>CM060931.1:489082922-491644588 GCA_030765085.1 Allium cepa
GACACAGTCTCAAGTATAATCTCATCCACATATAATATATGTCTATCTACCACCTACATACATACACATACACCGAAATCGGATGGGAGACTGACAGCATGTATGCTTGCTCCAAGAGCCACATGTGGTCCATATGACACGACTCCTATGGTCATCGATTACCATTACCTCTCCCCACTTGGTATCGTGACAATGATCTACCATAGGCTTGACAACGCGTAGCCTCTTTGGCCATAACTACCGACATATGCCTCTGATAACTAACTGTTGGCCTATGCAACAAAAGGGACAACAAAATCCAATGATGCACATTATATGTAATACAAAAACAACAGCATCATAATTGGGGGCGTTACCCCCTCGATCGAACCGCTAAGGTGGATACTGGCCAATCTGGTTCATTCCCAAAATATAAAGTGATCCAGACAATAGGTAGATAGACACATGGTGTACATATAATCTAAGGCTACGTCTAGTCTCAACATATGCTCATCGTAGTGAGCCACATACAACATACCCCCTTATAAGTTCATCTACGTGCAAAGAATAATCAAACAAATAAGACAACGGTGTCCCATACCATCACGTGTTATGCGTCCGTTTATTGCAAGATCACACTCCACACTCATTCCTTCGATATTCTTTTTAACAAGTCCAAAGAATAACTGGAGAAATATTACTAAATTACCCTTTTGGAATGGTATTATAACTTCATTCATTCATATTTCTCATTACACAGAATAGAAATCTTCACAAAATACATAAAAGCATGTCATCATTGTATCATATCAAATCATAAATCAAATTTATATCAACAGTGGATCATTTATGATATCGAAATCAATATCAAAATATGAGAAATCCAAAATATAAGATTCATACATAAAATTCTAAATTGATTCAGTAATGAAATAATAATAATAATAATTTCAACAAATTTTTTCTTTAACAATTAAATAAAATATCTAAATGTATATAAAGCATACGTTTTTTCATAAAAAATTACATTATTTATGAAAATAAACTTTAAAATATCTAAGGTATTAATCAGAAAATATTTTTTATTTCCAGAAACTATATAAACTTATTAAATTACTATTTAAAACAAACTAATAAATTAATAATTCTGGATAGAACTTTTCTTTAATAAATTTTATATTTCAAAAATAATGAAATTTGGTAAAACCTTTATATCTAATAAGTTTACCTTATTTATATAATTACCAAGAATAAAGAATAAAACACTATTATTTACTTTAAATATATAGTTTGAATCCAAAATAGTTATATTTCAAACCGTAATATAATTTCAAAACATTCAAATATAAATAAATTATACAATTTAAAATGTAAACAGACAGGGTTCCATTTATAAATCAACATTTTCAACCAACATTATCAACCAACATTTAATCCCAATAGATCCAACAATCCAAATAAACAACAATAATCACAAATAATCAATTCGACCAATTTATCATCCAATTTCACAACAAGCAATCAATATCAACCAATAATCCATCCAATCAAACTGCACAGTTAGATATATGGGTGATTATGCATAAATAACATTTAGACATAGTTGTGAGTAAGAAAACTCACCGATACAAGATTCGAGTCACTGGTTAGCAACTATATAGCTTCCACAATAAAACAATCAATTTATGGCTAGCAACCCATGTCACTCGCCTTCTTCATCGCTGCTAGCACACATTCTTGCAAACAATTTCTATTCCAAAACCTTAGTATGCTACCGTCATGAACACACCATCATTTTATTGACCCAAACCCATCATCAAACCCTTCCCTTTGCTGGCAATGCTCGCCTACATCACCACCATCGCGTCCTCCATTATGTATATCACTGCCAGGTTGATAAATTTCACCCCTTGCCCGTGTCAAACCCAAATGCATGCGAGCCATGTCACGTTTACCAAATCGAGCCATCTTCTCTTGCTTCGAACCTTCCTAATCGAGCATGATTTCATGAATGATTGTTTTTCTTTCTTGAATTGAATTTGAAATTTTCTAGCTTAGGGTACACAGGTTGAATATGAAAACACTGGGCTTGGGATAAACAAATTATATAGGCTTGGATGGTTTGGGCTTAAATGTATAATGAGGATTCAAGGATTTTCTTTTCTTGCCTATTTTATTTATTTATTTATAACTAGATTTTAATTTAATTTCAATTTATTTATATTTCTTTTATGCAATATGTTTCGATGATTGAACAGTTTTTCCATTTCAATGCTTGTTTATATTTATTTAATTATTCACTTTATTATCGTAAAATAAATTTATTTTCAACTATTTCATTTATTTTAAAATTATTACTACATAAAAATATATTAAATTTATTAAAATATTTTTTTCATTTTCAATATATTATCTAAAAAGGAATTTATTAATTTAATTCAATTTATTAGAATTAAATATTTTATTAAAAAGTTTTAATTAAGTAGAAAATTACTTTCTAAAATAGTAATTATCAAAATCGGACTTGAATAATTTTATTTTAATTAAATTTATTTATTATTATGCGGCGTAGAATGCAGGGTTGTTACAAAAAATATAATATCACTACCAAAGATACTCAAAACATCAAACGATATGTTAATATATATGCCAGGGGTATCTGTATAATGACGTAAATAATGTTCAAGTCATCACATCGCTCAAATAACTCAAATCCATATGAGAAATCAACATTAATATCAAATGATGTCATCACCTATATAGAAACCACCAAATCAGAAATCGCAAAGTCAACACAAACTGATGAATCGTACATATCTAGTAAACATCATTAAATTCAGAAAATATCAGTAAATGAGATATCGCCAAATATATCAGGTAAACACGAAGCATTGCCCAAATATATTTATCAATCTTAATAAAATCATCAATACATATAAACTAAGGTTGGCTGCCTATCAAATACTGAGAATCCACTGTACATTGGACATGTATCAAAGGTACAATCTCATCTCTCATATAACATCTACATGTAAATATCGTGACAGGAAATGACTTTACGACAGACACAAAATCCCAAGTAGAGTTATATATATGTAATAATATGTGGCAATAGGCCTACATCAATGCTACAGTGAGGTGTACCAATCGCGTATGCTAATCTACTACTCCGTTGGTACCAGAAGGGGAAACTAATAGCACTAAGAAAGCTCCATAGACACTAAGTCTCTGCAATCTTTAGTTACCTCACAATCATCGTAACATGTATCCGCCGGTATGCTCGTCAATACAAGGACTAGTAAGTCACAACACTACAATTCCCCCTATAGGTAATAAACTACTGCCTTAGGTGGAACAGGGGTATATGCACGCACAAGGATAGCACAAAGATGAAAACAATAAGCAATATATAGTGTCATAGATCTAGAAAGCGACCCCAAGATCAGGCCGTCAAGGTGGATACTTGTCATTTAGTCCTCTTTAATAAACATAAATAGGAGTACATCATAATAGCGGCAAATAGAACCAATACATATAGACACAAAGTCATGCTCGTCATTAGGCACAATTCCATACTCACTAAATATAGCCCAAAGCTATATCACTTCACACTATCCACTTTATTTATGTCTCATGAGTGTCTTCTACTTACAATGCATAATCGAATAAACATCACAACAGCGTCACGTGCCACTTCGTGATACATAAATGTTTATTCACTATTCATAAACTACACTCAAACTATCTAGTATTCTATAACCGGAGAAATATTACCAGAAGTCCCATACCAGACAGTATTGCAACTCCATTTGTTCAGATTTCTCATCATGCAAAATAAAAATATCACTAAATCATGCAGGATCATTAGACAAAATAATATTAAGATGCCATCATCGTATCATATAGAAATCATCATTAAACCAATTTCAATGGTGAGTCATTCATATCATAAATATCAATATCGAGAAAATAAGAAATAAGAATTATTAGGGATTATGTATAAACATTCTTTTATAGCCAAAATTAATAATACATAAATTATTATACTATAAAAAATACACTTTAAAATACCCAAAATATTAATCGAAGAAGTTCTCATAATCTTCTATAATTTATAAATTTTATATAGATAATTAAAACTAATACAAAATTTACTTTTCATTAGTTATTAATTTCTCAACCTTTTATAAATCCAAATATTAATTTAATAACCATTTACATGCTCAAAAAACTCATATACTACATTCGAAACCCCAAAAAAAGTTTACAAAGCTAAACATTTCATTTAATAATGTTCTATAAATTTATATAATTAAACACTTTTTTAAATAACATTAAAACATTTAAATCAATTTAATATATTAAAATTTGATAAAAAAAAGTTTCAAAATTTCAAAATATTTATTAAAGATCATTTTATATCTTTCTAAAAAATTCATAGGCAATATATGGATTTATTAAAAATAAAATTCAGATTTTTTTTAATGACCTATATCTAAATTAATAAGTAATTATTAATATCATATAAAGTCATCCTTAATAAGATATATTTATATAACATCTTTTTATTAACAACATTTATATTTATAATATATATATATATATGTATGTATGTAATTGAATAGAATATTAATACCTACAAAGATGCAACCAACAAAGCAACATCAAGCACACAATGCTAAATACACATACAACACTACCTTAACACAACACAATAGTATAAACTCACACCACCTATGGAAACACAAGCCATAAACTACATAACACAAACAATCACACATACACAACACCCACCAACAAAATACTGCACGTGCACATCTACTCACACAAGCACAAGCACTACGCACACTTAAACATAGCTGCTACTCACATAATATTTCACACACAAAGTAACAACCCAGGCACACAAATGATTAGGAATATACACAAATACATACTTGCCCACTCACAGGTAACACCCCTAATTTTAAATAACATTATTCAGGAGATTTAATTAGATAAATTAAATAGAATGATGTAAAGGTTAGAACGATAAGGGAATTGAGATTTGGAAACTAATTAAGGTCGTGCCTTAACTAAATGAATCTATAAGAATTGTTTATAAATTAAATACTTAAGAGAATAAGGTAAGGCCAATATGAGAATGGACGACTCCCATAACCCCTAAAACCCCTTACAACATTCTCATTCTCATTTACGTTCTTACAAAAACAAAAAAACGTAAACAAAAGGAAGACAATGTCGGTCAAAACCCTAGGTGAAGTGTAACGGCCTGGATTTTTAGCCATCTGTTATAAGAGTAATTAACTAATTTTAAATATTTAAATATTAATTTTAACAAGTCGATAAATAAATTTTCTGATATCTACATATATGTAAATTTTGGAGACTACACTGAATTTTCAAACGTCAATCTCTGAATATGATGAAATAAATATATATGTAAAAAAAAGTTTTTCACCATTTCAAACTTATGAAGACAAAAATATATATAAGCATATATGAATATATGTTTATAAAAATAGTGTATATATAAATCTATATATGTATATATGTATATGTAAATATGTATAAATCTAAATGTATATGTAAGTATGTACATATCTAAATGTATATGTAAATATGTAAATATGTATATGTAAATGTATATATATATGTAACATCATGATGGCAAACATCAAAGTCAAGCACACAAACATCAAAAATCAAACGTACTATAAATCAAATCACACACAATAAATCAAATCAAAGATAAAAATCAAATTAGACAAATGGTGAAAAGAAAAAAAAAATTAAATATGAGACGAAGCCTGCACAATTTCAACCACCCTTTGTATACTAGCCACCCTATGTTCATTGACCCTCCCATTCTCTTCTATATATATATATACATGGTCATGTTTGTTCCCTTGTTCATGTACATATAAAAAAACAAAGACCTATCATTTAAACTAAAGATAGAAGATTAGAGATTGAAGATGAAGCAAAGCAGTGTCATCTACTTTCAAAAGACTGTGAGTAAAACAACTTGAGTTTGTTTACTGGTTAACACACACACACACACGTAACTGTGATCTTGGTTGAATCTTTGATTTTCGTTAAGTATATATGCGTTTGCTATGGATATATGTGTATGTATATGTATTTAGACATGAATAAGGTCACCTGCACATCAAAGAACCCTATAAATCTTCAAGGAAAATACTCCCTGTGCATGTTTTAGTCTAAACCAGTTAAGTCTTTCAACTTTGTAATATACATATCTCAACATAAACTTAGTTTTAAATCTTGATTCCAAAAGGAAAGTTTCTTGATTTCGAGTATAGGTTATTTTAAGATTGATTTCATCAACTTTCTTCAACCAAAGAGGAAGAAAACTATATATATCAGTTAGTAGGTCAGTTATGAAAAAGTTCGACTTGCATAATTTAATCATTGGATCATATGATTGTGTTCGTCATGGAAATTTGTAATTTTTGAAAGTAGTTTGAGGATTTTTAGAGCTTTGTGGTGGGAGAATATTGGAGTTGATCGATTTTTAGGGAAATGTCGAATTTCGGCGGCCATGTTGATTTCAGGTCGAGAGGTTAGACGTGGAGGGGAGTTGGGTAAGCAAGCATCCACAAAAATGGTACATGATTTTCTTTTGGCATGGTTGGGCTTGGCGAGGCCGAACTAGGGTTTTAGGAGGGATGTTTCTGGGTTTTAGGTTTAGAGAAATGACGATAAGGAGAGGATGAGATAGACGTGTGCTAGGGGGGAAAGGAAGAGGAGACGATGGGGAAGCATTGGGTGAAATCTGGTGGGTGATAGTAGAACGTATTGGCAAAGCAAGGTGATTTGGAGGGTGTGACTTCAATCCAGGATTCGGTGGAAAGTTTGATATTTCGATCCGAAGCTCTGCCGTGGGTTCCAGGTGGCTAAGCAAGTTGCTATGGTGGTGGGCGAGGTGTGGAGATGGTAGGCGACGAAGTTGGTCGACTGGAGCTCGGGTGCATGTGCACCTATATAGGCTTGTGCATGTTTTTTCGCTTTCACATAGAAGAGGGGTGGAAAAGGAACGGAAAAGAAGAAAGAAACTGGGAGAAGAGAAGGAAGGAGATGGGTTGTTGGGCCGGGTTTGTAGTTGATTGGGCTGGGTGTTTGATTTTAAAAGGAAAACTAAATAAATTATTACATTACAAAAATCTATAAATTTTAAAACTTTAATTCTCATCCATTTTAAACCCAATCAATGCAAAGTTTTTGCATCGAAACTCTGTCGTCAAGTACTTACACATGAACTAATATCGTCGAGTTTTCTGCAATGTGAAAATTTAATGATTTAAACAACTGAAAGTAAACAAATGAGTAAATTTTTATGTGATTAATTATAGGTTAATTGATCGATTAATTCTAATGAACTCTGTAATTCTAAATTTATTTCGAATAAATTATTTTATTTTATTTCTTTAATTGACAAATAATCAGGATTAAAAATATAATTTGGCTCAGTTAATCGAAACTCATCAGGTTTGGAATTGTAAATTGATTTGATTATAAATTGTTGATTGAGTTGATGATCTATGTTTGACTGATATTGCTCTTGGATATTTATTTCAATTACTTTTTGTTTGTGCCATTAAGTAGCAAAACAAATTAAAGTAATTAGAATAAAATGTTGACACGTTTATTGGAAGTAAATCGACTTGTACTGATCACTATTTTGAATTTCGAAAAATGTGATGATTACAAGCGAATTAATTTCGATGAACAGGTTGTGATAAAGTAAACATATGGAATGAATTTCCATATGTGAATATTAACACCCTGAATATAGAATTGTTTATTTTAAACAACTTGGCCTTTAAAAATTTATCTTTTTGGAATGAGACCGGGATCGGATACCAATTGTAAAGACCTGACTTTTTGGATGGTTTAAATCGACGATAAACCACACACGTCTGACTTAAACCATACAAAATGGCAAATTGTTATTGGGGTATATAAGAAAATGAGAAATAAATAAAACAAATACAGAGTCTCACAACGGAATGACAAAATATAATAACCAAATAACAGTTCATGAAGCTATTTGCAAATAAATTTGATTATTCTTATACAATACAGAATCAGAGTTACATATAGCAGAAATAAATAAAGAAATAAATAAATGCAGCGGAACTACATGATGCGGTGGAATACATATTATAAATAATAATAGTATAAAACTTCATCTTCGTCCTTCAGAAATAAGGTCTTTAACCCTAAAATGCTCAGGCTGACCTAAGGGAATTGAAAAGACAAAACACTCGAGTCAGAACTAAAAGATCTTATGTAAGTTAAATTAATGGTAAATATAAGTGTAATGACGTCAGAGATGTTTACGGGGTTTAACAACTCTTATCCAGTGTCTAACGTGGGTGTAGTAATTTAAGAGATGTTTAGGATTTACATCTCTTAAGGATCTGTTAGACTATCTACTATGTAGTACAATGCGCTATTATAATATATTTACAATAAAGTAAAGTATTAAAATAGCGTTAAGGCATTACCCATATCCCCCTTACACATTTTATATAGTGTCATAGTCTATGCAGGTATTGTAAACTCCACCCGTAGATGGGCTGTCAAGGCACACTCCATAGGTACGACACAAAACAAACTTATAGAAGGCGCGAGAGGGCATGTTAGCATGACACTCTAGACAATGCCAAGGTAAATATACCATTTGTGGATCTGGACCGGCGGTAACACATAGCTGCTGCTACCGCCCACCTCGGAACACACTCCGAAATCAAAATCAAGGGGTAGCAATCAAATCATCACAAAGTCATAATATGGAATCAAGAAATGTGCTCGATCGGAGATGCGACCTCACTTGGCCTGGAGTGGCTCCTGTTTTAGTCACATCTAAGCTGACTCACGGGAGTCAGGATCACATCATACCTCATACAGAAATCGTTCGTCAAATCATCCTACTTCATTTCTAGAATCTCCATTACATACACAATTGTTAAAGTGGTTTTCGGTACTGGCAGAGAGTATGAAAATATCTTATCCTGGTCTCTTTAACAACCAAATGCTTATTTCACACTGGATGGTTCTTTTACATTTCAAAAGTTAATTCACAATTTATATCAAAGTATCATATTCGATTTAAAATCATATCTCTTTCAAAATCATATTCACTTTCAAAATCATTTTTACTTAATACGTCATTTCACAAAAAAGGTATCAATTTCAATTCCAACTTAAGTTGTATCATCATCAAGGATTTAAATATAAATACTTCAAGTTAACACAGTCTGAAATTTGAAAAATAATTTATATAGTCAGAAATACTTTAGTAGTTTTAAATAGTTTAAATATATTAAAATAGTTTAAATAGTAAAAATAGTTTAAATAGTTTCAAATTTGATTAAATTGGATTTAAAATGTTTTAAATAGATTAAATATAGATTTAATTAATTTTAAAATGATTTAAATAGATTAAATATAAATTATATAGATTAAGTTAGATTAAGTAGATTTTAATAGATTAAATAAATTTAAAGTAGATTAAATAGATTTAAATTATATTAAATAGATTTAAAATAGATTAAATAAATTTAATTAGTTCAAAATAGGTAAATTGATTAACTTGCATTAAATAGGTCATAATAGATTAAAATAAATTAAAATAGTTTAAATTGATTAAAATAGTTTAAATTGATTAAAATAGTTTAAATTAGTTTTTAAATAGATTTCAAAGTTATATCCAAACATTTCAATAACTCAATTTCGATAGATTCATTAATTTTGCCACTTCAACCATGAAATTCCAATTTAAATCCTTTGAACAACTCATTAAATCAATTCCCATTTCAGCATTTACGTCTGGATTACTAAAAAGAATTTAGTTTATATAAATCAATTTCTATATCAAAATACCAGTTAATTGAATTCAAAATTTAAAGATTTTAAAAATCATTCAATTTAACCAATCCGGCGTCCGTATATAATTTTCTACCCTAGGGTCAGGTGATACGGATGTTTATCATTTCAATCCATAATTTAAAATTTTACGGTTATATATCATTTCAAACCGCAATCCCTAATTAAATAAAATCCATAAAATCGCTCGAGTCTACCATTTCAACCCATAACTGTTTTTCTCTAATCTATAGATCGTTCGGGTATATATCATTTCAACCCATAGAGAACTTGCAATATTATAGCAATATAAAGTACAACATCTAGTCATCCAATATCAACGATCAAACATACATCACATTCGTCATCCAAATAAATCAATAAACATCAATAGATAACTGATAATCAATGCAGGTATTAAATTGACAATTTAAAATTCAATATTAAATTAAATGGTAATTAAATGCAATAAAAGTCAAATCTAACCAGAATGACAATTTAACATACCAAACAGCAATCATCAAATCACTAATCATGTCATAAATTTAATTTAACTATCATGAGAAAATCTAGTAGTTGTGAGTGGGTCAAAACGCCCACATTCGATTTTAAATCGAATTAAAATCCAAATTAGGGGCCAGATTCAAACAGTCATGGAACTCGCCCAAACTAGCGTCAAAATATCCGGAATTTCGATACGATCCCAGTGGAATGAACTGTGCGTGAAACGGATCTCGTATGTAAAAGTTATCAATATAAGAAATTATACGGTATAAATTTCAAATTAAATAGAATAAATAAATAAACATTACACGTCATCATCACTTGAACCGAAAACCTAGCCCTTCACTACAACTTGAACACAACAGCCACCGTCACTACCCTATGCCATAGGCCTCCCGAAGCGTCACCACCATGATCCAAGTACCAAGCCGAACTCACCAAGGTCAGGCGACCCTCCGACGATCGCGCACAACGCTCCGATGCACCCTCATCCATTGCGCCGCCGCTGAAAAGAATGGTCGTTACTGGTGATTTGTCGCAACCTGGAGACAAACGATTCCTCGATCCACGAACTGCTCGACCCCCTATATCCTATGGCGCCGCCTAATCGTTCTAATCGCAGATCCACCGTTAAACTGTCGAAACCCTAAAAAGAACATCCGATGTTCTTTGATGAATTCTGGTCAAACGGTAGTTCGAATTAAAAAACGAACCACATCAGTGAATTACGCTCGTCGAGAGCTTCGAATTGATATGTAATTTGTTTGGGTTAGAGGAGTTTGAATTTTTGATTTGATTTTAACTTGCAACTGAATTTGGAATTTGTTTGGTTTGTCTGCCATTGGGAAGAAGAAGCCAGAGAAAATTGTACATACAGACAAATGAAAATAAGAAGTAGCTAGAGTTTATAACGGGCAATTTATAAGCGGATCAGAAATAGAAATGAATGGGTTAGGTCGCTTTGAAGGTTGAACGATAACGACCCGAAAAGCCCGTTCTATCTCCGAAAAAAAAATGGGTCATCCCATATATCAAAATAGATGTTTCGATATTTTTAAATTCAATGGAACAGGTTTCAAGTCCAAATTCCATCGTATGAAGAAGTTAGCTAAAAATCAGCTTATTTCAAATTGATTTCTAGGCATTTCGAGCCCATACGATCAAACGACAAGTCCGATCGTTACGAAACTTGAAATGCTAAAATAATTCACCGTTACGGATCTGATGAAACTAGTTTCGTCGAAGTCCGAGTCAGTGGCCAAAATGGCTATTTTCACGTTAAATAAATAAATAAATATTAAATTGATCAAATCACTTTTCAATTTCAAATTTAATAACTAAAAATTTGCATCATTTTTGATTACTTAGGCATTTCAATAAGATAAAACAAATTTACATGTCAATTTGATGTTAGTTATTTACTAATTCCAATGTTCAATTTCAAAAGTAATTAATTCAATTTATTATAATTTATTTTAATAAATTGATTTAGTTTGATTTCAATCCTTTTTGTTCAGATCAATTATTACTCTCTTAACATGGTTAACATTTGTTTATCTCTTATTTCACCAATATGCTATAATTTTCATCTTCTATTTGTATTAACCACTATATTTCAAATATATTGAATTTTTTTCAATTTTATACATTAATTAAAATTTAAGATCCCATTTGATTTATTTATCTTTATTTCACTCTTTTAATACATCAATTATTTCCTTATGAATATAATTTACATTTTTATATATTTTATTACATTCAAGATTTGCAGTTATTGTCTTAAATCACATCAATGTAACATTTAATTCCATTCAATTATAATTGATTTCCAATTTAACTTAACAGACTAAATAAATAGGTAACATATAATAGTTTGCCACCATTTACTTTTAGTCACATTAATAAGTTATTATTTACAACCAAATGTTACACTTACTTACCTAACATTGATTTTATTCAATTACCATTAATTATATATTATTTCATTAATTGATTCAATATTTACATTTGTTTTTCTATATTCACTTTATAACCAAGTATAACATTTAAATTATTTCAATTAATTGGAATTTCATTCAAATTGTTAATAATTTTCTTAAATTAACATTATTACATTTCATTTTATTATTATTTCATTAATGTATCACAAATTTTTATTTCTCCAAATCTTAGATGACAAAATCTTATTAAGTATTTTTAATCATCGAAAATTACGGATTGTTACACCAATACTATCTGAAACCACTTCGATCAAATATCCATTACGAGCCTGTACGGTTTTGATTGTTAAGCCTAGTATGCTGGAATTTTATTAAAGTAACAATTTCGGCTATTTTAATAAGTATTTGTACTTAGACACTATTATAATATCACTGGATTTTCTATAAAAGTGTTTTGGTTATCGTAAGGTAAAAAGCTGTCGTGTGGCATGGTCTTACGAGATACCTTTGTTTTCAAAGGATTTTGATAACATTAATAATTCAAATTGAGTGTTTCTTCTCACGCTAGTTTTCCAAACCGACTCGGGTGTTTTTTTAGTATAATACTAGGGTCAAACTGAGTATTACAGATTCAGTTTAAGATGCTATGAAGCTCAGAAGACGAGCTGGATGACAGAGACGTATTCCCGTACTTGTTATTTTATGCTATGTGTAGGCTGTATAGTCAGCACTGGCGAGTACAAGTTATTATAACTATCCAGATTGACAATAGTACCACAACCGAAGGGGATAGTTAAGCGGGCTGCTGATTTTGTTGGTGAGTTGACAGAATGCCATAGAATCGTTCAGGAACGATTGGAGAAGACAAATGAGAGGTATAAACAAGTGGCGGATAAGAAATAAAGAAGTGTTGTCTTCAAAGAAGGAGATTTTGTATATGCAGTATTGACCAAGGATCGATTTCCTATTGGTACATACAACAAACTAGCTGCTACGAAGATTTGTCCTTTAGAAATCATAAAGAAGATCAATGATAATGCATACCGATTAAGGTTGCCGGAAGAAATTCATATGTCTGATGCTTTCAATGTCAAACACTTAATTCTGTATTATGAAGAGGAACTTGTCGAAGATAACGAGGGTGTGAATTCGAGGACGAATTCCTTCCAATAAGGGAAGGATGATGAAGCGCTTACCTCGATAGGTCGCGGCCGCTTCCTTGAATCGCAAAGCAGTAGGTCGCGAGCCGTTTCCTTGAATCGCGCAACCCTAGGTCGTGAAGCAACGAAGGTCGCGAACGGCCTATTCCCCACCGCGTCAAAGCCTAGGTCGCGAGCAAACCAAGATCGCTCCTCCTCTTCTCGGCGACCTTCCTTACGTCGCAAACGACATAACTGAATCGCGAAGGACTTTAAGCCACTAGCTCCACCTAGAACGCGAACGACATCTCCCTTAAGTCATTCCAATAGGTTGCGAGAAAATCTCAAATCCCAGTAAGTCGCGAATTTCTTTGGTCGCTGAAATTCTAAAGTCGCAAACGAGAAAAGGTATGTCGCTGAGCTTCCATAGGTCGTTGAAATACTTTAAGTCGCGGAACTACTGAATTCTTAGGTCGTGAACGAGCTACAGAATTGCTTAAGTCGTTGTTTCTGATGCCTGGTTTCTTAAGTCGTTTGTATTGTGTTTTCTTATGTCAAGTCGTGTTATGTTGTAACCGTTTGTACTGTTTGTAATGTGTTGTACTTTGTGTAGTGTTGTAAGCCTATAAATAGGCGAGTCGTGTCATTTTTAAAGGTTTTTGAAATTTGAATAAAATTTGGTTCACGCTTTGTGCCTCCATTAAAATCGGTAGTTGAGTGTTATCTCTTATCTCCACTTTTGGCATTCGAGTGCACTCGAATCAATGATTGTTGAAGCCAATTCACGGAATCAAGTGCGCTTGATCAACGTTCGAAGAATTGAAGATCTTCTCTCACGGTATCGTACGCGATCAACATGTCGAAGATTGCTAAAGTCCGGTATCTTCGTGATCAACGGATTTGGGCCTTACAGTATTCTTAATTTCATCGAGTTATCATCGATTCACCGATTATTTCTGCTAATCGTGTGAGATCCTGGTCGGATTCGATTTACATCGTCGAATTCGCTTCCTATGCTGCGTCAGTTTGGTATCAGAGCCAGGTTGCGAAGAGTTTGCGTCATTTGAAGTTTGGAGATCGGATTTGCAATTGTTGAGAAGTTTGGTGTTCATCGTGTTCATCATGAAGTTGCAACAAGTTTGGAGCTTTCGATCCATATCATTTTGGATCAAAGTCTGGAAAGTGTTTGAAGTTTGAGCCGAGCATCACTTTGAAGTGTTCAAGGCCGAGAGCCAAGTGTTGGAGAAAGCCGTGACTTGTTTGTTCAAGTTTGAGTTGAAGTTTTTAAAGATTATTTGATTTGTTGAAGCTCAATCCTGCCACCGAGACGAGCTCAACGTCATCATAATATTAATGCTTTGTATGGAAGAGAAGAGGCCGATGAAATGGAGCAACGAATCAACGAGAGTTTCACTGAGAAGTTGAATGAAGGGATTGGTCGATTAGAGAGAATGATGCTTGAAATGAATCAAAGTAGAAGAAGGGTTTCACCAGAATCGAGCCATGGGGGAAATAGAGTTTCACCACATTCAGATCGGTAGAGAAGAGAAGATCATGATCGTAGGAATGTTGACGATCGTGAAAGGAATGTTGATGAACGAAATGGGAGAGATGTGGATTATCGTGATCAGAGGAATGTAGATCGAAGGAATGGTGGTGGTAGAAATGTTGGTGGTCATGATCGACAACGATATGCATCAGATTTTGATGAGGAGTTTGATGGTGGTAGTGTTCATAGTCGAAATCGAAGCCAAGGAAGAAATCATTCAGAGTATGATCACAAATGGGAGTCCGGAATGAAAATTGAAATTCCAGAGTTTAACGGTGGTATGCAGGCTAAAGAATTTCTAGATTGGTTATCTAATGTTGATGAGATCTTTGATTTCAAGGAGGTTCTGGAAGATCGTAGAGTGAAGTTGATTGCTACTCGTTTAAGAGGGAGAGCCATGGCATAGTGGCAGCAGACCAAACTTACACGAGAACGGATGGAAAAGTCGAAGATTGTTTCATGGGGGAAGATGAAGAAGTTAATGAAAACTACTTTCTTACCTTATACTTATCAATCTCTTATGTATCAACGCTTACAAAATCTAAGGCAGGGGACAAAGACTGTTAATGATTATGCTGATGAGTTTTATCAACTGATTGCTCGAAATGACATCATGGAGACGGAAGAACAGTTGACCGCTAGGTTTGTTGGAGGGTTGAGAATGCAGATTCAAGATATGGTAAATATGTTTGATCTGAGATCTGTTGCAGAAGCACACCAGAAGGCGTTAGCTTGGGAGAAGCAAGGCAGAAGAGGAGGTGGTGTGTTTACAAATTCCAATAATCAAGTGAAGGGAACTAGTGGCAATACTACTGTTTCAAAAGCTGTTACTAAACCGGTTGTCAATGAGTTGTAAAGACCAAGGTCAACAATAGTATCAAGTGCTCTAATTGTCAAGAATTTGGTCACAAGAGCAATGAATGTCTAAAGCCAAAGAAGCGGGCAATGATTGCTGAGATTGAAGATGTGGATGCAGAAGCTGAATGTTCCAATTCACCATATGTTGAGGAGGAAGAAGAATTTTCAGGAGATGAGGGTTGTAATTTGATGATGAGGAGGTCGTGTTTGACATCAAAGCAAGAGGATGATTCAAGTTGGTTGAGGAGTAATATTTTTCAATCGACGTGCACTATTCTGGCGAAGGTTTGCAAGTTTGTTATAGATGCGGGCAGTTGTGATAATATTATTTCTACAGAGGCTGTGAAGAAGTTAGCATTGAAAACAGAGAAGCATCCGAAACCATACAAGTTAGCTTGGTTGAGGAAATGTGGGGAAGTGAAGGTTGGTAGAAGAGCTTGTGTGAATTTTTCGAAGAGATATAAAGATGAGATTTGGTGCGATGTTGTGGATATGGATGTATGTCATCTGTTGTTGGGGAGACCGTGGCAGTATGATAGGGCTGTGCAACATGACGGTCATACCAATAGCTACAGTTTCATGTTTGAAGGCACAAAAATCACTTTAGTTCCTAAGAAACAACAACAAGAAGAAAACAAGTTGGAGGAGATTGAAGAATTAAAGACTCTGTTGACTTTGAAGGAATTTATTAAAGAAGTGGAGGAGGAACCTGAAGTGTTTTTGTTGATTGGACGTGAGAGTACTGAAGTGGTGGAAGTTCTTGAAGAAGTAAAGCCAGTGCTGGAAGAATTTGAAGATGTATTCCCTGAAGAGCTGCCAAAAGAATTGCCACCGTTGAGAGACATACAACATCAAATTGATCTAGTGCCAGGTGCTGTTTTACCGCATAGGCCACATT
This sequence comes from Allium cepa, assembly GCA_030765085.1. NCBI lineage: Eukaryota > Viridiplantae > Streptophyta > Magnoliopsida > Asparagales > Amaryllidaceae > Allium > Allium cepa. The sequence continues at coordinate 489,099,684 of CM060931.1, forward strand.
ATCGTATGAGTCCAAAAGAACACGAGGAGTTGAGAAGGCAAGTGGAAGAGTTGCTTGAGCAAGGGCGTGTTCAGGAGAGTCTCAGTCCATGTGCAGTACCAGCATTGTTGGTGCCGAAGAAGGATAGAACGTGGAGGATGTGTACCGATAGTCGGGCATTGAACAAGATTACTGTCCGATACAGGTTTCCTATGCCTAGATTGGATGATTTGCTAGACCAGTTGAATGAAGCTACTATATTTTCTAAGATTGATCTGAAGAGCAGTTACCATCAAATCCGAATTAGACCAGGTGATGAATGGAAAACAGCGTTCAAGACACGGGAGGGGTTGTATGAATGGCTGGTTATGCCGTTTGGTCTTTCGAATGCACCTAGTACATTTATGAGGGTGATGAACCAAATTTTCAGGCCGTACATTGGGAAGTTTGAGGTAGTTTACTTTGATGATATTCTGATCTATAGTGCTAGTACAGAGGAGCATATTCAGCATTTGCGGAAGGTGTTAATTATTCTTCGTGAAGAACAATTTTATGATGCAACGAAGAAATGTGTGTTTATGGCACGGAGTGTCTTATTTTTGGGATATGTTGTGTCGGAAGAAGGAATACAGGTGGACCAAGGTAAAGTTGAGGCTATCAGAGATTGGCCACAGCCCAAGACTATAACAGAAATTCAAAGTTTTCATTGGTTGGCTTCATTTTATCGAAGGTTTATTCCACACTTTAGTAGTGGATGGCGCCTGTTACGGATTGTATGAAGGGCAAGCATTTTTCATGGTCAGAGGAAGCAGGGGTTGCTTTTGAACGAATCAAGGAACTCTTGACGTCAGCACCAATTTTAGTATTACCAGATTTTCAGTTGTTGTTCGAGCTACATACTGATGCATCTAAGGTTGGGATTGGAGGGGTGTTGAGTCAGAGGGGGCGTCCTATTGCATATTTCAGTGAGAAGCTGTCGTGAGCGAAGATGAGATATAGTACTTATGACGTGGAATTTTATGCTATCGTGCAAGCTGTGAAACACTGGAGACATTATTTGTTCCATAAGGAGTTTTTTTATATACTGATCACAAAGCTTTGAAGCATTTGCAAGGGCAAGAGAAAATTCCAGCTAGGCATGCATCATGGATTGCGTATCTACAGCAGTTTACTTTTGTTGTAAAGCACAAATCAGGGGTGACGAATCGTGTAGCTGATGCTTTGAGCAGGAGGAACCATTTGTTGACAACGATGATGGTTGAAGTGACAGGATTTGAACTATTGCCAGAGTTGTTTGAAGAAGATCCTTACTTTGCGAAGTTTGTTGAGAAAGTCAAGGATGGGAGTACTGATGAGTTTGTGTTGGTAGACAGATTCTTATTCAAGGGGAGTCGATTATGTGTACCAGATTGCAGTTTACGGATGAAAATTATCAAAGACTTACATGAAGAAGGCCATGTGGGCAGAGATCGTACATTGCAGTTGATTTCTCAATCTTATTTTTGGCCGGCAATGAGAAAAGAAGTTGAGAGATTTTTGGAGAGATGCCATATCTGTCAAGTTTCAAAGGGAACAGCTACGAATGCGGGATTATATATGACATTACCTGTGCCTACTAAACCATGGGTTGATATTAGCATGGATTTTGTGTTGGGTTTGCCGAGAAATCAGAGGGGAAATGATTCTATATATGTTGTGGTGGACAGGTTTACAAAGATGGCGCATTTCATAGCTTGTAAGAAGACAACTGATGTCGTCCGAGTTGCTCAATTATTCTTTAAAGAAGTGTATCGATTACATGGGCTACCTGAATCTATTGTTTCTGATCGGGATATTAGATTTCTAAGCCATTTTTGGTTGAGTTTGTGAAAGATGGTCGGAACGAAGCTGAATTTTAGTAGCGCTTACCATCCGCAGACTGACGGGAAAACGGAGGTGGTTAACCGATCGTTGGGAAACTTATTGAGATGTCTTGTGAAAGATAATTTGAAGAGTTGTGATTTGAAGTTGTGTCAAGCTGAGTTCGCACACAATCACGCAGTCAACCAGAGTACAGGTTTCAGTCCATTTCAGATTGTATATTCGAACTTACCAAAGGGGCCGTTGGATTTGACAATAGTACCACAACCGAAGGGGACAGTTAAGCGGGCTGCTGATTTTGTTGGTGGGTTGACAGAATGCCATAGAATCGTTTAGGAACGATTGGAGAAGACAAATGAGAGGTACAAACAAATGGCAGATAAGAAACAAAGAAGTGTTGTCTTCAAAGAAGGAGATTTTGTATATGCAGTATTGGCCAAGGATCGATTTCTTATTGGTACATACAACAAACTAGCTACTAGGAAGATTGGTCCTTTAGAAATCATAAAGAAGATCAATGATAATGCATATCGATTAAGGTTGCCGGAAGAAATTCATACGTCTGATGTTTTCAATGTCAAACACTTAATTCCGTATTATGAAGAGGAACTTGTCGAAGATAACGAGGGTGTGAATTCGAGGATGAATTCCTTCCAACAAGGGGAGGATGATGAAGCGCTTACCTCCATAGGTCGCGGCCGCTTCCTTGAATCGCAAAGCAGTAGGTCGCAAGCCGTTTCCTTGAATCGCGCAACCTTAGGTCGCGAAGCACCGAAGGTCGCGAACGACCTATTCCCCACCGCGTCAAAGCCTAGGTCGCGAGCAAACCAAGATCGTTCCTCCTCTTCTCGGCGACCTTCCTTATGTCGCAAACGACATAACTGAATCGCGAAGGACTTTAAGCCGCGAGCTCCACCTAGAACGCGAAGGACATCTCCCTTAAGTCGTTCCAATAGGCCGCGAGAAAATCTCAAATCCCAGTAAGTCGTGAATTTCTTTTGTCGCTGAAATTCTAAAGTCGCGAACGAGAAAAGGTTATGTCGCTGAGCTTCCATAGGTCGTTGAAATACTTTAAGTCGCGAAACTACTGAATTCTTAGGTCGTGAACGAGCTACAGAAGTGCTTAAGTCGCTGTTTCTGATGCCTGGTTTCTTAAGTCGTTTGTATTGTGTTTTCTTATGTCAAGTCGTGTTATGTTGTAACCGTTTGTACTGTTTGTAATGTGTTGTACTTTGTGTAGTGTTGTAGTGTTGTAATCCTACAAACAGGCGAGTCGTGTCATTTATAAAGGTTGTTGAAATTTGAATAAAATTTGGTTCGTGCTTTGTGCCTCCATTAAAATCGGTAGTTGAGTGTTATCTTCTATCTCCACTTTCGGCATTCAAGTGCGCTCGAATCAACGATTGTTGAAGCCAATTCATGGAATCAAGTGCGCTTGATCAACGTTCGAAGAATTGAATATCTTCTCTCATGGTATCGTGCGCGATCAACGTGTCGAAGATTGCTAAAGTCCGGTATCTTTGTGATCAACGGATTTGGGCCTTACGGTATTCTTAAATTCATCAGTTATCATCGATTTACCGATTATTTCCACTAATCGTGTGAGATCCTGGTCGGATTCGATTCACATTGTCGAATTCGCTTCCTACGCTGCGTCAAAAATCAATTAAAGTCGAAGATTCAAGGTAGAAAGATTAAAGTGAAGAACAAATCTCAAGTTCCTTATCCAGACAAGGTGAATAATGACGTAAATCATCTCATATAAGTCATCTTGAATGTTTTAATTCGGTTTTGAGGTTTAAACCGTATGATTGGATGAACGATGATATGTTTTGATAGATTAAATGTACACAGATATATATATATATATATATATATATATATATATATATATATCTGTGTGTGTGTGTGTGTGTATGCGCACGCGCGCTTGTTGATGATTTATACAATTTAATATGAAGTTTATGATAGGTTTTAGACTGGAAAACTTATCATATCACAGTATTGTACATCAATATGCTATTTTATTTACACAAGTGATATACGAAGAAATATAATACAAGTGGGTTGTAGTTCAAGGCCCAAAGGCAAACATAACCGCATCGCATATTTGAGTGAATTTGTATAACGTCGGCTGCCTTATCATATTATTCATTATTTCTCTAATATTTACAATCTTTTTCTATACATTCATCTTATACATTAAGAAACTTGGAGACATTACCTGCATAGAGTATTTAATGATGTTTCGCTTGCTTAGAGTCCTTTTACCATACCTTGATATGTTATTCCATGTATAGAAAAGACCATGAGATGGGCTTAAATGAGATTAGATTGATAGATTGCTTGGTTTAAGGAAAGAGTGTCAAAAGGAGAGGGGGAGGTACTGCCAAACCTGTCGTGTGCATTTAACGTCGTGTTATAATCTCCTAAAGCCATCCATAGGATGTTGATAGGTTTTAGGTTGGGGAGGCTAGCTAGATTTATTTTATTTTATTGCAAGATTATGAGCATACACCATAGTGCAAAGAAATGAACTGTTTGGCTTGCGTGGTAGAATAAGATAGCTGTAGAGGGGGTTAACATTATAAACCTAAGGATTCCACATTGTAATAATTCTTCCAAAGGCATCTTGATCCAAATTATCATGGAATTGCCAATCCTTATTGATGTACTTCATTGATTGGATGATGTTATTGGAGTTGAGTTCATTTTCCAGAATAACAAGAAATCTAGCTTGTTTATTTTGATGAGATTCTTGATTACTTCTTGTTTAGAGATGCCATTAGCACCCTTAATATTCCAGCAAGATAGTTTATCATTCATAGGGTGATAGAGTAGGGTTTGTGGAGTGGGAATGAACTTGATTGTTGGCTAGGGTGATTGTGCTAATTGTTTCTAAGAAAATAGATTTAGTTACTAGGGAGATTTCAGAAAGTTAAAAGGCATTGCTATATCCCTATCCTTCCAACAATTTGAACTTGCTTCTGGTGCATGGGTAGTTGTTATGTTGGCCTGAGGAGTTGTCAGGTTCTGGTTATAGCAAAGATGAGGGTTTGTGGAGGAAGGCGTTGGCTAGAGGTAAACGAGGAGCATGGAACTGCAGTGTTATGGAAATTTACATAGCTTGTTCAATAATTTAATATTGAAGCAAACTAATTTTTTTGGAGGTGTTGATGGAAATATAGACAAGGGGATGTATGTTACGTCTTTAACGTATTACTTTCATCTACATAGATTTCAGCAATTCATGGTCCTGACATGAATGCTTGCAAAAAAAATCACAAAAGAACTGAAGATCGAATTTGATTCGCAAGGCAGAGATATTGAATTAGCTATTTTTATGGGTCTGTTTTGGATTCTAGTAGAATTTTTTTTAATGTGACGTTGTGACTTTAAAAGCTTTTGCCAAAATACAACATAGGAATAGCAAACAATCATGGCTCTTTATAACCGTGCGTGCTGTAATTAATTCGTTGATTATTATTCATTATGGATCTTAAATATGATTGATAAAAGCTCTTCATTATGGATCACGTTAATTATGATTGATAAAAGCTCTTTATAGTAGATAGAAACAATTAAAGTGCTTTTGTAGAAGGAGAAAAAACATAATTGAATGTTAATGCTTCTATGATAATTTTATTTAGTATTTTAGTATCTATATTTTTAAGATGCAACTTCCACTGTTTTGTATTTGTACAATATATTCACAGAAGGTTTAGATAATCTATCTACTACCATATATGACTTTTGATAGCATTACGCTCCCACAAAATGTTGTGAAGAATACCCATAAAATATGACTTCTAAGTTTGTAATAATTGTTTTATTAGATAGACATATTTTTGCTTGTGTGCATGTGTTTGTGTATACTTATGTACACATAAAGGCATTAACTACAAGTTAATAATGAAATTGTCTTATGTACATATATGTAATGTTGCATATAATAACTATTTTGACAAATTCTATTCATACACCATTAATTGCTTTACCTACACTATAAACCTATTAATAAAATATTAGACAATATTAGACAGAAACGCTCATATTTAAAAAAAAAATCAATAGTAAAGAATAAAAAACTCATAGAATAATTAATACAGTTTCTTTTATACGTAACTAAAGTTTCTATACATCATTAATTGAATTAATTTAAATTCCTTTCGGGTATCAAATTCAATTTATAAAGTTTAAAGTTATATTCATTCGTAGTCATTTTTAATTATTTTCACTACAAGTTAAATGTAAAAATTTAAATTTAAAAATTCAATACTAAAATTATCATGATTCGTATACTACTAATTTCTTCTCTAACGCTTACTTGAATTAAAATAATTTTAAATTTAGTATTAAAATTTGAATAATTTGTAGAGAAAAATCAGAGCTTTGGGCAGCGGAAGCAGAACACTCAATGATTTAGTCTGTTGACAATCTCAACAATTCTAATCCAACAAAAAGAATGAAAAAAGTCAAAGAGCATAAATTATAGATAGATGACAGAAAAAGAAAGAAAACACTGATATAATGAGGTACGGCTATGCCTACGTCCTCGAACCCAACAACCTTTATTACTTCTTCACTTCAAAGAGGAGTAAAATATGAGATAAAAAAATTACTCAACATAAATTTCTCACCCAACAATAGATAAAGAAATATAGATCGTAATGAAGAAATTTTATAGAGAACTCTCTTGTTTTCTTGTGATGATAAAAGATGGGCAAAAATCTTCATATTTATAGAACCAAGAATGAAGATTGCCTTGGAGATAAGAATGAAATGTTTCAGGATTTGCTTGATTTGACTTCTATACAATTCTAGCATAATTGTGTTTGTTCCACATATATCATTTATCTTATTAATTCCTCAAATAAATTAATATCTATAGGAAAACACACACGGGGAAGATGTTGCAAAAAAAATTAGTCTCAGGGACAATAAGTTTGTTTTTTAGCCTGAAGGACACTTTTTAGTGTAAACAGGAAATGATAGTGATAACTATCATTCTGTGATTTACACTAAAAGGTGTCCTTCGGCCTAAAAAGCAAACTACTTGCCCTTAAAACTAAATTTTTCTTCAACTTTTTCCTTGAGCCTAAAAACCCATAATATCTATTATGATATTAATTGATTCTCTTTCCAATTTCTTTCCCATATTTGACTGATTACATAAATCAATTAATATCTTCCCGTTAACAAATTTGGAATACATTTAAATCATTCAAGCTTAACACTCCGTCTCGATTTAATATATTCATCAATCAACAAAATTAGTTATTGGGTCGGTGCCGCATAGCGCTAAATATCTTATACCACACTAATCAAGTTTAAGCAATGCTCAAACTTGTCCTTTGGAACCGACTTTGCCAACGTATCAGCTAGATTGTCTTCTATGTGTATGTCACTACTAGAACAACAGAAAATAGCGACGGAGCGTCCCAACTGTCGTGGACGGCCGTTTTCGACGGCTAGCGATGGCTGTCCAACTCCATGGCGTTTTCCTAAATAAAATATACTAGCCATCGAAAATGGAAACAACAAAGCAGTCGACGGCCATCGCTAGCGGTTGAAAATTATCATATATACATGCCTCCTGGCCGAGGGCTGATTCATTATTTTCTTTCCTTCAATTTCAACCAAAATCTTACCACCACCAGCTCCTCCCTGTCGTCAGCCGGCCACCGTGCCTACTCGAGCTTCTCCAACTTCATCATTCTCCACTCTCAACAAGTCTAGCCCCTTCATCAATCTCCAATAAGGTTTTATTTCTAAATCCTAATTAGTTTTGATTTGTTAAATTAGGGTTAATTTGTTGTTATAGTTGTATAATACCTCATTGATTGTTTAGTATACCCTATTGAATGTTAATTAGATTGTTATTATAATTGTTTATCATTGAAATGTTGAAGAAAAAATTTGTTTAGTGTATATGTGCGTTAACTGGTGTATATGCATTGATCAATTAGTGCATACGCACATTAGGGCTACTTTGGATTGATTAGAGTCAATGCTCAAAATTTGATGTATGCATTTTCAAAATGACGAAAACGACGATTTGGTGTATGCGCTTCTTAGAATGTAAATAAATTATGGTAAAAATTGTTGTATAATACGCTTTACTTTTAGTAAATCTCTTAGAGAATTTTTGGCCTATTTGACAAATATTATATATGATCGTTGTATGGCTATTCGTTTTTATCGCAAAACGGACATTTATATTCATTCGATACAATATTTGTTGAATTTGTCCCTGTACTGGACAAGTCACAAACATAGTAGTAATTATATTTCACAAATCAATTTATTTTAAACGGTTCACAAAATTTCGACAAAATTTTCTTTTTGTTCCCTGTGTACACACATATGTGTATGAAACAGGGAATAAAGGGGAAGTGCTGCCGAAATTTTATTAAATCATTTAAAATACAATGATTTGCAAAATAAATTACTAATGTATTTGTAATGGGGAGCAGGATGACCAACCATCAAAGTGTAAGACCATATAAGAATTTGTGTAAATACGTTTCAAAATAAATTAAATAGAATAATATTATATATTTGCAAAAATTTAAAAATATGATTTATTTGGAAAAAAAATGTCAAAACGTAAATGATTAATGCGTTTTTATGTTTTAAAGTAGGAAAAATGGTCAATTATTTTATCGGTCGGAGTTGGATGTACCAACAAAGAAGAGAAATTGAAGGCTTAATAAGTGAACATTTTCAAAATGGTGTACACGTCTTTATTGAATTCGCTTTATGTAATAATGGAAACGACGAGGAAATTCTTGTACATGTGGTAGGTGCGAACTATTGAAACATTCGATATCGGATATAGTAATCGTTCATTTGCGCCAATATGGTTTCGTGCCGAATTATTTGGCGTGGGATCGTCATGGAGAACTTATAGCACATAATCTCGTACATTCGGAGGAGGAGGTGGATAATGAACTTGTTCTGACGAATCTCATAGAAGATATGGTTGAAGATGCAGCATGTTCAGTGTTCCCTATTGTTAAAGTTGATGCTAATGATGTTAATGTCGAAGAAGAACCATGTATTGGAGAAAAAAATTTATGATTTATTGGAGGCTGCTAAAAACCACTTTGGGAAGGTTGTACAAGTGGTACTCAACTATCATAACCGCAGAATATATTGCAATGGAATCAAAATACAACTTCATAGAATTTAGGTTTACAGCTATAGTACAAGCTGCAAATGGCATATGCCACTCGATAATTTAATGTGCGAAAACCATTATGAAGTGAAAAAAGTTATGTCTGGTTTTGGTTTGTTGTATCAAAAAATAGATACATGTTTAAATAGTTGCACGTTGTTTTGGGAAGAAGACATCAGTCCTAGAGTTTGTAAAATATGTAATCAAGAAAGATACAAACTAAGAAAAAAATGGGAAATGAATTTCCGTACAAGCGTATGCATTACTTACCCATCACCTCTAGGCTTCAAAGGTTATATGCATCTTATGTAACTGCGATTCATATGAGGTGGCACTGTGTGGGAACATAGGAAGAAGGTACGTTAACACATCCAGCTAATGGAGAAGCATGAAAGCATTTTGATAAGACATACCCCGCATCCACAACGAAGAGCCGTAATGTTAGACTTGGTTTATGTACGAATGGATTTTCATCATTCTCTTAATTTGGTCAAAATATTCATCTTGGCCTATAATCATTACACACTATAATTTATCTTCGTGGATGTGCATGAAAAATCCGTATATGTTTCTCATTATTGTCATCTCTAGCCCTGATGATCCGACACAAGGAATCGATGTATATTTACAGCCGTTGATTGAAGTGTTGAAAACATTATGGTATGAAGGTGTTGAAACATACAACATTTCAAAAAATGTTTCGTATGTTCGCTTCTCTACTATGGACTATAAGCGATTTTCTTGCGTATGCAATGTTATCGGGTTGGAGTACGGCTGGTGGTCTAGCTTAGCCTTATTGCATGGAAGAAACATAAGGCATTTTCTTTACAGCATGGAAAGAAAATTTCATGGTTTGACTTTCATTGGTGTTTTCTCCATATTAATCTTCCTTTTAGAAAAGATAAAAACACTTTACAAGTAATACAGTTGAGATCTTGCGACCACCAATGATTTGGTCAAGCAAAGATATTTATGACCTTGTAAACGATTATCCAAAGATACATGAAACTGGCGAACAAATTGAAATTCAAGGTAAATCGAATATTCAAAATTGGTGCAACAAAGTACATTTTGGGAGTTGCCTTATTGGAAAAATCTCCTAATTCATCATAATGTCGACGTAACGCACAACGAGAAAAACATGTCAATAATGTATTTAACACAGTTCTGAATGTTAAAGGAAGACGATTTGAAATCAAGGCGTGATATAGAAGCAATATGCAATCGTCTTGAACTTCATATGAAGCCAAATGACATAGAAAAAAACCCAAAGCATGCTACGAGCTAGACAGAAACCAAGTCAAAGTATTATTAAAGTGGGTGGAAGAATTAAGATTTCTAGATGGGATTTGCTCTAATCTTTGTAGATGTGTCGACTATAAGAATGGTAAACTGAGTGAGATGAAAAGTCATGATTGTCATGTAATGATGGAACATTTGTTACATGTCGCTTTCAAAGAACTGTTGCCCACAAAAGTTTGGACGGCCGTAACAGAACTTAGTTTGTTTTATAAGGAGCTTTGTTCAACTGACTTAAAAGTTGATAGTCTACAAAACTTGAGGAAGAAATTTCTATGATGCTCTGCAAGCTGAAGAAAATATTTCCTCCTGGTTTCTTTAATGTAATGGAGCATTTACCTATTCATCTTTCGTTTGAAGCACGTCTTCGAGGTCCTGTGCAATATGGATGGATGTATCCGTTTGAAAGGTATTAATATTGAGTTGTTAAATTTTAGTTTAACCACATGTAATAAAATTTAATTATAATTATTCTTATCAGGTACTTAAATCATCTAAAGAAAAAAGTGAGACAAAAAGCATGAGTTAAAGATATGCAAATCACATATCGAAGAAGCTTCGTTCTTTTTCTCTAATTTTTTCAGTGACCATGTGAACTTATCTTCTGAAAGTGCTACACAAAATGATGAGGCTACTAATTAAGATTCTTTTGAATCAATGCTATCTATTTTTGGACAACAACGGAGCCCTGCTGGAAAATGTGTGGAAATATGGTTAGATGACAGATATTACCATGTAGCCCATACATTTGTTCTTCTTAACTGTGCAGAAGTTGCGTCGTTTGTTCGGTACTGATGAATAACACATTTAAAATTAGTTACTTGAATTATACATGTGTGTACTAATTATAATGCAATATATTTGTAACGACCCGCCATCTGTCTCCACAGAATGATGCATCATTAATAAGAAAGAAAGGGATAGAAAAGAGAAAGCAAAAAAAGAAAGAAGAAACAACACATCAGAATCTAAACAGCGGAACGAATAAATTATATTAATAACATAATTATTACATAGTATACAACAATTATCAGAGTACACAGATAATACAACACATTCTAGACAGTTATAAACACCTGTCTAGTTATTACAACTCAATACAACTCAGAGACTACACAGAGATACCAAACACAGCGGAACTATATATCTAACGCAGAAGCCTCCTGCTCCATTGCTCCTCCAATACTCGTCAAAGCCAACCTGAATCCCTTGGCTACTCGTAAAAATTTGAGTACCCAAGAGTTTAAGAAAACAGAAATAAACTCCGGGTCAGACATGGGTCTCGTGTGAGTAACAGGTTAAGGTTGCTTAACTTTCAAAAACCTTTTGAAAAGAAAGGTATCACGTAAGACTTCCTACACATAAACATGGAAAAGTTTTTACCTTACGCTAATCAAAATATTTGATAGGAAATCCAGTGATATTATAATAGGTCTAGGGTTTTCAAGTAAATATGAAATAGCCGAAATTGTTACATCTATTAAATTCCAGCTACTAGCCATAAAAGTGGGTAATACAATCAAAACCGTTGGCACTTATTGGATTTTGGATTCCATACAATGGCATGGCTACTGGGGTACCGCCCGTCACAGTACGTGGCCTAGATCAACGTACCGAGAAGTATGCCCGCTCCCCTGCAACACAAAGCCGGAACCATCCCTTATTGGACAGTCCCGAACAAGACAACCCCGCAGTTGGTGTGCAATTCCAACCGCCCACTAAGCCGAATAAAAAGGGACCTCTAGACAGGGGAAAATCTCATCCTACTTGGGCATGACCCACTTAGCCTTGCTGCACCTCCCCTTTTTTAGCCATTCCCGGTTGATGAGGCTTGAGGCTACGATTACCTTTAGTGAACACATCACTTAGAATGCTCATCGTCCACCTGACGATGTTCTGAAAGCATTCAATCCATACAAGTTCGTTTCGGGTTCGAACGAAACTGAGGGCATTATCTCGTTACACTCATTTTGGAATCACCCTCAGAGTTAACGACGATAAACCTTGCACTCTGAATCACCATCTCGAGCCTGTGAGTACTATTTCCGTCAAACTCATCATGGAATCACCCCTAGAGTTATACTGACGAATAGTCCTTACACTTCGAGTCTTCACTCTTCACATAAGATTCACGACCTATCGTTAATTTGGATCAACGTGATTTTCAGATATCCAAATATGGAAACCCGATCCCGGTCTCATCGAAATCCAAAGCGTGTCTTTTAGGTCCAAGTTGTTTTAGAGTTTAAAACAATGTAACTACATTATCTATATACACATAGATAGATAATTCATAGATTCACAACAGATAATTATCATTATCATCACAATAGATAATCCATATTATCACTATCAAAGATAATCAATATCATCATCACAATGCAACCAATGCATACATATTACTCAACATTACTAATCTCATAGTTGAGATTCCAAACCATTCAAGGCAACCAATATCATCCATTCATAAGCAATGATATATAATCACACTATCTATAATTAATTTAAAATGAATTAAATTAATTACATCATCTCTAATTAATTTAAAATGAATTAAATTAATTACTTACATCAAAATAAATCTTGCTTATATCACCATTAATTAATTACAAATTAATTACTAACCTCTAATTTATCATCTTAATTAATCAACCCTGATTAATTATACTTTAATTAATTTCATAAAATTAATTACTCTAAACCAAATACAGTAATTAACCTTTAATTACTTCATTAATTAATTAACTATAATTAATTACATTTAATCTTAATTAATTACAATTAATTAATTACACTTAATCATTTATTATTGATTAATTAATTTTAATTAATAAATCTTAATTACATCATTAATTATATTAATTAATGATCCTTAATTATATTTAACTAATTATCTTATTTAAATTAATTTCATCCAATAATTAACCTCAATTAATTCATAATCATTAATCACCTTTGATTAATCTCATTCTGTAATTAATTACCCTTAATTACTTATCAAATTAGTTTCTCCTTAATTAATTTCTTAAATTAATCCCTTGATTAATTATACAAATTAATTCAATCCAAATTACATTCATAATTCCATCATTATCCACTAATTACATCCAGTAATTATTATCAAATCCAATGTTTAAAATTAATTAAACTTAATTAATTAATTTATACCAATCTCAATAAACTCCATTAATTACATTAAGTAATTAATGTCTTAATTACTTTCATTTAGTAATTAAACTTAAATAATTCTCACAATTGATTATCATTAATTTATTTATCTAATTAACTATTAATCATATTCATTAATTACTAAATAATCCTTAGTTAATGACCTTCATTAACTATTATTAATTCTTTAATTACTTTTTCTTAAGTAATTAAATTTCATCAATCAATATTAATTATAACTAATTAATCTTTAATTATCTATTAATTAATCTTAAAGTAAATTAATTAAGTGTTAACTGTAGCTTAATTAATTCTAAATTACTTGATTAATTAATTCCTGATTTTTAATTAAAATCCAATTAATAATCCTTAATTTCAATTAATTATTCCTAATTGATTAATCTTAACCATTGATTAATTAGTTTAAACCTTTAGTTGCTTATTTAATTAATCCAAATGATTAATTAATCGGAATAAATTAATCATCCATTAAATTTCCTTATAAATTTAATGAATACAAATCTTTAAATTCTAATTTACTTAAAGATCAAACTTTGCTATTAATTAAGTTACCATTAACCAAGTACTAAAACAATTTACTTAAAATTTACCTTCAATTTTCATTTTAAATTTAAGATTTAAAAATGAATTCAAATTATCTTTAACAAAATTTTTAAAACACATTTTAAACCTTTCATTTCATAAGTTTCAGGTATACTCATTAATAAAGAAGTTTTAAAAGGATTTAAAACCAATTTCTTATTTAAATTTAAATCAATTTGAATTATACTTAAACATTTCAAAATTGTTTAAAACATGTTAAATTTAAAAACTTTTCTTTATTTCAAAATTTGAATACATATTTGAATTTGAATTTGGATAAACCTTCAGATTTGAAAACTCTACTTATGTATTCAAAACTTTATTTTAAAGTTCAACTACTTAAACCTTTCTAAAGTAATTAAATCAAATCAGATTTTAAAAAAACTTCATCTTATTTGAAAATTTGGATTCAAACTTAAACTTGAAATTTCAGATTTTATAAACTAGGTTTAAACTTATTTAAAACCTTTCTTTACATTTAAATTTCCAGTTTTAAAAAGTTACAGAACAAATCAATACAGGTTTCAGTTTTAAAACCTGATGCTATACTAACCTAAGCCAACCAATTCGAGTTTCGAGCCCTCCATCTAAAAACTTCAAGCAAAACACAGCCATCACTCGAGTAATACTCGAGTTCAAAAACATTGCAATACCCAGAGTTTATCAGAACTCAAAAATTGCATGGTGCATGTGCACCGTGGCTCCAGTCATCATCACCCACCACCGGTGGCTTCCCACGATGATCAACCCCGCGACCAACCACCACCATCAGATCCTCCTTCCAAAATACGAAATCGATTTCGAGGTTTTATTCCAAAACCTGGAACAGAAGAAAACAGGTATCACCCTAAACCTGAAACATGCCTCATCCTCAACCATCTGACCACCGGAGTGGCATCGACTCCGGCCGCATGTTCATCAACCATCATACTAACATCCCCCAAAATCTCATTCAACTCGATCACCTCAACAAGTCATGCCGACCAAACAAAATGACCTAGTTGAAACTAGGGCTACAGAAAGTAAAACGACATTACTGGAACCATGGTGATTTTCATCACCTTCGCCTATTTTTCCCAAATCCATTGGTTACTCCACTACCCTCTAGAAGAATCCCGATACCCCATAATCTATAGATCAACCGAGGTCACCAATTTCCCCTTTTCTGTTCAACAGAGAACAGCACCCAAACCCCTTAACTAAAAATACTGATTTTTATTCTAAAAATCATGTTTTGATCTTAGTATTAAATTCATATTACTGAATTTATAAATTATTCAATATAAATTTTCACATATTCAAAACTTGATCAGTCAATTTTTAGTTTACAGAGATAATACAAGTTATTTAACTCAACTAAAATCTTAAACTAAAGTTTAAGGATTAAACAACAAGTTTGATTTAATCTAAAGTTTAAACAGAGGCACCATCTATAGATTTTGAATTCAAATCAAAACCTGAATTTATGATCTCTAAAACAGAGAGTACTCTGGAAATCACAAGCATACAATACACCCACACCAGAATTCATTCATATATGCATACAATACATTTTATCACAGATATTTAACATGCAACCTTACTTATAATTTAAATCTTTTAGAAATAGAAATGTTACTCGCCTGCTATATTGGAAGACAGAGCGGTTTTTTTTGGAAAAAGACTTTGGTGCTTTTTAAAACTGGAAATATGCAGTTCCTACTTTGTTTTTGATTAAAACTTTGAGTGCTTTGTCTGCTTGAGTTAAAAGCTTGAAGGCTTGATACTGAACACTTGCATGCATGCTATATGAAACTCCAGATAAAAGGAAATGCAGGCATTGTTTTAAATGATACAGGTCTTTACTGATTTACAGGAATATGCTTTCATACTTGAGAATATGCAAGTTAAAACAGTTTGGCTTGCACGCTTCTGATTTTTCAGGATTTGAAGATGTTTTCAGATTTTTGTTGAAGATGTTTTAGATTTTAGTTTTTTGAATGGAAGTGTTTATTATTATTTTTTTGATTTGTTTGTATTCAGATTTTAGAAGAAAAAAAGAAGATGAGGGAAAGAAGTTTTATATAAACTGAAATTATTTGAAAATAAAAACAAAGAAAATGCTAAATTAAATTTTGACACTTGTCTTACAATATAACATTTCTCAAAAACCTTATTTTATCATTTAACATGTGTTATATAAGGCCTTAGGATGTTACACTTGTCTTATGAAAGTAATTAGTATTTAATTAAAAGTTAATTAGTATTTAGTTAGATGTTAATACAAGAAAATTGTAAATCTTTGTTTAATTAATTAGTTAACATGTAGATAAATTTTAAAATGAATAAATCCAATTTTATTTATAAAATAAAGTTCATACAAATATTTTAAAATCAAAACAAATTAAAATTATTTGTACTCTAAAATTTAAAAGCTTTGAATTCAAGTTCAAATTAAATTTTGAAATCAAGTTTATTTACAAAAATAACTACACAATTTAAATTTTGAAAAACAATTATTTTTATTTAAAAATCTATTTGTTAAAAACAATGTATTGTTATATTTTTAAAAAAATAACAAAATTGATAACTATAAATAATTTATAAAATAAATTGTTTCTTTATTAAAAAATTATTTATTTTATCCAATTATATCAAAATAACCCTTATTATTATTTTAATTTTAAATTTAAACTTGAGTTAAAACATATTTTAAACCATTTAAATAATTTACCTTACGTATTTAAAATCATAAAGTTATTTATTATATATTTTTAAAAACTTAATATCAAATAAATTAATTTAAACAAATTAAATTTTTATCTTATCAATTTAAAACCATATTTATTTATTAAATAACCTTTTAAACGTTTAACTTTTAAATAAAATCAAATTTCCCAATTTTTACTAAAGATATGTATATTTATAGAAAACAAGATTTATTTATTTATTAGATTAAAACAAGATCTATTAACAATACATACATATTCTATATATATTATAAATAGATAATAATTTATTAGATTTTAAAAAAATCTATCAATTAAATATTTATTTTAATTGGATTATTAAATTAATTCAAATCTTATTACAAAGATTATCAAATCAATTTAATTTTTAATTCAGATTATTAAATTGATATTGCTTAAAATACCGGGTCATCACAATATTATCTTTGTATGCAGTATTTATGAATCACGGCATCTAGGCAGGGATATCAGCAAAAAAATTGCTACTTGGTATTTGAACCACGTATACGATTCGGTAAATTGTGTGGTTGTAACACCCCATATTTTTTGTAACAATATTTGGGATATTTGATTAGTTAAATAAAATAAAATAATATGTTAATTAGGGGATTGGGATTTGATTTTAATTAAGGGCAGTCGTGCCATTTAAACAACGAGTTAAAATAAGAGTAAAATGAAATAGAGGAGGGATAAAGTAGGAAAGAGGTCATTTCTATATCCATAAAACCTTGGCCAGGTATCGCGTACATGTTTATTCAATTTCTTAAATATTTTTAGTAAGGCTGGCCATCATAACAAGTAAAAATGGGAAGAAGATTAACAAAAGCTAAAGGGAAAGCTAATTAAAATCAAATCCATTCACATCTCAATCTCTATATTCTCTAAAGCTAAGGCGAATAATGTTTACATCTCATATTTGTTTTGTTTTCAGTTTTACGATGAATTTCGGATATTTTGCATTGATTTGCCATGTTTCTGGATGATGGAATGGTTATATATACTTGTTGATGAATAATAGTTGTTCATATTGAATTTATAATATGTTTTAAGGGGAAAACCCTATAAAACAACATCCAAATGCCTTGGGAATTTTTGTATAAACCGAAAATGTTATTTTAGTGTGGGGTTTCAATTTTTAGAGTTTTCTGAATTTATGTGGAATTTATATGAATTTTCTAATAAAGAAAATGTTAATTTGGATTATAAATTATTTACGGTCAAATAATAAAAGAATTGGGTCTGAAATATTTATTGTAACAACCCTGGTTTTTGTGATTACCTGTAAATATTAAATTATAACGATGGTTATAATCTAAAATTGTGAAATTAAATAAGTTGGAGATTTAAAATTATTTATTTTGAATAAACAATGAGTTAAAAATGTTGAAAATAAAGTTTTGAAACTTTTTTTTGATTGTTTGTATTAAAATGAGCAAAACATGCTTTGAGTTTCAGATGTAATAATTTTGATAATTATTCCCAAATTTCTCTTTTATTAATTTTTAAAAGGAGCATTTGGTTTAATATATGGTTTATTATAAATAAAAATGATAAAATTGGGTTAAAAATAAGTTTTGGTTGTAAAATTGATGAAAATATGTTTTGTTATATTTAATTACACAAGGGAATAAACTTTATGTAATTTTTGAAGTTAAAAATGAAGTTTTATGCAATTATTGTGTAATTTGTGCATTTAAATTAAAATAAGAGTTTAAGTAGTAAAACTAAATTTTTAAAAGTTAATTAATCTTTTATTTTGGTGCAAAATAATTTTTAGAACATAAAAATGTGTTGTGTGATTTCATAAGAGTGGAACCAATTCATATATTTTGTTATAACTTGTGTATATTAGTTTATAATAGGATTTGTGTGTTAATTTCTTTTTAGGCTAAGTTAATTAGTTTTGGGTAAGCCCATTTAGCACTTAATCAGAAAGCTTAGATCATGTGCTACAAGTTTCATTCATTATATTTTCTAGAATTTTGAAGTTTGCTTGGTCGAAATTATGGTTGTATGTTGATGTCCTGAGAGCAAGATGACAACAACAAAAATCATTGACCTTTGAATTGTATTAGCTCATTTTTACTCTTATTCTCTTTCGGTTTTGATGATGTTTTTAAGATATTTTGACAGCTATGATGCCCATCAATAGGCTAGCCAAGTTTTGATGAATTTGAAATTCAAATTTGAAACGAATTTAAATTAAATTTGAACGACAATTTGGAGTGATTTCTTTGATTTCGAGCACAGATTTTTCCAAATAATTTTAAAATATTTTTTAAAATAAATTAGCATTTAAATAATTATAATGTAATATTTTTAAATTATTTTAATCTACAAAATCTATTTATTCTCTATAGTAAGGGAATTTTCAAATATCGTCATCAAAATTGATTTCAAAAAATGGTTTTAAAAGCTTGTTTTCTCAAATAAATAATTTTATGTATAAAATACATGTTTTTGCACTATTCGAGTGAATGAGAAAGAGAATTTAATGGTTTAGTAAAACACGTGGTATCGGATATGTGCATTTATCTTATCGGTTAATTCCTGACTTGTACTTTTGATCGTTTTGACCTTCGGGTCGAGTTTACCGATGAGATGAGGTAATCTTTTTACTGCTTTGAGTGTGAAATTTACTAACAGTCAGTAAACCATTTAGTGCGAACGTGTGGAATGGGACGCACGTTAACACTATTCGGGTTCCTATTTGAGAGTTTGTGACACATTTGCCATTGTGGCATGCCAGTACTGGACCTTTGGGTCATTGCCATTGTGGCGTATTTGTCTTCAAGACGTTTACCATTGCGGCGTATTTGTCACTGTGATGTTTTGCCTTCGGACGAGGTACTTATTCGAGGTAACAGTACTTGGTAAGGCTTTGGCCACATGCACGTGCAAACACTTTTGAGATGGTTTCTTTGACTAATTTCCCTAGTGTATCGCACCTTTCTGGAATTAGTCCTTTGAACCATTCGATATATCTTTGTGGCGATTAGCTTCTGGGAATTTGAACTCTTTGAAGTTCTATTTTTGAGATTTGAATTGCCTACATCGGCGTTACATGAGATTTTCCTTTTGCGGTTTAATTGAGATCTTATTCTCATCTTTGGAGATATATTTTCCTTATGACGTGTTTGAGATGGGATCTCTTTATGCATGTTTTGGGTTTGCCAGGATGGCGGGTTTAGATTTTTCCCCTAAACCGTATTTGATGTTTTATGAATGCCGATGATATGAGCTTTGCTAATTTTAGCGTTTTATGGGTTATTTTATCTCTTTTGAGATTATATGTTTGTGTAGTGATACCATATTATCACTTGATGTAATCATACACTTTAGTTGTCTCTTCTCACTCGAGAATATTGTCACATTGTCTTTATGCTCATATTGTCTCTTATCTCTGTTAACTGATTTGTTTAGCTAGACTGACCCGTGTATTTTATACTTGGGTCAGACCGAGGGGTTTCAGGTTAGGTACATTTGGACTTTGCCTATTCTGCTAGCTCTTTTTGTTATAACTTTTTGATAGTCCTTTTTGGGTCGCTGCCCTGATATGTATATTCTTTTGACTCGCTTGTATTTTGTGGTTGCTATACCACTTGACATGTATCATTTTATATGCTCTGTGATGTATCTGTATAAGTGTGTGTGTGTATGATGATCTACTGTTCTGTGATGTGTTTTACATTCAAGTTATTGAATTTTGTTCTGATAGATCCTATAGCAACCTATGGATTTGTATTAAGTATTTATTAGATATGTCGATCCACTTGAGATTAAAAAAAATATGGCATTTGTCGACATATTCAATAGATTTTTAAGACAAGGCTATAGATGGTCGCTCATATCCAGCCCTATTCTCTGCATTAGCAGACAGTATTACCTAGTAATACTCTTTGTTAATGTAGATCTTGGGGTGGGGCGTCACAGCTTGGTATCAGAGCTGAGTTCAGAACAAAGTATGATAAACACAGAATAGAAACACATATTACAGTACATCTAAGTGAAATACAAGTGTTACAAATCCCTTAGTCATCATGTCCTTTATCTTATTGTGTCCTTTGGGATAGAAGTTTGGGATATGTTTAGGAATATATTATATTCGATAGTATTCCATAATTGAAATCGATTATATCTTATCCTAGGAGTAATCATAATTGTGATTGTTTTATTCGAGTCCTCTTAGATACGGGTGCTTGACACTCATCCGTATCAGAGGAATTTGTTGTTGCTTTTTTATGTTCTTATCTTGTGATTTCTTTGAGGATTTCGAATCCCATTGAGGGGATCCGCAACATTTGGTATGATGTTCGAGGATTCTAGTATTGTTCCTTGTAGCTTGTCTTTTCGTGTGAATTAGCACGCTATTTTTCAATCTATAGTTTGGAATGGTTTGAGATGGAGTGGCTTGCATATTATCTAGCCACATGTTGTGATTTGGATTATCCTATATTTAGTTATCCTAATTTGGCTGATTTGATGTTTCTTGTTCTTCGGAATGTTAATGATGATTTCTAAGTCTCTGTATTCACTCTTGAGTTTCGAGATGTTGATGATATATCTCGAATTCCAGTCATTATGACTTTGTTGTTTTCTGTGACTCTGTTTGGAATGACACCCAATCGAGCAATTGAATAATGCATTGACTTCATCCCCAATTCTTAGCTTTTCGGCAATCCTCCCACGAGGATATCCACTGGGGAAATGAGGTGATTCATTGAATTTATTTGATATTGTTGTTCTTGCCTCCTTTTGTGATATCCTCTTTGGATACTCCATTGTTGATATACTTAGTAAAATTACTTCACTTGAAGTAATGATATGTTGTTAATGTTCTTTTTCTCATTCAAGAAGATATCTTAACCTTACTCTTATATCTCATTTCTCTATTTTTAATCTACTGTGTGGTGCTAGGGTCATTCCTCAACTTGATCTTACACCGATTTTTCATGAGCTACGAGTCGCGGAGGATAACGTTACCCTTACCACATTCCGCACTCGTTATGAGTCTTATAAGTGGTTCATTATACCGTTTGGAATAATAAACAATCCAGTCTATTGCATCAATCTTATGGATCAAGTATTCCAGGAATATCTCGATGAGCTCTCTCTGTGTTCCTTGATTTTTGAGAATAAGTAACAAATTGCGTTTTCAATATTTTCAAAATTGAAGAAATATTTCTAGGAGAAAATGGATTATATTTTTGGGAAAAACAAAGAATATTTGAGTATTATATATGAGGTTTTTCTTTTAAAAAAATAAATTTTTATGTTGGGTTGTCCGTCTAGTGCTTTAAGAATTCTGATCGATGTGTTTGACCAACGTTATCGATAGGAATTTTCAAAATGCTGTGATGAGACAGTCAGAATTGAGTTTTAATAAGTAAAGTTTGAAAATAATTAATATAATGGAGTATTAATTTTTATTTTAAATGCTTAATGAAACCATTGAGCCATAGTGAATGTTTGATGAGTGGCGATGAAGTTTTGATCATTTGATGAATTCTGCAGCCAATCGATGAGGTCATTCACTATAAATCAATGTCGAGACAATACCCTTATATTATTTAAAATTTGAGAACTTGATTATGATAATTTGGGCAAGTAAAAGTGAATAATTCTAATCAAGGGGATATCTTAATTACGTGAAAATATCATTTGATGCTTTGATTAATAAAATGATATATTTAAGGTAAAAGAATACTTTGGTTTAAAAAATTAAAATATTAATTGAATAGTTTAGTTCAAGTTATTAATGAAGACTATAAAAAAAATTGTTTTGACACTTAGTTATTTGAGTAATAATAGAGGATAGATGTAAAACTCTATCTTAAGAGAAAATAAAGAAATGTTAGTTTAGAACATTTAGTATAAATTTGTGAGCTAGTTTTTGTTTTAAAATCGGTATCAAAACTTATGGGTTTGAATATACAAAATTCCTTTGAAAAAAAGTTTGAATTAATTATCAATTTAATCAATTTTATGTTGATAATTAGATGGAAATTTAATTTTTATGACAAATGGAAATGTGAATTTGGATTGTTTTGATAAATGAACAATTCATGCAGTATAATCATTTTAAATTCTCAGAATTAAACTTTATGTATATATATACACACACACACATACATATCCCAAAAATTTATTTGCTGATAATCAATAATTATCTCTTGATAATGAAAGAGATTAGTTATCTCTTCCAAAATGAGTTTTCATAGTTAATTTTTTTAAAGCTAAATTTTGGAAAGTAATGAAAGTATTTCCACTTAATGGATTGTTTATTTTATGATTACATAAAGTTGATCGTAATTTTGTATGTCTTAGCTTTTTGGGGAAAAAGAAGACCATTTAATAAATTATATAGCAAAAATATTGTTTGAAAATGTAGATCGAGATTAAAAAGGCTTGGGAAAATTTCAAATTTTAAATTGAATTAAACTCTAAAATTTTGTTTGGAAAAGTGTTGTATTAAAACAGCGATAACTTGATATTTATAACCCCAAAAGAGTTCAATCTTTTTGTAATAAAAGAAATTTTAGTAAGCTATAAAGTTCCTTTTACCAATTTAAAAGATTTTGCCTTTTACAGAGTCTAAAATGAGTTTGAAAGTAGATGGTCATTTCTGTCCTATTATGAAATTTTCCAAAATTTAAGCTGAAAATAAGTTTAGCATAACTTTCAAAACATAAATCCGATTTTGTTGTTTTTATATTGCTGGAAAGCTTCGACTTAGTAGAACAACTTTCGTTTTATAAGTATTTTCAGATTTTGAATTTTGATGGGTCGGAATTTAAGATCTTTACAGCAGATTTTTAATCGAAACAACTTGTTTTCTTAAGTGCATTCTACCAATTTTGTGAATATAATTTGGTTGATGTTTTGTATGAAAGTACATATTTCAAACTGAAATATATTATGATAGAATTTATAATTAAAGCATTTTAATCACTTTAAATGAAGAGTTTGGAGATTAAGTTAGACTTTTGAATGAGGTTTTGAAAATTTTCAAAATGTTGAAATTTGAGAATTTGATTATGTAGTGAAAGGATTTTGATAACCTTGAAAATATTGTTTGGTTAAATAGGAGTATAAAAATCCACTCTTTGAGTTTTTGTTGACTTTATTCAATTATCTAGCGACTTGCATTTATGCAGTCGTTTAGGTTGGTAGTATTGAGGAAACCACCTACCTCTTACTGAGTTTTCTTGCCTCCATTGTGTCAATCTAGTGTCGGTGTGGCTCTTTCCATAGTGACATATGGAAAGTCATGTCGATAAATATCTAGTTGGTTGGAATCCAGGATAAACTTTTGTTAAATTCCGACTCTATTCGAGATGTTTCTGAGAAATCAATCCCACTCGATCGATCTTTTGTGTAGCATCCTGTCTGTGTTCTTGTTTCGAAGGTGAGATGCCTTGGAAATCATGATGTATAGCTCGTAGAAATTCAATGGTCCACTAATCCCAATATTATCATTTGGGAAACCAAAGAATTATTCGGGCTATCTTATATTGGTTTTCTGTCATCCTGTGTCGAGAGTGAGAAATTTTAAATTCGAGCTTATCTAACCTCCTTTGCTTGACGAAATAATTTGTGTAGAATACAGCTCTTCTCTAGAAATTGCGAGGACACAATTTTTATACGGGGGAAAGTCTGTAACAACCATGGTTTTGGTGATTACCTGTAAATATTAAATTATAACGGTGGGTATAATTTAATATTGTGAAATTAAATAAATTAGAGATTTAAAATTGTTTATTTTGAATAAATAATGAGTTAAAAATGTTGAAATAAAGTTTTGAAACTTTGTTTTTGACTGTTTGTAATAAAATGAGCAAAAAATGGCTTTAAGTTTGAGATGTGATAATTTTGATAAATATTGGCAAATTTCTCTTTTATTAATTTTTAAAAGGAGCATTTGATTTAATGTATGGTTTATTATAAATGAAAATGAGAATTT
This sequence comes from Allium cepa, assembly GCA_030765085.1. Lineage (NCBI taxonomy): Eukaryota > Viridiplantae > Streptophyta > Magnoliopsida > Asparagales > Amaryllidaceae > Allium > Allium cepa. The sequence continues at coordinate 489,124,465 of CM060931.1, forward strand.
TGGGTTAAAAATAAGTTTTGATTGTAAAATGATGAAAATATGTTTTGTTATATTTAATTACACAAGGAAATAAACTTTATGTAAATTTTGAAGTTAAAAATGAAGTTTTATATAATTATTGTGCAATTTGTGCATTTAAATTAAAATAAGAGTTTTTATATGGTAAAAATAAATTTTTAAAAGTTAAATAATCTTTTATTTTGGTGAAAAAAAATTTTAGAACATAAAATTGTGTTGTGTGATTTCAAAAGAGTGAAAACAATTCATATATTTTGTTATAACTTTTGTATATTAGTGTATAATAAGATTTGTGTGTTAATTTCTTTTTAGGCTAAGTTAATTAGTTTTGGGCTTAGCCCATTTAGCACTTAATCAGAAAAGAGAAAATATTTATCCCATTTACTGTACGTACACAAAACTTTTTCTTCCAGAAACTAAGAAAAGTAACAAAACCTATTTCCTCTTTCAAAACAAAGCCAAAATCTCTCGTTTTACTCAATTTCTTGCTGTAATTAACAAATTAGAGTCTATATATTTCTGGTAATCTATCTCTAAACCAAATTACTTCATCAAATTTCAATTTTGAAGAAGTTTGTTTGTCTAATTGAAGTTCTTGTGTTGCATGTTTGTCAAAACTCATTTTTAGATTGTTGAAACATCTTTTGAGGCCAAAGCTCTTTTCTGTGCAAGCAAAATCATTTAATTCGCTATAAACAAACCCTAAGGTGAGTAGTCTCACTCACGCTAGCTGTAAGCAATCTTTTTATTCATATTTAGTGTAAAATTGGATGTTTGGAGCTATAAAAATCAAGTTTTGATCATATTTTGCTCAATCCAAAAACTGAATTATGTCCATCTTTGAAGATGAAACTAAATTTTTCATAACTTCTTCGCTTCTTAACCAAATTTGATAATTTTGGATGTTCTGGAAAGCATAGATTATGAAATACAAGTTATATGTTTTGTGTTTTCAAAAGTTTTGATGTTTGCTTACTCAAAATTATGCTTGTTTGTTGCTGTCCCGAGAGCAATTTGACAGCAACAACAATCACAGGCTTAAGAAGTGTTTTAGCCATAAATTGCTTTTTTCTTATCCGATTTAGGTCAAAAAATTTTTTTGCTGGAAACTAGATTCAATAAGGAAAATTTATCTTCGGGTTACATTTTGATATTTTAAAATTTAATTGACCTGAAACAGATTTGAAAACAGAAGTATAGTTTTGTCATTGACAGAATTCCCTGAGTTTGAATCTGATATTGTTTAAGCTACATCTTATATTAAATAATTTTTAATATTCCAGAAAGAAAAATTCCTATACTACAACTTTCTTATTGATTTTTCTATAATTTTGAGGTTAGCTATGTCAAAATCGAATTTTTTTACTGCTATCCCGAGAGGAAATCCAACATTTACTCTGTGTTTGAAACTAAAACGAAATTGGCCATAACTTCTTCGTATCTTAACCGAATTTGATAATTTTAGATGTTTCGAAAAGCTTAGATCATGTTATACAAGTTTAGTTCATTGTGTTTTTGGAATTATTAAGTTTGCTTGGTCAAAATTATGGTTGTATGTTGTTGTCCTGAGAGCAAGATGACAGTAACAACAATCATTGACCTTTGAATTGTATTAGCTCATTTTGACTCTTATTCTCTTTCGGTTTTGATGATTTTTTTGAGATATTTTGAGAGCTATGATGCCTATCAATAGGCTAGCCAAGTTTTGATGAATTTGAAATTCAAACTTGAAATGAATTTGAATTGAATTGAATTTGAATGACGGTTTGGAGTGATTTCTTTAATTTCGAGCACAGATTTTCCAAACAATCTTGACATAATTTTTAAAATAAATTGGCATTTAAAATAATTATTATGTAATATTTTTAAATTATTTTAATCCACAAAATTTATTTATTCTCTATAATAAGGGAATTTTCAAATATTATCTTCAAAATTGATTCCAGAAAATGGTTTTAAAAGCTTGTTTTCTCAAATAAATAATTGTATGTATAAAATACACGTTTTTGCACTATCCGGGCGAATAAGAAGGAGAATTAAAAGGTTTGGTAAAACATTTGGTATGGGATATGTGCATTTATCTTATCAGTTAATTCCTGACTTATTTATTTGATCGTTTTGACCTTTGGGTCGAGTTTACCGATGAGATGGGGTAAACTTTTTACCGCTTTGAGCGTGAAATTTACTACCGGTTAGTAAACCGTTTAGTGAAAACATGTGGTATGGGACGCACGTTAACAGTATTTTGGTTCCTATTCGAAAGTTTGTGATACATTTGCCATTGCGACGTGCCAGTACTAGATCTTCAGGTCATTGCCATTGCGGTGTTTGCCATTGCGGCATATTTGTCTTCGAGACGTTTGCCATTCGGGCGTATTTGTCATTGCAGCGTTTTTTCCATTACGGCGCGTTTGTCACTATGATGTTTTGTCTTCGGGCAAGGTCTATTCGAGATAACAGTACTTCGCAAGGCTTCGACCACATGCACATGCAAAAACTTTTGATATAGTTTCTTTGACTATTTTCCCTAGTGCATCGCCCCTTTTCGAAATTGGTCCATTGAACCATTCGATATATCTTTGTGGCGATTACCTTTTGGGAATTTGAACACTTGGAAGTTCTATTTTTGAGATTTGAATTGCCTACACAGGCGTTACGTGAGATTTTATTCTCTTCTTTGGAGATATATTTGCCTTATGGTGTGTTTGAGATGGGATCTCTTTATGCATGTTTTGGGTTTGCCACGATGGTGGGTTTAGATTTTCCCCTAAACTATATTTGATGTTTTATGAACGCCGATGATATGAGGCTTGCTACTTTTCGCATTTTATGGGTTATTTTATCTCTTTTGAGATTATATGTTTGTGTAGTGATACCATATTGTCACTTGATGTAATCATACACTTTTGTTGTCTCTTCTCACTCGAGAACATTGTCACATTATCCTTATGTTCTATCGCTTATCTCTATTAACTGATTTGTTTAGCTAGACTGACCCATATATTTTATACTCGAGTCAGACCAAGGTATTTCAGGTTAGGTACATTTGGACTTAGCATATTCTGCTTCTGCATGGACTCTATTCTGCTAGCTCCTTTTGTTATAACTTTTTGTGCAGTCCTTTTTGGGTTGCTACTCTGATATGTATATTCTTTTGACTCGCTTATATTTTATGGTTGCTATACCACTTGACACGTATCATTTTGTATACTCTGTGATGTATCTGTATATGTGTGTGTGTGTGTATATATGTGTGTGTGTGTGATGATCTATTATTCTGTGATGTGTTTTACATTCAAGTTGTTGTATTTTGTTCTGATAGATCCTATAGCCACCTATGGCTTTGTATTAATTATTTATTGGATATGTCGATCCACTTGAGATAGAAAAAAATATATAGCATTTGTCGACGTATTCAATAGATGTTTAAGACAAGGCAATAGACGGTCGCTCCTATCCAGCCCTATTCTCTACATTAGTAGATAGTATTACCTAGTAATACTCTTTGTTTATGCATGTCTCAAGGTGGGGCGTCGCATTTATATATTGGAAAACATATTAAAAGAGATTTTTTTGGAATTTTTAGAGAATTTTCCTAAGTGCTTTAATGATTTATATATAATTATTTAAGGTATGCTACTTAAATGTTTTATATAATTATGGAGGAAGAAGGGGCTTTTGTAAATTAATTTAAATTGTTAATTCTAGAAAGTTGGCAGCACTTTTGAAAAAGTACATGGCAACCAATCAGATTTAAACAAACAAGGTAGGGTATGTATAAAAGAAACAGTTTAAACGTACAAATAATCATGTTTTACATTGTTTTGATGCTTTTGACACCAGGTTTCGCCTCCTTACCTTCAACCCCGACACTGACGAAACCAATGCATATGGTATCAGTTCACTGGTATGTAGTGAATTGGATGTAGGCGGAAGGAATAGAGTCGAAACCAGGGGTTCTGATGGGGTTGAGGCATTACTTTGATTTTAAAGGAAAACGAGCCTGCTTGCTTTCGACTAAGTAACTTTTGACTTAGTTAGCTTTCAACTGGGTCAAATGGTTTTAAAAGGAATAGTTTCAATTGGGTTGCGCCTTTGATTTTAAATGATTGCACTCTACTAAGTCGAAGCCTTTCGCTTTTGCTTCCTACCTTTTGATCCAGATGGTTTCAAAAGGGTCATTTTGTTTTCTTAAAAACCTGGCCGCCTCTCCAATGCTTATGAAGGAATGGTTTCGACACCATCACTTCATTACTTAGGAAATGGTTTCCAAAGAGATGCTATCGACTTAAATGTTTTTTAAGACCTTTTTTCTATGATTGAAGTAAAACCCAAATTGGTTTCGAAAGCGATAGTTTTAAATGATTTCGAAACAGATGCTTTCGACTTTAATGGGTTTCTCATCCGTTCTCTCTACTTGAAGGCATAATCAAATGATTTCAACTGAGACAGTTTTAAAGGTTTCGAAGAGGTAAATTCCAGAATGGTTTCGAAAGGTTTCCACATGTTTTAAATTGAACCCAAAGTGCTTTCGAAAGGATTGGGCAGTGGAAGCAGAACACCCAATGATTTAGTTTTTCAAAAATCTCAACAATTCCAATTCAATAAAGAGAATGAAAAGAATAACGGAGTTTGGCCCCAACAACCTTTACTACTTCTTCACTTCAAGGGAGAGTACAATATGAGAAGAAAACAAATCACTCAATATAAATTTCTCACCCTACAATAGATATAGAAATAGGGATCTTATTAAAGATATTTTATAGAGAACTCTCTTGTTTTCTTGTGATGATAAAAGATGAGCAAAAGTATTCTTATTTATAGGAGAAAGAATGAAGATTGCCTTGGAGATAAGGATAAAATGTTTTCGGATTCGCTTGATTTGATTTCAACACAAATCTAGCATATTTGTATTTGTTTTCACATATATCTTTATCTGATTGATTCCTCAAATCAATTAATTTCTATTATGATATTAATTGATTCACTTTCCAACTTGTTTCCCGTATTTGACTGATTACGGGAATTAATCAATATCATCTCCGTCCAAATTTAACATAGTTTGACATTTTACCATCGAAATTTAATTACTTGCTATATGTAAATAACTAAAAAAATTTGAATTTTATTTTTTAAATTACCAAAAGTAAATTTTGGGAAATTAGAAACCTTAGTCTGATTATGCATGAAAGAGGAAAGTTAACGAAATGCGACAAGTTTTTTTGTTTTTTTCTAATGTGAGGGTAGTTTCATAATACATACAGTGTATGTTATGTAAAAAATGGTATATCTAATTTTAGTTAATTTTTTGGTGCATGTATAGCAACTTATGGTATATAAATAAATTTTGCCAATTGGTTTTTATAAAGAATATTCCTGCTTTCAGCCTTTTTTTACATTAATTAGAATGGTGCATTACCTATACTTTTTGTTCTCCTTTAACTATTGATTTTGAAAATAAAATGTTTTTATTTTGACTATTTATATTAATATAAAATGTAAATTTACTGCACTATGTAAATTCATAAATAAATAGGATCGTCTCGCTGCGAATTAAGGCCTAAGCAACTATATTCTATAAATCTTTATTGGAGGGATATTAGCTATGAATATTTTTGCATTTAGATTATTTATTCAGGCGTTTACTCTATCCAACATTGCAAAAGCTAGGTTCACTCTCACATTATTAGTAGGACTGTCAATTTCCAGCACGACTTGAATCATGACCTGAAGATTACACGGAGATTAGCAGGTTAACCCAACCTGGTTTAGTGGGCGAGTCATTTTTAGGTCAACCCAAATTTGACCCATTTATAAAGGGGTGGCTTTTTTGGTTTGACCCGTGAACCTGAATTTGACCCGTTTATAACCCACTTACACTTATATGGGTTGATCCGACTCGATTATAAACCAATCCGACCAGTGAACCCGATTTTGACCCATTTATAACCCACTTATACCTTATACGAGTTGACCCGACCTGTTTACGACCCGATCTGACCCATTTATAATCGGGTTACATGGGTTGGGTCGAGTAGGGTCAACCCATTTATAATCAGGTCGGGTTTGGGTTGAGCTATTTTTGACCTGTTTAATAAACGGGTTGACCCAACCTGTTTAATATCAACCCGAACCTTACTTACCCGATCCGAGCCGATCCGACCCATTGACTGCCCTGGATATTAGTCATAGTTGTCACTCCCTAATCATTAAAGAAAGGAATAAAAGTTGAGTTTTCTCATAATATACGAATTTCATATCCTAGAGTACTCTAGAAATTTGAATGAAACATAGCTTAAACAAATTTCAAATGTGGATTATTTTTTTGAAATTTCACTTTAATATAAATTACTTTTATTTACTTCAAGAATTATTTGAATTTATCATAAATTTTAGTTGTATTTACATAAGTTATTCATTTGTACCTACCATAATTATATATTTTGGATTAAAACATTGACAGATTAATGCATTGCATTAGTGGACTTTTTTATACCATAAATGTAATTTGTAACCCACGAAAAAAGGTTTCACATTAACATATCATGAATAAATAAATTTTGATATACATTTTACTTCTTTATTGTGGCAAATCGATAATGAAATTGACAATAAGGTCATGTTAGTTTTCTTTCAATCTCCTTGGAAAACATGGTTTTCTTTCTATTTAATAATTTTTTAATGCTTTGTTGGGACATAATGTTAATGACTTATCATGACAAAATTAATGATGGAGTTTGTCACTGGTAACCAACTTTAATAGCAATTACTTGTCGTATGCCCACTTAATCCACAAATTAGTAGTCATTTGTGTATGCTGGACATAAGCTCCTTATAATTGGAAAGAAAGTATTAACTGATAATAATATAGAAGTTAATAATATACCTTCCTCTTATGTCTGTACTTACTGTCAGATGGGAAATAGCCATAAATTGGCCTTTCCAAAATCACAATCTGAGTTTGATAGGCCACAACAGCTCATTGCATCTGATTTATGGGGTCTAGCACCTATAAACTCATATTATGGTTTCAAATATTATATATTCTTTTTACATGCTTATTCTAGATACATGTAATGACCTAGAAATTTTAATGATTTTTAATAACATAATTAACTGATTTTTCTTGGAAATTAAACAATGAAATTTTTGCAATGAAAATTTGGTATTTGAGATACGTCTATTTAAGTGTAGCAAATGTCAGATTTTCATCAGAAAATATATAAGTTTATTTTGCTGTGTAATTTTCAATTTCAATTTAAAATCGGTTAATTTGATGAAAATAAAATATTTTTCAAATTTGAATATTTTTATATAATAAAAATGTAAATCATTTTCTAAGTGAGATTTCATATTTAGTTTTGCAAAATTTGGACTGCTCTACCTCTGTTTATATTATTTTCGACGGTTTAGCAGCATTTTGGTAGCAAATATCGACTTTTGACAGGATGGTCGTATCGCTGATACCTGTGTACATTCTATTCGTCTCATCATACTGATCTCCATAGTATATTCATTCATGTAATTCGGCGTCTCCTACGCAATGAAATCGGCAAAACGATTTGTCGTATCGATTGCCTATATGAGCCTATTTGGTTTCCTTGTCCTTTCATATATCCATCTTATAATACCAATGGCCATTTGTTTTTATATTTCCTGAATTCGCATGCCTGACCTTCACTATTCCCCTAGATTCGATTTATAATTCTTGTTGGCTCCATTTCATTTCTCTCCCCTCCTTTTCTTCTTCATGTTCATTGCTTTTAAAATTATATATTTTAGTTTACATTCAAGAACATATATAATAAAAAAGTATATATTTCTTGAAATTGCTATCCTCTCTTTCCCTTACCCACATTGATCTCCAACCACCTCCACCTCCCGACCAACCACCCCCTAGCCCGCATCTTCATTCCAACAGCTCCACACGCGGCCACACAACCACCCATCTCCTTCTATACTCGTCTCTCTCCATCTAAGCAGCAACGCCATCATTTCCAATGCTTTCACAACCTCGAACCATAGATCCACCATCCCATCCTTTCCCTCCCCTTAACCTCCGCCACCCTCAATAGTACCGCTTCCGACCTTCCCTATAGTTGTGTAACACCACTGAAGCCACCCAGTAACCCCTAGATCCACCCATTAGTCGAAATCACCCCCCCTCAACCTGGCACTGACCCATGTTTTTCCTCACCTAAGCCCCATGCTCGACGTTGTCCGCCTCAACCCCTCACAACTCCACCTTCGATTGTTGCCTCTAGCCATACATAGCCACAAGCAGCCGGAAACCACCTGACACAGCCTTGCACCACCTCACGACCACTCGATCACTCTTCCACCTCCACTGGCCATAGCTTGGCTACGCAGCCCTTCCTTCAACCTGATAGCCTACATGTATATTTGTCTGCATATATGACTTTGGGTAGCTTATATATATATATATATATATATATATATATATATATGTTACATGCATATTTGTTTGCATATATGATTTTGGGTAGCTTACATATATATATATATATATATATATATATATATATATATATATGTAAGCTACTCAAATGCAGACAAATATACATATATTGGGTTACATGTATATTTGTCTGCATATATGATTTTGGGTAGCTTATATATATATATATTTGTTTGTTTATATATAATATGCCTATGTTTGCTAGAGTAGCATGCATATATTTGTTTATAGTCTGCATATACTTGTTTATATATATAATCTGCAATGCTTGTTTTAGTAGCATGTATATTTTTTTTTTACATATATATAGTTTGCATATATATTGATTTTTTAAAAATATAATATATAGAGATTTTATTTCAAATAGGAGCTTTAAATTGAATATTTGTTTTTAAAATATAATATAAAGATTTTTTTATATATGGGGGTAAATTTTATATTTTTAATATATATATATATGGTTTTCATCGAACTCAAGTCCAATCACCTTGATTTGCTTTGGAATCTTCATTTGGATCGGTAGCGCTTGTAGAAGTTCGAGATTCCAATTCGTAGCTTGTTTTTATTGTCAGAGTTCATAGCCTCGAAAGGTGAGTGATCACTCATAATTAACATTTTTATATTTAGTTAATTCAATTCACATGAAATGACGACTGAAATATGTTGTTAATTTGTTAGAAATTAATCACTGAGTTTGATATGTTGTTATCTGCATTTGTTAACCTATATTAATTGACATATGACACTATAACATATTGTATATATATATTCTATTTTAATTGTTAATTACGATATATGTCTGCTATTAATATGTATGTCATTTTATAATATTATTATGCTATTGTTCTCACACTGCAAGTTCCCTGTTAGTTTAGGAATCTCTATGGGTCGAAATGGTATATGCCTGAACGATTTTATAGATTAGGGAAAACCGTTATGCGTTGAAATGATAAACCCAAGCAATTTTATTGATTTTGAAATTTTAGGATTGTGGGTTGAAATGATATATACCCGTAAATATTAAATTATTGCAGATTGAAATGATAAATATCTGTATCACTTGACCATAGGATAGAAAATTATATATGGACACCGTTGGTCTATTTTTGAAAAAATGATTTCCAAGGTTTTGAAAGAAAATATATGGGTTTTAAATAAATACTGATTTTCAAATATAATATAAATATATTTTATATTTAAATATATACGTAAAATTTAGATTTTTAAAATTATATGTTTATAAATTTTAAAATTTTTAAATTAAGTTTTGAAAAGGGTAAATTTTAAACTTTTACTTATATTTTATTATTTTTAAATATATAAAATATTGTTCAATATAAAATAAAATAGATTTAATAAAGTAAGATTTAATTTAATGATATTTAATATAATAAGATTTAATTTAATTGAATTTAATTGGATAAGTATATATACTGTATTTAAATATTTATTTAAAATTTCTATTTATATTTTGAAACATATTTTGTAATAACTTTAATAAGTTAAGGTTGGAAAGATGAATTGAAATTGATTTGAAATTTGTATTTGTTAAGAATTGTATTTAAATACAATTGATTTAAAACTTATTGATTTGACATTTTAAAGATATGAATTTATAGCTTGACAGCTTGATTTTGATTAAAGGTGATTAAATGAATATTTGAAAATTTTAATAAAATTAACATTGAATATTTAATTTTGATTTAGACTTGGATTTAAATTTGAGATATTATTTAAATGTTTATAAAAAGTGATTAGGTGAATATTTTAGAATTAAATATAATTTAAGTTAGACATTTAATTATTGATATTTATTTAAATTTGTTATTTGAGATTTTTTTAAATGTATTAAAAATGATAAAGTGAATATTTTCAAATTTAAATAAAATTAAAGTTAAATTTTGAAATATAAATGAAATTTATCGAATTGAGTTCTTGTAAGTTGTTTGAATATTTAAAAATTCGAAATTATTGAATTGGAAGTGGTTTAAATTTGTAGTTCAAACTTGGATTTGAAATCGATATAAATTCAAATAGTATTATTGAGAATCTGAAATTGTTGCACTGAGATTGATTTAAATGGAATTTTGGAACTCAAGTTTATTTGAATTGATTTGTGAAATTAGAAGGAAAAATTCTAATTTGAAACTATTTTTGATATAAACTCTTTTAATATATAAACTATTATAGTCTACAGCCTATTTTTAAAATATAAACTATTTTTAATTTATAACTATTACAGTATATATAAACTATTTTCAATATTTAAACTATTTAAGTTGGAACTGCTATGATTTACATTTAATGGATTTATATGCGAATACTTTGATATGATAGTTTAAACTATTTTGTGAATAATGATTTTGAAAGTGAATAATGATTTCAAAAGTGAATATGATTTCGAAAGTGAATATGATTTCGAAAGTGAATATGATTACGGAATTAGTATGATTCTGATATGAATATGATATTTTGATATGAAGTATGAACTGTTTGAAATGAAAATGACCATGGTGTGAAATAAGCATTTGGTTGTTAAGGAGACAGGGATCGAATATTGTCATACTCTCTGCCAATACCGAAAACCACTTTAACAACTGTATACATGGTGGAGATTCTAGAACGAAGTAGGGTGGTTTGGCGAACGTCTATATGAGGTATGAACGCAGCCCTGACTCCCGCGAGTTAGCTTGATGTGGCTGAAACAGGAGCGATACCGGGCCAAGTGGGGTCGCTCCCCTATCGGGCTCATTTCTTCGATACCATTCTATTAATTTGTGATTTGATTGGGTGCACCTTTGATTTGGGAGTTTGTCTCGAGGTGGGCGGTAATAGCTGTTATGCGTTACCACCAGTCTGGGAGTGCAAAAGGTAGAATCCTACCCTGGCATCGCCTCGCGTGCCTTGCCACATGCCTTATCGCGCCTTCTACGAGTTTGTTTTGTACCGTACCTATGGAGTGCCCTCTAATAGCCTCCAGTTTATGGAGGAAATATGGTATTATATAGACTATGGGAATATATATATATATATATATAAATGTGTTAAGGGAGATATGGGTAACGCCTTAACGCTATTTTATTAGTTTACTTTACTATAGACATTAACTATGTAACGTATTGTACTATGTACATAGATAGTTTAACGGATCCTTGAAGGATGAGAATCCCGAACATCCTTTAATTTATTTTGTATTTCAGTTGACATTTCACTTGAGTTGATTTACTTGTATAAGAATGTTTATCCTGACTCGAGTGTTTTGTGTTTTGCTTTATGCTCGGGTCAGACTGAGAGTCACAGCATTTGAGACTCACCTTTGAAGCTTGGAGTTTTTCTTGGAGATCTTTTATCTATTCATCTTTTCTAGTTATTCCAGTTATTTCTAGTTGTTTATGCTCAGGCTTGACAGTTGATTTTGTATTAGTGACTTCTATGTACTTGGGATTTTTTGTTGTATTTATTTCAGACTCTGATATTCTATAGTAGCTTCGTGAACTACTATTTATCTATTCCGATGGTTATTATAATATTACTCTATATCTATGATTATGTGATTGATTTATGTATTGTATATGCTAAGTTTTTCCAATTATAAATTAACAAACTTTTGTTTTGAGCGATTCAAGTCTGACATAAGTGAATGGTTGTCGATTTGAATGGTTCGAAATAGCAGCTCGTTACAGTACACCTAGATTTACTTTCCAAAATCAAAATCAAAAGTACAAAATGTAGTCATGCACTTTATAAAACTGGTGGAGAGACATATAGGTCAGCAAGTAAAGGTAATGCAAACTTATGGAGGTACAGAGTACAAGCCACTAAAAGAATACTTTCAACTGAAAGGAATAATACACAGAATGATTTGTCTCTATACCTCTGAGCAAAATGGATTAGTTAATAGAAAACATAGACACATAGTAGAGACGGGTCTCACATTACTAGCTCAAGCTTCACTTCCATTGAAATTTTGGGCCAATGCTTTTGCAACTGCAGTTTATCTAATCAATAGACTACCCACTTAAGTAAAACAGGACAAAACACCAATGGAAGTCTTACTTAATGAAAGACCAGATTAGCAAGACCTTAGAACCTTTGGGTGTTTATGTTATCCTCATCTAAGACGGTATAATTCACATAAATTAAATTTCAGATCTACACCATGCACCTTTTTAGGTTACGGTGTAAATCAGCAAGGATATAAATGTTTGGATGATAATGGAAAATTATTTATATCAAGACATGTTGTGTTCTATGAACATGTATTCCCATTCGCAACACAAAGTGTAAAAACTACACATAAGTTGTATAATCCAAAGGTATCCATACCACCCATACCAGTACATGACAACAATCAGAAATTATCTCACATTGAAGAAAGAGAGAATAATTCAAACACTCACATACTATACAACAATGAATCAAATCAAGTGGAATCTGAACAGATACAGCAGGATAATTACTCTCCAACAATCATAAACAATCAATAGACAAATAGTAGAAGCAACAGTCAAGATCAAAAGTACAGAACAATCGGTAAGCACACAGCAGGAATCGGAATTCAAAGGGCATCTAATGATAACATGGTCCAAGAATGGTATCTTTAAACCAAAACTATATGCTACATGCAAAACAGATGAGGAGCCAGAGAACCTTGAACAAGCACTTAACAATGAAAATTTGAAATAGGCATGCATAAATGAAAAACAACACTTGGAATCTTGTATCACCACCAAATCACGAAGGCATAATTGGATGCAAGTGGACTTACAAACTAAAGAAAAATCCAGATAGAACTATACAAATATATAAGGCAAAGCTGGTTGCAAAAGGTTTTACTCAACAATGTGGTTTTGAATTCAATGAGACTTTTTCACCAGTGGTAAAACCAACTACCATAAGAGTAATCTTAACTATAGCTCTATATAAAGGATGAGATGCTAGACAGTTAGATGTAAATAGTGCTTTCTTAAATGGTGAACTTAAAGAAGAAGTTTATATTGAGAAGCCACCAGGTTTAATTCAATCAAAGAGTGGTGCAATGGTATGCAAGCAAAATAAAGCTGTATAAGGTTAAAACAGGCTCCAAGGGTATGGTTTGACAGGCTTAAGACAACTCTTATGGAACTAGATTATCAACAAACTAAGTCAGACATCATTATTTATCAAGAATCACATAAATATATCAACATACATTCTAGTCTACGTTGATGACTATATCATTAGAGATGATAGTGAAGAAGAAATTAACTATGTCATTCAGCATCTAGATAAGCAGTTCTTCATCAAAGATCTGGGCAAACTCAGGTATTTATTAGGAATAGAAGTCAACAGATTATCAAAAACAGAGTTGCATTAATGTCAAAAGAAGTACATAAAGGAAGTACTTATCAAAGCAAAAAGGCATGAAGCAAAGTCTTTACCAACTCCTTTGACTAGTAGTTTGCATTTATCAAAGCATAAGGGTGAAGCAATAACTCATGACAAAGAATACATAAGTATTGTTGGAGCATTATAATATGCTACAATCATCAGGCCCGAGATATCATACAATGTTAATAATGTATGTTAATGTATGCATCAGCCTCTAGATGAATATTGGAAGGCGGTAAAAGGAATTTTGAGATACTTAAATGACACATTAGACTATGGATTAACAATGAATTCTAGCAAGCAGCTAACTATTACTGGTTTCACCGATGCAGACTGAGCATTGGACCTTGATGATCGAAGGTCAACATCAGGGTATTGCATTTATTTGGGTAAAAATCCTATATCTTGGTGTTCAAAGAAGCAGCCTACGGAAACCTGATCAAGCACTGGATTGAATACCGTAGTCTTGCTAGTGCAATAGCTGAAGTAATGTGGGTTGAATCCCTTCTTCGTGAATTACAAATCATACAAGCAAACAGGCAGTGATTTGGTGTGACAATCTAAGCGCAGTGCCTTTATCTAGTAATCCAATATTGCATACAAAAACAAACACTTGGAACTTGACTTATACTTTATAAGAGAATAGGTAAACTGAAATAAGATTGAAATAAATCATACACCTGCTTCTTACCAGAGGGCAGATATACTTACTAAGGCATTATCTGCTCGAAACTTCTACCGATTCAGAGACGAGTTAAGAGTTAGAAGCCTCAACAGCAGGTCTGATAACATAACTTCAAGCCAGATGCCAAATCAATCTACTGCTTCAAGCAACATCATGAACCAGAAGCCAAAACAGCAAATCTGTCATCATTACAACTCCAGAATAACAGATGGACCAACATAACCTCATGTTAGAAGCCAAAATAATATACCGCCTCAAACAAAGTCACAGATCAGAAGTCGAAACTGCAGATCTATGAGTATAGCAACTCCAGATCTACAGCTCGACATATATTTTGATACTTTAGCTCTTAACCTAATCGATTATTGATCAAGAGTGAAGCTTTAACCAATTGCAGGTCTGACTAACCCTCGCATCAGAAGATTTCAACAATTTAAAGCAATTAAAGCTCTCAACTGCAAAGATCGAAGATTTGAGGGAACGAGAGCAAACGGTATATTGTTTTGAAGGGGAAAATAAGAGAAATGAAACATACGGTTGTAAGAGATAATTTATATTTGTTGTATAAAGGGGAAATATTGTAATTTTACAATTCCAGCTTTACATTTAGACTGAATCAAGTATCAGGCCAATACTGTGTAATATAAATACAAGTTGTAAAGCATTGTATCAATTCATTCAGAAAATTCAATACAAGAATTCATTCACCAAATACTCTCAAATTCCAATTAATACGAGAGAAATTAGCTCTTACAAAATATTATGAATCATCCTAACAAAATAGGACTTCTAAGAAAAATTGGTCGATGTTAGATTCTTTTTATTTATCACATTAATGATGATGGTTTTCAAATATGTGTTGCATTTAGGTTGTCATCAAAAACAAAATCTCCTTACGTCAAAATGTCCAATACCCTAACAGTAAGCTCATTTTTTGAGAAAGTCAAAACTGTAGCTCTATTAGAAGCTGGAGAAATATAGGTGTCATAGGAACATGAGAGAGAATATATTCCATCCGTATAATCCATAATTCCTCTAACTACCGTCTAAGTTCATTTTAGGTGTTTTATGAAACTACAATTACATATGCATGTGCATCTGTACATATCCTAATATACAGTTACCCGAAATAACGTGTGTGTGTGTGTGTTTTCTGTATTTCTAGTGATAGATTGTTCGATGAAACATTAGCATTGCAGTTCACTACTTAATGGCCTATTTTGATTATGTTTCCATTTCTACATATTTCGTTTACACTAATGAGATAGTTCTTAGTACATACTTGTGCACATATAAATTTTAGTTGTATAGTTGGTCATTCTAATTAAAGTATTGTTTATATATTGTGTCAACGTATATATTCATATCTTACCATCTTTCTACTACTCTCATGTAACATTGTCTTTTGAAATTAAACCTAGTAGTTACAAAATTTACTGCTAGAAACATTGTAAATTAGACATTGATGCAGCACCATCTTCGTATATGTGAAGCATAGACCCCATACTAGTTAGATTTAGATGCTTGATCGGGCTTCAAAAGATGTTTTGCATGACAACAAAAATGTAATGACTCACCTTTTTGGACAGTTTAAATCGACGATAAATCACACACGTCAGACTTAGGCCATTCAAAAGGTAGGGTTGCTATGGGGTAAATAAGAAAAAGCAGAGAAAGAAAGAAAAAACAAAACATGGAATCTCACAGCGGAATGACAAAATATAATAATCAAATAACAGTTCATGAAGTTGTTTTACAAATACATTTGATTACCTTTACAATACAGATCAGAATTACATACACAGGAATAAATAAATAAATGCAGGGTAACAACATGATGCAGTGGAAATAATATAATAAATAACAATAGTACTAAATCTTCGTCTTCGTCCTCCAAAAGCAGTCTTCGATACATTAAAAAGCTCAGACTGACCTGATCGAATTGAAAAGACAAAACACTCGAGTCAGAACTAAAAGATCTTATGTAAGTTAAATCAACAGTAAATAAATATGAGTGTAACGGCATCAGAGATGTTTACGAGGTTTGACATCTCCTATCCAGTGTCAACGTGAGTGCAATAACTCAGGAGATGTTTAGGATTTCCATCTCCCATGGATCCGTTAAACTATCTAGGTACATAGTACAATACGCTATTATAATAGTGTCTACAGTAAAGTAAAGTACTAGCATAGCGTTAAGGCGTTACCCATATCCCCCTTAACACATTTTATATAATGTCGTAGTCTATACTGTACTATAAACTTCATCGTAAACTGGCGGTCTAGTAGGGAGCACTCCATAGGTATAACACTAAGGCATGTGACAAGGCACGCGAGACAATGCCCAGGGTATGATACTATCATTTCGCAGATCCGGACTAGTGGTAACATACAGTAGCTACTACCGCCCACCTTGGAACACACTCCCATAATCAAAATCGAGGGGTGGCCACCAAATCAATCACAAAGTCATAATATGGTATCGAAAAAGCATGTTTGATCGAAGATGCGACCTCACTTGGCCTGGTTGGCTCTTGTTTTAGTCACATCATGCTAACTCATGGGAGTCAGGGCTACGTTAATACCTCATACAGTATCGTTCGCCAAACCATCCTACTTCATTCTGGAATCTTCACCACATATACAGTTGTTAAAGTGACTTTCGGTATCGGCAGAGAGTACAAAAATATCCGATTCTGGTCTTTTTAACAACCAAACACTTATTTCACACCGGATGGTTCTTCACATTTTCAAAACCGGTTCATAATTGATATCAAAATATCATATTCAATTCAAACCATATCACTTTCGAAATCATATTCACTTTCAAAGTCATATTCATTTACGAAATCATATCGATAAGCTAGGCTAATTAAATCCTCATTTCAAAATCATTATATTTACACAAATATGTCATTTCACTAGTGAATATCATTTCAAATCCCAACTTATGTTATAACATCATTTAACCATATTCACTTTAAAATCAAGGATTTAAATATAAGCACTTCCACTCTACATAGTCTGAAATTTAGAAAATAGTTTGGATAGTTATAAATAGTTTAGCATAGTTTGAAATAAATTTTTAAATAGTTAGAATACTCTAAAATAGCTTAAAAATAAATTAAACATAGTTTAAACGGATTTAAGATAGTTTAAATAGATTTAAATAGATTTAAAATAGATTAAAAGATTAAAAAGATTTAAATGGTTTAAATAGATTTAAAATATATTAAATAGATTGAAGAAAGATTAAAATAGGTTAATTAGTTTAAAATAGGTTAAATTATATTAAATTGGATTAAATAAATTATAATAGATTAAAATAAATTAAAACAGTTTAAATTGATTAAAGTAGTTCAAAATAGTTTAAATTAGTTTAATAGTTTGAAAATCTTAATAATCGGGATTTTTAAAATAATATATTTTTAAACAGTTTATATTAAAATAATAGATTTGAAATTAATATCAAATCAAACTATTCCTTTCATTCAACACATCTGGACCATGTCCAGCTTTCAAATCAATAGACTAAATTTTGTCTTTCAATTCAAATTCTTATTTAAAACCCTTTAACCAATATCGATTTCAAATCCATGTTCAAGCTATAATTTTAAACTATTCCAAATTTAGCAGATTTCGAAGTTTTAAGTATTTAAATATTTCAAAAACTCAATGTCGATAAATTTCATTTATACTTCAAATCTAGCTTTAAAATTTCATTTAAATCAATTCCAATTTCAACTTTAAACTTGGATTTTCAAAAATAATTCAGTTTATATAAATCAAATTTTCTTTAAAATGTCATTTAACTGAATTTAAAATTAAGAATTTAAAATCATTGAATTTAACCAATCCGGTGTCCGTATATATATTTTTCTACCATATATATATAATTTCAATCCACAATAAATTTAAGTTTACGGGTATATATCATTTCAATCCGCAATCCCGAATTAACATTCAAAATCCATAAAATCGCTCTGGTTTATCATTTCAACCCATAACGATTTTTTCCTAACCTATCAAATCGTTCAGGTATGTATCATTTCAATCCATAAAGAACTTGCAGTGTGATATCAATATATAAAATAACATAACATCCAGTCATCCAATATATCAACAATTAAACATCCATCACAATCATCATTCAAATCACCCAATAACGTCAATAGATAATTGGTTATCATTAACAGGTATAAAATAGCAATTTAAAATTTAATATTAAATTAAATGGAAATTATATTCAATAGATTAAGATTTAACTGGAATGACGATTTAAATATATCAAACAATAGTCAATCAACTTCTAATCACATCATAAATTTAATTTAAATAACATAAGATAATTTATTAGTTGTGAGTGAGTTAAAACACTCACTTTTGATTTCAAGTCGATTGAAATCCAAAATAAGGCCTAAAATTCAACAATTTTAGAATTCGTTCAAACCGGTTCCATAATGTCGGGAATTTCGATATGATTGCAGCGGAATAAACCGCGCGTAGATCCGACCTCGTACGTGAAAGATATGCTAGTTAGAACATTATACGATTTAAAATTATAAGCAAATAAAATAATTTAAATAACTTACACGTAATACCTTCCACGTATCTCATCTGCCATGTTCTAACCCTTGAAGCCTGCTCAAACACGCACCGCATTCAACATGGTCGCACCCACCCACACTCATCGCCACCTCAACCACACTCATCTTTGACACGCGCGACCATGCCCACGCGATCTCTCCGCCTGCATGACCCTCCGAGCACCACCCAAGGTCAACCATCGCGAGCACAGAAAGAGGCAGCCGCCGCCATTCATTTATAAACCCTAATTGAATTGTTTACGATGATCTAACCATCAAACCTCCAAGCGACCACCACCGATGCACTCCCCATGCCACTCTCCATAATACTGTACCCTCGAATCGACGATCCGTCGCCGTTGATCATCCTCCAAATGAATGGCCGAGAATAATTCCTCAATTTCTAGACACACAGAGACCCAAATTGAAAAACGAACTGCAGATCTAGATTTTCCTTGTCAAGAGCTTTCCAACGATCTATAATTTGCTAGGGTTTGGATTTTAAAATTGATTTTGATTTGAGTTTGGATTTGGGAATTAGGTTTTCAGCCATTGAGAAGAGAGAAACGACAAAAATTTTAGTATGTACAGTAATGAGAAATAAAAGGATGCGAGGGTTAGAACGAAACTATTTATATGAACAAAGCCCGATAAGTAAATGAACACATATCGAATTGGTTCGAAATGCCAATAACGACTTGAAAAGCCTGTTCCGCCTCTGTAACGAAAATAAGTCATCCTATGTATCAAAATAGACGTTTTCGATATTTTTAAACTCAATGGAACAGGTTTCAAGTCCTAATTCCATAATATGAAGAAGTTAGCTTTTAAAATTAGCTTATTTTAATTGAATTCGATTAAATTAATTTCTGCGTGTTTCGAGTCCGTACGATCAAACGACAAGTCCGATCGCTACGAAACTTGAAATCCTACAATAATTCACCGTTACGGATCCGATGAAACTGGTTTAGTCAAAATCCGAGACAGTTGCGAAAATGGCTATTTTTACGTTAATTAAATAAATTATTATTACATTAATTAAATCACCTCTTAAATCTATATTTAAAAGTTGACAGTTTTTATCATTTTTGATTACCTAGACACTTATAATCTTTTAAAACAAATTCCCATGTCCAATTCAATGTTAAATATTGCACTAATTACTGTGTTTAATTTCAATTGCAATAAATCCATTAATTATAATTTAAATTCCAATAAATTTATTTAATTTGATTACAATCTTTTTATTCAATCAGTCATTATCTAATGGATATAATTAACATTGGTTTACCCTTTGTTACATCAATATTCCTCAGTTATCATTTTAATTCACATTAACTGCGATATTTAGTTTGATTAATTGCAACTGATTTCTAATTTAATTTTAATGGATTAAATAAATAGGTGATAAATGATAATTGTTACCTTTTTCTTAATTTAATCACATTTATAAGTTTATTATCTACAAACAATGTTATAAGTACTTACACAACACTGATTTTATCCAATTACAATTAATTGCATATTATCTCACCGATTAATATAACATTTAAATTATTTCCTTATTTACAATCTGTAACAAATTATAATTTTTTAACCATTTCAATTGATTGAAATTACATTTAAAGTAGTTATCAATTACCTTAAATTAATACTATTACTTTTCATTCTAGTTATCCTTATCCTTAATAAATCTTAAATTTTTAATTTTTCACAACATTAAATATCAAAATAAATTAAATTAATAAATTTAATTATCGAAAATTAGGGTCGTTACACTGTCCCCCACTCAAAACTTTTCGTCCTCGGAAAGAGAAAAGATGGAACTAAGGAATTTATATATTTTGTTCAAAATATTCCATTTATATACAACTAATTTACATAATTAAATAATTTAAATAAAATATATCAATTTATAAACAATTAAATCCTTTCATATTCAAGTTTAATAAAGTTGAAAATATTTCACTTTCGCAAAATTTTCTAAGCCTAAAGTATACAAAAAAAATTCGATAGAGTCTCCATTGTATGGAGAGGTCTGGAATAAATAATAATATCAATAATAACAATATTTATATATAATATTTCAAAATCAAATATCCCAAATCATGGGGAAAACAATATAATAAATCGTTAGAAAACCGTAATCCGAAAACGTACCTATTTGTCGGGCAAACAACGCTTATTTATAAAACCAAAAGCAGTAGTTATTGCTTCCATAACCTATGTTTTACTTATATAATCCAAAGGAGTTAGAATTATGTATAAGAGAAATATTTAGTTGCTTTAATTAATAATAAAACAAACCAACACAACTTTACAACAATCACTTGCAAATAAAACCATACAATCATAACATGCAATCAAAGTAAAAAACCATCCATCCATAACAACCAAATCAAATACTTTGTTCGGGTTAGGAACTTTTAATTGTATAAAATGATAACTAATTACTAAGTATATCATACACTCAATAGTCTTAGATAAAACTTAATAGATTATCCATACATATTTATATAGTTAGAAGTATTCTTTCCCAACGATCCCATAAGCTGAACAAACAATGATTTCAAGTATTATTCAAGTTCACTCTTATTAATTTCCCTTCATATCGTTTACTGTTCATATGTTTTCATTCATACATATAATGATTATTTTATTAGTTTAACTTCATTAATTACAAAATTCATTTCCATTCACTCATACCATGCTTTTTCCATTAAATTTACATTTAACTAGTTACATAAGTTATTTCCATCCAATTGTTTAAAATAATCAATGGATTCATTATTGAAGGATTACATACATTTTATTTCAGTTTACTTCACATTTATTATTTACTTTGATTTCTTTTAACATCAATTTTTATTTGTGAAGCAACTCATACTTAGATTTTTTTATTCCTTTTCACATTTTTTCCCCATATATATAGTATTCACCTTTACTATATACTTTAATTAATTGGCTTCAAACATTACTTAAGTTTATAATCACTTACTTACAGTATTCATTTTTCTGGTAAATTTATTTTGTAGCACTTCAAATTATTAACTTAAGTCTATAACATTTTATAACATCAGAATTCTGATTTATAAAAATAATCTCATTGAGCACTTTCATTACTTAAGTTTTACTTGTATAATATTCTATTACATATTCTTATTTAACATTACAACTTTTAACATTTTGGTAAGTGTTACGTATATACATGTGTGTGTGTGTGTTTTAAGAATGCAATTGAATGTTATACAAGTTTTATCTTATTCGCTTTAGTTAACAAAATGTTCAATAATTGCATCTTCTTAATTTTCATTACTCTTTAATTTACAAGTTTCCAATTTCTTATATATTTCATTTAATATTTCATTTTCAGTAGTTACTAATTTCTAAAATAGTCAAGATTTCATTTCATTAAAATAGTTAAAAGCTACTAATTATTAGAAAGTTTTAAGAACTAAACTCCGGGTTACATTTCAAATCATTTAATATATATATATATATATATATGTATATATGTATATGTACTCATAACTTATATATATCCAATCGTATTTAGAGATTAAAATTTAAGATTTGGTTATTAAAACAAACATGTCGCAGAACTACTACAATGGTCTTCCCACTTTGAAACTCGAAAATGAATACCGATGATGCGTGCACTCTTCACCGAAATTATTTTCCAGCGATAGAGAGGGGAGTACAAAAGTTATTTCCTTCCACAATTCCTTTAAACATTCTTTCAAATCAAATCAAAATATTTATATCAGAAAACACTTCCAAATAATGCTAATATCATATTCCAAAATCTTTTGAAAATAAATTTCAAAACTCGAAACATACGTTCTCAATTTTCCAATTTATATTCGTTTTATTTGTAGATCCCATTTTGCAACCAATATTATGAAATTTCACTTCCTAATAAACAAATATATCACATCCAACTATACCATTTATAAAAAAATTGTATACAAAATATAATACTAGGCAAAATTATTTCATTTGCCTATATTTCAAAACAACCTTGTGTCGGTCTGCCCTATTAAGTGTTTAGAAATCCCTATCGATGTCATAGCATCCTATGTACCAACCTGAATTTATAAATGCTAAGCGTAATAAATTAACACAATATAAAAAGATTTTTACAACACTACGAATACGCTACACTCATCGATTCATTCTAGGGTATTACTACCCTATTCTAATAAGTTAGACCCCACCTTTTTGGACGGTTTAAATCAACAATAAACTACCCATATCTAATTCAAACCATTCAAAAGGGATGATAGTTAATAGGATAAATAAGAAATATCAGAAAAAGAGGAAAACAAAAATAAAACGCCACAGCGGATTTACGAAATGTAACAATCAAATAAACAGTTCATGAAGCTGTTTTACAAATAACATTTAATTACACTTTTAAAATTCAAATCAGAGTTCTACATGCATAAAAAATAAACAAATAATGTAGTGGAAAAATTAAAATAAATAATAATATACTGAATCTTCGTCTTCGTCCTCCACAAAATTGTCTTCAGTACACTGAAAAACTCAGAATGATCCGGGCGTAATGAAAAGACAAAACACTCGAGTCAGAATTAAAAGATCTTATGTAAGTCAAATCAAAATAAGTAGAATAGAAATATAACGATGGCTTCAGAGATGTTACTGGATTTCTTTCTCTGATTAAGTGTACAATGTGGATATAATGTTTTGCTAAAGGATTTTAAATGATTCAAAATACCAATCTTAATCATTTAATTAAAATAATTCCGAAGTTTAACTTAATCTTTCAAATAATTCAATTCCAATACATAATCCAAATTCAAGAAATTATATGGATATACATATATCATTTAAACTAGTATCAAAATCAACATTTCCAATCAATGAAAACCACTTGGGTTAATCATTTCAACCCATAAAGATTTTCCCTAATTTATAAGATCGTTGGGTGTATATCTTTTCAATCTATAGGGATAATAGAGATTTAGACATAAATAACATCCAATCATCCAAAATATCAACCAATAACATCCATCCAATCATCCAAATATCAACAATTGAACATAAAGCACAATCATCATTCAAATCAATCAATAACTAACAACAATTTACTGGTTATCATTAACAGGTATTTAACTGGCAGTTAAATTCAATAAAAGTCGGATTTAACTGGAATGACAATTTAAAAATATACCAAACAGCAACAAATCAATTTCTAATCACACCATAAATTAAATTTAACTAACATAAGACAATTTAGTACTCATGCGTAGGTTAAAACACCCACCTTTGATTTTCAATCAATTTCGAAATCCAAAAATAGCCCAAAATTTAACGGTCTCATAATTTGACATAAATAGTTCCATAATGTCCGCAATTCCTATTTGATCGCCGTGGAGAAAGCTCGCGTGAATCCGACCTCATACGTAAAAGTTATGACGATTAGAAGGTTATACGATTTAAAAAAATACAGAAATTATGACACGTCACCTCATTTGCTTCGTTGGAAACCCTAGCCACATCGTTTATTCATGACCACCGAGATGCAAAATCGCCAGGCTTCATCCATAATCGTGCTGCCCATGATCAACTTCAACCAAATCAGAGACTACCCTCATCACCACCTCTAAACGTCGAGCCTCCCTGGACCAAGCAGTTGCCTCCGCCGCCACACAGGACAGCCATGCTGAGCATGAAAATCGACCAAAAATCATCAATTTCTAGCAACTACGTTGATCGATTCGATGAACTAACCACACTAATGAGCACCGCTAATCACCCTCTTCGTAATGGTGCCTTCCGATCGTCGATCAGATGAAGATCCACCGTTGGATCATGAAAACTTAACTTTGACGATCGAGGTTCATCCTCGATTTTTGGTCAACCGATGTATTAAATTGAAAAACTAATTGCTATAGTGCATTGCGCTCGTCGAAAGCTTTCCAACGATATATAATATGACATAGTTTTGAGGAGTTTGATTTTCGGTTTGAAACTGTAATTGAATTAGGATTGTGGATCTACAGCCATTGAAGAAGGAAGAAGTAGCAGATAATTTAATTGACGATACACATAGTAATAAGAAGTAGAAGGCTACTAGGATTAGGACAAAGATCTATTTACAATGACAAGGCGCGATTAGAAAGAAAGAACATATCGAATTGGTACAAATCATAATTTGGCCAGAAATTGGCGATCTGTAACGACCTGTAATTTTTAATAATTAAAATATTAAATTAAATAAGTTTGGGATTTGATGTTGTGGAAAATTAAAATTTTAAGATTTAATAATGAGATAAATAACTAGAATGTGATGTTAGTGATGTTAATTTAAGGTAATTAGTGACTATTTTAATGTAATTTTAATCAATTGAAATAATTTTTAGGTTAATTTGGTTATAATTGTAAATAAGAAAGAGTGAACACTATAAGTAAATGATTATGAACTTAAGTTAATGTTGCAGCTATTTGTAATTAAAATGAATAGTAAAAGTGAATACTATATTAATTGAAAAATTATAACTTCAGAAAATGTTGAAATAATCTAGAAATGTATTTAATATTCAGTAATACTATATATAGAAGAAATGAATGTGAAAAATAAATAATCTAGAATTAAATTGTAAAGAGGCTTACATAATAATGGATAATCTAATAATTGAAATGGAAATAACTTATGCAAGAAAATGAATGTAAATTAATGGAAATGGCATTGCATGAATAAATGGAAAATGAATTTTGCAAGTAATAAATGCAAATTTAAGAAAATAATCATTGCATGAATGAATGGAACTGAAGAACAGTAAATAATATGAAAGGGGATTAATAAGAATAAACTTATGCAATATTTGAAATTATTGTTTGTTTTGGCTTATGGGATGGTCGGGAAAGGATACTTCTAACTGTATAAAGATGTATGAATAATCTATTAAGTTTTATCTAAGACTGTTGAGTGTATGGTATACTTGGTAGTTTATTTATCATTTTATACTATTAAAAGTTTCTGAACCTGAACATATCATTTGTTGGTTGTTATGGATGGATGGTTGATTACTTTAATTGCATGTGATGATTGTATGGTTTTGTTTAAAAGTAACCATGGTTATGTTGTGATGATTTGTTTCGTTATTAATTAAAACAACTTGATATTTCTCTTTTACATAATTATTAAATTCTTTGGATTATATAAGTGAAATACGGGTTATGGAAGCAATTGCTACTGCTTTTGATTTCGTAAATAAGCATCGTTTGTCTGTCAAATAGGTACGTTTTCATATTACGGTTTCATAGCGATATTATACTATTTTCTAGTGGTTTGGGATATTTTATTTTGAAATATGATATATATATATATATGGTCTTTGTTGATATTATTATTTCTTTCGGACCTCTCCGTACAAAGGAGACTGTCAAAATTTTCCGTGAATTTTAGACTAAGAAATTTTTTGTGAAAGTGGAAATATTTTCAAACTTTTATTGAACTTGAATATGAAAGGATTTAATTGTTTATAAATTGATATATTTTATTTAAATTATTTAATTATGTAAATAAATTGTTTATAAATTGAATATTTTGAATTAAATATATTAATTTCTTAATTCCTTCTTTTTCCTTTTCGAGGACGAAAAATTTTGAGTGAGGGAGAGTGTAACGACCTGTAATTTTCGATAATTAAATTTAATAAATTAAACAAGATTTTGGATTTAATATTGGAGACAATTAAAAATTTAAGATTCAGTTATGAGAAAAATAACTAGAATGAAATGTAATAATGTCAATGTAAGGTAATGGATAACTACTTTAATGCAATTTCAATTAATTGAAATGATTATAAATATAAAGTTTGGTTATAAATTGTAAATAGTAAATAAACCAAATATTGTAACAAAAAGCGAAATTATACGTAACTAATTAAAATTGGGTAATAGAGTGATTAATCGGTATATGAATTGAATAACTTGATTTGTAAACAATAAGCTTGGGTAAGTGTTTGAATTAGTAAAGTATAATAACTGTTTCAATTATCTTTGGTTATCTAATCCGGTAAATTAATGTGGAAATCGATAAAAATTAAATACGATTGAAATATTGCAATGATCTAATTAAATATTACAGTAAATATGAATTAAGATGATAATTGTATAGTGATAATGTAATAAATGGTAAACCAATGTTAACTATGTCCATAAGTAATGATTGATTGAATAATAAGACTGAAATCAAAATAATTTAATTTATTTGGATTTTAAATTATATTTAATAAAAAAATTATAGTTGAAACTGAACACTATAATTGGTGTAATATTTAACATTGAATTAATATAGAAATTTGTTTTAAAAGATTATAAATTACTTAGTCATCAAAAATGAAAAAATTGTAAATTATTAAATTTGAAATTAAAAAGTGATTTAATCAATTTAATAATAATTTATTGAATTAATGTGAAAATAGCTATTTTGGTCACTGTCTCGGATTTTGACAAAACCATTTCCATCGGATCTGTAACGGTGAATTATTGTAGGATTTTCAGTTTCATAGTCATCGGACTTGTCGTTGGATCTAGCGGGCTTAAAACGTGTAGAAATCAATTTAATTGGATTCAATTTGAATAAGATGATTTTAAAAGCTAACTTCTTCATACGATGGAATTAGGACTTGAAACATGTTCCATTAAGTTTGAAAATATCAAAAACATCTATTTTGATATATGGGATGACCCACTTTCATTTCGAAGGCAGAACGGGCTTTTTGGGTCGTTGTTATCGTTTCAATCCAAATCGATCTGGTCCATCCTTTCTATTTCAGCTCTGCCTACATATATAGGCCATTATAAACCCTAACTATTTCTCATTTCTTATTTCTGTACGTACTATTACATCTACCTGTTCCTCCTTCTCGAATGATAGAATATGAAACCTTAAATCCCAATTCTATTTCAAATCAAAATCAATTTCAAAAAAATTCAAACTCTCCAAATGCTCTCATATTATAAACTCATTCGAAGCTCTTGACGAGTGCAATCTAGATTTGCAGTTTTTTTTTATTTAGGTCTCTGTTTGTCCATAATTTAAGGGATAAATCTCGACCATTTAATTGGAGGATGATCAACGACGATGGATCATCGATTCAAGGACACCATGTTGTGGAGAGTGGCATGGGAAGTGCATCGGTGGTATTCATGTGGATGTTGGGTGGTTGGATCGACGTGATTAATTAGATTGGGGTCGCGAAAGAATGGTGGCGGCTGTGTAGATTTAGTGTTATCGGCGTTCATGAGGTCGGGGCGGCTTTTGGGGTTGGGGAGCATGGCCGCGATCGTTAGTGGCGGCGAAGGTCGAGACAGCGACGTGCGCGTGGGTGCAGTTCGTAGTAACCGTGACGAGGTTCAATTTGATCGTGATGAACTGAGGGGAGCTAGGGTTTGGGAACGACTGTACAAGAGGATGACGTGTAAGCGTGTTAATTTTTATTAATTATTTATTTCCTATTTTAAAATCGTTTAACTTATAATGATAATAACTTATACGTACGAGGTCAAAATTATGCGTGGTTTTCTTCTTGCAATCGTGTTGAAATTTTGAACTCTATGGAACTAGTTTGGATGAATTCTGAGACTATTGAATTTTGGGTCTTATTTTGGATTTCAAATTGATTTGAAATCAAAAGTGAGTGTTTTGACCCACTCACAACTACTAAATTACCTTATGTTAGTTAAATTGAATTTATGATGTAACTAGAAATTGATTGGTTGATGTTTGGTATATTTAAATTGTTATTACGGTTAAATCTGAATTTTATTGAATTTAATAGCCATTTAATTTAATATTGAATTTTAAATTTCCTGTAATACATGTTATTGATAATCAATCAATTGTTTTTATTATTTGTTGATTTGAATGGTGATTGTGATGGATGTTTGATTGTTGATATTGGATGACTGGATGTTATATTTATATGGTTTTAATACTGGAAGTTCCCTATGGGTTGAAATGATACATACCCGAACGATCTGATAGATTAGGGAGAAATCGTTATGGGTCGAAATGATAGACTCGAATGATTTCATGGATTTGAAGTTAAATTTGGGATTGCGAGTTGAAATGATATATACCCGTAAATTTTAAAATTATTACGGATTGAAATGATATATATCTATATCACTTGACCATAAGGTAGAAAATTATATACGGACAACATATTGGTTAAATTAAATGATTTAAAAATCTTTAAAATTTGAATTTAGTTAAACGATATTCTGAAATAAATTTGATTTATATAAACTGAATTATTTTCGAAAATTCAAGCTTTAAATGTTGAAATCGGAATTGGATTAAAGGAGCCATGTAATGAAATTAAATTGAAATTTTAAAGTTGAATTTGAAGTATAAATGAAATTTATCGGAATTGAGTTATTAAAACATTTAAAAATGTAACTTTGAAATCTACTAAATTTGAAATAGTTTGAATTTATTGTTCGAACATGGTTTGAAATTAATATTGATTAAATGGTTTGAACTGAAAATTTGAGTTGAAAGACAAATTTTAGCTTGTAGATTTGAAAGCTGGACAGGGTCCAGATGTGCTGAATGAATGAAATAGTTTAATTTGATATTAATTTCAAATTTATTATTTTAAAGTAAACTGTTTAAAAAATATATTATTCTAAAAATCCTGAATTTTTGGATTTTCAAACTATTAAACTAATTTAACCCATTTTCAACTATTTTAATTTATCTTAATCTATTTTAACCTATTTTAAACTAGTTACCCATTTTAATATATTTTAAATCTATTAAATCAATTGTAAATCTATTTAATCTATTTAAAATCTATGTTAACTATTTTAGAACTATCTTAAATCCATTTAACTATTTTAATCTATTTTTAAACTATTTTAGAGCATTTTAACTATTTAAAATTTATTGTAAACTATACTAAGCTATTTAAACTATTTATAACTATCTAAACTATTTTCAAAATTTCAGACTGTGTAAAGTGGAATGGTTTATATTTAATACTTGATTTAAAGGTGGATATAGTTAAATGATGTTATAACTTAAGTTGGGATTTAAACGACATATTTGATTAAATATAGTGATTTTGGAATGATGATTTAACGTATTTGGTCGATATGATTTCGAAATGAATATGATTTGAAAATTAAATATGATTTCGAAAGCAATATGGTTTGAATTGAATATGATATTTTGATATCTATTATGAATCGGTTTTGGAAATGTAAAGAAACATCCGGTGTGAAATAAGCGTTTGGTTGTTAAAGAGACCGAGGTCCAATATTGTCATACTTTCTGCCAATACCAAAAATCACTTTAAAAACTGTGTATGTGGTATAGAATCCAGAATGAAGTAGGATGGTTTGGCGAGCGATTCTATATGAGGTATTAACGTAGCCTTGACTCCCGTGAATTAGCTTGAAGTGACTAAAAAAAGGAGCCACGTCGGGCTATGTGAGGTCGCACCTCCGATCGGACATGCTTCTTCGATACCATATTATGATTTTATGATTGATACGGTGGTCACCCATCGATTTTGATTATGCGAGTGTGTTCCGAGATGGGCGGTAGTAGCTGCTAAGCATTACCACCAGTACGAATCCACAAAATGGTTGTATCCTACCCTGGGTATTGTCTCGCGTGCCTTGTCACACGCCTTATCGCGCCTTCTACGTATTTGGTTTGTGTCGTACCTATGGAGTGCTTCCTGATAGCCCACCAATTTATGGTGGAGTTTACAGTACTATATAGACTACGGAATCATATAAAATGTGTTAAGGAGGATATGGGTAACGCCTTAATGATATTTTAATTCTTTACTGTAGATAGTGTTATAATAGCATATTGTACTATGTATGTAGATAGTTTAACGGATCCTTTGGTGATGGAAATCTCGAACATCTCTTAAGTTATTGCACTCACATTAAACATTGGATAGGAGATGTCAAACCCCGTAAACATCTTCAACGCCGTTACACTCATATTTATTTACTATTGATTTTACTTACATAAGGTATTTTAGTTCTGACTTGAGTGTTTTGTCTTTTCAATTCGCTCGGGTCGGTCTGAGATTTTCAGTGTATCGGAGACTGCTTTTCTGGAGGATGAAGATGGAGATTTGTATACTATTATTATTTGTTTTATTTGTCCCACTGCATCGTATTGTTCCGTTGCATTATTTATTTATTACTGTTGTATGTACTCTGATCTGTATTGTAAAAAATATAATCAAATGTTATTTGTAAAACAGCTTCATGAACTGTTTATTTGATTATTATATTTGTCATTCCGCTGTGAGATTCTGTATTTTACTTTTTCTTTCTCTACTTTTTCTTATTTACCCCATAACAATCCTCCCTTTTGAATGGTTTGAGTTTGACATGTGTGATAGAATATTATACAAGTTTATCTTATTCATTTTAGTTAACAAATGTTCAATAATTACATCTTCTAAATTTTCGTATCTACAAGTTACAAGTTTTCAATTTCTTATATATTCCATTAATCACTTAACAATAAATTTCTAATTACAAAATTTAGAAGTTTATAATTATTAAAATAGTTAAGATTTTATTTTATTACAATAACTGGAAACTACTAATTATCAAAGTGTTTAAGAACAAAATTCCGCATTCATTCAGTCATTTAGAAAATTATATATATATATATATATATATCTTTATAGATCAAATCATATTTAGGAATTCAAAATTAAGATTTATTCATCAAAACAGATGTGTAGTAAACTACAACAAAATAATTTTTTACAACGGGAAATACCCATTGTAATAGAGGTTTCGCAATGGACTTATGTCCGTTGTATTATGCGATGTTATAATAGACCCAAAATATTTTACAATGTTTTAAAACCATTACAAAAGTTGTCGTAGTAAATATTTTTTACAATGGTCCATTGTCCGTTGCAATAGGGTCTTTTACAATTGTTTTTGCCAATTGCTAAAAAATTCAAATAAGAAAGAAAATATAATATCATTACATTGCACTCATAAATTTAAAATTAATTTTCTATTGAAACCAAAATATTACGTTAATAACAAACACATCATTCATATCTACTAAAGGTAAAAAGGATTTATATTTCTAAGTGCCAAAAAGATTCATGTATTCTCAATCTTATAATACAGAACCTGTAGAAGAAATATATAAATATATACACACACCAATACTATGGAAATATAATGAATATAGGATTCATCTTATTTTGTGTATGTTAGAAATGAATGAGTAGTATTGGAGAATGTAACGGCATTAATTGTTTTGGAAGATGAATAGGCTCACGTTTTAAAATAAAATAAACTATTTGTGGTTTATATACTAAGATGTGGACACTACGATAATTCTTATAGACATAGAAGAGACACAAGCCATGACGGGTGTTAGGTGGTGCAACACGGAAATAGCTTTTAAACACTAGACTCGGACAATACGATCGATGCATTGTTTGCTACTTTATTTGTTAAATGTACATCTCTATCCGTAACATTTTTGCGATGTGCCTGTAACAGTTTGTGTACACAGTTTCATAATACTTTTCTGACGTTACTGTCTAACAATTTAGAAACACTTTTCTGACGTTACTGTCTAACAATTTCATAACACTTTTCTAACGTTACGAATAATAGTGTATACCTTGACCCTTGATCTTTTGCAGCTTGAACCCTAGCATCATCTTTTTCAACAACTACATGTAGGTAAACGAAGCATGTATACTGATGGTGATCTAAAAGTAATAATACATTAATTATAAATATATCCAAATGGCAACAGGAAATCAAATGGGACAACATCAAACTTACAAGATTTAGTATGTTCATCCTTATAAGGAATGACGATAATATTACATATCCAGTGGCACCTGCAACTAACACTTAAAGAGAATTTGCTTTAGACATGCAAGGAGAAGTTGTTTATGTTAAATGTAGAAGTATCAATTTGTATTTTATTTTTCTTATACATGTATGTATGAAAATTATGCACTCCAATAGTTTTTAAAAAAAAGAGAACTTAAAAAAATTATAATCATTTACTGAAAATGAAAATCATAAAGAGATAAAGCGTGACGTCACAAATGCACCAACATATTATGAGCAGCTTAAAATTTAATTCTATACATTAACCTTAGGACAGTCACCCTTCCATTTAACTTTTTCTTTCAGACTACAGAAATGTACATCCATTTAAAGCTTGTAAGGTGAGGCATCCATGTAGGTATCCGTATCCACCTGCTACCTGACTTAAAACAGTTCTCTTCACCTATGATAGGTGCAGAGAAGGTGTGGTTGGTGCACCATTTTTTCTTCTACAATGGTCAAATCTTCATATAGCATGTGAAATCTAATACATATAAGCAAAGTAAGAGTAGAACTTACCCCAACCATAGCAATTTTGAAATCATTTTTGTTTTCGTCAAATTGGTAAAGACTAACTAAAACTTAGATTTGAAGTCAGATTCAGTGACATATCCATTCATCAAAGGCTAAAAGTATTATACCATTCATAGCAAATGGAGGATAAGTAAAGCTAATTCCACTAGTACTTTTTAACTTTCATAAACTTCACCAATTGAGAAAAAAACTGTATCATAAAATAATTCACAATGCCAAACATAATACCAGAATCCGAGAACAAATTGAAGTTGAAGCAAGAATTGGAATTCAAAGCAAGGGTATCAGACACACTTATCTAGTTGAAAAGGTAAGAACAGAAAAAATATGCACTATTTGTAAGATTACTTCATACACGAGCACCATAAACCCTTAATCTAAAAATGTGTCACAAGTATACTATCACAAATTATTCGTTGAAAGAGTAGATTCAACTGTACCGAAACATTGTGATATGGGTATAGATTGAAGTAGAAGAAAAGAGGACAGAAAATAAGAGGCAGAGTAAGATGAAGGAGAAGGAGACAGAGAGAGGTTAGCAATATATTTCTTCCATCCCATTTCTCTTTGATTGCCAGTACATTTATAACAAAAGTTGTAACAAACTTGTATACGTCGCACACTAGCCTCCTGTCCTTTTCTACTTTTTCTAGCACCAAACAAATAACAGAAATTGTAAAATAAAAGGTGCAACAGCTTTTCTAACAACCCTACAATCTATAATTCTATTTTATATTTTTTTAATCCAGGAATCTTTGTGGCAACCTGATCATTCTCTTGGGTCTTGCGTGGTTTGTTGAGCCATCTTCATGTGCATGTGTATTAGTGTGTGTGCCAGTTGCATGTGTATCAACACCCACCCCTTCAAGATCGACCTTGCCCTCAAGGTCGCTGTTACTGTCAGCTAGGGTCGGTGGCAATGGTTGAAGTGGAGCAGTAGCTGGGTACGGGCACAGTTTAAGCAAGGAAACATGAAAAACAGGATGGATGCGAGATTCAGCAGGAAGTTGCAGTTTGTAAGCAACTAGACCTATTCTTTCAATGATCTTGAAGGGTACATAATACCTTGTTGATAGTTTGTGGTGATTATTTCGTATGGTTTGTTGACGGTACGGTTGAGGTTTAAGGAAGACCCATGAGCCAACTTGGAACTGTTTGTCACTTCGTCTTTGATCTGCATGGTTCTTCATGCGACTCTGTGCACGCTGAAGGTTCGACTTAATGAGTTGAAGCAGCTTGTCTCTTGATGCAGTCCATTCATTTAACTCTGGCAGTGGTGTTGTAGAAGTAACATAGTCAGCGAGAATTGGTGGTGCTCTGTCATAAACTGCCTGGAATGGCGACATTCCTATAGAAGTGTGCTTAGTAGTATTATACCACCACTCAGCCCACGGAAGACACTTAACCCATTTGGTTAGCACATCACCCACTATTGCACGCAAGTAAGTTTCCCAGCATTGATTCACTACTTCGGATTGACCATCGGTTTGTGGGTGATATGCACTGCTCATTCTTAACTTTGTATCGTGCAAGCAGAATAACTCCCTCCAAAATTGACTTGTAAATACTCTATCTCTATCAGAGACAATGGAGCGTAGGAAGCCATGTAGTCTGACGTACTCTTGCAGAAAATATGAAGCAAGTTGTGAAGCTGAAATTGACGTTGGTAAGGCGCAGAAATGAGCGTATTTTGACAGTCGATCCACTATTACCCAGATTACTGTTCGGCCATTTGATGGTGGGAGATGTGTGATAAAATCCATGCTTATATCCTCCCATATGTGTACGGGAATAGGAAGGGGCTGAAGTAACCCTTTGTAAGGTGTGCTTTCTGGTTTCACCTGGAGGCAAGTTGGGCATTGCCAGACAAATTCATGTACTGTTGCCGCTAGTTTAGGCCAATAGAAATTGCTTGCAATTCTAGCTACTGTGCCTTTGATCCAGAGTGACCTCCGACTTTTGATGCATGTAGCTCATTCATTATTTGGGTTTTGATGTCCACATCGTTAGGCACATATAATCAATTTTCCCAAAATAACAAATTATTGCGCAAATGAAACTTTGGGTTTGAGCAATTACCTGCACGCAGGCGAGTAATGATGGACTGTGCTGTTTTGTCATGTTGCAGAGCTTCTTGAATCTTTGGCAAAAGAGAAAATGTTGGACCTGAAATTGCGTGCAAGGTGGCTTCCTCAGTGAATCGAGACAGGCCATCGGCTACCACATTTTGTTTGCCCGGTCGGTAGTGGATCGTGAAATCAAACCCTAGAAGCTTGGAAAGCCATTTCTGCTGTTCCGGAGTTTGAATCGTCTGCGACGCCATCTCTCGGATGCTCTGATGATCAGTATAGATCTGAAAGGGTCGACCTAATAGATAGTGACGCCATTTTTTTTATGGAAGAAGTAATTGCAAACATCTCTCTGGAGTAGGTTGATGCTTTGTGGAGGTGGCGGGGAAATTTAAGGCTGAAGAAGGCGATTGGATGGTCGGATTGTGCCAGCACTGCACCGATTGTGGTGGCAGATGCATCGGTTGTCACGGTGAATATTTGGGAAAAGTTTGGAAGGGAGAGTACGGGAGTATGTGTGACGGCTGATTTTAGCTGTTCAAACGCGGATTAGGCTGCTGGGCTCCAAGCAAAATTGTTTTGCTTTAATAAATCAGAAAGTGGGCTTGTGATGGCAGCATAATTTCGGATAAAACGGCGGTAGTAGCCCGTGAGGCCTAAAAAACCACGAATGGCAGTTACTGACTTTGGAGTTGGCCATTTAATCATTGCTTCGATTTTTGCTGGGTCCACGCGCACGCCTTTACTGGAGATGATATGGCCCAAATAATCAAGTTCCATTAGGCCGAAGTTGCACTTGGTTGCGTTGGCGAAAAATTGGTGTTGAGCTAAAAGTTGGAGAGTGGTGTGAAGGTGGCTTAAATGATCATCCCACGATGGACTATAAACAAGGATGTCGTCAAAAAAACGAGTATAAATTTCCGTAAATATGGACGGAATATATTGTTCATGGTTGCTTGGAAAGTGGATGGAGCGTTGGTTAGGCCGAATGGCATTACTAGAAATTCGTAATGGCCCTCGTGGGTTCGAAAAGTGGTTTTGGGGATATCGGGTTGATGGACACGGATTTAGAAATAGCCACTTCGGAGATCGAGCTTTGAAAAAATCATTGCCCCATGAAGCTCATCTAATAATTCATCGACCGTTGGAATTGAAAATCGGTCTTTGATAGTTATAACATTTAGTGCACGATAATCGACACAAAATCGCCACGAGCCGTCTTTTTTTTTTACTAAAAGAACGGGCGATGAGAATGGACTAGTGGATGGTTGGATGATTTTGGCCTTTAACATATCTTGGATTTGGCGTTTGATTTCGTTTTTTTGAAAATATGGGTATCGGTATGGTTTGATGTTTATTGGTGTGGAGTTAGGAATGAGATTGATGTGATAGTTTAGCGGTCTATTTGGTGGTAGGTCTTTGGGTTGATCGAAGATGTGGGAGTAAGTGGTTAATAACTTCTGTAATTGAGGTTGGTCGTGATGTAGTGGAGTATGGTAGGTTGGGTTACTACCAGGTTGTAGTTGCAGATATAGGAAATTGGAAATTGAAGATGTTGCGTCCAGGCGTTTCAATTGGTTTAGTGATATAGGTGATGGGCTGAGAAGAGGATCCAACCCGGTTAAACAAATCGGCATGCCATTTACTTCAAAGGCCATAGTCAACAGCTTGTGATCCATAGTAGTGGGCCATAGTTGCTCCAGCCATTGCACACCGAACACTGCATCGGAGCCTACAATATCGAGTAGTAGAAATCGATGGTAAAATTATTTCCCTGTATCTCTACGCTTACATTTTTACAGCAGCCCGAACTCTGTAATTTATCGTCGTTGCCCACTGTTACTGCGAAGGAGCTTGCAGTGTTGACTTCCAGGCCCAAAAATTTAGCCGTCTTCGGGTGCAAATAATTGTGTGTGGATCCCGAGTCAACTAAGATTGAGATTGGGTTGCCATTTACAAAAGCTGGCAAACGAATGGATCATGGGTGAGAAGAACCAGTTAAGGCATGGAACGATATTTCTTGTGGTGGGTCTTGGGGTGTGTCAGTAATTTGAGTAAGTTCGGTTGAAGGAGGTGATTCCGGTTCAACAGTTTCAGGCTGAGCTGTGTCATCGAGGTTTAGGTCGGGAAGGATCATGAGGATATGGGTTGGTTTGCATCGGTGGCCAAACTAATATTTCTCATCGCAATTGAAGCAAAGTCCCTGTTGCTTTCTCTCATTCATTTCTGCTTGAGACAATTGCCTGATGGGTATCTGTGGTTTGGCTGTTTGAGCGTGAGGTGTTTGTGGAAATGTCTGAGAGGTATTTGGAGTATTTGTGAATTTAGAAGGATGGTGGGCTATTTTGTGGAATGGGTATTTGTTTTGATCCGAGTTTTTGCGTTCGATTAGCTTGGCAATATCGATTGCCTCTGAAATGGTATTGGGTTTGAGGAGTAATAATTCGTTTTGGATATTTGTTTTGAGGCCGGAAATGAAGCAATGGAGGATGGAATCTGGGTTTAAGGTAGTGATGCGATTGCACAGTGTTTCGAATGTGGCTTGGTAGTTGTCAACAGTGGTAATTTGTTTTAATTTGAAGAGGGTTGCTTAGGGGTTTAGAAATGTAGGGGGGCGAACCTTTGTTCAATTGCTTTTGCCAACGTCGGCCATGATGAGAGTTGCTTGTTTCGGTGCATCCATTGAAACTATGTTAGAGCCTGACCGTCCATGTGAAAGCTGGCGAGCTCTACTCGCTGGTCCTCTAGTGTGGAGTAATAGGTGAA
Organism: Allium cepa; assembly: GCA_030765085.1. NCBI lineage: Eukaryota > Viridiplantae > Streptophyta > Magnoliopsida > Asparagales > Amaryllidaceae > Allium > Allium cepa. Next base: position 489,162,862 of record CM060931.1, read on the forward strand.
GAAACGGTCAGCTTGGAATATCCAGTCATACGGGTTGGAGCCTGTAAAGGATGACGGCGTTACCTTCGGGTTTCGGCTTGGCGATGGGGAGGATAATAGTGGGGGTTGTCGGTGGTTTTGAGATGGATTGTAGGTGGTTGATTGTTGATTTGTTGGAGAGGGAGTGGTTGGGTATCTAATTTTCGATGGAGGTCAGCCATTTGCTTAGTTAGGTCCTGTAATTCTGCTTTGATATCTATATTACCTACGGTTAATATTTCCAGCATAGTGCTATGGGTGGTTTGATTGGTTTGGATGGTGTTAATGGTGTCTTGGTGGTCGTTGAGCTGTTGGAAGGCATCGTCGATGCGAGGCATGGTGTTAGGGCTGAAGCAGATGTTTTGAGGAAGGAAGAGGTCAACCGGTGAAAGCACCAAATTGATATGGGTATAGATTGAAGTAGAAGAAAAGAGGACAGAAAATAAGAGGCAGAGCAAGATGAAGGAGAAGGAGACAAAGAGAGGTTAGCAATATATTTCTTCCATCCCATTTCTCTTTGATTGCAAGTACATTTATAACAAAAATTGTAACAAACTTGTATACGTGGCACACTAGCCTCCTGTCCTTTTCTACTTTTTCTAGCACCAAACAAATAACAGAAATTGTAAAATAAAAAGTGCAACAGCTTTTCTAACAACCCTACAATCTATAATTTTATTTTATATTTTTTTAATCCAGGAATCTTTGTGGCATTGAGCCATCTTCATGTGCATGTGTATCAGTGTGTGTGCCAGTTGCATGTGTGTCACATCGCTAGTTAAACACATCAGCTGCAAGTTACACTTTGAGCTGCTTAGCATCTAACAGTGTTTGCAAATCACAATGACACATCGGTGGAAGATTATAATATTCAAGGTTGTCATTATATGATCCAATATTTCTCGAGCCTACAAAAATTGTATGGGGATAAGCAGATGATGTATTTTGGAAACACAAATTGCCATTTAACTTGAAATTGTAAAATTCAACAACTGAAACAAACAGAAATCACTTGAAAACTATTGAGATACAGAGAACCATCCTACAGCTACGTAAAGTAAGTGGTTCTTCTTTCTATGAAAAGTATGTGGTCACACGGTTTATGTCTAAAAATACTATTTTCTCAAATACAACTTAACGTTGAAACATGTCTACTGCATTGGAAAATTGGGTTTATACCTCTTGCATTAGCAGTTATTTCGTCGGACTGCAAAAATTTATCATACTGAACCAAAAACCAAAGTAAACTAATAATTCATATGTAGAAAACAACTACAAATATTTAACAGCTAATGCATTTTTGAGAGTAATAAATATTCAAACTGATAATTCACAAGGTCTCTTTCTCATATCTGCTACATCAAAAACAAGCATCGCGTGATCCACATTACACGATTCTCAAACGAGCTCCAGGCGGCAGCTTACTTCTGGCAATGTGGCTAGCAAACCAGATCTAGGCTCAGCAATTCTGGTTAACAAGCTCCATAAACTGGCTACAACTAATTAACACTGTCCATCTCGATCCATTTCAGCCTGCAGCAGCAAGAAAGGAAGCAAATAGGCAAGATGAGTTTTCCATAATCAGACAGCGTAATTAACTATGTCATTTTTTATCAATATAAGATATTAGTTAATTTTATTAATTCACATCATAAATGCATACTTGAGGCCACACATATGTGTATTCATTCTTATTTAATCATTATGTCTCCAACATTCAACGGTTATAGTATTCCTTATTTTCATGCGTTACTTCTTATTCTGTTTATATCAATTTACTATCATTTATCGCTTTCTTTAAAAAACCCAATATCTTTTCTTATTTGCGTTTCTTTCTCATTGTTGAACTTTTATTTCTTTTCTTTTCAACTTTTAGCGTCCTTCCCTATTTAGTGGGCTTTCCATTACCTTTTTATTTATATCATTACTTGTCATTATCCATTCTATGACTTGCCTACTTTTTTATCGTTTATTATTTGATTTCTAACTTATCTCCATTACATACCTATTAATTTTTCACTTAGACCGCTATTATTATCACATTTACAATTCTTTAATTCATCCTTAACAGATGGTACAAAATACGGTAAATATCTCTATTTTATACATCTTTTTTCTTAGGCATACTCCTTGTTATTTCAAATGGTGCACTTTTATTTATGAATTTGAATTTGATGACATATAGCAATTTGCATTGCAATGTCCCACATTCCAATGAATTAAAATACTACTTAAATTTCCATAATTTATAGTGATAACTCTGATTTGTATTTTACTACAATAAGCCATTTAAATCTACAAATCTAGAGCTACCACAGAACTTATCAAATTTGAGGATTACTACTACCCAATATTTTCCAGATTCACATATATGCGATATTAAATTTAAGTTATCAATCATAGAATATGTACGTAGGGTTTATAAATTCGTTACACGTATACAATTAGGCCCACAACTTCAAGTTTACATTAGGTATGCAGGAATAGATTCGTAATGATATAAATCAAATATTATATAAGAATATATAGTTTCCCGCTCATATTTTAGCTTTCAAAATTTCCAGCTCCTTGTTATTCAGTTTGACTCCCTTTCCTCCCTATCGAAATACATATACCGCAAGCACACATATATCTATTAGAAATCTAGATCAGAGAAGAGGTTTGGATTTAATTAGATTTAATTTGGATTTATAATTTTACCTTGACTTTGATGATTTGATTCAACCCTATTCTTGTGCTCACTATCCTTTGCTATTCTCCACTTATGTATATGTATATAAACTATAAATATATTTAGAATTAAGAAAATTATGGAGAAGAGAAAATGGCAGAGCTCCGGCGTCGCTTAAAAAGTATGAAAAGAAAAGGGAGGAGTTGGACCTATATTTATAGGGGTTCGAATAGATACCAACCATTAGATTAAATTATTTTAAATTCGGGTTGTTTCGCCTCGTCAAAATTCATAATCGACACCCCAACCGGTCGACCATTGCCCCCAATACGCGGTAGACCAACCAAAGTTAGGTGTCGATCGATCGGCCTCAATTTGGTTAACTAATTATCCAAGTTTCGTTCGTTAATTTGATTCCTTAACATCCGATCGAGATTATTTCTTTCTACTTTCATTAATGTTAGTTCCATTTAAACATTAAATAAGCATAACCAATGTTAACGTTAATCAACATTGATTAATAATATTTATTTCCTTAATTACATATATAATTATTTTCGACTTGAAATATTTAAACGTTAATAACTTTTCCATTTGAACACAGATCAGAAAACATTATGTATCAAAAATGATAAGAAAATCGCCACAAACTAATTGGTACAAGTTTCATAGTCAAATTCTAACATTTGTGAAAATTTTATTTCGACGTTACTAATTGTTAATTAATTTCTTCTTAATTAATTATCGTAAAATTAATGGGGTGTTACATTCTCCCTCTTAAAATAATTTCGCCTTCGAAATTTCTCAAGGGCTGAGTCATATAACATAACACACAACAATTCTAAGTTAACCAACCAATTTGTGTACAACAAATTTTGTAGCCAATCCTGTACAAGTGCATGGTATATCACAATACATATGACATGTATGCAGAATAATTCTAATCGACGCCTCCTATATGAGTGCATTCTTTAATATAATTCAGAAAATGTCATGCAAACAACCTATATATAATGACATTCTACATATATGCAAATTTTGAAAATAAAAACTTTGTTTTCGCATCCAAATTTTCTCACACCTCTTCGGATAGAAGTATAGTTTAGTGAATTTTACATCCAATCTCTAACATCTAAATCATAGCACACTAATGCAAATGTTTGTATCAAAATTGGGCACAACGCTCTTCGGACGTATTCGAAGAGATTAAAATGAAGAATATAAATGAAAAATGAGGTAAATCTACCAAACACGCCAAAAACAGACAGACAGAAGTATAACAACATAAGATTTAGAGTGGTTCTATGTTGTAGCCTGCGTCCACTATGGAAAATTTGCTGTTTTATTGATGATTCTCGTTGGTTACAACTGATTACTACCAGATACAGTGGAGATTTCAGCAGATTATTAGCATAGAAAAGTCAAAAGTCCATTTTCTGAAGGTCTAGGACTGCTATTTATAGGTGTAGGTTGAAAATATCTAGCTCGAATCTCGGAAGACCCCTTCTCTCATGTTAGCGGTCCCACCAGATCAATCCCTGGACATTTGGGATTGATTCATGATCGATACGTATGCTATATGTATTGATCCAAAACACCTCTATTTGCGCTGGGATCGGTCAAGGATATTCTTGAGATGGTATGCAAGCTCCAGTAAAAATTTGGTGGCATTTGGACTTGTAGATTTTGAGTTATGATCGACCCAAGTTTGGCATTTCAATGGACTGACGTCTTCATATCACCCTGGTTCGTATCGGTATGTTCGTATCCATGCTTGCACGTGTTGATCGGTGTGACGTGGCGCTATATTGTAGGATCGATCCACTTTCCATGACGAGTGACCGAGTCTTCTACTTGAACGTGATTCCTTCGTATCGATCTAGCTCTACTTCATTCGTATCGCTTTTTTGCACCTCACTTCTTATTGATCCCTAAATCCATTTCGTATCGATAGCTTAGTGCCCGTTTCATATCGATACGAACTCATGAGTTTCATATCGATGACTCGGATATTGTTTCATATCGACCACCCCATGCATCCTTCGTATTGATTGTTTTAGTGGCATGCTTCGTATCGATCGTTGGCCAATCGATACAAACAAAGTTGTTGTGGAGACCGATACGAAATACATATGGACGATACTGATACGAAGCGTTGCTTGTTGCTGGATACGAAATGAAACAAACATGATGGATATGAAATAGAGTTGTCACGATGGATTCGAACCAATGCTTGCTCTTTTGATTTTAATCGATTAATATGTTGTGCATACGAACTCCGATTGACTTGAAATTTGGAACGTTGGCTTCCGTAGCTTTGCCTGTCGTGTCGTATCAATTGTAGCTCGATCTAAACTCGAGCAAAATTTACCAGTATCCATAGTAGACCTGTGTAATGATCTTTAGGATGAACTGACTTTGGTTTCTAATTAATTTCTTGGTGTCACGGCCTTATCAAAAGGCGGGATAACATTTTCTCCCTAAAGTACGTCTTGTGTGAACACGACGTGCTTTGAAAAGCCATAATTTTCAGTCTGAAAAGTTCTGTCTGATTCAATGAGTTGTTGCCTTTTCGTCGAAAGATGTAAGCTTTGATTGATTCCCGGTAATATAAATTGAATTATTGACTGCCAATGATCATAAAGTGCATTGCTGTAGCTGAGTGTCGAATGTTAGCAATCTGTTGTTCATCGTTGTAATTGTCACCAGATGAGCATTAAATTCCTGTGAATTTTGAAAATTGAATGTTAGTTCATCATGCACGAATGTGTGTTAACCCGACTCTCGTTAACGTTTGCACGTTCACAAGTCGTTGTCAAGTTTTTTAGTGAGTTCTGTATCGATCCCCTCCTGGATCGATGTGAAATCCGAGTCGTAACAATGCTTGATGGTCGTTATTGAATATCTCTCTATATCGATCCTCTCCTGGATCGATTTAAGAAGTTGAAGAACTATCTTCGTATCGATGGTGATCGATACAAATTTTTTGGCCTTTAAAAATATTTTATATCGATGGCTATGAATCCCAGTTGTCTTCAAAATGATGGATATGAAGTTGTAATTTCGTATCGATGGACTTATGATGGATACAAACAGTCCAATCGGTCCCTCGAGTATCATTCGTATCAATGGAGATTGGATACGAAAAAGACTTCATCGTATCGGTTGGAGGAGAACCTGCGTTGATTGGTCACTTGCATCGGGAGATGAATCGACACTAGCCTAGGGTCGGGTCATGTGAAAGCCTTTTATACTTAGAATATTTTTCTCACTTGCTCTTATTCTTCTGCCTGTCGTTCGTATCGATTGCAAAGCCAGTGCTTTCATCTCCAAACCATTTAGCCCCTTAATCCTTTGAGTTAATTGCCTAAAACAGGTAAATCATTCAATAAAATCGACCGTGATGATGAGGCTTGAATTCTCGTGTCTTTCGACTTGTATCCATAGCCGATTCTGGTGAAGAGGAGGCTATAGAAGGCCAGAGCGAGGTCGAGGAAGGTCAAAGTGGTCTCTATGTTGATTGGGGAAGATGAAGCATGAAGGGATAAAAAGTACTCATGGAAGGGACACTCTGCTTTGACCTCGTATCGATGGCAGAAGGAAGGAAAAATACTCTTGTATCGATCTGAGACGAGGAAATCGTATCGAGCTAGAACTGAAGGGTGGAAGGAGGAAGTTCGTATCAATCTTGGGTACAATGTAATCTCGTATCGATGGGAAAGACTTGATTCGTATCGATGGCTAATGGACCCTCGAATCGATTAACCGATAAAATATCTTGGGCATGATGATTGATACGAAGGCACTGCTGATGATCAATACGAAGTAAGGGATTTTGTATCGATACGAAATGGCTTTAGATGATCGATACGAAATGATGTTCTATGACCGATACGAAGTGATGGTTCCTGAATCGATACGAAGTGTATTTCCGGTGATCGATCCAAGTCTAAACTATGATGATATGAAACATAGCATAATCGAACATCTGACCCCATCAAGCTTCTTCCCTGCATAATTGGACTTGACTATTTCATTGCATATCTGACTACCTTTTGAAGCTCGTCGATGGAACTATAAGTTGACAAAATTTGACGAACTTTAACTTGGATCGGTCTTCGAAGTATGGATGGCACGGTTGTGACGATCAGGGATGATGGTCACTCTGGTTGAATTTCAAAGTCTTGTTGTTCAAACATCTTTCAAATTCCGTAGAATCTCTTAAGTAGTTTGTAGCACTGCACTGCACTGCACAACACATTCACGCACTTCACACTGGGGAAACATGAGTTTATTACTGTCTAATGATGATTTTTGCTAAGTTGAATAGCTATGGAACCTGGAAATTCACAATCGCAGGAAGTCCTGAGTCCACATCTTTCTGTAATCGAGATGCCGACTATCGTAGCCGAAGCTGTCAGTCCTGCTTCGGATGAGCTATCAGGAGTAGTTTTCTTCACGCATCTACAAGATTCTATTCCCTCCAATATATCTGAAGACATGTTGGGCAAGATTTGTTCAATGCATGGATTGTCAAGGGATAATGTCTTATTGCCAGGGGTAGAAAATAGAGCCCATACTCCCTCAGAAGGGTACACAGCCTGCAATAGATTCTTATGTGTAGCTGGGTACTTCCTCCATTTAATCAATACATTCGAGAAGTGTTGTTCTATTTAATAATCGCTCCATCACAACCGCGTCCGAAGGGGTATGCTTTGCCGAATAGCTTATTCATCATCTTCATGGAGCACTCTTCCACCCCCAACTCCATAAGAACTTAGATACTTGTTCAATATAAAAAGCTGAGGAGATAATCCCTCCTTTACCTTCTTAGAAGCATTTAGGAACTGTCAAGTCGTGATTGGGGCCTGGACCAATCTTAGCTATTTTAAGACTGAATGGTTCTTCATTCGGTTCCCATCGGGGTTTTCCAGACGGTGGCTAGTAAGACGTAGGTGCTTCAATTTCTATGCTGATTAACTGGATAATAGTACTCGATTTCAGAGTTTAACGCTTCTCTTCTTTCATAGATTCGATTCCACGGCCTGAAGGGGCTCAGTTTAAGGAGATTGTAAGGGTCCTTCAAGAGGGCTTGCTAAGTGTAGAGAGATCGATGAGGTCCTCACTAATGAAAATCTGAGGGTCGTTCGGCTAATCGATGGAGATCAAAGCATTGGGCTTGAAGGATTTCTCAGGACGGCTCTAGCAAGGCAAGTCAGAAGGAGAGTTCCTGGAATCATGATCACCATGCAAGGTGACAATGAGAATATGCCCGTCGGAGACGAGCCCGCACCCGGGACTTCACAAAGCCATCGACATTCAGAGAGAATAAGGAAAGACAAGACCACTGCCCCCAAAGCTCTGAGATGCAAGTCTGTTGTAATGTCTTTGCTAGTAGTGGCTGTTGTAATTTCAATGGTTCTCTCTTCACAAATAGAGAGCCCTTTCGAGGGACTTGCAGATATTCCCATTCCGGATGATGTGTCTCTTTACTAAGATACCGGATTAGAAGGGCTTTAAAGTGCCTTAGATTTAGGAAAGCCAACTCATTTGAGTACGGCTACTACATCCGGTTGGTTAGGGGCTCTATACATGCATGCACACACTTTACGACACCACATAACTAATATCCATGAGCTGTTCAATCTTCGAAGATAACTAACTCTGTTTCTTTTTTCACTTTACGGATACAATATCGAAGAAAGGATCCATGATCAGTAGCCTTCGTTCCCCATTTCAATCTTTTATTTCATACAGAGAGTCCCACAGGCACGAGTCTGATTACGATCACCGCTACTCTAGTCAAGATAGGGATTGCTATGATAGTGAGAGATAGGAAGAGAGAGAAAGAGAGATACGAGATAGGCGCCGCTCTCGATCGCACTCTCCTCCACCTAGAGTTCCCTTGCCACCCTCCAGTTCTGGAGGCCAGCTAGTGGCTCCACAAACTTTAAGGCCTAGTGAGCAGCACCATAGAACTGAGGCAGACGCTTCTATTGTTACTACATTTATGGTTGTGGATCCTACGGGGAAGGGAGTCGCCCGAATAGCTAAGCTAAAGTAAGATTTCCTTAATATTTATTTTGACGGCTTTCACTTCCCCCCAAACTTAAGGTTGACTCCAAATGGGGCAGAGAAAATGATGCACGACTATATATATGACGCTTATAGCCAGTACAGTAAATAGAAGAAAACTACAGAAAAGGCCTAAGCGGTGGCATTCGATCGAGCGAAAGCAATTGGACAGTTGCAAAAAGATCTTGCTCATAAGGATCACATAGTTCAAGTGCTCACCAACAAGAACGTCACTTTGTGGAATTCAGAAACGGAGGTCTTGAAGAAATTCGATGAGGCTAACAAGAAGATGGAGCAGATAAGGCAAGAGCAACTAAAATTAGTCGATGACATGGGTCATAGGAATGCTACCGTCACAACTGAGAGAGATAACACGCTCAAAGAGCTTAACAAGCTTAAAGCGAAGTACACCGAGGTCGTCAAAGAAAGGGATGATGCTAATTAGGCTGCTCAGGAGGCATGTGATCAAACAATGGAACTTAAGGGTAAGCGGGATGCAGCAACTATGAAGGTCCAAGAAGCCGACGCTAGAATTGAAGCCGAAGTCAGAGTTGCGGAGGCCCGGTTAGAAGGTGATATGGAAGACCTTCTGATTACTTACAACGTCAATGTCTTGAAATACCGTAGCTTGAGCTGGCTTGTTGACTATCCTACTCATTTGCATGATACCTGGCATCGCTTGGTGGATGATGAGAAGGCTAAACACCATAATACATCCATGGATGAGTTTGACTTGGAGAATTGGGTGCTAACTGAATATGAGAGTTCTCCATGAGGCCATCGTTACATTTGAGAAAGAGAAACTCGCCGCTCAGCATCAGGAGGTTGGAGAGGGGTCTGAAGTTGAAGACCATGAAGCAAGTTCTGGAATACCAGTGCAACCCTACTTGAGCCTACTTCTACAGTTCCTCCAGCAATCCAGCTTATGATCCTAATCAACCACACTTGACTCTGATTCACGAGCACGCTTTGGAAGGCGCTCCGGCTCCACCCGCGAGCCAATCTAAGGAAGGTATTATAAGAACTTATCTAATTTATTCAAAGTCAAGAGCATTATTAAGAGATGTCACTAATATTTTTTATTGTCTTCATTCAGTTATACGAGCTGCACCGGCAGTGTCCCCTACAACCCAAGAGCAGCTTCAAAAGGAGGAGGCCATCATGACAGAGGTGATGACCACTACAGCTATCACTTCGACTGGGGAAGTTCATGAGAGTGCTTTTATCTTCAACGAACAAATGGCGGAAGAACTCATTGGTCCCCAGAGCGATCCACTTACTAACTTGCCTTTTGTCATGGATAAAAGTGTGTTCATAGCCAGCATTTTGACCCAACTGGAAGCATCCTAGCTGATACTCAAGTAGCTCATGATGAGGTGATAACGGCGGAGATTAGTGCCGAGATGGCAAGTGCCATGCTGAGCAGCAGTATTAGAGGTGGCATGGCAGGTCCTGGTCCGACCCCTTTACGTATGATCTCTTAGGGCGATACAATCATCGTCATAGGTGTACCCCCTATGTCTTCTCATATAGAAAGTGCCCCCATTCCTCCTACCACGCATTCTGAAAGTATCCCAATTCCCATGAGGTCGGAAGAGGAGATTACCATACTTCCCTTGGCCGGGGACCTACTGGGTAAAGGAAAGAGTTTGAAAAGGCACCACAGTTGTAGCTTCAGTGGATCGACGCCGAAAGGGAAGAAGAAGACGAAGAAACATAAGGCGTAGGCATGTCTTTTGTGTCCCTTTTTGGTAGATAAGTAGGAATACCCCTTTTGATTTCTGTAGGCCATGTATAGATGCGAGTTCAGCCCCTCCTAATGGGAATTTTTGAAATAAGCTCTTTTTTGTACTTATTTTGTTTACAAGGAATAGATGAAATAAAATCTCCTTTTATTTTTAGCATAACTACGACTTTATTTGCTTAAGTGTTTCAGCACTTGAATTTTTATTCAATACACATGTGAAGCTTTAATCTTCGGATAGGACTTATGTTTGGCTGTTAAGTCCCGGAGTCATGGTTACAAGCCACAACCAAACGTTAAGTCGAGTCCTAATGTTGTACTATCTCAATCAATGTCGGCGCTCGAGTTACACCCCCAGTCCTGGGGATGAGTTGAAGTGGTCGGACGATTGTTGCTTTTTTGTCTTCGACGCTGTTAATTTTACTCAGTCGGAACTAAGTTATTGTGCGATGAGTTCGAGTAGTCAGATCACACTCGCTCATGTATTGACAATCGCATTTGCACTCTAGGGAACGAACTTATGTGCTGTTGATCGATCACGCTTGCTTGACGTTTAAAGTTACGTCCACACTTCGGGGACTTAAGTTGTTTCATGGGCGGTCAGTCACACCTGTTTTAATAGTCTGAATTACGTCCGCACTCTGGGGACCTGGGTTGATTTGTGGGTGGTCAATCACACCCAACTTGTGTTTATACTTCGGTCCGTGTTTTGGGACTTAGAGTTGTCCCGTGGGTGGTCGGTTTACACCCAATTAATGTTTATACTTCAGTCCACACTCTTGGGAATTAGGGTTAGTTGATGGATGGTCAGTCACACCCATTTTAAGGTTCATACTATAGTTCACGCTCTGGGAATCTAGAGTTAGTTAGCAGACGATCGATCACATCTGTTTTAAGTTTTAAGATCTCGTTCGCACATTGGGAATGATAAATTGATTAGGATCGTGGATGGTCGGGTCACATCCACCCTTAGCAACTAAGCGAAGTCGTAGATGGATGGATCCATCCTTTTCGAGCTTGTAAATGTGAAAGGCAAGGTCGTTAGATGGACGAATTCATCCTCCTCGAGTTTAGATCGACATGGGTGAGGTCGTGGGTGGACGGATCCACCCTCCTCGAGCCCCATTCTGGATTTTAAGTTTATACTCCGGCTTGCACTCTAGGAAATGGAGTCAGTTAGAGGATTGTCGTGTATCAATCCTTTATTTTCTTTTCTGTGGTAGCTTGCCCCCGAGCTTGGGGTTTCAATTAGCGAGTGACCGTTCATATCAAAGTCAATCCCTATTTTAATAAGTCCCACCGTAGGATGGAACTTAGCTCTCCGTGCATTGTGATGGTCACATGATGCATTTCAAGAATCACTACTTTGGCTCGAAGAGGTTGCATTTTATTGCTGAAATAAGAAAATATGGCAAAGTCAGTTGCCTTATTACAAGTTCAAATTTTGAACTGCATAAAAAAATTGCAGATAAAAAGCGGACTAAATGAATAAACAAAGCCTAAAATGTGTAGTAGCTACGGAGATTCTCACTGTTCCAAGCTCTCGACAAAGTGAGACCATTAATAGTCGATAACTTGTATGTGTTGTCTCCAAGTCTCCGTTCAATAACATACGGCCCTTCCCATGTTGGCTTCATGTGTGAAGGGACCGGATAGATTCTCTTAAGCACGAGATTACCAAGTTTAAAGGTTCTAGGTCGGACCTTAGCGTATAATCGGGTGACTCGACTCGGGTGGCTGCCCTCAAATCAGCCTCTTCACACTTCTCATCTAATAAGTCCAAAGATTCAGCAAACAATATGTCATTTGTCTTCAGATCATAGTAAGTCACACGATGAGAAGGCACTTCTAACTTGATCGGAATGGGGGCTTCTGAGCCGTAGAAAAGTGAGAATGGAGTGTGGTCGGTCACGGACATATGGGTATTTCGATAAACCTATAGGGCCATGGGAAGCTCATCAACCCATTTGCCTTCGTCCTTCTCCAGTCGTTACTTCAGAATGGATTTGATAACTTTATTAACAGCTTCGACATGTCCATTCGCTTGAGGGTGAGCAACTGTTGACAACTTCTTCTAAATGTGGAAATGTTGAGGGGAAGTTCTTAAACTCGGCACTATCAAATTGGGCTCCGTTGTCGGTGATAATGGTATGTGGGAGGCCAAATCGATAGATAATGTTGCGTACTACAAAGTTGATTACTTTCTTCGTCGTGATGGTAGAGAGGGGCTCGGCTTCCACCAATTTGGTAAAGTAGTCAACTGCAACGATGGCATACTTCGCGCCACCTTTAGCTAGAGGTAGAGACCCAATTATATCGATGCCCCATATGGCAAATGGCCATGGTTTGACCATGTGAGTTATTTCGGTAGGCGAGGCTCTAGGAATCCGGGCATGCTTCTGACATCTGTCACATTTCTTGGCATAGTCTAATGCATCCTGATTCATAATTGGCCAATAATATCTGTATCAGAGTATCTTCTTAGCAAGGGCTTGCCTCCCAGTGTGATCGGCACGTTCTCCCTCATGCATGTCATGTAACACTCGTTTTATTTCATCGTGGGCGATACACCTGAGTAAAGGAATGGAGTATCCTCTCCTGTACATGACTCCATTCTGGATAATGAACCATGAAGCTTTCTGAAGAACTTGTCTTTTCTCACTCTTGCACTCAGGCAAAGCTCCATGCTTAAGATAATTTCTAGAAGGGGTCATCCATGACTCCTTCTCGGGTGTGGTTTCGTGCATTGTAACGACCCGAAAAATTTTGATAATTAAATTTGTTAATAAAATGAGACTTTAGTAAATTAATATTGAAAGCAATGAAAACTTGTGATTTATGTATGAAATAATAACTACAATAAAGTGTAATGTAAGTAAATTAGTAACAAATTTAATAGACTTCCATGATAACTGGAAGAATAAATGTTACAACTTGGTTATGAATTCAATATAAGATAAGCAAATGGAAATATTGAAGTAGGTAATGCAAGGGTATCATAAATAGTAATGACGAAAAATTTAGTGTTATACATGGAATTATAACCTGTGTTGGTAAGAAACAAACTTATAAATGCAATTTATAGCAAATAGGTGATAATTAATATAGGTTGTTTATTTATTTAATGTGTTAAATAAACTTTGGTAATCAATTGCAATAAATCTAAATTTAATGTTTTGTTAATGTAAATTAATAAAGTAATAGTCGGAAGTAATGTTAGTTTTATTCATAATATGACAATTGACTGAATAATAAGAATGGGAATCAAGATTTATTAATTTATTTGAATTAAAATATAATAATTGGATTAATTGCAATTAAATGGAATTAAATATTCATATAATACGTTAATGGAAAATTAAGATGAAATTTGAAGATTTTAATGTAATAATTCATGAACCAATGTTAGTTGCATCCTTATTGAGGTAAAAGATGTGAATAACAAGGTTTAGAAATTTAATAAATAGATTTTGAGAATTTTAAATTATAATTTCTGAATTTAATGAAACTGATGGATTAATCAACTTTAATTTGACATCTAAATTTGTTTAAAATTATTGTGATTGTTTAAGAAATAAAAAATGATAAGATTTATTGACTATAGAATTTAAATTGAAGAAGTGATTAATTAATTTAATATTAAATTATTTAATTAATTGGAAAATAGCCATTTTGGCCACTGACTTGGATTTTAACGAAACTAGTTTCATCGAATCCGTAACTGTGAATTATTGTAGGATTTCAAGTTTCATAGCGATCGGACTTGTCGTTTGATGATACGGACTCGGAACGCCTAGAAATTAATTTAATTGAAATCAATTTGAAATAACTTGATTTTAGCTTAACTTATTCATACGATGGAATTTGGACTTGAAACCTGTTCCATTATGTTTAAAATATTTTAAAACATCTATTTTGATGTATGGATTGACCCAATTTCGTTCTGGAGTCGAAACGGTCTTTTCGGGCCATATATCGTTCAATTTATCTGGTCCGTTCTTTCTATTTCAACTCTATCTATATATACCCAGTTATAAACCCTAATTCATTTCTTATTCCTCATTTCTTTACGTACATAACTTATGATCCCCTTCTTCCTCTATGGCTGAAAACCCTAAATTATTCAATTCAATTTCAATACAAAAATCAACTTCAAAAATTGAAACTCCTCAATATATATCGAATTATATATTGATTTGAAGCTCTCAACGAGCGCATCTCAGATCTATAATTCATTTTCCAAACTGAACCGTTGTTCATCCAAAAATTTATGAAAAAATATCGGCTATTCATCATGTTTCGATAGACGTCGATGGATCATCAAATTGCTTGCACCGTTGGGTAGAGATCGTCGAGGGGATTCGATCGGAGTTGTTCGTGGGCGATATCGACGGCTAGATCGTCATAGACAATTCGATTAGGGCATATATAGTTGGCGGTGCCATAGTGAATTGGGGGACCGGAATGCTCGAGGTAGGGCCCATCACGTGCGGCTCGTCGTGGGCAAGCCATTAGTGGTGACGGCATGGGTGATGGCAGCCTATAGGCGAGGGCCGTGGCCGGTCAAAGTCATGGTCAAGGTTGTTTGCGTGGTGGCTGGATGGGTTCGAATGAGTGGATTTGCCTGTGCAGGTTGAAGTTGTTGATGTGGCAAGAAATGAGTGTACGTTATTTATTCTGTTTTTAACTTAATTTTGAGATTCAAATGTTCTAATCCATATAACGTTCACATACGAACTCAGATTCACACGCGGCTTTCGCCGCTAGGTTCGTGTTGGAATTCCGGACATTTTAGCAATGGTTTGGATGAATTCTTAGACTGTTCAAATTTTGGGCTTATTTTGAATTTAAATTCAAAAGGTGAGTGTTTTAACCCATTCACAACTTCTAAAATTTCTTATGTGTGTTAAATTAATTTCTGATGGGATTAGAAATTTATTTATGACTGTTTGGTATATTTTATCATCAACCCAGTTAAATTGAATTGATCGAATTAAATTGTTATTTAATTTATTATTGCATATAAACTGCCAGTTGAATTTTTATTTAATTTATTATTGAATATAAACAGCCAGTAAATACCTGTTATTTATTATCTGTCTATATTGATGTTATTGTTTGAATTGGATGATGATTGTGATAAATGGTTGATGATTGATATTGGATGAATGGATGTTGTATTTTATATTGTTATAAAATGCAAGTTGTTATGTTTTTTTTCATTCGGGGTTGCGGTTTGAAATGATATATAACCGTATTTTTAATTTAAATTACGGATTGAAATGATAAATATATTGTATAACTTGACCATAGGGTAGAAAATTATATACAGACACCGTGGTCTATATATAAAAATATTTTGAAATGATTTTCTATAGTTTTGTAAAGAAATATATGGTTTTATGAGATATGGATTTGAATATTTTATAAATATTATTTTATATATATAGCTAAATTCTTGGTTTTAAGCTATGCATAAAATTGGTTTAAAGTATAAAAGAAGTTTAATAATAAAGTTTGACTTTATTAAGATATAATATGGTTAAGTATTTATTTAAATTATATTTCTGGAGTTATAATAACTTAAATGAGAATAAGGTGGGAAGATAAACATGAAATTGATTTGAAACTTAATAAAATTGAAATTTTAAAGGTATGATTTTATAACTGGATTTTGGTTTAAGATGAATTATACGAATATTTCAAGTATAAATAAATTGAAGGAAATATTTATTTATTTGTAATTCGAGTTTTATTTAAATGATAATGGATTTATTATGAAAATACTTCAAAACTAAATAATAGAACATTGAATTGTTGAATTGTAATTACCAACCTTATTTTTGAAATTGTTTAATACTCAAAGTTTGAAATATATTGAAATTGAGATGGTTTATTGAAACTGAATGTGATATCCCTGAATTTTTTAGCAATATAAATTTAATAATCTGTATTAAAAATTAAATTGATTTGATAATTTTTTTAATGAAATTTGAATTGATTTAATAATCTTCTTTTAATAAATATTTAATTAGTAGATTTTATCTTTTAAAGCTAATAAATTGGTTTCTATTTATAATGTAAATATTTGGTATATATTGTACATGTATAAATCTTGTTTCTAAACTCTAATATTTTTAGTAATTTGGAAATTTCATTTTATTTAATATTAAGCTTTTCAAAAGCTATTTAATAAATAATTATATGGTTTTAATTTGTTAAAGTTTAAAATGTTTAAATTGATTTTAGCATAAGTTTAAATTAATAAAAAAGTTTGTTTTAAATATAGGTTGATAATATAGCTAATTTATTAATAAAGAGATAATTTCTTTTATAAATTATTTTAATTTGGTAACTGAGTTATTTTTAAATAATAATGTTATATGTAAACCTAGACTTTAAGTAGGATATTATTTTCAAATTGATTTTTAAATTGAATTAAATTTATATTTGGATTTCAAAGGAGATGATATATATCCTAATATATATTTTGGATTTAAAAGTATGACAAAAATGATTTTGTATAAATATAGTTTGTTTATTCTATTTCTTTTAAAAAGAATTCTTATTTATATAAATTTGAATAAGTATATAGTTATTAGGAAATTAATTAATAAAAACTTTATTCATTTATAAATTCATTTTGCATGTTAGATTACAAATGTAAAATTATAAATCATCTAAGCACATGTGTTAGTTAAATAATTAAGGAGCATGACAAGTGTCATATTGTATTTTTATTTTTCTTTGATTTTTAATAAATCATAAATTTAGTTTATAAACACTTGCCTTCTTCCTTTCCTTTTTCTTTTTATCATTTTCATTTCTTAGTAAAGAAAATTCTCGGCTAAAAACATTTCACTCTAAAACAAATCTGAGAAAATTTGCAAACCATTTTTAAACAAAATCAGTAATCACTCCTCATAAAACAAATCATTCTTCAAAACTTAAAATCCCTGTAACACATTTCCTCAAATCAAAATCTGAAGCAAACCTGTTCACATGCAAATCAAAAAGCTGAAGCCTGCATTCATTATCTTCAACCTGAGATGATTAGGCCTGCATTTTCTTTTAAGCTGAAAGCATGCATGTAGTTTGTAAATCAAGGAGCAAAAGCATTTTAAAGCAAACATTCAAGTTTAAAGTTTCAAAGCATCACAGCAACTCAATTTTAAAAACAAAAGCATTCAAGCATTCAAGTTTTCAAAAGATCTTCAAAAAACATTTTCAAAATTTGGCGCTCTGTCTTCTGTTTAAGGTAAGTAACTTTACTTTTAAAATTTAAGTAGGTAAATTGGGATTGCATGCTAGTTAATTTGAAATGAATGTGTATCTTATGATATCCGCTGTGAATATATGCATGTATGGTATGTATGATTGCTTTCATCAGAGTATTCTCTGCTTTTACCTTCCAGTATGCAAGTTTTGATTTAAAAATTCAAATCTTGTGATCTTGTCTTTGTTTAAATTTAAGTTTCAAATGAAACTTGTTTGCTTAATTATAAGCTTTAGTTTTAATTTGTACTTAAGTCAAAATTATATTTATTTAACTCTGGAAACCAAATCTACTGATCAAGTTAAAATAAGTAAAAATTTAAATATCATAATCTGTTGTTTCAAGGTTAGGATCTGAAACAATATACAAAATCATGATTTTTAAAAGCATAATCATAATTACTAGTGTTAGAATTTGGGAGCAGTTCTGGAGTGTCTGGATTGTGCTTTTTGGGTTGCCTCTGTTGATCCAAATGATCGGAGAGGTCAGGTCTTCAGTGATGATAGTGGAGGGATCATAGTTGATAGGAAAATTATCTGGTGATGGTGCATTTCAGTGTGGAGGTAGTGGTTGGAGTTTTGAGTCTGGAACCCTAGTTTTTAACTTGGCTTGGTTAATCTATCACCACGGCTTGTAGGAATGTTCGAGTGCTACGAGGTTTTGGAGGATGATAGCTTGGTCGTTGGCGAATTTGTGGCCGGAGTCGCTGATATTCTAGTGGCCGAAGTCGTGGGAACGAGGGGTTTCCAGGTTTGGTTGCGATGGTTCATGTTCTTGTTGCAGGTTTGGGTTTTAAACTCGAACTTGATTTCGAGTTTGCAGCATCAATGTGATGGTCGGGATCGAGTTAGTAGTTGATCGACGGTGTGCTAAGTGTTTTGGTGATGGCCAGAAGGTGGCCGGAGGCACCGTAGATGTGCACGGTGCACTATTGATTTTCTAGTGAGTTCTGGGTTGTGGTTTTAGTTGTCTCGAGTTGTTCTCGAGTGATTCAAGTTTTAACTCGAAGCAGTTTGGGTTTGAACTCGAAGTCATTTAGGCTTTGGCTCGAGTGAATTTTTGGTTACAGATTTTAATAAAAAAGAAACCTGTTCTGTTTTAAAATTTGAAAAAATAAAGTTTAAAATGTAAATCAAAGTTTTAAACTAAGTTTTAAACCTGAGTTTGAATCTGAATTCAAGTTATTTTGAACCTTAGTTTTGAAATAATTTAAGTTTTTGAAATTTAAATTGTTTTAACAACTTTAAAGTGTTTAAGGCGTATTTTTAAATAGTTTGAATTTAAAAATGAAGTTTTAAATGTAAGTAAAGTTTAAATCTAAATTTAATCTGGAATCAAAATTTAAATCTATATTTCGATTTTTGAAATGAAGGGAAGTTTTTTAATTTGAATTGTTTTTAACAACTTTGTATGCTTAAAGAGTATTTTAAATTGATTTGAATCTAAAATAAATTTGATTTTAAAATCTTTTAAACTTCTTTATAAGATAAATATTTCTTTAACTTGTGAAATAAAAGGTTGAATTGTTTTTAAACCTTATTAAAGTTAAATTTGTATTCATTTTAAATCTTAAATATAAAATGAAATTTAAAGCAAATTTGAAAGCAATTTATTTTTAAATGCTTTGATTAAGTAAGAAATGTGTTATCTTAAAGATAAATAGAATTCAATGATTTGGATTCATTAAATTATTAAGTTAATTAAAATGGATAATTTAATTAATTAATTAATTAATGATTTGGATTAATTAAATAAGTAATTAAAGGTTTAAATTAATTAATTAAGGTTTAAGTTAATTAATTAAGGAATAATTAATTTGTAATTAAGGATTATTAATTTGGTATTAATTAATGTTTAAGATTAATTACTCAAGTAATTAAGGATTAATTAAGTTACAGTTAACATTTAATTAATTAAATAATCTAAGATTAATTACTCAAGGAAAGTAATTAAAGAATTGTTAATAGTTAATGAAGCTCATTAACCTAAGATTATTTAATAATTAATTAATGTGATTAATTTTAATAATTAATTAGATTAATTAATTAATGATAATCATTTGTGAAATTGTTTATGTGTAATTACTTAATGGAAGTAATTAAGGAATTAATTATTTAATGTTATTAATTAAGTTTAAGTGTAATTTGTTTAAGTTAATAATTAAGTTTAATCAAGTTAAACACTGGATGCTTTGATAAATAATTACTTAATGTAATTATGGATTGAAATTACTTGGTGAAGTAATTAATTGATAATTACTGGATGTAATTAATGAAGATGATTTAAGAATGAAAGTAATTTGGATTAAATTACTTTATATAATTAATCAGGGGATTAATTGAGATAATTAATTAAGGAGTAATTAATTTATTTAATGGAGTAATTAGGGGTAGTTAATTACTGAATGTGATTAATCCAAGGTGATTAATAATTGTGGTTTAATTAAAGATTAATCACTTAATGTAATTAATTTAAATAAAATAATTGATTAAGATGTAACTAGCGAATCATTAATTAATATAATTAATGATGTAATTAAGGGTTGATTAATTAAGATTAATTAGTCAATGATAAGTGATTAAAAGAGTAATTAATTAATGTAATTAATTAAGGATTAATGTAATTAATTATAGTTAATTGATTAATGAAGTAATTAAGGTTAATTACTGTAATTGTTTGAGAGTAATTATGTAATTAATTAAGGATAATTACTTGAATGTAATTAAAGGATAATTAATCAAGGGTGATTAATTAAGGTGATTAATTAGATGGGGATTAATTAATTGATTTGTAATTAATTAATGGATTAGTAAGCAAGATTTATATTGATGAAGTAATTAATTTAATTTACATTAAATTAATTAGTGACGAAGTAATTAATTTAATTCATTTTAAATGAATTATAGATGATGTGATTAAGTATATCATTACTTATGTATGGATGAATAATATTGACTGCCTTGAACGGTTTGAGATCTCAGATATGAGATAAGTAATGCTGTGTGATATGGATGCTTTGGTTGCATTGAGATGATAATATGAATTATCTATTTGTAATAATAATGTGGATTATCTATTTATGATGATAATGTCGATTATCTATTGTGATATTGTGAATTATCTATCTGTGTGTATATAGATAATAGAATTGAATTGCTTTAAACTTTAAAACAACATGGCCTTAAAAGATACGTTTTGGATTTCGATGAGATCGGGATCGGGTTTCCAGATTTGGATATCCGAAAACCACATTGATCCAAATTAACGATGGGTCGTGAATCTGAAGTGAAGATGAAGATTCAGAGTGCAAGGGTTATTGTCGTTAACTCTAAGGGTGATTCTAAAATGAGTGTAACGAAATAATGCCTTCGGTTTCGTTCGAACCTACAACGAACTTGTATGGATTGAATGCTTTCAGAACATCGTCAGGTGGACGATGAGCATTCTAAGTGATGTGTTCTGATAAGCTAATTGTAGCCTCAAGCCTCATCAACCGGGAATGGCTAAAACAGAGGAGGTGCAGCAAGGCTAAGTAGGTCATGCCCAAGTAGGACGAGATTTACCCCTGTCTAGATGTCCCTTTTTTTCCGGCTATGTGGTGCGGTTGTTGATCACAACTACGAGGTTGTATTGTTCGGAACTGTTCAGTAAGGAATGGTTCCGGCTTTGTGTTGCAGGGGATTAGGAGTAATCCTCGGTACGGTGATCTGGGCCCCGTACTGTGACGGGCGGTACCCTAGGTGCCCTACCATTGATGGAAACCCATTCTTCCTATGTGCTCTTACAGTTTTGATTGTATTACCCATTTTTGTGGCTAGTAGCTGGAATTTAATGAATGTAACAATTTCAGCTATTTTCTACTTACTTGAAAACCCTAGACCTATTATAATATCGCTGGATTTCCTATCAAGTGTTTTGGTTAGCGTAAGGTAAAAACTTACCCATATTTATGCGTGGGAAGTCTTACGTGATACATTTTGTTTTCAAAGGTTTTTCAAAGTTAAGCAACCTTAACCTGTTACTCAAACCAGACCCATGTTTGACCCCGAGTTTATTTCCTATTTTCTTAAACTCTTGGGTACTCAATTTTTTACGAGTAGCCAAGGGATTTAGTTTAGCTTTGACGAATTGTGGAGGAGCAATGGAGCAGGAGGCTTCTGCGTTGTAGATATATATAGTGTTCCGCTGTGTTGGTATCTCTGAGTGGTTTCTTTGTATTGTATTGAGTTGTAATAATTAGACAGGTGTTTACAACCATCTAGTATGTGATGTATTATCTGTGTAACTCTGATAATTGTTATATACTATGTAATACTTATGTTATTAATATAATTTGTTCGTTTCGCTGTTGAGATTTTGATGTTGTTCTTTCATTCTTCTCTTTCTTTTCTCTTTTCTATCCATTTCTTTCTTAAAGATGATGCGACTTTCTGGTCGTTGAAAGTCAGGTCGTCACACTGAAAGTGAGTTGAAAGTTATGAATTGAGATTTAATTTAAAGTGAATAAAATTGTGAAGTCGAGGAAATTATTTTACTTTATAAAGTAATTCTAAAATTCAAGCTATCTTAATTTATATACAGTTTAAATATCCAAACCATTTAAGTTTTGGAGGTTATGGTTTGGAAGTTATGAAATTCGAAGTATTATGTTTTGAAAGGTTATATTTCAAGCGTTTGGTTTCAAAATATTATAAATTTGAAAGTGCCATGACTTTAGAAAAGAGATATATTTGAAAAAAAAGATATTATATTGATTTGGGTTTTTATAAAAATGATATCATAATGATTTGGGTTTCTGAAATGGAAAGGATATCGTATTTATATGGTTTCGAAATGGATATTATATTCTGGTTTTGAAGTATAAATTATTTTGGAATGACCGCGGTGTTATAATAACGTTCGATTGTTGAAGAGACCGGGATCGGAAGTTGTCATACTCTCTGCCAATCTGAAAACCACTTTAACAACCGTGTACGCGGTGGAGATTCCAGAATGAAGTAGTATGGTGGTGGCGTTTCCTTTGAGGTAAATACGTGGACCCGACTCCCGTGAGTTGGCATAAGGTGGCTAAAACAGGAGCGATTGACGGGTTAAGAAGGTAGCACCTTTTATCCGACACACCCCTTCGATACCATTCTATTACTTTGTGAATGTTTGGGTCCCTTTTTTATTTTAGGGGCGTGGCTCGAGGTGGGCGGTAGTAGCTGCTACGCGTTACCACCGGTCCGGAAGCGTAATTGGTATATCTACTCTGGCATTGCCTAGTTGTGTCGTGTCACCTACCCTCGCGCGCCTTATACGAGTTTGGTTTTCTCCCGTAGCCGGTGTGGTATCCTATGGTGGCTTCTCGATCAAGAGGGACCATGATACTGGATGGACTACTGGGACTATTACGTGTTAAGGTGGAAAATATAAAGCCTTAACGCTATTTAAAAGTAAGTTTATTTTACTATAGACATTATTATTTTAGCGAAATATTACTACATAATAAATAGTTTAACGGATCCTTAGAAGATATGAATCCCGAGCATCTCTTAAGTTACTGCACTCATGTTAGACACTGGATAGGGGATGTCAAATCCCGTAAACATCTCTGATGCCATTACACTGATACTTATTTATGTTGATTTAACCTGCATAAGGTCTTCTAGTTCTGACTCGAGTGTTTTGTCTTTTCAATTCGCTCCGGTCAGTCTGAGCATTTCAGGATTTGAAGACTTTATTTTGGAGGTCGAAGACGAAGGTTTGTATTTGTGCAGTTAAAGCGCTCGGTGGCTTCTCGATCACGAGGGACCATGATACTGGATGAACTACCGGGACTATTACATGTTAAGGTGGAAAATGTAAAGCCTTAACACTGTTTAAAAGTAAGTTTATTTTACTATAGATATTATTATAATAGCGAAATATTACTACATAATAAATAGTTTAACGGATCCTTAAGAGATGTGAATCCCGAGCATCTCTTAAGTTACTGCACTCACATTAGACACTGGATAAGGGATGTCAAATCCCATAAACATTTCTGATGTCGTTACACTGATATTTATTTCTGTTGATTTAACCTGCATAAGATCTTTTAGTTCTGACTCGAGTGTTTTTTCTTTTTAATTCGCTTGGGTCAGTTCGAGCATTTCAGGATTTGAAGACTTTATTTTGGTGGTCGAAGATGAATGTTTGTATTACTACTATTTATTATATTCCATTGCATCACATTTGTTCTGCTGCATTGTTATTTATTATTCTCTGGTATATGTAACTCTGATATGTATTGTATAGGTATAATCAAATGTTTTGTAAACAGCTTCATGAACTGTTTATTTGATTATTATATTTTATCGATTCGCTGCAAGATGCTATTTTGTTTTGTTTCTTTCTTTCTTCCTTTTTCTGATTTACCCCATAACAATCCGCCTTTCCGTATGGTTTAAGTATGACGTGTGTGATTTATCGTCGATTTAAACATACAAAAGGTGGGATGTTACATCTGGTATCAGAGCTTTGGTTTAGCAATAAACCTTAGCTTTGTGGGGACTGACTCTTTATTAATAGGGAAGTAATACCCTATGATGAGTTGCTGAACGTATATGTATGAGAGAGCGTATTTGTTAGTGTTATAAAAAGTTTAATATTGTGTTAATTTGTTCCGTTTTGTATTTATAAATTCTGATTGGTGCATGGGATGCTATGACATCAATAGAGATTTCTAAACACTTAATAGAACAGATTGACACAATATTTGTTTTGAATATAGGTGAATGAAATAATTTTGCCTATTATATTTTCTATATATAAAATAAATTTTTATGAATAAGATATATATTTGGTTGTAATATATTGGTTGTTAGGTAGTGAAATTTATAAATATTGATTGGAAAAAAAATAAAAGAAAATAAAATAAATGAAAACTGAAAATTTAGAACTTAAGTCTGAGGTTTTGAAAATTTCTTTCAAAAGGATTTTGGAATATAATAATAATAATAGTTAGAAGTATTTTCTGATAAATATTTCAATATGATTTGAAAGAATTGTTTTAAAGAAACTTTGAAAAGTAATAAGTTCTGTACTCCTCTCTCTGTCGCTGGAAAATAATTTCGGTGATGAGTGCACACATCATCGACATTCATATTCGAGTTTCTAAGTGGGAAGGCCACTGTGGTAGTTCTACTATAGAATTATTTTGATAAACGATAAAATTCAGATTGTTTAAAATATAATTGGATATATAAGTTGCAAGTATACACATTTATCTATTATTTTAAATGATTTGAAATAAAACCCGGTATTTAGTTCTTAAATTTCAGTTAATTAATAGTTCAATTATTATAGTAACATGGAATGTAACTAATAAATAATTGAAACCTCCAAATGAAATAAGAGATTAAATGCTAGGTTATAAATGAGATTTCCAAAAAGTTGAAATTTGTAACTTATAAAACAAAAGATATAATTATTGAACATTAAATTTAAGTTAAAAAAAATGAGATGAACTTGTATGATTTTCAATGGCATTCTTTAACATATATATGACTTACTAACTATAAAAAGTTAAAATGTTAAAAGAAAATGTAATGGATATTATATAAGTAAAACTTGAAGTAATGAAAGTATTCAACGAAATTCTTTCATAAATAAGAATTTGATGTTGTAGTTGTTATCAACTTAAGTATAATTGAAAGACTACTAATTAAATAAATTGAAAGGTAAGTATTATAAATAAATGAATAAATGAAATTTAATAAATAAATGAAAATAAATGAAATTAAGAAATGAATGGTAATGCAATAAAAAGAAAATTTACATGATATGAATAAATAAAAATGAAAATGTGCAAGAAATAAATATAAATTAAAAAGACAAATCATTATATGAATGAAAAGGAGTTCAAACAATAAATGCCCTGAAATGGAATTAACAAAAATTAACGTCATATGTTGTTTGAATTTGTTGTTTGTTTGGTTTATGGTTGTTTGGGCAAGGATATTTTAAAATTGTTTGGATGTATGAATAATATATTTAGTTTCATCTAAGACTGTTGAGTAAATCGTGCACTTAGTACTTTATTTTCCATTTTGGACAATTTAAAGTTTCAAACCCGAACAACTAATTGTATGTTTGCTATGGATATATGGATGGTTGATTTTATTGGCTTCATATGATGGTTGTATGCTATGATTGCAAGTGTTGTTGTTTGTATTGATTTGTTTGTTAGTGGCTGAAACAATTTAAATATTCCATTTTATATAATTACTAACTCTTTTTGGATTATGTAAGTGAAATATAGGTTATGGAAGCAATTGTTACCGCTTTTGGTTTCATAAGTTAAGCGTTAATTGCCCGACAAATAGGCACGTTCTCGGATTACGGTTTTATGGGGCTATTATATTATTTTTCCCGTGTTGGGATATGTTATTTTGGAAAATATATGTTGTATATTTTTATATTTGATATTATATTTTCTCCCGAGACTCTGCCGTAATTTTCCGTAAATTTTGGACTTAGAAAATTTTTTGAAAACGTTTTCCAAGCTTTATTAATTTGAGTATAAAAATATTTAATGGTTATAAATTGGTATATTTTATTCAAATTAATTAATTTTGTAAATCTGTTTGTTTATAAAGTTAATATTTTTGAATAAGATGTATTGTTGACTCAATTTCTTCTTTTTCCCTTTTTTCCCTTTCGAGGACGAAAAGTTTTGAGTAAGGGAGAGTGTAACGACCCGAAAAAAATTTATAATTAAATTTATTAATAAAATGATACTTTAGCAAATTAATATTTAAAGAAATGAAAACTTGTGATTTATATATGAAATAATAACCAAAATAAAGTGTAATAGTGTTAATGTAAGTAAATTAGTAACAAATTTAATGGACTTCCATGACAATTGGAAGAATAAATGTTACAACTTAGTTATGAATTCAATATAAGATAAGCAAATGGAAATATTGAAGTAGGTAATGCAAGGGTATCATAAATAGTAATGAAGAAAAATTTAGTGTTATACACAGAATTATAACCTGTGTTGGTAAACAAACTTATAAATGCAATTTAAAGCAAATACGTGACAATTAATATAGGTTATTTATTTATTTAATGTGTTAAATAAACTTTGGTAATCAATTGCAATAAATCTAAATTTAATGTTTTGTTAATGTAAATTAATAAAGTAATAGTCGGAAGTAAGTTAATTTTATTCGTATTATGACAATTGGCTAAATAATAAGAATGAGAATCAAGATTTATTAACTTGTTTGAATTTAAATATAATAATTGTATTAATTGCAATTAAATGGAATTAAATATTCATATATTACGTTAATGGGAAATTAAGATGAAATTTGAAGATTTTAATGTAATAAATCATGAACCAATGTTAGTTGCATCCTTATTGTGATAAAAGATGTGAATAACAAGGTTTAGAAATTTAATAAATGGATTTTGGGAATTTTAAATTATAATTTCTGAATTTAATGAAACTGAAATTGATGGATTAATCAACTTTAATTTGACATCTAAATTTTTTTAAAATTATTGTGATTGTTTAAGAAATCAAAAATGATAAGATTTATTGACTATAGAATTTAAATTGAAGAAGTGATTAATTAATTTAATATTAAATTATTTAATTAATTGGAAAATAGCCATTATAGCCACTGGTCCGGATTTTGATGAAACTAGTTTCATCGGATCCGTAATGGTGAATTATTGTAGGATTTCAAGTTTCATAGCGATCGGACTTATCGTTTGATCGTACGGACTCGGAACGCCTAGAAATCAATTTAATTGAAATCAATTTGAAATAACTTGATTTTAGCATAACTTCTTCATACGATGGAATTTGGACTTGAAACCTATTCCATTACGTTTAAAATATTTAAAAACATCTATGTCAATATATGGATTGACCCAATTTCGTTCCGGAGCCGAAACGGGCTTTTCGGGCCATATATTGTTCAATTTATCTGTTTCGTTCTTTCTATTTCAGCTCTATCTATATATACCCTATTATAAACCCTAATTCATTTCTTATTCCTCATTTCTGTATGTACAGAACTTCTATTTCTCTTCTTCCTCTATGGCTGAAAAGCCTAAATTATCCAATTCAATTTCAATTCAAAAATCAACTTCAAAAATTGAAACTCCTCAATATATATCGAATTATATATCGATTTGAAGCTCTCGACGAGCACATCTCAGATCTATAATTTGTTTTCCAAATTGTACCATTGTTCAACCAGAAATTTATGAACAAATATCGACCGTTTGTCATGTTCCGATGAACGTCGATGGATCATCAAATTGCTTGTACCGTTGGGTAGAGATCGTCGAGGGGATTCAATCGGAGTTGTTCGTCGGTGATATCGACAGCTAGATCACCGTAGAAAATTCGATCAGGGCATATATAGCCGGCGCGGTGAATTGAGGGGCCAGAAGGCTCGAGGTAGGGACCATCGCATCCGGCTCGTCGTGGGCAAGCCATTGGTGGTGACGGCATGGGCGATGGCGGCCTATAGGCGAGGGTCGTGGCCAGTCAAACTCACGGTCAAGGGCGTTTGCATGGTGCCTAGATGGGTTCAAACTGGTGGTTTCGCGTGTGCAGGTTGAAGTTGTTAACATAGCAAGAAATGAGTGTACGTTATTTATTCTGTTTTTAATTTAATTTTGAGATTCAAATGTTCTAATCCATATAACTTTCACATATGGACTCAGATTCACGTGCAGTTTTCTCTGATAGGTTCGTGTTGGAATTCCGGACATTATGGTGCTTGTTTGGACAAATTTTGAGACTGTTCAAATTTTAGGCTTATTTTGAATTTAAATTCAAGTTAAATTCAAAAGGTGAGTGTTTTAACCCACTCACAACTTCTAAAATTTCTTATGTGTGTTCAATTAATTTCTGATGAGATTGGAAATTTATTTATGACTGTTTGGTATATTTTATCATCATCCCAGTCAAATTGAATTCATCGATTTAAATTGTTATTTAATTTAATATTGCATATAAACCGCCAGTTGAATTTTTATTTAATTTATTATTGAATATAAACTGCCAGTAAATACTTATTGTTTATTATCTGTCTATATTGATGTTATTGTTTGAATTGGATGATGATTGTGATAAATGATTGATGATTGATGTTGGATGAATGGATGTTGTATTTTATATTGTTGTAAACTGCAAGTTGGTATGTATTTTTTCATTCGGGATTGCGGTTTGAAATGATATATATTATCGTGTTTTTAGTTTAAATTATGGATTGAAATGATAAATATTTGTATCACTTGACCATAGGGTAGAAAATTATATACAGACACCATGGTCTATATATAAAAATATTTTGAAATGATTTTCTATGGTTTTGTAAAGAAATATACGGTTTTATGAGATATGGATTTGAATATTTTATTAATGTTATTTTATATATATAGCTAAATTCTTGGTTTTAAGCTATGTATAAAATTGGTTTAAAGTATGAAAGAAGATTGATAATGAAGTTTGACTTTATTAAGATATAATATGGTTAAGTATTTATTTAAATTATAATTCTGGAGTTATAATAACTTAAATGAGAATAAGGTGGGAAGATAAATATGAAATTGATTTGGAACTTAATGAAATTGAAATTTTAAAGGTATGATTTTATAACTGGATTTTGGTTTAAGATGAATTAAACGAATATTTCAAGTATAAATAAATTGAAGGAAATATTTAATTATTTGTAATTCGAGTTTTATTTAAATGATAATGGATTTAATATGCAAATACTTCAAAACTATATAATAGAACACTGAATTGTTGAATCGTAATTACCAACCTTAGTTTTGAAATTGTTTAATACTCAAAGTTTGAAATATATTGAAATTGAAATGGTTTATTGAAACTGAAAGTGAGTTGAAAGTTATGAATATAGATTTAATTTAAAGTGAATAAAATTGTGAAGTCAAGGAAATTATTTTACTTTATAAAGTAATTTTAAAATTCAAGCTATCTTAATTTATATACTGTTTGAATATCCAAACCATTTAAATTTTGGAAGTTATGGTTTGGAAGCTATGAAATTCGACGTATTATGTTTTGAAAGGTTATATTTCAAGAGTTTGTTTCGAAATATTATAAATTTGAAAGTTCCATGATTTTAGAAAAGAGATATATTTGAAATAAAAAAGATATTATATTGATTTGGGTTTTTATCATAATGATTTGGGTTTTTGAAATGGAAATGATATCGTATTTATATGGTTTCGAAATGGATATTATATTCTGGTTTTGAAGTATAAATTATTTCGGAATGATCGCGGTGTTATAATAACGTTTGGTTGTTGAAGAGACCGGGATCGAAAGTTGTCATACTCTCTGCCAACTTTGAAAACCACTTTAACAACCGTATACGCGGTTAAGATTCTAGAATGAAGTAGGATGGCGGCGGCGTTTTCTTTGAGGTAAATACGTGGACCCGACTCTCGTGGGTTGGCATAAGATGGCTAAAACAGGAGCGATTGATGGGCTAAGATGGTAGCACCTTTTATCGGACACACCCCTTCGATATCATTCTATTACTTTATGATTGTTTGGGGCCCTTTTTGATTTTGGGGTTGCGACTCGAGGTGGACGGTAGTAGCTGCTACGCGTTACCACTGGTCCGAAAGCGTAATTGGTATATCTTCCCTGGCATTGCCTAGTTGTGCCGTGTCACCTACCCTAGCGCGCCTTATACGAGTTTGGTTTTCTCCCGTAGCCGGTGTGGTATCCTCTGGTGGCTTCTCGATCAGGAGGGACCATGATACTGGATGGACTACTGGGACTATTACGTGTTAAGGTGGAAAATGTAAAGCCTTAACGCTATTTAAAATTAAGTTTATTTTACTGTAGACGTTATTATTTTAGCGAAATATTACTACGTAATAAATAGTTTAACGGATTCTTAGAAGATGTGAATCCCGAACATCTCTTAAGTTACTGCACTCACGTTAGACACTGGATAAGGGATGTCAAATCCCGTAAACATCTTTGATGCCATTACACTGATACTTATTTATGTTAATTTAACCTGCATAAGATCTTCTAGTTCCGACTCGAATGTTTTGTCTTTTCAATTCACTCCAGTCAGTCTGAGCATTTCAAGATTTGAAGACTTTATTTTGGAGGTCGAAGACGAAGGTTTGTATCTGTGCAGTTAAAGCGCTCGGTAGATTCGAAGGGGTGGAGGTGCAAAAAGTCATAGCGTGGATACAACGAGGATATAGCGAGATATAGTGGATGGCTCTAAAATAGCATATAAAAATCGTACTTAATGTTTTTACAAATATATAAATGGTAACTAAATAAAAAATTATCATTCAATTGAATTATAATTAATACATAAATAATTTTAAACAAAAAACATGTGCGAATATACTTTAAATAAACGTAAAACTGTTATATAACATAACTGAATTTAGTAGAATATTAGAGTATTTTCATTTATGAAAATATATTAAAAATTAAATCAAATAAATTAGTTTCATAATTTTTATAATGTATAAATAAAAATTTTTAATTCATTTTATTAAAGAAGATATAGCGGGAATAACGAGATATAGTAGAAATAGCGGGGATTTAAGCGGAAAGGCTATATTTTGGGGCTATATGGAAAAATCGTAGCGGTGAAAATCCGCCATAAGATACAGCAGGGTTATAGCAGGGTAATGGCGGGGCATTAACTACACAGGTTTGTATTACTACTATTTATTATATTCCACTGCATCACATTTGTTCCGCTGCATTGTTATTTATTATTCTCTGGTATTTGTAACTCTGATATGTATTGTATAAGTATAATCAAATGTTTTTTAAACAGCTTCATGAACTGTTTATTTGATTGTTATATTTTACCTATCCGCTGCAAGATGCTATTTTGTTTTCTTTCTTTCTTCTTTTTTCTGATTTACCCCATAACAATCCGCCCTTTTGTATGGTTTAAGTCTGACGTGTTTGGTTTATCGTTAATTTAAAATGTACAAAAAGGCAGGATTTTACATGCATCCAGTCTGTCTCTATCTGATTGATACTCGAAGAGGTATGTGTCTCAACAGGGACGAGTCCCATTTTCTGTGCTTCATCGGTGCTGGCCAGTTTTGCCAAAGAATTGGCCTTTTGATTGTGCTCTCGGGGTATGTAGTAGATGGCATAATAGTCGAACTGATTTAATACATCCTGGACCCGAGTGAGGTAAGCATCCAGCCTCCGGTCTCTAGCTTGGTATTCTCCTCGCACTTGACATATGACCAATTGTGAATCGTAGTAAATCTCTATCGCAATAATTCTCAAATCTCTAGCGAGTATGAGTCCCATGAGTAAAGCTTCATACTCGACCTTATAATTAGTCGCCGAAAATCGAACTTCCAAGCATAACATAACAACCGACCTTCTGGGGTTTCGAGTACAACTCCAGCCCCTGAGCAGCGGTCACTCGATGTGCCATTTGTGTATAACTTTACTTATGGCACTCAGGCTTTCCAGAGATTTGAGAAGTCAATGGTCTGGGAGATTTGAGAATTCACTGGTTCGAATATAGCATCCATATGTATTTGGGAGATTCGCTGGTTTTGAGCAAGTCCTCTGGGATAGTAAATTCAGCAATGAAGTCCGCCAGAACTTGTCCTTGGATGGCCGCCTTAGGGTGTAAGTAATGTCAAACTGACTCAGTTCGATGTTCCATTTGAGTAAACTACCAGACGTCTCAGGCCGCGTAAGGACCTGTCGTAACGGCTGGTCGATATAGACTGTGATCAGATGGGCCTAAAAGTAAGGACGGAGCTTTCTCGGGGAAATGACGAGGCGGTAAGCCAGCTTTTCCAAATTCGAATAGTTCCTCTCCACCCCGATCAATCGTTTGCTAATGTAATAGACCGACCGTTGTATTTGATCCTCCTCCCGAATTAATGCGGCACTGATCTCGTTTTCTGACACTGCCGGATAGATGTATAGTCTCTCATGATCAGTCGGCTTTGACAGAATAGGTGGCATAGCTAGGTGTTGAACCAGTGCTCGGAATGCGCCTTCATGCTTCTCGGTCCATTCAAAGTTCTTCTTTCCTTTCCTGATCAGATCGAAGAAGGGAATTCATTTGTCGGTGGATTTGGAGATGAATCTGCTTAATGTTGCTACCTTCCCGTTGAGGCTTTGTACTTGCATTATCGGGGAGTCTCAAGATTCCGAATCGCCCAGAAATTTTCCAGATTGGCTTCGATTCCTCGAGCATTGACAATGAATCCAAGGAACTTTCCGAACACGACTCCAAAGCGACACTTATGTAGGTTGAGCTTCTTTTGGTACTCTCAGAGGATGTTGAACATTGTTTCTAGGTCTTTGACATAATTGATGGAGAGTCACGACTTTACAAGCATATCATCCACGTACACCTTCATAGTTTTGCCGATCTGGTTGGCGAACATTTGGTTGACAAGCCGTTGATAAGTTACTCCAGCTTTCTTGAGTCCGAATGGCATTACTTTATGGCAACAGAGTCCCAGATCGGTGATAAATCTGGTGTGCTCCTGATCGAGTAGGTGCATCAATATCTGATTGTAACTGGAGTATGCGTCCATGAAGCATAAGAGCTCGTGTCCGGCCATTGAATCTACAAGCTGATCAATTCTGGGAAGCAAAAACTATCATTAGGGCATGCTTTATTCAAATCTTAGTAGTCCATGCATGTCCTCCACTTCCCATTGAATTACCCGACAACTATCGGGTTAGATACCCACTCTAGATATAATTCATCTCAGATAAACCCATTCGTCTTGAGTTTATCCACCTCTTCTTTCAGGACGGCAGATCTCTCTGGATCCATACCGTGCCATTTGTGCTTGACCGGGAGATGTCGTGGGTCAATATTCAATGTATGGCTCGCGATGTCCGGTGAGATCCCACACATGTCTAAGTGCATCCAAGAAAACACATCGAGGTTTGCCTGGAGAAATTCAACCAATTCCTCTCTCATCCGTTGGCTTAGCTGAGACCCAACCTTTATCATTCTAGAGTTGTCGTCATCATCGATCAGAACATCGATCGTCAGCTCTACCAAGGAAGCCTGACTGTTTTTGACTTCCTCTTCATTATCATCATCTCGTGGATCTAGATTCTTTAGGAATTGGTTGTGGTGGCCGGGCCTAGGCTCAGGCATTAGCTATCAATTGTCGGTAAAACAGATGCAGAGAGATTCCTCTACGTCCTTGCCCTTCTCTTTCCGCTACACCTCCTGCAAC
This sequence comes from Allium cepa, assembly GCA_030765085.1. Lineage (NCBI taxonomy): Eukaryota > Viridiplantae > Streptophyta > Magnoliopsida > Asparagales > Amaryllidaceae > Allium > Allium cepa. The sequence goes on from CM060931.1 coordinate 489,196,897, forward strand.
TCAGCAACATAACAGGCGCGTCCAGCCGCCTGATCTCCCTGAACAACTCCTACCCCATTGTTAGTGGGGAACTTAAGAGTTAAACACCAAGGGGCAATAGCTGCCATGAATTCAGCCAGGGCCGGTGGGCCTAAGAAAGCATTATACGGTGAATTGATATTCAGCACAATGAACTATAACATCCGAACTCTCCGGAGGTCTCCGATTCCCAACTCCACCGGTAATTCCACCATCCCAGTGGGTATAGTTGCACTTCCATTGAAGTCGTGCATGCGAGTCTGACACGGATTCAAGTCCTTTGCTTCCATCTTCATCTGATCGTACGCTCGCTTAAAAAGAATATTCATGGAGCTTCCACTGTCCACTAAGATCCTCTTCATCCAAGCAGAACCTATTTGATCTGATATGACTACTGGATCAATGGTAGGAGCTTGGACTCTATTCGGTACCCCTATCTCAATAAAGGATGTCGTCTGTCATCGTCTTATGTTGTTTAGTCGGAGCCCCATCGTCAAGATTACTGCAACATTTCGAAGCTCACATGCGTAAGTGAGCTAGCATATGACTCCATTTCCTTCCAGCTCCGGCCAGCTGGATGAGGACCACCACTTACTGTGTTAATAACCAACCTCCCGCTAGTACGCGTAGGTTCCTCCAGTCTAGCCTAATTCTATACTTGATTCTGATTCAATGGGCCCATGCCTCTAGCCTGCGGTGCCCGAGAGAATTATTCCAACTTCCTCTCACGGATTAGCTTCTCAATAATGTCCTATAAATGGTGACATTCATTGGTATTGTGACCATAGAAATCATGGAATCTAGAGAATTTTCCAAATTGAATCTGCTTTTCGAACGACTGCTTCGGAGCAGGCTTCTTATATTGGCCAGTGTTGCAGGTCTACAAGTACACATTCTGCAGGGATGTATTCAAAGGAGTATATGTGTCAAACATGGGAGCTCTGCATCACTGTCCACGATTTTGATCTCGGTTCTTACCCTGATTTCCATCGCCTTTCTATTGATTCTTCTTATTCTGTATATTTAACTGTACTTTACCAGAACTCTTACCGGTTTGCTTCACAGCGATGTTACTTTGAATGGCTTCAACATTGGGCCCTGCGTCATCCTTCTTCCTGGATTGTTTAGCATCATCTCTTCCTAAGAACTGGGCCGCTTTAGAGTAGAAACAGTCTAGCGACACATGGGGCTCCCTAGCCAACCGGTTGCCAAATTCGGAATCAGGATCAATTCCTTTTATCAACACCATCAATGTGGAATTATCATTAGGGTTACTAATCTCCACACAAGCAACATGGAATCTTTTTAGATAATGTCTGAATATCTCTCCCAAAGCCTAAGTGACGTTGGATAAGGTGTTAACATCTGTAGATCTTATGATGTGCATACGAAACTGTTCGATGAATTTCAAAGCTAACTGATCAAAGCATGAAACAGATCAGGGCGGTAGGCGAGTAAACTGTATGGTTGTGATACCCCGAGGGAGTTAGGAAAACTTCTGCATTTGACAGTATCGTCAGTTCATGTGACATTCATAAGCCATTCATACTTTAAGATATGTTGGCTAGGGTCTGAGCTCCCTTTATAAACAGGTAAAGTTAGCATTTTTAATCGGTGGGGCGGTTCAACATAAAGGATGTCATTAGTGAAGGGTGTATGACTCCAAGAGATTCCTCAGTCGTCATTGGAGAGGCCCTAACTTTCTCGAATCATTGGTCGGGATGTCTAGCATATGGACATTTTGAGCATTATGGGCCAAGGTATGGTTGGGTTCCATAATGCGAGGATGGACTAGGCATGGTCGATGGTCCATGCCTCGCCTCCTTGGCTCTAGGTCTTCGGCACATAGGGTTCAGGAGTACGATCTTGTTAACGAAGGTTTGGACCTGCTCAGTTCCGATTGTCAGCTTCCAAGTCTATGGTGGCAGCAGTAGTACAGTTATCAACATTGTAATAAGGAATTGCCCCTCCATAGGAGGAGGGTACAGCCTGGTGACTTACAAATAGACCAGCTTCCGCTTATCCAAGGTTCAGAGTGCGCTGATGCCCGAGAGCTTGCGTATAGCTTCCATCCAGCCGTGGATGTTTAGATCTGTGATTGTAATCAAAAGAAGCTGAGCTTTCGGTGGATGAGTAGGAAGCTTGATACCTTCTTTATATCCTTCATCTTTCTTGATTCAGTCGGTTAGTTAACTCTGTGTTGGCACGGATCTGCTGGGTAGGCTGTTGGCTACTTTGGGTCAGTTCTTGCATCAACATCTGGAACTTCTCCTTGGTGACAGGGCCTTATGGATCTAAAGGTCCAGTTGAATTTTGACCTGTAGCGGGCTGCTGCGTAGGGTTCTGTCTATCTCTCCCTTCCTGATCTACAACAATTGACGCGGTCCTAGTAGTAACCATGGTGAATGATGTAGCTCCTTCCAAGATATGATGCAATCTAAATAGGATAGAAGAACTACTGGATATGAGATTGGATCTTCTCTTTAGATTTTTGCAATCCAACGACGGTAGTAGATCCAAAGAGTAAGAGAAAAGCCGGGATTTCTCAGTGAAAGCAGCAAAGTGTTTGTACCAAAATTGGGCACAACGCTCTTCGGACATATTTGAAGAGATTAAAATGAAGAAAATAAATGAAAAATAAGGTTAATTTAACAAACACGCCAAATACAGATAGACAGAAGTATAAAAACACAGAGATTTAGAGTGGTTTGGCGTTGTAGTCTACGTCTACTATGAAAAGTTTCTTGTTTTATTGATGATTCTCACCGGCTACAACTGATTACAACTGTACATTCAAGATACAATGGATATTTCGGTAGAGTATTGGCATAGAAGAGTCAATATTCCATTTTCTAAAGGCCTGGGGTTGTTGTTCATAGGTGTAAGCGGAAAATATCTAGCTCATATCTCGAAAGACCCCTTCTCTCACGTTGGCGGACACACCAGATCGATTCATGATCGATACGTATGTCATTCGTATCGATCCAAAACACCTCCATTTGGATTGAGATCGATCAAGGACATTCTTGAGATGGTGCGCAAGATCCTGTAAAAATTTGGTGGCATTTGGACTTTGTAGATTTTGAGTTATGATCGATCCAAGTTTGGTATTTCAATGGGCTGGTATTTTTGTATCGCTCTAGTTTGTATCGGTATGTTCGCATCCATGCTTGAACATGTCGATCGGGGTGATGTACCATTATATTCTAGGATCGATCCACTTTTCATGCCGAGTGACCTAGTCTTCCACTTGAACATGTTTCCTTCATATCGATCCAGTGCTACTTCATTCGTATCGCTCTTTTGCACCTCACTTTGTATCGATCCCTAAAGCCATTTCGTATCGATAGATTAGTGACTGTTTCGTATCGATAGATTAGTGACTGTTTCGTATCGATATGAACTCATGTGTTTCGTATCGATGATGCTGTTTCGTATCGACCACCCCACACATCCTTCGTATCGATTGTTTTAGTGGCATGCTTCGTATCAATCATCGGTCGATCGATACGAACTAAGTTGGTGTGGAGATCGATATGAAATACGTATGGAAGACCGATACAAATTGTTGCTTATTGATGGATACGAAATGTAACGAACACGATGGATACGAAATAGAGTTGTCACGATGGATTCGAACCAATGCTTGCCCTCTTGATTTTGATCGATCAATATCTTGTGCAAACGAACTCCGATTGACATGAAATTTGGAATGTTGGCTTCCGTACCTTTGTCTGTCGTGTCATATCAATTGTAGCTCGGTCCGGACTTAGGCAAAATTTACCAGTACCCATAGTAGACCTATGTATAACCGATCTTTGGGATGAACTATCTTTGGTTTCCAGTTAATCTCTTTGTGTCATGGCCTTGGCAAAAGGCGGATAACATCAAACATCCAAAATTTTGAAAAATTCAATTTTCTAAACCTATTTTCTTTATACCAGAAAACTGTTTAGATGGGAAATTCCATATTTCCATCCTTCCCTTGTGTACCATTCTTCCATTGTACCTTGAAACCTTCTCTTTTGCCCAATTTTTTTTTCTTCCAACCTTTTCAAGTGTAGTCCACGTAAATACATATTTTAAATATAAATATTTTAAAACCAGTTTTTACCTAATAACAAAGTATGGAGAAAGCGATTCCATAGCTAAAACAACTTTTACTCATGTCACTATATTTTATTTTATTATCATTTTTGTTGCATGGTAAATCTTCATAATTGCTATACCTTCAACTTTTCCCTATGCTAAGTATATGGCATTCCGAAAATCAGAAATCTTCTTCTTTTTCCTCTCAAATCTTTTTAATTTAAAATTTTGAAATACTTGGAAGAATTTTAAAGTTTAAAATTTCCATCATCAAATATTTTCAAACTTTTCATAAAAATATTTTATCTATAGAACCATGAATTTTGAATAAAGATTTTCAAAATTATATAATTTTCAAAACGAATTATGCCACATGGTAAATATTAATTTTTCAAAAACTTTTTATTTTACCTAACAACAATCAACACACATGTTTACTTATAAATTTCAGCTTTTAAGACATGAAGACACTGACTCGTAGCTTCGCAACAATCTTTCCCTATCCTTCGCTCACTAAAATTTATCTTTCAAATTTTTCTACTTTTTGGCACTTAAATATTTTTTTAGTAGCTAAATAAATAATTTTTCTTAATTTATTTTATAATTTCCAGTCTTCTCCTATATTCTTTTTCTTTAGCATTAATTAAGTGTCTTTCATGAAATTTCCTCATTTTATTGCTTTTCAAATGATACTGTGGTCGACATAGAAAACGAATGAAAATAAACATTTCCATTAATATCATATGCTTTTTATACAAGAGACAACTAATGCTAACTCAAACCTAAAAGGAAACAAAGGCTGGAAGGAAATACAACTATTGATACTAATCACTATTACCTACGGGCTAGGAGAAAGTCCTTTGCGAGAGCTAGAACGAGGACCGCACCTAAGTGATCGGATCATGGCGGCTATGCATCCGAGCTCATGACCCTTGCATTGTAGCTTCGGTTGTATTTCTTGTTGTTCCTTCCATATCGCCTGCTGCTACTCCTACATCGTCCGAACCTCGACCTCGATCTAGATCTGGGAATCTCGGATCACTATAAACTCAGGGGCCTGGTGCTGTGGCTTTATGGCCTTTTGATCTGGCCAAGGAGTCTAATCAATTAGTTCCTGCCCCGTTCCACCGTACGACTTCCCTGATCTAAACTCCTCAAGCACCTCCTTTATCCATATCCGCTTGAGTGAAGCCCATTCCATAGGCACAGGTGTCATCTTGTGTGTCGGCTCCTCTCGGAGACTAACTTCATACTGTCAAAAGACGAGAGTGAAAATATTAGAGTATGGGAGGTAGTTCCTCCGAGTTCTTACACCTGAGCTTGCATAATAGACCTTGATCACCTTGAATCATTTGACCTGAATACCATATATGTGGCATGACTGGCCTTCTATACGAGGTAGTAGATCTAGTCAAATAACTCTCGGTCTTGGGACGATGTTGTGCTGGACAATGCAGGTGACTGTTATCCCACTTTTTGGCAAAGCCGTGATACCAAAGGACATATCGTCTCAAAGATTGGTTATACTTTGCTTCACCATGGATATAGCTAAATTTTGTTCGAACCTGGATTAGGCTACAATTGATAGGACATGACAAGCAAGATCATAAGAACCAACATTCCAAATTTCAAGACAATCCAAGTTCATGTGCTCATGTTATGATCGATTCAATCTAGAGGAAACGACCCAGCTTTCGTATCCATCGCCATTGTTGATTTTGTATCCATCATCGAACTCCGGTTCGAATCGATCACTTTCATATCGATCAGGTTTCAACAACTTCGTATCCATCGAAGTGCCGCAGTTCGTATCGATCAAGTTCGGATCCATCGAAGTGCCTCGGTTCGACTCGATCTCATTCGAGTCCATCGGCTCCTCCTTATTCACACCATCGGCAGATAACCTACTTCATATCGGTCAACTCCCATGAGTTCGTATCGATCAGGATTGGCCGTATTTGAATCCATCGAGTTCGTATCGATGGACTTCGTAACTATCAGCAGATGATGCGCTTCGTAACGATCAGCCAGTATCGGCTTCGCATCCATCATAGAAGACTCTATTCGAATCCATCTAAACGGGGCAATTCGCATCCATCGGCTTCGCCTCGGCCGTGTTCGACTCCATCAGGGAGCCTACATTCGACTTGATCTCATTCGAGTCCCTTGGCAGAAAATTTGTTTCGTATCGATCGGCCAAATATTGTTTCGTATCCATCAGGCAAGGTACAGTTCGCATCCATGGTCAACTTATATTCGAGACCACCGTCTTCGTATCGAGCAGAAGTATGATTGCATCACATCCATCTATCTCGAATCCATCAAGCCATTGCTCTTCGTATCCATCAGACGACCTTGCTCCGTATCCATTAAAGGCTCTTGTTCGAACCTATGACCAATGGTTCGTTCGTATCCATAAGGACAAGTGGACCTGGTTTAACGCAGCAGCCTTCGATTCAAATGGGGAGAGATAAATAGAGACGACGCGACCAAACCGGAGAAAAAGGTGGATCTATCCGAGATGCACGAGCCACGTTACCTCAGAAACACTGCAGCCATCGATTCGAAGGGATGGACACGAAGCCGTGGGGTCGAATGAAACAGCCACTCGAGAATACTCATTTCGTATCGACGATATCTGGAAATCTACCGATCCAAATTCCATGAAATTTTCACTGGAGATTGCACACATGCCAAGGAATGTTCACACCAAATTTCAGCTCAATTGGACATCATCTTGATCGACACGAAATGACTTCGTATCGATCACAGATCGACTCGAAACTTTTTGGAATTGGTCGTGTGGGACCCCTCACGTGCCAGAGCGAATCTCCCGAAGTTTGAGCCAAGCCTCAGCCTCCTACGCCAATAAATAGAACCCCAGAGCCTATAGAAGAGGGATCTTTTTGATTCTCAAGCGTCCAAACTCTGCCGGATCGAGACCTAGATCATACTTTTGCTGTTAATTTCGAATTTCCAATTATAACTTGCTGTTGTTGGCTGTACTTACTTGTAATCATTGAAAGAGAATCAATAAAGCTGCAAAAAACTTCATCGTGGACGTAGGCAACACGCCGAACCACTCCAAATCACTTGTCTACGCATTTAGTTTTCTATAGTTTGGAGTTTTTGTTAGATAATCCTCATTTTAAATTTATCTTCTTCATTATTGTCTCTTCAAAAACTTTCGAAGAGTGTTGTGACCAATTTTGGTGCAAGCACTTTGGTGCTTCAACTGAGAAAACCCAGATTTTCTCCTGCTCTTTGGATCTGTCATCGATACCGGATTGAATAAATCTAAGAGAGAGATCCAGATCGCTAAGTCCAGATTCCTTCCATTCTATTCAGATTTGCAAAGATCTAGGAAAGGAGCTCATTATTCAAGATGGTAAGTACCAGAACCACCTCTAATGTCCGCGATCAAGAAGGCCGAGATAGGCAGAATCCCGCACAGCTGCCGTCAACCAACCAGAACGTAGCCGGACCCTCAGATTCACAAGGCTCGGTTACTAGGCAGGAACTCCAGCTATTACTTCAAGAGCTAACGCAGAGCCGTCAGCAACTAACTGAGCATTTGCGCGCAAATGCCGAGCTGACCCAACAGTTAAACCGCCAGAAGCGTGGAAGGCATAGGAGAGACCAAGGCTCTCATTCCTCCGTAGAAAGCTATGCTTCCTCAGGATACAACCGCAGATCCGTCCGTCCTCGACCGGACGAGGGCTATGCACAGGCTACAGGACATCAGCCCACTTTGACTGTTGGTCAGTTAAGAGTTGGGCCATCAACCAGCTTTCACACTGGACCCTCTTCCAGTGGAGGAACTGTGCCTCAATACACTACAGATAATCGTGCCACCGCTACTGCAGTTGACATAGGAATTGATACCCGAAACCAACAAGGACGTACTCCCGAACCATACATTCCAAAAGACATTGAGCCAAGGAGGCGAGACATGGACCGTCGACAGCGCCTGGTCCAACCTCGCGATGTGGAATCCGACCACACTTTGGCCCAACATGCGTAGAATGTTGCAATGCCGGATATTACAAACATGATAAGACAAATGATCCGAGAAAGCCAGGGTCTTACCAATGACGACTGAGGAATCTCCCGGAGTCATACCCTATTCACAGACGAGATTCTTTTTGCTGAACCCCCTCGGCGATTCAGGATGCCGACGTGACCGATGTACGAAGGAAATTCGGACCCTAATCAACATATTTTGGAATACGAGTGGTCGATGAGTGCTGCAAGGGCTGATGATGCAGTAAAGTGCCGTAGTTTTCCCATTTCTCTGGAGGGCATTGCGACAATGGGATTGAAGCAAACCCCGAACAAGTCCGGGCTTTACAAGATATCAAGGTACCATCCACTCGAAGAGAGATGCAGATTCATCTCTAAAGCAACCGACAAATGCATCCCTTTCTTCGAAGCTCTAAAGAAAGACAAAGGAAAGTTCGAATAGACTGACGAATGCTCAACAGCCTTCCTTAACCTAATCGAACACCTCCAGAGACCACCAGTACTCTCAACTCCAAATGAAGGCGAAAAACTATACCTATACCTTGTTGTATCGTCCCATGCCCTAAGCGTCGCTTTGGTGAGAGAAGACAACCGTGCGCAGTGGCCCGTATACTTTATAAGCAAGAGATTTACGGGGGCAGAAGCCATATACCCCAAACTTGAGAAGCTAGCATACTGTTTGCTAATCACGTCACGGAAACTGCGACACTATTTCCAATCTCATTCCATCAGAGTTTTAACCGATCAACCACTAAGGCAGGTACTCCATCGCCCCGGCACTTCTGGACGACTACTTAAATGGTGCATTGAACTGAGTCAATATGATATCACTTACCATCCTCGCACCGCCATCAAGGGACAAGCCATGGCCAATTTCATTGCCGAATTCACTGCCAACGAAGGTAATGAGCCATCTGAAATAGCAGAAGACATCAAGTGGAATCTCTTTGTAGATGGAGCATCAAACGAATAAGGCTCGAGGGCAGGCATTGTAATAATCACTCCCAGGGAAGAAAGCTACACTATGCTCTAAGGTTGGAATTCACTGCTGTTATCCCAACTTTTGGCAAAGTTGAGATACCCAAAGTTTATTAAAAATCAATGATTACTATTCTCGAATGTCGACCATTCATTGCAGGATAACCGTGGATATCGATGAATTTTGTCCGAGTCCAGATTGAGCCACAATTGAAAGGACATGACAAGAGAGATCATAGAAGTCCGCAACTCAAATTTCAAGTCAATCCGAGGTCGTATGCTCAAGTTATGATGGATTCGAGTTAAGAGGGACGGAAGTTGCTCAGTTCGAACCCATCTAGTTCGAACCCACCATGTTCGAATCCATAAGAAGAGACGACGATCGAATCCATCAGCCAATACCTGCTTCGACTCCATTGACTTCGACTCCATCGGCTTCGACTCCATCGACTTCGACTCCATCTCCCTCGAATCCATCACGATGACCTCTCTTCGAATCCAACATGTTAAAGGCGACTTCGAATCGATCCGAAGTGACGCATTTGGATCGATTCGAACGAGTACCATTCCATCGATTCGAAGCGGACCTTCGAATCCAAACACACGAAGCTATCCAGTGAGCACGGCAAAGACCTCGGAGTCGACCCAATCAACTCGGCGAAAAACATGGATCGACTCGAAGAAGGCGCGCCACATCAACCCACTTACAGGCCCTTGGATCGATTCGAAGTATTCGATTCGAACTGATCGATTCGAACCAAACAGCGTACCGAGAAACATCATTTCGAATCGATGATAACTCACAATCCATAGATCCAAATCCCATGAAATTTTTACAGGAGTTCGCCTACATGTCGAAGAATGTCCACGCCAAGTTTCATCATGAGTGGACAATTTCTTGATAGATTCGAACCAAGGGTCGAATCGATCCCAATGTGGGCCCGGATCTCCAGGTTTCGGCCATGTGGGCCCCCTCAAGTGCCAGAAGCGGTCCACCTGACTTTTAGGAGAAATATCAGCCTCCTACGCCTATAAATAGAGCCCCAGGTCATTCAGAAGAGGGATCGATTTCTCTTTGGCAAGATCAAGGCTCTGAAGCACCAAGATTCCACCAGGCTCTGCTTTGCATTCCATTACCATCATTGTACTTGAATTTCAGAGATATAATCCATTGTAATCCGCTGTAATCAATTGTAATTAGCGAAGAACATCAATAAAAGGATAAAAACTTTGGAGTGGACGTAGGCCGGAGATAGCCGAACCACTATAAAACTTGTGTTCTCGATCATAATTTCTATTTTGCTGCGTGTTGCTTGCTTAGATCTGTGATCTGTGTTTGGATATTGCTGATTTATATTCCAACACTGGTGCTTTCGCAATACTTGGGGTTTGTGACCAATTTTGGCGCAAACACTTTGGTGCTTTCACTGAGAAGAACTAGCACCCGCTACATCAGATTCAGAGTTCAGATTCGAAAGTTTAAAGAATTCTAATTCAGAAACAATGACTTGACAAACAAGACAAAGGGTTGATAGGAGCCAACAAGGAGGAAGCCAAGAAGCATCCTCCGGATCAAGAGAAGGACAAGCTTTCGTCTACATCACTAGAGACGAGATGGAGGCTATGGCTAATTCATTGCGCGAAAGCATGATGAAGAGTCAACAGGAGATGCTGCAGAATTTCCTCGAACAAATGAGGGCGGCGAATGTGCAAAACCTTGGACCAACTACAACAACTGCTAGTGCGGGACAAGGTGTCAGGATTACAGAAGCCAACGAAGGTCAGGTTCAAGACCAGAATGTAGGAATTGAAGGTGATCAACAAGGACTTGGGGGAAGACCCTCGGGATCCAATACTAGAAGGCCAATAGACGGAGCTCAACAAGCTGGAGTCAATGCTTATGCTAATGAGCCACCAGAAGAATACGTACCAGAATTCCCTTCGGGACTCGGAGGGCAGGATAGAAACTTAACAAGGGGCCAACCCCTAGACGGAGACGAGAGAATGATTGGCCTAATGCGACGAATCATGAGAGGAGGACTACCTAGTGGAGGACTGGAAGAAGTTAGTCGGAGTCCGTTCACTCCGAACATCCGAAACGCAAGGAACCCTCCAAAATTCAAACTACCAACACTAGAACCTTATGACTGGAGGTCAGACCCAACCATGCATATTACCAGGTATATTAGGCACATGGAAGTGTTGGGGGCATCCGAGGAAGTGATGGCACGATGCTTCCCTCTATATTTGTCGGATTTGGCTGCACTTTGGTTCAGGCAACTAGAGACTGGATCAATCAGAACATGGAGCGAGCTTGTAGACTGCTTCATGAGACAGTTCAGGGTCCATGTGACGCGACCCAAGAGCGTGATGACTTTAGCTTCGATCAAGCAAAGGGCCGGAGAGTCCATAAAAGATTTCCTACTAAGATTCAACGTAACAGTGACTTCTGTAGATCGCCCGGATCCGTCGATGATTTTGATGGCAGCGGTGGCAGGAGTCGCGGAAGGCATAAAATTTAAAGATTCTCTGACTAAAGATCCACCGCAAGATCTTGGAGAGTTCTTTCATAAAGCTGAAAAGTTCATCCGATTAGAAGAATCACGAGCCGAGAGGCTGGAAACAAATGTTGCGCAGAGCGAAGGAACCTCCAGAGAACAGTCCGGAGCGGACAAGAGAAAGAGGAAACAAGATGACAGACATGACGGTCCTGATAAACGGAAGAAATTTCGAGAACCGAGATTTAGGCAGTACACCGATTTGACTGCAGGCCTAGAAAGAATTTACACTGAGACTCGGGGGCAACTCCCCTATCGAAAGCCACCCAAAAGGGATCCCACTGAGCGGGAGCAGTGGACAGGAAAATATTGCCTATTCCATGAGCTGGATGGGCACGCCACAGACGAATGCCGCCACCTAAGGGATGAGGTGGAAGAACACGCCAGGGGAGGTAGATTGCCGCAATTTGTCAGAGAACGGACAGCGACGGTAAGGCCTGAACAACTACCGCCTCCTCCTAACCGGAACGATCCTGGATCGGGATCACGACTCATCATCCACTGATTAAAGATGGCAAAGGCTAAGTCCGGGATTTGGACTTCGGTCGAATAATTCTATTTAGATTTGTTTTCAGAATAAACGGTTACTCCACTTATACATGTACGGGAACCGGAGAGATCCCTAGGCATGCTCTGAGATGGAGATAAACCAATACGCCCAGAGAGGCAATGTTTAGCTTTTTATGATGTTTGAGATTGAACATCTAGAACTCAAATTTTAAATAAATAAATTAAAACTTCTTGCAATAAACCTTTTGACCGGAGAGTCAGAAGATGAACATTAATACCAATATAAAAATGATCGCTTTATGACCCTACCCGGAGAGGCGGGGTCCGGAGTGCAAGAAGTGAGTTGCTTCGCCGGAGAGCGACAGGATCAACTCACTTAAGCATTGTTTCCCCTTCACCGGAGAGCGACAAGATGGGATCCAGCAAGAGCCCGGAGAGGCTATGATCGGTCTCGAACGACCAAGACATCGCTTAATGTTCAGATACACTGAACCGGAGTGCAAGAAGTGAGTTGCTTCGCCGGAGAGCGACAGGATCAACTCACTTAAGCGTTGTTTCCCCTTCACCGGAGAGTGACATGATGGGATCCAACAAGAGCCCGGAGAGGCTATGATCGGTCCAGAACGACCATGACATCGTTATACGTCCTAACCAGGACCAAAGTGCAAAGAATAGAAGGCAATACCAGAGTGCAATAGGGTCTCCCTATTCAATCACTAAGTCTAGAATGGACTTAGTGAGAGATCAGAGTAGCCATTAATAGTCCGAAGAGACTACGGAGCTTCATGAATGCCTATTCGGCTTCGAACAGCCATAAACTTGATTGATAATTCTGCAGCCATTAATGAAACGTGAACTTACTACATTCGATTTAAGACCGTTCAAAACATACCTTTTATCAAAAGGCATGTTTTGGGGGGCAAAGTGTTATCCCAACTTTTGGCAAAGTTGAGATACCCAAAATTTATTAAAAATCAATGATTACTATTCTCGAATGTCGACCATGCATTGCAGGATAACCGTGGATATCGATGAATTTTGTCCGAGTCCAGATTGAGCCACAATTGAAAGGACATGACAAGAGAGATCATAGAAGTCCGCAACTCAAATTTCAAGTCAATCCGAGGTCGTATGCTCAAGTTATGATGGATTCGAGTTAAGAGGGATGGAAGTTGCTCAGTTTGAACCCATCTAGTTCGAACCCACCATGTTCGAATCCATAAGAAGAGACGACGATCGAATCCATCAGCCAATACCTGCTTCGACTCCATTGACTTCGACTCCATCGGCTTCGACTCCATCGACTTCGACTCCATCTCCCTCGAATCCATCACGATGACCTCTCTTCGAATCCAACATGTTAAAGGCGACTTCGAATCGATCCGAAGTGACGCATTTGGATCGATTCGAACGAGTACCATTCCATCGATTCGAAGCGGACCTTCGAATCCAAACACACGAAGCTATCCAGTGAGCACGGCAAAGACCTCGGAGTCGACCCAATCAACTCGGCGAAAAACACGGATCGACTCGAAGAAGGCGCGCCATGTCAACCCACTTACAGGCCCTTGGATCGATTCGAAGTATTCGATTCGAACTGATCGATTCGAACCAGCGTACCGAGAAACATCATTTCGAATCGATGATAACTCACAATCCACTGATCCAAATCCCATGAAATTTTTACAGGAGTTCGCCTACATGTCGAAGAATGTCCACGCCAAGTTTCATCACGAGTGGACAATTTCTTGATCGATTCGAACCAAGGGTCGAATCGATCCCAATGTGGGCCCGGATCTCCAGGTTTCGGCCATGTGAGCCCCCTCACGTGCCAGAAGCGGTCCACCTGACTTTTAGGAGAAATATCAGCCTCCTACGCCTATAAATAGAGCCCCAGGTCATTCAGAAGAGGGATCGATTTCTCTTTGGCAAGATCAAGGCTCTGAAGCACCAAGATTCCACCAGGCTCTGCTTTGCATTCCATTACCATCATTGTACTTGAATTTCAGAGATATAATCCATTGTAATCCGCTGTAATCAATTGTAATCAGCGAAGAACATCAATAAAAGGATAAAAACTTTGGAGTGGACGTAGGCCGGAGATAGCCGAACCACTATAAAACTTGTCTTCTCGTTCATAATTTCTATTTTGCTGCGTGTTGCTTGCTTAGATCTGTGATCTGTGTTTGCATATTGCTGATTTATATTCCAACACTGGTGCTTTCGCAATACTTGGGGTTTGTGACCAATTTTGGCGCAAACAACTGCCACCAACAACGATGCAGAATACGAAGCAGTGATAGCCGGATTAGAACTTTCCCTAGAGATTGGAGTTGGTTCTTTATGTCTCTATAGCGATTCTCAACTTATTGTAAATCAAATACTGGGAGAATTCCAGACTCGAGGAGAACGACTCACGGCATATCTAAAGAAAACCAAGCTGCTACTCGATCAATTGGATCACTATTTAATCAAACATATTCCTCGAGAAGAGAATCGAGAGGCCAAGCTAGCATGAAGAACAGCACCATTTCCGGAACAGTAGCCATCTCGAAACAACTGGCACCAAGTTTCGAACAAGAAGATCTAATAGCTGCAATCGAAGAAGAAACCTGGATGACTCCTATCCGGAAATACTTACAAGATGGCACACTACCCAACGAGCGTAACGAAGTCAGAAAATCTTGAGGAAAGCTTCCTGCTACACAATACAAGAAGGCACCCTCTATCGGTGCGGCTTCTCCAACCCCTTATTAAGGTGTGTAGCTGGAAGGGAAGCCAAGAAAATCTTATCCAACATCCATCAAGGGAGCTGTGGAGATCACACTGGTGGGAAGACTCTGGCGTAGAAGACGCTCTGATATAGATACTACTGGCCCACTTTAAAAAAAGACGCCTTAGACTTCATCAAAAGATGCGACAGATATCAGAAATTTGCTAAGATTCATCGACTACAAACAAATGAGATTACTCAAATGACCAGCCCTTGGCCCTTTGCAGTATGGGGAATTAACTTGATTGGCGAACTGCCGATGGGTCGAGGCGGAGCCAAATATGCTATAGTGGCAGTCGACTATTTCACCAAATGGGTGGAAGCGGAACCTCTAAATAAAATATCTTCAGCAAAATTTATTAACTTCTTGATCAAAAATGTTCTATGCAGGTACGGGGTTCCACTCAAAATCATATCGGACAATGGACTTCAGTTTGATAGCGAGGAGTTCGCCGACTGGTGCCAAGAGCACGGAATTCACAAAAGTTTCTCATCTGTGGCTTATCCCCAGGCAAATGGATAAGTCGAAGCTGTCAACAAAAATCTTAAAACTCTAATCAAGAAGAAGCTTGAAAAGTCAAAAGGCGCTTGGGTGGATGAACTTCCTACGGCACTTTGGGCCTACCGCAAGTCTTTCAGAACATCAACAGGGCATACTCCTTTCTCTTTAGCATACGGATCGGAGGCCATGCTCTTAGTTGAAACTGTAGTGTCATCCCACCGTAGGATCCACTACAACCCAGAAGAGAACGAAGAACTCCTCCACATGTCTTTAGATCTAATCGAAGAAAGAAGAAATGATGCAGCACTCAAAGCAGCAGCTCACAAGCAAAAAGTGGTAGCACGGTACAACTCCAAAGTCAAGCATCGCAGCTTACAAGAAGGAGATCTTGTCCTCAAGCGAATCTTCCCGCGCACCGAAGCACTAGATCCCATATGGGACGGACCATATGTAATTCATAAAGATCTCCACAACGGAGCTTATATTTTGTCAACAGTGGACGGAGAGGTGTTCCAGAGGGCATGGAACATCCAACACCTTCATCGATACTTTTCTTAACTTGTACTGCCCATATGAAGTGAATTAACAAAGAGAATCAGTGGATGTAGGCATTTTCGTTTCGAACCACTTTAAAAATCTTGTCTCTTTTTAACTTGTTCCTTTATATCTTAGCTGCTTGTTAAGCTTTATCCTTTTCTATTGAACAAAGTTCTGTGTAACGGCATTTTCATTCTGGACACTTCACGACACAATCTCACCTGGACAAGACCTAACAGGTACTATACGAATCTATGTCCTCGCCAATGAGACACTTTTGCTCCAGCATCCCTCTGCTGCTGGTTAACTCATTGCTCGCGACGACCCTCAAAGCCAACTGTAATGAGCCGATTATAAGCCACCAAGGAGGCCGAAAATAGCCTAGGCATCTCATTACGGCGTTCGGCTCGCCGGCAACCGTGAACCGATTATAAGCCCCAACATAAGGTGTGGCTAGCCAGGGGCAGTTCACAGTTGACGATCGGCACCCATGCTAGCCGGCCACGGTAAATCGAATAATACCCACGATTACGGGCCATAATGGCCCGGGTAGTTACCGTGCGCAATCTCGGCTCCGATGTGTCTTAAGTACGGCCGTGGTAAAAAAGAAAACTCCCCGCAGAGGTGTAAGATGAGTGACAAATGTCTCCAAGACCCACAGCTAGGGAAAGTGACTACAAAACCCGTTTTCCACGAACTTAAGCACATCGAAGGCCTTTCGTGATTGGAAGTTTTACTATTTCTTATATTTCCATTTTATTTATAAAAACTTTCCTCTTATCCTCTATAACGGTTGCTAAAGTACCGGACACAAAATGGGAGACACTCGCTAATGGGAATAAGAACTCACAGCTGGATGGCAGGCCACTCAGCTGCATTCCACATTCGATTACACAAGGCATTCAAAGCTACCGTCTACAACTAAAACTTGAAAGGCGGTACTTTCTTCTCTTGTACATAAACATGTAACTATAATTTATTCACACATCACACTAATATTACAAGACATGGAATTGTTTTTTAAGCAAGAACTTAGCGTCAAACACAATTGAATTACTAACACATGCACAGCTATATTTTATGCAACACATCAAAATAATGACAGCATTCAAACATGACAAAATCAGCTTATGTTATAAAGTTACATGCTAAAAATAAAGTCGTTCATTACAAATGACATAATTACAGCCCAAAAGCACATTAATGTTTTGGGACTAGTATATACAGGAATGTCAAGTAGGCCAAAAAAAAATAGTCAGCTGCATCGAGACTCCACCTCTATCTTGCTGGCCCTCCAAGATTTACTTAACCGTAGGATCAGAACTCCCAGCATGTTGACCAGAAGTCCCACCTGCCAATTCAGGAGAAGAATCCATCAGATAAACGATAAGCAATCAAGTCAGGAAAAGACTAATAGGGAAGACTTACCAGCACCTGCTCCATGATCATCATCCTCTAGCTGCACGCCTATTTCCTCAGCGATAAGCAGCCGCATGCCCTCCTTCACCGCCACTTTCTCCTCCTCAGTAAACTAGGTCGTAACCACATCCATTATGAAAGCCACACCACCCTCCTTATCCACATCAGCCTTAGCCTCCTCCAGAGCCCGGAGATAAATCCTGGCCATGACCCGGGGATAATCATCCATCTAGGATAAGTTTCCCTGCTTCCAAGTACGGAAGTACATGTCCTGAAGCATCTCATCCATCATCCCCTCGTTCTCCTCAAATTCCCTCATCCGGACCTCGGAAGCCGACAGCCTTGCAACGGCAGCATCTCTTTCCGATCGATATCTCGAGCGGTCAGCCTGAAGGGATTTCCTCATCGCCTCCATCTCCTCCTTCAACTTGGCTTGAGCAAGCTCTGCGGCTTCAAGCTTCCCAGATAACTCCTCTATCCGCTCGAGATCCGCTTTCCGAACCTCATCCACCGTTGCAATGGCCATATCGATCCGTTCCTTGCAGGTAGCCTCCGTTTTCCGTAGCTCGGCTCTGCTAGCCTCTTCCATAGTTTTCTTTAGCCATCTGGGGGCAGCTTCGTGCTGAGAGATCTGGATGGCCTGACCGGCGAGTTGCTTGGCCTGGTCGGCAACCACTAGCCGCAATCTTATGTTGGCACTCCCAATTTCCTCACCGGCCTTGACCGGTCGGGCGTGATGCCCCATCAACTTCCTAGTCTCCTCGGCAACCCGGTCGATATTTGCCTTGGCTTCATCCCCCATAGTTATAATCCGCGTAGTAAGCAAATCAAGGTCCAGGGACTTGGCCTCATCAAGCACCCTTACCATAGGATTGCAAGGGAGAAGGTGCTCACCTGTAACCTCGTCAAAGGAAATATCATGAGAACCAGGATCCAGATCTGGATGACCCGCAAATGGATTACGAGCCAAGCCAAGACGATCAATATGAGTAATGGTAGGATTCTCTGACGGATGCGGAGAGGGTATGAACTCAGTATCCTCCTCCGTGATATCATGAATAGGCTGGGTTGGAGGCTGAGGTCTAGGTGAAGGTTCGAATAAGGAGCGCCTCCTCTTTTTCTTTTGAATATCCTCTTCAATAACTCCGAGAAGAGGACGCTAGCCGACCACGTCCCCGGAACGGTTGGTCGGAGGCTTTGGTTTAGCGGAAGCTTTGAGGAGTTTGAATTGTTCGAGACGGTGCCGAATGTCTGATGTCTTGGCCACCTTACCCGTTCCTGGAATAAAAACCAAGTGTTACAAGCATGCATGGGACTATAATCCAAGGAACATATGAAGTCAAAAAAGGAGTCAAAAATTCACCTTGAATCGCTAGAGTTGCCCTAGCTGAAATGATCTTGGAAGATGGATCGGCACTAGTCCCGGCCTTGTCAGTTTTATTTGGCTTCTCCACCAAGGCTGATCCTTCCTCCAACCCCTCAAAAGCCTGGCGGAAAGCATCATCTGTCCACTCTTGGATCTCCCCTGCTTGCCCAGAAGACAAAGCCCCGGTGCCATCACCGCTCTGTCCTTCGCCACCATCGCCACCATCACCTTCTCCATCACCTCCGCTCTCCTCCTCGCCTCTTTCCTCCTCCGGGACATCTGGACATGTGCTAAGGGAGGGTCCATCGGATTTCCTGAGCTTCTTCCCCCCGACGACTGGAGGTATCGAGAAGGGTTTCCTCTTGCTGCTCTTTGTCGTGGCCCCTCCTTTGGCTTTGGCAGCCCTTTCCTCGGCTGTGTCTCTCTGCTTGACCACAGACTGACGTGGTAGAATCAAGTTGTGCTGCAGAAGAGTAGCATTCCTGATCAGGTAAGAAACTGACCTCTCCCTTCCCGAAATGGCTTCTACCTCCGCAGCCATCTGAACCAGGCGATCGTTCTCCACGACCTCAAAGCCACCTGTCCCCAGCAAGAAATAAAAACACATAAGAAGAAGCATTGCAGTCAGAACGGAAATCACAAATAAGCTTCAACTTACAGCCGGAGGTGAAGCGATGGATAGAAACAGAGTCATCCTTGACGAAAAACCATTCTTGCTTGAACATGCTGAACTTAGAATATAATTCCAGGACCAGCTTGAAGGACACGGCCGATTCCAAGCTGATGCATGGAGACCCCTTCTTGTAGCCTCTCAAGTTGTACAAAAACCGGATCTCCCGGTCAGAAGGGGGACGCCCATATTTTCTCTGGAAAATAATGAATAGGCTCACCAAGATAGCGTAAGAGTTGGGCTGAAGCTGGAAAGGGGCCACCTTAGGTAGGTGATGAAGCTGACTATCCAAGAATTGATCGAGGGAATGGCCCCGCACATGCAATGGTACCTACTATAAGCGAAATATCCTTCAGGGGGGTTGTACGGCATCACTCCTTCCCCCGACAACATCATACACGCTCTATCAATCCCAAAGAAGCGAGAGATAATATCAAGCTGCTCCTCTTTGAGAGAGCTAGGAAAGCAGTCAGGAGGAGAGTTCAAGAGCTCTTGAGGGCCATGTCCATCCACTAGTGATCTCAGTGTGGGCCAATGTCGCCCTGATTCCGGCTGAACTGGGGGCACGACGGGGGGCTCTCTTCTGTCCATAGATTTCTTTTTATCTGATCGAGTTTCCACTTTATGAGACATTTATCTGCAAACAAAAAAAAGAACGTCGTTAGACCAGAAGATATAAACATGCAGGTGTGTGAAGCCTGGAATTTCACTCATAATTCAAAACATAAAAGAACATACGGTAGTTCAAGGGAAAAAAGGTCATTCGGCATTATACTCCCCAAGATCATTCGGCAAGTTCATTCGGTACTTAAGGTTCCCGACCTCATTCGGTAAATCAAAGTCAAAAAAGCCATTCGGCAAGAGAATGTCTCACCTGATTCGGCACTTCAAATGGTTCGGCAAACGGAACTGATTCGGCACTATAATCAATTCGGCAGTCGAGAATTTGGTCCGGCTATTTCAAAAGGTAAGGAATGAAGGAAGCATAAGGCCCATACTTATAAGCAAATATCAACGACCGGACCAATTGGTTCGACATTAGAGACCGGATAAGAGCACTCAGGATGAATGACTTAAAACAAAGCACGCCATATACAGGCATATGCCCTACTTTGGGGGGCAAGTGTTGGGCATGTTTCCACCTGCTACCAAACCAACCCCAATTCCCTGCATAGCCAAACCAATCACATTCCCACCAACTACCAGTTCAAACACACTTCCCCTGCTCCACCGGACCAACCTCACCGGACCAACCTCACCGGACCAAGCTCCACCGGACCAAGCTCCACCGGACCAACCTCACCGGACCAGCCTCCACCGAATCAACCTCCACCGATCCAAGGCCTCACCGCTCCAACCACTACCGGACCACTCACCATCGAACCAAACTCCATCCACTCACAACCGGACCAAGGCGTACCAGACCAACACTGCCAGGCCAGACTACATCATCCCAGGCCCACCAGCAGCTATATACATCCAAGACCCCTACCCCCAGCCTCACTCTATAAATAGAGGGGCAGGGGTACAACAATGGTAGACAAGTTTGAGAGCTCAAGCACGGATAGAACTTTCAAACAACTTTCAGATGCTTGTAATCAAAGCTTTGTACTTGTAATCTGAACAGAAAAGGAGAATAACATATAAAGTGGACGTAGGCACATTCTGGCCGAACCACTATAAATATGTGTGTCTTTTACAGTTTAGTCCATCTATTTTATATATTTGCATGAATCACCCAAATCATTAAGAACAACATATAGTCAACAAAATCATACGACTTGGAGGTGTTTGCCCATTTTTTGTGCAAACAGCAACTGGGTAGTGAAAATCCAATATCCCATTATCCTTTAATTCAAGCTACAGTTAGCACATTGAATGTAAAATATAGTATAACCAGGTTTCCCTATAAGGGTGAAAGAATAAGTAGTTTCATATTAATGGAGCTTGGTTTTTAGTCGTACTACTTGTAAAAATAGTTAAACCTAGTGAGTATAGTGTATAAAAAACAAATGAAAATATCTAACACATTGTGTACACTTACCTTAATCGTTACTTAAACCACTGTCACATGAATGCTTTAAAAGTTAGTGTTAAATATTCAAGAGCGCTTAGTCATATTTCCTGATCAGGATTTGTAGGAAAATTATCTTCAATAGCTGGCATCTTGTAATCGATTAAAGTGTTATAATCACCTACAAATCAATATTGCAATCATCAAACTTCGAGCTTCTTCCTGTGATATCTAACTGGATTTTGATCACTCAAACTGTTAGAATTAGATGTTAATTGGTTAATTAATAATTAGAAATTGAACATAGTAATAATTATAGCGGTTTTCAGGTTATTTAGATTTAACACTACTTGAAGTTGCTTTCATTTATCCAGACACAATGACATTCTGATGCTACTGTATTTTGAACCTTAATAGGGACTTTAGCCCAACTTTCCCTTAATTTTGTGGTTGCACCTTTGAAAAGTACCCAATGACATGGAAAAAAATTAATTGCTAATTTTACTTTTATGGCTTTCTTATCATGTCAATACAAATAAGCTTTATTTCGAAATGTGCTAAATGCATTGTCACGGTCATTATACTTTTACCAACTCGATTGACTTTTATCACATAACAATCTTTGCATTATAGATTTGTGTTTACAGTTATCATTTGCATATTCTTTTATTTTATCAAGGACCAAATGATTGACAAAATTTATTTCTTTCTCCAGCACAAAGATAAATACAAATTTGTTCATATATTGTCTTTTATGTGAATAATGAAGTACCACGTTGATATGAAAAAAATGAACAAAGCTGACAAAGCCATAAAAAATTGCATAAATGTTGTTTCAAAGCACATAAAAAAGGTACATATACCTGAACCATTGATAGGTGTTGTTTGGAATCCATAAAATTAGCATAATGGAACAACCTATATGCATTTTAACTTTATACGTTTCCTATTTTTGGTAGATTTATCTCCTACAATTTACAGTCATAAATTGTACGTTAATGGGAAAAAACTCAACTACAACCATGTGGACTTATGTTTAAAATAAATAAGGGGAAAAAATAGTTTAAATGAAAATATTTTTTGCAGTTCGTAGTTTGAAACCATTCTTCTATTTACAAATCCGTAGGATTCAATCGATTCTAATTATATATATATATATATGTATATGTATATATGTATGTATTATATAACAGTCAAAACCATATCTGGTTGAAAATACAGTTATTTTCAACCAAAGAGTACATGAAAGTCAATGTAGAGCCTTCTAGATGATGGGTTTCAAAAAAGTAGCCTTATTTGGATACAACTACCATTTTTAGAAATTGTGTCCTATGCACATGTTTATGAGCAGTTAAAATATTGTCCATAATTATACCATTAATTAAACTTTGCCTTTGGATGTTCACAGCATGTACTATTTTCAGGCTATTTTCACTTTTACAGTAAAATTATATGTAAATGAGGAATGATACAATGGTACTAAGATATATAAGATACCTGTACTTTTGCTTCGTCAAGAACAAAAGCTTATAATACATAAATAAAATATGATGAATATCAAAATATCTAAGCTAGCGACATAAAGAAAGGGCCATTATGGTTGAATTCTTAATAATCATATCAAACTTAAGATAGTTAGTAGTTTAGGATTAGATTTATTATTAGATCTAAGTGTTGATTATTTTTGATAACACTATCATTTTAATCACATAGAATATTAGATTTAGGGAGAGTTATATAGTTTGGAGTTATAAAGTTTAGAGTTTGTTTTTCTTGATGATAAAGGGGGAGAAGTATAAAATAGGGTAATTAGGCATAGATTAAGGGGGAGTTATTAGGATAGATGTAATATTTTATAAACAAAGGTTGTCATCATCAAAAAGAGGGAGACTGTTAGTCCGTGAGATGATGGTTTTGATGACAACAACCTTAGAATAGATTACAAAATATAAATACTAACATTATAAGTTTAGATATATATATATATATATATCTATGTATATGCGCGATTTAACCATGTAGGTAACAAGAATGAAGACTGTACAGTATAGAGATTCAAGATATCAAGATTGAAGACTCATGAGTATCAAGAGTTCAAGAATTCAAGTAATTTATTCTTTAGTTAGAACTTTTGTTAAAACTCATAGAAAAGCACTGACATCTTAAAATCCAATTTATTTGTGGAATGGAATCCACTTCGAGCCTGTTAAAGGGATGGAACCCTAAGCAGGATGGAGCCTACGAAAAATCTAGTGGAACATTATTTTGTATCCGCTAACTATTTATTCAAAATGATTTTTCAAAATTATATCTTGTTTTCAAAAGGATTTCAAAACCTTCCTTTTAAAAGCATCAAAAACCTCTATCCTTATTTTAATAATTTTAGCCTCAAAATCGTCTTTAATTTCAAAGTCAAATTACTCTTGATTTTAAACTATCTTTTAATATAATATATTTAACTTTTAAATATTTATACTTATATTTAGATATAAAATTATAGTTAAAATCTATATATATTATTCCTTATATTTACCTATGAATTTTAACTATAGTCAAGTATATTTATAAAGTTTAAAATAGTTTTAACATAAGATAAAGGTTATTTTCAAAGAAAATCAAATTATCAAAAAATGCTTTGGGATGTCGACATACTCATGGTGACCATGTCGACATGGTGTCAGTTGAGTTTAAAATTTAAATTTCAAAAGAAGTGTCTATTCGCCATAACCCTTCACAAATGGACATGATTGTTGTTCTTCTATAAATAAGAGTCAGTTTCAACAAATTTTACATCAGATTTTTGGTTTTTCACTCCTCTTCTTCTTTCACTTTTCTTAATACATATTCTTACCATTACTCTGCCGAAATCAGCATTGAATCAAACTCGATCATTCATAGTTTGATTCTCTATCACTCTCTCAACAAGATCCTCCGTGCTATTCAGAGTTATAGGCTTTTTGTAATCAACTAAGCGAGATAAGGTGTGATTGTAGCCTTAGGAAATCAAATGGGTGAAATTGTTTCCCGTAAAATCAAGTGGGTGAACTTGTTGCCCGGAAAATCAAGTATCTCTACCCAGAGGATTGTGCTTCTGGAGGGTGTACCTCATAGCCTTGAAATCGAGGGTGTAATTGTAAAGATTGCTTTTTAAAGGAAATCCATACTTATTTTGCGGGACTGGATTTAGGGTAACTCCGAACCAGTATAAAATCCGGTGTGTTCTTTCCTTTACTGCGTTTTATTTTATTTCCGCATCTGTGTTTGTTTCTGTGATCATATCTACATCTGTATATTGCATACATCTATGTATAAATTAACATAAACTCAAAAGGATTTAGTAATTCTTTATAAACACTATTCACCCCTTCTCTAGTGTTAATCCTAGCCTTACGATCTGTAATACGCATTTCCCACAATTGGTATCGGAGCAAGGTTTTCAAAATTTCATAATCTGATTTTTGGAAAAGTGGTTAAAATGGCTATATTTGTTAATACTAGTTTAGAAATATTCAAATCATCATTGTTTCATGAGTCTGCGTATAATCAATATTCAAATTCAAGTTATCTACCAAAATTGTTTGATGTGCAAGAATCATTCTTTATGGCTGTTGAGGAATCAATCCACAACGGACAAATTGTGCAGATCAGAAAGAACAAATGGATACTTGATAGTGGATGTTCTTGACACATGACTGTCAATCCAGATATACTGAATGATATTATACACAAAGACGGAGGACTGGTTAACTTTGGAGACCATTCAAAAGGATATGTGATTGGCATCGGCAAAGTCGGTAATTCTGAAACTCCTACTATTACTAATGTTTTGCTAGTTAAGGATCTGAAACATAATCTGCTAAGTATAAGTCAACTCTGCGATAAAGGATATAAAATTAAATTTGAAAAAGATAAATGTCACATCGAAGATAATAATTCAACCATAATATTTGAGGGAGTCAGAAAAAAGAATATTTATATTCTTAGTCTGAAAGTTTCAAATGATAACCTGTGTCTGTTGGCAAATACAAGTGACCCTTGGATTTGGTATAAGAGATTTGGGCATTTGAATTTCAAACTCTTATCTAGACTGTCAAAACATGATCTAGTAAGAGGTCTCTCTAAAATGAATTTTAAGGTAGATAGTTTATGTGATGCATGTGAATTAGGAAAACTTAGAAAAAGTTCCTTTAAATTAAAAGATATCATTTCAACCTCAAAACCTCTTGAATTACTTCGTCTTGATTTATTTGGTCCATCTCAAATTCTGTCAATAAATCATAGTAAATATGTTTTTGTAATTTAGATGGTTATTCTAGATTTACATGGACAATATTTTTGAAACATAAAAGTGATACTTTTGAATGTTTTTAGATCTTTTCAAAAAGAATTCAAATTCAATTTTCTCTAAAATTATAACTATTCGAAGTGATCACGGTGGTGAATTTGAAAGTGAATAAGTTTGAGAAATTCTGCAATAAAAAGGGAATAACTCATAATTTTTCATTTTCGAGAACTCCACAACAAAACGGAGTAGTAAAACGTAAAAATAGGACGATTCAAGAGTGTGCGAGAACTATGCTTTCAGATAGTAATTTACCAAAGAATTTTTGGGCAGAAGCAGTTGCTACCGCCTGTTATATTTTAAATAGAATTTTAATTAGAACTCTAACTGATAAGACATCTTATGAACTTCTTTATTCAAAGAAACCTAAGGTATCTTATTTCAGAATTTTTCAAAGTAAATGCTTTATTTTAAATACAAAAGATAATTTAGATAAATTTGATCCTAAATCCGACAAAGGAATCTTTATCGGATACTCTAATAGAAGTAAAGCATACAGAGTGTTTAATTAAAAAACTAACACCATTGAAGAAAAAATGCATGTTTCATTTGATGAAAATTTCAAAAATTTTGAAGATACAAATGATGAAGAGGATTTAATCACTCAAAATCAAGAATTAATTGAAACTAATAATGAAATTAATCATCCTAATAAAAGGACTAAACTTTTAAAAGATCATCCTATATAAAATATACTGGGAGATATGCAATCTATTGTTAAAACTAGAAATCAACTAAGTCAAATGAGTAATGTAGCTTTTATATCAACTATTGAACCCAAAAATTCAAAAGAAGCATCAACTGATGATTCATGGATTTTGGTTATGCAAGAAGAATTAAATCAATTTACTAGAAATGATGTTTGGGAACTTGTTCCTAGACCTGAAAATAAAACTATAATTGGAACTAAATGGGTTTGTAAAAATAAAATGAATGAACAAGGAGAGGTAGTTAGAAATAAAGCTCGATTAGTCGCTCAAGGTTTTGCTAAGAAGAAGGAATAGATTTTGATGAAACCTTTGCTCCCGCAGCAAGATTGGAAGCCATTAGGATTCTATTTGCTTTCGCAAATCATAATAATTTCAAATTGAAATGGATGTTAAAAGTGCCTTTTTAAATGGATTTGTAAAAGAAGAAGTATATGTTGAACAACCACCACCTTTTGAAAATGATAAATTACCAAATCATGTTTACAAACTTAAAAAAGCTTTATATGGTCTAAAACAAGCTCCAGAGCCTGGTATGATAGACTAAGATCTTATCTACTACAATCAAATTTTGAAATTGGTAAAGTAGATAATACTCTTTTTATTAAAAGAAATAAAAATGATATTCAACTAGTACAAGTTTGCGTAGATGATATCATTTTTGGATCAACTAACTTTGAAATGAATAAAGAATTTTCTGAAATAATGAAAAAGAGTTCGAGATGAGTCATATGGGTGAATTAAATTTCTTTTTAGGATTACAAATAAAACAATTAGATAATGGTATCTTTATTAGCCAAGAAAAATATGCTAAAGACCTAATTAGTAAATTTGGTTTGACTACTGCGAGTGGAAAACCCACTCCCATGGCAACCAATGAGTACCTTAGTAAAGAAGATCTCTCGAAAGATGTAGTCAAAAATTATATAGAGGAATGATTGGATCACTACTCTATGTTACTGCTAGTAAACCTGATATCATACGTAGTGTTTTTCTTTATGCCAGATATCAATCCCAACCTAAAGGGACCCACTTAAAATCCGTAAAACGAATCATAAGATATATTAAACACACATCTGATTATGGTTTATTTTACCCTAAAAATGATTCTTTAGACTTAATATCTTACTGTGATGCTGACTGTGCTAGTTGTAAATCAGACCGAAAAAGTACAAGTGGGACTTGTCACTTTTTGGGCATTCTCTGGTTTCCTGGCTTAGTAAAAATCAAAACACATTTTTTTATCAACAATTGAAGCAGGATATATTTCTAATGCTTTGGCTTGTTCTCAAGTAATATATATGCAACAAACTTTAAAAGATTATGGTTTAAAATTTTCAAAATCACAAATTTATTGTGACAATACGAGTGCGATAAATTTATCCAAAAATACTACTCAACATGCTCGAACTAAACATATTGATATCATACATCATTTTATCAGAGATAATATAAGTAAGAAAGTAATCACTCTAGATTATATCAATTCTGAGAATCAAATTGCTGATCTCTTAACAAAACCATTAAATGAATCTATATTTACTAAATTAAGAAGAGAATTAGATATTTGTTCAATAACTCAAATATAAAATAAAATAAACAAAAGTATAATTAAAATTAATTCAAAATAAATTAAGTAAGCAAAAATTCAAAGACTATGTCGACATACTCCTCTACCCTATGTCAACATACAACGTTTTTAAACTTTGAAAATTTTCCCACCAAAATTCAAAATAATTGGTTATATATTCTTTACATTTTCGAAATTTTATTCATCCTTTCTGTTATCTCTCTGTTCTTCTCTCAAAAATCAAATAATCAATGGCCTCCTCTTCCAAATCGAACATAAAATCAACCTTTTTGTTCCCCTCTCCTACGTCTGGTCCATTTCAACGTACTACTCTCGCTCGTGTGACTAAGATAGAGGAATCTCTAAAGGATGCACTTTAGATGATGACTAAAATTCAAGTGATTCAACTCCGTATGGAAAAGGAACAAGAGAGGCAAGGAAAGATTCTTAGGAATTTGCAAATAATTATAATGGATAATCAAGCCAACCCTATCTTGATTGATGAAGATTCTTCACTCAATCAAGAAAAAGAGGCCAGCGAAGAACAAGAAGAAGAAGAACCCATGGAAGAAGCGCACGTGGAGGATGATGATCAAGTCGTGTGTGTTGGAGATGTGTGTTTTGACAAGAATGAGAATCTTGTCGAACAACGTGAAAATTTCTGTTTCCACTATCCAAACTGTTCGATTCATAGATCTCCTATGTTCAAAAACACACATTAGTTTCTTCTCTTTCTTTACCATTGTTGTTTATTACTTCTTACGTTTACAACGAAAATGTACATACAACTATATGATTAATAAATTAATTGTGTTCTTATATGTGTTCTTCCTATTAATACATATAACTATACGGTTATTATATACTTAAGATAGTTAGTAGTTTAGGATTAGATTTATTATTAGATCTAAGTGTTGATTATTTATGATAACATTATCATTATAATCACATAGAATATTAGATTTAGGGAGAGTTGTATAGTTTGGAGTTATAAAGTTTAGAGTTTTTTTTTGTTGATGACAAAGAGGGAGAAGTATAAAATAGGGTAATTAGGCATAGATTAAGAGGGAGTTATAAGTTTTAGGGGGAGTTATTAGGATAGAAGTAATATTTTATAAACAAAGGTTGTCATCATCAAAAAGGGGGAGATTGTTAGTCCGTGAGATGATGGTTTTGATGACAACAACCTTAGAATAGATTATAAAATATAAATACTAACATTATAAGTTTAGATATATATGTATATGCAGGATTTAACCATGCAGGTAACAAGAATGAAGATTGTATAGTATAGAGATTCAAGATATCAAGATTGAAGACTCATGAGTATCAAGAGTTCAAGAATTTAAGTAATTTATTCTTTAATTAGAAATTTTGTTAAAACTCATAGAAAAGCACTGACATCTTAAAATCCAATTTATTCATGGAATGGAATCCACTTCGAGCCTGTTAAAGGGATGGAACCCTAAGCAGGATGGAACCTACGAAAAATCTAGTGGAACATTGTTTTGTATCCGCTAACTATTTATTCAAAATGATTTTTCAAAATTATATCTCGTTTTCAAAATGATTTCAAAACCTTCCTTTTAAAAGCATCAAAAACCTCTATCCTGATTTTAATAATTTTAGCCTCAAAATCATCTTTAATTTCAAAGTCAAATTACTCCTAATTTTAAACTATCTTTTAATATAATATATTTAACTTTTAAATATTTATACTTAGTTTAAATATAAAATTATAGTTAAAATCTATATATATTATTCTCTATATTTACTTATGAATTTTACTATAGTCAAGTATATTTAGAAAGTTTAAAATAGTTTTAATATAAGATAAATGTTACTTTCAAAGAAAATCAAATTATCAAAAAATGCTTTGGGATGTCGACATACTCATGGTGACCATGTCGACATGGTGTCAGTTGAGTTTAAAATTTAAATTTCAAAAGAAGTGTCTATTCGCCATAACTCTTCACGAATGGACATGATTGTTGTTCTACTTTAAATAGGGGTCAGTTTCAACGAATTTTACATCAGGTTTTCTGGTTTTTCACTCCTCTTCTTCTTTCACTTTTCTTAATACGTATTCTTACCATTACTCTGCAGAAATCAGCATTGAATCAAACTCGATCATTCGTAGTTTGATTCTCTATCACTCTCTCAACAAGATCCTCAGTGCTATTCAGAGTTATAGGCTTTTTGTGATCAACTAAGCGAGATAAGGTGTGATTGTAGCCTTGGGAAATCAATTGGGTGAACTTGTTGCCAGTAAAATCAAGTGGGTGAACTTGTTGCCCGGAAAATCAAGTATCTCTACCCAAAGGATTGTGAAATCGAGGGTGTAACTTTAGAGATTTCTTTTGAAAGGAAATCCGTACTTGTGTTGCGGGACTGGATGTAGGGTAACTCCAAACCAGTATAAAATCCGGTGTGTTCTTTCCTTTACTGCTTTTTATTTTATTTCTACATCTATGTTTGTTTCTGTGATCATATCTATATCTGTATATTGCATACATCTGTGTATAAATCAACATAAACTCAAAAGGATTTAGTAATTCTTTATAAACACTATTCACCCCCCCCCCTCTAGTGTTAATCCTAGCCTTAAGATCCGTAATCCGCATTTCTCACATGAATATCAACTAAGGTAGTGAAAATTTCAATATTTGCATGAGAATTTAATTCATTTCATAAAAACTGATTTTAATAATTTTAATTCGAAGTGAATAGTTAACTTCAATTAGGGCATAAAGCTATCAAAAAAATAAGAATTTTAGCAATTTCTCAAAGAACAATTGAAACATGATATAATAATTTTAAAGCTTCAACCGCATTTGTTGATGGCTCCATATGTGTCAAATTATTAACTTTTTTGTAGATCTAGGTATGTGTATGTAATTTTAGACTTGGTATCAGCTGACTGAAGCAATAACATCACATATTGGCATAGTAAGTATATGCCAACAAACAACAAACAACAAATTTAATTTAAAAGTTGCATATATCAGTATGCGAGTACACGTTGCAGGTCGGGACATCAACGATGAAACAACATGGATTTTATCGACTTCTTTACTAGTACACAGTAAGGATTAGCGAACAAACTGACCACAGTAGAAGTAATGTCAACCCACACATATTAATACGATGATGGCAGATGTTGCCAAACCCTAAATCGAGATGAACGAAGATGGAAAAGTTGAGGGAACCAGCAGATGCTTACATGTACGGAGTATGGGCGACGAAAGGTGCCAAGTTGAGAGAAAGATGAGGAACTGACAGTGAGGGATCACCAGTTTTCGTTGATGGTCACCAGAACTGAAGATGGGAGCTACGGATACAACGGATGTTGGTATTTGCTAGGTTTATCAATCCAGTGGTTTTTTCTCGATCTAGGTTTAGAAATCGAAATCCACCGACATAGAGGGATCTGTAGAGAGGATAACAAAGGATGAATTTTGTTGGGTAAATTTGAGAAGGAAGTGAATTTTCAGGGATGGGAGGAGAAGAGGAAATAGATCTTTATACAAAATAATACGTACTAGAAAACGTGACTGTTGAGCTTCAGATTGTAGCATGCTTATGAGCTCTCCAAAACATAACTCAGTATTAATATTATAGTATAGATATATAATATAGATTTGGAGATTGTTCAGTTGCCAAAATTCAAGGGGGCTTGTGTGCTCTTGAAATCCATCTCACTAATCATAATATAGTATAGATTTACATTACAACACCCTACATTCCAATGAATTAAAATACTATTTAAGTTCCCAAAATTATTGTGATAACTCTAAATTATATTTTACTTGCATAACATTTAAATCTACAAATCTGGAAATACCGCATAGTTATCAAATTTAAGGACTACTACTACTACCCAATATATTTCAAATTCACATACATGCGATATTAAAATTAAGTTATTAATCATTGTATATGCAGGCAGAGTTTATAAATTCATTTCACGTATACATTAGTCCACAACTCCCAGTTTACATCTAGGCATACAATAATAGATTTGTAGCGATATAAATCGAATATTATATAAAAATATATAATTTCTCACTTATTTTTTAGCTTTCAAAATCTTCAAATCTAATCCATGTTATTCAGTTTGACTCCCTTCCCCCCTATCGGGATACATATATCGCATGCATACATATATATTAGAAATCTAAGTCAGAGAAGAGATTTGGATTTAATTAGATTTAGAGTTATAATTTTACCTTGACTTTGATTATTTTATTCAACCCTTCTTCTTCTTAATATCCTCTGTTATTCTCCACTTGCATTTATACATATAAACTATAACTATTTTTAGAATTAAGAGTTTGTGAAGAACAGAAAATGGCAGAGCTCTATTGTCGCTCATAAAATATGAAAATAAAAGTGAGGGTTGGGCTTGTGCTTATAGGGGTTTAAATCGACACCAACCATTAGATTAAATTATTTAAAACTAGGGCCTTTTGGCCTGTCAAAATTCGCAATTAATACCCCAATCAGTCGACCGCTGCTCGCTACAGGTCGACCACCAGCAGTCAACTGACCAAAGTTAAGGGTCAATCGATCGGCCTTAATTTGGTTAATTAATTATTCGATGTTTCGTTCGTTAATTTGATTCCTTATGCAATCGATCGAGATAATTTCTTTTTACTTTTTTAACATTAGGTCCACTTAAACATTGAGCAAGCATTAACTGACTATTAATGTTAACCAACATTGGTTGGTTATAATTATTTTCTTAATTACATATAGACTTGAAATATTCAAAGGTTAACAACTTTTCCATTTTAAATCCAATTGGAAAACTTTATATACGAAAACTTGTCTGAAAATGTCCATGGACCTAATGATGCAAGTCGTAGCCAAATTTCGATGTTTGTAAAATAATTATATTCAACGTTAGTAATTATTAATTAATTTCGTTTTAATTAATTATCATAAAATTTATAGGGGTTACATTATCACTTCAAGAGGAAGGGCCGTTTTCTAACGTCGATCAGCTATGCCATAGTAACGTGGCGAAGGTGAGGCATCGCTCAAATTATAGCAGTTTCTAAGGCATCGTTAATTAGCTATGCCATAGTGATGTCATAATAGTTACCGATGATTTCATATTGGCGCCGTAAAGACATTGGAAATTACCTATGCCTTTGCGATGCCATAAAAATTCCCTTGAAATCAATCTGCGTCCTTTTTCATCTCATCAATCAATGTTGGACCGACGTCCTTGTGCATCCCACACCTAAAATTCAACACTTTTTCAGTCGTCAAATTCAAAACAATCAACGTTGCGTATGTCTTCGCCTCATCAATATTCTCCTCTATCTCTCATCGAAGAAAACTCCTCTTTCCATGTTTCTATAAACCCCTTTCACCCCGTCATTTTCAAGTTTACCCAAGCAGAACTTTTCCCAAATATGTAACCGTAATATTAGCAGTATTGAGGAGGTTCAATAAAGAAATTTCCTGCTTCTAAAAATAATCCGCCGCTGTTTACTGAATTGAGGAGAGAAGGTCGTGATTCTACACAAGGCACGGGATGTTTGCCTTTGACTTTCCAAGCAGCGCCATATTGTTGGATCTTGCAATGAAGAGTTTGAGGGTGGTTGATTTCGATTACCTCGATTTATAATGTAACCAAAATTTGTCGTTCTATTTATTTAATTTCATTTAGATTCTTTGGACCTGATGTTATGAGATGCAATAGGGAAATCAATTAAATTAGGCTGTCTGTGCTTGATCCCGAATTCGAACAGGGTACATGCCATAAGCTTGACTATGGTTGTAGCAAGATTTGAATATGGATTGTAGGTATAGTGAGAAGGTTTATGAACATGAGTTATACTTCCCTTTTCAGTTATTTGACGTATACAGATTTATATCTCGTATGATATGTATCACTGTGTGATATGTAACTCGGTATTTGTATAAACTGTTGTTTCAACAAAAGTATTGTGGTGTCAAACTTTGTAAAATCAATCATTGCTACTATATCTTTTCTGAGGATATCTATATTCATGATTACTGCCCAAGAAAACAAGCAAAAAAATTACATATAAAATATAAAAACACCTCATTTTCTATAGTGTTATTTGTTTATGGATTTTATTTCAATTTGACCCACTTTTGAAAACATATCACATTTTTAGGCGGCTGATAAAACTAATTACTAATATATGTCAATTTTGGTCGGCTCAGTGTAATCTGGTCAAAAGTGCATAGATGGCATTTCAAATGTTGCATGTGTTTTTTTATTTAAACATGGTTGTTGCTTTTTGAAAAGACGTCAGTTATGTTTTAATATAAATGGATATGGAGTCAAAGGACGGCATTTGAGAAGTCGTCCACCATGTTCTAATGCATGGTGAAAGAAGGTGCATTTTGAAATAGCTCCTAAAGGTGATTTTTGAAATATCGCTTTTTTTCCCGACCCTCTAAAAATAACAGTCTTACCCTCTCTCCTTACTCTAACTTTATTAAACTTCTATCACAAAAACTGAATATTCTCCCTTTTATCTTTTGTTGAAATCTCTTACCATTTGCATCAAAAGCTATTAAAGCTTATGCTTGAGTAGATCTAGGTCAAGAATAACATCTCCTTATTCAGATCAATGAAGGTTTGAATTTGTAAATCCTAATTTTTTGGTAAATTTGTAAATGAAAATTATGTAATGTTGTATCCATTGCTATTGTAGAATGACTCCTAATTTTATTCCAATTATTTGCTATTTTAATCATGAATTGGTTGTTGATGAGGTGTGGAAAGTATGTTGGTAAGTCTAACAAACTGACAAAAGTGCATAAAGACTCCAACTTAGAACAATAAAAAAAATCAGTTTGTAGAGCAACAAAGATAAAGACAAATGAGTTTGATACTGATATAGTGCAACCGGTCAACCGATTCCAGATGCAAAGCAATAAAAACCGTTGACAATGACGACGTTAAATTTTCGTTTTCTATCGCACTAAATCTATAGAGCTATTTATTGGAAAAACTAGAAGGTTGGCGGTAGAACAACCTATACCGCCACCCGTAATTAACTACAGTATTGAAGATTATTCTAAAATGGTGGAGACCATAAACAATGCTCAAGGAAATGTGCCTCCTAGTTACAGTAATCCATCCATGAACGTAATGAACTATGAGCGGCAACAAATGTTCTTCGAATATCCTCCTTTCATGATTATTAACAAAGTTTGCAATTTTGCCATCCACGTCCAACCTAGAATAGTTTTGCACGTATGAGTCAAAGGTAACATGTATTTTCTAATCTACTTATTTCATATTATATTCATCGTATTAGAGTTGATTCAAAATTATGATTTTCATTTGTAGCTTTATTCCATAGCAACCTGTGACGCAAAATAGTTCTGGACCACCAAATAGTCATAAGTCTTGTCCAGTGCAGTCCACACTCTCTAAATTATACCATATGAGCAAAAAGTACATTTTATTTTGTAATGCTAGTAAATTTTATTGCATTTTGTAATTGTATTAAAAATGTTATATATTCATATTGTAACTTTCCAACACATGATATTGATACACAATTGAACATTCAACCAACAACCGACTTGAGGGTTCCAAATGTATTCGATGACAATATAGATATAGACGTACACGGCGATCCTACTCTTGATAACATGACTATTGCAACTAGACCAGAGAACGAAAGGGTATGGATCGATAACATGCAAGTAAACAATGAACCACTAACTATTATTTTGGAGTTGAAGACGACGCTCATGGAGATAGTGATGAACCGAATATGGAGATACATTTGGATGATGATCTATGTAATGCACAGATTATCTGTGTAATCAAATCTACTCTTGTACATTCGTTCTTTTTATAAATAGTCGAATCATTCAATAGAAATCCCTTACTACAATATCATAACAAAGTCTTTACAAAAATGTATTAGATTATCCTTATTATTTTAGAACATCAAATATGTTGCATTTTGTGTAAACTGATTAGACTGATATTTCAGTGATCGAGTTCTTAGATCAGTCTTGTAGTTTTGGTCTAGTGTTGCAATTAATACAATGCGATCTGTATTGTAATCAATCAAATTGAATACTCGATCTCATGGTATGGTTTGTTGGCTTATTTCAAATAAACTAACGTCATCGAAGTATTATACATTATGAACTGTAACCATTCTCCATACAACACTTATATGCAATGGCATATGAATTAAATATCTATACTCTTGTATTGCATTTAGAATTCGAAACTCACAAAATGCAATACACGACCTTGACCAAATAAACACGTAAGCAACCAAATTACGAATATATTAAGTAATTATAAAATTAAGCACTTGCATCGGTATGGAAACATTCACATGCATTAATCATTTTTTAGTAAGTATCTGTGCAGTTAAAGCATTCGGCAGATTCAATGCGGCGGTGGTGTAAAAAGTCATAGCGTGGATACAGCAAAGATATAGCGGATGACTCTAAAGAGCATATAAAACTCATACTTAATGTTTTTACAAATACATAAATTGTAATTAAATGAAAATTTTACATTCAGTTGAATTATAATTAATACATAAATAATTTTAAATAAAAATATGTGCGGATATACTGGAAATAAATGTAACACTGTTATATAGCATAATTTAATTAAATAGAATATTAAACTATTTTTATTTCTGAAAACTATTAAAAAATTCAATCAAATAAATTAATTTTATAATTTTTTTAATATATAAATGTCATTTTCCAATTCATTTCTTTTAAAGAAGATATAGCAAAAATAGCGGAATATAGCAGGAATAACGGGATATAGCGGAAATAGCGAGGGTTAAAGCGAAAAGACTATATTTGAGGCTATATGGAAAAATCGCAGCAGTAGAAAGCCGCTATGAGATATAGCAGGGCAATGGCGGGGAATTAACTACACAGGTAAGTATATGTAATATTTCTATTTTTCAATATTCAATTCAATTCATTTGTATATCTTAATTGATAAACGCTTTAACAATCATATTAAATGCAAAACTTTATCGATATAGATTATTATAACGTAATATAGCATATGTTCTTACAATATTAGAAATGTTAAATATTATCATTTCGTTTTTTAATAAGGCTCCCACCGGTCTTTTTTGTTTTACCAAACCGTAAGCGAAACATAGAAGTCTTTCGACTTCACTAGTGGGCATTAGGACTCATATGTCTTGGGATCCAGACCTTAAGGAAAGCTCAACAAATCATACACCCACATACGATGGATAACTCCCTATCGGTTGTATCGCATACAACTCCTAACTCGTGGTTTCTTATCCTAATCATGCCTTTACCTTGAGGAAAGCTCAACAAATAAAGTGAATTATTCACTCGGACCTATCATTTCGCGACGGCCTAAGTATAATACATGTACCTTGAGGATAGCTCAACAAATACGTGCAGTTATCTTACCTCATCCATTTAATATATTAATAGTACTACACATAACATCTCTAGCTTGAGTAAAGCTCAACAACTAAAGAGTATGCAAGTAATTTATTAATTTATAAATGATAGAGGACAATATTATATTAAAGATTCATAAACTTCAATGTATTATATTGATTTAATATTGACTTATGGGATAATGTATTTCTTATGAAATACCTCGTGATTAAAGTATCGGACATATCTGAAATCACAATGTACGTAAAATACGTACGTAACGACCCATATTTTTGGGTCTTCGAATTTGAATATTTAATTTATTTAAATATTCAAATTAGAATTAAAATATAATAAAATCTATGTTTTCAAATTAAGATTTGATTTTTGATGACGTGTTTTTAATTTAATTTATATGATTTTTCCATAATTTGATAAATAATTAAATTTTCGTTTCGGTGCTTTTGAAACTTAACAGAATAAGTTAACTTGTTTATTTTATTGTTGTTTTATGATTGTCTCACATTGTTGTACGCAATCGTATTTTTATGTCGTTCGTGGCTCGTACGCGAAAGAGATATTGCGTAGCGTCGTGCCTCAAAACTTTTAAAATAAAAATATCTCCACCACATCACCATCTCTTTTCATATCTTCTATGTGCTGCTCATGGCTTGCATTAAACTGTTTATACTTTCTTTCCCTTAGCATTGAAGTATATTTGCTTATGTATACACCAATAGATCACGTAAGGAGGGATTCATTTTTTTTTTTTTGGAGATGGAACACATTTTCTTCTCTTACAAAAAATAAAAATAAAAAACACATCGACATTCACAATTTTCTTTCGCTCTTTTCTTCTCTGCCAGGCACAACCATTACTTTTCCTTTCCTTTTTCTTAGATATATGTTGTTGTGTCTTTATGTGTGCTTGCATAT
Organism: Allium cepa; assembly: GCA_030765085.1. NCBI lineage: Eukaryota > Viridiplantae > Streptophyta > Magnoliopsida > Asparagales > Amaryllidaceae > Allium > Allium cepa. The sequence goes on from CM060931.1 coordinate 489,235,320, forward strand.
GAATGAGGGCATACGCATGCGTGTTTCTTATGTATATATATGTGTTGTATGTGTGTCCTTTATTGTGTGTGTATATGAAGATGTGTGTGGGTAGTGTATACTCGAGTGCAGGCATGGCAACGTGAGTGTATATGTGTAGCAAGCTTAGAGATTGAAAAGGAGAAGGGGAAAAGTGTTGTAGGCATGCATCTGCATAGAAGAGAAAGGAGGAGGGCAGTGGAAACTTGAAAGGTGGGAAGATGACCAAGCATAGGGTATTAATGTGTACAAGTGAAGAAACGTGCAGCATTCATGGTAGTGAATGGTATTTTGTGCAGGCGCGTGAGGAAGATCGAATGTATGTGTGGGCTTTGTGGACTGTAGCGTTTTGGAATTGGGTCTTGTAAAGGTGTAACGATCCACCTTTTTGGACGGTTTAAATTGACAATAAACCACACGTGTCAGACTCAAACCATTTAAAAGGAAGGATTGTTATGGGGTAAATAAGAAAAAGAATGGAAAGAAATAAAACAAACACAGAATCTCACAGCGGAATGAAAAAATGTAATAATCAATTAACAGTTCATGAAGTTGTTTTACTAATAACACTTGATTACACTTTCACAATACAAATCAGAGTTACATAAAACAGGGATAATAAATAATGCAGCAGAACAACATGATGCAGTAGTATAAAATAATTATAGTACTAAATCTTCGTCTTCGTCTTGCAGAAATAAGGTCTTTAATACACTAAAACGCTCAAACTGGCCCTAGCATAATGAAAAAACAAAACACTCGAGTCAGAACAAAAAGATCTTATGTAAGTTAAATCAACGGTAAACAAATATGAGTGTAATGGTGTCGGAGATATTTACGGGATTTGACATCTTCTATCCAGTATCTAACATGCATGCAATAACTTAAGAGATGTTCAAGATTCCATCTCCTAAGGATCCATTAAACTATGTAACAACCCAACATTTTCATCCATTCGCATACACACATATCAGACTTGAATTGCTCAAAATACCGCATTGTAAATAAATTTGGAGCAAATGAAATACAATCACAGAATCACAGACACAGAAATATCAAAATAACTCGCAGCGGAAATTAAAATACCATAGTAGTTCATGAAGCTACTATAACAAACTCTCAAAACATAATACATAATATCAGTTTGAAAAACATATACAATAGAAATCTCTAATATATAGAAGTTTATAAGTACCAAGCTGAAATAGAACAACCGAAACTGAAAGGAAATAGATAACTGGACAAGCAGAATCTCCAACGATTCCTAGCTCCAGAAAAGAAATCCAAAGCTAAGTTGTAAATACTCAGGCTGAACCGAGTGTAAAGTAAAACACAAAACACTCAAGTCAGGACATATATACCTATATAACGTAAACCAACTCAAGTGAACTGTAGTAGTAATGCACAATAACTTAAAGGATGCTTGGGATCGCCCATCCTCTAAGGATCGGTTAAATCATAAATTAAATACATCCCGTGGTTAAAATTTCAAAATGGTAATTTGTACACTGAAATCAAATATCATTTCAAAATTCAATATCATTTAAAATCCATTTCAAAATATCAAATATCATATTTTTCCAAAACCACATTCATATTATTTAATTTAATTACCATTTCAAATCACATTTCAAAATAGTTTATATTTCAAATCAAAGTATTCCATTTAAATAATTTAAAATGAAGTTATTATATTTAATAACCAAATATTCAATTCTCAAAATTTTACCATTTTAAGAATTCATTTATTCACTTAAATTTATTAAAACAGTGAAAATTCAACTTTCGCAGCAATTAGAAAATGCTACGGAAAGTTATGTTAAAAAAACAATTCAATTAGCATAAGACAATGCTGTAATAGGTTTTAGATTTCAAGTAAAACCTTGGTTAAATTCAGCAACTACAGCACTTACAAAGTGCTGTAATAGCCCTTAGTTCATTTTAGTAATTTAGTTCATTTATTTCAATTACAGCATTTACAAAATGCTGTAATATCTTTAACTTTTAGAAATGATAGCATTTCAGGAATGCTGTCAATTTAAATTCCAAACTTTCACTACAATTTCATAAACAATTAAAATTTATTTAAATCCATTTTAACTTATAAAAATCATATTTTCTCACTTTAAAAAACAATCATTTAAATACTGCTTAATTTATGATTTTACGAAGTGAAATTTTCACAAATAATTATCAAATCTTTAATAATTCAAAAATAAATGAAATTTTTTATAACATTTCATTTACTTTACATTTTAAATTAATTTACCATTTCATAGATTAAATTTTAAATTCCCTTTTTATTTTTCATAACTTAACTTTATTTTAAAACACATTTCACATTTTCCAAGCTAAGTTATATTTCAAATTTCAATTTTAAAACATTTATTTATTTAACTATTTTTAATTTATAAAAAAATCAATAACACTTTATAAAAATCATTTTTAAATTTAAATTTAAATTAAATTATCATATTTTCTTACTTAACTTAAACTTCATTTATAAACAAAATCAGAAATTCGAAAATTTACTTATATTTCCAATTCTACTTTACCATTTTTATTTTTCACTTATTTTGTAATATATTAAAATTTTTAGAAAAATATATTTTAACCACAGTCTGTATAAAATTTTCTAACCTAAGTCCAATGATACGGATAATATATCATTTCAATCCGTAATTTACAAAGGAAAATCCGGGTTATATCATTTCAAACCCGTAATCCCAAGTAAATGCAAATAAATAAATAAAATCGCTCAAGCCTATCGTTTCAGCCCATAACGATTTTTCCTTATTCTAAAGTCCGTTCGGGTATATATTATTTCAACCCATAGTGATTCTAATCTATAGGGAACTTGCAGTGTGATAAACTGATATAAATAAACAGAATAACATTATATAACAGTAACAGATGGTACAACAGGTGTATAAGCATGGATGAATATCATATGATCATAGCATAGTAGATATAGCACGATGATATGTTTTACAGATTCAATTGTAGTCAGTTTACTAATTATATAAGTATAAATTGTCTGGTGAGAATTACTCACTTGTATAAGCTGAAGATGACAACCAAATACACAAAACAAAGATCTTCAAAGGGACAACTATGATTTAAGAGTGGGAGAGCCAAAGCTAATTGCCTTGTCACATAGCAAACAAAACAACGTACGACATGAATTTCAAAACAAAATTTTACTAAACAATGCTAGAAATAAATGTACAACACAAAGCCAAAGCTTTTGCACTTGCATTCAACAACTTATGCTTTAGCATAGGTTGGAAAAGCACTGTTATGGGATGGATTTGGATCAGCTTAAGGGTAGAAAGGTCGGCCATAACAATATATGAAGGAGTAAAGAGATATGTGTGCATGTACACACAAATTCAAGGCACAAAAGTGGATTTCTAGGCCATAAATGGTCTCGGCCAAGGCATGGATGAGCAAGGCCTGATCTGGAGAGCTCATGTACATGTGTGGAAGAGGTCTCAGGTCAACAAGTGGCTGGTGATGGTGGTGTATGGGTCGGCCAAGGTGGTGGTTGGAGTGGTGGAACCAATATGGAGCTCGGCTATGAAGATAAAGTGGAGTTTGTGTCATTTTTTTGTGGATCACCATCATATATGGCCTCGGCCATGGAAGGGCAGTGGGAAGGAGGAGATGGTGGTTGGTTGTGGTGGCGGTGGAGGCAGCCATGGTGCTGGAGTAGAGAGGCCGAACTACATAGATTGAATGCAAGTGCAAAATTCATAACAAAACAATGGAAAAAGTGAAAAAGAATGAAAAGTTTACCAAAAAATTTCTCTTGGAGGTGGCCGAATATTTTTTCTAGGGTTTGAGATGATTTTTTAACGTGAGAAAGATGGAGTGGTCGGTTGAAAGAAAGAGATATGGCAGCAAATGAAAGGATATAATTATTGGTGTTGAAAAGGTAAGTAGAATATGAAAAGGCAATGCACATAAAAGGTCACAAACCTTTCAAATTTCCATAATTCTTTTTGAAATTTTAAATACATGTAAAATACATATAAAAAAAATAAAAACACAAAAATATAATGAATGCATAAAAATAAATAAATAAATTTTAAATAAATATAAATAAATTAAGAAAATAGCTTAAAAATAAAAACTAGGTTATAAAAATCGAAAATAAAATACAATAAGTTTTGGAAAATTATAACATCCCTTTTAAAATAAAATACATATCTAACATGTCATATAACACATTTTAGAACATGATTTATCAAATAAAAATATTATTTATATAAATTAAAATAGACAATTTTGTTAAATAATTCAATTTACATACAATATTGTAAAAAACATAACTTTCACAATATAAATCGGATTTCAATGAAACGAAAAGCAGTATTCTTGAAATTTTATTTATTTTCATAATAAAAGATAAAATTAAAGAATTCAAATATTTAAATTTTAAATTTAAAAGTCAAATTTTGACCAGATTGACCAAAATCCACATTTTCTGAAAATATTCAATTTATTCATGTTTGAAATTATAATTAAAATCAAAATCAAAATTTATATATAAAATAACAAAATTTATCCATATAATAAATTTTTTAAATCAGGAATTTCAATAAACAATTAAAATAATCACAAAATACTGGGTTGTTACAAACTATCTGCATACATAGTACAATATGCTATTAGAATAGTGTCTACACTAAAGTAAAGTATTAAAATAGCATTAAGGCGTTACCCATATCCCCCTGAACACATTTTATATAAATGTTGTAGTATATACCGTACCGTAAACTTTACCGTAAACTATTGGGCTATGAGGGAGCACTCCATAGGTACGACACAAACCAAACTCGTAATAGACGCGATAAGGCATGTGGCAAGACACGCGAGGTAATGCCCAGGGTAGGATACTACTTTTTTGCAGATCCGAGCCGGTGGTAATGCATGGCAGCAACTACCGCCCACCTCGGAACACACTCTTATAATCAAATCGAGGGTGGCCACCAAATTAGTCATAAAGTCATAAAATGGTATCGAAGAAGCATGTCCATCGGAGGTGCGATCTCACTTGGCCCAGTGTGGCTCCTGTTTTAGTTACATCAAGCTAACTAGAGGGAGTTAGGGCAATGTTAACACCTCATACAGAATCGTTCGCCAAACCATCCTCCTTTATTTTGGAATCTCCACCATATGCATGGTTGTCAAAGGGGTTTTTGGTATTAGCAGAGAGTATGACAATATCCGATCCTGATCTCTTTAACAACCATATGCTTATTTTACACCAGATGGTTCTTTTATATTTCCAAAACCGATTCATCATTGATATCAAAATATCGAATTTAATTCAAACCATATCACCTTCGAAATCATATTCACTTTCGAATCATATCACATATGAAATCATATCACTTTCGAAACCATATTCATATGATAGGTTAAACTCTCATTTCAAATTCATCATGTTTTATCAAAATACGTCATTTCACTAGAAAATATCATTTTCAATTTCACGTAGATTATAAAATCATTTAACCATATTCGTTTTTAAATCCAGTTTTTAAATATAAACAATTCAGCATTGCACAATTTGAATTTTTGAAAATAGTTTAGATAGTCATAAATAGTTTAAATAGTTTTAAAATAATTTAAAATAGTTTTTTCAAATAGATTAAATACTTTAAAATAGATTAAAATAGTTTTAAATAGATTTAAAATAGTATAAATATATTTAAAATAGTTTAAATGGTGAAAATAGTTTAAAATAGACTAAATTAGTTTAAATATAAATTAAAATAGTTAAATAGTTTAAAATAGGTTAAAATAGTTTAAAAGAAAATTTAATATAGTTTTAATAGTTTAATATAAAATAGTTTGATTATCGGAAGTGGTTTATAGTAAATAGTTTGAAAATCTAAATAAATCTAGGTTTAAAATAATATATCATTAAACAGTTTACATTAAAATAATTAATTCGAAATTAATATTAAATTTTACTATTTCTTCCATTCAACAAATTTGGATTGTATCCAGATTTCAACAAAACTATATTTTCTTTCAATAAAATTCCCAAAAATCTTTTCAATTTATATCAATTTCAAATTCAAGTTTTAACTGCAATCTTAAAGCACTTCAAATTCATAGATTTCAAAGTTTAAATATTCAAATATTTCAATAACTCAATTTCGATATATTTCACTTATATTTCACAATTCAACTTTGAAATACTCAATTAAATTTCTTTAAACAATTCCTTTAAACCAATTCCAATTTCAACATTAAAGCTTGGATTTTCGAAAATAATTCAGTTTATATAAATCCAATTTTATTTCAAATTATCATTTAACTGAATTCAAAAATTAAGAATTTAAAAATCATTTAATTTAACCAATCCAATGTCCATGCATAATTTTCTACCCTATGGTTAAGTGATACGGATATCTATCATTTCAACCCGCAATAATTTAAATTTATGGGTATACATCTTTTCAACCCGCTGTCCGGAGTTAATATTCAAAATCCATGATATCGCTCGAGTCTATCATTTCAACCCATAAAGATTTTGCCCTAATGTATAAGATCGTTCGGGTACGTATCATTTCAATCCATAGTGATTTACTAACAATAAACTAAGGGAACTTGCAGTGTGATAAAAACATATATAAAATAAATATAATAACCCATCATCCAAATACTAACAATTTAACATCCATCACAATCATCATTCCAATCAACCAACAAATTACAACCATTAACTGTTATCATCATCAGGTATCCAATTAATAATTTAATTCAATATTAAATTAAATGGCGATTAAATTCAATAAAATTCAGATTTAACTGGAATGATAATTTAAATATACCAACAGCAATCAATCGATTTCAAATCACATCATAAATTTAACTTAACTAACATAAAAACATTGAGTATTCGTGAGTGGGTTAAAACACTTACTTTTGATTTTTCGACGATTTAAAAACCAATTAAATGCCGAAATTTCAAAAGTCAGGGAATTCGTCCAAACCAGTTCCATAATGTTTAGAATTTCGATACGATCGCAATGGAGAAAACCGCGCATAAATCCGACCTCGTACGAAAAACTTATTGACATTAGAATGATTGAAATTCAAAGTTGAAAAAAAAAATTAAAAAAAAGGCATCGTCGCCTAACGAAACCCTCGTATCTCCTCCAATACACAACCGTGCAAATAATCCATAAGCCGCCACTCTCTTGACCAAAAATGCCACCGCCACAGTGCCTAACACCTCGATCAACTAGTGCCAACTACTTCCCTTAGTCACGTCGACCCCAACCATGGTGGCGCGGCCACTCCAAGCGCCTCCAGGCGCATGCACCGTTGTCGACCTTCCATGTCATTTTCTCGCGAAACTCTCGACTTCCAGCTTGAACGAACACTACCCTAAGGACCTGCTTGACTCCCTCTTCCCAACTTCGCTTCTCGATCATCAAACGGTCGACGATCCATCATTGAATCGTGAAAACCTAATTTCGACGGCCAAGGTTTGTAATGGCCCGTTCTTTCATACACTTTGAACTGACAATAAACCACGCATATCTAACTCAAATTGCACGAAAAGACGGATCATTAAGGGTAGAAATAAAATAAAGACAAAACAGAATCTCACACGAATGGAATAACATATATTATTTCAATAATAATCTTTAAAATGGAAAATTTTAAAATACAATACCAGAGTCCAACCTTAATCAGCTTGGACATTTATAAACCCCTGTCCTTACAAATGCTGAAAACAACAAAACAAACACAATAGATTTAGTGGATAATAGAATTCGTCAATATGATGATGAATATCTCCAGCTCTCCTTTGGAAACTACAACCGTCTTCAACTAAACCTGAAACTACTCGGATCTGACCCAGTTATTAAAAATACCCAGATCAGGCTTGATAAATCAGCGTGAGATACTTGAAATTTTGAATGCATAGCTCATGACAATGATATGAAAACCTTTGAAAAGAAGGGTATCTCATAAGACCACGTCTACACATAAATATGGACGGGTTTTACCATATGATAACCAAAACACTATTATTACCAAAATAATTTGATATTATCTTTAATGACATTCTTTTGGAAAACATCTTTCAAATAAACTTATTCAAATAAGGTATCATTATCCGGACTAAATCTAAGGAAATATATCCGAACTGGGTCAAAGGAACATCCTGAACAGAATATATGATACCAAAAAGGGGTAGCTGAAATGTTTGCAAAGCATTACAGCTATTTCAGGACTACAACCAAAACCTAAAGCTCGTATTGGAATTGGATTTTCCAACATGACAGGAAACTAGTGGAAAGATCAATCTGTATCCATGGCTTGCGTTTAAGACTCAAACGTCGTTATACAATGACACAAATGGCTAAAAGGGGATACAATCTGCGAATAACATCCAAGGACCCAGACTTCGCGCATCCCCGCCATGAGGTCCAGATGGATCTGGTAATTGGGGCTCCGAATATCTGATAACCCAAATCACTACTATCTAAAATGCGAGCACATATCTGACCACATAGAATCCCATCATAACCGTGGTGTGAGGCTCGCGAGGCTACGATTACCTTTCACATATCACATATCATATCTCTGAATGCCACATTGTCATTCCACGTCACACGACTGATTTCTAGAAAAGTATAACTTCCTGAGCTCATAGGTCTCGAGAAAGGGTGTTAAGCTAAGAGAAGTTTCCTCCTCCATCACCGACCGATATACGTTTATAGAACCAATCAAATGTGATTTAGAATACAATGTCAGACAAACATCCATACAAGTTCGTTCTGGGACTAAACGTAGTGGCGAGTAGTCCTTGCAATCTGAACAAAATATCCACAATGGGGAAACCGCTACTATAAATAACTCTATAATGGAAGCGAACCAGAAAATGTCAACAAGCACTCCTCGCGCTATGAAGATCCACGGTCTTAAAAAATAATCATTTTTAACATGTCTTCACTTTCGAACGTATACATTGGTTCGAAGTGGTTTTCGGATAGGAATCAACAAAATCCAACCCCGGTTCCTACGAAGCCAATTATCGATAAAAAATGTTAAGTTCATAAGTGGGTATCAATCATCAATCAATTACTTCATCTTTTATAAAATATCTTTCTTAGATTTTTTTTCATTTATTCCATTTTCTTTCCAAGAGTATAAGGAATTATTAAGCCTCATTTATCGAATCATTTGGTTTATTAAACCTATTTATATCTTGGAGTAATTCTAATCATTTTCTCTGTCACTTACGAAAATCTTTCCAAATCATTCTTTTAATCTTAATCAAAGATTTATTATATTTAAGTTATAACTTTTAACTTAGGAAAAATACTCTCAAATCATTCATTAAATCTTAATCAAAGATTTCTTTATTAACTTTAAATCATATTCTTGTAAATCGAAGATTTTCATAACAGAGCACTACTATCACTTTAAAATATGGAAAATTTCACCTCTAGAGACTAGTGGCGAGTAATCCTATATCATGAAGATCTTTTTCTTCAATATGTTTTATTTCGAAAATTAGTTTGAAGGGGTTTTCGAATAGTAATCACCCAAATCCGATCCCGGTTTTTCCGATATGAATCACCCAAATCCGATCCCGATTCCTTCGTGCTAATCATCGAGAAAAAGATGTTAAGTGGTTAATTAATATTCTAATTTTTTTCTATTTATCTTGAAAAAAATTTAAATATGATCTTTTAGAGCATTGGGGCTTTCCTTTCAATCTATTCCAACCCTCGCCTAAAAAGAGAAAACATAGGCCAGGTAAGTTTAGGGCACTACTTGCTCCATCCCTAATCTTAGTTAAACACATTGTTTCATCTTACAAGATCTCATAGGTGGGACAAATATACCAGTCGTTTCTGCATACTCAGTTTGTTAACACATTCAATACTCTTCACTTTTTACTTAAGTGTTACAAATAATTTGTCTTAACCATTTACTCAAACTCTTATTAAAACTTCCAAATCATCTTTAAATTACTTAATTATTCTTTTCAAATTATTCATAAAATATTTAGGAAAGATTTGTTAAGTTTAAAACTACATTTCAAAAGTTATTTAAAACTGCATCGAAAAGTTTTGCAAATAGTGTTTTAAAAGCTATATTCTTCCAAACGACTTTTATATCATTTGAAAATCCATCTTTTCAACTTAAATTTCTTTTAAAGCATTTTAAAATATTTTTAGATTTTATTTCATATTTTTAAAATATTAAAAATATCAATTTTAAAGAAATCTTTTTTTTTGGATTCCGAACTACAAAACCGCGATGTTTTTAGGTAATCGTTTTGAACATATTTCAAACCCTACTTGATGAAAGTTTGATTTTTTTTCATCGTTAGAAAACTATTATCATTGTGGACTAAAGAATTTTTATTTCAAAGAAATCCGACTTATAAATCATTCTCTATGTTAATTTGAAGTTTCATCGCTACGCGACGAGCTCGATTTTAACCAATTTTGTGAATTGCTTTGGAACTTGTCCGAAACACTTCAAATTTGTTTTAAACCATATTTAAACTATTTTAAATTATTTAAAACAATATTTTCATCATTTCAAACTCATTTTTCATTTCATATTATATTATTATAATATCATTTTCAATCTTTTTAAATATTTAAAATCATTAAGAGGCTAAATAATTTCCACACGCACATTTATATGGATTTAGTTTCATGTAATTAAGTATGCTTACTAACCATTTCTCTTGTCATTTATCAAACCAAGTTATCATTCATGTCGCAAACATATAATCAACCATAATATCAACCAAGTTATCAAACATTTAATCATCCAACATATACCAAACTTTTTATTTAATTAACTTGAAATAGTTTTAGGAATTAGTAACTTAAAATATGAGTATTCACCTTTAACCAAATCGATTAACTTCCTACCAACATTCATTTAATCCAACACTTCACTAAATCATCTTAACTTCACCAAACCATCACTTAAACAACTCCACCTCACTTTCTATGCTGGCCATCACTTTACTTCCACTTGCTCTCGACCAAATCTTCCAACAACACCAATAGGGCTCGTCCTGTAACAACCCTGTATTTTGTGATTATTTTAATTGTATATTTTAATTGAATTTCTGATATAAAAGTTTATTTTATTTATTTGAAATGGATAAATTTTGCTATTTTAAAATATAAACCTTGATTTTGATATGAATTATCATTCCAAAACATGACTAAAAAGAATATTTTCCAAAAAGTGAATTTTGGTCAATATGGTCAAACTTTGACTTTTAAATTTAAAATTTTAAAGTTTGAAAATTTAATTTTATCTTTTATTATGAAAGTAAATAAAATTTTAAGAATACTGCTTTTCGTTTCGTTGAACTCTGATTTATAATGTGAAAGTTATGCCTTTTTAACTATTGTGTGTAAATTGTTGTATTTAACAAAATTGTTTATTTTAAATTATATAAATAACATCTTACTTGGTCATGTAATGTTATAATTTATATTTATATGGGTAAAATAATATGTTATGTATATATTTTGGTTTTAAAACATTTTTGAAAGTGTAATTGACATTTTCCAGTGTCAGTTGTATTTTGTTTATAATTTTTATTTTCTAGTTTCAATTTACTAAAAAAAATTCTTTATTTATTTTTCTATTTTCTTAAGACCTTATTTTATTTTCATTTCCACTTTATTTTTTTCATCATTTATTTAATTTACTTGACTTTTTATTAGTTTAGAAGTATAGTTATAATTTTCCAAAGTTAAAGATATTTTGTTTGTAATTTTAAGGTCTTGTTTCAAATTAATAAACTATTTCTTTAATTCTTTTTTTATTTTTTCTTAAAATTAATTATTTGTTTCAGTTTATTTTATTTTGATTTCTTTTTATAATTCCTTTACTGAAATTTTATTTGTTTTATTAAATTAAAAAGAAATGGAAATTTGAAAGGACTTAAGCTTTAAAAATTTGTGACCTTTCATTTGCCTAGTCTTTTCATCTGCTTGCCTTTTCCTTTTCCCTTGCTTTTGGCCGTGCACATCAATTACTTGCCATGAGTTTCTCATTTCATTATTCACGTGAAAAACCTTCCTCCTCACTCCATTTTCATGGCTAAAAAGGATTTGGGTAATGGCCTCTTCCTTTTTCACCTTTTTCTTCATTTTCTTATTATTTTTTTCAATGTTTTGCCTTGGATTCTCTTGCTTTGCTCGGTCTAGCACCTACACCATCACCTCCACCGACCACCACCACTTCCTTCCCCACATCATCCATAGCCAAACTCCTTCCTCCTCTGAGCAATACAAGCCATGTCTCTCCCCTTGGCAAAAACTCCACAAAAACGTGCAAAAAACCGCTTAAATCCATGCTAGCCACCACTTTTGCTTCACCACCTTCATTTGTAGCCACGGCCACCACCTCTAGCCGCCACCACCAGCAAGTACACATCCCTAGCCATCATTTTTAGCCTCTGTCCAGACCTGACCATGACTGGCTGTGCACTCCACTTGATCAAAAACCACACAAAACATTGCTAAATCCCTTAAAACCATGCCTAGCCGAGCCAAACTTCAACAACATCACCTTAGATTGCCTTGGCCACCTCCTATTGCTCCACCACCACCATGATATGACCACCCCTCATCACCTTATCTACTGTCCAGATCTGAAACATGCATGTAGCCGAGCCAAACAATGCATGTAGCCGAGCCAAATATTGCACCAAACCCTCCTATTTTGCCTTGCCTCTTTGTATTCTTGTGTGGTAACTTCTCTACTACTTTCTAGTCCATGTAGCCATGCCTTTTTAAGTCCAAACCTGAACCAAAACCATGTTATGGCCAAGCCTACAAGACCCCTAAGTCGAGCAATTGATGATAGAAAGCATGGCCAATGCATTTTGTCTCATTTGTTGCTTCTATTTCAAAGTTGTTTCATAATATTTTACATTGAATTCATATTTATATTCGGTTTTGTTTATGGGTTGTGACAAGATCATTAAGCTTGGTTCTCTCATCCACTTGAATCTATTGTTGTGTAATCGTGCATTTGGAAATCCATTTGTGTCATTTGATTCGCTATCTCCAACACAAAGAGGTGAGTAAATCTCACCTGACATTTATACTTATGCAATTGTGAAGCGACAACAATTGAATGTGTAGAATTATATATGATGTTATAACTACCTGTGATTATTTATATACGACATTAAACCTGTTAATTTACATGTCATCTCATCTGTTATTGTTATATGTTGTTAACTGTTCATATATATCTGTTTATCACACTACAAGTTCCCTGTAGATTAGGTTCACTATGGGTTGAAATAATACATACCCGAACGCACTTTAGAATAGGGAAAAATCGTTATAGGCTAAAATGATAGGCCTGAGTAGTTTTTATTTATTTATTTTAACTTGGGATTGCCGGTTTGAAATGATGGAACCCGGATTTTTTTTGTAAATTGCGGATTGAAATGATATATATCTGTATCACTTGACCTAGGTTAGAAAACTATATACAGGCCCATGGTTATTTTATAAAGTATTTTGAATATTTTAAATGTGTAAAATTATGAAAATTGATTTAAAATAGATTTTATATGTTTTAAATAAAGAAATTTTGATTTTTGTATAAGTTAAAAATGTTGAACAATTAAATGATTAAATTGAATTTTTGAAATATAACTTAAATCTGGAAATTTGGACTTCGGCTTTTAAAATGACATTTAAGTTATATAAATAAAATTTTAAGTGATTTAAAATGTAAATTTATGATAATTTGATTTAAATAGATTTTAAAGTGTTTTAAATAAAGGATTTATGATTTTTCTATAAGTGGAAATGTTAAATAAATAAATGGTTAAGTTGAATTTTAGAAATATAACTTAAGTTTGGAAATTCAGAGTTTTGGTTAAAAATTATATTTAAGTTATATAAATAAAATGGAATTTTAATTTAATTTGGAAAATGGTAAATATGATAATTTGATTTAAATTTGAATTTAAGTGATTTATTAAAGTATTATTGATTTTTATATGAATTTAAATGGTTAAATAAATGAATGCTTAAATGTGTAATTTTTAAATACAACTTGACTTGGAAATGTGAAATTTGGTTTAATTAAAGGTTTTAGTTAAATGAAATCAATTGGAAATTTATTTTAATTTGTGAAATGGAAATTTAAAAATGTAAGTGTTAATAAATTGCATATGTGAAGGAAAGGAAATTGTACACTTGAATTTGTTAAGTAAATTTATTGAAAAATTTGAATATTTATAAGAAATTTATTTTATAAAAAATAATATGTTAAAGGTATGTTAATAAACATTTTGAATGTTAAAGTATGATTTTTACAATGTTTAAATGGTTTAAATTGAAGTTTATTATTTTTGAAAATTGAATACTTAATTTGAAAGTATAATAACTCCACTTTTAAATGGTTTAAATGAAATAATTTGATGGAATATAAATCATTTTAAAAGGTGATTTGAAAGGATAATAAATGAATGTTATCTTGAATTTAGAAGGTATTTAAGGTTGAATATTTGAATTTGAACTTATAAGCATGATTTGAAATAAAGTTTTGAAAGATATGACATTTTGATATTTAAATGATTTAAAAATGAAGTTTTGAAAGATATGATATTTTGATATTTAAATGATTTAAAAATGAAATTTTGAAAGATATGATATTTTGATATTTAAATTATTTAAAAATGAAGTTTTGAAAGATATGATATTTTGATATTAAAATGATTTGGAAATGAAGCTTTGAAAGATATGATATTTTGATATTTAAATGATTAAAAAAATGAAGTTTTGAAAGGAAGTTTGAAAGGATATGATAATTTAATATATTGAAATTGTTGGAAATGACTTGATATTTATTTTGATAAATATTCGAATTTGAAAGATATGGTATGTTGATATATTGAAATGGTTGAAAATGACTTGATATTTATTTTGATAAATATTTGAATTTGAAAGATATGGTATGTTGATATATCGAAAGGGTTTGGAAATGATTTAACCTTTATTTTGATAAAGATTTGGATTGAAATGATATTTTATTTTGAAGTATAAAATATTATTTTAAAGTTATAACCACGGGTTATAATATCGATTGGTTGGCAAAGAGACCGGGATCGGATATGGGCATATTCTCTGTCGATACCAAAACCACTTTGACAACCGTGTACGTGGTGGAGATTCCAAAATGAAGTAGGATGGTGGCGACGTTCTTGAGGTATATTACGTGGACCCAACTCCCGTGAGTTGGCATAAGGTGACAGAAATAGGAGCGGACTCGGGCCAAAAAGGGTAGCTCCTCTGCCGGCACGCATTTCTTCAATACCATTCTATTGCTTTTGTGATTGTTTGGGCGCCCCTCCGATTTTTGGGAATGTGTTCCGAGGTGGGCGTATGTGACTGCTGCGTCACCACCAGCCCGAGTGTCGTAATTGGTATATCTACCCTGGCATTGCCTTGTGTGTCGTGCCACCTACCATATCGAGCCTTTACTACGAGTTTCTATTTGTGTTGTCCCTATGCAGTATCTTCTCATAGTCTCCCGGTCAGGAGATATGCAGGTACTGTATAGACTATTAGCATTATTTGTGTTAAGGGGAATATTGGGTCATTCCTTAACGCTATTTTAAAGTAAGTTTATTTTACTGTAGACATTATTATAATAGCGCAATATACTACATAGTAAATAGTTTAAAGGATCCTTAGAGGATGGGCGGTCCCAAGCATCCTTTAAGTTACTTGTACATTTACTACAGTTCACTTGAGTTGGTTTACATTGTATAAGTATGTATGTACTGACTCGAGTGTTTGTATTTTTATTTACGCTCGGGTCAGCCTGAGTATTCACAAATTTGGATTTCCACTTTCTGGAGATTGGAATCGCTGGAGATTATTTACTTGTCTAGTTTTATCTTTTTCAGTATGTTGTTCCTTTTCAGCTCTTGTATTAGTAGACTTCTATGTATTGAGACTTATGTTGTACTCTATTTCTTATGTTGTATCTTATGTAACTCCGATACATTTATATAGTAGCTTCATGAACTACTATTTCTTTTACTTCCGCTACACTATTATTACTCTGTATCTATGATCTGTGATTTTTATTTACTGTATATTCTAAGAATTGCCAAATTTTATTTACAACGCGGTATTTTGAGCAATTCAAATCCGACATGTGCGGATGTGAATGGTTGAAAATATGAGGTGTTACACGTCCACACCTTGATTCTCCCTTCTTTCATCATTTCTTTACTTTTTAGATGTTAAACCATGTTTTGATGATATTCTAAGGTCTTTGGAAAAGTTTGGTGTAGTTTTGACTTTATTTGATACGGTATTGAAAAAGTTAGTAAGGAAAAGGAAGAGAAGAAGCCATTAAAGAAGTGAAGAAAAGCTTGAAAAAGAAAGAACAAGAAGTGTAAAAGAAAGAGAAGAAATGGGTTGGTATTTATAGAAAAACGATTGGAATAAAATATTATTATGTAAAATGACCAAAATAACTTTTACTTACTTTTTAAGCAACCTTATTTTTTCAACACCTAACATCACATTTTAAATCATTACTTAATGTTATTTTCACTTAAGAGGTAAGTAAAAAATATAATAATTATGTTTGTTTTGATTTGATGTTCACTTTTTGCTTTGAAATGGCATATTTGTCTTTTTGTGCTTACTTTTTCCTAGTTATATTCTAGAATTTTCTAAGTATATTTAGTTAAAATAAACTTGATTAGTGAATTAATTAATACTTATACTATTTGAATATATGTTCCTATATAAGAAAATAAAGGTACGACAACGTTGCGACAACTTTTAAATTGACGAAATGTTGATTTTCGATAAAATATTTTACGGTCACATTTTGATATTTTTAGTTAAACTATGTATTTATGTAAACCAACTTTAAAAATAAATTTGTATATTGCTATTTAAAAATATAAACACTCATAAATAAATTAAAATAATTTACTTAACCATTGAAACTTACTTTTCTGAAATCAGCATTTTGTCACTTTTGTCGATATAAACAAATGTTACTATTTTTTTGTATACCTCTCTTTTCAAATCCTATCTAATATTATTTGTATCATATGACCTTACTTATTTTATATTTAAAATCACTTTAAATAGTATATTTTAATGTGGTCAAATTCCAAATGTAATGGCCCGTTTTTCCATACTCTTTGAATCGACACTAAACCACACATGTCCAACTCAAATTTCACAAATAAGTGGATCATTAAGGATAGAAAGAAAATAAAGATAGAACAGAATGTTACACGAATGGAATAACATATATTATTTCAATAATCTTTACAGCGAAAATTTTAAAATACAATATCGGAGTCTAACCTAGATTCAGCCTGGACAGTTATAAATCTCTGTCCTTACAAATGCTGAAAACAACAAAACAAATGCAATAGATGTAGCGGATAATAGAATTCGTCCATAGGACGATGAAGAACTGCGGACCTCCTTTGGAAACTCCAATCGTCTTCAACTAAACCTGAAACTACTCGGATCTGACCCGAGTATTAAAAATACATGAATCGGGCTTGATAAACCAGCGTGAGATACTCAAAATTTTAAATGTATAGATCATGGCGATATTATCAAAACATTTGAAAAAGAAGGGTATCTCATAAGACCATGCCCATACATAAATACGAACGGATTTTTATCCTATGATAACCAAAACACTTTTATTACCAAATAATTTGATATTATCTTTAATGACATTCTTTTGGAAAACACCTTTCAAATAACTTATTCAAATAAGGTATTAATATCCGGACTAAGTCTAAGGGAATATATCCGAGTTGGGTCAATGGAATATCCCGAGCAGAATATATGATACCAAAAAGAAGCAGCTGAAATGTTTGCAAGTCATTACAGTTATTTTGGAAATACAATCAAAATTGTAAAGCTCGTATTGGAGTTTGATTTTCCAACATGGTAGGGAACTCGTGGAAAGATCAATCTGTATCCATGGCTTACGTCTAAGACCCAAACGCCGTTATACAACACAAATGGCTAAAAGGGGATACAATCTGCGAATAACATCCAAGAACTCAGACTTTGTGCATCCCCGCCATGAGGCCCAGACGTATCTAGTACCTAGGGATCAAAACATCTGATAAACCAAATCACTACTATTTGAAATGC
Organism: Allium cepa; assembly: GCA_030765085.1. NCBI lineage: Eukaryota > Viridiplantae > Streptophyta > Magnoliopsida > Asparagales > Amaryllidaceae > Allium > Allium cepa. Next base: position 489,253,547 of record CM060931.1, read on the forward strand.
AAGCATACATCTGACTACATAGAATCCCATCATAAACGAAGTGTGAGGCTCGCAAGGCTATGATTACCTTTCACGTATCACATCTCTAAATGCCACATTGTCATTCCACGTCACACGACTGATTTCTAGAATAGTATAACTTCCTGAGCTTGTATGTCTCGAGAAAGGGAGTTAAGTTAAGAGAAGTTGCCTTCTTCGCCACCGACTGATATACGTTTATACAAACCACTCAAATGTGATTTAGAATACAATGTCAGACAAACATCCATACAAATTCGTTCTGGGACTGAACGAAGCTGAAGGCACTCTCCTACTACCACTAGTTGCGAGTAGTCTTTGCAATCCGAAAAAATATCCACAATGGAGAGACCACCACTGTAAATAACTCTATAATGGGAGCGACCCAAAGCATGTCAACAAGCAGTCCTCGCGCTATGAAGATCCAAGGTCTTAAAAAATCATCATCTTCAACATGTCTTCACTTTCGAACGTATACATTGGTTCAAAGTGGTTTAGGATAGGAATCACTCAAACCCGACTCCGGTTCTTTCGAAGCCAATTATCGATAAAAAGATGTTAAGTTCATAAATGGATATCAATCATCAATCAATTACTTCATCTTTTATAAATATCTTTCTTAGATATATTCTTTTCAATTTATTCCATTTTCTTTTCAGGTGTATATGAAATCATTAAGCCTCATTTATTAAATCATTTGGTTTATTTAAACCGTTCTTAAATCCTGAAATAATTCCAAATCATTTTCTCTTTTACCTAGGAAAACATTTCCAAATCATTCATTAAAACTTAATCAAAGATTTCTTATATTCAAATTATAACTTTTAACATAGGAAAAATATTCCCAAATCATTCATTAAATCTTAATCAAAGATTTCTTTCTTAACTTTAAATCATATTCTTGCAAATCGAAGATTTTCATAATAGAATACTACTGTCACCTTAGGTATGGTAAATTTCACCTCTAGGGACTAGTGGCGAGTAATCCCACATTATGAAGATCATTGTCGTCAACAAGTTTTATTTCGAAAATTAGTTTGAAGTGATTTCACCCAAATCTGATCCTAGTTCCTTCGTACCAATCATCGAATAAAAGATGCTAAGTGGTTAAATAACATTCAAAGAATTTGTTTCTTTTCTTTTATTTTGGAAAAGCTTAAATTTTATCTTTTTAGAGCATCCGGACTTTCCTTTCGATCTTTTTTACCCCTTCTCTAAAAGATAAAGCGAAGGCCATGTAAGTTCAGGGCACTGCTTGCTCCATTCCAAACGTTCTTTACACGTCTTGTTTTACTGTTTAACTCTCATAGGCGGGACAAATGTATTGGTTGTTTCAGCATACTCAGTTATTAGGTCTATTTAGAATTGATTATAAGATTCCAAATTATCTTTTAAACTTTCCATTTTAAAAATATTCATAATTTATTCTAGGAAAAATCGTTAGGTTTAAACTCATATTCAAAAGGTTATAGAATTCGCAGCATAAAAGTGCCGCGGAAAGTGCTATATAAGCTTATTTGATTTAAACAACTTTTTAATATTTGAAAATTTATATTTTCCATTCCAAACCTCTTTTAAACAATTTTAATAGATTTATCAAATTTAGTTTTAAATTTGGTTTACATAAATAAATAGTTTAACTAAAACTCAAAATGCGACCATAAAACATTTTGTCGAAAATCAACGTTTCGTCGATTAAAAGTTGTGCAACATTGTCGCACCTTTATTTTCTTATATAGGAATATATATTCAAATAATATGAGCCGTAATTAGTTCACTAATCAAGTTTATTTTTACTAAACATACCTAGAAAATTCTAGAATTTCATTAACAAAAAGTAAGCAAAAAAAGACAAAAAGTGTTATAAAAGTCAAAAAGTAAACATCAAATCAAACAAATATAATTATTATATTCTTTACTTGATACTTAAGTGAAAATGACATAAAGTAATTATTTGAAATGTGATTTTAAAAATATGAAATAAATTTGATAAATCTATTAAAATGGTTTAAAAGATATTAGAAATGGAAAATATGAATTTTCAAATATTAAAAAGTTGTTTAAATCAAATAAGCTTATAAAGCACTTTCCACAACACTTTTCTACTACCGTTTCTACGACCTTTTAAAAGAAAGTTTAAACTTAACGATTTCTCCTAAAATCAATTATGAAAGTTTTTTAAAGGAAAATTAAGAGGACTTGTTTGCACCACTTAAACAAAAAGTAAAAATATAATAATTATGTTTGTTTAATTTGATGTTTACTTTTGACTTTTAGAACACTTTTTGTCTTTTTATGGTTACTTTTTATTAATTACATTATAGAATTTTATAAGTATGTTTAGTAAAAGTAAACTTGATTAATGAATTAATTAATACTTGTACTATTTGAATATATGTTCATATATAGGAAAATAAAGATGCAACAACGTTGCGATAACTTTTAAATCGATAAAACGTTGATTTTCGATTTACGGTCACATTTTGACGTTTTAGTTAAACTATGTATTTATTAAACCAAATTTAAAAATAATTTTTTATATTTCTACTTAAAATTATAAACACTCATATAAATAAATTAAAATAATTTATTTAACCATTGAAACTTACATTTTTAAAATCAACATTTTATCACTTTTGTCGATATAAGAAAATGTAACTATTTTTGTGTATACTTCTCTTTCCAAATTCTATCTAATATTGTTTGAATCATATAACCTTACCTATTTTATATTTAAAATCACCTTAAATAGTATATTTTAAAATGGTCAAATTCTGGGTTGTTACAAGGTTCATCCTCGATTTCTGGTCAAACGGTGCATCCAATTGAAAAATGAATTACTGCAGTGGATTAGCTCGTCGAGATCTTTCTAATGATATATAATATGACATATTTTTGAGGATTTTAATTTTCGATTTGAATTTGAAATTTAATTAGGGTTTGTAATTGGAATTTGATTTCTGCCATTGAAGAAAGGAATAGATAGAAGTTGATGTATGTATAGAATAAACTAAAAGGCTGCTAGGGTTGAGAAACAAAGTCTAATTATATAGACAAGGCCCGATAAAATGAATTAATATATCCAATTTGTTCGAAACGACAATAACTATTCGAAAATCCTTTTCTGCTTCCGAAACGAAAGTGGGTCATCCCATATATAAAAATGGATGTTTTCGATATCTTTAAATTAAATGAAATAGGTTTCAATTCTTAATTCCATTGTATAAAGAAGTTAGCTTTTAAAATCAGCTTATTTCAAATTGAATTCATTAAATCGATTTCTTCGCGTTTCGAGCCCACACGATCAAACGATAAGTCCGATCGCTACAAAACTTGAAATCCCGCAAATTCACTATTACGGATCCGATGATACTAGTTTCGTTGAAATCCGAGACAGTGGCCAAAATGGCTATTTTCACGTTAATTAAATAAATTATTATTAAATTAATTTATCACTTTTCAAATTCAAATTTTGTAACTAACAAATTTTATCAAATTACCTAGTAATTTATAATCCTTTAAAATTAATTTCTACGTCAAATCCAATGTTAAATATTAAATTAATTACAGCGTTCAATTTCAATTGCAATAAATTCATTAATTATAATTAAATAATCCAATAAATTCATTTATTTTGGTTTACCACTTATTATTCCATCAATCATTATTTTATGAATATAGTTAACATTGGTTTACCATTTATTACATTAGTATTCTACAGTAATTATTTTAATTCACATTGACTGTAATATTTAAGTAGATTAATTGCAATTGATATCCAATTTATTTCAACGAATTAAACAGTGAATTTATAATCAAACCATTGTTATGACTTACCAACTCAAACACGTTTTTATGTTTATTGTTTACCACCAAGTTAATAAATTCACATACTGATTAATCATTCCATATTAACCAATTCTAATTAATTACGTACAATTTTACCGTTTAATACAGCATTTGGTCTATTTCCTTATTTGCGCTTTATAGCCAAATTTAACTTTACAACCATTTCAATAAACTGAAATTACATTAAAGTAGTTATCATTTACCTTAAATTAGCATTATTACATTTCATTTTAGTTATTTTTATCATTAACAAATCTTAAATTTTTCATAACATTACATTCCAAAACTTATTTAATTAATAAATTTTAATTATCGAAAAAATACATATCGTTACATAGGGTAAGGTTTAAGTTTTAAATAATTAAATTGGGTTATAATATATTAACTTTGGAAGAATAGAAAAGTGGTAAGGCTAGTTTTGTGCATGCGTTTGAATGTTGGGTAAGAAAGGTTTGTTTATTTTATATATTTAAGTTTAGCTTATAAACTTAGATATAAATTTTTATTTTTATTTTTTGAAATGGTACTTTATATACAACAAATCATTGTGACAACATATCACATGTCAATAAACGTTCGAATCACGCTAGGCAAGTTTCGAACTTGTGACCTCTCGCACCAAAGCCACATCACTTAACCACTGGGACAATGGTGCTTGTCATAAACTTAGATATAAATTAATTGGTTAGTTCAAACTAGTTTAAACAATTTAAAAGAACACAATAGCTTTTGGATATATGTAAGTGGACTTGGGTTTTGCTGTTTTGGATTTTGGGTAAGTAAGGATATAAATATTTAGTTAATTAAATATGCTATTTAATTATAAGTTTAAAATATGTTTAAACTTTAAAAATTTATAACTTCTCTATACTAAGTACATTTAGCCCGCATCTTCGACACTAAATTTGTATTAACTAGTAAAACACATTAGTATAGATATTTGAGACTTTTAGAGAAGTAAAATATATTGATAATATCTTACGTATTGAATTTAATTACGTCGAACGTAATTAAAATGACTATACTTTGTTGGTGTCATTTATTTTGCAGAATCAAACACCGTTCTACTATTTTAGATTAAATAGATTATTTTGGACATCCATTTAGCAGAATAAATCCTCATTCTGCTATTGTATAAACTTAGACATTTATTTATATAAACCAGTTAATTCTAATGTATGTGTTATTATTCAATTTATTGAATTGTTGATAATAATGTGTTGTTATGATTATGATTTGTTTGGTTGAATTTTGCTCGACCAGTTTATGAGCAATAACCTTTTCTTCTGTTTTGCATGGGGTTGGATAAAAATAAATGCAGGTTATAGCTTGTGATTTATTTCACAATTTGACTATAGTGTGTTTAGCAATAATATTGGTTTATTAAATTATTATAACTAGTTATAATAGTTTAACGTTTTAGTTTGAACTTCAATTAAATGAAGTTGTTTTAAAAGATGGTTTTCATAAAAGAATTTGTTACGAAATGTTTATGGAAAATGAATTGGTTACAAAAAATTTGAAAATATTTGTAAATGAAATAATTATAATAAATGATGTTTAATATATATTTAAAAAGGAAAGGATACTTGTCTTTTGAAATGAAATGGTTTCTTTGAAAAGAAATAGAAATGAATATTTTGTAGTTATATTATATAAAAGTGATATATATATAAAGACACTTATAATATGTGTTTTATAAATAAAGAATCTCGAGAACTTAAAACCTAGTGGTTTTAAAATGGCTTTCCAAAGGTTGTTGGGAAAATAAACAATACCGTGTTTGGAAGTATTTATGATTATTAGTGCAAAATGATTTGTCACTTCGGGAAACAAAATAATTTGTTATGTTATCGATGATTTGAGTAACCCATAACTAAAAAGGTGGGAAAGGGAGGTGCAGATGTTCTGTAGCTTCGGTATAGTTCGCTCGACGAACATAGAGATATATATATATATATATATATATATCTATTTTTTTTGAAAGGATAGGACCAAGTTGCCTTGTTATTGGGAGAAATCTCTTGATCTGGTTACATATATTTCGATATGCTTTTACAGTAGTATTTTGGAATGTCCAAATAAATATTTCAAAGTGAATTGTCTTAAGGTCCTAAAGTAAAGTATAAGGTGACACAAAAGATGTATATTTTATTATTTCAAAGGTTTTGAAAAGAAATCGGGAATTTAGTTCAAAAATATTGTTTTCGATGAAGATTATATTTTGAAAATAATAAGATTTCATAAATCTAAGTGTAAGGATTAAGTCTAAATGGGTAGATTTGGAAGCTACGTTTGCATGTTTTATGCTACATAATTGGGAATTTCATATTTGGTTGTTACATCGTAGGCTCCATGAGTCATATTTGTAGTAGGAAAACTACGTTGGCTTGATCCTATATCTAATTGGATGCCAAGTTAGATATGGGTATGTAGGCAGCCACAAGTGGTAGTGATGCAGCCTCAATAATAATATATCCTTTTCTTATTTATTATTTGTTATTTATCTTTTATTGTTGTATCTTTGCTGCTTACTATTTTATTCTGGGTATGACATGTTTATTGAGTTTGTAGGAATAGGTTAGTGCTATCTTTCTCATCAGAGTTGTGCAGCGGTTGATTTGTTGTATATTGAGTCTTCTTTGTATTTAAGCACACCAATAGAATAAATGATTACTCTGATAACTTGTATAATTGAAAGTTGTATCATATACATTTAGCAGTGTTATATATTTATCAGATTTTGATATGTCATTTGGTAGTTTTCATTGGTAATTTTAGAACGGGCGGGTTTTTAGAGATTTTGACTTATCTGAAATCTTGGTCGTTACAACATAAGTATTTATCCCTTAAGTGTATTTGGGTTTCTTTGATGTTCCACCTTTAGTTATACATTAATATCATATAACTTTTATAATATATAACTTTTATATTTCATATTACTTATATAATAGTCTTATATAGAATATTATATTGATTTTACTTCATTAATTTTAATCAATTAACATTTAATTAATTTTGTATTATTTTAGTAAAACATTTATATTTAATATTTATTACATACTATAACATTTATAGTATTACATAACATTTTAAAATATCGCAAAATATTTCATAATATTTAATCCATGCATATATAATTTTGTTAACTAACTTATTTAATTTATTTATTTTATTAATCTAATAAATAAATTTTAAATTTTTTGAAATTAATACATATATTTTCAAGTATGTTGAAAATATTATTATATTATAACTTTATAATATATTTATATCTTACTTTAATGTAACTTTTAAATTTAAAATGTTATATTTCTAATTTTCAGATAATTTTGAAAATTAGCCAAAAGCCGATTCAAATTTGGACCTCTTCTATAAAGGGCAACCATTTAGGCTTACATATTTTTCCGGGCCAGGTTGGTAGCTAAGTAGGGCAGAGTACTAAATTACTCAAACCTAATCCTACGACTCTACCTTTCTAGATATTCTACAATCTGGTTGTGAGCTTAATCAGTTCGCCCTGACATGACAAATTAGATCTAATAGGCTATTGGGCTCTGATACCATTGTTGGAACTGATCCAACCCGCAGCGAAAGTTATGAGTAAATTTCAAATTGTTTTGCTCCATTGGATCGTTATTGGTTCTTTAAAGTCTAATTTATTTTGAACATTTCTAAATTTTATTTAAATAAAATCTCTTATTTTATTTAAATCTATAAATTATACAATTTTATTTAATTTATTTCTAGGCATATAAATATATGCATATGTATCATATGCATATATGTATTGGCGTGCATGTGTAACATGATAACCCATGCAAGGTGTAACATGCCCGTATATAGATGTTGGGATTTACATCGCAACGTACATGTTAGCTCATCTGATATGTATTGTATGTTGTCTAGATATATACGTACGTAAATTTGTTATTTATATAAATATTATAACTCTACATGCACACACATATATGTATAAGTATATGTAAATTTCATTTAAATAATTTTATGAGAATGAAAATATTTAAATATAGATATATATGTAATACATGTAATATATATATATTACTATAATAAATATTAAAATAATATATATATATATATAACACATAATACAAAGGTTTTTCACAACTTATGAACTAATAAATGTGTGTGTGATTATAATGACAAAATAATATATTATATATATGTATGTATGTATTCATTAGCATATTTATAATATATATATATTCAAAAAATCAAATAAAAAATATTTTATTTTACTTTTGAACAATTCCAGATCGTATGCACGGTAAAAAAAATTATTATAATAAAATATGTATATAAATCGATTAATTAGTTGAAAAATAATAAAATATTAACAAAAAATACTTTCGAAACATGTTATTTAAATTTTAAATTTTCAGAAAATCTAACAAGTTATTTTAAGGGTTGGAAAATTTTTCCATAATTTTTCTTGGTAAAAATTAATTTTTATTAATGATTTATTTTTTGTCGTATATTATAATAATATTTAAAAAATATAAAAAATTATCTTAAATTCTCATTTTATGGCCAAGAGTTTATTTCATGATAAAATAATTTTATAAAATTTGAAATTTAATTTGAAATATATTTTATTTTAGATAAGTTATTTACATAGTATATTGATTTAAATAATAATATATATTTCTTAAAAAAAATTACAGCTACCAAAAATTGTAATTATAGTAAATATACATGTATAAAATATATGTCAATTATTAGCATGAAATGATGTTATAATTGTATATTAACAATATAAGTATAATTAAATGATATATTTATATGCATGTTAATTAACAAAATAATAATTATTATAAATATAATTATTCGGTTGTGCATGCTCGACCTTTATGTGGAAATTGTTTTTATTAAATAAATACCAACATTAATACAAATAAGAATCGTCATCTAACTAACAATGTAATAATAATATCAATAATAAAGTATGATCTTGAAATTATAAACTATATGATTTTTACATACCTAAAACCAATGCCTTGAAGCATACCGTGTAATGATGAACTCTCTCCCTATGAAAGTTTTTCGATTCGGCAGACTGTTACTCCTTGAACCATTGACCTTTGACTATCGGATAACAATAGATCTTGAATTGATTTGAGCTTGACATGGTGGGGGACCAGTAATAGAATATGAAAGTGGCAGCAAAAAACTAACTTTTAATTAGGGTTAGAGTTGTTCAAATAGTGGATGGAAGAGAGAAAATAATAGATCATATCTCATACCAGATCTCCCTTAATATGAGCCATTCAAAATCAACAACCCTAACCTAATTGAACTGCCCCATTTCAGCTCTATTTCAGTCGAAAATCCCTGCCCATCATCATGGGTCAAGATCCCATTTAAACCAATAGAATATATTATTCAATTAAATATAATTTAATCGCTTATCGATATCGTATATCGATCGATATTACTATTAAAAATATATTTATTAATATTTATTCCTCAAATCATAATCAAAATTTTATAATTAATATTTCATAAACATTAATTAATTCAATTAATTTATAACAATTATAAACTAATTAAATCATTTGGTCAAAAATGAATTCATCATTTTGGTTGTGTGACTCGTCAAGTGTAAATTTGGTCAACGATTAACATCGAACTATTCGGATGTTAAAGTACACACATCACTTATAAGGTGGTATGGCATTTTGACCAAATTTATCGCTTACTTAGTTTCGATGAATCAAATTTTACCTTGTTAAGCATTACTCGGTTGTCACTTTTATTTAACACTCATTCTCTTCGTCAAAACTATATCACTTTGAATTTATATAACTTCGTAACAGTCAAAATTCCAATATCGTTCATATTCAACTCTATAATCTAAACACAAAAGTCTTTGGTTCAATAATAACAATTATTATTAACTAAATTACTCTAGCCACAGATTATGACTTTGAGTTGACAGTGATATTAACCCCATATAACCGAGGAGATGAATCCTCTATTGAATAGTGTTTCACTTCCAACACTTCCAGCTGAACCAACTGTAGTCACTCGATGGACTTCGTGCTATGGTTTGACTATAACCAAAGCGGAGCTTTCATACTGAAGATCCACGATATTTCAAGTCGAGAGAACTATGTAAATTAGTCACATTGACATTTTCTATTTGATCTTAGTTAATAGAAATTCTTGAATCATTATATAAACCGCTACTAATTTACAAACATTTATGGATTTCAAAATTATTCTCGTGGAACGAAGTACTACACACCAAACCTTTATTTTCCAAAGTATTTAATATAAAAGGCTCGGAAAGTATTTTTAAAAAAGCTCAAATCATAACCTACAAGTATGTATGTCAGGTTGTATTAAACCAACTATTATTAAATACTATGGCTACATGATAGATGACATGTTCATAATGGTTACTTCTTTAAAGCTAATTGTGTTATAATATTAGTGTTAGAGACTTTCAAATTCTTACCGTAATTAGCACTGTATTACAGAACAACCCACCACATAATGTTACATCCATGTTTCTATTTTCTTATTATTTTTACCTCTATTAGCATAATTATAATTTGTTTACTTTCATTCATTTTGTTGGTGGTTTGAGTGTATTAATACATTGTACCACATAATCTTCAATAGTTTGGTAAAATCCGTTACATGTTAAATGAACTATTATTTTATTCTCAATTTTTGTATCTAATGTCACTTTCATAGTTTTGTACCTAATATGACATTCATCTGATTTTTGTTTTATCGGTATGATTAAAAATTTCGTTTACCTTTTTAAGGCATAATTTGTTTATTAGTGCATAGTTACCAAAGAATCTTCATGTTTTTTCGTATGGACCATTAGTGGTAATATTTATATTTCTCCATTCTCAAACATAAGTATATAAAAAATCCAAGTTGCTGGAAAAAACATATGAAGTAAAAGAATATTCAAATAATAAATCTATAGCATGTTTTGGGAACAAGTATAAATGTACAAATAGATCTTTATTTTTGCTACAGTAAACAACCGTAGATTTAAAGAATAAGCTATAAATATGTGATGTACAAACTTATAATTCTTATTTAAATGTTTTATGTGATCTTACTCGACTAAATTTAATTTTCATAAAATGTGATATTATCCATCTTAGTTGGCCTAGGTTTAATATATTTATATGTGTGTGTGTGTGTGTGTGTGTGTAGTGGTGTTAATTAATAGACCATGAAATGTTTACAAGCAACACATGATTTCCACTAATGCATGGCTATCACCAATTTTCAAAGGATATTACGAAATTATAAATTAATTATCTACAATTATGGATTGAAGTTGTACTTAATTATAATATTTGTATGGAGTGCAATCTTTTTTTTAAACTAGTGTTAACCCGTGCTTCGCATACGGACCACACTCAACCTTTTATCATCGTAACATGTTTAAATGATTTATATGGTTCATTGATTAAGAAATAGTGATCTTTTTTATCAATTTTCAAATAAGTTTGCATTCTGTCTAAAATTTGTGTATTAATTTTTGAAAAAAGTAATGCAGATAGTACTGATGCTTGATAAGCAATTGCAAAATATCGAGCAAAAATGATTTCAAAGATAAAATTTCCACACAATACACATATAAATTATACACATATAAATTTATTGTGTGCATCAGCTGTTTCTCCATGCGTCAGCTATATTATATGTAACTTCATTTGGTGAGATACCTTTATCAATCATTTCCTTTAATACTTGATGTCGTTGATTCCATTTGCTGCTTCGGTTATAACTATTTATAAGAGCAATGCAGGTAACAACATTTGGTTTACACTTGACCGTTGATCCAAAAATGCCAAAAGCAACGTTGACATGATTCATGAGAACGCAAGTGTTGATGATCCCATAACTGACTATGTCTAGGAACACATTATGCAGCATCATACTATTGTAGAATGATAAGATTAGAGGATAAAGAGATTTATTTCTATTTTGAACGATTCTTGTGAAAAATATGCTAAAACTAAAGCATACATTTTTTATGTCTGAAGAATTGGAACTAACAACCATTATTCAACAATATTTATTTTAATATGAAGAATATCATTGTATTTCTTTTACAGTCAAAGAAAATTCAATATAATAAGAAGCATATAATTGTATTTAATGCTTTTGAGCTTTTTGGTTTCATTTCTAATTCCATCAAACATCGTTGCTGTATTTTGGTAACGTTGGATTTCACTAGACTTGACTGCAATTTGTGAAAGTAGAATCAGAGGCTGGAAATTTTCAAAACAATGTCATTGACTTATATGTGTGTGTGTGTGTGTGTGTGTGTAGATTTATAATATTAATATAAATAACAAATTTACATATGTATGTATATCTAGACAACATACAATACATATCGGGTGAGTTAACATGTCCGTTGCGATGTAAATCCCAACATCTATATACGGGCATGTTACACCTTGCATGGGTTATTAGGCTGGAATGCATATTAAATTTGAGATTTCATAGTGAAATCGATTCTTAAATCCGATTAATGTAGAAAAATTATCACATTTCAAAGTTTGAAATATAAAGAAATTAAAAATGTAATAGTTCATTTTCCAAAACATGAAAGAGGCTTGTGTGCTCTTAAAATTTAACTCAATAATAATATTATAGTATAGATAAATCCTACTTACCTTGGCTAGAGATGTAGCAAGGTCCGCTACCGACCCACCCTCTTTTAATTCAGACTCTCATAGATGCACTTTTGATTTTGTAATGGATCAAAATTGCTTTTTTAATTTTACTTGATTATTATATTATTTTAGAAGGAATGACTTTTTGAAATAATGTTATGTACTTGTATTTATATCATTTGTCTATTTCTTAACAAAAAAGGATCGTATTCAAAAAGTTGGAATAATTATAGTAGGAAGCAGCACAGTTGAGGAGTCAAGTTTCTTTGGAAACCAATATAGTGAAAGTGATATGACAAAGAACTTATATATATGTTTGCACAAAAAATGGACAAACACCTCCAAGTCGTATGAATTAGTTGATTTTATGTTGTTTCTAGTGGTTTGGGTGATTTATGCAAATATATAAAAAGCAGGGACTAAACTGTAAAAGACACACAGATTTATAGTGGTTCGGCCAGAACGTGCCTACGTCCACTTTATATGTTATTCTTCTTTTTCTTTCAGATTACAAGTACAAAGCTGTGTATACAAGTATATGAAAGTTGTTTTAAAGTTCCTTCCGTGCTTGAGCTCTCAAACTTGTCTGCCATTGTTGTACCCCTGCCCCCTTATTTATAGAGTGAGGCTGGGGGCAGGGGTCTTGGATGTATATAGCTGCTGGTGGGCCTGGGCTGAAGTAATCTGGCCTGGCACATCTGGTTGGTTCGGTCGTAGCTGGACGAGGTTGATTTGGTGGTAGGCGAGTGGCTTTCATTCGGTGGTGCCACCTTGGGTTTGGTTCGGTGGTGTGTAGGGTTGGATCGGTGATGTGTGGTTGGAGTTTTGGCTCGGCGTGGGCTGGTTCGGTGTGAGGTGATTCGGTGTGAGGTGATTCGGTGTGAGGTGATTCGGTGTGAGGTGATTCGATGGCAAGATGGAATCGTGGTGGATGCATGGCGTTTGGTCCGGTGGAGGTTGGTTCGGCGAGCATGGGAGAGGGGTTGGTCCGGTGTGGGCTTGATTAGTGTTGATTCGGCAGCAGTTGGAAATGGCTTTGGTTGTGAGTGGTTTGGCTAGGCATGGAGATGGAGTTGGACCGGTGATACCCTGGTTCGGCTAGGGATGGATTTGGAGTTGGTGGTGAAAATTCATCCAACACATGCCCCCCAAAGTAGGGCATATGTTTAACATATGCCGTGCTTTGTTTTGATTTAACGACCATAATCGGCCTGAGAGCCGAACCAGCTGGTCCGGTTATCCAACCTCCCCCTATAAGTATGGGCCTAGGGCTTCTGTTATTCCCTACCGAACGAGCTATCCGGGTCAGAACTTCCTGCTGAATCAACCACTCTGCCGAATCAGGTGACTGCCGAATAGCTTCTTCGTTTTACTTCGTTTTACCGAATGAACTTAAAGATTTTAATACCGAATGGACCTTGTACCGAGAAGGCCGAACGAACCTTATACTGAGAATGTCGAATGAACCCTAGTATTGGGAATGCCGAATGAACCTTATACTGAGAATGCCGAATGAACCCTAGTATTGGGAATGCCGAATGATCCTTATACCGAGAATGCCGAATGAACCTTGATTGTTTGTATCTTTGCGCCTCCTTGTTCTAATAATGTGCTTTTCTGTGTTTTTGGTGTTGCAGATAAATGTCTCAAAAAGTAGAAACTCGATCAGATAAAAGGAAGTCCAAGGACAGAGAAGAGTCCTCCACAGTGCCCCCAGTTCGGGCCGAACGTCCTGGGTCTGCTCCGAGATCGCTAGTAGATGGGTATGGCCCCCAGGAGCTCTTGAATTCTCCACCCGACTGTTTTCCTAGCTCCCTCAGGGAAGAGCAGCTTGATGTCATCTCTCGTTCCTTCGGGATTGACAGGGCTCGCATGCTGTTGCCGAGAGAGGGAGTTATGCCATATGACCCTCCTGAAGGATATTTCGCTTACAGCAGATACCACTGTATGTGTGGGGCCATTCCTCCGATCAATGCATGGATGGTCAGCTTCATTACCTATCTGAAGGTGGCCCCTCTCCAGCTCCAGCCCAATTCCTGCGCTATCCTGGTGTGTTTATTCGTTATCTTCCAGAGGAGGTATGGGCGCCCCCCTTCTAACCGGAAAACCCGATACTTGTATAATCTGAGAGGCTACAAGAAGGGGTCTCCGTATGTTAGTTTAGAAGCGGTCATGCTCTTCAAACCGGTCTTGGACTTATACTCAAAGTTCACCATGTTTAAGAAAGAATGGTTTTTTATCAAGGACGATTCTATCTCCTTCCGCCTCTTCACTTCTGGCTGTAAGTTGAACTTTATTTACAGTTTCCTTGTTCCGACTGCAGTGCTTCTTCTGATATGCTTCTATTCCTTGCTAGCGACAGGTGGCTTTGCGGTCGTGGAGAGTGATTCCCTGGTCCAGATGGCTGTGGAAATAAAGGTCATTTCGGGACGGGACGGGTCGGCTTCTTTCCTGATCAGGAATGCTACTCTCCTAGAGCACAACTTGATCCTGCCACACCAGTCCGTGGTTAAGCAGAGGGATACGGCTGAGGAGAAGGCAGCCAAAGCCAAGGAAGGGGCCACGGTGAAAAGTGGCAAGAGGGAACCTTTTACAAAGCCTCCCGTTGTCGGAGGTAAGAAGCTTAAGAAGTCTGATGGTCCCTCTCCTAGCACTTGCCCAATTGCTCCGGGAGAGGAAGATGTGGAGGAAGATAAAGGTGAGGGTGAAGGAGGCGATGGACAGAGCGGTAGTGGCGTTGGTGCCTTAACCTCCGGGCAAGCGGGAGAGATTCATGAGTGGACGGATGATGCTTTCCGTCAAGCTTTTGAGGAGTCGGAGGGAGGATCGGCCTTGGTTGAGAAGGCAAAGGAGGTTGACAAGGCTGGGGCTGGCGCCGATCCATTCTCTAAGAGTTCTTCAGCTAAGGCGACTCCAGCGATTCAAGGTGAACTTTTGACTTCTGCAGACTCCATTTACGATAGGGACTTAGGAATATTTTATGGTTCGCTTCCATCCTGGAATGAGATTCAGGACTTATTGCAGTATCCTACTCCTCCGCAGGGTTTGTATAATAGATGTGTCTTCTCACTCTTTTTAACTTAACATATTTCTTGAATTATGGATCATTGTATGTTCGTAACACTTGGTTTTTATTCCAGGAGCAGGTAAGGCGGCCAAGATATTAGATATTCGGCACCGCCTCGAACAGTATAAGCTACTCAAAGCTTCTGCCAAACCAAAGCCGCCAACTAGCCGTCCTGGGGATGTAGTTAGATATCGCACTCTTCTTGGAGTTATTGAAGAAGATATGCAAAAGAGGAAGAGGGGTCGATCTTCGTTTGAACCTTCACCTGGCCTTCAGCCTCCAGTCCAGCCCATCCATGATATTACTGAGGAGGATACTGAGTTTATGCCTTCCCCCCATCCGTTCGAAAATCCAACCGTCACTCCGATAGACCGTCCTGGTTTGGATCGCAACACATTTGCCGGCCACCCGGATCTGGACCCGAGTTTTCAGGACATCTCTTTTGACGAGGTCACGGGTGAGCATCTCCTTCCCCGCAATCCCATGGTACGGGTGCTTGATGAGGCTAAGTCGTTAGACCTCGATTTGCTTACTACTCGGATTGTGACCATGGGGAATGAGGCCAAGGCAAGCATCGATCGGGTGGCTGAGGAAACCAAGAGGCTAATGGAGCATCACGCTCGACTGGCCAAGGCTGGGGCGGAAATCGGAAGTGCTAACATCCGGTTGGGGCTACAGGTCTCTGATCAGGCCAAGCAGCTTGCCGATCAGGCTATCCAGATATCTCAGCATGAGGCGGCCTCCCGACGACTAAAGAAAACCATGGAGGAGGCTAGCAAGGCTGAGTTGCGAAAGATGGAGGCCGCCTGCAAGGAGCGGATTGACATAGCCATTGCTACGGTGGACGAGGTTCGGAGGGCGAATCTCGAGCAGGTAGAGGAGTTATCTGGGAGGCTTGAGGCCGTAGAGCTTGCTCAGGCCAGGCTAAAGGAAGAGATGGAGGAAATGAGGAGGTCTCTTCAGGCTGACCGCTTGAGATATCGATCGGAGAGGGATGTTGCCATCACTAAATTGCTGTCCTCCGAGGCCCGGGTGAGAGAGTTTGAGGAGAATGAGGGGATGATGGATGAGATGTTGCAGGATATGTACTTCCGTACTTGGAAGCAGGGTAATCTATCCTGGATGGATGACTATCCCCGGATCATGGCTAGGATATATCTCCGGGCTTTGGAGGAGGCCAAGGCCGATGCGGATAAGGAAGGTGGAGCGGCATTCAGGATGGATGTGGTTACCGCCCAGTTTTCAAAGGAGGATAAGGTAGCGGTGAAGGAGGGGATGCGGCTACTTGCTGCGGAGGAAGCCGGTATGCAGTTGGGGGATGAGGACCAAGGAGCGGGTGTTGGTGAGTTTTCCTTTTTTAGCTTTTCATAACTTGATCGTTCGTTGTCGGTTTAATGGACTCTTTTCCTGAATTGGACAGGTGGGACCTCTGGTCATCATGCTGGGAGCTCCGATCCTGCAGTTAAGTAGATCCGGAGGGCTAGCGGGATGGAGGCGAAGCTCCGATTTTTTGACTTGACTTGCACATATTTTGGTTGCTGTCTATGTTAGTCCGAAACATTAATGCAACTTGTAATTATATTATTTGTAAAGAATGGCTTTCTGTAATTTTATAACATAAACAGATTCTGCTATATTTGAATGCTTTTGTTATTCTGATGTGTTGCATAAGAAATATAGCTGTGCATGTGCTAGTGATTCAATTGTGTTTAATGCTAAGTTCTTGCTTAATATATAATTTCATATCTTGCAATGTTTGAATAAGTCCTAGCTACATGATTATGTACAAGAGAAAAGAGTACCGCCCTTCATGTTCTGGTTGCAGGGGGTAGCTTTGGACACCTTGGGTAATTGACCATGGATGCGGCTGAGTGCCTTGTCACCCAGTTTGCGGGCTCAGATTCTCGTGAGCGAATGCCTCCCGTTTAGTGTCCTGTACTTTGGGGACCGTTATGCAGGATACAAGAAAAGTATTTAAATGGAATGGAAATATAGGAAAAGTAAAACTTCCAGTCACGGAAGGCCGTCGATATGCTTAAGTTCGTGGCAAACGGGTTTTGTAGTCACTTTCCCTAGCTGTGGGTCTTGGAGACATTTGTCACCCATCTTACGCCTCCGCGGGGAGTTTATCTTTTTTACCACAGCCGCACTTAAGACATATCGGAGCCGAGATCGCGCACAGTAACTACCCGAGCCATTATGGCCCGTAATCGTGGGTATTATTCGATTTACTGTGGCCGGCTAGCGTGGGCGCCGATCGTCAACCGTGAACTACCCCTGGCTGGCCACACCTTATGTTGGGGCTTAAAGTAGGTTCACAATTGCCGGCGAGCCGAACGCCGTAATGAGCTGCCATCGGCTATAGTCGGCCTTCTTGATGGCTTATAATCGGCTCATTACAGTTGGCTTTGAGGGCAGTCGCGAGCAATGAGTTAACCCGCAGCAGAGGGATGATGGAGTAAAAGTGTCTCATTGGCGAGTGCATAGAATCGCATAGTACCTGTTGAGTCTTGTCCAGATGAGGTTGCGCCGTGAAGTTCCAGTATGGAAATGTCGTTATACACGATTTTGTTCAACAGAAAAAGATAAAGCTTAACAAGCAGCCAAGATATAAAGGAACAAGTTAAAAAGAGATAAGATTTTTAAAGTGGTTCGGCACGAAAATGCCTACATCCATTGATTCTCTTTGTTAATTCACTTCATATGGGCAGTACAAGTTAAGAAAAGTATCGACGGAGGTGTTGGATGTTCCATGCCCTCTAGAACACCTCTCCGTCCACTGTTGACAAAATATAAGCTCCGTTGTGGAGATCTTTATGAATTACATAGGGTCCGTCCCAGATTGGATCTAGCGCTCCGGGGCGCGGGAAGATCCGCTTGAGGACGAGATCTCCTTCCTGTAAGCTGCGGTGCTTGACTTTGGAGTTGTATTGTGCTGCAACTTTTTGCTTGTGAGCTGCTGCTTTGAGTGCTGCATCGTTTCTTCTCTCCTCAATTAGATCCAAAGACATGAGGAGGAGTTCTTCATTCTCTTCCGGGTTGTAGTGGATCCTGCGGTGAGAGGGCACTATAGTTTCAACTGGGAGCATGGCCTCTGATCCATATGCCAAAGAGAAAGGAGTATGCCCTGTTGAAGTTCTGTAAGATGTGCGATAGGCCCAAAGTGCCGTAGGAAGTTCGTCTACCCAAGCGCCTTTCGACTTTTCAAGTTTCTTCTTGATTAAGGTTTTGAGAATCTTGTTGACAGCTTCGACTTGTCCGTTTGCTTGAGGATAAGCTACAGATGAGAAGCTTTTGTGAATTCCGTGCTCTTGGCACCAATCGGCGAATTCTTCGCTGTCAAATTGAAGTCCGTTGTCTGATATGATCTTGAGTGGGACTCCGTACCTGCACAGAATATTTTTGATCAAGAAGTTGATAACTTTTGCCGAAGATATTTTATTTAGAGGTTCCGCCTCCACCCATTTGGTGAAATAGTCAACCGCCACTATAGCATATTTGGCTCCGCCTCGGCCCGCTGGTAGTTCGCCAATCAAGTCAATTCCCCATACTGCAAAGGGCCAAGGGCTGGTCATTTGAGCAATCTCATTTGTGGGTAGTCGAGGAATCTTGGCAAATTTCTGACATCTGTCGCATCTCTTGACGAAGTCCAAGGCATCTTTGTTTAAAGTGGGCCAGTAATATCCATATCGGAGTATCTTCTTGGCCAGAGTCTGCCCTCCAGTGTGATCTTCGCAACTTCCTTGATGGATGTTGGATAAGACTTTCCTGGCTTCCCTTCCAGCGATACACCTTAATAAGGGATTAGAGAAGTCGCGCCGATAGAGGATGCCTTCTTGTAATGTATAGCAGGAAGCTTTCCTCAAGATTTTCTTGATTTCGTTACGCTTGTCGGGTAGTGTGCCATCTTGTAAATATTTCCGGATAGGAGTCATCCAAGTTTCTTCGTCGATCGCAGCTATCAGATTCACTTGCTCGAAACTTGGTGCCGGCTGTTTTGAGATGGTTAATGCTCCGAAGATAGTGATGTTCTTCATACTAGCTTGCTTTGCTAGTTCGTCGGCCTCTTGGTTCTCTTCTCGAGGAATGTGTTTGATTTGATAGTGATTCAATTGATTGAGCAGCAGCTTGGTCTTTTTTAGATATGCTGTAAGTCGTTCTCCTCGAGTCTGGAAGTCTCCCAGTATTTGATTTACAATAAGTTGAGAATCACTATGGAGACATAAAGAGCCGACTCCAATCTCCAAGGCCAGTTCTAATCCAGCTATCACCGCTTCGTATTCTGCGTCATTGTTGGTGGCAGCGAATTCCAACCTTAGGGCGTAGTGCAGCTTCCTTCCCCTGGGGGTGATTATCACAACACCTGCCCCCGAGCCTTGTTCGTTTGACGCTTCATCTACGAAGAGATTCCACTTGATATCTTCTGCTATTTCAGATTGGTCCTTACCTTCGTTAGTAGTGAATTCGGCAATGAAATCAGCTATGGCTTGCCCCTTAATAGCGGTGCGAGGATGGTAAATGATATCATATTGACTTAGTTCGATGCACCACTTAAGTAATCGCTCAGAAGTGTCGGGGCGATGGAGCACTTGCCTTAGCGGTTGATCGGTTAAAACTCTGATGGAATGAGACTGGAAATAGTGTCGCAGTTTCCGTGACGTGATAAGAAAACAGTATGCTAGCTTTTCAAGTTTAGGGTATCTGGCTTCTGCCCCTGTGAATCTCTTTCTTACAAAGTATACGGGTCGCTGCGCGCGGTTGTCTTCTCTCACCAAAGCGGCACTCAAAGCGTGGGACGATACAGCAAGGTATATGTATAGTTCCTCGCCTTTGTTTGGAGTTGAGAGTACTGGTGGTCTCTGGAGGTGTCTGATTAAGTTAAGGAAGGCTGTCGAGCATTCGTCAGTCCATTCGAACTTTCCTTTGTCTTTCTTCAGAGCTTCGAAGAAAGGGATGCATTTGTCGGTTGCTTTAGAGATGAACCTACTCACGGCGGCCACTTTCCCGTTTAGGCTTTGCATCTCTCTTCGAGTGGATGGTATCTTGATATCTTGCAAAGCTCGAACTTGTTCGGGGTTTGCTTCAATCCCCCTGGCATGAACGATGAATCCCAAGAACTTTCCCGATGATACTCCGAAGGATCACTTTAGAGGGTTCAGTTTCATTCCATATTGGCGAAGTACTTGAAACATCTCGTCCAAGTGGTTTATATGATCGTTGGCTTTCCTCGATTTTACCAGCATGTCATCCACATAAACTTTCATAGTTTGTCCTATTAGTTCCGCAAACATTTTATTGACAAGGCGCTGATAAGTAGCTCCGGTGTTTTTAAGTCCAAAAGGCATTACTTTGTAGCGGTATAATCCCCGGTCAGTGATGAAACTAGTGTGGTCTTGATCGGGGACGTGCATAGGGATCTGGTTATATCTCGAGTATGCGTCCATAAAGGATAAGAGTTCATGCCCGGCAGTGTTTTCCACGAGTTGGTCGATTCGGGGGAACGGAAAGCAGTCTTTCGGGCAAGCGTCATTTAAGTTGGAGAAATCGATGCATGATCGCCACTTCCCGTTAGCTTTCTTTACCAATACCGGGTTGGCGATCCATTCTGGGTAGATGGCTTCTCGTATGAAGTCATTGGCAAGTAGGTTCTTCACTTCTTCCTCTTGGGCTGCTGATCGTTCTGCCCCCATGCTTCTCTTTTTTTGCTTTACTGGCACCTTCGTGGGATCGATGTTCAGTACGTGGCATGCTACATCTGGGGAGATTCCTGTCATATCGGCGTGTGTCCATGCAAATACATTCATGTTGTGGCGAAGAAAATCAATGAGTTGATCCTTTAACTCTTCTTTTAGTTGAGATCCGATTTTCAATAGTCTACTTGAGTCATGTTTGTCTACAGATACGAATTTCATAGCCTCTGCAGGCTCGGTGGTGGCCTCCTCCTCTTCGTCCCTAGGGTCTAATTCATTGAAAGGATCACTGGTATATCGAAGAGGAGGGGCTTTCTTTAGTTGCTATGCTTCCAAGCTTTTCATGCAGAGAGTAGTCTCTGCATTTTTCCCTTTATCTTTTCTGCGGTTATTGCGAAGTTCAGTTACATAGCAGTCTCGAGCAGCGTCTTGATCTCCCTCTACTTCTCCTATTCCATCATCGGTTGGAAATTTCACCTTCAGGCACCACGGGGCTAGGACAATTTGGAAGTCAGACAAGGCTAGTCTTCCCAAAAAGGCGTTGTAGGCCGAGTGGTTCTCTATTAGTACAAATGTTTGTTTCCGCACAGTGGAGCGGGGATGACTTCCTATTTCAACAAAAAGGTCCAGTTGCCCGAGGGGCATCTTCGTATCTTCAGTGAAACCATGTAATGGTTTGTTGCAGGGAGACACATCCTTCATTGATAACTTCATTTTGTCGAAAGCATGCTTGAATAGGATATTCACCGAGCTTCCAGTGTCTATTAAAATTCGGAAGACTTTGGCTGGTCCGAACCAGGCAGAGATGACCATAGGATCCATGTGTGGGTACTGTCTTCCCTCTAAATCACGCCTACTGAATGTGATGTCGTCATTCTCTTTCCGTTTCGGGTGGCGTTCTTCCATAACTGAATTAACGCAGCCTTCAGCGTTCCTCAGTGATTTACCGTATCTTTCCATCTCCGCCCAGCTTTTGTCGACGATGTGCGGTCCTCTTGATATGGTGTGGACCACTATCTTCTGTTGACTAGAGCTGCTGGTGTTGCGATTTCCCCCGCCTGTTTCTAGAGGGGGGGGTAGTCCAGGATTCTCATTGGCAGGAGTTGAAGTCCTGTTCTGGCCTTTTACATAGCGCTCCAGTCTCCTCCTTCTGATGTGTTCTTCAATCAAGTCCCGGAGATGGTGGCATTCATTGGTGTCATGTCCGTGGGATTCGTGGAAGCGGCAGAAATTTCCAGATTTGAGTGCGTTATCTGACTCCTTCTTGTGCGGGGGGCGCTTGTATCTAACTTCGTTTTGAGTGGCTAGGAAGATGTTTTCGATCGTTTCATTTAAAGGAGTGTAGGAGTCAAATCTTGGTCCTGGTCGATATAAGCGCTTTTCTCCCTTTTTGCCCCCAGCATTGTCTCTAGAGTCATTTCTTCGAACATCCTTTGCTGCAGCGGGGACCCTGTCTGTAGCCGTCTTAGCCTGTTGCCCTGATTGCCTCTCAGTGGCAGCGTCCTCAAGTCTCATATACTTTCCAGCTTCATGGAAGAAATCAGGTAAAATAGCTGGTTTTTCCTTGATTAGTCTTCTAGCAAATTTAGTATCTGGATGTACACCACTGTAGAGGGCCATTAGGATAAGTTTCTCGTCGGCATCTTGGACTGCGGTTGCTGCGGCATTGAATCGGGTTAGATATGTTGCAATGTCTCTCCAGGTTTCTGTTTGATATTAGATAAGGAATAAGCGTCCTTGGGTTGCTCCATATGAATGCGGAACTGACTGATGAACTTTTCTTTCAACATTTCCCATGAGCTGATGGACCCTTGGGGTAGGTGGCAGAACCAGGAGGTAGCTAGATCTGTCAAGAATAGTGGGAAGCATTTACACAACACTCTCTCTGTTGCTCCGCTCATGAGCATATGCTGGGTGTACCTCTATAAGTGTACGATGGGGTCAGAGGCTCCCTTGTAAGGTTCCATCGTTGGCATTTTCCATTCTCGGGGGGTGATGGCAGTCTCGATATTGCGGGTGAAGGGGCTGGTTACCCTAGCACCTATCCCCCGGTCCCTTTGCTCCCGTTGGACGCACTCTCTGAACAATCCGCCATCCTTTCATCCGAACTTGGAACGGACAAAAATGAGTTTGGTTCTTCCCTGCGGGATTGATTCCATCCAGATGACTTGTAAGGATGGTATCGTCTGTCACTCCTAACATTCTCCAAAGGCTGCCTCTGGTCTTCTGGGGGCATGCTGGGGTCAGCCATAGTTGGCCCTTGCCTTGATCTTCCCCTGCTGGGTTCTATTCTCAGCACTTCCTCGGGTCCAACTTCGGGCTGGACCCCAGCTCGGCCCCGTCTACTGGTGTTTTCATGGTTAGGTAGCATGACAGGCTCAGCTACATCCGACCCCTGCCTGGCACCTCCCCCGCTGGGTTCGGTTCCAAGTGTTTCCTCGGGTCGGAATTCGGGCTGAGTCCTGGCTCGGCTCCTACCATGGTTGTTTCTGTTGTTAACCTCTTCGAAGAAGAAAGGTCTTTGTTGCCTCCCAGATCCTCCAGATTGGGACTCACCCCATGATTCAGTGTTGCGGTTGGATTCCTCAGCATCCCTTAGGCGTGACATGAGTTGGTCCATCAGGGCTTCTTGTTGAGATGCGAAGCGGTTAGTTACTTCAGCCACAACCCTGTCTAGATCTGCCCTAGTAATTGGTTGTTCCGCGGCAGGGGCTGTTGGAGTTGCCTGATTTTCATCTGGTATTGCTGTTAAAACGGGATGATTCTCTTGATTCGGGGACACTGGATCTGGGATATTGCTAGTTGTGACGTTCTTTCCTTTGTTAACATCTCTCCTCTGCCTGGAAGTCATGTTGCCGGAGCAAGGAATGATACTGTGAGGAAGAAGATTGAGTAGGAGAAGCTGTAGCTTCTAGCTCGATTCTCAGCGAAAGCACCAAAAATGTTTGCACAAAAAATGGACAAACACCTCCAAGTCGTATGAATTAGTTGATTTTATGTTGTTTCTAGTGGTTTGGGTGATTTATGCAAATATTAAAAAGCAGGGACTAAACTGTAAAAGACACACAGATTTATAGCGGTTCGGACAGAACGTGCCTACGTCCACTTTATATGTTATTCTCCTTTTTCTTTCAGATTACAAGTACAAAGCTGTGTATACAAATATATGAAAGTTGTTTGAAAGTTCCTTCCGTGCTTGAGCTCTCAAACTTGTCTGCCATTGTTGTACCCCTGCCCCCTTATTTATAGAGTGAGGCTGGGGGCAAGGGTCTTGGATGTATATAGCTGCTGGTGGGCCTGGGCTGAAGTAATCTGGCCTGACACATCTGGTTGGTTCGGTCGTAGCTGGACGAGGTTGATTTGGTGGTAGGCGAGTGGCTTTCATTCGGTGGTGCCACCTTGGGTTTGGTTCGGTGGTGTGTAGGGTTGGATCGGTGATGTGTGGTTGGAGTTTTGGCTCGGCGTGGGCTGGTTCGGTGTGAGGTGATTCGGTGTGAGGTGATTCGGTGGCAAGATGGAATCATGGTAGATGCATGGCGTTTGGTCCGGTGGAGGTTGGTTCGGCGAGCATGGGAGAGGGGTTGGTCCGGTGTGGGCTTGATTGGTGTTGGATCGGCAGCAGTTGGAAATGGCTTTGGTTGTGAGTGGTTCGGCTAGGCATGGAGATGGAGTTGGACCGGTGATACCCTGGTTCGGCTAGGGATGGATTTGGAGTTGGTGGTGAAAATTCGTCCAACAATATACAAAACTATTAGTTTGTAATTTTATGTGCTACTAAACGCACTTCAATTTCCTTTTATTAATATCATATCCAAAAATAGAAACAAAATTGTTTATTGTACATCATAATAATATTATTGGTGCTTTCTGCCATAATTAGATATATTTATTACTACAGATATTCCTCAAATGAGAAATTAAACTCATCTTCCTCCCTAATTTTAGAAATAATATTAAATGCATTGGCAATCGATTCACTCAAGTGCCAATGAGCTAGAGCCATGAGAAGATGCATTGAAGAGTCTATATGTGTGTGTGTGTGTGTGTTTACATATATGTGTGTGTGTGTGTGTGTGTATAGTTTTATAAAAGAGAAAGGTAATAGTATATTATTCTAAATTTTGTATAATTGAAAAATATTGAAGACGACATTTTAATCTTTTTAGCCTTCAATAACCATAGCTTTGAAAAATTTTGTTGTTAATGAATATTTGGATAAAATTATTAGCAGTAAATTATTTTCATAATTTTGCAACTAATAGTCGTGTGGTAGAATGTTGGACGATGTTGAACTTCACTACCAAAGTTCTAGTGTTCGATGAAAAAGCCGCTTGTGAAGTTCAATCAGCAAAATTATGATTTATTGTCCATTAATTAATTATTAAATGATGCAATGTAATATTGGTATTAAAATGAGTAAGTTTATAAATGGTTTTATTTGAATTTACAATGCTATTAGTAAGGACAAAATGACTTACTTTCAGAAATACATACAATTTAATTATGCATGATCTATAAACTTACTTGATGAACCAATTGCTAAGTTTGAAGGCCAAGTGGCGAAAGTATTAATTTACATCTATGATTTCATTTTTGAAGACCATGTTATATTTTATTCATTATGCTTTTAGTCTAAAATTGAATTTGATTACGAAAAAAAATCTAACAAAGAAGATGCTTACGAAATTTAAAATTTTAATAGCATGTTTAATTTTTTGGATTTGGTTGTTGGTGGTATTATACATGAATATTATTATACCTTTTCATCTTTGACATTAAGTTGATTAGTCATTATTGAATGAAGGTGCCCATTAATGGTAATTAACTTATTTAATTAACACCAAGGAGGATTGATTCTAGAATTAAATGAAATTAGCTTATTAAAATTAGAATCAAGCTATAAATATATCAATAATATTTAACTTGAGTTATTTGTATTTAATTATCCATTTAGATTGAACTCAAATTTTAAACGCTAGATGTATTTATCATCACTTACATGTTACAATCGACAATAAATGTATATTCATTCTAATGTGTCCCCAATTTTAAGTTAATTAATATTGAATTTTTTTATATTTATCAATAATTATTTACAAATTGAAATGAATTTAACGTCATTTATTGCACACGTTATATTGTGATAAATGTATTCACCAGTTTAAATTTTAGTAAAATAAAATACAACTGATCTTGATAAATGATTGTTTTTAACTCTTTATTCGATTTCAAGTGAATTGGAGTCATATAGAGTAATATTACCATGCATCTGATAAAAATAATTAATTGCTAAGAATTCAATATAGGAAATTAGCATTATTCGTAGTGTAATGCTCCCAAGTTAGGAATAAGTTATAGTTGAAGTTAGTGTTTGTTGTATAGTTCCATTTGTCTGCAAAAATATTAGTTATACTTTGTGCGTTTTGAAATTAGTTAAGCATATTTATCTATAAGTTTGTCCGTGGTGTTATATCAAAGGCCAATCCAAGAATATTACAAAACAAAAGTGTATAATTTACATTTATATATAACTAAAAATAATTTAAAAATGCACAATAAAAAATTGTGTGAATTTTGTACGCGTAGCACAGTTCCTAATTAAATTAGTGTTCACTTATACACACCCTTAATCTCATTTCTTCTGCACTTTTTCACCATTAAAAGGAATTATGAGCCTGCTACAGGGTCAGAAATGGGAGAGTGCGAAAGAGTAGGGTTTGACGGAAAATTGGAAGGTCCATTGATTCTACATTTATTATTTTACATTATGGACGATTTTCTTTCGAGAAATCCGGGCCTTATAAAACTATTACAAAAGAATTACTAGTTCAACTTTGAAGAAAAACTAATGCATAACTCGTGCATTGCATACAGTAATGGTATGAAACGTAGTATTTTGACTTTTAATGTTAAAGTTGAAACTTTATTATATATAATGTATGATAAATTCAGCGGAATTGATAAACTATAAATTAAAAATGTTATTATCATTTATGTATAGTTTGTGTTATGTAGATTATATTTTTTTGGAGTAAAAAGATAATTTTATTATTCTTGTTAGCATGAATTAATATTCAAGTTGAAATTGATATATTTTAATGACTTTAGATGAATTAATAAATATTATTTAATCGGCTTTTTCAATTATATTAAATTTGAAATTATGCAGTTAGTTAAAATATATCTATCTAAGGGTAAATAGTATGAAAAAATTAAAAAGGATTTTGTAAAAAATTATAGAGAACTTAATGCGGAGTTATTTGAAGTTAAAAATGTAATTTTTACTACAATGTATGCAAAAAATTTGAGATAAATAATTATAATTGATTTACAAATAAACTTTGTTATTATTATTTATGAACACAATTTAAAGTACGTATGTGATCTGTATATCATTACAGTTGAATGCATTTTTTTATGATTTTTATTATTGTGTGTAACTGATATATAATTTTAGGATCTACTGAAGAATAAACTATTCACTAAGATTATTTAAATAGTTTAAACTTGAGATTTCGTAAGCAAATTAAATACGTGGATTTAAACAAAAAAGATTGGGGACAAACTAGAGGGTTGTAAATAATTGTAGAAATGTTCAAATGTAGGTATCCGAAGTTAAAAATAGAATTTTACAATGCGATGTATGATAAATTTATTGAGATAAATGAATAATAAATTAAATTCATCTATGTTGTTTATGTATGTTATTTGTGATATCTGATTTATATGTCTTTATATTTGAATGAAAAATCAATTTTGCCACTTTTGTTGATATGAAAATGATATACAAAATGAAACTGTCATATTTTAGGATTTATTACATGAGTTAACGACTATTCATTAACTAAATTTATTCGAAGAGTTTAAATCCAAGTTACATAATTAATTAAAATATGTTGACATAAATGTACAAAATTATGTGATATACATGCGGGTTTTGTAAACAAATGTAGAAATTTTAAAATGCAGGCATTTGAACTTAAAATAAGAATGTTACTATGCAATGTATTAATGTATTGATATAGATGAATCATAAACTAAATTTGTTATTATTGCTTGTGTATACAGTTATGTTTTGTGATCGACATATTTATATATCTAAATGAATTTTGTATTGCTCTTTTTGACATGAATATGGTACAATTATTGAAATTTTCATATTTTGATGATATATTAGACAAATCAATAAATAATAGTCCGCTAAATTTAGTTAAGTAGTTTTAAGATTACGTGATTAATTATAATATATGAAGTTAAATGTAATATTATAAGGGAATTGAGGGGTTCCGTAAAAGGCTATCAAAATTTTAAAATGAAGGTATTTGTAATTTAAAAAACATAATTTCGTAATGTACTATATAATGAATTTATTGGTAATTTTTTTTGATATTTTTTCTACTTTGTTTTTAAAACCAAAGCTGAACTTAATCGCATGTTTCTAATGAACAATTTTTTTTTTTAAAATTCTCTACAAAGGTGCAAATATTTGAAGTTCTTTGCAAAAGTTTAATTAAATATTTACAGTTTTTACTACAATTATTTACAGTCTGGCTAAAACTAAAAATAACATTGTTTTCTTAAATATATTTTTGAGAAGGAACAATTGTGACCGTGTATTTTGAAATCTAAAGTGGGTATTTTACAACTTCCTTATTGTTTATGTTATATTGTATATCATGTGACCCATGTATCTTCGCTTTAATTAAAATGCAATTTTATCATTTTTGTTAACATGAGTACGATGTACATATTGAAATTTTCATATATCCATTAGTAGGCGAACTAATGAATATCACTTAATTTATATTTATTTAATTAGTTTAAACATAATATTGCATAATTAATTTGAATATATGGACTCGATGTAAAATATTAGGAGAAAGAGAGGCGAGTTTTGTAAATAATTTTGGTAATTTTAAATACAGGTATTTATAGTTAAATGTAAAATTTTACAATGCAGTGTATGATAAATTTATTAAGACAAACGGATAACAAATTAATGTTATTATTTTTTATATGATCTATGTACCATAATCGAATAAAAAATTAATTTTACCATTTTGATTGGTACAATAGTCGTATGCATATTGAATTGCGGTTCTTTAGTATTTATTAGAAATATTAATAAATATTACTTAATTAAATTTATTTAAACAGTTTAAATTTTGAATTATGTAATTAACCTAAATGTGTGGATTTGAATATAAAATGTTAGAAGTTAATCGATGAATAATTTGTATATAGGAAAATAGACACAAGGACAAACTAAAAAAAAGGATAACATGTTTGTTTTTTAGGCTGAAGGACAATGCTAGTTATAATTAGCAATTTGTATAGTGTAAAACTAAAAATAATGTTAGATATAATTAGCATTTTGTGTAGTGTGAAAGTTGAATATAATTATAATTATAACTAACGTTTGTCCTTCGGCCTAAAAATGAAACATGATGCTCTTCAGCCTAATTGTAAATAATTATAGGGTCCGTCTATTAAACCCCCGACATTTTCTCTTGACACCTCGGGGAAAATTTTAAAATTTTTATTCCAATTATACCATTTAAATATTAAATGGGTATCTTATTCAATTTACTGTGCCTTTTCATCTTATCTTCATCTCTCTTCCACCTGGTTCCATCTGCTGAAATTGACATGGAGGAGGAAACGAGCAATACAGATAATTACGTACAACAAAATCAGGTATGTTTTCTTCATAGCTACTATTATACTATAAACTAACATAGTCATAGTGCCATATACACTAGGAATTGCTCAAAACCTAGTTTACCATATACTAGGAAGTGATGAAAACATTGTCCGTTAAATACTACGTCCATTTTTTTACTTTGTAGATTGGGTGGGTGGCTGAAGAAGATGAAGAAATTGTCATGGATTATAGCAATTAGTTCACAACATATGACATGTGTAATTTATTTTACTATTTTGTAAATTAACTCATTTTCTATATTGATTTTTTTTATTGTATGAAGGTATTTCCAAATAGATATAAAATAAAAGAATGGATTGATTCTACGGCTAAAAGGAATGCGATGGTAGTGATAGTTTTAAAATCGGATATTAACAGTAGCGATAGAAATCCAAGAATTATATTTGGATGTGAGAGAAGTGGAGCATATAAAGAGTACAAAGGAAAGAAATCTAACAGTGCTAGATTAACAAGTACAAAAAAGTGCAATTGTCCATTTCGTTTGAAAGGCATTAAACTTCATAATTCAGATAATTGGAAATTAGAAATAATATGTGGTGTTCATAATCATTGTGCATTTTACAGTTTGAAAGGTCGCTCTTTTATTGGTCGAT
Organism: Allium cepa; assembly: GCA_030765085.1. Lineage (NCBI taxonomy): Eukaryota > Viridiplantae > Streptophyta > Magnoliopsida > Asparagales > Amaryllidaceae > Allium > Allium cepa. Next base: position 489,284,173 of record CM060931.1, read on the forward strand.
TAACGGAGGATGGAAAAAATTAGCCGTTGAAATGTATAAAAACATGGTGAAGCCAAAAGCCATTTTGCACACTATAAAACAAAATGATCCATCCAACAGTACAATAATTAAAACGATATATAATGTGCTTTCTAGGCACAAGAAAATGGATAGAGCGGGTCGTTCTCAAATACAATACCTCTTAAGCAAGCTTAAGGAAAAAATTACTTCGAACGACATCGTAATACCTTAGACGGAAGTGATATAATTACTAACATACTTTGGGCTCATCCTACGAGTATAAATTTGCTAAGAACATTTCCACATCTTCTTGTTATGGATTGTACTTACAAAACAAACAAATAAAGAATGTCGTTGTTGGAGATTGTCGGTGTTACGTCAACTAATCAAACCTTTTGTGTTGCTATTGCATATCTCGTATCAGAATGGGAAAATTACTATCTTTGGGCCTTAAATCGTCTTCAATTGGTAATGGTTGATTGCGACGTAGAAATGCCAAGTGTCATTGTCACGGATAGAGAGATGACATTGATTAATGCCATTAACATTGTTTTTCCCCAAGCAGCTCATATCCTGTGCAAGTGACATATCGAAAAAAATATTCTTGCTTTTATTCAAAGAAGAGTTACGGGTATAAAAAAGAAGTAAAAAAAAACAATTTTTTCAAGATTGGGCAAATTTATGTGAGTCCGGAAATATTAAGCAATATAACAATAATTTACAAGATTTGCATGTCCAATATGGTAAGTACTCAAAGTTATTAAAATATATTACTGACAATTGGCTTGATACATGGAAAGATCGATTTTTACGTGCTTGAATTGACAATTTTATGCACTTTGGAAACTACACATCAAAAAGGTAAGACACTTACTTTTTTGTTTCTTTATTTACTTTAGGTTTATTTATAACAATAACTTAATAACTAATTTCTTTTAGAGCCGAGGCCACACATGCTAAATTGAAAAAATATTTGGCCACCAGTCAGTGCAACTTCGAAAGAGCATGGGAGAGCATGCATTTACTGCTTGAACTATCGTTTACCGAACTAAGAGCTTCATTTAAAACAAGTCTTTTAAAAGTACCTCATGTTTATCATAAAAAAGAATTTAAAAATTTACGTAGTGTAGTTTCTCTTGTGGCATTAGATCTAATTCAATCCGAGCTTCTACATATAAATTCTTATGAAATTGTAGATGATGAGTTATGCGGATGTGTTGTTCGTAAGACACACGGACTTCCATGCTTTCATACGCTAGCAAATCTCGATCGAAATGTAGAAATACCTTTCAATTTGATTCATGTTCATTGGACTAGATTGCATATTATAAAAATGGGAGAGAAAAGAGATTTTAATATGAAGAAAAAGCTTGACGAAATGCTAAATGGAGTTATGAAATTGGAATTACCGCATCAAATGCAAGTGTATAAGAAAATAAAAGAGATTGTTTATCCGCAAACGTCAACTCTTGCATCTCCGATTAGCAAAGTCAAAACCCGAGGACGATCTCATAATAAAATTGATACTTCAACAAAACGGTTTCCTTCCGCATTTGAGATAGGTGAATGTGCTTTAACCCAATGTCGTGTAGCTAAAATACAAAAGGTTGATCCTTGTATTTCGACGAAGAAAGAAAAATTGATTGTTCGTAGACCTAAAAATATAAATTTAGGTGTGTATGAAAATTGCATACCAAAAGAGTGGAAGCCTTATATCGAAGGAATTGTAGACGTGAGCATGGATGGTAATTGTGGATTTAGATGTGTTGCTTCTTTCTTAGGATTAGGAGAGGATCGATGGTGGCAAGTCCGCAAGGAATTAATGGAAGAACTTGAACAACATCAAGAGATGTATGAAAAAGTGTTTATTGAAAAAGGTAGAACCACCTATTTGCTAAATGTACTTAATCACAAACTTGGCGGTGCCGAACCAAGTAAATGAATGATTATGTCCGAGATTGGGTACGTAATAGCTATGAAATATAATACTGTCATTTTTAGTATCAGTAAGAGTTTGAGTTTGACTATACCATCTTTAAGAGGAAAAATTCCATCTCAATTGTATCGTCATGAACTAGGGATTGTTAATGTAAACAATGACCATTTTGTCCAGGTATTATGCATTATTCATTTTATTTTCAAAAAATAGATGAAGGATTTACAATTACAATGAAATATTTTTATTTGTATAGGCCGTCTTACTAACGAACCATCCGGTAGCACCAGTATACATCAATTGGTTTAATAATCGCCATGTTGAAGCTGAATAATGGGAGCATATATTACGAGCTAGAAGAGAAGAATGAGAGATCATGGAAGACTGTGAAAATATGGCTATGTGGGAAAATTGTGACCGTGTTATTCTAAGTTAAAATGTAGTTTGAAATCAAAAATGTTGAATATCATTGTTAAACATCTTTACAAGATTTGAAATTGTTCTAGTAACTTTGAATTGAAATTGTTGTTCTGAAATTGAATTCGTGTTTTGTATATGCTATCTCTGTATCACTGCCAATAGTTATCCAGTACCTATTATAAATTGTTGATTGCAATACAATAGACGTGGCGTACAAAGAAGTCGCGTTAATAGAGTATGTTTACCTTAAAAGAAATAACGCTAGAATCGAACGAGGTCTTTGGAAAAAATAAAGCTTGAGAAAAACGTTAATTAAGTGTAACCCTCGTTGTATACAGGGTCTTCAAAATCAACAAAACCCGAGAGTTTTCCACATCAAAAAACAGCTAGAGAACGAGGTCAACATTTATATTACATCAAATGGAAACGTGGCTACCATAGATATACCGTTAACATCAGACATAGTATTTAATACTGGCCACGTGTGGCGTTAACGAGGATGTTTGGAAAATATCGTTCATGTTTAACATTGTCTGTATGTAAGTGTCGTTCCATACAGGGTATTGACAACAAATTTTACCTGAGAGTTGTTTATAGCAAATACGAAAATGCAAACGAGGACTGCATATAATCAACGTCCATGTTTTACGCGGTCAACTACGGAGACCACGTAGAAGCTAAACGATGTATAAATGTTAGTGTAGCTAACGACGAACGTTATTAGCACGTTATCCTCGTTCTATACAAGGTCAAGAATTTTCAACCTTACCCGAGAGTTTCAACCAATAGGAATCAAACCAATAACGAGGTGTACGTAAGAATAACGTTAATATTGGACGTGGTAGGTGTATTGCCCTCGTTCCTATTTGACGTTGTCTTCCTTACCGACCTCGTTTGTATTGGACTATGTTGCCTTGGTAATCTCGTTCCTAGACAATCAATTGTAGACAGAATAACTAAAACTGAATCATTTTAATTGTAGACAGAATAACTCAAACTCTTACTGAATCATATCAATTGTAGACACAGTATCAGAAATAATCAACAAATTGTATTCACTGAATTGCAGACAAAATTGTAGACACGGTATTAGAAACAAGCAAACTGCAGACAAAATTGCAGACAAAATTATAGACACAGTATCAGAAATAAGCAAACGGCAGGCAAAATTGCAGACAGAAGCAACAACTGTTAACAAACATCCATGTGCACAAAATACCATAACCATCCGTCAAACTACAAATTAACCATGGATAGACTACAAAATAACCATCCAATTTAACAACAGAAAGAGTCGAAATAGTTCCACAACAAGAAGTACAGTAACCGAAAACCACTACCTAAAACTAATCATCCTTTTTAACAAAACGAGCACAAATCTTTTTAGCTTTAGTAAGGGCTTTGCGGATTCTACCAAGATGAGCCAAACGTGAAGTCTCCGGTTGTGATGAAGCCAGTGTTATGCCTTCACTAATCACATCATTAAGCTCTTCATAGCTCTGCAGTGGAAATCGATAATAAGTTATTATTGCAAAATCAGATGTAAAAGAATAGTATATTGACTTTTACCGTGTATAAATGATCGTACGTAGGTCGATTACTACAGTGAATAATTTGTTCATTAACCGGATGAACTTTTAACACGGTGCGCTGGTAATACCAATCAAAATAATCACTTGTCACTGTTTCAGTTGATTCACGCAGAGGAATGGAACGATATTGTGCACTAACAACATGATTTGGCCATTCCAAATATTTTCCACAAACTCGTAAATCACTTTATACGTTGAAGCCGTAGCACATCGACGAGTGTTTTTACTAGTTGATTGAATAATAGGCCGCGGAATGTTTTGAACCCTTCCCAATTGCTGCAAAACACGGATGGGGTGATATGGTTCTACCACATTTAAGCATAATAAACAACTAGAATACCAAGCAATTTGCGAAAAAGGATGGAATTGTCTTGCATGCATGTAAGGATCAAAGACTACCTACAGGAATTTGTAAAAAAATAATAATGCAGTTATTATAACTTGAATTAAAAAAAATTCAAATGATTCAAGCCTAATAACACACCTCATGTTCTTGAATGTTATCAAGATACAGCCTTAGTTCCTTATGCGATGCACGATAATCATTTGCTGGATCCCAACGGGCCGCTCTTGGTGAACTTTCATTATACATTTTGGTTGATGGATGCAGATGTAGAAAATGTTCATATATCCATGATTCCAACAATCCAAGAAAACCAGCAACTTGTTTCACTTCTATTATACTCGCAAGACCGAGCTGCCTATATAGCCAACATAGAGTTGCTGAACCCCAAGAATAATTACGAACTTCATCTAAATTACCAATTTGGTTTAAATAACGTACAGACACATGAGACTTACTTTTATCCATGAATAATGTATTGCCCACTAAATACAGTAGATATGCACGAGCAACTTGTTTAATTTTTTCTTCTTTCCAATCATCGCAGACTCCATCAAAAATTTCGTACAATTTAGTATAAGGCAATTTGTATCCAACACTGTCCTTCATGGTATTTTTTGCTTCAATATCACTTATCCCCAAATTATTGACAACCAAATTAGTAATATCATTTCAGGAATAATTATATGTTTGTATTGATAATCCTTCAACCGGAATATGTAGTAGAGAGGCAACATCGTCTAATGTTATAGTCATCTCACTGAATGGTAGGTGAAATGTATTTGATTTCGGATGCCAACGCTCAACGGAACAAGATATAAGTACTTTATTTACCGAGCTATAACATGTCTCTACTAGAGAAAATAATCCGAAAGATTCCAAATATCCTTTAAAAATTGTTGCATCACTTGGTATTTTCCAATTTACAATCTTTGTACCATGGTTTACACATAACAGTGTATCTCGTTCCTAAAAGATAACTTAACATTATATTACGCTGTTGTGATATATAATTTATTCAATAGAATATTGTAAGATATACCTTGCCATTTCGTATCAATGAAGCAACGTGGGTATCGTAGCTGCTAATCACATCGGTTATTCTTGGTCCACCGAAAGATGTATTTTGTGTGCCACTAGAACCACCGATATCTTCATGCGTAAGATGCTCTTCAACATGTTGTGGAGGTTTCTCTTGAACAGGCTGTGGAGGTAGCTCGTCAATATGCTCCTCTAAATTTTGCTCTTGAACAACATGCTCAACATTTCGCTCTTGAATAACATGCTCGTCTCGATTTTGTTCCTCTGTTTGATTTGCAGTGTCTGGATTTCTCGCTTTCACGCGTTGATTTCTTTCGGAAGCCGTTAGGGGACTGCGTGTTGGTTTTTTTGAACTTTCTGCAACAACAAAACAAATTCTAAATCCATATGTAAACTATAATGCAAACAGCTTTATGTACGACTTATAAATTTCAAATACTGTCAATAATTTCATATGTAAACTATGACGTAAACAAATGTAAACTGTTTAGAGGTGCATATATAAATCCATATGTAAACTATGATGCAAACTGTTTTATATACGACTTGTAAATTTCAAATACCGTTAATGAATTCATATGTAAACTATGATGCAAACTGTTTTATGTACTACTTATAAATTTCAAATACTGTCAATAATTTCAAATGTAAACTATGATGCAAACAAATGTAAACTGTTTAGAGAAGCATCTGTAAATCCATATATAAACTATGATGCAAACTGTTTTATATACTACTTATAAATTTCAAATACTGTCGATAATTTCAAATGTAAACTATGATGCAAACAAATGTAAACTGTTTAGAGGAGCATATGTAAATCCATATGTAAACTATGATGCAAACTGTTTTATTTACGACTTATAAATTTCAAATACTGTCAATAATTTCATATGTAAACTATGATGCAAACAATGTAAACTGTTTAGAGGAGCATCTGTAAATCCATGTGCAAACTGTTTTATATACGACTTAGAGGGTTTTTAGGTTTCAAATACTGTCAATAGTTTGTTGCTGGGAGATTTTGTACCAAATACATTTCATTGTAGCAAAGAATGTCCAACACGAACGAGAATGTTTAACCAACCTCGTCCGGTCAAAATGTGGTTGTTGTCACAACCACGTTCGTGGCAGACGAGTTTGATTCAACAACCCCGTTCGTGTTGAATTTCGTAGTTCGCACACTTCTCTACTTAGCAACATCGAATCATGCATAGATTAGGAATTCGAGTAAAGAAATCATACCGTGCCGATGCTTGCTCCTTCTTTCCTTCTCCATGGCGCGACGACGACTGAAAGGCGCGACGACGACTGAATAGCACGACGACGACTGAAAAACGAGCACGAATAATGGTTTTTGATCAGCAAGTTAGGGTTTGAGGCATGCTAGGGTTTGAGAGGTTTGAGAAAGGATACACGTTTAACAAGGAAGAGTGTAGTAATGAGATCAGACGAGGTGAGAAGAGTTGGATTTTTTATTTTAAAACAACGGGGTGGGAAGAGAAATTGACGGGGTGAGAATAGACGGATCCATAATCAAACCGACCGTTAGGGAGGTTTGCTTACTGTCATTGGACAAAATTAATTTTTCTGAAGCCAAAAAAAGTGGATGTTGTCTCATCGCGGTTTTCCTAAAAACGAGGATTTTGTCTCATCGCGATTTTCCTAAACTTTCTCCTTTTAATTCGCGCATCAAAGATTTCAAATTCAAATCTATTATGATTTTCAAATTTTAAAATTTCAATTTCAAATCGACAATTTTGAATGCTTTGATTAATATTTAAATTTGAAATTCATATTTTCGGATTCAAATCTTAATTTATTATTTTCCAACATATTATTACTTAATGTTTAAGTAATATTAACAAAAATTTTAAATGTATATTTCTTATCAAAGTTATACAATCGAACGGTCGGTTTCTACACCATTGTGCGATTATACTAGTTAGTGGTTATAGTAGTTATATAAACTTTAAATTTGAAATGTAGCTGTGGATTTGGCGTGTAAGAAATTCTTTGAATCTAATATGATTCGATGCATAGACAGAATACACGCCTTCCGCCGTTCTCATTCCTTGAATCTGAATGTTCTACGCTATCATCAAATTACAATTCTGCCCTAACTCAAAAGAGCAAACCTTTGTTTCGTCATCAAAACCATGTTTTGCCGAAAGGAGACCGGAGGCAAAGCGAAGAATGGGCTGGAAACAGAAACGAACCGAGTGGACCCAGTATCATGTCAGTCAGAAATCGGTGAAGGCCATTTTTCAGTTCCCTTTGATTTGAGTGTGATCAGGATTGTTTATTTGGTTTAATTCGGCAGTGGAAAATTTGTGCCTTTTTTTGTGAAGCCGCTTCCTTCTATTGTGAGAAAAACCATTCTACAGAATCACTCCAACTGCTGCCATTTCTTACAGTTTCGTCTTATAATTGCGTTTTATTCTGTTTTTTTCTGCAGCTTCGACAATCATTGACGGGAAAGTTTGATTTTGAGGCGTTGTAGTATCAAAAGCTTGCAGACTGCTCCATGTCAGTACGTTAATTTTGTCTCTTTTTCTAATATCATGGATGTATCAAATACGTATAGTTACCTTATACGATTATGTATGTATTTTACTATTAAATATGTAAATTGGAATGTCAATCATGTCATTAAGCTTAATGACAGATCAACAATGGGAATAAAGAAAACTTAACAAGAGAGAATTAAGGAGAAAAATAATTTTCGTTTTATTACTAAAACTGAATAGATCAATACTTAGATAAATGCATATATTAATTAATTTAACTTATTAATAGAATAGACTATAAGTACTTATATTTTTTCAGATTGTATATATCTAAAATAATATATTTGGATTATTAAATAATTCTGAAATTAACGGCGTTAAGTATAATATTTCGCCAATTTATATTTGTTAAATAAATAAAGGTGAATTTGTAGAAAATTATCATTATTATCTTTGAATTTTAATATGTTAAAATGTTATTTGTAATAAAATATATTAAAATACTATATTGAATATTTAAAAATAATTATATATTTTATTATTTTCATATTCTAACTATTTAAAATGATATATTTCATATCAAATTAGTTTTATAATAATATTTCTAAAATATTACTGTTATTTCCAAAAATTTACGCTTTAAAATATTAGTTTCTAATTTTAGAATAAGTTCAATTTGTATTCTAAAATTTAGGAAATTATAAGTTAAATATATACTTGACTGATAACCTATATATGTGAAACAATTGTAAGCATATATTTATGTAATAAATTTGAAGGATAAATATTGAAGTACAAAATCAGCACTGATAAGAATTTCTAATGTAACAAAAGATAAAAAGGTGGAACCCAGTGCACGAAGCTCCCGCACGATGCGGGCTCTGAAAAGGTCGATAATATACATAGTTTTGCCCTCGCATTGAGAAGAGGCTATTTTCAGAGTCGAATTTGGACGTCCAGATCACCATGTGGGCGACCTAACCGTTGCGCCAAAGCTCCACCTCTAATACAACATAAGATGATTAAGGAAAAAGCTAATCTTTTATTTTCTACAATTGCGAGTAGTAATAATAAAATAATAGAGCGTATCTCATTCATTGCATGTTGTGATGTCGTAAAAACATAGTATTTATACTTCAAATATATTATTAAAATAAAATTTTGCTATGCAATGTTCGATATATCAGTCATGAATTAAACTTTTTGTTATTGTTTATGCATAAAAAATTTGTTATGTGATTTATATATTTTTATATTTAAAAGAAAAATCCATATTACCGTTTTTTTAAATAAGAACGTGGAATATAAATTGAAACCGTCATTGTTTGTAATTTATTAGAGAAACTAATGAATATTAGTCACTTAAATTGATTTAAATTGTATGGATTTATAGTGTTTGGTTAAATACATAGATTTGAATGTAAAATGATAAGAGAAAAATGATGAAAACTTTGTAAATAACCGTTGAAATCATAAAATTTAAACATATGAATATAAAATCATGGAAAAATTAAGGTAATATTTTGGATAACAATAAATTGATAATTTACATGGATTAAAATTTCCGAAGAGAATTAAGGGGTGAGGTGAAATTTTTATAACTCCTGAGATGGTTTGTAATTTTTAAACCTTTCTATTATCTAACTGACGGTTTATTAAAGTATTGTCATTTTTGTTTTTTATGTGATCCGTATATTTTAATATAAGGATGAAAATTTAGTTTATACCATTTTGTAACAATGAGCGTGATATACTTGTTGATATTATTATCTTTATTATTTATTAAATAAATTAATAGATAATGGTTAATTAAATTTATTTAAGCATATTATAGTTAAATTATTAAATATACATGCTTAAATGTAAATTATATATGAAGACGGAGAACTTTGGAAATAATAGTAGAAATAAAAAGGTGTAGGCTTGTGAATGTAAAGCGATAGTATAAAATTAATAAAATATCGTAAACAATTGCAAAAATAATAAATTGTATCGAGTATTTAAAATAGAATATTAATAGATATCTAGAGAAAGTTAAGTAGAGTTGAAAAAAATGCTAGAATTGATGCGAGGGCCAAAAATTCTTTTGTTTTACTATTATTTAATAGATTGGTTTATTTTCGCAAACTGGTATACCGGTCATTATAAACAAGACAACCATTATATACTAGACTTGGCACCTTATTGCACTATATTGCCGATTGTTTTTGGACTCGAAAGGTGCCTTAAATTTGAAGAGCACGGCTTCTAATTTTTGCAATCTTGTTTCTTCAATTGTAGAAAACACGCTGCTACTGTTGAATGCTGAAGATTTAGAATAGACACTTTCTAAGGTATCATGCTTTTTCCAATGTATTGCTTACGATTATTGTCTATTTTTATTAGCAAGATGTAAAAAGCATACAAGAAGTGCATGGCTAGATAATTGCGAATCGTATAGATGTTCAGTATATTTATGCATAAATGGTGTGGATTTGGACTTGACCCCAATGTTGATGGGATGTGTAAAGGTGGTTCGTTGGACGTGTGTAACGATTGAGTCATGGAAATGCATGGCCAATCATGCTTGGATGACCATTCGATTTCTTTTGAAACTAAGTAAGTTAACTTGAAGTTTTACACAAATTGACAGTCGCTAGATCAGATAATTTTAATGGTCAATATCATTGCACGTAACCAATATTTGAACAAAATTAATGAGGTTAATGCCACATTTAATTTTGACCTTGAAATTTACATCAATCTAAGTATTAGATTCGCATAAAATCTTATAACATTTCGATTGATTTGCTTCATTTTCTTTTTTTTTTAAATTTATTTATCAACATCTTAGAAACATACACCGAACCTATAACAGCCCGCAAATCCATACCCCTTTTCCTAACCTGAATAAAACATTCAGTTAAACTAAAATGATGATATCTCATTGGAGTTCTAAGCCCTGAACAGTCCCCTTGCTTTGATAACAACGCGAGCGCCCACCAAATCCCTAAATTGATCGCAGGCCTCCAGTTCCAAATGAAAAACTCGAGCCTCCCAACGCGGCCAGTATTGAGAAACTCGACCACATCCTTGCATCGTCGAATCGCTACCCAGAAGCGGCTTCATGTGGAGTCGACCTGCTACGCAATCGGCCTCACTCGTACGTATCTCGATTCTTCCTCGCGATCGAACGCGATTTAAGCTTGAATCGAGATACCCGATTCCAAATCGATCGCCAGTCCCTCGCTGCTCTCCTTCCCTCACGCGACCACAGCCTCGCCAGCGCGAGCGACTCAATCCACTGACCTGCCCTCAACATCACGTCGCGGTTCAATCGCATCCACAAGCTTGACCAATCCCTCTTTTCTTGCACGCGATTTCGGATTCTCAATTTAAAACAAGAATTATGATAAGGGAAATGAAGCCGATCGATTGAATTTGTAGGAGGAGAAAACAAGAAGAGGAAACAGGTTCGATTTCGATCACGAAATGGAAAAGAGACGTAATGATTTTAAACGAAAAGGAACAGCTTGCTTCAAAAGACAGAGGAGAATAGGTCGGCAAAAGAAACAGGATAAGGGATGGTGTGTTCGAGAAGGCAAAGGAAGCGTGTTGAAGACGCCTTGCTACAGTGTTCACTTATTTTTAATTCAAATTCGAATTGATTATTATCAATTAAAGTTTCAGCGCGTTTATATATCGTACACACATATTAACTTCGATCAATACGAAATTTGAGATCCGATAATAATACAATATTACGGATCCAATGGAACTGGTTTCGTCGAATTCCGAGACTGTGCCTCGGAAGGTTATTTTTAAATTCAATTTAAACGATAAAATTTCAAAACTGAACAAATGACTGTTAAATTCAATTTTATCACTTCTATTATCTTCAATGTTATCAATATAAATTTTACAAGCCTTCAAAATATTTTTAATAGGCTTAGAATTCCAGATTCAATATTTTACTCAACTTCAAGTTATTTAATTCAATAATTTAATTATCAAATAAACTGTGATTTTCGTAATTCAAGTTAAAATTACCCTATTGAATATTTAAAATCAATTAAATATTCTGATTTTGAATGCTTGAAAATTCCGGGTCGTCACATTCCTTCCCCCTTAAAAGAATTTCGTCACCGAAATTACTAATGAGGAAGAATGGTCCAATACTCGTTTACCTATTTCCCCCAAAACCAACAATTCAACATCTAACCAACTATCTTTTTATAAAAGATCCATTATCACTCTTATTAACTTCTCAACTCCCTCATAGTTTCAAACTATACTATTGGTTTAACCATTCAAGTTTCAATTTAAAACCAAATTTTGAATTATCAAAAATTTTCTTAAAATTTTTCTAACTTCCTAAATTCCCAAAAATTTCGCCAGCGTCTCCTTTGCGTGGCTGACTCGGTACAGCTACAAAATGGCTCTACGGCCTTCCAAATCTCAAAAGAAAACAAAAAGCCAAGTGGCTCAATCCAAAAACCCAATCAAATTTCACATCAAGTTTAAATACATACCTTTTTGTCGGGCAATTCAAATTTATCTTTCTGAAATCAAATCCAATTCCCTTTTCCTTTTATAATACCTGCATATCCTGCTTAGCACTAATACCCAATCACAATATTCCAAAAACATTTTATCGGTTTCCTTACCAAATGTCAATATTCATCCAAATATCAACTTGGAATATATTTGTAAAATCAATTCCAATTAAGATTTCACCATTCCTTACTTAAGTTTAGTATAAGCATTCTATATGCTTCTTTGTTTGTTTTCACTTTACCACTTTAGTTAATATCTATTTCTATTCAAATTGATTTCCACATTACATATGAATTTCATTTATTTTCAACTTTGAACTTTTAATTTTATCTTTCATTTATAACTAATTTATGTCATTACTTTAATTAGTTTCATTTACTAACTTATTTTAGTTTCCAATTCTAAATAGTTTTGTCGTTAACAAAATTTTTCAAAATTTTCTAACTCACAAAATTTCTGAAATTTTTTGGCTGAGTCCCCTTTGTACGGAGGAGCTTTTGCAATTTGACAAAAGAGATAAATATATATACATCGACCCACACGGTCGGAAAAACAAAAAACAGTTCATATTTCCTATTTTTATTGCGTAGGCGTACCTTATTTAGCATTTTAAACAAGCGGCTTATTACTTTTAGCAAATAGCACAACCAAATCCAGCCACACGGCTCCCAGGTACCTGTACTTACTCAATTTAAACATGTAAGTACCAAATATATGCAGTTTAACTATATTTCACTTAGTTACAATGGTTAAAACCAAGGATTGAGGTTTCGGCCGGTACCCCGAAATTTCGGGGGTACCGGACCGTTACCGCTCGTGCCCGATCCGAAACCGACAGTCAAAATCGATTTCGGATCTAGGGCAAAAAAAAAAGGAATCGAATCATTTTTGCTAAAACAATCAGTGCGCATGTGAAGAAACAGTGAGATGAAGACCGAAAGCAACCAAAAAGCAAAAGAAATCGAATAACATATCAAATCAGAAACTTTATTCACCCAAGCGTGAATCAACAGTGAAAAGCGAATGATTAATTCAAGTTGAAAGCCTATAAAATACAGTGCTTCAATTACATACAGCATCAACCGGGATTTCAATTTCTGCTCGCGCTTCAATTTCTGCTCGCGCTCAATTTCTGCTCGCGCTTCAATTTCTGCCCGTGCTCAATTTCTGCTCGCTTCAATTTCTGCTCACGGTCACGGTAATTTCTGCTCGCGCTTCAATTTCCTGTTTTTTTAATCGAGAACTGAAAATCACGTTTCGTATGATCTTTTTAATCGAGAACTGGAAGCCGCGATTTAGGGCTGGGGAATGGAAACGTGATTATGAAAGAGGAAGGGCTGGGAATGGGCTCGGCTTGTCATTTAATTAATTGGGTTGTTAGTTTATAAACTAATATTGGCTGTTAGGTTTAAATGGGCTGTTAGGTTTAAAGTTAAATATTGCAGCTTGGATGTTAGTACCATCACATTACAAATGCAATTACATTATACCAACACATGATTAGGAATATAAGATATAAGTTTTATTATCATACTATATTCTATTGACATTTTGGTGTTTAACTTCGCATAGAAAAGTTAAATATACCGGCAGCATGTGGTAAATGTCATTTAATTAAACGCTCTGATTTACTGCAGTTTTTTTTATTTACTTGCAGAGAAGCATGTTTTTTATTTACTTGCAGAGAAGCATGTTTTTTTTTACTGCAATTTTTTTTTACTTGCAGAGAAGCATGTTTTTTATTTTAATTTTATTTGGAGCTTAATTTAAGTTATATTGTTCACAATTTATAGGTACGCTATGGAAAATCAAGCAAACACTACAGAGATCGGTTGGAATTATGGTACCCCAATCGATGGAAATGTTCGAAAAACAAAATGCAGTTTTTGTAGTAAACAAATCAACGGTGGCGGTATTACCCGTTTGAAAGAACATTTGGCAGGTGTAGGCGGCAATGTAATGGCATGTCCAAACGTTCCTCAAGATGTCAAAAAATTAATACGAGATCATATTGTTGGAAAGAAAAATGACCGTAATAAAGGAAAACTAGAGAAACAACGTGTATAACAAGAATTGATGAGTAGACCTCAACAACATGACTCGAACAGTGAAGATGATGAAAATGAAGATGATAGAAATGTTCGTCGTGCTATGCGAGAAAGCAGAGATACATTTAGAGAACAGGAGATGCAAAGATCTTACAAACAATCAGGTGTCGGTTATAGTCAACCAGACCGTAATGTACGTAGTAGATCTACGAGACTAGAGAGTGATTTTGAAACTCGCTCTATTGCAAGGATTGATTCATACATGCAGAAAAAAGGAGGTATTTTTCAACCTTCTATTAAGTCTGCAATGAAAGGCATTAAAAATGCTAAAAAGCACATAGGTCGTGCAATTGCTAAATTCTTTTACTTTAATCACATTCCACATAACGTTGCAAATAGTCCTTATTATGCAACGATGGTTGATGCGATTGCGGAATGCGGTCGTGGAATAGATCCACCTACCGCATATGAATTATCACATTCATACTTGGAAATGGAATTAGAAGAAGTTCGATCATATATTACCACTTTTCATAATTTTTGGGATGAATATGGTTGTACGTTGATGTGCAACGGTTGGAATACTCAGAATCGACGAAAAATTATAAATTTTCTTGTGTACTCCACCCATGGGACGATATTTCTCAAATCTGTAGATGCTATTAATGAATTTCAAAGCAGTGAATATATATGTGGATTGATGAACGAAGTTGTAGAGACCATTGGAGAAAATAGAGTAGTGCAAGTAGTGACAGATAATGGGGCCAACTATAAAGCTGCCGGTCAATTGTTGATGCAGAAAAGGAAACATTTATACTGGACGCCATGTGCAGCACATTGCATTGATCTGATCTTAGAAGATATCTCGAAAGAACCGGAGGTAACATCTATCATCTCAAATTGTCAATTAATAATGACATTCATATACAATCATGGTTGGTTACTTTCCATAATGAGAAAAAAGACAAATGACAAAGAATTGATCAGACCGGCAGTGACTAGGTTTGCCACTCATTTCATTGCATTAGACTCTATTTATAAACACAAAAATGACTTGAGAAGAATGATTGCTACAAGGGAATGGACATCTAAAATGCCTAGACTCGCTGTTAAGGACAAAAGAACTGCAACCAATGTCTCCGACTTGATTTACAATGATACTTTTTGGACTGCCGCTGCTTCCATCATTCTTGTATTTGAACCACTAGTCAAAGTATTAAGAATGGTGGATAGTGATGATAAAGCAGACATGGGCTACCTTTATGAAGCGATGGATCTCGCGAAAGAGTCAATTAGGAAAAACGTTGGCTCAAGGCAATCAAAAAAATGATGGGACATTATAGATAAAAGATGGGAAAAACAACTACACCGGCCAATTCACGCGGCAGGTATTTTAAATTATTACCTTACAAATAGTTAAAATTCATAATATTCATATTCATACTATTTAAAATATAGGTTATTTTCTTAATCCTATCATTTAATATGGTGATGCGGTAAACGATAGTGAAGTGTTAAATGGATTCAACAACGTTGTTGAAAGAATGATCCTAGACATATTAACACAAATCGAGATTGGAAAAGAGGTAAATTGCATCAAATGTTTTATTCAAAATATAGATCCAATATTTAATTTTTATATCCTCAGGTGGACAATTACAGAATGAAAGTTGGCGCATTTGGCTCTTCAAAAGCAAAATCAGCTATAAATAGTTGTTCTCCTGCTCAGTGGTGGTCAATAATTGGTAGAGAGGATGCTCCAAATCTAACACGCTTAGCAATGCATATTCTAAGTCAGACGGTTTCTTCTTCAAACTGTGAAAGAAATTGGACTACATTTTCCATGATTCATACAAAATTGAGAAATAGAATTAAAATGGAAAATTTAGAAAAACTAGTATATGTACATTACAATATGAGATTACGAGCAAAAAATGTTAAAACGTCACGATACAAATGATCAATTGATTGATCTGAATTATATATTTCATGAGGATGATCCATTAGCAGAGTGGACTACTGAAGTTGAATCAAGGTTGCTTGATGACGATCCTTTGATGGTTAATATGATGAATGATGCCATTGCTGCAGTGGATGACATACCTGCACAAACAATGGCAAGTCAAAGCACTGAAAATAGTAGTAGCTCCTCAAATGGTGATAATGACAATACTGGTGGTAACGGTATCAATTTAGCAAGTAATTATGGCCTTGATTCTACTGATGGTGGTGCTTCGCATAGACCAACTATACCTTACGTGAGAAGAAGAGGTGTGATGGGCAATCGTGACAGAAGAGACAGTAATTTGAATGTTGAATATGGACAACAACAAAATTATAATTATGTTAATAATCCGTATACGTCACATGATCCACCAAACTACAGACATTCTACTTCTGACTACGCCGGTGGCTATTATTATCACGGAGCAAACGAGATATATAACAGTGATATATCAAGCGATCAAAATAGTCAGACTACATGTACAACACAGAATGACGAACCCTCCTCATTTGATAACATGTTTGCAACGTTTCTAGGTACATGACAAATACAATATGGTTATCCACCATACCATACGACACAAGTGGATGAAGAAAATTGTGAGAACAATCCATATACAGCACCGAGAAATAGTTTTTGGATGTAGTAAATTTATGATGTTGTATGTTGTATTTTATTTCTTTGTACACTATAATAATATTTTATTGATTGTTCACAAGTTTATTAACAAACTACTGAAAACCGAAATTTGGACCGAAACCGAAACAAAACCGAAATTTTCAAAATTTCCGAAATCATCCGAAACTAACAAAATTTCAAACGACCGAAACCGAGACCGAAACCGAGTTCCCGAACCTTAGTTAAAACATATGAATTCTAAAAAAAAATGCACCTCAAACATTTTCCGTAAGCAATATATAAAATTTCATACTAATTCAACTATTTTCACTTAATTTATAAACCATTTTCATTCAATTTGAAGGGTTTTCAACCTATTCGGATACAACTTCATCAATTTGAATGGTTTAAAACACAATCGCTTACATAATTTATTTATTTTTAAGCAAACTGAACTCATATTTAGTTCGGTTGCTCTCAAAATCAAATTATTTTACTTCTACCAATTCATCAAATTTCAATTGCTTCCATTTACATCAAATGACAATTTATCATATGCAGTTTGACGAGATCTATGTGAATAAACAAGTATTTATGTTTTATAATTAATTTAAATGGATTTCAACTCAATTTATACTTAATTCTATTTTTAAAATTTATTCACAACCATTTATTTAGCTCGACCCATTCCAAGCTTACTCATTTCTAACCATTCCCGAATTAATTCAAACTAAACTTTAATTTTAATGGTCTTCCAATTTTTACTCATAGTCGAGCTTCTAATTATTCTCAATTTAAGGTAATTTACTTAATTTTTCCCACTTCAAACTTAAGCACTTCCATTTGATTCTTATTTATTCCCTCCATTTATTTATCCAATATAATTAGTTTATCCACTCAATCCATTTTGAATTTACATTTCCTTAAATATTATTTATAGCCCACCAAATTCTATTTCGATTCAAATTTACTTTCACTTGATTTAAATCCAACCCAATATCATTACACTTAGTTTCAACTTGAATTCAATTCAACTCTCTTCCATTTGTTTTAGTTTTAAGTTAATTTACTTCAATTTATTCAAATCTTTTTTTTTATATACTTGAGCTCATTTCAATTTGCAAATAAAGTTCTCTTTTCAATTTAACTTGATTCTATTTTAATCCAATCCCATTTCATACATTTTAACTTTTTAGATTCAGCTTATTCAATTTATTACAAGACCTTTTTCCAATTTATTTCCACTTATTTGGATTTTATTTGCAATTCAGCTATTACTATTTCAATCCAATTTCATTTTTATTCGATACATTTCAATTATATTTAATTTGTTAACATTTCACGTTAAATTTTAATCTATAACTCAAGTTCTGAATCCACTATCCATTTTCAATTTACCACCAAATTTCATGAGCTCACAATTCAATTTCATTTACTTCACTAACAATCCAGGTTGAATTTTGATTTATAACTTGAGTTTTATTTTCCAATTTCATCATAAACTCACAATTCAGCTTTATTTAACTATAATAGGTTCCATTTACACATTTCATTAACTAATTTATTAACAAATTAGTTCTTCCCTATTTATAGTTCAATACTTCATTTTTAATTCCAAATACCACTTCATTTTATTTTCTTAGTTCAATTTTATTTAATAATTCAAGTTTGGATTTTCTTTTTATTTTTCAATTCATTCAACAATATTTATTTTGGATTTTATATTCCATTTTCAATTTTATAAGTCACAACTTATTATTTACACAATCTCATTCATTCCAGGCTTGAATATATTCATCTTTTATTTTTAACTCAAGCCTTATGCTTATTTATAACCCAAGCATATTTCATTCCTATGGATTTTTAATTCTCTTATAAGTTATTTTGATTTATTTATTTCAATTCAATTCTTATCCAACTTATTTCCATTTATTCAGGTAAGAATCTAATTCCATTTGATAACTCAATTGAATTTTTATTCAAATTCATTTTTATTTTAACTCAGGTTTATTTAACTCAATTCGATTTCAATTTAATTTAAATACAACTGGATATTATTTTCAGCCTACCCAGTTAATATCAATCCAGTCAATTTTTTTATTTATTTCCCATCCAAGTTAATTTTATTTTTAACTTTTTTCTTTAAATTTACCTTCCAACATTCAAAGCTTATATTCCCTTCCTGATAAAAAAAATCATCTCAATTTATAAGCTTACAACTATCTCATCAGGATTTTTTAAACACCCGACTTTTGGTTTAGAATTATCTTGAAATCTCCAACATCTCAAATCTCATTTCTCAAAAAATTTAAACCAATCCTGGTTTTATTTCCAACAAATTTCCTTTGAAATTTTCAAAACAACTAGCTTTTCTGAACAAATTTATTTTTGACAGCAATCTGTCACTCAGAAATTCGAAAATGAATACTGATGATGCGGTCGTCATCATCAGAATTATTTTCCAATAATCTAAGTGATTTCAATGCTGTATCACTTCCAAAATTCATTCAAAACAAATTCTTTTCAGATATACCCCCAAGATAATAATGCTATCTTTTATCTTCAAAACACTTTCAAATTTCCAGGATTTTAAATTTCCAAATCCTGCTTAAATCACTTTTAACTATAATTCATTTGCACATGCTCATACAAATTATCATTTGATTATATTTCAGTTTATAATTTACCTTTATAATTCATATTTATAAATTTCATTTCATAATTGAATTTATCTCCTTAATCTTTGGTTGTATTTACAATTTCTAGTTAAATTTCCACTCAAAATGATAATAATTTAAATATCATCATTCATAACATCCAAGCAACCATATATTAGCTAAATAGTTTACAAAAACCCCTTTTTTATATCAAAAAAATATTTTTGGGTAAAATTATTTCATTCACCCATATTTAAAACAATACCGTGTCGATTGTTCTATTCAAGTGTTTAGAAACCCTTTCGATACAGTTGTCCAGACTGTGCCGACGAAGGTTCATATGCCACTCAATAAACCAATCAACACGATATTAAAATAATTTATATTCGCTAACAAATACGCACTCATATCTATTAATACTCTCAAACTCACTCTAGAGTACTACGGACTCTATTTTAAATGAGTAATTCCCACCAGAGCCAAGGTTATCACCAACCTAAGCTCTGATACCACTGTAACAGCCCGCAAATCCATACCCCTTTTCCTAACCTGGATAAAACATTCAGTTAAACTAAAATGATGATACCTCACTGGAGTTCTAAGCCCTGAACAGTCCCCTTGCTTCGATAACAACGCGAGCGCCCACCAAATCCCTAAATTGATCGCGGGCCTCCAGTTCTAAATGAAAAACTCGAGCCTCCCAACGCGGCCAGTATTGAGAAACTCGACCACATCCTTGCATCGTCGAATCGCTACCCAGAAGCGGCTTCATGTGGAGTCGACCTGCTACGCAATCGGCCTCACTCGTACGTATCTCGATTCTTCCTCGCGATCGAACGCGATTTAAGCTTGAATCGAGATACCCGATTCCAAATCGATCGCCAGTCCTTCGCTGCTCTCCTTCCCTCACGCGACCACAGCCTCGCCAGCGCGAGCGACTCAATCCACTGACCTGCCCTCAACATCACGTCGCGGTTCAATCGCATCCACAAGCTTGACCAATCCCTCTTTTCTTGCACGTGATTTCGGATTCTCAATTTAAAACAAGAATTATGATAAGGGAAATGAAGCCGATCGATTGAATTTGTAGGAGGAGAAAACAAGAGGAAACGGGTTCGATTTCGATCACGAAATG
The DNA here is from genome assembly GCA_030765085.1 of Allium cepa. NCBI lineage: Eukaryota > Viridiplantae > Streptophyta > Magnoliopsida > Asparagales > Amaryllidaceae > Allium > Allium cepa. The sequence goes on from CM060931.1 coordinate 489,305,014, forward strand.
GAAAAGAGACGTAATGATTTTAAACGAAAAGGAACAGTTTGCTTCAAAAGACAGAGGAGAATAGGTCGGCAAAAGAAACAGGATAAGGGATGGTGTGTTCGAGAAGGCAAAGGAAGCGTGTTGAAGACGCCTTGCTACAGTGTTCACTTATTTTTAATTCAAATTCGAATTGATTATTATCAATTAAAGTTTCAGCGCGTTTATATATCGTACACACACTAATTTCGATCAATACGAAATTTGAGATCCGATAATAATACAATATTACGGATTCAATGGAACTGGTTTCGTCGAATTCCGAGACTGTGCCTCGAAAGGTTATTTTTAAATTCAATTTAAACGATAAAATTTCAAAACTGAACAAATGACTGTTAAATTCAATTTTATCACTTCTATTATCTTCAATGTTATCAATATAAATTTTACAAGCCTTCAAATTATTTTTAATAGGCTTAGAATTCCAGATTCAATATTTTACTCAACTTCAAGTTATTTAATTCAATAATTTAATTATCAAATAAACTGTGATTTTCGTAATTCAAGTTAAAATTACCCTATTGAATATTTAAAATCAATTAAATATTCTGATTTTGAATGCTTGAAAATTCCGGGTCGTCACAGAACCAACAACTGAGATATATTAAATGAATTTCTTAAATGCTAATCAAAATTTCTTTGCACTAGATTTGCTATTATTTACTTACAAATGGTAAATGAATTTCCAATGTTAATAGGTTGCTCCTACAAAATTGGGTAGGGAAATAACCGATCTATGCCACCATATATCTATGTCTTATCTCTATATAATACACGAAGACAACTTTATAAAGTATCCATCAACAAAAGATATAAAGTAGCGCTCTCCTCGATTAGAGGACCACTCTTTCGTTAAAAAACCAGATGAATAAAAAACAAAAAATAGAAGATATAAAATATTAGTTTGAGGTAATCTTGAAGATATATGTTAATATTTTATATTCAATTTCAATTCTGTTATGATTGCTATTCGGTACATCGTGGTGAGTTTAATATTTTAGAGAGCCACCTCTAGGAATTTTATTAGAAATTATTTTGTTATAGGTATGTGCACTAATTCTCTTTCATGAATAAATGAGTTAGAGAAGAACATTTCATATTTATAATTTTTGTTAGGTTAATGGGATAACATCAAGTAAATGCAATGAAATGTAACTAATTATTAACGTTGAAACAAAAGTGAAATCTGTTTTAATAACAATGGTTCTTTCATCTTTACTACCAAAGTACGAATTTATAAATGATCGAATCATGTTTATTTTTTAGTATTTCCTTAACTTTAAATTATGAAATTAATTTTTTTACCATGTTAATTTCAAATAAACAAAACATCAAATTTAAAAATTCTTAGTGGTGAACGATGAAGATAGATTGAGCTTTACATATTCAGCTTTTGTTTCTCCATTAGATAATGCAAATATCGTAGGAATGAACGAGAAAGGTGTTAGTCAGAACTGGATTGGAGGATCAGTTGATGGCGTCGAAGGTTAAATCACCTACAACTGAGAACGTAAGAAGCGAATAACTTCTAATTTGACACTTATGGTTCCGAAGGTTTCGTGTAAATTCAATCATTTTAAAGACCTAACCGAAGAGGAAATCATACGAGAGCCGAGATTTTCACTTGTTGATATATCAGCTCCAATCCGTAAGAGTGGAGCTAGTTCGTGTGTCGATTTTTATTAGTGAAAGAGTCACTGTTTAAGGGTAATCGTTAGAGTACAAGATTAAAGATTTGGTTTCAAAATTCGATTGGGATGACTTTGATGTAATTCTTGTTGGGGATATTAAATTTCATTGGAATGGCTTTGGTGTAATTCTTGTCGGGGATATTAAATTTCATGTATAGCATGAGTGATTTTTTCCTTTTCATAGACTAGTTATTGATGTTGCCGAATATAATGTACTCAAAACTGATTCATCATTTGTTTTTTAGCTGATTCGACCACTAATACACACATATCAGTTTTGAGTACATCAACATCGCTACGAAGAAGAAAAATCAGACTCACTCTATACACGAAGTTTAATACCATAGCAAGAATTACCTCAAATCCATCCTAATCGAAGTTTCAAACCGGATCTTCAGTCTTGTCCTTCTCCAACGATTCCTCTTAAACAATGACTCTTTTACTAATAAAAATCAACGTAGGAGTTTGCTCCACACTTTCACATATTGGTGATGATATACCAACAAGTGGAAATCCTTGTTCTCGTAGGATTTCCTCTTCAGTTAGTTCTTCAAAATGATTGTAATTATACTGTATCGTTGGAACCACAAGTGCTAAACTAGAAGTTACTTCCTCCTTTCGTTCTCCTTTGTCCGTGATTTCACATTCGATGCCATCAACCGAATCTCTAATCCAGTTCTACTAAACACCTATCTCGTTCATTCTTGTAATATTTGCATTATCTAAAAAAGAAACATGAGTTTGATTTGTACTAGCTCAACCCATCTTCATTGTTCACCGCTAGAGATTTGTTGATTTGATGTTTTGTTGATTTAAAATTACATGATAAAAACATTAATTTCATATTTTGGTGTTGAGGAAACTAGTGCGAAGTTGTGTTGAGGAAACTAGTGCGAAGTTGTGCTACACACACGGCATGTTAAAAATGTTGTGCAAAAATTGCACAAATGCCGAAAAAACATAAACAAGATCCTGATGTGCCAATTTGAACATTACTCAATCTACCAACAATTATTCTACTCCAAATAAATTGTAAATGACTGTAAAAAAGAAAAAGAGATGCACAATATTTATACTAGTTCCACTATCGTCAAGATAGTGTACGTCTAGCTCAATGGAGAGAGATTTTATTACTCATGAGAGATTTCTAAAAGATTACAAGATAAAAATTTACATACCAAAGCCCTATATTAAAGTTAACAAAAAGAGACACTCCATTAGGGGATCGATTGCTGAATGCCAGGACGAGTTTACAACGAAGTCCACTCTCAATGTATAACCAGTGCAAATCCATGAGAGTCGTCGATTAAATTACCAAGATATGGTAAGAAGATAATGAAGACAATTTACAATTGTAACAAATGGTGTAAACATAGCACGTAATTCACCCATTCCTTTAATTAACAAAGATGTAAATGAATAATCCTAAAGCAATGCGTCTATTGAGAAAGAAATAATATGCATATCATTTTGCATATATTTTATTCCATAACGTGTGCATGTATTTTTTCCTTGTAATCTCATGCAAATGCAATCCAATAATTTATGCATTTTCATATTAAAAATAATGAACAAACGTGATTACTTTTCTTATTATCATAACTTCCTTCTCAATGCTCTGAACGACTTTCCGCCTCTTTCATAGTGAGGAACACATAATTCTCTTCAAAATGGCATATAATTTTAATCGTACACTCCACCTCGATTCTCGTAGGATTTTCTCTTCAGCTAGGTTTTCAAAATATTGTAATTACACTGTACCGTTGGAACCACAAGTGCCAAACTAGAAGGTACTTCCTCCTCTCGTTCTCCTTCGTCGGTGAGTTCAACTTCGATGCTATCGATCGAATCTTTAATCCAGTTTTGCTCAACACCTACATCGTTCATTCCTATGACATTTGCATTATTTAAAGAAGAAACACGAGTTCGATTTGTAAAGCTCAATCTATCTCATTGTTCGTCGCTGGAGATTTGTTGATTTGATGTTCTATTTATTTAAAATTAAATGGTAAAAAAATTAATTTCATTTTTTGACGTTGAGGTAACTAGTGCGAACACATGTTACGCACACGGTATGTTAAAAATAATGTTAACTAAATTAGTAAATTATTAATGTGCTAAAATGGTGTTTCCATGTCAAATTAAATTTCATTGTTAAATAATAGCAGCATATAGTGAGTGTCACATTGAAAATGTAGAACTAAATGAACTTTGAATATTAAAACGTTGAGTGATAACTAAATTATGCATGACATACTGAAGTAAAGAACGTATGGTATATAAATTTTATACCATTAAGGGAAGATTCCTTGAATTATTTTCATCGACATTACAAATAGTGGAAACCATAATTATTGATCTACTCTAAAGAAAAAAACAAATGGAAAGCAAACTAATATTATTCATCTATTCTACTTTCTTTATTTAGCTACGTCATTGAGTTACTTTAAATAATAATAAAAATCAACAAATGAAAGGTAGAAAACCCTAATTCTTGATCGCAAGAGGATTGGAATTTATTTTGTTGCAAAACTCGAGTTTTTTGATGATATCTACATTGAATTCGTTAATATTGAAAATTTGTTTGCCTTCGATTAAAGACAAATTCCATATACGTGCAATAGAAAAGGAGGAATATATCACATCCAATACAATTTTTTTGATATAAAAAAAATATAAAATGCACACGCTCAATTTATCCCTTGAACTTTAGCCTTCATTCATAAGTATCAAATATGTAAAATATAATATCAAATGAACTATTATGAACTCGAAAGAGATTAGTGGATGCTTGATTAACAAGATAACCTGGAAGTACATATTTCTGTCTTGTATGAAAAAATGCACAGGTAGAAAAATAATTGAAGGTTGAAAATGTAGAGGCAAAACCATTGTTTCAAATTTAAAGGTGCTACAAAATAGAAGAATCACAAACAAATGAAAGAGATGGCGATGGATTGATATTTATTTTGCAAAGAAAAATGAAAAACTCGTTTTGCACAGGATATTTATATTCAGATCGTACAAGGATTAAGGAGAAAAATATAATGATAATAATAATAATAATAATAATAATAATTATGAAAATAAGAGTTGAGTAGAAATAAGAAAAGAAAAATCAAGAAGATATTTATACATTGTTTATATTAATTTTATTCACTATTTATATTGTTATTTTCACGTTACTACCATGTTGTTTTATTCACTATTTATATTGTTATTTTCACTTTACTACCATGTTGTATTTCACATTAAATGATGTAGTTTTGTGCACTCTCCTTTCCACACCATCATTGTTATAGTAATGCTCACAATTTACTGCATCGTTTTGACCATATTCATTTTCCTCCATTGCTCATAGCATTCTATTATATTGCATTATATATTATATTTTTTAAATAATGTTATACCTCCTACTTCCATGAAACCTAAATTTTCTCATATTTGCCTTATTTTAATGTTTACAAATTATTACGCATGTAGACTGCTTATATGAGTGTACAGATAATGATCGAAACTTTTAATGTTCATGTACTGTATGTGAATACATAAAAATATTAATTACTATATTAGTTTGCACGATTTAGTTAAAACACACTCTATTTGGAAATATGGAAGGTGGAGTTATACCATCATTTAACAAAATGATAATAACTAAAGTATTTAACATGATTTATTCTTTCTCATGTTCCTATGAATTAACTAATATTTTGAACATTCTCACATACACATCTTACCACTACTATGTTGACACACTGATTAGTTTTATGCACTTTCCTTTCCACGCCATCATTGTTATAGTAACGCTCTCAATTTACAGCATCGTTTTGACCATATTCATTTTCCTCTCCTGCTCACAGCTTAATATTATATTGCGTTTCATATTATATTTTGTTAATACGTTGTTATACCTCCAAATTCCATAATTCCTAAATTTTCTCATATTTAACTGATTTTAACGTTTACAAATTATCATGCACGTAGACTGTTTATATGAGTGCACAAAAAGTCAAACTTTTTAATGTTCATATACTATATATAGATACTTAGAAATATTAATTACTATATTAATTTACATGATTTAGTTAAAAAACATACTCTATTTGGGAATCTATTTGGGAATATGGAAGGTGAAGTTGTAACATCGTTTAACAAAATGGTAATTACGACAGTATTCTAACATGATTTATTCTTTCTCATGTTCCTACGAATTAATGAATATTTAACATTCTCACGTACACATCTTACCACTACTATGTTAACATACTAATTGGCTTGTCTTGAAATATAAGCGGCATCTGAAATGGTCAAGCATCGTTCATGTTGAAGTAGATGACAGTGTAACATCTCCAAGCATGATTCACATAGGAAGTAACTACTTTTGTCAAGTATTGCATGCTGAGATATTCACCCATCTACTTAGGTAATTATAAAGTTACCATATTACTTTCACATATATTTTCTAGCAATGACAATTTTTTTTAATATTTTGTTTGAAACGATGCAATATCACTACGTGGCCTAATTATTTTATCTTCATTTACAGCTGTTTAATGATAGATGATTACATTTATTAGCAGGGCAATAACGAATAACCATTCATATTTAATATATTTTTACTTATACATCTCATAACCAACCGCAATCAACGTATCATTGAGATTTTAATAGCGCTGATAATATACTTCTGTTGCAATTTATTGTTGTTGCTTAGATTACTGATCTCTAAAGCTTACAAAATAGAATTGAAATAGTTTCATTAACATTCATTTGATTAGCATGTAGTTAATCATTTTAAAATAGTAGGAATTATTTTGCAAGGATCACAAATATTTAATCAATTTTATTGTTTTTAGAATGGTTGTATAGGGCAAGATTATTTTTGATTTAATTAATAATTGTTTCACCCAAGTTTACAAATTCGGAAGAGTGTCATCCTTTATGATATAAAAGATGGGGTGTTGTATATTTTGATGTAGAAAGTACATATGATGGGCCATACCTCACATAAGTTGTACAAATTCCCTAATCTTCATATTATCTAATTTTTTTCTTAAATAAGCCATAATTTGACCATGTAACACATGCATAACTTGAATGGCATGTTATATATTATGTAGATTGTGTTTATAGATACCGTTATTTTTTATTCTAAATATTTAAAATGAAATATATTGTTTGAAGTTCGTAAATAACATTATTTTTGAAGTTTCAGTAAATTATTTAGATGAGAGTATCAAATTGTGAGACATATATAAAAGTAATAAAATATAACCAAGGATGATACTATTTTATTTTTGACTTACTGAAATCGTGAGAAGCTTAATGACAAATCAACCGTGGGAATAAAGAGAACTTAATAAGAAAGGATTAAGGAGAAAAATAAATTTTGTTTTATTACTAAAATTGAATAGATCAATACTTAGATAAACATATATGTTAATTAATTTAACGTATTAATAGAGTAGATTATAGGTACTTATACTTTTTCAGATTGTATATTTCTAAAATAATATATATTTGGATTATAAAATTATTTTGAAATTAATAGCATTAAGTCTAATATTTCGCCGATTTATACTTGTTAAAGTAAATATAAATGAACTTATAGAAAATCATCATTATTATCTTTGAATTTTAATATGTTAAAATGTTATTTGTAATAAAATATATTAAAATATTATTTTGAATATTTAAAAATAATTATATATTTTATTATTTTCATATTCTAACTATTTAAAATGATATATTTCGTATCAAATTAGTTTTACAATAATATTTCTAAAATTTGGGAAAACTATACACTAAACATATTATTTTATTAATTTATACGTTTTTATAAAAATGTACATAAATTTTATAGAGATATATTACTATTATTTTCAAAATTTTACGCTTTAAAATATTAGTTTCTGATTTTAGAATAAGTTCAATTTGTATTCTCAAATTTAGGAAATTATAAGTTAAATATATATTTGACTGATAACCTATATATGTGAAACAATTGTAAGTATATATTTATGTAATAAATTTGAAAGATAAATATTGAAGTAATATTTTCCTTTCTGAAATAATATTAAGAAAATTCGTGATCTTGTGTGCTTTTGCGTATGCGCGTTCACATATGTGCATAATGATGGGTTCTAGACGTTAAATTACAAAATCAGTACTGATAAGAATTTTTAACATAACATAAGATGATTAAGGAAAAAATTAATCTTTTTATTTACTACAAGTGTGATTAATAATAATAAAATAATAGAGCGTATCTCATTCATTGCACGTGGTGATGTCGTAAAAGCATAGTATTCATACTTTAAATATTATTAAAACAAAATTTTGCTATACAATGTTAGATATATCGATCATGAATTAAACTTTTTGTTATTGTTTATGTATATAATTTTTGTTATATGATTTATATATTTTTATATTTAAAAGACAAATCCATCTTACCGTTTAAAAAAATAAGAATATGAAATATAAATTGAAATTGTCATTTTTTTATAAATTATTAGAGAAATTAATGAATATTAATTACTTAAATTGATTTAAATTGTATGGATTTATAGCGTTCGGTAAATTTAAATACGTAGATTTGAATGTAAAATGATAAGAGAAAAATGATGAAAAATTTGTAAATAACAATTGAAATTATAAAATCTAAATATATGAATATAAAATCATGGAAAATTAACGTGATATTTTGGATAACGATAAAATGATAATTCACATGGATTCAAAAAATCGAAGAGACTCAATAGATGAGGTGAAAATTTTATAACTACTAAGATGGTTTGTAATTTTTAAACCTTTCTATTATCTAACCGACAATTTATTAAAGTATTGTTATTTTTGTTTTTTATGCGATCCATATATTTTAATATAAGGATGAAAATTTAGTTTGTACCATTTTGTAACAATGAGCGTGATATACTTGTTGACATTATTATCTTTATTATTTATCAAATAAATTAATAGATAATGGTTAATTAAATTTATTTAAACATCTTATAGTTAAATTATTTAGTTAATTTAAATATACAGCCTTAAATGTAAATTATATATAAAAAACCGAGAACTTTGAAAATAATAGTAACTAGAAACAAAAAAGTGCATGCTTGTGAATGTAAAACGATAGTATAAATTTATAAAATATTGTAAATAATTGCATAAATAATAAATTGTATCGGGTCTTTAAAGCAGAATACTAACAAATATCTAGAGAAAGTTAAGGAGAATTGAAAAAAATGCTAGAATTGATGTGATGGCCAAAAATTCTTTTGCTTTACTATTATTTAATAGATTGGTTTGTTTTCACAAACCGATATGCCAGTCATTATAAACAGGACAACCATTATATACTAGACTTGACACCTTATTGCACTATATTGCTGATTGTTTTCGGACTAGCAAGGTGCCTTAAATTTGAGAAGCACCGCTTCTTATTTTTGTGATCTTGGTTCTTCAATTGTAGTAAACACACTACTACAGTTGAATGCTAAAGATTCAAAACACACACTTTCTAAGGTATTGTGCTTTTTCCAATGTATTGCTTACGATTAATTTGTATTTTTATCAGCAAGATGTAAAAGCATACAAGAAGTGCATGGCTAGATAATTGCGAATCGTATAGATGTTCAGTATATTTATGCATAAATGGTCTGGATTTGGACTTGACCTCAATATTGATTGGATGTGCAAAGGTGGTTCGTTGGATGTGTATAATGGTTGAGGCATGGAAATGTGTGGCCAATCATGTTTGGATGACCATTCGATTTCCAAAGAAACCGAGGAAGTTAACTTGAGGTTTTACACAAATTGATAGTCGCTAGATCAGATAATTTTAATGGTCGATATTATTCCACGTAACCAATATTTGAATAAAATTAAGGAGGTTAAAGCCAAAATTAGATTCGACCTTGAGATTTACATCAATCTAAGTATTAGATTCGTATAAAATCTTATATCATTTCTATTTATTTGCTTCAATTTTTTTTATTTTTTTTATGTATCAACATCTTAGAAACATACACCGAACCAACGACTGGGATATATTAAGTGAATTTCTTAAATGCTAACCAAAATTTCTTCGCACTGGATTTCTATTATTTAAACCTTACAAATGGTAAACGAATTTCTAATGTTTAGTAGGTTGCTCCTACAAAATCTTGTAAGGAAATTACCGATCAATGCCACCATATGTTTATGTCCATCTCTGTATAATACACGAGGACAACTTTATAAAGTATCCATCAACAAAAGATATACAGCAGCGCTCTCCTCGATTGGAGGATCACTCTTTCATAAAAAAACTAGAAGAGTAAAAAAAAAAAACAGAAAATATAAATATTTGTCTGAGGTAATCTTGCAGATATATGTGAGTATTTTTATATTCAATTTCAATTCTATTATGATTGCTATTCGGTACATTGTGGTGAATTAATATTTTAGAGTCACATCTAGGAATTTTATTAGAAATTATTTTGTTATAGGTAAATGTACTAATTCTCTTTCATGAATAATTGAGTTAGAGAAGAACCTTTCATATTTATAATTATGTTAGGTTGATGGGATAACATCAAGTAAATGCAATGAAATGTAACTAATTATTAACGTTGAAACAAAAATGAAATTTGTTTTAATAATAATGGTTCTTTCATCTTTACTGTCAAAGTATGAATTTCTAAATGACCGAATCATTTTTATTTTTTAGTATTTCCTTAACTTTAAAATATGAAATTAATTTTTTTACCATGTTGATTTCAAATAAACAAAACATCAAATCAAAAAATTCTTAGCAGTGAACGGTGAAGATAGATTGAACTTTACATATCCAACTCATGTTTCTTAATTAGATAATACAAATATTGTAGGAATAAACGAGGAAGGTTTTAGTCAGAGCTGGATTGGAGGTTCTGTTGATGGCGTCGAAGGTGAATCTTCTACAACCGAGAGCGAGAGAAGCAAGCAACTTCTACTTTGACACTTGTGGTTCCGAAGGTTTCTTGTAAATTCAATCATTTTGAAGAAGAGGAAATCCTATGAGAGCCGGAATTTTCACTTGATATATCAGCTCCAATTCGTGAGAGAGTGGAGTTAGTTCCTGGGTCAATTTTTATTTGTGAAAGAGTCCTTGTTTAAGGGGAATCATTAGAGGACAAGATTGAAGATTTGGTTACAAATTCGATTGGGATGGCTTTGATGTAATTTTTGGTGGGATATTAAATTTCATGTATAGCGTGAGTGATTTCTTCTTCTTCATAAACTAGTTATTGAGTTATTAAATCATTTGTTTTTTAGCCGATTCAACCACTAATACACACAGTTTTGAGTACATCAACATCGCTACGAAGAAAAATCACTCACTATATACACGAAGTTTAATACCAAAATAAAATTACCTCGAATCCATCCTAATCGAAGTTTGAAACCGGATCTTCAGTCTTGTCCTTTTCCAACGATTCCTCTTGGACAGTAACTCTTTTACTAATAAAAATCAACGTAGGAGTTTGCTCCACACTTTCATCGATTGGGATGATATATCAACAAGTGGAAATCTTATTCTCGTAGAATTTTCTCTTCAGTCAGTTCTTCAAAATGATTGTAATTACACCGTACCGTTGGAACCACAAGTGCTAAACTAGAAGTTACTTCCACCTTTCGTTCTCCTTCGTCGGTGATTTCACCTTTGATGCCATCAACCGAATCTCCAATCCATTTCTGCTCAACACCTACCTCGTTCATTTCTGCAATATTTGCGTTATCTAAAGAAGAAACATGAGTTCGATTTGTACTAGCCCAATCTATCTTCATTGTTCACCGCTAGAGATTTGTTGATTTGATGTTCTGTTTATTTAAAATTATATGGTAAAAAAATTAATTTCATATTTTGATGTTGAGGTAACTAGTGCGAACCCATGCTACGCACACGACATGTTAAAAATGTTGCGCAAAAATTTCACAAATGCCCAAAAAACAATATTTGTACTTCCGCAATCATCAAGATAGTGTACGTCCAGTACAAATGAGAGATTTTATTACTCATGAGAGAGTTACAGAAGATTACAAGATAAGGGTTTACATATCAAAGCCCTAAATTAGGGTTAACAAGAAGAGACGCTCCATTAGAAGATCGGTGGCTGAATGCCAGGATGAGTTTACAATGAAGTCTACCCTCAATATATGACCAGCGCGAATTCATGGGAGTCGTCGATTAAATTACCAAAATATGGTAAGAAGATAATGGAGGCAGTTTACAATTGTAACAAATGGTGCAAACATAACAAGTAATTCACTCATTCCTTTAATTAAAAAAGATGGAATAAATAATCACAAAGCAATGCGGTTACCGAGAAAGAAATAATATGCAAATCCTTCTGCATATATTTTATTTCGTAACGTGTATATGTATTTATTTGCTTGTCATCTCATGCAAATGCAATCCAATAACTTATGCATTTTCATATTAAAAATAATGAACAAACGTGATTACTTTCCTTTTTACTATAACTTCCTCCTCGATGCTCTGAACGATATCCCGTCCCTTTCATAGTGAAGAACACATAATCCTCTCAAAATGACATATAATTTGAATCGTAGAATTTCAACACTCCATCTCGATTCAAGTTCTCTTTTCAACATAAAACTCTTAAAAACGAACTCCACCTTCAACCAAAATCTCTTAACGAGATAGATATCAAAAATGAATACTTACCCAATGGGTTTCGACAATGCCACCGCCCATCACACCTTGCTAATGAGTTCAGACTATGTCTTCGCCAACAAAATGTTACAAATACCCAAAATCAAAAGAAAAGAAGATAGATACCAAAATAATCTCAAAGCCACCATGCCAAAAAATACTCTCAATCACCAGTCTAATCTCTCTCCTTCCACATATCTTATCTGGCAAACAACAAATTTCCCGTGGAAATCAACATCAAGACTCTCACATCAACGTTGAGCCATGAAGCATGTATCGTTGCCAAATCGAGTTGTCCTTTCAACACGCTAAACTCCTTATCACCAAAATTTCAAGACTGGAGCACTCTCTCAATATAAGCTCCTTCATCTTTATCTTTCATATTGCACAAAATCTCATTTTCCATCAAAATGAGTAATAACATAATTACCACTGGATCTACCACTCTTCCTCGAAGCTATTGATGCACAAATTTAACAAACTGCTTGCTCTGATACCAATCTGTTGAGCAAAATATATTGCTCTGATACAAATCTGTTGTGCAAAAATTGCACAAATGCGGAAAAAACAATAGACAAGATCTAAATTTGCCAATTTGAACATCACTCACTCTATCAACAATTATTCTATTACTACAAATAAATAGTAAATAACTATAAAAAAGAAAAAGAGATGCACAATATTTATATAGTGTACGTTCAGTCCAAAGGAGAGAGATTTTATTACTCATAGGAGAGTTATAAGAGATTACACGATAAACGTTTACCTGTCAAAGCCCTAAATTAGGGTTAACAAGAAGCGACACTTCATTAGGGGATTGCTGGCTGAATGCCAATGTTTACAATGAAGTTCACCCTCAATATATAATCATTGCAAATCCATAAGAGTCGATTAAATTACCAAGATATGGTAAGAAGATAATGTAGGCAATTTACAATTGTAACAAATGGTACAAACATAGTAAGTAATTCACTCATTTCTTTAATTAGCAAAGATAGAAATAAATAATCCAAAGCAATGCGTTTACTGAGAAATAAATGATATGCATATCTTTTTGCATATATTTTATTTTTCATAACGTGTGCATGTATATATTTCTCTGTCATCCCATGCAAATGCAATTCAATAATTTATGCATTTCCATATTAAAAATAGTGAACAAATGTGATTACTTTCTTTATTACCATGACTTCCTTCTCGATGCTCCGAATGATCTCCCGTCTCTTTCATAGTGAAGAACACATAATCCTCTTCAGAATGACATATGATTTAAATCATAGAATTTCAACAAAAAATAATGTTAACTAAATTATTAATGTGCTAAAATGGTGTTTCTATGTCAATTAAATTTCATTGTTAAATAATAGCAACAAATAGTGAGTTTGTCACATTGAAAATGTAGAACTAAATGAACTTTGAATATTAAAGTGTTGAGTGATGGCTAAATTATGCATGACATACTAAAAGTACAGAACGTACGATATATAAATTTTATACCATTAAAGGAAGACTCCTTGAATTAATTTCATCGAAGTTAGAAAAAGTGGAAATCATCATTATTGATTTACTCAAAAGCAAAAATAAAAATAAAAATATGGAAAGCAAACCAATATTATTCATCTATTCTACTTTCTTTATTTAGTTACGTCATTAAGTTACTTTAAGTAATAAAAAAAATCAACAAATAATATGTAGAAAACCTTAATTCTTGACTGAAAGAGGATTGAAATTTATTTTGTTGCAAAACTCGAGTTTTTTGACGATATCTACATTGAACTCGTTAGGATTGAAAATTTATTTGCCTTCGATTAAAGACAATTTTCCATAAATGTGAAATAGAAAAGGAATGTATCTCGTCCAATGCAATTTTTTTGCTATAGAAAGAAAAATAAGTGAAGTTTAAAAATGTAGAGGAAAATCATTGTTTCAAATTCAAAAGCCTTATAGTAAAAAAGAATCGCAAACAAATGAAAGAGACGGCGATGGTTGATATTTATTTTGAAAAAAAAAACGAAGAACTCGTTTTGCACAGTATATTTATATTCAGATTGTATAAGGATTAAGGAGCAAAATAATAATAATAGAGATTATGAAAATAAGAGTTGAATAGAAAAAAGAAAATAAAAATGAAGAAGATATTTATACACTGTTTATATTAATTTTATTCACTATTTATATCGTTATTTTCACGTTAACCATATTGTATTTCACATTAAATGATGTAGTTTTGTGTACTTTCCTCTTTCCACACCATCATTGTTATAGTAATGCTCTCAATTTACCGCATCGTTTTGACCATATTCATTTTCCTCTCTTGCTCATAGCGTTGCCATTATATTGCATTTTCATATTATATTTTGTTAATAATGATGTTGTACCTCCTACTTTCATAACACCTAATTTTTCTCATATTTAACTTATTTCAGCGTTTACAAATTATTACACACATATACTGTTTAAATGAGTGCATAAAAAAATGATCGAAAATTTTAATGTTCATGTACAGTATGTCAATATATAAAAATATTAATTACTATATTAATTTACACGATTTAATTAAAAACATACTCTATTTGGAAATATGGAAGGTGGAGTTATAACATCATTTAATAAAATGATAATTACTAAAGTATTTGACATGATTTATTCCTTCTCATGTTCCTATGAATCAACCAATATTTTGAACATTCTCACATACACATCTTACCACTACTATGTTGACATACAAATTAGTTTTGTGCACTTTCCTTTCCACGCCATCATTGTTATAGTAACCAATATTTTGAACATTCACATGCACGTAGACCGTTTATACGAGTGCACAAAAAAGGTCTAAAACTTTTTAATGTTCATATAGTGTATATAGATGCTTAAAAATATTAATTGTTATATTAATTTACACGATTTAGTTAAAAACATACTCTATTTAGGAATATATTTGGAAATATGGAAGGTGAAGTTATAGCATCATTTAACAAAATAGTAATTAAGACAGTATTCTAACATGACCTATTCTTTCTCACGTTCCTACGAATTAATCAATATTTTGAACATTCTCACACACACATCTTACCATTACTATGTTGACATACTGATTGGCTTGTCTTGGAATATAAGCGGCATTTGAAATGGTCAAGCACAGTTCATGTTGAAGTAGATGATCGGGTAACATCTCTAAGCACGATTCACATAGGAAGTAACTACTTTTGTCAAGTACTGCATGTTGAGATATTCGCCCATCTACTTAGGTAATTATAAAGTTACCATATTACTTTCATCTATAATTTCTAGCAATGACAAAAATAATAATTTAATATTTTGTTTGAAAAGATGCAATATCAATACATGACATGATTATTTTATCTTCATTTGCAGCTGTTTAATAACAGATGATTACATTCATTAGCGGGGCAATAACTAATAACCATTCATAATTAATATAGACCTTCTGCTTATACATCTCATAACCAACCACAATCAACATATCATTGAGATTTTAATAGCGCTGATGCTTTATTTTATCCTCATATATTTCTGTTGCAGTTTATTGTTGTTGCTTAGCATACTGATCTCTAAAGCTTACAAAATGGAATTGAAATAGTTTCATTAACATTCATTTGATTAGCATGTAGTTAATCGTTTTAAAATAGTAGGACTTATTTTGCAAGGATCGCAAATATTTAATCTGTTTTATTGTTTTTATAATGGTTGTATAGGGCGAGGTTATTTTTAATTTAATTAATAATTGTATCACCCAAGTATACAAATTCGGAAGGGTGTCATGTTTTATGATATAAAAGATGGGGTAATGTATATTTTGATGTAGAAAGTACATATGATGGGCCCTACCTCACATAAGATGTACAAATTCCCTAAACTTCATATTATCTATTTTTTCTTAAATAAACCATAATTTGACCATGCAACACATGCATAACTTGAATGGCATGTTATACTCTAAAATTTAATGCATAATAGAATTGGAACAAATTTTACTCGTATAATTGCATGCCAATATAACTTACCTAAATCATTCAGAAATTAACTATGTAATTGGATAATGTACAATATAAAAGGATTTTATAAATAAAATTTAAGTGGTTATAATAAATGTTATACACTGAAAGTTTCAGTTACAAAAAGACAAATAGAGGTAAATAGAATAAAAAAATAATTGAATAATATACAATATCAAATGGTGTTAAAGGAAATTTAGAAATAAATTGGAATAGTTATAATAAATGTAATCTACTTAATATGTGCGATAAGATATATTAAGTAGAATATATTTAATAATAATCTGGAATAAAGAAGAATTAAATTTGTTGAATAAAAGATGATTATTATAAATGACTATACAAATATATGATTTTAGAAATTGTTAATTTCAAAATAATTGGATAATAAGATAATTAATTTGGAAATAGTTAAGATTGATTTAACTTCAGTAAAAATCAAATGAATTAAATCAATTATTGAATATTAATTAATTTAAATTGAATTTATATGGTTTAAATAAATGATTCCATTTTGAGTTTCAATTTAGTTTTCTTTCAGGGTGTTCTATTCTCCTACCTCCTTCCTTTTCGGGGACGAAAAGTTTTGAGTGGGGGAGAGTGTAATGACCTGTAAATTTCGATAATTAAACTGGTTAATTTAATAAGATTTTTGTAATTAAATTTAAGAAGAAAAAAAAAGAAAAAAAAAACCTTTATAATTTATAATGAAGTGAGTGTTTAAAATGAAATGAAAATAAAAAGGATATAGTAACGGTTGTAAGTTACTATTTAATTGGTCTATTAATGTAGTTATAACCGTTACATTTGGGTATTAAATTGAATATATGCAAATAAACGTATGGTAATGGAGTGAATTCAACATTATATAAGCAATTCAACATTATATAAGCAATTCTGATAATTAGTGGAAATAATAAACTTGAGTGTAATATAAAGTTAGCGACAACATTTATGCAAGTCACCTTTTTATTTAGGGCTGCTAAATTCAGAGTAGGAAGTCAATTACATTTAAATGTAGGTAAATGTTCATTAATGTGAGATATGACTGTAACTGTAATGTGTGAATGTAAATGAAATGACATAAATGGAAATTTATATTTTATTCATAAGATGAAATAAAGGAATGAAACCAAGTTGAATAAATTGAATTAAGTTTTATTTATGATAAATGTTTATATTTGGGAAATTCAATATAATTGAAAATAACAAGTTATTACAAAAGAAAGATTAAAATTGGAATATATATTTTTGTAAGGAGAGATAAACAAATAATAACTAGGTTTATAGAATGATAACAGATTTAATAAAAGAGTAGAATTGAAGCATGGTAGTTATTGGAAAGTAATTAATTGAAATTTGGATGAATTGGGAATTTTTTTTATGTATTAGTTTATAAACCAATTTTAATATTACCCATAAGAGGATAAGTTAATAGTTGATTCAATAACATGATTTAGAAATCAAATATATGGATTTATTGGGAATTTAAAACTTATACTTTTTTTTGATAAAATACAGCGTTTTACACGCAATAAATTTTTCTACTTTTATTACATATTATATATATATATTATTATTATTATTATTATTATTATTATTTTCTTATATCCACCTCTATTTTATCTTTCTATTTTTATTTTTTCTAGACAGTCATGTTTATTTATTGGATTGTTGCTTGTTTATATCTTTTATTTATGGCTTGGAAGAAACTAAAAGGGTATGCGTTATATTGTCTTAATTGCTTGCCTTTTTAATTGCCTACTCTTTATTTCTTTTAGCTGTTCATTTTCTTTTGGCCGTGTATTGTACTTGCTATTCACGTACAAAGCTAATCATTCTCATCTCTCATGCAATTCTAGAAAGAAAGAAAATTTAATACATCAAGTTGTTCGTTTATACCCTCTTTCTTTCTTACCTTAGCCCCCCACCTCATTCATAACTGTGTATTTCTTTTTGCCATTCAAATAAAAAGATTTATTTCCCACTTCTCATTTTTATTTGCCTAGTCTCTGTATTATTTTCCTATGTCTATCACTTGACATTTATTTCTTTATTTATTTGTCTAGACCTTATTTTATCTATTAAATATTTCTTATGTGTATCTTTTATTTAATAGTTTGAATTTTTTTTCAAATTATACATACGTTACTTTGTTTTAAATTACGCATACGCTAAATTGTTTATTTCTTACCTTTTTATTTACCTATCTATTTAATTACCATTACTTTAGTTTTGTATTACTCTTCCTAATCACTCCAAAATCTTCTCCTTATCTCATTCCTTTTTCATTTGCATATAAGATTAAATATATATATTTCTTTTACCTTAACTCATGACCTTTTCAATTCTAGCCTCTTTATTTCTTGCCATTCTTGTAGCCATTCATTTTCTTACCTTAGCCCTCCACCTCATTCATAACTGTGTATTTCTTTTTACCATTCAAATAAAAAGATTTATTTTCCACTTCTCATTTTTATTTGCCTAGTCTCTGTATTATTTTCCTATGTCTATCTCTTGACATTTATTTCTTTATTTATTTGTCTAGACCTTATTTTATCTATTAAATATTTCTTATGTGTGTCTTTTATTTAATAGCTTGAAAAAAAAATTCAAATTATACATACGTTACTTTGTTTTAAATTACGCATACGCTAAATTGTTTATTTCTTACCTTTTTATTTACCTATCTATTTAATTACCATGCTTTAGTTACGTATTACTCTTCCTAATCACTCCAAAATCTTCTTCTTATCTCATTCCATTTTCATTTGCATATAAGATTAAATATATATGTTTCTTTTACCTTAACTCACGACCTTTTCAATTCTAGCCTCTTTATTTCTTGCCATTCTTGTAGCCATTCATTTTCTTACCTTAGCCCTCCACCTCATTCATAACTGTGTATTTCTTTTTGCCATTCAAATAAAAAAATTTATTTCCCACTTCTCATTTTTATTTGCCTAGTCTCTGTGTTATTTTCCTATGTCTATCTCTTGACATTTATTTCTTTATTTATTTGTCTAGACCTTATTTTATCTATTAAATATTTCTTATGTGTATCTTTTATTTAATAGCTTGAAAAAAAATTTAAATTATACATACGTTACTTTGTTTTAAATTACGCATACGCTAAATTGTTTATTTCTTACATTTTTATTTACCTATCTATTTAATTACCATATTTTAGTTATGTATTACTCTTCCTAATCACTCCAAAATCTTCTCCTTATCTCATTTCCTTTTCATTTGCATATAAGATTAAATATATATGTTTCTTTTACCTTAACTCATGACCTTTTCAATTCTAGCATCTTTATTTCTTGCCATTCTTGTAGCCATTCATTTTCCATAACCCTAGCCGTCACTTTTATTATTATTTCATGTGAAAAGTTCTCACCTCACATATTTCATTGGCATGAAAAAAATTAGAAAGCTCTGAAAGGGCCCGGTTGATCATTCTTGTTAGCCATGGCAATTGATGAAGAGGGCTGGAAATAATGGGCTGAATAGGAGAAGAAGATGATAGTGAGGAAGATGGTACTGTTCCGTGCACGTGCACAGGGATTGAAGACTTTAGAAAAGAAAAGAAAACGTATTGGGAATGAACAGATTGCAGAAATTTAAAAACACTGAGAATTTGATAACTTGAAGGAGAAGTCAGGGAAGTTACAGTTTCCTCTTGACAAAGACAATTTCAGTAGTACCAAGAAGGTTTGCACATGAACTTGAACAAGAAGCAACAAATTATAAAGAAACAAATTCAAGATCTTCAGATTTTCATGTACTGGTTCAAGATGATTTTTCTTTGTAAGAAGAATTAACAAGGGATAGTTACAGAAAACTGGTAAACGGCCAAAGAAGAACAAAAGATGGATAAAAAATTAGAGAAAATTATATCAGTAAATTGAATTAACAAGATTGATTGATTAACAGTACTGCACTTGAAAGGAAATGAGAAAAATAAATGTGAACTGGACTTAAAAGAATTGAAAACTGAAGATAACATGCTAACTAAAAGGTAAGAAAATGTAACAAGAAAATAAAAGATCAAGAACAGAGAATTGCAAAATGAATCAATATAAAGAAAACTGAAGCACTATACGCAAGAACCTGTACTAATGGAATATAGTAATTCATCAAGATAACTGAATAATGGTGGGCAGTAACTAACAGAAAAGAAGACAATATGAACAAACAAAGTAACAGGTAAAAATGAAAAGAGGAAAAATTACAAACTGAAGAGAAGGCCTCTGCAACACAGTAGCAAATGAAAATAGGATTTTATTACTTTGATTCTTTTTAATATTACAACAGTTATCATCAGTATTTATAGATGCTTAACAACACACACGCGGCCCAATTACAATTTAAACACTTGCACTCACTAGCAGCCCAGTAACACATATATGTTTTGACATGTACATATCCAGATTACAAACAGACGCAACACACTGAGCCTCCCAAGTTTCCAAACTTCCTTCTGATGCATCACTGCTATTCCTCGACTGCTGTTGCCTCGTGCCGTGAGCAAAATTCAGTCGTAGCCACCTCTCTTCTCTCAGTCTTCTCACTGCAAGCCTTGTTGAGCATAACCTCCAGGTTATGGTTGTTACATCTCCCCTGTACTTTAGAAACAGACCTTGTCTCAAGGTCGAGTGTAGGAAACCTCTGGATCAATGGCCAATAATCCTCCCACGTAGCCTCTTCTTCAGTTCTATCCTTCCACTTGACCAAA
Organism: Allium cepa; assembly: GCA_030765085.1. Taxonomy (NCBI): domain Eukaryota; kingdom Viridiplantae; phylum Streptophyta; class Magnoliopsida; order Asparagales; family Amaryllidaceae; genus Allium; species Allium cepa. The sequence continues at coordinate 489,326,200 of CM060931.1, forward strand.
ATCTGCACCACCGCATCATTGTTTCGGGGAACCATCCTCCGATCAAGTATTCTCTCTGGTTGTTCAACTATCTCCTCTGTAAAACTGGGTAGACCATCTTGGATAATTACAGCATCTCCTACTTTCTTTTTCAACAGCGATACATGGAACACATTATGGATTCGAGTGTTCTCAGGAAGTTGGAGTCTATAAGCTACAGATCCTATCTTCTCTATGACTTGATAAGGACCAAAAAACTTAGGAGAAAGCTTGTGTGTCTTATACTCTCTAGCTGTGATCTGGTTATAGGGTTGTAATTTGAGATATACCCAGTCCCCTACTTCAAACTGTCGTTCAGTTCTTCTGAGATCGGCATACCTCTTCATTCTATCTTGAGATACCTTCAAACTGTCCTTAAGAAAATGAATCATAATGTCTCTAGTGAATAATTTCTCTTCAACTTGCTCAACCTTGGCAGTGGCAGGCACATAAGAAAGCAATGTGGGTGGATCAATACCATACACAACTTTATAAGGAGTAGTTTTTGTAGATGTTTTCCAAGTAGTGTTATACCAGTATTCAGCTAAAGGCAGCCATTTAAACCATTCACTGGGCGTATGACATACATAACATCTTAGATAGCATTCAAGAATTTTATTTACTACTTCGGTCTGGCCATCACTTTGGGGATGATAAGCCGAGCTGAGTTTAAGTGAGCTTCCTTGGAGTTTAAAGAGTTCTTGCCAAAAGAGACTAGTGAAGATAGGGTCCCTGTCACTCACAATAGACTTTGGTAGGCCATGCAATTTGAAGACTCCTTGAAAAAAAATCAAGGCCACATCCCTTGTGGTGTATGGATGTTGAAGCGGAAAGAAATGAGCATATTTGCTTAACCTATCTACTACCACAAATATGACAGTATATTTGTGACTCTTAGGGAGGCATGTAATAAAATCCATCGAAATGTCAGTCCAAATATAGTCGGGTATGGGGAGAGGCTGCAGTAATCCTGGCACTAGAATATTCTCATGCTTGTTTCTTTGACATTCGTCACAAGCTTTAACAAATTCTTCAACACTAGCTCGTAATTTCTTCCAATAAAAAACCTGCCTTAGCCTTTGCAAAGTTGCCTTAATGCCAGAGTGGCCTCCTAAAGGAGATGAGTGATATTCCTTAACAAGAAATTGTGTTAAAGAGGTTAAGTGATGATCAACCAAAATTTTTCCCTTTCTGAAAATCAAATCTTCAATTCTTCTGTATTTACCTTCTGGAAATTCATTTGCTTGTACCATTGACAATAGTTGTTGATACCAGGGAGAATTGTGCAAAGCCTCTTTGAGTTTTGATAACCATGGAGTTTGCACAGTAGATATAGCTTGGGCAGTCACTTCAGTTACTACACCCTCACCTTTCCTAGACAATGCATCAGCCACCTTATTTTCCTCTCCACTTTTATACTCCACTTTATAGTCAAATGCATGGAGTTTAGCCAACCATTTGCCTTGTATACCAGTGTGTATTTGTTGTGTTAATAAGTACCTCAAACTTTGATGATCAGTTCTTATTATGAACTGTCTACCCATCAAATATTGTGTCCATTTTTTGGTAGCAATGATAATAGCAAGTAGTTCCTTCTCATAAGTTGATAATGCAAGATTCCTTCCATGAAGAGCTTTACTTAAGTAAGCTATGGGTCTTTTGTTTTGAAGGAGAACTGCACCTACCCCTTGCCCACTGGCATCACACTCCAAAATGAAAGGTTGAGAAAAATCTGGCATGGCTAATATTGGTGGTGAGATCAAGCATTGTTTCAATTGTTCAAAGGCCTTCTTTGCTTCCATACTCCACTGAAAAGCATTTTTCTTCAACATTGAAGTTAAAGGTTTGGCAATTATACCATAGCCCTTGATGAATTTACGGTAATATCCAGTAAGACCTAAAAAACCCCTCAAAGCCTTCAAATTCTGAGGTAGTGGCCAAGTAATAACTGCCTGCACCTTACTGGGATCGACAGAGAGACCTTCAACAGATATAACATGACCCAGATAGTCAATTGACTGCTTGGCAAACCTGCATTTGGAGAGTTTGATTACCAAAGAATTTTTTTGTAAAAGTTGAAACGCCACTTTAAGGTGCCTGACATGATCATCCCAAGTTTTACTATATATAAGTATATCATCAAAAAATATCAAAATAAATTTTCTCAAATAAGTTCGAAATATATCATTCATAAGAGATTGAAAAGTGGAGGGGGCATTTGCTAAACCAAAGGGCATCACCACAAACTCATAGTGGCCATCATGGGTTCTAAAGGCGGTTTTATGGATGTCTTCTTCAATCATTCTGATCTGATGATATCCAGACCTTAAGTCTAATTTGGAATAATATTGAGAACCATGCAACTCATCAAAAAGCTCTTCAATAAGTGGGATAGGGAACTTGTCTTTAATAGTTTGTGCATTCAATCTTCGGTAATCAATGCATAATCTCCATGACCCATCCTTCTTTCTCACCATAACAACTGGAGACGAGTAGGAATTGTGACTAGGTCTAATAATGCCAGAACTTAACATGTCTTGAATTATTTTCTCCAATTCATTCTTTACTTGGTGTGAGTGTCGGTAAGGTTTGAGACAAACAGGTTTAGTATTTGGTAATAGGGGTATTCTGTGGTCATGAGATCTAGTGGGTGGTAAACTGGGAGAAGGGTTAGTGATCAGTGGAAATTGTTGTAGCATGGTCTTAATTTCAGGTGGAATAGGATTGCTATAATCTTCTAACTGCATGGATTGGCAACACACCATCATAGTTATCTGGCCATGTACATATTCTTTGTTTAATTTTTTTCTTGTCAACAATTTTCAACTCATCTTGCTTCAGTCCTTGCCATACATAATGCTTGTCATTATAAACAAATTTCACCTGTAGCTGATCTAAGTTGAGAGTTATCTCACCCAAACTCCTCATCCACTGTGCTCCTAGCACCACCTGACAACCATCTAATGGGAACAAAAGTAGGTCTACGGTCATGACACAGCCTTGGCATTTCAACACTACATCATTACAAACCCCAGAACCAGCTAACCTTTCTCCGTTAGCTACCATCACTTCAAACATTTTAGTTCCATCAATTTTTAGGTCCAGCTTTCTAGCAAGCTTGTCATTGGTAAAACTATGAGTAGAGCCCGAGTCAATTAGGATATGTACTGGTTGGCCTTGGATACTGCCCTTTACTTTGATAGTGGACAATGCGGGGACCCCACATAAAGCTTGTAATGTGATTGCTAAAGTCTCTTCTACCTGTACCTCTGATTCAGTTGTGGGTAGCTCACTTTCACTAGAGTCTGTATAGTTGTGCAGTGGCATCATGCCTTCCAGAACATAAATTGAGAATTTTTACATTTGTGGTCTCTTGACCATTTTTCTTTACAACCATAACACAAGTTTTACCTTCTCATCTCAATGATTTGATTAGGGGTGAGCCCCTTACTTTTCGCCAATGATTCAAGCTGAGTGTCCTTAGAGTTAGTAGTGTGATTATAGTGGAAGGAAGTAGTTGATTCTTGGATTGACTTGGATAGTGGAAGCTGATTGGGTTTGGAACTGGTAGATGAAGTATTGGTTGATGGATACTTAAGTTTTTTTGTCTGAAGACATTTACTTTCAAACATCTTGGCAAGAGAAACTGCTTCTCTGAAATCAACCGGTCGTGAAGTAAGAACATCATATCGAATCTCTTCTTTCAAACCTCCGATAAATCTATCAATTAAGTACTTTGGGGGAAGAGCTTCTACTACGGCTTGTAATTGCTCAAACTTGCTCAAGTAAGCCCTTACTGTGGTTTGTTGCTTAAGCTTAGACAGGGTCTCAAATGGTCGCTCTATCTCTTCTGAATTAAATCTAACCAGTATTTCTTCTTTAAAAACGGCCCATGATTCATTGTTATTGACTGTGTTTACATACCAATGATACCATTGCAAAGCCTCTTTTTTCAAGGCGAAGGAACAAATCTCGACCCACTGATGTTCCTCTGTACGATGAAACTTGAAGTACTGTTCTACTTGTCTCAACCAGTCTGCTACCCCTTCTTCTCCGGAAAATGTAGGGAAATCAAGTTTGATGATAGGAAATGGTAGATGATTATGATAATCAGGGTTTGGGTTTCTGGGTTGTTGAGGAAATAATGGTTCTTGAGGATTTCTTAGAGGAGTATTAAAGAGGGGCACATTCCTAGGTGGCACCATAGGAGTTCGGTGAGGTTGCGGATAAGTTCTAGGTGGTGGTGGTTGCATTGGGTGTGCAGAGTGTACTGGAGGAGGATAAGGTTGAAAATTGGTATGGGGTGGTTGAAAAGGGTTTCGGTCATGGCGATTTTCGTTAACGAGGGTAGTTAACATATTATGAACACCTTCAAACTTCGTATGCAAATCCTTGGCGTATTGATCGAATTTTTTATCTAAATTTTGAACAGTAAGCTCCAAGTTTCTAGTAGTGATCTCCAAGTTTCTTAAAGTATAAGTTGTTCGGTTGTTAATTTCTTCTTGACGCAGCCATTGGTCTTCAGAATTGGGATTTAGGGTTGGGTTTGGATCTTGGACTTGATCAAGATCGAGGCTGGAAAGGTTGTTAACTGTTGATGTTTGCTCTGATACCAAATTGGAAGGGCCCGGTTGATCATTCTTGTTAGCCATGGCAATTGATGAAGAGGGCTGGAAATAATGGGCTGAATAGGAGAAGAAGATGATAGTGAGGAAGATGGTACTGTTCCGTGCACGTGCACAGGGATTGAAGACTTTAGAAAAGAAAAGAAAACGTATTGTGAATGAACAGATTGCAGAAATTTAAAAACACTGAGAATTTGATAACTTGAAGGAGAAGTCAGGGAAGTTACAGTTTCCTCTTGACAAAGACAATTTCAGTAGTACCAAGAAGGTTTGCACATGAACTTGAACAAGAAGCAACAAATTATAAAGAAACAAATTCAAGATCTTCAGATTTTCATGTACCGGTTCAAGATGATTTTTCTTTGTAAGAAGAATTAACAAGGGATAGTTACAGAAAACTGGTAAACGGCCAAAGAAGAACAAAAGATGGATAAAAAATTAGAGAAAATTATATCAGTAAATTGAATTAACAAGATTGATTGATTAACAGTACTGCACTTGAAAGGAAATGAGAAAAATAAATGTGAACTGGACTTAAAAGAAATTGAAAACTGAAGATAACATGCTAACTAAAAGGTAAGAAAATGTAACAAGAAAATAAAAGATCAAGAACAGAGAATTGCAAAATGAATCAATATAAAGAAAACTGAAGCACTATACGCAAGAACCTGTACTAATGGAATATAGTAATTCATCAAGATAACTGAATAATGGTGGGCAGTAACTAACAGAAAAGAAGACAATATGAACAAACAAAGTAACAGGTAAAAATGAAAAGAGAAAAAATTACAAACTGAAGAGAAGGCCTCTGCAACACAGTAGCAAATGAAAATAGGATTTTATTACTTTGATTCTTTTTAATATTACAACAGTTATCATCAGTATTTATAGATGCTTAACAACACACACGCGGCCCAATTACAATTTAAACACTTGCACTCAGTAGCAGCCCAGTAACACATATATGTTTTGATATGTACATATCCAGATTACAAACAGACGCAACACACTGAGCCTCCCAAGTTTCCAAACTTCCTTCTGATGCATCACTGCTATTCCTCGACTGCTGTTGCCTCATGCCGTGAGCAAAATTCAGTCGTAGCCACCTCTCTTCTCTCAGTCTTCTCACTGCAAACCTTGTTGAGCATAACCTTCAGGTTATGGTTGTTACAAGCTCTAATCCCATGGCTTCTTCCACTTTCTTCCCCTTCTTCCATCTTGTTTTTGCTTTTGTTCTTCAGGCTATTGCTCGGCCTCCACCACCATGGCCACCTCCATAACCTTCTCACTTCCTCCACCGTATGGCCATGACCACCTAGTGGCCATACATTGCCTAAAGTTAATACAAACCCTAACCAAGCCATGTATTGATCACCTTGCGTTGATTTATCAAGGTTATGTCATTTTAATCCCTATCTTTCATTGTTTTATCAACATTTCTTTGTATTGAATCATGTTCTTATGTCGTGATATTTGTTTTCTTTATTTTGTTATGTACAAGATGTGGATCTTGGCTCTCTTTTCACTCAAGTTTGCATCTTGCCTTGTTTTATCAAAAAGTTATGTCCCTTGATTCATATTGTTCATAGTTTGATTCATAATCTTGTATGTTGAATTATACACTTAATTGTTTGTATACAAGATTTAGATCTGACTCTTCATCCACTCAAAAGAATATAGTTGTGCTTTGTCGTGACTTTTCGTGCTTTACGGAGTTTAGATTTGGGTTTGAATTTCAATTCTAGCTGTTAAAGGTGAGTATTCCTCACCAGACAAACATACTTGTATATTTGTGAATTAATCACAAGTGTAATTGTAAACTTATTTTATTTAATTTTATCTGCCTGTGATATTAACTTATGATGTTAAACCCCATTATTTAATTGACACGTCATCAGTTGTATTATCTATTGTTATATTTTGCAGTTATACTATTTATTATTATTTACTGTTTAAAAATCACACTGCAAGTTCCCTAAAAAAAAGAGATCATTATAGGCTGAAATGATAGGCTTGAACGATACTTATTTATTTATACATTCATTTATTTATTTAGTGATTTATTTAATTTGGGATTACGGGTTTGAAATGATAGAACCCGGGTTTTCTTTGTAAATTGCGGATTGAAATGATATATATCTGTATCACTTGACGTAGGCTAGAAAACTATATACAGACCCGTGGTTTATATAATATTTTTCTGAAATGTTTTAAAAACATTTTAAAAGGAAAATTTATAATATTCTGGTTTAAAATGTATTTAAATGATTTTTATAAAATTTATAATGATTTTTGAATGAGTCAAATGTTAAATAAATGAATGTTTAAGCAAAATTTTGAAATATAACTTTTTTGGAAAATTCTGAATTTTTGTTAAAAGTGAGATTTTATAAAGTAAAATAATTGATAATAAGTTATATTCTGGGAATTTAAAACTTAATTGTTAAGTTAATGATTTAATTAAAGAAATGAGAATTTAATACTTGGATTTAAATAAGAGATTCATAATAAAATTTGATTTTTTGTATGAAATTTACTTATAAATTCATAAAAATATGAGTATTGAAATTATGACTTCATCATGTGAAAATATATGATTTGTAAGTTAAATATGATTTAAATAAAATTTACTTAGTTATGAAATTATAGTTAAACCTTGAAATTTTAAATATAAAGGATATTACAACATTTGTGAATGTTGTAGTTAAATTTAAATGAACTTAAAGGCTAATTTGAACTAAAAACTATTATAGCACTTTGTAAGTGCTATAGTTGATAAAGATAACTAAAGTTTAGTTGGAAATAAAGAAATCTATTACAGCACTTAAATGCTGTCTTTTGTAAATGAACTGTTTAACCTATAACTTTAGGTAACATTTTATAAGTGCTACGGAAACTGAATTTTGATTGTTTTAATAAAATTTAATAATCTTTGGGAAAAAGGCTTAAATTTTGGAATTTAATATGTAATTAATAAAAATAAGGAATTGACTTTAAATGGTTTTAAATGGAAGAATTTAACTTTTAAATGTGAGTTGAAAGGCAATTAATTTCTAAATAAATTGAATAGATTTAAATGGTATTTTATATTAAATAAAATGACTGATGTTTAAATAAATGATGTTTGAAATGATATTATGATATTGAAATGTATTTGAAATTTATTTTGATTTTTAAAGTATAAATACCATTTTTAAAAGTTGTAACCACGGGTTATAATAACGTTTGGTTGTTAAAGAGACCGGGATCGGATATATGGCATACTCTCTGTCGATACCGAAAACCACTTTGACAACCGTGTACGCGGTGGAGATTTCAGAATGAAGTAGGATGGTGGAGACGTTTCCTTTGAGGTAAATACGTGGACCCGACTCCCGTGAGTTGGCATAAGGTGGCTAAAACAGGAGCGATCGACGGATTAATGAGGTAGCACATCTGATCGGACGCACTTTTTCGTATGCCATTCTATTACTTTTGTGATTGTATTGGTGCGCACCTTTGATTTGGAAGTGTTGTTCGAGGTAGGCGGTAGCTGCGCGCTACGCGTTACCATCGGTCCGGAAGCGTAATTGGTATATTTATCCTGACATTGCCTAGTTGTGCCGTGTCACCTACCATAGCGAGCCTTGTACGAGTTTGGTTTTCTCCCGATCAGGAGGGACTATGATATTGGATGGAGTACTGGAACTATTATGTGTTAAGGTGGAAAATGTAAAGCCTTAACGTTATTTAAAAGTAAGTTTATTTTACTAATAGACACTATTATAATAGCGAAGTATTACTACATAGAAAATAGTTTAACGGATCCTTAGAGAATGGACGGTCTCAAGCATCCTTTAAGTTACTTGTTCTATATTGCAGTACACTTGAATTAGCTTACACTGTATAATTATGTATGTCCTGACTCGAGTGTTTATGTTTTATTTTACGCTCGGGTCAGCCTGAGTTGCAGTTCAGTTTTCATCCCGGAGCTAGGATTTCTGTAGATCACTTTCAAGCTGCTGACAAACTTCCTTTCCAGCTCTTTATCTAAATTTTTGAAATCAAGACTAGTGGACATTTGGATTGTTCTACTGATGATTTAAAACTATATTTGGATTAAAGACTGTAATTTTTATTTGATTTAGACTATTTATAGTGGCTTCATGAACCACTAAGTATTTTCAAATTCCGCTGCGAGTATTCTGATTCTGTATCTGTGATTCTGTGATTATTTATTTACTGTATATTTTGAGATTTGCCAAATTTTATTTACAACGCGATATTTTGAACAATTCAAGTCCGACATGTGCGGATGCGGATGGTTGAAAATATCGGGTCGTTACACCACAGTTCATGTTGAAGTAGATGACCGGGTAACATCTCTAAGCACGATCCACATAGGAAGCAAGTGCTTTTGTCAAGTATTGTGTGTTGAGATATTCACTCTATCTACTTAGGTAATTATAAAGTTACCATATTACTTTCGCCTATATTTTCTAGCAATGACAAAAATGATAATCTAATATTTTGTTTAAAATGATGCAATATCAATACATGACCTGATTATTGTATCTTCATTTACAGCTGTTTAATAACAGATGATTACATTCATTAGTGGGGAAATAACTAATAACCATTCATAATTAATATAGACGTTCTACTTATACATCTCATAACCGACCACAATCAACATATCATTGAGATTTCAATACCGCTGATGCTTTATTTTCTCCACATATATTTCTATTGCAGTTTATTGATGTTGCTTAGCATACCGATCTCTAAAGCTTACAAAATGGAATTGAAATAGTTTCATTAACATTCATTTGATTAGAATGCAGTCATATAAAAACAGTAGGAATGCAAGGATCACAAGTATTTAATTAGTTTTATTGTTTTTATAATGGTTGCATAGGATGATATTATTTTTAATTTAATTAAGAATTGTATCACTCAAGTTTACAAATTTGGAGGAGTGTCGTGCTTTATGATATAAAAGATGGGGTAATGTATATTTTAATGTAAAAACTACATATGATGGGCCCTACCTCACATAAGATGTGCAAATTCCCTAAACTTCGTATTACCTATTTTTTTTCTTAATTAAACCATAATTTGACAGTGCAACACATGCATAACTTGAATGGCATGTTATACACTACGTAGATCGTGTTTAAAGTTTAATTATGTGCAGTTTTTTGGTTATGCAAAATAGGCAGTTCTTGAATTTTCAAGAAAATAAATTAGCCATGGCAAGATTTGCATCTTTTATCAAGAATGGTTGTTTTTAAACAAATACACACGCATACACACAAAATTTGAACGAATCTTATGAATACACAGAGAATTTGGAGACTGTATTGTAGATTGTAATTTGATTTGGTTGGCTAGGTGGTTCTGAGTTGGAATTATTGCTGTCATGAATTATTATTATAACAAACAGAATAATGACATTCAAGGGGAAATAATAATATAAGTTATGCCTTGCTTATGTACCCTTTTCTATGGGTGAATTTGTTCTAAAAAAACTAAGGTTATTTGGTGCTTAGTGATTCAAAATCTGATATATTTTTAATAAAATTGGGATGTTGCAATAACAAATTGCATGTTTTAAAATATGTTTAACACAAGTTGCTATGTGAATGGATATGAACATTATTTTCTGTATTAGCATGTTGATATGGTAATGTAAAGATGATGTTTGATCACAATTTTTTTTAAAAAAAAAATTACTTTAGACATTATTAAATCCTTTATATTTAGTTGCTCGCTATGATATTACAATTATGTCGAATTGGGTTGGACTTCTTTTAATTGAATTTTGATACAATATTAAATTGTCCTTTTTCTCTGTATGAAATATGAGTGCTGTCGGTTTACCGTTATATATCACAATACCATATGACCAATATTGGTTTATATTCGCAAACTGATATACCAGTCATTATATACAGGACATTCATTAGATAGTAGACTTGACACCTTATTGCACTATATTACAGATTGTTTTCAGACTCGCAAGGTGCCTTAAATCTGAAGAACAATGTTTATAATTTTTGTAATCTTGGTTCTTTAGATACGAGGTAAAAGTACAACTTTACATGGTAATTTATGAAACCAAGTATAATTGTTTGCAATTGCTATATAAGGTTTAAAATCCAATTGTAGCAAACACACTGCTACTGTTGAATGCTGAAGATTGAGAACACACTTTCTAAGGTATTGTGCCTTTTCCAATGTTTTGCTTATGATTAGTTTGTCTGTTTTTGTTAGCTAGATGTAAAAAGCATGCAAGAAGTGTATAGCTAGATATTTGTGAATTGTATAGATGCTCAATATATTTATGCATAAAGGGTCTAGATTTGGTTTTGACCCCAATATTGATGGGATGTGTAAAGCTGGTTTATTGGACGTGTATAACGATTGAGGCTTGGAAATGCATGGCAAATCATGTTTGGATGGCCATTCCATTTCAGGAGAAATCGAGAAAGTCGATTTGAGGTTTTACCCAAATTGATAGTCGCTGGATCAAATAATTTTTAATGGTCGACATTATTGCACGTAACCGATATTTGAATAAAATTAAGGAGGCTAAAGTCAAAATGTAGTTTTGACCTTGAAATTTACGTCAATCTAGGTATTAGATTTGTATAAAATCTTATGTTATTTCAATTGATTTGATTCGTTTTCTTTTTTAAATTTATTTATCTACATCTTAAAAACATGCACTAAACCAGCAATTGGGACATATTAAGTGTATTTGTTAAATGCTATTCAAAATTTGTCTCTCACCAGATTTGCTAACCTTACAAACGGTAAATGAATTTTCCAAATATTATAGGCGACCATTGGTCCCTACTCCAAGATCCTTTTCCATGCCCTCAATCTCTATACAGTACACGAAGACAGTTTTATAAAATCAAGAGAAGATATAAAGCAATGCTCTCGTCGATTAGAGGATCACTCTTTCAACAACAACAAAAAAGCCAGAAGACATATGAGTATTGGTCTGAGGTAATCTTATGGTTATGTTCAATTTCAATTCTGTTGTGATTCCTACTGGGTACATTGTGGTGAATTCAATATTTAAGAGAGTCGCATCTAGGAATTTTATTAGAAATTATTTTGTTATAAGTAAATGACAAATGCTTTTTCATGAATAATTGAGCTGAAGCAGAACCTTTTATATTTATAATCTCTTTTGTTAGGTTGAAGGGATAACATCGTGTAAATGCAATGAAATGTAACTAATTATTAACGTGAATCAAAAATGAAAACTATTTTAATAACAATGTATCTTCCATCTTCAGTTATCGGTTTTGTTAAGCAAAAACTTCAGGCACTACAACATTTAATAGAAGATCTAATAAAGTTAGTAGTAGCAATGGAAGTTTTGAAGAATATTTTTTTAGTATATACTGCACCAAGAGGAAAAAACTTGTGTGTATAACCATGTTTGTTCACTGGATCTCTAAGAACCTTGAGCTCACTGATTTTGGTAATGGCTATATCTCAAAAGGTATTTGTCAAATTTTATTTGCTTTAAGATGAAACTGTTAACTACAACGGATTTAGATTAGGATGCTATCAGGATAGAATGTATTTTACAATTAAATTGTTCAAATATGTTAGTCTTGCTTTGTTCATGTATTATGGGTTGGTGTTAAACACACGGATGTCATCAATCAATTTTAATTGTTTGATGACGAACTGAATCCATCATCATGATATGTACTTGCGTAAATCTTATATAACGAAAAAGTACTTGGAAATAGAGCATGAAACTTGGGTCAGATATGACAACTGAATCCAAATATTTATAGAAGAAAGTTTTATTCCTAAAGGGTGTAGAAATTGCATGAAGCATCTTGGAAATACGGGTAATATACCTAATATATTCGAGTAAAATAGTTGACTAGATGTAAATTTAATTTCTTATTCTCAATAGCTATATACAACCAATGATGACTTTTTGAGTCATATTTTAGTTCATGTACATATTTAGAGTTGTACTTACTTGATTAACATTCATTACATTTTTAGTATTAAAGGACAAACATTAACAAAGCATGACAAGGTACATCTTATAATGCTTTGTAATCTTCTAGCTTCTTCTAAAGCAACAATTAGCTTTTTCAGTTTAAAAGTATTTCAGAGTGAAGCTTGGTTGAGTTTGGTAATGAAACAGTTTGTTAGTTATGATTTCGATGTGCTACTGAAGTTAAAAGATTTGCAAGGCGAGTATGCAAAGGCGGTATGCAAGAAAATAATAGTTGAAATGAAGACAGACGGGTTCTTACAGCCATCTTTTTTCACTTTTCACTCTAAATATAAAGGGTTATTTAACTAATATAACAAAAATACAAACATAAAGCTCATGAAATGCAAATTAAATCTAGCAAACTAATGTGACTAATTTGATTTATCTATTGTATATTACATAGGATTGAACCCATTCCAATTGTCATTAATAGGATCGCCAATCTATAACATTATGGTAACATGTTACGACGTAGATATTAAAATTCCAAAATAAATTATAATTAAATGTTAAGTTTGGAATTTGTTTTTGATTGTGTGCTATTTTATCACCCATGATTTATGTTTAACTTCTACTATGTCAAGTTTTATACCTAAAATTATTGTTTATTATAACAACAAAGATGATATTGGATTATCCACAACAATTTACGGCTGCACTGCTAGAGGATATGTCAAGAAGTATCTTAGAAAGATGGAATGTATAGAAAACTGAACTTTGTTCTAGCTATGGTAAACAAGTTGTATCTAACTTTTTTTTTACAAGGAATGTTGAGAATGAGCTATTTTAAGTTTAGATAGCAAATCAAGCAAAATTGCATGCTTTGTATTGCATGCCACAACTGCTGAGTTGAGTATATATGGTTTTACCTTTATTCTCACAGTTTTAAAATTTAAATACTCAATTCTCTTTCATTTGGTATAACTTCCGAAAATGTCACAAACGCAAATCCAATCAGCCACACTTATATCTAATACATTTAAAATAATTTCATTTTCCTTCCAAGTTTGAATTTAATTAACCTCATTTTATCGGTTATATATTTTATAACCATTTACTTCGTTTAAAAATGTATATTTTTGTTTATTATGTTCATATTCTTATTCACAAAATTTTATCAAAAACAGTCCTCAAATCCTACGATTTATATTTTGTAGCTATTTTAAATAAGTTAGCATGATCCTTCATACTGTATTGTTGTATTCTTTGAAAATAACTTAATAGAAATATAAAACGATTCATACATTTATGATAATATTAATAAGAATGAAAAAATTAAAGAAATAAATTATAAAATGAAGAATAATAAATTAAACCATTGATATAAAATGAGAGCTACTGTTTTATTATATGTTTTTTTTTAGCTGATTCAACCACTAATACACACACTAGTTTCCTTAACACCAAAATATGAAATTCAATTATTTTACCATGTTGCTTCGTTTTTCTAGAGTTTTCAGTTTGATAATTGCTGTGTACATGCTACTAAGCTTTTGTATATATGATTTCCTTAGTGCATCCAGATGTTTCATAGATTTTGATAGCTTTGTAATCCATATAACTATTTTTGTAGGTAAAACAGCCAGGAGCTTTTTTTTGCACATCCTTTTCCGCCTCAAGGCTTCTTAGGTTGATGTCATCTAATGTATCTGTTTTGTTTCTGAATTTCTCATTAGATCAAGAGATTTGTTGTAACAAAAGTAGGGATGGCAATGGCTATCTTGCAACTGTTTTTTCCCCTTATTTCTCTTCTTCTTTACATCATAAATACTTGGTTTGTTACTACAGGTCTCCTTTGAAGCTCCAAGATTGAGAAGCTCTGCCTCACTTTAGACATGAGAAGGAAAATAATGTTTTGTCAAACGCTACAGACATGAGAAGAAAATAATGTTGTGTTGTCAAAATGATGATGTGTTTGTTTTGTTGCCATTGTTATCTTTGCAGACTGGTTGTTTTGTAGATTTTCTAATGTGCTTTTGTTCTTTATTTTGAATACTGCACTTTAGATTGAGAAGTTTTGATAAGAGCCCATATGCTGAAGGGAATGTATAGGAGTAGGACCCATACAACACATGACTACATGAGCGTGAGCCCATGTGTAAACCACTGCATTCGGAGATCACACGTGAGGAACTTTTAAGTCCTAGTGTGAGAAATGCTTCCAGCGTGAAAAATTCTATGATCTCTGATCTGACATCTTTGGCGATACTGAAGATTTTGGGTCTTGGTGATCCCCTGATGTAACATAACCTGTGTTGTTTGGAATTGACAATTTTTTGTCAAAAATAACTGAAATTTGGTGATCAACGGAGCTAAGGTGGCCGCGCCTTCTATTCAGATTTTGAGTGGGAACCCAACGGTGGTGTTTGTCGAGGTAAGTGTACATAGGCGGAAATTGACAGGGGGGTTTATACCCTTGTTAGTTGCAAGGACTATAGAAAAACACTACAAAATGAATCCGACATTTTACATAATTTTATACATTTTTCAAAGGTAGTGCAACAACCCGCTTGACTGACCCATATGGATCGGTGGATTGATCGACTTGGGATCTCTTCGGGGTTTTTGTTCAAATGCTGAGACGTGATAATTTTCGCTTAGAACTTGGATTGAGGTGCAGTCTAGATCGGTATTCATCATTTTGACGGTTGAAATCCAATATGTTTTTGGAGTACTTTGATACCTCCATTGCCTTCAACATCCGGTCTGGATTTTCTTTGGCTTCGTAGAATTACCTCCATTGGAAGGTGAGCCATATTTGGTGCAACGATCCGTATTTTTCGATAATAAATTTTTTTGTAAATTAATAAAGTTTTGTGATTTAGTGTTGAAAGAAATAAAAATTTGTGATAAACTAATGAAATAATAACTAAAATGAAATGTTATAATGTTAATTAACTTTAATCATTAACAATTTGAATGAAATTTCAATTAATTGGAGCGATTTAGGTGTTATACTTGGTTATAAATTGAATATAAGAAAACAAATGTAAATATTGAACCAACTAATGAAATAATATATATTTAATGATAATTGAATAAAATAAGTGTTAATGTAAGCAATTGTAACATTTGTTTGTAAATAATAAACTTATAAGTGTGATTAAAAGTTAATGGTAACAATTATTATATGTTACCTATTTATTTAGCCTGTTAAATTAAAACTGAAAATCATTTTCAATTAATCCATTTAATTAGTGCAGTTAATCTAGGTTAAATTAATAATTGTAGAATGCTAATTCAATAAGATGTAACCAATGAAAATTTTATGTATAATATGACAATTGATTAAATAAAAAGAATTGGAATCAAGTTTGCTCAAATTTATAGGAATTTAAATTATAATAGGTGGATTTATTACAATTGAATGGAACTAAAAATTACGTTGATGAAAAGTAAGATGAAAGTGGCAAAATATTAATGAAATAAAATATATAACAATGTTAACTATGTATGTAGAGAAATAGTTGATTGAATTAAAAGATCGAAATCAAATTAAATAAATTTATTGAAATTAAATTATAATTAATTGGATTTAATTATAGTTGAAATTGAACACTGTAATTATTGTAATATTTAAACACTAAATTGATACGTAAAATTGTTTAAAATTTTTGTAAATGTCCAGGTAATCAAAACTGATGAAATTTGTTGATTTTTAAATTTGAATTGGAAAAGTGACTTAATTAATTCAATATTAATTTATTTAATTAACGTGAAATTAGTCAGTTTGGCCACTGACTTGGATTTCGACGAAACTGGTTTCATCAGATCCGTAACGGTGAATTATTGTAGGGTTTCAAGTTTCGTAGCGATCGGACTTATCGTTCGATCGTATGGACACGAAACGCCTAGAAATCAATTCGATTGAAATCAATTTGGAATAAGCTGATTTTAACATAACTTCTTCATACGATGGAATTAGGACTTGAAACTTGTTCCATTGAGTTTAAAAATATTGAAAATGTCTATTATGATATATGGGATTACCCATTTTCATTCCGGAGGCGAAACGGGCTTTTCGGGTCGTTTATCGTTCAATCAAATCTTGTCCGTTCTTTCTATTTTCAGCTCTGCCTATAAATGGCCTGTTATATACCTTAATTGTTTCTCATTTCTTATTTTCGGTACGTACATCTCTCGTCTTTCTCCTCCTTTTCAATGGCAGAATATATCCAAAATTACAAACCCTCAATTCAATTTCAAATTCAATCCTAAAATTTAAACTCCTCAAAATATATCGAATTATATATCGATTTGAAGCTCACGACGAGTGCAACTCAAATCTGCAGCCTGTTTCTCGATCCGAGCTTCTGTGTGCCCAGAATTCGATGGTTTATTCTCGGTCGTTCATCGCGTTCCGATGAACTTCGATTGATCGTCAAATCATTGGTGCAGGGCTGTGGAGAGTCGTGAGGGGATCACATCAACGTGGGTTAGTCGGGGAGTTGACAGCTAGATCGTCGACTAAAATTCGATTTAGGCTAGGGTTTTAGGCGGCGGCTGCGTTCGTCGGGCGCTAATCAACGATCGCGTGGGGGGCTCTAAGGGCTGTTTGTCTTGGCGAAGTCGATGAGATGGTCGGGTGGTCGCGATTGTGGCTGTGGTGGCACAGCGACGAGGATTTACGGTGGCTTTGTTCATGTTCACTAATCAAGTTTACTTTTACTAAACATACGTAGAAAATTCTAGAATTTCATTAACAAAAGGTAAGCATAAAAAGGAAAAAGTGTTATAAATGTCAAAAAGTAAACATCAAATCAAACAAACATAATTATTATATTCTTTACTTAATATATAAGTGAAAATGACATAAAGTAATGATTTGAAATGTGATTTTAAAAATATAAGATAAATTTGATAAATCTATTAAAATGGTTTAAAAGATACTCGGAATGAAAAATATGAATTTTCAAATATTAAAAAGTTGTTTAAATAAAAGAAGCTTATAAAGCACTTTCCACATCACTTTTCTACTGCCGTTTTTACGACCTTTTAAAAAAAAAAGTTTAAATTTAACGATTTTTCCTTGAATCAATTATGAAGTTTTTTTAAAAGAAAATTTAAGAGGAATTGTTTATAACACTTAAACAAAAAGTAAAGAATATAATAATTATGTCTGTTTGATTTGATTTTTACTTTTTGACTTTTATAACACTTTTTATCTTTTTATGCTTACTTTTTGCTGATTACATTCTAGAATTTTCTAAGTATGTTTAGTAAAAGTGAACTTGATTAGTGAATTAATTAATACTTATACTATTTGAATATATGTTCATATATAAGGAAAAAAAAACGTGCGATGGTATTGCGACAACTTTTAAATCGACAAAACGTTAATTTTTGACAAAATGTTTTACAGTCACATTTTGACGTTTTAGTTAAACTATATATTTATGTAAACCAAATTTAAAAATAAATTTTTATATTGCTATATAAAATAATAAACACTCAGATAAATAAATTAAAATAATTTATTTAACCATTAAAACTTACTTTTCTGAAATTAGCATTTTGTCACTTTTGTCGATATAAGAAAATTTTACTATTTCTATGTATACTTCTTTTTCCAAATCCTGTATAATATTGTTTGAATCATATAACATTACCTATTTAATATTTAAAATCAGTTTAAATAGTATATTTTAAAGTGGTCAAATTCTGGGTCGTTATAAGGTTCATCCTCGATTTCATGTCAAACGATGCATCCAATTGAAAAACGAATTGCTGCAGTTTGGATTAGCTCATCGAGAGCTCTCCAATGATATATAATATGACATAGTTTTGAGGATTTTGGTTTTTGGTTTGAATTTGAAATTGAATTAGGGTTTGCAATTGGAACTTAGTTTCTGCCACTAAAGAAAGAAACAGACAGAAGTTGATGTATGTACAGAATAAACTAAAAGACTGGTAGGGTTGAGAAACATAGTCTATTTATATAGAAAAGGCCCAATAAAATGAATTAACATATCAAATTTGTTCGAAATGACAATAACTACCCGAAAAGCCTGTTTTGCTCCCGAAACGAAAGCGGGTCATCCCATATATGAAAATGGATGTTTTCAATATTTTTAAATTCAGTGAAATAGGTTTTAAGTCTTAATTCCATTGTATGAAGAAATTAGCTTTTAAAATCAGCTTATTTCAAATTGAATTCATTAAATTGATTTCTTCGCGTCTTGAGTCCGCACGATCAAATGCAAGTCCGATCGCTATGAAACTAGAAATCCTACAATAATTCATTGTTACGGATCCGATGAAACATGTTTCGTCGAAATCCGAGACAATGGCCAAAATGGTTATTTTCACGTTAATTAAATAAATTATTATTATATTAATTTTATCACTTTTCAAATTCAAATTTTATAACTAACAAATTTTATCATTTTTGATTACCTAGTAATTTATAATCCTTTAAAATTAATTTCCATGTCAAATCTCATTAAATATAATTAAAAATCCAATAAATTCACTTATTTTGATTTACCACTTATTATTCCATCAGTCGTTATTTTATGGATATAGTTAATATTGGTTTACCATTTATTACATCAATATTCTACAGTTATTATTTTAATTCACGTTGACTGCAATATTTAAGTAGATTAATTGCAATTGATTTTCAGTTTATTTCAACGGATCAAATAGTGAATTTATAATCAAACCATTATTACAACTTACCAATTGATTTTCAGTTTATTGCAACGTTTCTATGTTTATTGTTTACCACCAAGTTAATAAATTCACGTACCAATTAATCGTTCCATATAACCAATTCCAATTAGTTGCGTACAATTTTACCGTTTAGTACAACATTCGGTTTAATTTCTTATTTACGCTTTATAACCAAATTTAACTTTACAATCATTTCAATCAATTGAAATTACATTAACGTGGTTATCAGTTATCTTAAATTAGCATTATTACATTTCATTCTAGTTATTTTTCTCATTAATAAATCTTAAATTTTTAAATTTTTCACAACATCACATTCCAAAACTTATTTAATTAATAAATTTTAATTATCGAAAAAATATGGATCGTTACATAGGGTGAGGTTTAAGTTTTAAATAATTAAATTGACTTATAATATGTTAACTTTGGAAGAATATAAAAGTGGTAAGGCTAGTTCTGTGCATGCGTTCGGATGTTGGGTAAGAAAGGTTTGTTTATTTTTATATATTTAAGTTTAGCTTATAAACTTAGGTATAAATTAATTAGTTAGTTTAAACTAGCTTTAAAAATTTAAAAGAACACAATAGCTTTTGGATATATGTAAGTGGGAATGGGTTTCGCTGTTTTGGATTTTGGGTAAGTAAGGATATAAAAGTTTAGTTAATTAAACATGCTATTTAATTACAAGTTTAAAACATGTTTAAACTTTGAAAATCTATAACTCCACCATACTAAGTCCATTTAGCCTGCGTCTTCGACACTAGATTTGTATTAACTAGCAAAACACATTTGTATAGATATTTGACACTTTTAGAGAAGTAAAATATATTGATAATATATTAGGTATTGAATTCAATTACGCCGAACGTAATTAAAATGGCTATACTTCATTGGTGCCATTTATTAAGCAGAATCAAACACCGTTCTGCTATTTTAGATTGAATAGATTATTTTGGACATCCATTTAGCAGAATAAATCCTCATTCTACTATTATATAAATTTGCACATTTATTTATATAAACCAGTTAATTCAAATTTATGTGTTATTATTCAATTTGTTTGATTGTTGATGATAATAATGTGTTGTTATGATTATGATTTGTTTGGTTGATTGAATTTTGCTCGACCAGTTTATGAGCAACAACCTTTTCTTTTGTTTTTGCATGGGGTTGGGTAGAAACAAATGTAGGTTATAGCTTGTGATTTATTTCACAATTTGACTATAAGGTGTTTATAAATAATATTGATTTATTAAATTATTATAATTAGTTATAGTAGTTTAACGTTTTAGTTTGAACTTCAATTAAATGAAGTTGTTTTAAAAGATGGTTTTCATAAAAGAATTTGTTATGAAATGTTTACGGAAAATGAATTGGTTACAAAAGAATTTGAAAATATTTGTAAATGAAATAATTATAATAAATGATGTTTATTATATTTTTAAAAAGGAAAGGATACTTATCTTTTGAAATGAAATGGTTTTTTTGAAAAGAAATAGAAATATCTGGAAATGAATATTTTGAAGTTATATTATATAAAAGTGATATATAGAAAGACACTTATAAAATGTGTTTTATAAATAGAGAATCTCCAGAACTTAAAAACTAGTGGTTTTAAAATGGCTTTCCAAAGGTTTTGGGAAAATAAGCATACTGTGTTTGGAAGTATTTATGATTATTAGTGTAAAATGATTTGTCAGTTCGGAAAACAAAATGATCTGTTATGTTATTGATGATTCAAGTAACTCATAACTAAAAAGGTGGAAAAAAGAGGTGCAGATGTTCTGTAGCCTCGGTATAGTTCTCTCGACGAACATAGAGATATACATATCTATTTTTTCTCGAAAGGATAGGACCCAGTTGCCTTGTTATTGGAAAAAATCTCCTGATCAAGTTGCATATATTTCGATATGCTTTTACTGTAGTATTTTGGAATTTCCAATAAATATTTCAAAGTGAATTGTCTTAAGATCCTGAAGTAAAGTGTAGTTTAATACAAAAGATTGTATAATTTATTATTTCAAAGGTTTTGAAAAGAAACCGGGAATTTAGTTCAAAGATATTGTTTTTGAAGAAGAAAATAATAAGATTTCATTAATCTAAATGTAAGGATTAGGTCTAAGTGGGTAGATTTGGAAGCTACATTTGCATGTTTATGCTACGTAGTTGGGAATTTCATATTTCGTTGTTACATCGTAGGCTTCATGAGTCATATTTGTGGTAGGAAAACTACCCTCGCTTGATCCTATATCTAATTAAATACCCAATTAGATAGGGGTACGTAGGCAGTCATAAGTGGTAGCGACGCACCCTCAATAATAATATATCTTTTTCCTGTTTATTATTTGTTATTTATCTTGTATTGTTGTATCTTTTCTGCTTACTATTTTATTCCACATATGACATGTTTATTGAGTTTGCAGGAATAGGTTATTGCTATCTTTCTCATCGGAGTTGTGCAGTGGTAGATTTATTGTATACTGAGTCTTCTTTGTATTTAAGCACGCCAGTAGAATAAATGATTACTCTGATAACTTGTATAATTGAAAGTTGTATCCTATATATTTAGCAGTGTTAAATATTTATTAGATTTTGATATGTTCATTTGGTTGTTTTTATTGGTAGTTTTAGAACGTGCGGGTTTTAAGAGATTTTGACTGATTCGAAAATGCAGGTCATTACAACGTATGTATTTATCCCTTAAATCTATTTGGGTTTCTTTGATGTTCCACCTTTAGTTATACATTAATATTATATAACTTTTATATTCATATTACTTATATTATAATCTTATATATAATATTATATCACTACAAGGAGAAACGCATTTTCCGACGACCAGAATCCGTCGGCGGCCGTCGGAAGCCGTCGGAAAAGACTGAGTCTGGGAGCAGTATTTCCGACGGCTTCCGACAGATGCTGCCGAGCACGTTTCCGATGGCTCACGACAATTTCCGATAATTTCCAACGGCTTCCGACGCCCGTCGGAAGCCGTCGGAAATATGCAGCTACAGGCCGCCGGAAAATGTCGGAAGCCGTCGAAATTTTTGACATGTAAGCCGTCGGAAATCTGCTGTTTTTTATATATATTTGCTGCAAATAGAGCCTTCCAACCACATTTCTCCTCCAAACACTACGAAATCAATACTGCACAATCCAATAAACAATAATCCAACCAAATATCCAAACCTAGACTACAAAATATTCAATAAACACACAAATGGATGAAATTAGAATAAAAATAAAATACAAAATATACATACCATTCCAACATTAACAATAATCCTAACAATAATTGTTCTACCATGTTGTTAATACACAAATTCATCGACATTCTCATACATATCCTCATACAACTACAGAACCAAGTGTATCATACATAACTATATAAATCAACAATTAATCGCACCATCTACCAAATCATTCTAAACTAAAACAAAACATACCTGCACGAACGAATAAGCAAGCAATGAATCAATCTCCTCCAGATCCAGAACCAGCCGAGGAAGGGAAGCGGCCACCAAACTGCTGCATGTACTCTAACAACTGTGCGGTCTGCAAGGCCTGTTGGCGGTTCTGCTCCTCCAATTGGGACACTCTAGTCCGCAATTCATCTATACCTGCTAAATCGCTCTGAGGTCTACTCCGCCGTCCCCTACTCTGACTACTGGACTGCAATAATTGAAAAATAAATAAAATCCAAGTTTATTGTTTTGAAAAGGTAAAAATATCATATTTTCAGTATTTTAAGAAAAAGTAAATTATTTACCGCTAAATTGCCAAATCCGTATCGTCGACCATGCTCTGCTGGACTCATAACGGACTCAAAAATAATGTCCTCCTCATCGTTCGTCAGCTGCTCTCTACCCGTATCAGCAAAGAGTTTCTGCCGCTGCTCCATAAACATCTCCTGCATTAACAAATTAATAATATCATATCTTATTTCATCATAATTTAACAATTAAAACAATTACTAATACTGAATAACATGAAATATGCTTACATGGCTTTTGCTGGATTTATCGTCCTGCCATGTGTACGAAACAGACCCGTTTGGATTAACATGCTCGACAGCATGCGTACGGGTGAACATGTCCATATAGCTGACAGGACCATGTGTCTCGGCTTCCTGAAGTTGATTGTTACATACAATTATTATACGTTTAAAAACATATAGCATAAACTATTTACATTTATTATTCAGTAAATTTACCAATTCCTGCCGATACTACTGAAACGACTTCGATCATCCACGATGAGTGATGGGATTCTTATTTCTATTTGCAAAGTTTCTATCCGACTCTGCCTGTACATTCAAAATTTGATACATTATTTTTCAATCACGTCAAATTAATAATTCAAAAAAAATTAGTATACTTGCATTCGCCTCGTCCGTCTCCCAGTAGCTCAACCAAGCATGCCACACGCTCTCTCCCACCACCGTGGTTTCTTACTAGATTTCTTAATCTCTGATATCGTGTCCCTATAGTTCTTGCACATCTTCTTCATCCAGTATGCTCGTGTCAGCATCATATCGTCTGTCTGGATGTCTATCTCAGCCTGTATTAAAAAAAAGATTACACTTTAAACGATAAACAATAGAAAAACGATAAAAACGAATTAAAAAACAGAAAAATTATACATACTAGGACATCCTACCATATACACTCTATGATGTGAGGAGGGATGGTATCCCACCTCAGCCAGCACGCACTCATCCTACTGCGATAAGATGCTCTAGAGACGTCCAGCACAACCTTAGAGAGAAGCAGGTCGAACCCCCTGTTTTTAAGTACGATATAGATAAGTACGTACATATATCATAGAAAAAATAAGATGTTGAATAAAATTTAATTCTTACCCATCTGCTCTAGGGACTAACGATATAACTGCACGCTGTGGCTCTTGTGATGGGTCACTGCCATCGCCTCCTGACGATCGGAAAGAGCTCCTACCTCTATACGACATAATGATAAACCTGTGACATGTACACATCACTATATAAGAGAATAAAAACATGATAATGAAATATATTTCATATGAAAATGACATCAACGATATAAATTGCTTAATTAATGACTGAAATGGAAATAGAAATGGAAGTATGTTGTACCTGATTCATAATGGGTATACCTGATTCATTGCATTTTTAATAAAAATTGCTAAATAAATGACAAATGGAAATCACATAAAACATGCAAACAATAGTACATGGATTTGGTTTCATAGTTACATCAATTTCATAATACATCAAGAATTCAACATAGTTACATCAATTGCAAAAAAACATATTCAGAATTGTATCAGTCATCATCGTCTTCTGATTCAGATTCGGCCTCGTTTTCGACAATATTTTCCTCTGCACTGTCAAACGCTTATACCCAAACATTTGATTCATCGATCAAGGGACCAAAATCTGTATGATCGTCTATAATTATTATTTCGTTATTTTGCTCAAGATCTGCCTAATAAGCTTGTTCGTCCGGAATATTTTTTCCATCGAATGTGAATCTGGCCTTTGTTTTAAAAACTGCAGACCAATCTGCTTTATCTCTTTTTAGAGACGGATAAGAAGCGTAATAAACTTGCAATGCTTGTTTGGCTAGTACAAAAGGATCATACTTGTGATAGTGCGATGTATGCTTTATTTCGATAAGATTATAATCCTTATGCACATTAATTCCAGAACCTAGAACATTGCTAAACCAATTGCATCTAAATAGAAACACCTCCTCCGCGGGTCGTGAGAAATATGTCAGTTGCAAAATTTGTGTCAGAACGCCATAAAAATCATTTAAATGATTTTCTGGATCGTCACTACCTTTAACAAATACACCAGTATTATTTGTTAATTTTTCTGCACCGTATTCTTTGGTGTTAAATTTATATCCATTCACGAAATATATTGGATATGTCTTGACCACTCTTTTTGGTCTCATCGCAAGATGTTTCAACCCTTCGTCAACAACACTATTTCTCTGCTCATAAACGTAATTTGAAAACCAACCAGAAAATTCTTTACTGAGATCTCCGTTCGGATGTTCACGTTCATAAACATTGTTTATATAAACAAATTATTACATTAGGTTATACACGTGCATGCATTATAGAAAAGAATAAAACACAAATTATTGTTTCAGATTACCTAACAAACGGTGCGACCTCGGCACAATTTAGAAGAATATAAGTGTGTGCTACATGAAGATCTCAATCGTCTAGCCATATTTCTACACATTTTCCAGAAGGCCGACCATGTTGTCTAAAAATAGATAACATTGCTTGAGAGGACTCTTGTTCGTCGCCTTCGTCATTACGAGAAACACTTTGAAATGAAATATTCAGGTCACTGAAATAGTGAGAGAAAAAGAACGAAGCTTCTTCTTCAATGTAAGATTTACATATCGAACCTTCAACCCGTGCTTTTTGCCTCACTTTTTTCTTCAGGTGATTCAAATATCCATGCAAAATTAATTTATATTAACTTCATCTTTCAAATGCAATTAAATTACGTTATAACATATTACATACCTCTCAAATGGATACATCCATCCATATTGGACAGGACCTCGAAATCGTGCTTCAGATGGGAGATGAACAGGTAAATGTTCCATCACATTAAAAAAACCAGGCGGAAATATTTTCTCTAATTTGCAAAGCAATATAGGAATGTCCACTTCAAGTTTACGTAAACGTTGCACTTTTAAAGTAGTCGAACAAAGCTCTTTGTAAAACATACTAAGCTCCATTACTACTTTCCAAACTTTTAACGGCAGTAGTTCTTTGAACATTACGGGAAATAAATTTTCCATCATTATGTGACAGTCGTGACTTTTCATTCCGCTTAATCTACCATTTTTAAAGTCAACACATCTACGAAGATTTGATGATATCCCATCAGGAAATCTTAACCCTTCCACCCATTTTAACACACATTTAACTTGATTATTATCTAATTCGTAACAAGCTTTGGGTTTTTTACTGTCATTTGGTTTCATATGAAGCTCAGGACGTTTGCATAATTCTTCTATATCACGTCTTGATTTCAAATCATCCTTCGTCTTCCCTTTCACATTCAAAATTGTGTTAAAAACATTATCAAATACATTTTTCTCATTGTGCATCACATCTATGTTATGGCAAAGCAGAAGATGTTTCCAATACGGCAACTCCCAAAAAATAGTTTGTTTGCACTAGTTATGAACAACTGATTTGCCTTCAATTTCTGTTTGCTCGCCAGATTCATATATCTTTGGATAGTCCTTAACAAGTTCATATATGTCTTCGCTTGACCATATCGTCGGTGGTTGTCTGCTTTCTACTCTATTAGCTAAAAAGTTTTTCTTGTCTCCTCTGAAGGGATGATTTACATGGAGAAAATATCGATGACAGTCAAACCATGAAATTTTCTTACCATGAGGTAAAGAAAACGCTCGTGTTTCATCCATGCAATATGTACATGCTAGACGACCGGCAGTACTCCATCCCGAAAGCATTGCATAGGCAGGAAAATCACTTATAGTCCACAACAAAGAAGCAAACATACGAAAAAATTTCTTCTTGGACACATCGTATGTTTCTACTCCTTCGTTCCACAGTATTTTTAACTCCTCAATCAACGGTTGTAAATATACATCGATTCCTTGTGTCGGATCGTCGGGGCCAGGAACGACAACAGTAAGAAACATATATTTCGTTTTCATGCACATCCATGGAGGTAAATTATACGGTGTGACGATAATGGGCCATGATGAATATTTAGAACCAAATTGAGAAAATGGAGAAAAACCGTCCGTACATAATCCTAATCTAACATTTCGACTCTCCGCTGCAAAATTTGGATGCGTTTTATCGAAATGCTTCCATGCTTCTCGATTGGCCGGATGAGTCAATGTACCATCTTCCTCCGTTCTCACACTATGTCATCTCATATTAGACGCAGTTACAGAAGATGCATATAATCTTTGAAGTCTTGGAGTTATGGGTAAGTAGTGCATACGCTTGTACGGAACTTTCTTCCCCTTCTTTTTTCTTGATTTGTATCTCTCCTGCTTACAAACTTTACAATTTGTAAGGTTTGCGTCTTCTTTCAAAACAACATGCATCCTTTTAAACATGCATCTATTTTCTGATACGGTAAACCAAAAGCCGACATAAGTTTTTTAACTTCGTAGTGATTTTCACACATTAAATTATCGGACGGCATATGTCTTTTTGCAGCTTATACAACAGCCGTAAATCCAGCTTCGGTGATGTTGTATTTTAACTTCATCGCAATATATTCTGCGATTACTGACAGCTGAGTGCCGCTTTTACAACCATCCCAAATAGGTTTCTTAGCTGCATCTAGTAAATCATAAATTTTTTTAGCTTCAATATTTGGTTCTTCAACATTTCCATCGTCGTCGTCAACATCAACCATAGGAAACATTGATCGTGCTGCACCTTCGACCATATTTTCTATACGGGTCGTTGAAACTATTTCGTTACCGACACTTTCAGACTCCACAGAAGTATTTTCTACAACTTCTCCATGTCGATCCCAAACATAATATTCGGATGCGAAACCGTGTTGGCACAAATGAACTTTCACAATATCTGGTAACAAATACTTTAAATGTCTACACCTACTACACGGACAACGAATTTCTGGATCGTTTCCGTTATTACTTAAAGCGAATTCAACAAACACGTTTATACCATTACAAAAACCTTCTTTTATTGAGCCCCTCAGTCCTTTTCTTTGGTACATCCATCTCCTCCGATCAACAAAATAATCAATCATTTTTCCTATTTGACAAAATGAGAAGTTCAAAATTTAATATTTATTTTGAAGAATACAAATTCGAAAAAGATTATTTTCATAGTCGTATAATATTTTGAATTTAAAGAACAACTTCACAAATTTAAAAATATTTTCAAATACGGCACGTTTTATTTTTTAACGTAACGATTTAAAAATATATAATTTTTTTTCATTGGTCAGACATCCTACTTCTCATTACAAACACAGTAAGCATTTACATTTCGTATATTACTTCGTCTCAAAAGATTCAACAAAATTTCGGCGGCATTTCCCTTTTGTTCCCTGCATTGTACACAAATGCGTGTACGCAGGAAACAAAAAAGAAAAGTTAGGACAAAATTTTATAAACCGTTTAAGACGAAATAGTATACAAAATGTAAATTCTTACCGTGTTCATAACTTGTCCAATACAGGGACAAATCCGACAAATATTGTACCAGATGAATATAAATGGTCGTTTTTCGAAAAAACGACTATTTATACAACGATCATGTACAACACTCATCAGACGGGGCCAAAAACTCTCTAAGGGACATTTGCCAATTAATATGCGCACATTTTACGAAAAAATATAGTTTTACTAACTGTTCACATTTACAAATATATATATATATATATATATATATATATATATATATATATATATATATATTAATTTAACACATTTATTCGACGTATTACGCATCATCTTAAGGCTGGTTTCACATTTTTGTCATTTTTCAATACACACAATTATAATTTAGAGTAATGCACTCTTTTTTGTTTCACAAGTAAATACGTGCACAGTATAATACTCCTAGTTCATTCAATCATTTTATCTTATTCCAAATAACGTATACAATCGTCGAATCAAGGCATACACAACAATTTACATATACATAAACAACCACAAATTATACGTATTTTTCACAATTTTACAATAAAAGATGAAATATGTATGTCATGTGATGCTATAAACCGTTATTACACTATTGGAAACAATTGCAATCACTAATTCGCCCTAAGTTATCAATTTATGCAAATCTAGAATTAGGGTAAAAACTGAAATTTTCATAAAAATAAGAGACTATACCTGAGATTAAGAGCAAGAGACGTTGAATTAACAACGGGGAAGGAGAAAAAATCACGAAATCAGCGATTGAAGGTGGATAATGGGGATTTGGGGGTTTTTTTAGAAATGGAGAGGCTGGAAAATGAGGAAGAAAGGCTCGGCCGAGCTACAGAATATCGCGAATTTCCGACGGCCCGTCGGAAGCCGTCGGAAAACGGTCGTCGGAAGCCGTCGCTCCCACCCGTCGCTATTTGGCCTTTTTCTAGCAGTGTATTGATTTTACTTCATTAATTTTAATTAATTAACATTTTAATTAATTTTATATTATTTTAGCATAACATTTATACTAAATATTTATTACATACTATAGCGTTTATAGTATTACATAACATTTTAAATATCGTAAAATATTTCATAATATTTAATATGTGCATTTATAATTTTATTAATTAACTTATTTAATTAATTAATTTATAAATCTAATTAATAAATTTTATATTTTTTGAAATTAAGACATATATTTTCAAACATGTTGAAAATATTATTATATTATAACTTTTATAATATATTTTCATCTAATTTTAAATTTAAATTTTAAATTTAATTTGTTATATTTCTAATTTTCAGATAATTTTGAAATTAGCTTAAGGCTGAATTCATATTCGGACCTCTTCTATTAAGGGTAACCATTTAGGCTTACATATTTGTTCCGGCATGGTTGGAAGCAAAGTTGGGCAGAGTACTAAATTACTCAAACCCAATCTTTCGACACTACCTTTATAGACATCCTACTACCTGGTTGTGAGCTTAATTAGTTCACCCTGACATGACAAATTAGATCTAATAGGTTATTGGGCTCTGATACCATTGTTGGAACTGAGCCAATCCGCAGCGAAAGTTATGGGTGAATTTCAAATTGTTTTACTCCATTGGATCGTTATTGGTTCTTTGAATTATAATTTATATAGAACATTTCTAAATTTTATTCAAATAAAATCTCTTATTTATTAAAATTTGTAAATTATACAATTTTATTTAATTTATATTCTAAGCATATAAATATACGCATATGTATCATATTGTGACGCCCCACCTCTATACCCACGCTAGCCAAGAACACTACGGTGTAATGCTGTCAACTAGCACGGAGAATAAGGCTGTTGTGGAGCGACCCTCCGTGTAATTGCTTTGCGCGAACATCGATATGTCAGATAGTATAACATGCATTTTATTTCAAGAGGAAATCCGACATACCGATACAAACACAAAGCTACTACACAGTGGCTATAATAATCTTCGGAAACAAATATAGAAATAAGCATAACACAAATCAGTCACAGATAATTCATATCACAAAGGCGGAAGAAGATATGAATATACAACTAACACATGAAAGTGTATATCAGAGTAGTGGTCCAAAAAGATCCACAATAATACAAAAGAATAGCAACACGTGCTATACAAAAGAATACATCTATGAGTCCATATCTCAAGTGTATACAACAAAATAAACTACTAACCTAAGTAGTTAGCCAAAAGTCAGAGTAATAAATCCCTAGGGAGAAGTCAAGCAGAAGCACCTGTAACATCTCGGTCTGACCCGAGTATTATTTAGTAAGAAAATAATAAACGGATCAGTCTAGCTATAAATATCAGACGACATGATATAGAATAAGAGATATGGCATAAACATATGATAACCATAATGGCATACTACTATAAGTATGCAATTGAAACTCAACATGAGGTTAATCAATATCACACAAATCTTCACAAAGACCCAAAAAGGGTTTCATACCCAAAACTTGAATTCACAACAAGTCAATGACACACGAATTCACTGCATAAAAATTGATAAAGCATATCAATAGAAATCACAAAAATAGGTGAAGCATAAATTCCAGAATTCAACACACGAAATCCAAAAATCACAAGAAAGGGGGAGGCCTATCACACGAACGGGAGCATTAAAGCTCACCAACATATGTATCACACGAACGAGAAGCTATCTCATGGTAGCTAGCCATTAATTTTTGGCACACGAATGGCCCGAAGACCATGGGGAGCTACCCCACATGTGTGAGTCGAAATCACACCGAAACAAAGAGACATCGAACAATTGCTAGTCTAAATCTTAAAATGATCGTCATGATCAAAGAGAAGTGTCAATTACAGTAAGCTAGTAAATATATGAGCTTAGCTTCATGTCCGATAACCACTAGCTTAACTTAAATATTTACGAACAAATTGTAGATCTCCACTAGAAAATTGTCACAAGAGATTCAATTGAACAAGTCTAAGAATTAACCAACGATGTAAACGCAAGCGTTTCATACCACTTGTTTTACTAAGTCGTTTAATTAGATTTCTCATACGAGTGAGGTAAAAGCTTATATATACTAATAGATCGGAAAACGGTTTAAGAAAACGAGCTTTGTAATAAAATAGTGTTGAAATCATTTGAAGAAAGAGTTTTGATATTTACTACTAGTATAGAAAACCTTTATATTTTTAAAGTGACAAATCACAAAGAAGATTGTAGGAACAATCAATCACTAAAATTCACATTCGAAGACGTGAATGAAAATCCAAAGAAATGGATACCGAATCCATCGAAATGGATATTCCAAGAATTCCCGAAGAAAATAAGTCATCAAAGTCAATAACAAATGATAATAACAAATAGGGAAATAACACGAATAAATTTGGAAACCACGCAATATAGATGAAATAGGCAAAACAGCAACAAGTCGGTCGGCCGGCTATAGAGCTCGGTCGACCGGACCAGAAAAACAGAAATGCTCGGGGTAGCAGGTCGGTCGACCGGACCCTGAGTTCGGTCGGCCGGACCTGTAACCTGCACTTCCTAACAAAGGCTGGGAAGTGCTCGGGGTAGCAGGTCGGTCGACCGGACCCTGAGTTCGGTCGGCCGGACCTGTAGCCAGCACCCCCAAGCCAATCTAATGAATGCCAAACTCTTCCATATTGCTATCGGTCGAGCATCGGCACTAAGGGTTTATGCCAATCGACTACCCGGCCATATAAGCTCTTCGGTTCAACACCAAAACATGATCAAAACACCAAAGCTATGATTTTTAAAGAATTGAACCCAAAACACTAAAAATTGAAATATTCACCAAATCAATTCAAACCAAAAGCAAATGCACACGAATAAGTGTTAGGAATTCATACCTAACAATCGAAGATAGTTATAGACTAAGATGTGAGATAAAAATCTCACCTTTGAACCCAAACGATTGAAGAAGAAGCTTGAAAGCAAAGAAGAATCAACCACTCTTCAAATCCAACTCAAGAAGCTTGATTATAAGCTTTAAAAGAAGAACATTCCCAAAGTTAGGTTTAGGAATTTCTGAAATTGATAGGAGAATGAGTTGGAGAAGAAGAAGAGAAGCTTATCAATGGATTCTTCTATTAGTTTGGAGCTAGAGTTTGATTTGCAAAAGAAAACCAGGGTTTGGAGTTTTAATTTCCTCTTCCACTCTCCATTGTTATGAAAGCTTGAATATTAGGAATTAGAAATGAAGTAATGAAGAGGATAAGGGGTTGGGACTGAATACATAAGTGGGGTTATTGGGCTCAGCCCAAACCAAAGCCCTAAGTGAAAAAGTAGCAAAAATCAACTTACTCCAAACATATCGAAGCTTATACTCAAAAAGGTCACAAACGGTATTTTGAACTCAATGGGAGTGGTCCCAAGTCCTAATTCAATCGTATGCAAAAAGTAGCTTTTCGGACTAAATTCCGAGTATCGATAAAATATTTAAATATAAAATCGACAAATATGCGGGTTGTTACACATATGCATATATGTATGGGTGCACATGTGTAACCTAATAACCCATGCAAGGTGTAACATGCCCGTATATAAATGTTGGGATTTACATCGCAACGGACATGTTAGCTCATCCGATATGTATTGTATATTGTCTAGATATATATACGTATGTAAATTTATTATTTATATAAATATTATAAATCTATACACACACACATGTATAAGTATATGTAAAAAAAAATTATGAGAATAAAATATTTGAATATAGATATATATGTACATATATGTAATATATATATATATATATATTACTGTAATAAATATTAAAATAATAATATACGCACGCATACACACACATAGTATAAAGGTTTTTCACAACTTACGAACTAATATGTGTATGTGTATGTAAATATAATGACAAAATAATATTATATATATATATATATTCATAAGCATATTTATAATATATATATTTATTTATTTAAAAAATAAAATAAAAAATATTTTATTTTATTTTTAAACAATCCCAGATCATATGCACAGTAAAAAAAAATATTATAATAAAATATGTATATAAATTGATTAATTAGTTGAAAAATAATAAAATATTAATAAAAAATACCGTCAAAACGTATTATTTAAATTTTAAATTTTCAGAAAATCTAACAAGATATTTTAAGGGTTGGAAAAATTTTCCATAATTTTTCTTGGTAAAAATTTAATTTTTATTAATTATTTATTTTTTGTCATATATTATAATAATATTTAGAAAAATATAAAAAATATATTTTAAATTCTCATTTTTTGGCCAAGATTTTATTTCATGATATAATTTTATAAAATTTGAAATTTAATTCGAAACATATTTTATTTTATATAAATTATTTACATAGTATATTAATTTAGATAATAGTAAATATTTCTTAAAAATATTTTTCAGCTACCAAAAATTGTATTATAGTAAATATACATGTACAAAATATATGCCAATTATTAGCATGAAATGATGTTATAATTAAATACTAACCATATAAGTATAATTTAATGATATATTAGTATGTATGTTAATTAATAAAATAATAATTAATATAAATATAATTATTCGGCAATGCATACTCAACCTTTATGTGGAAATTGTTTTTATTAAATGAATACCAACATCAATACAAAAAAGAATCGTCACCCAACAAACAATGCATAATAATATCAATGGTAAAGTATGATCTTGAAATTATAAACTATATGATACAGTAAAACATACCTAAAACCAATGCCTTAAAGCACAACTTGTAATGATGTACTCTCTCCCCTTTGAAAGTTTTTCGATTCGGCAGACTGCTACTCCTTGAACCATTGACTATCAGATAGCAATAGACCTTGAATTGATTTGAGCTTAACATGGTGGGGCTTTTAGGAATTGATGTCGACCAACAATAGAATATGAAAGTGGCAGCAAAAAACTGACTTTTAATTAGGGTTAGAGTTGTTTAAATAGTAACGACCCAACTTCCACACTCCACGAATTCGCATCGCTAATAAGAAAAGAAAGGGATAGAAAAGAGAAAGAAAGAGAAGAAGAAGAAACAACACATCAGAATCTAAACAGCGGAACGAATAAATTATATTAATAACATAAAATATTACATAGTTTACAACCACTATCAGAGTACACAGATAATACAACACATACTAGGCAGTTATAAACACCTGTCTTAGTATTTACAACATAATATAATTCAGAGACAACACAGAACACACAGCGGAATACTATATCTAACGCAGAAGCCTCCTGCTCCATTGCTCCTCCAATATTCGTCCAAGCTAACCTGAATCCCTTGGCTACTCGTAAAAATTTGAGTATCCAAGAGTTTATGAAAAACAAAAATAAACTCTGGGTCAGACATGGGTCTGGTGTGAGTAACAGGTTAAAGTTGCTTAACTTTAAAAATCCTTTGAAAAGAAAGGTATCACGTAAGACTTCCCACACATAAACATGGAAAAGTTTTTACCTTACG
The DNA here is from genome assembly GCA_030765085.1 of Allium cepa. NCBI lineage: Eukaryota > Viridiplantae > Streptophyta > Magnoliopsida > Asparagales > Amaryllidaceae > Allium > Allium cepa. The sequence goes on from CM060931.1 coordinate 489,361,206, forward strand.
CTAACCAAAACATTTGATAGGAAATCCAGTGATATTATGATAGGTCTAGGGTTTTCAAGTAAATATGAAATAACCGAAATTGTTACATGATTAAATTCCAGCTACTAGCCACAAAAGTGGGTAATACAATCAAAACCGTTGGCACTTATTGGATTTTGGATTCCATACAATGGCAGGGCTACTGGGGTACCGCCCGTCACAGTACGTGGCCTAGATCAACGTACCGAGGAGTACTCCCACTCCCCTGCAACACAAGGCCGGACCCATTCCTTACTGAATAGTTCCGAACAAGACAACCCCGCAGTTGGTGCGCAATTCCAACTGCCCACTAAGCCGAATATAAAGGGACCTCTAGACAGGGATTAATCTTGCTCTCCAGTGGGTGCTACCCACGAAGCCTTGCTGCACCTCCCCTGTTTTAGCCATTCCCGGTTGATGAGGCTTGAGGCTACGATTACCTTTAGAGGACACATCACTTAGAATGCTCATCGTCCACCTGACGATGTGCTGAAAGCATTCAATCCATACAAGTTCGTTCCGGGTTCGAACGAAACCGAAGGCATTATCTCGTTACGCTCTTTACGGAATCACCCACAGAGTTAACGACGATAACCCTTGCACTCTGAATCTCCATCTCGAATCTATAAGTACTATTCCGTCAACTCATTACGAAATCACCCACAGAGTTATACTGACGTATAGCGCTTACACCTCGAGTCTTCACTCGCTCCACTTGGATTAACGACCTAACGTTTAATTGGAATCGATGTGGTTTTCGGATATCCAAATATGGAAACCCGATCCCGGTCTCATCGAAATCCAAGCGTGTCTTTTAGGTCCAAGTTGTTTTAGAATTTTAAAACAATTTAATTACATTATCTATATACACATAGATAGATAATTCATAGATTCACAACAGGTAATTATCATTATCATAACCACAGATAATCATATATATTACTATCAAAAGATAATCCATATCATAATGCAACCAATGCATCCATATCAATCAACACTACTAATCTCATTTCTGAGATTCAAAACTATTCAAAGCAACCAATAACAACCATTCATAAGCAATGATCTATAATCATACTATCTATAATTAATTTAAAATGAATTAAATTAATTACATCATCTCTAATTAATTTAAAATGAATTAAATTAATTACTTATATCAAAATAAATCTTTGCTTATTACCAATTAATTAATTGATTAACCTCTAATTTATCATCTTAATTAATCAATCCTGATTAATTATACTTTAATTAATTCCACAAAATTAATTTCCTTAAAACAATACAGTAATTACCCTTTAATTACTTCATTAATTAATTAACTACAATTAATTATATCTAACCTTAATTAATTACAATTAATTAATTACACCTAATCACTTATTATTGATTAATTAATATTAATTAATCAATCTTAATTACACTATTAATTATATTAATTAATGATTCTTAATTATATTTAATAAATTACTCAATTAAATTAATTACTTTCAGTAATTAATCTCACTTAAACCATAATTATTAATCACCTTTGATTAGTCTCAATCTGTAATTAACTATCCTTAATTACTTATCAAATTAATTACTCCTTAATTATTTCTTTAATTAATCCCTTGATTAATTATATTTAATCCAAATTACTTTCACAATTCCATCATTATCCATTAATTTCATCAAGTAATTATCCTTAATTACTTCATTGATTACATTAAGTAATTATTATCAAATCTCATGTTTAAAATTAATTAAACTTAATTTAATTAATTTAAACCAATCTCAATAAACTCATTAATTACATTAAGTAATTAATGTCTTAATTACTTTCATTTAAGTAATTAACTTAAATAAATTTCACAATTTATTAACATTAATTAATTAATTTAATTAATTATTGAAAATTAATCATATTAATTAATTACTAAATAAACTTTAGTTAATGACCATCATTAACCATTATTTATTCTTTAATTACTTCTTAATTAATTCTAATTTAAATTAATCCTAATTATAAATTAAATAAATAATTTACTCTTCATTATCTTATTTATTTGATTATTTAATATCTTAATAATTTAAGATAAACCATTCCTTATTAATAGTTATTGAAGTATCAAGTGTACTTAGAATATTGCAATTTAAAGTTTAAATTCAAATTTCATTTTTGGATCTAAATTTCAAAAATGATATTTTTTAAAGCATTATCCAACCTAAATTCATTTATATTTCTTTTTAGAATAAATATAAATAACATTTAAAACTTATGATTAAATCTTATATAAGATAAGTCTTAATATACTTAATTTAATTAAAAACTAAGTTTAAAATACATTATTATTTCAAAAGGGAAATCAAGTTTAAAAATATTTGTTTGAAAACAATTTACTCCTAATTAAACAATTTAAATTTAAACTTGTTTGAAAATCATTCAAATTTTTTTTAACTTATTTAAATATCAGATTATAAATCCAATATACTTGAAACCATTCTTTATTTAAATTGTTTTGAATTTAGACTTAAATTTACTCTTGCTTTACACCTTGATTTTAAAATCCTTATTTAAAAATACAAATTCATTTTAAAAACTTGAAGATTTAAAAATCCTTAAGAAATCTGGACTTAGATTTGAATTTAAACTGCTAATTTAAAATTAGCTTTCAAATTTAAAGTGAAATTTAAAATTTCCAGAAAACTGTCAATTCCCTATTTTTTTTTAAAAAAGAAAAAAACTGAAAACCTCTTTTAAATTTTTAACACTTATAAGATTCAAAATCATTTGAATCTATAATACAGCTAGCTTTAAACCTAACTTAGATTAAAAACTTAACTTCGCTTAAACTTTTGATTTAAATTTTAAAAAAAAACTGCAGACAGTTCTTCAGGAAACTGTAATATTACAGTTACCCGAGCCCATCTCAAAATGCTTCGAGTCATATAACCAAAATCTTTGGGCAAAACATGGAAATACCCGAGTTAAACTCGAGACAAAAATATTGTCTCCACCCAGAAAACAACAGGCTAACCAAAATTGCACGGTGCACGTGCACCGTGCCTCTGGCCACTATCACCTCCTTCCGGCGTCCTCCTGACATCGACCAACAACCCCACTACCTACCTCCATCCTCAAATTTCCTTTCTTAAACTCAAATTTGAAACTTGAGTTTTCCTCTCCAAACCTGAAACTGCAAGATCAAGTTTTTACCCAAACCTGTAACATCTTCTTCCACCACCTTCGGATCTCCGGCAAGTCAGTGACTTTGGTCACTTGTTCATCCATCCATCTACTATCCACAACACCAAAATGGTGTATTTGTAACGAATATAGTCGTTACAAATGAAATTTATAACAGATATAGTCGTAAGCGGTACAGGCGTGAGGAATGTCGTTACAAATATTTATAACGGCCTCTACCCGTTATTAGATATATCACTTACCAACGGACTTTGTCGTTAGAAATCTAAATTTTTGTAACGAAATAGGTTGTTATTATTTGTAATGGGTATTTTCCGTTACTTAGTTTCCCCTTTCATGTTGTCATTCTAAATTATCACGACCTTGTCCGTTACAAATTTCATCATTAGTAACGCACTTGTTCGTTACAAATTTCATCAATAGTAACGACAATGCTCGTTATAAATTTCGTCTTTAGTAACGAATATGTTCGTTACAGCTACCAAACCATGTAGAGTTGCATTTTTGCTAGCATTTACACTACATAATTGTCTATTATAATACAGTAAGTACATACATATGAAAAATTATAGAATTTCAATAACAATAAACAATTACGCATCCAAACTTCCAACTTAAATTGCACAAATATTTGACAACAAATTAAAGGAAGATTCGAAATTTCACAAGTTCATCATACATAACTAAAGAGCATGAAATCAAAATATTACAAGTTCCAATATTATTTCAAAATAAATTCTAGATCCTACAAACAACGAACACGACACTCAGGCCAAATAACAAAACCTCCATCAATTATATCAAATAGCTTGTAATTACCATTTTGTGGTGCCACTGTAATCATTTGGCTTCAGCCACTGCACATGAGATTCAGAAGCCATGTTGTCATTTTCAGATATCGACCTTTGCTGAGTAACAGAAGTTCCCCTTTCGATAGAAATTTGATTCAATTGCAAAGAAATTGCAGCAGAAGTTGCCTTCTTTGAAAGAGCAACATGATTCTCATTTATATCTGTTTCAACATGATGTGTCTTGTTTTCTGAAGAGTATATGCTTCCTGAAGCATGATCGTTTATTCTGACTTCAGAATGATCAGCAGCAGCAGCATTAGGAACATGATTGTTAGCCTGTTAGAATACAAAACCAATTATTCAGTTGTACTGTTCCTAAGCACATATTTAGCAAACATATTGTATTACAACTTTGATGCTTTTTTTGTTCTAAAATAGAGGAAGAACCAATTGGAAAATCAGAGTTCGGATTTTATACAAGATGATTAACATTAAAGCCAAAACAATATTTGTCTTGTTAAAGTGCAAAATAATTGCAAAAGCTTTCTTTTACCTTTGCTGCTATTTCAAAATACACAACATAATTTTACATCTTCTTGAAAAAGAAAAATGTATATATATATAATGAAGGGAAGCCTACCAAATTTTTTTTTTCAAATTTGTGTCGTGAACATCATGAATGCCTAAAGTTTGGAAAATAAACAAAACATTTCTAGCACATGAGAATGTATAATTAAGAGATTACCCATGGTGTTAATTTCTTAGTTTCTTCCATCCAACCAGAGCATGATGGTTCGTATTTTTCAACCTTTTCCTGAAGGAACCAAATGTACTCTATAACCTCTAACATTAACGCAAATTAGAGAGATATCTGAAACAATCTGATTTCAATTTCAAAAAATTTGTTGAAAACACTACCTCCAAAAGGAATGATGCCTTGTCCCTCTTCTGATCGCTGTTCGGTTTGATATCTCTAAGCATCTGAAACCTACATCCATTATGTATAAAGACATTCATAAGATTCAAAAATGCTAATCATAATCAAACGAAGATATGAAGAGTACTGTTGTATTGATTTAGCCTACGAGTTTTATACTTTCCTGTCATTAATTTTACTTCTCCTTCTCAGTTCAGTAGCTGAATGTTTTGACCTTGGAGTTGTAGGCTTCTGATCGATTCCACCTTTCCTATCAACTCTAGCATTAACCAACTCTGTTAAAATAGACTATCATATTAGAAAGCTACAACTAAATGAAGTCAATGTACAATATACGTACAAATAACAATAACTATAGTCCAAGGATTTGATTGGAAGGCACAGTAACCTGGTCTGGAAGCACACTCTATCTTTCCAAATAGAACCACTTCTTTGCTTTCATCACCAAACACTCCGCTTGTTTCTAGAACAGAGTCCATCAAGGTATTCTTATCTTGTGCACATGGATCACTGCAATGGTTTAACAAAGGTAAGAATTTATGAAATTCACTCAACCTAAGAATAATTAATGGTTATAATTTTTAGAAGATACTAACATGGATGTAAAGCTGGTAGTCGATCGTGCTGCAAAAGGCAATGGCCACTGACCTGACAAGTGAATATCATTAGAAAGGGAAAAATTATATTGAAAGTTTGTTTGTCACCAAGCTAAGGCTACATTTTTTTTCCTTTCCAAAATAGTTTCAAATCTTATATGTGATTTCTACGGTAAATGTAGGACATTGGCAACCAAGAATTAAAAAAGAGTACCATCATACATCAACAATACGTGGAAGAAAAGAAAATGTAGTATAAGGTATCATCAAGGCAAAGGTATCATCAAGGCAAATTTACACGATTATCACGAACTGTATCTTTATATTGGGTTCAATTTCTCCGTCCTCAATCTCATGTGTCCCCTGTCCCTCCATAATCTAAACCTTCAGTGTTCATTAATTAATTGATTGATTAAGTAGGTTGATGGAATAAAGAGCTATGGTTGTGTGGTTACGGGGACGGAGGATTTCGTTCTTTAATATGGTTAAGCTGCCTTTAGAACCTAAAAATGCATTTGAGTATAGGAGAAAATTAATAGATAGGACGATGCATTTTTTATCACTTTATCTGCTTAATTACAATCATATAGGAGAAAAACATCCGATTTTGATTCGATATCAATCATTTGATTTGATATATTGTGACGAATAATTCCAACATCATTTTTTTATAAAATCGTTATTTAAGTCACTCAATTATCAAAATCAACTTATTTTAACTTCATATTTAAATAACATGCAAACAATTTTTAAGTTAAAAGTTACTATTAAAAACTATGAATACTTTTGAGTTATGCAAAGAAAAATTTATCAAAAGATACCGATTTTATTTTAAATGCGTACACATTTATTTCATTAAGCTGAAGAAAATTTTGATTTGACACTAAAAAAAGTTCTAATTGATATCTACATGAAGTTATTATTACTTCAATATATAAATAGTTGATAAAACATGCGTTTGTGTGTTGGAAAAACAACACAAAGGATTATTTTCTGAGATGAAACTACTATTTCAACTTTTATTCAAGTAGAAACTTGGGAGTGATGCTAAAATATCACTGTTTTTTGTATTTTATTAGTAAAGAAACGTATCTAATTTGAATCTTAACGACTACACATGGAAAAAACAGCCAAATCATACTTCATGCATAAAAGGACGGATAAATAGAAAATTACATAAAAACGTTGTTACGCAAAAAACGTGTTAAAATGGAATTGATTCAACAACAAAAAATGCAAATCAGTCACGTGATCTCCATGGCCAACGTGAGCAGAACTGGTAAACGTCCATCTTTCGCTGTCAAACTCAACTCACGTGCTTGTCAATTATACTTTTTTATTCGCATCATATCCATTAAATAGTATCACCTCACCAATCAAATAAAAGTCCAAAAATAAATTAAAAACAAAAGGTAAAACTTACCCCTGAATCCAACCTCCTTCCCATCCGAAGAAGCATGCGGGTAGCCGTAAATAAGCATTTTAAGCATTCCCATCCAACATCCTTCCCATCCGAAAAATTAAAAACTCGTTTAAGCATACTGTCTGGAAACGTACCGTAAATAAGCATTTTAATACACTGAATACAGAAATTATTAAAACTCGGAATTGTTGAGGTCTAAAACATATAATAAGTATCAACAGAAAAATGTGTAGCCAATGTTCACCAAATATTTTAAATATGAGATTATGTTACCGAACATAGCATTAAAACCGAAGCCCGTTAGCTCTCTACCGCTAGCATCAGCAGATGGTCTAAAAAATTGTTCTGCAATTGGTCATACAAGAAGATTAAAATTACATCATAATTGGACCTCACGTAGTAGGACATAACTTTGGCTGATATATAAACATTGCAGTAACTTGAACTAATGCAGTTTGATTAGATGATATATTAGAATCATTCCCCAGTTCACTATATTGACCACCAGTGAGGAGCAAATTAATTGTATACATTGAATTGAGCAAATCTATAGTCTATTGGCAAGACTTTTTTTTTGATGAGAAACTTTATATGTCAAGAAGTATCATCGTAAGATGACTGTGAAGGCCAGTACTTGGACAAAGTTTGTACTGCAAAATGATGTCGACATTAACTACAACTCAGTTTGATTTGTACTATATTTAGCCAATACTCTCTTTAGTCAAATATATAATTAATAGTAACTGAACTTAGATAAACACTTAATATATGTACATGATCATATGTAATATGCTGTTGGTGAATTAGCTGACATTGCCCTTTGATTTTCTGATGTGTTTAAATTTGATTTGTGCATGTTAAACAATTAAAACATGGGTGATTATAAAATAGTTGATGTCCAGGTACTAGATTGGTAACAACTACAATTAGATGAGATGATATTACTATGCACATAGCATGTTCAAAGAATGATTTTGAACTGTTTCCCAAACAATATAGATTTACAGATGGTCTTCAACAACTACATGATTACAAATTTCACCTTAAATGTAGTTTAAAGAAGGTCTGACCGATATGATAACAAACACAGTTTCAACAAATATAGGCGAGTGTAACAAACACTAAATTTTAGCTACGGTTTGCAGTGAATGTTTAAATAAATTTCTGTTAAGTACCTAACCTTCCCAAGCATACTGTAGCTCCACCACTGCCGTGAAGATTTTCAATAATTTGCTTAAAATTTCAGCTCTCTTTTTCATTCATATACTAAGCAAATTTTCCTCACTGACAAAAAGATACACACAAATTCATATACTAACCCAATTCATACTCAGCAAATTCATATACTATGCAAATTTTGCTCAATAACAAAATAATACACAGTCATATGCTAACTGCATTCTTATACTAATCATAGCAAGAGCATAATAAACACGTTGAAATAAATTTCAGAGAGGACACACTAAGCAAGATTAGGATGGTAATCTGAACTACAATCATCTTCATTCTTTCCAGGAACAGGCAGGGCTCTAAAGGACTATTGACATGAACAATGTGCATTCGCTGTTATCACACAAATTACAGTACCTAATTGAAGATTTGTTACGTCACAATACTTAACAATTATGGAGACTATGCCCCCGAACAAAGGGCTTACCCAGAAATGTGCAAACAGGACAGCCTTTGTACCCAACTTCCTTGAATTTTCTTCCAAAGCAAATTAAGCCCACGTCTGAAATAAAAACTCAAGCAACTAATAGCGATCAAGAAATAAGCGAAAGAAATCAAAACGTAAATCAACAGATTTTAATAAAAACTAAAAGCGTTGATACCTTAGATGATTTAGCCCTTGATTTTGCTTGAGAAGGTTTGGCGATTAGAAAAGTATAAGCGATTCTGAAGCGCGAATTTGGGGGAGGAAATGGGGATTTGGCGGAAAGTGAAAATAATTTGGAGATTTGCGGCCAAACAAAGTGGGAAGCGCAAAGAGCTTAAGCGTTGCGAGTCCTGATGTTATTTTCCATCTTTTACCCTTTTGTTTTCAATTTATTTTCATTTTTACCAAATTTTATAACGGTGTAAAACAGTGATAAACTATTTACAGCTCTTTTTACAACGGCTTTGAAAGTTTTATAACGGGATTTAAGTGTTATTATTTTATAACGGCATTTGATTGTTAGTAATTCATAAATATTTTTGTTGAGAATTTCATGTTTTGGTGTAGTGATCATTCCCCAGAGACTCAGACATCTCGATCGCTCCTCCTTGAAGAACTGACCACGGAGACTTCCTATCTTAAACTAAGGTTACAGGTAACAAAATCACCACACTGTCTTCATATGCTTTGCATCATTACCTAATAATTTTCCATTCATCAATGATAGCTCCTCCTCCTACCTGAAGGACCCTTACCAATACATTGCCCAGTTTCCTCCAAAAATTCAAAAGTTCCCTATACAGATCAACACAGAACAATATCATACTTTTCCACTAAAAAAAATCCTATTATTTGTCCTAAAAATCATAGTTTGATCTATGTATTAAATTCATAGTACTGAATTTATAATCTATTAAGTATGATTTTTATGTTGAACTTCATAAGTTGCTTTGTGCTTCTATTTCATATTACTGAATTTATAAATTTACAGAGTTTGATTTCTACTTTATAAATCAATCACCACTGAAACTTATTATTATTATTTTCTAAACCTGAACACAATTTAAACTTTGATTCTAAATTTAATAAACACATTTGAATGAACCTGTATACAATAACATATACTATATTATGAAATGTTAGTGATTCTAGCCTCTGGAAATAAAATACAGAGGACAAGATAATCAAATTATTCACACACTTCTACAGAAAATTACTGATACAAATGCATAAATCATTCACACTAAAATATGGAAATAAACAAGCAACTTTTTAAAATACTTAAACTTCATTAATTAGGATGTTACTCACCTGATTCATGAGGGAAGAACAGAGCTTCCAGATCTGAAACAGTTTGAACACCTTATAACTGAAATCCCTTGTTTTAAAAACTTTGAGTTGCTTTTAAAAACTGAGTTGCTTCTACTTTAGTTTTGAAAAATGCAGTTGGCTCCCTTAAGTTTTGAGACTGCATGCATGATGCTTGAATCCAGATTTTAAAAAGAAAATGCAGGTGATTTTTTTCATTTGAACAATATGCAGTATTGCTTGCATATGAAATGCAGGCTACAGATTTTCTTACATGCTTTGAAGTAGTTACAGGTTTGCTTGAGAGCGAATAAGGTTTTGATTTGAAAACAAATTGGTTTGAGAAGTGGATTGAATTTGTTTTCAGATTTTGGTTTTTGAATAGAAGTGTTTGTTTATTTTTCAGATTTGTTTTAAATTGTCATCTTGGCTATAGCTTTTAGAAATAGAAAAGAGATGGGTTAAGGAGATAAAAGAGTTTTATATAAACTGAAATTAAATTTTATTAAATAAAAGAAAAATCAAAATTAAATGACACTTGTCATATACCTTTATTCATTAACTTACACATGTATTTAAATGACTTAATACGTTAACACTTGTTGTTTAATTAATCCAAATGTTAACACATGTCTCATAATTTAATTAATTATACTTTTAAAAATTAATTTAAAAATCAAGCTTAATGAATTGTTAATTAGTATTTATTTAGATGTTAATACAAGATAAACCTAAGTTTAAATAAATTGATTCATATGTATATAGATTTTAAAATGAATAAATTAAACTATATTTATAAAATTAAACTTATACAAATATTTCAAAATCAAAATAAATTAAAAACATTTACACTCTAAATTTTAAAAACTTTAAATTCAAGTTCAAAAATAAAAATCTAGTTTATTTACAAATACAACTACAAAGTTGAATATGAAAAACAATAATTTTTATTAAAAATTTATTTATATTATTACATTTTTAGAAATAACCATAAATAACTATTAAAAGAAATTGTCTTCTTATTAATAATTATTTATTTTATCACATTATATTTTAAAGAAACTCAAAATAATCTCATTGTTATTTATTTAAATTTTAAACTTAAGTTAAAATATTTTAAATCATTTCAATACTTTTCTTATGTATTTAAAACCTTATTTTATTTATTAAATAGCTTTTAAAAAGTTTAACCTTTAAATAAAATCATAATTTCCAATAAATTTTATAGAAAACAGGATTCATTTAAAACAATACCTATTTACAATATATACAATATTCTATATATATATATATATTATAAATATAAATCAAATATTAGATTTTAAAAGATAAAATCTATCAATTTACTATTTATTTTATTGAATTATTAAATTAATTCAAATCTTATTACAAAGATTATTAAATCAATTTAATTTTTATTACCGATTATTAAATTGATATTGCTTTAAAATTCCGGGTCATCACATTCCTTCCCCCTTAAAAGAATTTCGTCCCCGAAATTTAAAACAAAGGTAATTTAATAATATATTTAAAGATTTAATTTTAAAACACAAGCATATACCAATGATATGCTAACAACCATAGCAATCAATTGAACCAATCAAACAAATCTAATTATCCAGAAAATTCTAGATAAAACTTTCACGAGTTTCCCCGGTATAAAAATATCGGGATACTCGCTCTATAGATTCCAAACAATCAATACTATTAAACTATAAAGCTCCTATTCATCTATATCTACAGAACTAGACAGCATATCAGACTACAGACGAGTCTGACTCAACAACCAAACTCCATAACTGCTGGTTCTAAAACCAGAGATAGACCATACACGTACTCCCTCAGAGATACATGAAACTCATCGAATTCCAGTTATCCAAACTGACAATTCAATCATGAAAACCAAATACCAATTCAACCAAAACACAGAGAAGAGATCCAAACATCACTGAGCTTGCTTCTCCTATCTTATCAAAACTTATAGCTCCTTAATCAGAGAAAACTCCAACAATAATGAAGTCTCCAACTTCGAATTCCAAATTTCTCCGTCCCTTATCTACAAAAGTTTTCGGACGATCTTGGGCTGCCAACATCCAAACTGATCAGCTCAACCCTTGCCGATTCCCCTAGAACAATCAGAACTAAAAACAACCCAATACAATGATCTCCTCAAGATCAATCCAAATCAAAACACAATTCTACTCCATAAACATCATAAAACTACAAACTTCTCCTGATCTGGAAAAGACAATCAGAAACATATCCAAATTGCTTCCGCTGCACAACTCTGATCCGAAGTAGATAAGAAAATACTGACGAAGAACACAAACACCAACTGGACATCACCTTCCAGAAATATGGTTCTACAGATCCATAAAGAAAAACTCAGAAATTCCTCCAAAACTGAGTTACTCCATCAAACTCCACCTCTATTCTCCAACTACACAGAACTATCAGTTCCACTCCTGGAATTCTAGTCGAGAAGAAAACTCAATCTCCGGATGCGAATAAACCTCTGTCTTCCCAGAAGACATCCATAAAATCTCCAATAATCCAAGAGAATACTCAAACAACCGCAAGTCACTTTTGCGATCAACCCAGATAAATTTCCAAAGAAAATTGTTCTCTCTTTACCAAACAGAACAGCTTACACTAGTCTAGTCAATCTATTGAAGAAACGGATTTACTTAACAGCTCCAGAACTCCATTCCCAGAAAAACTACTCCGCTAAGACCTCCCCGTCGGCTCACAGAACACTTCGAGCTGCACTGTTTTCGCCAATGCCAAACTTTCTAATCCAAAGCCCTTCGAGAAACTCGGACTTCAAAGCAAACAGAAAACACCACAACATCCTGCAGACTTCAGTCACAACACCGAAGCAGAATACTTCTTAAACTTGTTCCAAAGAAAATATCTTCGGAGACAATCCATAGTCACTGCATCTCATCACGCAGTTACAACTTCCTGAGGTATCAAAATACCATCACTTGCTTCAGCCCGATCAAACAGATCAAACTCAACTCACCAAACTTTGTATTTCAAAGATGGACTCCGAACCTTAACAGGTTTCCTTCAAAGATCGATGAAATACTACAACACAACAAAACTTACTCGAGACGGTATTAGGTCTACAGTCTCGACAGATATACTTCAAATCTCAACATACTAACTCCAACCAATGGTAGTAATCGTGTTACAAACACTACTACCTCATCTACCTTTATAGCCTATATTGGAAAACCTGAACAGGTAATCCAACAAATAGGTAGGAATAGATAAATATATATAAATATATATAAAATTATAAATACGCTCTCTCAAGATAGACACCACTACAGAGCCTAGGTATTCACTCAACCTAACGCTCTAATACCACCAGTAACGACCCAACTTCCACACTCCAGGAATTGCATCGCTAATAAGAAAAGAAAGAGATAGAAAAGAGAAAGAAAGAGAAGAAGAAGAAACAACACATCAGAATCTAAACGGCGGAACGAATAAATTATATTAATAACATAAAATATTACATAGTTTACAACCACTATCAGAGTACACAGATAATACAACACATACTAGACAGTTATAAACACCTGTCTTAGTATTTACAACATAATATAATTCAGAGACAACACAGAACACACAGCGGAATACTATCTCTAACGCAGAAGCCTCCTGCTCCATTGCTCCTCCAATATTCGTCAAAGCTAACCTGAATCCCTTGGCTACTCGTAAAAATTTGAGTACCCAAGAGTTTATGAAAAACAAAAATAAACTCTGGGTCAGACATGGGTCTGGTGTGAGTAATAGGTTAAAGTTGCTTAACTTTAAAAATCCTTTGAAAAGAAAGGTATCACGTAAGACTTCCCACACATAAATATGGAAAAGTTTTTACCTTACGCTAACCAAAACATTTGATAGGAAATCCAGTGATATTATGATAGGTCTAGGGTTTTCAAGTAAATATGAAACAGTCGAAATTATTACATGATTAAATTCCAGCTACTAGCCACAAAAGTGGGTAATACAATCAAAACCGTTGGCACTTATTGGATTTTGGATTCCATACAATGACAGGGCTACTGGGGTACCGTCCGTCACAGTACGTGGCCTAGATCAACGTACCGAGGAGTAATCCCACTCCCCTGCAACACAAGGCCGGACCCATTCCTTACTGAATAGTTCCGAACAAGACAACCCCGCAGTTGGTGCGCAATTCCAACTGCCCACTAAGCCGAATATAAAGGGACCTCTAGACAGGGATCAATCTTGCTCTCCAGTGGGTGCTACCCACAAAGCCTTGCTGCACCTCCCCTGTTTTAGCCATTCCCGGTTGATGAGGCTTGAGGCTACGATTACCTTTAGAGGACACATCACTTAGAATGCTCATCGTCCACCTGACGATGTGCTGAAAGCATTCAATCCATACAAGTTCGTTCCGGGTTCGAACGAAACCGAAGGCATTAGCTCGTTACACTCTTTACGGAATCACCCACAGAGTTATACTGACGTATAGCGCTTACACCTCGAGTCTTCACTCGCTCCACTTGGATTAACGACCTAACGTTTAATTGGAATCGATGTGGTTTTCGGATATCCAAATATGGAAACCCGATCCCGGTCTTATCGAAATCCAAGCGTGTCTTTTAGGTCCAAGTTGTTTTAGAATTTTAAAACAATTTAATTACATTATCTATATACACATAGATAGATAATTCATAGATTCACAATAGGTAATTATAATTATCATAACCACAAATAATCATATATATTACTATCAAAAGATAATCCATATCATAATGCAACCAATGCATCCATATCAATCAACAATACTAATCTCATTTCTGAGATTCAAAACTATTCAAAGCAACCAATAACAACCATTCATAAGCAATGATCTATAATCATACTATCTATAATTAATTTAAAATGAATTAAATTAATTACATCATCTCTAATTAATTTAAAATGAATTAAATTAATTACTTATATCAAAATAAATCTTTGCTTATTACCAATTAATTAATTGATTAACCTCTAATTTATCATCTTAATTAATCAATCCTGATTAATTATACTTTAATTAATTCCACAAAATTAATTTCCCTAAACCAATACAATAATTACCCTTTAATTACTTCATTAATTAATTAACTACAATTAATTATATCTAACCTTAATTAATTACAATCAATTAATTACACCTAATCACTTATTATTGATTAATTAATATTAATTAATCAATCTTAATTACACCAATAATTATATTAATTAATGATTCTTAATTATATTTAATAAATTACTCAATTAAATTAATTACTTTCAGTAATCTCACTTAAACCATAATTATTAATCACCTTTGATTAGTCTCAATCTGTAATTAACTATCCTTAATTACTTATCAAATTAATTACTCCTTAATTATTTCTTTAATTAATCCCTTGATTAATTATATTTAATTCAAATTACTTTCACAATTCCATCATTATCCATTAATTTCATCAAGTAATTATCCTTAATTACTTCATTGATTACATTAAGTAATTATTATCAAATCTCATGTTTAAAATTAATTAAACTTAATTTAATTAATTTAAACCAATCTCAATAAACTCATTAATTACATTAAGTAATTAATGTCTTAATTACTTTCATTTAAGTAATTAACTTAAATAAATTTCACAATTTATTAATATTAATTAATTAATTTAATTAATTATTGAAAATTAATCATATTAATTAATTACTAAATAAACTTTAGTTAATGACCATCATTAACCATTATTTATTCTTTAATTACTTCTTAATTAATTCTAATTTAAATTAATCCTAATTATAAATTAAATAAATAGGTTACTCTTCATTATCTTATTTATTTGATTATTTAATATCTTAATAATTTAAGATAAACCATTCCTTATTAATAGTTATTGAAGTATCAAGTGTACTTAGAATATTGCAATTTAAAGTTTAAATTCAAATTTCATTTTTGAATCTAAATTTCAAAAATGATATTTGTTAAAGCATTATCCAACCTAAATTCATTTATATTTCTTTTTAGAATAAATATAAATAACATTTAAAACTTATGATTAAATCTTATATAAGATAAGTCTTAATATACTTAATTTAATTAAAAACTAAGTTTAAAATACATTATTATTTCAAAAGGGAAATCAAGTTTAAAAATATTTGTTTGAAAACAATTTACTCCTAATTAAACAATTTAAATTTAAACTTGTTTGAAAATCATTCAAATTTTTTTTAACTTATTTAAATATCAGATTATAAATCCAATATACTTGAAACCATTCTTTATTTAAATTGTTTTGAATTTAGACTTAAATTTACTCTTGCTTTACACCTTGATTTTAAAATCCTTATTTAAAAATACAAATTCATTTTAAAAACTTGAAGATTTAAAAATCCTTAAGAAATCTGGACTTAGATTTGAATTTAAACTGCTAATTTAAAATTAGCTTTCAAATTTAAAGTGAAATTAAAAATTTCCAGAAAACTGTCAATTCCCTTTTTTTTTAAAAAAAAAAAAACTGAAAACCTCTTTTAAATTTTTAACACTTATAAGATTCAAAATCATTTGAATCTATAATACAGCTAGCTTTAAACCTAACTCAGATTTAAAAACTTAACTTCACTTAAACTTTTGATTTAAATTTTAAAAAAAACTGCAGACAGTTCTTCAGGAAACTGTAATATTACAGTTACCCGAGCCCATCTCAAAATGCTTCGAGTCATATAACCAAAATCTTCGGGCAAAACATGGAAATACCCGAGTTAAACTCGAGACAAAAATATTGTCTCCACCCAGAAAACAACAGGCTAACCAAAATTGCACGGTGCACGTGCACCGTGCCTCTGGCCACTATCACCTCCTTCCGGCGTCCTCCTGACATCGACCAACAACCCCACTACCTACCTCCATCCTCAAATTTCCTTTCTTAAACTCAAATTTGAAACTTGAGTTTTCCTCTCCAAACCTGAAACTGCAAGATCAAGTTTTTACCCAAACCTGTAACATCTTCTTCCACCACCTTCGGATCTCCGGCAAGTCAGTGACTTTGGTCACTTGTTCATCCATCCATCTACTATCATTCCCCAGAGACTCAGACATCTCGATCGCTCCTCCTTGAAGAACTGACCATAGAGACTTCTTATCTTAAACTAAGGTTACAGGTAACAAAATCACCACACTGTCTTCATATGCTTTGCATCATTACCTAATAATTTTCCATTCATCAATGATAGCTCCTCCCCCTACCTGAAGGACCCTTACCAATACATTGCCCATTTTCCCCCAAAAATTCAAAAGTTCCCTATACAGATCAACACAGAACAATATCATACTTTTCCACTAAAAAAAATCCTACTATTTGTCCTAAAAATCATAGTTTGATCTATGTATTAAATTCATAGTACTGAATTTATAATCTATTAAGTATGATTTTTATGTTGAACTTCATAAGTTGCTTTGTGCTTCTATTTCATATTACTGAATTTATAAATTTACAGAGTTTGATTTCTACTTTATAAATCAATCACCACTGATACTTATTATTATTTTTTTCTAAACCTGAACACAATTTAAACTTTGATTCTAAATTTAATAAACACATTTGAATGAACCTGTATACAATAACATATACTATATTATGAAATGTTAGTGATTCTAGCCTCTGGAAATAAAATACAGAGGACAAGATAATCAAATTATTCACACACTTCTACAGAAAGTTACTGATACAAATGCATAAATCATTCACACTAAAATATGGAAATAAACAAGCAACTTTTTAAAATACTTAAACATCATTAATTAGGATGTTACTCACCTGATTCATGAGGGAAGAACAGAGCTTCCAGATCTGAAACAGTTTGAACACCTTATAACTGAAATCCCTTGTTTTAAAAACTTTGAGTTGCTTTTAAAAACTGAGTTGCTTCTACTTTAGTTTTGAAAAATGCAGTTGGCTCCCTTAGGTTTTGAGGCTGCATGCATGATGCTTGAATCCAGATTTTAAAAAGAAAATGCAGGTGATTTTTTTCATTTGAACAATATGCAGTATTGCTTGCATATGAAATGCAGGCTACAGATTTTCTTGCATGCTTTGAAGTAGTTACAGGTTTGCTTGAGAGCGAATAAGGTTTTGATTTGAAAACAAATTGGTTTGAGAAGTGGATTGAATTTGTTTTCAGATTTTGGTTTTTGAATAGAAGTGTTTGTTTATTTTTCAGATTTGTTTTAAATTGTCATCTTGGCTTTAGCTTTTAGAAATAGAAAAGAGATGGGTTAAGGAGATAAAAGAGTTTTATATAAACTGAAATTAAATTTTATTAAATAAAATAAAAACCAAAATTAAATGACACTTGTCATATACCTTTATTCATTAACTTACACATGTATTTAAATGACTTAATATGTTAACACTTGTTGTTTAATTAATCCAAATGTTAACACATGTCTCATAATTTAATTAATTATACTTTTAAAAATTAATACAAAAATCAAGCTTAATGAATTGTTAATTAGTATTTATTTAGATGTTAATACAAGATAAACCTAAGTTTAAATAAATTGATTCATATGTATATAGATTTTAAAATGAATAAATTAAACTATATTTATAAAATTAAACTTATACAAATATTTCAAAATCAAAATAAATTAAAAACATTTACACTCTAAATTTTAAAAACTTTAAATTCAAGTTCAAAAATAAATTTTGAAATCTAGTTTATTTACAAATACAACTACAAAGTTGAATATGAAAAACAATAATTTTTATTAAAAATTTATTTGTATTATTACATTTTTAGAAATAACCATAAATAACTATTAAAAGAAATTGTCTTCTTATTAATAATTATTTATTTTATCACATTATATTTTAAAGAAACTCAAAATAATCTCATTGTTATTTATTTAAATTTTAAACTTAAGTTAAAATATTTTAAATCATTTCAATACTTATCTTATGTATTTAAAACCTTATTTTATTTATTAAATAGCTTTTAAAAAGTTTAACCTTTAAATAAAATCATAATTTCCAATAAATTTTATAGAAAACAGGATTCATTTAAAACAATACCCTATTTACAATATATACAATATTCTATATATATATATATATATATATATATATTATAAATATAAATCAAATATTAGATTTTAAAAGATAAAATCTATCAATTGACTATTTATTTTATTGAATTATTAAATTAATTCAAATCTTATTACAAAGATTATTAAATCAATTTAATTTTTATTACCGATTATTAAATTGATATTGCTTTAAAATTCCAGGTCATCACATAAATAGTGGATGGAAGAGAGAAAATAATGGATCATATCTCATATCAATTCTCCCTTAATATGAGCAATTCAAAATCAACAACCCTAACCTAATTGAGCTGCCCCCTTTCAGCCCTATTTCAGTCGAAAATGCTTGTCCATCATTATGCGTCAAGATCCATTTACACCTATAGAATATATTATTCAATTAAATATAATTTAATCGCTTATCGATATCTTATATCGGTCGATATATTTATAACTATTAAAAATATATTTATTAATATTTATTCCTTAAACCATAATCGAAATTTTTTATAATTAATATTTCATAAACATTAATTAGTTTATAACAATTATAAATTAATTAAATCATTTAGTCAAAGTGAATTCATCATTTCGGTTGTGTGACTCGTCAAGCATAAATTTGGTCGACGATTAACATCGAACTGTTCGGATGTTAAAGTTCACACGTCACTTAGAAGCTGGTGTGGCATTTTGACCAAAATTATCGCTTACTAGTTTTGATGAATCAAATTTTACTTCGTTAGGCGTTACTCGGTTGTGACTTTTATTTAACACTAATTCTCTTCGTCAAAGCTATATCACTTTGAACTTATAGAATTTCGTAACAATCAAAATTCCAATATCGTCCATATTCAACTCTGTAGTATAAACATAAAGTCATTGGTTCAATAATAACAATTATTATTAACTGAATTACTCTAGCCATAGACTATGACTTTAAGTTGATAGTGAAATTAACCCCATATAACTGAGGAGATGAATCCACTATTGAATAGCATTTCACTTCTAACACTTTCAACTGACCCAACTGTAGTCACTCGATAGACGTCGTGCTATGGTTTGACTATAAACAAACGGAGCTTTCATACTGAAGATCCACGGTATTTTCAAGTCAATAAAACTATGTAAATTAGTCACATTGACATTTTCTATTTGATCTTAGTTACATAATAGATATTCTTGAATCGTTATATGAACTGCCACTAATTTACAAACATTTATGGATTTCAAAATTATTCTTGTGGAATGGAGTACTACACACTAAACCTTTTATTTTCCAAAGTATTTAAAATAAAAAGCTCAGAAAGTATTTAAAAAAAAGCTCAAATCATAACCTATATATATATGTATGTATGTATGTATATATATATATATATATATATATATATATATATATATATATGCCAGGTTGTATTAAACCAACTATTATTAGATAATATAGCTACATAATAGATGATATGTTCATACCGGTTACTTCTTTGAAGCTAATTACATTATAATATTAGTGTTAGAGGCTTTCAAATTCTTACCATAATTAGTAATGTATTAAAGAACAACCCGCCACATAATGTTACATCCATGTTTCTATTTTCTTATTATTTTTATCCCTATTAGCATAATCATAATTTGCTTACTTTCATTCATTTTGTAGATGGTTTGAATGTATTAATACATTGTACCACATAATCTTCAATAGTTTGGTAAAATCTGTTACATGTTAAATGAACTATTATTTTATTCTCAATTTTTGTACCTAATGTCACTTTCATAGTTTTGTACCTAATATGACATTCATCTAATTTTTGTTTCATCGGTATGATTAAAAATTTCGTTTATCTTTTTAAGGCATAATTTGTTTATTAGTGCATAGTTACCAAAGAATCTTCATGTTTTTTCGTATGGACCATTAGTGGTAATATTTATATTTTCTCCATTCTCAAACATAAGTATATAAGATATCCCAGTTGCCGGAAAAAATACATACGAAGTAAAAGAATATTCAAATAATAAATTTATAGCATGTTTTGGAAAAAAGTATAAATGTACAAATAGAACTTTATTTTTGCTACAGTAAACAATTGTAGATTTAAAGAATAAGCTATAAATATGTGATTTACAAACTTATAATTCTTATTTAAATGTTTTATGTGATCTTACTCGACTAAATTTAATTTTCATAAAATGTGATATTATCCATCATAATTAGCCTAGGTTTAATATAAATGTATGTGTGTGTAGTGGTGTTGGTTAACATACCATGAAATGTTTACAAGCAACACATGATTTCCACTGATGCATGGCTATCACCAATTTTCAAGGGATATTACGAAATTATAAATTAATTATCTACAATTATGGATTGAAGTTGTACTTAATTATAATGTTTGTATGGAGTGCAATCTTTTTTTAAGAAAAAATCCTACTTTCGTTGGCTAGAGATGTAGCAAGGTCCGCTACCGACCTACCCTCTTTTAACTCAGACTCTCATAGATGAAACTTTCGATCTCAAGCGTTTTGGCGTGATTAAGAGATTATCACATACCTCTGCAAATAACAAATCATTAAAGTGTCGTTGCCAAAGCTTGAATTCTCTCGCTCTACTAAGGAGCTAGAAACCCTTCCAACTGCACTAGAACTACAAACATAGAGTGCAATTTTGTTCACACCAATGTTAAAATAACACTGGTGGTGATTGAGCTCCCATGCAATTGAACCCATGAGATCCTCTGAATTGCACCACTCATCACAATGTTATTTTAATAATGGCGGTCGGTGTAGCCAAAGTTATATTCGTTTACGAGTAAACTAAACTAGATTGGAAGGATCTTATCAAATTATATTTCCATATAGCCGATAAAAGGAATTGCTTTCTATCGATTTAATTTAGTTTGAAGTCGTACTGATTAGATAATTAATTGTATTTTATTCCTTTTTATTGGATTTAATGCGTGGATCAACTAAATTTTAATTCATTCTTGTGTTGATAAATTTGATCCTAGTTTATTTCAATGTAACATTTGATTTTGTAATGGATCAAAATTGCCTTTTTAATTTTACTGGATTATTATATATTTTACAAGGAATGACTTTCTGAAATAATGTTATGTACTTGTATTTATAGCATTTTTTTATTTTTTAACAAAAAAGTATCATACTCAAAAAGTTGGAATAATTATAGTGGGAAGAAGCACAGTTGAGGAGTCAGGTTTCTTTGGAAACCAATACAGTGAAAGTGATATGATAATGAATTTATATATACAAAACTATTAGTTTGTAATTTTATGTGCTACTAAACGCACTTTGATTTCCTCTTATTAATACCATATCCAGAAATAGCAACAATTTTTTTATTGTACATCATAATAATATTAATGGTGCTTTGGGCCATAATTAGATATATTTATTACTATATATATTCCTCAAATGAGAAATTAAACTCATCTTCCTCCCTAATTTTAGAAATAATATTAAATGCATTGGCAATCGATTCACTCAAGTGCCAATGAGCTAGAGTCATGAGAAGATGCATTGAAGAGTCTTTGTATATATATGTGTGCGTGCATGTGTATGTGTATATATATGTATGTGTGTGTGTGTGTATATATAGTTTTATAAGAGAGAAAGGAAATAGTATATTATCTTAAATTTTGTATAATTCAAAAATACTGAGGATGACATTTTATTTTTTTAGCCTTCAATAACCGTACCTTTGAAAGATTTGTTGTTAATGAATATTTGGATAAAATTATTATCAGTAAATCATTTTCATAATTTTACGAGAAATAGCCGTGTAGTAGAATGTTGGACGATGTTGAATTTCACTACCAAAGTTCTAATGTTCGATAAAAAGCTGCATGTGAATTTCAATCAGCAAAATTATGATTTATTGTCCATTAATTAATTATTAAATGATGCAACGTAATTTTGGTATTAAAAAGAGTGAGTTTTTAAATGATTTTATTTGAATTTACAATGCTATTAGCAGGGACAAAACGACTTACTTTCAGAAATACATACAATTTAATTAATTATTACATTATGCATGATCTATAAACTTACTTGATGAACTAGTTGCTAAGTTTGAAAGCCAAGTGGCGAAAGTATTAATTTACATCTATGATTCCATTGTTGAAGACTATGTTATATTTTATTCATTATGCTTTTAGTCTAAAATTGAATTTCTTAGATTAGGAAAAAATATATAAATTTAATAGAGAAGATGCTTACGAAATTCAAAATTTTAATAACGTGTTTATTTTTTTGGATTTGTTTATTGGTGGTATTATACATGAATATTATTATATCTTCTCATCTTTGACATTATGTTGATTAATCATTATTGAATGAAGGTGCCCATTAATGGTAATTAACTTAATTAATTAGCACCAAGGAGGATTGGATCTAGAATTAAATGAAATTACTTCTTATTAAAGTTAGAATCAAACTATATATATATATATATATATATATATATATATATAATATTTAACTTGAGTCGTTTGTATTTAATTATCCGTTTAGATTGAACTCAAATTTTAGACGCTAAATGTATTTATCACCACTTACATTGTTACAATCAACAATAAATGTATATTCATTCTAACGTAGCCCCCAATTTTAAGTTAATATTGGAAAATTTTAAATTTATCAATAATTCTTTACAAATTGAAATGAATTTAATGTCATTTATTGCACACGTTAAATTGTGATAAATGTATTCACCAGTTTAAATTTTAGTAAAATAAAATACAACTGATTTTGATAAATGATCATTTTTAACACTTTATTCGATTTCAAGTTGAATTGGAGTCGTATAGAGTAATATTACCATGCATCTGATAAAAATAATTAATTGCTAAGAATTCAATATAGGAAATTAGCATTATTAGTAATGTAATGCTCCCAGGTCAGGAATAAGTTATAGTTGACGTTAGTGTTTATTGTATAATTCCATTTGTCTTCAAAAATCTTAGTTACGCTTTGTGCGTTTTGAAATTATTAAAGCATATTTATCTTTAAATTTTGTTAGTGGTGTTATACCAAAGGCCAATTCAAGAATATTATAAAACAAAAGTGTATATATTACATTTATATAACTAAAAATAATTTTAAAATGCACATTAAAAAATTATGTGAATTCTGTATGCGTAGCACAGTTCCTAATTAAATTAGTGTTCACTTATACACACCCTTAATCTCGTTTCTTCCCCCCTTTTCACCATTAAAAGGAATTAGGAGCTTGCTACATGGTCAGAAATGGGGGAGTGCGAAAGACTTGGGTTTGACGGAAAATTGGAAGGTCCATTGATTCTACAATTATAATTTTACATTGCGGACGATTTTCTTTCGAGAAATCCGTGCCTTATAAAATTATTGCAAAAAGAATTACGGGTTCAACTTTGAAGAAAAACTAATGCACAACTCCTGCATTGCACACGGTAATGGTATGAAACGTAGTATTTAGACTTTTAATGTTAAAGTTGGAACTTTATTATATACAACGTATGATAAATTCAGCGGAATTAATAAACTATAAATTAAAAATGTTATTATCATTTATGTATGGTTTGTGTTATGTAGATTATAATTATATTTTTGGAGTAAAAAAATAATTTTATTATTCTTGTTAGCATGAATTGATATTCATGTTGAAATTGATATATTTTACTGATTTTAGGTGAATTAATAAATATTATTTAACTGGCTTTTTCAAATATGTTAAATTTGAAATTACGCAATTAGTTAAAACATATCTATCTAAGGGTAATTAGTATGACAAAATTGAAAAGGATTTTGTAAAAAATTATAGAGAACTTAATGCGGAGTTATTTGAAATTAAAAATGCAATTTTTTTACTACAATGTATGATACATTTTTGAGATAAATAATTATAATTGATTTACAAGTTAACTTTGTTATTATTATCTATGAACTCAATTTAAAGTACGTATGTGATCTATATCTTTACAATTGAATGCATTTTTTTTACGAATTTTATTATTGTGTGTAACTGATATATATTTTTAGGATATACTGAAGAATAAACTATTCACTAAGATTATTTAAATAGTTTAAACTTGAGATTTCGTAAGCAAATTAACTGCGTGGATTTAAACAAAAAAGATTAAGGACAATCTAGGGAGTTGCAAATAATTGTAGAAATGTTAAAATATAGGTATTCGAAGTTAAAAATAGAATTTTACAATGGAATGTATGATAAATTTATTGAGATAAATGAATAATAAATTAAATTCATTTAAGTTGTTTATGTATGTTATTTGTGATATCTGATTTATATGTCTTTATATTTGAATGAAAAATCAATTTTACCACTTTTGTTGATATGAAAATGGTATACAAATCGAAACTATCATATTTTAGGATTTATTACATGAATTAACGACTATTTATTAATTAAATTTATTCGAATAGATTAAATCTAAGTTTACATAATTAATTAAAATATGTTGACATAAATGTACAAAATTACGTGATATACATGCAGGTTTTGTAAACAACCGTAGAAAATTTTAAAATTTAGGCATTTGAATTTAAAACAAGAATGTCACAATGCAATGCATTAATGTATTGATAAAGATGAAGCATAAACTAAATTTGTTATTATTGCTTGTGTATATAATTATTTTTTGTGAGTGACGTATTTATGTATCTAAATGAATTTTGTACTGCTCTTTTTAACATGAATATGGTACAATTATTGAAATTTTCGTATTGTAATGATATATTAGACAAATCAATAAATATTAGTTCATTAAATTTAGTTAAGCAGTTTTAGGATTACGTGATTAATTATAATATATGAAGTTAAATGTAATATTAGAAGGGAATTGAGGTATTCCGTAAAAGGTTATCGAAATTTTAAAATGAAAGTATTTGTAATTAAAAAAAACATAATTTCGTAATGTACTATATGATGAATTTATTGGTAATTTTTAAAATATTTTTTTGATATTTTTTTAAAAAGTCAAATCTGAACTTAGTCGCATGTTTCTATGAACAATTTTTTTTTTAAAAATTCTCTGCAAAGATGCAAATATTTGAAGTTCTTTGCAAAAGTTTAAATATTTACCATTTTTACCACACATCCTGGCTGAAACTAAAAATAACATTGTTTTCTTGAATATGTTTTTGAGAAGGAACAATTGTGACTCTATATTTTGAAATTTAAAGTGGGTATTTTACAAGTTCCTTATTGTTTATGTTATAATGTGTATCATGTGACCCATGTATCTTACTTCAATTACGATGTAATTTTATCATTTGTGTCAGCATTAGTAGGCGATGTACATATTGAAATTTTCATGTATCATTAGTAGACGAACTAATGAATATCACTAAATTTATATTTATTTAATTAGTTTACACATAATATTGCATAATTAATTTAAATATATGGACTCAGTGTAAAATATTAGAAGAAAGAGAGTTAGAGAGGTGAGTTTTGTAAATAATCGTGGTAATTTTAAAAATAGGCATTTATAGTTAAATGTAGAATTTTACAATGCAGTATATGATAAATTTATCGAGATAAATGGATAATAAATTAATGTTATTATCTTTTATAAGATTTATATACCATAATTGAATAAAAAATATATATTAATTTTACCATTTTGGTTGGTATAATAGTCGTATGCATATTGAACTGCGGTTCTTTAGTATTTATTAGAAATATTAATAAATATTACTTAATTGAATTTATCTCTTTATTTAAACAATTTAATTTAAATTTTGACTTATGTAATTAACCTAAATGTACGGACTTGAATATAAAATGCTTTATGTAATTAACCTAAACGTACGGACTTGAATATAAAATGTTAGAAGTTAAGCCATGAATAATCTGTGGTAAATAATTATATAAACTTTTAAATTTGAAATGTACGTTGCAGGTTGTTTGGTTCTAGCGAGCAAGAAATTCTTTGAATCTAGTATTATTCAATGGATAGACAGAATACACGCCCTCCGCCGTTCTCATTCAACGAATCTAATATTATTCAATGGATAGACAGAATACACGCCCTCCGCCGTTCTCATTCGTTGAATCTGACTCATCAAATTACAATTCTGTCCTAACTCAAAAGAACAAACCCTAGTTTCGTCATCAAAACCATGTTCTGCCGAAAGGAGACCGGAGGCAAAGCGAAGAATGGGATGGAAACAGAAACGAACCGAATGGACCCAGTATCATGTCAGTCAGAAATCGGTGAAGGTCATTTTTCAGTTCCCGTTGATTTGAGTGCGATCAGGATCGTTTATTTGGTTTAATTTGGCAGTGGAAGATTTGTGCCTTTTTTTGTGAAGCTGCTTCCTTCTATTGTGAGAGAAACCATTCTACAGAATCACTCCAACTGCTGCCATTTCTTGCAGTTTCGTCTTATAATTGCGTTTTAATCTGTTTTTTCCTACAGCTTCGACAATCATTGACTGGAAAGTTTGATTTTGGGGCGTTGTATCAAAAGCTTGCAGACTGCTCCATGTCAGTACGTTAATTTTGTCTCTTTTTCTAATATATCATGGATGTATCAAATAGGTATAGTTACCTTATACGAGTACATATGTATTTTCCTAATTTAAATATGTAAATTGGAATGTCAATCATGTCATTAAGCTTAATGACAGATCAACAATGGGAATAAAGATAACTTAACAAGAGAGAATCAAGGAGAAAAATAATTTTCGTTTTATTACTAAAACTGAATAGGTCAATACTTAGATAAATATATATATATATATATTAATTAATTTAACTTATTAATAGAATAGACTATAAGTACTTATATTTTTTCAGATTGTATATATCTAAAATAATATATTGGGATTATTAAATAATTCTGAAATTAATGGCGTTAAGTATTATATTTCGTCAATTTATATTTGTTAAATAAATATAGATGAATTTATAGAAAATTATCATTATTATCTTTGAATTTTAACATGTTAAAATGTTATTTGTAATAAAATATATTAAAATATTATTTTGATTATTTAAAAATAATTATATATTTTATTATTTTCATATTCTAACTATTTAAAATGATATATTTCGTATCAAATTAATTTTACAATAATATTTTTAAAATTTGGGAAAACTATATACTAAACATATTATTTTATTAATTTATACGTTTTGTTAAAAACGTACATAAATTTTATTAAGATATATTACTGTTATTTCCAAAATTTTACGCTTTAAAACATTAGTTTCTAATTTTAGAATAAGTTCAATTTGTATTCTAAAATTTAGGAAATTATAAGTTAAATATATATTTGACTGATAACCTATATATGTGAAACAATTGTAAGCATTTATTTATGTAATAAATTTGAAAGATGAACATTGAAGTATAAAATCAGCACCGATAAGAATTTCTAATGTAACATAAGATAAAAAAGGTGGAACCCTGTGTACGAATCTCCCGCACGATGCGGGCTCTGTGAAGGTCGATGATGTACGTAGTCTCGCCCTCGCATTGGAAAAAGGCTGTTTCCGGAGTCGAATCTGGA
This sequence comes from Allium cepa, assembly GCA_030765085.1. Classification (NCBI taxonomy): domain Eukaryota; kingdom Viridiplantae; phylum Streptophyta; class Magnoliopsida; order Asparagales; family Amaryllidaceae; genus Allium; species Allium cepa. The sequence goes on from CM060931.1 coordinate 489,389,769, forward strand.
CGTCCAGATCACCATGTGGGTGACCTAAACATCGCGCCAAGGCTCCACCTTTAATACAACATAAGATGATTAAGGAAAAAGCTAATCTTTTATTTACTACAATTGTGAGTAGTAATAATAAAATAATAGAGCGTATCTCATTCATTGCATGTGGTGATGTCGTAAAAACATAGTATTTATACTTCAAATATATTATTAAAATAAAATTTTGCTATGCAAAATTTGATATATCAGTCATGAATTAAACTTTTTGTCATTGTTCATGCATAAAAATTTTGTTATGTGATTTATATATTTTTATATTTAAAAGAAAAATCCATATTACCGTTTTTTTAAAAGGTACTTTTGGCACCGGTCCTTGTTAAGTTTCAAAATTCACGAAAAGTCCTTCACTAAATTTCAGTATAAATTAGGTCCCTAATTTTTGCAGAGCATGATGCAACTTTTAATAAAAGTTGCTGACATTTCCGCAACTTTTCTGTACACCGTGAACATAGTGTATGAAAGTTGCTGAAATATCAGCACTTATTTATAAAAGCTGCTGACATTTCAACAACATTTATGTACTGTGAACACAGTTTATGAAAGTTGCTGAAATATCGGCACTTATTTAAAAAAGTTGCTGACATTTCAACAATAATTTTTCTTTGTTTCCAGAAAACAGGGACCTGATTTACAATGAAACTTTGACAGAGACCCGTTTTACAATATGAAAGTATGATAGGGATGCCTCCCTAATTTCCACTTTTTTAAATAAGAACGTGGAATATAAATTGAAGTCGCCATTCTTTGTAATTTATTAGAGAAACTAATGAATATTAGTCACTTAAATTGATTTAAATTGTATGGATTTACGGTGTTTGGTTAAATACATAGGTTTGAATGTAAAATGATAAGAGAAAAATGATGAAAACTTTGTAAATAACCGTTGAAATCATAAAAGTTAAATATATGAATATAAAATCATGGAAAAATTAAGGTAATATTTTGGATAACAATAAATTGATAATTCACATGGATTCAAAAATTTCGAAGGGAATTAAGGGGTGATGTTAAATTTTTATAACTCCTGAGATGGTTTGTAATTTTTAAACCTTTCTATTATATAACTGACAATTTATTAAAGTGTTGTCATTTTTGTTTTTTATGTGATCCGTATATTTCAATATAAGGATGAAAATTTAGTTTATACCATTTTGTAACAATGAACGTGATATACTTGTTGCTATTATTGTCTTTATTATTTATTAAATAAATTAATAGATAGTGGTTAATTAAATTTATTTAAGCATATTATAGTTAAATTTTTAAATATACATGCTTAAATGTAAATTATATATGAAGACGGAGAACTTTGGAAATAATAGTAGAAATAAAAAGGTGTAGGCTTGTGAATGTAAAGCGATAGTATAAAATTAATAAAATATCGTAAACAATTGCAAAAACAATAAATTGTATTGAGTATTTAAAATAGAATATTAATAGATATCTAGAGAAAGTTAAGCAGAGTTGAAAAAATACTAGAATTGATGCGAGGGCCAAAAATTCTTTTGCTTTACTATTACTTAATAGATTGGTTTATTTTCGCAAACTGGTATACCGTTCATTATAAACAAGACAATCATTATATACTAGACTTGACACCTTATTGCACTATATTGTTGATTGTTTTTGGACCGAAAGGTGCCTTAAATTTGAAGAGCACGACTTCTAATTTTTGCAATCTTGTTTCTTCAATTGTAGAAAACACGCTACCACTGTTGAATGCTGAAGATTTAGAACAGACACTTTCTAAGGTATCATGCTTTTTCCAGTGTATTGCTTACGATTATTGTCTATTTTTATTAGCAAGATGTAAAAAGCATACAAGAAGTGCATGGCTAGATAATTGCGAATCGTACAGATGTTCAATATATTTATGCATAAATGGTGTGGATTTGGACTTGCTCCCAATATTGATGGGATGTGTAAAGGTGGTTCGTTAGACTTGTGTAATGATTGTGGCATGGAAATGCATGACCAATCATGTTTGGATGACCATTCGATTTCAAAAGAAACTAAGAAAGTTAACTTGAAGTTTTACACAAATTGATAGTCGCTAGATCAGATAATTTTAATGGTCAATATCATTGCACGTAACCAATATTTGAACAAAACTAATGAGGTTAATGCCAAATCTAACTTTTACCTTGAAATTTACATTAATCTAAGTATTAGATTCGCATAAAATCTTATGACATTTCGATTGATTTGCTTCATTTTCTTTTTAAAAAAAAATTATTTATCAACATCTTAGAAACATACACCGAACCAACAACTGGGATATATTAAATGAATTTCTTAAATGCTAATCAAAATTTCTGCGCACTAGATTTGCTATTATTTAAACTTACAAATGGTAAATGAATTTTCAATGTTAATAGGTTGCTCCTACAAAATAGGGTAGGCTTATCTCTATATAACACACGAAGACAACTTTATAAAGTAGCGCTCTCATCGATTAGAGGATCACTCTTTCATTAAAATACCAGATGAATAAAAAACAAAAAACAGAAGATATAAAGTATTAGTTTGAGGTAATCTTGAAGATATAGGTTAATATTTTATATTCAATTTCAATTCTGTTATGATTGCTATTCGGTACATCGTGGTGAATTTAATATTTTGGAGAGCCACCTCTAGGAATTTCATTAGAAATTATTTTGTTATAGGTAAGTGCACTATTTCTCTTTCATGAATAAATGAGTTAGAGAAGAACATTTCATATTTATAATTTCTGTTAGGTTGATGGGATAACATCAAGTAAATGCAATGAAATGTAACTAATTATTAACGTCGAAACAAAAATGAAATCTGTTTTACTTTCATCTTTACTACCGAAGTACGAATTTCTGAATCACCGAATCATTTTTTATTTTTTAGTATTTCCTTAACTTTAAATTATGAAATTAATTTTTTTACCATGTTAATTTCAAATAAACAAAACATCAAATTTAAAAATTCTTAGCGGTGAACGATGAAGATGGATTGAGCTTTACATATCCAACTCTTGTTTCTCCATTAGATAATGCAAATATCGTAGGAATGAACGCGGAAGGTGTTAGTCAGAACTGGATTGGAGGTTCAGTTGATAACGTCGAAGGTGAAATCACTTACGACTGAGAATGAAAGAAGCGAGTAACTTCTAATTTGACACTTATGGTTCGGAAGGTTCCGTGTAAATTCAATCATTTTGAAGACCTAACCGAAGAGGAAATCCTACGAGAGCTGAGATTTTCACTTGTCGATATATCAGCTCCAATCCGTGAGAGAGTGGTGCTAGTTCGTGTGTCGATTTTTATTAGTGAAAGAGTAACTGTTTAAGGGGAATCGTTAGAGGACAAGATTGAAGATTTGGTTTCAAACTTCGATTGAGATGATTTTGATGCAATTCTTGTTAGGGATATTAAATTTCATTGGAATGGCTTTGATGTAATTCTTATTGGGGATACTAAATTTCATTTATAGCATGAGTGATTTTTTCCTCTTCATAAACTAGTTATTGATGTTGCCGAATATAATGTACTCAAAACTGATTCATCATTTGTTTTTTAGCTGATTCGACCACTAATACACACATCAGTTTTGAGTACATCAACGTCACCACGAAGAAGAAAAATCAGACTCGCTCTATGCACGAAGTTTAATACCACAACAAGAATTATCTCAAATCCTTCCTAATCGAAGTTTCAAACCGGATCTTCAGTTTTGTCCTTCTCCAACGATTCCTCTTAAACAGTGACTCTTTTACTAATAAAAATCAACGTAGGAGTTTGCTCCACACTTTCACATATTGGTGATGATATACCAACAAGTGGAAATCCTTGTTCTCGTAGGATTTCCTCTCCAGTTAGTTCTTCAAAATGATTGTAATTACACCGTACCATTGGAATCACAAGTGCTAAACTAGAAGTTACTTCCTCCTTTCGTTCTCCTTTATCCGTGATTTCACCTTCGATGCCATCAACCGAATCTCCAATCCAGTTCTGCTAAACACCTATCTCGTTCATTCTTGTAATATTTGCATTATCTTAAAAAGAAACATGAGTTTGATTTATACTAGCTCAACCTATCTTCATTGTTCACCGCTAGAGATTTGTTGATTTGATGTTCTGTTTATTTAAAATTACATGGTAAAAAAATTAAGTTCATATTTTGGTGTTGAGGAAACTAGTGCGAAGTTGTTGTACACACACGACATGTTAAAAATGTTGTGCAAAAATTGCATAAATGCCAAAAAAAATAAACAAAATCCTGGTGTGCCAATTTGAACATTACTCAATCTAGCAACAATTATTCTACTCCAAATAAATAGTAAATGGTTATAACAAAGAAAAAGAGATGCACAATATTTATACTGGTTCCACTATCACCAAGACAGTGTACGTCTAGTTCAATGGAGAGAGATTTTATTACTCGTGGGAGATTTACAAAAGATTACAAGATAAAAGTTTACATACCAAAGCTCTATATTAAAGTTAACAAAAAGAGACTCCATTAGGGGATCGATGACTGAATGCCAGGACGAGTTTACAATGAAGTCCACTTTCAATGTATAACCAGTGCAAATCCATGAGAGTCGTCGATTAAATTACCAAGATATGGTAAGAAGATAATGGAGGCAATTTACAATTGTAACAAATGATGTAAACATAGCAAGTAATTCATTAATTCCTTTATTTAACAAAGATGTAAATGTATAATCCTAAAGCAATAAGTCTACTGAGAAAGAAATAATATGCATATCATTTTGCATATATTTTATTCCATAACGTGTGCATGTATTTTTTCCTTGTAATCTCATGCAAATGCAATCCAGTAATTTATGCATTTTCATATTAAAAATAATGAACAAACGTGATTACTTTTCTTATTACTATAAGTTCCTTCTCAATGCTCCGAACGACCTTCCGTCTCTTTCATAGTGAAGAACACATAATTCTCTTCAAAATGACGTATAATTTGAATCGTAGAATCCCAACGCTCCACCTCGATTCTCGTAGAATTTCCTCTTCAGTTAGGTCTTCAAAATTTTGTAATTACCCTGTACCTGCTGGAACCACAAGTGCCAAACTAGAAGGTACTTCCTCCTCTCGTTCTCCTTCGTCGGTGAGTTCACCTTCGATGCCATCAATCGAATCTTTAATCTAGTTTTGCTCAACACCTACCTCGTTTATTCCTATGACATTTGCATTATCTAAAGAAGAAACATGAGTTCGATTTGTAAAGCTCAATCTATCTTCATTGTTCGCCGCTGGAGATTTGTTGATTTGATGTTCTGTTTATTTAAAATTAAATGGTAAAAATATTAATTTCATTTTTGACGTTGAGGTAACCGGTGCGAACCCAGGTACGCACGCGGTATGTTAAAAATAATGTTAACTAAATTAGTAAATTATTAATGTGCTAAAATGGTGTATCCACGTCAAATTAAATTTCATTGTTAAATAATAGCAGCATATAGTGAATTTGTCACGTTGAAAATGTAGAACTAAATGAACTTTGAATATTAAAACGTTGAGTGATAACTAAATTATGCATGACATACTGAAGTAAAGAACGTATGATATATAAATTTTATGCCATTAGGGGAAGATTCCTTGAATTATTTTCATCGACGTTACAAATAGTGGAAACCATCATTATTGATCTACTCTAAAGAAAAAAAAACAAATGGAAAGCAAACTAATATTATTCATCTATTCTACTTTCTTTATTTAGCTACGTCATTGAGTTACTTTAAATAATAAAAACATCAACAAATAAAAGGTAGAAAACTGTAATTCTTGACCGCAAGAGGATTGAAATTTATTTTGTTGCGAAACTCGGGTTTTCTGATGGTATCTACATTGAACTCGTTAAGATTGAAAATTTATTTGCCTTCGATTAAAGACAATTTCCATATACATGCAATAGAAAAGGAGGAATATATTACATCCAACACAATTTTTTTGATATAAAAAAATATAAAATGCACACGCTCAATTTATCCCTTGAACTTTAGCCTTCATTCATAAGTATCAAATATGTAAAATATAAAATATAAAATCAAATGAACTATTATGAACCCGAAAGAGATTAGTGGATGCTTGATTAACAAGATAACATGGAAACGTACGTATTTATGTCTTATATGAAAAAATACATAGGTAGAAAAATAATTGAAGGTTGGAAATGTAGAGGCACAACCATTATTTCAAATTTAAAGGTGCTACAAAATAGAAGAATCACAAACAAACGAAAGAGATGGCGATGGATTGATATTTATTTTGCAAAGAAAAACGAAAAATTCGTTTTGCGCAGGATATTTATATTCAGATCGTACAAGGATTAAGGAGCAAAATAATAATAATAATAATAATAATAATAATAAAGATTATGAAAATAAGAGTTGAGTAGAAATAAGAAAAGAAAAACCAAAAAGATATTTATACATTGTTTATATTAATTTTATTCACTATTTATATTGTTATTCACACGTTACTACCATATTGTATTTCACATTAAATGGTGTAGTTTTGTGCACTTTCCTTTCCACACCATCATTGTTATAGTAATGCTCTCAATTTACTGCATCGTTTTGACCATATTCATTTTCCTCCATTGAACCTTAACCTTCATTTATAAGTATCAAATATGTAAAACATAAAATTAAATGAACTATTATGAACCTAAAAAAGATTAGTAGATGCTTGATTAACAAGATAAAATAGAAGTACATATCTCTTACTTATATGAAAAAATGCACAGGTAGAAAAATAAGTGAAGTTTAAAAATGTAGAGGGAAAATCATTGTTTCAAATTCAAAAGCCTTACAGTAAAAAAGAATCGCAAACAAACGAAAGAGATGACGATGGATTGATATTTATTTTGGAAAGAAAAACGAAGAATCCGTTTTGCGCAGTATATTTATATTCAGATTGTATAAGGATTAAGGAGCAAAATAATAATAATAGAGATTATGAAAATAAGAGTTGAATAGAAAAAAGAAAATAAAAATGAAGAAGATATTTATACATTGTTTATATTAATTTTATTCACTATTTATATCGTTATTTTCACGTTAACCATATTGTATTTCACATTAAACGATGTAGTTTTGTGTACTTTCCCATTTCCACACCATCATTGTTATAGTAATGCTCTCAATTTACCGCATCGTTTTGACCATATTCATTTTCCTCTCTTGGTCGTAGCGTTGCCATTATATTGCATTTTCATATTATATTTTGTTAATAATGATGTTGTACCTCCTACTTCCATAACACCTAAATTTTCTCATATTTAACTTATTTCAGCGTTTACAAATTATTACACACATATACTGTTTAAACGAGTGCATAAAAAAATGATCGAAAATTTTAATGTTCATGTACAGTATGTCAATATATAAAAATATTAATTACTATATTAATTTACACAATTTAATTAAAAACATACTCTATTTGGAAATATGGAAGGTGGAGTTATAACATCATTTAACAGAATGATAATTACTAAAGCATTTGACATGATTTGTTCTTTCTCATGTTCCTATGAGTCAACCATTGAACATTCTCACACACATCTTACCACTACTATGTTGACATACTGATTAGTTTTGTGCACTTTCCTTTCCACGCCATCATTGTTATAGTAACCAATATTTTGAACATTCACATGCACGTAGACCGTTTATATGAGTGCACAAAAAAGGTCTATAACTTTTTAACGTTCATATAGTGTATATAGATGCTTAAAAATATTAATTGTTATATTAATTTACACGATTTAGTTAAAAACATACTCTATTTAGGAATATATTTGGAAATATGGAAGGTGAAGTTATAGCATCATTTAACAAAATAGTAATTAAGACGGTATTCTAACATGACATATTCTTTCTCACGTTCCTACGAATTAATCAATATTTTGAACATTCTCACACACACATCTTACCATTACTATATTGACATACTGATTGGCTTGTCTTGGAGTATAAGCGGCATTTGAAATGGTCAAGCACAGTTCATGTTGAAGTAGATGGCTGGGCAACATCTCTAAGCACGATTCACATAGGAAGTAACTACTTTTGTCAAGTACTGCATGTTGAGATATTCGCCCATCTACTTAGGTAATTATAAAGTTATCATATTACTTTCATCTATAATTTCTAGCAATGACAAAAATAATAATCTAATATTTTGTTTGAAAAGATGCAATAACAATACATGACTTGATTATTTTATCTTCATTAGCGGGGCAATAACTAATGACCATTCATAATTAATATAGACCTTCTGCTTATACATCTCATAACCAACCACAATCAACATATCATTGAGATTTTAATAGCGCTAATGCTTTATTTTATCCTCATATATTTCTGTTGCAGTTTATTGTTGTTGCTTAGCATACTGATCTCTAAAGCTTACAAAATGGAATTGAAATAGTTTCATCAACATTCATTTGATTAGCATGTAGTTAATCATTTTAAAATAGTAGGACTTGTTTTGCAAGGATCACAAATATTTAATCTGTTTTATTGTTTTTATAATGGTTGTATAGGGCGAGGTTATCTTTAATTTAATTAATAATTGTATCACCCAAGTATATAAGTTCGGAAGGGTGTCATGTTTTATGATATAAAAGATGGGGTAATGTATATTTTGATGTAGAAAGTACATATGATGGGCGCTACCTCACATAAGATGTACAAATTCCCTAAACATCATATTATCTATTTTTTCTTAAATAAACCATAATTTGACCATGCAACACATGCATAACTTGAATGTCATGTTATACATTACGTAGATCGTGTCTAAAATTTAATTATATGCAATTTGTTGGTTATGCAGAACGGGTAGTTGTTGAACTTTCAAAAAAAAAAATTATCCCAGGCAAGCTTTGCGTCTTCTATCAAGAATGGGCGTTTTCAAACAAATACACACACAAAATTTGAATGAATCTTATGAATAGCATTAGAATTTGGAGCTGTATTGTAGATTGTAATTTGATTTGGTTGGCTAGGTGGTTCAGAGTTGGAATTATTGCTGCCATGAATTATTATTATAAACAATAAAATAAAATAATGACATTCACGATGAAATAATAATGCATCTTAAGCCTTGCTTATTATTAGATTTTGATGGTACAATATTTCATATAGAAGTAGATCTTAGAGATATTTGAGTCTATGTGGAATTATGACTCAAATTTATTGCCTATTTTATAAATCTGGTAGATTTTGGAATGTGATTAATTGCATCTTTTAAAGATTTTGCGTATTTGGTAGAGAGATTAGTTGCCTCTTTTATTGCATTAAAGAATACAACAAATTATCTACATGAGAAAGATTCATGAAGGTATTCAATAGCTTCTTAAATAAGATATTTTATTAAGTTTATTATAAATAGACATGTCTAGGGTTTATAAGGGGTGTGGAAAAGGTGTATTTTGTAGAGTGTTCGGAATTGAGATTTCTTCTTAATTGTAGGTTTCTTTTATTTTTTCTTGGTTAAATCAATAAAAGTTTGTTTTTAGGGGGAATTTTTTTTGTTTGCTTTCTTCACTACTTTTTCTTCTAAATCTAATTATGTAGTGATCCCGGAAATTTCTTAACATTTGGTATCCGAGCCAACTACACATATTTTTGGAAGAGTCTTTGGCTATGGAGAAGATAAGTGTTGAAAAGCTTAATGGAAGGAACTGAGGGTTATTGAAGGCGAAGATGGAAGATTATCTCTATCTTAATGATCTTCACCAACCCTTGGAAAACAAAGGGGAAAAACCAAATGGAATAACCGAGGCAAAGTGGGAAATTTTGGATAGGAAGGCAGTTGCAGCAATTCGGTGTTTTATGGAGAATTCTGTGTTTCATATCGTTGCTTGTGAAACTTCTGCTTTTGACATATGGAAGAAATTGGAAGGAATTTGTGCAAAAAATTCTGCGACGAATAAGGCATTCCTGATGAGAAAGTTGGTCAATCCAAAACTAGAAGGCGAACCGATTAGCGAACATCTCAATAGCTTTTAAGCAATTGTGAACCAATTGGCGGAGATAAGCTTCAAAGTTGATGACGCAACTCAAACATTAATATTAATGAGCTCATTGCCTGAAAGTTGAGAAACTCTAGTAGTCGCATTGAACAATTCAAATTCTAATGGTGTTATTTCCATGGACATTGTGGTTAGCAGCCTTCTTAATGAGGAGATGCGGAGGATAAATTCATCGGAAGGAAAGACCACTGAAGAAAAGGAAACTACAAATTCATTGGCAGAGGTCCACTTTGCAAAGAGAGAAAGACACTCATTCAAACCAAATACAGATCGAGATTTCATTTGCTATTACTATGAAAAACAGGCCATCAGCTGAAATTTTGCATTAAATTAAGAGAGGATAAAGAGGGGATGAAAACTCAAGAATGAAGCAAAAATAAGCTGGAGATAGAACGTGATGAGGAGGTAAACATTGGCGATAGCAATGATGTTCTTTGTGTTGATATGAGTATGGAAGGAGATTGGGTGCTAGATTCTGGTGCATGTTTCCACATTTGCAATCGAAGGGAAACATTCACTGATTATAAGGAGGAAGCATGCAAGGTGGAGTCCGCTAATGGTGGAGATCTATAAGTTCAAGGCACAGGTTCTGTCATGTTGAAGATGAATACTGGAAGGTTGGTGACGCTTACATGTGTTAGGTATATCCCAGAAATTAAAATGAATCTTGTCTCTGTTGGATAGCTGGAAGGGAAAGTTCGTAACTTCTCGACTCGAGGTAGAGTATTTAGGGTTTGGAAGGGTAACAGGGAGGTGCTGCGCGCGAAGACGAAAAAAATAATATTTATTCATTGCTTGGAAAAACCTTAAAAATTACAAATTCTTATACAAGTGAAGTTGGAGAGACAAATCTGTCTGAATCAAGGTGGAGCTAACAACGGAAAACCACAAAGCCTACTTGGAGGTCTTTGTGGTATTACAAACAATTCTGATCTGTTGATAATGTGCATGTTCGATTGGTGGGCATGCATAGTTTGATGAGAGATTTAGCTTTGTGGTGGATATATTTATTTCCTTGGATATATTGTTTGGAGTTTGAAGTTTCAGGAGGAGCTTGGATAACATTTATGGAATATTGTATCAATGTGGAGACTGTTAGATTTTGATGGTACAATATTTCATATATAAGTAGATCTTGAAGATATTTGAGTCTATGTGGAATTATGACTCGAATTTATTGCCTATTTTATAAATCTGGTAGATTTTGGAATGTGATTAATTGCATTTTTAGAGATTTTGCGTATTTGATAGAAAGATTAGTTGCCTCTTTTATTGCATTAAAGAAGACAACAAATTATCTACCTGAGAAAGATTCATGAAGGTATTCAATAGCTTTTTAAATAAGATATTTTATCAAGTCTATTATAAATAGACATGTATAGGGTTCATAAGGGGTGTTGAAAAAGTGTATTTTGCAGAGTATTTAAGATTGAGATTTCTTCTCAATTTTAGGTCTCTTTTGTATTTTATTGGTTAAATCAATAAAAGTTTTGTTTTTGGGGGAATTTTTTTGTTTGCTTTTTTCACTACTTTTTCTTCTAAATCTAATTGTGTAGTGATCTCGGAAAATTCTTAACACTTATATACCGTTTACTGTGAGTTTCTCTCTCTAAAAAGCTGACTTTTTTGATGCTTATTGATTCAAAATCTGATGTATTTTAAATACAATTGGGATATTGCAATGACGAATTGCATGTTTTAAAATATATTTAACACATGTAGCTATGTGAAGGGATATGGATGTTATTTTTCGTATTAGTATTTTGATATGGTAATGTAAAGATGATGTTTGAGCATAAATTTTTTCTGCTTTGGACATTACTAAATGCTTTATATTTAGTTGCTCCTTATAATAATTATGTCGAATTAGGTTGGACTTTTTTAATTGATCGTTGATACAATATTTAATTATCCTTTATTCTCTGTGTGGAATATGAGTGCAGTTGGTTTACCGTTATATATTACAATGCTATAATGACCAATATTGGTTTATTTTCGCAAACTGATGTACCGGTCATTATAAACAGGACAACTATTATATACTAGACTTGACACCTTATTGCACTATTTTGCTGATTGTTTTCGGACTCGCAAGGTGCCTTAAATTTGAAGAGCAATGCTTCTAATTGTTGTGATCTTGGTTCTTATATTACAGGGTAAAAGTACAACTTTCCATGGTAATTTATGAAACCAAGTAGAATGGTTTGCAATTGCTATTTAAGATTTAAAATCCAATTATAGAAAGCACACTGCTACTGTTGAATGCTGAAGATTTTGAACACACTTTCTAAGGTATTGTGATTTTTCCATTCTATTGCTTAGGATTAATTTGTCTATTTTCATTAGCAAGATGTAAAAAGCATACAAGAAGTGCATATCTGGATAATTGCGAATTGTATAGATGTTCAATATATTTATGCATAAAAGGTCTGGATTTGGACTTGACCACAATAATTGATAGGATGTGTGAAGGTGGTTCGTTGGATGTGTATAATGATTGAGGCATGGAAATGCATGGCCAATAATGTTTGGATAAACATTGCATGTCAAAGTTAAGGAGGATAAAGCCAAAATTTAATTTTGACTTTGAAATTTGCGTCAATCGAAGTATTAGATTTGTATATAATCTTATATCATTTCGATTGATTCGCGCCATTTTCTTTTCTTTTTTGAATTTATTTATCAACATCTTAGAAACATACACCGAACCAGTAATTGAGATATATTAAGTGAATTTCTTAAATGCTAGTCAAAATTTATTCGCACTAGATTTGCTATTATTTGAACCTTAAAAATGGTAAATGAATTTCCAATATTAGTAGGTTGCTTCTAAAAAGTATGGTAGGGAAATTACCGATTCATCCAATCATATATCTATGTCTATCTCTATATAATACACGAACACAATTTTATAAAGTAACCATCAATAGATGGTATAAAGTTGTGCTCTCCTCGATTAGAGGATCACTCTTTCATAAAAAAGCCAGAAGACAAAAAAACAAGAAACATAAGATATAAAGTATTAGTCTGAGGTAATCCTGAAGATATATGTGAGTATTTTATATTCAATTTCAATTTTATTACGATCACTATTCGGTACATTGGTGAATTTAAAATTTTAGAGAGTCACCTCTAGGACTTCTATTAGAAATTATTTTGTTATAGGTAAATGCACAAATTCTCTTTATTGAATAATTGGGTTAGAGCAAAACCTTTCGTATTTATAATTTACGTTGTTAGGTTGATGGGATAACATTAAGTAAATGCAATGAAATGTAACTATTTATTAACGTCGAAACAAAAATGAAATCTGTTTTAATAACAGTGGTTCTTCTTTCACCATTACTGTCAACATATGCATTTCTAAATGACCGAATCATTTACTTTTTTGTATTTTCTTAGCTTCAAAATATGAAATTAATTTTTTTACCATGTTAATTTCAAATAAACATAACATCAAATCAACGAATCCTTAGCTGTGAACAATAAAAATAGATTGAGCTCACATATTAGACTCATGTTTCTTCATTATATAATGCAAATATCATAGGAATGAACGAGGAAGCTGTTGGTCAAACTGAATTTGAGATTCAGTTGATGGCATCGAAGGTGAAATCATCGATCAAGAAAAACGAGAGGAAATAACTTCTAGTTTGACACTATTGGTTATAGAGGTTCTGTGTAGTTACAATCATTTGATAGACTTAACCCAAGATGAAACCCTACGAGAGTCAGAATTTTCACTTGCTGATATATCAGCTCCATTCCACAAGAGAATGGAGCTAATTCCTATGCCAATTTTTATTTGTGAAAGAGTCACTATTCATAGGGAATAATTGGAGACAAGACCGAAGATCCGACTTCATACTTCGATTGGGATGACTTTGAGGTAATTCTTATTAGGGATATTACATGTTATGTATACCGTGAGTCATTTTTTTTCTTTCTTCATAAACTACTTGTTGATGTTGCTGAGTATAATGTATTTAAAACCGATTTATTATTTGTTTTTTTAGCCGGTTCGACCACTAATACGTACATCAGTTTTGAGTACATCAACATCGTTAGGAAGAAGTCCATCCCATCGAAGTTTGAAACTGGATCTTCAATCTTGTCCTTCTCCAATGATTCCTCTTGAATCGTGACTTTCACTAATCAAAATCGACGTAGGAGGTTGCACCACACTCTCATGGATTGTAGTCGATACATCAACAAGTAGAATTCCTGGCTCTCATAGGATTCTCGCTTCGATTAGGCCTTCAAAATGATTTTAATTGGACTGTACCGCAGGAACCACAAGTGCCAAACTAGAAGTTACATTCTTCTCTCGTTCTCCTCCGTCGGTGATTTTACGTTGAATGTCATCAACCTAATCTCCAATCCAGTTCTTCCCAACACCTATCTCATTCATTCCTATGACATTTTCATTATCTAAAGAAGAAACATGAGTTCGATTTGTAGACCTCAATCTAACTTCATTGTTCACCGCTAGAGATTTGTTGATTTGATATTCTGTTTATTTAAAATTACATGGTAAAAAGGTGAATTTCATATTTTTGTGTTAAGCGAACTAGTGCGAACCCATGTTACATACGGTATGTAAAAAATAATGTGTACTAAATTACTAAATTATTAATGTGCCGAAATGATGTTTCTATATCAAATTAAATTTCATAGTTAATAAAGGCAACATATAGTGAGTTTGTCACATTGAAAATGTAGAACTTTGATTATTAAAACCTTGAGTGATGACTAAATTATACATGACATACTAAAGTAAAGAGCGTATGATATGTAAATTTCATACCATTAAAGGAAGATTCCTAGAATTATTTTCATCAACGTTACAAAAAGTGGAAATCTTCATTATTGATTTACTTTGTAGGAAAAACAGATGGAAAGCAAACCAATATTATTCATATTCTACTTTCTTTGTGTAGTTACGTCGTTGAATTACTTTAAGCAATAAAAAATCAACAAATAAAAGGTAGAAAACCTTAATTCTTGACTGAAAGAGGATTGGAATTTATTTGCGTTGATTCTGTTGCAAAATTTGAGTTTTCAACAATATCTAGATTGAACTCATTAAGATCGAACATTTATTTGCCTTCGATTAAAGACATTTTTCCATATATGTGCAATAGAAAAGGAGGAATGTATAGTGTCCAATGCAGTTTTTTAATATATAAAATATAAAGTGCACAAGCTCAGTTTATTCCTTGAACGTTTAAAAGTATCAAAATATGTAAAACATAAAATCAAATAAACTATTATGAACCTAAAAGAGATTAGTAGATGCTTGATTAACAAGATAAAATGGAAGTACATATTTCCGACTTATATGAAAAAAATGCACATGTAGAAAATAACCGAAGTTTAAAAATGTGGAGGGAAAATCATTGTTTCAAATTTAAAGGCGTTAAAAAAAGAAGAATCACAAACAAACGAAAGAGGATGGCAATGGATTGATACTTATTTTGCGAAGAAAAATGAAGAACTCGTTTACCGTAGGATATTTATATTCAGATCTTATAAGGATTAAGGAGCAAAATAATAATAATAGAGATTATGAAAATAAGAGTTGAATAGAAATAAGAAAAGAAAAATCAAGATATTTACACACTGTTTATATTAATTTTATTCACTGTTTATATTGTTATTTTCACGTTACTACCGTATTGTACTTCACGGTAAATGATGTAGTTTTGTGCACTTTCCTTTCCACATCATCATTGTTATAGTAATGCTCTCAATTTATTGCATCGTTTTGATCATATTCATTTTCCTCTCTTGCTCACAGTGTTACTATACTATCGCATTTCATATTATATTTTGTTAATAATGATGTTATACCTCCTACTTCCATAATATCTAAATTTTCTCATATTTAACTAATTTTAATGTTTAAAAATTATTACGCATGTAGACTGTTTATTTGAATGCACGAAAAAATGATCGAAAGATTTAATGTTCATGTGAAAGTTTTCAAAATGGGATCTAGATCGTAAATCGCAAAGTTTAAATTTTAAATCGAAAAGGGATTTAAGTCGTAAATCGTAGATTTATAATATCCATATTTTAATGTGTGTATGCACTTTGAAGCTGAGTTTGATGTCTAAACGTCTACAATTAAACTTAAAACTTAATTTTCTCTCTAGTTCCATTTTTGTTTTATTTTAAAAACATTATGATGAGAATTATGGATCTAAATATGTATATTAAATATGTTAATATGAGTTGGATTTGTTTTTTTATTGTGCTTTTAACTAAATTTGAATCGGAATGTAAATCGAATCATAAAGGGAGGGATCCGATCTGAATCGGGATTTAAATCGTAAGATTTTAAGATTTTTGACAACAATGATGTGCTGTATATAGATACTTGAAAATATTACTATATTAATTTACACGATTTAGTTAAAAACGCTCTATCTGGGAATATGGAAGGTGGAGTTATAACATCATTTAACAAAATAATAATTACCACGGTATTTTAACATGATTTATTCTTTCTCATGTTCCTATGAGGTAACCAATATTTTGAACATTCTCACATACACATCTTACCACTACTATGTAACATACCGATTAGTTTTGTGCACCTTCCTTCCACACCATCATTATTGTAGCAATGCTCTCAATTTATTGCATCGTTTGACCATATTCATTTTCCTCTCTTGCTCATAGCGTTACTATTATATTGCGTTTCATATCATATTTTGTTAATAATGATGTTATACCTCCTATTTCCATAATACCTAAATTTTCTCATATTTAACCAATTTTGATGTTTACAAATTATTATGCACGCAGACTGTTTATATGAGTGCACAAAAAAATGTCTGAAACTTTTTGAAGTTCATACACTCTATGTATATACTTAAAAATATTAATTACTATATTAATTTACACGATTTAGTTAAAAACGTACTCTGTTTGGGAATCTGATTGGAAATATGGAAGGTGAAGTTATAACATCATTTAACAAAATAGCAATTACTACAGTATTCTAACATGATTTATTCTTTTTCATGTACCCATGAATTAATCAATAGTTTGGATATCACATACACATCTCACCACTACTATATTAACATAGTAATCGGCGTGTCTCGAAATATAAGCGGCATCAGAAATACTCAAGCCACAGTTCATGTTGAAGTAGATGACCGGGTAACATCTCTAAGCACGATCCACATAGGAAGCAAGTGCTTTTGTCAAGTATTGTGTGTTGAGATATTCACTCTATCTACTTAGGTAATTATAAAGTTACCATATTACTTTCGCCTATATTTTCTAGCAATGACAAAAATGATAATCTAATATTTTGTTTAAAATGATGCAATATCAATACATGACCTGATTATTGTATCTTCATTTACAGCTGTTTAATAACAGATGATTACATTCATTAGTGGGGCAATAACTAATAACCATTCATAATTAATATAGACGTTCTACTTATACATCTCATAACCGACCACAATCAACATATCATTGAGATTTTAATACCGCTGATGCTTTATTTTCTCCACATATATTTCTATTGCAGTTTATTGATGTTGCTTAGCATACCGATCTCTAAAGCTTACAAAATGGAACTGAAATAGTTTCATTAACATTCATTTGATTAGAATGCAGTCATATAAAAACAGTAGGAATTATTTTGCAAGGATCACAAGTATTTAATTAGTTTTATTGTTTTTATAATGGTTGCATAGGATGATATTATTTTTAATTTAATTAAGAATTGTATCACTCAAGTTTACAAATTTGGAGGAGTGTCGTGCTTTATGATATAAAAGATGGGGTAATGTATATTTTAATGTAAAAACTACATATGATGGGCCCTACCTCACATAAGATGTGCAAATTCCCTAAACTTCGTATTACCTATTTTTTTTCTTAATTAAACCATAATTTGACAGTGCAACACATGCATAACTTGAATGGCATGTTATATGCTACGTAGATCGTGTTTAAAGTTTAATTATGTGCAGTTTTTTGGTTATGCAAAATAGGCAGTTCTTGAATTTTCAAGAAAATAAATTAGCCATGGCAAGATTTGCATCTTTTATCAAGAATGGTTGTTTTTAAACAAATACACACGCATACACACAAAATTTGAACGAATTTATGAATACACAGAGAATTTGGAGACTGTATTGTAGATTGTAATTTGATTTGGTTGGCTAGGTGGTTCTGAGTTGGAATTATTGCTGTCATGAATTATTATTATAACAAACAGAATAATGACATTCAAGGGGAAATAATAATATAAGTTATGCCTTGCTTATGTACCCTTTTCTATGGGTGAATTTGTTCTAAAAAAACCAAGGTTATTTGGTGCTTAGTGATTCAAAATCTGATATATTTTTAATAAAATTGGGATGTTGCAATAACAAATTGCATGTTTTAAAATATGTTTAACACAAGTTGCTATGTGAATGGATATGAACATTATTTTCTGTATTAGCATGTTGATATGGTAATGTAAAGATGATGTTTGATCACAATTTTTTTTTTTTTTTAAAATTACTTTAGACATTATTAAATCCTTTATATTTAGTTGCTCGCTATGATATTACAATTATGTCGAATTGGGTTGGACTTCTTTTAATTGAATTTTGATACAATATTAAATTGTCCTTTTTCTCTGTATGAAATATGAGTGCTGTCGGTTTACCGTTATATATCACAATACCATATGACCAATATTGGTTTATATTCGCAAACTGATATACCAGTCATTATATACAGGACATTCATTAGATAGTAGACTTGACACCTTATTGCACTATATTACAGATTGTTAAGCAAAAACTTCAGGCACTACAACATTTAATAGAAGATCTAATAAAGTTAGTAGTAGCAATGGAAGTTTTGAAGAATATTTTTTTAGTATATACTGCACCAAGAGGAAAAAACTTGTGTGTATAACCATGTTTGTTCACTGGATCTCTAAGAACCTTGAGCTCACTGATTTTGGTAATGGCTATATCTCAAAAGGTATTTGTCAAATTTTATTTGCTTTAAGATGAAACTGTTAACTACAACGGATTTAGATTAGGATGCTATCAGGATAGAATGTATTTTACAATTAAATTGTTCAAATATGTTAGTCTTGCTTTGTTCATGTATCATGGGTTGGTGTTAAACACACGGATGTCATCAATCAATTTTAATTGTTTGATGACGAACTGAATCCATCATCATGATATGTACTTGCGTAAATCTTATATAACGAAAAAGTACTTGGAAATAGAGCATGAAACTTGGGTCAGATATGACAACTGAATCCAAATATTTATAGAAGAAAGTTTTATTCCTAAAGGGTGTAGAAATTGCATGAAGCATCTTGGAAATACGGGTAATATACCTAATATATTCGAGTAAAATAGTTGACTAGATGTAAATTTAATTTCTTATTCTCAATAGCTATATACAACCAATGATGACTTTTTGAGTCATATTTTAGTTCATGTACATATTTAGAGTTGTACTTACTTGATTAACATTCATTACATTTTTAGTATTAAAGGACAAACATTAACAAAGCATGACAAGGTACATCTTATAATTGCTTTGTAATCTTCTAGCTTCTTCTAAAGCAACAATTAGCTTTTTCAGTTTAAAAGTATTTCAGAGTGAAGCTTGGTTGAGTTTGGTACTGAAACAGTTTGTTAGTTATGATTTCGATGTGCTACTGAAGTTAAAAGATTTGCAAGGCGAGTATGCAAAGGCGGTATGCAAGAAAATAATAGTTGAAATGAAGACAGACGGGTTCTTACAGCCATCTTTTTTCACTTTTCACTCTAAATATAAAGGGTTATTTAACTAATATAACAAAAATACAAACATAAAGCTCATGAAATGCAAATTAAATCTAGCAAACTAATGTGACTAATTTGATTTATCTATTGTATATTACATAGGATTGAACCCATTCCAATTGTCATTAATAGGATCGCCAATCTATAACATTATGGTAACATGTTACGACGTAGATATTAAAATTCCAAAATAAATTATAATTAAATGTTAAGTTTGGAATTTGTTTTTGATTGTGTGCTATTTTATCACCCATGATTTATGTTTAACTTCTACTATGTCAAGTTTTATACCTAAAATTATTGTTTATTATAACAACAAAGATGATATTGGATTATCCACAACAATTTACGGCTGCACTGCTAGAGGATATGTCAAGAAGTATCTTAGAAAGATGGAATGTATAGAAAACTGAACTTTGTTCTAGCTATGGTAAACAAGTTGTATCTAACTTTTTTTTTACAAGGAATGTTGAGAATGAGCTATTTTAAGTTTAGATAGCAAATCAAGCAAAATTGCATGCTTTGTATTGCATGCCACAACTGCTGAGTTGAGTATATATGGTTTTACCTTTATTCTCACAGTTTTAAAATTTAAATACTCAATTCTCTTTCATTTGGTATAACTTCCGAAAATGTCACAAACGCAAATCCAATCAGCCACACTTATATCTAATACATTTAAAATAATTTCATTTTCCTTCCAAGTTTGAATTTAATTAACCTCATTTTATCGGTTATATATTTTATAACCATTTACTTCGTTTAAAAATGTATATTTTTGTTTATTATGTTCATATTCTTATTCACAAAATTTTATCAAAAACAGTCCTCAAATCCTACGATTTATATTTTGTAGCTATTTTAAATAAGTTAGCATGATCCTTCATACTGTATTGTTGTATTCTTTGAAAATAACTTAATAGAAATATAAAACGATTCATACATTTATGATAATATTAATAAGAATGAAAAAATTAAAGAAATAAATTATAAAATGAAGAATAATAAATTAAACCATTGATATAAAATGAGAGCTACTGTTTTATTAGATGTTTTTTTTTAGCTGATTCAACCACTAATACACACACTAGTTTCCTTAACACCAAAATATGAAATTCAATTATTTTACCATGTTGCTTCGTTTTTCTAGAGTTTTCAGTTTGATAATTGCTGTGTACATGCTACTAAGCTTTTGTATATATGATTTCCTTAGTGCATCCAGATGTTTCATAGATTTTGATAGCTTTGTAATCCATATAACTATTTTTGTAGGTAAAACAGCCAGGAGCTTTTTTTTGCACATCCTTTTCCGCCTCAAGGCTTCTTAGGTTGATGTCATCTAATGTATCTGTTTTGTTTCTGAATTTCTCATTAGATCAAGAGATTTGTTGTAACAAAAGTAGGGATGGCAATGGCTATCTTGCAACTGTTTTTTCCCCTTATTTCTCTTCTTCTTTACATCATAAATACTTGGTTTGTTACTACAGGTCTCCTTTGAAGCTCCAAGATTGAGAAGCTCTGCTTCACTTTAGACATGAGAAGGAAAATAATGTTTTGTCAAACGCTACAGACATGAGAAGAAAATAATGTTGTGTTGTCAAAATGATGATGTGTTTGTTTTGTTGCCATTGTTATCTTTGCAGACTGGTTGTTTTGTAGATTTTCTAATGTGCTTTTGTTCTGTATTTTGAATACTGCACTTTAGATTGAGAAGTTTTGATAAGAGCCCATATGCTGAAGGGAATGTATAGGAGTAGGACCCATACAACACATGACTACATGAGCGTGAGCCCATGTGTAAACCACTGCATTCGGAGATCACACGTGAGGAACTTTTAAGTCCTAGTGTGAGAAATGCTTCCAGCGTGAAAAATTCTATGATCTCTGATCTGACATCTTTGGCGATACTGAAGATTTTGGGTCTTGGTGATCCCCTGATGTAACATAACCTGTGTTGTTTGGAATTGACAATTTTTTGTCAAAAATAACTGAAATTTGGTGATCAACGGAGCTAAGGTGGCCGCGCCTTCTATTCAGATTTTGAGTGGGAACCCAACGGTGGTGTTTGTCGAGGTAAGTGTACATAGGCGGAAATTGACAGGGGGGTTTATACCCTTGTTAGTTGCAAGGACTATAGAAAAACACTACAAAATGAATCCGACATTTTACATAATTTTATACATTTTTCAAAGGTAGTGCAACAACCCGCTTGACTGACCCATATGGATCGGTGGATTGATCGACTAGGGATCTCTTCGGGGTTTTGGTTCAAATGCTGAGACGTGATAATTTTCGCTTAGAACTTGGATTGAGATGCAGTCTAGATCCGTATTCATCATTTTGACGGTTGAAATCCAATAAGTTTTTGACGTTTTTGGAGTACTTTGATTCCTCCATTGCCTTCAACATCCGGTCTGGATTTTCTTTGGCTTCGTAGAATTACCTTCATTGAAAGGTGAGCCATATTTGGTGTAACGATTCGTATTTTTCGATAATAATTTTTTTTGTAAATTAATAAAGTTTTGTGATTTAGTGTTGAAAGAAATAAAAATTTGCGATGAACTAATGAAATAATAACTAAAATGAATTGTGATAATGTTAATTAAAGTTGATCATTAACAATTTAAATGAAATTTCAATTAATTGGAGCGATTTAGATGTTATACTTGGTTATAAATTGAATATAAGATAACAAATGTAAATATTGAACCAACTAATGAAATAATATATATTTAATAATAATTGAATAAAATCAGTGTTAATGTAAGCA
Organism: Allium cepa; assembly: GCA_030765085.1. Taxonomy (NCBI): domain Eukaryota; kingdom Viridiplantae; phylum Streptophyta; class Magnoliopsida; order Asparagales; family Amaryllidaceae; genus Allium; species Allium cepa. The sequence continues at coordinate 489,412,452 of CM060931.1, forward strand.
ATTGTAACATTTGTTTGTAAATAATAAAGCTATAAGTGTGATTAAAAGTTAATGGTAACAATTATTATATGTTACCTATTTATTTAGCCTGTTAAATTAAAACTGAAAATCATTTTCAATTAATCCATTTAATTAGTGTAGTTAATCTAGGTTAAATTAATAATTGTAGAATGCTAATTCAATAAGATGTAACCAATGAAAATTTTATGCATAATATGACAATTGATTAAATAAAAAGAACTGGAATCAAGTTTGCTCAAATTTATAGGAATTTAAATTATAATAGGTGGATTTATTACAATTAAATGGAACTAAAAATTACGTTAATGAAAAGTAAGATGAAAGTGGTAAAATATTAATGAAATAAAATATATAACAATGTTAACTATGTATGTAGAGAAATAGTTGATTGAATTAAAAGATCGAAATCAAGTTAAATAAATTTATTGAAATTAAATTATAATTAATTGGATTTAATTATAGTTGAAATTGAACACTGTAATTATTGTAATATTTAAACACTAAATTGATACGTAAAATTGTTTAAAATTTTTGTCAATGTCCAGGTAATCAAAACTGATGAAATTTGTTGATTTTTAAATTTGAATTGGAAAAGTGACTTAATTAATTCAATATTAATTTATTTAATTAACGTGAAATTAGTCGGTTTGGCCACTGACTTGGATTTCGACGAAACTGGTTTCATCAGATCCGTAACGGTGAATTATTATAGGGTTTCAAGTTTCGTAGCGATCGGACTTGTCGTTCGATCGCATGGTCTTGAAACGTCTAGAAATCAATTCAATTGAAATCAATTTGGAATAAGCTGATTTTAACATAACTCTTCATACGATAGAATTAGGACTTGAAACTTGTTCCATTGAGTTTAAAAATATTGAAAACATCTATTTTGATATATGGGATTACCCATTTTCATTCCGAAGGCGAAACAGACTTTTCGGGTCGTTTACCGTTCAATCAAATCTTGTCCGTTCTTTCTATTTTCAGCTCTGCCAATAAATAGCCTGTTATAAACCCTAATTGTTTCTCATTTCTTGTATGTACATCTCTCGTCTTTCTCCTCCTTTTCAATGGCAGAATATATCCAAAATTCCAAACCCTCAATTCAATTTCAAATTCAATCCTAAAATTTAAACTCCTCAAAATATATCGAATTATATATTGGTTTGAAGCTCGCGACGAGCGCAAGTCAAATCTGCAGCCTGTTTCTCGATCTGAGTTTCTGTGTGCCCAGAATTCGATGGTTTATTCTCGGCCGTTCATTGCGTTCCGATGAACTTCGACTGATCGTCAAATCATTGGGTGTAGGGCTGTGGAGAGTAATGAGGGGATCACATCAACGTGGGTTAGTCGGGGAGTTGACGGCCAGATCGTCGGCTAAAATTCGATTTAGGCTAGGGTTTTAAGCGGCGGCAGCGTTCGTCGGGGCGCCAATCAGCGATCGCGTGGGGGGCTCTAAGGGCGATTTGTCTCGGCGAAGTCAATGAGATGGTCGAGTGGTCGCGATTGTGGCTATGGTGGCACAACGATGAGGATTTACGGTGGCTTTGTTCATGTTCGCATATATTACGGTTTCGAACGGTAAGCCTAGGAAGACACATGATGACGTGGCGCTTCTGGTATGCTCTGTTTTTTTCCTAAAATTTCGTTTTCAAATCTTGTAACTCGAATAACTTTTACATACGAACTCGAATTTGGAAGCGGTTTGTTTTGCCGGGATCGTATTGAAATTCCGAACATTTGACGCCAGCTTTGGATGAATTCTGAAACCGTTTGAATTTGGGTTCTAAATTGGATTTTAAATCGATTTAAATTCAAAGGTGAGTTTTTTTAACCCATTCACAACTTCTAAAATTTCTTATGTTAGTTAATTTAAATTGGTGATGTGATTAGGAATTTATTTATTGTACGTTGGTATTTAAATCGTCATTCTAGTTAATTTGAATTTATTTTGAGTTAAATAGTCATTTAATTTATTATTGAATTTAAATAGCCAATTAAATACCTGTTATCGATAATTAGTTATTGGGTGTAACCCACTTCTCTCTTCCACAAAATCTATATTTCCCGGCGGCAAAATAATATCTTTTTGAGATTTGAAGACACCAAAAGAAGGTAAGATTCATAAGCACTACTAAATTTGTTCAATGTTTTGCGATTTAGTCTAACTCCAACATTGATATTTTCAAGAATGGATAATTGGGAGATTGACGACGAGACGATGATGAAAATGTATGAAGAATTTGAACAGCAACGAGGCTCTGCACCGGTTAATGAAGAAAATGTTGCGGTTGATTTCGTCCCTGAGACGCAGGTTGAAAACTTGCCCCCCTCTAGGGTTGGCGGTACATCGACATTGGCCATGGATAGCGGTGAATCAAAACATCAATCACTTTATGGAAAATTAATGGATGTGCTTGCTCGTCGTAAGACTAACAATGCTAGTACAAGCCGGACACCGCCTCGGGTACTTTGTTATTGCGGAGATGAATGTAAAATGGTTGTGTCGGAATGAAAGGAATGCGGGCCGTCGTTTTTACCGTTGTGAATCGTACGACGATAATAAGATACGTCCAAACGATGTTGACTGTTGTAACTTTTTTAAATGGAAAGATCCGGAAATGTGTCCGAGGGGAGTTGCATATGCTCTTCAGATGCAAGCGGAAAACGCCCGTTTGGAGAAATTGAACGTACAGTATCGCAATGCATTACTGAATAAGAGAGTACCATTCGATAAGTTGAGTCCTCGTACGTTGTGGGGGGAGAAGTAAACACAAATTTAGGTGTTTATTTATATGTAATTCAATTAAGTATCGTTGAACATGTATTCTGACGATTGCATATGGTTACGTATCACGTAGCAGTTAATTTTTCTCAACGTATTATGTATCGGTAGCTTTCATTTATATGTAATTCGATTATATATCGTTCAACAAGTATTGTAAAGATGTGTGTAACACTAACTTACATTTGGATATGTTTACGTATCACATAACAATCATCATCACAAAGAACATAGCAAATGAAATAAAAACACAAACTGTTCTTACATAAACAACATACGGCTTACAAACATCAAACCAATAATAACACGCATACGTAAACTAAATAACTGAATTACAACGACTCCTTTTGTGACCGTGCATACCACATTTACTGCATCTATTAGGCCTTGGAGGCTGCACCTCGTCCATAACGCATTTAATTCTAGTTGACTTAGGCCTTGCTGGAGCTCGCCTTGCGGGAGGTGGAAGTACCATTTGACCTTCGTGTGGAGACCAATACCTTTTATCGCGTACTGGATGAAATTCTGCAGAGTATGCCGCTAGGTAATTCTGAACAGAGTATCAATGTGATGCAAAATCATGATGAGCTCTGTTTGCCCCATTGGCCACCGACGAACAAGCAGCCATCGCATGGGCGCAAGGGAAATGCTGTAGTAATGGGATGTTGCATGTACATGAACACGTGTTACCATCGATTATAACTTTGAATTCATCGTCGAAGTAATGAATCACTTGCCATTCAATTTGACTGAAACGGACAATCCGACAACGTCTAGCTTCGCTTGCTCTCTCCGCTATTTTTGCTTACCATTTTGACGTTACACGAAGTGTGGAATTCTTAGCTAACTCTCTTCTTTGGCAAAAGTAATCAACGGATCGATAGAAGGTATGTGCAACAAGTGCTCTAATAGGCAAAGATCTTGCACCCCTAAGTACACCATTAAAACTTTCTGTCGTATTAGTCGTCATAACATGAAAACGACCAACATCATCTTTACATAATGCCCAATTTTCCTCCTTTCCACCCAAACATCTCTCTATCCATTTGTGTGCTCTTATACTGCTGGTTTTAATTTCCTCATGAATCTTTAAATACTCAATCTCCTCAGAGGCACATGTAGCAGCGTAGAATAAACCGGTCAATCGTTTGTCTCTAAAACCCGCTGCTTGAAAATTTGCTTTCAAATGTCTGGCACAATATCTATGTTTATGTGCGGCTAGCCATTTGCTCTGCAACGATATAGGTATTCCTTTCATTCTATCAGAAATGAAAGTAATACGACGATTGTTCACGCTGTGAATGAACCTTTGCATGCATGCGAAAAACCAACCCCAACTATCAATGGATTCGGACTCAACGATGACAAATGCCAAGGGAAATAGCTGATCATTTGCATCAACGGCTGTTGCAACAAGTAAGGTGTCTTTGTATTTTCCACATAGATGTGTACCATCTATGCAAAGCAAAGGTCGACAATGGACAAATCCCTCAATACATGGCCCAAATGACCAAAATGCACGATCAAAAACTCCATACTCATCAGTAGCTACATGTCTTACACTTCCGGGATTTGTTTTGCATATTTCACCAAAGTATTGTCGTAGGTTGGAATATGACCCTGCCCAATCGCCGTAAATTCGTTCAACAGCCTTGCTCAATGCTCTTCATGCTTTCAAATAGCTAATTTTAATAAATAATTGTTCCTCCCTTGGAACTTGCACCTTTCCGGCTGTAATGTTCAAATCAGATTTCACGAAAGGCATGATCTTCGATACCATAAAGGATGATGTGGCTTGCCTATGATTTGAGTTCGCTGTAGGGTTAACACATGTATGATCACTAGGATATTTTTTTATAACCCACCATCCAGCCTGTGTCTTTTTTGAGTCAATAGCATGTATTCTCCAAGGACAACTGTCTTCGACGTTGCAAATGGCGGTATATTTTGCTTTGTTCGACCTTATTGGCTTAAAGGACACCGCATGTAAGATTGACCATTCTGATAGCTGTTGCAGAAATTTAGCTTTACTCTCAAACACCATGCCAACTTTGAAACCAGTCTGTACGCTGCAGGATAGAAATAATTCGCTCTTGAAGTTTACATTTGCTACAATCGACCTAGCCATAATTTGTGCACTGCACAAATCATCATCCAACGGTATCTCCATTTCCGGTTCACCATTGTCGACACAATCTTCTTCTGCACCTCCAAAATCATACCCTAGTGGATCATTGTTTACTTGTATATTTTCCACCCAGGTTGTATCAACCTCTGGTATTGACACAACAGACATACTATCAAGTGCAGGAACATCTACAACTTGTACATCTTCTTCATCTTCTACATCCATATCATCATTCCGCATAGTTTGACCTGCTGGTTCATTTGGCGGTTGAACGTATGACTGTGTAGTAGTGTTATTTGCTGTGTAGTAGTGTTATTTGCTATGCAGCTGCAGTAAATTAATACACCATTTTTAGTTTATTTCTTTATACCAACGATTTTGCAACATATTGAAATATTTAACATACTTTTGGCTTAAATGGTAAAATTCTGGCCGAGTTGGCTGCATTCGTTCATTTGTACGACTACTCGATGCTCTAGCACTTTTTTGAGTGGAATTCTGAATTGGAATAAAACTGCACGGGAATACAAATTAGGTTTAATAATTATATAAATTCAATAAATCATAACTCTATGTAATCACGGCTAAACGATACCTCTGACTCATTCGTGGAAAGTTGCCATGCGTTAAATGTGGATAGGTAAATTGGACATTTGACTGCAAACTCATGAATGACTGAAAAGCATAATACATTTGTTGTCGCCCGTATTGCGATATGTGCTGAGTCGGATTGCTAAAACTAGGTGACGGAATTCCTTGACCAGTACTCATGCTCCCCACCATTCTAGAATATTCTTCAACGCCAAAATTTGTTACGGGTGCCGGTGTTGGTTGTTCTGCAACCGATCTCCTTTTTTTCCCAACAAACAACTCAATAGATTTGGTCGATGCAGCAAACATTAATTCAACATCCTCGTCGTCAACAATTTTGAGTGCTTTGGACCAGAATCTGTTGCCAATTGCAAACTATTTCAATCTCGTACTCTTCCTGTTTTATCTTTGTTGCTTTATAAACCGACTCTTTCAAATGCTTAAAAGTAGATCCTTTTCGAACTTTAGCCGGTTTGTAAGATCCAACAAGATATTTTTCCACACATTAAATCGTCAATAACTAATTCACCATCAAAATAGCATATAGTTGGAATATAACTAGGAGCCATTCTACATCAAGCAAAAAAGAATTTAGTTTGCAAACTAAATTCAAAACTTAGGGTTTCTACTGCATACCTTAATTGGATTCGACCGTACAGCGTTTTGTTATGCTTGAGGTAGATCTTAGAAATATACTACTTTTAAGAATATTACACGAAATATTTCTGGGTTTGGGCAAAAATTTCGAAATAGAGGGTATTTGAGGTTTTTGGAAAAGGAGAGAAAGGGTTTAGAATGAAGGAGCAAGAAATGGGCTCTGGTTTTGTTGCACAGTTCCGAAAGGGCGACTTTTGGGCTTTCCAAAAATCGCCTGTTTGTTTTATAACAAACAGGGCGACTTTCCAAAAGTCGCCCATATTGCATGTTAAAATAAAAAATATACTGACGACTTTTGAAAATTCGCCAATATGTTTCGGCCAGCTCGGAGCTGAGCTGGGCAAAACAGGGCTAAATTTGATATTAGTTTTGATACTGGGCTATTTGCGATAATTAGTTTCAAAACGAGGCTAAATGGAAAAAAAATCCTAAAAAAAAATTAATTTTACCATTTTGGTTGGTACAATAGTCGTATGTATATTGAATTGCGGTTCTTTATTATTTATTAGAAACATTAATAAATATTACTTAATTGAATTTATCCATTCATTTAAACAGTTTAAATTTTGACTTATGTAATTGACCTAAATGTATAGACTTAGAATATAAAATGGTACAAGTTAACCAATGGATAATCTGTTGTAAATAATTATATTGAACTTTTAAATTTGAAACGCACGTTGCAGATTGTTTGGTTCAAGCGAGCAAGAAATTCTTTGAATTTGATATTATTCAATGGATAGACAGAATACACGCCCTCAGCCGTGCTCATTCGTTGAATCTGACTCATCAAATTACAATTCTGTCCTAACTCAAAAGAACAAACCCTAGTTTCGTCATCAAAACCATGTTCTGCCGAAAGGAGACCGGAGGCAAAGCGAAGAATGGGAAGGAAACAGAAACGAACCGAATGGACCCAGTATCATGTCAGTCAGAAATCGGTGAAGGTCATTTTTCAGTTCCCGTTGATTTGAGTGCGATCAGGATCGTTTATTTGGTTTAATTCGGCAGTGGAAAATTTGTGCCTTTTTTGTGAAGCTGCTTCCTTCTATTGTGAGAAAAACCATTCTACAGAATCATTCCAACTGCTGCCATTTCTTGCAGTTTCGTCTTATAATTGCGTTTTAATCTGTTTTTTTCTACAGCTTCGACAATCATTGACTGGAGAGTTTGATTTTGAGGGGTTGTATCAAAAGCTTGCAGACTGCTCCACGTCAGTACGTTAATTTTGTCTCTTTTTCTAATATATCATGGATGTATCAAATAGGTATAGTTACCTTATACGATTACATATGTATTTTCCTGATTTAAATATGTAAATTGGAATGTGAATCATGTCATTAAGCTTAATGACAGATCAACAATGGGAATAAAGAAAACTTAACAAGAGAGAATTAAAGAGAAAAATAATTTTCGTTTTATTACTAAAACTGAATAGATCAATACTTAGATAAATATATATATTAATTAATTTAACTTATTAATAGAATAGACTATAAGTATTTATATTTTTTCAGATTGTATATATCTCAAATAATATATTGGGATTATTAAATAATTCTGAAATTAATGGCGTTAAGTATTATATTTGGTCAATTTATATCTGTTAAATAAATAATAGATGAATTTATAGAAAATTATCATTATTATCTTTGAATTTTAATATGTTAAAATGTTATTTGTAATAAAATATATTAAAATATTATTTTGATTATTTAAAAATAATTATATATTTTATTATTTTCATATTCTAACTATTTAAAATGATATATTTCGTATCAAATTAGTTTTACAATAATATTTCTAAAATTTGGGAAAACTATGTACTAAACCTATTATTTTATTAATTTATACGTTTTCTTAAATACGTACATAAATTTTATTAAGATATATTACTGTTATTTCCAAAATCTTACGCTTTAAAATATTAGTTTCTAATTTTAGAATAAGTTCAGTTTGTATTCTAAAATTTAGGAAATTATAAGTTAAATATATATTTGACTGATAACCTATATATGTGAAACAATTGTAAGCATTTATTTATGTAATAAATTTGAAAGATGAACATTGAAGTACAAAATCAGCACGGATAAGAATTTCTAATGTAACATAAGATAAAAAATGTGAAACCCAGTGCACGAAGCTCCCGCACGATGCGGGCTTTGGGAATGTCGATGATGTACGTAGTCTTGCCCTCGCATTGGAAAGAGGCTGTTTCCGGAGTCGAATCTGGACGTCCAGATCACCATGTGGATGACCTAACCGTTGCGCCAAAGCTCCACCTCTAATACAACATAAGATGATTAAGGAAAAAACTAATCTTTTATTTACTACGATTGTGAGTAGTAATAATAAAATAATAGAGCGTATCTCATTCATTGCATGTGGTGATGTCGTAAAAACATAGTATTTATACTTCAAATATATTATTAAAATAAAATTTTGCTATGCAATGTTCGATATATCAGTTATGAATTAAACCTTTTGTTATTGTTTATGCATAAAAATTTTGTTATGTGATTTATATATTTAAAAGAAAAATTCATTTTACCCTTTTTTTAAAGGGTACTTTTGGCACAGGTCCTTATTAAGTTCCAAAATTCACGAAAAGTCATTCACTAAATTTCAGTGTAAATTAGGTCCATGTTTTTTGCAGAGCATGACGCAACTTTTCTTAAAAGTTGCTGACGTTTCCGCAACTTTTCTACACACTGTGAACATAGTGTATGAAAGTTGCTGAAATATCAACACTTATTTATAAAAGTTGCTGACATTTCAGCAACATTTATGTAAAGTGAACACAGTTTATGAAAGTTGCTGAAATATTAGCACTTATTTAAAAAAGTTGCTGACATTTCAACAATAATTTTTCTTTGTTTTCAGAAAATAGGGACCCGATTTACAATGAAACTTTGACAGGGATCCGCTTTACAATATGGAAGTATGATAGGGATGTCTCCCTAATTTTCACTTTTTAAATAAAAACGTGGAATATAAATTGAAACTGTCATCCTTCGTAATTTATTAGAGAAACTAATTAATATTAGTCACTTAAATTGATTTAAATTGTATGGATTTATGGTGTTTGATAAAATACATAGATTTGAATGTAAAATGATTAGAGAAAAATGATGAAAACTTTGTAAATAACCGTTGAAATCATAAAATTTAAATATATGATTATAAAATCATGGAAAAATTAAGGTAATATTTTGGATAACAATAAATTGATAATTCACATGGATTCAAAAATTTCGAAGAGAATTAAGGGGTGAGGTGAATTTTTTATAACTCCTGAGATGGTTTGTAATTTTTAAACCTTTCTATTATCTAACTGACAATTTATTAAAGTATTGTCATTTTTGTTTTTTATGTGATCCGTATATTTATAAGGATGAAAATTTAGTTTATACCATTTTGTAACAATGAGCGTGATATACTTGTTGCTATTATTGTCCTTATTATTTATTAAATAAATTAATAGATAGTGGTTAATTAAATTTATTTAAGCATATTATAGTTAAATTATTAAATATACATGCTTAAATGTAAATAATATATGAAGACAGAGAACTTTGAAAATAATAGTAGAAATAAAAAGGTGTAGGCTTATGAATGTAAAGCGATAGTATAAAATTAATAAAATATCGTAAACAATTGCAAAAATAATAAATCGTATTGAGTATTTAAAATAGAATATTAATAGATATCTAGAGAAAGTTAAGTAGAGTTGAAAAAAAATGCTAGAATTGATACGAGGGCCAAAAATTCTTTTGCTTTACTATTATTTAATTGATTGGTTTATTTTCGCAAACCGGTATACCGTTCGTTATAAACAAGACAACCATTATATACTAGACTTGACACCTTATTGCACTATGTTGTTGATTGTTTTTGGACTGAAAGGTGCCTTAAATTTCAAAAGCACGACTTTTAATTTTTGCAATCTTGTTTCTTCAATTGTAGAAAACAAGCTACTACTGTTGAATGCTGAAGATTTAAAACATACACTTTCTAAGGTATCATGCTTTTTTCAATGTATTGCTTACGATTATTGTCTATTTTTATTAGCAAGATGTAAGAAGCATACAAGAAGTGCATGGCTAGATAATTGCGAATCGTATAGATGTTCAGTATATTTATGCATAAATGGTGTGGATTTGGACTTGACCTCAATATTGATGGGATGTGTAAAAGTGGTTCGTTGGACGTGTGTAATGATTGAGGCATGGAAATGCATGGCCAATCATGTTTGGATGACCATTCGATTTCAAAAGAAACTAAGAAAGTTAACTTGAAGTTTTACACAAATTGATAGTCGCTAGATCAGATAATTTTAATGGTCAATATCATTGCACGTAACCAATATTTGAACAAAATTAATGAGGTTAATGCCAAATTTAATTTTGATCTTGAAATTACATCAATCTAAGTATTAGATTCGCATAAAATCTTATAACATTTTGATTGATTTGCTTCATTTTATTTTTTTATTTTATTTATTTATCAACATCTTAGAAAGATACACCGAACCAACAACTGGGATATATTAAATGAATTTCTTAAATGCTAATCAAAGTTTCTTCGCACTAGATTTGCTATTATTTAAACTTACAAATGGTAAATGAATTTCCAATGTTATAGGTTGCTCCTACAAAATAGGGTAGGGAAATAACCGATCTATGCCCCATATATCTATGTCTTATGTCTACATAATACACGAACACAACTTTATAAAGTTGCGCTCTCATCGATTAGAGGATCACTCTTTCATTAAAAAACCAGATGAATAAAAAAAACAGAAGATATAAAGTATTAGTTTGAGGTAATCTTGAAGATATAGGTTAATATTTTATATTCAATTTCAGTTCTGTTATGATTGTTATTCGGTGCATCATGGTGAATTTAATATTTTAGAGAGCCACCTCTAGGAATTTCATTAGAAATTATTTTGTTATAGGTAAGTGCATTAATTCTCTTTCATGAATAAACGAGTTAGAGAAGGACATTTCATATTTATAAATTCTGTTAAGTTGATGGGATAACATCGGGTAAATGCAATGAAATGTAACTAATTATTAACGTCGAAACAAAAATGAAATCTATTTTAATAACAATGGTTCTTTCATCTTTACTACCAAAGCACGAATTTCTAAATGACCGAATCATGTTTATTTTTTAGTATTTCCTTAACTTTAAATTATGAAATTAATTTTTTTACCATGTTAATTTCAAATAAACAAAACATCAAATTTAAAAATTCTTAGCGGTGAACAATGAAGATAGATTGAGCTTTACATATCCAACTCTTGTTTCTCCATTAGATAATACAAAATATCGTAGGAGTGAAGAGGAATGTGTTAGTCAGAACTGGATTGGAGATTCAGTTGATGACGTCGAAGGTGAAATCACCTACAACTGAGAACGAGAGAAGTGGGTAACTTCTAATTTGACACTTATGATTCCGAAGGTTTCGTGTAAATTCAATCATTTTGAAGACCTAACCGAAGAGGAAATCCTACGAGAGCTGAGATTTTCACTTGTTGATATGTCAGCTCCAATCCGTGAGAGAGTGGAGCTAGTTCGTGTGTTGATTTTTATAAGTCTATTGAGAAAGAAATAATATGCATATCATTTTGCATATATTTTATTCCATAACGTGTGCTGTATTTTTTTTCTTGTAATCTCATGCAAATGCAATGCAGTAATTTATGCATTTTCATATTGAAAATAATGAACAAACGTGATTACTTTTCTTATTACCATAAGTTCCTTCTCAATGCTCCGAACGACCTTCCGTCTTTTTCGTAGTGAAGAACACATAATTCTCTTCAAAATGACATATAATTTGAATCGTAGAATCCCAACACTCCACCTCGATTCTCGTAGAATTTCATTTTCAATTAGGTTTTCAAAATATTGTAATTAAAATGTAACCGTTGGAACCACAAGTACCAAACTAGAAGGTACTTCCTCCTCTCATTCTCCTTCGTCGGTGAGTTAACCTTCGTTGCCATCGATCAAATCTTTAATCTAGTTCTGCTCAACACATACCTCGTTCATTTCTGTGACATTTGCATTATCTAAAGAAGAAACATGAGTTCGATTTGTAAAGCTCAATCTTCATTGTTTGCCGCTGAAGATTTGTTGATTTGATGTTCTGTTTATTTAAAATTAAATGGTAAAAAAATTAATTTCATTTTTTGACGTTGAGGTAACTAGTGCGAACCCAGCTACGCACGCGGTACGTTAAAAATAATATTAACTAAATTAGTAAATTATTAATGTGCTAAAATGGCGTATCCATGTCAAATTAAATTTCATTGCTAAATAATAGCAGCATATAGTGAATTTGTCACATTGAAAATGTTGAACTAAATGAACTTCGAATATTAAAACGTTGAGCGATAACTAAATTATGCATGACATACTGAAGTAAAGAGCGTATGATATATAAATTTTGTACCATCAAGGGAAGATTCCTTGAATTACTTTCATCGACGTTACAAATAGTGGAAACCATCATTATTGATCTACTATAAAGAAAAAAACAAATGGAAAGCAAACTAATATTATTCATCTATTCTACTTTCTTTATTTAGCTACGTCATTGAGTTACTTTAAATAATAAAAAAATCAACAAATAAAAGTTAGAAAACCGTAATTCTTGACCGCAAGAGGATTGGAATTTATTTTGTTGCAAAACTCGGGTTTTTTGATGATATCTACATTGAACTCGTTAAGATTGAAAATTTATTTGCCTTCGATTAAAGACAATTTCCATATACGTGCAATAGAAAAGGAGGAATATCACATCCAATACAATTTTTTTGATAAAAAATATATATAATGCACACGCTCAATTTATCCCTTGAACTTTAGCCTTCATTCATAATTATCAAATATGTAAATTATAAAATCAAATGAACAATTATAAACTCGAAAGAGATGAGTGGATGCTTGATTAACAAGATAACATGGAAGTACATATTTATGTCTTATATGAAAAAATGCATAGTAGAAAAATAATTGAAGGTTGAAAATGTAGAGGCAAAACCATTGTTTCAAATTTAAAGGTGCTACAAAATAGAAGAATCACAAAGAAATGAAAGAGATGGCGATGGATTGATATTTATTTTGCAAAAAAAAACGAAAAACTCGTTGTGCGCAGGATATTTATATTCAAATCGTACAAGGATTAAGGAGCAAAATAATAATAATAATAATAAAGATTAAGAAAATAAGAGTTGAGTAGAAATAAGAAAAGAAAAATCAAGATATTTATGCATTGTTTATATTAGTTTTTTTCACTATTTATATTGTTATTTTCACGTTACTACCATATTGTATTTCACATTAAATGATATAGTTTTGTGCTCTTTCCTTTCCACGCCATCATTGTTATAGTAATGCTCTCAATATACTGCATCGTTTTGACCATATTCATTTTCCTCCCTTGCTCACAGCATTCTATTATATCGCATTTTATATTATATTTTTTAAATAATGTTATACCTCCTACTTCCATAATACCTAAATTTTCTCATATTTAACTTATTTTAATGTTTACAAATTATTACGCACGTAGACTGCTTATATGAGTGCACAAAAAATGATCGAAACTTTTAAAGTTCATGTACTGTATGTGAATACATAAAAATATCAATTACTATATTAATTTGCACGATTTAATTAAAACATACTCTATTTGGGAATATGGTAGGTGGAGTTATACCATCATTTAACAAAATGATAACTACTAAAGTATTTAACATGATTTATTCTCTCACGTTCTTATGAATTAACTAATATTTTGAACATTCTCACATACACATCTTACACTACTATTTTGACATACTGATTAGTTTTGTACACTTTCCTTTCCACGCCATCATTGTTATAGTAACGCTCTCAATTTACTGCATCATTTTGACCATATTCATTTTCCTCTCCTTCTCACAACTTAATATTATATTGCGTTTCATATTATATTTTGTTAATACCGTAGTTATACCTTCTACTTCCATAATTCCTAAATTTTCTCATATTTAACTAATTTTAACGTTTACAAATTATCGTGCGAGTTGACTATTTATATGAGTGCACAAAAAAAGTCTAAAACTTTTTAATGTTCATATATTAAAAAAAGTCTAAAACTTAGAAATATTAATTACTATATTAATTTACACGATTTAGTTAAAAACATACTCCATTTGGTAATCTGTTTGGGAATATGGAAGGTGAAGTTGTAACATCGTTTAAAAAAATGGTAATTACGACAGTATTCTAACATGATTTATTCTTTCCCATGTTCCTACGAATTAATGAATATTTTAACATTCTCACGTACACATCTTACCACTACTATGTTAACGTACTAATTGACTTGTCTTGAAATATAAGCGGCATCTGAAATGGTCAAGCATCGTTCATGGTGAAGTAGATGACAGTGTAACATCTCCAAGCACGATTCACATAGGAAGTTGTTGATACACGAAGATTTTTGATCAATGACAATGTATAAAGGAAGAGATATATGCAAGATAGAGGAAGATCAATGAAATATAAACTTGAGTATGATTTTTATATATATAGGTTTATTTGTTAAAATCTATCCTCAAGAATTGCACAAACACAAGAACACATTCATTATACTTTAATTTTTCACTGTGCATACTTCAATTCTTCATAATGCATAAATTCATATGTCAGTCGACCGAACTGAATTTACCAGTCGACTGAACTGGCAAACATGTACAAATATGCACAGTTTCAGTCGACTAAATTTTCTGCACAGTCGACTGAAAATTTTCCAGAAAGATTCTTACTATAATTTCAGTCGACTAAAATTTCTGTACAGTCGACTGAATTTGAACCTGCGAATTTTGCATGAAAGGACACCTTCTTCTTCCCAAGAGTTGCGACCATTCCTCAATAGAAATGGAAGCTTCTCTTATCTACAACCCTTGGCAATACATGCATCCTTTTTACAACTATAAATACATGATTCAAACATCATTCAAGACATCGAATTCTCTTACTCTAATCTATCTATTTCTTGATCATATTTTCTAAACATTATCAAAGCAATCACTACTCCCTTTGCTTGAATCACTATTTATATTTAATATATTTGATTCATAGCAAATTCATAATTCCTTAATCTTCACAAACATATTTCATATTCTTGAGGATAAGATTATAGGAACATTGTACTACAATAGACTCATTCGTGTTATAAAGAACACAACTAGTCAAAACTTGTTTAGCATTGAGGTTTGAAGTCCTCTTAGGTAGTTTGAGGCAAAGAAATCCCGTTCGGTTGTTCGGGTAAGTTGTGAACCTATTCCTCCGGGTTAAGAGAGGGTTTTGTAGTTAGTGAAATACCTAAGTGAAGCTTAGGGACTTGACGTAGGACAAGTGGTCCGAACCAGTATAAAATCTTGGTGCGTTTTTTTTTCTTTCCATATATACATTAACCATATAGCTATTCCATATTACACGATCCTACCGTATAGCTTCTTTCAATTGGTATCAGAGCCTGGCCGTCCTATAACCATAACACCGTTATTAGACATATTGATAATATGGAAAATAACGCAAGTACAAGTACAACTTTTGCCTATAACTCTACATTTGTCGAAGGACAATCTACTCAAAGACCCCCTCTTTTCAATGGACTTAACTATAACTATTGGGCTACAAGGATGAGGATTTATATGCAAGCAACTAGCTTCGAAGTATGGAACGCCATTCAAGTAGAGTTCGTTGTACCCACAACCGACTATCCTACATGGACACAAACTCAGAAGAATGAAGCTACTGCAAATGCCAAAGCAATGAATATGCTATTTTGCGCCTTGGATAGAAATGAATTCAACCGAGTTAGCATATGTACTACTGCACATCAGATATGAGATACACTTAGAACCATACACGAAGGCACTAACAAGGTCAAACAAACAAAGATCTCCATGCTAAAGAATCAATTCCAAAACTTTAGAATACGACAAAATGAATCTATCAATGACATGTATTCAAGATTTCAAGATATTCATCATGCCTTAATCGGATTGGGAGAAAAGTTTACGGATTTTGATATTGTATCTAAGGTTCTAAATTCACTCACTGATGAATGGGAAAGAAAGGTGATAGCAATCGAGGAAGCAAACGATCTATCTTCAATGAAACCAGAAGAATTAATTGGAAATCTCATGTCATATGAAGTTAATATGCAAGCTAAGAAAGATCAAGCTCAAGAAAGAAAGAATGTTGCTTTTCACGCGGAAAAAGAAGATTCAGAATCGGAAGATGAGGATTTAGCATTCATAGCCAAGAATTTCAAAAAATTCTTAAAATTTAGAAAAGGGAACAAAAACGGATTCAAAAAGAATTTCATGAGTAAACCTCCTTCCTCAAATATAGAATGCTTTAATTGTCACAAGAAAGGACACATGCAAAAGGATTGCCAAGAACAAAAGAAGGAAAATCAGAAAAGTTTCAACAATAAAAACAAAAAGGATAAATTCAAAAAGAAGGCATTCTTTGTAACATGGGTCGATTCAGATTCATCTTCATCTGAAAGTGATAGTGATAGCGACAATGAACAAGCAAATGTATGCTTCATGGCTCAAGATTCTGAGGTAAGCAATTTAACTTTCGATGATTTAATTGAAGTAAACACTGAACTTTTAAGCACAATAAAAAGTCTTAAAAAGAAAATTAAGGAAATTCGTGAAAATCAAAACAAAGCTGAGTTTGAAAGAGATATGTTACATGATGAAAAGAAAATTCTTGAAGAAGAACTTGAAAAAGTTCAAGAATCTTATTCAAACTCAGAAACTCAACTATCACTTTTAAGTCAAGAAATTGAAACTCAAAAGACTAAGAATGATATAATTGCTTCTGAAAATCATGAGTTAAAAACAAAAATTAGACAAGTTGAGTTAGAAAACAATAGTCTTCAAGCTAGATTAGATAACATTACTAAAAATGTTTCTAACTTTAATAAAGGAAGAGAAAATTTATCTAAAATTTTAGAAAATTCTCAATTCTCTTCAAACAAACATGGATTAGGATATAAAAAGGAAGTAAAAATTTCTAAAAATAAAAAATTTAAAAATTCAAAACAACAAATATTACTTCAAGAACCTATTCAAACAAAAGTAGAAACCATGATAGTCAAAATTTGGATTCCAAAGACTAACAATATTTTAATTAGGAATAAATATATTAAAACATTTATAGATAATGTTCACCATAATAAAAACTATATTTATAAAAAGGATACTAAACCAAATTGGGTTTGGTTTCCTAAACTCTAATTTTTTAGGACCCTATTAAAAGGTGGGTACCAATAATTTCATATCTATTTTCAGGTCCCACTCAAAAAGAAAAAATGGATATTAGACAGTGGTTGTTCAAAACACATGACCGGAGACAAAGATATGCTTACAAACATAACATACTTTGATGGTGGCTCGGTTACCTTCGGAGACAATTCAAAAGGCTATATCATTGGCAAAGGAGATGTGAACAATTACGGTACATCAAAATTACCTTTTATAACAAATGTTTCATTAGTTAAAAATTTAAAACATAATCTACTTAGCATAAGTCAACTATGTGACAAAGGCTTTAAAATATTTTTTCGGATAATAAATGTAGTATTTTTGATCAAAACCAAAATCTTGTTTTTGAAGGAAATAGAGATAGAAATATTTACGTTTTAAATATGAATATTAATCATAATACAAGTATGTGTTTACTTGCCAAAGACAATGATCCTTGGTTATGGCACAAAAGATTTTGTCATATAAATTTTAAAACTATTAGAAAACTTTCTAAAAATGATTTAGTAAGAGGTCTACCCAAGATAAACTTTAAAATAAATAATCTTTGTGATGATTGCCAAAAAGGTAAATTAACAAAATCATCTTTCAAATCTAAGAAAATTATTTCGACTTCACAACCATTAGAATTATTACATATGGATTTATTTGGACCAACACAAGTTCAATCCATTAATCATAATCGATACGTATTTGTAATAGTTGATGATTTCTCAAGATATACATGGACTATTTTTATGAAAAATAAAAGTGATACTTTTGAAAATTTTAAAACATTTGTCAAAAGAATTCAAAATACTAAAGACTTAAAAATTAAAAATATTCGAAGCGATCATGGAGGAGAATTCGAAAACGAGGATTTTGAAACTTTTTGTAAAAAGAAAGGAATAAATCATAATTTTTCATTTCCTAGAACTCCTCAACAAAATGGAGTTGTAGAAAGAAAGAATAGAACATTACAAGAATGCGCAAGAACATTATTAAATGGATGTTCCTTACCAAAACATTTTTGGGCAGAAGCCGTTGCTACTGCATGTTACGTATTAAATAGAATATCAATTAAACCACTAACTAAAAATACTTCTTATGAACTATTTAATAACAAAAAGCCAAATATATCGTATTTTAAAGTATTTGGATCAAAATGTTTCATTGTAAATACAAAAGATCAATTAGGAAAATTCGATCCAAAAGCTAACGAAGGAGTTTTCGTAGGATACTCAGAACGAAGTAAAGCATATCGAGTATTTAATAAACATACAAACGTAATTGAAGAAACTTTACATATATCTTTGATGAAAATTTTAATAGAAATTTAAGTATAAAAGATGATGAAGAATTGATAAATATAGAAGAAACAAATCTTGAAAATAATAATTTAAGATCCCCTCCTAGAATATTACGAGATCATCCAACTCAAAATATTATAGGAGAAATAAATTCTCAAGTTAAAACAAGAAATCAACTAAATCAAATGAGTCATGTAGCTTTCAGCTTTCATTTCATCAACAGAACCTAAAAATCCTAAAGAAGCAGCAACAGATGATTATTGCTATGCAAGAAGAATTAAATCAATTTGAACGTAACGACGTTTGGGAATTAGTTCCCCGTCCTAATAATCGATCAGTATTAGGAACAAAATGGATTTACAAAAATAAAGTAGATGAATTAGGTAATATAACAAGAAATAAAGCTAGACTAGTAGCACAAGGATGTAATCAAGAAGAAGGTATTGATTTTGAAGAAACATTTGCTCCCGTCGCAAGACTTGAAGCAATTCGTATACTTTTAGCTTTTGCATGTTTTCACAATTTCAAACTCTATCAGATGGATGTGAAAAGTGCATTTTTAAATGGTTTTATTAAAGAAAATGTATATGTAGAACAACCTCCTTTATTTATACACGAAAAATACCCAGATCATGTCTATAAATTAAAGAAAGCACTATATGGTCTTAAACAAGCACCTCGTGCTTGGTATGAAAGACTTAAAAGTTATTTATTAATTTCGGGATTTAAAATTGGAAAAGTCGATCAAACACTCTTTATTAAAGATACTTCAAAAGACATTTTAATAATTCAAATATATGTAGATGATATTATATTTGGATCAACAAATGAAAATTTATGCAAAGAATTTTCAAATATAATGACTAAAGAGTTTGAGATGTCTCATATGGGAGAATTATCATACTTTCTTGTACTTCAAATAAAACAATTATCAAATGGAATTTATAAACCAAGTGAAATATTGTACAAATTTAATTAAACGTTTCGGAATGGAAAACACTTCAGCTAAACCTACTCCTATGAGTACTACTACTCATCTCGATCGAGATGAAAATGGCAAAAGTGTAGATCAAAAATTATATAGAAGTATGATATGCTCCTTACTTTACTTAACTGCAAGTAGACCAGACATAATGATGAGTGTATGCTTATGTGCACGTTTTCAATCTAATCCTAAAGAATCACATTTAAGAGCAGTTAAACGAATTATACGATATCTTAACTACATTAAAGACTTTGGACTTTTTTGTCCAAAAGAGTGTACATTTGAATTAGTATCATTCAGTGATGCTGATTTTGGTGGATCTCGAACAGATAGAAAAAGTACAAGTGGTACATGTCATTTTATTGGAAAATCACTTGTATCATGGTTTAGTAAGAAACAAAATTGCGTCTCACTTTCCACCTGCGAAGCAGAGTATATATCAGCCGCATTAGCTTGTACTCAAGTTATATACATGTAACAAACACTCAAAGATTTTAATATAAATTTAACAAATTCTACAATATATTGTGATAACACTAGTACAATAAACTTATCTAAAAATCCAGTTAATCACTCTCGTACAAAACATATAGATATTCGTCACCATTTTTTACGTGACAATATCGAAAAAGGTATAATTAATCTAGAACATATTTCTACCGAAAATCAAATTGCCGATATATTTTCTAAACCCTTATTAGAAAATTCCTTCATAAAACTTCGACGAGAATTAGGGATAATATCCTTTAAAGATATAAATTAAATTTACAGTAGATATATACATATTTCAGTCGACTAAAATTTTTTTTCCAGTCGATTGAATACAAATCAAAAGTTATTCTCAGCTATATTATAAACCTCACATTTTTTTAACTGATTTATTAATAACATGCTTACATTTTTAACAAATTTTTCCTTAATCATTGAATATTTATGTGGTTACAAATCTTAGCTAAACAATAACCATTAATTGTTTAGTCAAATTCTATTATAAATTCTTAAAAAATTAGTTTTTAAAACATCTAAATTTTACAATTAAAAACTTAACAAACTCAAAATGTCGTCTAACAACTCCTACTCTCCAATCAACATCACATCGTCAAGCAAAAACTCTCCAACATCACCAAAACTCCCCACACCAACACCACCACATGAGCTGATGTATAATTGGAAAAATTATCGTACTGGTTACACTCCAGAAACCAAGAAGGCTAAGCGCGGACTTTTTATTTCTCCGGACACGAAAAGAAAGATTGATGAGATTCATCATTTTCAACAACAACAGATTGACCTTCAACGAGAACTATACTTCGAGCAAAAGATTACAGCTAAACGTTTGAACTTCCTAGAGCAAATTGGCTTACGTTTCTGTGGATCAAAGAAGAACGAAGTGGCTGAGCCCCTACCTCGACCCGTCAGTTCATTTGATCCATCTTCATCTTATCGTACACCAAACGATCCCGTCAATCAATGGATGTCTCCTAAGACACCACAATATAGTCCGAATTCATGGGATAGAAATTACATGAAGAATGAAGGAAAGAAGAATCCAAGTCCTTCTCAAAAGAAATAATTCAAATATATTATTTGTAACCATTTTTCTTAAAATAAATTGTTTAAATTCAAAAAGAACCTGAAACAACAAAAGTACATGATTCAGTCGACTGAACTTATAAGCCCAGTCGACTGAATGCAAACAGAAAACATTTTTTTATATTTTCAGTCGACTAAATATTTCTGCACAGTCGACTGAAACTTAACAGAAACTCTCGGGAAAATATTCAGTCGACTAAAATCTCTGTTCAGTCGACTGAATTCAAACCTAAAAAGTTTCGGTCTACAATTCAGTCGACTGAACAGACATTTTCAGTCGACTGAACGACCTTTTCCAGGTAAAATTCCCTTTATTTACATCAGTTTTTCACTTCCAAAATCACTTTTTACATCTTCTTCCCCAAATTTCCCCAAAACCCTAGATCTCAAATACTTCCAATCTCCCTCAAATCAAAAGCAAATGGCACCAAAACGATCTAGAGCTTCATCCTCTTCATCCTCCGAGCCCATTGATGCTCAAATTGCTCAATGGCTATATGATGAAGTCGCGATAACCCGATGGAACAAGATGAAGAACTCAAGAATATTCGAGTATTCCTTTGTAGATTTCCAAAGTCTTCACACCTACAATTTCCAAGAGCTCACTGATCGAGCATGCTTAACTCCTCTTCTTGATTTGAAACGGAATGACATTGCCATAAATCATATTATGGTCAAGTTGTTCTACGCAAATCTCAATCTTGGACACCAAACTCCAAGGAATCCAAACGACAGTGTTTGGAGCATGGTCTGCGGAAAGAAGGTTTGGTTTTCTTTGGATCGAATAGCTCACATTTTAGGGTCAACTAATATCGGAAGGAAACTAGAAGAAATAGAGTTCAATCCACAAATTCGTGATAACATAAATCACCAATTTATGGATGATAATATAAATTTCTGAGATTTCAAATATACTTCTCTTCGACCTCGAGCAAGAATTCTACATAAAACTCTAATGAGAACGATCACTCCTCGCACGGGCTCATATGAAATCGTTTACCCAATTAACTATCGAGCTTTATATGCCATCTTTGGCCATATTAAAGTCAATTGGGTACAACTAATCCTTGATGAGTTTCTCTCGTTTCATAATGGTAAAATGCGCACAATTTATTTTGAAGAATATATCATGCGACTTCTCCTCAATGTTGATACACCATTACCGGATTCAGAAAACACAATGGTCCATCAAATAAACCATCGGACCATAAGCCTTATGCAACTCCCTACTCGACCTCCTCGATTTATATCACTTGCCGAATGGGAAGCTAGGCGTCAAGAGCAACAACAACAACCTCTGCCACCTCAACACGAAGAGCATTTCGAACAAGTAGAAGAAATTCGTCTTGTTGACCCGACCTACTCTACCAACCAATCCTTAGGATTATTATCAAGAAATCAACAAATTCTTGATAATCGTCTTAAAAAGGTGGATAATAAGCTTGACAAAATCAAAGGATTTTTTAATAAGCTTTGGGACGCTATCTCGTGCTCAAGCACCACTACCGCTTCAACATCTCGTGGCAAGCGTCCTGCACCAACATTTACATGGACGTCATCCGAGGAGCATACCATTAGCAGCACAAGCGGAGCTAGTGGTGGACAAGGAGGAAGAGCGTATCGACCATCAACAGGAGGACCAGTCATTAGAGAACCAGGAGACAGGGAAGGTTCTTACGATTGGGATAGGGATCAGTAATTTATTTGAGTTGTTCTATTATGTTTCTTGCAACTATGACATTTGAACTATTATGTTTAATGCATTTTTTATGCAATTCTAAGATTCATTCTTTTTGGTTTAAAATGATTGTTTTAATACCATGCAACTACGGTTATTACTTCCTTTTTGTCGATGACAAAAGGGGAGAAAATCTATGGTACTAACTTTGTTTTGTAGGAAAGATAGGTGTACACATTCAGGGGGAGAAAGTTTAAACATCTTTAGAAAATCAAGTATTGTCATCAATCAAAAAGGGGGAGAATGTTGATACCCGAAGATTTTTGATCAATGACAATGTATAAAGGAAGAGATATATGCAAGATAGAGGAAGATCAATGAAATATAAACTTGAGTATGATTTTTATATATATAGGTTTATTTGTTAAAATTTATCCTCAAGAATTGCACAAACACAAGAACACATTCATTATACTTCAATTTTTCACTGTGCATACTTCAATTCTTCATAATGCATAAATTCATATGTCAGTCGACGGAACTGAATTCTTCATAATGCATAAATTCATATCACTTTCACCTGTATTTTCTAGCAAAGACACTTTTTTTAATATTTTGTTTGAAATGATGCAATATCTAATTATTTTATCTTCATTTACAGCTGTTTAATGATAGATGATTACATTTATTAGTAGGGCGATAACGAATAACCATTCATATTTAATATATTCCTTCTACTTATACATCTCATAACCAACCGCAATCAACATATCATTGAGATTTTAATAGCGCTGATGCTTTATTTTATGCGCATATAATTCTGTTGCAGTTTATTGTTGTTGCTTAGAATACTGATCTCTAAAGCTTACAAATGGAATTAAAATAGTTTCATTTACATTCATTTGATTAGCATGTAGTAAATCATTTTATAATAGTAGGAATTATTTTGCAAGGATCACAAATATTTAATCGGTTTTATTGTTTTTATAATAGTTGTATAGGGCAAGATTATTTTTAATTTAATTAATAATTGTTTCATCAAAGTTTACAAATTCGGAAGAGTGTCATCCTTTATGATATAAAAGATGGGATAATGTATATTTTGATGTAGAAAGTACATATGATGGGCCCTACCTCACATAAGTTGTACAAATTCCCTAAACTTCATATTATCTTTTTTTTTCCTTAAATAAAGCATAATTTGACCATGTAACACATGCATAACCTGAATGGCATGTTATATATTATGTAGATTGTTTTATAGGTACCGTTATTTTTTATTCTAAATATTTAAAATGAAATATATTGTTTGAAGTTCGTAAATAACATTATTTTTTAAAATTTCAATAAGTTATTTAGATGAGAGTATCAAATTGTAAGACATGTATAAAAATAATAAAATATAACTAAGGAGGATACTATTTTATTTTTGACTTACTGAAATCGTAAGAAGCTTAATGACAGATCAACCATGGGAATAAAGAGAACTTAATAAGAGAGGATTAAGGAGAAAAATAAATTTTGTTCCATTACTAAAATTGAATAGATCGATACTTAGATAAACATATATATTAATTAATTTAACGTATTAATAGAGTAGATTATAAGTGCTTATACTTTTTCAGATTGTATATTTCTAAAATATAACATTTGGATTATAAAATGATTTTGAAATTAATGGCATTAAGTCTAATATTTCGCCAATTTATACTTGTTAAGTAAATATAAATGAAGTTATAGAAAATCATCATTATTATGTTTGAATTTTAATGTGTTAAAATGTTATTTGTAATAAAATATATTAAAATATCATTTTGAATATTTAAGAATAATTATATATTTTATTATTTTCATATTCTAACTATTTAAAATGTTATATTTCGTATCAAATTAGTTTTACAATAATATTTCTAAAATTTGGGAAAACTTTATACTAAACATATTATTTTATTAATTTATACGGTTTCTTAAAAGCGTACATAAATTTTATAGAGATATATTACTGTTATTTCCAAAATGTTACACTTTAAAATATTAGTTTCTAATTTTAGAATAAGTTTAATTTGTATTCTAAAATTTAGGAAATTATACGTTAAATATATATTTGACTGATAACCTATATATGTGAACAATTGTAAGCATATATTTATGTAGTAAATTTGAAAGATAAATATTGAAGTACAAAATCAGCACAGATAAGAATTTCTAATGTAACATAAGATAAAAAGGTGGAACCCAATGCACGATGCGGGCTCTGAGAAGGTCGGTAATTTACGTAGTCTTGCCCTCGCATTGGAAAGAGGCTGTTTCCGGAGTCGAATCTGGACGTCTAGATCACCATGTGGGTGACCTAACCGTTGCGCCAAGGCTCCACCACTAATACAACATAAGATGATTAAGGAAAAAGCTAATCTTTTATTTACTACAATTGTGAGTAGTACTAATAAAATAATAGAGCGTATCTCATTCATTGCATGTGGTGATGTCGTAAAAACATAGTATTTATACTTCAAATATGTTATTAAAATAAAATTTTGCTATGCAATGTTCGATATATTAGTCATGAATTAAACTTTTTGTTATGGTTTGTGCATAAAAATTTTGTTATGTGATTTATATATTTTTATATTTAAAAAGATAAATCCATATTACCGTTTTTTTAAATAAGAACGTGGAATATAAATTCAAACCGCCATTCTTTGTAATTTATTAGAGAAACTAATGAATATTAGTCATTTAAATTGATTTAAATTGTATGGATTTATAGTGTTTGGTTTAATACATAGATTTGAATGTAAAATGATAAGAGAAAATGATGAAAACTTTGTAAATAACCGTCGTACTCATAAAATTTAAATATATGAATATAAAATCATGGAAAAATTAAGGTAATATTTTGGATAACAATAAATTGATAATTCACATGGATTCAAATCTTTTGAAGAGAATTAAGGGGTGAGGTGAAATTTTGATAACTCCTAAGATGGTATGTAATTTTTAAACCTTTCTATTATCTAATTGACAATTTATTAAAGTATTGTCATTTTTGTTTCTTATGTGATCCATATATTTTAATATAAGGATGAAAATTTAGTTTATACCATTTTGTAACAATGGGCGTGATATACTTGTTGCTATTATTGTCTTTATTATTTATTAAATAAATTAATAGATAATGGTTAATTAAATTTATTTAAGCATATTATAGTTAAATTATTCAATATACATGCTTAAATGTAAATTATACATGAAGACGGAGAACTTTGGAAATAATAGTAGAAATAAAAAGGTGTAGGCTTGTGAATGTAAAGCGATAGTATAAAATTAATAAAATATCGTAAACAATTGCAAAAATAATAAATTGTATTGAGTATTTGAAATAGAATATTAATAGATATCTAGAGAAAGTTAAGTAGAGTTGAAAAAAAATGCTAGAATTGATGCGAGGGCCAAAAATTCTTTTGCTTTACTATTATTTAATAGATTGGTTTATTTTCGCAAACTGGTATACCGTTCATTATAAACAAGACAACCATTATATACTAGACTTGACACCTTATTGCACTATGTTGTTGATTGTTTTTGGACTGAAAGGTGCCTTTAATTTCAAAAGTACGACTTTTAATTTTTGCAATCTTGTTTCTTCAATTGTAGAAAACAAGCTCCTACTGTTGAATGCTGAAGATTTAAAACAGACACTTTCTAAGGTATCATGCTTTTTTCATTGTATTCCTTACGATTATTGTCTATTTTTATTAGCAAGATGTAAGAAGCATACAAGAAGTGCATGGCTAGATAATTGCGAATCGTATAGATGTTCAGTATATTTATGCATAAATGGTGTGGATTTGGACTTGACCCCAATATTGATGGGATGTGTAAAGGTGGTTCGTTGGACGTGTGTAATGATTGAGGCATGGAAATGCATGGCCAATCATGTTTGGATGACCATTCGATTTCAAAAGAAACTAAGAAAGTTAACTTGAAGTTTTACACAAATTGATAGTCGCTAGATAAGATAATTTTAATGGTCAATATCATTGCACGTAACCAATATTTGAACAAAATTAATGAGGTAATGCCAAATTTAATTTTGACCTTGAAATTTACATCAATCTAAGTATTAGATTCGCATAAAATCTTATAACATTTCGATTGATTTGCTTCATTTTATTTTTTATCTTTTTTTATTTATCAACATCTTAGAAACATACACCGAACCAACAATTGGGATATATTAAATGAATTTCTTAAATGCTAATCAAAATTTCTTTGCACTAGATTTTCTATTATTTAAACTTACAAATGGTAAATGAATTTCCAATGTTAATAGGTTGCTCCTACAAAATAGGGTAGGGAAATAACAGATCTATGCCACCATATATCTACGTCTTATCTCAATATAACACACGAAGACAACTTTATAAAGTAGCGCTCTCATCGATTAGAGGATCACTCTTTCATTAAAAAACCAGATGAATAAAAACAAAAGATATTAAGTATTAGTTTGAGGTAATCTTGAAGATATAGGTTAATATTTTATATTCACTTTCAATTCTGTCATGATTGCTATTCGATACAACGCGGTGAATTTAATATTTTAGAGAGCCACCTCTAGGAATTTCATTAGAAATTATTTTGTTATAGGTAAATGCACTATTTCTCTTTCATGAATAAATGAGTTAGAGAAGAACATTTCATATTTATAATTTCTGTTAGGTTGATGGGATAACATCAAGTAAATGCAATGAAATGTAACTAATTATGAACGTCGAAACAAAAATGAAATCTGTTTTAATATCAATGGTTCTTTCATACTACCAAAGTACGAATTTCTGAATCACCGAATCATGTTTATTTTTTAGTATTTCCTTAACTTTAAATTATGAAATTAATTTTTTTACCATGTTAATTTCAAATAAACAAAACTTCAAATTTAAAAATTCTTAGTGGTGAACGATGAAGATAGATTGAGCTTTACATATCCAACTCTTGTTTCTCCGTTAGATAATGCAAATATCGTAGGAATGAACGAGGAAGGTGTTAGTCAGAACTGGATTGGAGGTTCAGTTGATGATGTCAAAGGTGAAATCACCTACGACTGAGAATGAAAGAAGCGAGTAACTTCAAATTTGACACTTATGGTTCCGAAGGTTTCGTGTAAATTCAATCATTTTGAAGACCTAGCCGAAAAGGAAATCCTACGAGAGCTGAGATTTTCACTTGTTGATATATCAGCTCCAATCCGTGAAAGAGTGATGCTAGTTCGTGTGTCGATTTTTATTAGTGAAAGAGTAACTGTTTAAGGGGAATCGTTAGAGGACAAGATTGAAGATTTGTTTTCAAACTTCGATTGGGATGATTTTGATGTAATTCTTGTTAGGGATATTGAATTTCATTGGAATGACTTTGATGTAATTCTTATTGGGGATATTAATTTTCGTGTATAGCGTGAGTGATTTTTTCCTCTTCATAAACTAGTTATTGATGTTGCCGAGTATAATGTACTCAAAACTGATTCATCATTTGTTTTTAGCTGATTCGACCACTAATACACACATCAGTTTTGAGTACATCAACATCGCTATGAAGAAGAAAAATCAGATTCACTCAATACACGAAGTTTAACACCACAACAAGAATTACCTCAAATCCATCCTAATCGAAGCTTCAAAGCGGATCTTCAGTCTTGTCATTTTTCGACGATTCCTCTTAAACAGTGACTCTTTTACTAATAAAAATCAACTTAAGAGTTTGCTCCATACTTTCACGGATTGGCGATGATATACCAACAAGTGGAAATCCTTGTTCTCGTAGGATTTCCTCTCCAGTTAGTTCTTCAAAATGATTGTAATTACAGTGTACCGTTGGAACCACAAGTGCTAAACTAGAAGTCACTTCCTTCTTTCGTTCACCTTTGTCCGTGATTTCACCTTCGATGCCATCAACCGAATCTCCAATCCAGTTCTGCTAAACACCTGCGTCGTTCATTCTTGTAATATTTGCATTATTTAAAAAAGAAACTTGAGTTTGATTTATACTTGCTCAACCTATCTTCATTGTTCACCGCTAGAGATTTGTTGATTTGATGTTCTGTTTATTTGAAATTACATGGTAAAAAAATTAATCTCATATTTTGGTGTTGAGGAAACTAGTGCGAAGTTGTTGTATATACACGGCATGTTAAAAATGTTGTGCAAAAACTGCATAAATGCCGAAAAATAATAAACAAGATCCTGATGTGCCAATTTGAACATTACTCAATCTAGCAACAATTATTCTACTCCAAACAAATAGTAAATAACTATAAAGAAGAAAAAGAGATGCACAATATTTATACTGGTTCCACTATCATCAAGACGGTGTACGTCTAGTTCAATGGAGAGAGATTTTATTACTCATGAGAGATTTTCAAAAGATTACAAGATAAAAGTTTACATAACAAAGCCTTATATTAGAGTTAACAAAAAGAGACTCCATTAGGGGATCGATGACCGAATGCCAGGACGAGTTTACAATGAAGTCCACCCTCAACGTATAACCAGTGCAAATCCATGAGAGTCGTAGATTAAATTACCAAGATATGGTAAGAAGATAATGATGACAATTTACAATTGTAACAAATGGTGTAAGCATAGCAAGTAATTCACTAATTCCTTTAATTAACAAAGATGTAAATGAATAATCCTAAAGCAATAAGTCTACCGAGAAAGAAATAATATGCATATCATTTTGCATATATTTTATTCCATAATGTGTGCATGTATTTTTTTCTTGTACTCTCATGCAAATGCAATCCAATAATTTATGCATTTTCATATTAAAAATAATGAACAAACGTGATTACTTTTCTTATTACCATAAGTTTCTTCTCAATGCTTCGAACGACTTTCCGTCTCTTTCATAGTGAAGAACACAAATTTCTCTTTAAAATGACATATAATTTGAATCGTAGAATCTCAACCCTCCACCTCGATTCTCGTAGAATTTCCTCTTCAGTTAGGTCTTCAAAATATTGTAATTACACTGTACCACTGGAACCACAAGTGCCAAACTAGAAGGTACTTCCTCCTCTCGTTCTCCTTCGTCGGTGAGTTAACCTTCGTTGCCATCAATCGAATCTTTAATCTAGTTCTGCTCAACACCTACCTCGTTCATTTCTGTGACATTTGCATTATCTAAAGAAGAAACATGAGTTCGATTTGTAAAGCTCAATCTATCTTCATTGTTTGCCGCTGAAGATTTGTTAATTTGATGTTTTGTTTATTTAAAATTAAATGGTAAAAAAATTAATTTCATTTTTTGACGTTGAGGTAACTAGTGCGAACCCAGCTACGCACGCGGTACGTTAAAAATAATATTAACTAAATTAGTAAATTATTAATGTGCTAAAATGGCGTATCCATGTCAAATTAAATTTCATTGTTAAATAATAGCAGCATATAGTGAATTTGTCACATTGAAAATGTAGAACTAAATGAACTTTGAATATTAAAATGTTGAGCGATAACTAAATCATGCATGACATACTGAAGTAAGGAACGTATGATATATAAATTTTGTACCATCAAGGGAAGATTCCTTGAATTACTTTCATCGACGTTACAAATGGTGGAAACCATCATTATTGATCTACTATAAAGAAAAAAACAAATGGAAAGCAAACTAATATTATTCATCTATTCTACTTTCTTTATTTAGCTACGTCATTGAGTTACTTTAAATAATAAAAAAATCAACAAATAAAAGGTAGAAAACCGTAATTCTTGACCGCAAAAGGATTGGAATTTATTTTGTTGCAAAACTCTGGGTTTTTTTGATGATATCTACATTGAACTCGTTAAGATTGAAAATTTATTTGCCTTCGATTAGAGACAATTTCCATATACGTGCAATAGAAAAGGAGGAATATATCACATCCAATACAATTTTTTTGATATAAAAAAATATAAAATGCACACGCTCAATTTATCCCTTGAACATTTGCCTTCATTCATAAGTATAAAATATGTAAAATATAAAATCAAATGAACTATTATGAACCCGAAAGAGATTAGTGGATGCTTGATTAACAAGATAACATGGAAGTACATATTTATGTCTTATATGAAAAAATGCATAGTAGAAAATTAATTGAAGGTTGAAAATGTAGAGGCAAAACCATTGTTTCAAATTTAAAGGTGCTACAAAATAGAAGAATCACAAACAAATGAAAGAGATGGCGATGGATTGATATTTATTTTGCAAAAAAAAAAACGAAAAACTCGTTTTGCGTAGGATATTTATATTCAAATCGTACAAGGATTAAGGAGCAAAATAATAATAATAATAATAATAATAATAATAATAATAATAATAAAGATTATGAAAATAAGAGTTGAGTAGAAATAAGAAAAGAAAAATCAAGAAGATATTTATGCATTGTTTATATTAATTTTTTTCACTATTTATATTGTTATTTTCACGTTACTACCATATTGTATTTCACATTAAATGATGTAGTTTTGTGCTCTTTCCTTTCCACGCCATCATTGTTATAGTAATGCTCTCAATTTACTGCATCGTTTTGACCATATTCATTTTCCTCCCTTGCTCATAGCATTCTATTATATCGCATTTTATATACGCACGTAGACTGCTTATATAAGTGCACAAAAAATGATCGAAACTTTTAATGTTCAAGTACTGTATGTGAATACATAAAAATATTAATTACTATGTTAATTTGCACGATTTAATTAAAACATACTCTATTTGGGAATATGGAAGGTGGAGTTATACCATCATTTAACAAAATGATAATAACTAAAGTATTTAACATGATTTATTCTTTCTCATGTTCCTATGAATTAACTAATATTTTGAACATTCTCACATACACATCTTACCACTACTATGTTGACATACTGATTAGTTTTGTACACTTTCCTTTCCACGCCATTATTGTTATAGTAACGCTCTCAATTTACTGCATCGTTTTGACCATATTCATTTTACTCTCCTGCTCACAGCTTAATATTATATTGCGTTTCATATTATATTTTGTTAATACCGTAGTTATACATTCTACTTCCATAATTCCTAAATTTTCTCATATTTAACTAATTTTAACGTTTACAAATTATCGTGCACGTAGACTATTTATATGAGTGCACAAAAAAGTCAAACTTTTTAATGTTCATATGTTAAAAAAGTCTAAAACTTAGAAATATTAATTGCTATATTAATTTGCACGATTTAGTTAAAAACATACTCTATTTGGGAATATGGAAGGTGAAGTTGTAACATCGTTCAAAAAAATGGTAATTACGACAGTATTCTAACATGACTTATTCTTTCTCATGTTCCTATGAATTAATGAATATTTTAACATTCTCACATACACATCTTACCACTACTATGTTAACGTACTAATTGGCTTGTCTTGAAATATAAGCGGCATCTGAAATGGTCAAGCATCGTTCATGTTGAAGTAGATGACAATGTAACATCTCCAAGCACGATTCACATAGGAAGTAACTACTTTTGTCAAGTATTGCGTGCTGAGATATTCACCCATCTACTTAGGTAATTATAAAGCTACCATATTACTTTCACCCATATTTTCTAGCAATGACATTTTTTTTTTTAATATTTTGTTTGAAATGATGCAATATCAACACGTGGCCTAATTATTTTATCTTCATTTAAAGCTGTTTAATGATAGATGATTACATTTATTAGTAGGGCAATAACGAATAACCATTCATATTTAATATATTCCTTCTACTTATACATCTCCAACCGCAATCAACATATCATTGAGATTTTAATAGCGCTGATGCTTTATTTTATCCGTATATAATTCTGTTGCATTTTATTGTTGTTGCTTAGAATACTGATCTCTAAAGCTTACAAAATGGAATTGAAATAGTTTCATTAACATTCATTTGATTAGCATGTAGTTAATCATTTCATAATAGTAGGAATTATTTTGCAAGGATCACAAATATTTAACCAGTTTTATTGCTTTTATAATGGTTGTATAGGGAAAGATTATTTTTAATTTAATTAATAATTGTTTCACCCAAGTTTACAAATTCGGAAGAGTGTCATCCTTTATGATGTAAAAGATGAGGTAATGTATATTTTTATGTAGAAAGTACATAAGATGGGCCCTACCTCACATAAGTTGTACAAATTCCCTAAACTTCATATTGTCTAATTTTTTTCTTAAATAAACCATAATTTGACCATGTAATACATGCATAGCTTGAATGGCATGTTATATATTATGTAGATTGTGTTTATAGATACCGTTATTTTTTTTTCTAAATATTTAAAATGAAATATATTGTTTGAAGTTCGTAAATAACATCATTTTTTAAAGTTTCAGTAAATTATTTAGATGAGAGTATCAAATTGGAAGACATATATATAAATAATAAATATAACTAAGGATGATACTATTTTATTTTTGACTTACTGAAATGGTAAGAAGCAGCTTAATGATAGATCAACCATGGGAATAAAGAGAACTTAATAAGAGAGGATTAAGGGGAAAAATAAATTTTGTTTTATTACTAAAATTGAATAGCTCGATACTTAGATTAACATGTATATTAATTAATTTAACGTATTAATAGAGTAGATTATAAATACTTATACTTATTCAGATTGTATATTTCTAAAATAATATATTTGGATTATAAAATAATTTTGAAATTAATGGCATTAAGTCTAATATTTCGCCAATTTATACTTGTTAAGTAAATATAAATGAACTTATAGAAAATCATCATTATTATCTTTGAATTTTAATATGTTAAAATGTTATTTGTAATAAAATATATTAAAATATCATTTTGAATATTTAAAAATGATTATATATCTTATTATTTTCATATTCTAACTATTTAAAATGATATATTTCGTATCAAATTAGTTTTACAATAATATTTCTAAAATTTGGGGAAACTATATACTAAACATATTATTTTATTAATTTATACGATTTTATAAAAATGTAAATAAATTGTATAGAGATATATTACTGTTATTTCCAAAATTTTGTGCCTTAAAATATTAGCTTCTAATTTTAGAATAAGTTCAATTTATGTTCTGAAGTTTAGGAAATTATAAGTTAAATATATTATTTGATCGATATACCTATATATGTGAAACAATGTAAATATTTATGTAATAAATTTGAAAGATAAATGTTGAAGTAATATTTTCCTTTCTGAAATAATATTAAGAAAATTCGTGATCTTGTGTGCTTTTGCGCATGCGCATTGATGCATGTGTATAATGATGAGTTCTGGATGTTAAATTACAAAATCGGTACTCATAATTTTTTTTAATGTAACATAAGATGATTAAGGAAAAACCTAATCTTTTTATTTACTACAAGTGTGATTAATAATAATAAAATAATAGAGCATACCTCATTAATTGCACGTGGTGATGTCGTAAAAGCATAATATTCATACTTCAAAAATTATTAAAACATTTTGAATATCTATAAATAATTATATATTTTATTATTTTCATGTTCTAACTATTTAAAATGATATATTTCGTATCAAATTAGTTTTACAATAATATTTCTAAAATTTGGGAAAACTATACACTAAACATATTATTTTATTAATTTATACGTTTTTATAAATATGTACATAAATTTTATAGATATATATTACTGTTATTTTCAAAATTTTACGCTTTAAAATATTAGTTTCTAATTTTAGAATAGTTCAATTTGTATTCTAAAATTTAGGAAATTATAAGTTAAATATATATTTGACTGATAATTTATATATGTGAAACAATTGTAAGTATATATTTATGTAATAATTTTGAAATATAAATATTGATGTAATATTTTCCTTTCTGAAATAAAATATTAACAAAACTCATGATTTTGTGTGCTTTTGCGTATGCGCATTCACAGATGTGCACAATGATGGTTTCTAGACGTTAAATTGCAAAATCAGTACTGATAAGAATTTTAATGTAACATAAGATGATTAAGGAAAAAACTAATCTTTTTATTTACTACAAGTGTGATTAATAATAATAAAATAATATAGCGTATCTCATTCATTGCACGTGGTGATGTCGTAAAAGCATAGTATTCATACTTTAAATATTACTAAAACAAAATTTTGCTATACAATGTTCGATATATCGATCATGGATTAAACTTTTTGTTATTTTTTATGCATATAATTTTTGTTATATGATTTATATAATTTTATATTTGAAAGACAAATCCATATTACCGTTTAAAAAAAATAGAATATGAAATATAAATTGAAATTGTCATTTTTAAAAATTATTAGAGAAATTAATGAATTTTAGTTACTTAAATTGATTTAAACTGTATGGATTTATAGCGTTCGATAAATTTAAATACATAGATTTGAATGTATAATGATAAGAGAAAAATGATGAAAACTTTGTAAATAACTATTGAAATTATAAAATGTAAATATATGAATATAAAATCATGGAAAATTAACGTAATATTTTGGATAACAATAAAATGATAATTCACATAGATTCAAAAAATCGAAGAGAATTAATGGATGAGGTGAAATTTTTATAACTACTGAGATGGTTTATAATTTTTAAACCTTTCTATTATCTAACCGACAATTTATTAAAGTATTGTTATTTTTGTTTTTTATGCGATCCGTATATTTTAATATAAGGATGAAAATTTAGTTTATACCATTTTGTGACAATGAGCATAATATACTTGTTGACATTATTTTCTTTATTATTTATTAAATTAATTAATAGATAATGGTTAATTAAATTTATTTAAACATACTATAGTTAAATTATTTAGTTAATTTAAATATACAGCCTTAAATGTAAATTATATGTAAAAATCGAGAACTTTGAAAATAATAGTAATTAGAAACAAAAAAGTGCATGCTTGTGAATGTAAAACGGTGGTATAAAATTAATAAAATATTGTAAATAATTGCATAAGTAATAAATTGTATTGGGTCTTTAAAATAAAATACGAATAAATATCTAGAGAAAGTTAAGGAGAGTTGAAAAAATGCTAGAATTGATGTGATGGTCAAAAATTCTTTTGCTTTACTATTATATTTAATAGATTGGTTTGTTTTCACAAACCGATATGCCAGTCATTATAAACAGGACAACCATTATATGCTAGACTTGACGCCTTATTGCACTATATTGCCGATTGTTTTCGGACTAGCAAGGTGCCTTAAATTTGAGAAGCACCGCTTCTAATTTTTGTGATCTTGGTTTTTCAACTGTAGTAAACACACCACTACAGTTTAATGTTGAAGATTCAAAACACACACTTTCTAAGGTATTGTGCTTTTTCCAATGTATTGCTTACGATTAATTTGTCTATTTTTATCAGCAAGATGCAAAAGCATACAAGAAGTGCATGGCTAGATAATTGCGAATCGTATAGATGTTCAGTATATTTATGCATAAATGGTCTGGATTTGGACTTGACCTCAATATTGATTGGATGTGCAAAGGTGGTTCGTTGGATGTGTATAATGATTGAGGCATGGAAATGCATGGCCAATCATGTTTGGATGACCATTCGATTTCCAAAGAAACTGAATAAGTTAACTTGAGGTTTTACACAAATTGATAGTCGCTAGATCAGATAATTTTAATGGTCGATATTATTCCACGTAACCAATATTTGAATAAAATTAAGGAGGTTAAAGCCAAAATTTAGATTCGACCTTGAGATTTACATCAATCTAAGTATTAGATTCGTATAAAACCTTATATCATTTCTATTGATTTGCTTCAAAAAAATTTAATTTTTTTATTCATCAACATCTTAGAAACATACACCGAACCAACGGCTGGGATATGTTAAGTGAATTTCTTAAATGCTAATCAAAATTTCTTCGCACTGGATTTGCTATTATTTAAACCTTACAAATGGTAAACGAATTTCTAATGTTTACTAGGTTGCTCCTACAAAATCTTGTAGGGAAATTACCGATCCATGCCACCATATGTTTATGTCCATCTCTGTATAATACACGAGGACAACTTTATAAAGTATCCATCGACAAAAGATATACAATAGCGCTCTCCTCGATTAGAGGATCACTCTTTCATAAAAAAACTAGAAGAGTAAAAAGAAAAATATTAGTCTGAGG
Source organism: Allium cepa (assembly GCA_030765085.1). Lineage (NCBI taxonomy): Eukaryota > Viridiplantae > Streptophyta > Magnoliopsida > Asparagales > Amaryllidaceae > Allium > Allium cepa. The sequence continues at coordinate 489,449,689 of CM060931.1, forward strand.
TAATCTTGAAGATATATGTGAGTATTTTTATATTCAATTTCAATTCTATTATGATTGTTATTCGGTACATTGTGGTGAATTAATATTTTAGAGTCACATCTAGGAATTTTATTAGAAATTATTTTGTTATAGGTAAATGCACAAATTCTCTTTTATGAATAATTGAGTTAGAGAAGAACCTTTCATATTTATAATTTCTTTTAGTTTGATGGGATAACATCAACTAAATGCAATGAAATGTAACTAATTATTAACGTTGAAACAAAAATGAAATTTGTTTTAATAATAATGGTTCTTTCATCTTTACTGTCAAAGTATGAATTTCTAAATGACCGAGTCATGTTTATTTTTTAGTGTTTCCTTAAATTTAAAATATGAAATTAATTTTTTTACTATGTTAATTTCAAATAAACAAAACATCAAATCAAAAATTCTTAGCAGTGAACGATGAAGATAGATTGAACTTTACATATCCAACTAATATTTCTCAATTAGATAATACAAATATCGTAGGAATAAACGAGGAAGGTGTTAGTCAGAACTGGATTGGAGGTTCCTTTAATGGCATCGAAGGTGAAATCATCTACAACTGAGAGCGAGAGAAGCAAGCAACTTCTAGTTTGACACTTGTGGTTCGGAAGGTTTCTTGTAAATTCAATCATTTTGAAGAAGAGAAAATCCTACGAGATCCAGAATTTTCACTTGTTGATATATCAGCTCCAATTCGTGAGAGAGTGGAATTAGTTCCTGGGTCGATTTTTATTTATGAAAGAGTCACTATTTAAGGGGAACCGTCAGAGGACAAGATTGAAGATTTGGTTACAAACTTCGATTAGATGTAATTCTTGTTGGGATACTAAATTTCATGTATAGCGTGAGTGATTTCTTCTTCATAAACTAGTTATTGATGTTGCTGAATATATTGTCATTTGTTTTTTAGCCGATTCACCACTAATACACACATCAGTTTTGAGTACATCAACATACGAAGAAAAATCAGACTCACTCTATACACGAAGTTTAATGCCAAAATAAGAATTACCTCAAATCCATCCTAATCGAAGTTTGAAACCGGATCTTCAGTTTTGTCCTTCTCCGACGATTCCTCTTGGACAGTAACTCTTTTACTAATGAAAATCAACGTAGGAGTTTGTTCCACACTTTTATGGATTGGGATGACATATCAACAAGTGAAAATCCTTGTTCTCGTAGGATTTTCGCTTCAGTTAGTTCTTCAAAATGATTGTAATTACACTCTATCGTTGGAACCACAAGTGCTAAACTAGAAGTTACTTCCACCTTTCGTTCTCCTTCGTCGGTGATTTCACATTCAATGTCATCAACCAAATCTCCAATCCAGTTCGGCTTAGCACCTACTCGTTTATTCCTGCAATATTTGCATTATCTAAAGAAGAAACAAGAGTTCGATTTGTACTAGCTCAATCTATCTTTATTGTTCACCGCTAGAGATTTGTTGATTTGATATTCTATCTACTAAACTTGTATGGTAAAAAAATTAATTTCATATTTTGGTGTTGAGGTAACTAGTGCGAACCCATGCTACGCACACGACATGTTAAAAATGTTGTGCAAATATTGCACAAATGCCTAAAAAACAATATTTGTACTGGTTCCACAATCATTAAGATAGTGTACATCCAGTCCAAAAGAGAGAGACTTTATTACTCATGAGAGAGTTACAAATGAATACCAAAATAATCTCAAAGCCACCAATGCTAAAAAATACTCTCAATCACCAGTCGAATCTCTCTTCTTCCATATATCTTATTTGCCAAACAACAAATTTCATGTGGAAATCAACATAAGACTCTCACATCAACGTTGAGCCATGAAGCATGTATAGTTGCCAAATCCAGTTGCCCCTTCAACATGCTAAACTACTTATCACCAAAATTTCAAGACTGGAACACTCCTCTCTCAATATAGTCTCCTCCATCTTTATCTTTCATATTGCACAAAATCTCATTTTCCATCAAAATGAGTAATAACATAATTACCACTGGATCTACCACTCTTCCTCGAAGCCATTGATGCATAAATTTAACAAACCGCTTGCTCTGATACTTATCTGTTGTACAGAAATTGCACAAATGCAGAAAAAACAATAAGCAAGATCTAGATTTGCCAATTTGAACATCACTCGATCTATCAACAATTATTATATTACTACAAATAAATAGTAAATAACCATAAAAAAGAAAACGAGATGCACAATATTTATACTGGTTACACTATCATCAAGATAGTGTACGTTCAGTCCAAAGGAGATGATGCAGCAAGGCATATAGGAATTCAGAAGTTAAACCATATTAAATCGTGCACGAGTCAAGGAGCTTTGGATTTAACTCGTGAGTCGTACACAAGCTTAAAACGTGCATGCTTGATAAGTCGGTCACGAGATGGAGGACGCATGAGTCGGTTCCGGTTTAACAAAGCCTGGAGGAGTTCGAGTTGGATGAGTCGTTACCGACTTAAGAGATTACAAGGGGGAGATAGCATAGGTCGAATGGAGGCAACTTTAGAAGTAAGTCGTCCACGACTTAACTTGAGTCGTCTACGACTCAACATGAGTCGTCCGCGACTTAACAATCCAAGAGGAAAAAGACTGCGACCTAATGAGGCTGAAGGAAAAATGACCGACCTAAGGAAGCCGGAGTGGGAAAGGTGCGAGCTGGTGAAGAGGGCTGAGTCGGAACCGAGCTAATGGGCTACGACCTAAGATGAGTCGGCAAGGAGATAAGCTGTGGATCTTGAGTCGGTCGTGTTGAGTTGAGTCATGTATATATGAGTCGGTATTGTATGAGTCGTGAGTCGTCTTGTTCTTGAGTCGGAGGAGTTGTATTGGCAGGGTTGTTAAGTCGCTGGATTTGATGAGTCGGTTACCTTTGAGTCGGACCTGTATGTAATGTGTTGAGTCGTATTAACTGCTGTGTCTATAAGTCGTGCCTTGTTGAGTCGGCAGCGACTTATGTTGAGTCGGCCGAGATGAGTCGTGTTTGTTGAGTCGGTGCCGACCTAGGAGTTGAGTGTTGTATGTTGTGTTGAGTTGTAATGCCTATAAATAGCGGGTGTGTTGTAAATTTTTGAGTTGTTGATTTTTGAATAAAACTCTCTTTTGTTAGCTTTGTGCTTTCATACCAATTGGTAGTTGAGTGTAATCTCCTATCTCCACTTACGTCATTCGAGTGCGCTCGAATCCACGTTTGTTGAAGCCGATTCACGGAATCTAGTGCGCTAGATCAACGTGCGAAGAATCGTAGATCTTTGAACACGGTATAGTGCGCTATCAACGTGTTTGAGATAGCTAGAGTTCGGTATCTTTGGATCAACGAACTTGGGCATTTTGGTATCTTCAACTCACCGATTGCTACATTTCATCGATTGAAGTTTTGTTTGATTATTCCGCTGCGTCAGGAGAGATTTTATTACTCATGGGGAGAGTTATAAGAGATTACGCGATAAACATTACCTACCAAAGCCCTAAATTAGAGTTAACAAGAAGAGACACTTCATTAGGGGATCGCTGGCTGAATGCCTATGTGGGTTTACAATGAAGTCCACCCTCAATATATTACCAATGCAAATCCATGAGCGTCGTCGATTAAATTACTAAGGTATGGCAAGAAGATAATGTAGACAATTTACAATTGTAACAAATGGTACAAACATAACAAGTAATTCACTCATTTCTTTAATTAGCAAAGATGGAAATAAATAATCCAAAGCAATGCGTTTACTGAGAAATAAATAATATGCGTATCCTTTTGCATATATTTTATTTTTCATAACGTTTGCATGCATATATTTCCTTGTCATCTTATGCAAATGCAATTCAATAATTTATGCATTTCCATATTAAAAATAGTGAACAAATGTGATTACTTTCTTTATTACCATGACTTCCTTCTCTTTCATAGTGAAGAACACATAATCCTCTTCAAAATGACATATGATTTGAATCGTAGAATTTCAATGAAAAATAATGTTAACTAGATTATTAATGTGCTAAATGGTGTTTCTATATCAATTAAATTTCATTGTTTAATAATAGCAACAAATAGTGAGTTTGTCACATAGAAAATGTAGAACTAAATGAACTTTGAATATTGAAACGTTGAGTGATGGCTAAATTATGCATGACATACTAAAAGTACAGAACGTACGATATATAAATTTTATACCATGAAAGGAAGACTCCTTGAATTAATTTCATCGACGTTAGAAAAAGTGGAAATCATCATTATTGATTTACTCAAAAGCAAAAAAAAAATTAAAAAAAATGGAAAGCAAACCAATGTTATTCATCTATTCTACTTTCTTTATTTAGTTATGTCATTAAGTTTTTTTAAGTAATTAAAAAAATCAACAAATAAAAGGTGGAAGAGCTTAATTCTTGACTGAAAGAGGATTGAAATTTATTTTGTTGCAAAACTCGAGTTTTTTGACGATATCTACATTGAACTCATTAAGATTGAAATTTTATTTGCCTTCGATTAAAGACAATTTTCCATAAATGTGAAATAGAAAAGTAATGTATCTCATCCAATGCAATTTTTTTGCCATAAAAAATAAAATGCATATGCTCAATTTATCCATTGAACCTTAACCTTCATTTATAAGTATCGAATATGTAAAACATAAAATCAAATGAACTATTATGAACCCGAAAAAGATTAGTAGATGCTTGATCAAAAAGATAAAATGGAAGTACGTATCTTTTACTTATATGAAAAAAATGCACAGGTAGAAAAATAAGCGAAGTTTAAAAATGTAGAGGGAAAATCATTGTTTCAAATTTAAAGGCGTTACAGAAAAAAAGAATCACAAACAAACGAATGCGATGGCGGTGGATTGATATTTATTTTGGAAAGAAAAACGAAGAACTCGTTTTGCACAGTATATTTATATTCAGATCGTATAAGGATTAAGGAGCAAAATAATAATAATAGAGATTATGAAAATAAGAGTTGAATAGAAAAAAGAAAATAAAAATGAAGAAGATATCTATACATTGTTTATATTAATTTTATTTAGTATTTATATGGTTATTTTTACGTTAACCATATTGTATTTCATATTAAATAATGTAGTTTTGTGTACTTTCCTCTTTCCACACAATCGTTGTTATAGTAATGCACTCAATTTACTGCATCGTTTTGACCATATTCATTTTCCTCTCTTGCTCATAGCGTTGCCATTATATTGCATTTCATATTATATTTTGTTAATAATGATGTTGTACCTCTTACTTCCACAACACCTAAATTTACTCATATTTAACTTATTTCAGCGTTTACAAATTATTACGCACATATACTGTTTATATGAGTGCATAAAAAAATGATCGAAACTTTTAATGTTCATGTATTGTATGTCAATATATATAAAAATATTAATTACTATATTAATTTACACGATTTAGTTAAAAACATACTCTATTTGGAAACATGGAAGGTGGAGTTATAACATCATTTAACAAAATGATAATTACTAAAGTATTTGACATGATTTATTCTTTCTCATGTTCCTGTGAATTAACCAATATTTTGAACATTCTCACATACACATCTTACCACTACTATGTTGACATACTGAGTAGTTTTGTGCACTTTCCTTTCCACGCCATCATTGTTATAGTAACCAATATTTTGAACATTCACATAGACGTAGACCATTTATACGAGTGCACAAAAAAGGTCTAAAACTTTTTAATGTTCATATAGTTTATATAGATGCTTAAAAATATTAATTGTTATATTAATTTACACGATTTAGTTAAAAAATACTCTATTTAGGAATATATTTGGAAACATGGAAGGTGAAGTTATAGCATCATTTGACAAAATAGTAATTACGACAATATTCTAACATGACTTATTCTTTCTCATGTTCCTGCAAATTAATCAATATTTTGAACATTCTCACACACTTCTTACCATTACCATGTTAACATACTGATTGGCTTGTCTTGGAATATAAGCGACATTTGAAATGGTCAAGCACAGTTCATGTTGAAGTAGAAGACCGGGTAACATCTCTAAGCACGGTTCACATAGGAAGTAACTACTTTTGTCAAGTACTGCATGTTGGGATATTTGCCCATCTACTTAGGTAATTATAAAGTTACCATATTATTTTCATCTATATTTTCTAGAATGACAAAAACAATAATCTAATATTTTGTTTGAAATGATGCAGTATCAATACATGACCTGATTATTTTATCTTCATTTGCAGCTGTTTACTAACAAATGATTACATTTATTGGAGGGGCAATAACTAATAGTCATTCATGATTAATATAGACCTACTTATACATGTCATAACCAACCACAATCAACATATCATTTGATATTTTAATAGTGCTGATGCTTTATTTTATCCTCATATATTTCTGTTGCAGTTTATTGTTGTTGCTTAGCATACTGATCTCTAAAGCTTACAAAATGGAATTGAAATAGTTTCATTAACATTCATTTGATTAGCATGTAGTTAACCATTTTAAAATAGTAGGACTTATTTTGCAAGGATCACAAATATTTAATCAGTTTTGTTGTTTTTAATGGTTGTATAGGGCGAGGTTATTTTTAATTTAATTAATAATTGTATCACGCAAGTATACAAATTCGAAGAGTGTCATGTTTTATGATATAAAAGATGGGGTAATGTATATTTTGATGTAGAAACTACATAAGATGGGCCCTACCTCACATAAGATGTACAAATTCCCTAAACTTCATATTTTTTTCTTAAATAAATCTTAATTTGACCATGCAATACATGCATAACTTGAATGGCATGTTATATATTACGTAGATCGTGTCTAAAATTTAATTATATGCAATTTTTTGGTTATGCAGAACGAGTAGTTGTTGAACTTTCAAAAAAATTAAATTAGCCCAAGCTAGCTTTGCATCTTCTATTAAGAATGGGTGTTTTCAAACAAATACACACACACAAAATTTGAATGAATCTTATGAATAGCATTAGAATTTGGAGCTGTATTATAGATTGTAATTTGATTTAGTTGGCTAGATGGTTTAAGGTTGGAATTATTGCTGCCATGAATTATTATTATAAACAATAAAATAAAATAATGACATTCACGATGAAATAATAATACATGTTAAGCCTTGCTTATTGTTAGATTTTGGTGGTTTTTCATATAGAAGTAGATCTTGGAGATATTTGAGTCTATGTGGAATTATGACTTAAATTTATTGTCTATTTTATAAATCTGGTAGTTTTGAAATGTGATTAATTGCATCTTTTAGAGATTTTGTGTATTTGGTAGAGAGATTAGTTGCCTCTTTTATTGCATTAAAAAAGACAACAAATTATCTACCTGAGAAATATTCATGAAGGTATTCAATAGCTTCTTAAATAAGATATTTTATCAAGTCTATTATAAATAGACATGTCTAGGGTTCATAAGTGATGTGGAAAAAGTGTATTTTGTAGAGTGTTCGGGATTTTAGGTATTCGGGAAAAAGTGTATTTTGTAGGGTGTGGAAAAATTCTTCGACGAATAAGGCATTTCTGATGAGAAAGTTGGTCAATGTAAAACTAAAGGAAGGCAAACCGATTAGCGAACATCTCAACAACTTTCAAGCAATTGTGAACCAATTGGCGGTGATAAGCTTCAAAGTTGATGACGAAACTCAAACTTTAATATTAATGAGCTCATTGCCTGAGAGTTGGGAAACTTTAGTAGTCGCATTAAACAATTCAAATTCTAGTGGTGTTATTTCCATGGGGACCGTGGTTAGCAGCATTCTTAATGAGGAGATGCGGAGGATAAATTCATCGGAAAGAAATGCCACTGAAGAAAAGGAAACTACAAATCCATTGGTGGAGGTCCACTTTGCAAAGAGAGAAAGACACTCATTCAAACCAAATACAGATCGATATTTTATTTCCTATTACTGTGAAAAACCAGGCCATCAGCTGAAATTTTGCAATAAATTAAAAGATGATAAAGAGAGGATGAAAACTCAAGAAGGAAGCAAAAATAAGCGCGAGGTAGACCGTGATGAGGAGATAAGCTTTAGCATTAGAAATGATGTTCTTTGTGTTGATATAAGTATGGAAGGAGAGTGAGTGCTATATTCTGGTGCATGTTTCCACATTTGCAATCAAAGGAAAGCATTCACTAATTATAAGAAGGAAGCATGCAAGGTAGAGTCCGCTAGTGGTGGAGATCTACAAGTCCAAGACACAGGTTCTGTCATGTTGAAGATGGATACTGAAAGATTGGTGACGCTTACAGGGGTTAGGTATATCCCAGAAATTAAAAGGAATCTTGTCTCTGTTGGACAGCTGGAAGGGAAAGGTTATGACTTCTCGACTCGAGGTGGAGTAACTAGGGTTTGGAAGGGTAACAGGGAGGTGCTGTGCGCGAAGAGGAAAAACAATAATATTTATTCATTGCTTGGAAAAACCTTAAAGATTACAAATTCTTATACAACTGAAGTTGGAGAGAAATCTGTCTGAATTAAGGTGGAGCCAACAACGGAAAGTCACAAAGCCTAATTGGAGGTCTTTATGGTATTACAAACAATTCTGATCTGTTGATAATGTGCATGTTCGATTGGCGGGCATGCATAGTTTGGAGAGAGGTTTAGCTTTGTGATAGAGATATTTCTTTCATTGGATATATTGTTTGGAGTTTGAGGTTTTAGGAGAAGCTTGGATAACATTTATGGAATATTGTATCAAGGTGGAGATTGTTAGATTTTGATGGTACAATATTTCATATATAAGTAGATCATGAAGATATTTGAGTCTATGTGAAATTATGACTCAAATTTATTGCCTATTTTATAAATCTGGTAGATTTTGGAATGAGATTAATTGCATCTTTTAGAGATTTTGCGTATTTGGTAGAGAGATTAGTTGCCTCTTTTATTGCATTAAAGAAGACAACAAATTATCTATCTGAGAAAGATTCATGAAGATATTCATTAGCTTCTTAAATAAGATATTTTATCAAGTCTATTATAAATAGACATGTCTAGGGTTCATAAGAGGTGTGGAAAAAGTGTATTTTGTAGAGTGTTCGAGATTGAGGTTTATTCTCAATTTTAGGTCTCTTTTGTATTTTCTTGGTTAAATCAATAAAAGTTTTGTTTTGGAGGAATTTTTTGTTGTTTGCTTTCTTCACTACTTTTTCTTCTAAATCTAATTGTGTAGCGATCTCGAAAAATTCTTAACACTTATATACCGTTTACTGTGAGTTTCTCTCTCTAAAAAACTGTCTTTTTGATGCTTATTGATTCAAAATCTGATGTATTTTTAATACAATTGGAATATTGCAATGATGAATTGCATGTTTTAAAATATGTTTAACACATGTAGCTATGTGAAGGGATATGGATGTTATTTTCCATATTAGTATTTTGATATGGTAATGTAAAGATGATGTTTGAGCACAAAATTTTTCTACTTTAGATATTACTAAATGCTTTATATTTAGTTTCTCCCAAACAATTATGTCGAATTAGGTTGTACTTCTTTTAATTGAATGTTGATACAATATTTAATTAGCCTTTCTTCTGTGTGGAATATGAGTGCAGTTGGTTTGCCGTTATATATCACAATGCTACAACGACCATTATTGGTTTATTTGCTCAAACCGTTGTACCGGTCATTATAAACAAGACAACTATTATATACTTGACTTGACACCTTATTGCACTATATTGCTGATTGTTTTTGGACTCGCAAGGTGCCTTAAATTTGAAGAGCAATGCTTCTAATTGTTGTATCTTGGTTCTTATATTATAGGGTAAAAGCACAACTTTCCATGGTAATTTATGAAACCAAGTAGAATGGTTTGCAATTGCTATTTAAGATTTAAAATCCAATTGTAGAAAGCACACTGCTACTGTTTGAATGCTGAAGATTTAGAACACACTTTCTAAGGTATTGTGATTTTTACAGTCTATTGCTTAGGATTAATCTGTCTATTTTTATTAGCAAGATGTAAAAAGCATACAAGAAGTGCATATATATGGATAATTGCGAATTGTATAGATGTTCAATATATTTATGCATAAAAGGTCTGGATTTGGACTTGACCACAATATTGATAGGATGTGTGAAGGTGGTTCGTTGGATGTGTATAATGATTGAGGCATGGAAATGCGTGGCCAATAATGTTTGGATAACCATTCCATTTCAAAATTAAGGAGGTTAAAGCCAAAATTTAATTTTGACCTTGAAATTTACGTCAATCGAAGTATTAGATTTGTATATAATCTTATATCATTTCGATTGATTCGCGCCATTTTCTTTTCTCTTTTGAATTTATTTATCAACATCTTAGAAACATACACCGAACCAGTAATTGGGATATATTAAGTGAATTTCTTAAATGCTAGTCAAAATTTCTTCGCACTAGATTTGCTATTATTTGAACCTTAAAAATGGTAAATGAATTTTCAATATTAGTAGGTTGCTTCTAAAAAGTATGGTAGGGAAATTACCGATTCATCCAATCATATATCTATGTCTATCTCTATATATTACACGAAGACAAATTTATAAAGTAACCATCAATAGATGGAATAAAGTAGTGCTCTCCTCGATTAGAGGATCACTCTTTCATAAAAAAGCCAGAAGACAAAAAAACAAGAAACATAAGATATAAAGTATTAGTCTGAGGTAATCCTGAAGATATATGTGAGTATTTTATATTCTATTTCAATTTAGTTATGATCACTATTCGGTACATTGCGGTGAATTTAATATTTTAGAGAGTCACCTCTAGGACTTCTATTAGAAATTATTTTGTTGTAGGTAAATGCAAAATTCTCTTTCATGAATAATTGGGTTAGAGCAGAACCTTTCGTATTTATAATTTCCGTTGTTAGGTTGATGGGATAACATCAAGTAAATGAAATGAAATGTAACTAATTATTAACGTCGAAACAAAAATGAAATCTGTTTTAATAACCATGGTTCTTCTTTCATCGTTACTGTCAAAATATGAATTTCTAAATGACCGAATCATTTACTTTTTTGTATTTTCTTAGCTTCAAAATATGAAATTAATTTTTTTATCATGCTAATTTCAAATAAACATAACATCAAATCGACGAATCCTTACCGGTGAACAATGAAAATAGATTGAGCTCTACATATTCGACTCATGTTTCTCCATTATATAATGCAAATATCATAGGAATGAACGAGGAAGGTGTTGGTCAAAACTGGATTTGAGATTCAGTTGATGGCATCGAAGGTGAAATCACCGATCAAGAAAAACAAAAGGAAATAACTTCTAGTTTGACACTAGTGGTTATAGAGGTTCTGTGTAGTTACAATCATTTTATAGACCTAACCCAAGTTGAAATCCTACGAGAGTCAGAATTTTCACTAGTTGATATATCAGCTCCAATCCACGAGAGAACGGAGCGAATTCCTGTATCGATTTTTATTTGTGAAAGAGTCACTATTCAAGGGGAATCATTGGAGACAAGACTGATGTAGTTACTACCGTGTACTTCACATTAAATGATGTAGTTTTGTGCACTTTCCTTTCCACACCATCATTGTTATAGTAATGCTCTCAATTTACTGCATCCTTTTGACCATTTTCATTTTCCTCTCTTGCTCAGTGTTACTATAATATCGCATTTCATATTATATTTTGTTAATAATGATGTTATACCTCCTACTTCCATAATATCTAAATTTTCTCATATTTAACTAATTTTAGTGTTCAAAAATTATTACGCATGTAGACTGTTTATATGAGTGCACAAAAAAATGATCGAAAGATTTAATGTTCATGTGCTGAATATAGATACTTGAAAATATTACTTACTATATTAATTTACACGATTTAGTTAAAAACGCTCTATCTGGGAATATGGAAGGTGGAGTTATAACATCATTTAACAAAATAATAATTACCACAGTATTTTAACATGATTTATTCTTTCTCATGTTCCTATGAAGTAACCAATATTTTGAACATTCTCACATACACATCTTACCACTACTCTGTAACATACCGATTAGTTTTGTGCACTTTCCTTCCACACCATCATTCTTATAGTAATGCTCTCAATTTATTGCATCGTTTGACCATATTCATTTTCCTCTCTTGTTCATAGCGTTACTATTATATTGCGTTTCATATTATATTTTGTGGGCCCTACCTCACATAAGATGTGCAAATTCCCTAAACTTCGTATTACCTATTTTTTTTCTTAATTAAACCATAATTTGACCGTGCAACACATGCATAACTTGAATGGCATGTTATATATGAAGTATATGGTGTTTAAAGTTTAATTATGAGCAGTTTTTTGGTTATGCAAAATAGGCAGTTCTTGAATTTTCAAGAAAATAAATTAGCCATGGCAAGATTTGCATCTTTTATCAAGAATGGTTGTGTTTAAACCTTAAACAAGTACACACACACATGGACACAAAATTTGAGCGAATCTTATGAATACACAGAGAATTTGGAGACTGTATTGTAGATTGTAATTTGATTTGGTTGGCTAGGTGGTTCTGAGTTGGAATTATTGCTGCCATGAATTATTATTATAACAAATGAAATAATGACATTCAAGGTGAAATAATAATATATGTTATGCCTTGCTTATGTACCCTTTTCAATGAGTGAATTTGTTCTCAAAAAACTAAGGTTATTTGGTGCTTAGTGATTCAAAATCTGATATATTTTTAATACAATTGGGATATTGCAATGATAAATTGCATGTTTTAAAATATGTTTAACTCATGTTGTGTTGTAATTGGATATGAACATTCTTTTCTGTATTAGTATGTTGATATGGCAATGTAAAGATGATGTTTGATCACAATTTTTTTTAAATTTACTTTAGACATTATTAAATGCTTTATATTTAGTTGCTCGCTATAATATTACAATTATGTCGAATAGGGTTGGACTTCTTTTAATTGAATTTTGATACAATATTAAATTGTCCTTTTTCTCTGTATGAAATATGAGTGTTGTTGGTTTACCGTTATATATCACAATACCATAATGACCAGTATTGGGTTATATTCGCAAACTGGTATACCAGTCATTATATACAGGACATCCATTAGATAGTAGACTTGACAACTTATTGCACTATATTACAGATTGTTTTCAGACTCGCAAGGTGCCTTAAATCTGAAGAACAATGTTTATAATTTTTGTAATCTTGGTTCTTTAGGTACGAGGTAAAAGTACAACTTTCCATGGTAATTTATGAAACCAAGTATAATTGTTTGCAATTGCTATATAAGGTTTAAAATCCAATTGTAGAAAACACACTGCTACTGTTGAATGCTGAAGATTGAGAACACACTTTCTAAGGAATTGTGCTTTTTCCAATGTTTTGCTTATGATTAGTTTGTCTATTTTTGTTAGCTAGATGTAAAAAGCATGCAAGAAGTGTATATAGCTAGATATTTGCGAATTGTATAGATGTTCAATATATTTATGCATAAAGGGTCTAGATTTGGATTTGACCCCAATATTGATGGGATGTGTAAAGCTAGTTTATTGGATGTGTATAACGATTGAGGCGTGGAAATGCATGGCGAATCATGTTTGGATAACCATTCCATTTCAGGAGAAATCGAGAAAGTCGATTTGTGGTTTTGCCCAAATTGATAGTCGCTAGATCAGATAATTTTTAATGGTCGACATTATTGCAAGTAACCAATATTTGAATAAAATTAAGGAGGCTAAAGCCAAAATGTAGTTTTGACCTTGAAATTTATGTCAATCTAGGTATTAGATTTGTATAAAATCTTATGTTATTTCAATTGATTTGATTCGTCTTCTTTTTTAAATTTATTTATCAACATCTTAAAAGCATGCACTAAACCAGCAATTGGGACACATTAAGTGTATTTGTTAAATGCTATTCAAAGTTTGTCTCTCGCCAGATTTGCTAACCTTACAAACGGTAAATGAATTTCCAAATATTATAGACGACCATTGGTCCCTACTCCGAGATCCTTTTCCATGCACTCAATCTCTATACAGTACACGAAGACAGTTTTATAAAATCAAGAGAAGATATGAAGCAATGCTCTCCTCGATTAGAGGATCACTCTTTCAACAACAACAAAAAAGCCAGAAGACAAATGTAAATATTGAACCAACTAATGAAATAATATATATTTAATGATAATTGAATAAAATCAGTGTTAATGTAAGCAATTGTAACATTTGTTTGTAAATAATAAACTTATAAGTGATTAAAAGTTAATGGTAACAATTATTATATGTTACCTATTTATTTAGCCTGTTAAATTAAAACTGAAAATCATTTTCAATTAATCCATTTAATTAGTGCAGTTAATCTAGGTTAAATTAATAATTGTAGAATGCTAATTCAATAAGATGTAACCAATGAAAATTTTATGCATAATATGACAATTGATTAAATAAAAAGAATTGGAATCAAGTTTGCTCAAATTTATAGGTATTTAAATTATAATAGGTGGATTTATTACAATTAAATGGAACTAAAAATTACGTTAATGAAAAGTAAGATGAAAGTGGTAAAATATTAATGAAATAAAATATATAACAATGTTAACTATGTATGTAGAGAAATAGTTGATTGAATTAAAAGATCAAAATCAAATTAAATAAATTTATTGAAATTAAATTATAAGTAATTGGATTTAATTATAGTTGAAATTAAACACTGTAATTATTGTAATATTTAAACACTAAATTGATACGTAAAATTGTTTAAAATTTTTGTAAATGTCCAGGTAATCAAAACTGATGAAATTTGTTGATTTTTAAATTTGAATTGGAAAAGTGACTTAATTAATTCAATATTAATTTATTTAATTAACGTGAAATTAGTCGGTTTGGCCACTGACTTGGATTTCGACGAAACTGGTTTCATCAGATCCGTAACGGTGAATTATTGTAGGGTTTCAAGTTTCGTAGCGATCGGACTTGTCGTTCGATCGCATGGTCTTGAAACGCCTAGAAATCAATTCAATTGAAATCAATTTGGAATAAGCTGATTTTAACATAACTCTTCATACGATAGAATTAGGACTTGAAACTTGTTCCATTGAGTTTAAAAATATTGAAAACATCTATTTTGATATATGGGATTACCCATTTTCATTCCGAAGGCGAAACGGACTTTTCGGGTCGTTTACCGTTCAATCAAATCTTGTCCGTTCTTTCTATTTTCAGCTCTGCCAATAAATAGCCTGTTATAAACCCTAATTGTTTCTCATTTCTTGTAGTACATCTCTCGTCTTTCTCCTCCTTTTCAATGGCAGAATATATCCAAAATTCCAAACCCTCAATTCAATTTCAAATTCAATCCTAAAATTTAAACTCCTCAAAATATATCGAATTATATATTGGTTTGAAGCTCGCGACGAGCGCAAGTCAAATCTGCAGCCTGTTTCTCGATCTGAGTTTCTGTGTGCCCAGAATTCGATGGTTTATTCTCGGCCGTTCATTGCGTTCCGATGAACTTCGACTGATCGTCAAATCATTGGGTGTAGGGCTGTGGAGAGTAATGAGGGGATCACATCAACGTGGGTTAGTCGGGGAGTTGACGGCCAGATCGTCGGCTAAAATTCGATTTAGGCTAGGGTTTTAAGCGGCGGCAGCGTTCGTCGGGGCGCCAATCAGCGATCGCGTGGGGGGCTCTAAGGGCGATTTGTCTCGGCGAAGTCAATGAGATGGTCGAGTGGTCGCGATTGTGGCTATGGTGGCACAACGATGAGGATTTACGGTGGCTTTGTTCATGTTCGCATATATTACGGTTTCGAACGGTAAGCCTAGGAAGACACATGATGACGTGGCGCTTCTGGTATGCTCTGTTTTTTTCCTAAAATTTCGTTTTCAAATCTTGTAACTCGAATAACTTTTACATACGAACTCGGATTTGGAAGCGGTTTGTTTTGCCGGGATCGTATTGAAATTCCCGACATTTGACGCCAGCTTTGGACGAATTCTGAAACCGTTTGAATTTGGGTTCTAAATTGGATTTTAAATCGATTTAAATTCAAAGGTGAGTTTTTTAACCCATTCACAACTTCTAAAATTTCTTATGTTAGTTAATTTAAATTGGTGATGTGATTAGGAATTTATTTATTGTACGTTGGTATTTAAATCGTCATTCTAGTTAATTTGAATTTATTTTGAGTTAAATAGTCATTTAATTTATTATTGAATTTAAATAGCCAGTTAAATACCTGTTATCGATAATTAGTTATTGGGTGTAACCCACTTCTCTCTTCCACAAAATCTATATTTCCCGGCGGCAAAAGAATATCTTTTTGAGATTTGAAGACACCAAAAGAAGGTAAGATTCATAAGCACTACTAAATTTGTTCAATGTTTTGCGATTTAGTCTAACTCCAACATTGATATTTTCAAGAATGGATAATTGGGAGATTGACGACGAGACGATGATGAAAATGTATGAAGAATTTGAACAGCAACGAGGCTCTGCACCGGTTAATGAAGAAAATGTTGCGGTTGATTTCGTCCCTGAGACGCAGGTTGAAAACTTGCCCCCCTCTAGGGTTGGCGGTACATCGACATTGGCCATGGATAGCGGTGAATCAAAACATCAATCACTTCATGGAAAATTAATGGATGTGCTTGCTTGTCGTAAGACTAACAATGCTAGTACAAGCCGGACACCGCCTCGGGTACTTTGTTATTGCGGAGATGAATGTAAAATGGTTGTGTGTCAGAATGAAAGGAATGCGGGCCGTCGTTTTTACCGTTGTGAATCGTACGACGATAATAAGATACGTCCAAACGATGTTGACTGTTGTAACTTTTTTAAATGGAAAGATCCGGAAATGTGTCCGAGGGGAGTTGCATATGCTCTTCAGATGCAAGCGGAAAACGCCCGTTTGGAGAAATTGAACGTACAGTATCGCATTGCATTACTGAATAAGAGAGTACCATTCGATAAGTTGAGTCCTCGTACGTTGTGGGGGGAGAAGTAAACACAAATTTAGGTGTTTATTTATATGTAATTCAATTAAGTATCGTTGAACATGTATTCTGACGATTGCATATGGTTACGTATCACGTAGCAGTTAATTTTTCTCAACGTACTATGTATCGGTAGCTTTCATTTATATGTAATTCGATTATGTATCGTTCAACAGGTATTGTAAAGATGTGTGTAACACTAACTTACATTTGGATATGTTTACGTATCACATAACAATCATCATCACAAAGAACATAGCAAATGAAATAAAAACACAAACTGTTCTTACATAAACAACATACGGCTTACAAACATCAAACCAATAATAACACGCATACGTAAACTAAATAACTGAATTACAACGACTCCTTTTGTGACCGTGCATACCACATTTACTGCATCTATTAGGCCTTGGAGGCTGCACCTCGTCCATAACGCATTTAATTCTAGTTGACTTAGGCCTTCCTGGAGCTCGCCTTGCGGGAGGTGGAAGTACCATTTGACCTTCGTGTGGAGACCAATACCTTTTATCGCGTACTGGATGAAATTCTGCAGAGTATGCCGCTAGGTAATTCTGAACAGAGTATCAATGTGATGCAAAATCATGATGAGCTATGTTTGCCCCATTGGCCACCGACGAACAAGCAGCCATCGCATGGGCGCAAGGGAAATGCTGTAGTAATGGGATGTTGCATGTACATGAACACGTGTTACCATCGATTATAACTTTGAATTCATCGTCGAAGTAATGAATCACTTGCCATTCAATTTGACTGAAACGGACAATCCGACAACGTCTAGCTTCGCTTGCTCTCTCCGCTATTTTTGCTTACCATTTTGACGTTACACGAAGTGTGGAATTCTTAGCTAACTCTCTTCTTTGGCAAAAGTAATCAACGGATCGATAGAAGGTATGTGCAACAAGTGCTCTAATAGGCAAAGATCTTGCACCCCTAAGTACACCATTAAAACTTTCTGTCGTATTAGTCGTCATAACATGAAAACGACCAACATCATCTTTACATAATGCCCAATTTTCCTCCTTTCCACCCAAACTTCTCTCTATCCATTTGTGTGCTCTTATACTGCTGGTTTTAATTTCCTCATGAATCTTTAAATACTCAATCTCCTCAGAGGCACATGTAGCAGCGTAGAATAAACCGGTCAATCGTTTGTCTCTAAAACCCGCTGCTTGAAAATTTGCTTTCAAATGTCTGGCACAATATCTATGTTTATGTGCGGCTAGCCATTTGCTCTGCAACGATATAGGTATTCCTTTCATTCTATCAGAAATGAAAGTAATACGACGATTGTTCACGCTGTGAATGAACCTTTGCATGCATGCGAAAAACCAACCCCAACTATCAATGGATTCGGACTCAACGATGACAAATGCCAAGGGAAATAGCTGATCATTTGCATCAACGGCTGTTGCAACAAGTAAGGTGTCTTTGTATTTTCCACATAGATGTGTACCATCTATGCAAAGCAAAGGTCGACAATGGACAAATCCCTCAATACATGGCCCAAATGACCAAAATGCACGATCAAAAACTCCATACTCATCAGTAGCTACATGTCCTACACTTCCGGGATTTGTTTTGCATATTTCACCAAAGTATTGTCGTAGGTTGGAATATGACCCTGCCCAATCGCCGTAAATTCGTTCAACAGCCTTGCTCAATGCTCTTCATGCTTTCAGATAGCTAATTTTAATAAATAATTGTTCCTCCCTTGGAACTTGCACCGTTCCGGCTGTAATGTTCAAATCAGATTTCACGAAAGACATGATCTTCGATACCATAAAGGATGATGTGGCTTGCCTATGATTTGAGTTCGCTGTAGGGTTAACACATGTATGATCACTAGGATATTTTTTTATAACCCACCATCCAGCCTGTGTCTTTTTTGAGTCAATAGCATGTATTCTCCAAGGACAACTGTCCTCGACGTTGCAAATGGCGGTATATTTTGCTTTGTTCGACCTTATTGGCTTAAAGGACACCGCATGTAAGATTGACCATTCTGATAGCTGTTGCAGAAATTTAGCTTTACTCTCAAACACCATGCCAACTTTGAAACCAGTCTGTACGCTGCAGGATAGAAATAATTCGCTCTTGAAGTTTACATTTGCTACAATCGACCTAGCCATAATTTGTGCACTGCACAAATCATCATCCAACGGTATCTCCATTTCCGGTTCACCATTGTCGACACAATCTTCTTCTGCACCTCCAAAATCATACCCTAGTGGATCATTGTTTACTTGTATATTTTCCACCCAGGTTGTATCAACCTCTGGTATTGACACAACAGACATACTATCAAGTGCAGGAACATCTACAACTTGTACATCTTCTTCATCTTCTACATCCATATCATCATTCCGCATAGTTTGACCTGCTGGTTCATTTGGCGGTTGAACGTATGACTGTGTAGTAGTGTTATTTGCTGTGTAGTAGTGTTATTTGCTATGCAGCTGCAGTAAATTAATACACCATTTTTAGTTTATTTCTTTATACCAACGATTTTGCAACATATTGAAATATTTAACATACTTTTGGCTTAAATGGTAAAATTCTGGCCGAGTTGGCTGCATTCGTTCATTTGTACGACTACTCGATGCTCTAGCACTTTTTTGAGTGGAATTCTGAATTGGAATAAAACTGCACGGGAATACAAATTAGGTTTAATAATTATATAAATTCAATAAATCATAACTCTATGTAATCACGGCTAAACGATACCTCTGACTCATTCGTGGAAAGTTGCCATGCGTTAAATGTGGATAGGTAAATTGGACATTTGACTGCAAACTCATGAATGACTGAAAAGCATAATACATTTGTTGTCGCCCGTATTGCGATATGTGCTGAGTCGGATTGCTAAAACTAGGTGACGGAATTCCTTGACCAGTACTCATGCTCCCCACCATTCTAGAATATTCTTCAACGCCAAAATTTGTTACGGGTGCCGGTGTTGGTTGTTCTGCAACCGATCTCCTTTTTTTCCCAACAAACAACTCAATAGATTTGGTCGATGCAGCAAACATTAATTCAACATCCTCGTCGTCAACAATTTTGAGTGCTTTGGACCAGAATCTGTTGCCAATTGCAAACTATTTCAATCTCGTACTCTTCCTGTTTTATCTTTGTTGCTTTATAAACCGACTCTTTCAAATGCTTAAAAGTAGATCCTTTTCGAACTTTAGCCGGTTTGTAAGATCCAACAAGATATTTTTCCACACATTAAATCGTCAATAACTAATTCACCATCAAAATAGCATATAGTTGGAATATAACTAGGAGCCATTCTACATCAAGCAAAAAAGAATTTAGTTTGCAAACTAAATTCAAAACTTAGGGTTTCTACTGCATACCTTAATTGGATTCGACCGTACAGCGTTTTGTTATGCTTGAGGTAGATCTTAGAAATATACTACTTTTAAGAATATTACACGAAATATTTCTGGGTTTGGGCAAAAATTTCGAAATAGAGGGTATTTGAGGTTTTTGGAAAAGGAGAGAAAGGGTTTAGAATGAAGGAGCAAGAAAGGGGCTCTGGTTTTGTTGCACAGTTCCGAAAGGGCGACTTTTGGGCTTTCCAAAAATCGCCTGTTTGTTTTATAACAAACAGGGCGACTTTCCAAAAGTCGCCCATATTGCATGTTAAAATAAAAAATATACTGACGACTTTTGAAAATTCGCCAATATGTTTCGGCCAGCTCGGAGCTGAGCTGGGCAAAACAGGGCTAAATTTGATATTAGTTTTGATACTGGGCTATTTGCGATAATTAGTTTCAAAACGAGGCTAAATGGAAAAAAAATCCTAAAAAAAAATTAATTTTACCATTTTGGTTGGTACAATAGTCGTATGTATATTGAATTGCGGTTCTTTATTATTTATTAGAAACATTAATAAATATTACTTAATTGAATTTATCCATTCATTTAAACAGTTTAAATTTTGACTTATGTAATTGACCTAAATGTATAGACTTAGAATATAAAATGGTACAAGTTAAGCAATGGATAATCTGTTGTAAATAATTATATTGAACTTTTAAATTTGAAACGCACGTTGCAGATTGTTTGGTTCAAGCGAGCAAGAAATTCTTTGAATTTGATATTATTCAATGGATAGACAGAATACACGCCCTCAGCCGTGCTCATTCGTTGAATCTGACTCATCAAATTACAATTCTGTCCTAACTCAAAAGAACAAACCCTAGTTTCGTCATCAAAACCATGTTCTGCCGAAAGGAGACCGGAGGCAAAGCGAAGAATGGGAAGGAAACAGAAACGAACCGAATGGACCCAGTATCATGTCAGTCAGAAATCGGTGAAGGTCATTTTTCAGTTCCCGTTGATTTGAGTGCGATCAGGATCGTTTATTTGGTTTAATTCGGCAGTGGAAAATTTGTGCCTTTTTTGTGAAGCTGCTTCCTTCTATTGTGAGAAAAACCATTCTACAGAATCATTCCAACTGCTGCCATTTCTTGCAGTTTCGTCTTATAATTGCGTTTTAATCTGTTTTTTTCTACAGCTTCGACAATCATTGACTGGAGAGTTTGATTTTGAGGGGTTGTATCAAAAGCTTGCAGACTGCTCCACGTCAGTACGTTAATTTTGTCTCTTTTTCTAATATATCATGGATGTATCAAATAGGTATAGTTACCTTATACGATTACATATGTATTTTCCTGATTTAAATATGTAAATTGGAATGTGAATCATGTCATTAAGCTTAATGACAGATCAACAATGGGAATAAAGAAAACTTAACAAGAGAGAATTAAAGAGAAAAATAATTTTCGTTTTATTACTAAAACTGAATAGATCAATACTTAGATAAATATATATATTAATTAATTTAACTTATTAATAGAATAGACTATAAGTATTTATATTTTTTCAGATTGTATATATCTCAAATAATATATTGGGATTATTAAATAATTCTGAAATTAATGGCGTTAAGTATTATATTTGGTCAATTTATATCTGTTAAATAAATAATAGATGAATTTATAGAAAATTATCATTATTATCTTTGAATTTTAATATGTTAAAATGTTATTTGTAATAAAATATATTAAAATATTATTTTGATTATTTAAAAATAATTATATATTTTATTATTTTCATATTCTAACTATTTAAAATGATATATTTCGTATCAAATTAGTTTTACAAAAATATTTCTAAAATTTGGGAAAACTATGTACTAAACCTATTATTTTATTAATTTATACGTTTTCTTAAATACGTACATAAATTTTATTAAGATATATTACTGTTATTTCCAAAATCTTACGCTTTAAAATATTAGTTTCTAATTTTAGAATAAGTTCAGTTTGTATTCTAAAATTTAGGAAATTATAAGTTAAATATATATTTGACTGATAACCTATATATGTGAAACAATTGTAAGCATTTATTTATGTAATAAATTTGAAAGATGAACATTGAAGTACAAAATCAGCACGGATAAGAATTTCTAATGTAACATAAGATAAAAAATGTGAAACCCAGTGCACGAAGCTCCCGCACGATGCGGGCTTTGGGAATGTCGATGATGTACGTAGTCTTGCCCTCGCATTGGAAAGAGGCTGTTTCCGGAGTCGAATCTGGACGTCCAGATCACCATGTGGATGACCTAACCGTTGCGCCAAAGCTCCACCTCTAATACAACATAAGATGATTAAGGAAAAAGCTAATCTTTTATTTACTACGATTGTGAGTAGTAATAATAAAATAATAGAGCGTATCTCATTCATTGCATGTGGTGATGTCGTAAAAACATAGTATTTATACTTCAAATATATTATTAAAATAAAATTTTGCTATGCAATGTTCGATATATCAGTTATGAATTAAACCTTTTGTTATTGTTTATGCATAAAAATTTTGTTATGTGATTTATATATTTAAAAGAAAAATTCATTTTACCCTTTTTTTAAAGGGTACTTTTGGCACAGGTCCTTATTAAGTTCCAAAATTCACGAAAAGTCATTCACTGAATTTCAGTGTAAATTAGGTCCATGTTTTTTGCAGAGCATGATGCAACTTTTCTTAAAAGTTGCTGACGTTTCCGCAACTTTTCTACACACTGTGAACATAGTGTATGAAAGTTGCTGAAATATCAACACTTATTTATAAAAGTTGCTGACATTTCAGCAACATTTATGTAAAGTGAACACAGTTTATGAAAGTTGCTAAAATATTAGCACTTATTTAAAAAAGTTGCTGACATTTCAACAATAATTTTTCTTCGTTTTCAAAAAATAGGGACCTGATTTACAATGAAACTTTGACAGGGATCCGCTTTACAATATGGAAGTATGATAGGGATGTCTCCCTAATTTTCACTTTTTAAATAAAAACGTGGAATATAAATTGAAACTGTCATCCTTTGTAATTTATTAGAGAAACTAATTAATATTAGTCACTTAAATTGATTTAAATTGTATGGATTTATGGTGTTTGGTAAAATACATAGATTTGAATGTAAAATGATTAGAGAAAAATGATGAAAACTTTGTAAATAACCGTTGAAATCATAAAATTTAAATATATGATTATAAAATCATGGAAAAATTAAGGTAATATTTTGGATAACAATAAATTGATAATTCACATGGATTCAAAAATTTCGAAGAGAATTAAGGGGTGAGGTGAAATTTTTATAACTCCTGAGATGGTTTGTAATTTTTAAACCTTTCTATTATCTAACTGACAATTTATTAAAGTATTGTCATTTTTGTTTTTTATGTGATCCGTATATTTATAAGGATGAAAATTTAGTTTATACCATTTTGTAACAATGAGCGTGATATACTTGTTGCTATTATTGTCCTTATTATTTATTAAATAAATTAATAGATAGTGGTTAATTAAATTTATTTAAGCATATTATAGTTAAATTATTAAATATACATGCTTAAATGTAAATAATATATGAAGACAGAGAACTTTGAAAATAATAGTAGAAATAAAAAGGTGTAGGCTTATGAATGTAAAGCGATAGTATAAAATTAATAAAATATCGTAAACAATTGCAAAAATAATAAATCGTATTGAGTATTTAAAATAGAATATTAATAGATATCTAGAGAAAGTTAAGTAGAGTTGAAAAAAAATGCTAGAATTGATACGAGGGCCAAAAATTCTTTTGCTTTACTATTATTTAATTGATTGGTTTATTTTCGCAAACCGGTATACCGTTCGTTATAAACAAGACAACCATTATATACTAGACTTGACACCTTATTGCACTATGTTGTTGATTGTTTTTGGACTGAAAGGTGCCTTAAATTTCAAAAGCACGACTTTTAATTTTTGCAATCTTGTTTCTTCAATTGTAGAAAACAAGCTACTACTGTTGAATGCTGAAGATTTAAAACATACACTTTCTAAGGTATCATGCTTTTTTCAATGTATTGCTTACGATTATTGTCTATTTTTATTAGCAAGATGTAAGAAGCATACAAGAAGTGCATGGCTAGATAATTGCGAATCGTATAGATGTTCAGTATATTTATGCATAAATGGTGTGGATTTGGACTTGACCTCAATATTGATGGGATGTGTAAAAGTGGTTCGTTGGACGTGTGTAATGATTGAGGCATGGAAATGCATGGCCAATCATGTTTGGATGACCATTCGATTTCAAAAGAAACTAAGAAAGTTAACTTGAAGTTTTACACAAATTGATAGTCGCTAGATCAGATAATTTTAATGGTCAATATCATTGCACGTAACCAATATTTGAACAAAATTAATGAGGTTAATGCCAAATTTAATTTTGATCTTGAAATTACATCAATCTAAGTATTAGATTCACATAAAATCTTATAACATTTTGATTGATTTGCTTCATTTTATTTTTTTATTTTTTTTATTTATCAACATCTTAGAAAGATACACCGAACCAACAACTGGGATATATTAAATGAATTTCTTAAATGCTAATCAAAGTTTCTTCGCACTAGATTTGCTATTATTTAAACTTACAAATGGTAAATGAATTTCCAATGTTATAGGTTGCTCCTACAAAATAGGGTAGGGAAATAACCGATCTATGCCCCATATATCTATGTCTTATGTCTACATAATACACGAACACAACTTTATAAAGTAGCGCTCTCATCGATTAGAGGATCACTCTTTCATTAAAAAACCAGATGAATAAAAAAAACAGAAGATATAAAGTATTAGTTTGAGGTAATCTTGAAGATATAGGTTAATATTTTATATTCAATTTCAGTTCTGTTATGATTGTTATTCGGTGCATCATGGTGAATTTAATATTTTAGAGAGCCACCTCTAGGAATTTCATTAGAAATTATTTTGTTATAGGTAAGTGCATTAATTCTCTTTCATGAATAAATGAGTTAGAGAAGGACATTTCATATTTATAAATTCTGTTAAGTTGATGGGATAACATCGGGTAAATGCAATGAAATGTAACTAATTATTAACGTCGAAACAAAAATGAAATCTATTTTAATAACAATGGTTCTTTCATCTTTACTACCAAAGCACGAATTTCTAAATGACCGAATCATGTTTATTTTTTAGTATTTCCTTAACTTTAAATTATGAAATTAATTTTTTTACCATGTTAATTTCAAATAAACAAAACATCAAATTTAAAAATTCTTAGCGGTGAACAATGAAGATAGATTGAGCTTTACATATCCAACTCTTGTTTCTCCATTAGATAATACAAAATATCGTAGGAGTGAAGAGGAATGTGTTAGTCAGAACTGGATTGGAGATTCAGTTGATGACGTCGAAGGTGAAATCACCTACAACTGAGAACGAGAGAAGCGGGTAACTTCTAATTTGACACTTATGATTCCGAAGGTTTCGTGTAAATTCAATCATTTTGAAGACCTAACCGAAGAGGAAATCCTACGAGAGCTGAGATTTTCACTTGTTGATATGTCAGCTCCAATCCGTGAGAGAGTGGAGCTAGTTCGTGTGTTGATTTTTATAAGTCTATTGAGAAAGAAATAATATGCATATCATTTTGCATATATTTTATTCCATAACGTGTGCTGTATTTTTTTCTTGTAATCTCATGCAAATGCAATGCAGTAATTTATGCATTTTCATATTGAAAATAATGAACAAACGTGATTACTTTTCTTATTACCATAAGTTCCTTCTCAATGCTCCGAACGACCTTCCGTCTTTTTCGTAGTGAAGAACACATAATTCTCTTCAAAATGACATATAATTTGAATCGTAGAATCCCAACACTCCACCTCGATTCTCGTAGAATTTCATTTTCAATTAGGTTTTCAAAATATTGTAATTAAAATGTAACCGTTGGAACCACAAGTACCAAACTAGAAGGTACTTCCTCCTCTCATTCTCCTTCGTCGGTGAGTTAACCTTCGTTGCCATCGATCAAATCTTTAATCTAGTTCTGCTCAACACATACCTCGTTCATTTCTGTGACATTTGCATTATCTAAAGAAGAAACATGAGTTCGATTTGTAAAGCTCAATCTTCATTGTTTGCCGCTGAAGATTTGTTGATTTGATGTTCTGTTTATTTAAAATTAAATGGTAAAAAAATTAATTTCATTTTTTGACGTTGAGGTAACTAGTGCGAACCCAGCTACGCACGCGGTACGTTAAAAATAATATTAACTAAATTAGTAAATTATTAATGTGCTAAAATGGCGTATCCATGTCAAATTAAATTTCATTGTTAAATAATAGCAGCATATAGTGAATTTGTCACATTGAAAATGTTGAACTAAATGAACTTCGAATATTAAAACGTTGAGCGATAACTAAATTATGCATGACATACTGAAGTAAAGAGCGTATGATATATAAATTTTGTACCATCAAGGGAAGATTCCTTGAATTACTTTCATCGACGTTACAAATAGTGGAAACCATCATTATTGATCTACTATAAAGAAAAAAACAAATGGAAAGCAAACTAATATTATTCATCTATTCTACTTTCTTTATTTAGCTACGTCATTGAGTTACTTTAAATAATAAAAAAATCAACAAATAAAAGTTAGAAAACCGTAATTCTTGACCGCAAGAGGATTGGAATTTATTTTGTTGCAAAACTCGGGTTTTTTGATGATATCTACATTGAACTCGTTAAGATTGAAAATTTATTTGCCTTCGATTAAAGACAATTTCCATATACGTGCAATAGAAAAGGAGGAATATCACATCCAATACAATTTTTTTGATAAAAAATATATATAATGCACACGCTCAATTTATCCCTTGAACTTTAGCCTTCATTCATAATTATCAAATATGTAAATTATAAAATCAAATGAACAATTATAAACTCGAAAGAGATGAGTGGATGCTTGATTAACAAGATAACATGGAAGTACATATTTATGTCTTATATGAAAAAATGCATAGTAGAAAAATAATTGAAGGTTGAAAATGTAGAGGCAAAACCATTGTTTCAAATTTAAAGGTGCTACAAAATAGAAGAATCACAAAGAAATGAAAGAGATGGCGATGGATTGATATTTATTTTGCAAAAAAAACGAAAAACTCGTTGTGCGCAGGATATTTATATTCAAATCGTACAAGGATTAAGGAGCAAAATAATAATAATAATAATAAAGATTAAGAAAATAAGAGTTGAGTAGAAATAAGAAAAGAAAAATCAAGATATTTATGCATTGTTTATATTAGTTTTTTTCACTATTTATATTGTTATTTTCACGTTACTACCATATTGTATTTCACATTAAATGATATAGTTTTGTGCTCTTTCCTTTCCACGCCATCATTGTTATAGTAATGCTCTCAATATACTGCATCGTTTTGACCATATTCATTTTCCTCCCTTGCTCACAGCATTCTATTATATCACATTTTATATTATATTTTTTAAATAATGTTATACCTCCTACTTCCATAATACCTAAATTTTCTCATATTTAACTTATTTTAATGTTTACAAATTATTACGCACGTAGACTGCTTATATGAGTGCACAAAAAATGATCGAAACTTTTAAAGTTCATGTACTGTATGTGAATACATAAAAATATCAATTACTATATTAATTTGCACGATTTAATTAAAACATACTCTATTTGGGAATATGGTAGGTGGAGTTATACCATCATTTAACAAAATGATAACTACTAAAGTATTTAACATGATTTATTCTCTCACGTTCTTATGAATTAACTAATATTTTGAACATTCTCACATACACATCTTACACTACTATTTTGACATACTGATTAGTTTTGTACACTTTCCTTTCCACGCCATCATTGTTATAGTAACGCTCTCAATTTACTGCATCATTTTGACCATATTCATTTTCCTCTCCTTCTCACAACTTAATATTATATTGCGTTTCATATTATATTTTGTTAATACCGTAGTTATACCTTCTACTTCCATAATTCCTAAATTTTCTCATATTTAACTAATTTTAACGTTTACAAATTATCGTGCACGTTGACTATTTATATGAGTGCACAAAAAAAGTCTAAAACTTTTTAATGTTCATATATTAAAAAAAGTCTAAAACTTAGAAATATTAATTACTATATTAATTTACACGATTTAGTTAAAAACATACTCCATTTGGTAATCTGTTTGGGAATATGGAAGGTGAAGTTGTAACATCGTTTAAAAAAATGGTAATTACGACAGTATTCTAACATGATTTATTCTTTCCCATGTTCCTACGAATTAATGAATATTTTAACATTCTCACGTACACATCTTACCACTACTATGTTAACGTACTAATTGACTTGTCTTGAAATATAAGCGGCATCTGAAATGGTCAAGCATCGTTCATGGTGAAGTAGATGACAGTGTAACATCTCCAAGCACGATTCACATAGGAAGTTGTTGATACACGAAGATTTTTGATCAATGACAATGTATAAAGGAAGAGATATATGCAAGATAGAGGAAGATCAATGAAATATAAACTTGAGTATGATTTTTATATATATAGGTTTATTTGTTAAAATCTATCCTCAAGAATTGCACAAACACAAGAACACATTCATTATACTTTAATTTTTCACTGTGCATACTTCAATTCTTCATAATGCATAAATTCATATGTCAGTCGACCGAACTGAATTTACCAGTCGACTGAACTGGCAAACATGTACAAATATGCACAGTTTCAGTCGACTAAATTTTCTGCACAGTCGACTGAAAATTTTCCAGAAAGATTCTTACTATAATTTCAGTCGACTAAAATTTCTGTACAGTCGACTGAATTTGAACCTGCGAATTTTGCATGAAAGGGCACCTTCTTCTTTCCAAGAGTTGCGACCATTCCTCAATAGAAATGGAAGCTTCTCTTATCTACAACCCTTGGCAATACATGCATCCTTTTTACAACTATAAATACATGATTCAAACATCATTCAAGACATCGAATTCTCTTACTCTAATCTATCTATTTCTTGATCATATTTTCTAAACATTATCAAAGCAATCACTACTCCCTTTGCTTGAATCACTATTTATATTTAATATATTTGATTCATAGCAAATTCATAATTCCTTAATCTTCACAAACATATTTCATATTCTTGAGGATAAGATTATAGGAACATTGTACTACAATAGACTCATTCGTGTTATAAAGAACACAACTAGTCAAAACTTGTTTAGCATTGAGGTTTGAAGTCCTCTTAGGTAGTTTGAGGCAAAGAAATCCCGTTCGGTTGTTCGGGTAAGTTGTGAACCTATTCCTCCGGGTTAAGAGAGGGTTTTGTAGTTAGTGAAATACCTAAGTGAAGCTTAGGGACTTGACGTAGGACAAGTGGTCCGAACCAGTATAAAATCTTGGTGCGTTTTTTTTTCTTTCCATATATACATTAACCATATAGCTATTCCATATTACACGATCCTACCGTATAGCTTCTTTCAATTGGTATCAGAGCCTGGCCGTCCTATAACCATAACACCGTTATTAGACATATTGATAATATGGAAAATAACGCAAGTACAAGTACAACTTTTGCCTATAACTCTACATTTGTCGAAGGACAATCTACTCAAAGACCCCCTCTTTTCAATGGACTTAACTATAACTATTGGGCTACAAGGATGAGGATTTATATGCAAGCAACTAGCTTCGAAGTATGGAACGCCACTCAAGTAGAGTTCGTTGTACCCACAACCGACTATCCTACATGGACACAAACTCAGAAGAATGAAGCTACTGCAAATGCCAAAGCAATGAATATGCTATTTTGCGCCTTGGATAGAAATGAATTCAACCGAGTTAGCATATGTACTACTGCACATCAGATATGAGATACACTTAGAACCATACACGAAGGCACTAACAAGGTCAAACAAACAAAGATCTCCATGCTAAAGAATCAATTCCAAAACTTTAGAATACGACAAAATGAATCTATCAATGACATGTATTCAAGATTTCAAGACATTCATCATGCCTTAATCGGATTGGGAGAAAAGTTTACGGATTTTGATATTGTATCTAAGGTTCTAAATTCACTCACTGATGAATGGGAAAGAAAGGTGATAGCAATCGAGGAAGCAAACGATCTATCTTCAATGAAACCAGAAGAATTAATTGGAAATCTCATGTCATATGAAGTTAATATGCAAGCTAAGAAAGATCAAGCTCAAGAAAGAAAGAATGTTGCTTTTCACACGGAAAAAGAAGATTCAGAATCGGAAGATGAGGATTTAGCATTCATAGCCAAGAATTTCAAAAAATTCTTAAAATTTAGAAAAGGGAACAAAAACGGATTCAAAAAGAATTTCATGATAAACCTCCTTCCTCAAATATAGAATGCTTTAATTGTCACAAGAAAGGACACATGCAAAAGGATTGCCAAGAACAAAAGAAGGAAAATCAGAAAAGTTTCAACAATAAAAACAAAAAGGATAAATTCAAAAAGAAGGCATTCTTTGTAACATGGGTCGATTCAGATTCATCTTCATCTGAAAGTGATAGTGATAGCGACAATGAACAAGCAAATGTATGCTTCATGGCTCAAGATTCTGAGGTAAGCAATTTAACTTTCGATGATTTAATTGAAGTAAACACTGAACTTTTAAGCACAATAAAAAGTCTTAAAAAGAAAATTAAGGAAATTCGTGAAAATCAAAACAAAGCTGAGTTTGAAAGAGATATGTTACATGATGAAAAGAAAATTCTTGAAGAAGAACTTGAAAAAGTTCAAGAATCTTATTCAAACTTAGAAACTCAATTATCACTTTTAAGTCAAGAAATTGAAACTCAAAAGACTAAGAATGATATAATTGCTTCTGAAAATCATGAGTTAAAAACAAAAATTAGACAAGTTGAGTTAGAAAACAATAGTCTTCAAGCTAGATTAGATAACATTACTAAAAATGTTTCTAACTTTAATAAAGGAAGAGAAAATTTATCTAAAATTTTAGAAAATTCTCAATTCTCTTCAAACAAACATGGATTAGGATATAAAAAGGAAGTAAAAATTTCTAAAAATAAAAAATTTAAAAATTCAAAACAACAAATATTACTTCAAGAACCTATTCAAACAAAAGTAGAAACCATGATAGTCAAAATTTGGATTCCAAAGACTAACAATATTTTAATTAGGAATAAATATATTAAAACATTTATAGATAATGTTCACCATAATAAAAACTATATTTATAAAAAGGATACTAAACCAAATTGGGTTTGGTTTCCTAAACTCTAATTTTTTAGGACCCTATTAAAAGGTGGGTACCAATAATTTCATATCTATTTTCAGGTCCCACTCAAAAAGAAAAAATGGATATTAGACAGTGGTTGTTCAAAACACATGACCGGAGACAAAGATATGCGTACAAACATAACATACTTTGATGGTGGCTCGGTTACCTTCAGAGACAATTCAAAAGGCTATATCATTGGCAAAGGAGATGTGAACAATTACGGTACATCAAAATTACCTTTTATAACAAATGTTTCATTAGTTAAAAATTTAAAACATAATCTACTTAGCATAAGTCAACTATGTGACAAAGGCTTTAAAATATTTTTTTCGGATAATAAATGTAGTATTTTTGATCAAAACCAAAATCTTGTTTTTGAAGGAAATAGAGATAGAAATATTTACGTTTTAAATATGAATATTAATCATAATACAAGTATGTGTCTACTTGCCAAAGACAATGATCCTTGGTTATGGCACAAAAGATTTTGTCATATAAATTTTAAAACTATTAGAAAACTTTCTAAAAATGATTTAGTAAGAGGTCTACCCAAGATAAACTTTAAAATAAATAATCTTTGTGATGATTGTCAAAAAGGTAAATTAACAAAATCATCTTTCAAATCTAAGAAAATTATTTCGACTTCACAACCATTAGAATTATTACATATGGATTTATTTGGACCAACACAAGTTCAATCCATTAATCATAATCGATACGTATTTGTAATAGTTGATGATTTCTCAAGATATACATGGACTATTTTTATGAAAAATAAAAGTGATACTTTTGAAAATTTTAAAACATTTGTCAAAAGAATTCAAAATACTAAAGACTTAAAAATTAAAAATATTCGAAGCGATCATGGAGGAGAATTCGAAAACGAGGATTTTGAAACTTTTTGTAAAAAGAAAGAAATAAATCATAATTTTTCATTTCCTAGAACTCCTCAACAAAATGGAGTTGTAGAAAGAAAGAATAGAACATTACAAGAATGCGCAAGAACATTATTAAATGGATGTTCCTTACCAAAACATTTTTGGGCAGAAGTCGTTGCTACTGCATGTTACGTATTAAATAGAATATCAATTAAACCACTAACTAAAAATACTTCTTATGAACTATTTAATAACAAAAAGCCAAATATATCGTATTTTAAAGTATTTGGATCAAAATGTTTCATTGTAAATACAAAAGATCAATTAGGAAAATTCGATCCAAAAGCTAACGAAGGAGTTTTCGTAGGATACTCAGAACGAAGTAAAGCATATCGAGTATTTAATAAACATAAAAACATAATTGAAGAAACTTTACATATATCTTTGATGAAAATTTTAATAGAAATTTAAGTATAAAAGATGATGAAGAATTGATAAATATAGAAGAAACAAATCTTGAAAATAATAATTTAAGATCCCCTCCTAGAATATTACGAGATCATCCAACTCAAAATATTATAGGAGAAATAAATTCTCAAGTTAAAACAAGAAATCAACTAAATCAAATGAGTCATGTAGCTTTCAGCTTTCATTTCATCAACAGAACCTAAAAATCCTAAAGAAGCATCAACAGATGATTATTGCTATGCAAGAAGAATTAAATCAATTTGAACGTAACGACGTTTGGGAATTAGTTCCCCGTCCTAATAATCAATCAGTATTAGGAACAAAATGGATTTACAAAAATAAAGTAGATGAATTAGGTAATATAACAAGAAATAAAGCTAGACTAGTAGCACAAGGATGTAATCAAGAAGAAGGTATTGATTTTGAAGAAACATTTGCTCCCGTCGCAAGACTTGAAGCAATTCGTATACTTTTAGCTTTTGCATGTTTTCACAATTTCAAACTCTATCAGATGGATGTGAAAAGTGCATTTTTAAATGGTTTTATTAAAGAAAATGTATATGTAGAACAACCTCCTTTATTTATACACGAAAAATACCCAGATCATGTCTATAAATTAAAGAAAGCACTATATGGTCTTAAACAAGCACCTCGTGCTTGGTATGAAAGACTTAAAAGTTATTTAGTAATTTCGGGATTTAAAATTGGAAAAGTCGATCAAACACTCTTTATTAAAGATACTTCAAAAGACATTTTAATAATTCAAATATATGTAGATGATATTATATTTGGATCAACAAATGAAAATTTATGCAAAGAATTTTCAAATATAATGACTAAAGAGTTTGAGATGTCTCATATGGGAGAATTATCATACTTTCTTGTACTTCAAATAAAACAATTATCAAATGGAATTTATAAACCAAGTGAAATATTGTACAAATTTAATTAAACGTTTCGGAATGGAAAACACTTCAGCTAAACCTACTCCTATGAGTACTACTACTCATCTCGATCGAGATGAAAATGGCAAAAGTGTAGATCAAAAATTATATAGAAGTATGATATGCTCCTTACTTTACTTAACTGCAAGTAGACCAGACATAATGATGAGTGTATGCTTATGTGCACGTTTTCAATCTAATCCTAAAGAATCACATTTAAGAGCAGTTAAACGAATTATACGATATCTTAACTACATTAAAGACTTTGGACTTTTTTGTCCAAAAGAGTGTACATTTGAATTAGTATCATTCAGTGATGCTGATTTTGGTGGATCTCGAACAGATAGAAAAAGTACAAGTGATACATGTCATTTTATTGGAAAATCACTTGTATCATGGTTTAGTAAGAAACAAAATTGCGTCTCACTTTCCACCTGCGAAGCAGAGTATATATCAGCCGCATTAGCTTGTACTCAAGTTATATACATGTAACAAACACTCAAAGATTTTAATATAAATTTAACAAATTCTACAATATATTGTGATAACACTAGTACAATAAACTTATCTAAAAATCCAGTTAATCACTCTCGTACAAAACATATAGATATTCGTCACCATTTTTTACGTGACAATATCGAAAAAGGTATAATTAATCTAGAACATATTTCTACCGAAAATCAAATTGCCGATATATTTTCTAAACCCTTATTAGAAAATTCCTTCATAAAACTTCGACGAGAATTAGGGATAATATCCTTTAAAGATATAAATTAAATTTACAGTAGATATATACATATTTCAGTCGACTAAAATTTTTTTTCCAGTCGATTGAATACAAATCAAAAGTTATTCTCAGCTATATTATAAACCTCACATTTTTTTAACTGATTTATTAATAACATGCTTACATTTTTAACAAATTTTTCCTTAATCATTGAATATTTATGTGGTTACAAATCTTAGCTAAACAATAACCATTAATTGTTTAGTCAAATTCTATTATAAATTCTTAAAAAATTAGTTTTTAAAACATCTAAATTTTACAATTAAAAACTTAACAAACTCAAAATGTCGTCTAACAACTCCTACTCTCCAATCAACATCACATCGTCAAGCAAAAACTCTCCAACATCACCAAAACTCCCCACACCAACACCACCACATGAGCTGATGTATAATTGGAAAAATTATCGTACTGGTTACACTCCAGAAACCAAGAAGGCTAAGCCCGGACTTTTTATTTCTCCGGACACGAAAAGAAAGATTGATGAGATTCATCACTTTCAACAACAACAGATTGACCTTCAACGAGAACTATACTTCGAGGAAAAGATTACAGCTAAACGTTTGAACTTCCTAGAGCAAATTGGCTTACGTTTCTGTGGATCAAAGAAGAACGAAGTGGCTGAGCCCCTACCTCGACCCGTCAGTTCATTTGATCCATCTTCATCTTATCGTACACCAAACGATCCCGTCAATCAATGGATGTCTCCTAAGACACCACAATATAGTCCGAATTCATGGGATAGAAATTACATGAAGAATGAAGGAAAGAATAATCCAAGTCCTTCTCAAAAGAAATAATTCAAATATATTATTTGTAACCATTTTTCTTAAAATAAATTGTTTAAATTCAAAAAGAACCTGAAACAACAAAAGTACATGATTCAGTCGACTGAACTTATAAGCCCAGTCGACTGAATGCAAACAGAAAACATTTTTTTATATTTTCAGTCGACTAAATATTTCTGCACAGTCGACTGAAACTTAACAGAAACTCTCGGGAAAATATTCAGTCGACTAAAATCTCTGTTCAGTCGACTGAATTCAAACCTAAAAAGTTTCGGTCTACAATTCAGTCGACTGAACAGACATTTTCAGTCGACTGAACGACCTTTTCCAGGTAAAATTCCCTTTATTTACATCAGTTTTTCACTTCCAAAATCACTTTTTACATCTTCTTCCCCAAATTTCCCCAAAACCCTAGATCTCAAATACTTCCAATCTCCCTCAAATCAAAAGCAAATGGCACCAAAACGATCTAGAGCTTCATCCTCTTCATCCTCCGAGCCCATTGATGCTCAAATTGCTCAATGGCTATATGATGAAGTCGCGATAACCCGATGGAACAAGATGAAGAACTCAAGAATATTCGAGCATTCCTTTGTAGATTTCCAAAGTCTTCACACCTACAATTTCCAAGAGCTCACTGATCGAGCATGCTTAACTCCTCTTCTTGATTTGAAACGGAATGACATTGCCATAAATCATATTATGGTCAAGTTGTTCTACGCAAATCTCAATCTTGGACACCAAACTCCAAGGAATCCAAACGACAGTGTTTGGAGCATGGTCTGCGGAAAGAAGGTTTGGTTTTCTTTGGATCGAATAGCTCACATTTTAGGGTCAACTAATATCGGAAGGAAACTAGAAGAAATAGAGTTCAATCCACAAATTCGTGATAACATAAATCACCAATTTATGGATGATAATATAAATTTCTGAGATTTCAAATATACTTCTCTTCGACCTCGAGCAAGAATTCTACATAAAACTCTAATGAGAACGATCACTCCTCGCACGGGCTCATATGAAATCGTTTACCCAATTAACTATCGAGCTTTATATGCCATCTTTGGCCATATTAAAGTCAATTGGGTACAACTAATCCTTGATGAGTTTCTCTCGTTTCATAATGGTAAAATGCGCACAATTTATTTTGAAGAATATATCATGCGACTTCTCCTCAATGTTGATACACCATTACCGGATTCAGAAAACACAATGGTCCATCAAATAAACCATCGGACCATAAGCCTTATGCAACTCCCTACTCGACCTCCTCGATTTATATCACTTGCCGAATGGGAAGCTAGGCGTCAAGAGCAACAACAACAACCTCTGCCACCTCAACACGAAGAGCATTTCGAACAAGTAGAAGAAATTCGTCTTGTTGACCCGACCTACTCTACCAACCAATCCTTAGGATTATTATCAAGAAATCAACAAATTCTTGATAATCGTCTTAAAAAGGTGGATAATAAGCTTGACAAAATCAAAGGATTTTTTAATAAGCTTTGGGACGCTATCTCGTGCTCAAGCACCACTACCGCTTCAACATCTCGTGGCAAGCGTCCTGCACCAACATTTACATGGACGTCATCCGAGGAGCATACCATTAGCAGCACAAGCGGAGCTAGTGGTGGACAAGGAGGAAGAGCGTATCGACCATCAACAGGAGGACCAGTCATTAGAGAACCAGGAGACAGGGAAGGTTCTTACGATTGGGATAGGGATCAGTAATTTATTTGAGTTGTTCTATTATGTTTCTTGCAACTATGACATTTGAACTATTATGTTTAATGCATTTTTTATGCAATTCTAAGATTCATTCTTTTTGGTTTAAAATGATTGTTTTAATACCATGCAACTACGGTTATTACTTCCTTTTTGTCGATGACAAAAGGGGAGAAAATCTATGGTACTAACTTTGTTTTGTAGGAAAGATAGGTGTACACATTCAGGGGGAGAAAGTTTAAACATCTTTAGAAAATCAAGTATTGTCATCAATCAAAAAGGGGGAGAATGTTGATACCCGAAGATTTTTGATCAATGACAATGTATAAAGGAAGAGATATATGCAAGATAGAGGAAGATCAATGAAATATAAACTTGAGTATGATTTTTATATATATAGGTTTATTTGTTAAAATCTATCCTCAAGAATTGCACAAACACAAGAACACATTCATTATACTTCAATTTTTCACTGTGCATACTTCAATTCTTCATAATGCATAAATTCATATGTCAGTCGACGGAACTGAATTCTTCATAATGCATAAATTCATATCACTTTCACCTGTATTTTCTAGCAAAGACACTTTTTTTAATATTTTGTTTGAAATGATGCAATATCTAATTATTTTATCTTCATTTACAGCTGTTTAATGATAGATGATTACATTTATTAGTAGGGCGATAACGAATAACCATTCATATTTAATATATTCCTTCTACTTATACATCTCATAACCAACCGCAATCAACATATCATTGAGATTTTAATAGCGCTGATGCTTTATTTTATGCGCATATAATTCTGTTGCAGTTTATTGTTGTTGCTTAGAATACTGATCTCTAAAGCTTACAAATGGAATTAAAATAGTTTCATTTACATTCATTTGATTAGCATGTAGTAAATCATTTTATAATAGTAGGAATTATTTTGCAAGGATCACAAATATTTAATCGGTTTTATTGTTTTTATAATAGTTGTATAGGGCAAGATTATTTTTAATTTAATTAATAATTGTTTCATCAAAGTTTACAAATTCGGAAGAGTGTCATCCTTTATGATATAAAAGATGGGATAATGTATATTTTGATGTAGAAAGTACATATGATGGGCCCTACCTCACATAAGTTGTACAAATTCCCTAAACTTCATATTATCTTTTTTTTTTCCTTAAATAAAGCATAATTTGACCATGTAACACATGCATAACCTGAATGGCATGTTATATATTATGTAGATTGTGTTTATAGGTACCGTTATTTTTTATTCTAAATATTTAAAATGAAATATATTGTTTGAAGTTCGTAAATAACATTATTTTTTAAAATTTCAATAAGTTATTTAGATGAGAGTATCAAATTGTAAGACATGTATAAAAATAATAAAATATAACTAAGGAGGATACTATTTTATTTTTGACTTACTGAAATCGTAAGAAGCTTAATGACAGATCAACCATGGGAATAAAGAGAACTTAATAAGAGAGGATTAAGGAGAAAAATAAATTTTGTTCCATTACTAAAATTGAATAGATCGATACTTAGATAAACATATATATTAATTAATTTAACGTATTAATAGAGTAGATTATAAGTGCTTATACTTTTTCAGATTGTATATTTCTAAAATATAACATTTGGATTATAAAATGATTTTGAAATTAATGGCATTAAGTCTAATATTTCGCCAATTTATACTTGTTAAGTAAATATAAATGAAGTTATAGAAAATCATCATTATTATGTTTGAATTTTAATGTGTTAAAATGTTATTTGTAATAAAATATATTAAAATATCATTTTGAATATTTAAGAATAATTATATATTTTATTATTTTCATATTCTAACTATTTAAAATGTTATATTTCGTATCAAATTAGTTTTACAATAATATTTCTAAAATTTGGGAAAACTTTATACTAAACATATTATTTTATTAATTTATACGGTTTCTTAAAAGCGTACATAAATTTTATAGAGATATATTACTGTTATTTCCAAAATGTTACACTTTAAAATATTAGTTTCTAATTTTAGAATAAGTTTAATTTGTATTCTAAAATTTAGGAAATTATACGTTAAATATATATTTGACTGATAACCTATATATGTGAACAATTGTAAGCATATATTTATGTAGTAAATTTGAAAGATAAATATTGAA
This sequence comes from Allium cepa, assembly GCA_030765085.1. Lineage (NCBI taxonomy): Eukaryota > Viridiplantae > Streptophyta > Magnoliopsida > Asparagales > Amaryllidaceae > Allium > Allium cepa. Next base: position 489,489,160 of record CM060931.1, read on the forward strand.
GTACAAAATCAGCACAGATAAGAATTTCTAATGTAACATAAGATAAAAAGGTGGAACCCAATGCACGATGCGGGCTCTGAGAAGGTCGGTAATTTACGTAGTCTTGCCCTCGCATTGGAAAGAGGCTGTTTCCGGAGTCGAATCTGGACGTCTAGATCACCATGTGGGTGACCTAACCGTTGCGCCAAGGCTCCACCACTAATACAACATAAGATGATTAAGGAAAAAGCTAATCTTTTATTTACTACAATTGTGAGTAGTACTAATAAAATAATAGAGCGTATCTCATTCATTGCATGTGGTGATGTCGTAAAAACATAGTATTTATACTTCAAATATGTTATTAAAATAAAATTTTGCTATGCAATGTTCGATATATTAGTCATGAATTAAACTTTTTGTTATGGTTTGTGCATAAAAATTTTGTTATGTGATTTATATATTTTTATATTTAAAAAGATAAATCCATATTACCGTTTTTTTAAATAAGAACGTGGAATATAAATTCAAACCGCCATTCTTTGTAATTTATTAGAGAAACTAATGAATATTAGTCATTTAAATTGATTTAAATTGTATGGATTTATAGTGTTTGGTTTAATACATAGATTTGAATGTAAAATGATAAGAGAAAATGATGAAAACTTTGTAAATAACCGTCGTACTCATAAAATTTAAATATATGAATATAAAATCATGGAAAAATTAAGGTAATATTTTGGATAACAATAAATTGATAATTCACATGGATTCAAATCTTTTGAAGAGAATTAAGGGGTGAGGTGAAATTTTGATAACTCCTAAGATGGTATGTAATTTTTAAACCTTTCTATTATCTAATTGACAATTTATTAAAGTATTGTCATTTTTGTTTCTTATGTGATCCATATATTTTAATATAAGGATGAAAATTTAGTTTATACCATTTTGTAACAATGGGCGTGATATACTTGTTGCTATTATTGTCTTTATTATTTATTAAATAAATTAATAGATAATGGTTAATTAAATTTATTTAAGCATATTATAGTTAAATTATTCAATATACATGCTTAAATGTAAATTATACATGAAGACGGAGAACTTTGGAAATAATAGTAGAAATAAAAAGGTGTAGGCTTGTGAATGTAAAGCGATAGTATAAAATTAATAAAATATCGTAAACAATTGCAAAAATAATAAATTGTATTGAGTATTTGAAATAGAATATTAATAGATATCTAGAGAAAGTTAAGTAGAGTTGAAAAAAAATGCTAGAATTGATGCGAGGGCCAAAAATTCTTTTGCTTTACTATTATTTAATAGATTGGTTTATTTTCGCAAACTGGTATACCGTTCATTATAAACAAGACAACCATTATATACTAGACTTGACACCTTATTGCACTATGTTGTTGATTGTTTTTGGACTGAAAGGTGCCTTTAATTTCAAAAGTACGACTTTTAATTTTTGCAATCTTGTTTCTTCAATTGTAGAAAACAAGCTCCTACTGTTGAATGCTGAAGATTTAAAACAGACACTTTCTAAGGTATCATGCTTTTTTCATTGTATTCCTTACGATTATTGTCTATTTTTATTAGCAAGATGTAAGAAGCATACAAGAAGTGCATGGCTAGATAATTGCGAATCGTATAGATGTTCAGTATATTTATGCATAAATGGTGTGGATTTGGACTTGACCCCAATATTGATGGGATGTGTAAAGGTGGTTCGTTGGACGTGTGTAATGATTGAGGCATGGAAATGCATGGCCAATCATGTTTGGATGACCATTCGATTTCAAAAGAAACTAAGAAAGTTAACTTGAAGTTTTACACAAATTGATAGTCGCTAGATAAGATAATTTTAATGGTCAATATCATTGCACGTAACCAATATTTGAACAAAATTAATGAGGTAATGCCAAATTTAATTTTGACCTTGAAATTTACATCAATCTAAGTATTAGATTCGCATAAAATCTTATAACATTTCGATTGATTTGCTTCATTTTATTTTTTATCTTTTTTTATTTATCAACATCTTAGAAACATACACCGAACCAACAATTGGGATATATTAAATGAATTTCTTAAATGCTAATCAAAATTTCTTTGCACTAGATTTTCTATTATTTAAACTTACAAATGGTAAATGAATTTCCAATGTTAATAGGTTGCTCCTACAAAATAGGGTAGGGAAATAACAGATCTATGCCACCATATATCTACGTCTTATCTCAATATAACACACGAAGACAACTTTATAAAGTAGCGCTCTCATCGATTAGAGGATCACTTTTTCATTAAAAAACCAGATGAATAAAAACAAAAGATATTAAGTATTAGTTTGAGGTAATCTTGAAGATATAGGTTAATATTTTATATTCACTTTCAATTCTGTCATGATTGCTATTCGATACAACGCGGTGAATTTAATATTTTAGAGAGCCACCTCTAGGAATTTCATTAGAAATTATTTTGTTATAGGTAAATGCACTATTTCTCTTTCATGAATAAATGAGTTAGAGAAGAACATTTCATATTTATAATTTCTGTTAGGTTGATGGGATAACATCAAGTAAATGCAATGAAATGTAACTAATTATGAACGTCGAAACAAAAATGAAATCTGTTTTAATATCAATGGTTCTTTCATACTACCAAAGTACGAATTTCTGAATCACCGAATCATGTTTATTTTTTAGTATTTCCTTAACTTTAAATTATGAAATTAATTTTTTTGCCATGTTAATTTCAAATAAACAAAACTTCAAATTTAAAAATTCTTAGTGGTGAACGATGAAGATAGATTGAGCTTTACATATCCAACTCTTGTTTCTCCGTTAGATAATGCAAATATCGTAGGAATGAACGAGGAAGGTGTTAGTCAGAACTGGATTGGAGGTTCAGTTGATGATGTCAAAGGTGAAATCACCTACGACTGAGAATGAAAGAAGCGAGTAACTTCAAATTTGACACTTATGGTTCCGAAGGTTTCGTGTAAATTCAATCATTTTGAAGACCTAGCCGAAAAGGAAATCCTACGAGAGCTGAGATTTTCACTTGTTGATATATCAGCTCCAATCCGTGAAAGAGTGATGCTAGTTCGTGTGTCGATTTTTATTAGTGAAAGAGTAACTGTTTAAGGGGAATCGTTAGAGGACAAGATTGAAGATTTGTTTTCAAACTTCGATTGGGATGATTTTGATGTAATTCTTGTTAGGGATATTGAATTTCATTGGAATGACTTTGATGTAATTCTTATTGGGGATATTAATTTTCGTGTATAGCGTGAGTGATTTTTTCCTCTTCATAAACTAGTTATTGATGTTGCCGAGTATAATGTACTCAAAACTGATTCATCATTTGTTTTTAGCTGATTCGACCACTAATACACACATCAGTTTTGAGTACATCAACATCGCTATGAAGAAGAAAAATCAGATTCACTCAATACACGAAGTTTAACACCACAACAAGAATTACCTCAAATCCATCCTAATCGAAGCTTCAAAGCGGATCTTCAGTCTTGTCATTCTTCGACGATTCCTCTTAAACAGTGACTCTTGTACTAATAAAAATCAACTTAAGAGTTTGCTCCATACTTTCACGGATTGGCGATGATATACCAACAAGTGGAAATCCTTGTTCTCGTAGGATTTCCTCTCCAGTTAGTTCTTCAAAATGATTGTAATTACAGTGTACCGTTGGAACCACAAGTGCTAAACTAGAAGTCACTTCCTTCTTTCGTTCACCTTTGTCCGTGATTTCACCTTCGATGCCATCAACCGAATCTCCAATCCAGTTCTGCTAAACACCTGCGTCGTTCATTCTTGTAATATTTGCATTATTTAAAAAAGAAACTTGAGTTTGATTTATACTTGCTCAACCTATCTTCATTGTTCACGGTTAGAGATTTGTTGATTTGATGTTCTGTTTATTTGAAATTACATGGTAAAAAAATTAATCTCATATTTTGGTGTTGAGGAAACTAGTGCGAAGTTGTTGTATATACACGGCATGTTAAAAATGTTGTGCAAAAACTGCATAAATGCCGAAAACTAATAAACAAGATCCTGATGTGCCAATTTGAACATTACTCAATCTAGCAACAATTATTCTACTCCAAATAAATAGTAAATAACTATAAAGAAGAAAAAGAGATGCACAATATTTATACTGGTTCCACTATCATCAAGACGGTGTACGTCTAGTTCAATGGAGAGAGATTTTATTACTCATGAGAGATTTTCAAAAGATTACAAGATAAAAGTTTACATAGCAAAGCCTTATATTAGAGTTAACAAAAAGAGACTCCATTAGGGGATCGATGACCGAATGCCAGGACGAGTTTACAATGAAGTCCACCCTCAACGTATAACCAGTGCAAATCCATGAGAGTCGTAGATTAAATTACCAAGATATGGTAAGAAGATAATGATGACAATTTACAATTGTAACAAATGGTGTAAGCATAGCAAGTAATTCACTAATTCCTTTAATTAACAAAGATGTAAATGAATAATCCTAAAGCAATAAGTCTACCGAGAAAGAAATAATATGCATATCATTTTGCATATATTTTATTCCATAACGTGTGCATGTATTTTTTTCTTGTACTCTCATGCAAATGCAATCCAATAATTTATGCATTTTCATATTAAAAATAATGAACAAACGTGATTACTTTTCTTATTACCATAAGTTTCTTCTCAATGCTTCGAACGACTTTCCGTCTCTTTCATAGTGAAGAACACAAATTTCTCTTTAAAATGACATATAATTTGAATCGTAGAATCTCAACACTCCACCTCGATTCTCGTAGAATTTCCTCTTCAGTTAGGTCTTCAAAATATTGTAATTACACTGTACCACTGGAACCACAAGTGCCAAACTAGAAGGTACTTCCTCCTCTCGTTCTCCTTCGTCGGTGAGTTAACCTTCGTTGCCATCAATCGAATCTTTAATCTAGTTCTGCTCAACACCTACCTCGTTCATTTCTGTGACATTTGCATTATCTAAAGAAGAAACATGAGTTCGATTTGTAAAGCTCAATCTATCTTCATTGTTTGCCGCTGAAGATTTGTTAATTTGATGTTTTGTGTATTTAAAATTAAATGGTAAAAAAAATTAATTTCATTTTTTGACGTTGAGGTAACTAGTGCGAACCCAGCTACGCACGCGGTACGTTAAAAATAATATTAACTAAATTAGTAAATTATTAATGTGCTAAAATGGCGTATCCATGTCAAATTAAATTTCATTGTTAAATAATAGCAGCATACAGTGAATTTGTCACATTGAAAATGTAGAACTAAATGAACTTTGAATATTAAAACGTTGAGCGATAACTAAATCATGCATGACATACTGAAGTAAGGAACGTATGATATATAAATTTTGTACCATCAAGGGAAGATTCCTTGAATTACTTTCATCGACGTTACAAATGGTGGAAACCATCATTATTGATCTACTATAAAGAAAAAAACAAATGGAAAGCAAACTAATATTATTCATCTATTCTACTTTCTTTATTTAGCTACGTCATTGAGTTACTTTAAATAATAAAAAAATCAACAAATAAAAGGTAGAAAACCGTAATTCTTGACCGCAAAAGGATTGGAATTTATTTTGTTGCAAAACTCTGGGTTTTTTTGATGATATCTACATTGAACTCGTTAAGATTGAAAATTTATTTGCCTTCGATTAGAGACAATTTCCATATACGTGCAATAGAAAAGGAGGAATATATCACATCCAATACAATTTTTTTGATATAAAAAAATATAAAATGCACACGCTCAATTTATCCCTTGAACATTTGCCTTCATTCATAAGTATAAAATATGTAAAATATAAAATCAAATGAACTATTATGAACCCGAAAGAGATTAGTGGATGCTTGATTAACAAGATAACATGGAAGTACATATTTATGTCTTATATGAAAAAATGCATAGTAGAAAATTAATTGAAGGTTGAAAATGTAGAGGCAAAACCATTGTTTCAAATTTAAAGGTGCTACAAAATAGAAGAATCACAAACAATGAAAGAGATGGCGATGGATTGATATTTATTTTGCAAAAAAAAAACGAAAAACTCGTTTTGCGCAGGATATTTATATTCAAATCGTACAAGGATTAAGGAGCAAAATAATAATAATAATAATAATAATAAAGATTATGAAAATAAGAGTTGAGTAGAAATAAGAAAAGAAAAATCAAGAAGATATTTATGCATTGTTTATATTAATTTTTTTCACTATTTATATTGTTATTTTCACGTTACTACCATATTGTATTTCACATTAAATGATGTAGTTTTGTGCTCTTTCCTTTCCACGCCATCATTGTTATAGTAATGCTCTCAATTTACTGCATCGTTTTGACCATATTCATTTTCCTCCCTTGCTCATAGCATTCTATTATATCGCATTTTATATACGCACGTAGACTGCTTATATAAGTGCACAAAAAATGATCGAAACTTTTAATGTTCAAGTACTGTATGTGAATACATAAAAATATTAATTACTATGTTAATTTGCACGATTTAATTAAAACATACTCTATTTGGGAATATGGAAGGTGGAGTTATACCATCATTTAACAAAATGATAATAACTAAAGTATTTAACATGATTTATTCTTTCTCATGTTCCTATGAATTAACTAATATTTTGAACATTCTCACATACACATCTTACCACTACTATGTTGACATACTGATTAGTTTTGTACACTTTCCTTTCCATGCCATTATTGTTATAGTAACGCTCTCAATTTACTGCATCGTTTTGACCATATTCATTTTACTCTCCTGCTCACAGCTTAATATTATATTGCGTTTCATATTATATTTTGTTAATACCGTAGTTATACATTCTACTTCCATAATTCCTAAATTTTCTCATATTTAACTAATTTTAACGTTTACAAATTATCGTGCATGTAGACTATTTATATGAGTGCACAAAAAAGTCAAACTTTTTAATGTTCATATGTTAAAAAAGTCTAAAACTTAGAAATATTAATTGCTATATTAATTTGCACGATTTAGTTAAAAACATACTCTATTTGGGAATATGGAAGGTGAAGTTGTAACATCGTTTAGAAGAATGGTAATTACGACAGTATTCTAACATGACTTATTCTTTCTCATGTTCCTACGAATTAATGAATATTTTAACATTCTCACATACACATCTTACCACTACTATGTTAACGTACTAATTGGCTTGTCTTGAAATATAAGCGGCATCTGAAATGGTCAAGCATCGTTCATGTTGAAGTAGATGACAATGTAACATCTCCAAGCACGATTCACATAGGAAGTAACTACTTTTGTCAAGTATTGCGTGCTGAGATATTCACCCATCTACTTAGGTAATTATAAAGCTACCATATTACTTTCACCCATATTTTCTAGCAATGACATTTTTTTTTAATATTTTGTTTGAAATGATGCAATATCAACACGTGGCCTAATTATTTTATCTTCATTTAAAGCTGTTTAATGATAGATGATTACATTTATTAGTAGGGCAATAACGAATAACCATTCATATTTAATATATTCCTTCTACTTATACATCTCCAACCGCAATCAACATATCATTGAGATTTTAATAGCGCTGATGCTTTATTTTATCCGTATATAATTCTGTTGCATTTTATTATTGTTGCTTAGAATACTGATCTCTAAAGCTTACAAAATGGAATTGAAATAGTTTCATTAACATTCATTTGATTAGCATGTAGTTAATCATTTCATAATAGTAGGAATTATTTTGCAAGGATCACAAATATTTAACCAGTTTTATTGTTTTTATAATGGTTGTATAGGGAAAGATTATTTTTAATTTAATTAATAATTGTTTCACCCAAGTTTACAAATTCGGAAGAGTGTCATCCTTTATGATGTAAAAGATGAGGTAATGTATATTTTTATGTAGAAAGTACATAAGATGGGCCCTACCTCACATAAGTTGTACAAATTCCCTAAACTTCATATTGTCTAATTTTTTTCTTAAATAAACCATGATTTGACCATGTAATACATGCATAACTTGAATGGCATGTTATATATTATGTAGATTGTGTTTATAGATACCGTTATTTTTTTTTCTAAATTTTTAAAATGAAATATATTGTTTGAAGTTCGTAAATAACATCATTTTTTAAAGTTTCAGTAAATTATTTAGATGAGAGTATCAAATTGGAAGACATATATATAAATAATAAATATAACTAAGGATGATACTATTTTATTTTTGACTTACTGAAATGGTAAGAAGCAGCTTAATGATAGATCAACCATGGGAATAAAGAGAACTTAATAAGAGAGGATTAAGGGGGAAAATAAATTTTGTTTTATTACTAAAATTGAATAGCTCGATACTTAGATTAACATGTATATTAATTAATTTAACGTATTAATAGAGTAGATTATAAATACTTATACTTATTCAGATTGTATATTTCTAAAATAATATATTTGGATTATAAAATAATTTTGAAATTAATGGCATTAAGTCTAATATTTCGCCAATTTATACTTGTTAAGTAAATATAAATGAACTTATAGAAAATCATCATTATTATCTTTGAATTTTAATATGTTAAAATGTTATTTGTAATAAAATATATTAAAATATCATTTTGAATATTTTAAAGTAATTATATATCTTATTATTTTCATATTCTAACTATTTAAAATGATATATTTCGTATCAAATTAGTTTTACAATAATATTTCTAAAATTTGGGAAAACTATATACTAAACATATTATTTTATTAATTTATACGATTTTATAAAAATGTAAATAAATTGTATAGAGATATATTACTGTTATTTCCAAAATTTTGTGCCTTAAAATATTAGCTTCTAATTTTAGAATAAGTTCAATTTATATTCTGAAGTTTAGGAAATTATAAGTTAAATATATTATTTGATCGATATACCTATATATGTGAAACAATTGTAAATATTTATGTAATAAATTTGAAAGATAAATGTTGAAGTAATATTTTCCTTTCTGAAATAATATTAAGAAAATTCGTGATCTTGTGTGCTTTTGCGCATGCGCATTGATGCATGTGTATAATGATGAGTTCTGGATGTTAAATTACAAAATCAGTACTCATAATTTTTTTTAATGTAACATAAGATGATTAAGGAAAAACCTAATCTTTTTATTTACTACAAGTGTGATTAATAATAATAAAATAATAGAGCATACCTCATTAATTGCACGTGGTGATGTCGTAAAAGCATAATAATCATACTTCAAAAATTATTAAAACATTTTGAATATCTATAAATAATTATATATTTTATTATTTTCATGTTCTAACTATTTAAAATGATATATTTCGTATCAAATTAGTTTTACAATAATATTTCTAAAATTTGGGAAAACTATACACTAAACATATTATTTTATTAATTTACACGTTTTTATAAATATGTACATAAATTTTATAGATATATATTACTGTTATTTTCAAAATTTTACGCTTTAAAATATTAGTTTCTAATTTTAGAATAGTTCAATTTGTATTCTAAAATTTAGGAAATTATAAGTTAAATATATATTTGACTGATAATTTATATATGTGAAACAATTGTAAGTATATATTTATGTAATAATTTTGAAATATAAATATTGATGTAATATTTTCCTTTCTGAAATAAAATATTAACAAAACTCATGATTTTGTGTGCTTTTGCGTATGCGCATTCACAGATGTGCACAATGATGGTTTCTAGACGTTAAATTGCAAAATCAGTACTGATAAGAATTTTAATGTAACATAAGATGATTAAGGAAAAAACTAATCTTTTTATTTACTACAAGTGTGATTAATAATAATAAAATAATATAGCGTATCTCATTCATTGCACGTGGTGATGTCGTAAAAGCATAGTATTCATACTTTAAATATTACTAAAACAAAATTTTGCTATACAATGTTCGATATATCGATCATGGATTAAACTTTTTGTTATTTTTTATGCATATAATTTTTGTTATATGATTTATATAATTTTATATTTGAAAGACAAATCCATATTACCGTTTAAAAAAAATAGAATATGAAATATAAATTGAAATTGTCATTTTTAAAAATTATTAGAGAAATTAATGAATTTTAGTTACTTAAATTGATTTAAACTGTATGGATTTATAGCGTTCGGTAAATTTAAATACATAGATTTGAATGTATAATGATAAGAGAAAAATGATGAAAACTTTGTAAATAACTATTGAAATTATAAAATGTAAATATATGAATATAAAATCATGGAAAATTAACGTAATATTTTGGATAACAATAAAATGATAATTCACATAGATTCAAAAATCGAAGAGAATTAATGGATGAGGTGAAATTTTTATAACTACTGAGATGGTTTGTAATTTTTAAACCTTTCTATTATCTAACCGACAATTTATTAAAGTATTGTTATTTTTGTTTTTTATGCGATCCGTATATTTTAATATAAGGATGAAAATTTAGTTTATACCATTTTGTGACAATGAGCATGATATACTTGTTGACATTATTTTCTTTATTATTTATTAAATTAATTAATAGATAATGGTTAATTAAATTTATTTAAACATACTATAGTTAAATTATTTAGTTAATTTAAATATACAGCCTTAAATGTAAATTATATGTAAAAATCGAGAACTTTGAAAATAATAGTAATTAGAAACAAAAAAGTGCATGCTTGTGAATGTAAAACGATGGTGTAAAATTAATAAAATATTGTAAATAATTGCATAAGTAATAAATTGTATTGGGTCTTTAAAATAAAATACGAATAAATATCTAGAGAAAGTTAAGGAGAGTTGAAAAAATGCTAGAATTGATGTGATGGTCAAAAATTCTTTTGCTTTACTATTATATTTAATAGATTGGTTTGTTTTCACAAACCGATATGCCAGTCATTATAAACAGGACAACCATTATATGCTAGACTTGACGCCTTATTGCACTATATTGCCGATTGTTTTCGGACTAGCAAGGTGCCTTAAATTTGAGAAGCACCGCTTCTAATTTTTGTGATCTTGGTTTTTCAACTGTAGTAAACACACCACTACAGTTTAATGTTGAAGATTCAAAACACACACTTTCTAAGGTATTGTGCTTTTTCCAATGTATTGCTTACGATTAATTTGTCTATTTTTATCAGCAAGATGCAAAAGCATACAAGAAGTGCATGGCTAGATAATTGCGAATCGTATAGATGTTCAGTATATTTATGCATAAATGGTCTGGATTTGGACTTGACCTCAATATTGATTGGATGTGCAAAGGTGGTTCGTTGGATGTGTATAATGATTGAGGCATGGAAATGCATGGCCAATCATGTTTGGATGACCATTCGATTTCCAAAGAAACTGAATAAGTTAACTTGAGGTTTTACACAAATTGATAGTCGCTAGATCAGATAATTTTAATGGTCGATATTATTCCACGTAACCAATATTTGAATAAAATTAAGGAGGTTAAAGCCAAAATTTAGATTCGACCTTGAGATTTACATCAATCTAAGTATTAGATTCGTATAAAACCTTATATCATTTCTATTGATTTGCTTCAAAAAAATTTAATTTTTTTATTCATCAACATCTTAGAAACATACACCGAACCAACGGCTGGGATATGTTAAGTGAATTTCTTAAATGCTAATCAAAATTTCTTCGCACTGGATTTGCTATTATTTAAACCTTACAAATGGTAAACGAATTTCTAATGTTTACTAGGTTGCTCCTACAAAATCTTGTAGGGAAATTACCGATCCATGCCACCATATGTTTATGTCCATCTCTGTATAATACACGAGGACAACTTTATAAAGTATCCATCGACAAAAGATATACAATAGCGCTCTCCTCGATTAGAGGATCACTCTTTCATAAAAAAACTAGAAGAGTAAAAAGAAAAATATTAGTCTGAGGTAATCTTGAAGATATATGTGAGTATTTTTATATTCAATTTCAATTCTATTATGATTGTTATTCGGTACATTGTGGTGAATTAATATTTTAGAGTCACATCTAGGAATTTTATTAGAAATTATTTTGTTATAGGTAAATGCACAAATTCTCTTTTATGAATAATTGAGTTAGAGAAGAACCTTTCATATTTATAATTTCTTTTAGTTTGATGGGATAACATCAACTAAATGCAATGAAATGTAACTAATTATTAACGTTGAAACAAAAATGAAATTTGTTTTAATAATAATGGTTCTTTCATCTTTACTGTCAAAGTATGAATTTCTAAATGACCGAGTCATGTTTATTTTTTAGTGTTTCCTTAAATTTAAAATATGAAATTAATTTTTTTACTATGTTAATTTCAAATAAACAAAACATCAAATCAAAAATTCTTAGCAGTGAACGATGAAGATAGATTGAACTTTACATATCCAACTAATATTTCTCAATTAGATAATACAAATATCGTAGGAATAAACGAGGAAGGTGTTAGTCAGAACTGGATTGGAGGTTCCTTTAATGGCATCGAAGGTGAAATCATCTACAACTGAGAGCGAGAGAAGCAAGCAACTTCTAGTTTGACACTTGTGGTTCGGAAGGTTTCTTGTAAATTCAATCATTTTGAAGAAGAGAAAATCCTACGAGATCCAGAATTTTCACTTGTTGATATATCAGCTCCAATTCGTGAGAGAGTGGAATTAGTTCCTGGGTCGATTTTTATTTATGAAAGAGTCACTATTTAAGGGGAACCGTCAGAGGACAAGATTGAAGATTTGGTTACAAACTTCGATTAGATGTAATTCTTGTTGGGATACTAAATTTCATGTATAGCGTGAGTGATTTCTTCTTCATAAACTAGTTATTGATGTTGCTGAATATATTGTCATTTGTTTTTTAGCCGATTCAACCACTAATACACACATCAGTTTTGAGTACATCAACATACGAAGAAAAATCAGACTCACTCTATACACGAAGTTTAATGCCAAAATAAGAATCACCTCAAATCCATCCTAATCGAAGTTTGAAATCGGATCTTCAGTTTTGTCCTTCTCCGACGATTCCTCTTGGACAGTAACTCTTTTACTAATGAAAATCAACGTAGGAGTTTGTTCCACACTTTTATGGATTGGGATGACATATCAACAAGTGAGAATCCTTGTTCTCGTAGGATTTTCGTTTCAGTTAGTTCTTCAAAATGATTGTAATTACACTCTATTGTTGGAACCACAAGTGCTAAACTAGAAGTTACTTCCACCTTTCGTTCTCCTTCGTCGGTGATTTCACATTCAATGTCATCAACCGAATCACCAATCCAGTTCGGCTTAGCACCTACTCGTTTATTCCTGCAATATTTGCATTATCTAAAGAAGAAACAAGAGTTCGATTTGTACTAGCTCAATCTATCTTCATTGTTCACCGCTAGAGATTTGTTGATTTGATATTCTATCTACTAAACTTGTATGGTAAAAAAATTAATTTCATATTTTGGTGTTGAGGTAACTAGTGCGAATCCATGCTACGCACACGACATGTTAAAAATGTTGTGCAAATATTGCACAAATGCCTAAAAAGCAATATTTGTACTGGTTCCACAATCATTAAGATAGTGTACATCCAGTCCAAAAGAGAGAGACTTTATTACTCATGAGAGAGTTACAAATGAATACCAAAATAATCTCAAAGCCACCAATGCTAAAAAATACTCTCAATCACCAGTCGAATCTCTCTTCTTCCATATATCTTATTTGCCAAACAACAAATTTCATGTGGAAATCAACATAAGACTCTCACATCAACGTTGAGCCATGAAGCATGTATAGTTGCCAAATCCAGTTGCCCCTTCAACATGCTAAACTACTTATCACCAAAATTTCAAGACTGGAACACTCCTCTCTCAATATAGTCTCCTCCATCTTTATCTTTCATATTGCACAAAATCTCATTTTCCATCAAAATGAGTAATAACATAATTACCACTGGATCTACCACTCTTTCTCGAAGCCATTGATGCATAAATTTAACAAACCGCTTGCTCTGATACTAATCTGTTGTACAGAAATTGCACAAATGCAGAAAAAACAATAAGCAAGATCTAGATTTGCCAATTTGAACATCACTCGATCTATCAACAATTATTCTATTACTACAAATAAATAGTAAATAACCATAAAAAAGAAAACGAGATGCACAATATTTATACTGGTTACACTATCATCAAGATAGTGTACGTTCAGTCCAAAGGAGAGATTTTATTACTCATGGGAGAGTTATAAGAGATTACGCGATAAACATTACCTACCAAAGCCCTAAATTAGAGTTATCAAGAAGAGACACTTCATTAGGGGATCGCTGGCTGAATGCCTATGTGGGTTTACAATGAAGTCCACCCTCAATATATTACCAATGCAAATCCATGAGCGTCGTCGATTAAATTACTAAGGTATGGCAAGAAGATAATGTAGACAATTTACAATTGTAACAAATGGTACAAACATAACAAGTAATTCACTCATTTCTTTAATTAGCAAAGATGGAAATAAATAATCCAAAGCAATGCGTTTACTGAGAAATAAATAATATGCGTATCCTTTTGCATATATTTTATTTTTCGTAACGTTTGCATGCATATATTTCCTTGTCATCTTATGCAAATGCAATTCAATAATTTATGCATTTCCATATTAAAAATAGTGAACAAATGTGATTACTTTCTTTATTACCATGACTTCCTTCTCTTTCATAGTGAAGAACACATAATCCTCTTCAAAATGACATATGATTTGAATCGTAGAATTTCAATGAAAAATAATGTTAACTAGATTATTAATGTGCTAAATGGTGTTTCTATATCAATTAAATTTCATTGTTTAATAATAGCAACAAATAGTGAGTTTGTCACATAGAAAATGTAGAACTAAATGAACTTTGAATATTGAAACGTTGAGTGATGGCTAAATTATGCATGACATACTAAAAGTACAGAACGTACGATATATAAATTTTATACCATGAAAGGAAGACTCCTTGAATTAATTTCATCGACGTTAGAAAAAGTGGAAATCATCATTATTGATTTACTCAAAAGCAAAAAAAAAATAAAAAAAATGGAAAGCAAACCAATGTTATTCATCTATTCTACTTTCTTTATTTAGTTATGTCATTAAGTTTTTTTAAGTAATTAAAAAAATCAACAAATAAAAGGTGGAAGAGCTTAATTCTTGACTGAAAGAGGATTGAAATTTATTTTGTTGCAAAACTCGAGTTTTTTGACGATATCTACATTGAACTCATTAAGATTGAAATTTTATTTGCCTTCGATTAAAGACAATTTTCCATAAATGTGAAATAGAAAAGTAATGTATCTCGTCCAATGCAATTTTTTTGCCATAAAAAATAAAATGCATATGCTCAATTTATCCATTGAACCTTAACCTTCATTTATAAGTATCGAATATGTAAAACATAAAATCAAATGAACTATTATGAACCCGAAAAAGATTAGTAGATGCTTGATCAACAAGATAAAATGGAAGTACGTATCTTTTACTTATATGAAAAAAATGCACAGGTAGAAAAATAAGCGAAGTTTAAAAATGTAGAGGGAAAATCATTGTTTCAAATTTAAAGGCGTTACAGAAAAAAAGAATCACAAACAAACGAATGCGATGGCGGTGGATGATATTTATTTTGGAAAGAAAAACGAAGAACTCGTTTTGCACAGTATATTTATATTCAGATCGTATAAGGATTAAGGAGCAAAATAATAATAATAGAGATTATGAAAATAAGAGTTGAATAGAAAAAAGAAAATAAAAATGAAGAAGATATCTATACATTGTTTATATTAATTTTATTTAGTATTTATATGGTTATTTTTACGTTAACCATATTGTATTTCATATTAAATAATGTAGTTTTGTGTACTTTCCTCTTTCCACACAATCGTTGTTATAGTAATGCTCTCAATTTGCTGCATCGTTTTGACCATATTCATTTTCCTCTCTTGCTCATAGCGTTGCCATTATATTGCATTTCATATTATATTTTGTTAATAATGATGTTGTACCTCTTACTTCCACAACACCTAAATTTACTCATATTTAACTTATTTCAGCGTTTACAAATTATTACGCACATATACTGTTTATATGAGTGCATAAAAAAATGATCGAAACTTTTAATGTTCATGTATTGTATGTCAATATATATAAAAATATTAATTACTATATTAATTTACACGATTTAGTTAAAAACATACTCTATTTGGAAACATGGAAGGTGGAGTTATAACATCATTTAACAAAATGATAATTACTAAAGTATTTGACATGATTTATTCTTTCTCATGTTCCTGTGAATTAACCAATATTTTGAACATTCTCACATACACATCTTACCACTACTATGTTGACATACTGAGTAGTTTTGTGCACTTTCCTTTCCACGCCATCATTGTTATAGTAACCAATATTTTGAACATTCACATAGACGTAGACCATTTATACGAGTGCACAAAAAAGGTCTAAAACTTTTTAATGTTCATATAGTTTATATAGATGCTTAAAAATATTAATTGTTATATTAATTTACACGATTTAGTTAAAAAAATACTCTATTTAGGAATATATTTGGAAACATGGAAGGTGAAGTTATAGCATCATTTGACAAAATAGTAATTACGACTATATTCTAACATGACTTATTCTTTCTCATGTTCCTGCGAATTAATCAATATTTTGAACATTCTCACACACTTCTTACCATTACTATGTTAACATACTGATTGGCTTGTCTTGGAATATAAGCGACATTTGAAATGGTCAAGCACAGTTCATGTTGAAGTAGAAGACCGGGTAACATCTCTAAGCACGGTTCACATAGGAAGTAACTACTTTTGTCAAGTACTGCATGTTGGGATATTTGCCCATCTACTTAGGTAATTATAAAGTTACCATATTATTTTCATCTATATTTTCTAGCAATGACAAAAACAATAATCTAATATTTTGTTTGAAATGATGCAGTATCAATACATGACCTGATTATTTTATCTTCATTTGCAGCTGTTTACTAACAAATGATTACATTTATTAGAGGGGCAATAACTAATAGTCATTCATGATTAATATAGACCTACTTATACATGTCATAACCAACCACAATCAACATATCATTTGATATTTTAATAGTGCTGATGCTTTATTTTATCCTCATATATTTCTGTTGCAGTTTATTGTTGTTGCTTAGCATACTGATCTCTAAAGCTTACAAAATGGAATTGAAATAGTTTCATTAACATTCATTTGATTAGCATGTAGTTAACCATTTTAAAATAGTAGGACTTATTTTGCAAGGATCACAAATATTTAATCAGTTTTGTTGTTTTTAATGGTTGTATAGGGCGAGGTTATTTTTAATTTAATTAATAATTGTATCACGCAAGTATACAAATTCGAAGAGTGTCATGTTTTATGATATAAAAGATGGGGTAATGTATATTTTGATGTAGAAACTACATAAGATGGGCCCTACCTCACATAAGATGTACAAATTCCCTAAACTTCATATTTTTTTCTTAAATAAATCTTAATTTGACCATGCAATACATGCATAACTTGAATGGCATGTTATATATTACGTAGATCGTGTCTAAAATTTAATTATATGCAATTTTTTGGTTATGCAGAACGAGTAGTTGTTGAACTTTCAAAAAAATTAAATTAGCCCAAGCTAGCTTTGCATCTTCTATTAAGAATGGGTGTTTTCAAACAAATACACACACACAAAATTTGAATGAATCTTATGAATAGCATTAGAATTTGGAGCTGTATTATAGATTGTAATTTGATTTAGTTGGCTAGATGGTTTAAGGTTGGAATTATTGCTGCCATGAATTATTATTATAAACAATAAAATAAAATAATGACATTCACGATGAAATAATAATACATGTTAAGCCTTGCTTATTGTTAGATTTTGGTGGTTTTTCATATAGAAGTAGATCTTGGAGATATTTGAGTCTATGTGGAATTATGGCTTAAATTTATTGTCTATTTTATAAATCTGGTAGTTTTGAAATGTGATTAATTGCATCTTTTAGAGATTTTGTGTATTTGGTAGAGAGATTAGTTGCCTCTTTTATTGCATTAAAAAAGACAACAAATTATCTACCTGAGAAATATTCATGAAGGTATTCAATAGCTTCTTAAATAAGATATTTTATCAAGTCTATTATAAATAGACATGTCTAGGGTTCATAAGTGATGTGGAAAAAGTGTATTTTGTAGAGTGTTCGGGATTTTAGGTATTCGGGAAAAAGTGTATTTTGTAGGGTGTGGAAAAATTCTTCGACGAATAAGGCATTTCTGATGAGAAAGTTGGTCAATGTAAAACTAAAGGAAGGCAAACCGATTAGCGAACATCTCAACAACTTTCAAGCAATTGTGAACCAATTGGCGGTGATAAGCTTCAAAGTTGATGACGAAACTCAAACTTTAATATTAATGAGCTCATTGCCTGAGAGTTGGGAAACTTTAGTAGTCGCATTAAACAATTCAAATTCTAGTGGTGTTATTTCCATGGGGACCGTGGTTAGCAGCATTCTTAATGAGGAGATGCGGAGGATAAATTCATCGGAAAGAAATGCCACTGAAGAAAAGGAAACTACAAATCCATTGGTGGAGGTCCACTTTGCAAAGAGAGAAAGACACTCATTCAAACCAAATACAGATCGATATTTTATTTCCTATTACTGTGAAAAACCAGGCCATCAGCTGAAATTTTGCAATAAATTAAAAGATGATAAAGAGAGGATGAAAACTCAAGAAGGAAGCAAAAATAAGCGCGAGGTAGACCGTGATGAGGAGATAAGCTTTAGCATTAGAAATGATGTTCTTTGTGTTGATATAAGTATGGAAGGAGAGTGAGTGCTATATTCTGGTGCATGTTTCCACATTTGCAATCAAAGGAAAGCATTCACTAATTATAAGAAGGAAGCATGCAAGGTAGAGTCCGCTAGTGGTGGAGATCTACAAGTCCAAGACACAGGTTCTGTCATGTTGAAGATGGATACTGAAAGATTGGTGACGCTTACAGGGGTTAGGTATATCCCAGAAATTAAAAGGAATCTTGTCTCTGTTGGACAGCTGGAAGGGAAAGGTTATGACTTCTCGACTCGAGGTGGAGTAACTAGGGTTTGGAAGGGTAACAGGGAGGTGCTGTGCGCGAAGAGGAAAAACAATAATATTTATTCATTGCTTGGAAAAACCTTAAAGATTACAAATTCTTATACAACTGAAGTTGGAGAGAAATCTGTCTGAATTAAGGTGGAGCCAACAACGGAAAGTCACAAAGCCTAATTGGAGGTCTTTATGGTATTACAAACAATTCTGATCTGTTGATAATGTGCATGTTCGATTGGCGGGCATGCATAGTTTGGAGAGAGGTTTAGCTTTGTGATAGAGATATTTCTTTCATTGGATATATTGTTTGGAGTTTGAGGTTTTAGGAGAAGCTTGGATAACATTTATGGAATATTGTATCAAGGTGGAGATTGTTAGATTTTGATGGTACAATATTTCATATATAAGTAGATCTTGAAGATATTTGAGTCTATGTGAAATTATGACTCAAATTTATTGCCTATTTTATAAATCTGGTAGATTTTGGAATGAGATTAATTGCATCTTTTAGAGATTTTGCGTATTTGGTAGAGAGATTAGTTGCCTCTTTTATTGCATTAAAGAAGGCAACAAATTATCTATCTGAGAAAGATTCATGAAGATATTCATTAGCTTCTTAAATAAGATATTTTATCAAGTCTATTATAAATAGACATGTCTAGGGTTCATAAGAGGTGTGGAAAAAGTGTATTTTGTAGAGTGTTCGAGATTGAGGTTTATTCTCAATTTTAGGTCTCTTTTGTATTTTCTTGGTTAAATCAATAAAAGTTTTGTTTTGGAGGAATTTTTTGTTGTTTGCTTTCTTCACTACTTTTTCTTCTAAATCTAATTGTGTAGCGATCTCGAAAAATTCTTAACACTTATATACCGTTTACTGTGAGTTTCTCTCTCTAAAAAACTGTCTTTTTGATGCTTATTGATTCAAAATCTGATGTATTTTTAATACAATTGGAATATTGCAATGATGAATTGCATGTTTTAAAATATGTTTAACACATGTAGCTATGTGAAGGGATATGGATGTTATTTTCCATATTAGTATTTTGATATGGTAATGTAAAGATGATGTTTGAGCACAAAATTTTTCTACTTTAGATATTACTAAATGCTTTATATTTAGTTTCTCCCAAACAATTATGTCGAATTAGGTTGTACTTCTTTTAATTGAATGTTGATACAATATTTAATTAGCCTTTCTTCTGTGTGGAATATGAGTGCAGTTGGTTTGCCGTTATATATCACAATGCTACAACGACCATTATTGGTTTATTTGCTCAAACCGTTGTACCGGTCATTATAAACAAGACAACTATTATATACTTGACTTGACACCTTATTGCACTATATTGCTGATTGTTTTTCGACTCGCAAGGTGCCTTAAATTTGAAGAGCAATGCTTCTAATTGTTGTATCTTGGTTCTTATATTATAGGGTAAAAGTACAACTTTCCATGGTAATTTATGAAACCAAGTAGAATGGTTTGCAATTGCTATTTAAGATTTAAAATCCAATTGTAGAAAGCACACTGCTACTGTTTGAATGCTGAAGATTTAGAACACACTTTCTAAGGTATTGTGATTTTTACAGTCTATTGCTTAGGATTAATCTGTCTATTTTTATTAGCAAGATGTAAAAAGCATACAAGAAGTGCATATATATGGATAATTGCGAATTGTATAGATGTTCAATATATTTATGCATAAAAGGTCTGGATTTGGATTTGACCACAATATTGATAGGATGTGTGAAGGTGGTTCGTTGGATGTGTATAATGATTGAGGCATGGAAATGCGTGGCCAATAATGTTTGGATAACCATTCCATTTCAAAATTAAGGAGGTTAAAGCCAAAATTTAATTTTGACCTTGAAATTTACGTCAATCGAAGTATTAGATTTGTATATAATCTTATATCATTTCGATTGATTCGCGCCATTTTCTTTTCTTTTTTGAATTTATTTATCAACATCTTAGAAACATACACCGAACCAGTAATTGGGATATATTAAGTGAATTTCTTAAATGCTAGTCAAAATTTCTTCGCACTAGATTTGCTATTATTTGAACCTTAAAAATGGTAAATGAATTTTCAATATTAGTAGGTTGCTTCTAAAAAGTATGGTAGGGAAATTACCGATTCATCCAATCATATATCTATGTCTATCTCTATATATTACACGAAGACAAATTTATAAAGTAACCATCAATAGATGGAATAAAGTAGTGCTCTCCTCGATTAGAGGATCACTCTTTCATAAAAAAGCCAGAAGACAAAAAAACAAGAAACATAAGATATAAAGTATTAGTCTGAGGTAATCCTGAAGATATATGTGAGTATTTTATATTCTATTTCAATTTAGTTATGATCACTATTCGGTACATTGCGGTGAATTTAATATTTTAGAGAGTCACCTCTAGGACTTCTATTAGAAATTATTTTGTTGTAGGTAAATGCAAAATTCTCTTTCATGAATAATTGGGTTAGAGCAGAACCTTTCGTATTTATAATTTCCGTTGTTAGGTTGATGGGATAACATCAAGTAAATGAAATGAAATGTAACTAATTATTAACGTCGAAACAAAAATGAAATCTGTTTTAATAACCATGGTTCTTCTTTCATCGTTACTGTCAAAATATGAATTTCTAAATGACCGAATCATTTACTTTTTTGTATTTTCTTAGCTTCAAAATATGAAATTAATTTTTTTATCATGCTAATTTCAAATAAACATAACATCAAATCGACGAATCCTTAGCGGTGAACAATGAAAATAGATTGAGCTCTACATATTCGACTCATGTTTCTCCATTATATAATGCAAATATCATAGGAATGAACGAGGAAGGTGTTGGTCAAAACTGGATTTGAGATTCAGTTGATGGCATCGAAGGTGAAATCACTGATCAAGAAAAACAAAAGGAAATAACTTCTAGTTTGACACTAGTGGTTATAGAGGTTCTGTGTAGTTACAATCATTTTATAGACCTAACCCAAGTTGAAATCCTACGAGAGTCAGAATTTTCACTAGTTGATATATCAGCTCCAATCCACGAGAGAATGGAGCTAATTCCTGTATCGATTTTTATTTGTGAAAGAGTCACTATTCAAGGGGAATCATTGGAGACAAGACTGATGTAGTTACTACCGTGTACTTCACATTAAATGATGTAGTTTTGTGCACTTTCCTTTCCACACCATCATGGTTATAGTAATGCTCTCAATTTACTGCATCGTTTTGACCATTTTCATTTTCCTCTCTTGCTCAGTGTTACTATAATATCGCATTTCATATTATATTTTGTTAATAATGATGTTATACCTCCTACTTCCATAATATCTAAATTTTCTCATATTTAACTAATTTTAGTGTTCAAAAATTATTACGCATGTAGACTGTTTATATGAGTGCACAAAAAAATGATCGAAAGATTTAATGTTCATGTGCTGAATATAGATACTTGAAAATATTACTTACTATATTAATTTACACGATTTAGTTAAAAACGCTCTATCTGGGAATATGGAAGGTGGAGTTATAACATCATTTAACAAAATAATAATTACCACAGTATTTTAACATGATTTATTCTTTCTCATGTTCCTATGAAGTAACCAATATTTTGAACATTCTCACATACACATCTTACCACTACTCTGTAACATACCGATTAGTTTTGTGCACTTTCCTTCCACACCATCATTCTTATAGTAATGCTCTCAATTTATTGCATCGTTTGACCATATTCATTTTCCTCTCTTGTTCATAGCGTTACTATTATATTGCGTTTCATATTATATTTTGTTAATAATGATGTTATACCTCCTACTTCCATAATACCTAAATTTCTCATATTTAACCATTTTTGATGTTTACAAATTGTTATGCACGCAGACTGTTTATATGAGTGCACAAAAAAATGTCTAAAACTTTTTAAAGTTCATATACTCTATGTATATACTTAAAAATACTAATTACTATATTAATTTACACGATTTAGTTAAAAACATACTCTATTCTACTTGGGAATATGGAAGGTGAAGTTATAACATCATTTAACAAAATAGCAATTACTACAGTATTCTAACATGATTTATTCTTTTTCATGTACCCATGAATTAATCAATATTTTGGACATCGCATACACATCTTACCACTACTATGTGAACATACTAATTGGCTTGTCTTGAAATATAAGTGGCATCAGAAATACTCAAGCCACAGTTCATGTTGAAGTAGATGACCGGGGTAACATCTCTAAGCACGATTCACATAGGAAGCAGGTGCTTCAAGTATTGTGTGTTGAGATATTCACCCATCTACTTAGGTAATTATAAAGTTACCATATTACTTTCACCTATATTTTCTAGCAATGACAAAAATAATAATATAATATTTTGTTTAAAATGATGCAATATCAATACATGACCTGATTATTTTATCTTCATTTACAGCTGTTTAATAACAGATGATTACATTCATTAGCAGGGCAATAACTAATAACCATTCATAATTAATACAGACCTTCTACTTATACATCTCATAACCGACCACAATCAACATATCATTGAGATTTTAATACCGCTGATTCTTTATTTTATCCACATATATTTCTATTGCAGTTTATTGATGTTGCTTAGCATACCGATCTCTAAAGCTTACAAAATGGAATTGAAATAGTTTCATTAACATTCATTTGATTAGAATGTAGTCATTTAAAAACACTAGGAATTATTTTGCAAGGATCACAAATATTTAATCAGTTTTATTGTTTTTATAATGGTTGCATAGGATGAGATTATTTTTAATTTAATTAAGAATCGTATCACTCAAGTTTACAAATTTGGAGGAGTGTTGCTTTATGATATAAAAGATGGGGTAATGTGTATTTTAATGTAAAAACTACATATGATGGGCCCTACCTCACATAAGATGTGCAAATTCCCTAAACTTCGTATTACCTTTTTTTTTTCTTAATTAAACCATAATTTGACCGTGCAACACATGCATAACTTGAATGGCATGTTATATATGAAGTATATGGTGTTTAAAGTTTAATTATGAGCAGTTTTTTGGTTATGCAAAATAGGCAGTTCTTGAATTTTCAAGAAAATAAATTAGCCATGGCAAGATTTGCATCTTTTATCAAGAATGGTTGTGTTTAAACCTTAAACAAGTACACACACACATGGACACAAAATTTGAGCGAATCTTATGAATACACAGAGAATTTGGAGACTGTATTGTAGATTGTAATTTGATTTGGTTGGCTAGGTGGTTCTGAGTTGGAATTATTGCTGCCATGAATTATTATTATAACAAATGAAATAATGACATTCAAGGTGAAATAATAATATATGTTATGCCTTGCTTATGTACCCTTTTCAATGAGTGAATTTGTTCTCAAAAAACTAAGGTTATTTGGTGCTTAGTGATTCAAAATCTGATATATTTTTAATACAATTGGGATATTGCAATGATAAATTGCATGTTTTAAAATATGTTTAACTCATGTTGTGTTGTAATTGGATATGAACATTCTTTTCTGTATTAGTATGTTGATATGGCAATGTAAAGATGATGTTTGATCACAATTTTTTTTAAATTTACTTTAGACATTATTAAATGCTTTATATTTAGTTGCTCGCTATAATATTACAATTATGTCGAATAGGGTTGGACTTCTTTTAATTGAATTTTGATACAATATTAAATTGTCCTTTTTCTCTGTATGAAATATGAGTGTTGTTGGTTTACCGCTATATATCACAATACCATAATGACCAGTATTGGGTTATATTCGCAAACTGGTATACCAGTCATTATATACAGGACATCCATTAGATAGTAGACTTGACAACTTATTGCACTATATTACAGATTGTTTTCAGACTCGCAAGGGGCCTTAAATCTGAAGAACAATGTTTATAATTTTTGTAATCTTGGTTCTTTAGGTACGAGGTAAAAGTACAACTTTCCATGGTAATTTATGAAACCAAGTATAATTGTTTGCAATTGCTATATAAGGTTTAAAATCCAATTGTAGAAAACACACTGCTACTGTTGAATGCTGAAGATTGAGAACACACTTTCTAAGGAATTGTGCTTTTTCCAATGTTTTGCTTATGATTAGTTTGTCTATTTTTGTTAGCTAGATGTAAAAAGCATGCAAGAAGTGTATATAGCTAGATATTTGCGAATTGTATAGATGTTCAATATATTTATGCATAAAGGGTCTAGATTTGGATTTGACCCCAATATTGATGGGATGTGTAAAGCTAGTTTATTGGATGTGTATAACGATTGAGGCGTGGAAATGCATGGCGAATCATGTTTGGATAACCATTCCATTTCAGGAGAAATCGAGAAAGTTGATTTGTGGTTTTGCCCAAATCGATAGTCGCTAGATCAGATAATTTTTAATGGTCGACATTATTGCAAGTAACCAATATTTGAATAAAATTAAGGAGGCTAAAGCCAAAATGTAGTTTTGACCTTGAAATTTATGTCAATCTAGGTATTAGATTTGTATAAAATCTTATGTTATTTCAATTGATTTGATTCGTCTTCTTTTTTAAATTTATTTATCAACATCTTAAAAACATGCACTAAACCAGCAATTGGGACACATTAAGTGTATTTGTTAAATGCTATTCAAAGTTTGTCTCTCGCCAGATTTGCTAACCTTACAAACGGTAAATGAATTTCCAAATATTATAGACGACCATTGGTCCCTACTCCGAGATCCTTTTCCATGCACTCAATCTCTATACAGTACACGAAGACAGTTTTATAAAATCAAGAGAAGATATGAAGCAATGCTCTCCTCGATTAGAGGATCACTCTTTCAACAACAACAAAAAAGCCAGAAGACATATGAGTATTAGTCTCAGGTAATCTTATGGTTATGTTCAATTTGAATTCTGTTGTGATTCCTACTGGGTACATTGTGGTGAATTCAATATTTAAGAGAGTCGCCTCTAGGAATTTTATTAGAAATTATTGTGTTATAGGTAAATGGCAAATGCTTTTTCATGAATAATTGAGTTAAAGCAGAACCTTTTATATTTATAATCTCTTTTGTTAGGTTGAAGGGATAACATCAAGTAAATGCAATGAAATGTAACTAATTATTAACGTGAATCAAAAATGAAAACTATTTTAATAACAATGTATCTTCCATCTTCAGTTATTGGTTTTGTTAAGCAAAAAATTTAGGTACTACAACATTTAATAGAAGATCTAATAAAGTTAGTAGTAGCAATGGAATTTTTGAAGAATATTTTTTTAATATATACTGCACCAAGAGGAAAAAACTTGTGTGTATAACCATGTTTGTTCACTGGATCTCTAAGAACCTTGAGCTCACTGATTTTGGTAATGGCTATATCTCATAAGGTATTTGTCAAATTTTATTTGCTTTAAGACGAAACTGTTAACTACAATGGATTTAGATTAGGATGCTATCAGGATAGAATGTATTTTACAATTAAATTGTTCAAATATGTTAGTCTTGCTTTGTTCATGTATTATGGGTTGGTGTTAAACACACGGATGTCATCAATCAATTTTAATTGTTTGATGACGAACTGAATCCATCATCATGATACGTACTTACGTAAATCTTATATAACGAAAAAGTACTTGAAAATAGAGCATGAAACTTGGGTCAGATATGACAACTGAATCCAAATATTTATAGAAGAAAGTTTTCTTCCTAAAGGGTGTAGAAATTGCATCAAGCATCTTGGAAATACGGGTAACATACCTAATATATTCGAGTAAAATAGTTAACTAGATGTAAATTTAATTTCTTGTTCTCGATAACTATATACAACCAATGATGACTTTTTGAGTCATATTTTAGTTCATGTACATATTTAGAGTTGTACATGTTTTGATTAACATTCATTACATTTTTAGTGAAATTGTCTTTTCTTTAGAAAAATAAACGGTATTTGTTTTGTTGCATATTCTCTACTAAGTAACGATAAATTAGTAAAGTTTCTTATTTTTAGATGCAATAAATTTTTTTACTATCAAAGGACAAACATTAACAAAGCATGACAAGGTACATCTTATAATGCTTTGTAATCTTCTAGCTTCTTCTAAAGCAACAATTAGCTTTTTCAGTTTAAAAGTATTTCAGAGTGAAGCTTGGTTGAGTTTGGTACTGAAACAGTTTGTTAGTTAGGATTTCGATGTGCTACTGAAGTTAAAAGATTTGCAAGGCGAGTATGCAAAGGCGGTATGCAAGAAAATAATAGTTGAAATGAAGACAGACGGGTTCTTACAGCCATCTTTTTTCACTTTTCACTCAAAATATAAAGGGTTATTTAACTAATATAACAAAAAAACAAACATAAAGCTCATGAAATGCAAATTAAATCTAGCAAACTAGCGTGGCTAATTTGATTTATCTATTGTATATTACATAGGATTGAACCCATTCCAATTGTCATTAATAGGATCGCCAATCTATAACATTATGGTAACATGTTACGACGTAGATATTAAAATTCCAAAATAAATTATAATTAAACGTTAAGTTTGGAATTTGTTTTTGATTGTGTGCTATTTTATCACCCATGATTTATGTTTAACTTCTACTATGTCAAGTTTTATACCTAAAATTATTGTTTATTATAACAACAGAGATGATATTGGATTATCCGCAACAATTTACGGCTGCACTGCTAGAGGATATGTCAAGAAGTATCTTAGAAAGATGGAATGTATAGAAAACTGAACTTTGTTCTAGCTATGGTAAACAAGTTGTATCTAACTTTTTTTTTACAAGGAATGTTGAGAATGAGCTATTTTAAGTTTAGATAGCAAATCAAGCAAAATTGCATGTTTTGTATTGCATGCCACAACTGCTGAGTTGAGTATATATGGTTTTACCTTTATTCTCACAGTTTTAAAATTTAAATACTCAATTCTCTTTCATTTGGTATAACTTCCGAAAATGTCACAAACGCAAATCCAATCAGCCACACTTATATCTAATACATTTAAAATAATTTCATTTTCCTTCCAAGTTTGAATTTAATTAACCTCATTTTATCGGTTATATATTTTATAACCATTTACTTCGTTTAAAAATGTATATTGTTTATTATGTTCATATTCTTATTCACAAAATTTTATCAAAAACAGTCCTCAAATCCTACGATTTATATTTTGTAGCTATTTTAAATAAGTTAGCATGATCCTTCATACTGTATTGTTGTATTCTTTGAAAATAACTTAATAGAAATATAAAACGATTCATACATTTATGATAATATTAATAAGAATGAAAAAATTAAAGAAATAAATTATAAAATGAAGAATAATAAATTAAACCATTGATATAAAATGAGAGCTACTGTTTTATTATATGTTTTTTTAGCTGATTCAACCACTAATACACACACTAGTTTCCTTAACACCAAAATATGAAATTCAATTATTTTACCGTGTTGCTTCGTTTTTCTAGAGTTTTCAGTTTGATAATTGCTGTGTACATGCTACTAAGCTTTTGTATATATGATTTCCTTGGTGCATCCAGATGTTTCATAGATTTTGATAGCTTTGTAATCCATATAACTATTTTTGTAGGTAAAACAGCCAGGAGCTTTTTTTTGCACATCCTTTTCCGCCTCAAGGCTTCTTAGGTTGATGTCATCTAATATATCTGTTTTGTTTCTGAATTACTCATTAGATCAAGAGATTTGTTGTAACAGAAGTAGGGATGGCAATGACTATCTTGCAACTATTTTTCCCCCCTTATTTTTCTTCTTCTTTACATCATAAATACTTGGTTTGTTACTACAGGTCTCCTTTGAAGCTCCAAGATTGAGAAGCTCTGCCTCACTTTAGACATGAGAAGGAAAATAATGTTTTGTCAAACGCTTCAGACATGAGAAGAAAATAATGTTGTGTTGTCAAAATGATGATGTGTTTGTTTTGTTGCCATTGTTATCTTTGCAGACTGGTTGTTTTGTAGATTTTCTAATGTGCTTTTGTTCTTTATTTTGAATACTGCACTTTAGATTGAGAAGTTTTGATAAGAGCCCATATGCTGAAGGGAATGTATAGGAGTAGGACCCATACAACACATGACTACATGAGCGTGAGCCCATGTGTAAACCACTGCATTCGGAGATCACACGTGAGGAACTTTTAAGTCCTAGTGTGAGAAATGCTTCCAGCGTGAAAAATTCTATGATCTCTGATCTGGCATCTTTGGTGATACTGAAGATTGTGTGGCGCTTGAACTTGGGTCTTGGTGATCCCCTGATGTAATATAACCTGTGTTGTTTGGAATTGACAATTTTTTGTCAAAAATAACTGAAATTTGGTGATCAACAGAGCTAAGGTGGCCGTGCGTTCTATTCAGATTTTGAGTGGGAACCCAACGGTGGTGTTTGTGGAGGTGAAGTGTACAGAGGCAGAAATTGACGGGGGGTATATACCCTCGTTAGTTGCAAGGACTATAGAAAAACACTACAAAATGAATCGGACATTTCACATAATTTTATACATTTTTCAAAGGTAGTGCAACAACCCGCTTGACTGACCCATATGGATCGGTGGATTGATCGACTAGGGGTCTCTTCGGGGTTTTGGTTCAGATGCCGAGACGTGATAATTTTCGCTTAGAACTTGGATTGAGGTGCAGTCTAGATCGGTATTCATCATTTTGACGGTTGTAATCCGATAAGTTTTTGTCGGTCTTTGGAGTACTTTGATTCCTCCATTACCTTCAACATCCGGTCTGGACTTTCTTTGGCTTCGTAGAATTACCTCCATTGGAAGGTGAGCCATATTTGGTGTAACGATCCGTATTTTTCGATAATAAAAAAAATTGTAAATTAATAAAGTTTTGTGATTTAGTGTTGAAAGAAATAAAAATTTGCGATGAACTAATGAAATAATAACTAAAATGAATTGTGATAATGTTAATTAAAGTTGATCATTAACAATTTAAATGAAATTTCAATTAATTGGAGCGATTTAGATGTTATACTTGGTTATAAATTGAATATAAGAAAACAAATGTAAATATTGAACCAACTAATGAAATAATATATATTTAATAATAATTGAATAAAATCAGTGTTAATGTAAGCAATTGTAACATTTGTTTGTAAATAATAAATCTATAAGTGTGATTAAAAGTTAATGGTAACAATTATTATATGTTACCTATTTATTTAGCCTGTTAAATTATAGCTGAAAATCATTTTCAATTAATCCATTTAATTAGTGCAGTTAATCTAGGTTAAATTGATAATTGTAGAATGCTAATTCAATAAGATGTAACCAATGAAAATTTTATGCATAATATGACAATTGATAAAATAAAAAGAATTGGTATCAAGTTTGTTCAAATTTAGAGGAATTTAAATTATAATAGGTGGATTTATTACAATTAAATGTAATTAAAAATTACGTTAATGAAAAGTAAGATGAAAGTGGTAAAATATTAATGAAATATAATATACAACAATGTTAACTATGTATGTAGGGAAATAGTTGATTGAATTAAAAGATCGAAATTAAATTAAATAAATTTATTGAAATTAAATTGTAATTAATTGGATTTAATTATAGTTGAAATTGAACACTGTAATTATTGTAATATTTAAACACTAAATTGATACGTAAAATTGTTTTAAATTTTTGTAAATGTCCAGGTAATGAAAATTGATGAAATTTGTTGATTTTTAAATTTGAATTGGAAAAGTGACTTAATTAATTCAATATTAATTTGTTTAATTAACGTGAAATTAGTCGTTTTGGCCACTGACTTAGATTTCGACGAAACCAGTTTCATCAGATCCGTAACTGTGAATTATTGTAGGGTTTCAAGTTTCGTAGCGATCGGACTTGTCGTTCGATCGTACGGTCTCGAAATGCCTAGAAATCAATTCAATTGAAATCAATTTGGAATAAGCTGATTTTAACATAACTTCTTCATACGATAGAATTAGGACTTGAAACTTATTCCATTGAGTTTAAAATTTTTGAAAACATCTATTTTAATATTTGGGATTACCCATTTTCATTCCGAAGGCGAAACTGGCTTTTCGGGTCGTTTTCAGCTCTACCAATAAATAGCCTGTTATAAACCCTAATTGTTTCTCATTTCTCATTTCTTGTATGTACATCTCTCGTCTTTCTCCTCCTTTTAATGGCAGAATATATCCAAAATTCCAAACCCTCAATTCAATTTCAAATTCAATCCTAAAATTTAAACTCCTCAAAATATATCGAATTATATATTGGTTTGAAGCTGGCGACGAGCGCAAGTCAAATCTGCAGCCTGTTTCTCGATCTGAGTTTCTGTGTGCTTAGAATTCGATGGTTTATTCTCGGCCGTTCATTGCGTTCCGATGAACTTCGACTGATCGTCAAATCATTGGGTGCAGGGCTGTGGAGAGTAATGAGGGGATCACATCAACGTGAGTTAGTCGGGGAGTTGACGGCCAGATCGTCGGCTAAAATTCGATTTAGGCTAGGGTTTTAGGCGGCAGCTGCGTTCGTCGGGGCGCCAATCAGCGATCGCGTGGGGGGCTCTAAGGGCGATTTGTCTCGGCGAAGTCAATGACATGGTCGAGCGGTCGCGATTGTGGCTGTGGTGGCACAGCGACTAGGATTTACGGTGGCTTTGTTCATGTTCGCATATATTACGGTTTCAAACTGTAAGCCTAGGAAGATACATGATGATGTGGCGCTTCTGGTATGCTCTGTTTTTTTCCCTAAAATTTCATTTTCAAATCTTCTAACTCGAATAACTTTTACATACGAACTCGGATTTGGAAGTGGTTTGTTTTGCCGAGATCGTATTGAAATTCCGGACATTTAGACGCCAGTTTTGTACGAATTTTGAAACCGTTTGAATTTGGGTTCTAAATTGGATTTTAAATCGATTTAAATTCAAAGGTGAGTGTTTTAACCCATTCAGAACTTCTAAAATTTCTTATGTTAGTTAATTTAAATTGGTGATGTGATTAGGAATTTATTTATTGTAGTTTGGTATTTAAATCGTCATTCTAGTTAATTTAAATTTATTTTGAGTTAAATAGCCATTTAATTTATTATTGAATTCAAATAACCATTTAAATATCTGTTATCGATAATTAGTTATTGGGTGTAACCCACTTCTCTCTTCCACAAAATCTATATTTACAGGCGGCAAAAGAATATCTTTTTGAGATTTGAAGACATCAAAAGAAGGTAAGATTCATAAGCACTATTAAATTTGTTCAATGTTTTGCGATTTAGTCTAACTCCAACATTGATATTTTCAAGAATGGATAATTGGAAGATTGACGACGAGACGATGATGAAAATGTATGAAGAATTTGAACAGCAACGAGGCTCTGCACCGGTTAAAGAAGAAAATGTTGCGGTTGATTTCGTCGCTGAGACGTAGGTTGAAAACTTGCCTCCTCTAGGGTTGGCGGTACATCGATATTGAACATGGATAGCGGTGAATCAAAACATTAATCACTTCATGGAAAATTAATGGATGTGCTTGATCGTCGTAAGACTAACAATGCTAGTACAAGTCGGACACCGCCTCGGGTACTTTGTTATTGCGGAGATGAATGTAAAGTGGTTGTGTGTCGGAATGAAAGGAATGCGGGCCGTCGTTTTTATGGTTGTGAATCGTACGACGATAATAAGATACGTCCAAACGATGTTGACTGTTGTAAATTTTTTAAATGGAAATATCCAGAAATGTGTCCGAGGGGAGTTGCATATGCCCTTGAGATGCAAGCGGAAAAGCCCGTTTGGAGAAGTTGAACGTACAGTATCGCAACGCACTACTGAATAAGGGAGTACCGTTCGATAAGTTGAGTCCTCGTACGTTGTGGGGGGAGAAGTAAACACAAATTTAGGTGTTTATTTATATGTCATTAAATTAAGTATCGTTGAACATGTATTCTGACGATTGCATATGGTTACGTATCACGTAGCAGTTAATTTTTCTCAACGTACTATGTATCGGTAGCTTTCATTTATATGTAATTGGATTATGTATCGTTCAGCAAATATTGTAAAGATGTGTGTAACACTAACTTACATTTGGATATGTTTACGTATCACATAACAATCATCATCACAAAGAACATAGGAAATGAAATAAAAACACAAACTGTTCTTACATAAACAACATACGGCTTACAAACATCAAACTAATAATAACACGCATACGTAAACTAAATAACTGAATTACAACGACTCCTTTTGTGACCGTGCATACCACATTTACTGCATCTATTAGGCCTTGGAGGCTGCACCTCGTCCATAACGCCTTTATTTCTAGTTGACTTAGGCCTTCCTGCAGCTCGCCTTGCGGGAGGTGGAAGTACCATTTGACCTTCGTGTGGAGACCAATACCTTTTATCGCGTACGGGATGAAATTCTACAGAGTATGCCGCTAGGTAATTCTGAACAGAATACCAATGTGATGCAAAATCATGATGAGCTCTGTTTGCCCCATTGGCCACCGACGAACAAGCAGCCATCGCATGGGCGCAGGGGAAATGCTGTAGTAATGGGATGTTGCATGTACATGAACACGTGTTACCATCGATTATAACTTTGAATTCATCGTCGAAGTAATGCATCACTTGCCATTCAATTTGACTGAAACGGACAATCCGACAACGTCTAGCTTCGCTTGCTCTCTCCGCTATTTCTGCTTCCCATTTTTGGCGTTGCACGAAGTGTGGAATTCTTAGCTAACTCTCTTCTTTGGCAAAAGTAATCAACGGATCGATAGAAGGTACGTGCAACAAGTGCTCTAATAGGCAAAGATCTTGCACCCCTAAGTACACCATTAAAACTTTCTGACGCATTAGCCGTCATAACATGAAAACGACCAACATCATCTTTACATAATGCTCAATTTTCCTCCTTTCCAACCAAACTTCTCTCTATCCAGTTGTGTGCTCTTATAATGCTGGTTTTAATTTCCTCAGGAATATTTAAATACTCAATCTCCTCAGAGGCACATGTAGCAGCGTAGAATAAACCGGTCAATCGTTTATCTCTAAAACCCGATGCTTGAAAATTTGATTTCAAATGTCTGGCACAATATCTATGTTTATGTGCGGCTAGCCATTTGCTATGCAACGCTGTAGGTATTCCTTTCATTCTATCAGAAATGAAAGTAATACGACGATTGTTCACGTTGTGAATGAACCTTTGCATGCGTGCGAAAAATCAACCCCAACTATCAATGGATTCAGACTCAACGATGACAAATTTAAAATGAAATATATTGTTTGAAGTTCGTAAATAACATTATTTTTTAAAATTTCAGTAAGTTATTTAGATGAGAGTATCAAATTGTAAGACATGTATAAAAATAATAAAATATAACCAAGGAGGATACTATTTTATTTTTGACTTACTGAAATCGTAAGAAGCTTAATGACAGATCAACCATGGGAATAAAGAGAACTTAATAAGAGAGGATTAAGGAGAAAAATAAATTTTGTTCCATTACTAAAATTGAATAGATCAATACTTAGATAAACATATATATTAATTAATTTAACGTATTAAAAGAGTAGATTATAAGTGGTTATACTTTTTCAGATTGTATATTTCTAAAATAAAACATTTGGATTATAAAATGATTTCGAAATTAATGGCATTAAGTCTAATATTTCGCCAATTTATACTTGTTAAGTAAATATAAATGAAGTTATAGAAAATCATCATTATTATGTTTGAATTTTAATGTGTTAAAATGTTATTTGTAATAAAATATATTAAAATATCATTTTGATTATTTAAAAATAATTATATATTTTATTATTTTCATATTCTAACTATGTAAAATGATATATTTCGTATCAAATTAGTTTTACAATAATATTTCTAAAATTTGGGAAAACTATATACTAAACATATTATTTTATTAATTTATACGTTTTCTTAAATACGTACATAAATTTTATTAAGATATATTACTGTTATTTCCAAAATCTTACGCTTTAAAATATTAGTTTCTAATTTTAGAATAAGTTCAGTTTGTATTCTAAAATTTAGGAAATTATAAGTTAAATATATATTTGACTGATAACCTATATATGTGAAACAATTGTAAGCATTTATTTATGTAATAAATTTGAAAGATGAACATTGAAGTACAAAATCAGCACGGATAAGAATTTCTAATGTAACATAAGATAAAAAATGTGAAACCCAGTGCACGAAGCTCCCGCACGATGCGGGCTCTGGGAATGTCGATGATGTACGTGGTCTTGTCCTCGCATTGGAAAGAGACTGTTTTCGGAGTCGAATCTGGACGTCCAGATCACCATGTGGGTGACCTAACCGTGCGCCAAAGCTCCACCTCTAATACAACATAAGATGATTAAGGAAAAAGCTAATCTTTTATTTACTACGATTGTGAGTAGTAATAATAAAATAATAGAGCGTATCTCATTCATTGCATTTGGTGATGTCGTAAAAACATAGTATTTATACTTCAAATATATTATTAAAATAAAATTTTGCTATGCAATGTTCGATATATCAGTCACGAATTAAACTTTTTGTTATTGTTTATGCATAAAAATTTTGTTATGTGATTTATATATTTATATATTTAAAAGAAAAATTCATATTACCCTTTTTTAAAGGGTACTTTTGGCACAGGTCCTTATTAAGTTTCAAAATTCACGAAAAGTCATTCACTAAATTTCAGTGTAAATTAGGTCCATGTTTTTTGCAGAGCATGATGCAACTTTTCATAAAAGTTGCTGACATTTCCGCAACTTTTCTACACACTGAACATAGTGTATGAAAGTTGCTGAAATATCAACACTTATTTATAAAAGTTGCTGACATTTCAGCAACATTTATGTAAAGTGAACACAGTTTATGAAAGTTGCTGAAATATTAGCACTTATTTAAAAAAGTTGCTGACATTTCAACAATAATTTTTCTTCGTTTTCAGAAAACAGGGACCTGATTTACAATGAAACTTTGACAGGGATCCGCTTTACAATATGAAAGTATGATAGGGATGCCTCCGTAATTTCCACTTTTTAAATAAGAACGTGGAATATAAATTGAAACTGTCATCCTTTGTAATTTATTAGAGAAACTAATTAATATTAGTCACTTAAATTGTATGGATTTATGGTGTTTGGTAAAATACATATATTTGAATTTAAAATGATAAGAGAAAAATGATGAAAACTTTGTAAATAACCGTTGAAATCATAAATTTTAAATATATGATTATAAAATCATGGAAAAATTAAGGTTGTAACGACCCGCTATTTTGGACTATTCGCATCCGCACATGTCGAACTTGAATAATTCAAAATACCGAATTGTTAATTTAAATTTGGCAAAACTCAGATATACAGTAAATAAATAATCACATAATCACAGACACAGAGTAATAATATGCAGCGGAAGTAAGAGAGATAGTAGTTCATGAAGCTACTATATAAATATGTAAGATACATCAGAGTTAAACAAGTTACAACAGAAGTCTCGAATACAATAGTCAAATGCAATAATCAGATACATCACTGGAATCAACTGAATCTCTGAAAGCTGGATAGATAGCTGGATCTCCAAGTAAAGCTCCAACTCCAAAGGTGAGTCACAAAAGTTGAACCACTCAGTCTGACCCGGGCGTAAAGCAAAACACAGAACACTCGAGTCAGGATTAATATTCTCATATCAATAAATCCAACTCAAGTGAAATAGCAATCAAAATACAAGTAACTCAAAGGATGTTGGAATCACCATCCTCTAAGGATCCGTTAAACTATCTACTATGTAGTAGTGTACGCTAAATAGATAATGTCTATCAGTAATATAAATATCAAAATAGTGTTAAGGCGTTACCATTATCCCCCTTAACACATTTTTATAAGCGTTATAGTCTATACAGCACTGTAAACTCCACCGTAAACTGGTGGTATATCAGGGAGTACTCCATAGGTATAACACAAAACAAATTCGTAGTGGTCGCGTGTATAGGGATACAAGTATGACAAGGCACATGAGGCAATACCCAAGATAGTGAAACTACCATTCGCTTGATCCGGACTGGTGAGAACGCATCGCCGCAGCGATCGCAACACCGCGAAACAACACTCCTGAAAAGTACGAGGGTGCACCAATCAATCACAAGTAATGAGTAGTAGTTACGAAGAAGTGTGCTCGCTCGAGGTGGCTAACCCCATTTGGCCCGGCACGGCTCCTGATTTTAGTCATTTCCAATTTGACACAAGTGTCAAGGCTATCCATTATCGTTCACTTTCTTCAGTCATCACGTACATCATTCCAACCACTTCATTCTGGATCATCACTTCGCGTATAGTTATTAAAGTGGTTTTCGGTTTAGATAGAGAGTATATCCATAACCGATTCCGGTTTCTTTAATAACTTTCGTAATTATTACACCAATTGGTCGTTTAATATAATTCAAACCAAATCAATTTCGATTTCGATTTCAATTCGTAAATCAACATTTCGTTTGTCTTCTAAATCAATTTCCAAAATTTACGTTCAAAACTTCCAAATTACCATTTCAAAATCTTAAAATTCGATTTCAACTTTTATTTTAACAATTCAAATATTGATTCAAGTTCGTATATAAGTTTCATCCCGAAATCATTTAAAAGGTTTTAATTTTCATTCAAATTAAATTAAATTTATTTATCGATTTCATTCAATACTCGCTAAGTAAATTTTATCCTTCAAAACAACTTCTACTTAAATTCCACTTCATTTAAATCAATTACTTACGTTCAACTTCATTACATAAAACTTCAAATTGAATAAATTAGATTCGTCTAATCAATTCTTTAAATTACAAGTTTTACGTTAATTTCAATAAATCCCATTCATTTCAATAAATCACATTTTATTTCTTGTTAAAGAAATTTAATTTTCACTTATTTATTGACTTCGTTACAAATTTCAAACTCAATTAATAAAGAACTAAATTTCACAAAATCTAGAAGTTTCAAATTATACTTATTAACTTACATAAAAAAAATTCAAACTTAATAAATTAAGAAAACCCAATTTCATTTATTAACGAAGTTCCAATTCACTTATTCGAAAGTCCAATTTCTTTTATCAAAGCATCTAATTTTTATTCAATTATCAAATAATGAAATCTTATTCAGTTATTAAATAATTTCAATCTTAATTATTAATAATGTCAAAACTTAATAATACAATCTTTATTATCAATTCAAACTTAATTGTTAAATCATTACCACGTAATTTTGAATTCAAACTTAATTATCAAATCATCTCAACGTAATTATAAATTCAACTTAATGATTTCAAACTTAATTATAATTTCAAATTTAGTTATTAAATGATCTCAACTTAATAATTTCAAAACTCAATTATTACTGATTCCAAATTATTTATTAATAATTCCAAATTTAATTATTAAATAATTAAATTTCAAACAATGTTCTTTCATCAATTACTACTTTAATATTTGTTTCAGATTTCAATTTTTACATTTTCCTTTCAAAAATTCAAATTCCGACTTCATTTCCAGAATTATTTTTTGTTCGAATAAAATCATTATTTTACTTTTAATCAAATTATTGACCAATCGGATTTTATTTAATTCTCTATCCTAAGACAAGTTCATTTGGGTATTTATCATTTCAACCCGATTCCAATTCAATTCAAAAAAAAATTAAAGAATAACAAAGGGAACTTGCAGTGTGATAACTGGGATGGTGTCAAAGTGAATAAACAAGCAATAACAACAATCAATAACAATACAATAATCAATTCAAATAATCCCGAAATAATCGTATTAATTCGCATTGTTGTTTATGCGAATTAATATAATTATCTCTAGAATCTACACTATCATTTCATGTAGACTAAAGATTATTACATTTCGGTTTTCCTACTTGTCGTTCCATTTCAATTCCAAATTTAATGCTACAACAATTAATCCAATATACGTTCAAAGGTTCAAAGTATGATTTCTCAAATTCCACGTGTCAATCAACTTAACAATTAAAATGGGTCATATTATTCAAGTAAAGTAATCAAATTCATCACATATGTCGATTCACAATTTTAACTATCCTACGTCAAATTCAATTGCATAATATTTATCACTTTATACGTTACAATTTACATCCAATATTAACAACAATCAATCAATTAATTATCAACCAAACTGTATTATCATCGCATACATAATTAACAGATAATGGTGTCAGATGTCAAAAGTGAACTGATACATAAATAACAGTGCAATAAATAACAGCAGCATATTTTAATTGTCGTTTCAATTGAAATCGAATTTAATAAATAAAAGAGTATTAATCGTGAGTGATTGCTCACCTTTCGAGGCTAGAAGAATTTTGAAATGGGTTATGAATCCAAGGCGAATTTCCAAACGAACAAGGTTGGCACGAGTTGGATGACCGGGCTAATAAATAGGGATCGGTGAAAATAGATCAGAAACTGCTCGATATAGACCAAAACAAAATATGTTTATTATTCTAATATATCATTTACTTAACAAATAAATATTTTTTTTTTCTCTCATTAAAATTATATATATGTTTCCAAAATTATGGTTTACATGTATGTGACGCACAAAATATGCAGATTTTATTCATGGACTATTATATAGATTATATTAAAATCGTTGCATGCGAATGATCTAAATAAATAATACGTGTACATGCAGTGTAACCTGCTACTACGGTAAAAATACAAATAGAGATAAGATTCTTTTATCCATATAAATATAAGTGGTCACAAAATCAAAAATCTAGTATGCAGACCAACTTGCAAAAAATAATGTATACTTTATAAATCATAAACTTTTCGTACTTAAAATATACGTATATTCATACATCATATAGAAGTTATATGTAATCAAACATAAATATATATAGGCATACATAACTTAGCGGAAATAATATACGAGCATGTTAAAACGAAACGCCTACAACAATGCAAAACAAGAGCCGAATATTCTATACAGATTTATTAAAATATACTTAATTGTATGTACACCATCTAATAACCATATATATCTGAACTAATATATATATAGTACTTATATAATACAACACTTAACAAGTTATAATCAAGACTTATAACATAAATACACCGTGTTAACATAAAATGACAACTACAAACATAAATACTACTGTAGCAATTAAAACTAGTACCACCTTTATATTATAAAAACTTTATAAACTTAAAAATTGCGTATGTAGTACTTACATATTATAAATGTTGTAACAATATAACTTTTACTTACATACATAAAATATGTGTTATATAACTTAATATATTTGTAACAGATTTTAAAGTATACATATACGTCTACATTTTGAAATATATGCATAGAATAAATCAACCACTTAAAGATAAAAATGTAAAATATGCATATAAGCCAAAGAACCATCCTATACTGACAAGTTTGTATG
This sequence comes from Allium cepa, assembly GCA_030765085.1. Classification (NCBI taxonomy): domain Eukaryota; kingdom Viridiplantae; phylum Streptophyta; class Magnoliopsida; order Asparagales; family Amaryllidaceae; genus Allium; species Allium cepa. The sequence goes on from CM060931.1 coordinate 489,529,817, forward strand.
AACTTCAGAGTATATACACATATATACACACTGTCGAAAACTTACATAAACAATTACATATATAAAGCTTTTATAACCATTTTACTAGTTAATGTATATGTACATGCAATATCCAATATATACTTGAACCCAAAATCATTTATATATTCATGCTAATATGTGACTCAGTAAATTATGTATACAAACTTCATCACTTGAAGTATATCCTAAAAGCAAGTCAACATGTAAGTACATACGTCAGTAAGCTTTGAAATATATGTGCTTACTCACACATCTTGATACAGAAAAATTTAAATATCAAACTTTAGTAAATAATATTACCTAAAGAAGAACAAAGTGGAAGGAATGAAGTAGAATTGCCACGGGGAGGATTCTTGCGCAAGGTGGAAGAAGAGAGGGCGGTTAGAGATGACCGTGGGGCGAAGGAAAGCCGGATGTTGGCTGCTCGGCCGAGGCCAGTGGTTTGGCGTGGTGCGATGGGAGCTGCGTTGTGCGGCTTCGGTTGGCGGAGGTGGCTGAGATGTTGAGTGAGTAGCTGTGACAAGGAGGTTGTCGGGGAGGACGTGACCGTCTGAGTTGAGGCGGGCGGATCTGGTCAAGGCGGGCGCGGGCTGGAGGTGCGGGTCGGGTTGTGGCGGTGGGTTGCTAGCTTGCGTTGAAGTGTAATGGAAAAGATTTTAAGGGAAGAAGAAAATGCTACAGGTGAAGAGAGGAAAGCAAGATCCAAAGAAAGAAGGAGAGAAACGAGACTAATTATGCAGGCCATTCAATACAACAGGTAATTAATGCAGTGAGTAGGCACTGAACGTTTATCTTCTTTCTATATTTCCAGCTGAATCCACCAAATGAAAGTGGACGCACTGCCGCCTCGGGAAAATGAATAAAATTTGAATGCCATAGGTTCAAATGGAAAACAAAAGGTCACACGTAATTCAAGAAATTATTTAAAGCAAGCTGCAGTTCAAAATTTGAATGTACACCGTAATCAAAAGGTTGAACGGATACCGATGCATTTGAACGTTACGCGGTTTCCGCTGCGTACCGAACATCAAAACACAGAATTGATTATACCGCAGAGATCAGCACAACGAGACGATCAAAATGGTATACTCATATCAATGGTATGGTTGAATTATAAAAATTTCGAATTTCTACTAGCGGAAAATGCATAAAAATCGCAGAAAAATAAGATCGACGGAGCCAAAGATGTCCGAATTTGGAAAAACGACAAACTGACAACTTGCTCAAAAGATGGTTTAGAATTTTTCTATATAAAAATATTTTGGTTTTAAAACGTTTTATTTTCATCGCTTTTTAACTGATTAGATTGAAGTAAATTTACGCGCGAAATAAACTTCCATATTTTCGGACGAAAATTTATCGGTTGCTATGTTTAACTAGACGCATTTCAAATATTAAATTTATATTTCAAAATTTTATCGTCTATAATTTTGCAAAAATTTCAGTTAAATTCGTTACTAAAACCTTTAAAATTTACAGGTCGTTACACTCTCTCCCACTCAAAACTTTTCGTCCTCGAAAAGGAAGGAGGTAGGAAAATAGAACAACCAGTAAGAAAATAGATTGAAACAATTAGTTTAAACCATATAACTTTCAGTTTTAATTAATTACTATTCAACAATTGATTTTAAATTCAAAGTATTCCAATATGTTGATTTAATTTCCATTTATTAATATTTTATACCCAAAAGATTTCTTTAAAGCCAAATTTTATTTTATTTCATTTATTCATTGCTTTATTATCCAATTTTCCTTTATAAACAATTTCTAAAATCATAAATTGAATAATCATTTATTATAGTCATATACTACTTCAATTTTTTTTTCTTTGTTCCAAATTATTATTAAATTTATTCTACTTAATATATCCAATCACTTATATTAAGTATATTCACACTATTTAAAATCACTCAAATTTATTTATGGATTCCTTTAACGTCATTTTATACTGTATAATATTAAATTACATAGTTAACTTTTGAAAATTTAGGTAAGTTATATATAATGCAATTGAGTATTATCCAAATAAAATTTTACAATTCAGTTATTTCATGTTAAGTATTTATATAAAAGAATTTGGTTTCATTTATAATTGAAAAAAATCATCCTTTAACAAATTTTAAGAATTAATTTTCGATTAACTTCAATAATTTAGAGATAATATATATATATATATATGTGTGTGTGTGTGTGTGTGTGTGTGTGTGTGTGTGTGTGTGTACATTTATACATAATATATCAAAACAAATTTAAAATTTTAATATATATTATAAGTCAAGTCAAGTTTAGAAATTCAAATCTGTTTATTTTCACAACAAACCGTAGCAAAGCTACAGGATAGTCTTTCCACTTCGAAACTCGAAAATTAATGTCGATGATGCGGCCGTCATCAACGAAATTATTTTCCAGCGACAAACGAGAAGAGCTCTAATTTAATCATTTAAAATTCTTTGAAAACCATTTCTATTCGAAAATATTTTAAATAATATACATTTTAAAACTTTAAAACCATAGTTCGAAATTATCGAAAATTAAATTCTCAAATTTCAATTTAAATTCACTTCAAATTCTCGATCAAATTATAACTAAATTTATAAATTCATTTATTTATATTATGCAACAGTTAATGGTTTTCAAAATAATAAATGAAAATCAAATGTTATTATTTCTAACAACAATTTCATTAACAATTTAATTTGCAGAAAACTTATATTTATATATAATATAATCATACAAAACTATTTTGTTTACCAAATTTGAAAACAATATTGTGTCAATTTGTTCTGTTCAAGTGTTTTGGAAATCCTATCGATAGCGTTGATCAGACGAATCGATCGAAAACCCAACTCAACATCAACAACTCAAACAACGCAATATATAAAAACATTTTAAATATTAATTTACAAATATACTTTCTCGCTCGACGATACAAGGATGGATTTCAAAATAAGTATAGAGATTTTAAATTTGATAGAAATCAAATTAAGATAATTTTGATTTGATAATAAGTTCAAACAGAAAGTAAGATAATTCAATTAACATTATCGGAAGATGGATAGCGGATTTAATTCACGGGCAACCTTAACCTGGTCGACCGTAACTTCAAGAATAAGATCGTTGTTGAATTCCGAGTTAAATCGGCATCTGATCTCAAGAATAGAATTCAGGTATAGCAGGAAATATATAGCATCGTAAATCGAGGATACATATAAATCTCCGGTGAATCGATGCTATTGCAAATAAGTTTCTCCTATTTACAAATAATTTGAAGGTTGGCGAGACCGCCGATTCATTATAAGGATCATTCGAAGTGGAGTTATGGGATACTCCAGAATTCAGACGAATTCGAATAGTGAGGGACAAGAATGAATTTCGGAACCGAGGGAACGTTCCAAAATTCAAAGGAATTGAGTTAAAAGGAAGAGATTGAAACTCGAGTGGGAGTGATTCTGTAAATACATTTACCCTATATGCTAAGTTTTGCGTAGAGCTACCAAAAGCTCTGATACCAACTGTAACGACCCGCTATTTTGGACTATTCGCATCCGCACATGTCGAACTTGAATAATTCAAAATACCGAATTGTTAATTTAAATTTGGCAAAACTCAGATATACAGTAAATAAATAATCACATAATCACAGACACAGAGTAATAATATGCAGCGGAAGTAAGAGAGATAGTAGTTCATGAAGCTACTATATAAATATGTAAGATACATCAGAGTTAAACAAGTTACAACAGAAGTCTCGAATACAATAGTCAAATGCAATAATCAGATACATCACTGGAATCAACTGAATCTCTGAAAGCTGGATAGATAGCTGGATCTCCAAGTAAAGCTCCAACTCCAAAGGTGAGTCACAAAAGTTGAACCACTCAGTCTGACCCGGGCGTAAAGCAAAACACAGAACACTCGAGTCAGGATTAATATTCTCATATCAATAAATCCAACTCAAGTGAAATAGCAATCAAAATACAAGTAACTCAAAGGATGTTGGAATCACCATCCTCTAAGGATCCGTTAAACTATCTACTATGTAGTAGTGTACGCTAAATAGATAATGTCTATCAGTAATATAAATATCAAAATAGTGTTAAGGCGTTACCATTATCCCCCTTAACACATTTTTATAAGCGTTATAGTCTATACAGCACTGTAAACTCCACCGTAAACTGGTGGTATATCAGGGAGTACTCCATAGGTATAACACAAAACAAATTCGTAGTGGTCGCGTGTATAGGGATACAAGTATGACAAGGCACATGAGGCAATACCCAAGATAGTGAAACTACCATTCGCTTGATCCGGACTGGTGAGAACGCATCGCCGCAGCGATCGCAACACCGCGAAACAACACTCCTGAAAAGTACGAGGGTGCACCAATCAATCACAAGTAATGAGTAGTAGTTACGAAGAAGTGTGCTCGCTCGAGGTGGCTAACCCCATTTGGCCCGGCACGGCTCCTGATTTTAGTCATTTCCAATTTGACACAAGTGTCAAGGCTATCCATTATCGTTCACTTTCTTCAGTCATCACGTACATCATTCCAACCACTTCATTCTGGATCATCACTTCGCGTATAGTTATTAAAGTGGTTTTCGGTTTAGATAGAGAGTATATCCATAACCGATTCCGGTTTCTTTAATAACTTTCGTAATTATTACACCAATTGGTCGTTTAATATAATTCAAACCAAATCAATTTCGATTTCGATTTCAATTCGTAAATCAACATTTCGTTTGTCTTCTAAATCAATTTCCAAAATTTACGTTCAAAACTTCCAAATTACCATTTCAAAATCTTATAATTCGATTTCAACTTTTATTTTAACAATTCAAATATTGATTCAAGTTCGTATATAAGTTTCATCCCGAAATCATTTAAAAGGTTTTAATTTTCATTCAAATTAAATTAAATTTATTTATCGATTTCATTCAATACTCGCTAAGTAAATTTTATCCTTCAAAACAACTTCTACTTAAATTCCACTTCATTTAAATCAATTACTTACGTTCAACTTCATTACATAAAACTTCAAATTGAATAAATTAGATTCGTCTAATCAATTCTTTAAATTACAAGTTTTACGTTAATTTCAATAAATCCCATTCATTTCAATAAATCACATTTTATTTCTTGTTAAAGAAATTTAATTTTCACTTATTTATTGACTTCGTTACAAATTTCAAACTCAATTAATAAAGAACTAAATTTCACAAAATCTAGAAGTTTCAAATTATACTTATTAACTTACATAAAAAAATTCAAACTTAATAAATTAAGAAAACCCAATTTCATTTATTAACGAAGTTCCAATTCACTTATTCGAAAGTCCAATTTCTTTTATCAAAGCATCTAATTTTTATTCAATTATCAAATAATGAAATCTTATTCAGTTATTAAATAATTTCAATCTTAATTATTAATAATGTCAAAACTTAATAATACAATCTTTATTATCAATTCAAACTTAATTGTTAAATCATTACCACGTAATTTTGAATTCAAACTTAATTATCAAATCATCTCAACGTAATTATAAATTCAACTTAATGATTTCAAACTTAATTATAATTTCAAATTTAGTTATTAAATGATCTCAACTTAATAATTTCAAAACTCAATTATTACTGATTCCAAATTATTTATTAATAATTCCAAATTTAATTATTAAATAATTAAATTTCAAACAATGTTCTTTCATCAATTACTACTTTAATATTTGTTTCAGATTTCAATTTTTACATTTTCCTTTCAAAAATTCAAATTCCGAGACTTCATTTCCAGAATTATTTTTTGTTCGAATAAAATCATTATTTTACTTTTAATCAAATTATTGACCAATCGGATTTTATTTAATTCTCTATCCTAAGACAAATTCATTTGGGTATTTATCATTTCAACCCGATTCCAATTCAATTCAAAAAAAAATTAAAGAATAACAAAGGGAACTTGCAGTGTGATAACTGGGATGGTGTCAAAGTGAATAAACAAGCAATAACAACAATCAATAACAATACAATAATCAATTCAAATAATCCCGAAATAATCGTATTAATTCGCATTGTTGTTTATGCGAATTAATATAATTATCTCTAGAATCTACACTATCATTTCATGTAGACTAAAGATTATTACATTTCGGTTTTCCTACTTGTCGTTCCATTTCAATTCCAAATTTAATGCTACAACAATTAATCCAATATACGTTCAAAGGTTCAAAGTATGATTTCTCAAATTCCACGTGTCAATCAACTTAACAATTAAAATGGGTCATATTATTCAAGTAAAGTAATCAAATTCATCACATATGTCGATTCACAATTTTAACTATCCTACGTCAAATTCAATTGCATAATATTTATCACTTTATACGTTACAATTTACATCCAATATTAACAACAATCAATCAATTAATTATCAACCAAACTGTATTATCATCGCATACATAATTAACAGATAATGGTGTCAGATGTCAAAAGTGAACTGATACATAAATAACAGTGCAATAAATAACAGCAGCATATTTTAATTGTCGTTTCAATTGAAATCGAATTTAATAAATAAAAGAGTATTAATCGTGAGTGATTGCTCACCTTTAGAGGCTAGAAGAATTTTGAAATGGGTTATGAATCCAAGGCGAATTTCCAAACGAACAAGGTTGGCACGAGTTGGATGACCGGGCTAATAAATAGGGATCGGTGAAAATAGATCAGAAACTGCTCGATATAGACCAAAACAAAATATGTTTATTATTCTAATATATCATTTACTTAACAAATAAATATTTTTTTTTTCTCTCATTAAAATTATATATATGTTTCCAAAATTATGGTTTACATGTATGTGACGCACAAAATATGCAGATTTTATTCATGGACTATTATATAGATTATATTAAAATCGTTGCATGCGAATGATCTAAATAAATAATACGTGTACATGCAGTGTAACCTGCTACTACGGTAAAAATACAAATAGAGATAAGATTCTTTTATCCATATAAATATAAGTGGTCACAAAATCAAAAATCTAGTATGCAGACCAACTTGCAAAAAATAATGTATACTTTATAAATCATAAACTTTTCGTACTTAAAATATACGTATATTCATACATCATATAGAAGTTATATGTAATCAAACATAAATATATATAGGCATACATAACTTAGCGGAAATAATATACGAGCATGTTAAAACGAAACGCCTACAACAATGCAAAACAAGAGCCGAATATTCTATACAGATTTATTAAAATATACTTAATTGTATGTACACCATCTAATAACCATATATATCTGAACTAATATATATATAGTACTTATATAATACAACACTTAACAAGTTATAATCAAGACTTATAACATAAATACACCGTGTTAACATAAAATGACAACTACAAACATAAATACTACTGTAGCAATTAAAACTAGTACCACCTTTATATTATAAAAACTTTATAAACTTAAAAATTGCGTATGTAGTACTTACATATTATAAATGTTGTAACAATATAACTTTTACTTACATACATAAAATATGTGTTATATAACTTAATATATTTGTAACAGATTTTAAAGTATACATATACGTCTACATTTTGAAATATATGCATAGAATAAATCAACCACTTAAAGATAAAAATGTAAAATATGCATATAAGCCAAAGAACCATCCTATACTGACAAGTTTGTATGAACTTCAGAGTATATACACATATATACACACTGTCGAAAACTTACATAAACAATTACATATATAAAGCTTTTATAACCATTTTACTAGTTAATGTATATGTACATGCAATATCCAATATATACTTGAACCCAAAATCATTTATATATTCATGCTAATATGTGACTCAGTAAATTATGTATACAAACTTCATCACTTGAAGTATATCCTAAAAGCAAGTCAACATGTAAGTACATACGTCAGTAAGCTTTGAAATATATGTGCTTACTCACACATCTTGATACAGAAAAATTTAAATATCAAACTTTAGTAAATAATATTACCTAAAGAAGAACAAAGTGGAAGGAATGAAGTAGAATTGCCACGGGGAGGATTCTTGCGCAAGGTGGAAGAAGAGAGGGCGGTTAGAGATGACCGTGGGGCGAAGGAAAGCCGGATGTTGGCTGCTCGGCCGAGGCCAGTGGTTTGGCGTGGTGCGATGGGAGCTGCGTTGTGCGGCTTCGGTTGGCGGAGGTGGCTGAGATGTTGAGTGAGTAGCTGTGACAAGGAGGTTGTCGGGGAGGACGTGACCGTCTGAGTTGAGGCGGGCGGATCTGGTCAAGGCGGGCGCGGGCTGGAGGTGCGGGTCGGGTTGTGGCGGTGGGTTGCTAGCTTGCGTTGAAGTGTAATGGAAAAGATTTTAAGGGAAGAAGAAAATGCTACAGGTGAAGAGAGGAAAGCAAGATCCAAAGAAAGAAGGAGAGAAACGAGACTAATTATGCAGGCCATTCAATACAACAGGTAATTAATGCAGTGAGTAGGCACTGAACGTTTATCTTCTTTCTATATTTCCAGCTGAATCCACCAAATGAAAGTGGACGCACTGCCGCCTCGGGAAAATGAATAAAATTTGAATGCCATAGGTTCAAATGGAAAACAAAAGGTCACACGTAATTCAAGAAATTATTTAAAGCAAGCTGCAGTTCAAAATTTGAATGTACACCGTAATCAAAAGGTTGAACGGATACCGATGCATTTGAACGTTACGCGGTTTCCGCTGCGTACCGAACATCAAAACACAGAATTGATTATACCGCAGAGATCAGCACAACGAGACGATCAAAATGGTATACTCATATCAATGGTATGGTTGAATTATAAAAATTTCGAATTTCTACTAGCGGAAAATGCATAAAAATCGCAGAAAAATAAGATCGACGGAGCCAAAGATGTCCGAATTTGGAAAAACGACAAACTGACAACTTGCTCAAAAGATGGTTTAGAATTTTTCTATATAAAAATATTTTGGTTTTAAAACGTTTTATTTTCATCGCTTTTTAACTGATTAGATTGAAGTAAATTTACGCGCGAAATAAACTTCCATATTTTCGGACGAAAATTTATCGGTTGCTATGTTTAACTAGACGCATTTCAAATATTAAATTTATATTTCAAAATTTTATCGTCTATAATTTTGCAAAAATTTCAGTTAAATTCGTTACTAAAACCTTTAAAATTTACAGGTCGTTACAAAGGTAATATTTTGGATAACAATAAATTGATAATTCACATGGATTCAAAAATTTCGAAGAGAATTAAGGGGTGAGGTGAAATTTTTATAACTCCTGAGGTGGTTTGTAATTTTTAAACCTTTCTATTATCTAACTGACAATTTATTAAAGTATTGTCATTTTTGTTTTTTATGTGATCCGTATATTTATAAGGATGAAAATTTAGTTCATACCATTTTGTAACAATGAGCGTGATATGCTTGTTGCTATTATTGTCCTTATTATTTATTAAATAAATTAATAGATAGTGGTTAATTAAATTTATTTAAGCATATTATAGTTAAATTATTAAATATACATGCTTAAATGTAAATAATATATGAAGACAGAGAACTTTGAAAATAATAGTAGAAATAAAAAGGTGTAGGCTTGTGAATGTAAAGCGATAGTATAAAATTAATAAAATATCGTAAACAATTGCAAAAATAATAAATCGTATTGAGTATTTAAAATAGAATATTAATAGATATCTAGAGAAAGTTAAGTAGAGTTGAAAAAAATGCTAGAATTGATACGAGGGCCAAAAATTCTTTTGCTTTACTATTATTTAATAGATTGGCTTATTTTCGCAAACTGGTTGCACTATGTTGTTGATTGTTTTTGGACTGAAAGGTGCCTTAAATTTCAAAAGCACGAATTTTAATTTTTGCAATCTTGTTTCTTCAATTGTAGAAAACAAGCTACTACTGTTGAATGCTGAAGATTTAAAACAGACACTTTCTAAGGTATCATGCTTTTTTCAATGTATTGCTTACGATTATTGTCTATTTTTATTAGCAAGATGTAAGAAGCATACAAGAAGTGCATGGCTAGATAATTGTGAATCGTATAGATGTTCAGTATATTTATGCATAAATGGTGTGGATTTGGACTTGACCCCAATATTGATGGGATGTGTAAAGGTGGTTCGTTGGACGTGTGTAATGATTGAGGCATGGAAATGCATGGCCAATCATGTTTGGATGACCATTCGATTTCAAAAGAAACTAAGAAAGTTAACTTGAAGTTTTACACAAATTGATAGTCGCTAGATCAGATAATTTTAATGGTCAATATCATTGCACGTAACCAATATTTGAACAAAATTAATGAGGTTAATGCCAAAATTAATTTTGATCTTGAAATTACATCAATCTAAGTATTAGATTCGCATAAAATCTTATAACATTTTGATTGATTTGCTTCATTTTATTTTTTTATTATTTTTATTTATCAACATCTTAGAAACATACACCGAGCCAACAACTAGGATATATTAAATGAATTTCTTAAATGCTAATCAAAGTTTCTTCGCACTAGATTTGCTATTATTTAAACTTACAAATGGTAAATGAATTTCCAATGTTATAGGTTGCTCCTACAAAATAGGGTAGGGAAATAACCGATCTATGCCCCATATATCTATGTCTTATGTCTACATAATACACGAACACAACTTTATAAAGTAGCGCTCTCTTCGATTAGAGGATCACCCTTTCATTAAAAAACCAGATGAATAAAAAAAGAAGAAGATATAAAGTATTAGTTTGAGGTAATCTTGAAGATATAGGTTAATATTTTATATTCAATTTCAGTTCTGTTATGATTGTTATTCGGTGAATCATGGTGAATTTAATATTTTAGAGAGCCACCGCTAGGAATTTCATTAGAAATTATTTTGTTATAGGTAAGTGCATTAATTCTCTTTCATGAATAAATGAGTTAGAGAAGGACATTTCATATTTATAAATTCTGTTAAGTGGATGGGATAACATCGAGTAAACGCAATGAAATGTAACTAATTATTAACGTCGAAACAAAAATGAAATCTATTTTAATAACAATGGTTCTTTCATCTTTACTACCAAAGCACGAATTTCTAATTGACTGAATCATGTTTATTTTTTAGTATTTCCTTAACTTTAAATTATGAAATTAATTTTTTTACCATGTTAATTTCAAATAAACAAAACATCAAATTTAAAAATTCTTAGCGGTGAACAATGAAGATAGATTGAGCTTTACATATCCAACTCTTGTTTCTCCATTAGATAATACAAATAACGTAGGAATGAAGAGGAATGTGTTAGTCAGAACTGGATTGGAGATTCAGTTGATGACGTCGAAGGTGAAATCAGCTACAACTAAGAACGAGAGAAGCGGGTAACTTCTAATTTGACACTTGTGATTCCGAAGGTTTCGTGTAAATTCAATCATTTTGAAGACCTAACCGAAGAGGAAATCCTACGAGAGCTGAGATTTTCACTTGTTGATATGTCAGCTCCAATCCGTGAGAGAGTGGAGCTAGTTCGTGTGTCGATTTTTATAAGTCTATTGAGAAAGAAATAATATGCATATCATTTTGCATATATTTTATTCCATAACGTGTGCTGTATTTTTTCTTGTAATCTCATGCAAATGCAATGCAGTAATTTATGCATTTTCATATTGAAAATAATGAACAAACGTGATTACTTTTCTTATTACCATAAGTTCCTTTTCAATGCTCCGAACGACCTTCCGTCTTTTTCGTAGTGAAGAACACATAAGTCTCTTCAAAATGACATATAATTTGAATCGTAAAATCCCAACACTCCACCTCGATTCTCGTAGAATTTCATTTTCAATTAGGTTTTCAAAATATTGTAATTATAATGTAACCGTTGGAACCACAAGTACCAAACTAGAAGGTACTTCCTCCTCTCATTCTCCTTCGTCGGTGAGTTAACCTTCGTTGCCATCAATCGAATCTTTAATCTAGTTCTGCTCAACACCTACCTCGTTCATTTCTGTGACATTTGCATTATCTAAGGAAGAAACATGAGTTCGATTTGTAAAGCTCAATCTTCATTGTTTGCCGCTGAAGATTTGTTGATTTGATGCTCTGTTTATTTAAAATTAAATGGTAAAAAAATTAATTTCATTTTTTGACGTTGAGGTAACTAGTGCGAACCCAGCTATGCACGCGGTACGTTAAAAATAATATTAACTAAATTAGTAAATTATTAATGTGCTAAAATGGCGTATCCATGTCAAATTAAATTTCATTGTTAAATAATAGCAGCATACAGTGAATTTGTCACATTGAAAATGTAGAACTAAATGAACTTTGAATATTAAAACGTTGAGCGATAACTAAATTATACATGACATACTGAAGTAAAGAACGTATGATATATAAATTTTGTACCATCAAGGGAAGATTCCTTGAATTACTTTCATCGACGTTACAAATAGTGGAAACCGTCGTTATTGATCTACTATAAAGAAAAAAACAAATGGAAAGCAAACTAATATTATTCATCTATTCTACTTTCTTTATTTAGCTACGTCATTGAGTTACTTTAAATAATAAAAAAATCAACAAATAAAAGGTAGAAAACCGTAATTCTTGACCGCAAGAGGATTGTAATTTATTTTGTTGCAAAACTCGGGTTTTTTGATGATATCTACATTGAACTCGTTAAGATTGAAAATTTATTTGCCTTCGATTAAAGACAATTTCCATATACGTGCAATAGAAAAGGAGGAATATATCACATCCAATACAATTTTTTTGATAAAAAATATATATAATGCACACACTCAATTTATCCCTTGAACTTTAGCCTTCATTCATAATTATCAAATATGTAAATTATAAAATCAAATGAACTATTATGAACTCGAAAGAGATGAGTGGATGCTTGATTAACAAGATAACATGGAAGTACATATTTATGTCTTATATGAAAAAATGCATGGTAGAAAAATAATTGAAGGTTGAAAATGTAGAGGCAAAACCATTGTTTCAAATTTAAAGGTGCTACAAAATAGAAGAATCACAAACAAATGAAAGAGATGGCGATGGATTGATATTTATTTTGCAAAAAAAAAACGAAAAACTCGTTTTGCGCAGGATATTTATATTCAAATCGTATAAGGATTAAGGAGCAAAATAATAATAATAATAATAATAATAATAAAGATTAAGAAAATAAGAGTTGAGTAGAAATAAGAAAAGAAAAATCAAGATATTTATGCATTGTTTATATTAATTTTTTTCACTATTTATATTGTTATTTTCACGTTACTACCATATTGTATTTCACATTAAATGATGTAGTTTTGTGCTCTTTCCTTTCCACGCCATCATTGTTATAGTAATGCTCTCAATATACTGCATCGTTTTGACCATATTCATTTTCCTCCCTTGCTCACAGCATTCTATTATATCGCATTTTATATTATATTTTTTAAATAATGTTATACCTCCTACTTCCATAATACCTAAATTTTCTCATATTTGACTTATTTTAATGTTTACAAATTATTACGCACGTAGACTGCTTATATGAGTGCACAAAAAATGATCGAAACTTTTAATGTTCATGTACTGTATGTGAATACATAAAAATATGAATTACTATATTAATCTGCACGATTTAATTAAAACATACTCTATTTGGGAATATGGAAGGTGGACTTATACCATCATTTAACAAAATGATAACTACTAAAGTATTTAACATGATTTATTCGCTCATGTTCCTATGAATTAACTAATATTTTGAACATTCTCGCATACACATCTTACACTACTATTTTGACATACTGATTAGTTTTGTACACTTTCCTTTCCACGCCATCATTGTTATAGTAACGCTCTCAATTTACTGCATCATTTTGACCATATTCATTTTCCTCTCCTGCTCACAACTTAATATTATATTGCGTTTCATATTATATTTTGTTAATACCGTAGTTATACCTTCTACTTCCATAATTCCTAAATTTTCTCATATTTAACTAATTTTAACGTTTACAAAATGTCGTGCACGTTGACTATTTATATGAGTGCACAAAAAAAGTCTAAAACTTAGAAATATTAATTACTATATTAATTTACACGATTTAGTTAAAAACATACTCCATTTGGTAATCTGTTTGGGAATATGGAAGGTGAAGTTGTAACATCGTTTAAAAAAATGGTAAGTACGACAGTATTCTAACATGATTTATTCTTTTCCATGTTCCTACGAATTAATGAATATTTTAACATTCTCACGTACACATCTTACCACTACTATGTTAACGTACTAATTGGCTTGTCTTGAAATATAAGCGGCATCTGAAGTGGCCAAGCATCGTTCATGGTGAAGTAGATGATAGTGTAACATCTCCAAGCACGATTCACATAGGAAGTAACTACTTTTGTCAAGTATTGCGTGCTGAGATATTCACCCATCTACTTGGGTAATTATAAAGTTACCATATCACTTTCACCTGTATTTTCTAGCAAAGACAATTTTTTTTAATATTTTGTTTGAAATGATGCAATATCTAATTATTTTATCTTCATTTACAGCTGTTTAATGATAGATGATTACATTTATTAGTATGGCGATAACGAATAACCATTCATATTTAATATATTCCTTCTACTTATACATCTCATAACCAACCGCAATCAACATATCATTGAGATTTTAATAGCGCTGATGCTTTATTTTATGCGCATATAATTCTGTTGCAGTTTATTGTTGTTGCTTAGAATACTGATCTCTAAAGCTTACAAATGGAATTGAAATAGTTTCATTTACATTCATTTGATTAGCATGTAGTAAATCATTTTATAATAGTAGGAATTATTTTGCAAGGATCACAAATATTTAATCGGTTTTATTGTTTTTATAATAGTTGTATAGGGCAAGATTATTTTTAATTTAATTAATAATTGTTTCATCAAAGTTTACAAATTCGGAAGAGTGTCATCCTTTATGATATAAAAGATGGGGTAATGTATATTTTGATGTAGAAAGTACATATGATGGGCCCTACCTCACATAAGTTGTACAAATTCCCTAAACTTCATATTATCTATTTTTTTTTCTTAAATAAACCATAATTTGACCATGTCACACATGCATAACCTGAATGGCATGTTATATATTATGTAGATTGTGTTTATAGATACCGTTATTTTTTATTCTAAATATTTAAAATGAAATATATTGTTTGAAGTTCGTAAATAACATTATTTTTTAAAATTTCAGTAAGTTATTTAGATGAGAGTATCAAATTGTAAGACATGTATAAAAATAATAAAATATAACTAAGGAGGATACTATTTTATTTTTGACTTACTGAAATCGTAAGAAGCTTAATGACAGATCAACCATGGGAATAAAGAGAACTTAATAAGAGAGGATTAAGGAGAAAAATAAATTTTGTTCCATTACTAAAATTGAATAGATCAAATACTTAGATAAACATATATATTAATTAATTTAACGTATTAATAGAGTAGATTATAAGTGCTTATACTTTTTCAGATTGTATATTTCTAAAATAAAACATTTAGATTATAAAATGATTTTGAAATTAATGGCATTAAGTCTAATATTTCGCCAATTTATACTTGTTAAGTAAATATAAATGAAGTTATAGAAAATCATCATTATTATGTTTGAATTTTAATGTGTTAAAATGTTATTTGTAGTAAAATATATTAAAATATCATTTTGCATATTTAAGAATAATTATATATTTTATTATTTTCATATTCTAACTATTTAAAATGATATATTTTGTATCAAATTAGTTTTACAATAATATTTCTAAAATTTGGGAAAACTTTATACTAAACATATTATTTTATTAATTTATACGTTTTCTTAAAATCGTACATAAATTTTATAGAGATATATTACTGTTATTTCCAAAATGTTACACTTTAAAATATTAGTTTCTAATTTTAGAATAAGTTCAATTTGTATTCTAAAATTTAGGAAATTATACGTTAAATATATATTTGACTGATAACCTATATATGTGAAACAATTGTAAGCATATATTTATGTAGTAAATTTGAAAGATAAATATTGAAGTACAAAATCAGCACAGATAAGAATTTCTAATGTAACATAAGATAAAATGGTGGAACCCAATGCACGATGCGGGCTCTGAGAAGGTCGGTAATTTACGTAGTCTTGCCCTCGCATTGGAAAGAGGCTGTTTTCGGAGTCGAATCTGGACGTCTAGATCATCATGTGGGTGACCTAACCGTTGCGCCAAGGCTCCACCAATAATACAACATAAGATGATTAAGGAAAAAACTAATCTTTTATTTACTACAATTGTGAGTAGTACTAATAAAATAATAGAGCGTATCTCATTCATTGCATGTGGTGATGTCGTAAAAACATAGTATTTATACTTCAAATATATTATTAAAATAAAATTTTGCTATGCAATGTTCGATATATTAGTCATGAATTAAACTTTTTGCTATGGTTTGTGCATAAAAATTTTGTTATGTGATTTATATATTTTTATATTTAAAAGATAGATCCATATTACCGTTTTTTTAAATAAGAACGTGGAATATAAATTCAAACCGCCATTCTTTGTAATTTATTAGAGAAACTAATGAATATTAGTCATTTAAATTGATTTAAATTGTATGGATTTATAGTGTTTGGTTAAATACATAGATTTGAATGTAAAATGATAAGAGAAAAATGATGAAAACTTTGTAAATAACCGTCGTACTCATAAAATTTAAATATATGAATATAAAATCATGGAAAAATTAAGGTAATATTTTGGATAACAATAAATTGATAATTCACATGGATTCAAATTTTTTGAAGAGAATTAAGGGGTGAGGTGAAATTTTTATAACTCCTAAGATGGTATGTAATTTTTAAACCTTTCTATTATCTAATTGACGATTTATTAAAGTATTGTCATTTTTGTTTTTTACGTGATCCATATATTTTAATATAAGGATGAAAATTTAGTTTATACCATTTTGTAACAATGGGCGTGATATACTTGTTGCTATTATTGTCTTTATTATTTATTAAATAAATTAATAGATAATGGTTAATTAAATTTATTTAAGCATATTATAGTTAAATTATTAAAATACATGCTTAAATGTAAATTATAAATAAAGACGGAGAACTTTGGAAATAATAGTAGAAATAAAAAGGTGTAGGCTTGTGAATGTAAAGCGATAGTATAAAATTAATAAAATATCATAAACAATTGCAAAAATAATAAATTGTATTGAGTATTTAAAATAGAATATTAATAGATATCTAGAGAAAGTTAAGTAGAGTTGAAAAAAAATGCTAGAATTGATGCGAGGGCCAAAAATTCTTTTGCTTTACTATTATTTAATAGATTGGTTTATTTTCGCAAACTGGTATACCGATCATTATAAACAAGACAACCATTATATACGAGACTTGATACCTTATTGCACTATATTGCTGATTGTTTTTGGACCGAACGGTGCCTTAAATTTGAAGAGCACGACTTCTAATTTTTGCAATCTTGTTTCTTCAATTGTAGAAAACACGCTGCTACTGTTGAATGCTGAAGATTTAGAACAGACACTTTCTAAGGTATCATGCTTTTTCCAATGTATTGCTTACGATTATTGTCTATTTTTATTAGCAAGATGTAAAAAGCATACAAAAAGTGCATGGCTAGTTATTTGCGAATCGTATAGATGTTCAGTATATTTATGCATAAATGGTGTGGATTTGGACTTGACCCCAATATTGATGGGATGTCTAAAGGTGGTTCGTTGGACGTGTGTAATGACTGAGGCATGGAAATGCGTGGCCAATCTGTTTGGATGACCATTCGATTTCAAAAGAAACTAAGAAAGTTAACTTGAAGTTTTACACAAATTGATAGTCGCTAGATAAGATAATTTTAATGGTCAATATCATTGCACGTAACCAATATTTGAACAAAATTAATGAGGTAATGCCAAATTTAATTTTGACCTTGAAATTTACATCAATCTAAGTATTAGATTCGCATAAAATCTTATAACATTTCGATTGATTTGCTTCATTTTATTTTTTATCTTTTTTTATTTATCAACATCTTAGAAACATACACCGAACCAACAATTGGGATATATTAAATGAATTTCTTAAATGCTAATCAAAATTTCTTTGCACTAGATTTGCTATTATTTAAACTTACAAATGGTAAATGAATTTCCAATGTTAATAGGTTGCTCCTACAAAATAGGGTAGGGAAATAACCGATCTATGCCACCATATATCTACGTCTTATTTCAATATAACACACGAAGACAACTTTATAAAGTAGCACTCTCATCGATTAGAGGATCACTCTTTCATTAAAAAACCAGATGAATAAAAAACAAAAAACTGAAGATATTAAGTATTAGTTTGAGGTAATCTTGAAGATATAGATTAATATTTTATATTCACTTTCAATTCTGTCATGATTGCTATTCGATACATCGTGGTGAATTTAATATTTTAGAGAGCCACCTCTAGGAATTTCATTAGAAATTATTTTGTTATAGGTAAGTGCATTAATTCTCTTTCATGAATAAATGAGTTAGAGAAGGACATTTCATATTTATAAATTCTGTTAAGTTGATGGGATAACATCGGGTAAATGCAATGAAATGTAACTAATTATTAACGTCGAAACAAAAATGAAATCTATTTTAATAACAATGGTTCTTTCATCTTTACTACCAAAGCACGAATTTCTAAATGACCGAATCATGTTTATTTTTTAGTATTTCCTTAACTTTAAATTATGAAATTAATTTTTTTATCATGTTAATTTCAAATAAACAAAACATCAAATTTAAAAATTCTTAGCGGTGAACAATGAAGATAGATTGAGCTTTACATATCCAACTCTTATTTCTCCATTAGATAATACAAATAACATAGGAATGAAGAGGAATGTGTTAGTCAGAACTGGATTGGAGATTCAGTTGATGACATCGAAGGTGAAATCACCTACAACTGAGAACGAGAGAAGCGGGTAACTTCTAATTTGACACTTATGATTCCGAAGGTTTCGTGTAAATTCAATCATTTTGAAGACCTAACCGAAGAGGAAATCCTACGAGAGCTGAGATTTTCACTTGTTGATATGTCAACTCCAATCCGTGAGAGAGTGGAGCTAGTTCGTGTGTCGATTTTTATAAGTCTATTGAGAAAGAAATAATATGCATATCATTTTGCATATATTTTATTCCATAACGTGTGCTGTATTTTTTTCTTGTAATCTCATGCAAATGCAATGCAGTAATTTATGCATTTCCATATTGAAAATAATGAACAAACGTGATTACTTTTCTTATTACCATAAGTTCCTTCTCAATGCTCCGAACGACCTTCCGTCTTTTTCGTAGTGAAGAACACATAAGTCTCTTCAAAATGACATATAATTTGAATCGTAGAATTCCAACACTCCACCTCGATTCTCGTAGAATTTCATTTTCAATTAGGTTTTCAAAATATTGTAATTAAAATGTAACCGTTGGAACCACAAGTACCAAACTAGAAGGTACTTCCTCCTCTCATTCTCCTTCGTCGGTGAGTTAACCTTCGTTGCCATCAATCAAATCTTTAATCTAGTTCTGCTCAACACCTACCTCGTTCATTTCTGTGACATTTGCATTATCTAAAGAAGAAACATGAGTTCGATTTGTAAAGCTCAATCTATCTTCATTGTTTGCCGCTGAAGATTTGTTGATTTGATGTTCTGTGTATTTAAAATTAAATGGTAAAAAAATTAATTTCATTTTTTGACGTTGAGGTAACTAGTGCGAACCCAGCTACGCACGCGGTACGTTAAAAATAATATTAACTAAATTAGTAAATTATTAATGTGCTAAAATGGCGTATCCATGTCAAATTAAATTTCATTGTTAAATAATAGCAGCATATAGTGAATTTGTCACATTGAAAATGTAAAACTAAATGAACTTTGAATATTAAAACGTTGAGCGATAACTAAATTATGCATGACATACTGAAGTAAAGAACGTATGATATATAAATTTTGTACCATCAAGGGAAGATTCCTTGAATTACTTTCATCGACGTTACAAATAGTGGAAACCATCATCATTGATCTACTATAAAGAAAAAAACAAATGGAAAGCAAACTAATATTATTCATCTATTCTACTTTCTTTATTTAGCTATGTCATTGAGTTACTTTAAATAATAATAAAATCAACAAATAAAAGTTAGAAAACCGTAATTCTTGACCGCAAGAGGATTGGAATTTATTTTGTTGCAAAACTCGGGTTTTTTTATGATATCTACATTGAACTCGTTAAGATTGAAAATTTATTTGCCTTCGATTAAAGACAATTTCCATATACGTGCAATAGAAAAGGAGGAATATATCACATCCAATACAATTTTTTTGATAAAAAATATATATAATGCACACGCTTAATTTATCCCTTGAACTTTAGCCTTCATTCATAATTATCAAATATGTAAATTATAAAATCAAATGAACTATTATGAACTCGAAAGAGATGGGTGGATGCTTGATTAACAAGATAACATGGAAGTACATATTTATGTCTTATATGAAAAAATGCATAGTAGAAAAATTATTGAAGGTTGAAAATGTAGAGGCAAAACCATTGTTTCAAATTTAAAGGTGCTACAAAATAGAAGAATCACAAACAAATGAAAGAGACGGCGATGGATTGATATTTATTTTGCAAAAAAAAAAACGAAAAACTCGTTTTGCGCAGGATATTTATATTCAAATCGTACAAGGATTAAGGAGCAAAATAATAATAATAATAATAAAGATTAAGAAAATAAGAGTTGAGTAGAAATAAGAAAAGAAAAATCAAGATATTTATGCATTGTTTATATTAATTTTTTTCACTATTTATATTGTTATTTTCGCGTTACTACCATATTGTATTTCACATTAAATGATGTAGTTTTGTGCTCTTTCCTTTCCACGCCATCATTGTTATAGTAATGCTCTCAATATACTGCATCGTTTTGACCATATTCATTTTCCTCCCTTGCTCACAGCATTCTATTATATCGCATTTTATATTATATTTTTTAAATAATGTTATACCTCCTACTTCCATAATACCTAAATTTTCTCATATTTAACTTATTTTAATGTTTACAATTTATTACGCACGTAGACTGCTTATATGAGTGCACAAAAAATGATCGAAACTTTTAATGTTCATGTACTGTATGTGAATAAATAAAAATATCAATTACTATATTAATCTGCACGATTTAATTAAAACATACTCTATTTGGGAATATGGAAGGTGGAGTTATACCATCATTTAACAAAATGATAACTACTAAAGTATTTAACATGATTTATTCGCTCATGTTCCTATGAATTAACTAATATTTTGAACATTCTCGCATACACATCTTACACTACTATTTTGACATACTGATTAGTTTTGTACACTTTCCTTTCCACGCCATCATTGTTATAGTAACGCTCTCAATTTACTGCATCATTTTGACCATATTCATTTTCCTCTCCTGCTCACAACTTAATATTATATTGCGTTTCATATTATATTTTGTTAATACCGTAGTTATACCTTCTACTTCCATAATTCCTAAAATTTCTCATATTTAACTAATTTTAACGTTTACAAATTATCGTGCACGTTGACTATTTATATGAGTGCACAAAAAAAGTCTAAAACTTTTTAATGTTCGTATATTAAAAAAAGTCTAAAACTTAGAAATATTAATTACTATATTAATTTACACGATTTAGTTAAAAACATACTCCATTTGGTAATCTGTTTGGGAATATGGAAGGTGAAGTTGTAACATCGTTTAAAAAAATGGTAAGTACGACAGTATTCTAACATGATTTATTCTTTCCCATGTTCCTACGAATTAATGAATATTTTAACATTCTCACGTACACATCTTACCACTACTATGTTAACGTACTAATTGGCTTGTCTTGAAATATAAGCGGCATCTGAAATGGTCAAGCATCGTTCATGGTGAAGTAGATGACAGTGTAACATCTCCAAGCACGATTCACATAGGAAGTAACTACTTTTGTCAAGTATTGCGTGCTGAGATATTCACCCATCTACTTGGGCAATTATAAAGTTACCATATCACTTTCACCTGTATTTTCTAGCAAAGACAATTTTTTTTAATATTTTGTTTGAAATGATGCAATATCTAATTATTTTATCTTCATTTACAGCTGTTTAATGATAGATGATTACATTTATTAGTAGGGCGATAACGAATAACCATTCATATTTAATATATTCCTTCTACTTATACATCTCATAACCAACCGCAATCAACATATCATTGAGATTTTAATAGCGCCGATGCTTTATTTTATGCGCATATAATTCTGTTGTAGTTTATTGTTGTTGCTTAGAATACTGATCTCTAAAGCTTACAAATGGAATTTAAATAGTTTCATTTACATTCATTTGATTAGCATGTAGTAAATCATTTTGTAATAGTAGGAATTATTTTGCAAGGATCACAAATATTTAATCGGTTTTATTGTTTTTATAATAGTTGTATAGGGCAAGATTATTTTTAATTTAATTAATAATTGTTTCATCAAAGTTTACAAGTTCGGAAGAGTGCCATCCTTTATGATATAAAAGATGGGATAATGTATATTTTGATGTAGAAAGTACATATGATGGGCCCTACCTCACATAAGTTGTACAAATTCCCTAAACTTCATATTATCTTTTTTTTTTCCTTAAATAAAGCATAATTTGACCATGTAACACATGCATAACCTGAATGGCATGTTATATATTATGTAGATTGTGTTTATAGATACCGTTATTTTTTATTCTAAATATTTAAAATGAAATATATTGTTTGAAGTTCGTAAATAACATTATTTTTTAAAATTTCAGTAAGTTATTTAGATGAGAGTATCAAATTGTAAGACATGTATAAAAATAATAAAATATAACTAAGGAGGATACTATTTTATTTTTGACTTACTGAAATCGTAAGAAGCTTAATGACAGATCAACCATGGGAATAAAGAGAACTTAATAAGAGAGGATTAAGGAGAAAAATAAATTTTGTTCCATTACTAAAATTGAATAGATCGATACTTAGATAAACATATATATTAATTAATTTAACGTATTAATAGAGTAGATTATAAGTGCTTATACTTTTTCAGATTGTATATTTCTAAAATAAAACATTTGGATTATAAAATGATTTTGAAATTAATGGCATTAAGTCTAATATTTCGCCAATTTATACTTGTTAAGTAAATATAAATGAAGTTATAGAAAATCATCATTATTATGTTTGAATTTTAATGTGTTAAAATGTTATTTGTAATAAAATATATTAAAATATCATTTTGAATATTTAAGAATAATTATATATTTTATTTTTTTCATATTCTAACTATTTAAAATGTTATATTTCGTATCAAATTAGTTTTACAATAACATTTCTAAAATTTGGGAAAACTTTATACTAAACATATTATTTTATTAATTTATACGTTTTCTTAAAAGCGTACATAAATTTTATAGAGATATATTACTGTTATTTCCAAAATGTTACACTTTAAAATATTAGTTTCTAATTTTAGAATAAGTTTAATTTGTATTCTAAAATTTAGGAAATTATACGTTAAATATATATTTGACTGATAACCTATATATGTGAAACAATTGTAAGCATATATTTATGTAGTAAATTTGAAAGATAAATATTGAAGTACAAAATCAGCACATATAAGAATTTCTAATGTAACATAAGATAAAAAGGTGGAACCCAATGCACGATGCGGGCTCTGAAAAGGTCGGTAACTTACGTAGTCTTGCCCTCGCATTGGAAAGAGGCTGTTTCCGGAGTCGAATCTGGACGTCTAGATCACCATGTGGGTGACATAATCATTGCGCCAAGGCTCCACCACTAATACAACATAAGATGATTAAGGAAAAAGCTAATCTTTTATTTACTACAATTGTGAGTAGTACTAATAAAATAATAGAGCGTATCTCATTCATTGCATGTGGCGATGTCGTAAAAACATAGTATTTATACTTCAAATATGTTATTAAAATAAAATTTTGCTATGCAATGTTCGATATATTAGTCACGAATTAAACTTTTTGCTATGGTTTGTGCATAAAATTTTTGTTATGTGATTTATATATTTTTATATTTAAAAAGATAAGTCCATATTACCGTTTTTTTAAATAAGAACGTGGAATATAAATTCTAACCGCCATTCTTTGTAATTTATTAGAGAAACTAATGAATGTTAGTCATTTAAATTGATTTAAATTGTATGGATTTGTAGTGTTTGGTTAAATACATAGATTTGAATGTAAAATGATAAAAGAAAAATGATGAAAACTTTGTAAATAACCGTCGTACTTATAAAATTTAAATATATGAATTTAAAATCATGGAAAAATTAAGGTAATATTTTGGATAACAATAAATTGATAATTCACATGGATTCAAATTTTTTGAAGATAATTAAGGGGTGAGGTGAAATTTTTATAACTCCTAAGATGGTATGTAATTTTTAAACCTTTCTATTATCTAATTGACAATTTATTAAAGTATTGTCATTTTTGTTTCTTATGTGATCCATATATTTTAATATAAGGATGAAAATTTAGTTTATACCATTTTGTAACAATGGGCGTGATATACTTGTTGCTATTATTGTCTTTATTATTTATTAAATAAATTAATAGATAATGGTTAATTAAATTTATTTAAGCATATTATAGTTAAATTATTAAATATTCATGCTTAAATGTAAATTATACATGAAGACGGAGAACTTTGGAAATAATAGTAGAAATAAAAAGGTGTAGGCTTGTGAATGTAAAGCGATAGTATAAAATTAATAAAATATCGTAAACAATTGCAAAAATAATAAATTGTATTGAGTATTTAAAATAGAATATTAATAGATATCTAGAGAAAGTTAAGTAGAGTTGAAAAAAAATGCTAGAATTGATGCGAGGGCCAAAAATTCTTTTGCTTTACTATTATTTAATAGATTGGTTTATTTTCGCAAACTGGTATACCGATCATTATAAACAAGACAACCATTATATACTAGACTTGATACCTTATTGCACTATATTGCTGATTGTTTTTGGACCGAACGGTGCCTTAAATTTGAAGAGCACGACTTCTAATTTTTGCAATCTTGTTTCTTCAATTGTAGAAAACACGCTGCTACTGTTGAATGCTGAAGATTTAGAACAGACACTTTCTAAGGTATCATGCTTTTTCCAATGTATTGCTTACGATTATTGTCTATTTTTATTAGCAAGATGTAAAAAGCATACAAAAAGTGCATGGCTAGTTATTTGCGAATCGTATAGATGTTCAGTATATTTATGCATAAATGGTGTGGATTTGGACTTGACCCCAATATTGATGGGATGTGTAAAGGTGGTTCGTTGGACGTGTAATGACTGAGGCATGGAAATGCGTGGCCAATCATGTTTGGATGACCATTCTATTTCAAAAGAAACTAAGAAAGTTAACTTGAAGTTTTACACAAATTGATAGTCGCTAGATAAGATAATTTTAATGGTCAATATCATTGCACGTAACCAATATTTGAACAAAATTAATGAGGTAATGCCAAATTTAATTTTGACCTTGAAATTTACATCAATCTAAGTATTAGATTCGCATAAAATCTTATAACATTTCGATTGATTTGCTTCATTTTATTTTTTATCTTTTTTTATTTATCAACATCTTAGAAACATACACTGAACCAACAATTGGGATATATTAAATGAATTTCTTAAATGCTAATCAAAATTTCTTGGCACTAGATTTGCTATTATTTAAACTTACAAATGGTAAATGAATTTCCAATGTTAATAGGTTGCTCCTACAAAATAGGGTAGGGAAATAACCGATCTATGCCACCATATATCTACGTCTTATCTCAATATAACACACGAAGACAACTTTATAAAGTAGCGCTCTCATCGATTAGAGGATCACTCTTTCATTAAAAAACCAGATGAATAAAAACAAAAGATATTAAGTATTAGTTTGAGGTAATCTTGAAGATATAGGTTAATATTTTATATTCACTTTCAATTCTGTCATGATTGCTATTCGATACATCGTGGTGAATTTAATATTTTAGAGAGCCACCTCTAGGAATTTCATTAGAAATTATTTTGTTATAGGTAAATGCACTATTTCTCTTTCATGAATAAATGAGTTAGAGAAGAACATTTCATATTTATAATTTCTGTTAGGTTGATGGGATAACATCAAGTAAATGCAATGAAATGTAACTACTTATGAACGTCGAAACAAAAATGAAATCTGTTTTAATAACAATGGTTCTTTCATACTACCAAAGTACGAATTTCTGAATCACCAAATCATGTTTATTTTTTAGTATTTCCTTAACTTTAAATTATGAAATTAATTTTTTTACCATGTTAATTTCAAATAAACAAAACATCAAATTTAAAAATTCTTAGTGGTGAACGATGAAGATAGATTGAGCTTTACATATCCAACTCTTGTTTCTCCGTTAGATAATGCAAATATCGAAGGAATGAACGAGGAAGGTGTTAGTCAGAACTGGATTGGAGGTTCAGTTGATGATGTCAAAGGTGAAATCACCTACGACTGAGAATGAAAGAAGCGAGTAACTTCAAATTTGACACTTATGGTTCCGAAGGTTTCGTGTAAATTCAATCATTTTGAAGAACTAGCCGAAAAGGAAATCCTACGAGAGCTGAGATTTTCACTTGTTGATATATCAGCTCCAATCCGTGAAAGAGTGATGCTAGTTCGTGTGTCGATTTTTATTAGTGAAAGAGTAACCGTTTAAGGGGAATCGTTATAGGACAAGATTGAAGATTTGTTTTCAAACTTCGATTGGGATGATTTTGATGTAATTCTTGTTAGGGATATTAAATTTCATTGGAATGACTCTGATGTAATTCTTATTGGGGATATTAATTTTCATGTATAGCGTGAGTGATTTTTTCCTCTTCATAAACTAGTTATTGATGTTGCCGAGTATAATGTACTCAAAACTGATTCATCATTTGTTTTTAGCTGATTCGACCACTAATACACACATCAGTTTTGAGTACATCAACATCGCTATGTAGAAGAAAAATCAGATTCACTCAATACACGAAGTTTAACACCACAGCAAGAATTACCTCAAATCCATCCCAATCGAAGTTTCAAAGCGGATCTTCAGTCTTGTCAATTCTTCGACGATTCCTCTTAAACAGTGATTTACTAATAAAAATCAACTTAGGAGTTTGCTCCATACTTTCACAGATTGGCGATGATATACCAACAAGTGGAAATCCTTGTTCTCGTAGGATTTCCTCTCCAGTTAGTTCTTCAAAATGATTGTAATTACAGTGTACCGTTGGAACCACAAGTGCTAAACTAGAAGTCACTTCCTTCTTTCGTTCACCTTTGTCCGTGATTTCACCTTCGATGCCATCAACCGAATCTCCAATCCAGTTCTGCTAAACACCTGCGTCGTTTATTCTTGTAATATTTGCATTATTTAAAAAAGAAACTTGAGTTTGATTTATACTTGCTCAACCTATCTTCATTGTTCACCGCTAGAGATTTGATGTTCTGTTTATTTGAAATTACATGGTAAAAAAATTAATCTCATATTTTGGTGTTGAGGAAACTAGTGCGAAGTTGTTGTATATACACGACATGTTAAAAATGTTGTGCAAAAATTGCATAAATGTCGAAAAATAATAAAGAAGATCCTGATGTGCCAATTTGAACATTACTCAATCTAGCAACAATTATTCTACTCCAAATAAATATTAAATAACTATAAAGAAGAAAAAGAGATGCACAATATTTATACTGGTTGCACTATCATCAAGACGGTGTACGTCTAGTTCAATGGAGAGAGATTTTATTACTCATGAGAGATTTTCAAAAGATTACAAGATAAAAGTTTACATACCAAAGCCTTATATTAGAGTTAACAAAAAGAGACTCCGTTAGGGGATCGATGACCGAATGCCAGGACGAGTTTACAATGAAGTCCACCCTTAACGTATAACCAATGCAAATCCATGAGAGTCGTAGATTAAATTACCAAGATATGGTAAGAAGATAATGATGACAATTTACAATTGTAACAAATGGTGTAAGCATAGCAAGTAATTCACTAATTCCTTTAATTAACAAAGATGTAAATGAATAATCCTAAAGCAATAAGTCTACCGAGAAAGAAATAATATGCATATCATTTTGCATATATTTTATTCCATAACGTGTGCATGTATTTTTTTCTTGTACTCTCATGCAAATGCAATCCAATAATTTATGCATTTTCATATTAAAAATAATGAACAAACGTGATTACTTTTCTTATTACCATAAGTTTCTGCTCAATGCTTCGAACGACTTTCCGTCTCTTTCATAGTGAAGAACACAAATTTCTCTTTAAAATGACATATAATTTGAATCGTAGAATCCTAACACTCCACCTCGATTCTCGTAGAATTTCCTCTTCAGTTAGGTCTTCAAAATATTGTAATTACACTGTACCGCTGGAACCACAAGTGCCAAACTAGAAGGTACTTCCTCCTCTCGTTCTCCTTCGTCGGTGAGTTAACCTTCGTTGCCATCAATCGAATCTTTAATCTAGTTCTGCTCAACACCTATCTCGTTCATTTCTGTGACATTTGCATTATCTAAAGAAGAAACATGAGTTCGATTTGTAAAGCTCAATCTATCTTCATTGTTTGCCGCTGAAGATTTGTTAATTTGATGTTCTGTTTATTTAAAATTAAATGGTAAAAAAATTAATTTCATTTTTTGACGTTGAGGTAACTAGTGCGAACTCGTTAAGATTTAGAATTTATTTGCCTTCGATTAGAGACAATTTCCATATACGTGCAATAGAAAAGGAGGAATATATCACATCCAATACAATTTTTTTGATATAAAAAAATATAAAATGCACACGCTCAATTTATCCCTTGAACATTTGCCTTCATTCATAAGTATCAAATATGTAAAATATAAAATCAAATGAACTATTATGAACCCGAAAGAGATTAGTGGATGCTTGATTAACAAGATAACATGGAAGTACATATTTATGTCTTATATGAAAAAATGCATAGTAGAAAAATAATTGAAGGTTGAAAATGTAGAGGCAAAACCGTTGTTTCAAATTTAAAGGTGCTACAAAATAGAAGAATCACAAACAAATGAAAGAGATGGCGATGGATTGATATTTATTTTGCAAAAAAAAACGAAAAACTCGTTTTGCGCAGGATATTTATATTCAAATCGTACAAGGATTAAGGAGCAAAATAATAATAATAATAATAATAATAATAATAATAATAATAATAATAAAGATTATGAAAATAAGAGTTGAGTAGAAATAAGAAAAGAAAAATCAAGAAGATATTTATGCATTGTTTATATTAATTTTTTTCACTATTTAGATTGTTATTTTCACGTTACTACCATATTGTATTTCACATTAAATGATGTAGTTTTGTGCTCTTTCCTTTCCACGCCATCATTGTTATAGTAATGCTCTCAATTTACTGCATCGTTTTGACCATATTCATTTTCCTCCCTTGCTCATAGCATTCTATTATATCGCATTTTATATACGCACGTAGACTGCTTATATGAGTGCACAAAAAATGATCGAAACTTTTAATGTTCAAGTACTGTATGTGAATACATAAAAATATTAATTACTATGTTAATTTGCACGATTTAATTAAAACATACTCTATTTGGGAATATGGAAGCTGGAGTTATACCATCATTTAACAAAATGATAATAACTAAAGTATTTAACATGATTTATTCTTTCTCATGTTCCTATGAATTAACCAATATTTTGAACATTCTCACATACACATCTTACCACTACTATGTTGACATACTGATTAGTTTTGTACACTTTCCTTTCCACGCCATTATTGTTATAGTAACGCTCTCAATTTACTGCATCGTTTTGACCATATTCATTTTACTCTCCCGCTCACAGCTTAATATTATATTGCGTTTCATTTTATATTTTGTTAATACCGTAGTTATACATTCTACTTCCATAATTCCTAATTTTTCTCATATTTAACTAATTTTAACGTTTACAAATTATCGTGCACGTAGACTATTTATATGAGTGCACAAAAAAGTCAAACTTTTTAATGTTCATATGTTAAAAAAGTCTAAAACTTAGAAATATTAATTGCTATATTAATTTGCACGATCTAGTTAAAAACATACTCTATTTGGGAATATGGAAGGTGAAGTTGTAACATCGTTTAAAAAAATGGTAATTACGACAGTATTCTAACATGACTTATTCTTTCTCATGTTCCTACGAATTAATGAATATTTTAACATTCTCACATACACATCTTACCACTACTATGTTAATGTACTAATTGGCTTGTCTTGAAATATAAGCGGCATCTGAAATGGTCAAGCATCGTTCATGTTGAAGTAGATGACAATGTAACATCTCCAAGCACGATTCACATAGGAAGTAGCTACTTTTGTCAAGTATTGTGTGCCTCTTTTATTGCATTAAAAAAGACAACAAATTATCTACCTGAGAAATATTCATGAAGGTATTCAATAGCTTCTTAAATAAGATATTTTATCAAGTCTATTATAAATAGACATGTCTAGGGTTCATAAGTGGTGTGGAAAAAGTGTATTTTGTAGAGTGTTCGGGATTTTAGGTATTCGGGAAAAAGTGTATTTTGAAGGGTGTGGAAAAATTCTACGACGAATAAGGCATTTCTGATGAGAAAGTTGGTCAATCTAAAACTAAAGGAAGGCAAACCGATTAGCGAATATCTCAACAACTTTCAAGCAATTGTGAACCAATTGGCGGTGATAATCTTCAAAGTTGATGACGAAACTCAAACTTTAATATTAATGAGCTCATTGCCTGAGAGTTGGGAAACTTTAGTAGTCGCATTAAACAATTCAAATTCTAGTGGTGTTATTTCCATGGGGACCGTGGTTAGCAGCATTCTTAATGAGGAGATGCGAAGGATAAATTCATCGGAAGGAAATGCCACTGAAGAAAAGGAAACTACAAATCCATTGGTGGAGGTCCACTTTGCAAAGAGAGAAAGACACTCATTCAAACCAAATACAGATCGATATTTTATTTCATATTAATGTGAAAAACCAGGCCATCAGCTGAAATTTTGCAATAAATTAAAAGATGATAAAGAGAGGATGAAAACTCAAGAAGGAAGCAAAAATAAGCGCGAGGTAGACCGTGATGAGGAGGTAAACTTTAGCATTAGAAATGATGTTTTTTGTGTTGATATAAGTATGGAAGGAGAGTGGGTGCTAGATTCTGGTGCATGTTTCCACATTTGCAATCAAAGGGAAGCATTCACTAATTATAAGAAGGAAGCATGCAAGGTAGAGTCCGCTAGTGGTGGAGATCTACAAGTTCAAGACACAGGTTCTGTCATGTTGAAGATGGATACTGAAAGGTTGGTGACGCTTACAGGGGTTAGGTATATCCCAGAAATTAAAAGGAATCTTGTCTCTGTTGTACAGCTGGAAGGGAAAGGTTATGACTTCTCGACTCGAGGTGGAGTAACTAGGGTTTGGAAGGGTAACAGGGAGGTGTTGTGCGCGAAGAGGAAAACCAATAATATTTATTCATTTCTTGGAAAAATCTTAAAGATTACAAATTCTTATACAAGTGAAGTTGGAGAGAAATCTGTCTGAATTAAGGTGAAGCCAACAACGGAAAGTCACAAAGCCTAATTGGAGGTCTTTGTGGTATTACAAACAATTCTGATCTGTTGATAAAGAGGTTTAGCTTTGTGATAGAGATATTTCTTTCATTGGATATATTGTTTGGAGTTTGAGGTTTTAGGAGAAGCTTGGATAACATTTATGGAATATTGTATCAAGGTGGAGATTGTTAGATTTTGATGGTACAATATTTCATATATAAGTAGATCTTGAAGATATTTGAGTCTATGTGAAATTATGACTCAAATTTATTGCCTATTTTATAAATCTGGTAGATTTTGGAATGAGATTAATTGCATCTTTTAGAGATTTTGCGTATTTGGTAGAGAGATTAGTTGTCTCTTTTATTGCATTAAAGAAGACAACAAATTATCTATCTGAGAAAGATTCATGAAGATATTCCTTAGCTTCTTAAATAAGATATTTATGCATATATATGGATAATTGCGAATTGTATAGATGTTCAATATATTTATGCATAAAAGGTCTGGATTTGGACTTGACCACAATATTGATAGGATGTGTGAAGGTGGTTCGTTGGATGTGTATAATGATTGAGGCATGGAAATGCGTGGCCAATAATGTTTGGATAACCATTCCATTTCAAAATTAAGGAGGTTAAAGCCAAAATTTAATTTTGACCTTGAAATTTACGTCAATCGAAGTATTAGATTTGTATATAATCTTATATCATTTCGATTGATTCGCGCCATTTTCTTTTCTTTTTTGAATTTATTTATCAACATCTTAGAAACATACACCGAACCAGTAATTGGGATATATTAAGTGAATTTCTTAAATGCTAGTCAAAACTTCTTCGCACTAGATTTGCTATTATTTGAACCTTAAAAATGGTAAATGAATTTTCAATATTGGTAGGTTGCTTCTAAAAAGTATGGTAGGGAAATTACCGATTCATCCAATCATATATCTATGTCTATCTCTATATATCACACGAAGACAAATTTATAAAGTAACCATCAATAGATGGAATAAAGTAGTGCTCTCCTCGATTAGAGGATCACTCTTTCATAAAAAAGCCAGAAGACAAAAAAACAAGAAATATAAGATATAAAGTATTAGTCTGAGGTAATCCTGAAGATATATGTGAGTATTTTATATTCTATTTCAATTTAGTTATGATCACTATTCGGTACATTGCGGTGAATTTAATATTTTAGAGAGTCACCTCTAGGACTTCTATTAGAAATTATTTTGTTGTAGGTAAATGCACAAATTCTCTTTCATGAATAATTGGGTTAGAGCAGAACCTTTCGTATTTATAATTTCCGTTGTTAGGTTGATGGGATAACATCAAGTAAATGAAATGAAATGTAACTAATTATTAACGTCGAAACAAAAATGAAATCTGTTTTAATAACCATGGTTCTTCTTTCATCGTTACTGTCAAAATATGAATTTCTAAATGACCGAATCATTTACTTTTTTGTATTTTCTTAGCTTCAAAATATGAAATTAATTTTTTTATCATGCTAATTTCAAATAAACATAACATCAAATCGACGAATCCTTAGCGGTGAACAATGAAAATAGATTGAGCTCTACATATTCGACTCATGTTTCTCCATTATATAATGCAAATATCATAGGAATGAACGAGGAAGGTGTTGGTCAAAACTGGATTTGAGATTCAGTTGATGGCATCGAAGGTGAAATCACCGATCAAGAAAAACAAAAGGAAATAACTTCTAGTTTGACACTAGTGGTTATAGAGGTTCTGTGTAGTTACAATCATTTTATAGACCTAACCCAAGTTGAAATCCTACGAGAGTCAGAATTTTCACTTGTTGATATATCAGCTACAATCCACGAGAGAATGGAGCTAATTCCTGTATCGATTTTTATTTGTGAAAGAGTCACTATTCAAGGGGAATCATTGGAGACAAGACTGAAGATCCGACTTCATACTTCGATTGGGATGACTTTGAGGAAATTCTTATTAGGGATATTACATTTTATGTATACCGTGAGACATTTTTTTCCTTCTTCATAAACTAGCTGTTGATGTTGCCGAGTATAATGTACTTAAAACAATTTATTATTTGTTTTTTTAGCCGGTTCAACCACTAATACATACATCAGTTTTAGTACATACACATCGTTAGGAAGAAGTCCATCCCATCGAAGTTTGAAAATGGATCTTCAATCTTGTCCTTTTCCAATGATTCCTCTTGAATCGTGACTCGCTAATAAAAATCAACGTAGGAGTTTGCTCCACACCCTCATGGATTGTAGTCGATACATCAACAAGTGGAATTCCTATCTCTCGTAGGATTCTCGCTTCAATTAGGCCTTCAAAATGATTGTAATTGCACTGTACCGCAGGAACCACAAGTGTCGAACTAGAAGTTACATTCTTCTCTCGTTCTTCTCCGTCGGTGATTTTAACCGTCAATGCTATCAACCGAATCTCCAATCCAGTTCTGCCCAACACATATCTCATTCATTTCTATGACATTTTTATTATTTAAAGAAGAAACATGAGTTCGATTTGTAGGCCTCAATCTAACTTCATTGTTCAGCGTTAGAGATTTGTTGATTTGATGTTCTGTTTATTTAAAATTACATGGTAAAAAGGTGAATTTCATATTTTTGTGTTAAGGAAACTAGTGCGAAACCATGTTACACACGGTATGTTAAAAATAATGTTAACTAAATTAGTAAATTATTAATGTGCCGAAATGGTGTTTCTTCATCGAATTAAAATTTCATAGTTAATAAAGGCAACATATAGTGAGTTTGTCACATTGAAAATGTAAAACTTTGATTATTAAAACGTTGAGTGATGACTAAATTATACATGACATACTAAAGGAAAGAGCGTATGATATGTAAATTACATACCATTAAAGGAAAATTCCTAGAATTATTTTCATCAACGTTACAAAAAGTGGAAATCATCATTATTGATTTACTTTGTAGGAAAAAACAGATGGAAAGCAAACCAATATTATTCATCTATTCTACTTTCTTTGTGTAGTTACGTCGTTGAGTTACTTTAAGCAATAAAAAATCAACAAATAAAAGGTAGAAAACCTTTATTCTTGACTGAAAGAGGATTGGAATTTATTTGCGTTGATTCTGTTGCAAAATTTGAGTTTTCAACAATATCTAGATTGAACTCATTAAGATTGAACATTTATATGCCTTCGATTAAAGATAGTTTTCCATATATGTGCAATAGAAAAGGAGGAATGTATAGTGTCCAATGCAATTTTTTAATATAAAAAATATAAAGTGCACAGGCTCAGTTTATTCCTTGAACCTTAACCTTCATTTAAAAGTATCAAAATATGTAAAACATAAAATCAAATAAACTATTATGAACCTGAAAGAGATTAGTAGATGCTTGATTAACAAGATAAAAGGAAGTACATATTTCTGACTTATATGAAAAAAATGCACATGTAGAAAATAACCGAAGGTTAAAAATACAGAGGGTAATTCATTGTTTCAAATTTAAAGGCGTTAAAAAAAGAAGAATCACAACAAACGAAAGAGGATGGCAATGGATTGATACTTATTTTGCGAAGAAAAATGAAGAACTTGTTTACCGTAGGATATTTATATTCAGATCGTATAAGGATTAAGGAGAAAATAATAATATTAGGGGTTATGGAAATAAGAGTTGAGTAGAAATAAGAGAAGAAAAATCAAGATATTTATACACTGTTTATATTAATTTTATTCACTGTTTATACTGTTATTTTCACGTTACTACCATGTACTTCACATTAAATGATGTAGTTTTGTGCACTTTCCTTTCCACACCATCATTGTTATAGTAATGCTCTCAATTTACTGCATCGTTTTGACCATATTCATTTTCCTCTCTTGCTCAGTGTTACTATAATATCGCATTTCATATTATATTTTTTTTTTTTTTTTGAATTATCTAGAAAACCAAGCTTCGCTTGTAAACTCTAGAGAAGTATGTGCCTGCCAAACACATACTTCGGGTACTTGTTACAGGGTTGTCAGTTTCGGGGCTCGAACTCGTGACCTTCGATCACGCAGTCCGGACCATCAACCAACTGCGCCAACCCTGTTGGCTATATTTTGTTAATAATGATGTTATACCTCCTACTTCCATAATATCTAAATTTTCTCATATTTAACTAATTTTAGTGTTCAAAAATTATTACGCATGTAGACTGTTTATATGAGTGCACAAAAAAATGATCGAAAGATTTAATGTTCATGTGCTGAATATAGATACTTGAAAATATTACTTACTATATTAATTTACACGATTTAGTTAAAAACGCTCTATCTGGGAATATGGAAGGTGGAGTTATAACATCATTTAACAAAATAATAATTACCACAGTATTTTAACATGATTTATTCTTTCTTATGTTCCTATGAAGTAACCAATATTTTGAACATTCTCACGCACATCTTACCACTACTCTGGAACATACCGATTAGTTTTGTGCACTTTCCTTCCACACCATCATTCTTATAGTAATGCTCTCAATTTATTGCATCGTTTGACCATATTCATTTTCCTCTCTTGTTCATAGCGTTACTATTATATTGCGTTTCATATTATATTTTGTTAATAATGATGTTATACCTCCTACTTCCATAATACCTAAATTTCTCATATTTAACCAATTTTGATGTTTACAAATTGTTATGCACGCAGACTGTTTATATGAGTGCACAAAAAAATGTCTAAAACTTTTTAAAGTTCATATACTCTATGTATATACTTAAAAATACTAATTACTATATTAATTTACACGATTTAGTTAAAAACATACTCTATTCTACTTGGGAATATGGAAGGTGAAGTTATAACATCATTTAACAAAATAGCAATTACTACAGTATTCTAACATGATTTATTCTTTTTCATGTACCCATGAATTAATCAATATTTTGGACATCGCATACACATCTTACCACTACTATGTTAACATACTAATTGGCTTGTCTTGAAATATAAGTGGCATCAGAAATACTCAAGCCACAGTTCATGTTGAAGTAGATGACCGGGGTAACATCTCTAAGCACGATTCACACATAGGAAGCAGGTGCTTTTGTCAAGTATTGTGTGTTGAGATATTCACCCATCTACTTAGGTAATTATAAAGTTACCATATTACTTTCACCTATATTTTCTAGCAATGACAAAAATAATAATATAATATTTTGTTTAAAATGATGCAATATCAATACATGACCTGATTATTTTATCTTCATTTACAGCTGTTTAATAACAGATGATTACATTCATTAGCAGGGCAATAACTAATAACCATTCATAATTAATACAGACCTTCTACTTATACATCTCATAACCGACCACAATCAACGTATCATTGAGATTTTAATACCGCTGATTCTTTATTTTATCCACATATATTTCTATTGCAGTTTATTGATGTTGCTTAGCATACCGATCTCTAAAGCTTACAAAATGGAATTGAAATAGTTTCATTAACATTCATTTGATTAGAATGTAGTCATTTAAAAACACTAGGAATTATTTTGCAAGGATCACAAATATTTAATCAGTTTTATTGTTTTTATAATGGTTGCATAGGATGAGATTATTTTTAATTTAATTAAGAATCGTATCACTCAAGTTTACAAATTTGGAGGAGTGTTGCTTTATGATATAAAAGATGGGGTAATGTGTATTTTAATGTAAAAACTACATATGATGGGCCCTGCCTCACATAAGATGTGCAAATTCCCTAAACTTCGTATTACCTATTTTTTTTCTTAATTAAACCATAATTTGACCGTGCAACACATGCATAACTTGAATGGCATGTTATATATTAAGTATATCGTGTTTAAAGTTTAATTATGAGCAGTTTTTTGGTTATGCAAAATAGGCAGTTCTTGAATTTTCAAGAAAATAAATTAGCCATGGCAAGATTTGCAACTTTTATCAAGAATGGTTGTGTTTAAATAAGTACACACACACATGGACACAAAATTTGAACGAATCTTATGAATACACAGAGATTTTGGAGACTGTATTGTAGATTGTAATTTGATTTGGTTGGCTAGGTGGTTCTGAGTTGGAATTATTGCTGCCATGAATTATTATTATAACAAATGAAATAATGACATTCAAGGTGAAATAATAATATATGTTATGCCTTGCTTATGTACCCTTTTCAATGAGTGAATTTGTTCTCAAAAAACTAAGGTTATTTGGTGCTTAGTGATTCAAAATCTGATATATTTTTAATACAATTGGGATATTGCAATGATAAATTGCATGTTTCAAAATATGTTTAACACATGTTGTATTGTAATTGGATATGAACATTCTTTTCTGTATTAGTATGTTGATATGGCAATGTAAAGATGATGTTTGATCACAATTTTTTTTTAAATTTACTTTAGACATTATTAAATGCTTTATATTTAGTTGCTCGCTATAATATTACAATTATGTCGAATAGGGTTGGACTTCTTTTAATTGAATTTTGATACAATATTAAATTGTCCTTTTTCTCTGTATGAAATATGAGTGTTGTTGGTTTACCGTTATATATCACAATACCATAATGACCAATATTGGGTTATATTCGCAAACTGGTATACCAGTCATTATATACAGGACATCCATTAGATAGTAGACTTGACAACTTATTGCACTATATTACAGATTGTTTTCAGACTCGCAAGGTGCCTTAAATCTGAAGAACAATGTTTATAATTTTTGTAATCTTGGTTCTTTAGGTACGAGGTAAAAGTACAACTTTCCATGGTAATTTATGAAACCAAGTATAATTGTTTGCAATTGCTATATAAGGTTTAAAATCCAATTGTAGAAAACACACTGCTACTGTTGAATGCTGAAGATTGAGAACACACTTTCTAAGGAATTGTGCTTTTTCCAATGTTTTGCTTATGATTAGTTTGTCTATTTTTGTTAGCTAGATGTAAAAAGCATGCAAGAAGTGTATATAGCTAGATATTTGCGAATTGTATAGATGTTCAATATATTTATGCATAAAGGGTCTAGATTTGGATTTGACCCCAATATTGATGGGATGTGTAAAGCTAGTTTATTGGATGTGTATAACGATTGAGGCGTGGAAATGCATGGCGAATCATGTTTGGATAACCATTCCATTTCAGGAGAAATCGAGAAAGTCGATTTGTGGTTTTGCCCAAATTGATAGTCGCTAGATCAGATAATTTTTAATGGTCGACATTATTGCAAGTAACCAATATTTGAATAAAATTAAGGAGGCTAAAGCCAAAATGTAGTTTTGACCTTGAAATTTATGTCAATCTAGGTATTAGATTTGTATAAAATCTTATGTTATTTCAATTGATTTGATTCGTCTTCTTTTTTAAATTTATTTATCAACATCTTAAAAACATGCACTAAACCAGCAATTGGGACACATTAAGTGTATTTGTTAAATGCTAATCAAAGTTTGTCTCTCGCCAGATTTGCTAACCTTACAAACGGTAAATGAATTTCCAAATATTATAGACGACCATTGGTCCCTACTCCGAGATCCTTTTCCATGCACTCAATCTCTATACAGTACACGAAGACAGTTTTATAAAATCAAGAGAAGGTATGAAGCAATGCTCTCCTCGATTAGAGGATCACTCTTTCAACAACAACAAAAAAGCCAGAAGACATATGAGTATTAGTCTCAGGTAATCTTATGGTTATGTTCAATTTGAATTCTGTTGTGATTCCTACTGGGTACATTGTGGTGAATTCAATATTTAAGAGAGTCGCCTCTAGGAATTTTATTAGAAATTATTTTGTTATAGGTAAATGGCAAATGCTTTTTCATGAATAATTGAGTTAAAGCAGAACCTTTTATATTTATAATCTCTTTTGTTAGGTTGAAGGGATAACATCAAGTAAATGCAATGAAATGTAACTAATTATTAACGTGAATCAAAAATGAAAACTATTTTAATAACAATGTATCTTCCATCTTCAGTTATTGGTTTTGTTAAGCAAAAAATTTAGGTACTACAACATTTAATAGAAGATCTAATAAAGTTAGTAGTAGCAATGGAATTTTTGAAGAATATTTTTTTAATATATACTGCACAAAGAGGAAAAAACTTGTGTGTATAACCATGTTTGTTCACTGGATCTCTAAGAACCTTGAGCTCACTGATTTTGGTAATGGCTATATCTCATAAGGTATTTGTCAAATTTTATTTGCTTTAAGACGAAACTGTTAACTACAATGGATTTAGATTAGGATGCTATCAGGATAGAATGTATTTTACAATTAAATTGTTCAAATATGTTAGTCTTGCTTTGTTCATGTATTATGGGTTGGTGTTAAACACACGGATGTCATCAATCAATTTTAATTGTTTGATGACGAACTGAATCCATCATCATGATACGTACTTACGTAAATCTTATATAACGAAAAAGTACTTGAAAATAGAGCATGAAACTTGGGTCAGATATGACAACTGAATCCAAATATTTATAGAAGAAAGTTTTATTCCTAAAGGGTGTAGAAATTGCATCAAGCATCTTGGAAATACGGGTAATATACCTAATATATTCGAGTAAAATAGTTAACTAGATGTAAATTTAATTTCTTGTTCTCGATAACTATATACAACCAATGATGACTTTTTGAGTCATATTTTAGTTCATGTACATATTTAGAGTTGTACATGTTTTGATTAACATTCATTACATTTTTAGTGAAATTGTCTTTTCTTTAGAAAAATAAACGGTATTTGTTTTGTTGCATATTCTCTACTAAGTAACGATAAATTAGTAAAGTTTCTTATTTTTAGATGCAATAAATTTTTTTACTATCAAAGGACAAACATTAACAAAGCATGACAAGGTACATCTTATAATGCTTTGTAATCTTCTAGCTTCTTCTAAAGCAACAATTAGCTTTTTCAGTTTAAAAGTATTTCAGAGTGAAGCTTGGTTGAGTTTGGTACTGAAACAGTTTGTTAGTTAGGATTTCGATGTGCTACTGAAGTTAAAAGATTTGCAAGGCGAGTATGCAAAGGCGGTATGCAAGAAAATAATAGTTGAAATGAAGACAGACGGGTTCTTACAGCCATCTTTTTTCACTTTTCACTCAAAATATAAAGGGTTATTTAACTAATATAACAAAAAAACAAACATAAAGCTCATGAAATGCAAATTAAATCTAGCAAACTAGCGTGGCTAATTTGATTTATCTATTGTATATTACATAGGATTGAACCCATTCCAATTGTCATTAATAGGATCGCCAATCTATAACATTATGGTAACATGTTACGACGTAGATATTAAAATTCCAAAATAAATTATAATTAAACGTTAAGTTTGGAATTTGTTTTTGATTGTGTGCTATTTTATCACCCATGATTTATGTTTAACTTCTACTATGTCAAGTTTTATACCTAAAATTATTGTTTATTATAACAACAGAGATGATATTGGATTATCCGCAACAATTTACGGCTGCACTGCTAGAGGATATGTCAAGAAGTA
This sequence comes from Allium cepa, assembly GCA_030765085.1. Lineage (NCBI taxonomy): Eukaryota > Viridiplantae > Streptophyta > Magnoliopsida > Asparagales > Amaryllidaceae > Allium > Allium cepa. The sequence goes on from CM060931.1 coordinate 489,571,179, forward strand.
TCTTAGAAAGATGGAATGTATAGAAAACTGAACTTTGTTCTAGCTATGGTAAACAAGTTGTATCTAACTTTTTTTTACAAGGAATGTTGAGAATGAGCTATTTTAAGTTTAGATAGCAAATCAAGCAAAATTGCATGTTTTGTATTGCATGCCACAACTGCTGAGTTGAGTATATATGGTTTTACCTTTATTCTCACAGTTTTAAATTTTAAATACTCAATTCTCTTTCATTTGGTATAACTTCCGAAAATGTCACAAACGCAAATCCAATCAGCCACACTTATATCTAATACATTTAAAATAATTTCATTTTCCTTCCAAGTTTGAATTTAATTAACCTCATTTTATCGGTTATATATTTTATAATCATTTACTTCGTTTGAAAATGTATATTTTTGTTTATTATGTTCATATTCTTATTCACAAAATTTTATCAAAAACAGCCCTCAAATCCTACGATTTATATTTTGTAGCTATTTTAAATAAGTTAGCATGATCCTTCATACTGTATTGTTGTATTCTTTGAAAATAAAGTTAATAGAAATATAAAACGATTCATACATTTATGATAATATTAATAAGAATGAAAAAATTAAAGAAATAAATTATAAAATGAAGAATAATAAATTAAACCTTTGATATAAAATGAGAGCTACTGTTTTATTATATGTTTTTTAAGCTGATTCAACCTCTAATACACACACTAGTTTCCTTAACACCAAAATATGAAATTCAATTAATTTACCGTGTTACTTCAAATAAACAAAACATCAAATCAACAAATCACTAGTGGTGAACGATGAAGATAGATTGAGTTAAAGATCCAACTCATGTTTCTCATTTAGATAATGCAAATGTCGTAGAAATGAACGAGTAAGGTGTTGGTCAGAATTGGATTGGAGATTCAGTTGATGGCATTGAAGGTGAAATCACCGACAAAGGAGAATGAGAGAAGTAACTTCTAGCTCGACACTTGTGGTTCCAGAGGTTCCTTACAATCATTTTGAAGACCTAACCGAAAAGGAAATCCTAGAAGAGCCATGATTTCGACTTATTGGTACATCGACTCTAATACATGAGAGAGTGGAGCAGACTCCTGCTCCGATTCTTATTAGTGAAGTGTTAACGTTCAAGAGGAATCATCGAAGAAGGACAAGACTGAAATCCGATTTCATACTTCGATTGGGATGACTTTGAGGTAATTTTTGTTCTGATGCTAAATTTCATATATAGGGTGAGTCTGATTTTCTTCTTCATAATTACGGTAATAACTGTATAATTACTTCTGTAGGAAAATAATTTGGAACTTTATTTTGCGTCCTTTACCACTTTAAAGCTTGTTAGGTAAGATCATCTCTGATCTCTTTCTGAATTAACCTTTTGAACCAAGAGTTCTATTTTGACAAATAACTGGGATGGCTATGAGTAATTTTGATTGCTTTGTCTTGATCATTGCTGTGTGCATGTTACTAACTAAGCTTTCATATATATCTTATTTCCTTTGTGCATCCAAATATTTCACAAATTTTGATAGCTTTGCATATAGTTACATTAACGACTGTATAGCTTCTTGGGTATGTGAAAGGGATAGGAGCTAATTTCTTGCATCTTTTTCTATCTCAAAGCTTATTAGGTAGGCCATCTCCTTTTCCTTTCTTAGTCGCCCTTTGAAAAATTGAGAGATCCGTTTTTTTAAACCAAAATATTGGTTGCTATGACTCTTTGTAAACTGCTTCGTTTTTCTAGAGTTTTCAGTTTGATAATTGCTGTGTGCATGCTACTAAGCTTTTGTATGTATGATTTCCTTGGTGCATCCAGATGTTTCATAGATTTTGATAGCTTTGTAATCCATATAACTATTTTTGTAGGTAAAACAGCCAGGAGCTTTTTTTTGCACATCCTTTTCCGCCTCAAGGCTTCTTAGGTTGATGTCATCTAATATATCTGTTTTGTTTCTGAATTACTCATTAGATCAAGAGATTTGTTGTAACAGAAGTAGGGATGGCAATGACTATCTTGCAACTATTTTTCCCCCCTTATTTTTCTTCTTCTTTACATCATAAATACTTGGTTTGTTACTACAGGTCTCCTTTGAAGCTCCAAGATTGAGAAGCTCTGCCTCACTTTAGACATGAGAAGGAAAATAATGTTTTGTCAAACGCTTCAGACATGAGAAGAAAATAATGTTGTGTTGTCAAAATGATGATGTGTTTGTTTTGTTGCCATTGTTATCTTTGCAGACTGGTTGTTTTGTAGATTTTCTAATGTGCTTTTGTTCTTTATTTTGAATACTGCACTTTAGATTGAGAAGTTTTGATAAGAGCCCATATGCTGAAGGGAATGTATAGGAGTAGGACCCATACAACACATGACTACATGAGCGTGAGCCCATGTGTAAACCACTGCATTCGGAGATCACACGTGAGGAACTTTTAAGTCCTAGTGTGAGAAATGCTTCCAGCGTGAAAAATTCTATGATCTCTGATCTGGCATCTTTGGTGATACTGAAGATTGTGTGGCGCTTGAACTTGGGTCTTGGTGATCCCCTGATGTAATATAACATGTGTTGTTTGGAATTGACAATTTTTTGTCAAAAATAACTGAAATTTGGTGATCAACAGAGCTAAGGTGGCCGCGCCTTCTATTCAGATTTTGAGTGGGAACCCAGCGGTGGTGTTTGTCGAGGTAAGTGTACAGAGGCAGAAATTGACAGGGGGGTTTATACCCTTGTTAATTGCAAGGACTATAGAAAAACACTAGAAAATGAATCGGACATTTTACATAATTTTATACATTTTTCAAAGGTAGTGCAACAACCCGCTTGACTGACCCATATGGATCGGTGGATTGATCGACTAGGGATCTCTTCGGGGTTTTGGTTCAAATGCTGAGACGTGATAATTTTCGCTTAGAACTTGGATTGAGATGCAGTCTAGATCGGTATTCATCATTTTGACGGTTGAAATCCAATAAGTTTTTGACGTTTTTGGAGTACTTTGATTCCTCCATTGCCTTCAACATCCGGTCTGGATTTTCTTTGGCTTCGTAGAATTACCTTCATTGAAAGGTGAGCCATATTTGGTGTAATGATTCGTATTTTTCGATAATAATTTTTTTTGTAAATTAATAAAGTTTTGTGATTTAGTATTGAAAGAAATAAAAATTTGCGATGAACTAATGAAATAATAACTAAAATGAATTGTGATAATGTTAATTAAAGTTGATCATTAACAATTTAAATGAAATTTCAATTAATTGGAGCGATTTAGATGTTATACTTGGTTATAAATTGAATATAAGATAACAAATGTAAATATTGAACCAACTAATGAAATAATATATATTTAATAATAATTGAATAAAATCAGTGTTAATGTAAGCAATTGTAACATTTGTTTGTAAATAATAAATCTATAAGTGTGATTAAAAGTTAATGGTAACAATTATTATATGTTACCTATTTATTTAGCCTGTTAAATTATAGCTGAAAATCATTTTCAATTAATCCATTTAATTAGTGCAGTTAATCTAGGTTAAATTGATAATTGTAGAATGCTAATTTAATAAGATGTAACCAATGAAAATTTTATGCATAATATGACAATTGATAAAACAAAAAGAATTGGTATCAAGTTTGTTCAAATTTAGAGGAATTTAAATTATAATAGGTGGATTTATTACAATTAAATGTAATTAAAAATTACGTTAATGAAAAGTAAGATGAAAGTGGTAAAATGTTAATGAAATATAATATATAACAATGTTAACTATGTATGTAGAGAAATAGTTGATTGAATTAAAAGATCGAAATTAAATTAAATAAATTTATTGAAATTAAATTATAATTAATTGGATTTAATTATAGTTGAAATTGAACACTGTAATTATTGTAATATTTAAACACTAAATTGATACGTAAAATTGTTTTAAACTTTTGTAAATGTCCAGGTAATCAAAATTGATGAAATTTGTTGATTTTTAAATTTGAATTGGAAAAGTGATTTAATTAATTCAATATTAATTTGTTTAATTAACGTGAAATTAGTCGTTTTGGCAACTGACTTAGATTTCGACGAAACCAGTTTCATCAGATCCGTAACTATGAATTATTGTAGGGTTTCAAGTTTCGTAGCGACCGGACTTGTCGTTCGATCGTACGGTCTCGAAACGTCTAGAAATCAATTCAATTGAAATCAATTTGGAATAAGCTGATTTTAACATAACTTCTTCATACGATATAATTAGGACTTGAAACTTGTTCTATTGATTTTAAAAATATTGAAAACACCTACTTTAATATTTGAGATTACCCATTTTCATTCCGAAGGCGAAACTGACTTTTCGGGTCATTTATCGTTCAATCAAATCTTGTCCGTTCTTTCTATTTTCAGCTCTGCCAATAAATAGCCTGTTATAAACCCTAATTGTTTCTCATTACTCATTTCTTGTATGTACATCTCTCGTCTTTCTCCTCCTTTTCAATGGCAGAATATATCCAAAATTCCAAACCCTCAATTCAATTTCAAATTCAATCCTAAAATTTAAACTCCTCAAAATATATCGAATTATATATTGGTTTGAAGCTCGCGACGAGCGCAAGTCAAATCTGCAGCCTGTTTCTCGATCTGAGTTTCTGTGTGCCCAGAATTCGATGGTTTATTCTCGGCCGTTCATTGCGTTCCAATGAACTTCGACTGATCGTCAAATCATTGGGTGCAGGGCTGTGGAGAGTAATGAGGGGATCACATCAACGTGAGTTAGTCGGGGAGTTGACGGCCAGATCGTCGGCTAAAATTCGATTTAGGCTAGGGTTTTAGGCGGCAGCTGCGTTCGTCGGGGCGCCAATCAGCGATCGCGTGGGGGGCTCTAAGGGCGGTTTGTCTCGGCGAAGTCAATGACATGGTCGAGCGGTCGCGATTGTGGCTGTGGTGGCACAGCGACTAGGATTTACGGTGGCTTTGTTCATGTTCGCATATATTACGGTTTCAAACGGTAAGCCTAGGAAGATACATGATGATGTGGCGCTTCTGGTATGCTCTGTTTATTTTTCCTAAAATTTCATTTTCAAATCTTTTAACTCGAATAACTTTTACATACGAACTCGGATTTGGAAGCGGTTTGTTTTGCCGGGATCGTATTGAAATTCCGGACATTTTGACGCCAGTTTTGGACGAATTTTGAAACCGTTTGAATTTGGGTTCTAAATTGGATTTTAAATCGATTTAAATTCAAAGGTGAGTGTTTTAACCCATTCAGAACTTCTAAAATTTCTTATGTTAGTTAATTTAAATTGGTGATGTGATTAGGAATTTATTTATTGTAGTTTGGTATTTAAATCGTCATTCTAGTTAATTTGAATTTATTTTGAGTTAAATAGCCATTTAATTTATTATTGAATTTAAATAACCAGTTAAATACCTGTCATCGATAATTAGTTATTGGGTGTAACCCACTTCTCTCTTCCACAAAATCTATATTTCCCGGTGGTAAAAGAATATCTTTTTGAGATTTGAAGACATCAAAAGAAGGTAAGATTCATAAGCACTATTAAATTTGTTCAATGTTTTGCGATTTAGTCTAACTCCAACATTGATATTTTCAAGAATGGATAATTGGAAGATTGACGACGAGACGATGATGAAAATGTATGAAGAATTTGAACAGCAACGAGGCTCTGCACCGGTTAAAGAAGAAAATGTTGCGGTTGATTTCGTCGCTGAGACGTAGGTTGAAAACTTGCCCCCTCTAGGGTTGGCGGTACATCGATATTGAGCATGGATAGCGGTGAATCAAAACATTAATCACTTCATGGAAAATTAATGGATGTGCTTGATCGTCGTAAGACTAACAATGCTAGTACAAGCCGGACACTGCCTCGGGTACTTTGTTATTGCGAAGATGAATGTAAAATGGTTGTGTGTCGGAATGAAAGGAATGCGGGCCGTCGTTTTTACAGTTGTGAATCATACGACGATAATAAGATACGTCCAGACGATGTTGACTGTTGTAAATTTTTTAAATGGAAATATCCGAAAATGTGTCCGAGGGGAGTTGCATATGCCCTTAAGATGCAAGCGGAAAAGCCCGTTTGGAGAAGTTGAACATACAGTATCGCAACGCACTACTGAATAAGGGGGTACCGTTCGATAAATTGAGTCCTCGTACGTTGTGGGGGGAGAAGTAAACACAAATTTAGGTGTTTATTTATATGCAATTAAATTAAGTATCGTTGAACATGTATTCTGACGATTGCATATGGTTACGTATCACGTAGCAGTTAATTTTTCTCAACGTACTATGTATCGGTAGCTTTCATTTATATGTAATTCGATTATGTATCGTTCAGCAAGTATTGTAAAGATGTGTGTAACACTAACTTACATTTGGATATGTTTACGTATCACATAACAATCATCATCACAAAGAACATAGGAAATGAAATAAAAACACAAACTGTTCTTACATAAACAACATACGGCTTACAAACATCAAACTAATAATAACACGCATACGTAAACTAAATAACTGAATTACAACGACTCCTTTTGTGATCGTGCATACCACATTTACTGCATCTATTAGGCCTTGGAGGCTGCACCTCGTCCATAACGCCTTTAATTCTAGTTGACTTAGGCCTTCCTGCAGCTCGCCTTGCGGGAGGTGGAAGTACCATTTGACCTTCGTGTGGAGACCAATACCTTTTATCACGTACGGGATGAAATTCTACAGAGTATGCCGCTAGGTAATTCTGAACAGAGTACCAATGTGATGCAAAATCATGATGAGCTCTGTTTGCCCCATTGGCCACCGACGAACAAGCAGCCATCGCATGGGCGCAGGGGAAATGCTGTAGTAATGGGATGTTGCATGTACATGAACACGTGTTACCATCGATTATAACTTTGAATTCACCGTCGAAGTAATGAATCACTTGCCATTCAATTTGACTGAAACGGACAATCCGACAACGTCTAGCTTCGCTTGCTCTCTCCGCTATTTCTGCTTCCCATTTTGGCGTTGCACGAAGTGTGGAATTCTTAGCTAACTCTCTTCTTTGGCAAAAGTAATCAACGGATCGATAGAAGGTACGTGCAACAAGTGCTCTAATAGGCAAAGATCTTGCACCCCTAAGTACACCATTAAAACTTTCTGACGCATTAGTCGTCATAACATGAAAACGACCAACATCATCTTTACATAATGCCCAATTTTCCTCCTTTCCACCCAAACTTCTCTCTATCCAGTTGTGTGCTCTTATAATGCTGGTTTTAATTTCCTCACGAATCTTTAAATACTCAATCTCCTCAGAGGCACATGTAGCAGCGTAGAATAAACCGGTCAATCGTTTATCTCTAAAACCCGATGCTTGAAAATTTGATTTCAAATGTCTGGCACAATATCTATGTTTATGTGCGGCTAGCCATTTGCTATGCAACGCTGTAGGTATTCCTTTCATTCTATCAGAAATGAAAGTAATACGACGATTGTTCACGTTGTGAATGAACCTTTGCATGCGTGCGAAAAATCAACCCCAACTATCAATGGATTCAGACTCAACGATGACAAATGCCAAGGGAAATAGCTGATCATTTGCATCAACGGCTGTTGCAACAAGTAATGTGCCTTTGTATTTTCCATATAGATGTGTACCATCTATGCAAAGCAAAGGTCAACAATGGACAAATCCCTCAATACATGGCCCAAATGACCAAAATGCACGATCAAAAACTCCATACTCATCAGTAGCCACATGTCCTACACTTTCGGGATTTGTTTTGCATATTTCACCAAAGTATTGTCGTAGGTTGGAATATGGCCCTGCCCAATCGCCGTAAATTCGTTCAACAGCCTTGCTCAATGCTCTCCATGCTTTCAGGTAGCTAATTGTAATAAATAATTGTTCCTCCCTTAGAACTTGCACCGTTCCGTCTGTAATGTTCAAATCAGATTTCACGAAAGACATGATCTTCGATACCATAAAGGATGATGTGGCTTGCCTATGATTTGAGTTCGCTGTAGGGTTAACACATGTATGATCACTAGGATATTTTTTTATAACCCACCATTCAGCCTATGTCTTTTTTGAGTCAATAGCATGTATTCTCCAAGGACAACTGTCTGCGACGTTGCAAATGGCGGTATATTTTGCTTTGTTCGACCTTATTGGCTTAAAGGACACCGCATGTAAGATTGACCATTCTGATAGTTGTTGCAGAAATTTAGCTTTACTCTCAAACATAATGCCAACTTTGAAACCAGTCTGTACGCTGCAGGATAGAAATAATTCGCTGTTGAAGTTTACATTTGCTACAATCGACCTAGCCATAATTTGTGTATTGCACAAATCATCATCCAACGGTATCTCCATTTCCGGTTCATCATTGTCCACACAATCTTCTTCTGCACCTCCAAAATCATACCCTAGTGGATCATTGTTTACTTGCATATTTTCCACCTAGGTTGTATCAACCTCTGGTATTGACACAACAGACATACTATCAAGTGCAGGAACATCTACAGCTTGTACATTTTCTTTATCTTCTACATCCATATCATCATTCCACATAGTTTGACATGCTGGTTCATTTGGTGGTTGAACGTATGACTGTGTAGTAGTGTTATTTGCTACGCAGCTGCAGTAAATTAATACTCCATTTTTAGTTTATTTCTTTATACCAACGATTTTGCAACATTTTGCAATATTTAACCTACTTTTGGCTTAAATGGTAAAATTCTGGCCGAGTTGGCTGCATTCGTTCATTTGTACGACTACTCGATGCTCTAGCACTTCTTTGACTGGAATTCTGAATTGGAATAAAACTGCACGAGAATTCAAATTAGGTTTAATAATTATATAAATTCAATAAAACATAACTCTATGTAATCACGGCTAAACGATACCTCTGACTCATTCGTGGAAAGTTGTCATGCGTTAAATGTGGATAGGTAAATTGGACATTTGGCTGCAAACTCATGAATGAATGAAAAGCATAATACATTTGTTGCCGCCCGTATTGCGATATATGCTGAGTCGGATGGCTAAAACTAGATGACAGAATTCCTTGACCAGCACTCATGTTCCCCACCATTCTAGAATATTCTTCAACGCCAAAATTTGTTACGGGTGCCGATGTCAGTTGTTCTACAACCGATCTCCTTTTTTTCCCAACAAACAACTCAATAGATTTGGTCGATGCAGCAAACATTAATTCAACATCCTCGTCGTCAACAATTTTGATTGCTTTGGAACCAAAATCTGTTCGCCACTTGCAAACTATTTCAATCTCGTACTCTTCCTGTTTTATCTTTGTTGCTTTATAAACCAACTCTTTCAACTGCTCAAAAGTAGAGCCTTTTCGAACTTTAGCCGGTTTGTAAGATCCACCAAGATATTTCCCACACATTAAATCGTCAATGGCCAATTCACCATCAAAATAGCATATAGTTGGAATATAACTAGGAGCCATTCTACATCAAGCAAAAAGAATTTAGTCTGCAAACTAAATTCAAAACTTAGGGTTTCTACTGCATACCTTGATTGGATTCGACCATACAGCGTTTTGCTATGCTTGAGGTAGATCTTAAAAATATACTACTTTTAAGAATACTAAACGAAATATTTCTGGGTTTGGGCAAAAATTTCGGAATAGAGGTATTGGGGGTTTTTGGAAAAGAAGAGGAAGGGTTTATAATGAAGGAGGAAGAAAGGGGGGCAATTGTTTTGTTGCAGAGCCCCGAAAGGGCGACTTTTGGGTTTTCCAAAAGTCGCATGTTTGTTTTATAACAAACAGGGCGACTTCCCAAAAGTCGCCCGTATTGTATGTTAAAAAAATAATATACCAGCGACTTTTGAAAAGTCGCCAGTATGTTTCGGCCAGGTCGGAGCTGAGCTGGTCAAAACAGGGCTAAATTTGATATTAGTTTTGATACTGGGCTATTTGCGATAATTAGTTTCAAAACGAGACTAAATAGAAGAAAAATCCTAAAAAAAATTAATTTTACCATTTTGGTGGGTACAATAGTCGTACATATATTTAATTGCGATTCTTTAGTATTTATTAGAAATAGTAATAAATATTACTTAATTGAATTTATCCATTCATTTAAACAGTTTAAATTTTGACTTATGTAATTAACCTAAATGTATGGACTTAGAATATAGAATGGTAGAAGTTAAGCAATGAATAATCTGTTGTAAATAATTATATAAACTTTTAAATTGTAACGTACGTTGCAGGTTGTTTGGTTCTAGCGAGCAAGAATTTCTTTGAATTTGATATTATTCAATGGATAGACAGAATACACGCCCTCAGCCGTTCTCATTCGTTGAATCTGACTCATCAAATTACAATTCTGTCCTAACTCAAAAGAACAAACGCTAGTTTCGTCGTCAAAACCATGTTCTGCCGAAAGGAGACCGGAGGCAAAGCGAAGAATGGGATGGAAACAGAAACGAACCGAATGGACCCAGTATCATGTCAGTCAGAAATCGGTGAAGGTCATTTTTCAGTTCCCGTTGATTTGAGTGCGATCAGGATCGTTTATTTGGTTTAATTCGGCAGTGGAAAATTTGTGCCTTTTTTTGTGAAGCTGCTTCCTTCTATTGTGAGAAAAACCATTCTACAGAATCACTCCAACTGCTGCCATTTCTTGCAGTTTCGTCTTATAACTGCGTTTTAATCTGTTTTTTTCTACAGCTTCGACAATCATTGACTCGAAAGTTTGATTTTGAGGCGTTGTATCAAAAGCTTGCAGACTGCTCCACGTCAGTACGTTAATTTTGTCTCTTTTTCTAATATATCATGGATGTATCAAATAGGTAAAGTTACCTTATACGATTACATATGTATTTTCCTGATTTAAATATGTAAATTGGAATGTGAATCATGTCATTAAGCTTAATGACAAATCAACAATGGGAATAAAGAAAACTTAACAAGAGAGAATTAAAGAGAAAAATAATTCTCGTTTTATTACTAAAACTGAATAGATCTATACTTAGATAAATATATATATTAATTAATTTAACTTATTAATAGAATAGACTATAAGTATTTATATTTTTTCAGATTGTATATATCTCAAATAATATATTGGGATTATTAAATAATTCTGAAATTAATGGCGTTAAGTATTATATTTGGCCAATTTATATCTGTTAAATAAATAATAGATGAATTTATAGAAAATTATCATTATTATCTTTGAATTTTAATATGTTAAAATGTTATTTGTAATAAAATATATTAAAATATTATTTTGATTATTTAAAAATAATTATATATTTTATTATTTTCATATTCTAACTATGTAAAATGATATATTTCGTATCAAATTAGTTTTACAATAATATTTCTAAAATTTGGGAAAACTATATACTAAACATATTATTTTATTAATTTATACGTTTTCTTAAATATGTACATAAATTTTATTAACATATATTACTGTTATTTCCAAAATCTTACGCTTTAAAATATTAGTTTCTAATTTTAGAATAAGTTCAGTTTGTATTCTAAAATTTAGGAAATTATAAGTTAAATATATATTTGACTGATAACCTATATATGTGAAACAATTGTAAGCATATATTTATGTAATAAATTTGAAAGATGAACATTGAAGTACAAAATCAGCACGGATAAGAATTTCTAATGTAACATAAGATAAAAAATGTGAAACCCAGTGCACGAAGCTCCCGCACGATGCGGGCTCTGGGAATGTCGATGATGTACGTAGTCTTGCCCTCGCATTGGAAAGAGGCTATTTCCGGAGTCGAATCTGGACGTCCAGATCACCATGTGGGTGACCTAACCGTTGCGCCAAAGCTCCACCTCTAATACAACATAAGATGATTAAGGAAAAAGCTAATCTTTTATTTACTACGATTGTGAGTAGTAATAATAAAATAATAGAGCGTATCTCATTCATTGCATGTGGTGATGTCGGAAAAACATAGTATTTGTTAACTCTGCTTTTTCAGCAAGGCCGTGATATCAAAAATCGACCGAGAAGCCAATGATAGTTCATCTCGAAGGATGGTCGACTTAACCCCCCAATAAAGCAAGTTCTGTTGAATGAATTTTCAGATAAGATCCCCTATGGAGGGGGGGTCCGGGGGGGTGCCAACCCCCCAAGGTTGCGGGGCAGCGCCCCGACCAAAACGGTATACGACTTCAAGAGTGAAGTAAGCCAGCGACTCAACTTATCTGGTTGCCGACTCAACAGCCTTGAGGAGTTACCGACTCAACAACCTTGAGGAGTTACCGACTCAACAGCCTTGAGGAGTTACCGACTTAACGGCCTTGAAGGGTTACGACTCAACGACTCAGGAGGGATAACGACTCACCGGGTTATAACCTTAGCGACTTAAAGGTGCCGGCCGACTCAACGGGTTAACGACTCATGGAGTTAGCGACTCATGGGGCAGACCGACCTAAGGATTTCAACGACTCAGGATGACTAACGACCTATCATAAGTCGCTGGCGACTCAAGCGAACAAGGAACAAGCTTAATACCGATACACCTATGCCGCTGCCTGCTGACTCGTGGTATGTGAGTCGGTCACGGCTCATCTTGAGTCGGTCACGGTTCATCCTGAGTCGGTAACGACTTATGACTTGATCAACAATTCCAGCCCAGAAATTTGCCTATAAATACATGGCCACCTCCAACATTCAAGGGACTTTTTTTGGCTCACTTCCTGGACGCCATTACTCGGCCATTGTCTCGACTTCAAGCAACGTTCAAGCAACACTTCTATCACTCCAATCACCAAAGACATTTCAACAAATCTCAAGAGGAAATCTAACTCATTCGCCATGCATTCGAAGGATTCTTCTACATCGGGGTTTGAGCTATTTGTCTAAGTGTGTTGTAATCGGAGTTGATTGTAAAGAATTGTAACCAAATCAGCAAAAAAGAGCTTTAAAGTGGACGTAGGCTAGATCTTAAGCCGAACCACTATAAATATTGTGTCTTTTATAGCTTTTCTGTGATTTCTCTGCTTATACTTTGTTCCCGTACCAACGGGTGGTGCTTTCATAATTACCTTCTACACACCGGGGTGTTAGCGTTCAATATTTAGCGTTAACAGTATTTATACTTCAAATATATTATTAAAATAAAATTTTGCTATGCAATGTTCGATATATCAGTCATGAATTAAACTTTTTGTTATTGTTTATGCATAAAAATTTTGTTATGTGATTTATATATTTAAAAGAAAAATTCATATTACCCTTTTTTTATAGGTACTTTTGGCACAGGTCCTTATTAAGTTCCAAAATTCACGAAAAGTCATTCACTAAATTTCAGTGTAAATTAGGTCCATGTTTTTTGCAGAGCATGATGCAACTTTTCATAAAAGTCGCTAACATTTCCGCAACTTTTCTACACGCTGTGAACATAGTGTATGAAAGTTGCTGAAATATCAACACTTATTTATAAAAGTTGCTGACATTTCAGCAGCATTTATGTAAAGTGAACACAGTTTATGAAAGTTGCTGAAATATTAGCACTTATTTAAAAAAGTTGCTGACATTTCAACAATAATTTTTCTTCGTTTTCAGAAAACAGGGACCTGATTTACAATGAAACTTTGACAGAGATCCGCTTTACAATATGAAAGTATGATAGGGATGCCTCCCTAATTTCCACTTTTTAAATAAGAACGTGGAATATAAATTGAAACTGTCATCCTTTGTAATTTATTAGAGAAACCAATTAATATTAGTCACTTAAATTGATTTAAATTGTATGGATTTATGGTGTTTGGTAAAATACATAGATTTGAATGTAAAATGATAAGAGAAAAATGATGAAAACTTTGTAAATAACCGTTGAAATCATAAAATTTAAATATATGATTATAAAATCATGGAAAAATTAAGGTAATATTTTGGATAACAATAAATTGATAATTCACATGGATTCAAAAATTTGGAAGAGAATTAAGGGGTGAGGTGAAATTTTTATAACTCCTGAGATGGTTTGTAATTTTTAAACCTTTCTATTATCTAACTGACAATTTATTAAAGTATTGTCATTTTTGTTTTTTATGTGATCCGTATATTTATAAGGATGAAAATTTAGTTTATACCATTTTGTAACAATGAGCGTGATATACTTGTTGCTATTATTGTCCTTATTATTTATTAAATAAATTAATAGATAGTGGTTAATTAAATTTATTTAAGCATATTATAGTTAAATTATTAAATATACATGCTTAAATGTAAATAATATATGAAGACAGAGAACTTTGAAAATAATAGCAGAAATAAAAAGGTGTAGGCTTGTGAATGTAAAGCGATAGTATAAAATTAATAAAATATCGTAAACAATTGCAAAAATAATAAATCGTATTGAGTATTTAAAATAGAATATTAATAGATATCTAGAGAAAGTTAAGTAGAGTTGAAAAAAATGCTAGAATTGATACGAGGGCCAAAAATTCTTTTGCTTTACTATTATTTAATAGATTGGTTTATTTTCGCAAACTGGTATACCGTTCATTATAAACAAGACAACCATTATATACTAGACTTGACACCTTATTGCACTATGTTGTTGATTGTTTTTGGACTGAAAGGTGCCTTTAATTTCAAAAGTACGACTTTTAATTTTTGCAATCTTGTTTCTTTAATTGTAGAAAACAAGCTACTACTGTTGAATGCTGAAGATTTAAAACAGACACTTTCTAAGGTATCATGCTTTTTTCATTGTATTCCTTACGATTATTGTCTATTTTTATTAGCAAGATGTAAGAAGCATACAAGAAGTGCATGGCTAGATAATTGCGAATCGTATAGATGTTCAGTATATTTATGCATAAATGGTGTGGATTTGGACTTGACCCCAATATTGATGGGATGTGTAATGGTGGTTCGTTGGACGTGTGTAATGATTGAGGCATGGAAATGCATGGCCAATCATGTTTGGATGACCATTCGATTTCAAAAGAAACTAAGAAAGTTAACTTGAAGTTTTACACAAATTGATAGTCGCT
Source organism: Allium cepa (assembly GCA_030765085.1). Lineage (NCBI taxonomy): Eukaryota > Viridiplantae > Streptophyta > Magnoliopsida > Asparagales > Amaryllidaceae > Allium > Allium cepa. The sequence goes on from CM060931.1 coordinate 489,586,190, forward strand.
AGATCAGATAATTTTAATGGTCAATATCATTGCACGTAACCAATATTTGAACAAAATTAATGAGGTTAATGCCAAATTTAATTTTGATCTTGAAATTACATCAATCTAAGTATTAGATTCGCATAAAATCTTATAACATTTTGATTGATTTGCTTCATTTTATTTTTTTATTTTTTTTATTTATCAACATCTTAGAAACATACACCGAACCAACAACTGGGATATATTAAATGAATTTCTTAAATGCTAATCAAAGTTTCTTCGCACTAGATTTGCTATTATTTAAACTTACAAATGGTAAATGAATTTCCAATGTTATAGGTTGCTCCTACAAAATAGGGTAGGGAAATAACCGATCTATGCCCCATATATCTATGTCTTATGTCTACATAATACACGAACACAACTTTATAAAGTAGCGCTCTCATCGATTAGAGGATCACTCTTTCATTAAAAAACCAGATGAATAAAAAAAACAGAAGATATAAAGTATTAGTTTGAGGTAATCTTGAAGATATAGGTTAATATTTTATATTCAATTTCAGTTCTGTTATGATTGTTATTCGGTGCATCATGGTGAATTTAATATTTTAGAGAGCCACCACTAGGAATTTCATTAGAAATTATTTTGTTATAGGTAAGTGCATTAATTCTCTTTCATGAATAAATGAGTTAGAGAAGGACATTTCATATTTATAAATTCTGTTAAGTTGATGGGATAACATCGGGTAAACGCAATGAAATGTAACTAATTATTAACGTCGAAACAAAAATGAAATCTATTTTAATAACAATGGTTCTTTCATCTTTACTACCAAAGCACAAATTTCTAAATGACCGAATCATGTTTATTTTTTAGTATTTCCTTAACTTTAAATTATGAAATTAATTTTTTTACCATGTTAATTTCAAATAAACAAAACATCAAATTTAAAAATTCTTAGCGGTGAACAATGAAGATAGATTGAGCTTTACATATCCAACTCTTGTTTCTCCATTAGATAATACAAATATCGTAGGAATGAAGAGGAATGTGTTAGTCAGAACTGGATTGGAGATTCAGTTGATGACGTCGAAGGTGAAATCACCTACAACTGAGAACGAGAGAAGCGGGTAACTTCTAATTTGACACTTATGATTCCGAAGGTTTCGTGTAAATTCAATCATTTTGAAGACCTAACCGAAGAGGAAATCCTACGAGAGCTGAGATTTTCACTTGTTGATATGTCAGCTCCAATCCGTGAGAGAGTGGAGCTAGTTCGTGTGTCGATTTTTATAAGTCTATTGAGAAAGAAATAATATGCATATCATTTTGCATATATTTTATTCCATAACGTGTGCTGTATTTTTTTCTTGTAATCTCATGCAAATGCAATGCAGTAATTTATGCATTTTCATATTGAAAATAATGAACAAACGTGATTACTTTTCTTATTACCATAAGTTCCTTCTCAATGCTCCGAACGACCTTCCGTCTTTTTCGTAGTGAAGAACACATAATTCTCTTCAAAATGACATATAATTTGAATCGTAGAATCCCAACAGTCCACCTCGATTCTCGTAGAATTTCATTTTCAATTAGGTTTTCAAAATATTGTAATTATAATGTAACCGTTGGAACCACAAGTACCAAACTAGAAGGTACTTCCTCCTCTCATTCTCCTTCGTCGGTGAGTTAACCTTCGTTGCCATCAATCGAATCTTTAATCTAGTTCTGCTCAACACCTACCTCGTTCATTTTGTGACATTTGCATTATCTAAAGAAGAAACATGAGTTCGATTTGTAAAGCTCAATCTTCATTGTTTGCCGCTGAAGATTTGTTGATTTGATGTTCTGTTTATTTAAAATTAAATGGTAAAAAAATTAATTTCATTTTTTGACGTTGAGGTAACTAGTGCGAACCCAGCTACGCACGCGGTACGTTAAAAATAATATTAACTAAATTAGTAAATTATTAATGTGCTAAAATGGCGTATCCATGTCAAATTAAATTTCATTTTTAAATAATAGCAGCATATAGTGAATTTGTCACATTGAAAATGTAGAACTAAATGAACTTTGAATATTAAAACGTTGAGCGATAACTAAATTATGCATGACATACTGAAGTAAAGAACGTATGATATATAAATTTTGTACCATCAAGGGAAGATTCCTTGAATTACTTTCATCGACGTTACAAATAGTGGAAACCATCATTATTGATCTACTATAAAGAAAAAAACAAATGGAAAGCAAACTAATATTATTCATCTATTCTACTTTCTTTATTTAGCTACGTCATTGAGTTACTTTAAATAATAAAAAAAATCAACAAATAAAAGTTAGAAAACCGTAATTCTTGACCACAAGAGGATTGGAATTTATTTTGTTGCAAAACTCGGGTTTTTTGATGATATCTACATTGAACTCGTTAAGATTGAAAATTTATTTGCCTTCGATTAAAGACAATTTCCATATACGTGCAATAGTAAAGGAGGAATATATCACATCCAATACAATTTTTTTGATAAAAAATATATATAATGCACACGCTTAATTTATCCCTTGAACTTTAGCCTTCATTCATAATTATCAAATATGTAAATTATAAAATCAAATGAACAATTATAAACTCGAAAGAGATGAGTGGATGCTTGATTAACAAGATAACATGGAAGTACATATTTATGTCTTATATGAAAAAATGCATAGTAGAAAAATAATTGAAGGTTGAAAATGTAGAGGCAAAACCATTGTTTCAAATTTAAAGGTGCTACAAAATAGAAGAATCACAAACAAATGAAAGAGATGGCGATGGATTGATATTTATTTTGCAAAAAAAAAACGAAAAACTCGTTTTGCGCAGGATATTTATATTCAAATCGTACAGGGATTAAGGAGCAAAATAATAATAATAATAATAATAATAATAATAATAATAATAAAGATTAAGAAAATAAGAGTTGAGTGGAAATAAGAAAAGAAAAATCAAGATATTTATGCATTGTTTATATTAATTTTTTTCACTATTTATATTGTTATTTTCACGTTACTACCATATTGTATTTCACATTAAATGATGTAGTTTTGTGCTCTTTCCTTTCCACGCCATCATTGTTATAGTAATGCTCTCAATATACTGCATCGTTTTGACCATATTCATTTTCCTCCCTTGCTCACAGCATTCTATTATATCGCATTTTATATTATATTTTTTAAATAATGTTATACCTCCTACTTCCATAATACCTAAATTTTCTCATATTTGACTTATTTTAATGTTTACAAATTATTACGCACGTAGACTGCTTATATGAGTGCACAAAAAATGATCGAAACTTTTAATGTTCATGTACTGTATGTGAATACATAAAAATATTAATTACTATATTAATTTGCACGATTTAATTAAAACATACTCTATTTGGGAATATGGAAGGTGGAGTTATACCATCATTTAACAAAATGATAACTACTAAAGTATTTAACATGATTTATTCTCCCATGTTCCTATGAATTAACTAATATTTTGAACATTCTCACATACACATCTTACACTACTATTTTGACATACTGATTAGTTTTGTACACTTTCCTTTCCACGCCATCATTGTTATAGTAACGCTCTCAATTTACTGCATCATTTTGACCATATTCATTTTCCTCTCCTGCTCACAACTTAATATTATATTGCGTTTCATATTATATTTTGTTAATACCGTAGTTATACCTTCTATTTCCATAATTCCTAAATTTTCTCATATTTAACTAATTTTAACGTTTACAAAATATCGTGCACGTTGACTATTTATATGAGTGCACAAAAAAAGTCTAAAACTTTTTAATGTTCATATATTAAAAAAAGTCTAAAACTTAGAAATATTAATTACTATATTAATTTACACGATTTAGTTAAAAACATACTCCATTTGGTAATCTGTTTGGGAATATGGAAGGTGAAGTTGTAACATCGTTTAAAAAAATGGTAATTACGACAGTATTCTAACATGATTTATTCTTTCCCATGTTCCTACGAATTAATGAATATTTTAACATTCTCACGTACACATCTTACCACTACTATGTTAACGTACTAATTGGCTTGTCTTGAAATATAAGCGGCATCTGAAATGGCCAAGCATCGTTCATGGTGAAGTAGATGACAGTGTAACATCTCCAAGCACGATTCACATAGGAAGTAACTACTTTTGTCAAGTATTGCGTGCTGAGATATTCACCCATATACTTGGGTAATTATAAAGTTACCATATCACTTTCACCTGTATTTTCTAGCAAAGACAATTTTTTTTAATATTTTGTTTGAAATGATGCAATATCTAATTATTTTATCTTCATTTACAGCTGTTTAATGATAGATGATTACATTTATTAGTAGGGCGATAACGAATAACCATTCATATTTAATATATTCCTTCTACTTATACATCTCATAACCAACCGCAATCAACATATCATTGAGATTTTAATAGCGCTGATGCTTTATTTTATGCGCATATAATTCTGTTGCAGTTTATTGTTGTTGCTTAGAATACTGATCTCTAAAGCTTACAAATGAAATTGAAATAGTTTCATTTACACTCATTTGATTAGCATGTAGTAAATCATTTTATAATAGTAGGAATTATTTTGCAAGGATCACAAATATTTAATCGGTTTTATTGTTTTTACGAAAATTTTCAAACATAGACTTGTTTTTGAAAACAATAACGCAAATAACCCTGTTTTGAAAATAATTACAAACGTAGGCCTGTTTTTGCCAGATAGACGAAGGCGAATTTTCAAAACTCACCTTCAGGCGCATTTTCAAAATTCGCCAATGGGCGACTTTTGAAAATTCGCACGAAGGCGAGTTCTGAAAATTCGCCTTTGTTAAAACCTTGCACAAAACAAGACAGCAAGCAAAGAGTTTATCAGATTTTGTACATATCAACTTGAGTACATCACAATCGTATAGATATATAATTTCAAATCTAACAACTTTTGTACATATCAGCTTGCAAATCTTACAATTGCAAAGTTCATTTAAGTTTGATACATGACTAGGTAGTTTGATGCATAGAAATTACATGTCTTTAAAGTTGAATACACCGAAAGCATAATTAGGTCGCCGCAGTACATTTGATAAAGGAAGGTTAGGTCGCCGCAGTTATCGCTTTCTGTTATGGCCTTGCGATCCACATTTGCTGCACCTGTTTGTTTTAGGCGTTTGAAGCTCGTCCATAACATTTTTTATCCTTGTAGATTTAGGTCGTCCAGGTTGTCTTCTTGTAGGTGGAGGCAATATATGTGGACCGGTGTATGGTCTCCGGTATCTCTTATCACGCACGGGATGAAACTCTGGCTGATATGAAGCTTTGTAACTCCGAACAGAATACCAATCTGATGCGAACTCATGATGTGCTCTGTTAGCACCGTAATCCTGTGCCGAACAAGCCGCCATTACATGCGCACATGGTAATTTTTGCAGTAAGGAGATGTTGCATGTACATGAGCAGTTAGGACCATCAATTAACACTTTAAATTCATCGTCGTAGCAATGAATCACTTGCCATTCGGTTCGACTGAAGCGAACTAGTTTACAACGACGTGCTTCAATAGCTCGATCTGCTATTTTAGCTTCCCATTTTGGAGTCAAACGTGTTGTAATAGCGTCCGCCATCTCTCGTCTCTTACAGAAATATTCAACCGATCGAAAGAAGGTTCGTGCAACCAACGCATTTATAGGTAATGATCGAGCACCTTTTAGTACACCATTAAAACTTTCGGATGCATTGGTGGTCATAACATGAAAGCGTCCTCCATCGTCTTTGCACAGGGCCCAATTTTCTTCAAAATTCCCTAAACTTCTTTCAATCCATTCATGAGCTCGTGAATTTGTAGCTTTAATTTCTTCTCTGATTTTGTTGTACTCAACCACTTCTGAAGCACATGCAGCGGAATAAAATAAAGATGTAAGTCGTTTATCCCTAAAACCCGCCGTTTGAAGATTAGCTTTAAGATGTCGTGCACAGAACCTATGTTTGTGTGGTTCTCGCCACCTCTCCTGTAAAGCCTTCGGAATTCCTTTCATCCGATCCAATATGAAAGTAATACGACGATTGCAAACACTGTGAATGAATTCACGCATGCAAGAAAAAAACCAACCCCAGCTATCATATGACTCGGATTCGACAACTGCATAAGCTAATGGAAACAGAAAGTCATCCGCATCTGCAGCAGTAGCAACAAGCAACGTCCCTTTGTATTTACCATACAAGTGTGTCCCGTCAATACATAGCAATGGCCGGCAGTGTAGAAAACCTGTAATGCAAGGGCCAAATGCCCAAAATGCACGATCAAATACGCCAACTTCATCGTGGGTCACATGGCCTACAGTCCCCGGATTACTTCTCTTTATTTCCTCGAAATACTGAGGCAAAGTCACGTACGATTCGACCCAGTCACCATAAATTCTTTCTATTGTTTTGTTTAATGCCCGCCAAGCTTTCATGTAACTAATTTTGATGAACAGTTGATCGTCTACAAGCGCTTGGACTGTACCTGCTGAGATATCCAAATCGGCCTTGACAAATGACATGATTTTTGACACAAGAAAATCAGAAGTGGCTTGCTTGTGGTTGGAATTAACTGTAGGATTGACACAGGTATGTTCGCTAGGCAACTTTCTGATTTTCCACCAGCCAGACTGCGATTTCTTTGAGACTATTGCATGTATTCTCCATGGACAGTTGGTGTCAACATTACAGATAGCGGTGTATATAGTTTTATTCGACTTGATCGGCTTGTATGAAACTCCATGTAGAATTGACCATTCGGTTAATTGGTGTAGCATTTTTTGCTTACTTTCAAATACCATTCCAACAGCAAATCCATCTTGTATGCACGCGGTTGAAAATTTTTCCCCAGAAAATTGTATATTAGCAACGACCGATCTTGCCATCATTTGGGCAGTACATAGATCATCATCCAACGGCACTTCCATTTGAGCTTCTTCACCATCACCTTCAACATCATCTACATTCGGAAAGTCGTAGTTTAACGATTCATTGTTCACCTGCATTCGTTCTACCCAACACGCATCATTGTTAGTCCTCGTCGCAAAAGCCATACTATCAATTGCAGGAACATGACCGGTGTCTCCATCTATATTAACATGCATATCAGTGTCAATATTGGAATCATGCGAGTGTTGTGACGGTCCAGCACCACATTCTACAGCAGTATCTTCAATAGTTGTGCATCTGTTTACAACAGTATTTTAGTACGAAGCTAGAGTAGATAAGAAACATTACTCAAATAAATTGCTAAACAAACCTTTGACTTATATCATACATTTCTGATGGAGTAGGATATAACGGTTGCGGCAAATGAATATTTTGTTGTTCAGCACAGACATTTTGTAGATGCATTTGTTGTTGGAAGCTGAATGTGTTAAAAGAAAGTATTAGCAATTGTAATTTAAAAATAAATTCCAATGTTAAGTTTAATACCTTGGATGCGTCGTAGGTGGTGTGTAGTATGGAAAGTACTGTTCTGGAGTTGGTTGCGACATCATGTAATGCATGAACCCATAGTTTATGGGAGGATGACCATGACCCTCAACATGTACATATGGATTACTGTAAGTAGGAGAACCTAAGCTTGCTGAAGGATTATCTGTTTCCAACATTTCTGTAAAATGCCCCAATCCTGTACTAACGATAGGAGATTGTACATGTTCTTGCAGATTTTCTTTTGCAACTTTCCCAACGTACAACTCTATGGATTTTTTAACCGCAGAAAACATAACTTCAACATCCTCATTGTCCGAAAGTGTTATTGCTTTTGAACCTAAATCCGTAGGCCAGTTAACCACCAACTCAATATCAATTTCGATTGCGCTTATTTTTGTCGCTTTGTACACGGATTCTTTCAACTCAAATAGTGTGCAACCTTTGCGTACTCTCCCTGGTTTACAAAAACTGCCGACATACTTTCCGTTTTTTTGTTCGTCGACGATCAATTCACCGTCATAGTAGCAAAGTGTTGGAATGAGATTTCTAGCCATTCTACATACAAATAATTTCTGGTTGACCAAACAATTTCTGTACATTCATACGAAAATATTTTAATGGACGTAACAAAGCTAGGGTTTGTAATTTTCTTACCAATTCATATACAGAGATATAGCGTAGACGTTTGCGTAGACTAGCAAGGACTCTATTTCAACAACCAACTGATTATCGAAAGAAAATAGAGTTTTGGTGTTTGGAATTGTAAGCTGAAAGAAAATGAGTTCTTCAGATCTGAAAACTTGGTGTTTGGAAATGAGGAGGCCAGTGCAAAAGCTGACTAGATATAAAACTTTTTCTTGTGGCGAATTTTCAAAAGTCGCCAATAGGAAAACACCCGAAATCACTAATACTCAATAGATTATTACGCTGTTGAACTACAAGATACCTCTCAATAGAAAATACAGGACGGACAGATGATAAAAGGCAAGCATACACAAACAACAACCACATTATACTACTTTACGACCATTACATCAAAACATACGGTCAATCTCGTGGTAACCGGTAGCACCCCGCAAGCATTTCATTGCGAATTGCAATATTCATCCTCTCCAAGCGACTAACCGTAGCTTGCATCTCAAGCGCGTATTGGACCCCCCCTTTTGGTCATTGGAGGATCGAACCATTCAAAAAATTTACAACTATTCACCCCCTGACGCGTCTGTGCATCGATATACGCTTTACAGCCGTAAAAGCGACGTCCTGCATTCCTCTGACTTTTGGAAACAACAATGTTACATTCAACTCCGCAATAGCAAAGTACTGAACGTCCACTGATGGTAGAACTTGATGTATTAGGTTTTTGATGAGCAAGTACAGTCATTAGCCTGGTATGCATTGATTGTTGAACCGGTTGGGGATTCTCGAGTACGACATTTTCCCGCGTAGCACAAACAAGTTCACTCTCTACTTCTTCATTTGTCTCTGTAGCACCCACTGTTGGTAGATCTTCCACTTGGGTCTCCGGAACAAATTCTACCTCATCGTCTGCAACCTTATTCCGTTCGTAGTCATCATATATTTCCATCATTGTTTGATCATCGATCTCCCAATCATCCATTTTCGCCTAAATAAAAGTTAAAGAAAATACCAAAATTAGTCAAATTTGCAACCATGGTTTGGGTCGAATTCCTTTCCGATTTGAACAAAATTGAAGACTGGCGTACTACACACCCATCTGTGAGAAGAGAGGAAAAAAATGACAAAATACCAACCTTAGTGACTTCTGCGATTGCTTTTGCACAAATTTAGGTTTTTGGTTCGACTTTGAAGCAAAAAGAAATGACAAAGGAAGAAGGGTCAACTGGTTTTTACAGTGCAGGTTTGAATTGGCGAAATTTCAAAAATCGCCTTCAGGCGAATTTTTAAATTTCGCCTACAGGCGCATTTTAAGAATTCGCCTACGGGCGAATTCTCAAAATTCGCTCAAAGAAACCTGCTGCTGCAAACAGAGCAGCAGATACAACATCTCAAATTTTACAAATTCAACACGGCAACAGAGCAGTCGCTCAATGGACAAATTTAACATGCAGCTCATGAAATTCAACATCTCAAATTTAAGCGAAATGCATCTAACTACATTACTTCGTACGGTACAGCACAAATTTTACAAATCCAAACAACATTTTGCAAAGCCAAACAATATTGCTTCTTACGGATATTACAAATCCAAACACAAATTTTACAAATCCAAACAATCTCTAACTGCTCGCATCCAGCACCAATATGGATTTACTCATGAAGATCATGAAATTCGTGCAGGCTTCTTCTCTGCCGACGCGTTACCAGTGGTCTAGAACCGCTACTGCTGCTGCTGCTACTGCTGCTCCGATCTCTGCGCACAGTGGAAGACGAAGGTAATGCGAGCGCTGGTTGAGATGGGCCAGGAACAAATTCTTCGTGTACCGATGCACCTTGGGACGAGGTGCTCTGTGACGATGAACCCGCACCTCCTCTAGGCCGACGTCGGGTGTACACAAGCGCTGGAGGTGGAGATGGAGGTCTTGACCTATCAAGTTTATTCCTGCACAATACAACATCTAGAATCCTTTGGATGTTTGTGCTCATCCTCCTTCCCTCCTCGTCGGTTTGTCGTCTGCGAAGCTTTTTAGCTTCTTCCCAAGCCCTGCTTATACCAGCTGCCTGTAAAGTTGAATGAAAATTAGCCAGAGACACAACTATCATAACTAATTGATATACTACTTACAACATCAGCTTACCACGTTCCTCTCAAGTGCTGCTCTGGGAACGTACGGACTTCTATACACTGCCTCCACTGGCGCCGTAAGAACATATCGTCGTGTTATGTTCCAGTACCACCTTTTGTACTGCTCTAGCGTGATGGTGGGCTCCCTCTCAATCTGGATAGCTGTATGTCGCTCATTCCACAACTGAATGTAGGCAACATACTCCTCTGCATTGTACGTAGACGTGCAGGGTGGTGCATCATCTGGTATATGCTGCATCATGCCGAACTGTCTCATAACCCTGTCGGGTAAGTGAAATGCAGCCTGGGTGTAAGATAGGAGTGGTACTCTCGCAGTCCACAAGTATCTAGCAGCTGTACACATGGCTGGAAGCTGTGCTAGCACATCTTGTGTGTACGGTGTCCATGTAACCTTGTCATCCTCTAGCACATCTAACTCGTTGCGATAGAACTTCACACTCCGTCTTGGAGTTTGGCGCGTTTTTTTTGGTCCTACCCACCTGTTAGAATATGTTAGAATATATTACACATGGAAATCGCACTGTATAATTTATTTGAAAGGATAAAAAAATACCGAGACCCAAGCGGCATCGACTGATCGACAACAACGTTTGTTACTAACAATCTTCCGATTGGAAGATAAGTCCACGATCAAAGCTGCATTTATAAGAAAAAGTTAAGACCAAAAATGAGACAAATCATGTAAAGCAGTAAATTATTGGAGTTTGTTTCAAACCTGTAGTAGTGTCAGACAGCCACCAATAGATTTATTCTCCAAAAGAGAGAGTCTGGACATCTCCATATACGTATAAGATAACACAGCAATGCCCCAGGAAAACTTACCGCACTCCCCTAAATCAGCAATATACGGTAGCCATTTCAGATCTACCCGAGTCTTTGTATGGTCGCACATCAATCGAGAAACAATGATGTGCAAAATAATAGCACGTGCTCGCTGCTGAATCTGAGCCTCTGTAGCATCAGCAGGAATATCGTGCGACAATTGACGTCTATACCACATGATTTCCACAAACTCATTGCCCCTTGTTTGTTCGGGGGGTGGGTCAAGACCAAGTAAATCATGACACAATTGCATATAGTCATATGCCACTCCTCCATAAGCCACTGCATTGCCTTCAATAGGCAAACCTAACAACACGGCAACATCTGCTAATGTAATCGTCATCTCACCAACAGGGAAATGAAAAGTGGAGGTCTCTGGTCGCCATCTGTCTACCAAAGCAGTGATAAGATAGTGGTCAAGCTGGATGTATCCTAACTTCATTATGTGTAAAAAACCAGCCCTCTCAATCTCAGCCAATACTCCTGGATGACTTGAACTCACCTTCTTCACCGATGTGGAGTGATCAATAGTTGTATCTGGATCGTCGCGCTGAACAAATGATAAATATATAATTAGAAAGCCGGAATTATACCAACTAACACAAAATTATATTTTTTTTAAAACCACCTGCATCCATATATCGTTAGAAGTACGATGCTGTGCTTGAAGAAATAATACCCTTCCATCAACGGGTCCGGGCTCCATCTCCACATACTCTACAAGATACAAATATTAAAAATCAATTCATTTCGATAAAAATTATACACTAACCAAAATTTGACAACCTCATAACCCACAAAGTAGTATGAATGCACGTAAACTCCTTGTCGTTCATATAGATTTTTAATATGGCTTTTATAAACTACAACTACCTTAGTTGTAACCTATTGCATTTTGTACACTTTATCGCAACATGGTTTGAAGAAAAACACACAGCGCGTGCGCACACGCACACACACATATCATGATGAAGTAAGTTATGTGATTAAATAGATACTATTCGCATGAAAGAACAAAACATGAAATATTCAAAATATTAAATGCTCAAACTATATGCTTGAAAACAAACAATGAAGTAAGTTTTGGAAGCCAAACAATTATGCAAAAACAATTCATGCTCGACCTATTGCTTAACATACTTTTTGTACATATTAAAATGTTTTACAAAGTAACCTATTGCATTTTGTACACATACAACTACCTTAGTTCAAACAAGTTCAAAGTGTACAAATTATCAATGGTGATATTCAAATGCTTTACTTTACAAGCACAATTTTTGTTCATGAAGTAAATTTGCAACAAATTCATGCCCTAAATTAGAAATACCAAATTATGGGTATAGATTCGTACCTATTTCTTGTTCTATACCAGACGTGCTTGCCATTGACTAATTTGTGAAAGAATTTGTCTAAAAATTGAAGAAATGGAAGTGGAGGAAGGTTTTGAGGAATTTGGGGCTTTTGGGTTCGGTTTTGTTTTGTTTTGAAGAAATGAGGAAGTGGGGAGAAGGGTTGCTGGCTGTCTTGTTTTGTGCAAGGTTTTAACGAATGCGATTTTTCAAAATTCGCCTTCGTGCACATTTTCAAATGTCGCCCGTTGGCGAATTTTGAAAATTCGCCCGAAGGCGAATTTTGAAAAATCGCCTACGTCTACCTGGCAAAAACAGGTCTATGTTTGTAATTATTTTCAAAACAGGGTTATTTGCGTTATTGTTTTCAAAAACAAGTTTATGTTTGAAAATTTTCCTTGTTTTTATAATAGTTGTATAGGGCAAGATTATTTTTAATTTAATTAATAATTGTTTCATCAAAGTTTACAAATTCGGAAGAGTGTCATCCTTTATGATATAAAAGATGGGGTAATGTATATTTTGATGTAGAAAGTACATATGATGGGCCCTACCTCACATAAGTTGTAAAAATTCCCTAAACTTCATATTATCTATTTTTTTTTCTTAAATAAACCATAATTTGACCATGTAACACATGCATAACCTGAATGGCATTTTATATATTATGTAGATTGTGTTTATATATACCGTTATTTTTTATTCTAAATATTTAAAATGAAATATATTGTTTGAAGTTCGTAAATAACATTATTTTTTAAAATTTCAGTAAGTTATTTAGATGAGAGTATCAAATTGTAAGACATGTATAAAAATAATAAAATATAACCAAGGAGGATACTATTTTATTTTTGACTTACTGAAATCGTAAGAAGCTTAATGACAGATCAACCATGGGAATAAAGAGAACTTAATAAGAGAGGATTAAGGAGAAAAATAAATTTTGTTCCATTACTAAAATTGAATAGATCAATACTTAGATAAACATATATATTAATTAATTTAACGTATTAAAAGAGTAGATTATAAGTGGTTATACTTTTTCAGATTGTATATTTCTAAAATAAAACATTTGGATTATAAAATGATTTCGAAATTAATGGCATTAAGTCTAATATTTCGCCAATTTATACTTGTTAAGTAAATATAAATGAAGTTATAGAAAATCATCATTATTATGTTTGAATTTTAATGTGTTAAAATGTTATTTGTAATAAAATATATTAAAATATCATTTTGAATATTTAAGAATAATTATATATTTTATTATTTTCATATTCTAACTATTTAATATGATATATTTCGTATCAAATTAGTTTTACAATAATATTTCTAAAATTTGGGAAAACTTTATACTAAACATATTATTTTATTAATTTATACGTTTTCTTAAAATCGTACATAAATTTTATAGAGATATATTACTGTTATTTCCAAAATGTTACACTTTAAAATATTAGTTTCTAATTTTAGAATAAGTTCAATTTGTATTCTAAAATTTAGGAAATTATACGTTAAATATATATTTGACTGATAACCTATATATGTGAAACAATTGTAAGCATATATTTATGTAGTAAATTTGAAAGATAAATATTGAAGTACAAAATCAGCACAGATAAGAATTTCTAATGTAACATAAGATAAAATGGTGGAACCCAATGCACGATGCGGGGTCTGAGAAGGTCGGTAATTTACGTAGTCTTGCCCTCGCATTGGAAAGAGGCTGTTTCCGGAGTCGAATCTGGACGTCTAGATCACCATGTGGGTGACCTAACCGTTGCTCTAAGGCTCCACCACTAATACAACATAAGATGATTAAGGAAAAAGCTAATCTTTTATTTACTACAATTGTGAGTAGTACTAATAAAATAATAGAGCGTATCTCATTCATTGCATGTGGTGATGTCGTAAAAACATAGTATTTATACTTCAAATATATTATTAAAATAAAATTTTTCTATGCAATGTTCGATATATTAGTCATGAATTAAACTTTTTGTTATGGTTTGTGCATAAAAATTTTGTTATGTGATTTATATATTTTTATATTTAAAAGATAAATCCATATTACCCTTTTTTTAAATAAGAACGTGGAATATAAATTCAAACCGCCATTCTTTGTAATTTATTAGAGAAACTAATGAATATTAGTCATTTAAATTGATTTAAATTGTATGGATTTATAGTGTTTGGTTAAATACATAGATTTGAATGTAAAATGATAAGAGAAAAATGATGAAAACTTTGTAAATAACCGTCGTACTCATAAAATTTAAATATATGAATATAAAATCATGGAAAAATTAAGGTAATATTTTGGATAACAATAAATTGATAATTCACATGGATTCAAATTTTTTGAAGAGAATTAAGGGGTGAGGTGAAATTTTTATAACTCGTAAGATGGTATGTAATTTTTAAACCTTTCTATTATCTAACTGACAATTTATTAAAGTATTGTCATTTTTGTTTTTTATGTGATCCATATATTTTAATATAAGGATGAAAATTTAGTTTATACCATTTTGTAACAATAGGCGTGATATACTTGTTGCTATTATTGTCTTTATTATTTATTAAATAAATCAATAGATAATGGTTAATTAAATTTATTTAAGCATATTATAGTTAAATTATTAAATATACATGCTTAAATGTTAATTATATATGAAGACGGAGAACTTTGGAAATAATAGTAGAAATAAAAAGGTGTAGGCTTGTGAATGTAAAGCGATAGTATAAAATTAATAAAATATCGTAAACAATTGCAAAAATAATAAATTGTATTGAGTATTTAAAATAGAATATTAATAGATATCTAGAGAAAGTTAAGTAGAGTTGAAAAAAAATGCTAGAATTGATGCGAGAGCCAAAAATTCTTTTGCTTTACTATTATTTAATAGATTGGTTTATTTTCGCAAACTGGTATACCGATCATTATAAACAAGACAACCATTATATACTAGACTTGATACCTTATTGCACTATATTGCTGATTGTTTTTGGACCGAACGGTGCCTTAAATTTGAAGAGCACGACTTCTAATTTTTGCAATCTTGTTTCTTCAATTGTAGAAAACACGCTGCTACTGTTGAATGCTGAAGATTTAGAACAGACACTTTCTAAGGTATCATGATTTTTCCAATGTATTGCTTACGATTATTGTCTATTTTTATTAGCAAGATGTAAAAAGCATACAAAAAGTGCATGGCTAGTTATTTGCGAATCATATAGATGTTCAGCATATTTATGCATAAATGGTGTGGATTTGGACTTGACCCCAATATTGATGGGATGTGTAAAGGTGGTTCGTTGGACGTGTGTAATGACTGAGGCATGGAAATGCGTGGCTAATCATGTTTGGATGACCATTCGATTTCAAAAGAAACTAAGAAAGTTAACTTGAAGTTTTACACAAATTGATAGTCGCTAGATAAGATAATTTTAATGGTCAATATCATTGCACGTAACTAATATTTGAACAAAATTAATGAGGTAATGCCAAATTTAATTTTGACCTTGAAATTTATGTCAATCTAAGTATTAGATTCGCATAAAATCTTATAACATTTCGATTGATTTGCTTCATTTTATTTTTTATCTTTTTTTATTTATCAACATCTTAGAAACATACACCGAGCCAACAATTGGGATATATTAAATGAATTTCTTAAATGCTAATCAAAATTTCTTTGCACTAGATTTGCTATTATTTAAACTTACAAATGGTAAATGAATTTCCAATGTTAATAGGTTGCTCCTACAAAATTGGGTAGGGAAATAACCGATCTATGCCACCATATATCTACGTCTTATCTCAATATAACACACGAAGACAACTTTATAAAGTAGCGCTCTTATCGATTAGAGGATCACTCTTTCATTAAAAAACCAGATGAATAAAAAACAAAAAACAGAAGATATTAAGTATTAGTTTGAGGTAATCTTGAAGATATAGATTAATATTTTATATTCACTTTCAATTCTGTCATGATTGCTATTCGATACATCGTGGTGAATTTAATATTTTAGAGAGCCACCTCTAGGAATTTCATTAGAAATTATTTTGTTATAGGTAAATGCACTATTTCTCTTTCATGAATAAATGAGTTAGAGAAGAACATTTCATATTTATAATTTCTGTTAGGTTGATGGGATAACATCAAGTAAATGCAATGAAATGTAACTAATTATGAACGTCGAAACAAAAATGAAATCTGTTTTAATAACAATGGTTCTTTCATACTACCAAAGTACGAATTTATGAATCATCGAATCATGTTTATTTTTTAGTATTTCCTTAACTTTAAATTATGAAATTAATTTTTTTACCATGTTAATTTCAAATAAACAAAATATCAAATTTAAAAATTCTTAGTGGTGAACGATGAAGATAGATTGAGCTTTACATATCCAACTCTTGTTTCTCCGTTAGATAATGCAAATATCGTAGGAATGAACGAGGAAGGTGTTAGTCAGAACTAGATTGGAGGTTCAGTTGATGATGTCAAAGGTGAAATCACCTACGACTGAGAATGAAAGAAGCGAGTAACTTCAAATTTGACACTTATGGTTCCGAAGGTTTCGTGTAAATTCAATCATTTTGAAGACCTAGCCGAAAAGGAAATCCTACGAGAGCTGAGATTTTCACTTGTTGATATATCAGCTCCAATCCGTGAAAGAGTGATGCTAGTTCGTGTGTCGATTTTTATTAGTGAAAGAGTAACTGTTTAAGGGGAATCGTTAGAGGACAAGATTGAAGATTTGTTTTCAAACTTCGATTGGGATGATTTTGATGTAATTCTTGTTAGGGATATTAAATTTCATTGGAATGACTTTGATGTAATTCTTATTGGGGATATTAATTTTCATGTATAGCGTGAGTGATTTTTTCCTCTTCATAAACTAGTTATTGATGTTGCCGAGTATAATGTACTCAAAACTGATTCATCATTTGTTTTTAGCTGATTCGACCACTAATACACACATCAGTTTTGAGTACATCAACATCGCTATGAAGAAGAAAAATCAGATTCACTCAATACACGAAGTTTAACACCACAACAAGAATTACCTCAAATCCATCCTAATCGAGCTTCAAAGAGGATCTTCAGTCTTGTCATTCGTCGATGATTCCTCTTAAACAGTGACTCTTTTACTAATAAAAATCAACTTAGGAGTTTGCTCCATACTTTCACAGATTGGTGATGATATACCAACAAGTGGAAATCCTTGTTCTCGTAGGATTTCCTCTCCAGTTAGTTCTTCAAAATGATTGTAATTACAGTGTACCGTTGGAACCACAAGTGCTAAACTAGAAGTCACTTCCTTCTTTCGTTCACCTTTGTCCGTGATTTCACCTTCGATGCCATCAACCGAATCTCCAATCCAATTCTGCTAAACACCTGCGTCGTTCATTCTTGTAATATTTGCATTATTTAAAAAAGAAACTTGAGTTTGATTTATACTTGCTCAACCTATCTTCATTGTTCACCGCTAGAGATTTGTTGATTTGATGTTCTGTTTATTTGAAATTGCATGGTAAAAAAATTAATCTCATATTTTGGTGTTGAGGAAACTAGTGCGAACTTGTTGTATATACACGGCATGTTAAAAATGTTGTGCAAAAATTGCATAAATGCCGAAAAATAATAAACAAGATCCTGATGTGTCAATTTGAACATTACTCAATCTAGCAACAATTATTCTACTCCAAATAAATAGTAAATAACTATAAAGAAGAAAAAGAGATGCACAATATTTATATTGGTTCCACTATCATCAAGACGGTGTACGTCAAGTTCAATGGAGAGAGATTTTATTACTCATGAGAGATTTTCAAAAGATTACAAGATAAAAGTTTACATACCAAAGCCTTATATTAGAGTTAACAAAAAGAGACTCCATTAGGGGATCGATGACCGAATACCAGGACGAGTTTACAATGAAGTCCACCCTCAACGTATAACCAGTGCAAATCCATGAGAGCCGTAGATTAAATTACCAAGATATGGTAAGAAGATAATGATGACAATTTACAATTGTAACAAATGGTGTAAGCATAGCAAGTAATTCACTAATTCCTTTAATTAACAAAGATGTAAATGAAAAATCCTAAAGCAATAAGTCTACCGAGAAAGAAATAATATGCATATCATTTTGCATATATTTTATTCCATAACGTGTGCATGTATTTTTTTCTTGTACTCTCATGCAAATGCAATCCAATAATTTATGCATTTTCATATTAAAAATAATGAACAAACGTGATTACTTTTCTTATTACCATAAGTTTCTTCTCAATGCTTCGAATGACTTTCCGTCTCTTTCATAGTGAAGAACACAAATTTCTCTTTAAAATGACATATAATTTGAATCGTAGAATCCCAACACTCCACCTCGATTCTCGTAGAATTTCCTCTTCAGTTAGGTCTTCAAAATATTGTAATTACACTGTACCGCTGGAACCACAAGTGCCAAACTAGAAGGTACTTTCTCCTCTCGTTCTCCTTCGTCGGTGAGTTAACCTTCGTTGCCATCAATCGAATCTTTAATCTAGTTCTGCTCAACACCTATCTCGTTCATTTCTGTGACATTTGCATTATCTAAAGAAGAAACATGAGTTCGATTTGTAAAGCTCAATCTATCTTCATTGTTTTCCGCTGAAGATTTGTTAATTTGATGTTCTGTTTATTTAAAATTAAATGGTAAAAAAATTAATTTCATTTTTTGACGTTGAGGTAACTAGTGCGAACCCAGCTACGCACGCGGTACGCTAAAAATAATATTAACTAAATTAATAAATTATTAATGTGCTAAAATGGCGTATCCATGTCAAATTAAATTTCATTGTTAAATAATAGCAGCATATAGTGAATTTGTCACATTGAAAATGTAGAACTAAATGAACTTTGAATATTAAAACGTTGAGCGATAACTAAATTATGCATGACATACTGAAGTAAAGAACGTATGATATATAAATTTTGTACCATCAAGGGAAGATTCCTTGAATTACTTTCATCGACGTTACAAATAGTGGAAACCATCATTATTGATCTACTATAAAGAAAAAAACAAATGGAAAGCAAACTAATATTATTCATCTATTCTACTTTCTTTATTTAGCTACGTCATTGAGTTACTTTAAATAATAAAAAAATCAACAAATAAAAGGTAGAAAACCGTAATTCTTGACCGCAAAAGGATTGGAATTTATTTTGTTGCAAAACTCTGGTTTATTTCGATGATATCTACATTGAACTCGTTAAGATATAAAATTTATTTGCCTTCGATTAGAGACAATTTCCATATACGTGCAATAGAAAAGGAGGAATATATCACATCCAATACAATTTTTTGATATAAAAAAATATAAAATGCACACGCTCAATTTATCCCTTGAACATTTGCCTTCATTCATAAGTATCAAATATGTAAAATATAAAATCAAATGAACTATTATGAACCCGAAAGAGATTAGTGGATGCTTGATTAACAAGATAACATGGAAGTACATATTTATGTCTTATATGAAAAAATGCATAGTAGAAAAATAATTGAAGGTTGAAAATGTAGAGGCAAAACCATTGTTTCAAATTTAAAGGTGCTACAAAATAGAAGAATCACAAACAAATAAAAGAGATGGCGATGGATTGATATTTATTTTGCAAAAAAAACGAAAAACTCGTTTTGCGCAGGATATTTATATTCAAATCGTACAAGGATTAAGGAGCAAAATAATAATAATAATAATAAAGATTATGAAAATAAGAGTTGAGTAGAAATAAGAAAAGAAAAATCAAGAAGATATTTATGCATTGTTTATATTAATTTTTTTCACTATTTAGATTGTTATTTTCACGTTACTACCATATTGTATTTCACATTAAATGATGTAATTTTGTGCTCTTTCCTTTCCACGCCATCATTGTTATAGTAATGCTCTCAATTTACTGCATCGTTTTGACCATATCACTACAAGGAGGAACAGAATTTCCGACGGTCAGAAACCGTCGGCGGCCGTCGGAAGCCGTCGGTCGCCGTCGGAAAAAGCCGTCGGAAAAGACTGCGTCGGGGAGCAGTACTTCCGACGGCTTTCGACGGACGGCACCGTATATAATTCCGACGAACTTCGACGGTGTCCGACGGATTCCGACGGACGCCGAAATCCGTCGGAAATAACGAGTTACAGACCGACTCAAAGTGCCGGAAGCCGTCGAAAATTTTGACCGATATGCCGTCGGGAGCCGTCAGAAATATGCAAATTTTTTTTTTACATTCGCTGCAAATATAGCCTTCCAACCACATTTTTCTTCCAAATACTCTGATATCAATATTTCACAACCCAATATACAATAATCCAATCAAAGATCCAAAGCTAAACTACAACATATTTAACAAACGCACAAATAAATAAAAATACAATCAAAATAAGATAAAAAACATACATGTCCATTCCAACATTAACAATAACCGTTCCACCATATTGTTAATACATAAATTTATCAATATTCTCATGCATATGTCCTAATAAAACTAGAAAACCAAGTGTATCATACATAATTATACAAATCAATAATTACCCGCACCGTCTATCAAATCATTATACACAAACAAAACATACCTGAACGACGAACAAGCAAGCAATGAGTCAATCTCCTCCAGATCCAGAGCCAGCCGACGAAGGGAAGCGGCCACCAAACTGCTGCATGTACTCTAACAACTGTGCGGTCTGCAAGGCCTGTTGGCGATTCTGCTCCTCCAATTGGGACACTCTAGTCCGCAATTCTTCTATACTTGCTAAATCGCTCTGTGGTCTGCTCCGCCGTCCCCTACTATGACTACTGGACTGCAATAATTGAAAAATAAATAAAATCCAAGTTTATTGTTTTGAAAAGGTAAAAATATCATATTTTAAGTATTTTAATAAAAAGTAAATTATTTACTGCTAAATTGCCAAATCCGTATCGTCGACCATGCTCAGCTGGAGTCATAACGGACTCAAAAATAACGTCCTCCTCATCGGTCGTCAGCTGTTCTCGACCTGTATCAGCAAGGAGTTTCTGCCGCTGCTCCATAAACATCTCCTGCATTAACAAATTAATAATATCATATCTTATTTCATCATAATTTAACAATTAAAACAATTACTAATAGTGAATAAAATGAAATATGCTTACATGGCTTTTGCTGGATTTATCGTCCTGCCATGTGTACGAAACAGTCCCGTCTGGATTAACATGCTCGACAGCATGCGTACGGGTGAACACATCCATATAGCTGACAGGACCCTGTGCCTCGGCTTCCTGAATTTGATTGTTACATACAATTATTATACATTTAGAATCATATAGCATAAACTATTTACATTTATTATTCAGTAAATTTACCAACTCCTGCCGATACTGCTGAAACGACTTCGATCCTCCGCAATGAGTGACGGGATGCTTATTTCTATTTGCAGAGTTTCTATCCGACTCTGCCTGTACATTCAAAATTTGATACATTATTTTTCAATCACGTCAAATTAATAATTCAAAAAAAAATAGTATACTTGCCTTCGCCTCGTCCGTCTCCCAGTAGCTCAACCAAGCTTGTCACACGCTCTCTCCCATCCACTTTGGTTTCTTACCAGATTTCTTAATCTCAGAGATCGTGTCCCTGTAGTTCTTGCGCATCTTCCTCATCCAGTATGCTCGTGCCAGCATCATATCGTCCGTCTGGATGTCTATCTCAGCCTGTTTGAAAAAAAGATTACACTTTAAACGATAAACAATAGAAAAACGACAAAAACGAATTAAAAATGGAAAACAGAAAAATTATACATACTAGAACATCCTTCCATATGCACTCTATGATGTGAGGAGGGATGGAATCCCACTTCGGCCAGCGCGCACTCATCCTGCTGCGATATGCTGCTCTAGAGACGTCCAACGCAACCTTAGAGGGAAGTAGGTCGAAACCCCTGTTTTTAAGTACGATATAGATAAGTACATACGTATATCATAGAAAAAATAAGATGCTGAATAAAATTTAATTCTAATTACCCTTCTGCTCTAGGGACCAAAGATACAACAACACGCTGTGGCTCTTGCGATGGGCCACTGTCATCGCCTCCTGAAGATCGGGAAGAGCTCCTACCTCTATACGACATACTGATAAACCTGTGACATATACACATCATTATATAAGAGTATAAAAACATGATAATGAAATATATTTCATATGAAAATGACATCAACGGTACAAATTGCAGCTTAATTAATGACTGAAATGGAAATAGAAATGGAAGTGTGTTATACCTGATTCATAATACATCAAGAATTCAACATGCAATAGTAAACGGATTTGGTTTCATAGTTACATCAATTTAATAATACATCAAGAATTCAACATGCAAACAATAGTAAATGGATTTGGTTTCATAGTTACATCAATTTCATAATACAACAAGAATTTAACACGGTTACATCAATTGCAAAAAAACAGATTCAGATTTGTATCAGTCATCATCGTCTTCTGATTCAGATTCGGTCTCGTTTTCGACGATATTTTCCTCTGCACTGTCAAACTCTTCTACCAAAACATTTGATTCATCAATCAAGGGACCAAAATCTATATGATCGTCTGTAATTATTATTTCGTTATTTTGCTCAAGATCTGCCTGATAAGCTTGTTCGTCGGGAATATTCTTCCCATCGATTGTGAATCTGGCCTTTGTTTTAAAAACTTCAGACCAATCTGCTTTATCTCTTTTTAGAGACGGATAAGGAGCGTAATAAACTTGCAATGCTTGTTTGGCTAGTACAAAAGGATCATACTTGTGATAGTGCGATGTATGCTTTATTTCGATAAGATTATAATCCTTGTGCATATTAATTCCAGAACCTGGAACATTGCTAAACCAATTGCATCTAAATAGAAACACCTCCTCCGCGGGTCGTGAGAAATATGTCAGTTGCAAAATTTGTGTCAGAACGCCATAAAAATCATTTAAATGATTTTCTGGATCGTCACTACCTTTAACAAATACACCAGTATTATTTGTTAATTTTTCTGCACCATACTCTTTGGTGTTAAATTTATATCCGTTGACGAAATATATTGGATATGTCTTGGCCACTCTTTTTGGTCCAATCGCAAGATGTTTCAACCCTTCGTCAACAACACAATTTCTCGGCTCATAAACGTAATTTGAAAACCAACCGGAAAATTCTTTACTGAGATCTCCGTTCGGATGTTCACGTTCATAAACATTGTTTATATAAACAAATTGTTACATTAGGTTATACACGCGCATGCATATAAGAAAAGAATAAGACACAAATTATTATTTCAGATTACCTAATAAACGGTGCAACCTCGGCACAATTTAGAAGAATATAAGTGTGTGCTACATGAAGATCTCTATCGTCTAGCCTTATTTCTACACATTTTCAAGAAGGCCGACCATGTTGTCTAAAAATAGATAACATTGCTTGAGTGGACTCTTGTTCGTCGCCTTCGTCATTACGAGGAACACTTTCAAATGAAATATTCACATGGTCACTGAAATAGTGAGAGAAAAAGAACGAAGCTTCTTCTTCGATGTAAGATTTACATATCGAACCTTCAACCCGTGCTTTTTGCCTCACTTTTTTCTTCAGGTGATTCAAATATCTACGCAACATTAATTTATATTAACTTCATCTTTCAAATGCAATTAAATTACGTTATAACATATATATTACATACCTCTCAAATGGATACATCCATCCGTATTGGACAGGACCTCGAAGTCGTGCTTCAGATGGGAGATGAACAGGTAAATGTTCCATCACATTAAAAAAACCAGGCGGAAATATTTTCTCTAATTTGCAAAGCAATATAGGAATGTCCACTTCAAGTTTACGTAAACGTTGCACTTTTAAAGTAGTCGAACAAAGCTCTTTGTAAAACATACTAAGCTCCGTTACTACTTTCCAAACTTTTAACGGCAGTA
The DNA here is from genome assembly GCA_030765085.1 of Allium cepa. Classification (NCBI taxonomy): domain Eukaryota; kingdom Viridiplantae; phylum Streptophyta; class Magnoliopsida; order Asparagales; family Amaryllidaceae; genus Allium; species Allium cepa. The sequence continues at coordinate 489,610,632 of CM060931.1, forward strand.
GTTCTTTGAACATTATGGGGAATAAATTTTCCATCATTATGTGACAGTCGTGACTTTTCATTCCGCTTAATCTACCATTTTTAAAGTCAACACATCTACGAAGATTTGATGATATCCCATCAGGAGATCTTAACCCTTCCACCCATTTTAACACAGCTTTAACTTGATTATTATCTAATTCGTAACAAGCTTTGGGTTTTTTATTGTCATTTGGTTTCATATGAAGCTCAGGACGTTTGCATAATTCTTCTATATCACGTCTTGATTTCAAATCATCCTTCGTATTCCCTTTCACATTCAAAATTGTGTTAAAAACATTATCAAATATATTTTTCTCATTGTGCATCACATCTATGTTATGGCGAAGCAGAAGATGTTTCCAATACGGCAACTCCCAAAAAATAGTTTGTTTGCACCAGTTATGAACAACTGATTTGCCTTCAATTTCTATTTGCTCCCCAATTTCATATATCTTTGGATAGTCCTTAACAAGTTCATATATGTCTTCGCTTGACCATATCGTCGGTGGTTGTCTGGTTTCTACTCTATTAGCTAAAAAGTTTTTCTTGTCTCCTCTGAAGGGATGATTTACATGGAGAAAACATCGATGACAGTCAAACCATGAAATTTTCTTACCATGAGGTAAAGAAAACGCTCGTGTTTCATACATGCAATATGGACATGCTAGACTACCGGCAGTACTCCATCCCGAAAGCAATGCATAGGCAGGAAAATCACTTATAGTCCACAACAAAGAAGCAAACATACGAAAAATTTTCTTCTTGGACACATCGTATGTTTCTACTCCTTCGTTCCACAGTATTTTTAACTCCTCAATCAACGGTTGTAAATATACATCGATTCCTTGTGTCGGATCGTCGGGTCCAGGAACGACAACAGTAAGAAACATATATTGCGTTTTCATGCACATCCATGGAGGTAAATTATACGGTGTGACGATAATGGGCCATGATGAATATTTAGAACAAAATTGAGAAAATGGAGAAAAACCGTCCGTACATAATCCTAATCTAACATTTCGACTCTCCGCTCTAAAATTTGGATACGTTTTATCGAAATGCTTCCGTGCTTCTCCATCGGCCGGATGTGTCAACGTACCCTCTTCCTCTGTTCTCACGCTATGCCATCTCATATTAGACGCAGTTACAGAAGATGCATATAATCTTTGAAGTCTTGGAGTTATGGGTAAGTAGTGCATACGCTTGTACGGAACTTCCTTCCCCTTCTTTTTTCTTGGTTTGTATCTCTCCTGGTTACAAACTTTACAATTTCTAAGGTTTGCGTCTTCTTTCCAAAACAACATGCATCCTTTTAAACATGTATCTATTTTCTGATACGGCAAACCAAAAGCCGACATAAGTTTTTTAACTTCGTAGTGATTTTCATACATTAGATTATCGGGCGGCATATGTCTTTTTGCAGCTTGTACAACAGCCGTAAACCCAGCTTCAGTGATGTTGTATTTTGACTTCATTGCAATATATTCTACGATTATTGACAGCTGAGTGCCGCTTTTACAACCATCCCAAATAGGTTTCTTAGCTGCATCTAGTAAATCGTAAATTTTTTTAGCTTCAATATTTGGTTCTTCAACATTTCCATCATCGTCGTCAACTTGAACCATAGGAAACATTGATCGTGCTGCATCTTCGACCATATTTTCTATACGGGTCGTTGAAACTATTTCGTTAACGACACTTTCAGACTCTACAGAAGTATTTGCTACAACTTCTCCATACCGATCCCAAACATAATATTCGGGTACGAAACCGTGTTGGCACAAATGAACTTTCACAATATCTGGTAACAAATACTTCAAATGTCTACACCTGCTACACGGACAACGAATTTCTGGATCGTTTTCGTTATTACTTAAAGCGAATTCAACAAACACGTTTACACCATTATAAAAATCTTCTTTTATTGAGCCCTTAGTCCTTTTCTTTGGTACATCCATCTCCTCCGATCAACAAAATAATCAATCATTTTTCCTATTTGACAAAATGAGAAGTTCAAAAATTAATATTTATTTTAAAGAATACAAATTCAAAAAAGATTATTTTCATGGTCGTATAATATTTTGAATTTAAAGAACAACTTCACAAATTTAAAAATATTTTTAAATGGGGCACATTTCATTTTTTAACGTACGTAACGATTAAAAATATATATAATTGTTTTTTCATTGGTCAGACATCCTACTTCCCATTACAAACACAGTAAGCATTTACATTTCGTATATTACTTCGTCTCAAACGATTCAATAAAATTTCGGCAGCATTTCCCTTTTGTTCCCTGCATTGTACACAAATGCGTGTACGCAGGAAACAAAAAAGAAAAGTTAGGGCGAAATTTTATGAACCGTTTGAGACGAAGTAGTATACAAAATGTAAATTCTTACTGTGTTCATAACTTGTCCAATACAGGGACAAATCCGACAAACATTGTACCAGATGAATATAAATGGTCGTTTTTCGAAAAAAACGACTATTTATACAACGATCATGTACAACACTCGTCAGACGGGGCCAAAAACTCTCTAAGGGACATTTGTCGGTTAACATGCGCGCATTTTACTCAAAAATACAGTTTTACTCACTGTTCACATTTACAAAAATATATAAAAATTTAACACAGTTATTCGACGTATTACGCATCAAAAAGGCTGGTTTAACATTTTTGTCTTTTTTTTAATACACACAATTATAATTTAGAGTAATGCATTTTTTTGTTTCATAAGTAAATACGTGCACAATATAATACTTCTAGTTCATTCAATCATTTTATCGTATGCCAAATAACGTATACAATCGTCGAATCAGTACATACACAACAATTTACATATACATGAACAACCACAAAGTATACGTGTTTTTCACAATTTCACGATAAAAGATGAAATATGTATGTCATGTGATGCTATAAACCATTATTACGCTAATGCAAACAATTTCAATCGCTAATTCGCCCTAATTTATCAATTTATGCAAATCTAAAATTAGGGTAAAAACTGAAATTTTCAGAAAAATAAGAGATTATACCTGAGATTGAGAGAAAGAGGTGTTGAATCAGCAGCGTGGAAGGAGAAAAAATCACGAAATTGGCGAATGGAGGAAGAAAATGTGAATTTGGGGGTTTTTGGTGAGATTGGGGGAAGATGGAAAATGAGGAAGAAAGGCTCGGCCGGCTGCAGGTATTCGCGAATTTCCGACGGCCGCCGACGGCCCGTCGGAAGCCGTCGGAAATTCGCCGTCGGAAGCCGTCGCCCTCAGCCGTCGCTATTTCGCTTTTTTCAGTAGTGTATTCATTTTCCTCCCTTGCTCATAGCATTCTATTATATCGCATTTTATATACGCACGTAGACTGCTTATATGAGTGCACAAAAAATGATCGAAACTTTTAATGTTCAAGTACTGTATCTGAATACATAAAAATATTAATTACTATGTTAATTTGCACGATTTAATTAAAACATACTCTATTTGGGAATATGGAAGGTGGAGTTATACCATCATTTAACAAAATGATAATAATTAAAGTATTTAACATGATTTATTCTTTCTCATGTTCCTATGAATTAACTAATACTAGTGTGTAACCCGTGCGTTGCACACGGTATGTTGTAGAAAAATAATATTAAAACTATTTTTGAAGAATATAATTTATTATATAATATATGATGAATTTTGTTAGGATAAATGAGTTATAAATTGAAATTACTATATCTATAGCTGTATTTTTGTCATGAAAATCGTATATTTTTATATTTTAATAAAAATTAAATTATCATTTTTGTTGATTAAAATAAGTTATATATCGATTTATTATTTTTAGGATTCATTATTTATCAATCAAATAAATGAAAATAGGCATTCTTAATAAATTTTGAAATTAATATTTTTATAAAATTTATTAAATAAATATTTATGTACATGTATATGAAATTGACATTTAGGTTTTGATAATTTGACTAAAAGTTAAATGATGTATACATTAAATTTCAAATATTACTCGAGAAATGATGTCAAATACCTAAAAATAAAAGTGTAATACCAAGGACTCAATGTATTTGTATGCATTTATAGTTCTTGCAGCACATATATATCAAAATAATTATTTGATATTATTAGAGTGATAAAAAATATTTATTTAACTACTAAAAGAAACACTAAGTGAAAATAAGACCCAAAACATTACAAATCACGTTGTCATTTTAATTATGTAAAAAATGATTTTTAATCCATTGTTCCATACCTTACTATTTTTATTTTATAATAAACATTTCAATTTTTTTTTAACATTTATGTAAATAAGATAATAAAATATGAAAGAAAAATATTTCTAATCACAATATGGTATAATTTTTGTCCAAGATTAACTCGGATTACGAATATAAATAATTGAATTGTAACATTTTGGACAAAAACGTATTGATTGAAAATATTTATTCATTTTGCAATATTACAGAATACAAACATTTATCACTTATTATTTCGTAATGTTATTGTTCACAAAATATAATTTAATAATGATAAAAGTCCATTTGATGTACCAATTTAATGAAGGAAAAACAGTATATATGTTTGTAATGATGTATCAATTTTGAAAATAATTTTTTTGTATATATTTGTTTGTAATGAAATACCAACTTTAGAAAGAAAAAAATTATCTATATATTTCTTTGTATTAAATAAATAATTTTAGAAAGAAAGAAATTTTATGAACTTAAATGTAGAAAAATGTAAAAGTATCAAAGATAATTTTGTATATAATTGTGAAAATGTTAGATTATATGACTTGAATAAAAATATAGTTTTACCATTTATGTCAGTACAAATACAGTACACACATTAAATTATCATTTTTTATGATTTATTGGATCAATAAATAAATATTTGTTAATTGGATTTAGTTAAAACAATTAAATTCAAGACCAGTTTAATAAATTTAAATATATGGACTTGAATGTAAACTAATATAAGAAAACTTAGGAGAAATCAGTAAATGATTGTTGAAATTATTGAATGTTGACCTGCAAATGCAAAATGATAAAAGAGAATATTAGTAGAACATTGTAATAGTTTGTATATAATTATAGAAATTTAAAACTATATGGACTTGAATGAAAAATTAGTTTTTATCATTTTTGCCAATATGAATGTCCGCACATATTGAATTGTCATTTTTAAAAATTTATTAGATCAATTAATGAAAAATTCTTCTGCTTTACTATTAGTTAATAGATTTTGAACATTCTCACATACACATCTTACCACTACTATGTTGACATACTGATTAGTTTTGTACACTTTCCTTTCCACGCCATTATTGTTATAGTAACGCTCTCAATTTACTGCATCGTTTTGACCATATTCATTTTACTCTCCTGCTCACAGCTTAATATTATATTGCATTTCATATTATATTTTGTTAATACCGTAGTTATACATTCTACTTCCATAATTCCTAATTTTTCTCATATTTAACTAATTTTAACGTTTACAAATTATCGTGCACGTAGACTATTTATATGAGTGCACAAAAAAGGCAAACTTTTTAATGTTCATATGTTAAAAAAGTCTAAAACTTAGAAATATTAATTGCTATATTAATTTGCACGATTTAGTTAAAAACATACTCTATTTGGGAATATGGAAGGTGAAGTTGTAACATCGTTTAAAAAAATGGTAATTACGACAGTATTCTAACATGACTTATTCTTTCTCATGTTCCTACGAATTAATGAATATTTTAACATTCTCACATACACATCTTACCACTACTATGTTAACGTGCTAATCGGCTTGTCTTGAAATATAAGCGGCATCTGAAATGGTCAAGCATCGTTCATGTTGAAGTAGATGACAATGTAACATCTCCAAGCACGATTCACATAGGAAGTAACTACTTTTGTCAAGTATTGTGTGCTGAGATATTCACCCATCTACTTAGGTAATTATAACGCTACCATATTACTTTCACCCATATTTTCTAGCAATGACATTTTTTTTTAATATTTTGTTTGAAATGATGCAATATCAACACGTAGCCTAATTATTTTATCTTCATTTACAGCTGTTTAATGATAGATGATTACATTTATTAGTAGGGCAATAACGAATAACCATTCATATTTAATATATTCCTTCTACTTATACATCTCATAACCAACCGCAATCAACATATCATTGAGATTTTAATAGCGCTGATGCTTTATTTTATCCGTATATAATTCTGTTGCATTTTATTGTTGTTGCTTAGAATACTAATCTCTAAAGCTTACAAAATGGAATTGAAATAGTTTCATTAACATTCATTTGATTAGCATGTAGTTAATCATTTTATAATAGTAGGAATTATTTTGCAAGGATCACAAATATTTAACCAGTTTTATTGTTTTTATAATGGTTGTATAGGGAAAGATTATTTTTAATTTAATTAATAATTGTTTCACCCAAGTTTACAAATTCGGAAGAGTGTCATCCTTTATGATATAAAAGATGAGGTAATGTATATTTTTATATAGAAAGTACATAAGATGGGCCCTACCTCACATAAGTTGTACAAATTCCCTAAACTTCATATTATCTAATTTTTTTCTTAAATAAACCATGATTTGACCATGTAATACATGCATAACTTGAATGGCATGTTATATATTATGTAGATTGTGTTTATAGATACCGTTATTTTTTTCCTAAATATTTAAAATGAAATATATTGTTTGAAGTTCGTAAATAACATCATTTTTTAAAGTTTCAGTAAATTATTTAGATGAGAGTATCAAATTGGAAGACATATATATAAATAATAAATATAACTAAGGATGATACTATTTTATTTTTGACTTACTGAAATGGTAAGAAGCAGCTTAATGATAGATCAACCATGGGAATAAAGAGAACTTAATAAGAGAGGATTAAGGGGAAAAATAAATTTTGTTTTATTACTAAAATTGAATAGCTCGATACTTAGATTAACATATATATTAATTAATTAACGTATTAATAGAGTAGATTATAAATACTTATACTTTTTCAGATTGTATATTTCTAAAATAATATATTTGGATTATAAAATAATTTTGAAATTAATGGCATTAAGTCTAATATTTCGCCAATTTATACTTGTTAAGTAAATATAAATGAACTTACAGAAAATCATCATTATTATCTTTGAATTTTAATATGTTAAAATGTTATTTGTAATAAAATATATTAAAATATCATTTTGAATATTTAAAAATAATTATATATCTTATTATTTTCATATTCTAACTATTTAAAATGATATATTTCGTATCAAATTAGTTTTACAATACTATATACTAAACATATTATTTTATTAATTTATACGATTTTATAAAAATGTAAATAAATTGTATAGAGATATATTACTGTTATTTTCAAAATTTTATGCCTTAAAATATTAGCTTCTAATTTTAGAATAAGTTCAATTTATATTCTGAAGTTTAGGAAATTATAAGTTAAATATATTATTTGATCGATATACCTATATATGTGAAACAATTGTAAGTATTTATGTAATAAATTTGAAAGATAAATGTTGAAGTAATATTTTCCTTTCTGAAATAATGTTAAGAAAATTCGTGATCTTGTGTGCTTTTGCGCATGCGCATTGACGCATGTGTATAATGATGAGTTCTGGATGTTAAATTACAAAATCAGTACTCATAATTTTTTTTAATGTAACATAAGATGATTAAGGAAAAACCTAATCTTTTTATTTAGTACAAGTGTGATTAATAATAATAAAATAATAGAGCATACCTAATTAATTGCACGTGGTGATGTCGTAAAGGCATAATATTCATACTTCAAAAATTATTAAAACATTTTGAATATCTATAAATAATTATATATTTTATTATTTTCATGTTCTAACTATTTAAAATGATATATTTCGTATCAAATTAGTTTTACAATAATATTTCTAAAATTTGGGAAACTATACACTAAACATATTATTTTATTAATTTATACGTTTTTATAGATATGTACATAAATTTTATAGATATATATTACTGTTATTTTCAAAATTTTAAGCTTTAAAATATTAGTTTCTAATTTTAGAATAGTTTAATTTGTATTCTAAAATTTAGGAAATTATAAGTTAAATATATATTTGACTGATAATTTATATATGTGAAACAATTGTAAGTATATATTTATGTAATAATTTTGAAATATAAATATTGATGTAATATTTTCCTTTCTGAAATAATATTAACAAAACTCATGATTTTGTGTGCTTTTGCGTATGCGCATTCACAGATGTGCACAATGATGGTTTCTAGACGTTAAATTGCAAAATCAGTACTGATAAGAATTTTAATGTAGCATAAGATGATTAAGGAAAAAACTAATCTTTTTGTTTACTACAAATGTGATTAATAATAATAAAATAATATAGCGCATCTCATTCATTGCACGTGGTGATGTCGTAAAAGCATAGTATTCATACTTTAAATATTACTAAAACAAAATTTTGCTATACAACGTTCGATATATCAATCATGGATTAAACTTTTTGTTATTTTTTATGCATATAATTTTTGTTATATGATTTATATATTTTTATATCTGAAAGACAAATCCATATTACCGTTTAAAAAAATAGAATATGAAATATAAATTGAAATTGTCATTTTTATAAATTATTAGAGAAATTAATGAATTTTAGTTACTTAAATTGATTTAAACTATATGGATTTATAGCGTTCGGTAAATTTAAATACATAGATTTGAATGTATAATGATATGAGAAAAATGATGAAAACTTTGTAAATAACTATTGAAATTATAAAATGTAAATATATGAATATAAAATCATGGAAAATTAACGTAATATTTTGGATAACAATAAAATGTTAATTCACATAGATTCAAAAAATCGAAGAGAATTAATGGATGAGGTGAAATTTTTGTAACTACTGAGATGGTTTGTAATTTTTAAACCTTTCTATTATCTAACCGACAATTTATTAAAGTATTGTTATTTTTGTTTTTTATGCGATCCGTATATTTTAATATAAGGATGAAAATTTAGTTTATACCATTTTGTGACAATGAGCATGATATACTTGTTGACATTATTTTCTTTATTATTTATTAAATTAATTAATAGATAATGGTTAATTAAATTTATTTAAACATACTATAGTTAAATTATTTAGTTCATTTAAATATACAGCCTTAAATGTAAATTATATGTAAAAATCGAGAACTTTGAAAATAATAGTAATTAGAAACAAAAAAGTTCATGCTTGTGAATGTAAAACGATGGTATAAAATTAATAAAATATTGTAAATAATTGCATAAGTAATAAATTGTATTGGGTCTTTAAAATAAAATACGAATAAATATCTAGAGAAAGTTAAGGAGAGTTGAAAAAATGCTAGAATTGATGTGATGGTCAAAAATTCTTTTGCTTTACTATTATATTTAATAGATTGGTTTGTTTTCACAAACCGATATGCCAGTCATTATAAACAGGACAACCATTATATGCTAGACTTGACACCTTATTGCACTATATTGCCGATTGTTTTCGGACTAGCAAGGTGCCTTAAATTTGAGAAGCACCGCTTCTAATTTTTGTGATCTTGGTTTTTCAACTGTAGTAAACACACCACTACAGTTGAATGTTGAAGATTCAAAACACACACTTTCTAAGGTATTGTGCTTTTTCCAATGTATTGCTTACGATTAATTTGTCTATTTTATCAGCAAGATGCAAAAGCATACAAGAAGTGCATGGCTAGATAATTGCGAATCGTATAGATGTTCAGTATATTTATGCATAAATGGTCTGGATTTGGACTTGACCTCAATATTGATTGGATGTGCAAAGGTGGTTCGTTGGATGTGTATAATGATTGAGGCATGGAAATGCATGGCCAATCATGTTTGGATGACCATTCGATTTCCAAAGAAACTGAATAAGTTAACTTGAGGTTTTACACAAATTGATAGTCGCTAGATCAGATAATTTTAATGGTCGATATTATTCCACGTAACCAATATTTGAATAAAATTAAGGAGGTTAAAGCCAAAATTTAGATTCGACCTTGAGATTTACATCAATCTAAGTATTAGATTCGTATAAAATCTTATATCATTTCTATTGATTTGCTTCAAATTTTTTTAATTTTTTTATTCATCAACATCTTAGAAACATACACCGAACCAACGGCTGGAATATGTTAAGTGAATTTCTTAAATGCTAATCAAAATTTCTTCGCACTGGATTTGCTATTATTTAAACCTTACAAATGGTAAACGAATTTCTAATGTTTACTAGGTTGCTCCTACAAAATCTTGTAGGGAAATTACCGATCCATGCCACCATATGTTTATGTCCATCTCTGTATAATACACGAGGACAACTTTATAAAGTATCCATCGACAAAAGATATACAATAGCGCTCTCCTCGATTAGAGGATCACTCTTTCATAAAAAAACTAGAAGAGTAAAAAAAAAATATAAAAAATATTAGTCTGAGGTAATCTTGAAGATATATGTGAGTATTTTTATATTCAATTTCAATTCTATTATGATTGTTATTCGGTACATTGTGGTGAATTAATATTTTAGAGTCACATCTAGGAATTTTATTAGAAAATATTTTGTTATAGGTAAATGCACAAATTCTCTTTTATGAATAATTGAGTTAGAGAAGAACCTTTCATATTTATAATTTCTTTTAGTTTGATGGGATAACATCAACTAAATGCAATGAAATGTAACTAATTATTAACGTTGAAACAAAAAGAAATTTGTTTTAATAATAATGGTTCTTTCATCTTTACTGTCAAAGTATGAATTTCTAAATGACCGAGTCATGTTTATTTTTTAGTGTTTCCTTAAATTTAAAATATGAAATTAATTTTTTTACCATGTTAATTTCAAATAAACAAAACATCAAATCAAAAATTCTTAGCAGTGAACGATGAAGATAGATTGAACTTTATATATCCAACTAATGTTTCTCAATTAGATAATACAAATATCGTAGGAATAAACGAGGAAGGTGTTAGTCAGAACTGGATTGGAGGTTCCTTTAATGGCGTCGAAGGTGAAATCATCTACAACTGAGAGCGAGAGAAGCAAGCAACTTCTAGTTTGACACTTGTGGTTCCGAAGGTTTCTTGTAAATTCAATCATTTTGAAGAAGAGAAAATCCTACGAGATCCGGAATTTTCACTTGTTGATATATCAGCTCCAATTCGTGAGAGAGTGGAGTTAGTTCCTGGGTCGATTTTTATTTGTGAAAGAGTCACTATTTAAGGGGAACCATTAGAGGACAAGATTGAAGATTTGGTTACAAACTTCGATTAGATGTAATTCTTGTTGGGATACTAAATTTCATGTATAGCGTGAGTGATTTCTTCTTCATAAACTAGTTATTGATGTTGCTGAATATATTGTCATTTGTTTTTTAGCCGATTCAACCACTAATACACACATCAGTTTTGAGTACATCAACATACGAAGAAAAATCAGACTCACTCTATACACGAAGTTTAATACCAAAATAAGAATTACCTCAAATCCATCCTAATCGAAGTTTGAAACCGGATCTTCAGTCTTGTCCTTCTCCAACCACACTTTTATGGATTGGGATGACATATCAACAAGTGGAAATCCTTGTTCTCGTAGGATTTTCTCTTCAGTTAGTTTTTCAAAATGATTGTAATTACACTTTACCGTTGGAACCACAAGTGCTAAACTAGAAGTTACTTCCACCTTTCGTTCTCCTTCGTCGGTGATTTCACCTTCAATGTCATCAATCGAATCTCCAATCCAGTTTGGCTTAGCACCTACCCGTTTATTCCTGTAATATTTGCATTATCTAAAGAAGAAACATGAGTTCGATTTGTACTAGCTCAATCTATCTTCATTGTTCACCGCTAGAGATTTGTTGATTTGATATTCTATTTACTAAACTTGTATGGTAAAAAAATTAATTTCATATTTTGGTGTTGAGGTAACTAGTGCGAACCCATGCTACGCACACGACATGTTAAAAATGTTGTGCAAAAATTGCACAAATGACTAAAAAACAATATTTGTACTGGTTCCACAATCATTAAGATAGTGTACATCCAGTCCAAAAGAGAGAGACTTTATTACTCACGAGAGAGTTACAAATGAATACCAAAATAATCTCAAAGCCACCAATGCTAAAAAATACTCTCAATCACCAGTCGAATCTCTCTCCTTCCATATATCTTATTTGCCAAACAACAAATTTCATGTGGAAATCAACATAAGACTCTCACATCAACGTTGAGCCATGAAGCATGTATAGTTGCCTATCCAGTTGCCCCTTCAACATGCTAAACTACTTATCACCAAAATTTCAAGACTGGAACACTCCTCTCTCAATATAGTCTCCTCCATCTTTATCTTTCATATTGCACAAAATCTCATTTTCCATCAAAATGAGTAATAGCATAATTACCACTGGATCTACCACTCTTCCTCGAAGCCATTGATGCATAAATTTAACAAACCGCTTGCTCTGATACTAATCTGTTGTACAAAAATTGCACAAATGCGGAAAAAACAATAAACAAGGTGGAGTTAGTTAATTACACAAATTGTACTAAATTTACACGATTTAGTTAAAAAGATACTCTATTTGGAAATATGGAAGGTGGAGTTATAACATCATTTAACAAAATGATAATTACTAAAGTATTTGACATGATTTATTCTTTCTCATGTTCTTATGAATTAACCAATATTTTGAACATTCTCACATACACATCTTACCACTACTATGTTGACATACTGAGTAGTTTTGTGCACTTTCCTTTCCACGCCATCATTGTCATAGTAACCAATATTTTGAACATTCACATACACGTAGACCATTTGTGCGAGTGCACAAAAAAGGTCTAAAACTTTTTAATGTTCATATAGTTTATATAGATGCTTAAAAATATTAATTGTTATATTAATTTACACGATTTAGTTAAAAAAATACTCTATTTAGGAATATATTTGGAAACATGGAAGGTGAAGTTATAGCATCATTTGACAAAATATTAATTACGACAATATTCTAACATGACTTATTCTTTCTCATGTTCCTACAAATTAATCAATATTTTGAACATTCTCACACACTTCTTACCACTACTATGTTAACATACTGATTGGCTTGTCTTGGAATATAAGCGACATTTGAAATGGTCAAGCACAGTTCATGTTGAAGTAGAAGACCGGGTAACATCTCTAAGCACGGTTCACATAGGAAGTAACTACTTTTGTCAAGTACTGCATGTTGGGATATTTGCCCATCTACTTAGGTAATTATAAAGTTACCATATTACTTTCATCTATATTTTCTAGCAATGACAAAAACAATAATCTAATATTTTGTTTGAAATGATGCAGTATCAATACATGACCTGATTATTTTATCTTCATTTGCAGCTGTTTACTAACAAATGATTACATTCATTAGAGGGGCAATAACTAATAGCCATTCATGATTAATATAGACCTACTTATACATGTCATAACCAACCACAATCAACATATCATTTGATATTTTAATAGTGCTGATGCTTTATTTTATCCTCATATATTTCTGTTGCAGTTTATTGTTGTTGCTTAGCATACTGATCTCTAAAGCTTACAAAATGGAATTGAAATAGTTTCATTAACATTCATTTGATTAGCATGTAGTTAACCATTTTAAAATAGTAGGACTTATTTTGCAAGGATCACAAATATTTAATCAGTTTTGTTGTTTTTAATGGTTGTATAGGGCGAGGTTATTTTTAATTTAATTAATAATTGTATCACGCAAGTATACAAATTCGAAGAGTGTCATGTTTTATGATATAAAAGATGGGGTAATGTATATTTTGATGTAGAAACTACATATGATGGTACCTACCTCACATAAGATGTACAAATTCCCTAAACTTCATATTTTTTTCTTAAATAAACCTTAATTTGACCATGCAATACATGCATAACTTGAATGGCATGTTATATATTACGTAGATCGTGTCTAAAATTTAATTATATGCAATTTTTTGGTTATGCAGAACGGGTAGTTGTTGAACTTTCAAAAAAATTAAATTAGCCCAAGCAAGCTTTGCATCTTCTATTAAGAATGGGTGTTTTCAAACAAATACACACACACAAAATTTGAATGAATCTTATGAATAGCATTAGAATTTGGAGCTGTATTATAGATTGTAATTTGATTTAGTTGGCTAGATGGTTTAAGGTTGGAATTATTGCTGCCATGAATTATTATTATAAACAATAAAATAAAATAATGACATTCACGATGAAATAATAATACATGTTAAGCCTTGCTTATTGTTAGATTTTGGTGGTTTTTCATATAGAAGTAGATCTTGGAGATATTTGAGTCTGTGTGGAATTATGACTTAAATTTATTATCTATTTTATAAATCTGGTAGATTTTGAAATGTGATTAATTGCATCTTTTAGAGATTTTGTGTATTTGGTAGAGAGATTAGTTGCCTCTTTTATTGCATTAAGAAGACAACAAATTATCTACCTGAGAAAGATTCATGAAGATATTCAATAGCTTCTTAAATAAGATATTTTATCAAGTCTATTATAAATAGACATGTCTAGGGTTCATAAGTGGTGTGGAAAAAGTGTATTTTGTAGAGTGTTCGGGATTTTAGGTATTCGGGAAAAAGTGTATTTTGTAGGGTGTGGAAAAATTCTACAACGAATAAGGCATTCCTGATGAGAAAGTTGGTCAATCTAAAACTAAAGGAAGACAAACCGATTAGCGAACATCTCAACAGCTTTCAAGCAATTGTGAACCAATTGGCGGAGATAAGCTTCAAAGTTGATGACGAAACTCAAACTTTAATATTAATGAGCTCATTACCTGAGAGTTAGGAAACTCTAGTAGTCGCATTGAACAATTCAAATTCTAGTGGTGTTATTTCCATGGGGACCGTGGTTAGCAGCCTTCTTAATGAGGAGATGCGGAGGATAAATTCATCGGAAGGAAATGCCACTGAAGAAAAGGAAACTACAAATCCATTGGTGAAGGTCCACTTTGCAAAGAGAGAAAGACACTCATTCAAACCAAATACAGATCGATATTTTATTTCCTATTACTGTGAAAACCAGGCCATCAGCTGAAATTTTGCAATAAATTAAAAGAGGATAAAGAGAGGATGAAAACTCAAGAAGGAAGCAAATATAAGCGAGAGGTAGACCGTGATGAGGAGGTAAACTTTAGCATTAGAAATGATGTTCTTTGTGTCGATATAAGTATGGAAGGAGAGTGGGTGCTAGATTCTGGTGCATGTTTCCATATTTGCAATCAAAGGGAAGCATTCACTAATTATAAGAAGGAAGCATGCAAGGTAGAGTCCACTAGTGGTGGAGATCTACAAGTTCAAGACACAGGTTCTGTCATGTTGAAGATGGATACTGAAATGTTGGTGACGCTTACAGGGGTTAGGTATATCTCAGAAATTAAAAGGAATCTTGTCTCTGTTGGACAGCTGGAAGGGAAAGGTTATGACTTCTCGACTCGAGGTGGAGTAACTAGGGTTTGGAAGGGTAACAGGGAGGTGCTGTGCGCAAAGAGGAAAAACAATAATATTTATTCATTGCTTGGAAAAACCTTAAAGATTACAAATTCTTATACAAGTGAAGTTGGAGAGAAATCTGTCTGAATTAAGGTGGAGCCAACAACGGAAAGTCACAAAGCCTAATTGGAGGTCTTTGTGGTATTACAAACAATTCTGATCTGTTGATAATGTGCATGTTCGATTGGCGGGCATGCATAGTTTGGAGAGAGGTTTAGCTTTGTGATAGAGAAATTTCTTTCATTGGATATATTGTTTGGAGTTTGAGGTTTTAGGAGAAGCTTGGATAACATTTATGGAATATTGTATCAAGGTGGAGATTGTTAGATTTTGATGGTATAATATTTCATATATAAGTAGATCTTGAAGATATTTGAGTCCATGTGAAATAATGACTCAAATTTTTTGCCTATTTTATAAATCTGGTAGATTTTGGAATGGGATTAATTGCATCTTTTAGAGATTTTGCGTATTTGGTAGAGAGATTAGTTGCCTTTTTCATTGCATTAAAGAAGGCAAAAAATTATCTATCTGAGAAAGATTCATGAAGATATTCATTAGCTTCTTAAATAAGATATTTTATCAAGTCTATTATAAATAGACACGTCTAGGGTTCATAAGAGGTGTGGAAAAAGTGTATTTTGTAGAGTGTTCGAGATTGAGGTTTATTCTCAATTTTAGGTCTCTTTTGTATTTTCTTGGTTAAATCAATAAAAGTTTTGTTTTGGAGGAATTTTTTGTTGTTTGCTTTCTTCACTACTTTTTCTTCTAAATCTAATTGTGTAGCGATCTCGAAAAATTCTTAACACTTATATACCGTTTACTGTGAGTTTCTCTGTCCAAAAAACTGTCTTTTTGATGCTTATTGATTCAAAATCTGATGTATTTTTGATACAATTGGAATATTGCAATGATGAATTGCATGTTTTAAAATATGTTTAACACATGTAGCTATGTGAAGGGATATGGATGTTATTTTCCATATTAGTATTTTGATATGGTAATGTAATGATGATGTTTGGGCACAAAATTTTTCTACTTTAGATATTACTAAATGCTTTATATTTAGTTTCTCCCAAACAATTATGTCGAATTAGGTTGTACTTCTTTTAATTGAATGTTGATAGAATATTTAATTAGCCTTTCTTCTGTGTGGAATATGAGTGTAGTTGGTTTGCCATTATATATCACAATGCTACAACGACCATTATTGGTTTATTTTCTCAAACCGTTGTACCGGTCGTTATAAACAAGACAACTATTATATACTTAACTTGACACCTTATTGCACTATATTCTTGATTGTTTTTGGACTCGCAAGGTGCCTTAAATTTGAAGAGCAATGCTTCTAATTGTTGTATCTTGGTTCTTATATTATAGGGTAAAAGTACAACTTTCCATGGTAATTTATGAAACCAAGTAGAATGGTTTGCAATTTCTATTTAAGATTTAAAATCCAATTGTAGAAAGCACACTGCTACTGTTTGAATGCTGAAGATTTAGAACACACTTTCTAAGGTATTGTGATTTTTACAGTCTATTGCTTAGGATTAATCTGTCTATTTTTATTAGCAAGATGTAAAAAGCATACAAGAAGTGCATATATATGGATAATTGCGAATTGTATAGATGTTCAATATATTTATGCATAAAAGGTCTGGATTTGGACTTGACCACAATATTGATAGGATGTGTGAAGGTGGTTCGTTGGATGTGTATAATGATTGAGGCATGGAAATGCGTGGCCAATAATGTTTGGATAACCATTCCATTCCAAAATTAAGGAGGTTAAAGCCAAAATTTAATTTTGACCTTGAAATTTACGTCAATCGAAGTATTAGATTTGTATATAATCTTATATCATTTCGATTGATTCGCGCCATTTTCTTTTCTTTTTGAATTTATTTATCAACATCTTAGAAACATACACCGAACCAGTAATTGGGATATATTAAGTGAATTTCTTAAATGCTAGTCAAAATTTCTTCGCACTAGATTTGCTATTATTTGAACCTTAAAAATGGTAAATGAATTTTCAATATTAGTAGGTTGCTTCTAAAAAGTATGGTAGGGAAATTACCGATTCATCCAATCATATATCTATGTCTATCTCTATATATTACACGAAGACAATTTTATAAAGTAACCATCAATAGATGGAATAAAGTAGTGCTCTCCTCGATTAGAGGATCACTCTTTCATAAAAAAGCCAGAAGACAAAAAAACAAGAAACATAAGATATAAAGTATTAGTCTGAGGTAATCCTGAAGATATATGTGAGTATTTTATATTCTATTTCAATTTAGTTATGATCACTATTCGGTACATTGCGGTGAATTTAATATTTTAGAGAGTCACCTCTAGGACTTCTATTAGAAATTATTTTGTTGTAGGTAAATGCACAAATTCTCTTTCATGAATAATTGGGTTAGAGCAGAACCTTTCGTATTTATAATTTCCGTTGTTAGGTTGATGGGATAACATCAAGTAAATGAAATGAAATGTAACTAATTATTAACGTCGAAACAAAAATGAAATCTATTTTAATAACCATGGTTCTTCTTTCATCGTTACTGTCAAAATATGAATTTCTAAATGACCGAATCATTTACTTTTTTGTATTTTCTTAGCTTCAAAATATGAAATTAATTTTTTTATCATGCTAATTTCAAATAAACATAACATCTAGGGCTGTCAATGGATGCTTTCGGATACGGATAGTGCCATATCCGTATCCGTATCCGAAATCATTTTTGGATATCGGATATCCGTATCCGTTTAATTTTCGGATATCGGATATCCGTATCCGCTTAATTTTCGGATACGGACGGATATCGGATATTTATTCGATCCGCCAATAATTGATAAATTTAAAGGTATAAACGAAAAAGTTTAGATCAACATAAAACATTTTTTGTACTATTGTTTATAAAAAAACAAAGAAATAAAAAATATGGTGATAAAACATTGTTTTATACTAATATATGTATGTGTATCCAAAAATATTCAAAAGTTAAACACTCATAGCCCTATTTTCCTATTTTAAATTATATAAATATGCATCAGTTAATCGGACGGATATTTTTCGGATAAGGATACCACTATAACCATATCCATATCCGAAAAGCTTTTCGGATATCGAATATCCGTATCCGCTTTTCGAATAACGGATATTTTTCATATTTTCGGATACGGATTCGGACGGATATCGGATTTTTCGGGTACCCATTGACAGCCCTAATAACATCAAATCGACGAATCCTTAGCGGTGAACAATGAAAATAGATTGAGCTCTACATATTCGACTCATGTTTCTCCATTATATAATGCAAATATCATAGGAATGAACGAGGAAGGTGTTGGTCAAAACTGGATTTGAGATTCAGTTGATGGCATCGAAGGTGAAATCACCGATCAAGAAAAACAAAAGGAAATAACTTCTAGTTTGACACTAGTGGTTATAGAGGTTCTGTGTAGTTACAATCATTTTATAGACCTAACCCAAGTTGAAATCCTACGAGAGTCAGAATTTTCACTTGTTGATATATCAGCTCCAATCCACGAGAGAATGGAGCTAATTCCTGTATCGATTTTTATTTGCGAAAGAGTCACTATTCAAGGGGAATCATTGGAGACAAGACTGAAGATCCGACTTCATACTTCGATTGGGATGACTTTGAGGAAATTTTTATTAGGGATATTACATTTTATGTATACCGTGAGACATTTTTTTCCTTCTTCATAAACTAGCTGTTGATGTTGCCGAGTATAATGTACTTAAAACGATTTATTATTTGTTTTTTTAGCCGGTTCAACCACTAATACATACATCAGTTTTAGTACATCCACATCGTTAGGAAGAAGTCCATCCCATCGAAGTTTGAAACTGGATCTTCAATCTTGTCCTTTTCCAATGATTCCTCTTGAATCGTGACTCATCAATAAAAATCAACGTAGGAGTTTGCTCCACACCCTCATGGATTGTAGTCGATACATCAACAAGTGGAATTCCTAGCTCTCGTAGGATTCTCGCTTCAATTAGGCCTTCAAAATGATTGTAATTGCACTGTACCGCAGGAACCACAAGTGTCGAACTAGAAGTTACATTCTTCTCTCGTTCTTCTCCGCCGGTGATTTTAACCTTCAATGTTATCAACCGAATCTCCAATCCAGTTCTGCCCAACACCTATCTCATTCATTTCTATGACATTTTTATTATTTAAAGAAGAAACATGAGTTCGATTTGTAGGCCTCAATCTAACTTCATTGTTCAGCGCTAGAGATTTGTTGATTTGATGTTCTGTTTATTTAAAATTGCATGGTAAAAAGGTGAATTTCATATTTTTGTGTTAAGGAAACTAGTGCGAACCCATGTTACACACGGTATGTTAAAAATAATGTTAACTAAATTAGTAAATTATTAATGTGCCAAAATGGTGTTTCTTCATCAAATTAAAATTTCATAGTTAATAAAGGCAATATATAGTGAGTTTGTCACATTGAAAATGTAAAACTTTGATTATTAAAACGTTGAGTGATGACTAAATTATACATGACATACTAAAGGAAAGAGCGTATGATATGTAAATTACATACCATTAAAGGAAAATTCCTAGAATTATTTTCATCAACGTTACAAAAAGTGGAAATCATCATTATTGATTTACTTTGTAGGAAAAAACAGATGGAAAGCAAACCAATATTATTAATCTATTCTACTTTCTTTGTGTAGTTACGTCGTTGAGTTACTTTAAGCAATAAAAAATCAACAAATAAAAGGTAGAAAACCTTTATTCTTGACTGAAAGAGGATTGGAATTTATTTGCGTTGATTCTGTTGCAAAATTTGAGTTTTCAACAATATCTAGATTGAACTCATTAAGATTGAACATTTATATGCCTTCGATTAAAGATAGTTTTCCATATATGTGCAATAGAAAAGGAGGAATGTATAGTGTCCAATGCAATTTTTTAATATAAAAAACATAAAGTGCACAAGCTCAGTTTATTCCTTGAACCTTAACCTTCATTTAAAAGTATCAAAATATGTAAAACATAAAATCAAATAAACTATTATGATCCTGAAAGAGATTAGTAGATGCTTGATTAACAAGATAAAAGGAAGTACATATTTCTGACTTATATGAAAAAAATGCACATGTAGAAAATAACCGAAGGTTAAAAATGCAGAGGGAAATTCATTGTTTCAAATTTAAAGGCGTTAAAAAAAGAAGAATCACAACAAACGAAAGAGAATGGCAATGGATTGATACTTATTTTGCGAAGAAAAATGAAGAACTTGTTTACCGTAGGATATTTATATTCAGATCGTATAAGGATTAAGGAGAAAATAATAATAATAGGGATTATGGAAATAAGAGTTGAGTAGAAATAAGAAAAGAAAAATCAAGATATTTATACACTGTTTATATTAATTTTATTCACTGTTTATATTGTTATTTTCACGTTACTACCGTGTACTTCACATTAAATGATGTAGTTTTGTGCACTTTCCTTTCCACACCATCATTGTTATAGTAATGCTCTCAATTTACTGCATCGTTTTGACCATATTCATTTTCCTCTCTTGCTCAGTGTTACTATAATATCGCATTTCATATTATATTTTGTTAATAATGATGTTATACCTCCTACTTCCATAATATCTAAATTTTCTCATATTTAACTAATTTTAGTGTTTAAAAATTATTACGCATGTAGACTGTTTATATGAGTGCACAAAAAAATGATCGAAAGATTTAATGTTCATGTGCTGAATATAGATACTTGAAAATGTTACTTACTATATTAATTTACACGATTTAGTTAAAAACGCTCTATCTGGGAATATGGAAGGTGGAGTTATAACATCATTTAACAAAATAATAATTACCACAGTATTTTAACATGACTTATTCTTTCTTATGTTCCTATGAAGTAACCACTATTTTGAACATTCTCACATACACATCTTACCACTACTCTGGAACATACCGATTAGTTTTGTGCACTTTCCTTCCACACCATCATTCTTATAGTAATGCTCTCAATTTATTGCATCGTTTGACCATATTCATTTTCCTCTCTTGTTCATAGCGTTACTATTATATTGCATTTCATATTATATTTTGTTAATAATGATGTTATACCTCCTACTTCCATAATACCTAAATTTCTCATATTTAACCAATTTTGATGTTTACAAATTGTTATGCATGCAGACTGTTTATATGAGTGCACAAAAAAATGTCTAAAACTTTTTAAAGTTCATATGCTCTATGTATATACTTAAAAATACTAATTACTATATTAATTTACACGATTTAGTTAAAAACATACTCTATTCTACTTGGGAATATGGAAGGTGAAGTTATAACATCATTTAACAAAATAGCAATTACTACAATATTCTAACATGATTTATTCTTTTTCATGTACCCATGAATTAATCAATATTTTGGACATCGCATACACATCTTACCACTACTATGTTAACATACTAATTGGCTTGTCTTGAAATATAAGTGGCATCAGAAATACTCAAGCCACAGTTCATGTTGAAGTAGATGACCGGGGTAACATCTCTAAGCACGATTCACATAGGAAGCAGGTGCTTTTGTCAAGTATTGTGTGTTGAGATATTCACCCATCTACTTAGGTAATTATAAAGTTACCATATTACTTTCACCTATATTTTCTAGCAATGACAAAAATAATAATATAATATTTTGTTTAAAATGATGCAATATCAATACATGACCTGATTATTTTATCTTCATTTAGAGCTGTTTAATAACAGATGATTACATTCATTAGCAGGGCAATAACTAATAACCATTCATAATTAATACAGACCTTCTACTTATACATCTCATAACCGACCACAATCAACATATCATTGAGATTTTAATACCGCTGATTCTTTATTTTATCCACATATATTTCTATTGCAGTTTATTGATGTTGCTTAGCATACCGATCTCTAAAGCTTACAAAATGGAACTGAAATAGTTTCATTAACATTCATTTGATTAGAATGTAGTCATTTAAAAACACTAGGAATTATTTTGCAAGGATCACAAATATTTAATCAGTTTTATTGTTTTTATAATGGTTGCATAGGATGAGATTATTTTTAATTTAATTAAGAATCGTATCACTCAAGTTTACAAATTTGGAGGAGTGTTGCTTTATGATATAAAAGATGGGGTAATGTATATTTTAATGTAAAAACTACATATGATGGGCCCTACCTCACATAAGATGTGCAAATTCCCTAAACTTCGTATTACCTATTTTTTTTCTTAATTAAACCATAATTTGACCGTGCAACACATGCATAACTTGAATGGCATGTTATATATGAAGTATATGGTGTTTAAAGTTTAATTATGAGCAGTTTTTTGGTTATGCAAAATAGGCAGTTCTTGAATTTTCAAGAAAATAAATTAGCCATGGCAAGATTTGCATCTTTTATCAAGAATGGTTGTGTTTAAACAAGTACGCACACATGGACACAAAATTTGAACGAATCTTATGAATACACAGAGAATTTGGAGACTGTATTGTAGATTGTAATTTGATTTGGTTGGCTAGGTGGTTCTGAGTTGGAATTATTGCTGCCATGAATTATTATTATAACAAATGAAATAATGACATTCAAGGTGAAATAATAATATATGTTATGCCTTGCTTATGTACCCTTTTCAATGAGTGAATTTGTTCTCAAAAAACTAAGGTTATTTGGTGCTTAGTGATTCAAAATCTGATATATTTTTAATACAATTGGGATATTGCAATGATAAATTGCATGTTTTAAAATATGTTTAACACATGTTGTATTGTAATTGGATATGAACATTCTTTTCTGTATTAGTATGTTGATATGGCAATGTAAAGATGATGTTTGATCATAATTTTTTTTAAATTTACTTTAGACATTATTAAATGCTTTATATTTAGTTGCTCGCTATAATATAATATTACAATTATGTCGAATAGGGTTGGACTTCTTTTAATTGAATTTTGATACAATATTAAATTGTCCTTTTTCTCTGTATGAAATATGAGTGTTGTTGGTTTACCGTTATATATCACAATACCATAATGACCAATATTGGGTTATATTCGCAAACTGGTATACCAGTCATTATATACAGGACATCCATTAGATAGTAGACTTGACAACTTATTGCACTATATTACAGATTGTTTTCAGACTCGCAAGGTGCCTTAAATCTGAAGAACAATGTTTATAATTTTTGTAATCTTGGTTCTTTAGGTACGAGGTAAAAGTACAACTTTCCATGGTAATTTATGAAACCAAGTATAATTGTTTGCAATTGCTATATAAGGTTTAAAATCCAATTGTAGAAAACACACTGCTACTGTTGAATGCTGAAGATTGAGAACACACTTTCTAAGGAATTGTGCTTTTTCCAATGTTTTGCTTATGATTAGTTTGTCTATTTTTGTTAGCTAGATGTAAAAAGCATGCAAGAAGTGTATAGCTAGATATTTGCGAATTGTATAGATGTTCAATATATTTATGCATAAAGGGTCTAGATTTGGATTTGACCCCAATATTGATGGGATGTGTAAAGCTAGTTTATTGGATGTGTATAACGATTGAGGCGTGGAAATGCATGGCGAATCATGTTTGGATAACCATTCCATTTCAGGAGAAATCGAGAAAGTCGATTTGTGGTTTTGCCCAAATTGATAGTCGCTAGATCAGATAATTTTTAATGGTCGACATTATTGCAAGTAACCAATATTTGAATAAAATTAAGGAGGCTAAAGCCAAAATGTAGTTTTGACCTTGAAATTTATGTCAATCTAGGTATTAGATTTGTATAAAATCTTATGTTATTTCAATTGATTTGATTCGTCTTCTTTTTTAAATTTATTTATCAACATCTTAAAAACATGCACTAAACCAGCAATTGGGACACATTAAGTGTATTTGTTAAATGCTATTCAAAGTTTGTCTCTCGCCAGATTTGCTAACCTTACAAACGGTAAATGAATTTCCAAATATTATAGACAGCCATTGGTCCCTACTCCGAGATCCTTTTCCATGCACTCAATCTCTATACAGTACACGAAGACAGTTTTATAAAATCAAGAGAAGATATGAAGCAATGCTCTCCTCGATTAGAGGATCACTCTTTCAACAACAACAAAAAAGCCAGAAGACATATGAGTATTAGTCTCAGGTAATCTTATGGTTATGTTCAATTTGAATTCTGTTGTGATTCCTACTAGGTACATTATAGTGAATTCAATATTTAAGAGAGTCGCCTCTAGGAATTTTATTAGAAATTATTTTGTTATAGGTAAATGGCAAATGCTTTTTCATGAATAATTGAGTTAAAGCAAAACCTTTTATATTTATAATCTCTTTTGTTAGGTTGAAGGGATAACATCAAGTAAATGCAATGAAATGTAACTAATTATTAACGTGAATCAAAAATGAAAACTATTTTAATAACAATGTATCTTCCATTGTTATCCCATTTTTGATCAAAACTGGAATATCAATGTTGTGTGCATTTCCACCACGACCGAACCAAGAAGAAGCAGCCAGCAAGCGTATATAAGTATAGGATTTCACTCAAGGTTCAAATATAAAAGTTCATTCGGTAAAACAATGCGAGAGTCCATTCGGCACTCCAACACTCAAGCCCATTCGGCATCTACAACATAAGATTCATTCGGTAATCATCACCAGAGTCATTCGGCAGATCTAGGCTAAGGGCCATTTGGCACTTACGTTCTCAATGACATTCGGTAGCCCAAACTCAAAGTACATTCGGCAAGAGCAAGCTCACCTGGTTCGGCAATTAACTATGATTCAGTCCATCTCCATTCCCATGCATGGCCGAACCAACCTCACCTCCATCTCACCACCGGATCAACCAATTGCCGGACCATACCCCCAAGTCCAATAATACCGAACCAACCTCACCTCCATCTCACCACCGGACCAACGTCCCACCGGACCAACTCCACCTCCATGAACTACCGAACCAAGCCCTTGCCGAACCAAAGTTGCCAGTCCAGATTGCTTCAGCCCAGGCCCACCAGCAGCTATAAACATCCAAGACCCCTGCCCCCAACCTCACTCTATAAATAGAGGGGCAGGGGTACAACAATGGAGACAAGTTTGAGAGCTCAAGCACGGAAGGAACTTTCAAACAACTTTCATATACTTGTAACCAAAGTTTTGTACTTGTAATCTGAAGAGAAAGAGGAGAATAACATATAAAGTGGACGTAGGCACGTTCTGGCCGAACCACTATAAATCTGTGTGTCTTTTACAGTTTAGTCCCTGCTTTTTACATATTTGCATAAATCACCCAAATCGCTAAGAACAACATATAATCAACTAAATCGTACGACTTTGGGGTGTTTGCCCATTTTTTGCACAAACATTTTGGTGCTTTCACTGAGAATTGAACTCAGGGACCTCCCGCTTGGAAGTTGAATTTGAGAGTTTAGAAATTCAGATTGGAAGAGTCATGGCGAGACAATCAAGCAGAAGGCCAAGGCCAGAGCAGAGTCAACATGAAGGGAGTCAACAGGCTTCCTCAGGAGCAAACCAAGCTTCAGCCTTCGTCACCAGGGATGAGATGGAGGCTATGATGAGAAGACAAGAAGAGATGATCCAGAACTTGCTTCAGCAAGTTGGGCAACTTGGAGCACAAAACCAAGGAGCAACTGGAGTTCAAAACGGAGCAGGACTATCTGGCGTAGCACCAGAGCTAGGGGGCACTCACGCAGAGCATGTTGATCCGACCCCGGGAAGAGAGATGGGAGCATCCGAGCCACCTGGTAGCAATAGAGGAATGAACGTTCAGCCAGGGAGGCATACACATGAAAACTCCCGCGGACTCGGGGGGCAGGTCGAAGGCAGTGAACGAGGACTACAGCTTGGAGACGATGACAGATTGGCGGAGATGGTTAGAAGAGCTATGAGAGGCGGTTTGGTAAACAAAGACTTGGAAGATGTAAACAAGAGTCCTTTTTCTTCTGCAATTAGGATGGTTAGGAACCCAACAGAATTCAAGCTACCATCAGTTGAGATGTACGATGGGAGGACAGACCCTACGGTCCATCTTACTAAGTATATGAGGCACATGGAAGTGCTGGGGGCATCACATGAGATCATGGCCCGGTGCTTTCCACTGTATTTGACGGACATTGCAGCGTTATGGTTTAGGCAACTGAAGAGCGGCTCCATAGGAACGTGGGCAGATTTAACTGAGAGATTCATGAGGCAATTCAGGGTTCATATTGCGAGACCCAAGAATGTGATGACTTTGGCAACCTTGAAGCAGAAAACTGGAGAGACTTTGAGGAGCTTTCTAACGCGATTTAATGCGGCGGCAGCATCAGTGGATCGACCAGATCCATCTATGGTCATGATGGCGGCTGTATCTAGAATAGCTGATAGCACAGAGTTCAAGAATTCATTAACCAAGGACCCGCCTATGAATCTGTGAGAGTTCTATCATGAGGCTGAAAAGTTTCTGCGTTTGGAAGATGCTAGTGCAGAAAGAGAGGAAGAAGATGACGTTTACGCAATCAAGAGCGGAAACCCGCCTGAAAAGGGTGCGGAGACTAGCAAAGGAAAGAGAAAGGCCGAGGATAATGATGACAGGTCAAAGCGGCAAAGGAGGGAGCCGCGATTCATCACTCACACTGAGCTAAATGAGAGTCTGGAACGAATTTATCAGGATACCAAGGGGCAGGTTCCGTATCGTAGACCAATACGAAGGGATCCAACCTCTGACGAAAGAAAATCAGATAAGTTTTGTGTATTCCATGAATTAAACGGTCATAACACTAATGATTGTAGGCATTTGAAGGACGAGGTGGAAGGGCATATCAGGAACGGTATGCTCCTTCAGTATGTGAGGAGGCGAACTCCAGCTGTGGAGCCAGAGCGACCACCGTCTACATCGGCTAGAGGTGACCCTGGATCGGGGCACCGTTTGGTTATCCATTGATTGTTTGATGAAAATAACGATGAACAAGTTGTAAATCTCTCGCTAACACGGTTTAATCATTTACACATGTGAGCGATCGCGCACGATCCATAGGCATGCGATGAATGACTACCAGCCGCGTTATAGTAAGAGTTTACGCTTTGACATCTTCATTCTACTCTTTGCTTTGATTTTGATTTGAACATTTAAATTCTTCTGTTTGGACATTTCTGCCGTAAGGTTCATATGATTATTGCTTTAACATTTACAATTTTATGGAAAAATTACTTGTATGCCCGTGGATCACGAACGGTCCACGAGCACCTCTTGCATGGCAGCGAACTGCCGAAGTCTTTGATTCGGAAACTCCCCCAAACAATAACTCCGACACTGATATTATTAAGTCCCCCCCCGGGCACACAATTCTCCTCGAACGGCACCCGACTTCGAACAGTCACAATTCGTCTCGAACGGCACCCGATCGCGAACGGTCACAATTCGCCTCGAACGGCACCCGACATCGAACAGTCACAAACTCGCCTCGAACGGCACAACTCATCTCGCCACAAATGGCTCGATCGCGAAAGGTCGCCATTTGAGGTCCACCCCCTGACCGCCAACAGTCGCACCTTACCACGAATGGCTCGATCATGAATGATCGTCATCCGAAGTAAGGCGCTTGACCGCGAACGGTCCCATTTCATCTTTTGCCGCGAACGGCACCGGCCGTGAACGGTCACATTTCACCCCAAGTGGCTTGATCGCGAACGGTCGCCATTTGAGGTCCGCCCTCTGACCGGGCTCGGTCGCACTTTACCTCGAATGGCTCGATCCCGAACGGTCGTCATTTGAAGTAAAGCGCTTGACCGTGAACAATCACATTCCACCGCAAAGGACTCGGTCTCGAACGATCGTCGCATGGATTTAGACGCTTGACCGCGAACGGTCGCACTTCACCTCAAATGACTCGATCGCGAACGGTCGTCATTTGAAGTTAGGCGCTTGACCATGAACGACCGCGCTTCATCCCAAATAGCTCGATCCCGAACGGTCGTCATTTGGGGCCATATAAAATATCAAGCTCTTTACAGGTTGTCAACAGGATATGAACATCCAGCTCATGGCATTACAAAACACGCCTTCCTATCGCAAGGCATGTTTTGGGGGGCAAAGTGTTATCCCATTTTTGGTCAAAACTGGAATATCAATGTTGTGTGCATTTCCACCACGACCGAACCAAGCAGAAGCAGCCAGCAAGCGTATATAAGTATAGGATTTCACTCAAGGTTCAAATATAAAAGTTCATTCGGTAAAACAATGCGAGAGTCCATTCGGCACTCCAACACTCAAGCCCATTCGGCATCTACAACATAAGATTCATTCGGTAATCATCACCAGAGTCATTCGGCAGATCTAGGCTAAGGGCCATTCGGCACTTACGTTCTCAATGACATTCGGTAGCCCAAACTCAAAGTACATTCGGCAAGAGCAAGCTCACCTGGTTCGGCAATTAACTATGGTTCGGTCCATCTCCATTCCCATGCATGGCCGAACCAACCTCACCTCCATCTCACCACCGGATCAACCAATTGTCGGACCATACCCCCAAGTCCAATAATACCGAACCAACCTCACCTCCATCTCACCACCGGACCAACGTCCCACCGGACCAACTCCACCTCCATGAACTACCGAACCAAGCCCTTGCCGAACCAAAGTTGCCAGTCCAGATTGCTTCAGCTCAGGCCCACCAGCAGCTATAAACATCCAAGACCGCTGCCCCCAACCTCACTCTATAAATAGAGGGGCAGGGGTACAACAATGGCAGACAAGTTTGAGAGCTCAAGCACGGAAGGAACTTTCAAACAACTTTCATATACTTGTAACCAAAGTTTTGTACTTGTAATCTGAAGAGAAAGAGAAGAATAACATATAAAGTGGACGTAGGCACGTTCTGGCCGAACCACTATAAATCTGTGTGTCTTTTACAGTTTAGTCCCTGTTTTTTACATATTTGCATAAATCACCCAAATCGCTAAGAACAACATATAATCAACTAAATCGTACGACTTTAGGGTGTTTGCACATTTTTTGCGCAAACATCCATCTTCAGTTATTGGTTTTGTTAAGCAAAAAAATTAGGTACTACAACATTTAATAGAAGATCTAATAAAGTTAGTAGTAGCAATGGAATTTTTGAAGAATATTTTTTTAATATATACTGCACCAAGTGGAAAAAACTTGTGTGTATAACCATGTTTGTTCACTGGATCTCTAAGAACCTTGAGCTCACTGATTTTGGTAATGGCTATATCTCATAAGGTATTTGTCAAATTTTATTTGCTTTAAGATGAAACTGTTAACTACAATGGATTTAGATTAGGATGCTATCAGGATAGAATGTATTTTACAATTAAATTGTTCAAATATGTTAGTCTTGCTTTGTTCATGTATTATGGGTTGGTGTTAAACACACGGATGTCATCAATCAATTTTAATTGTTTGATGACGAACTGAATCCATCATCATGATACGTACTTACGTAAATCTTATATAACGAAAAAGTACTTGAAAATAGAGCATGAAACTTGGGTCAGATATGACAACTGAATCCAAATATTTATAGAAGAAAGTTTTGTTCCTAAAGGGTGTAGAAATTGCATCAAGCATCTTGGAAATACGGGTAATATACCTAATATATTCGAGTAAAATAGTTAACTAGATGTAAATTTAATTTCTTGTTCTCAATAACTATATACAACCAATGATGACTTTTTGAGTCATATTTTAGTTCATGTACATATTTAGAGTTGTACATATTTTGATCAACATTCATTACATTTTTAGTGAAATTGTCTTTTCTTTAGAAAAATAAACGGTATTTGTTTTGTTGCATATTCTCTACTAAGTAATGATAAATCAGTAAAGCTTCTTATTTTTAGATGCAATAAAAAAATTTACTATTAAAGGACAAACATTAACAAAGCATGACAAGGTACATCTTATAATGCTTTGTAATCTTCTAGCTTCTTCTAAAGCAACAATTAGCTTTTTCAGTTTAAAAGTATTTCTGAGTGAAGCTTGGTTGAGTTTGGTACTGAAACAGTTTGTTAGTTAGGATTTCGATGTGCTACTGAAGTTAAAAGATTTGCAAGGCGAGTATGCAAAGGCGGTATGCAAGAAAACAATAGTTGAAATGAAGACAGACGGGTTCTTACAGCCATCTTTTTTCACTTTTCACTCAAAATATAAAGGGTTATTTAACTAATATAACAAAAAAACAAACATAAAGCTCATGAAATGCAAATTAAATCTAGCAAACTAGCGTGGCTAATTTGATTTATCTATTGTATATTACATAGGATTGAACCCATTCCAATTGTCATTAATAGGATCGCCAATCTATAACATTATGGTAACATGTTACGACGTAGATATTAAAATTCCAAAATAAATTATAATTAAACGTTAAGTTTGGAATTTGTTTTTGATTGTGTGCTATTTTATCACCCATGATTTATGTTTAACTTCTACTATGTCAAGTTTTATACCTAAAATTATTGTTTATTATAACAACAGAGATGATATTGGATTATCCGCAACAATTTACGGCTGCACTGCTAGAGGATATGTCAAGAAGTATCTTAGAAAGATGGAATGTATAGAAAACTGAACTTTGTTCTAGCTATGGTAAACAAGTTGTATCTAACTTTTTTTTTACAAGGAATGTTGAGAATGAGCTATTTTAAGTTTAGATAGCAAATCAAGCAAAATTGCATGTTTTGTATTGCATGCCACAACTGCTGAGTTGAGTATATTTGGTTTTACCTTTATTCTCACAGTTTTAAAATTTAAATACTCAATTCTCTTTCATTTGGTATAACTTCCGAAAATGTCACAAACGCAAATCCAATCAGCCGCACTTATATCTAATACATTTAAAATAATTTCATTTTCCTTCCAAGTTTGAATTTAATTAACCTCATTTTATCGGTTATATATTTTTTAATCATTTACTTCGTTTGAAAATGTATATTTTTGTTTATTATGTTCATATTCTTATTCACAAAATTTTGTCAAAAACAGCCCTCATATCCTACGATTTATATTTTGTAGCTATTTTAAATAAGTTAGCATGATCCTTCATACTGTATTGTTGTATTCTTTGAAAATAAACTTAATGGAAATATAAAACGATTCATACATTTATGATAATATTAATAAGAATGAAAAAATTAAAGAAATAAATTATAAAATGAAGAATAATAAATTAAACCTTTGATATAAAATGAGAGCTACTGTTTTATTATATGTTTTTTAAGCTGATTCAACCTCTAATACACACACTAGTTTCCTTAACACCAAAATATGAAATTCAATTAATTTACCGTGTTACTTCAAATAAACAAAACATCAAATCAACAAATCACTAGTGGTGAACGATGAAGATAGATTGAGTTAAAGATCCAACTCATGTTTCTCATTTAGATAATGCAAATGTCGTAGAAATGAACGAGTAAGGTGTTGGTCAGAATTGGATTGGAGATTCAGTTGATGGCATTGAAGGTGAAATCACCGACAAAGGAGAATGAGAGAAGTAACTTCTAGCTCGACACTTGTGGTTCCAGAGGTTCCTTACAGTCATTTTGAAGACCTAACCGAAAAGGAAATCCTAGAAGAGCCATGATTTCGACTTATTGGTATATCGACTCTAATACATGAGAGAGTGGAGCAGACTCCTGCTCCGATTCTTATTAGTGAAGCGTTAACGTTCAAGAGGAATCATCGAAGAAGGACAAGACTGAAATCCGATTTCATACTTCGATTGGGATGACTTTGAGGTAATTTTTGTTCTGATGCTAAATTTCATATATAGGGTGAGTCTGATTTTCTTCTTCATAATTACGGTAATAACTGTATAATTACTTCTGTAGGAAAATAATTTGGAGCTTTATTTTGCGTCCTTTACCACTTTAAAGCTTGTTAGGTAAGATCATCTCTGATCTCTTTCTGAATTAACCTTTTGAACCAAGAGTTCTATTTTGACAAATAACTGGGATGGCTATGAGTAATTTTGATTGCTTTGTCTTGATCATTGCTGTGTGCATGTTACTAACTAAGCTTTCATATATATCTTATTTCCTTTGTGCATCCAAATATTTCACAAATTTTGATAGCTTTGCATATAGTTACATTAACGACTGTATAGCTTCTTGGGTATGTGAAAGGGATAGGAGCTAATTTCTTGCATCTTTTTCTATCTCAAAGCTTATTAGGTAGGCCATCTCCTTTTTCTTTCTTAGTCGCCCTTCGAAAATTGAGAGATCCGTTTTTTTAAACCAAAATATTGGTTGCTATGACTCTTTGTAAACTGTTTCGTTTTTCTAGAGTTTTCAGTTTGATAATTGCTGTGTGCATGCTACTAAGCTTTTGTGTATATGATTTCCTTAGTGCATCCAGGCGTTTCATAAATTTTGATTGCTTTGTAATCCATATAACTATTTTTGTAGGTAAAACGGCAAGGATCTTATTTTTTGCACATCCTTTTCCGCCTCAAGGCTTCTTAGGTTGATGTCATCTATATCTGTTTTGTTTCTGAATTACTCATTAGATCAAGAGATTTGTTGTAACAGAAGTAGGGATGGCAATGACTATCTTGCAACTGTTTTTTTCCCCTTATTTTTCTTCTTCTTTACATCATAAATACTTGGTTTGTTACTACAGGTCTCCTTTGAAGCTCCAAGATTGAGAAGCTCTGCCTCACTTTAGACATGAGAAGGAGAATAATGTTTTGTCAAACGCTTCAGACATGAGAAGAAAATAATGTTGTGTTGTCAAAATTATGATGTGTTTGTTTTGTTGCCATTGTTATCTTTGCAGACTGGTTGTTTTGTAGATTTTCTAATGTGCTTTTGTTCTGTATTTTGAATACTGCACTTTAGATTGAGAAGTTTTGATAAGAGCCCATATGCTGAAGGGAATGTATAGGAGTAGGACCCATACAACACATGACTACATGAGCGTGAGCCCATGTGTAAACCACTGCATTCGGAGATCACACGTGAGGAACTTTTAAGTCCTAGTGTGAGAAATGCTTCCAGCGTGAAACTTGGGTCTTGGTGATCCCCTGATGTAATATAACCTGTGTTGTTTGGAATTGACAATTTTTTGTCAAAAATAACTGAAATTTGGTGATCAAGAGAGCTAAGGTGGCCGCGCCTTCTATTCAGATTTTGAGTGTCGGGGTTTATACCCTCGACGTTAGTTGCAAGGACTATGTAAAAACACTACAAAATGAACCGGACATTTCACGTAATTTTATGCATTTTTCAAAGGTAGTGCAACAGTCCAAAATTTTACGCTTAGTGTTTGATAACGATTAATTATCAATAACGGTTAATTATCAATTATGGTCAGGAGGAAATATATAAATTCTTGCCTCCAACGATCGATTGTCAAAATGGTGAGTCCATTGGTTGAAGTATGATAGCCAGCTGTTTGGCCGGTCGTTTGACTGACCAATATGGATTGGTCGATTGACCGACTAAGGGTCACTCCGGGGTTTTGATTCAAACTTTGAGATGGGATGATTTTTGCTTAGAACTTGGATTGAGGTGCAGTCTAGATCGGTATTCATCATTTTGAAGGTTGAAATTCGTTAAGTTTTTGTTGGTTTTGGAGTACTTCGATTCCTCCATCACCTCCACCATCCGGTCTTTATTTTAGTTGGCTTCGTAGGATTACCTCCATTGAGAGGTGAGCCATATTTGGGGATGAAATCATTCGTCAAGGCTCAAACATGGATCCACGTTAGCGAGTGGATTTATAATGACAGGATGCTTGAGACATAGATAAGGAGGCGACATGCTCCTTAAGAAACTTCAAGAGTACCATATATCTCCATATCTTACCATCTTTCTACTACTCTCATGTAACATTGTGTTTTGAATAAAAATTAGGTACTGTTCTTTTTGCAAAATGGGCGGTTGGCGTCTGCGTCGGACGCGTCAAGCGTAAGTCCCACGCTGTTGCCCAGTTCAAACAAACTGTTCGCGTCAGATGCTCCAACGCATCGGACGCTGACACGTCTGACCCGTCTGACGCTATCTGACACGAATGGTTCGTTCCCAACCGCCATATACCCCTTCAGTCCTTAAATACACCATTCTATTTCTCAACCAAATCACCAACAAACAAACCAAAAAAATCCGAAGATTCAATGATTTCTACAAGATTCATCGTCATTTTTTCAAGTAATTTTTTTTATATTTATGTTTTCCGTATTATTATCCACCATATTTTTTTTCCAGATATTTTTGAATTACTTTTTTCAGAATGTCTAGCCACCCTACTTCTTTTCTACAAGAACCATCGTTGACTGGAATGCCGACAGAACAAATGCATTCATTGATGCTTGTTTCGAAAACATTGATATGCGTATCCACCATATTGCACAGTGGTATGAAAATTTCATAGTCCCGTTCAACATAAGAACTGGTCTGAATTACAACGCTGGGCAAATGAAAAACAAGTTCGATAATCTAAAATGTGAGTGGAGCCTATGGAACAAGCTGCTGTGGATTCCAAGTGGCTATTGGAACGAAGAACAAGACACAATCGGTGGATCCGACAGGTGGTGGGATACAGCTGCGCAAGGTACCGAAAATACAAACATGTCTTGCCTCCTCGTTTTAGGCAGTTGGACATGATTTTTGATGGTTGCATCCGAATCGACAAATGTCAGTTCATAATTCCATCAAATCCACATGTTCAGCTACAGTTCGATGTATAACTTTATTCCGACTATCTTAGGGGTGGTGCTGCTGAGATCTCAAGTTGTAGAGCACCTAGACAGCAATGACTCATTGGTGATCCTTCTAGATCTGTTGGCAGTTCTTCGCATGATCTAACTCTTGCTAGGTATATGGAAGCGAAGCAGGAGGATGATGATTATATAGAATGGGAGGTCACAATTTGTTTGGCTACGTAAGATAGTAGAGGTTTTAATCTTTTGCATGCTCTATTGGACAACCCCGAGCAGCTTTGGAAAGATGTTATTTATCTTGTTGCCCAATTGAGAAGGATAATGTAGTTTGTTTTATATGTATTTTATTTTCTGCATTTTTGTTCGGTACTTTTATTTTTGCATTTGTATTGTGAATTCTGAGCTATAAATTTTTATATCTGCATTTGTATTCTATACTCTGTATTCTGTATTTAAAAATAGTTAACATAAATAAAATAATAATATAAACAAACAATAAAATAATAACTTTGCCCTTTTCGTGTTGCCTCTTTCGTAAACAGAACACATTCCCCTTTCGCGAACTTACCCATTTTCCAGCCCCTTTCCTTTGCCTCTTTCATTTACCCATTTCAGTTCAAAAAAGAACGCACCCTTGGTAGTTACAAAATTTACTGCCAGAAACATAGTATATTAGACGTTGAAGCAATAGCTTCTTTCGGTATGCGAGGCACGGGCCCCATACCGGTTAGATTTGGATTCTTGATTGGGCTTCAAAAGATGTTTTACATGAGAACACTACAACAAAATACTTTGTTAAAACGGATAATACCCGTTGTAATAGGAGTATTGC
Source organism: Allium cepa (assembly GCA_030765085.1). NCBI lineage: Eukaryota > Viridiplantae > Streptophyta > Magnoliopsida > Asparagales > Amaryllidaceae > Allium > Allium cepa. The sequence goes on from CM060931.1 coordinate 489,646,878, forward strand.
AACGGACCTACATCCATTGTATTACGCGATGTTGTAATCGATCCAAAAGATTTTACAATGTTTTAAAACCATTATAAATGTCGTTGTAGTAAATATTTTTTACGATGGTCCACAGTCCGTAGCGGTAGGATTTTTTACAACCTTTTTTGCCCATTGCTAAAAAAAATTCAAATAAGAAACACATCATTCATATCTACTAATAATAAAAAAGATTTATATTTTTAGATGTCAAAAAGATTCATGTATTCTCAATCTTTTGTAATGCAGAACCCAAAGAAGAAATACATATATTCACAAATACAATGGAAATATAATGAATGTATGATTCATCTAACTTTGCGTATGACTTGACCCTTGATCTTTTACAACTTGAACCCCAACATTAGCTTTTTCAACAACTACCTATAGGAAAGTGAAGCATGTATATCGATGATGATCTAAAAGTAATAATAAATTAATTAGAAATATATCGAAAGGGCAACATGAAATCAAATGGGATAGCATCAAACTGACAAGATTTAGTATGTTCTCACTTACAAGGAATGACGATAATATTACATATCTAGTGGCACCTGCAATCAACACTTAAGAGAATTTGCTTTAAACATGCAAGGAGAAGTTGTTTATGTTAAAAGTAGAAGTATCAAGTTGTATTTTTTTCCCTTTATATATGCATGTACGTAAATTATGCACTCCAATAGTTTTTTAAAAAAGTGAACTTAAACAAAAAAATTATAATCATTTACTGGAAAAGAAAATCATAAGGAGATAAAGCATGACATTACAAATGCACCAACATGTTATGAGCAAGTTAAAATTTAATTCTATACATTATAGTACTTTCACCCTTCCATATAACTTATTCTTTTAGACTACAAAAATGTACATCCATTTAAAGCTTCTAAGGTGAGGCATTCATGTAGGTATCCATATCTAGCCGCTACCTAACTTAAAACAGTTCTCTTCACCCATGATAGGTGCAGCGAATATGTGGTTGGTGCACCATTTTTTTCTTCAACGGTCAAGTCTTCATATAGCATGTGAAACCTAATACAAATAAGCCAAGTAAGAGTAGACCTTACTCCAACCATAGTAATTTTCAAATCATTTTTGTTTCCATCAAATTGGTAAGACTATCTAAAACTTAGATTTGAAGTAGTGGATGCACACTAAAAGAAATGTTACAGATTCAGTGATATATCCATTCATCAAAGGCTAAAAGTATTATATCGTTTATAACAAATGGAGGATAAGTAAAGCTAATTCTGCTAGTACTGTTAACTTTCCATAAGCTTCACCAATTGAGGGAAAAAATGTATCATAAAATAATTCACAATGCCAAACATAATACTGCTGGGGAAAATCTCTTAAGATGATCAGTCCAAGGAAATAAAAAAACCCAACGCAGCGGAAAAATAACGAACTGGATCGTGATTGTAGTGAGACGGAACACACAGAGATAAACACCACAACAGACAGTAACAAATCAATGCAATGCAGAAAAATAAATAACACCATTATTTATAGTGGCTCCACTACAGCGAGGAAGTGTACGTCCACTTGGGGAGAGGAGATTTTATTAATCACCGAAGGATTATGGTTACAAGATTGATTCACTTTTGGAGGCTATACATAAGAAGAATTAATAATACAGACAAAATTCTATAGAGTTTCAGCTCTCTAGGTTGACTTCCATTGTTGTCCAGAAGCTCCGCTATTTGTAGAGTCAAGATATGAGGAGGAGTAGCTGCTATATAGAAGCTCAGAGGTTTGGTTCAACACATCTGGTTTGGCAAGCAGCACAATGACATTTGGTTCAGCAAAGCCCATATCAATCTGGTTCGGCATCTCCACTTCAAGTCTGGACCGACATTCCTAAACGAGATATTACGTTCGACATCCATCTGGTTCGGCATGCCGCTGAACGAAATATTTCGTTCGGAATTATCTACTTCATCGCACTAGCCACCGAACGAAGTAACTAGAGCGGCAAGTCTGGACCGGCATCTCCCTTATTGGAGTGGCATGCTCAAATATCGAATGAACGAAGTAACTAGTTTCTCTTCACTCATCGAGACAAGGAACGACTCTCTCACTCAATATGCTTTGTCGTCGAGCTGACTGCCAGATTTTCAGCTAAGTGATTACACTCTGACTATCATAGTACTTATCCACGCCTTCATATACGAAGCCCAAATCACACAACAGTCGCCTCAAATAAAGTGCCTCCTTAGTTGCTTTAACTGTAGGGATGAGCTTTGCCTCTCTAGTGGACAAAGCCACAATCGTCCACAACCTCGCTCTCCAACTGATCATTGTCCCGCCAATGGTGCATACATATATGAAGGTTAGCTTCCTTCGATCTCTATCACCGGCATAGTTGGAATCGCAAAATCCAACCAAGCTGAAATCTCTTCCTCTGCCACTAAAGAAAAGTCCATGGTTTGGGGTTCCTCTAAGGTATTTGAAAATACACTTCACTGCTTCTCAATGCATCTTACCTAAATTTACCGTGAACCTACTCACCAATCAATAGCCTATGAAATATCAGGCCTAGTACAGACAATGGCATACATTAAGCTGCCAATTGCACTTGCATATGAGACCTTCAACATATAAGCCTTGCCATTTTCTAAGATTGGAGAGTCTTTACTAGAAAGCTGTATGTGCAAAGGCATGGGTGTGCTGATTGTCTTTGCCCCTTCCATGCTAAACCGAGTAAGCACCTTTCAAATGTACTCCTTTTAAGTGAGGCTCAAAAGTCCTGGCTTTCTATCCCTTTGGATTTCCATACCCAAAATTTTCTTTGCTTCTCCAAGGTCTTTCATTTCGAATTCCGCATTTAGCTTCCGCTTTAAAATACCGATTTCAACCTTATTCTTGGAAGCAATCAACATATCATCCACGTACAAGAGTAGGTACACTCATCTACCATTCTTTAAATGCTTGAAGTACGCATAAGCTTCTTTGATGCTACAATCAAAACAAAGTGAAAGCATAAAAGAGTCAAACCTCTTGTGCCATTGTCTAGGCGATTGCTTAAGTCCATACAATGAATTCTTCAATTTGCAAATCCAATTTTCTTTTCCATCTACAAAAAATCTTTCTGGCTGCTTCATGTAGATGGTCTCATCTAAGTCTCCGTGCAAGTAAGCAATTTTCACGTTCAATTGCATCAGCTCCAGGTCATAAGCTGGGACGATAGCGAGCAAAATGCGGATGGACGTATGCCTCACTACTGGAGGGAATATCTCATCATACTCCAATCCCTTTCTTTGTGAAAACCCTTTAGCAACTAGTCTAGCCTTGTATCTCCCATCATCCTTCACCTTGAACACCCAATTGCAACTTTTGGCTCAGCTTCCTTAGGAGGTGGTACCAAATCCCAAGTCTTGTTCTTCTTCAACGACTCTAATCCTCTTCCATAGCGCGCATCCACTTCAAACTGTCATAAGACTTCAAAGCTTCATCAAGGTCAAGCGGCTCCTCAAGAACCACATGTAGGGCATAGTCAAACTGATCACCAAGGCAAAGGTTCGTAAACTGCTAATCACCATACCTTTCGGGTGGCCTAATAGTCTTACGACTGACCTGGGTAGGTACTGCTTCGCCTAAACTCCTTTCAGCTCCACCTTGAATTGAACTTCCTCTAGAATCATGCACATCACCAGCACTACTGGAAGGTACCTATGGACTATCCTGTGATGTTTCATCAATTGTGTTTTCCTCGATAGCATTAACAACAACTCTACTATTTGGCTAGAACATGGGAACTTCTTCCATCTCCTTAAGCCTATCAGAATCTTCTGATGTGGTACGTAGCTTCTCCTTCGGATCGAGCATAACAGTCTCACCAAAAATAACATGTCTGCAATGAATAATCTTTCGATCAATAGGGTTCCAAATTCGATATCCTATGATACCATCGGTGTATCCCATTAGTATGCCCTTGTATGCTCTAGTCTGCAACTTGTCATCACCTGTATAGTGAACGTACACAGGACAACCAAAAATTTGAAAGTAACCAAGATACATTGCTTTACATCTCCACTCCTCCTCTGAAATCTTCTCATCTATGGCTGAGCATGAAATTCGATTTATGATATACGCCGCAGTTGATAATGCCTCAGCCCAAAAGCCTCTAGAAAAACCCACCGTCAATCTCAAGCAACGAGCCTTCTCCAGTAGAGTCCTGTTCATTCTTTCTGTGACCCTATTGGATTGCGGATCTCCGGGTGTAGTGAAATATCACTTAATTCCATGTTGTCTACAAAAGTCGAGGAACTCCCTAGAGATAAATTCACCGCCATTATCAGATCTCAGCACCTTCAACCTAGAACCAGATTGGTTCTCAACATGCGTTTTTCAGTCTTTGAAATTCTCAAAACTTTCTGATTTGGCCTTCACCACATACACCTATACTTTTCAAGAAAATTCATCAATGAAAAAGATAAAATACTTTGCTCCTCCAAGAGAAGGAGTAGAAACTGGTCCCTAAATATATGTATGCACATACTTAAGTCTTGCCTCGACCTACGGAGTCCAACTCCATAAGATACTTTAGTTTGCTTGCCTAACACACACTCTTGGCAAAAGTCCATCTTATCGAAGCTTTCTCCTTTGATCATCTTCCGTCTTCGAAGCAACTCTAAGCCTTTCTCTGAAATATGACCCAACCTGAGATGCCAAAGCTTTGTGGCATCCAATGCATGAGAACTGCCTATTCCAACACATGACTCTCCAAGAACAGTGGTTCCTTTCAGCAAATACAAATTTCGAAACACATCTTCTTTCATAAGAACTAGTGCACCTCTCGGAACCCTCAAACTATCCTTCTCGATAGTTGCATTGCAAAGGTGCTAATTGTCCTAAAGAAATCAAGGACTTTCGAAGACCTAGAACATACCAAACACCGGTCAAAGTGCGTATCACTCCGTCAAACATCCTGATCCTCACTGTACCTTCACTCATTGCTCTACAACTAGCACCATTATGCATAAGAATAGAGCTTTCCTCTCGTCCAACGAAAGGGCTGAAGTAATTCTTATTTGGTGTCACATGGAAAGATGCCCCTGAGTCCAGCATCCAATTGTCTGAGACATCTGACACTGCTGCAAACAACACATTGTCAGATACAGAATTCTCCACCACAAATGATGAAGATCCGTCTTCTTCCTTCTTCTTCAAATATGGATAATCTTTTTTCCAACGACCAGGTTTCTTGCAGATAAAGCACTTTCCGTCCTTAGACTTTCCTCTCCTTCCATTACTGGGTTTCCTAGACTTGGAACGCCCTCTAGAGTGCCAATTCTTCTTATCGTCTCTACCTCAGGCTGTGACTACTACTCCACCTCTACTTCCTTCACTGATCACCTTCATCTGATCTCTCAAGCCCTCAGATAGAAGGCCTGACTTCACATCTTCCACTGTCAATGTATCTTTAGAGAAGATAAGGTTGTTAGTGAAACCTTTGTATCACTCCGGAAGAGAACACAAAAGAATCATTGACATTTTCTCCTCATCCATCTTCAAATCAACAGTCTTCATCTTCATATCGAGATCATCAAAGAAATTAAGGTGTTCCTTCACTGAAGTATCCTCTCTCATCCGCATAGTGAAAAATGTCTTTAGTAATATCAGACGGTTAGTCAGAAATTTCTTCAAGTAGAGATTTTCTAGCTTGGTCCAAATGCCCCTAGCAGTGGTCTCACTGCTAATCTCTGGGATAATCTTCACTCCCATAGCTAGTAGTAAAGTAGTTAATGCCCATTTCTCCATCTTCTTCCTTTCTGCGATTGAGATGTCAATCGTCAACTCATAGGACAAACACTACTAGATGGACTTCATTCCTCATTAGAACAACCTTCATCCTCCATTGCCACTTCTCGAAGCCTTTATCCCCATTCCATTTCTCGATTACCAACTGTGATCCTGACGCGATTAGTATAGGGTCTTGTAGAAATGGGAGTCGCTTTATCTCCCGCCATAGAGTCTAACACTCCTTAATCAACCTTGTAGCTCTGATACCAGACTGTTATGGAAAATCCTTTCAGTTGATCAGGCTAAGGGAATAAAAAACACAATGCAGTGGAAAAACAACGAACTGTATCGTGATTGTAGTGAGATGGAACAAACAGAGATATACACTAGAACAGATGGTCACAGATCAATACAATGCCGAAAAATAAATAACACCGGTATTTATAGCGTTTCCACTACCGCGAGGCAGTGTATGTCCATTAGGAGAGAGGATATTTTATTAGTCGCTGAAAGATTAGAGTTACAAGATTGATTCACTTTTGGAGGCTATATATAAGAAGAATTAACAATACAAAAAAATTCTGCAGAGTTTCAACTCTCTACGATGGCCGCCATTGTTGTCCAAAAGCTCCGATATTTATAGTGTGAAGATATGAGGAGGAGTAGCTGCTTTCTTCTCTTCACCGAAGTCACTCACCTCAACCGGAGAACTCCACCGGACCAAATCTTTGGTCCGACAACTCCTCCAACGAACCAGATATTTGGTTCAGCATCTTCTTCTCAGCATTGATGCAAGTGATGCCTCCACCGAACGAAGCCACAAAGCACTGCGACTTCACCTCTCCTTCATCGCACCTTGGAATACGGCTTCTCCAAGCTTTATGAATATCTCCAATGGCCTCATCTTCTTCAGATTCAAAATCGGGTATCAAAACTAACAAATACCTTAATATGAGAACAAATTAAAGCTAAAGCAAGAATTGGAATTCAAAGCTAGGGTATCATACACACTTATCTGGTTAAAAAATTAAACATAGAAAAAGATATGCACGATTGGTAAGATTACTTCATACACGAACAACATAGACCCTTAATCTAAAAATGTGTCACACGTATACTATCACAAATTATTCGTTGAAAGATCTGATTCAACTGAATATCATACCGAAACATCGCTAGTTAACACTTTAGCTCCAAGTTACACTTTGAGTAGCTTAGCATCCAACACTGTTTGCAAATCACAACGACACCTCGATGGAAGAGTATAATGTTCAAGGTTGTCATATATTGATCCAATATTACTCCAGTCTACAAAAATAGTATGGGGATAAGCAGATGATGTATTTTGGAAACACAAATTGCCATTTAATTTGAAATTGTTAAATTCAACAACTGAAACAAGCAGAAATCACATGAAAACTATGGAGATACCGAGAACCATCCTACAGCTACACAAAGTAAGTGGTTCTTCTTTCTATGAAAAGTACGTGATCACACGGTTTATGTCTAGAATTACTATTTTCTCAAATACAACTGAAAGTAGAAACATGTCTATTGCATTGGAAAACTGGATTTATACCTCCTGCATTAGCAGTTATTTCGTTGAAGTGCAAAAATTTATCATACTGAACCTAAAATCAAAGTAAATGATAATTCATATGTTGAAAACAAATACAAATATTTTAACAGCTAATGCATTTTTGAGAGTAACTAAATATTCAGACTGATAATTCATAAGGTCTCCTTCTCATATCAGTTACATAAAAAGCAAGCATCGCAAGATCCCTATTACATAATTCTCAAACGAGCTCTAAATTCCCCAACACCTTCCTCCACTTCCATTTCTTCAATTTTTAATCAAATTCTCTCAAAAATTTGTCAATGGCAAGCACATAGGGTATAGAACAAGAAATAATCTATACCCATAATTTGTCATTTCAATTTTAAGGCATGGATATTTTGCTTTGTTTCTTCATAAACAAAAAATAATTATGCTTGTAAAGTAAAGTGTTTTAATATCAATGTTGATAAAGTATTTACAAAACTATCATTACAAGTATTTGTACAAATTTTAGTCTTAGATTAAAAGCAATTTGAACTAGGTTAGAAGTATTATATAAAAGCCATACTAAAAAAGGTTCTTAAAAGCTACTTAAGATTATTTTTATAAGCAATCTATATGAACCACAATGAGTTTAAGTGTATTCGTTACTTTGCAGGTTAAGGGGGTTGTCAATTTTTGGATAGTGTACAATTTTTATCGAAATGAATTGATTTTTAGTATTTGTATTTAGTAGAATATGTTGAGATGGAGCTCGTACCCATTGATGGTAGGGTATTATTTCTAGAAGCCCAGCATTGTACTTCTAATGACATATGGATGCAGGTGGTTCAATTTTTTTTTTTTTGTGTCATTTGGTATAATTCCTGCTTTTTAATTATGCATTTATCATGTAATCAGCATGGTGATCCAGATACCACTATAGATCACTCCATCTCGTTGAAGAAAGTGACTTCAAACCATCCAGGAGTATTGGCTGAGATTAAGAGGGCTGGTTTTTTTTACACATAATGAAGTTAGGATACATCCAGCTTGACCACTATCTTATCACTGCTTTCATAGACAAATGGCGGCCGGAGACCTCCACTTTTCATTTCCCGGTTGGTGAGATGATGATTATATTAGGAGATGTAGTAATGTTCTTAGGTTTGCCTATTGAAGGCAATGCAGTGGCTTATGGAGGAGTGGCATATGACTATATGCAATTGTGTCATGATTTACTTGGTCTTGACTTGCCCCCTGAACAAACAAGGGGTAATGAGTTCGTGGAAGTCATGTGGTATCGACGTCAATTGTCACACGATATTCCTGCTGCTGCTACAGAGGTTCAGATTTAGCAGTGAGCAGGTGCTATTATTTTGCACATCACTATTTCTCGATTGATGTGCGACCATACAAAGACTTGGTGAACATGAAATGCCTACCGTATATTGCTGATTTAGGGGAGTGTGATAAGGTTTCTTGGGGCAGCGTTGCATTATCTTATACATATATGGAGTTATCCTGGCTCTCTCTTTTGGAGAATAAATCTGTTGGTGGATGCCTAACACTAGTACAGGTTTGAAACAAATTTCATTAATTTACTATTTTACATGATTTGTCTTATTTTTGGTCGTAATATTTTATTTTAAATGCAACTTTGGTCGTGGACTTATCTTCCGATCGGAAGATTGTTAGTAACAAATGTTGTTGTCGATCAGTCGATGCCACTTGGGTCTCGGTATATTTTTATCCTTTTAATTTAATTAAAAGTGAAATTTTCATGTGTAATATTCAATTTTTAACATCTTATAACAAGTGGGTAGGACCAAAAAAATCACGCCAAACTCCAAGACGGAGTGTGAAGTTCTACCACAACGAGTTAGATGTCTTGGAGGATGACAAGGTGACACGGACTTTGACGATACGGATTTTTCGCGCTCGAAAATCGACATCCATACTTCAAATCGCATTTGAATGCCATAGATTCGACCGTTCAAATCCGATTCGCCAGAGCTTATAACAACATTAAGTAAACAACACAACGAAGTAAAAGAATAATACATTGATATACAGCTTTGATACAATATCTGATACAACAGATGATCCAATAGATATCAATATACATCAGAGATATGATACAATAAAATAACAGCGGAAAAGAAAACGATAACACCAGCAGCGGAACAAATAACTCTAAGATAGTCTTCAAGGAAGAACTCCAAAACCGCAACTCCCAACTCCAAGAACCAATCCAGCAATAGCTCGAACTCCCAATAACGATGCACCAAGCTAAGCAAGACTGGTGTGTTCCAAAGACTGAACTAGCTCCAGATAATTCACTGAACCTAACTATCTGAAAATAACCCAACTCTAAACTGCTCGTGTAGAAAAATTTTGAGCACCCAGAGTTTAGGAAAGAAACGATAAACTCCGGATCAGTCATGGGACTGGTGTGAGTAACAAAAATAGTTTATCTTTTAGAAACAAACAGCAAGAGAATTTTAAATTAGATTCGCAATGCTTTTAGAAATGAAACTACCATAAGACCTCCCGCCACACACACAATGCAAACGCAGAATTGGAGGAGATTTCTTCTTATGATAGTTAAACATGCTTGATACGCAATTTCCTTGATATTATTACTATAAGTGCAACGTGCAGAAAAAACATTTCGAAAGTAGAATATAAATCTTAGCCAACATACGACCATTATCGTATGCCTACTATAGCTACCATCTAAACAGTGGGGCGCCACCATAAGTAAATGGCAGTTTCTACAACTAATACTGTATAAGGCTCGTATTGTTTCTTTGGATTTCCAACAAATGGTCAGGCCAAGAAACTTCCCATTGCCACATGAGAACGCCTCTGGAAGGACGTCCCCGAGAACCTAACCGGATCTCTGCCAACACAAGGCCGGGTTACCCCTAACTGGGTAACTACTGACACGAGTATGCCATCTCCCGGTTGTAACCAACCTTTAACCGGGGCCCCAGCAACAAATCACAAGTAATACATACATACATACATACATACATATATATATATATATATATCTGCGATATCAACATAAGTTAAGTATCTGGGCTCCATACCATGATACCACTTCTATCCAGAAGGAAATGCACATACCCTAAGGGGTGCTACCCCCAATAACCTTGCCGCATCTTTCCTGTTTCGACCATTTCGGGGTGTGAGGCTCGACGAAGTCTCGTCCACAAAGCCACGCTTTGGTACAAAGCCATGCTTTGGGTCAACAAATGATCAAAGCAATGATCACAAAGATAAATGATCAAACAAATGATCATATCACAAATGATCAAACAATGATCATTTCACAGCAACACTTAGCATGTCACATTACCAAATTGGGAATATATCGCTGATAACCATCAACTACATAACCTCTGAGCTCGTACGTCTCAGAGAAGGGTGTTAAGCTAAGAGAATAAATTCTCTGCCACCAACAGAAATATATTTGAAAGAAATCAGCTTTATATCTCAACTTGTAATGTCAGACATACAATCCATACAAGTCTGTTCTGGGTTCGAATAGAACCGAAGGCACTTCCAAAGAAGTCCTTGCAATCCGAATATTCACAATCCCGATCGGATTTCCCATCACTTAGGGAGTCTCTATACCGGTGCGACTCGGTGCAGAGACAATCGACAGGTCATCCTGTCGCTTTCGCAAATACCCGGTCTTCACCACCGGTCTTCAAATGCTATCCATAACGTCGAATGGGTTATACGACACAAAGGTCCTTTCCCGACTAAACCGAATGGTGAGCGAAAATATTTAAAACATATGGATATGGGATTTCAATTAAGTCACAACTTAATAATTCAAACTTTCTTTCAAATGGTTTAAATCAATTACTATTTCAAATCTTTTAAACAAAAGATTTATTTCATAAAGTTCACCTACTTTCACAAAAATTCACTCCCGGATTTCAAAACAATTCCGTTTCAAAAAGATTAATTCATTTAAATCTTTAAATCAAAGATTTGTCTCATAGTTTTCAAATCGTTCCCAAATATTCATTTTCAAAATTCGTTCCAAATATTCATCTATATCTTGGAAAACTATTTTAATTTAACTTGGAATTCCTTTTAATAAGATTTGAAACGAAAGCTTTTTATCATTTAAAAACAACAATTTAAATTTGGATAAAACCGATTTCTTTTATACAAGTTACAATCTTTGGTTTAATTCGAATTCCCAAAACAATACTTTAAATATGGTTTCAAACCGTATATAACTAACATAACATTTTTTTAATCCCTAATTTCAAATCATAGAATTCAATTCCTAATTTTGAATTCAAATTTAAATCAAATTATTTAAATTTCCAAAACTTAATCAAGTAATTTAAAATAAATTCTATCTTGAAATTCCATTCCAAAAGCTTTTCACATTTATTTCAATTCCATTCCCAAAACATTTGAATTTAAAAATTCAAATTTAAAAACTATTTCAAAAATCCGCGACTTAACTGATTTTCTCGTGAAATCCATAATTGTGTGTGTATGGTGTGGTCCAGGGGTTTTACACAATAGTGCACAATCATTCAGTCATCACAGATTAAAACACAGAAATATAGTTGATAAGCGATATAAACATAACGCTTATCGCTCATTCACAGATTCACAGATAATTTACAAATGTAAATAAATGGATAAATTATACACAACTCAATCCATAGAACAAAATATCACAGATCAGATAGGGCAGTAAATTCAATGCATCTTACACAACACAATCATTCATAAGTAAAGTCAGGCGTTCAATAAACATTTATAAGTAAGATCAATTAATTGTTTAATCCTAATTGATTCACTTTATTTCCAAGTAACTTAATTACTTATGAATTTATTACCCAATCCTGATAAGTTAATTACAAATTAATCCTTATCCCTTTTCAAATTATTAAATTAACAAATTATGTTGAAATAAATTATTAAGTCTTAATTACTTCTCTTAATCATTAATTAATAACTTTAATTATAAATTAATGACACTTGATTTTCCATTATTAATTATTAATTACTTAGTTAATCATTTATTAAATTACTTGATTAATTAACTATTAATCATTAATTAAGTTACTTAATTCATTACTGATTACATAAAGAAAACAAAGTAAGTATTCTTAATTACCTTCAGAAAATAATCAATTAATTTATTATCTTAAGAAATTAAACCGTTATTACTTAGTTTATTGATTATTTATTCTTATTAAAATCACCTAAGTTAACTATTGATCACATATTAGTTAACTTTAATTAGTTACTTTTAAAAACTCTTAGTTCCAAATTAATTAAACTCTTTATTTAGTAGATTCCAATCATCAATTTATGAACATTCTTAATTACCCTGCAATATAATTCAATTAAATCATTTATCTTTTATTTGAAAAATCTTTCTTTCCTAACTATAAATAAATTTGTTACTACCTTACAACTAAATGTTAATTTAAAGTTAAAAATCAAAATATTAATAATGACTAATACTTAACTGTCTAAGGTGATTAACTAAATCTTTCAAATACTTGAACTAGTTGCAAAATAATTTACAAATTAAATTTGATTAGGCTTAACATCTTGAACCAATACCCGAGAAAACTTTATGTTCATTCAAGTTGGAGCTCGAATTTCTTCACCCTTCTTCCGAGATTCCCTTCTTCTTCCTATTTCCTTTTTATTTTTAGTTTATGTTGTTATTTAAATTTCAACATCAGGTGAAACTTCAATAACCTGCGATTTAAATTCCCCAGGCAAACACACGCGACACTCCAGAGTATCGAGTCAATGCACGAAAATCCCGAGCTCCACTTCGAGTTGCCTCGAAGCAACCTTCCCTGACACACGACCATCGCCGTGCACGTGCATGCGACCGCGCCGCCGTTCCCGTGGCCGTCGCGCCCTCGAGCAAGTCACTCTTCATCCTTACTTTCGAAACCACTGATCGATTCAACGAAAAAAAACCCCAAAACAAAATCGAGCTAATGGGTTCAACCTGGAACCCAACGCAGACACACACCATTGCCAAAATCGATCCTGCACCGTCGCCGTGGACCACCTGGAACCTCGCCGCCTCGCCTGGGGCTGCGCCACCCTACCCCTCATCTTTCCTCAAAGTCCGGTCTTCTCCGGTTCGCCCATGAATTCCCAATTCGATCGCGTTGCCAACCATAAACACCCAACCCTTAAACCCTAACTTCACCTCGTCCCCAAAATCCTTGCAATGGATAATTTTATTGACAATTTTCCTAAACTCCATGATGTTCAACCCTGCTTCAACCCAAATCTTAGCATCCAAAAAATGATTCGATCACCAGAAAATGGTAAAAATGCATAATTTGTTCAACTATTGACTGCAACTAGGATAGCCAGCTAAAAATCTTCATATTAGTTTTAAAAATCCTATTTTTGAGTGTAGATTCCAATTATATACTTGAATCACTATTTTATGACATTCGAATTTTCCAGAAAATGAAGTTACCACTGTAAAAATTTGATTTTTCCATCTATATACATTTTTATGTCATGAAACTATTTTTAAGTTATCATTCGTACTTGAACACAACAAATTTAATTTAAATCAAAGCCTAATATTGATTAGGGAAGAAGAAATTGAATTTTAATGTTGTCTAATACTCTGTAATGTAACAGAGAAGAGATATTACTGATATATGCACATACCCAGAGCAATGGCATTATAAATTCAAATTTAAATAGTTGTTGTTACTCACCTTCCAAAGCATGTTGACTCTAGGAGTTTACAAGTTGAAGTTTGGGTTATCTGAAGCTTTACTTTTGATCTGAATTTTGATCTGCTACTTGATATAATTGAGTTGAAACTAAAGCTTAGTTGTTGATGTTTGTTTTGCTTTTAAACTGAGTTGAAACAAGCTGAAGTCTTTTGAAAATCTGGGAAGCTACTGCTAACTTTGATCTGGTTTGTTTTGTTTTAGATTGAAGTTTGTTTGTTTACAAAGTGATACTATCTCAGTTTTTTTTCTTCTTTTTTTCTTTTTTTCTTTTCTCAGATCAAATGGTCGAAATGGAGAGGAGATATGTATAAAAAAAGAAGCATGCAAGATTGTATATCTTTACTGGTACAAGGTGATGTTTGTTTTATAATGCTAGGCAAGGCTGCAGTGATGTTGTATCATGTTTGAGGTGTATTAGAGGTATGGCTGCATGAATGTTTTAATGGCTAAGAATATATTGTATGTTATAATGTATAGGGTGATAGATTATATTGTACGAGTGATATTATTTGTATGTACAATAGGTCAGGGATTTTTCTTCAATTGGGATGATATACATCTTGCTTTGGTGGCTATAGGACATAGCATTTATTACTTGTACAAATTTACATAAATTATCTATATACTTGGGCTTTGTCTTCCTTTCGGCTGTACAACTTATAAAAAAATTTCTTTTGTTTGTTTTACAAACTAATAGATATTTACATATCTTTGTTGTCTTCTATATGTTTACTTTATATTTTTATCATTATAATTTGTCTTTAAACCATTTAGTTAAAACAATAACTCAAACTCAATGTATGTACATATATACATATATATTCAAATTATTATATATCCATTTACTTGAAATTTAAATTCAAATCACATATGTACAATATTTAAATTCATATGATTTAAATTTTTTTCTTATTTGAATTCAGGGAAACTCGAATCAATTTACTAATAAATTTTATAGATTTTAAATTCAAAAATTAATTTAATTATCAATTTAAATTTAGTAAAAATTCGGGATCGTTACACGGACACAGTACATACAGGATGTGCTACACAGCTTCTAGCCATGCATATAGCTGCTAGATACTTGTGGACTACAAGAGTACCACTCATATCTTACACCTGGACTGCATTTCACTTACCCAACAGGGTTATGAGACAGTTCGGTATGATGCAGCGTATATTGGACGATGCGCTACCCTACACGTCTACGTACAATGTAGAGGAGTATGGAACCTACATTCAGTTGTGGAATGAGCACCATACAGCTACCCAGATTGAGAGGAAGCCCACCATTATGCTAGAGCGGTACAAAAGGTGGTGCTGGAACATAACACGGCGATATGTTCTTATGGCGGTAGTAGAGGCAGTGTATAGAAGTCCGTACGTTCCTAGATTGAGAGAGAGCCCACCATTATTTGATAACTCTATGTCTACTGTCTTGTTTGTGTGCAGGGTTTTTGCATAGGCGAATTTTGAAAATGCGCGTTTGGGCGCATTTTCAAAAGTCGCTTGTTGGTGCATTTTGAAAATTCGTCTAAAGACACGTTTTCAAAATGCCCCAACGTCTACCTGGCAAAAACATGTCTGCATTCTTAATTATTTTCAAAAGTGGGTTATTTATGTAATTGTTTACAAAAACGAGCCAACGTTAGCAAATTTTCCTTTTCCCAAAACAACTGAAAGTTGAAACATGTCTATCACACTGGAAAACTGGGTTTAAACATCTTGCATTAACATTTATTTTGTTGAAGTACAAAAATTTGTCATACTGAATCTAAAATCAAAGTAAACTGATAATTCATATCATCATATTTAGAAAAAAAATACAAATATATTAACAGCTAATGCATTTTTAAGAGTTATTAAATTTCCAAACTGATCATTCACAAGGTCTCTTTCTCATGTCGGCTACATCAAAAACAAGCATCGCGGGATCCATATTACGTAATTCTCAAATGAGCTCGAGGCGTTAGTTTACATTCAGGCAATGTGGCGAGCAAATCAGATCTACGCTCAACAACTCTAGTTAATACAAGCTCCAGAAACTGGCCGCAGCTAATAAACACCATCCATCTCGATCCATCTCAGCCTTCAGCAGTAAGTAAGGAAGCGGACAGCCTAAGTTCTTCATGCAAGACAAGTTTTCCATAAAGACGACAAGATCCATATGCGTCTTTTCAGATCCAAGCGGCACAAATCCAGATCTTGTTTGAAGCCTCTTCTCATCGCAAAATATTTTCAGGCGTAGAACGGGTTGTGTTTGAGGTTGGGCACGGAGAGGAAGAAAGGGGAGAAGAGAAAATTGATTTTGTTTTGGTATTATGTGGTGATTTTAAAGGGAAATTGAAGGTGGAAAATGAAAATTGAAGGCGGAAAATGAAAATTGAAGGCGGAAAATGAAAATTGAATGCGGGATGAAAATGGAAGGAATTCAAACTTTATTATAAACTTTAATTTTTGAATTTCAAAAAGATTTAAAAATTTATTAAAATTTTAAAGTGGAAACTAGGTATAAGGACAAACTTTGAAAAATATTTAGGCTTAAGGAAAATAAGTTTCATCTTTAGACTGAAAGACAAACTTTAATAAAAATTAGACAGAATGGCAATGCTAAATATATCTAGCATTTTGTACAGTGCAAAATTGAATTTAATGCTAGTTATAACAAGCATTTTTAATAGTGTAAAAACTGAATATAATGCTAGCTATAACTAGCATTGTTCTTCAGTTTAATTTTCCTCCAAAATTTGATCTTCAGCCTAAAATGAAACTTGGTGTCCTTTGTTGAAACTTCGTCTATGATGTTTCATACTTACGATATTTTGATTACGACAACTATATACATTGATTTTATATACTAACTTGATTTTGCAAGAATATTTACAAGACCGGATCCAAATAAGCTTCATACTATACATATGTTTTGTATCGAGTCTTTTTCTAGAGTTAAAATGATGTTACAATCTCTCCTTTTGGATATATATGACGACACATGCACATACACACATTTAGAGCATATTTGCATTTTCTGGTTAAATTCAGACGTCTAAATTGACTATTTCAGACATCTGAATCTGGAATCAAAGATGATTTTCCAGACAATATTTAGACGTCTGAATTGGTATTTTCAGACGTCTGAATCATGTCAAAAATGTCCTATTTGCTTTCTGAGTTGCACGTGAACGATTTCGGAAGTCTTAACTCTATTTTTCAGACGTCTAAATTCCTATAATGGCTATATTTTTGAACATGCATTTCTCTTCCATAAAGAGATATGACTTTTAATCAACAGATATTACCATATATTTTCATGATAACTATTCACGAAAAATTGCACCTTTTATAATCTATATAAACATGTTAGAATCATTAGTTTGATTCACGAAATCGATCTAACTCTTTCTATTCTTAATCTACTTTGATTCTAACACTCTTGTGCATTCAAGTTCATACAAAATCATTCATTTACTTCCATATTCTCCTCATACACACTTATATATCGAAAGGAGAAGATTATAGGAAGGTTGTACTATCAAGAGACAAATCTGTGTTATCAAGAACACACTGTGTCAAATACTCTCTGTATAAGTTGAAGTCATGTTCTGCTATTCAGGCAAGTGAAGTCCTCTTCGGCTGTTGAGGCATCGAGATCCTGTTCTGTTGTTCAGGTGTTGTAAACCCGCTCCTCCTTGTTAAGTGAGGATTTTTGTTAGTGAAATTCTAGAAGAAGTCTGGGACTGGACGTAGAACGGAAAGTTCGAACCAGTATATAAATTCCTGGTGTGCTTGTTTTATCTTATTATTTTACATTGCTATAATATCTTAGTTTATTTCTGCACTAGTTTAGTATAATCCAATATAGCACGATCCGCACTGTCTTTTCATTTGGTATCAGAGCAGGATTCATATAACTGTTACACAGTTATCTGATATCTTGCTAATATGGAAAACAATACCAGCACTACCACTAGCACAGTCACTAACTCCAGTTTTATTGAAGGTCAATCTACTGCACGACCTCCACTATTCAATGGCATGAATTACAACTATTGGTCAACACGAATGCGTATTTACATGCAAGCCAATATTTTTGATGCACGGAATGTTACATAAGCAGAATATATTGCACCTACTACTGAGTATTCTACATGGACAGCTGCATAAAAACAAGATGCTATTGCTAATGCTAAAGCTATGAATATGTTGTTTTGTACATTAGATAAAAATGAATTTAACCGAGTTAGCATATGTAACACTGCATATGAAATATGAAGAATACTAAAAGTCACTCATGAAGGTACTAACAAGGTTAAACAAAGTAAAATATCTACGCTTAAGAATCAATTTCAAAATTTTAGGATGAAGCAAGATGAATCTATAAATGATATGTACTCCAGATTTCAAGATATTCATCATTCTTTATTAGGACTAGGAAAAATATACTTTGATTTTGATATTGTTTCAAAAATCCTTAACTCTTTAATGGATGAATGGGAAAGAAAAATCTTAGCTATTGAAGAAGCTAATGATCTTTCTACCATGAAACCAGAAGAGTTAATAGAAAATCTAATGTCCCTATGAAGTAAATTTGTAGGTGAAAAGAGTTCAATCACAAGACAAAACGAATATGGCACTTCATGCAGAAAAAGAAGAATCAGACTCGGATGAAGAAGACTTAGCATTTATTGCTAAAAACTTTAAAAAGTTATTGAAGTATAGAAAAGGAAATCGAAATAACGGAAAAAGAAACTTCAACAATAATTCAAAAAGGCCATCTTCATCTATACTAGAATGTTTTAACTCCCACAAGAAGGGGCACATGCAAAAAGATTGTCCAGAACAAAGGAATGGTAAACAAAATAAATATAGAAAGGACAAATTCAAAAAAAAGGCATTTTCGGTGACATAGGATGACTCAGAGTCTTCGTCTTCTGAAAGTGGCAGTGATAGTGAAAATGAACAAGTAAATGTTTGTTTCATGGCTACAGAGAATGAGATAAATGATCTTACTTTTGATGACATGATTGAAATTAATTCAGAACTTCTTGATACCTTAAAAAGTATCAAAAGAAAATATAAAGAGGCTCTAGAAAATCAGAGAAAAGCAGAATTCGAGATGGATATGCTTAATGATGAAAAGAAAATATTAGAAGAAGAACTTGGAAAACTTCAAGATACATTCTCTAGTGATAACTCTCAAATTACTTTATTGAGTTAAGAAATTGAAATTAAAAAACAAAAGAATAATTCTCTTGTCTCTGAAAATCATGAGCAGGAAATTAAGATCAAAATGATAGAATTAGATAATACTTGCCTCAAAACAAAGTTAGATAATATTACTAGAAATATTTCTAATTTTAATAAAGATCGAGAAACTCTATCCAAAATTATTGAAAATTCTCAATCCACTTCTAGTAAAAAGGGACTAGGATATCCTAAGAAATCAAAGGCTCCATCTAAAAAGGAAATTAGGAAAAATATTTCTAATCCTACTACTCGTCCAAAAAGGAATACCAACTCAAAAACCATAAAAATATGGGTTTCTAAAATAAACAATAGTTTG
Source organism: Allium cepa (assembly GCA_030765085.1). Lineage (NCBI taxonomy): Eukaryota > Viridiplantae > Streptophyta > Magnoliopsida > Asparagales > Amaryllidaceae > Allium > Allium cepa. Next base: position 489,666,520 of record CM060931.1, read on the forward strand.
ATTAGGAATAGATATGTAAATACCTTTTTGGAAACAGTTCATAAAAATAAAAATTATATTTTTAAAGGGGATAATGAACCCACTTGGGTTTGGTTTCCTAAGACCTAACTCTTAGGATCCTATCACAAAGCGGGTACCAATGTCATCATTATTTTTTACAGGACCTACTTAAAAAGAGAGGAAAATGGATACTCGACGGCGGTTACTCAAAAATATGACTGGAGACAAAAATATGCTATCAAACATTACTTACTCAGGTGGAGGCTCTGTCACTTTTGGAGACAATTCCAAATGATATATTATCGGAAAACGCGACCTCAATAATGTCGGTACATCTAATTTACCTCTTATTTCCAATGTTTTACTAGTCAAAAATTTAAAACACAATCTTTTAAGTATCAGCCAGTTATGTGAAAAAGGATTCAAAATCTCTTTTTCTGAAGATAAGTGTAGCATTTTTGATAAAAATCAAAATCTTATATTTGAAGGGAATAGAGACAGAAATATCTATATTCTAAATATGAAAATCAATCACAATTCAGATATGTGTTTAATAGCTAATGAAAATGATCCTTGGTTATGGCACAAAAGATTCTGTCATATCAACTTCAAAACCATAAACAAGCTTTCTAAAAATGATTTAGTCAGAGGTTTACCAAAAATGAACTTCAAAGTCAATCATATTTATGATGCATGTCAATTAAGAAAATTAACCAAATCATCTTTCAAATCTAAGAAATTTATTTCTACATTACAACCACTTGAATTACTACACATGGATCTATTTAGGCCACTTAAGTCCAATCCTTAAACCACAATAGATATGTATTTGTAATAGTAAATGACTTTTCTAGATATACTTGGACCATTTTTATGAAAAATAAGGGTGGTACGTCTGAGTATTTTAAAAATTTTGTCAAACGAATCCAAAATTTAAAAGGTTTAAAAATAAGAACATAAGAAGTGATCATGGAGGAGAATTTGAAAACGAATTTTTTGACCGTTTTTGTAAAAAGAAAGGAATTTTTCATAATTTTTCGTTCCCTAGAACTCCACAACAAAATAGAGTTGTAGAACGTAAAAATAGAACTTTACAATAATGTGCAAGAACTTTGTTAAATGGAAGCACTCTTCCAAAACATTTTTGGACAGAAGCTGTTGCAACTGCTTGTTATGTTTTGAATCGTGTGTCTATTCGACCTCTCACAAAAAACTCCTCTTATGAACTTTTTACTGGAAGAAAACCAAAATATCTTATTTCAAATTTTTTGGTTCAAACTGTTTTATATTAAATACCAAAGATCGGCTTGGAAAATTCAATGTGAAATCCGACGAAGGAATCTTTCTAGGATATTCAGATCGTAGCAAAGCTTATTTAATAAAAAAATCAAATACCATTGAAGAAACTTTACATGTATCTTTCGATGAAAATTTTCAAAAAAAACTAAGTATAAAAGATGAGGAAGATTTTTCGGATAACATCAAAAATACGAAAGCTACAAATCTTGAAAATGATGAAAACATTATTCATAATAATAATAATGAATTACGATCTCCACCAAAAATATTACGGGATCGTTCCGTTTGAAATATTATCGGAGAAATTAATTCAAACGTACGAACCAGAAGTCAACTAAATCAAATGGGCCACGTAGCATTCCTTTCCAATATCGAACCAAAGAATCCCAAAGAAGCTTCCACAAACGACTACTAGATCATTGCAATGCAAGAAGAGCTAAATAAGTCTGAACGCAATAAAGTTTGGGAATTAGTTCCTAGACCAAGTGATCAAACTGTTATTGGAACGAAATGCGTCTACAAGAACAAAGCAGATGAACAAGGCAACATTACTAGAAATAAAGCAAGGTTAGTTGCACAAGGATACAATCAAGAAGAAGGAATTGACTACGAAGAAACATTTGCTCCGGTCGTAAGACTAGAAGCAATACGGATCTTAATGGCCTATGCATGATTTCGCAATTTCAAACTTTATCAAATGGACGTTAAAAGTGCCTTTCTGAATGGTTATATAAAAGACAATGTGTTTGTTGAACAACCTCCCTTATTTATTCACGAGAAATTTCCTGATCATGTTTACAAACTTAAGAAAGCTCTATATGGTTTAAAACAAGCACCGCGTGCTTGGTATGATCGACTAAAGACCTATATAATTTCTTTAGGATTTCAAATTGGAAAAGTTGATCAAACACTCTTCATTAAACATTCAAGAAAGGATATTTTATTAGTTCAAATTTATGTTGATGATATCATTTTTGGTTTTACCAATGACAAGTTATGTCAAGACTTCTTCGAAATAATGACCAAGGAATTTGAAAAGTCTCACATGGAAGAACTAACATATTTTCTTGGTTTACAAATTAAACAACTTTAAAATGACATCTTCATTAATCAAGAAAAATATTGTGATAATTTAATCAAACAATTCGGAATGGAAAACACTTCTGCCAAACCGACTCCAATAAGTACAACTACACATCTTGAAAAAGATGAAAGTGGCAAAAGTGTTGACCAAAAATTATACCGAAGTATGATTGGATCATTACTATATTTAACGGCAATTCGACCTGACATAATGATGAGTGTTGGTTTGTGTGCTAGATTTCAGGCCAACCCAAAGTAATCACATTTAAGAGCCGTGAAACATATAGTACGTTATCTCACTAACACCAAGGATTTCGTTTATTCTATCCAAAAGAATGTTCACTCGAGTTAGTTTCATATAGTGATGCTGATTTCGGTGGATCTTAAACAATCGAAAAAGCATAAGTGGTATGTGCCATTTTATTGGAAAATCACTAATGTCTTGGTTTAGTAAGAAAAAAAACTGCGTTTCTCTCTCTACATATGAAGCGGAATATATTTCTGCTGCTTTGGCTTGTGCTCAAATAATCTATATGCAACAGACACTTAGAGATTTCAATATAAACTTAACAAATTCAACTATATATTGTCACAATTCTAATGCTATTAACTTATCTAAAAATCCTGTCAATCATTCACGAACAAAACATATTGACATTCGTCATCATTTTCTTCGTGATAATGTTGAAAAAGGAATAAAATTTGGATTTTGTTTCTTCTGAAAATCAGTTGGCTGATATTTTTACAAAACCTCTTTTAGAAAATGTTTTTATCAAACTTAGACGAGAGCTTGGTATCGTCCTGGTTAAAAATTTATGAAATCTTTCTATGTGCTATTGATGTCTCTAGTTAACTTACCACATCAATACTCCTATCTCTTAACATCCATAACAAACTCTTTCAATTAGAACCTCTTATTTCCTTTGTTTTAAATCTTTGTATATTATTGTTTCAACATCTTAGCCACCACTTATTAGCTTACATTCAATTTTTAAACATTTCAATATCTTTTATAAACTCATCCCGTTCTCTTTTTTTTACTAAAAGATTTGTTACTATAGATTTCAACAGGCTTATTCTCCTTTTCACCATGGCTTCAAACAACAACATTTCTAAAAACTCACCTTCATCATATTCTACATCTTCCTTAGAAATACTGGCTATTCCAACACCACGTGAACCGGTTAGACCTAATCCTTCATATGAACCATCTGGTTAGACTCCAGAAAGGAAGAAATCTCGATGATTTCTTTTCTTCGGTTCTCCATCAACTAAAGAAAAAATAGCCGAGATCATCATTACCAGAAAGAACAGTTGGTTTTGCAATGGGAAATGTATTACGAACAGAAAGTTAATGCCAAGCGACTTAGTTTCATTGAACAAGTGGCCTTAAAATTCTACGGTACATCTCCAAAGAAAGATGTAGTTCAACCTTCAACTTCGAATCCATGGAAGCCTATTCCATAGCATCCTCTAGTTTCTCCAAACTCTTGGGAACATCGACCCTATTGGTTTCCATTGCAACCATACACGGAGATAACCAAGATTGAATCAGAAGATTGCAAGACACCAAGTGATTTGGACTAATGCTTTCATTTATTTATATTTGTTTTTGAATGATCACAATTGTATTCTATATATCATTCAAATATTAATAAAAAAAATTATTATTATTTTATGGTCTGAAGTGTGTTTTGACACACTTTTCAGACGTCCGAAAAGTATATTTCAGACGTCTGAATATTGTCTTTATAGTCGATTTTCTTCAGATTCGGACGTTTGAATCTCCCATATCAGACGTCTGAATATAGACCAAAATGAACTAAAATCTTTCCGACTTGATTTTCTTCATTTCAAACATCTAAAATGAATATTTCAGACGTCTGAAATCATCTGGCTATTCAAATTTGAATTGCTTTTTGCAAGTTTTCCTATGAAACTAACCCTTTTTCAACCCCTACCTTTCTTCTTTCCTCATTCTTCATCTTCATTTTCAGCTTATTCCTCCATTAAAAATCAAAATTTTCTTCAATATATTCACTAATGGATCCAAAACAAAAAAGATCAAGGCCATCTACTTCGTCATCTACCCTAAACGTCGATCAATGGCTATGGAATGAGCAAGCAAGACAACGTTTTGCACAAATGAGTAGATCTTAGTTCTTTCCAGATGCTTTGATGAAATTTGAAGAATTCGAGGCTTATCGGATTCAACAAATTGAGATCAAATGGGTTAAAATCTCTTGTCCCTTATGCGGCTAGTAATACCAAAATCAATCATCTTTTGGTTAAGCCATTTTATGCTAATATGAATTTGGACCATCACACTCCTCACAATCGCAACGATTGCATTTGGACATTAGTTTGTGGTGTTAAAATTTATCTACCCGTTGCTCGACTTGGTGATATACTTCAATGTCCATCAAAGGGGACCGATTTGGATGAAATTGATGTTTCTTTAAACTTGGATGATAGAGACGAGGTCTCACACCAATTTTTGAATGATGACATAACTAGACTTACCTCCATTCAACTCCGCCCACAAGCTCGTATCCTCCATAGAGCTTTGATTCGCTCCGTTATTCCTTGGACAGGAAGTTATGAAGTTGTTAACAAAAGAAACTTCCAAGCCCTTTATGTTATCTATTCCGGTCAATCCATCAATTGGGCTCAAGTGATTTTGGAAGAATTCATGGATGTTAATCGTCGAAGGTGCTATAAGACCTTTCATTATGGTGCATATATAACGAATATTCTCCAAAACTTTAGCATTTCTTTTCCTGATTTCGAATTCACAACGATCAAAGAGCTTGGATCAAAGATATTGGGTCTTATGGGTTTGCCAAAATGACCGGGAATTTTAGCATATATTTCATTTCAAGAATGGGTTGCCAACCGTGATCAAAATCAACCCCAATCTCATCAACATGATCAACCTATTGCTCCACCCTTTGAAGAAGAAGACGATGATGAAATAATGGTCCTTTCTCCCGACACTAGCTCAAGGAATGCTTTGGTCACTCTCTCCCAAAACCAAGCTAAGCTTAGAACCCGAATGGTCAATCTCGAAAAGAAAACTGAAAAACGCTTTAATTCCATTCGTGGCTTTCTCAAAAAAAATTGAAAACGTATTGGATGCTCCACCTCATCATCTAACGAAGCTTTCAACCCCGCTCCATTTCAATGGTCATCAAGCTCGGGGAACAACAATGGTAATGAATAAAAAGATGATGATGATGAATGCAGTGATTCCAACCCTAGGTTTTAAATTCCTTTGGTATTAACTAGTTTGTTTTGAACTCTTTCGTTGTTTATTTTTCTATTTCGGGCATAAACTCCTATATTATCTGCTGGTATTGTATTATGTTTTAAATACTCTACTCTGCTTTATCATATATTCATAATTTCCTTTTTGCAATGCCAAAGAGGGAGAAGGAGTTGATATAGTTTATTTATTCTAATTTGCTTTTTGACAGGGGGATCCTATAGAAAAAGGGAAAATATATTACTCGTATTATATTTATATAGTTGACATCGTCAAAAAGGGGGAGAATGTTGAAACTTCGTCTACGATGTTTCATACCTACGATATCTTGACTATGACAACTATAAACGTTGATTTTATATGCTAACTTGATTTTGCAAGAATATTTACAAGATCGGATTCAAATAAGCTTCATACTATACATATGTTTTGTATTGAGTCTTTGTCTAGAGTTAAAATGATGTTAAAATCTCTCCTTTCAGATATATATGACGACACGTGCATATACACACATCTAGAGCATATTTGCATTTTCTGGTCAAATTCAGACATCTGAATTGACCATTTCAGACATCTGAATCTGGAATCAAAGATGATTTTCCAGACAATATTCAGACGTCTAAATTGGTATTTTCGGACGTCTGAATCAGGTCAAAAAAGACCTATCTGCTTTCTGATTTGCACGTGAACAATTTCAGAAGTCTGAACTCTATTTTTCAGATGTCGGAATTCCTATAACAGTTATATTTTTGAATAGACATTTCTCTTCCACAAAGAGATACGACTTTTAATCAATAGATATGACCATATATTTTCATGATAACTATTCACGAACAATTGCACCTTTTTATAATCTATATAAACATGTTAGAATCATCAGTTTGATTCACAAAATCGATCTAATTCTTTCTATTCTTAATCTACTTTGATTCTAACACTCTTGTGCATTCAAGTTCATACAAAATCATTCATTTACTTCCATATTCTTCACAATACACATATATATCAAAAGGAGAAGATTATAGGAAGGTTGTAGTATCAAGAGACCAATCCATGTTATCAAGAACACACCGTGTCAAATACTCTCTGTATAAGTTGAAGTCATGTTCTGCTATTCAGGCAAGCGAAGTCCTCTTCGGCTGTTGAGGCATCGAAATCATGTTCTGTTGTTCAGGTGTTGTAAACCTATTCCTCCGGATTAAGTGAGGATTGTTGTTAGTGAAATTCCAGAAGAAGTCTGGGACTAGACGTAGAACGGGAAGTTCGAACTAGTATAAAAATTCCTGGTGTGCTTGTTTTATCTTATTTATTTTACATTACTATAGTTTCTTAGTTTATTTCCGCATTGGTTTAGTATAATTCCATATAGCACGATCAGCACAGTCTTTTCATCCTTCAGACTAAGTTTTTTTCAAAGTTTGTCCTTGTGCGTAGTTCCCTCCAACTATTAAATATCAAGTACTGAATAGTAAATATTACTTGTTAATTGTTAAACATTAATCACTTATTAATTATTAGTTATTAAATATTAGCCTTAGTCATTAATTATTAATTACTTAGTAGGAATTTATTATCAATTTGTAGGGTTACTATAAATATTAATTAATATTAAATGTTATATTACTAATAATTAATTATAAAATATAATTAACTATAAATTATTAATATTATTAGTTAGAGTGAATTAGGGAAATGGACAAACTTTGGAAAAAAATTAGGTTGTAGGACACCAAGTTTTATTTTTAGGCTGAAGGACAAAATGCTAGTTATATTTAGCATTATATTCAACTTTTACACTATACAAAATGCTAGTTATATCTAGCATTATATTCAATTTTACACTATACAAAATGCTAGTTATAACTAGCATTGTTCTTCAGCCTAAAAACAAACTTATTGTCCTTCAGTCTAAATTTTTTTCTATGTCTGTCCTTGTGCCTATTTTCCTGTATTAGTTATTAATTATCCGTTGTAAAATATTAAATATAATTAAATATTAATTATGAATTATCAAAAATAAATTAATAAATATCAAATATTACTTATTAATTATTAATATTAATAATTACTTCTTGATTATTAATTATTAATGTTAATTATTAATTATTAAACATTAATTCTTATTTATTAGTTATTAGTAATTTAATAATAATAATAATTTATTAATTATTACAGTAATTATAATTATAAAATATAATTAACTATTAATTATGAATTGTCAAAAATTAATTAGTAAATATTACTTCTTAATTATTACATCTTAATTATTAATTATTAGACATTAATTCTTATTTATGAATTATTAATTATTTAATAATCATTATTATTTATTAATTATTAATTATTGAATAGTATCTATTAAGACTAGTAAAAAAGTTATGACAATTGGCACTATTACAATGGGCAAAAGAAAATGGTTGCAATCGGCATTTATTACAACGGACAAACAAGGAAGAGATATTGATGAAAATTGATATCTATTACAATTGGCAAAAAATAGTTGTAACAAGCATCTATAACAGACAAATGAAAAACGTTGTAATAGTTATCTATTACAATGAGCAAAGGAAAAGAGTTGTTGAAAAGTGGCATCTATTACAATAGACAAGATAAATCCCATGTAATTGGTTTCTATTACAATAGGATTTTTTACCCATTGTAAAAACGCCATTGTAATATGATATTTTTGTTGTAGTGGAAGCTGTTTCAGATGAAGAAACTTGAAATTCGAAACTTGTGGATTATGCTGCATGTTGCATGGGGATGAAGTTTTTGCAGTTTGATTTTGACATTATAAGTTGGTAGTAAGGAAATTAGTTGCGGTTGGAATTTGAGAGAAGTTTAGCACTAAAGTATTTGTTTGTGGCATAATGAATGGGGATGTAGAAGTATTGAGTAGAAGTGGAGATTGGGTAATGATTGAGGAAAACATTTGATGTTGCAAGTGGGGGAAATTGACATGTGGGGGTTGTCTGTTTTGTTTTATTTGGGAGACAAGGGTGGGCAGCAGAAGCTCTTGGTCCAATTAACCTAGTTTGAAACGTGAGTCTGTTCTTCGCAATAGCAACTTCTGCATTTCAATGAACTGGCTCAGAGGCTTTCAAATCTTTTCACATTGTGTGAAGAATGACCAAAAGACTTTGCATAGATTACAAATACCAGGGACCCAAGAATACTCAGTTTGAACTTTAACAATCTTGCCTTTAGAATCTTGAACGGTGATGAGCTTAGGCAAAGCTTTCAATGGAGTGATGTCTATCATAACTTTAGCGTTTGAATAGCTTTATATTAAAATATGCTTCAACTTTTACATAGTTTTGATACTCGTGATTAAATTTTTGCATTGCCGGTAATTGAAGATTTTTGGTGAAAAGGCGAGCAAGTTGTCGCGTTATTGAAGTGGTTGAAGCTCTTTTTAACGTAGTAAGCATATGACTTTTTTTGGGCTTTTCACATTTTGTCATATAGTAGTATTTGGCATATACTTAGTGTATACTTGGTGTATATATGGACATGACTTACGGATATCGTTTAATATTGGTTTATGGATACGTTTAATCTAAAAATTAAGGTATATTTACTATATGTAAATTTGAATAGCTTAATATAAAATTTGTTTTGAAACATTTAAATGTGTGCATATGATCATTGGATGAAGTTGATTTAAATATTTTTTATATATCGGTTATTGAAGTTTATATATTATTTTAAATTGTGTTAATTCTTTGAGATAGTACTATAGTAAACAAATGCTATGAAAATAAGAAAATACAAGATAATGCTAAATTGTGTTGTTAAATAGTAGGATATATGTATGTATGTATGTATGTATGTATGTATGTATGTATGTATGTATGTATGTATGTATATGTGTGTGTGTATACTTACAGCGTTTTTTATGTGCTGTTAAATACTGCAACAGCTCAATTGAGAAACACTCATAGCAAGCATATGATGCTGTAAAATTTCTTTTTTTTACAATGACTAATCAATGCTATATTAAATGGATATCTTAACTGAAACTACTGACCGACAATATTTGTTGAGTGCCATAAACATAAGGTTTTACAGCACTCAGAAATTGTTGTAACTCTCAGGCTTCACAGCTTTTGTTACAGCATTTATAATATGATGATATACGTACTATACCTATTACTTCTTGTCATATAACAACGTTTCAAAATGTGCTGTTAAAGGATATAATAGTTTTTTTTCTCTGTTGTTAAAAGCTATTTCTGGTGTAGTGATGCATTTTAGTAACCCTCCAATGGAGTATTTTATATGGTCCATTGAACATTTAAAACATGGAATCTTCTTAACTCTAGCCCCTTTATTTGTTGAGGCTTGGAATTTTACCCAATAACCCCTTTTAACTATTGGCTACTTTATATTCAACTTTATCTCCTATGACGATTATATACTCTAAAAAAGTCTATCAGGATGTATTGGTTACTGAGATCAATTATATGTTCAACCGCTAGAGTCTAAGTTTATTGGGGAATTTTTCGTGTATTTGCTTAAACTTTTAAGGTCATCCCTCTAAAGGATCCATTCAGCAAAATAACACCAGGTCAATGATTCTTTGGTAAGGCCCCTTTCGACCGAATAACCACCTCTTTCAATAATGCTGGCATGTTCTTGGAATTTTTCCTTCTTTTAATCTTATCTTATTCTAGGTCGTGTTTCTTTATTTTATTAAACGTCAAATAGTGAGACCCAAGAAGAGTGATGACCCAACTGTCACCAATCAATTTAAGGATAGGTATAAGGAAGTCATGAGATTCCATCTTTACAAGGATATCAACACTTGGTTCTCACCAAAAGAAAATTGAAAGTTCATGGTCTGCTACTTCCTTCCGCTAAATTTGCGAAACTTAAACCCTCTAGGAAGTAAGAGAAAGCTTAGTCAGTGATAGCGAAGAAGAAACCGAATCCAATTCTGGGGAAAACGAGACTGAGGATTTCACCCTGTTACCATTATACTAGCTTATTTATGCTCTTATTACAACTTAATCTTAATTTTGATTTCAACCTTATCCCTTTCTCCTTGTTGCAGTGACTTCCTCTTCTAAGAAGGTTGGCTCCATAGATAAGGGAAAGGAGGTTACGAAAAGGTCCAAGTTGTTGCTTCCTAACAAAGTTAGTCTTGGCTTGAAGAAGCAAAAGGTCTTTAGATCCTCTAAATCTGAAAGGTCCAAGGAAAGGATTCAAATCTTCTTACCAAGAAAAACAAACAAGCATTTAGAATCACAAAGTCTGTCTTTGAAGGCCTTTTCTACGTCATCACCAAAGCACATGCTTGACCACTGACCTCTGTCTCCAAATCAAGGTAGGAATGTATTGTTTAAAGTATAGGTTTATGATTCCATTTTTATTCTTACTTTTTCGCCTCTTTCTAGACTATGATGGAAATCTCCACCGTTCAATATGCATGGTTGAAAATAGAGGAGATGGTGGCCACTACCAAAGTTACGAAAAAGGAGTTTGCGGAATTTAAAACTACATTTAAGGAGATGAATACTCAAGTAGAGGAATTAAGTAGGAACACTGGGGAGAGGGACCATAGGATCGAGACTCTCGAGAAAGCCTTAAAGAAATGAGACGAGAGGTTGGAGAAAGTCGGATCATGGGCGGTTGACTAAAAATATTATATTGCTAGGGAAGTACATGAGAAGGAGACTGCATATGAACCTTCCAAGTCTTATTTGATGCTTATGCTCACCACTGATGCCAAAACATAGTTTTTCTCTAACCTATCTTAGGCAAAATGATGTCTCATTGGATGCTAACTTTGCTAAAAGGTACGAGGAACATAAGAAGGAAAAGGAAACTAAGACCATTGTGGAGGATGAAGCTGACCCCTGGTGGAGGAGGAAGAAGCTGCTTCTACTGATGAAGAGGTACAAGAAGATACTCCTGATAATAAGCTTGATGAAGAAAACACGCTGTAACTTGTCCTTGTAACAATTTGACTTCTACAACTTTTGGCTTGTATAATTTTTTGAATGAAAATTTCTTGATTACTTTATAATATTTGAATAACTATACATCCTTAGACGAGGCAATTGTCACATAATATCTCAAACTAGATAGCTCGCATGGAGTCCTTCTTCATTTTCCATCTTTTCTCTTTACTAATCTTAAGTTGACTTTCCTTAGGGAGTTACCCTGCCTAAACTGCACAAAAACTCAGCGATACTATGCTTCTCTTTACCAATCTTATGAGGACAAGATAGCTGAATTTTAAAAGCTAAATGTAAACCTTAAGGCCTTTGGGATTTAGAGTAATTTCCTCGAGTAAAGGCTAGGTCCAAAAACTAACGGCAACATTACCTCGGAGAAAAGTGAGCCCTAAATCGATATCTGACCTCGTTGAAAGACATCGAAATCCCTTTTAGATATAGACAGGAAAGGAAGCTAAGGATGATGTTGCTAATAAATTCATTCCAAGATTATGAAACTAAGATTGATTCGGAGAGCTTTTCCAACCTCGCTTGCTCATTCGGAAGGATATCCTCCCTTCATTCTTGTACTTTATCCTCTGATGCACTTGATTTTGTAATCCGCTTTTCGTAATATTATTTTTTCACCGAATTAGGCGTACCTCTCGGCCTATTCTTTGTAACATTTTCTTGGACAAACTATCATAACAGTAAATTGAAAAAAAATTATATATCCATATAAATGCAAAGGAGCTTCGTTCTTTTCGATTTTATTTCTTATGTCGTTACTTTGCTTGAGTGTGCCTTAGAATCTTCTCTTTGTGGGTTATCTCTTGCTCTTGGCATACTCTTGTCGAAACAATGTCTCAGACCCAACCGAGTTCTATTACTGGATCCTTGTCTTGAGCCAGCCTAGTGGCACAATCAGAAGTTCCATCTTATTCTGATTCTATTCTCACTTTACCTCTTCTCTGTTTATAGAGAATCTATTCGATGCATCAATTTAGGAACTTTTCCCTAGCATTCTTTCGTTATTAGGAATTTATGCACTTCTAGTCTTATGCATGATACTACTTGACCACGGATCACTATTATTGGGAATCTGCCCAACATTCTAACCTAATGCATGGTACTACTTGACCTCAATCTAATTGGAAATCTACCCAATGCATGGTATTACTTGACCATGACTCACTATTGTTGGGAATCTGCATAATATTCCGGTGTAATTGGGAGTCTATTCAATGCATGGTACTACTTGGCCATGACTCATTATTATCGGGATTCTACCCAATATTCCAATCTGATTGTGAATCTACCTAATGCTTGGTACTACTTGACCATGGATCTAATTGGGGATTTACCCAATACATAGTACTACTTGGCCATGACTCACTATCAGCATACATTCTACTTTTTGACATCCTTTTAAACCCAAATGATATGACCTTACACTTACAGTGCATTAGTGCGGAGGTGCTCTTATGGCGAGGTCTACCAACTTATCATGGGTCCAACTCTACAGCCACTTTTGGTGGGAGTCGGCCATCTACAACCAATTTTGACAGGAGTCGGCCATTTACAACCACTTTTGGTGGTTGTTAGCCATCTACAACCACATAGGTTTCGACCGTCAAAAACTATTTTAGGTTAACGGTCATACGTAATGTTAGTTGTAAATTGGTAAAGGGAAATACGAATCCTTTGAAAAGAGTGCTTTCAAAATATTTTGTAAAGACATTTGAAATCACACACTTTATAAATCATATTGTTTGATAGAAGGTTTGATCCGAATTTGAGAAGGAAAACTATTTATAGAATTGATATTTTTAGAAAAAGTGAAACTCTCCATTATTCTCGTCTGATCAGTAGAAGAATTTCGGTCCTTAAATTCAAAATGCAACTATGATATGCAAAAGTTATTAAGAAGAGAGGACACACCAAAAGAGATACAATGGATGCCGAGACTTGAATGTCCCCTTCAAGTAAAGACTCGGTAGGAAGGGTCATGCCAAAGAAGAATGCACCGGAAACAAGTTGAGAGTTTCTGATTAAACTTTAAGGAATCCGAGACTATGAGATGGTCCCTTAAAGTTGAAACTTTTGCAGAAGAGGTTACAACTGAGAAGAGCGTATTAATAAAACAGGTATCTTCCATTTGACTGTGGAAATTTGATTTACAAAAATCTTGCAACTTCACCTTTGTAGAAAAGCATCATATGCATTCATTTGACAAGAGTTACATGGAATTCTCCTGGCACCATAGAAATAGGACAAAGTAAATAATTCTGAAATAAGATATTCAAACTAATGTTTAATAAATTTGGTTAACGTCCCTTTCTATATGAATTTCTCGACCACGTAAGAAAGCTTTCGGCCTTCATTCTTCTTGTGCCCGTTTGTCAAATGATAGATACAATACTTCTCACACCTTGGGTCTTCTTTCTTTGAAGGAGAGTAATCCAAGTAAGGGAAGCCTTCCCGAGTTTTTAGGAATATCCAAGAAAATCTTTGGTTAAGTGGAATAAGAACCCAATCCCGCTTCAATTTCTTTCGAGCCTCATGATCTTGAATGTTTAGGAGGGATCTCTTCTCAGAATAAACCAAACCATCATATTTCAACAATTCGATGGAAAGATTCCTAATTTCACTCTTCAGGGTCTTAAACATCTTTTGGAGTTAGGCTGATTCTTGGAGGGATCCTTAAAGATATTACGAAAGCTACCTAATTTGAGAAGCTTGAAGCTCATAGACATTATCATAATTTTTGCCGTTCGTTTCCTCTGAAATAAGGGTGACCAATCTCGCATTGTAGTCTACTTCAACGAGCTGAATGTGAAGGTTGAGGGGTAGCTCTGAGATGACTTCTTCATTTTCAGAACTAGACATAATTGACTAGAATGTCCTGTTGGATTTCTAAGAAGAAATAAGGTGTAGAGGTTCTACCCTCCTTCTAGCGTAAAAAATGTTAGTGCGAAATTTCGTCTACACCAACACAACGAGATCCGATTCTATAGCTCCGAAAGCTGGTTCGATTATTGAACCGACAAAGAGATTATCGAGATGTGATGTAATCAAGCTCAGGTTACGAGATGTTGAACGGTATTCGCAATATCCAATATAGAGAAGGTAAAGTATAGAAAGTAAATAACACTGATACTTTTATATTAGTTCGGGTTGAAGGCCCCTACATCCAATGTCCTTCCCTTAATTTGTCACTCTTACCTAGCTGAGAGGATTATTACACTGAGTCTATACATTTTCACCATTAATAAGTTGCAAAGAGAGCTATAATATAGGAAAATATGATTTTATATTTCAATTCTTTTTTCTAGCGCCAGCCATTTTATAGTAGCAGGTGGTCCTTTATTTGTAGCAACTTTAAGTTTCTTCCATTAGTGCAAATGCTTTCTCTTGATTGATGACCTGGCTTGCTATCTGCGACATAGATTTGAACGCTTGTCATCACTAGGTTGAGTGTATTTTGACATGGATTGTTAACATGATGCTTCTATATATAACTTCCTGGATATCTTTTGTTTGTCCTGATCACTTTTCTCGGCCTAGGCTATCTGAGACTTTGATTGTTGACATTTGCTGAAATGCCTTTGGTTTAGGCAACTTCTCCCTCGGCTAAGCTTCTTGTCTTAGATGGATAATGATCTTGATCTCGGTTGATGCTTTGACTCATGCTCTCAGGGCTACATGCTCTTAGATACTAAGGTCGATGCTTAAGCGCTCATTGGAAACCAAATAATGGGTCGGAGGTACGAGCCAAGACTTCCCTTTCAAATATTCATAATTCTACTTATTGGAAATTATGGTGCAATAGGTCGTAATGAGGAGGAGGTCGTAACAACATTCTAGTTATTGGTAAATTACACACTTTATACATAATACTAGTTTAAGCTGATTGTCTTCCATTACATGTTATTCCTTTATACATAAAATAATCCATGAGGAGGAAGTCGGACCAACATTTTAGTGAATGGTAAATTACACACTTTATACATAACACTAGTTTAAGCTCATTCTACGGTGGGCATATTAGTGTCGATTTTCGAGTGTCGAAAATTCGGTTCACATTTATATCCATTTACACATTCTTTATCACTCTCATTTATATTCTCTATATTCAACTAGTTGCATTCAAATAATTAACGTTCAATCCATTTAATTAATTCATTAATTCTTTTCATTGTCACAATCACTTTATTTATTTATTCCATTTACTTTGCTTATGTTAACTGCCATTTCATTAATGCACTTCATTAATTCAGTTCAAATCCAAATCAATTTTATTTTAAAAATTATATTATTTGACTAAAGTTGAATTCCATTTAATTTCATATCTCAATTTTTAGATTTTCCTTTCTTATGTATGCTATTTTTCAAATTATAAGTTCAGAAACTTATTCTCCTTATAATTTTCGCACAACACTTAAATAACAATTTCAGTGTTGAAACATCCGGTTTTATTTCAAATCAATTTGAAATCATGTGTGTGTGTGTGTGTGCATCATTAGTATATCAAATCCAAAATCTTGAATTATTACAGCTGCTTTCTGTAGTCCATGCCACGCTCGAGAATAACTCACTTTAATATGAAACATATTTGACAATGTCTCTTGAACTGTTCTTGCAGTCATATTTCTTTCGGCTTTAATCAAGTAAAGTATTTTGCTACATATAAACTTTGATGTTATCTGTCGATGGTTTGAGTTGACGATTGCATTTAAAAAAAGTGTAATCGTCGCCATATGTTGTTATTTTCCACCAATTTTGAGATTTTCTCACTGATAGGCTAGCATGCACTCGCTAAGGACATGTTTCATCCACATCACAACAAACCATGTGTTGATTTGCACGCGATTTTAGAACTTGAAAAGAAACTGAATATTTAATCGCCAATTCACATAATTGTTCAACAAGCTTCTATTTAATTTCAAAAATTAATCCAACTCCAAGTCCTTTTTAGCACATTCTCCTCCAAATACTTCCACGTCTAATTGAAAATTTTCCATAATCGATTTCATCATCATTGCTATAGTGCATAAATCATCGACTAGGGAATCTTCATATGTGATTTGGTTCATCTTCGACATTTCCATCATCAGCCTACTCACTTTATGCATATATGATTGCATCATTGTTAACTTCCATTTGATCGATCCAATTTCTATCTACATCATCCGCACAAGGTACTTGCATGCTATCCAATTGCACTCCGCTCTCGTTTGCAATGTCAACATGAACATCATTGCCGTCAACAGCATAACCAATTAATGCTTCTTCCCCTACATTTATTTCGACACCGCGAATACAAAAAAATAACGGTAAGAGTAAATTCCATGAACGTAAGTCAAAATGCAAGTGCTAGAGTATAATCTTACTTACTTTCCCAATGCTTGCGATTGATTTGGATGTATAGAGTTATGCATCATATTTTTTGCTTGACTTGAGGATACTCCAACCATTCAACTATGCCCATGCAATAAATTTATAAACTCCCTGCCTTGATGACTTGTCAAATAAGAAGGATACGCCGACCATTTTGTTTCTTGAAACTGTGTAGTGGGTGCATGCTCATCCATAGAAACTACGGACGGATGTGTTTCTGCCACATTAACATGTTTTACTTTCGCAACATATATTTCTATCACTCTCATTCCAACTGAAAACGTAGAGTTCAAATCATCATCATCTTCCAAATCAATAACGGATGAACCATCATCTCTAACCCATTTCACAACTAATTTTAAATCATACTCAAGAGGATTGACTTTTGTCGCTTCAAATGCCTATTGTTTAAGCACTACAAAACTACAATAATTTTTTATTTTTGATCCTTTCCACTTTTCGATAACATATCTAGGTTTACCTTCATCATCAACTAACAATTTCCATCATACTAAAATATAGTTGGAACCATTGACATTATCTACAAAAATCAATTACAAGACTACATTCAAAATCTTGATTTTGTGACAAAATTCTAAAAAAAAATTTGTTGAATTAATACCTTATTTTCCCTAAAAGATTTTGTTTCCGTAGGCAATCTTCAACCAAAACAGTCAAATCAATCTTCAAGTAAAAGCAAGCAAGAAAATCAATATAATTACATAACCAATATATTTCACCAATGAAATCAAGACTATAGTTCTACATTACATTTGAACCAAAAATCACATCATTGTTTATCCAACTGATTAACTAGCACATAATATAGGTTAAAACAACAACAAACAATTTGAAAATTCAAATTCAAATACTACGTTTCAATAAAAACAAAAAATTGATAACGTTCTCTAGGCCCAAACGCCTACCAAAATCTTGGCCTCCAATTGGTTTCCCTTAGTTCTTCATTCACCATTTCGAAACGCCTGATTTTGGCTTGCAATTCATAGGCATACCCGAGTCCTCTTTCGCATAATGGTTGATCAATCCATTTAAAATAATTACAACAATCAACTTCACGAGGGTTCAGTCTGTGTTGTACGAACTACAACCGAAAAATCTTCGCCTGGCAGTCTTTTGCTTTCCGCAAACGACAACTACACACATATCTCCACAATAAAAATTTGGATATGGTTGTTGATCCCATGGCATGGATTAAACAGTAGGATGTAGAGGCATCAACATATTTCCATCAACGCAAATTTGATGATCGAGTCTTTCGCTAGAAGCAACTTCGCCTAAACGAGCGTGTAAGGTTGATGGTCTATAATGGAATTTATGCGGTATTGTTTCTAACTGTATCTTTGGAACATGATCAACGTCAACGTCAATATGACATGAGCGCGCACTACCAATTTGTGCTTCAAGTACATCACAATATTTCATCGACGTTTCGTCATCAATCTCCTAAGTAATCATGTCTACCATCAAAACAAACAATAAAACATTAACATATCAATTAGGGTTTCCAATTTAGAACTAGGTTTTTCAATTTCATTAACCATTAACTAATATTTCAACAATAACAATACCATTACCTAGTAATTATCAACACTAACAATAATAATTATTAATTTTCAACAATAACAAAAATTAAAAATTTGAATAACAATTTGAACAATATAAACTATTACCTTTTTTGTGAAGATGAAGAATAGATTTTCTATCTCGAATTTACCAAATTCTTAGTTGAAAATATAAATGAGAGGTTTGATTTGAGAAAATAGTTGGGTTGGATTGGGGATTGGGATGGATTTTGAGAAGAATGAGAGGGGTTTAAGAAATGAGGATGGAATCTGTGCTTGCTGGAATTTTGAAGTCCAAGTTATAGCTTGCGCATTCCATATTTACGCTAGCTATAAATAAACAGCTTGCGCAAATATGGATTGCGCAAGCTATATACATAAAGCTTGTGCAAATATGGAATGTGCAAGCGTTATTTTTAAAATATATATAGCTTTTGCAATCCATATTTGCGCAAGCTGTATAGAAACGAGACATATTTTTGCAATTAGTTTTCCTCTAAGCCTATTTTCGAAATTAATTTCTAGGCCAAGCCTCGTTTGAAAATTTGTCCTATATTAAACATGCTTTTTGTATGTGTGTGTGTGTATGTGTCCATGTAGTCTTTTTATTTGATCATATTGAGGCAATCTTTGATTATTTGTGATGTAGGTTACTTTCATTCATTGTACTAATCTTGTTCTATATCAATTTCGGCATACTTCTCCATTCTTCTTCGAATCTTCTACGTTCTCGGGCAACATCATATCATATTTGCCTCATGTACATGCACCTATAGCATGTGTTATGGTACGTGCTCAAAGATCCACTTGGCTACCTGATCTCGATCCTCCACTTCATTTATATTGAAGGTAATCAAATATTTGCACCTTAGCATTCATTTCCATCTTCATTCTTTAAATGTAACTAATTATCTATTTTCATGGAAAATATAGTCTTGTGGGGAACTTTGGATTTGATCCTTTGGGATTTGGAGAAAAATTCAAGAGTATGAAATGGATTATACAGGCAGAGTTGGTCATTCTCATTTCGCTATGGCTAGAGTTGTCGGTATTCTTTTCATTGATGTAAGTTGGTATATACTATAGTTTCATAGCACTTCACTGGTTAAAGTGTACTCAAGAACAAGAATTCGATTTTTGGTTATTGACAGCTTTTATATGATATGTACCATCTTGGGGTCAGATGAGCTTTTGGGGAGCCACAATAATTACAAGCTTAGCTAGCGCCATACATATAGTAGGAGATACCATAGTGACTTAGCTTTGGGGTGGTTTCTCCATGGACAATGCCACCTTAAATCATTTTTTTAGTCTTCATCATTTACTCACCCTTATTTTAGTAGGTGCATGTCTTCTTCATCTGGCCACATTGCATCAATATGGATCAAATAATCCATTGGGTGTACATTCAGAGATTAAAACATTTTACCTTTTGTTTTGGGGAATTTTTTTAAAATTTTCTTTTAATTTGCAGTTATTACGTATAACATGAATCGGTGCATTACCAGTTTGGTATGAGGCAGGTGGTACAAAGTTCGAATTTGATAGCACTGAGTAGCTCTTCAACTCCTCCTTACAAGGTATTTGTTTTGCATTTCTATTTGATAGTGTGTATAATCATATGCCAAACCCCTTTTTTAATCTAATTTTTATGATTCATGGTGATATTAGATTTGTAGAAACAAAAAGGTATATGGATTTCGTGAGTCCAGGATCACAGGAAAAAGAGGTTCCTTAGGGATTGAAGCTTCTTTAGAAGGCTTAGAACCTTGGTAACTATATATACATATGAGAGGGAATTCATCTTACACGATACATCAATGTATATGCCGGTATCTAATAATAATGCAAACAATAAATTGTTATTTAAAACAATTAGAAGCAAGCAAATGTCGCATACATGTAGTCGTAGAGGAATGACTCGAAGATTTGGTGAGAAAAAATATTTGAATTATTTACTGTAGCATTTATTAACTAATTAGTTTAATACGATCGGTTGAATTATTCAATTTTATTTTTAATGAGATAAAAATAAGGGTTCGGCTGACTGTAAAGGATAATATTTTTCAAAGGCAACTGAAATAGTTAAATGATTAAAGCTGCTACCCAAACCCGAACCAATATTCTCATGCATTTCTATTTTTCTGATGGGCTGCAACTTATTTTCTCAGCCCATTTCTCTTGTATCAAAATGTATTATATATACAGCTCGCTATATCAATTTTTTTGTATAAAGAATTATATTCAGTCATCAATAAAACATTATCTCTCTTTCATTTACATTCAAAACCATCAAAATCAAAACAGCATCACTGCTCAACAAATTCTAAAATGGTATCAGAGCCATCTTAGCTTAACAGCATTTCATTTGTCTTTTGAGGTCTAAAACATCATCAGATTGATTTTCATCATTAGATCTCCTATCAGAGTTTGCCTCATCATCTGAGTTTAAAGAATCAATCTGAGAAAATCTGTGCCATACCAAAAGGTCAAAGGTCTTGGTTGCATCAAATTTGTCTTAGAGAAAAGATTCAAGCCAAATCAGAAAAGAGAATCATCAAAAGTTCCGATATCAGAATCAAGAAAATCATCAAGAAGCAATAAAAAAGTCATTACCTTACTAAGAACTTATCAGTTAAGTTTCATAATTTAAGCTTTGGCTGTAACTAACCTGATTGCTTTATGTTCTGTGATCTTCTTGATTGTTTCAATCACTTGAATCTTAAGATTCTGATTATATTCCTGATCTATCATGGGAGAAAACAATAATAGCTCTGCCACCTCTGATACTCCCTCTAATTCTCATCAATTTGCCATAGAAAATCTTTTAGAAACTATTGTAAGCCCTCAGAGCCTATTAATTACCGCTTATCTTGAAGAAGATAATTATCTTCTTTGGAAAGTTCAAGTGAAAACCGCTTTCAAAGGTTATGGCCTTGAAGGATTCCTTCTTGGCATCATTCCAATACCACCCATGTTCATAACTGACTAAGAATTAATCATGACTCACTATCAGCATACATTCTACTTTTTAACGTCCTTTTAAACCCAAATGATATGACCTTACACTTACAGTGCATTAGTGCGGAGGTGCTCTTATGGCGAGGTCTACCAACTTATCATGGGTCCAACTCTACAGCCACTTTTGGTGGGAGTCGGCCATCTACAACCAATTTTGACAGGAGTCGGCCATTTACAACCACTTTTGGTGGTTGTTAGCCATCTACAACCACATAGGTTTCGACCGTAAAAAACTATTTTAGGTTAACGGTCATACGTAATGCTAGTTGTAAATTGGTAAAGGGAAATACGAATCCTTTGAAAAGAGTGCTTTCAAAATATTTTGTAAAGACATTTTAAATCACACACTTTATAAATCATATTGTTTGATAGAAGGTTTGATCCGAATTTGAGAAGGAAAACTATTTATAGAATTGATATTTTTAGAAAAAGTGAAACTCTCCATTATTCTCGTCTGATCAGTAGAAGAATTTCGGTCCTTAAATTCAAAATGCAACTATGATATGCAAAAGTTATTAAGAAGAGAGGACACACCAAAAGAGATACAATGGATGCCGAGACTTGAATGTCCCCTTCAAGTAAAGACTCGGTAGGAAGGGTCATGCCAAAGAAGAATGCACCGGAAACAAGTTGAGAGTTTCTGATTAAACTTTAAGGAATCCGAGACTATGAGATGGTCCCTTAAAGTTGAAACTTTTGCAGAAGAGGTTACAACTGAGAAGAGCGTATTAATAAAACAGGTATCTTCCATTTGACTGTGGAAATTTGATTTACAAAAATCTTGCAACTTCACCTTTGTAGAAAAGCATCATATGCATTCATTTGACAAGAGTTACATGGAATTCTCCTGGCACCATAGAAATAGGACAAAGTAAATAATTCTGAAATAAGATATTCAAACTAATGTTTAATAAATTTGGTTAACGTCCCTTTCTATATGAATTTCTCGACCACGTAAGAAAGCTTTCGGCCTTCATTCTTCTTGTGCCCGTTTGTCAAATGATAGATACAATACTTCTCACACCTTGGGTCTTCTTTCTTTGAAGGAGAGTAATCCAAGTAAGGGAAGCCTTCCCGAGTTTTTAGGAATATCCAAGAAAATCTTTGGTTAAGTGGAATAAGAACCCAATCCCGCTTCAATTTCTTTCGAGCCTCATGATCTTGAATGTTTAGGAGGGATCTCTTCTCAGAATAAACCAAACCATCATATTTCAACAATTCGATGGAAAGATTCCTAATTTCACTCTTCAGGGTCTTAAACATCTTTTGGAGTTAGGCTGATTCTTGGAGGGATCCTTAAAGATATTACGAAAGCTACCTAATTTGAGAAGCTTGAAGCTCATAGACATGATCATAATTTTTGCCGTTCGTTTCCTCTGAAATAAGGGTGACCAATCTCGCATTGTAGTCTACTTCAACGAGCTGAATGTGAAGGTTGAGGGGTAGCTCTGAGATGACTTCTTCATTTTCAGAACTAGACATAATTGACTAGAATGTCCTGTTGGATTTCTAAGAAGAAATAAGGTGTAGAGGTTCTACCCTCCTTCTAGCGTAAAAAATGTTAGTGCGAAATTTCGTCTACACCAACACAACGAGATCCGATTCTATAGCTCCGAAAGTTGGTTCGATTATTGAACCGACAAAGAGATTATCGAGATGTGATGTAATCAAGCTCAGGTTACGAGATGTTGAACGGTATTCGCAATATCCAATATAAAGAAGGTAAAGTATAGAAAGTAAATAACACTGATACTTTTATATTAGTTCGGGCTGAAGGCCCCTACATCCAATGTCCTTCCCTTAATTTGTCACTCTTACCTAGCTGAGAGGATTATTACACCGAGTCTATACATTTTCACCATTAATGAGTTGCAAAGAGAGCTATAATATAGGAAAATATGATTTTATATTTCAATTCTTTTTTCTAGCGCCAGCCATTTTATAGTAGCAGGTGGTCCTTTATTTGTAGCAACTTTAAGTTTCTTCCATTAGTGCAACTTTAAGTGAATGTATTTGCTTTAGAATATTTTTAAAATCAAGTAGATATTTTTCCAAAGCCATTGATGTTTTAATTGTAATTTTTGAACCCTGTTTTCAATTTTTAAGCAATTTCCTTAATTCTTTTTATATTTTCTTTAAATTTAATTATATATTTTTATTTTATTTCATTTTGTTTCGGTTTTTAGATGTACTTTCTGAAGTTTATTTTGTTTTACTTGATTTAAAAGAAAAGGAAGTATGGAAGGTTTTAAAAGCTAAGAAACGTAAAGTCGTTTCACCGTTTCTTTTACCGTTTCTTTTTCAATCAATACATCAATTATTTTGGCCGTTCCTTATACTATCTTCAGCTGACTTCTTTTCTTCATTTTCACAAATTACCAAAGCTTCTCAACCCTAAAAAAAAATCATGGCCTCCATCTTGCAAAAATTTGGTAAAATCTTCTTCTCTTCTCTTGTTTTCTAGTTCTTCTATGTGATTTTGCAACTTGTTCTCTACTTCATGGCTCCACTCCTCCTCAACCAGATCTAGGCTGACCTCCACCTCCTCCTTCTCTGATCAACCACCCCTCAAGTCCATCACCATGACCAGGTCGAACCCACCTTAGCAAGAGACAACACCAAAAATGCACAAACCCAGCACCTATTTACATAAATCGAGCCTAGTTTGCTAGCACCACCTTCTACAACCATTAGCCGCCACTTCCACCACCACCTCTTACCTGACCTCCACCCTCTGCCACATCACCCACCACCACCTGGAACCACTGGCCATGCCCCTAGAGCCTATGGCCGAACCCATTTATAGCATAGAAGTGATGAATTTGCCTTGTAGTTGTTGTTTTGTTGCACCTATGTCCATCCACATTTGCACCATTACTTCCAAGCTATGGCCGACCCATATGAGCCCAAGACCTGATCCTAACCCACTCCTTAGACATGTATTTCAGATCTATAGCTGAAGCATAGGCGGTAGAAAGCAAGTGCAAAAACTTTGGCTTTGTTTTATGCATTTAATTCTAACATTGTTTTATTGAATTTGGGTTTGAAAACTTATGTTATTTGTTTGTTTTGTTTGAATGTTTGCAAGGCTATTAGCCTTGCCTCTCCTACACTCATATCATCATCATGGCTGAGAAAATGAACCCCTTAGTAGAGCTTTTGAATGGTTGTAGCAAGGTCAAGTTATCTTGTCTTTGTTGCCTTTCAATTTCAATTTATTTCAATATATTTTGGTTGAATATTCATAAGTTATATTGTCTTGTTTTGGGGTTGTTTACAAGATGATATCTTGGCTATTTCTCTCCACTCAAACCAAAGGTCGTGCCTTCTGGATCCGTTGTGTCATTCTAATTGATATCTCCAGCAAAAAAAAAGTGAGTTATTCTCACCAGACAATATGTACATATATAACTTGTAAATTGACCCCTTTTGAATCTGTAAAATGCATTATCATGTTACACCTGCTATATTATGATTTTATGATGTTCACCCATGCTTAAACACCTGTTATAACATCTGTTACTGTTATATTATGTTGTTCTGCTATTTTTATCAGTTTATCACACTGCAAGTTCCCTTTAGATTAGAATCACTATGGATTGAAATGATACATACCCGAACGGACTTTAGAATAGGTGAAATCGTTATGGGATGAAATGATAGGCCTGAACGATTTTTAACTTATTTTATTTACTTGGGACTGCGGGTTTGAAATGATAAAACCCGGATTTTTCTTTGTAAATTACGGGTTGAAAAGATACATTACCCGTATCACTTTACCTAGCGTAGAAAATTATATACAGGTCCGTAGTTAAAATATGTTTTCTAAATTTTTTTAAATATTTTAGAAATTTAATTATTATAATGTTTTGATTTAAAATTTAATAAAAATATAAATTTTGTAAAGTATTATTGATTTTCTGGAAATCTATAAGTTAAATAAATTGTGGAAAAGTTAGAAAATCTGAATGTAAGTTATTTTGGAAATTTTGATTTAATTTTTAGTGGAATTTAAATTAACTTTGAAAATATGATAAATTTATGATATTTTGAATTTTAAATTAATTTAAAATGATTTATAACATATTAATGATTTTTGAATAAAGTTAAAATGTTAATGAGTGAATATTGAGTTGAATTTTGAAATATAACTAAAAATTGGAATTTATGAATTTGGTTTAAAAGTGAAATTTTAAGTTAAGTTAAATAAAATGGAATTAAGTTATATTTGAAATTTTAAACTTAAGTGTTAAGTTGAAATTTAATGTAATGAATTTAAATTTGAATGTTGAAATTTAATAAGTGAATTATTAATAAATATTGATTTTTGGAAGGAAACTTAACTTTATAAAATCATGAATTTAAGGAAAATTAAATGATGCTTATAAATGTGAAAATGTATGATTTTATAAGTTAAAAATGATTTAAATAAAAATATAAGTATTTGTGAAATTCCATTGAATATTTGAAGTTAATTAACAGCATTTTTAATACTGTCTTTTGTTAAATTTAATTGTTTTTTTGAATGTAACTTTCTGTAGCAGTTTCTAAATGCTGCGAAACTTGAATTTTCATTGTTTTAATAAATTTAAGTGCATAAATGAACATTGAAAATTTTAAACTTTTGGCATTTAATAATTTAATTATTAAATGTAATAACTTCATTTTTATGATTTAATAATGAAGTAATTTGTTTTGAAATATAACTATTTGATATATTAAAATGATTGAAAAATGGAGTTTCGAAAGATATGATATTTTGATATATTAAAATGATTGAAATGTGGTTTCGAAAAGATATGATATTTTGATATATTAAAATGATTTGAAACGAAGTTTTGAAAGATATGATATTTTGATATATTAAAATGATTTGAAACGAAGTTTTGAAAGATATGATATTTTGATATATTAAAATGATTTGAAACGAAGTTTTGAAAGATATGATATTTTGATATTAAAATGATTTGAAAAAATGGAGTTTTGAAAGATATGATATTTTGATATTAAAATGATTTGAAAAGAAGTTCTGAAAGATATGATATTTTGGAAATGAAGCTTTGAAAGGTTATGATATTTTAATATATTAAAATGATTTGAAATGAAGCTTTGAAAGGTTATGATATTTTGATATATTAAAATGATTTGAAATGAAGCTTTGAAAGGTTATA
This sequence comes from Allium cepa, assembly GCA_030765085.1. Lineage (NCBI taxonomy): Eukaryota > Viridiplantae > Streptophyta > Magnoliopsida > Asparagales > Amaryllidaceae > Allium > Allium cepa. Next base: position 489,693,284 of record CM060931.1, read on the forward strand.
ATATTTTGATATATTAAAATGATTTGAAATGAAGCTTTGAAAGGTTTTGATATTTTGATATATTAAAATGATTTGAAAAATGGAGTTTTGAAAGATATGATATTTTGATATTAAATGATTTGAAAAATGGAGTTTTGAAAGATATGATATTTTGATATTAAAATGATTTGAAAAATGGAGTTTTGAAAGATATGATACTTTGATATTAAAATGATTTGAAAAGAAGTTCTGAAAGATATGATATTTTGGAAACGAAGTTTTGAAAGGTTATGATATTTTGATATATTAAAATGATTTGAAAGGAAGTTTTGAAAGCATATGATAATTTAATATATTGAAATAGTTAGAAATTACTTGATATTTATTTTGATAAATATTTGAATCGAAAGATATGGTATGATGATATATTGAAATGGTTTGGAAATAATTTAATCTTTATTTTGATAAAGATTTGGGTTGAAATGATATTTTATTTTGAAGTATAAAATATTTTTTTTTAAAGTTATAACTACGGGTTATAATAACGATCGTTGTTAAAGAGACCGGGATCGGATATTGTCTTATAGCCGGCCAATACCGAAAACCACTTTAACAACTGTGTACGCGGTAGAGATTCCAGAATGAAGTAGGATGGTGGCGACGTTCTCGAGGTATATTACGTGGACCCAACTCCCGTGAGTTGGCATAAATGACTAAAACAGGAGCTATACCGGGCTACACAAAGGGTCGCACCCTTTCATCGAGCATGCTCCATCGGAAACCATTCTATTACTTTTGTGATTCGATATGTGGCGCCACTTTGATTCGGGGGTATTGTTCGAGGTGGGCGGATGCTGCTGGCTTGCCGTCACCACCGGTCCGGGAGTGCAAACGGTGTATCCACCCTGGCATTGCCTCGCGTGCCATGTCATCTCCTTATATCGAGCCCATTACGATTTTGGTTTTAAAGATCCGACCGCGTTAAGGTTCACCATCCCCTTAACGCTATTTTCTATATGAATATACTTTACCGATTAGACACTACTGTATATAGCGTATATTACTACATAGTAAATAGTTTAACAGATCCTTAGAGGATGGGCGGTCCCACGCATCTTCTAAGTTACTTGTACCTTTTACTACTGTTCACTTGAGATGGTTTACATTGTATAAGTATGTATGTCCTGACTCGAGTGTTTGTATTTTTATTTACGCTCGGGTCAGCCTCAGTATTCACAGATTTGGATTTCCACTTTCTGGAGATTGGAATCGCTGGAGATTATCTGCTTGTCAAGTTTTATCTTTTGTAGTCTGTTGGTCCTTTCCAGCTATTGTATTAGTAGATTTCTATATATTGAGACTTCATTTGTACTTTATTTCTTCCGTTGTATCTTATGTAACTCTGATATATTTATATAGTAGCTTCATGAACTACTATCTCTTTTATTTCCATTGCATTATTATTACTCTGCGTCTGTGATCTATGATTTTTATTCACTGTATATTCTAAGATTTTGCCAAATTTTATTTACAACGCGGTATTTTGAGCAATTCAACTCCGGCATGTGTGTCTACCTATACACTTATAATGGATGCGAATGGTTGAAAATACCTGGTTGTTATATGTTGTTTTGAAGTTGTGCATGTTTGTAAAAGGGTTGTCAAAGGGGTTCAAGATTTCCAACTGGATTTTGTAATTAAACTTAAAATCAGATCACAAAGACTAAAGTAGAAAACCCCTTAAAATATTTTACGTATTTTATCATACATATAACTCATCTATGTCAACTTTTAATTTTCTTTTAGTAGGTCTTTTATTTTTCTTCGGATTCTTATTATTTTCATTTCATGCTGTATATCAACTGTGACGACCCCACTGCTATGTCCAGTTTAGCAAAGAACATTACAAGTAACGTCGTCTGCTAATCCAGAGAATACGGTTTGTTAAGGGCGATTGAATATGAATATATCTTTATACTAACACTAACACATCACTTATACCTTATAATTAATATCTGAATTTAAATTTGACATGTACGACATTAATACAAAGTAATAAACACACCAATTTAATAGTATTCAGAACAAAATAAAATATGAAACAAATACCAAAGATACACAGATCACAGTGAAACAATAATTTTCATAACTTATACAAATTTCGAGTCTACAACTACGGGTGGGCACGGTCGGTTAACCGATTCAATCGGTTAATTTTTTCGGTTAACCAAAAAATTGTGGCAGTAACGACCCGTATTTTACGTGTCGACATATCGTAAAATAGTTACCATCAAGTCGTGTGAATGCTAGATCGAGTGGAGCGACTTATGGGAGTCAACGACTTAGTGCTTAAGTCGTATGGAGGTTAACTCGTGTAGAGGCTTAGGTTGTAGGGTAGCATAAGTTGTTCGGAGTTGGGTCGTGTACGAGTTACGACTTAGTGGCAGGTCGTGGCTTCTTTGAGTCTCTGTGTTGGGATGAGTCGTGTGGCCGAGTTAAAGTAGTCAGCCGACTTAAGAATTGACGACTCATAGGGTTAGAACGACCTAAGAGTCAGCGGGTTAGTGGAGTTAGCGGCTTAGGGGCTGGAACGAGTTAACGAGTTAAGGAATAAATCGTTAACGAGTTAGTGAGTTACTGGGGTTTTAAGTCGTAAACGACTTATAGGAACAGACGACCTATAGGAGTTAGTGACCACAGGCTTAAGTCGTACACGACTTATGGTGATAGGGTGTGTAGTTAAATTGTGGACGGGTTATGGTATAAGTCGTAGGTCGTTGGGATGCTGTGATGGTGTTTAGGTCGTGAAACACTGCTACGTGTTAGGTCGTGTATGCTGTAAGTCGTATACGAGTTAAGGATAGGTTGGCAGTGTGCTTGAGTCGTGAGTCGCGCGCATGTGTTGAGCCACGTTTGAGTTAAGTCGTAAGTCGTTAGGCCGTGGTAGTTAGGTCATTGAGTCGGTAGTGTAGATAAGTCGTGGGTCGTAGAGTGTTGAGCCGTGTTGTGTTAAGCCGTATGGTGGCTTGAGTCGTGAGTCGTGGACGACTCATAGGGGCGGACGGCTCATGGGGGTTCCAGCCTATAAATAGAGGGGTTTGGCTCACTTTTTGGCACCGGATTTTGAAGCGACGAAGTGCTGCCATTTTGAGAGCTCGACTACAACACTTCTTCACTTCTTTTCTCCACTCTAATCTAGTGATTCCATCCATCCAAGATTGAAGATCAAATCGAAGATCCAAGAGCCAAAGTTGAAGATCTTCATCCATTGAAGTGAGATTTCATCGATTGAAGCGAGATTTTGCCGGATCAAGCTTTGTTCTTCGCTGTCCAGATCTGAAGTTAGTTGATTTTGAGGTGTTTAGGTGATTCGGTGAGTGGTAGTTATCTCTCACACGGACCCAAGGGAGTATATTGGATTGGTGGCTTGTTTACGTGTTAAAGATAGTGATTTCTTGCATTTTCCTAAAGTCTGCATGTAGATCTATCATCTATGAAGTTTTGATACCTATTTTGCTACATGATTACTTGTATAAGTTCATTCATCAAGTTATAGAGACTTTTGCCTATGATTCATACTTGTTAGATTTGGACACGTTAATTACCAAATTACCATTACTGATGTAATTGCTTTTTAGATCTTGTTGAATGTTTGATTGCTTGGATTAATGATTGATTTATGATTGATTTGATTGTTTCAAATTGGCTAGTAGTTGATTTGGACAAGTTGATCGAAGATGATTCAAAACCTAAGTGGAAAGGCTTTTGAATAGTGGAAACTGCTTGTGGCATATGAAGCGGATGTGGAAGCTCATATGGATAGATTTGATGATGATGGACTTTGCCATGATGCGATGAGGCAAACCATGATGTTGAGATGGGACTTTGCTATGATGCGATGAAGCAAAGTATGATGTGATGTAGTCTTGGCGTAATCCAGGCAGGGATCATTCCAAGCATGTTGATAACTCGAGGGATGGTTCGAGTTGGTTGATAATGGATTGCTCGAGAGGTAGCTTGAGCTAGTATGAGAATAGTCGTCAAGGAGGATGACTAGGAGGCTTGGATCTCATCGTTGTTGAAGGTTCTAGTAAACTCAAAGCAAGAGTACGTGGGGCGCCCAAACGACTACAGGTAGGTGGTCGGGACACCCAAAAGACTACAGGAAGGTGGTCGAGTACTCTGGGCAGAGTAGGTAAGTCCTAGGCACGGGTCACGATGACGTGCAGAATTTATCTAGAACCGGGGTTACCATTAGCCCTTGACAGGCGGTCATTCAATTAACGGTGAAATCGAGGCAATGATAACAGTGATAGCCAAAGTCATGGATGTTTGGTTGTATCATCATTCGGACTCAAGAGCAGTGTTTTCTGGGTGCTTATCTGATCTTGGTTTAGGCCTTGGGGGTTTGTGCTTGGAAAACATCGACCTTGACTCGAGTGATAATTACTTTACTTAAATTGTCTGTTTTGCTATGCTTGTTATGCTTAGTGGGTCTAGGGGCTATCACTGTAGAATGAGGTGGAGTGGGATGGTTGAGTTCCTATTCCTTTTATCCTTTATGCTCTTTTGGTATGTTTGATAGTTAATTTACTGCTCACTAAGACTGTTGTCTGACTCAAGGTTTTATGTTCAACTCTTATTACCTTGGGCTGTTCATCCATGTTGGGATGGGCAGACTAGGTAGCAGGTGACAGGTGGTGATCTTGGCTACCAACGCTATTGATGACGAAGACGAGCTGGAGGCTAGCATATTAGTTTTCTTACTATATGTACTGGATATTCCGCTGCTTGTATATGTTTCGAGTGTTATGTAGTGAGGCTTGATGTATTGATTGTTCAGATGTTTGTATCAAACCTTTATGAAGTCTATATGATGATATTCTGTTATGAGCTTCACTATATACATATATTTCTCTATTGTATTTTGTCCATGCGCTGTGAGTTGTACGATAGAGTTTCTGTTTTATCTTACCCTGACTATCGTCCGTGGTTGCCTGGCACACCTTTCAGCGCACCACTCCCTTGTTTTGTGCGGGAGTCATGGGCGGTCGTCACATTTGGTATCAGAGCTTTGGTTAGTCGATTTTAGCCAACACTCGCTGACGTAACTACGTATAAGAGACGTAATTGTATTTTGATGGATGATTACTATATATATAATATAGTAGTTTAGAAGAATTTGAACTCCTTATGTAGTTGTTTCTCAAGGTGTTCTAAATCATTCCTTTTTGTAGATATTAAGGATGAGTCGAAGTGAGAGACAAGCTGCTAGGGAAAGCCGTGCTGTTGGGGGAGCTACTGACTATGGTGCAATGTTCGAAGCTATGATGACTTCGATCATGAGAAGGATACCAACTTCAGGACAGTCAGTAGGTGTTGGAGTTCAAGTTCAAGCTCCAAGACCAGTGGATTTTGCTAAGTTGTGTAAAGACTATACTTCTCTTGGAGGAAAAGTTTTCTTGGGGACAGAATCAACCATAGAAGTTCAGAGATGGATTGATGCTTGTAGAAGGATCTTTGGTGATTTAGGAATTGAGGATACAACTAAGAGGAAGCTTGCATCGAGACAGCTTCAGGGAAGAGCTGCTGATTGGTGGGGTTCTATCACTATTGATACTCCAGAAGAAGAGATTACTTGGGAGCAATTCCAAGTTAGATTTGAAGCTAAGTTCAACTCTGCGGCTCAGAAATCTGTTCTGTTTAAGAAGTTTGTGGAGCTCAAGAAAGGTGGGAGACCAGTTCTTGAGTATGTTTCTGAGTTTGAAGCTTTGTCCAAGTATGCTCGGTCGTATATTGAATCCCCCTACCAGAAGAACGAGAAGTTTGTGACAGGCTTGGACTATTATCTGGGGAGACAGTTGGTGGATCATTTGGACGATCCGTTTGAGAAGCTTATGGAGAAAGCTCTCAGGCATGAGAGTTTATTTCCTAAGGAAGGATCTGTTGTTGTTGTAACCAAGGAAGGGTCTAGGCCACAGCAGGGTGGAAACAAGAAGAGGAAGCAGCAGCAACAGAAGGGTAAGGATGGCCAGAAGAAGCCGAAGGGCGAAGTGACTTGCTACAACTGTCAGCAGAAGGGTCATCTCTCCAAAGATTGTAGGAATCCCAAGGTGCCGAGAAAGTGTTACAACTGTGATAAGCTGGGGCATATCAAGAAGGACTGTCCAGAACCGAGGAAAGATAAGCAGATTGTGCAAGCTTATGCTTTGGGAGCTGTTCCATCGTCTTCGAAAGCTCCTACTGTTGATGAGAGAGGGAAGAGTGTGGTGGTTCAAGGTACTCTTTCCATTTGTGGTGTTCCAGTTAGAGTGTTGTTTGATACTGGGGCATCGCATTCGTTTGTTTGTGATGATCTTGTAGGCCGGTTGGGTTTGGAACCGGAAATTATTGATAGACCATTGGTTGTGACTAATCCAGTTGGGGGTTCGTCATGTTTGTGTATGGTATGCCGTGGTCTAGTAGTATCGAGTCATGATTGCTCTTTTGTTTGTGACTGTTTTGTTCTGAACTTTGCGGGGTTCGGAATTATTTTGGGTATGGACTGGCTTAGGAAGTATGCGGCAAAGGTTGATTGTGAGAAACTGGAGGTGACAGTCGGGAATGTGGAAGGGCGAAAGGTTGTGATACGATGTAAGCATGAAGAAGGCGTCTTCATGGGGTTCATGTATTCGCTGGTTGTTCCACGGGATGGACTGTCATCGATGCCGGTTGTGAATGGATTTGAGGACGTCTTTGACGAGGTCAAAGGGTTACCGCCGCATAGGGAGATCGAGTTTCGTATCGATCTAGTTGAGGGAGCCAGACCTGTTGTGATGCCTCTTAGACGGATGGCGCCGAGAGAACAACAAGAGCTGAAGGTGCAGGTTGATGACCTTTTTCGGAAAAGATTCATTCGGCGTAGTGTGTCCGAATGGGGTGCACCAGTTGTGTTCGCAACCAAAGCGGATGGATCGTTGAGGTTGTGTGTGGATTATCGTGAGCTGAATAAGGTGACTAAAAAGAACAAGTATCCATTGCCAAGAATAGATGACTTGTTTGATCAACTTCACGAGGCTAAGGTGTTTTCTCAGATGGATTTGGCAACGAGATTTCACCAGTTGAGAGTGGCTAAGGATAGTGTGCCAAAGACTGCTTTTAGGACACCATCCGGTTTTTATGAGTGGCTGGTAATGCCGTTTGGATTGACTAACGCACCAGCATATTTTGTGGATCTTATGAATAGAGTGTTCAGAGATCAGTTGAACAAGTTTGTACTTGTGTTTGTGGATGATATTCTGATTTATTCCAGAACTGAGGAAGAGCACAAGACACACTTGCGTATTGTTTTGGAAATCTTGCGGAAACATCAGCTGAAGGCTAAGTTTTCGAAATGTCACTTCTGGAAGAGTGAAGTGAGGTTCTTAGGCCATGTTATCTCTGGAAATGGAGTAGCGGTTGATCCCGCTAAGGTGGCAGCAATCCAGGATTGGATTAGACCTAAGAATGCATCTGATGTGAGAAGTTTTCTTGGATTAGCAGGATATTATCGTCGGTTTATCAAAGACTTTTCCAAGATAGCTGCACCGTTAACAGGATTGAAGAAAAAGAATCAGGTATTTATATGGGATGATAAGTGTGAACAAGCTTTCGTAATCCTGAAAGAGCGACTGATAAGTGCTCCTGTTTTGATTATTCCAAGTGGGAATGATGAGATGGTGGTTTACACCGATGCATGTGGTACTGGATTTGGAGCAGTGCTAATGCAGAATGATAAAGTTGTTGCGTATGCAAGTCGACAACTGAAGCCGCATGAAAGGAATTACCCGACTCATGATTTGGAGTTAGCAGCGATTGTTTTTGCTCTGAAGATGTGGAGACATTATCTATTGGGAGTTCGATTCGAGTTGTTTACGGATCATAAGTTGTTGAAGTATCTGTTCTCCCAAAAGGATTTGAATCTTCGGCAGCAACGATGGCTTGAGTTTTTAGCATCATATGATTTTGGTATAGCCTATACTCCGGGAAAAGGTAACGCAGTGGCAGATGCGTTAAGTCGAAGACATGCAGGATTGGGAGCCATGTTTTCGGAATGGAAGAGCCTTGAGTATTTGGCTGGATTGGACTTCAGGCCTAGATGTGAATTGGAACCTGAGATGTTGGCAAACTTATCGATAAGACCTACTCTTGTGGAAAGGATTGGCGAGAGCCAAAAGCAAGATGATAAGCTTGTCAAGGTTATCCGTGATTTGGAATCTGGATTGAACCCAGAAAAGGATAAAGGATTCGAAGTCGATCAAGAGGGTTGGCTTCGGAAGCAAAGACGATTAGTTGTTCCTGATATAGATGGGTTGAGAGATGAAGTTCTGAGGGAAAGTCATCACTCGAAGTTGACGATTCATCCAGGTGGAAATAAGATGTATCGGGATATGAAGAGAACCTATTATTGGGAAGGTATGAAGAAGGATGTTGGAAATTTTATTTCCAAGTGTATGAACTGCCAATTGGTAAAAGCTGAGCAGAAAAAGCCCAGTGGATTGCTTCAGCCATTAGAGGTTCCTACATGGAAGTGGGAGCAGATATCGATGGATTTTATCGATGGTCTACCTAGAACCAGGGCAGGGAATGAAGGTATTTGGGTCATTGTAGATCGTTTGACTAAGAGTGCAAGATTCATTCCTGTTCGGTCAACTAGGACTGCATCGAAACTGGCTAAGTTGTATGTTAAGTGGTTAGTTCGATTCCATGGTATTCCGAAGAGTATAGTGAGCGATCGAGACCCATTGTTCACTTGTGGATTTTGGAGGAGCTTCCAAGAAGTTTTGGGAACCGAGTTGTGTTTGAGTACAGCTTATCACCCTCAAACAGATGGTCAGACTGAGAGAGTCAACCGAGTTTTAGAAGATCTCCTGAGAGCATGTGTTTTGGATTTCGGAGGATCATGGGAAGATCACCTTCATTTGGTGGAATTTGCATATAATAACAGTTACCAGTCAAGTATTGGTATGGCACCGTATGAAGCATTGTATTGAAGACCGTGTAACTCTCCGACATGTTGGTTAGAAACTGGAGAAAAGTTGATACTTGGGCCAGAAATGATTCGACAGACTACGGATTGTATAGAGATCATTCGGAGACGAATGAAGGCAGCCCAAGATCGTCAGAAAAGTTATGCCAATAATTGTCATAAGGATTTGGAATTCGACGTAGGTGATATGGTTTTTGTGAAGATTTCTCCTCTAAAGAATGTTATTAGATTCGGGAAGAAAGGGAAATTGACTCCGAGATTTGTTGGACCATTCCCGATCATCGAGCGAATTGGAAAGCTCGCTTATAGATTGGAGTTACCGGAAAAGATGGCGGGTGTGCACAATGTTTTTCATGTATCTTATCTACGGAAGTATGTGCATGACTCGAATACGGTGGTTTCTTCTGATAGCTGTGAAGATTTAGAAGTTGATCCAGTTGTTACGAGACCTCGTAAGCCGCTTCGTGTTGTTGAAACCGACACGAAACAGCTTAGGAGGAAGATGATTACGTTGCTCAAGGTACAATGGAGTGATGATGTTGACGACTGTACATGGGAGGAGGAAGAGAGGATGAAGGCAGCTCATCCTGAACTCTTCGAGGTATGGCCCTAAGGTGTCGTGACATCTCACAAATTTGTAGCTTGTTCTAAGTCTTAGAATTCTGCATGCTATGCTAGTAATTGGATGCATGGTTTGTTGATTGCTATGGATGGTAGGCATGCGGAATAACTTTTTTTGCTCTTGTTTGTTTGGAATTTCGGGGGTGAAATTCCTAAGGGGGAGAGAATGTAACGACCCGTATTTTACGTGTCGACATATCGTAAAATAGTTACCATCAAGTCGTGTGAATGCTAGATCGAGTGGAGCGACTTATGGGAGTCAACGACTTAGTGCTTAAGTCGTATGGAGGTTAACTCGTGTAGAGGCTTAGGTTGTAGGGTAGCATAAGTTGTTCGGAGTTGGGTCGTGTACGAGTTACGACTTAGTGGCAGGTCGTGGCTTCTTTGAGTCTCTGTGTTGGGATGAGTCGTGTGGCCGAGTTAAAGTAGTCGGCCGACTTAAGAATTGACGACTCATAGGGTTAGAACGACCTAAGAGTCAGCGGGTTAGTGGAGTTAGCGGCTTAGGGGCTGGAACGAGTTAACGAGTTAAGGAATAAATCGTTAACGAGCTAGTGAGTTACTGGGGTTTTAAGTCGTAAACGACTTATAGGAACAGACGACCTATAGGAGTTAGTGACCGCAGGCTTAAGTCATACACGACTTATGGTGATAGGATGTGTAGTTAAATTGTGGACGGGTTATGGTATAAGTCGTAGGTCGTTGGGATGCTGTGATGGTGTTTAGGTCGTGAAATACTGCTACGTGTTAGGTCGTGTATGCTGTAAGTCGTATACGAGTTAAGGATAGGATGGCAGTGTGCTTGAGTCGTGAGTCGCGCGCATGTGTTGAGCCACGTTTGAGTTAAGTCGTAAGTCGTTAGGCCGTGGTAGTTAGGTCGTTGAGTCGGCAGTGTAGATAAGTCGTGGGTCGTAGAGTGTTGAGCCGTGTTGTGTTAAGCCGTATGGTGGCTTGAGTCGTGAGTCGTGGACGACTCATAGGGGCGGACGACTTATGGGGGTTCCAGCTTATAAATAGAGGGGTTTGGCTCACTTTTTGGCACCGGATTTTGAAGCGACGAAGTGCTGTCATTTTGAGAGCTCGACTACAACACTTCTTCACTTCTTTTCTCCACTCTAATCTAGTGATTCCATCCATCCAAGATTGAAGATCAAATCGAAGATCCAAGAGCCAAAGTTGAAGATCTTTATCCATTGAAGTGAGATTTCATCGATTGAAGCGAGATTTTGCCGGATCAAGCTTTGTTCTTTGCTGTCCAGATCTGAAGTTAGTTGATTTTGAGGTGTTTAGGTGATTCGGTGAGTGGTAGTTATCTCTCACACGGACCCAAGGGAGTATATTGGATTGGTGGCTTGTTTACGTGTTAAAGATAGTGATTTCTTGCATTTTCCTAAAGTCTGCATGTAGATCTATCATCTATGAAGTTTTGATACCTATTTTGCTACATGATTACTTGTATAAGTTCATTCATCAAGTTATAGAGACTTTTGCCTTTGATTCATACTTGTTAGATTTGGACAAGTTAATTACCAAATTACCATTATTGATGTAATTGCTTATTAGATCTTGTTGAATATTTGATTGCTTGGATTAATGATTGATTTATGATTAATTTAATTGTTTCAAATTGGCTAGTAGTTGATTTGGACAAGTTGATCGAAGATGATTCAAAAGCTAAGTGGAAAGGCTTTTGAATAGTGGAAGCTGCTTGTGGCATATGAAGCGGATGTGGAAGCTCATATGGATAGATTTGATGATGATGGACTTTGCCATGATGCGATGAGGCAAACCATGATGTTGAGATGGGACTTTGCTATGATGCGATGAAGCGAAGTATGATGTGATGTAGTCTTGGCGTAATCCAGGCAGGGATCATTCCAAGCATGTTGATAACTCGAGGGATGGTTCGAGTTGGTTGATAATGGATTGCTCGAGAGGTAGCTTGGGCTAGTATGAGAATAGTCGTCAAGGAGGATGACTAGGAGGCTTGGATCTCATCGTTGTTGAAGGTTCTAGTAAACTCAAAGCAAGAGTACATGGGGCGCCCAAACGACTATAGGTAGGTGGTCGGGACACCCAAAAGACTACAGGAAGGTGGTCGAGTACTCTGGGCAGAGTAGGTAAGTCCTAAGCACGGGTCACGATGACCTGCAGAGTTTATCTAGAACCGGGGTTACCATTAGCCCTTGACAGGCGGTCATTCAATTAACGGTGAAATCGAGGCAATGATAACAGTGATAGCCAAAGTCATGAATGTTTGGTTGTATCATCATTCGGACTCAAGAGCGGTGTTTTCTGGGTGCTTATCTGATCTTGGTTTAGGCCTTGGGGGTTTGTGCTTGGAAAACATCGACCTTGACTCGAGTGATAATTACTTTACTTAAATTGTCTGTTTTGCTATGCTTGTTATGCTTAGTGGGTCTAGGGGCTATCACTGTAGAATAAGGTGGAGTGGGATGGTTGAGTTCCTATTCCTTTTATCCTTTATGCTCTTTTGGTATGTTTGATAGTTAATTTACTGCTCACTAAGACTGTTGTCTGACTCAAGGTTTTATGTTCAACTCTTATTACCTTGGGCTGTTCATCCATGTTGGGATGGGCAGACTAGGTAGCAGGTGACAGGTGGTGATCTTGGCTACCAACGCTATTGATGACGAAGACGAGCTGGAGGCTAGCATATTAGTTTTCTTACTATATGTACTGGATATTCTGCTGCTTGTATATGTTTCGAGTGTTATGTAGTGAGGCTTGATGTATTGATTGTTCAGATGTTTGTATCAAACCTTTATGAAGTCTATATGATGATATTCTGTTATGAGCTTCACTATATACATATATTTCTCTATTGTATTTTGTCCATGCGCTGTGAGTTGTACGATAGAGTTTCTGTTTTATCTTACCCTGACTATCGTCCATGGTTGCCTGGCACACCTTTCAGCGCACCATTCCCTTGTTTTGTGCGGGAGTCATGGGCGGTCGTCACAGTGGCGGTTCGGTTAACCGGTCTTCGGTTAATTATGGCAATGGTTAACCGACCGAGCCGATCAAAATTAACCGCGGTTAACCGATTTATTTAATCGGTTAACCGATTAACATGAACGGTTAATCGTTTATGTTAAATGGTTATAAAACTACAACATATACACACACTAATAAATGTAGTTTCAAACTTCAATAATTCTGTTCATACGTTAGTAATACTTAATACTTTTATGCATGCATTAATACCTGATGCAATACATTACAAGCATCATTAGTTCGTACATTACAAGATTACAATTCATACTTCATACTTCAGTCCTTAGTTCATACTTTAGTCCTTAGTTTATACATTACAACTTACAAGCATCATTAAATATTCTTAATTACTACATTACATTAGTAATTCAGTCCAATTTCAACAAATAGATAATTTAGTAATTCATTACATTAGTAATTCAGTCCAATATATGGTCGGTCGGTTAACCATGGTTAACCGATTGAGCAAATTTCATTAACCGTTAACCGAACCGAAAATGTTCGGTTATGGTCGGTCGGTTAACCATTATGTCGGTTAACCGAATTTATCGGTTAAGTCGGTTCGGTTGATGTTGGTTAAGTCGGTTTAGTCGGTTAAGTCGGTTAAATGTCCACCCCGATCTACAACATAGAATACTAGACTCAAATAATATACCATGACAATTATATAATCTCAACTATATAAAGTCCAAATGGCTAAATGAGATATACTAGAAGTCCAAATAGTATATCTCCCCAGCTAGCCCAATCATCCAAAAGTCTACCTATAACCTGAAAAGTTTCGGCCTGACACGAGCAAAATAACACTCGGGTCAGACTATCTCTAAATATCAAAAGAGTGAGATACTGAATATATGACTTAACTATATAAAAATAAGTCATATCAATTAAGTATGCTCAAATAATATATATATATATATATATATATATATATATATATGCACGTTAACAAAATTTATGATTTAATCATAAGTCATATCGAATAAACATGCCCTAGCACCACATATATGCCAAATTCAATTTAACAATAATAAGGCATATTAAATCAATATATACAAGAATCAAAATATGATTTAACGATCCAAATAAGTCATAACAAAAATATGCCCAAAAGAATAATCATTGAAATAAGGCTATAAGATGAATCACCATTTCACAAATTCATATCAAGTCTCCAATGGACTATCCTCTAAAATATGGTGATAATCAGTTCAAAATTCTTCAGAGCCAAAACAAAAGGATACTAAATATCTATGCCAAAATCTCTGAAGAAATAATCATCAATAATGAACTAATTATGGTAGTCATCTATCAGTTTAGTACAATGAGACGAAATCTAACGAAAGAGACCCGCTACATAGAAAGGAAGCCTTTCGAAAGAGACTGCAGATTAGAGACAGCGCTCAAAGAAAAGAACAGCTATGTGATTTAATTAAGAAGATTTAGTGTGTTAAATCATTAATTTAACTTAAGGATTAAGTTAAATTTTAGATTAATGATAATTTAATTCAAGTTATTAAGTAAGATTTTAAAAAAAAAAAAAGTTAATTAAGATGAATAACTTATCTTTTAATTAATTAAAGTTTGGATGATTTAGATTAATTGATTAATTAAAGATTAATTAACGTAGGTAATTAAAGATTAATTAATTTTAGGATAATTAATAAGTGTGAATAATTAAAGATTGATTAAGATTAATTAATCAATGTAATTAATAAAGTTAATTAATAAAAGTAATTAAAGAAAATTATTTAATATCATTAATTAAAGAGAGTAATTAATGAGAAAGTGTGATTTATTTAACAGTAATTACTTAATGAAAGTAATTGAGGATTAATTACTTAGTGTAATTAGTTAAGTAAGGATTAATTAAGAAAATTTATTAAGGGATTAGATAATTAATGAGTTTGATTAATTAAAGGATAATTTCTTAATGTAATTAATTGGGGATTTATTACTGAATATAATTAATGTAGAAAGTAATTAGCGGATGGTAAGTAATTAAAGGAAATAACTTAATGAAAGCAATTAAGGATTAATGACTTGGTGTAATAAATTAAGAATTATTAATTAGATAATTAAAGATAATTAATAATTAGTGATTAATTAATTAATTAAAGTAATTAAGGATTAATTACTTGGTGTAATTAATTGATTGACTAAGGAAACTAATCAATTAATTAAGGGAAAGTTGATCAATGAAGTGATCATAAGATAATCAATTTGAGGATCAATTGTGTAATTAATTGAGAGTTAATTACTTATTGAAATAAAAGGATAATTAATCAAAGGTGATTAATTAAGATGGATAATTAAAGGATGATTAATTAATTTATTTATAATTAATCAATATTAAATGAAGATCTAAGTGATTTAATTAGTGATAAATTAAACTAATATTGGAAATGATCCATTTTTTTATATGAGTGATTAAATAATGATTAAATACCTTGAATTGATTGATATCTCTGATATGAAATGTTTTGTGATATGGTATGATTATATTGAACATGATAATGTGATTATCTATTGATGATAAATTGTTGTGTCAAAAGTGGCATCTTTTATTTAAAGTTGAATTGTATTTTACTTAAATGACTTGGGTTAAGATGGTATAAAATGCGAAAAGACCAGAGTCGGGTATTAGAAAATAACCGAAACCACTTCGATTCTTTATTGGTCCATATGTGAAATCAATAGGCTGATATGGAATGATTTACGTGAATTGGATCATTTAATCTAAGCTTTGGCACTTAGAATTGATATGTGTGATGTCTATAACATCTCGTGAAGTTGTAAATTGTTATAAGTACCCCGAGTTATATATATGTTATATGCTCTTGTAATTCATGCTAGTTGGGTTTACTCACGTTGGTTTCCAGCCTGACCCGGGTGTTACTTTGATGTAATGCTCGGGTCAGACCGAGTATTACAGATTTTCAGGTAAGGACGTTCTGGAGCTCGGGAGGCGAGTTGGATGGCAGGAACGTATGTAGAATTTTCCACTGTGTTTATTTGTAGCTTATCTTGAGCATGTTGAATTAAACTGCTTTGTGTTGTGTAATTATTGTAACTCTGATATATTAAAGTGTAATTTGACCAGTATAGTTTTCCTTTGTGTAACTGCTATTTATTTAATATTATATATTGATCCGCTGGGAATGTGAGAATCTGTGTTTTGGTGTTTCTGTTTTTTTCTTTTCTTCCATCTCTTTCTTTTTTTCCATAACTATCTGGAGTATTCGGGATCGAAAATTCTGGGTCGTTACATTTGGTATCAGAGCAAAATGTTAAGCGAGAACCTTGGCTCTGGTGGGTGTACTCATTAAGGATAGGGTCAATAGTACCCTAGGATGAGTTGAGTGTGTGTGTGTGTGTATATATATATATGAGAGAGTGTATTTGTTATTTTCTTATATAAAGATTTTAAATGATTTTATATAAGAATATATTTTGATATATAAAGCAATATCTCTTTCTAATAAATATTAAGGTAATTGGTTGTTAAATTATTGAAATTAAATTTAGTGGTAATAGAAATACAACCAAGTTGAAATTAAATTAAAGATAAGTTTGAAATGGATTCAAACTGAGATTAAATCTTGAAATTGGGGAAGAATTTCAAAATAAGATGAATTAGAATTGGTTTCAAACTGGAGAAATAGAATGGTTATTGTGTTTAATAATGGGATGATTGTTTTCCAATAAACAATAAAATGTTTTAAGGAAATAACCATTGATGAGAATAACTTGTAAATTAGAAAGGATGTAAATTAAAGTGGGTTTCAAACTGTGAAGATCTGAATTCTAAATTTAAACATTTGAAAAAAAAAATTCAAAATGTTAAAGGAAATAATATTATTCAAACTATTTTGAATGTAATCTTAATTTAGAATAAGAAGTTGTTTGTAAACTTTAAAAAAATTTGTTTTGAATTAAAAACAAAGGTGGTTTAAAATTTAAAAGTAACCAAGTGTGTAAAGTAAATAAACTCTAAGGTTGAGTTTTGAATTTTCCTTGGAATGTGATAAGAAGCCCAAAGTGAAGTAGGTTTTAAACTTAAGTGAGAAGGATATTAATCTGAAGTTTAAGATATGAATGGGAATTCAAATTGTATAAATTTGACTGGATTAAGTGAATTGAGTTTAACTTTGGAAAGGTTAAATAAGTTGGAATGATCAACCTGATTTGAAAATTTCAAAATAAAATTAAGATTTAACTTGGGAAGTTGAATGGTTGATTTGAATTAGGAAATTTGAGTGATCTCAAAATGGGTTTGAGATTCGAAAATTGGAAATGGATGGATGTTTTAAAATAATTTGAATGATACCATCCTGTTGTTATCAATAATCTTTGAACTGTAAATTTGATTTGTTTAAAGAAATAGGGTGTGGTAATATATCCATTATTAAGGTAAAATGGAATCATTTTGGACATAAGATTTGAATATTTAAGATAAAACTTCAAAGGTTTGATTTCAAAATTGAAATTTGATGATAAATTGAATTTCAAAGATTTAGTTGTTTAAAAAGGGATTTGAATTATTATTTGAACTATGAAATAGATTGATTAAATCATCCTTTAAAAATTTAACTCGAACTTATATAATTCGGGATGGTTTAAAATTTTAAATTTGAATTGAATTAGTTCAAATTAAATTTGATTTGAATTAATTAGAATTGTGATTGAAGATGAATAAGTTTAAAAATTCAAATGGAGAATCTGAATTGGATTGATTTGAAATTGAAGTGGGTTCAATTTGAAGTTAGTCCAAATTGATTTGAATAATTTGGAATTGTAATTAAAGTTGAATGAGTAAATTCAAATGGAATTTGATTTGAATTTAGAAGAGGAATTGAGGATTAATTCAACTTGAATTTGGGGTTAAGTCAATTTCAATGGAAATTGAAGTTATTTAAATTGGAATTGAGTCAATTTGAATGGAAGTGGAAATTTAAATTGAATTAATTGGAAATGGAGATTGGAAATTAAACAGTTTGTCTCTGGTCTATTTTCAAATAAATTATTTTAATATAAACTGTTTTAAATCTATTTTCCAAACTATTTACTATACAACTTTTCTTTCTAAAAACTCAAGACTATTTTATACTTATTTTACAATTATTTTTGATGCTGCTTAACTATTTTACAATTGTTTTATAAACTAATTATTATTTTCAACTACTAATTACTATTTTATAGCTATTTTGCAATTATTTAAAAATTTCTATAACTATTTAACTATTTTCCAATTATTTACAATTACTGAACTATTTTACAGCTATTTACAAACTATAAATTATTTTTCAACTACTTATCTATTTTAAACTTTTTAAGCTATTTTCTAAATAAACTGGTCGGAGTTCAAACTGTTAATGGTTAAATACCCAATCGAGATAAGAATAGAGGTGATAATCCAAATGGATTGAAGCAATTGTGAGTAAGTGAATGAAAATCAAAGTGAATGTGAATAGAAATGGAATTAATCTGGCTAATAACCAATAAAGATAAATACGTAGGGTGTACGTATGTTATTCTATTCGCATAGTGATTTGATCCAGATTCGAGCACAGAATTTCGAGATAGTTATATCGATCCGAGTTGGGATTTTACCACTCCATTTTCGACGGCGAACCTGGATATGAATTGTTGATTGGTTCTGGATATTCTCTATCATAGTTAGGCTATGCAAGGAGAATAACAGTTTCTGATCAAGAAACCAGATATGAGTCCGCACTAGAAAGTCGGGTGAATGATACTAGTTCGGAAGTGAAATTGTGTGATCGAGTGAGCGATCAGATTGGTATAGCGTACGAACGATATGGGTACATCATACGAATTTGAATGAAATTGATATTGGGAATTTGTGGAGGAGTAATGTGAAATGGTTTTTGAAATGAAAGGTATATTTTGTGAAATATATAATGAAATAAAATGGAAATTGGATATTTCTATGGTAGAAATTTACTTTATGGAAGTAAGTAAGTAACTTTATAGAGTAATTAAATTTGAATATTTGATTTTGAGTAAACAAAGTTAAATATCTTTATTTTATAAAATGAAACTCCCCTTGCTGAATCTATTGCCAGAAGAAAATGGATTTTTGGAAATAATTGAAGTATAAAAGGAGATTTATACAAGTTTGAAATGATCCAAAGTTTTAAAAATTATATATATCTATATATATATATAAAGGATCTTATGAGGAATTTGGAAAAAGGTTTTGGGAACCTTTGGATTTGGAAAGGCTTTTGATTTTGGGTAAAATCAATATTTAAATTTGGAAAGCCTAGTTTGAAATTTATCGATTTTTGGATAATCGATTTTGTGTGAAGGAGTTTTGTATGAAATCATGCTAGGTGTATGATTCGAAAGATACTATATGAGTATAGTATAAAGTGTTTTGATGATGGCTCTGGGGAAAAAGGCGCTCCCTTGAAATGAACTTCTCAGGAGTGCCACCGGGTGGTGCTGCCTTGAGCCCCAAGGGGGGTTCTAAAGTTGATCCTGTGAGGAGTCTGGACAAAACTAGTTCCAGGGGATTATGAGTAGAGTATACCATAGCGAAAGTCGTGTGTGCCGCTGAGAGCCAACAATCTGCGTTTGATTTTATATCGGTGGACTACGACCTATGGTAACATAGCGAAAGTCGTGTGTGCCGCTGAGAGCCAACAGTCTGCGTTTGATTTTATATCGGTGGACTGCGACCTATGGTAACATAGCGAAAGTCGTGTGTGCCGCTGAGAGCCAACAGTCTGCGTTTGATTTTATATCGGTAGACTGAGACCTATGTAGGAGCGGAGAAGTTTCATTTCGACAGCGAAAATCAGAGGCCGTAGAGAGCCTGCAGTTACATGGACTTTTGCTGCGATGACAACGTAACCCTGGAATGTAACTGCGATCTATCGTAGTTTCCATGGCGTAATCGAGAGGCCGCGAAGAGCCTGCAGTTACATGGACTTTTGTTGTGATGGCAACGTAATCCTGGAATGTAACTGCGACCATGGATGGGGGTGATAATTTCCAGAGCATTCTCACCAAAGATTATCCTCTATTTTCAAAAAATGTTTTCTATATTTCAATAAAATTATTTTTCGAGTATTTTCCACTGGGTGTTGAAAGTGGGTCTGCTAAGTACTTATAGACTTTCAGTCGTACGCCTGATCAACGTATGATCGAATCTCTATGAGAACAAGGACGGACTTGTCGAAACATCGATTTATATAAAGTATTTTCATAAAAACTATTTTATAATATTATGTAAATTTTTAAAGTGTTTTAAAAATGATCCAAGAATAATTTATCTGATTTTTATTATTTAATAAATTCTAGCTTCGTTCCTTTTTCGAGGACGAAAAGATTCAAAGGGAGAGGAATGTGATAACCCGGGTTTTTGAACATCAGTTAATTGGATATGAATTTGAATTTAAATTCGAAAATTTGAAAAAGAAATATATCCTACATATATTTGGGTTAAAAATATATTATATATGATTTTTATTTTGGGTATAATTGGTTTTTATTTTATTTTTCTTTAAAAGAATTTTATTTGTATATATTTAGGAAAGTATTTATTAATTAGTACGTAAATATAAAAGCTTTTATTTGACATTTAAGAGGTTAATTAAATTTGCAAATTACAAGTGTTTACATATAAAAATCTTTTAATTACAAGTGGAAGGTGATTAATTTATAAAATGACAAGTGTAAAATGATTAGATTTTGTATTAACATTTGTAAGTAAATTGGCTAGCAAATAATACAAGTGTCATTTTGTCTTTTATTTTCAAAAAAATAATGGAAAAAAAATACTAATAAGTTATATATACACATCTTCCTACTTCGTCACCTCATTTTCTTCACTTAAGAAACAAATATACTAATTTGTAAATACAAACAGGTAAAAAAAAATCAAAATCTGGTAACAACCTGGAATCAAACCAAGTTTCAGCTCTTAATAATCAAGTTAGGTCAAGCGAGAAGATTCAAGATCAATGCAATCCAAAGTAATCTAAGCTCCGGTTTTAAAATGCAAGATAAGATTTCAAATTTCAAATGTATGTTCCCTGTCTTCAAACGCAGGTGAGTAAACTGAACATAAAACATCTTTGGATTTGATGCATGAGATAAATGTTGAAGTGAACTTGTGATGTATGTTTTGAAATATGTATGCATGTTTGTTTTTTTACCTAAATACAACGATATTAATGATAGAAACCTGGGTGCATGAGTGATTCATCTGTGTGTATCTCTGTTCATGTTACAGAGTGTGAATTTGGTTTAAAGATTTCTTATTTTTTTATCCATTCACTATAAGTTTTGGATTCCAAACAAAATAGCTTAGTTTAAACAAGATCTAAGTAAAAAAATATATGTATAAGTATTTAAGTTTGAAAATATGCCTGTATCTTGGAAACTACAGTAGGAATTTCAATAATATGATAAAAATCGAATGTTAAATTTTATTGATTTAAGTATACACTTTGAATCATCCCGGGAAAACATGATTTTTAAAAAGAAAATCATGATTTTTAGATAGTTAATTGTTGAGATATTTGGGGTAAATTGGAAATCGTATTTTTTTCAAATTTTGGCGATCGACGAGGATGTGTGACTGAGGTCGTGACTGAAGCTTGTTCGTGGGCTTAAGCGCATAGGAAAATTGTTTGGAGAAATTTTAGTGAGCCGTGGTGGTCGAGAGGAGCCGGAGTAGGGTTTCAGAGACTGATGCGGGTGTGGTCGGTCTTGAGTAAACCACGGCGACGTGGGAAGGAGTGGGAGGTGCGGACCAGAGGGAGATGAAGGAAGGGATAGTGGCGCTCATTTCGACGAAGTTTGACGATGCACGGTGGCTTGAGGTGTCGGAGCGAGGTGGAATTAGAACAGGGATGGTTCCAGTGGTTTTTGGGTGTAGCTCGAATTTTGCTCGAGGAGTAGATCTGCGATTCTACATGACTGGAAGTAGCGTGGGTGACAAGGATGACCGACGGAATGGGTCGGTAGCAGGTTGAACGGCCGGAGGTGGGTGTACACGTGCACTGTGCTTTTATGTGCAGGTGAAAAAAAAAGAACGGGAAGAAGAAGAAGTGGGATCTGGAAGAGTTTTGCGCGAAGTGATTCGCGGGGTTTCACTTGGTTTGCTCGGTTGGGTCTTCGAGTCTCGAGTAAGTGTTGATCCAAATTTTCGTATAACAGTTTTAAAAAAAAAGAATAGAGAAGAGGAAGCTCGGGAGAGAAATGAGAAACTTGGGTATTTGCTGGAGTAATCCTCGAATTTTCTCGAGTATAATGTTTATGTTTCAAGAGTTTAAAATAACATAGTTAAGT
Organism: Allium cepa; assembly: GCA_030765085.1. Taxonomy (NCBI): domain Eukaryota; kingdom Viridiplantae; phylum Streptophyta; class Magnoliopsida; order Asparagales; family Amaryllidaceae; genus Allium; species Allium cepa. Next base: position 489,715,236 of record CM060931.1, read on the forward strand.
TTTCTATTAATTCACTTAAATCATTATTTAAAAAAAATCGTTTTATTTAAATGTTAATTAAGTTGATTCTTAAAGTTGTTAAAAACTAAATTAATAATGTGATTTAATTAAGAAGATTTAATGTGTTAAATCGTTAATTTAACTTAAGGATTAAGTTAAATTTTAGATTAATGATAATTTAATTCAAGTTATTAAGTAAGATTTTTTAAAAAAAATAAGAAGTTAATTAAGATGAATAACTTATCTTTTAATTAATTAAAGTTTGGATGATTTAGATTAATTGATTAATTAAAGATTAATTAACGTAGGTAATTAAAGATTAATTAATTTTAGGATAATTAATAAGTGTGAATAATTAAAGATTGATTAAGATTAATTAATCAATGTAATTAATAAAGTTAATTAATAAAAGTAATTAAAGAAAATTATTTAATATCATTAATTAAAGAGAGTAATTAATGAGAAAGTATGATTTATTTAACAGTAATTACTTAATGAAAGTAATTGAGGATTAATTACTTAGTGTAATTAGTTAAGTAAGGATTAATTAAGAAAATTTATTAAGGGATTAGATAATTAATGAGTTTGATTAATTAAAGGATAATTTCTTAATGTAATTAATTGGGGATTTATTACTGAATATAATTAATGTAGAAAGTAATTAGTGGATGGTAAGTAATTAAAGGAAATTACTTAATGAAAGCAATTAAGGATTAATGACTTGGTGTAATAAATTGAGAATTATTAATTAGATAATTAAAGATAATTAATAATTAGTGGTTAATTAATTTAGTAATTAATTAATAATTAGTTATTAATTAATTAAAGTAATTAAGGATTAATTACTTAGTGTAATTAATTGATTGACTAAGGAAACTAATCAATTAATTAAGGGAAAGTTGGTCAATGAAGTAATCATAAGATAATCAATTTGAGGATCAATTGTGTAATTAATTGAGAGTTAATTACTTATTGAAATAAAAGGATAATTAATCAAAGGTGATTAATTAAGATGGATAATTAAAGGATGATTAATTTATTTATTTATAATTAATCAATATTATATAAAAATCTAAGTGATTTAATTAGTGATAAATTAAATTAATATTGGAAATGGTCCATTTTTTTATATGAGTGATTAAATAATGATTAAATACCTTGAATTGATTGATATCTCTGATATGAAATGTTTTGTGATATGATATGATTATATTGAACATGATAATGTGATTATCCATTGATGATAAATTGTTGTGTAAAAAGTGACATCTTTTATTTAAAGTTGAATTGTATTTTACTTAAATGACATGGGTTAAGATGGCATAGAATGCGAAAAGACCGGAGTCGGGTATTAGAAAATAACCGAAACCACTTTGATTCTTTATTGATCGATATGTGAAATCAATAGGCTGGTATGTAATGATTTACGTGAATTGGATTATTTAATCTAAGCTTTGGCACTTAGAATTGATATGTGTGATGTCTATAACATCTCGTGAAGTTGTAAATTGTTATAAGTACCCTGGGTTATATATATGTTATATGCTCTTGTAATTCATGCTAGTTGGGTTTACTCACGCTGGTTTCCAACCTGACCCGGGTGTTACTTTGATGTAATGCTCGGGTCAGACCGAGTATTACAGATTTTCACGTAAGGACGTTCTAGAGCTCAGGAGGCGAGCTGGATGGCAGGAACGTATGTAGAATTTTCCGCTGTGTTTATTTGTAGCTTATCTGGGGTATGTTGAATTAAACTGCTCAGTGTTGTGTAATTATTGTAACTCTGATATGTTAAAGTTTAATTTGACCAGTATAGTTTTCCTTTGTGTAACTGCTATTTATTTAATATTATACTTTGATCCGCTACGAATGTGAGAATCTGTGTTTTGGTGTTTCTGTTTTCTTCTTTTCTTCTATCTCTTTCTTCTTCTTTTTTATAACTATCTGGAGTTTTCGGGATCGAAAATTCCGGGTCGTTACACTGTCACTCCAGTAATTACGAGAATTTAGCTAACTGTCCCATACTAGAAAGTAAATTCAAGTATTTACTAAAATCTAGTAATTTCCTCTCATACTCAATTTAACAAATTATAATAATAACCGAAAGAATTGTACAAAACGCCCCATACCACCCGACAATTCAATCGTTTATTAAAATTCTTTGTTTCATAGAAAAGCATGAAATTTAATAAAAACACAAGTGAAATCATTAATTGTTCGTAATCAATGTTTCCAAAAGTTATTTAAGAAATACCAAAATGGTATATAATTAGCCAAACGCTAAACACAGTTAAATCCAATAAGAGGTTATAGTTTGAAAGAAAGTAATACAAATTTTATTATATAAGAATGATTTCTTAGTTGCTTTATCTATAGTTTATTTCACATTTATCACTTTTAAAATTCAACAACTCATATATATATATATATATATATATATAAGAAAAGTAAAGAGCCATAAAGTTTTAAGTCCAAAAATAAAATTATTTTATTAGTTCTTTAAATCAAAACAATATTTAAATAATTGATAATTCCCTTTATTTCAAATCTATATAGATATATATATATATATATATATATATATATATTTATAACATTACTTCATAACACCTTAAAACCAAAAATTATTTGCAAATTTAAAAGTCTTAGTTAAATTTATTTTGAAACTAAGCTTTACTTTTCATAAAGTATTTATCAACTTTAAAATCTTAACGTGGATTTTTTTAAAACAAAGCTTTATGCATAAAAATAAATATAGTTTTTTTAAAAAAACATTAAAGGGAATTGCAACACATAACAACGAAATTTCTGCTTATTATCAAAAGATAACATAATCAATAATAGATTAAAGAACTAACAAATCAAAGCAATCAACAAAGAAAGTAAAATGTCATAAGAAACTAGGCTTACTGCGCAGTTGAACAACCCTAGTCGACCTCCATGATGTTCAGTCGACTGATCGCTATTCCATTTCCTAAGTACTAATTTTAAGTCTCATGGACATGTTACATACTACACACAATAGGGTCAGGTTCAAATTCATCAATGTTGTTGTCAATACAAGTAGATAAACAAAATAAACATGATATGTTTCAAGAATTGTATATTACTGTTAATTATCAATCTACAGTGACTTTCTATTATCTTTCAGATTTAACATATATGTTTCGTAATGAAACAAGTTATAAAGCAAGCAAGTATATCTGAATCAACACAACAAACAATCATTATAAGGCCTTATAAAGAAAACAAGCTACTTTATATCACTTGCAAAGCATGTCTGCTACTGTAATTTTTTTCTTATATTTTTCATTCTAAAGCAAAACATGCTTATGTATATTGAGATAGCTTTTGTGCGAACGACACACAATATGCGAATGAAATTAGATAGAGATTTTGAGTTCAACAACTCACCTCAACCATGCTTGAACTTCCCCAAAATCACCTAGACCAACTCGAGGAGCTCCCAATTCCAGGTCTGATGCGGTGAACATCTCTAATTCCTCTACCACGATCATATACATTTACGCGCACCCCTTGATTATGTCAGACCATGCCTTCGGCCATTAACGTGCGCACAGGCACCTAGGTCTTGGCCCTCATCGCGCTCAGCCTGTACACCATGCCCCAGCCTTGTGTCGCCGCCTCCACTTTCCGCTCACGTCGTCACTGCTGATTGTTGCAAGCGGCAGCTCTTCCTTGTGTTTTTTTCTCTTCTGTTTTGGTTTCCTATTTACGTTTTGTTTTGGGGGAAATAAAAAGGATAGGGCTAAGAAGAGGATGACGATGGATTAAAGAAAGACAAAGGATAAAGTTATTTGGATAATGGTCTTCATAGTGTTTAATTCAAAGGCCTATAAAATAAATAAAAATCAATGTTATTTTAACCTTATAAAGTTAACATCTCGATTTAATTTTAAAATGATTTGCATTATATTTTACGAGATATATGTATTTCGATAACAACACAGTTTCGTTCAATCCAATTTCACTCTACTTTAATCACTACAAGGGGAATCACATTTTCCGACGGCCGAAAACCGTCGGCGGCCGTTGGAAGCCGTCGGCCGCCGTCGAAAATTACTGCGTCGGAGAGCAGTATTTCTGACGGCTTACGATGGAAGCTGTCGCACATGACTCCGACGGTTTTCGACGGATTCCGAGGGATGTCGGAATCCGTCGGAAATAGTATGCTACAGGCCGCCGAGAGCCGTCGGAAGCCGTCGGAAATTTTGACCTGTAAGCCGTCGGAAATCTGCTGTTTTTTTTTAAATTCGCTGCAAATATAGTTTTCCAAACACTATGGTATCAATACTGCACAATCCAACATACAATAATCCAACCAAATATCCAAACTCAAACTACAAAATATTCAATAAACACACAAATAAATAAAATTACATCAAAAAAATACAAAATATACATAACCATTTGAACATTAACATTAATCCTAACAATAACTGTTCTACCATGTTGTTAATACACAAATTCATCAATATTCTCATACACGTCCTCATACAACTACAGAACCAAGTGTATCAAACATAATTATACATAAATCAACAATTACCTACGCCATCTACCCAATCATTCTAAACTAAAACAAAACATACCTGAATGAACGAACGAACAAGCAAGCAAATAATGAATCAATCTCCTACAGATCCAGAGCCAGCCGAAGAAGGGAAGCGGCCGCCAAATTGCTGCATGTACTCTAACAACTGTGCGGTCTGCATGTCCTGTTGGCGGTTCTGCTCCTCCAATTGGGACACTCTAGTCCACAATTCTTCTATATCCGCCAGATCGCTCTGAGGTCTACTCCGTCGTTCCCTACTCTGACTACTGGCCTACAATAATTGAAAAATGAATAAAATCCAAGTTTATTGTTTTGAAAAGGTCAAAATATCATATTTGAAGTATTTCAAAAAAAGTAAATTATTTACCGCTAGATTGCCAAATCCGTATCGTCGACCATGCTCTGCTGGATGCATAACGGACTCAAAAATAACTTCCTCCTCATCGGTCGTCAGCTGATCTCGACCCGTATCAGCAAGGAGTTTCTACCGCTGCTCCATACACATCTCCTGCATTAACAAATTAATAATATCATATCTTATTTCATCATAGTTTAACAATTAAAACAATTACTAGTACTGAATAAAATGAAATATGCTTACATGGTTTTGCTGGATTTATCGTCCTGCCATGTATAAGAAACAGTCCCGTCTGGATTAACATGCTCGACATCATGCGTATGGGTGAAAACGTCCATATAGCTGACAGGACCATGTACCTCGGCTTCCTGAAGTTGATTGTTACATATAATTATTATACATTTAAAATCATATAGCATAAACTATTTACATTTATTATGCAGTAAATTTACCAACTCCTGCCGATACTGCTGAAACGACTTCGATCCTCCGCGATGAGTGACAGGATTCTTATTTCTATTTGCAGAGTTTCTATCCGACTCTGCCTATACATTCAAAATTTGATACATTATTTTTCGATCACGTCAAATTAATAATTCAAAAAAAAATAGTATGCTTGCCTTTGCCTCGTCCGTCTCTCAGTATCTCAACCAACCTTGCCACACGCTCTCTCCCATCCACCGTGGTTTCTTACCAGATTTCTTAATCTCAAATATCATGTCCCTATAGTTCTTGCGCATCTTCTTCATGCAGTATGCTCGTGCCAGCATCAGATCGTCTGCCTGGATGTCTATCTCAGCCTGTGTTAAAAAAAAAACGAAGCTTCTTCTTCGATGTAAGATTTGCATATCGAACCTTCAACCCGTGCTTTTTGCCTCACTTTTTTGTTCAGATGACTCAAATATCTATGCAAAACTAATTTATATTAACTTCATCTTTCAAATGCAACTAAATTACGTTATAACATATTACATACCTCTCAAATGGATACATCCATCCATATTGGACAGGACCTCGAAGTCGTGCTTCAGATGGGAGATGAACAGGTAAATGTTACAATTAAAAAACCTGGCGGAAATATTTTCTCTAATGTGCAAAGCAATATAGGATTGTCCACTTCAAGTTTACGTAAACGTTGCACTTTTAAAGTAGTCGAACAAAACTCTTTGTAAAACATACCAAGCTCCGTTACTACCTTCCAAACTTTTAACGGCAGTAGTTCTTTGAACATTATGGGAAATAAACTTTTCATCATTATGTGACAGTCGTGACTTTTCATTCCGCTCAATCTACCATTTTTAAAGTCAACACATCTACGAAGATTTGATGATATCCCATCAGGAAATCTTAACCCTTCCACCCATTTTAACACAGCTTTAACTTGATTATTATCTAATTCGTAACATGCTTTGGGTTTTTTTACTGTCATTTGGTTTCACATGAAGCTCAGGACGTTTGCATAATTCTTCTATATCACGTCTTGATTTCAAATCATCCTTCGCCTTTCCTTTCACATTTAAAATTGTGTTAAAAACATTATCAAATACATTTTTCTCATTGTGCATCACATTTATGTTATGGCGAAGCAGAAGATGTTCCAATACGGCAACTCCCAAAAAATAGTTTGTTTGCACCAGTTATGAACAACTGATTTGCCTTCAATTTCTGTTTGCTCGCCAGTTTCATATATCTTTGGATAGTCCTTAACAAGTTCATATATGTCTTTGCTTGACCATATCGTCGGTGGTTGTCTGGTTTCTACTCTATTAGCTAAAAAGTTTTTCTTGTCTCCTCTGAAGGGATGATTTACATGGAGAAAATATCGATAACAGTCAAACCATGAAATTTTCTTACCATGAGATAAAGAAAACGCTCGTGTTTCATCCATGCAATATGGACATGCTAGACGACCGACAGTACTCCATCCTGAAAGCATTGCATAGGCAGGAAAATCACTTATAGTCCACAACAAAGAAGCAAACATACGAAAAAATTTCTTCTTCAACACATCGTATGTTTCTACTCCTTCGTTCCATGGTATTTTTAACTCCTCAATCGACGGTTGTAAATATACGTCGATTCCTTGTGTCGGATCGTCGGGGCCAGGAACGACAACAGTAAGAAACATATATTGCGTTTTCGTACACATCCATGGAGGTAAATTATACGGTGTGACGATAATGGGCCAGGATGAATATTTAGAACCAAATTGAGAAAATGGAGAAAAACCGTCCGTACATAATCCTAATATAACATTTCGACTCTCCGCTGCAAAATTTGGATACGTTTTATCGAAATGCTTCCATGCTTCTCCATCGGCCGGATGTGTCAACGTACCCTCTTCCTCCGTTCTCACGCTCTGTCATCTCATATTAGATGCAGTTACAGAAGATGCATATAATCTCTAAAGTCTTGGAGTTATGGGTAAGTAGTGCATACGCTTGTATGGAACTTTCTTCCCCTTCTTTTTTCTTAGTTTGTATCTCTCCTGCTTACAAACTTTACAATTTCTAAGGTTTGTGTCTTCTTTCCAAAACAACATGCAGCCTTTTAAACATGTATCTATTTTATGATATGGTAAATCAAAAGCCGACATAAGTTTTTTAACTTCGTAGTGATTTTCACACATTAGATTATCGGGCGGCATATGTCTTTTTGCAGCTTGTACAACAGCCGTAAACCCAGCTTCAGTGATGTTGTATTTTGACTTCATTGAAATGTATTCTGCGATTACTGACAGTTGAGCGCCGCTTTTACAACCATCCCAAATATGTTTCTTAGCAGCATCTAGTAAATCATAAAAAAAAATTGCTTCAATATTTGGTTCTTCAACATTTCCATCGTCGTCGTCAACTTCAGCCATATGAAATATTGATCGTGCTGCATCTTTGATCATATTTTCTATACGGGTCGTTGAAACTATTTCGTTAACGACACTTTCAGACTCTATAGAAGTATTTGCTACGACTTCTCCATGCCGATCCCAAACATAATACTCGGGTGCGAAACCATGTTGGCACAAATGAACTTTCACAATATCTGGTAACAAATACTTCAAATGTCTACACCTACTACACGGACAACGAATTTCTGGATCGTTTCCGTTATTACTTAAAGCGAATTCAACAAACACGTTTATACCATTATAAAAATCTTCTTTTATTGAGCTCCTCGGTCCTTTTCTTTGGTACATCCATCTCCTCCGATCAACAAAATAATCAATCATTTTTCCTATTTGACAAAATGAGAAGTTCAAAATTTAATATTTATTTTGAATAATACAAATTCGAAAAGATTATTTTCATGGTCGTATAATATTTTGAATTTAAAGAACAGCTTCACAAATTTAAAAAAATTTCAAATAGGGCACATTTTATTTTTTAACGTATCGATTTAAAAATATATATAATTTTTTTCATTGGTCAAGCATCCTACTTCCCATTACAAACACAGTAAGTATTTACATTTCGTATATTACTTTGTCTCAAACGATTCAATAAAATTTCGGCAGCATTTCCCATTTGTTCCCTACATTGTATACAAATGCGTGTACGCAGGAAACAAAAAAGAAAAGTTAGGCCGAAATTTTATGAACCGTTTAAGACGAAGTAGTATACAAAATGTAAATGCTTATTGTGTTCATAACTTATCCAATACAGGGACAAATCCGAAAACATTGTACCAAATGAATATAAATGGTCGTTTTTCGAAAATAACGACTATTTATACAACGATCATGTACAACACTCATCAGACGGGGCCAAAAACTCTCTAAGGGACATTTGTCAGTTACATGCGCGCATTTTACGAAAAAATACAGTTTTACTCACTGTTCACATTTACAAAAATATATATTAATTTAACACATTTATTCGACGTATTAAATCAACTTAAGGTTGGTTTAACATTTTTGTCATTTTTCAATACACACAATTATAATTTAGAATAATGCATTTTTTGTTTCATAAGTAAATACGTGCACAATATAATACTCCTAGTTCATTCAGTCATTTTATTTTATTCCAAATAACGTATACAATCGTCGAATCAAGGCATACACAACAATTTACATATACATGAACAATCACAAATTATACATGTTTTTCACAGTTTCACGATAAAAGATGAAATAGGTATACCATGTGATGCTATAAACCGTTATTACGCTATTGGAAACAATTGCAATCACTAATTCGCCCTAATTTATCAATTTATGCAAATCTACAATTAGGGTAAAAATTGAATTTTTCGCAAAAATAAGAGATTATACCTTAGATTAAGAGTAATGGAGTTTGATTAGGCAGCTGTGGAGGATCACGAAGCTACAAATTAGGGATTGGAAGCTTGGAGAAGGGATTTGGGGGTTTTTTATTATAATTTTCGTATGAAAGGAGGAGGAAGAAGAAGGCTCGGCTGCACGTGTAATCGCTAATTTCCGACGGCTTCCGACGGCCGCCGACGGCCCATCGAAAGCCGTCGGAAATAAGCCGTCGGAAGCCGTCGGTCCTAGCTGTCAGTAATTAAGCCTTTTCTAGCAGTGAATTGATTATTAACTATATTGATATATAAAATAAATTTATTCATCTTTGTCGATTTAATGATTTTATTATCAACTAAGACTTCTTTTCATCTATTTCAATTATATACAATTATTTACACTTTGAAATATTTTTATATTTAACAATAACACTTTATTTGGGTCTAAATATATTATCCAAAAAGAAATCTATTATCTAATCCAATGCTATTGTAACAACATCCATTATTAAATAAACTTTACTTGACTAATAATTAGATTTCAAAATAATAATTATCAAAGATCAAATTCAAACGCTTCTATTTAATTAAATTAGTTTAATATTACAACGTAAATACATGGTTGTTACAGACCTCCATCCTTATGAAAATTGCGTTCTCGCAATTTCTTATAGGAAGATGTCAAAAACACATGCAAACATTAATACTCTCTTTTAATTTTACTATTAAGTTCAACTCGATCAAAATCTTAAGTAGTTAATATTGGAATCAAACTTATCGTATGTTATAAATTTAAATAGATTCATTTATTAATTTCCATTTCTTCACATACGAATATTTATCGAAAATTTTATGAAATTTTTTGAAGTGTTAAAATATTTAGAAAATTATGGCAGAATCTCCTTCGTACGGAGAGCCGTTTGCAATTTCACAGCTATAATATATAAAAAATACATCGACCACACGATGGGAAACACAATATATAACAATATTTTTAACACTTTTATATTTAATCCAAAAACATGCCTTTATTTTGCAATTTTAACCAACTTACTTAGCGATTAGGTGCGCATAAGTGAGAAAAAAGAGAGTTTGCGCCATATTCCAATCCATGTAGCCTCCTTGAACCTATGCTTAGCTCAAGTCTCAACCATGCAAGCTGTAACGACTTCAGCACTGTGCCAGTTTAGCAAAGAACATTATAAGTAATATTGTCTTTTAATCGGAAGAATACGGCTGGTTAAGGGAGATCGAATGTGAATATATCTTTATACTAAGACCGACACGTCTTATTTATCTTTTTGAGGATCTGGACTGAAAATTTGACGTATGCAGTATTAATACAAAGTAATAAATACACGATTAAAAATATTCAGAATAGTATATAATATAGATAAATTAGGTTCAGAGTCACAGATTGCAGCGTACTAATATACAACATATTTCATACACTGTATCAGGTACAAAATTACTACTAAATAATATACATGACATAATTACTAAATGTCAATATACAAAATGGTGAAGTAAACTAAAACTGTCAAAATAGTCTACTCCAAAGCTAACTCAAAATCCAAGAGTCAATGAGTCCATGTACTTGTAAAGTCTCGGCCTGATCCGAGTATTAAAATAATAAATGGGCTGGACTATATCTAAATAAAAAGGTGAGGCACTAGCATCATAATTAAATGACTTAAAATAATAAGTCATAATAAAATATGTCATACAAACAATCATAATAAGGCATTTAATTAAATTCCCCACTTTATAAATCCGTAGATGACTTAACTCTAAAATAAGTCATCCCAAAATATGCCTAAAACCCAAAAATCGATAAAAGGCATATCAAACTAATAAATACAGATCTCACAATTTTGACTCAACAATAATCAAATAAGTCATAAATAAAATATGCCCAAAACAAATACTCAAATAAGACATATCTAACAAATCACCATTGCATAAATACATATCAAGTCTCAGTAGACTATCATATCAAAATATGGTGATAACCAATTCAAAATTCCTCATAGCCATAAAGGATAAAAAATATCCATACTAAAAATCTCTGAAGAAAAGATCATCAATAATGAAATAATAATGGTAGTCATCTATCAGTTTAATATAGTGACACACAATCTACCGAAAGAGACCTCCTACATAGAAAGGATGCCTACCGAAAGAGACTGCAGATTAGAAACACCGCTCAAAGAAAAGAGCAACCGTGTACATAATCTATCATATGCAAATTTACGTACCGAAAGAGGTAAACATAGTCCAACTATATAAAACAAAATAAATTGATAGATTGTAGTATCTATAGATTACGATGCATGTAAAATTCTACCTTCCGAAAGAAACAGCCGTATTTACACCATAACAGATCTTCCGAAAGAGATCTGTCTATCCAAATCTAAATATGTATCTATTTTCAAATCGATAAAAAAAATGAGTTCTCTGCTCTCAGGGATCTATCGGTCTAAAATCTCAACACTCTAAGGTAATACAACTTTAAGTGTTAATTACTGTCACTCTAGTGATCACGAAAATTTAACTAACTGTCACACACTAGATAGTAAATTTAGTATTTACTAAAAGCTAGTAATTTTCAGTCAAACTCTATTTAACAAATTATAATAATAAGCGAAAGAATTGTATGAAATGTCTTATACCAATTCGACAATTCAATCGTTTATTAAAATTCTTTGTTTCATAGAAAAGCATGAAATCTCATTAAAATCTCAAATCCATAATAAATAAAATAAAAGAGTTTTAAATTCTTTTTATTTGTTTAAAATAATTGAAAAGTAAAAGAAAATTTCTTCTAAATAAAATTTGAAACTTCTTTATCACTCATTTTGTATAGTGCTCATAATAAAATTTACTTGTTAAAATAATGACAAGTCAAGCTAACTTAGGCTAGAGGCAATTAAAGTGAAATGCATGTACATGCAAAATTCAAAATATATGTATGTATGTGTGTATTTTGTAAAGTTGGTTATTAAACAATGTCAACACACTATATAATAAACGCATGGACAAAGTAGAAAAGCATGTACAGGCACCAGTCAAAGTTCATTTGCAAAGTTATAAAACAAAAGCAGGTTGTTCTTACTTAAGTAAAGTTAGCCTGTAAAAGATGCCAGGCTATAAATGTACAAGGTTATTATTTCAAAAGCAAAATGCGTCAGGTTATATATGTGCAAAGTTAGCTTATGGAATAAAAGAAAGTGTCAGGCTATTAATATATACATAAGCATATATAGATATTGAATAGTTAGGCTATATAACATATGCAAAAGCATGTACAGACACACGTCCTTTAGGTATATAAGAAATGTCAGGCTATTAAATAAATCATGTACAAAGTCAAGCAATATATATGTATAGTTTGGCTCTGTAATGAAATATGTACAAAACAGTGTAAGCCGTCGTTCCATAAGTATCATGTTTCTTCTCCAACATGTGATTGACAATAACAAACAACGCTAAATAAAATAGCAACAGTGGTGAAAAATATTATTTCATTTCTAATGGTGAATTAGAGTGATAAAGGCAAAATAATCTTCGATCACCTTGCATTTCTCATATAGATGGGCTTTAGTATATTCTAGCAAGTGGAGAATGTCTCCAATGCCATTTTAAAATTCACAAAACTAATAAATTTACAATTATCAAATCTCAACATTGTACCTAATATGGTGCTTCATATACACATACATTAAAAAAGAAAATAGTAAAACCAGATCGAAAGAAACCACTTGCACAGTTCGAAAGTTTCCATTTAGAGTGAACTCTCAAACTTATACAAAATTCTTGGTTTTTTCTTATTTTTAATCTGTCTAGTGAAATTATAACATTGAAATTTAGCTATATCATCCAACATTAAGAATTCACATTTTTGAATTTCATGACTGACTATGTGCGTAGCACCGGTTACTCACTAGTAAAAGAAGGAAGAAAAAAACCCTAAAGATAGGAATGTTATGAAATGAAGTCTTGAATAGTTCTGAAAAGCTGTAATTTAAAACTCACTCGACGGTAGGAAAAAACTAAAACCATTCACAATCAGAACTTAGTTTCCACAACAAAGAATGGATTAACCGAAAGCTCATTATCGCATCTTTGTATCCAGCGTCATATTGTTTAAATTTACAAGCATGTTTTACGTACAAATTGTTATGGATCCTAAACTATTGATTTTTGAAACTACCGGGGTCAAGAATTTTTCAATTGTTAAACACTTTGGCAATGATCCACCATTAGCATAAGTTGGCATAGAACCCATTAGCTTTTTTAAAGTAAGATCGTGCATTATCATTGGCCCAAATAGCATTATAATTTCCCATATCCATAATTTGTTATGTATCAAAATATTAAGCTATTTCATGTGCGCTATATGAATAATGTTTTATGTGAAGACTGATGTCCACTAGATTCTTGTGTCTGGTACCCGTTTCTTATATATTATGAGAATACATGTACCCATGAATATGTTTTTCAATATTCTGATGGAACTTGCAAATTGCAATGTATTTAATGGACTATATTAAAATTTACATAGCCATTTACCAAGAATTACGTAAAAAATGTACAAAAAATAATAATATCTGACAGTATGTTATTTTCTGGTGACGTGATCGTGAGCTGAATCAATTTGTAAGGACACTATTTTACCCTTCATCCCCACATTTTTGAAGGTACAAACAACGTCCCATGTAGTCGAACCTTTTTAATCGATTCTGGTATGAAATAATAAGATATTACATCTTTGGTGAAAAATTTACAATCTTCTTCTGTACATTCATCTTATACATTAAGAAACTTGGAGACATTACCTGCATTACTTACATTAAGAAACTTGGAAACAGTGCAAATTTTTAACATGCATTATACATGTAAAATGTAAATTTTGCAATAACAAGTCATTACAGAATTTATTCATTGCCAAAAGTTATTATTCATTGATATAACAAGTTTTATTTAATGATGTCTAGATTGCTTAGAGTCCTTTTACCATACCTTGATATGTTATTCCATGTATAGAAAAGACCATGAGATGGGCATTAAATGAGATTAGATTGATAGATTGCTTGGTTTAAGGGAAGAATGTCAAAGGGAGAGGGGGAGGTACTGCCAAACCTGTCTTGTGCATTTAACTTTGTGTTACAATCTCCTAAAGCCATCCATGGGAAGTTGATGGGTTTTAGGTCGGCTAGAAATTGATTTCTGTTCATTGCAAGATTATGAGCATACACCACAGTGCAAGGAAATGATTGGAGTTGAGTTCATTTTCCAGAATAAACAGAAATCTAGCTTGTTTGCTTTGACGAGGTTCTTGGTTACTTCTAGTTTAGAGATGTCATTAGCACCCCTGATATTCCAACATGATAATTAAAATTCATTTAACATTCCATCAATTTAATAATGTATACAATTTCCAATTTGCCTATTTAAATGATAGATAGAAGAGAAACTACAAGAATAACAGACATTCTTTTTCATTTTCATTCAACAAAATTAAACACCTTAAGTAGTATTTCAGAGTGCAAATCAGAATCGATTTTGTCGGTGCAAACAGGTTGATATTTTTAAAAATTAGAGATACTGTTTTATCTTAAAAGCGGCGACGTGTGTTTTTCAAAGCTGCATTGCACCTTCGAGCAGAACGGCGAAACGTATTCAAGAGAGTGACAACGTACACGATTCGGTCGAAATGGACGTAGCTTGTTCAATAATTTAAGATTGAAGCAAACTAAATTTTTTGAAGGTATTGATGGAAACGTCTTCATGGGCATTTACGAAAGCTGAAAAAGGATAAAACAATCAATCATTGTTTTAAAAATCTCGAATGCAGTTCTCTGCTTCCTTTTTTTTATAACCCACCCAATATCTTCGTCCGCGTTCAGTTAGTCATTATTATGATTTCTCCACCATGCAGTATTGCTAACACAGACATGTGTGACAAGCTTTTTCAGCCGTGGATTGAAACAATTCAACACCGTATCTACCAAAAGTGAAATAGCTCTATCATATTATGAGATTTGAACATTTTTAAGATAAGATGAATGAGGTTTTTCTGCTGCATTTCTTTCAAATTTTTTGCAGGTGATACTTCGACCATATTGAATCGCATATTCCCGTATAGTTCATATATTTTGATTGTGTTATTTGTTATTAATGATATTGTCTGTCCATCCTATCTAATGTAAATTTTCTACTATGAAGTGTAGATAACAGTGCATGTTCAGTTTGATGGTTGGTTGGGAACACATTTTAAGGCAGAATGAATGGGGAAAGTCAAGTTTTGGGTGACTGAATTGAAGCAAGGTTCTATGTTTGATCATATAGACTAATTATGTACAATGTATAACCATTCAATATTTTTGTTTAATAGCGTTTCATAGTAAGCAAAATTCAGATAGATCAAGTTGTGAAATTCAGATATAGCAATCACAATGACTTATAACTAACTTTTCCTTTGTTGAAACAGGGTGTGCTTTCCTGACTTATCCTCTCCCCTTATAGCCGCTCTAAATATAGAAATCACAAAGGTACGTATGGTATGTTTTTAACGTATTACTTTTCATCTACATAGATTTTAGCAATTCATGGTCCTGACATGACTACTTGCAAAAAAATAAATCACAAAAGAAGAACTGAAGATCGAATCTGATTCGCAAGGCAGAGATATTGATTTAGTTATTTTTATCGGTCTGTTTTGAATTCTACCAGGAACAAACTTTTGATGTGACGTTGTGACGTAATTAACTCGTTGATTATTATTCATTATGGATCACATTAAGTATAATTGATAAAAGCTCTTTATAATGCATATAAACGATTAAAGTGCTTTTGTAGAAGGGAAAAAAGATAACCGAATGTTAATGCTTCTATGATATTTCATTTAGTATTTTAGCGTCTATATTTTTAAGATGCAACTTCCACTGTTTTGTATTTGTATAATATATTCACATAAGGTTTAGAATAAGCTATCTACTACCATATATGACTTTTGATAGAATTACGCTCTCATAAAATAGGACTTCTAAGTTTGTAACATTTGTTTTATTAACCAGACATAGTTTTGCTTGTGTGCATGTGTTTGTGTACACTTATGTACACACAAAGGCATTAATGCAAGTTAATAATGAAATTGTCTTGTGTGTGTGTGTGTATATGCATTGTTGCATATAGTAACTGGTTTGACAAATTCTATTCATACACCATTAATTGTTTTATCTACACCATAATTTTTTTTAATAAAATATTAGACAGAACTCCCATATTTAATAAAAATAAAAATCAATAGTAAAGAAATATTTAATAAAGGGAGGAATAAAAGTAGAATTTTCTCATGATACATGAATTTCATATCTTAGAATACTCCAGAAATTTGAGCGAAACATAGCTTAAACATATTTCAAATGTGGATTATTTTTTGAAATTTGGCTTTAATATAAATTACTTTCATTTATTTCAAGAATTATTTGAATTCATCATAAATGTTAGTTGCATTTACATAAGATATTCTTTTGTACCCATGATACTTACATGTTTTGGATTAAAACATTAATAGATTAATGTGTTACATCAGTGAATTTTTTATATACCATGAATGTAATTTGCAACCCACGAAAAAGGGTTTCACGTTAACATTATGAATAGATAAATTTGATATACATTTTACTTCTTTATATTGGCAAATCAGATAATAAAATTGACATATAAGGTCATGTTAGATTTCTTTCAATCTCCTTGGAAAACATGATTTTTTTTTCTATTTAATAGTTTTTTAATGCTTCGCTGTTACATAATGTCGATGACTTATCGTGATAAAATTAATGATGGAGTTTGTCATGGGTAGCCAACTTTAACAGCAATTACTTATCATATGCCAACTTAATCCACAAATTAGCAGTCTATTGTGTATCACATTAAATGTGCTGGATATAAGCTCTTTATAACGGATAGTACACCATAATGGATAGTACACCATTAACGTGCTTTTATAGAAGGAAAAACAATCTTAGCTTCTATAGAAGAAAAAACATAAATGACTGCTAATATTTTCCTGTTATTTCTTTATGTTCAAATCTATTTATGTAAGATGCTGACTCCAATGGTATTTGCATAACTTATGCACATAAGAATTAATATAATCTTTCTACTACCATGTATCACTAATACGAGAGAACAGAAAATTATTGTCAAGCACAAAATTTCACAGCTTTTTAGCCTCAAAGACAGATCAAGGACAGACCTTCAATATTTTATCCTTAAGTACAACTTTCTGTAGGTATCAATTTTTAGTTATTAAAAGCAGTTTTTAGGTATCAGTTTGTAGTTATCGGTAGCAGTTTTAGGTATCAGTTTTTAGCTCGGTAGCAGTTTTGTTGTCCTTATGAATAATTTTGGGAAATGTTTGTCCTTATGAATAATTTTTAGAAGAATGTTTGTCCTTGTGGCAAAAATATTGAGGTCGTGTCGTTGAGGCAAAATATATATAAATCTTTGTCCTTTAAATTAATCCCCCTACGAGAGAAATTAACTCTTACAAAATATTATGGACCACCATCCTAACAAGATAGGACTTCTAAAAAATTTGACCATTGTTAGATCTTTTATTTATCATATTAATGATAATGGTTTTAAAATATGTGTTACATTTAGGTTGTCATCGAAAAACTAATTCTCCTTGGGTCAAAATGTCCAATACCCTAACAGTAAGCTCATTTCTCGAGTAAGTCAAAACTATAGCTGTATTAGAAGCTGGAGAAATATGTGTGTCATGAGAGAGAATATATTCCATCTGTTTTTTGAGAAAAATGTGAGATTCTCTATAATAGAGGAGAGCACACATGTAAATATGTATATATCGCACAAAATAAGGTGTTGCCAACATGTCTGGTAGGTGCTAATCTGAGTACAAGTATCAAAGAAAACTCAAGTACCCCTAAAATGAGCTCCGGCATGTTCACCGCCCATTACACCCCAATCCAAGCTCCCGCATGGCCAACGTCCGATATTAAGGTGTTAGAAGTACCTAAAAAACAATGGAACATCACAAAGCCAATGATACTGGATATCATCTCCATCTAAGAAGGACATCCATGCTGCTGGCTCGGAAGAAATGGAAATGCAAAAGATCTGAAATGGAACTGTGAATGATCTGGAATGGAAATTGCCACTCTATAGACTTGGTAAAACTAGAAGGAGCACCTAGCTGAAAAGTGAATCCTCCAGAAAATAGAATGTCATAATGAAGGTGAAGATGTACTGAGAAGAACCCCTCACTGCAGATAGCAATCATGCCAATGGCAATCCTGTAAACCTACAAAAAGAAATAACACCATATCCAGCCCAAACCTGTATTTGAAAAGAACTAAAGAAAATAGTTAGTACGATAAACATATATGCATATAAATGAAATCTATATACATATATATGTATAAATGAAATAATAGAAAAGATACAAAAGTTAAGCTAGTAGGATAAAATAAAATAAAGATTAGAATAAAGACTAAAAAGAATCCATTATCAAATGAACTTAAAGAACTATAAACTGAAACAAACAAAAACTAAAACAATAACTAAAACAAATCAAAAATTATCCTTATGGACCTTTGATCGAAAGGATATTATGATACACGGTGAAATCATCATTTAAATTCGAAAAAGTATTAATACTACAATTATTAATGTCAAAAGTATTGTTTTTATGTTTAAATAGCTTAATATTATTATTAACCTTATTAAGATATTCTTTAAAAAGATTATTTTTAGCTAATTTATATTTAGGATTAAAGATTCAATTAAAACAAAATGAAGAAAGTATAAAAATCAATTTATTAAAATGACTACTATTATTTTTAAAATTCTCTGATTTCTTTCAAACCAAATATACCAATAAATTATAGTGAATAAAGTGTCAAGTAAAAATCTATTAACCTTTTTGAACTTAAATCTAAAACTATTCCAATAGTAATCACAATCACAAATTTTAGTTGTTAGACTAAAGTTAAAGATTTTGAGGGTATTATTCAAAATGAAATAAGTATCCAAGCAATCATAGTATACATGTTTAATATCTTCAAAATGCAGATTACAAAAATAACATTTATTATCAATTTGCATTTTTTTAAATTCTATAGTATTTAGTTTTCCATGCATAATTAACCACATGTGAATTTTATATTTAGGAGGAGCGTTGGATTTCCAAATAAATTTAAAAGAGCTATGGTTACATCTGAGAAGTTGATAAACCTATAAAAAGAATTAGAAGTGTATTCCTTACTCTTATCTTATTTCCAACTAATATTATCATCATCGTTATCAATATTATATTGATTTAATCTGCCACGAAGCAAAGAAAATTGCCTAAGAGTTGCACCCACTAAAATTTGGTTAAAACTAAAATTCCAAAGAGGGTCATTTTCAAGAGAAAAAGTTTCTGCAACTAAAGCATTCTTAAAATTACAGGTTTCATAAAGCTCTTTAAATTCTATCATAAGAGGGATAACGGAAATCTAACGATCATGTCAAAAAGAAGTACTATTACCCGAATAAACTATTGTATTAGTGCATAGGTTAAAAATGTCATAACATTTTAAAATAGATTTCCAAAAATTAGATACTTTACATATGACTGTAGGAGTAATTTGATATAAATTATCACTACCATTATAGTAATATTTATAAACGGTCTCTTTCCAAATAGGATTATCATTCATAACCATTTACCTAGCAAAGACAAGTTCATACGCAAATTAATGACTCTTAAACCATTATCTTTTTTAGATTTACAAACAGTTTTCCAAATTACTAAACATTTAACACTGTTGTTAGAGTTTTTCCCATTTCATAAGAAGTCCCTTCTTATTTTATCTATTTCATCAATCATGCAATCTGGAAAAAGATGCATAGACATCTAATAGATCGGAAGAGCTGATAAAACAGAGTTTATTAGAACTAATCTACCCGCTCACGATAAAAATCTCATGTTCCAATTAGAAATCCTATTTTTGATTTTATATATGATAATAAATCGATCATCATGCTTAAGTTTAGTAGGTCTTAGTTTTACAATTAAGCATATTAGCAACTAAATTTTCAACTTTTTCAAAATCATTTAATACTAAAACTGAACTTTTATCAAAATTTATTTTTAAACCCGATAGTAGTTCAAAACTATAAAAATCAAACTTAAAAGTAATAATGTGTCTAGGCAAGTGGGAAGAAAAAAGCAAGGTATCATCTGCAAATTGGAGGACAAATATAACGTTACGCGAGAAATTTTGACCAACATTCCCTAAAGATCCACTATCAACCGTTTTTTTAATTATCTTAGTGAAAATATCTACGGTTAAGTTAAATAAAAGAGGTGATAAAAGATCACCTTGCCTTAAACCTCACTTAGATTGAATTTCATTACCTAAAATACTATTACCCATAATACTAGAGTTGCTAGTTCGAAGTAAATTCATGATCCAGCTAATCCATCTACGAGTGAAACCACTAGCATGAAATATATCTACTAGAAAATCCCAATCTATCGAATCATAAGCTTTTATAAAGACCAATTTTAAAATCGCACAGGTTATATTATTCTTACAGTGGTGATTAATGTATTTTTGAACAACAGCCACACCGTAAGTGATATTTCTCCCCTTAATGAAAGCAGTTTGTGAACAGTCAATTAGATCATTCATTCTTATGCTAAGTCTATTAGCTAAAACTTTTGAAATAATTTTTATGGAACAGTTAATAAATGAAATATGTCTAAAAAAATTTAAATTATTAGCACCTGCTTTTTTGTGCAATAAAATAACATTTGCAAAATTAAATCTTTCCTAATTGCAATTTTCCATTATAAAACTCATTAAACATGTTAATTAATTCGAATTTTAAAACATCCCAAAATGTTTTGTAAAAGAATATAGGGAACCCAACCGGACCTGAGGATTTGTCACCTGGCATGTTATTAATAGCTTTCCAAATTTACCCTTTAGTAAAAGGATTATCTAACTAAAAAGGATCAACATTAGAATTAGGAGGATAATGATCATTCCATCTAGCATTAATTCTATAATTATTTTTATTACTACAAATATCACTATAATAGTCTGCAAAAGCCTTATTAAGATCTCTTTGATCGACAAATTTTTCGTTATTCACAAAAATAGAATTAATCGTATTACTACATTTTCTACCATTAGCCATATTATGGAAAAATTTGGTATTATTGTAACATTCATTTATCCATTGAATTCAAGATCTATGTTTCCACATAACCTCCTCTTTTTCTAAAACAGAATTAAGCTCTTCTTTTAGATTAGCGAGAATGTTATGCTCACTTAAATTTAATTGTCTAGTTTCTTCTATCTTGTTTATTTTAAGCATCTCAGAAAGTATATTTTCTTTTTTAATTTGATGCTACCAAAAACATTCTTGCTCCAATTTTTAAGAAAATTCCTAAGACCCTTAAGTTTTAAAACAAAATTTTAGTTGAATTATGCTTATTTTTAAAATTATAAAACTCATAGAAATCCACTTATTTTTAATTAAATTCGAAAAATTAGATTCTAAAAACCACATTTTTTAAAATTTAAAAGATCTATTGATAACTCTATGCTGTTCACAAGTGAGAATAATAGGACGCTGATCTGAATAAGTGTAAGGCAATCCAAACAATCTACAAATTGGAAATTTATCCTCAATTTCATTACTATCGAAAAACTTATCGAGAAGAGCCATGGATGGGGCCTCCCTAGAATTATTCCAAGTAAATTCTCTATTAGAAAGAAGAATTTCAATCAAATCAGAATTAATAATAAATTGATCAAATTCCTCCATTGTAGAGAAATCTTATTCCCGTGGAAAACGCTCTCTTATAAAACGCGTAACGTTAAAGTCACCCTCCAAAATCCAAGAACTAGGAGCTAAAGAACTATACTCTAGACATTCATTCCATAAAATCCAATGATCCATTTTTGAGTTAGGACTAGAAACATTAGAAATATATACAAAAAGAATTATCACTAAGATTAATGAGAATAATATATAGAGAATGTTGCTTGAAAATACATTAAGGCAGTTTAAAATAGTTATCCCGCCACTCAATAAGTAAACCCCCAGAAGAGCCCAAATAAGGTAAAAAAAGCCCACTTCCTAAAATGATACCCACCTAATCTTCTATAAAAACGAATATCGGGTCATTCAATTTTAGTTTTCTGTAAGAGTGCAATGTCTATAGAATAGTCTTTAAAAAAGCTCTAACTTTGTCGCACTTATTAAAATCATGCAATCCTCTGATATTCCAACTAATAATCATCGTATACCAACAGATATCAAATTCCTTACTTCTAATATACTCTAGATCTACTTCAACATCAGTAAAAATGAAAGCTATATCGCTAACTAACTGACTAAACTCAAAAGAAGACAAACTACCTAAAGCATATGATGAATACGTACTACCCAAATCAGAGAACATACCCGAACCTGAATAGCACCACTCGTGGCACTCGAATCACGTAACTTACCCTTAGACTGAAATTGACTACAAGGGATCCTGACACTATGTCGAACTAATCCGCTAACAGTCGCTGTCTTCCTACGTCTACCCCTCCTCTATGTAGAAGAACAAAAAGCAGAATTACTGCCGATCTCACTAGTTTTAACATTTGCTAAAAAACAAGCACTCCACATCATAGTGTTATTAAAATCACTGTTCCCATTGTTAATATCCACTTTATCAACTGTTACACCAGATACCAAATGGAGGCCATCAATTACAAATTTGTTAATAGAGTCTCTATTTATTGGTTGCCACACGACGTCTGATGCACCCAAATCATTCACTAATCCCATTTTCCTTTCCCAATCGATCACTTCCAGCACTAGGAAAAAATGAATGATCAACCAAATCATCACAATCACCAAGCTCATCAGATACAATCTCCAGTATAATCAGCGAAAATAACAGATAATGGATTTCCGAGCCTATCATCAAAACTCCGACCATTTCAACATGATTATCAACATAAGGAACTAAACCTCACTCTAGCTTATCATCAGAAACATGAAAATTGTGTGCTCCATGCACACTGATACCATCAATATCAACAAAAGACGTGATCAAATTCTAATCACCCGATACATCCAACAACTTATCTGTATGATTAACATCAGCAGTCCTTAGATTCTCTCCAATACTTCTCAAACAATTAGCCGTATGATCGTCAGAATCTCCAATATCAACCAATTGGTATTCTGGACAATAATATCAGTATCTATAAATCCATTAGCCCCTGACCAATCCACCATGACTTCCTCAGAGAGTTTACTAACATCGAAATTGTTAGGGTTGTCTCGCATGTTTAATGGAGGAACGACGGTTTGGATTGGAGAAAAGTCCCACATCGCTAAATAATATGAAAAAGTGGTATATAAATATGGGTTGGTAGGCATGTAACATTGGGGATTCCTTTTGTTACAACAAAGTGTGTGCCAACCCATATGCGTACGCCATGTGCTGGAGATGGGGAGCTTGTTCTGACCGTCGTTACACAACTTTAGTATCAGAGCCAACTACACAAATTTTCGGAAGAGTCTTTGGCTATGGAGAAGATAAGTGTTGAAAAGCTTAATGGAAGGAACTGGGGGTTATGGAAGGCGAAGATGGAAGATTATCTCTATCTTAATGATCTTCACCAATCCTTGGAAAACAAAGGGGAAAAGCCAAATGGAATAACTGAGGAAAAGTGAGAAATTTGGATAGGAAGGCAGCTGCAGCAATTCGGTGTTTTATGGAGAATTCTGTGTTTCATATCATCGCTTGCGAAAATTCTGCTTTTGGCATATGGAAGAAATTGGAAGGATTTTATGCAAAAAAATCTGATACGAATAAGGCATTCATGATGATAAAGTTGGTCAATCTAAAACGAAAGGAAGGCGAATCGATTAGCGAACATCTCAACAGCTTTCAAGCAATTGTGAACCAATTGGCGGAGATAATCTTCAAAGTTGATGACGAAACTCAAGCTTTAATATTAATGAGCATATTGCCTGAAAGTTGGGAAACTCTTGTAGTCGCATTGAACAATTCAAATTCTAGTGGTGTCATTTCCATGGAGACTGTGGTTAGCAGCCTTCTTAATGAGGAGATGCGGAGGATAAATTCATCAAAAAGAAAGGCCACTGAAGAAAAGGAAACTACAAATCCATTGGCAGAGGTCCACTTTGCAAAGAGAGAAAGACGCTCATTCAAGCCAAATACGGATCGAGATTTCATTTGCTATTACTGTGAAAAACCAGGCCATCAGCTGAAATTTTGCAATAAATTAAGAAAGGATAAAGAGAGGATGAAAAATCAAGAAGGAAGCAAAAATAAGCTGGAGGTAGACGGTGATGAGGAGGTAAACTTTGGCATTAGCAATGATGTTGTTTGTGTTGATATGAGTATGGAAGGAGAATGAGTGCTAGATTCTGGTGCATGTTTCCACATTTGCAATCAAAGGGAAGCATTCACTGATTATAAGGAGGAAGCGTGCAAGGAGGAGTCCGCTAATGGTGGGGATCTACAAGTTCAAGGTACAGGTTCTGTCACGTTGAAGATGGATACTGGAAAGTTGGTGACGCTTACAGGGGTTAGGCATATCCCAAAAATTAAAAGGAATTTTATCTCTATTGGACAATTGGAAGGGAAAGGTTGTACCTTCTCGATTCGAGGTAGAGTAACTAGGGTTTGGAAGGGTAATAGGGAGGTGCTGCGCGCGAAGAGAAAAAACAATAATTTTTATTCATTGCTTGGAAAAACCTTAAAGATTGCAATTTTTATACAAGTGAAGTTGGAGAGACAAATCTATCAAAATCAAGGTGGAGCCAACAACGGAAAACCACAAAGCCTACTTGGCGGTCTTTGTGGTATTACAAGCAATTTTGATCCGTTGATGATGTGCATGTTCTATTGGCGGGCATGCATAGTTTGGAGGGAGGTTTAGCTTTTGGTGAAGACATATGTTTCCTTAGATATATTGTTTGGAGTTAAGGTTCGAGGAGGAGTTTGGATGTCATTTACGAAATATTATATCAAGATGGAGATTGTTATATTTTAGTGATATAATATTCCATATTTAATTAGATCTTGGAGATATTTGAGTCTATGTGGAATTATGACTCAAATTCATTGCCTATTTTACATATTTGATAGAATTTTGAAAGGTGATTTATTGCATCTTTTAGAGATTTTGCGTATTTGATAGAGAGATTAGTTTCCTCTTTTATTGCATTAAAGAAGGCAACAATTTATCTACCTGAGAAAGATTTATGAGGGTATTCAATAGCTTCTTAAATAAGATATTTTATAAAGTCAATTATAAATAGACATGTCTAGGATTCATAAGAAGTGTGGGAAAAAGTGTATTTTGTTGGTTGTTTGGGATTAAGATTTCGTCTCAATTTTAAGTCTCTTTTGTATTTTCTTGGTTGAATCAATAAAAAAATTTGTTTTTGGAGAATTATTTTTGTTTGCATTCTTCACTACTTTCTCTTCTAAATCTAATTGTGTAGTGATGCCGGAAAATTCTTAACAGAAATTAACATCATTACTATCATCAGAAATAGCTTTGCTCCCACTTACTGTCATGTATGACATTTCAATCCACATTCAACTCCACAACTTTTAGAACTTAGATCAACGGCTATCAAAGAATCAAGATACGCAAATGAATTTGCAGTAGATAACTCAAAAATACACGCTTCACGAGATTTTTTTGGCCTATTTTTATTTATATGAATGTATCCATTGTTTAAATCATTCGAATCAGCAATCTTTAAAAGATACACCATGAATGAGACAGCGGCATTGATCAAAACACTTTCCTTAGACGAATAAGAATCCACAATAAAGTGAGAAACAGCCGGGTCAAATAGCATTGGATCATATCCATGAAGCTCTTCCTTCCTAGCGGTGACAATTAATATTAGAGTCGGTACAACCTTACAAAGCGTCATCTTTATTATTTTTTGAATCAGAATTGTTAGAATAAGATTCAGATTCTCCAAAATACTATCCAGGATCTCCAAATCTGTCACGATACCCTTTACCAATGTTGGGCGAGTTTATAGCATCGAAATGAACAAACAAATCCTCCAAAAACTTGATTCCCTCATTCCTCTTTTTGTAATGATGATCGAGCAATATCCCCTTTAACAACATACATTTCAGAACAAATTGAAATCCATGATCTACCAACGAAGGACAAAGAATGGATTTGCAAGAAATAGAATTCGATTTAGTTGAACAGTCACTCTTTTTAGGCTCAAAATTACCGGATGCAAAGCATCTGATTGGATCGCGACATTACTTTGCAAAATGGATATTATCTCCACAATGGTAGCAAAAATTCCTCCCTCTCTTTACATCAATCCAGTTTTTCTTTGGAGTTCTGTTAAACGAATTATGAAATTGGAAAGAAGGCAATCGATCTTTAACAACTTGAGCATAAGAATGATTTGGGAAAGCATCACGAAGAGGAAAAGAGAAGCGGATAGATGAATTCAAATGCAAATGAGTTTGAAGCGTGGAAGCCGATTTTTGAAGCAAGAAGCAAAACAAGGAGATGCCATTTTCTGTTGTGTAACGACGGTCGGAACGAGCTCCCCATCTCTCGCACGTGGCGTACGCATATGGGTTGGCACACACTTTGTTGTAACAAAAGGAATCCCTTATGTTACATGCCTACCAACCCATATTTATACACCACTTTTCCATATTATTTAGCGATGTGGGACTTTTCTCCAATCCAAACCGTCGTTCCTTCATTAAACATGCGTTGTGTAACGACGGTCGGAACGAGCTCCCCATCTCCCGCACGTGGCGTACGCATATGGGTTGGCACACACTTTGTTGTAACAAAAGGAATCCCTTATGTTACATGCCTACCAACCCATATTTATACACCACTTTTCCATATTATTTAGCGATGTGGGACTTTTCTCCAATCCAAACCGTCGTTCCTCCATTAAACATGCGAGACAACCCTAACAGTTTCTTGGTTGACACCGTTCAGTTTTTAATATGAATATATTCCATATGTATAATCCATAATAGCTCTAACTACCGTCTAAGTTCATTTTAGGTGTTTTTTGAAACTGTAATTCAATATGCACATGCATCTGTACATATCCTAATGTACATTTACCAGAAATAACGTATGTATGTGTTTTTTGTATCTCTAGTGATAAATTATTTAATGAAACATTAGTATTGCAGTTCACTACTTAGTGGCCCATTCTGATTATGCTACTATTTCTACATATTTCGTTTACACTAATCAGATAGCTCTCAGTACATACTTGTGTGCATATAAATTTTAGTTGTACATTTGGTCATTCTAATTAAAGTATTGTTTATATATTGTGTCAACATATATCTTCTTATCTTACCATCTTTCCACTACTCTCATGTAACATTGTCTTTTGAAATTAAACATAGTAGTTAGAAAATGTACTTCCAAAAACACAGTAAATTACACATTGATGCCCGTATGCGAAACACGGGCACCATACCAATTAGATTTAGATGCTTGATCGGGCATCAAAAGATGTTTTGCATGAGAACCATTACAATAAAATACCTTTTTCAAAATGGGCAATACCCGTTGTAATAGGAGTTCCACAACGGATCTATGTTCATTGTATTATGCGATGTTGTAATAAATCCAAAAGATTTTACAATGTTTTAAAACCGTTATAAAAGCCATTGTAGTAAATATATTTACAACGGTCCACAGTTCGTTGCAACAGGGTCTTTAACAATTGTTTTTGCTCATTGCTAAAAAATTCAAATAAGAAACACATCATTCATATCTACTAAATATTAAAAAAATTATATTTCTAAATGTCAAAAAGATTCATGCATTTTCAATCTCTTATAATATAAAAACTATAGAGGAAATACACACACACACACCCCAATACAATGGAAATATAATGAATAAAAGATCCATCTAACTTTGTGTATGCCTTGACCCTTGATCTTTTGCAACTGCAACCCCAACATAAGCTTTTTCAACAACTATCTATAGGTAAGCGAAGCATGTATATTGATGATGGTCTAAAAGTAACAATTAATTAGAGATATATCGAAACGGCAACATGAAATCCAATGGGATAACATCAAACTTACAAGATTTACTATATTCTCCCTTATAAGGAATGACGATAATATTACGTATCCAGTGGCACCTACAACCAACACTCAAGACACTATAAGAATAGCTTGAAATACCAACGACTCTTGGCGACGGCTTTCGACGGGCCGTCGAAATTCGTGTTATATAGGTCTCGGCCGAGACCTTCCTCATTCCAGCTGAATGAAAAAAATAATTTAAAATCCCTAAAACTCATTTTTAAGCTTCCAAACCCCAAATTCAAGCTTTGCGATCTTCCATGGCTTCTTAATCACTTTCTATTTGTGACGACCCGCCTTTCTAACCACAGAAAGGCGTATCATCAATAAGAAAAGAAAGGAATAGAAATAGAAAAGATAGAAAGAAAGAATAACAACATCAGAATCTCACAGCGGAACAGAAAAAAAATACATCACATAACTATTACATAGTTTTACATATATCAGAGTTACACAACATTATACAACTAGACAAGCATATATCTATCTGCTATTACATACATCCCAAAATACAACATACATCAACTAACATAGTGGAACTAGATAGATAGATATATACGTCTGGACTTTTGATCCAAGCTCCTCCAGAACTCAACAATCCCAAAACCTATCACTTGGCTACTCATAAAATTTTGAGTACCCAAGAGTTTATGGAAAACGGAAATAAACTCCGGGTCGGACATAGGTCTAGTGTGAGTAAACGGGTTAAATTTGTTTAACTTTAAAAACCATTTGAAAATAAAGGTATCACGTAAGACTTCCCACACATAAACACGGGTAAGTTTTTACCTTACGCTAACCAAACATTATATAGGAAATCCAGTGATATTATAATAGTGTCTAGGGTTTTCAAGTAAATAGAAAATAGCCGAAATTGTTACATTCATTAAATTCCAGCTACTAGCCACAAAAGTGGGTAATACAAATCAAAACCGTAGGGTCTCGTAGGGAAAATGGGTTTCCACCAATGGCAGGGCTACTAGGGTACCGCATATCACAGTACGGGGCCTAAATCACCGTACCGAGGATCACTCCCGACCTCCTACAACACAAGGCCGGAACCGTTCCTTACTGAACAGTCCCGAACAAGATAACCCCGCAGTTGTGGCCAACAACTGCCCACACAGTCGAAATAAAGGGATATCTAGACAGGGGTATATCTCGTCCTGCTTGGGTGCTACCCACCTAACCTTGCTGCATCTCGCCTGTTTTAGCCATTCCCGGTTGATGAGGCTTGAGGCTGCGATTACCTTTATAGAACATATCTCTTAGAATGCTCATCATCCGCCTGACGATGTGCTGAAAGCATTCAATCCATAAAAGTTCGTTTCGGGTTCGAACGAAACCGAAGGCATTATCTCGTTACACTCATTTTGGAATCACCCTCAGAGTTAACGACGATAACCCTTGCACTGTGAAACACCATCCCGATCTTCACTTGAGATGTCACGACCTATCGTTTAATTTGAATCGATGTGGTTTTCGGATAATCAAATTGGCACCCGATCCTGGTCTCGTCGAAATCCATACGTCATTTTAAAGGCCAAGTTGTTTAATAGTTTAAACAATTTAATTCAACACTTTGAATTCACATAACATTTATCATAGATAAATCATACACAGTCATCACAGATATATCCAGAATATATCACAAAGTATCACAGAATATCATCAAATAAATACCACAATCAATCAAACAAGAATCATCAAAATCATATCAAACTAGTTTAATTAACTTAAAACTTAATTAATTACTTAAGAATAATCACTTAATCCTGCTTAATAAATCGCTAATTAATTAATTAATTATTCCATTTCAAATTATTTAATTAATTACTTTTTAAATCAATTTATTTAACCTTATTAATTAATTCATTACTTCTTAATTATTAAAAAATAACCTTAATTATTAATTAATAGAATTTAATTGCAAATGAATTTAACCCCTAGTTATTAATACCAATCTTAATTACCAATTTATTTAATCTCAAACTACTTAGTTAATTACAATTATAATTTAATTTACAATTTTAATTTACTTACAATAAAAATTAAGTATTAATCTTACATTTGAAAATCTCCCTTAATAATTTTTAAATCAAATATTAAATTAAAATTTGCCAACATTATTAACTTTATTAATACTAAACTTTGTTTAACAAAATAACTTAAAAGTGATTAGGCTTAACCCCTAGAAAATGAAACCCGAGATAACCCCTAGTTTACTCAAGTAAAACTCGAGTTCCTCTCACCCTTTTCCCGAGTCCCCCTCTCTTCTTCTTCTCCTACTTTTCTTCTTCTTCTACTCTTTTTTTTAAAGTTATAAACTGCAGTTATACGCAACACACTCATGCACCAGGTTATAACCCGAAGCAACGCATCATTCTTCTCGAGTAACAACTCGAGTTGCTCTCGCGCCAAAATTCCCTGACACCTATACGCCGCTGTGCACGTGCATGGCACTTCATCGGCGTTTTGGCGAACCAAGTCGTCTCCGGCAGTCACAAAACTACACTACACTCAAATCGCAAAAAACTCGAAATCGAATTTTGTCTCTCGTTCGAAACTGAAACTCGAACATACCAAACGAAAACGCCTCGTCCCACTCACACCGATCATCAGTGGCGACGCAACTCCGGCTATACCTCGCTGATACCCCACTCTACCATCCCATAGAAGCTTGTGCAACTCGATCAAACCATGGTGACGAAATCACCTCGTTTACAGACCACTGCAAAACTCAAACCAAAAACCCTAAATTCGTCTCAACCCCATAATTCTTGCAATAGGAATTTTTTAACATTTTTCCTGTCTTCGTAAATCATCAAGCTGGCTTCAAAACAAAATTCAACATCTAAAATTAGTTTGATCATCAGAAATTGATAAAAAAGCATTTTTGGTTCATCTCAGAACTGTACCTTGTACACTTATCTAAAAATCCCCATTTTTGTTTTAAAAATCTTACTTTTGTATGTAGATTCAAGCTATGTAGTTGAATTAGCAATTTAAAATACTTGAATTCAACATAAAATTATTTGTTGCTTTGAAAATCTAATTTCCAGTTGATATACTTCACTAACATGTCTAAAACAAATTTTTATAGCTTAATCCATGTTCAAACAACTTATTTGGTTTTAAAACGTAAGCCTATAAATGATTAAATGAAGATATTTTGTATTTGATTATCTATTTAACTTTGTAACTACAAAAACTGTATATTCAAACTTTATAGAATACTCATATATGAACACAGAACTATATAAACAAATACATATGCAAACATACTTTTATCAATGAATCATACACATAGATTTAATTAAACTTAAGTCTTAAAAGTTTTCGTTTACTCACCTGAAATATTTTGAACAGAGAACAATTGTTATGTTGAAAAGATGCAGTTTGATTGTCCTTGTAAATCCTTTCTGCCTTGTTGTTGAATGTATTGTTTAAGTTTGTAAAAAAAATGATGATGTTTATTTTCTTTTCAGGCTTGCTAAGTTATGAACGAACAAAAATAAGATGATGTATGTATATAGAAACAGTTTTGAACAGGGAAGGCTATAACTGTACAAGCTTTTATTTCTTTTGATCAGATTAGATTTTTTTTTTTTTTGCATGAAGGCTGAAATGATTTCTTTGCAATTCGAAATGACCAAATGTTGTGCTAGCAAAAATGCATATATTCCCTATAGTTTACATCTAATTATTATTTTATTTTTTTCTGTACATAGATATTTTGCAGGTAGCTAATTTGTTCTCTTGCATTGCTTATACATGTATTACATAGATTATAGTTCTAAAATCATCTTATATGTTTACTTATGTTTTACTTATGTTTTCATAAAACCATATAAGTTATCTTATATATTTAACACAACTTCTTGTTTTTATTTCAATTTAAAGTTTAAATATCTCAACATTTAATTTATATTCACATGTTTTATAATTATGTTTTATACTTATACTTTGTATTGATAAGATCTATTCCACTTTAAACATTATTATTTACATTACATTCATTCGCATATATTATAACAAATGTAAATAATGTTGAGCCTTTAATTTAATTGAAATAGATAAATTTTATTGAAAAAGTTTTTTTGAAAGATTTTATTTTAAATTTCTAAATCAAAATTTCCTTCACAATACACATATATATAACTGGAAAATGTTCAAAGTCTTATCAGTTTATAAAATGAAAAGCTTGTATTTTATTTAAATAGATTAAATACTTATTAAAATAATATGGTCAAAATCCCGGGTCGTTACATTCCTCCCCCTTAAAAGAATTTCGTCCCCGAAATTTAAAACAAAAGTTAATTCAAAAGCTTTTATATCAACAATCCAAACATACATATCATCCATACAATAAAAATCAACCAAACAGTCTATCCTAATTAACATCACTAGTTATCCGGACATAAATCCGGATAGGCTTTCCTAAAGCTCTCCAGAGTTTCCTAGGTACAATCTCTGGGATCCTCGCTCCACTACACTTTGATGAGCTTCACTACTTGGCTCCTGAGTTGCCTCTCATCCTGATCTACAATCCAAATTGGATTCCTGATTACAGTCAAGTTTGGTTCACTTCCAAATCTTCCTGGACTACTGGTTCTACAACCAATGATGGGTCATGAACAAACTTCCTTAGATGAGATACATGAAATACATTATGAATTCCAGACATCCATTCTGGCAATTCAATTCTGTAAGCTACAGCACCAATTTTTTCCAACACTCGGAATGGTCTAATATATTTTGGGGCAAGTTTTCCCATCTTTCCGAATCTAATAACACCTTTGATCGGGGAAACTTTGACAAAGACTAAATCTCCGATCTCAAATTCCAATGGTCTTCGCCTTCAAAACATGCCTCCTCAGTGTCTCCAACACAATTCTCAAATGCTGTTTGTGCTCTTCTTCAGACTTAGAATAGACCAGAATATCATCGATAAATACCGAAACGAACTTATTCAATACATCTCGAAAGACTCGACTCATCAGGTCAACAAACTAGGCAGGAGCGTTGGTTAACCCGAAAGGCATAACCAACCACTCATAGAAACAATTTGGTCCCCTAAATGCAGTCAAGGGAATACTGTACTCGGCTACCATTAACTGATGGAAACCTGAAGCTAAATCCAGTTGAGAAAAGACAGAAGCTCCATGCAACTGGTCAAAGAGATCATCGATACGATGAAGATGATATTTATTACGGATAGTCACTTTGTTCAACTCCCTATAATCTACACAGAACCTTAGCGATCCATCCGGTTTAGTGACAAATACCGCGGCATAGCCCCAACAAGAAAAACTGGGCCTAATCAGTCCCTTCTCCAAAATATCCTGAGTCTGCTTAACTAACTCCTCTCTCCCCCTAGGGGCCATCCTCCTACTAGGCTGAATCACTGGTACCACTCTTGGAATCAAATCAATGCGAAACTCTATTTCTCGATGCGGAGGCAAACATTTGACTTCCTCGAATACATCAGAAAAATCTTGGACCACATCGATATCTTCAACCTTCTCTTGAGAAGTCTGAACTCCATGCAAAAGACTACTCAAGTGAATTCCAGAATTATCACACGTCACTCTGGCAATTCTACCCAGATCGGTTTCAAAAGAAACTGTTCTCTCATCATAATTCAGGACCACTCTATACTTATCAAGCCAATCCATCCCTAATATAAGGTCAAAACCCTTAAAATTTAACACATAAGGGTCACAAGAAAAACTATGGGACAGATAGGAAATCTTCAAGTTCTTACAGATCGTGTCCAATTTGGTCACCCCTCCTATAGGATTAGACACAAAGATGAGACAATCTACAGTACTAGGGGTAAGAAAGAACTTCTCTATAGATTCCAAAGAAATAAAACAAAGAAGCACCCAAATCAAACAAAACTTTAATATACTTTTCATCTAAACCTCCAATACTCCCTTGCCTTTAGATGAAGTAGATGGTGCACCTTTCAAAGAAAATACTCTATTCTGCTGAGCTTTATGAAGTAGCGGGCAATCCTTGATCATATGACCTAGTTGGTGGCAATTTAAGCATAGAGATCTCTGAACCAAAGCCGAACCCGGTTCACTATAATGTGGTTGCCGTTGCTGCTGCTGAAATCCTTTCCTGGGACACTTATTCGCCAAGTGACTTTCTTGTTGACATATATAGCATTTGCAAGGTCCATTGTTACTTCCAGTCTTCTTCTTGTTCTTCTTCCTCCAATTGGGATTGAACTTCCTCTTATTCGAATTAGTAAAATTCCCTCCTGATGCTGCTACTGGTGCCACTGATTTCTTGTTCATCAAATCCTCATATCTCAAAGCCATATCAATTAAATCAACAAAAGATCCTTTCAAATGTGCCATCATCTTTTCATGAAATTCCGGCCTCAATCCTTGCACAAACATTTCATTCTTTTTGAGGGGAATATCTATAAGCCCTGTTCCATAGCAAGAACGTTCATTAAATTTGATCTCATACTCAGAAATAGACATGCTTCCTTGCTTCAAATTCGGAAAATCCTGATACAGACGAGTTTTTCCTACTGTTGGCATAAATTTCTCCTCAAACAGCTCTTTGAATCTTTCCCAAGAAATGTCGTCCTCAGAGATATTTGCTATCGCTGCGTCCCACCAGGCTGTTGCGCCTCCCTGCAATTGCCATGAAGCCATTTCCCTTTTCCACTCATCAGACAACTTCATACTCTTAAAGATGCGCTCACAAGAGCGTAGCCAAGCTTGGACTTCAATTATCGATTCTGACCCTTTAAATGGTTTACCTCCAAGGTTGATGAAATCTTTGCATAAAGCGGCAAAACTAACCTGAGGCGGTACTGGATCTACAGCCTCACTACCAATTTGACTTCGTCGATTATCAGTCGAGGTACTGCCCCTACCTCTGCCTCTCCTTTCAAAACTCATGTTGGCCACCTGGACAGGTAACTTAACAAATTTAGATAGGTACATAATTATATGAAAATACAAATACGCACTCTCAAGATAGATATTACTCCAGAGCCTAGGTATTATCTCAACCAGTGCTCTGATACCAACTATGACGACCCGCCTTTCTAGTCACAGAAAGACATATCATCAATAAGAAAAGAAAGGGATAGAAATAGAAAAGATGGAAAGAAAGAATAACAACATCAAAATCTCATAGTGGAACGGAACAAAATATAATACATCACATAACTATTACATAGTTTTACATATATCAGAATTACACAACATTATACAACAAGACAGTCATATATCTATCTATCTGCCAATACATACATCCCAAAATACAACATACATCAACTAACACAGCGGAACTAGATAGATAGATATATACCTCTGGACTTCTGATCCAAGCTCCTCCAGAACTCAACAATCCCAAAACGATCACTTGACTACTCATAAAAATTTGAGTACCCAAGAGTTTATGGAAAATAGAAATAAACCCCGGGTCAGATATGGGTCTGGTGTGAGTAAATGGGTTAAAGTTGTTTAACTTTAAAAACCATTTGAAAATAAAGGTATCACGTAAGATTTCCCACACATAAACACGGGTAAGTTTTTACCTTACGCTAACCAAAACATTATATAGGAAATCCAGTGATATTATAATAGTGTCGAGGGTTTTCAAGTAAATAGAAAATAGCCGAAATTGTTACATTCATCAAATTCCAGCTACTAGCCACAAAAGTGGGTAATACAAATCAAAACCGTAGGGTCTCGTAGGGAAAATGGGTTTCCGTCAATGGCAGGGCTACTAGGGTACCGCTTGTCATAGTACGGGGCCTAGATCACCGTACCGAGGATCACTCCCGTCCCCCTACAACACAAGGCCGGAACCGTTCCTTACTGAACAGTCCCGAACAAGATAACCCCGCAGTTGTGGCCAACAGCTACCCACACAGCCGAAATAAAGGGACATCTAGACAGGGGTATATCTCGTCCTGCTTGGGTGCTACCCACCTAACCTTGCTGCATCTTCCCTGTTTTAGCCATTCCCGGTTGATGAGGCATGCGGCTGCGATTACCTTTATAGAACATATCTCTTAGAATGCTCATCATCCGCCTGACTATGTGCTGAAAGCATTCAATCCATACAAGTTCGTACCGGGTTCGAACGTAACTGAAGGCATTATCTCGTTACACTCGTTTTGGAATCACCCTCAGAGTTAACAACGATAACCCTTGCACTCTGAAACACCATCTCGATCTTCACTTGAGATGTCACGACCTATCGTTTATTTTGGATTGATGTGGTTTTCGGATAATCAAATTGGCACCCGATCCCGGTCTTATCGAAACCCAAACGCCATTTTAAAGGCCAAGTTGTTTAATAGTTTAAACAATTTAATTCAACACTTTGAATTCATATAACATTTATCACAGATAAATCATACACAGTCATCACAGATATATCTAGAATATATCACAAAGTATCACAGAATATCACCAAATAAATATCACAATCGATCAAATCAAATCATATCAAATTAGTTTAATTAACTTAAAACTTAATTAATTACTTAAGAATAATCACTTAATCCTTCTTACTAAATCATTAATTAATTATTCCATTTCAAATTATTTAATTAATTACTTTTTAAATCAATTTATTTAACCTTATTAATTAATTCATTACTTCTTAATTATTAATTAATAACCTTAATTATTAATTAATAGAATTTAATTGCAAATGAATTTAACCCTTAGTTATTAATACCAATCTTAATTACCAATTTATTTAACCTCAAACTACTTAGTTGATTACAATTATAATTTAATTTACAATATTAATTTACTTACAATAAAAATTAAGTATTAATCTTACATTTGAAAATCTCCCTTAATAACTTTTAAATCAAATATTAAATTAAAATTCGCCAACATTATTAACTTTATTAATACTAAACTTTGTTTAACAAAATAACTCAAAAGTGATTAGGCTTAACCCCTAGAAAATGAAACCCGAGAAAACCCCCAGTTTACTCGAGTAAAACTCGAGTTCCTCTCACCCTTTTCCCGAGTCCCACTCTCTTCTTCTCCTCCTACTTTTCTTCTTTTTCTTCTACTCTTTTTTTTAGGTTATAAACTACAGTTATACGCAACACACTCACGCACCAGGTTATAACCCGAAGCAACGCATCATCCTTCTCGAGTAACAACCAGGGCTAATTAGTGATTCTAATTGTTTCTTGTAACGACCCGCCTTTTTGGACAGTTTAAGCCGACGACCAAATACACATGTCGGTTCCAAACCATTCAAAAGGGCAGATGGTTATTGGGGTAATTAAGAAAAGAAAGGGAAGGAGAAATAAAGAAAATGAAACAACACAGAATCTCGCAGCGGAACGATAAAATATAATAGTCAAATAAACAGTTCATGAAGCTGTTTACAATACTTTGATCATTATTTATACAACATTTATCAGAGTTATACGTATACAACAGAACAAATAAAATAGTGCAGCAGACAGCATGATGCAAAGATAATAATAGTAATAGTATACCAAATCTTCGTCTTCGTCCTCCAGAATAGATCTTCAAAATCTGAAAAACTCAGGTCTAACCCGAGCGTAATGAAAAGACAAAACACTCGAGTCAGGACTAAAATATCCTTATGAAAGTTAAATCAATCGTAAATAAATATGAGTGTAACGGCGTCAGGGATGTTTACGGGGTTTTACATCTCCTATCCAGTGTCAACATGCGTGCAATAACTCAAGAGATGTTACGGGATTTTCCATCTCTCAAGGATCCGTTAAACTATCTACTAGGTAGTAATGTACGCTAAGTAGATAATGCCTATCAGTAATATAAAGTATCAAAATAGCGTTAAGGCGTTACCATAATCCGCCTTAACACATTTTATAATGCCATAGTCTATACAGCACCGTAAGCCCCACCGTAAACGGGTGGTTATCAGCGGGTACACCATAGGTATAACACAAAACAAAACGTAGTGGTCGCGAATATGATAATCAGTATGACAAGGTACATGAGGCGATACCAACTAGGATACTAGTAGTTGCGTGATCCGGACTGATGTTGAGCATAGCCAGCAGCTACCCCAACGTCGGTTTAAAACCAAAACCATAAGGTCGTTACAGTCTGGTAGCCTAATGATGGTTTATTGTATCCCATGGAATACCTATTTCATTTGTTAGCTTTAAATTGTGAAAAGTATGTATAATTCATGAATTTGTTTATATGTGTATACGATTATATATGTATTATTTTTCGCATTGTCTTGTATTAATTGGGGTGGTTATATGTTCATATATGTGTTATATATGTGTTAATCATTATACACACGCACACACGCTTACTAATAATTAAATAAATTGTTTTCTATCGAAAACGTCGTAAAAAATTATTTTCATTTCTACTATAATATGTTGAATTAACCTTATTTGATAAAATACGCGGAATGTGGTAAATTAATAATTTTTCAAAACATATATAATTAGTAATTTTTCAACCATTTGTAAACAATAATATATTATATGATAAATAAGAAGTCAAACTATAAAACTGCCAATTTTTGTATAAACTACTTTTTTATTACGTCGCTTAGAGAGTTTTGGCCCCCTTCGACCAGTGTTGTACATAATCGTTATATAGATATTTGTCTTTGTCTTAAAACAAACATTTATATTCATTTAGCACAATACTTACTGGATTTGTCCATGTATTAGACAAGTTATAAACACGATAAACAATTACATTTCGTACACTATTTCGTTTTAAACGGTTCACAAAATTTCGTCGTCACTTTTATTTTTTGTTTTGTATGTACACACATTTGTGTACAATATAGGAAACAAAAAGGAAGTGTTGCCGAAATTTTGTTGAATCATTTAAAATGAAATAATATACAAAATTTAGTTATTTACTGTGTTTGTTAGGAAGTAGGATGACTGACTATCAAAATAGAAAACCATAAACCAACCTTTCAATATTGTATTCTTAAGTTGGGTTAAATTGACGCGTAGAGTTGAAAAGTAAAATGTCAATTCGTAAAATGGCCAATATTTATTTTTGAATTTGTGACATACTGTTTTAAATAGGAAAAAGTATCGATTATTTTATTGATCAGAGGAGATGGATATATCAAAGAAGGGGACTAATAGGCCCAATAAAGGAAGATTTTTATAATGGTATAAGCGTAGTTGTTGAATTCACTTTAAGCAATAACGAAAAGGATGTATAAATTCGTTGTCCGTGTAGTAGGTGCAAACATTTGAAGTATTTGTTTTCAGATATTGTGAAAGTTCATTTGTGCAAAAACGGTTTCGTACCAGAGTATTATGTTTGGGATCACCATGGAGAAGTTGTAGCACATACTCCTGTAGAGTCTGAAGTAGAGGTGGTTGGTAATAAAATTATTATGACGAATTGTATAGAAAATATGGTTGAAGATGCAACGCGATCGATGTTTCCTATGGTTGAAGTTGATGACGATGATGTAAATGTTGAAAAACCAAAAATTTACGATTTATTGGATGCTGCTAAGAAACCTCTTTGGGATAGTTGTAAAAGCGGCACACAGCTATGAGCAACCGCAATAATACATTAGGATGTCAAAATACAACATCACTGAAGCCGAATTTACAGCTGTTGTATAAGCTGCAAAACGACATATGCCGCACGATAATTTAATGTGTGAAAATCACTATGAAGTTAAAAAACTTATGTCGGCTTTTGATTTATCATATCAAAAAATAGATACATGTTTAAACGGCTGCATATTGTTTTGGAAAGAGGACATCACTCTTACAAAGTGTAGAATATGTAACGAGGAAAGGTACAAACAAAGAAAAAAGAAAGGAAATGAAGTTTCATACAAAATATGCATTACTTTCCCATCACTCTTAGGCTTCAATGATTATACGCATTTTTTGTAACTGCACCTCATATAAGATGGCATAATGTGGAAGAAGATACATTGACACATCCAACCGATGGTGAAGCATGAAAGCATTTTGATAAAATTTATCTCATTTTTGCAGCGGAGAATCGTAATGGTAGACTTGGATTATGTACGGATGGTTTCTCACCATTTTTTCAATTTGGTGCTAAATATTCATCTTGGCCCATTATCATCACACCTTATTATTTACCTCCGTAGATGTGTATGAAAACTCCATGTATGTTTTTTTACTATTGTCGTTTCTAGCCCGGACGATCTGATACAAGGAATTGATGTTTCTTTACAACCGTTGATTGAGGAGTTAAAAACACCATGGAACGAAGAAGTAGAAACACACTACTCAAAAAAATCATATATTTGCTTGTTTATTGTGGACTATAAGTGATTTTACTACTTATGCAATGCTTTCATGATGGAGTACATTCGATCGTCTAGCTTATCTCTATTGCATGGAAGAAATGAGAGCATTTTCTTTACCGAATGGTAAGAAAATTTCATGGTTTGATTGTCATCGATGTTTTCTCCATGTCAATCATCCCTTCAGAGGAAATAGAAAAAACATTTTAGTTAATAGAGTAGAAACTAGGCACCCACCACCGATATGGTCAAGTGAAGACATATATGAACTTGTAAGAGACTATCCACAGATACATAAAACTAGAGTACAAATTGAAATTGCAGGTAAATCGACTATTCATAATTGGTGCAAACAAAGTATATTTTAAGAGTTGCCTTATTGGAAAGATCTTCTACTTCGTTATAATATTGATGTGATGCACAATGAGAAAATGTATTAAATAATGTTTTTAACACAATTTTGAATGTCAAGGGGAAAACTAAGAACGATTTGAAATCAAGACGCAATATACAAGAATTATGCAAATGTCCCGAGCTTTATATGAAACCAAATGACAATAAAAATCCCAAAGTATGTTATGAGTTAGATAATAATCAAGTTAAGGTTGTGTTAAAATGGGTAGAAAGATTAAGATTTCCTGCTGTGTTTTCATCAAATCTTCGTAGATGTGTTGACTTTAAAAACGGTAGATTAAGTAGAATGAAAAGCCATGACTGTCATATAATGATGGAAAATTTATTATACATTGTATATAAAGAACTATTGCCCTTAAAAGTTTGAAAGGTAATAACGGAACTTAGTCTGTTTTACAAAGAGCTTTGTTCGCCTACATTAAAAGTTACCATTTACGTAAACTTAAAGAAAATATTCCTATATTGCTCTGTAAATTAGAGAAAATATTTCCACTAAGGTTTTTAATGTAATGGAGCATTTACTTGTTCATCTCTCTTTTGAAGCGCGACTTCGAGGTCCTATGCAATGTGGATGGATGCATCCATTCGAGATGTATGAAATATGTTACATGCAGCAATATGGTGCCCGTTTTCCATCTTCACCTGGTTCCGGAGGTTCTGGAGGTGATTGACAGGAGTAATAGGTATGTTTTTCGTTGTGCGACATTATTTGGTATTGTTTGATGATACATTGAGATGGTGTGGTTGGATACTTTGAGATGTTTTGTATATTTTTTAATGGTACATTTGATGACGGTCATTTTGACATTTGTGAGTTGATGGTGTTGAGTTGTTCAGATGACATTTGAGTTGTGGATGGTATGAGATTTGTTGGTGTTTCATAGTGTATATATTGTATGATGACATGTATGTATATTATGTTAACGAAGTGTTGGTTGGATTGATGTTCTGTGAGTAATGGTTGGTTTAATTTCCTTTATTTGATTTGAGTATATATGTATGGTTTGATATTATATTGAATATTTGAATTCGAAATGTGCATGTGTGTAACTGTATTATATTTCTGAATTGTGTATGTGAGGCTTGCATGTAGCAAAAATCTGAAAAAATGCATCATGTAGTCCGACGGTTTCTGATGGCTGGCGACGGCTTACAGGTCAACATTTTTTACTGCTTACTATGGCTAGTGGCGGTTTAGTTGCTTCCTCTTGATCGACCACTTGTCTTCGATGGCCGTCGAGAGCCGTCAGAAAGTTTACGACGAAGGCTGTTGGAAGCCATCGGAAAAACTATGTGATAATTACGATGGATTATGCATCAGTTTTCGATAACTACCAACGGTCGTCGATGGTTTTCAACCGTCAGAAATCGTACGTTTTCTTGTAGTGAGAGAATTTTCTTTAAACATGCAAGGAGAAGCTATTTATGTTAAAAGCAGAAGTATCAATTTGTATTTTCTTTTTTTTATATATGCATGTATGTAAATTTTGCACTCCAATAGTTTTTTCAAAAAAGTGAACTTAAAAAAATTTATAATCATATACTGGAAAAGGAAATCATAAGGAGATAAATCGTGACATTACAAATGCACCAACATATTTTGAACAACTTAAAATTTAATTCTATACACTGACCTTAGTACTTTCACCCTTCCATTTAACTTACTCTTTCATATTACAGAAATGTACATCCATTTAAAGCCCGTAAGGTGAGGCATCCATGTAAGTATCCATATCCGGTTGCTACCAGACTTAAAACAGTTCTCTTCGCCCATGA
Source organism: Allium cepa (assembly GCA_030765085.1). Taxonomy (NCBI): domain Eukaryota; kingdom Viridiplantae; phylum Streptophyta; class Magnoliopsida; order Asparagales; family Amaryllidaceae; genus Allium; species Allium cepa. The sequence continues at coordinate 489,758,103 of CM060931.1, forward strand.
TAGGTGCAGAAAAGATGTGCTTGGTGCACCATTTTTTTCCTTCAATGGTCAAGTCTTCAAATAGCATGTGAAATCTAATACACATAAGCCAAGTAAGAGTAGACCTTGCTCCAACCATTGCAATTTTGGAATCGTTTTTGTTTCCATCAAATTGGTAATGACTAACTAAAACCTAGTTTTTCAAAATAATAAATAAAATGTAAAACAAGTTTATATATATATATATCATGAGTTTCTTTTTCTCCCATTTGGTTCAAAGCTAAAAAGAAAAACTCAAACCAGATCAAAGTGCATCTCCAACCTGAGAAAACAATAAAAAAATTCAAGCCTAGAAACTGAAAATAAAAGCAAAGAAAAATAATACAAACCAGAAAATCAAAATATGAAAGAAGGTTTCAGATTCAAATTCAAGTTGCCTAAAACAATGCAAAGCAAATCAAACCTGAGAAAGTAAGATTCAGATCATCAATATCAAGCTCTCAGACAAATTCAGAACCTGGAAAACAAATACAATCAAACAATCTTCAACTTGGAAGCTTGAAAACAATCAAAGAGCGTGCAGTAAATTCAAGTTGCTGTTCAGTTCAAATCAAAGCTTAACTAAGCAATGTCAAGCATTCAACTCAGATAATCTATAGATCAATCATCATCAAACAAGGATCCAAATTCCAGTTTCAAATCAAAGCCTTTTTCTCTGTTTTTTGTTCCTCACTGACAGGTGAGCAAACCATCACCTTTTTAAACCTTGATATGGTTATATTTTAATGAATGAATGAAGTAGTGTTATAAGGTGTTTGCATAAATGAATAAATATGCTCGTTTATCCATATACATGAAGATGATACAGTGCATGTTTGTAGATTTGCCTCTGTTGATTTCAACAGGTTTAAACCAGTTCGAAAATCAATTTCTCTAACTCCAATGCTTAACTGATCATGATCATTAAAAGAAAAGTGAACGTATGGATGTGATTTTATTTTTAAAAATAGTTTGAAGTGATTAAATCAAGCCATTATTTCTAGAATAAAAATATACAGAGGAAAATAAATTCAAATTGAAAACTCGATTGATAAATTCTCAAGTTTTGATTATAAATTTAGATTAGTGTTTGGAAAACATGATTTTTGATGTAAATATCATGATTTTTAAAATTTTGGTTGTTGAGAATTTTCAAGATGAACGGGAAATGGAAATTCATCGAATTCAGGCAGTGGCATGGCTTTCAGGCATTGGGGTTTTGATCGAAGGAGGACTAGGTGAAGGTGCTCATACGAAAAATGTAGGTTGATTTTTAGAATAGCGGGGTATCGGGGAGGAGTGGATTTAGGGTTTAGGCTTATGTTTTTTACAGGGTGTTTTGTAGAGGGATGACGGTGACACAGTGATTCCGGAGTCGATCGCATGTTGTGGGATCGACACATAGGAGTGAAGCGAGGCTCTGGGCATGAGGATGAGAATTTCGGTGACCGAAATCGGTGGCGCGAGGAGAATTTCTGCAACCGGGTTGGGTTCATGGAGGAGTCAACTTGCTCGATTTCGATTTCATCGTTGTGTCATTAATCTGGGTGGTTCAAGACGACTTAGGGATGATCAGTGACAGGTTGGAGGTCTGGAGGTGGTCGACGGTCATTTTGGTGATCGTGCACATGTTGAATTTTCACCTGTATCAGGTGAACGTTGAGGCATTTGAGAAGAAAGGGGATGCTCGGGTTTGATCTCGAAGTTGATGATGGTTTGCCTCGAAGCAAACTGATGATTCGCGAGTGTCTTAGTGCTTTGCTCGAGAAAAATCTGAAAAAGCTCGGGTTTCCATTTTGTATAAATTAACCAGATTTTGAAATTAAAGGAAAATTATATTTCAGGTTTTAAAATACAATAGTTTTTAAAGTTACAAAGTAAATTTTTGTTCAAGCAAAGTTTCAAAGTATATTTAAAATAAATAAGTTTCCAAAGGAAAATAAACCAAGTTTCAAATTAAAATATTTAACAAGTTTAAAACAAGTTTTCAAAGATTTAAATTGAAAGTTAAAATATTTTCAAAATTGTTTTGATATTTAATAATTATATATTAGTTAATTTACTAAATAAATTAATAAGTGTTTTCAAGAAAATATAATGTTGTGATGAAAAAGTAAATTAATAAAGTGTATTAATCCTTCATAAATCAAGAAGATTTTAAATGATTTTGTGTATTAATAATTTCAAGTATTTATATTAATCTAATAAGATTTAAAGGATATGAGTAAGTAATTAAGTAAGGATAATTGCATAATGAAATCAATTAAGTATAATTACTTAATGGAAATTTATAATTACTTAATGTAATTAATAAAAAATTATTACCCGATGTAATTAAGGGATAATTACTTTATGAAATTAATTAAGGCATATGGTTTGTCTTTGTTTAATTAAGGATTTCCCTGTTAATGAAAGTAATTAAGGCTAATTAATTATTAATTAAAGGATAATTAATATAATTAATTAAAGAATTTATTAACTAAGTTAATTAGTTAAAAGTTAATTAATTAATGAAGGTAATTAAAGGATAATTAATTAATGCGCCTAATTAATTAAGGTAATTAATATGAGGATAATTAATTAAAAGTTAATTAATTAATGTAATTGATTAGGGATAATCATTTATTGTAACTAATTAAGGATAATTAATTAAATGATAATTAATTAAGGGTTAATTAGTTAAAGATAATTAATTAAAGAATAATTAAATAATTAGGGGTTAATTATTTAATGATAAGGTTATTAATTAATATTGAATAACGATTAAAGGTTGATTAATTTATCATTAAAGGTTAATTAATAAATGATTAAAGGTTAATTAATGATTAAGGTTTGTTATTAATTAATAGTTAATTAATCAGGATTAGAAACTTATTCATAAGTAATTAAGCTGGTTTAAATTAATCAGATGATTAATTGATCTTACTTACGAATGTTTGGATTATATTGAATGTTTGAATTGTATTGAATGTTTGAATTGTATTGAATGTTTGAATTGAATGCTTTGAATTATTTGAAACCCCTGATGTGTGATGTGCTGTGATATGAATTGTTTTGATTTGAGCTGTGATGAATGTAATTTATTTATCTGTGATGAATTTATATTATTTCTCTATGAATATGTGAATGCAGATAAGCGTTATAGGATTATACCGCTTATCAATATTGTTGTGTTTGGATTGTGATGATTGATGATGTTGCATTATTGCGTAAAACCCTTGGACTACACCATACACACACAAAATATGGATTTCACGAGGATCCGGTTAATTCACGGATATTTGATTTTAATATTATTTTAATCAAAATGGTTTTAAAATTGAGTTTTGAATCCAAAATGGTTTGGAAATGTAATTTGGTTAAATATGAAAAGCTTTGAAAAGGAGTTTTTAAAGATAAAAATTATTTTGAATAACTTGATAAAGTTTTGAAATTTAAATAGTTTGATTTGAATTTGAATTCAAGATTTTGAAGTTGTATACATACATACATATATATATACACACATACATACATATATATATGTGTGTGTGTATGTATATGTATATGTATGTATGTATGTATGTATTTTTATTTGGAAATTATGGTTTAAAAAGGTTATACAAGTAATATAATGTATTTATATGGGTTTTAAACCATTTTAAAAAGTATTATTTTGAGAATTTGAATTTAACCCAAGTTTATATTTTAAGGGCTATAACTTGTGAAAATGTAGTCGGATTTTCCCAAAATGGAAACTCTTTGTTTTCAAAGAATAATAGCTTTCAAATAAAGAAAGAATTTTCACTTTTTGTTGAAAAGGTTTCAAATTTGAATGGAATTGTTTTGAAAACTATGAAGGAATCCTTTTGAGAGATTGGTGAATTTTGTTTTCAAATTAAAGAGGATCTTCAAGGGTGAATCTTTTGTTTAAAAGATTTGAAATGCAAATTTGTTTAAACCATTTGAAAGAGAGGTTTTGGTTTAAAGTTGTGACTTAACAAAGATCCCATATATCCATATGTTTTCAAAAATTTGCGCTCGTTATTCGGTATAGTCGGAAGAGGATTTATGTCATATAACCCATTTCGAATAATGATACGACGTTATGGATTGCATTTCAAGACCGGTGGTGAAGATCAGATATTTTTGAAAGTGAAAGGATTACCTGTCGAATGTCTCTAGACCGAATGGCCCCGGTATAGAGATTTGATCACCCTTTATGATAGGGAGTCCGTATGTGATTAGGAATTATTCGGATTGCAAGGGATTCTTTTGAAGTGCCTTCGGTTCTGTTCTAACCTGGAACAGACTTGTATGGACGTATGTATGACGTTACACTTTGAGATGTAAAGCTAGTTTCCATCAAATACATTTCTATTTGGTGGCGGAGAATTTATTCTCTTAGCTTAACACCCTTCTCTGAGACGTACGAGCTCAAAGGTTATATAGTTGATGGTTACTAGTGATACATTCCCAATTTGGTAATATGGCATACTAAGTGCTGCTGATCATTTGTTGATCGAAGCATGACTTTTGTGAAAAGCGTAGCTTTGTAGGACGAGACTTCATCAGAACCTCACAACCCGATAATGGTCGAAACAGGAAAGATGTTGCAAGGTTATCGGGGGTTGCGCCCCTTAGGGTATGTCCATTTCCTTTTGGATAGAAGTGGTATCATGGTATGGAGCCTAGATACTTAACTTATGTGGTTGCTGCAAATCTATTGCTTTATGGTTGTTGGTGAATCCCGGGATAAAGGTTGGTTACGACCGAGGGATGACATACTCGTGTAGTGGTTACCTAGTTACAGAGGTAACCCAGACTTGTGTTGGTAGAGATTTTGTTAGGTTCTCGGGGAGTCTCTCCAGAGGCGTACCCATGTGGCCCAAGAAGTTCCTTAGCATGACCATTTGTTGGAAATCCAATCAAACAATACGCGCCATGTACGGTTTTAGTTGTATAACATACCACCTCAGGTGGTAGCTATAGCAGGCATAATATTATGGTACCTATGCTGGCTAAGATTAATATTATACTTTCGAAATGTTTTATGTACTATGCATTAATCATAGTATCAAAAAGGATTTTGCGTATCAAGCATGTTTGACTATCATAAGGAGAAATCTACTCTAATTGTGCGCTTGCATTGTGTGTTTGCGGGGAGGCCTTATGGTAGTTTCATTTTCCAAAAAGCATTGCGGATTTCAATTTTTAAATTCTTTTTGTTGTTTTTGTTTTCAAATAAAAAACTGTTTTCGTTTGCTCACACCAGTCACATAACAGACTTGGAGTTTATTGTTCCCTTTCTAAACTCTGGATGCCCACAATTTTCCAGACAGGCAGCCTAGAGTTGGATTTTTCAAATAATCAAATAGTAGGTGTAGATTTGATAGCATCCAGCCTTTGGGTTTGGCGATCACATTTGTTTCTCTGGGATTGGAGTTGCTTAACTTCAGCGTGATGGTGGTTTAAGCTTTCGATTTGGAGCTTGGAGTCTTTTGGAGCTTTGGCATTTGAAGACATTGTCTTTTCGCTGCTATTGCTTTATTCTTCCGCTGTTATCTTGTATCTCTGATATTGATATATCATTTTTATCAATGATGTTGTATCAAATATTATGTATCAATAAAGTTATTCATTTCTTCTTCCACTGTGTTGTTGTACTTAATGTGTTATAAGCTCCGGCGCGATCAAATATCAACGTTAGAATCTGTGGCATTCGAATACGGGTAAGTATGGATGTCGATTTTCAAATGCTTAATTTTGGGTTGTGACATCTTGATATCAAAGCTAAAGGTTGATTAAAAACTTTAGCTCAGGAGTACAACACATTAGGTAACTCATTAGAGATAGGGATATAAATGCCCTAAAATGAGTATCCCTAAGATATCCGTCCGGATGCCTCAGTAAATTCTCTTACTATCCACTGATAGTGAATATGAGTGTAAGAAAAGGACGAGGTAGGGGACAGGGGAATATCACTATAAATGGTCAATACCCTGCAACAACGAAAACAACTTTCTCTATCAATCTCTTTCGTTCATCATCCAATTTCAAATTCTTTGGTAGTTTTGTGGCAGCAACAAGAAGAAGCTTTGATTTGGTGGTGGCCCTACGAACTGCTATGGATAAGTTCCTATTCCCATTCTAATCATTAGTTTCTATTGATCTTTCCGTTATAACTCTAATGAATTTGAAATTTTATATAGTTAACAAAATATGAAACTGAATTATATTATATATGTTTGTCTATTCTTTGGGATCCCGATATATTCTACAAACGGTTAGTTATTCCTTCGAACTAACCAATTCCCATGCATATTTCGTAGACCGGATGACCCGAGTACTTCGCGAGATATTGAATGAGTTCGTTCTCATAATTACTGATGATATTCTGATTTGGTAAGCCTAATGCAGAATAGATATTCAATTTGATTTGGTAAAACATTCTCCATCTATTCTTTGTGGGTCTCCCTGTCTAGCAAATTTCGAGGACGAAATTTTCTTAAGGGAGGAATCTGTAACGATCCTTGTTTTGAGCCAAATTAAATTTAGCAATTAATATTAATTTTTGGATTTAGTTGTGAATTAATTTGAATTTTTCCAATTTAAATAAAATATTTGTTTGTTTATATATATATATATGTGTGTATGTGTGTGTGTGTGTGTGTAAATTGTTTTTTCAAAAAATAATTTGTGGGTTTGAAATTTAGAGATAAATATTTTTTTTTGAAAATAAATTAAATTTAAATACTATATGTTTTAAGATTAATAAAATTTGTTTCCTAATTTTGTATATGTGTATAAGTTTGGAAAATTTTATTTGAAATTAGTATGATAATTTTCAAAAGCTATTTGATAGTTAAATTCTATATTATAAGAACTTATAATATATATATATATTAATGTATCACTGGATTTAAAATCATAAAAAACATAATAGTTAAAATTTGAATAAAATCTGATAAAAAGATTTAATATACATTTTCTTTTTTTTTTTTGAAATTTAACATAAGATAAAAAATAGTTTTGTATATGCATAAGAAATTAAGAATATAAAACATATGTGAATATAAAAAATTAAATGAAAATATAAACAAGGGTTTAAATATAATTAAAAGGAGATAGATTTATTTAAATTGAAAATATAATATATAAATTAATTAAATACATATTTAAAACATTGTCTCATACAAAATTACAAGTGTAAATATCTTATTATAACAAAATAACAAGTGTATGTGTTTTATTATGAAAATAAAACAAGTGTTAAAAGTGTCACCATGCAAAATACAAGTGTCCTTTGTTTTTCAAAATAATAAATAAAATGTAAAACAAGTTTATATATATATATATATATCATGAATTCCTTTTTCTCTCATTTGGTTGAAAGCTAAAAAGAAAAACTCAAACCAGATCAAAGTGCATTTCCAACCTGAGAAAAAAAAAATCAAGCCTGGAAACTGAAAATAAAACCAGAAACTAAAAGAAAAGAAAAATAATATAAACCAAAAAATAAAAATCTGAAAGCAAGTTTGAGATTCAAATTCAAGTTGCCTGAAACAATGCAAAGCAAATCAAATCTGAGCAAGTAAGATTCAGATCATCAATATCAAGCTCTCAGACAAATTCAAAACCTGGAAAACAAATACAATCAAACAATCTTCAACTTGGAAGCTTGAAAACAATCAAAGAGCATGCAGTAAATTCAAGTTGTTGCTCAGTTCAAATCAAAGCTTAACTAAGCATTCAACTCAGATAGTCTATAGATCAATCATCATCAAACAAGGATCCAAATTCCAGTTTCAGATCAAAGCCTTGTTCTCTATTTTCTGTTCTTCACTGATAGGTGAGTAAACCGTCACTTTTTTAACCTTGATATGGTTATATTTTAATGAATGTATGAAGTAGTGTTATAAGTCCTTTGCATAAATGAATAAATATGCTTGTTTATCCATATATATGAAGATGATAATATGCATGTCTGTAGATTTGCCTCTGTTGATTTCAACAGGTTTAAACCAGTTCGAAAACCAATTTCTCTAACTCCAATGCTTAACTGATCATGATCATTAAAAGAAAAGTGATGGTATGGATGTGATTTTATTTTTAAAAATAGTTTGAAGTGATTAAATCAAGCCATTATTTCTAGAATAAAAATATACAGAGGAAAATAAATTCAAATCGGAAACTTGATTGATAAATTCTCAAGTTTTGATTATAAATTTAGATTAGCATTTGGAAAACATGATTTTTGATGTAAATATCATGATTCTTAAAACTTTGGTTGTTGAAAATTTTCAAGATGAACGAGAAATGGAAATTCAACGAATACAGGCGATGGCGTGGCTTTCAGGCATTGAGGTTTTGGTCGAAGGAGGACTAGGTGAAGGTGGTCATAGGAAAAATAGTATGTTGATTTTTAGGACAACAGGGTATCGGAGAGGAGTGGATCTAGGGCTTAGGCTTATGTTTTTGTCATGACCCGCAAACCGTACCCCTTGAGTCAACGCTATTCTCTAACATATCAAATCAAAGATGAACAGAAATACGAACCATTAAGGTTAAAGAAGAAGAGGTAGAAGAAGAAGATAGAAAACAACATTAGAATCTAACCATCGCAGCGGAATAACATATAATAGATAATCATAGATCTTTACACCAAAAACAAATACTATATCTTATTATACATACATCATCAGAGTATACATAATCACACAACTAGACAGTAATCATAATCTGTCCTCACAATCTGAATACACGGTGGAATATCTAACACAAATACGGAAGTACGCATCGCCATCCAGCTCGTCTTCTGAGCTCCACAGCATCATATCTTGTATTCTATAATACTCGTTTTGAACCGAGCATTATAGTTAAACAACACTCGAGTCAGTCTGGAATACCAGCGTGAGAAATCACACTCAAATTGATTATTGAAGTTTCAAAATCCTTTTGAAAACAAAAGCATCTCGTAAGACCACACCACAAATAAACATGTCGGGTTTTTACCTTACGATAGCTAAAACACTTTTTATTAAAATCCTCTGATATTATAATAGAGTCTATTTACAAATAATTATTAAAATAGCCGAAATTGATACATCTATTAAATTTCAGCTACTAGCCATAATCGTGGGTAATATAAACAAAAATCGTAAAAGGCGCGTAGGGAGAATGGATTTCCAACTAATGACTAAGTACTGGGGTACAACCTGTCACAGTATGTGGCCTAGATCACCGTACCGAGGATTACTCCCAATCCCCTGCAACACAGGACCGGGACTACCCCCTACTGGATAATCCCGAGTAAGATCACCCCACGGTTGGGATCAGCAACCGCACCACTAAGCCGAATAAAAAGGGACATCTAGACAGGGATGACCACAACCTAATGGGCACTACCCACCTAGCCTTGCTGCATAACCCCTAATTTTCAGTCATTCTCGGTTGGTGAGGCTAAGCGTTACCATTTTAGAATGTATCCCTTAGAATGATCATCGTCCACCTGACGATGTTCTGAAAGCATTCATCCATACAAGTCCGCCCAGGGTTCGAACGGAACCGAAGGCACTACTCCTATTACATCCATTTTGGAATCTCCTCGGGATTAGTGGCGACTAGCCCTTTCACTTCACTTCTCCATCTTCGAATCCAAACTCGTCTTCCTCACGAAAATGTACAAACCAGATCGAAGTGGTTTTCGAAAAATTAATCCTGATCCCGGTCTCTTCGAAACGATCAGCGCATTGGCCAATATTGATGTCGGTTATTTAACTATCAATTAACATTCTCAACAACCATCAAACAATAAATATTTTCACCCAATTATTTATTAATCTCAAAATATCTTCCCAAGATATATTTTCATTTCAAACCCTTTTTGAAAACATTTTTCCAACCACACTCTTCTCATGGAGTAAATTCCCAAATATTTATTTCCACTGAAAACACCGAGTACAATACTTTAGACTTTTTTAAATAATGTAAAACACTTTATTATAAAATATACTTTGACATTTTAATTGAAAACTACTTCAATACTTTATTAAAATATATACTTTAGGAATATTTAAAATGAGGTTACTTTATAAATTATAAAACTATATTTTTCTCTTTTTAAAAACAAAATACCAAGTCACCTTTAAATAATTACTACGATAATAGATTTGAAAAATACTTACTTTAGAATTTAAATATTAGAAATAATAAATTTTCTGAAACATGCTTTTTAAACAACATAACTTATATTTAAAAATTTACGTTGAAAACGTACTTGCCTACCAAGGGAAATACTCTTCTCTCTCACGTCTTTTAAAAATAAATCACTATTTATTTTTAAACAAATTTTCCCATTTCTTTAATAAATTCCCATCGTGAATTTGTTCTTCAAGTATCCACTGATATATTACTTCATCTTTATAAACCCAATTTATAAATTCCGTAGTCTCATTTCCCTTTTAAAATTGTAATTTAAAACACTCAAATCAATATCCAAATTAATTTCCAATTTATTCCATTTGTGAAATAAATTCCTTTACTTACTCATTTATTTCAAAACCCATTGACTTCAGATTTTTATTCCTTAATTATGATTTAAAAATCTTTTTAACTGAAATTACCAACTTTAGATTTCCCCAAATTCCTTCTTTATCTTTTCCAATAATTTAAATCTTAAATTTAAAATAAATTCTTTTATTACTTCCAATAATATTCATTCTCTCTCTGTTTATTCAAAATCCATTTTCCTACTCGAAATTTATTAATTAAGATTTAAAATCACTTTTATTATGTTCCAATTCATTCTTAGATTTATTCAGATACTCTAAAATTGGTTTACTTAAAATCCACTCCTTTATTTCTTTTCAAAAATCCATTTTTATATTTTTGATAACTCAGTATACCCAAATATATTCGATCAACCTGTAGCATCCAATATTTCCAATCGTCAATATAATTCATCTCAGGATATCTAATAATCATAACAGAGAATACTAAATAATCTAAATAAATGTTGAGGAATCCAGTTGCATCCCTCCAACCTGTTTCTTTGCATCCACAGATGTTAGCACAATATAAAATACAAATTCCACTTCGAGGTAGAATATCACGGTATATGGGATTCATATAATATCCTCCGCTATTATGCAGCGTATAGGGTCTATTTAAATTAACTAATGACAATCATCATCCAAGCAAAACAACCAATAATTTAAATTTAACTATAATAATCCAGATGAGTGAGATTTACTCACCTTTGATTTTTGTTAGCAACCATTCCCATTCCGACTTGTTTCTTGATTTTTGACCTTGTATAAGCACTAAATGATTTTTATTAATATTCGAACTAATAAAACAATTAATTACCGTTTAATAAATTTATTTTAATTTTAACCGATAATTTAATTTAAACAAATAATTAAATTTTAAACTAATTTCCCTTTTAAAATCTTTTGGTAACTAAAATAACTTTAAATAAGTTTACTAAATAAATTTATCTCCATACTACATTATTTTAAAAATATACCAGTAGATTTAAAGTGTGCATATCTATTTTTCTTTTGAAACTATATATGTATAAAAATAAACTATATAAAAATCTAATTTCTATAAATTCTTCAATATCTAAAACTCCTATGTATATTTATTATTATTTTTTCTCTTTTCAAACTAAGAATTCAGACCGAGGAAATTCTAAGGTTTAAGAACTTACCAGAAGGAACCACCTTCCCCTTAACGCCTGTCACTGCTCACGACGAGCTCCTTGAACTCACCATCGCGTGCCCAAAAGTCGACCAGAAAACGCAAGCTTCGAACTCGCACTTCCTCGATTTTTGAAGAGGGAAAACCCTAGCTCCGCCAATCACCGATACCACGTGTGCTTGGTCGTGGCTATCACTCGATCGCTAAACCCTCGTCGATCGAACGCCGGTGCTCCTCACCATCCCCTTTGAAACCCTTTGTTGATTGAACTCCCAAAGCCACAACGAACCACCACTCGCCACCCGCTGCGCCACTTTGATTCGATCACAATGCCTCGTTCCCCCACCCCTAATCCACACGAGGCTGCCTCGAATTCCCTAGCTCGAGTTCGAATCGGCTAGCCATCGTTCGAACGAGAATTGAAAGAGAACGCCAATTCTTTGTTAATGAACGAATTTGATTTTTTTTTTAAAAGGAAGTAAATAAAAGAGGGATTCATTTGAGGATCGATTTCAACCTCCCTCAGGCTTCGACCATTATAAAATAAAAAGAAACGACGTGATTTTGAACTAAACAGAAAAGAAAGGGGGGACATCGATTTGAATGAAGGGAAAGGTTAGGTCGGCTATGTTCTGTGTGTACAATGATGTGAATGGAGATGAAAATAAGGCTAATGTGAAGGAATGTCGGCTAGTGAAGGTTGCTTGTATAAGAATATACATATATAATTTAAATTGATTTCAAATTATCTCAATGAATGCAACTTCCAACCTCGAACCCCTAACGAGGCATGCCGCTAGGCATTTATAAGTTTATATCCCTATTCCAAATGCAATGAAAAATGTTTCGAGTCCTAACTCGATTGTATGGAGAAGATAGCTTTTTTGAACCCAGCTATTATATTTAATTTTCGATATAAATTTAGCGTGTTTATATACCGTACGCTCACACAACAACTCCAAACACTACGAAAATTGAAATTCGATAATAATATAATATTATGGATCCAATGGAACTAGTTTCGTCAAAATCCGAGACTGTGCCTCAGAAGGCTATCTTTAAACGTCAATTTAAACGATAAAATTTCAAAACTTAACAAAACACTTCCAAATTCAATTTCAACACTTTTACCATCTTCAGTATTATTGATATAAATTTTGCAAGCCTTCATATTATTTTTAACAAGCTTAAAACTGGAGATTCAATATTTTACCCAACTTTCAATTATTAAATTCAATAATTTAATTATCAAATAAATAGCGATACTGGAATTCAAGTTAAAAATTAACTTTAAATATTTAAAATCAATTAAATATTCCAATTTCAAACGTCCAAAAATTCCGGGTCGTCACATTCCTCCCCCCTTAAAAGAATTTCATCCCCGAAATTGCTAGTTAAGAAGAATGATCCAATACCCGTTTTCTATTTTCCCAAAACCAAACAGTTTTAACATCAACCCAAACAACCTTATCATTAAAGACACTTCACTCTTATTAATTTCCTAAATTCCTCCATAAACTCCAAACAATATTACTTACTCAATCATTTCAACTTTAAATTTAAAACCAAATTCAAATTATCAAAATTTTCTCAAAATTTTTCTAACTCACTAAATTTTCGAAATTTTTTGCCAGCGTCTCCTTTGCACGGCTAGCTCGGAACAACTACAAAATGCCTCTACGGGCCCCTAGATTCAGAAGAAAACAAAAGGCCAAGTGGCTAGATCAAAAACCCAATCAAATTTCATACAGAAATTTAAACACATACCTTTTTTTCGAGCAATTCAAATTTATCTTCTGAAATCAAAACCAATTTTCATTTCCCTTTGTAATACCTGCATATCCTACTTAGCAATAATATCCAATCATAGCTTTTAAAATCATTTTATACATTTCCTTACATAAATTTTATATTTACTTCTATTCAAATTAGTTTTCCCATTTCCATATGAATTCAATTTATCTTCAGCTCTGAATATTGGATTTTATCTTCCATTTATAACTGATTCATATCATTATTTTAAATTAGTTTCAATTTCTATTTCCAAAATTCCTTATTTTAATTCTAATTTGAAATCATTTTGCCGCTAACAAAAATTTTCTAGCTCTCAAAATTTTCAAAATTTTTTGGCAGAGTCTCCTTTGTACGGAGGAGCTTTTGCAATTTGACAAGAGATATAAATATATATACATCGACCCACACGGTCGGAAAAACAAAACCTGTAACGACTCGAATTTTGCCCGCTCAAAAATCGACATCCATACTTCAAATCGTATTCGAATGTCATAGATTCAACCGTTCGAATCCGATTTGCCGGAGCTTATAACAATCATTAAGTAAACAACACAGTGGAATAAAAGAATAATACATTGATATACAGCTTTGATACAATATCTGATACAACAGATGATCCAATAAATATCAATATACATCAGAGATATGATACAATAAAACAGCAGCGGAAAAGAAAATAGATAACATCTAGCATACGGAACAATATAACTCTAAAATAGTCTTCAACGAAGAACTCCAGAAACTGCAACTCCATTTCCAAGAATCAATCCAGCAGTAGCTCGAACTCCCAATAACATATCACCAAGCTCAGCAAGACTGGTGCGATCCAAAGACTGAACTAACTCTAGATAATCTACTAAACCTGACTATCTGAAAAACCCAACTCTAGACTGCTCGTGTAGAAAATAATGAGCACCCAGAGTTTAGGAGAGAAAACAATAAACTCCGGATCAGTCGTGGGACTGGTGTGAGCAACAAAAACAGTTTATCTATTAAAACATTCAAAGAAATTTTTTTTTTTAAAGTTAATTCGCAATGCTTTTTTTTAAAAAAAATGAGACTACCATAAGGCCTCCCGCACACACACACAATGCAAACACAGAATCGGAGGAGATTTCTCCTTATGATAGTTAAAGATGCTTGATAGGCATTTAAAAACAACATTTGATATTATTACTAGTGCATAGTGTAGTGAAAATAATTTCGAAAGTAGAATATAAATCTTAGCCAACATAGACATTTCGAACTATGCCTACTATAGCTACCATCCAAACAGTGGTGACCACCATAAGTAAATGGCAGGTTCTACAACTAATACCGTACAAGTTTCGTATTGGGAATTGGATTTCCAACAAATGGTCAGGCCAAGGAACTTCCCATTGCCACATGAGAATGCCTCTGGAAAGACATCCCCGAGAACCAAACCGGAACTCTGCCAACACAAGGCCGGGTTACCCTTAACTGGGTAACTACTGACACGAGCACGCCATTCCCCGATCGTAAACGACCTTTCTCACGGGATCCCGATAACCAACAACCACAAAGTAATAAATTCGCGGTAACCACATAGGTTAAATATCTGGGCTCCATACCATGATACCACCTCTATCCAGAAGGAAATGTACATACCCTAAAGGGTGCTACCCCTCATAACCTTGCCGCATCTTTCCTGTTTTGACCATTTCCGGGGTGTGAGGTTCGACGAAGTCACGTCCACAAAAACATACTTTATACAAAAGCCATGCTTTGGGTCAACAAATGATCAACACAATGATCACTAAGATAGACGATCAAGTAAACGATCCTATCACAATAATCAACACAATGATCATTTCACAGCAACACTCAGCATGTCACATTACCAAATTGGGAATATATCGCTGATAACCTTCAACTACATAACCTCTGAGCTCGTACGTCTCAGAGAAGGGTGTTAAGCTAAGAGAATAAATCCTCCGCCACCAACAGAAATATATTTTAAAGAAATCAGCTTTATATCTCAATTGTAATGTCAGACATACAATCCATACAAGTCTGGTTCCGGGCTCGAACAGAACCGAAGGCACTTACAAAGAAGTCCTTGCAAATCCGGATATTCACAAATCACGTTCGGACTTCCCATCACATATGGAGTCTCTATATCGGGGACCAGTCGATGCAAAGACATTCGACGAGTTGTCCTTTCGCTTTCAAAAATATCCGGTCTTCAACACCGGTCTTCAAATGCTATCCATAACGACATATCACATATTCGGAATGGGATATATGACACAAAGGTCCTCTCCCGGCTAAACCGAATAGTGAGCGCAATATTTACAAGAAATATATGGATATTGGGATTTCAATTAAGTCACAACTTATTACCCAAAACTTTTCTTCAAATGGCTTAACAAATCACCATTTCAAATCTTTTAAACAAAAGGATTCATTTTCACAACCTTTAACGGTTTAAACAATTTTCACATTTTAATCTTTTAAACAAAAGATTCATTCACATATTTTCCAAATCAATTTTCATTTCAATTTTATTTAACTCGTTAAATCTTTAAATCAAAGATTTAACTTATAGCCTTCAAAACAATTTCATTTCAATTTGATTTAAACAAATCATCAATTTAAATCTGTTAAAAATAAACAGATTTAATTCATAGCTTTCAAAAAGAATTCATTCATAACTTAGGAAAATCATTTCTCTATTCAATCTTGCAATTCCCTTAATTAACTGGAATCTCAGTTCTTATCTAAAAGTATTTATCATTTGAAAACAACAGTTTTCATTTTGGAAATCTGATTCATTTATACGAGTTCAATTCCTTGGGTTAAATTCAAATTCCCAAAAATAATACTTTAAAAATGGTTTAACTCATAATGACTAGTATAATATCATTAATCCCTAATTTCAAATTACTGAATTCAATTTGAATATTGAATTCAAATTTAAATTAAAGTACTTAAATTCCAACACTTAATCCAGTTATTCAAAATAAATTTCCATTTTTGAAATTCCATTTCAAAAGCTTTTCATTTCTATTCCAATTCCATTACCAAAACATTTGAATTCAAATATTCAAATTTAAACTATTTCAAAAATCTGTGACTTAATCGATTTCCTCGTGAAATCCATATTTGTGTGTGTATAAGTGTGGTCCACGGGTTATACACAGTAGTGCAACCTCATACAATTATTACAGATCAGAATACAGGAATATAATTGATAAGCAATATAAGCTGTAACGCTTATCGGTTATATACAGATCACAGATAAATATGTCACAGATAGTAAATTACAGATCACCACATAAATCAGGATGTATCACAAAGCATCATATATTAGGGATATCAAACAATCAAGTCATCCAATAGAATCCAAATATTCGTAAGTAAAATCAGTTAATTATCTGATTAATTTAAATCAAATTAATTTCTTATGAATTATAAGTCCTGGTTAATTAACATTGATAATTTACAAATCATTTTGATTAATTATTCTTTAATCTTTTACTAATTATCCATTACGAATAAATTAATTAACCTTTTATTATCAACCTTTAATTATTAAACAATTAATCTTTAATTATCTAATTCACCATTTAATTAATTATCTTTAATTAATTACTCTAATTAATTTTGTCTTGATTAATTATCATTCCTTAATCAACTTTATTAAATTAAATTTAACCTTTAATTAATTAATCTCTTTAATTAAATCTTTATGTAAAACCTAATTAAATTAAAATAATTTACTTTTAAGCCTTAAACCAATCCTATACTTAAATGAGACAATTATTTAAAAGAATGAGTTTAAAAATGTTTAAAACTTGCATTTTGTTTTAAAATTTCAAAACTGTTTTTATACCTACCCGAGTCAAACCCGAGGAAATTCACGTTCTACCCGAGCCCTGCTTCGATTCTTTCCCCCGACCCAACCCGAGACTTTATAAATTTTATAACTTTTGTTTAAGTGTTAAATATTTACTCGGCATGAACCTAAAATACACGAGTCTAACTCGAGCTATCTTGCAAACTTCCCGAGGATTACCCCGAGTCCAAGTTCTTCTTTTTCTTTTCTTTTTTCTTTTTTTTCCTTTCTTCCCCATGCCACTGATACACATCAGTGGTTCGTGCACCTGCACCATCCACCGCCGATGTCCTGGCCACCACTTCCATCGCCATCTAGTCATCGTTGACCCCCTCAACTCAATCCATCACCCAGCACCCATCACGACAGCACGAATTAAAATTTAGTTAAATTTCCAAACCTGGAAACACGCCAGCTTCAACACCCCAAACTTGTCAACATCGCCTCGTCCACACCGTGCCGACCATCAGCGCGCTTCCACCTCTGGCCACCGCCTCATCTACACCCCAGCCTTCATCACCCCCAGTCTCGTGCAACTCGATGCACTGTGGACGACGAACAAATCAAATTTCTTCGACCCCAACAAAACTAGGGCTACAGACTTCAACCAATTGCCGACGCCACCACCGTGATCTACTCACCATCCCTATATTTTTCCTGCCATCCCGGTAAGCTCCTCCACCACCACGCACAACCCTAGCACCTCTAGTACCCCTGATCGCCAGAAATCCCCCAAAAACCCATTTCCGTTCAACTTTAAACTGCTACCAAACCACCCCACTAAAAATCACGAAACTCATCTTAAAAATCATCATTTGATATGAGGATTCAAGTTATACACTTGAATTAATGATTCGTGTCATTCGAAATTTCCAATTTTTAAACTTTGTACTGTAAAATCTTGATCTTCTATCCTACATACCTCTATACATTATGAAACCATTTTTTTATTATAGCCCATACTTAAACACATCGATCTTGTTTTGAAACTAAGGCCTGACATGGATTATAAAACAAGAACATGAATTATCTTTTTCCTAGCTTTGTTGGGTTGTTCTCTGTAAACCTGATATTTAAATAAAACAGAGAATACTCTGATGAAAGCCACACACACAACACATGCATATCATCACAGCATATACCATAAGATACATATTCATTTCGAAGCAACACATAAGTTTAAACTTTGAAATACAGATGTGTACTCACCTTCCAAATCATTGCTTAAATCCAGCAGTTTACAGGTTAGAGTTTGGTTGATCTGAAGCTTTTCTTTTATTTTCCTGGAACTTGTAAATTTGGAATTTTGCTTTGCTAATGAAGTTGAACTCTTTGCATGCTTGATACTTATTACAGCTTTGAAAATGTTTAAAGAATTTGAGAAAATGTTTACAAGTATGCTCAGCCTTGTGAACTAAAGCTGTACATATATAATGTATAGAGGTGTGCAGGTACAAGTGATGGTATCCTCTCTTTTTTTTGTTATAGGCTAGAGGTGTAAACATTAAATGCACCTGTACTTTGAAATGCATTTGTTTACCTTTACTTTTGCTTTCTTTCTTGTCTCGGCTGTACAAATATGTAAAAGTATGGTTTGGATTATTTCTTTTGTTTGAATACTTGAATGTATCTTGTATTTGATTTGTTACCTTTTCTTTTGTTTTTATCTTTTGTTTTGTTTTGTTATTTTGTTTAGTTTACTTTGTATTACAAATAATTTTCTATTTTAATTATGTTTGTATGCATATATTTGTTTGTAATTTATTTCATTTTAAATTTCACAAATACTAGCTTTCTTTAAAAATACTTACATACATACATATATATATATATATATATATATAAATCTGAAATAACCATTTCTATCAATAAAAATCCATTTGTATAAATATTATACTATTAATATTGTTTAAATACAACTCATTATTTAATTAAAACAATTTATAAAAGAAACTGTCTTTATTTTGATAAATAACATATTTTTATTTGCTCTTATTCTTGCATTTTAAATTTACTTCTATTTTTAGTTTAAATATTTATCATAAATTTTACTTTAAAAATTATTGTTTTATAATTCTCTATATATACACATATATTTTATATAACTCAAATTATCATTATTTATAAATTTTTAAATCAATTTATTTATTTATTTTTATACTTGTGTCTAAAGTATACACTTTAATATTTATTTTTCAAACCATTAATATAAGATTTAAATTCAAATCAAAATATATATATATATATACACACAAGATTTTAAAATTTCAAATTGACTCATATATACCCAAATATACATATATATATTCACATATATACATATATACATAATATTTAAAAATTTAAATGATTTATATAAAATATATTTGAACTCGGGGAAACTCACTTTACTATTTATAATTAATTTTATAAATTTCTATTCAAAATGTCATTTAATTATTAATTTAAATTAAATAAAAATTCAGGATCGTTACAGACTTCCCCCCTTAAAAGAATTTCGTCCTCGAAATTCGCAGGCACGAAAACAATACAGAAATAGATAAAAGATAGAGAAATATCTTTTCAGATCAAACTGGATATTTTCAGGCCATTCATAATATATTTTATATTAAACACTACTCAAAATATTAGTACATGAGTTATAGTCATACATAACCCACTAACATCCAACTTTTACTACGATCTCAAGTCCAAAATACCTATATAAATACCCCAAAATGAGTCAAACCGACCAACTACCAATCCTCACTCTCAGAACCCTCCCTCTCAGGCCCTGACAGGTCCATCACTTCAACCTCATTGTCTGTCTCAAAAATCTCTTCCGGATCAGATTCTTCCAGAATAAGATACCCACCATTTAACTCCTCGTCCTCAATGGGATCATCATCATCCACGGCATTATCTAAATCCCAATGAATTTCTTCATCACCTTCGGACTCTTCCTCTACGTCAGGTTCTTCTTCCGCCTTAACCTCCTCCTCGAATTCCTCTTCAATTTCTTCTTTGAATTCTTCCTCGAACTCTTTTTCTTCGAATTCCTCTTCATTTTCTTCTTTGAATTCGTCTTCATTTTCTTCTTCGAATTCCTCTTCATCTTCTTCTTCTTCCACTGGTGGTTGGGGCTGCACTACAGGCTCCACTGGGAATTCCCTATAAACTGATGACTCACCTTCATCATCTCGTACCCTACTGGATGAAGCATAATCACCCACCCTCCTGACCTTTCCTCCTCGGCTAACGCTATTTGTTCTCTACAATTAAAATCAAAAGCCAAATATTAAGATCTTAAGTTTAGAGTTTTATATGTTGAGAAATACATCAAAGTTTATATTTCATATTTTATTCCACCCAAGAAGTTATAACAGAAATTCAAAATTTGTTCTCAACCAAAATCGTTTTATCAATACAATTCAAAAGAATTTGAGAACGAATCAAAGAAAATTGATAAGAAAGTTGTTTCCACTATTGTTACAGAGTATCGACCATTTATAGTCGTATTTCCCTGTCCTCTATCTCGTTCTCTTTTTTACACTCATACTTACTATCAGTGGATAGTAAGAGAATTTACTGAGGAATTCAAACGGATATCTTAAGGATTACTCATTCTAGGATTTACTTCATCCTATCTTTAATGAGCTACTTAATGTGTTACACTCCTGAGCTAAAGTTCAACCCTTAGCTCTGATACCAAATGTAACGACTCGAATTTTGCCCGCTCAAAAATCGACATCCATACTTCAAATCGTATTCGAATGTCATAGATTCAACCGTTCAAATCCGATTCGCCGGAGCTTATAACAATCATTAAGTAAACAACACAGCGGAATAAAAGAATAATACATTGATATACAGCTTTGATACAATATCTGATACAACAGATGATCCAATAGATATCAATATACATCAGAGATATGATACAATAAAACAGCAGCGGAAAAGAAAATAGATAACATCTAGCATACGGAACAATATAACTCTAAAATAGTCTTCAACGAAGAACTCCAGAAACTGCAACTCCATTTCCAAGAATCAATCCAGCAGTAGCTCGAACTCCCAATAACATATCACCAAGCTCAGCAAGACTGGTGCGATCCAAAGACTGAACTAACTCTAGATAATCTACTAAACCTGACTATCTGAAAAACCCAACTCTAGACTGCTCGTGTAGAAAATAATGAGCACCCAGAGTTTAGGAGAGAAAACAATAAACTCCGGATCAGTCGTGGGACTGGTGTGAGCAACAAAAACAGTTTATCTATTAAAACATTCAAAGAAATATATTTTTTTAAAGTTAATTCGCAATGCTTTTTTTTTTTTAAAATGAGACTACCATAAGGCCTCCCGCACACACACACAATGCAAACGCAGAATCGGAGGAGATTTCTCCTTATGATAGTTAAAGATGCTTGATAGGCATTTAAAAAGAACATTTGATATTATTACTAGTGCATAGTGTAGTGAAAATCATTTCGAAAGTAGAATATAAATCTTAGCCAACATAGACATTTCGAACTATGCCTACTATAGCTACCATCCAAACAGTGGTGACCACCATAAGTAAATGGCAGGTTCTACAACTAATACCGTACAAGTTTCGTATTGGGAATTGGATTTCCAACAAATGGTCAGGCCAAGGAACTTCCCATTGCCACATGAGAATGCCTCTGGAAAGACATCCCCGAGAACCAAACCGGAACTCTGCCAACACAAGGCCGGGTTACCCCTAACTGGGTAACTACTGACACGAGCACGCCATTCCCCGATCGTAAACGACCTTTCTCACGGGATCCCGATAACCAACAACCACAAAGTAATAAATTCGCGGTAACCACATAGATTAAATATCTGGGCTCCATACCATGATACCACCTCTATCCAGAAGGAAATGTACATACCCTAAAGGGTGCTACCCCTCATAACCTTGCCGCATCTTTCCTGTTTTGACCATTTCCGGGGTGTGAGGTTCGACGAAGTCACGTCCACAAAAACATACTTTATACAAAAGCCATGCTTTGGGTCAACAAATGATCAACACAATGATCACTAAGATAGACGATCAAGTAAACGATCCTATCACAATAATCAACACAATGATCATTTCACAGCAACACTCAGCATGTCACATTACCAAATTGGGAATATATCGCTGATAACCTTCAACTACATAACCTCTGAGCTCGTACGTCTCAGAGAAGGGTGTTAAGCTAAGAGAATAAATCCTCCGCCACCAACAGAAATATATTTTAAAGAAATCAGCTTTATATCTCAATTGTAATGTCAGACATACAATCCATACAAGTCTGGTTCCGGGCTCGAACAGAACCGAAGGCACTTACAAAGAAGTCCTTGCAAATCCGGATATTCACAAATCACGTTCGGACTTCCCATCACATATGGAGTCTCTATATCGGGGACCAGTCGATGCAAAGACATTCGACGAGTTGTCCTTTCGCTTTCAAAAATATCCGGTCTTCAACACCGGTCTTCAAATGCTATCCATAACGACATATCACATATTCGGAATGGGATATATGACACAAAGGTCCTCTCCCGGCTAAACCGAATAGTGAGCGCAATATTTACAAGAAATATATGGATATTGGGATTTCAATTAAGTCACAACTTATTACCCAAAACTTTTCTTCAAATGGCTTAACAAATCACCATTTCAAATCTTTTAAACAAAAGGATTCATTTTCACAACCTTTAACGGTTTAAACAATTTTCACATTTTAATCTTTTAAACAAAAGATTCATTCACATATTTTCCAAATCAATTTTCATTTCAATTTTATTTAACTCGTTAAATCTTTAAATCAAAGATTTAACTTATAGCCTTCAAAACAATTTCATTTCAATTTGATTTAAACAAATCATCAATTTAAATCTGTTAAAAATAAACAGATTTAATTCATAGCTTTCAAAAAGAATTCATTCATAACTTAGGAAAATCATTTCTCTATTCAATCTTGCAATTCCCTTAATTAACTGGAATCTCAGTTCTTATCTAAAAGTATTTATCATTTGAAAACAACAGTTTTCATTTTGGAAATCTGATTCATTTATACGAGTTTAATTCCTTGGGTTAAATTCAAATTCCCAAAAATAATACTTTAAAAATGGTTTAACTCATAATGACTAGTATAATATCATTAATCCCTAATTTCAAATTACTGAATTCAATTTGAATATTGAATTCAAATTTAAATTAAAGTACTTAAATTCCAACACTTAATCCAGTTATTCAAAATAAATTTCCATCTTTGAAATTCCATTTCAAAAGCTTTTCATTTCTATTCCAATTCCATTTCCAAAACATTTGAATTCAAATATTCAAATTTAAACTATTTCAAAAATCTGTGACTTAATCGATTTCCTCGTGAAATCCATATTTGTGTGTGTATAAGTGTGGTCCAGGGGTTATACACAGTAGTGCAACCTCATACAATTATTACAGATCAGAATACAGGAATATAATTGATAAGCAATATAAGCTGTAACGCTTATCGGTTATATACAGATCACAGATAAATATGTCACAGATAGTAAATTACAGATCACCACATAAATCAGGATGTATCACAAAGCATCATATATTAGGGATATCAAACAATCAAGTCATCCAATAGAATCCAAATATTCGTAAGTAAAATCAGTTAATTATCTGATTAATTTAAATCAAATTAATTTCTTATGAATTATAAGTCCTGGTTAATTAACATTGATAATTTACAAATCATTTTGATTAATTATTCTTTAATCTTTTACTAATTATCCATTACGAATAAATTAATTAACCTTTTATTATCAACCTTTAATTATTAAACAATTAATCTTTAATTATCTAATTCACCATTTAATTAATTATCTTTAATTAATTACTCTAATTAATTTTTTCTTGATTAATTATCATTCCTTAATCAACTTTATTAAATTAAATTTAACCTTTAATTAATTAATCTCTTTAATTAAATCTTTATGTAAAACCTAATTAAATTAAAATAATTTACTTTTAAGCCTTAAACCAATCCTATACTTAAATGAGACAATTATTTAAAAGAATGAGTTTAAAAATGTTTAAAACTTGCATTTTGTTTTAAAATTTCAAAACTGTTTTTATACCTACCCGAGTCAAACCCGAGGAAATTCACGTTCTACCCGAGCCCTGCTTCGAGTCTTTCCCCAAACCAACCCGAGACTTTATAAATTTTATAAATTTTGTTTAAGTGTTAAATATTTACTCGGCATGAACCTAAAAATACACGAGTCTAACTCGAGCTATCTTGCAAACTTCCCGAGGATTACCCCGAGTCCAAGTTCTTTTTTTTCTTTTTCTTTTTTCCTTTCTTCCCCATGCCACTGATACACATCAGTGGTTCGTGCACCTGCACCATCCACCGCCGATGTCCTGGCCACCACTTTCATCGCCATCTAGTCATCGTTGACCCCCTCAACTCAATCCATCACCCAGCACCCATCACGACAGCACGAATTAAAATTTAGTTAAATTTCCAAACCTGGAAACACGCCAGCTTCAACACCCCAAACCTGTCAACATCGCCTCGTCCACACCGTGCCGACCATCAGCGCGCTTCCACCTCCGGCCACCGCCTCATCTACACCCTAGCCTTCATCACCCCCAGTCTCGTGCAACTCGATGCACTGTGGACGACGAACAAATCAAATTTCTTCGACCCCAACAAAACTAGGGCTACAGACTTCAACCAATTGCCGACGCCACCACCGTGATCTACTCACCATCCCTATATTTTTCCTACCATCCCGGTAAGCTCCTCCACCACCACGCACAACCCTAGCACCTCTAGTACCCTTGATCGCCAGAAATCCCCCAAAAACCCATTTCCGTTCAACTTTAAACTGCTACCAAACCACCCCACTAAAAATCACGAAACTCATCTTAAAAATCATCATTTGATATGAGGATTCAATTTATACACTTGAATTAATGATTCGTGCCATTCGAAATTTCCAATTTTTAAAGTTTGTACTGTAAAATCTTGATCTTCTATCCTACATACCTCTATACATTATGAAACCATTTTTTTATTATAGCCCATACTTAAACACATCGATCTTGTTTTGAAACTAAGGCCTGACATGGATTATAAAACAAGAACTTGAATTATCTTTTTCCTAGCTTTGTTGGGTTGTTCTCTGTAAACCTGATATTTAAATAAAACAGAGAATACTCTGATGAAAGCCAC
The DNA here is from genome assembly GCA_030765085.1 of Allium cepa. Classification (NCBI taxonomy): domain Eukaryota; kingdom Viridiplantae; phylum Streptophyta; class Magnoliopsida; order Asparagales; family Amaryllidaceae; genus Allium; species Allium cepa. The sequence continues at coordinate 489,783,684 of CM060931.1, forward strand.
ACACACAACACATGCATATCATCACAGCATATACCATAAGATACATATTCATTTCGAAGCAACACATAAGTTTAAACTTTGAAATACAGATGTGTACTCACCTTCCAAATCATTGCTTAAATCCAGCAGTTTACAGGTTAGAGTTTGGTTGATCTGAAGCTTTTCTTTTATTTTCCTGGAACTTGTAAATTTGGAATTTTGCTTTGCTAATGAAGTTGAACTCTTTGCATGCTTGATACTTATTACAGCTTTGAAAATGTTTAAAGAATTTGAGAAAATGTTTACAAGTATGCTCAGCCTTGTGAACTAAAGCTGTACATATATAATGTATAGAGGTGTGCAGGTACAAGTGATGGTATCCTCTTTTTTTTTTGTTATAGGCTAGAGGTGTAAACATTAAATGCACCTGTACTTTGAAATGCATTTGTTTACCTTTACTTTTGCTTTCTTTCTTGTCTCGGCTGTACAAATATGTAAAAGTATGGTTTGGATTATTTCTTTTGTTTGAATACTTGAATGTATCTTGTATTTGATTTGTTACCTTTTCTTTTGTTTTTATCTTTTGTTTTGTTTTGTTATTTTGTTTAGTTTACTTTGTATTACAAATAATTTTCTATTTTAATTATGTTTGTATGCATATATTTGTTTGTAATTTATTTCATTTTAAATTTCACAAATACTAGCTTTCTTTAAAATTACTTACATACATACATACATATATATATATATATATATATATATATATAAATCTGAAATAACCATTTCTATCAATAAAAATCCATTTGTATAAATATTATACTATTAATATTGTTTAAATACAACTCATTATTTAATTAAAACAATTTATAAAAGAAACTGTCTTTATTTTGATAAATAACATATTTTTATTTGCTCTTATTCTTGCATTTTAAATTTACTTCTATTTTTAGTTTAAATATTTATCATAAATTTTACTTTAAAAATTATTGTTTTATATTTCTCTATATATACACATATATTTTATATAACTCAAATTATCATTATTTATAAATTTTTAAATCAATTTATTTATTTATTTTTATACTTGTGTCTAAAGTATACACTTTAATATTTATTTTTCAAACCATTAATATAAGATTTAAATTCAAATCAAAATATATATATATATACACACAAGATTTTAAAATTTCAAATTGACTCATATATACCCAAATATACATATATATATATATATATATTCACATATATACATAATATTTAAAAATTTAAATGATTTATATAAAATATATTTGAACTCGGGGAAACTCACTTTACTATTTATAATTAATTTTATAAATTTCTATTCAAAATTTCATTTAATTATTAATTTAAATTAAATAAAAATTCAGGATCGTTACAGAAAACCAGTTCATATTTCCTATTTTTATTGCGTAGGCATACCTTTATTTAGCATTTTTAAGCAAGCGGCTTATTATGTTAGCATTTTACGCGATCAAATCCAGCCAAAGGCTTCCCGGTATCTGTAGTTACTCAATTCAAATATGTAAGTGCCAAAATCATGTAACTTAACAACATTTTACATATTTAACTAGTAAATATACGAGTTTCTATAAGCAATGCAGGTTAAACAATATTTATAAGCAACTTATAGGGTTCCAACATTAATTTTAATTGTTTACAATAAATTCATATACAACTTCATTCAATTTAAATTATTTACAACTCAATTTCTTACATTCGATTCATTTTAACTCAACAAACTCATATTCACTTCAATTGATCTTAAAAATAATTTATTTAATCTCCATCAACTCATAGAAGTTTAATTACCTGCGTTTACATCAAACGACAATTCATTCTATGCAATTTGATGATATCCATGTGAATAAATAATTACTCAAGTTTTATAACCAATTTAAATTGATTCTAACTCAATTTATACTTATTTCCTTCATTTTTAATTCATTCACAAACATTTATTGTAACGTCCCACCTTTTCGTACGCTTCAAATCGACACACATGTCAATTCAAACCAAAGGGCGGATTGTTATGGGGTAAATAAGAAAAAAACAAGAAAGAAATAAAACAAAACAGAATCTCATAGCGGATAAAATACAATAATCAAATATACAGTTCATGAAGCTATTTACAAAATATTTAATTTTACTTATACAATATCTCAGAGTTGCACATACCAACGAATAAAAATCGATGCAGCAGAATACAGTGTGTAGTGGAACAATATAATATAGTAGGTAATAGTGCTACACAACTTCGTCTTCGTCCTCCAGAATAAAATCTTTGATCCTGAAATGCTCGGACTGACCCGAGCGAACTGAAAAGACAAAACACTCGAGTCATAACTAAAAGATCTTATGTAAGTTAAATCAGCAGAAATAAATACGAGTGCAGTAACTCAAGGGATGCTCGGGATTTACATCTCTTAAGGATCCGTTAAACTATTTACTATGTAGTATATTTCTCTATTATAATAGTGTCTATTGGTAAAATAAACTTACTTTTAAATAGCGTTAAGGCTTTACATTTTCCACCTTAACACATAATAGTCCCAGAAGTCCATACAATATCATAGTCCCTCCTGATCGGGAAGCCACCAGAGGATACCACACGGGCTACGGGAGAAAACCAAACCCGTACAAGGCGCGATAAGGTAGGTGACACGGCACAACTAGGCAATGCCAGGGTAGATATACCAATTACGCATGCGGGCTGGTGATAACGCGTAGCCGCAGCTACCGCCCACCTCGAGCCACAGCCCCAAAAAAAAATCAAAAGTGGCCACCGAATCAATCCAAAAGTCAAAGTATAAAATCGAAGGGATGTGTCCGATCAAAGGTGCTACCTCAATTGGCCCGAGAATCGCTCATGTTTTAGCCACCTTATGCCAACTCACGGGAGTTGGGTCCACGTATTTACCTCAAAGGAAATGCCGCCACCATCCTACTTCATTCTAGAATCTCCACCACGTACACGGTTGTTAAAGTGGTTTTCGGAGTTGGCAGAGAGTATGACAACTTTCGATCCCGGTCTCTTCAACAACCAAACGTTATTATGACACCGCGGTCTTTCAAAATAGTTTATACTTTAAAACCAGAATAAAATATTCATTTCAACCCATATAAATACGATATCATTTTTATTTTAAAACCCAAATCAATATGATATCATTTTTATTTCAAATATATATTTTTCAAAATCATAGTACTTTCAAAAATATATGTACTGTAAACCCATAGCTTCGAAGCATAATTTTCAATACTTAAATGGTTTAATAATAAGTTACTTTATACAGTAAAATTAGCTTTTTAATTTCTTAAATCAATTTAAAATACGGATTTGAATTCCCAAATAAACCATTTAAATTTCCATATATTTCAAAGTTTCAAATATTCCACAATTTCAAAACTAAATTTTTAATTCATATATATATGTCGAATACCTTTTACTATTATTTAGTTTGAAACACTTGCTTAATTAATACAGTATCCTTTAAATAAAACTTCCAAATTCAAAAATTAAATATTCCTCAATTTATTTAGACTAGATATATTCACCTAAATCATCTTAAACCCGAATTTAGTTATAACACCATATTCTTTTTAAATGAAAATTTCAATAAGATTTTAACTAAATGAAATCTCAAATCAATTTCAAACTATCTCCTCAACTTTGATTTATATAATCAATATAAACTCTATATTAGAATATAATCTTATTAAATACTTATGCATAATATATTTTAATAAAATCCACTTATTATTAAACTTACTTCATACTTTAAAACAATTTTATACATAGTTTAAAACCAAGAATTTAACCATATATAAAATAACCTTTATCAAATATCCGCCATCAATATTTCACAAAACCATATATATATATATATATATATATATATATATATATATATATTTATTTGCAAAACCATAGGAGAATTATTTCAAAAACAATTATATATATATATATACCGCGGTGCCTGTATAAAATTTTATATTCTATGGTCAAGTGATATGGATATTTATCATTTCGATCCGCAATTTAAAAATAAAAATTACGGTTATATATCATTTCAAACCGCAATCCCAAATAAGATGAAAATGCATAATAACTTGCAGTTTATAACAATATGAAATACATCATCCATTCATCTAATATCAATCATCAACCATTTATCACAATCATCATCAATTACCAACAATGGCATCAATATAAAATGGAAAATAAACATTAGGTATTAAATAGCAGCTTAATTCAATAATAAATCAAATAACTATTTAACTGACAGTTTATATGCAATGATAAATAAATTTAACTGGCAGTTTATATGCAATAATAAATAAATTTAACTGGCAATTTATATGCAATAATAAATAAATTTAACTGGCAATTTATATGCAATAATAAAATTACATAACAATTTAATTTAGATAAATGCAATCTAACTTAGATGATGATTAAATATATGCCCAACCAATCATAGATAAATTTTAAATCTCATTAAAATTTATTTAACAAACATAAGAAATTTTAGAAGTTGTGAGTGGGTTAAAACACTCACCTTTTGAATTTAAATTGAATTTAAATCCAATTTAAAGCCAAAAATTTGACCATCTCAGAATTCGTCCAAACCAAAGTCATCAAGTCCGGAATTTCAATACGATCCTAACAAATGAAACCGCGCGTCAATCGGATATCGTATGCACAAGTTATTGTGATTAATGCAATTGAAAACAATTAAAAATAAATAAACAAAAAGAACACATTTACACCTTCCAGTGCCACGTCATCATCCCCCGTACGCAATCTTCTCCCCAGGTCACGAAACCCACTTATGCTCGAACCACAACGCTCCACTTCTTGCCGTTCGCCGCTGCCACGAATGCCGCCATGGGCCTCCAACAGCCGCGACACCACGTTCACCTCCCCTCGGCCCCCCGAGACCCCCAAATCGCCGATCGACGTCTCGCAAATTTGCAGCGTCCGCCACTTGAATCCTTAAACCCTAATCAATTTTTGCACGCAATCAGACCGTTAACTCTACGAACGAACGTCACAGTTCGACTCCCCTCGGCCCCCTCTACAAAACCCAGAAAGGGTTTTCTGATCCGACGAAGTTCATCGTCGAGCGATGAACAGCCAAAACTTCTTCGATTTTTACTGGTAACATGACAAACTGAATCGAAAAATGAACACCACCAGTGAATTTTTCTAGTCGAGAGCTTCAACATATATTTTATCCGGATTTTACTGAGGACTTTGAATTTTCATTAGATTTTTAAATTTGCAATTGGATCTCGGGTTTGCATTCATTGAGGAAGAGGAGGAGCTGATGAAGTTTTATGCGCAGCCAAATGAGAATAGCCGTAGGCTAGGGTTTAGCAGGGTATTTATAGACAAAGTTGAAATAGGATGGATCGGGTAAGATAGATGTACGCGCTAACGACAAAGTGGCCCAAAAAGCCCGTTCTGACTCCGGAACGAAATTGGGTAAACCCATATATCAAAATAGGTGTTTTAAAATATTTTAAACGCAATGGAAAAGGTTTCAGGTTCAAATTGCATCGTATGAAGAAGTTATGCTAAAATCAACATTTTTCGAATTAATTTCAATTGATTTCAATTAATTGATTTCAATTAATCGATTTCAAGGCGTTTCGAGTCCGTACGATCAAACGACAAGTCCGATCGATACGAAACTTGAAATCCTATAATAATTCACCGTTACGGATACGATGAAACTAGTTTCGTCGAAATCCGAGTCTGTGGCCAAAACGGCTATTTTTCCATTAATTAAATACATTAATAATTAATTAATAAAATCAAATTTTAAATTTCATTTCGATAATTGACAAATTTCAACATTTTTAACTTCTTAATCATCAATGATTTAAACAAAATTTAAACATCAAATTAGAGTTGATAAATTTATAAATTTCTGTGTTTAGCCCTAATTCCTTTAACTTCATAAATATAGATTTAATTTTCCAAAATTTCTATCAAATTTACTTTTCATTATATTATTCCATTCATTATTAACAATTAGATGAAATTAACATCGGATTCATACTTTATTACATAAATGTCTTAAATTTTCATCTAACTAATATTTACGTAATACTTAAATTTTTAATTCCCATTTTGCAATAAACACAATTACCTTAATTTTACATTTAAATAAATAAACCCTGACTCCCATCCTTATTATTCAACAATCATTGTCCTATAAGCATATTTAACATTGTTTACATTTCATTACCGTGATACTTCCCGCTTCACCTTTATTCGTATTAACTATTTTATTTCCACTTATTGTGTACTAACTACCGTAATCCAATCAAAGTGAAATTTGTCAATTTCACCCATTAATTTAGATTTTAAATCTAATAAATAAATCTACCTTGGTCTCATTCTTTATTTCATCAATCGTTACTTTAATTCACATTACCAAAACATTAAATTAAATTTATTACAATTGATTACCAAAGTTTATTTAGCCCATTAGATAAACAAAGCAACCAATAAATTGCTATAAGTTTGTTACTTCAATCCAGATTATAATTCAATATATAACGCTAATTTTATTTCATTGCATTACATATTTGCCTATTTACATCTTAATTCGAATAAATATTTCGTTTTTAAATGTGTACTTTTATCAATCGAGCACATTAATTTAGGTTTTTAAATACTTTACATTCTATTAAATTTACAACATTAAATTTATATTCTATAAATTACTTTACATACAATACGTATTAATTTCTCAATTAAAATAATTTGAACTTGTTTCCCAATCCATCAATTACTACTAAATTTACGCTTCTATTAATTTACCTTCACACTTCCATTACTATATTAACCATCATTAAAATAACGTATATTATCAATAACAACATTATAATTACTTAACATCTATATGAGCTTTATTTACAATAAATTCATTGACCAAATTTGTTTTAGGTAATTTATAATAATTGTTACCATACCCTTAAAATTTACGCTTAAGTTTATGTTATATTCAATTTATTTTATTTCATTAATTAATTCAAATTTTACGCTCGTTTTCTTCCATTTGATTTATAGCCTAGTATAACATTTACATTAACCCATTTCATTTAACTTATACACATTCAGCTTTGACTAACTTTATTGCATAAATTTACATGCAGTTATTTTTAATAAATAAAATTATTGCATTGGATAATTAAATGCTTACCTTTATAAGTTTTCATTTGCAAACAATATTTGAATTACTACAGGATATTGATTTAATCCAAATTTACAATTTAATATTATTAATTCATTAAATTAATTCACATTTTTTTTCTAAATTTAATTGCAAAATTAAATTAAACTAACCAATTTATCTATCAAAATTTATGGGTCGTTACATTTATTTAGCTCGAAAACAGTCCAAGCTATTTCATTCAATAACTATTTCTCAACTTATTTAAACCACACTTCTATTTGAGTTCAGCTTTCATTCAACATTTACTTAAGTTAACAACTTAAGTTCATTTCCATTTTGAAATAAATCCTATCCTCGCTTTTGTCAAATCCATTTCGGTTTGCATCAATTCATTCAATTAGTCCCTTTTAACTCTAAATTCAATAATCTGTTCATTAAATAATATCGAAGGCCATTATTCATTCACATTCGCTTGGATTTCATTTACAATTCAAACCATCACTATTTTAATCCAATTTCATTTTTATTCGACACATTTTCAATTATATTTAATTTGTTAACACTTCAAGTCTAATTTTGGTTAATAACTCAAGTTCTGATTCTACCATTCACTTTTAATTCCCCATCCAATTTTATTAACTCACAATTCAATTTCTATTTAACCAACTTAAATTCCATTAACAAATTCAATTAACTAATTTATTCCAAATTAATTCACTTCCAACTTGCAACACAATTTTTTTGATTTTATCTAAAAAAATCACCTTAACTAATTTACTTGAATTCAATCTATTTTTTTATTTTTTTAAGTTTGGATTTTTATTGCATTCCCAAAATATCTAACAAATTTTATTTTCGCTTATTTATTCCCTTTTTACATTTTTATACGCTACCACTTATTAATGTTCATACTTCTCCATCCATTTACAGTCAATCACATTTTCACTTTACTTTTAACTTGGGATTACATTTTTATTTCAATGCTTTTCAATTCTTTTATAATCTTCCAAAGCTTATTTATCCCACTTCAATACTTAGTTTACGCTTATTTATTTAAGTAAGAATTTTATTTCATTCAATATTATTTATAACTCAACTGAATTTATTTCAATTCAATTTTATTTAACTTCACTTCAGTTAAATCTAGCATCATACCATTCTCTTTAATCCACTTAATCCACTTGAATTTAAATTAAGTGAGAACTTACTTTCACTCAACATCATCTACATCTCAATTTATTTCATTTCAATTCAATTTTCAATTTAATTCAAATACATCTGGGTTTTATTTTCAGTTTAATTCAGTTTATTTTAATTCAATTAAATTTTATCCTATTCCAAATTCAATGTCTATTTTCCCATTCCAATCACATTCAAGGTTTACTAATTATTTCTTCCAATCATCCCTTAAATTCTCCATAATTTAATTTCTCCAAATTAAATTTATTTAAGTTTTTCACTTTAAATTTTAATTCCAACATTCAAAGCTCATATTTTCCTTCCTTATTTAAAAATCATCTCGAACTTTTATAAGTTCATAACTTATCTCATCAGGATTTCCAATTCAAATAAAGATTCAGGATTTCAAACACCCGGCTTTTGGTTCAAATCATTTTACAACCACCATTATCCCAAAATCAAATTTCTCAAATTTTTAAACCAATACTGGTTTTTATCCCCAACAAATTCCCTTTGAAATTTCAAAAGCAAACTAGTTTTCTGAACAAATCAATTTGGCAGCAATCCGTCACTTAGAAACTCGAAAATGAACATTGATGACACTGCAGTCATCACCGAAGTTATTTTCCAGCGACTAAAGTGAGTTCAATGCTATATCCCTTCCCAATATTTATTTGAAACAATTTCCTTTCAGAAATACTTTCTAAAATAATAATGCTATTATTTATCTTCAAAACACTTCCAAAATCTCTAGGTAAATTTACAGATTTGATTTAAGTCAAATTTTAACTATAATTCATTTGTATAGTTTACGCTCATAATTTTTTTCTAAAAATCTTATTTGTTTAAAATATTATCATCCAAACATCCAAGTTATATAACCATTTAAGAAAATATTTCTTTTACGTCAAAATATATTTTGGGTAAAATTATTTCATTCACCCACATTTAAACGATACTGTGTCAGTTTATCGTGTCAGATGTTTATAAACTCTTCTCGAATAGCGGCCAACTTACCCGATCAGAATTCATATTCCACCCAACCAATAAGTCAACACAATATTAAAATAATTTATATTCACTAACAAATACGCGCTCATATCTATTAATACGCTCAAACTCATTCTAGAGTACTACGGACTCTATTTTCAATGAGTAATCCCCACCAGAGCCAAGGTTATCACCAACCTACGCTCTGATACCAACTGTCATGACCCGAAAATCCGTACCCCTTGAGTCAACACTATTCTCCAACATATCAACTCAAAGATGAACATAAATACAAACCATTAAGGTTAAAGAAGAAGAGGTAGAAGAAGAAGATAGAAAACAACATCAGAATCTAACCATTGCAGCGGAATAAAATATAATAGATAATCACAGATCTTTACACCAAAAACAAATACTATATCTGTTTATACATACATCATCAGAGTATACATAATCACACAACTCGACAGTAATCATAATCTGTCCTCACAATCTGAATACACAGCGGAATATGTAATACAAATACGAAAGTACATATCGTCATCCGGCTCGTCTCCTGAGCTCCACAGCATCATATACTGTATTCTATAATACTCGGTCTGACCTGAGCATTATAGTTAAATAACACCCGAGTCAGTTTGGAATACTAGCGTGAGAAATCACACTCAAATTGATTATTAAAGTTTCAAAATCCTTTTGAAAACAAAAGCATCTCGTAAGACCACGCCACAAATAAACATGTCGGGTTTTTACCTTACGATAGCTAAAACACTTTTTATTAAAATCCTATGATATTATGATAGGGTCTATTTACAAATACTTATTAAAATAGCCGAAATTGTTACATCTCTTAAATTCCAGCTACTAGCTACAGTCGTGGATAATACAAACAAAAATCGTAAAAGGCGAGTAGGGAGAATGTATTTCCAACTAATGACTAGGCACTGGGGTACCACCTGTCACAGTACGTGGCCTAGATCACCGTACCGAGGATTACTCCCAATCTCCTGCAACACAAGACCGGGACTACCCCTTACTGGATAATCCCGAGTAAGATCACCCCACGGTTGGGATCAGCAACCGCAGCACTAAGCCGAATAAAAAGGGACATCTAGACAGGGATGACCTCACCCGAATGGGTGCTACCCACCTAGCCTTGCTGCATAACCCCTGATTTTCAGTCATTCTCGGTTGGTGAGGCTTGAGGCTAAGCGTTACTTTATTAGAACGTATCCCGTAGAATGCTCATCGCCCACCAGACGATGTTCTAAAAGCATTCATCCATACAAGTCTGTCCCGGGTTCGAACGGAACCGAAGGCACTACTCCTCCTACATCCATTTTGGAATCTCCTCAGGATTAGTAGCGACTAGCCCTTGCACTTCACTGCTCGATCTTCGAATCCAAACTCATCTTCCTCACGAAAACATATAAACCGGATTGAAGTGGTTTTCGAGAAATTAATCCTGATCCCGGTCTCTTCGAAGCGATCGGCGCATTGGCCAATATTGATAGTCGGTTATTTAGCTATCAATTAACATTCCCAACAACCATCAAACAATAAATAAATTCGCCCAATTATTTATTAATCTCAAAATATCTTTCCAAGATATATTTTTATTTCAAGCCCTTTTTGAAAACAGTTTTCCAACCACACTCTTCTCATGGAGTAAGTTCCCAAATATTTATTTCCACTGAAAACACCAAGTACGATACTTTATATTTTTTTAAAATAATTTAAAACACTTTATTATAAAATATACTTAACATTTAAATTGAAAACTACTTCAATACTTTATTAAAATATATACTTTAGAAATATTTAAAATGAGGTTACTTTATAAATTATAAAACTAGATTTCTCTCTTTTTAAAAATAAAATACCAAGTCACCTTTAACTAATTACTACGATAATAGATTTGAAAAATACTTACTTTAGAATTTAAATATTTAAAAATAATAAATTTTCTAAAACATGCTTTTTAAACAACATAACTTATACTTAAAAATTTATGTTGAAAACGTACTTGGCTACCCAGGAAAATACTCTTCTCTTTCATATCTTTTAAAAATAAATCACTATAAATTTTTAAACAAATTTTCCCATTTCTCTAATAAATTCCCATCGTGAATTTATTCTTCAAGTATCCACTAATATATTACTTCACCTTTATAAACCCAGTTCATAAATTCTGTAGCCTCGTTTCCCTTTTAAAATTCTAATTTTAAACACTCAAATCAATTTCCAAATTGATTTCCAATTTATTCAATTTTTGAAATAAATTCCTTTACTTACTCATTTATTTCAAAACCCATTGACTTCAGATTTTTATTCCACAATTATGATTTAAAAATCTTTTTAATTGAAATTACCAATTTTAGATTTCCCCAAATTCCTTCTTTTTCTTTTCCAATAATTTAAATATTAAATTTAAAATAAATTATTTTATTACTTCCAATAATATTCATTCTCTCTCTATCTATTCATAATCCGTTTTCCATACTCGAAGTTTATTAATTAAGATTTAAAATCACTTTTATTCTGTTCCAATTCATTCTTAAATTTATTCAGATACTCTAAAATTGGTTTACCTAAAATCCACTCCTTTATTTCTTTTCAAAAATCCATTTTTATATTTTTGGTAACTCAGTATACCCAATTATATTCGATCAACCTGTAGCATCCAATATTTCCAATCCTCAATATAATTCATCCCAGGATATCTAATAATCATAGCAGAGAATATTAAATAATCTAAATAAATGTTGAGGAATCCAGTTGGATCCCTCCAACCTGTTTCCCTACATCCACAGATGTTAGCACAATATAAAATACCAATTCTACTTCGAGGTGGTATATCATGGTATATGGGATTTATATAATATCCTCCGCTATTATGCGACGTATAGGGTGTATTTAAATTAACTAATGACAATCATCATCCAAGAAAAACAACCAATAATTTAAATTTAACTATAATAATCCAGAAGAGTGAGATTTACTCACCTTTGATTTTTGTTAGCAACCATTCTCATTCCGTCTTGTTTCTCGATTTTTGACCTTGTATAAGCATTAAATGATTTTTATTAATATTCGAACTAATAAAACAATTAATTACCGTTTAATAAATTTATTTTAATTCTAACTAATAATTTAATTTAAACAAATAATTAAATTTTAAACTAATTTCCCCTTTTACAATCTTTTGGTAACAAAAATAAATTTAAATAAGTTTATTAAATAAAATTATCTCCATACTACATTATTTTAAAAATAAACCAGTAGATTTAAAATGTGCATGTCTATTTTTCTTTTGAAACTATATACGTATAAAAATAAACTATATAAAAATCTAATTTATATAAATTCTTCAATATCTAAAACTCCTATGTATATTTATTATTATTTTTTCTCTTTTCAAACTAAAAATTCAGATTGAGGAAATCCTAAGGCTTAAGAAATAACCAGAAGGAACCACCTTGCCCTTAACGCCTGTCACTGCTCACAACGAGCTCCTCGAACTCACCATCGCATGCCCAAAAGTTGACCAGAAAACGCAAGCTTCGAACCTGCACTTCCTCGATTTCCGAAGAGAGAATACCCTAGCTCCGCCAATCGCCGATACCACGCGTGCTAGGTCGCGGCCATCACTCGATCGCTAAACCCTCGTCGATCGGACGCTAGTGCTCCTCACCATCCCCTTCGAAACCCCTCGTCGATTGAACTCCCAAAGCCACAGCGAACCACCAGCTCGCCACCCACTGCGCCACTCTAATTCAATCACAACTCCTCGTTCCCTCACCCTTAATCCATACGAGCTTGCCTCGAATTCCCTAGCTCGAGTTCGAATCGGCTTGTCATCGTTCGAACGAGAATTGAAAGAGAACGCCACTTCTTTGTTAACGAAGGAACTTGATTTTTTTAAGGAAAGGAAGTAAATTAAAGAGGGATTCGTTTGAGGATCGATTTCAACCTCCCTCAGGCTTCGGCCATTATAAAATAAATCGAAACGACGTGATTTTGATCTGAACAGAAAAGAAAGGAGGGACATCGATTTGAACGAAGGGAAAGGTTAGGTCGACTATGTTCTATGTGTATAGTGATGTGAATGGAGATGAAAAAAATGCCAATGTGAAGGAATGTCGGCCGGTGAAGGTTGCTTGTATAAGAATACACATATATAATTTAAATTGAATTCAAATTATCTCAGTAAATGCAACTTCCAACCTCGAACCCCTAACGAGGCATGCCGCTAGGCGTTTATAAGGTTATATCCTTATTCCAAACGCAATGGAAAAGGTTTCGAGTCCTAACTTGATCGTATGGAGAAGATAGCTTTTTTTTGAACCCAGTTATTATATTTAATTTTCGATCTAAATTCAGCGTGTTTATATACTGTACGCTCACACAACAACTCCAAACACTATGAAAATTGAAATTCAATAATAATATAATATTATGGATCCAATGGAACTGGTTTCGTCAAAATTCAAGACTGTGCCTTGGAAGGCTATTTTTAAACGTCAATTTAAACGATAAAATTTCAAAACTTAACAAAACACTTCCAAATTCAATTTCAACACTTTTACCATCTTCAGTACTATCGATATAAATTTTGCAAGCCTTCAAATTATTTTTAACAAGCTTAAAACTGGAGATTCAATATTTTACCCAACTTTCAGTTATTAAATTCAACAACTTAATTATCAAATAAATAGCGATATTTGAATTCAAGTTAAAAATTAACTTTAAATATTTAAAATTAATTAAATATTTTGATTTCAAATGTCCTAAAATTCCGGGTCATCACAGTTTTGTACGTGGTGTTTTGTCGAGAGATGACGGCGACATAGTGACTCCGGAGTCGATCGCATGTTGTGGGATCGACACGTGGGAGTGAAGCGAGGCTCTGGGCACGAGGATGAGAATTTTGGTGATCGGAATTAGTGGCGCGAGGAGAATTTCTATGACTGGGTTGGGTTCGTGGAGGATTCAACTTGCTCGATTTCGAGTTTATCGTTGTATCGTAAATCTGGGTGGTTCATGACGACTCTGGAATGATCGGCAACTGGTTGGAGGTCTCGACGATTGTCGACAGCCATTTTGGTGATCATGCACATGCATGAATTTTCACCTGTATCAGGTGAACGTTAAGGCATTTAGGAAGAAAGGGGGATGCTCGCGTTTGATCTCGAAGCTGATGATGGTTTGCCTCGAAGCAAACTGATGATTCGCGAGTGTCTTGGTGCTTTGCTCGGGAAAAATCTAAAAATGCTCGGGTTTCCATTTTGTATAAGTTAACCTGATTTTGAAATTAAAGGAAAATTATATTTCAGGTTTTAAAATACAACATTTTTTAAAGTTACAAAGTAATTTTTTTTCAAGCAAAGTTTTAAAGTATATTTAAAATAAATAAGTTTCCAAAGGAAAATAAGCCAGGTTTCAAATTAAAATCTTTAACAAGTTTTAAACAAGGTTTCAAAGATTTAAATTGAAAGTTAAAATATTTTCAAAATTATTTTGATATTTAATTATTATATATTAGTTAATTTATTAAATAAATTAACAAGTATTTTCAAGAAAATATAATGTTGTGATGAAAAAGTAAATTAAGAAAGTGTATTAATCCTTCATAAATCGAGAAGATTTTAAATGATTTTGTATATTAATAATTTCAAGTATGTATTTTAATCTAATAGATTTAAAGGATATAAGTAAGTAATTAAGTAAGGATAATTAGTTAATGGAAATTTATAATTACTTAATGTAATTAATAAAAGATTATTACTTAATGCAATTAAGGGATAATTACTTTGTGAAAATAATTACGGCATATGGTTTATCTTTGATTAATTAAGGATTTCCCCATTAATGAAAGTAATTAAGGCTAATTAATTATTAATTAAAGGATACTTAATATAATTAATTAAAGAATTTATTAACTAAGTTAATTAATTCATCAAGGTAATTAAAGGATAATTAATGTGACTAATTAATTGAGGTAATTAATTTGAGGATAATTAATTAAAGGTTAATTAATTAATGTAATTGATTAGGGATAATCACTTATTGTAATTAATTAAGGATAATTAATTAAATGATAATTAATTAAGGGTTAGTTAATTAATTAAGGATAATTAGTTAAAATAATTAAATAATTAGGGGTTAATTATTTAATGATTAAAGGTTATTAATTAATATTGATTAATGATTAAAGGTTAATTAATTTATCATTAAAGGTTAATTAATAAATGATTAAATGTTAATTAATGATTAAGGTTTGTTATTAATTAATAGTTAATTAGCAAGGATTAAAAATTTATTCATAAGTAATTAATCTGGTTTAATTAATCAGATGATTAATTGATCTTACTTATGGATGTTTGGATTGTATTGAATGTTTGAATTGAATGCTTTGAATTATTTGAAACCCCTGATGTGTGATGTGCTATGATATGAATTGTTTTGATTTGAGCTATGATGAATGTAATTTATTTATCTGTGATGAATTTATATTATTTGTCTATGAATCTGTGAATGAAGATAAGCGTTATAGGATTATATCGCTTATCAATATTGCTATGTTTAGATTGTGATGATTGGTGATGTTGCATTATTGTGTAAAACCCCTAGACTACACCATACACACACAAAATATGGATTTCACAAGGATTCAGTTAAGTCAAAGATATTTGAATTTAATATTATTTTATTCAAAATGGTTTTAAAATTGAATTTTGAACCCAAAATGGTTTGGAAATGTAATTTGGTTAAATATGAAAAGCTTTTAAAAGGATTTTTAAAGATAAAAATTATTTTGAATATCTTGATAAAGTTTTGAAATTTAAATAGTTTGATTTGAATTTGAATTCAAGATTTTGAAGTTGTATGCATATATATGTACGTTTATTTGGAAATTATGGTTTAAATAGGTTATACAAGTTATGTAATGTATTTATATGGGTTTTAAACCGTTTTAAAAAGTATTATTTTGAGAATTTGAATTTAACCCAAGTTTATACTTTAAGGGCTATAACGTGAGCAAAAATAATCAGATTTTCCCAAACGAAAATTTTTGGTTTTCAAAGAATAATAGCTTTCAAATAAAGAAAGAATTTTCAGTTTTTGTTGAAAAGGTTTCAAATTTGAAATGGAATTGTTTTGAAAGCTATGACGGAATCCTTGTGAGATATTGGTGGAATTTGTTTTCAAATTAAAGAGGATCTTCAAGGGTGAATCTTTTGTTTAAAAGATTTGAAATGAAAATTTGTTTAAACCATTTGAAAGAGAGTTTTTGATTTAAAGTTGCGACTTAACAAAGATCCCATATATCAATATGTTTTCAAAAATTTGCGCTCATTATTTGGTTTAACCGGGAAAGGACTTTATGTCATATAACCCATTCCGAATAATGATACGACATTATGGATTGCATTTGAAGACCAGTTGTGAAGACCGTATATTTTCGAAAGCGAAAGGATTACCTGTCTAATGTCTCTGCACCGAATGGCCCCGGTATAGAGATTTGATCACCCTTTGTGATGGGGATCCCGCACGTGATTAGAAATTATCCGGATTACAAGGGCTTCTTTTGAAGTGCCTTCGGTTCTGTTCGAACCCGGAACAGACTTATATGGAAGTATGTCTGTCCTTACACTTTGATATGTAAAGTTAGTTTCTATCAAATACATTTCTGTTTGGTGGCAGAGAATTTATTCTCTTAGCTTAACACCCTTCTCTGAGATGTACGAGCTCAGAGGTTATGTAGTTGATGGTTACTAGTGATACATTTCCAATTTGGTAATGTGGCATACTAAGTGTCGTTGATCATTTGTTGATCGAAGCATGCCTTTTGTGAAAAGCGTAGCTTTGTGTGATGAGACTTCATCAGAACCTTACAACCCGGTAATGGTCAAAACAGGAAAGATGAGGCAAGGTTATTGGGGGTCATGCCCCTTAGGGTATGTCCATTTCCTTCTAGATAGAAGTGGTATCAAGGTATGGAGCCCAGATACTTAACTTATGTGGTTGCTGCAAATCTATTGCTTTGTGGTTGTTGGTGAATCCCGTGATAAAGGTTGGTTACGACCGAGGGATGGCATACTCTTGTAGTAATTACCTAGTTACAGAGGTAATCCGACCTTGTGTTAGCAGAGATCCGGTTAGGTTCTCGGGGCGTCCCTCCAGAGGCGTATCCATGTGACCCAGGAAGTTCCTTAGCCTAACCATTTATTGGAAATCCAATCAAACAATACGCGTCCTGTACGGTTTTAATTGTATAACCTGTCATCTCAGGTGGTATCTATAGCAGGCATAATATAATGGTATGTATGCTGGCTAAGATTAATATTATACTTTCAAAAAGTTTTCTGCACTATGCACTAATAATAATATCAGAAAGAATTTTGCGTATCAAGCATGTTTGACTATCATAAGGAGAAATATCCTCCAATTGTGCGCTTGCATTGTGTGTGCGGGGAGGCCTTATGGTAGTTTCATTTTCCAAAAAGCATTGCAGATTTCAATTTTAAAATTCTTTTTGTTATTTTTGTTTTCAAATAAAAAAACTGTTTTCGTTTGCTCACACTAGTCCCACAACTGGCCTGTAGTTTATTGTTCCTTTTCTAAACTCTGGGTGCCCACAATTTTCCACATGGGCAACCTAGAGTTGGGTTTTTTAGATAATCAAATAATAGGTGTAGATTTGATAGCATCCAGCCTTTGGATTTGGCGATCGCATTTGTTTCTCTGGGATTGGAGTTGCTTAACTTTAGCATGATGGTGGTTCGAGCTTTCGATTTGGAGCATGGAGTTAGAGCTTTGGCATTTGAAGACATTGTCTTTCTGCTGCTATTGCTTTATTCTTCTGATGTTATCTTGTATCTCTTATATTGACATATCATTTGTATCAATGATGTTGTATCAAATATTATGTATCAATGAAGTTATTCATTTCTTCTTCCGCTTTGTTGTTGTACTTAATGTGTTATAAGCTCCGGCGCAATCGAATTTCAACGTTCGAATCTGCGGCATTCGAATACGGGTAAGTATGGATGTCGATTTTCAAACGCTGAATTTTGGGTCGTGACAAAGAGTAAGCGGGAAATGAAAATTGAATACAAATTTTATTATAAGCTTTTGTTTTTGAATTTCAGATAACTTTAAAATTTTATGAAATTTTTAATTTTATTTTTGGAAATTTTAAAATATAATTTTTTTTGAATATTGAATTATAGATATAGGTATTAATAATAAGAATAATAATAATAACTATTAAAAATCAAGTACTAAATAGTGAATATCACTTCTTAATTATTAAACATTAATTGCTTATTAATTATTAGTTATTAAATATTAGCCTCAGTCATTAATTATTAATTACTTAATACGAATTATTATCCATTTGTAGGGTTATTATTAATTTTTAATTTTTAATTAATATTAAATATTATATTACTAAAAATTATTAATTATAATTAATTATAAATTATTAGTATTATTTGTTATTAATTATCCATTGTAAAATATTAAATATAATTAAATATTAATTATGAATTATCAAAAATTAATTACTAAATATTAAATCTTACTTATTAATTATCAATATTAATAATTACTTCTTTATTATTAATTATTAATGTTAATTAAAAAACATTATTTCTTATTTACTATTTATTATTTATTTAATAATAAGAATTTATTAATTATTATAGTAATTATTAATTATAAAATACAATTGATTGTTAATTATGAATTATCAAAAATTAATTAATAAATATTAAATATTATATTACAAATACCAGGGACCCAAGAATACTCAATTTGAACTTCAACAATCTTGCCTTTAGAAACTTGAACGTTGATGAGCTTGGGCAAAGCATTTAATGGAGTGATGTCTATCATAAGTTTAGCGTTTGAATAGCTTTATATTAAAAAAATTCAAATAAGAAACATTTCATTCATATCTACTAAAGCTAAAAGAGGTTTATATTTCTAAATGTCAAAAAGATTCATGTATTCTCAATCTCTTATAGTGCAGACCTATAAAAGAAATGCATATATCTGCCAATACAATGGAAACATAATAAACATAGGATTCATCTAACTTTATGTATGTCTTGACCCTTGATCATTTGCAGCTTGAACCATAGCATCAGCTTTTTTAACAACTACCCATAGGTAAGAAAAGCATGTATATTGACAGCGATCAAAAGTGATAATACATTAATTAGAAATATATCGAAATGGCAACATGAAATGAAATGGGACAACATCAAACTTACAAGATTTAGTATGTTCTCTCTTATAAGGAATGATGGTAATATTACATATCCAGTGGCACCTGCAACCAAAACTCAAGAAAATTCGTTTTAAACATGCAAGGAGAAGTGTAACGAACTGGGACTTTTCGACCCTCGGAAATCGACACTAATACGTCCACTATATTACATGCCGAGAAATCGAATGCCGGGAAACACAATTGTTAGGGAAAATAGAATGAAGGGAGCGATAAGAAGAAAACTAAACAACATGGAATCTCATAGTGGAACGAATGATCTATAATATACCACAAACCTTTACGCAAAAGCAAAACTGTAATATGTGCGTATATAACCATCAATCAGAGTGTGCTAACCTATTTCAGCCTGGACAATTAGAACAGCCTGTCCTCACAATTGTCGATGACACAATAATGAATACAGTGGAAAATAACCATCTACGTGAATACGTCTCTAGGCCTTCAACTCGTCTCTTGAAGCTCTAAACATTCAAACAAATATGCACTATACTCGGTCTAACCTGATCATTATATTAAAATAGCGCGCGAGTAAGTCTGGAAAACCAGCGTGAGAAAGCACACCCAACTGGATTTTAAAGTTATATAAAAATATTTAAAATCAAAAGGTATCTTGTAATACCACGTCGCACATAAACATAAACGGGTTTTTACCTTACGATAACCAAAACATTTGATATGAAATCTTCTGAAATTATAAAAGTGTTTAGGTACAAATACTTGTTAATCTTGATTGAAATTGTTGTATTAGTTAAATTCCAACATAATAGGTATACAACTAAAACTGTAAAGGCACGTATTGGATAATGGATTCCATACTATGACAGGTAAGGAACTGCCTCCGATGGGTGCATCTCTGGAAAAATGTACTCGGGTCTGACAAGAACATTTTGTATCCTGCCACACAGAATCGGCCTACCACTTGACTAGTAGTACCGAATATGTCATCATCCTAGTCTTCCGACCTTAATCAATATCTCTCATGTACAACCAAATCCATCGAAATAGGGTGATGATGACGTACCCTAATGGGAGTGACATACTTAGCCCTGTTGTATGCCCTATTTTAGTCATTTCCCGATTTATTAGGCTTGAGGCTACGTTTACGTTTTTAAATTGCAATCCCACTTGGAATGCTAGCATTGCCTTCCAAGAAACAATGCAATGATAACATTCATCCATACAAGTTGTTCTAGGTCTGAACAAACCAATCTCCTCAAAGATCACCGTCTTCATTACCCTCAAGATTTAATATTCTTAAAGCTCAAATCGGATCGATATGGTTTTTGGATAATCAAATCTGATCCTGATCTCTTCGAACGATCAACGAATTTGGCCAGATTTGATAGTCGGTTATTTAACTATCAAATTACACATATAAGAAGTCACTAGGCCCATATTATAAATCTTCAAAACATTTATTTCAAAATATCTTACAAAGATATATATTCAAATCTCATTCAATATTTTAATATTTGAAAACAATTTCGAATACTTATATCCATAACATGATATTTTCAAACCATATCAGTACTTAGAAATATTTCCAAATTCAATTTATAATCCATTACTTAGAAAAATATTTCTATATAACTACTTTCGTAGTTATAATATTTTCAAAATCTTCCACTTCAATACTTCGGAAAATATTACAAGTTTATTTTCCAAAACCATTTCTAATATCAACAACTTAGGAATTTTCATAGGTTATCTCGATTGTATGAGTATAATTACAAAACAAAAGAGGATTGCCCCTTTTTCCACCGAATAAAACATCTATAATTGCAAATTGTCAACCCATTATAGCTTATTTTAAAAAAATTGAAAAACCATCTCCCATTCTTTTTACAACTTCCGAAAAACCGATCATACTTATTCATGATCCCATATAACAATTTATAACTTCTTTTATGAATTCAAAGTAATTTCCAAAGTTTTTGTATCTAACTATTTTGGAAAT
Source organism: Allium cepa (assembly GCA_030765085.1). Classification (NCBI taxonomy): domain Eukaryota; kingdom Viridiplantae; phylum Streptophyta; class Magnoliopsida; order Asparagales; family Amaryllidaceae; genus Allium; species Allium cepa. The sequence goes on from CM060931.1 coordinate 489,805,300, forward strand.
TTCTTAAGTTTCCAAAAATCCCATTATAAGATTTCTCTTATAAAGTTATATCCGTTCAATAAAATATAGTTTACAATCTCGAGAGTATTTGCTAATTATTCCAATTACTTACTTTTGAATTCTACGTAAAATAATAAGTATTTCAAAAAATAATAAGTTAATTTCAAAACATGTTTAAGTAATTATTTAAAATATCAAAACACTTTTAAGAAAAACAACGATAACTCATCTCCAGTTCATTTTTATATAAAACTAATCGATTTACAAAGCTTATTATAAAAATTAAATTCATTTCCACAAATATTAAATATATGGAAAAAAACTAATTCTTGAAATATTTTAATACAAATAACAATTTCTAAACTACATAGTTTAGTAAATAAAAATCCCTTTTTAAAACAAACTTAACTTATTAATAAAGATATATTTTTAAATTCCAATATAACCAATTTTATATTTATAAATCTCTCTCGATTTATCCCCAAATTGATTTACGTTTCTAATTTCATAACCTTTTTTTCCAAATTCCAAAATAGAATCCACTATTTCTTTCTAAACCGATTTCCATATCCCATTATAAATTCTCATTGTGAATATATATTTCCAATTTATCAAATGATAATTGCTTCACTTTATTTATAAACATTGTTTATAAATTTCATAAACTCATTTCCAGTTTAACATGTTTATATTACTAAAATCCATTTATAAATCGATTTCTAGTTAAAATTTCATTTATAAATATATTTCTTAAATAATCCAAACTATATTCCAAAACCATTCAAATCTCAATTTCGACTTCCATTTCGTATTTTAAGAATCTTATTTAAAATCCATTGTTTAAAAATCCTCAATTTAAAATTCTCTATTTGAAACCATTTTATGAAATAGCTAAATAAATATCCAAAATCCAATCATTTATTTTATCCAAATCAATACCTTATTTAAATAATCCCAAAATTCAATATAAATATTTTCATTTTCAAATTTGCCATTAAATTTCCTTTTTAACTCAAAAATATTATTTATAGTATTTATAATAATAAAATTAAGGCCAGTGCTACTATAACATCCAATAAATCAAATCACATCATAATCTATAACAGATTATTCAAAACACATCATATATCACTATATATGAAATTAAAATCAACAATTTTGAGGAATCCGGTTGGACCCCTCCAACATGTTTCCCTACAACCACAGATGTCATATAATCATAAAAATATAATCACCGCTTTGAGGCAGGATATCGAAATAAAGATGATCATCCACTATTATGCAGAGTGCATAGTGTTTCATCCACAACAATCGGCAGTAAATATACCCAAATACTAAAATATATACTAATATATATAAGGGGATTTTCACTTCAAGGGCTTATTTGTGCAGGACAATAAGTTTTAAGGACACTACTTCTGAAAAATTAGTTTTAAGGACATTTTACAGGAAAAAGATAAAAGAATTTATCATTTTCAGTTATACAGAAATAATGATAAAAGGATTTATCATTTTCCTGTATAACTTAAAAAGATAATTGAATTTATCATTATGCTGTAAATTGTCCTTAAAACTAATTATTCAAAAGTGTTGTCCTTAAAACTTATTACCTTTCAAATAGAAGCCCTTCAACCAAATTTCCACTATATATAATATAACATCCTAACGGATAGTAATTTATCAATCCGTCCAATCAACTGATAAATAATTTTAATATTTTAAAATAAACCAGTTATCCAAAATGAGTGAGATTTACTCACATTTATTTTCTATTGTCGCCGAGGCATTCCTTTTTGAAACTAAAACCGGACGATGTCCGCTTTTAGCCCAAAATTCAACCATCTCCACATCCATCCAAACCAGTTTCATTGCAAAGCTTTCGTCCTCATAAGTGTAATGCAAAAAGCTTTGTCTCGATCGGACCTTGTATGAGAGAGTTATTGTAATGCCTCTGAATTTTAATTAACATTGTTTGGTATATTTATTTTGAGAAATTAAATAGAATAATGTGAATAATTAGGAAGATGAGATTAACAAATTCAATGGTCGTGTCTTAATGAATGAACTAAAATAAGACTTAACTAAATTAAGAAGGAGGAATTTTCTAAGGGGTAAACTTGGAAATGAGGCTACATTTCTTAGTATAAATCTCTTCCTCCACTTTAATAAATTTTCACTATCTCATTCATAACTCCTCACCAACTTTCGATCGGCCATTAAAAGCTCCAAGAAGAGCATAAATTGAAGAAAAGGCTAAGGAATAAAGTTAGGAAATTATCTCAATCTCCAATCAACTAATCATGGTGAATAATCATGTTTATCATCTCATTTTTCTATGTTTGGATCGGTTATGCATTATACCCAATTCATATTTGTGATTTTGCTTAGGATATAACCATTTAAGCCTTTGTTTGGATAAGACATAAGTGTTTTAAATGTTAATGAGCTAATTAACACGTTTTCATTTGGTTTTGGTTAAATTTCGAGTTGTTTTGACCTTTATATGCTTTAAAATTTTAATATGTTGAACTATATATGTGACGACAAGGATTTTCGAACCAGTTAAAATTGCCAAAAAATCCGTCCGTTCTAAGACTACTAATGAAAACTACTAACTAAATACACCATATTTGATAATTATTCAACATTACTAAATGTATAGGATAAAATTTCAATTTTACAAGTTATCAGAGTAATCAAATTAATTTACAAGGTATGCTTATATACAAACCCAAAACAAATAAATCTAACGTTGTGCAACTCTAATAAGAGAGACAACAATAACCATTCCTGCTAACTCAATAAACATGTCAAATGCGGAATAAAATAGCAAGCAGGAAAAATACAATAACACGAGATAAACAACAACCATTAACAAATAAACACGAAAGGGTTATATCATTTTAGGGGCTGCATCATTACCACTTGTGACTGCCTACGTATCCCTATCTAATTGGGTACCCAATTAGATACAGGATCAAGCCAACGTAGTTCTCCTACCGTAAATAGGACTCATGGAGCCTATGATGCAACAAACAAATATGTAATTCCCAAAACTACCCACTTAGGTCTAATCTTTAAATTTAGATTTTCAAATCTAATCACTTTTACGGAAATTATCTCTTTGGACTTTATTCTCGAATTCTTATTTCAAAACTTTTGAAATATATATATATATATCCTTTATATTCAAATTATACTTTACTTCGGGATCTTAAATCAAATCACTTTTGAAAAGTTTATTTGAAAATCCCAAATACTGTAATAAAACATATCAAACCATATGCAACCAGATCAGGAGGTTTCTCCCAATAACAAGGCAACTAGGTCCCAGCCTTAATACAATCGATAAATAAGTATATCCCTCTATTCTAAGAGCGGACTATACCAAAAACACATACCCACCTTTTTAGTTATGGGTTACCCGAATCAATGGTAACATAACAAATCATTTTATGTCCCGAAGCGATAAATCATTTCACACTAATACTCACAAGTACTTTCAAATCTATAATAATTTTATTTCCCAAATCTGTTCAAAAATCATCTTAAAACCATCGGGTTTAGTCCACGAAATTCATTCCTTTTTATAAAACACTTTTACAAAACCATTCATTATATAAATCACTTTTATATAATATAACTTCAAAATATTCATTACCAAAAATTTCTATTTCTTTTAAAGGGAATACATTTTATAACAGTTCCATTTGAAAACCAATTTTCAAAATAATTCATTAAATTGAAGTGAACCAAATATTACCGCTAAACACCTTATAGTCAAATTGTGAAATAAATCACAAGGTGTTAGCCTACAATTATTTTCTACCCATCCCATGCATATGGATAATAAATTGCTCATAAACTGGTCGAGAAAAGTCAACAATCAATAATAATAATCAGTGCTCATAAACTGATCGAGCAAAGTCAATAATCAATAAATAATAATCAGTGCTCATAAACTGGTCGAGCCTAATTCAAACAATCAATCAGTGAAATAAACTCAATAATAAATGATAAACAATGCTTCATTCTATCAACTATTTATAACACTTTAATGGTTTGATATCTTGGAGCATCCGGGCTTTCCCTTCGACATGTTTCGGCCCTCGCCCAAGTCTCCTTGGATCTCACAGACAAAACACATGTACTAGTCGTGTCCGCATACCTCATTCAATATTTAACTTCTAAATTTTAAATTACTTAATTAATCATCCAAACATAATATCAAGCAAGGAAATCAAACCATTGTTCTAGGAAACAAAGTAAACAAGCATTTAACAAGGGTTTTCAAACAACTTTACACTTAAAGTTCTTTCTACATAGCAATGGTTTTAATGAACATAAAATAAGAAATAACTTACTTTGGATACCACTCCGTCAAACTTTAAGGCAAGGAACTTAAGATCTAAAGCATACTTCCTACCATGCTTCGGAACCAAATGAATATAAGCTCGAATTTCTCCTTCCTAGTGCTTGGCCAAGGCTTGAGATGGAAGTTGGCCGAAAGTATAAAGAAGAAGTGGTGGAATCTTGAATTCTCAAAATTAGACCCGAAAAATACGTCAAATTCTCTCTTGTTTTTGACTCTTTTACTCTCAAAATTTGAAAAACTTGTTAACAGAAAATTTGTTGAAAATTCTTTTCTCTTGCATTTAAAAAAAAGATTCATTTGATTTTGGTTAATTTTGAGGAAGATATGGTCGAAAGAAAACGAGCTATTCTTGAATTCACAAAAATAAAGCACGAAAATGCACTTCAAAGAATTGAGCTTCAGGTATAGCAAACCTCAAAACCAAAAAATCAATCAACCTAAAAGTTGTAGCCACTAAAATTTTATATGGCTTAAAAAAAAGAATTTTTTAATTTTGATCGGTTATGATCAAGTTATGATTATAACAAAATGGCATATTCTCTGGCTTAAAAACTGGGCCAGAAAATGCACGTGAAAGAAGTGGATTTTTGACATGATTATCTTCATTAAGAGACAAAGTGGTCAACATAAAAGTTGTAAACACTAGAAAATTACATGATTTTTAAAAAAGTAATTTACAATTTGAGTCGGTTTTGAAGAAGTTATGGTCGAGAGAAGAAGAGGTAAATGTGGAGAAAAAATGAGTTTGATTTGAAGAGAATAAACATTGATTTTTTTGAATATTTTATAAGTATTTTGACATTATTTCTTTCTAATTTTTTCTATGGCTTGAAAGCCAATAAAGAGAAGAGGAAGAATATGTAGAAGCTTGGGAAGGAAGAAGAAGAAAAATGTGAATGAAAGTGAAGAAGGAGGTGGATATTTATAGAAAAAGAAAGAAAGTGGTAATTTACCAAAATAACCTCTTACCAAATTACCAAACTAACCTTACTTCAACCTAAAGAAATCTACACTTTTTCAATACTTAATATCATCTTTCATATCCTTACTTTATGTCTTAGTCACTCAAAGATTAAGTAACGAATATCATAATTATGTTGGCTTTGATTTGATATTGATTTGCTGTTTACTTTTGACTTTTCTTACTTACTTTTGTTAATTCTTACTTACTTTTCTTAATGAATTCTAGAAGTTTTCTAATTTTATTTAGTAAAAGTAAACTTGATTATGAATTAATTAATACTTATACAATTTGAACATATGTTCCTACATAAGAAAATAAAGGTGCGACGACGTTGTGACAACTTTTAATCGACAAACGTCGTTTTTCGACAAAATGTTTTATGGTCACATTTTGACATTTTAGTTAAACTATTTATTTATGTAAACCAAATTTAAAAATAAATTTATATAATTCTATTTAAAAATATAAACACTCATAAATTAATTAAGATAATTTATTTAACCATTGAAACATACTTTTCTAAAATCAGCATTTTATCACTTTTGTCGATATAGGCAAATGTTACTATTTTTATGTTTGTTTCTACTTTCAAATCCTATCGATTATTATTTCAATCATAAAACCTTTTATATTTTATATTTAAAATCACTCTACATAATATATTTTAAAGCGGTCAAATTTTGGGTCGTTACAATATGGTTTATCTGATTTTTGGTTATTTTTGGGGATTTTCCTTAGTGATTTACTAAGATAATTAAAATATTTAAGCCTAAGGGCTAAACATGCAAAATTGCCTTCGAATAAGTCAATTCCGAGGAAAGGTTGCGATTCGAAAATTTAATTGGGGAAGAAGTTAAGAAAAAGGTTAACTTTTGTATACTTTTTACAATTTGAAAGCATAGGAGAAGACACCTTAGCGAATCAAAATTAGACAAGCAAGATAAAACATCACTTTAGTAGGTCCAATTCTGCCTTCGACTCTAACAAGCCTGCTTTTACCCTTTTGATGAAGTCGAAATGTACTTTTGTCTAAGACGGAAGGTAACAATTACCCCCCACCTAAGTCGAAAGGTAGGCACGGTGGGGAAGAGGGGAGAAGGGATGGGGAGGCTACTTTCTTTACTTTCGAATAGAAACATAATTGCTTTCGAATAAGTTAAAGGGTGATCCTTCAACTCTATCATTTTATGAAAGACTAAATTTTTTATATATTCAAGAAGGGGTTTCGAAGGGGATATTTGAAAGTTCAAACCTTCAAGAGAATTGTTTGAAAATGTTTTCTAAGTCGAAGGGATGCCTTCGACAAATTCAAAGGGAAAGAAGGGGTTACTTCTGAATCTCCCATTGTTTTTAAAGTAAAAGTTTTAATGCCCTCGACAAAGTCGAAAGCTAAACCTTCGGACAAGGTCGGAAGTATACTTTCGAAGTGTTGGTTCCAACACCAACACTTTATTGTTTTTGAATGGTTTCAAAAGGTTTGATTTCAAAAGGTTTTGATTTCGAAAGGTTTTGATTTCGAAGGGTTTTGAAAGGGTTACTTTCAATGATTGCGAAAGGTTTTGAGTTTCAATGATTTCGAAAAGTTTTGAGTTTCATTGCTTTTGAAAGGTTTATAAATGGTTTTATAAGGAGGTACCCCAGGCTTTCGACAAAGTCGAAAGCTAAATCCTTTCGACTATGTTGAAAAGAAACCTTATGACAGGGTCAAAAGGTGAGACCTTTCGACAAAGTCGAAAGGTATGGTTTTACGGTGCTTTCAAAAGGAAGGCTTCCGAAGGGGCTAGCTTTGTATGTTTATTTGCTTTCGAATGGGACTTCATTCGAAGGGGTTTAAAGGGCTGATTTTAGCCATTTTTTCTTAAGTAAAACTTTGCTAAGTCGAAGCGGCTACTTCGAAGGATTATAGCATAAAATACTTATCTTTATTTGAATATGTAAGGGGGATCCTTACACAAAATGAATTTTAATAAACCTTGGGAGCACCGTGGTGGGTTTAATGTTTTCGATACATAGTTTGGGGTTACAAACAGAAATATACTTTCATAAATATACATTGGGCCTATCAAATGTGTTTTTATTTAATTTAACCTAATTGGGGCTACCAATGGGAATATGTTAAACAGGTGGTATACCTGGGAAAATAGGTAATCATGGGGATCATAAATTTTTATAAATAATCATGGGGATCATGATGTTTTAATTGGCCAAGTGATGGGTTCTTGGTTAACCTAGGGAAACCATAGAATGTGCGGTGGATATCCCACATAAAATTTCTAAAGTAAAGAATATTTTGCCAGAGGTGGTTAGCCTCGGGGTTTGGCATCCAATGGTTCATAGTCATCTTAGGAAAACTATGGAGTGTGCGGTGGATAGCCCACACCATCTTTGATGAAACAATGTATGATGGATAATCTTCATTTATTTTAAATGGATTTGGGACGGACAGTCCTATTAAATTTTGATGGATGGTCATTTTAAAGATTTTAGAGGAGAACCCTAATAAATTGATTTTAGATGGAAAATCTAATAAATTGCTTTTATATGGGATATCTAATAAATGGGTGGATGGGATATCGAATGCATATGATTTATGCCTTTATTTCATATTATGTTAAGACTAATCATTTTGGGTGCTAGGGCATAGTAAATGATCTGCATGTTTTGTTTTGGATACTAGTAGGTGGAAAAACCATTCCGCTAAGCGGCGTGGTCTTACTAGATACATATTTATGATAAGAGATGATAGGGGATTGTTCATACAAGACTTATTGTCTGGCTCGAAGTTTTTGTTTCTCCACAAACTCTTAGGTACTCAAAAATTAATTTGAGTAGTCTGAGAGTGAGTGACTCTTAGGTTTCTAGACTAATAAGCTTCCAGAGATGTGCAGGAGGCAGTGTTAGCTATATAGGATCTATTTTGTGTATTTTGCTATGATGTACTAAGAACTGTAAAGTTCATATTATTAGTTCCCTGATCATCATATGGGAACATCTTCATATGTTGCTCTTATCATATTTGTACATGTATATGTGATCCGAACGTGATTAACGACTAGAATTATATAATTAAATCTTAATTGTAATTTGCATGAAATGAAAATTTCTGTTATTGGAAGTTTAAATTTTTTTCGTATACATGTGTTCCTGTGTATCAATATTAACTATGCCGCATTCGTTCGCCAAGAAATAACAACTACGGATGACTGCAACATCAGTAGCAGTTAGTTTTGGGCCTCAGAAGGTGAGATGTTATAAGTTGGTATCATAGCATGGTTTATGTGATTAAAAGGAATTTCAAATCTTAAAATATTTTTAAAGCATAATCTAATGAATCTAAAATATGGTTGGGCTTGTGTAACGACCCATAAATTTTCGATAATTAAGATTTTAATTTAATAATATTTTTGAAATTTAATATTGAAGAAAATTTAAAAATTTGTGAATTATTGATAAAAGTTATGTTGTAATAATGAAAATAACTAAGAGGAAATGTAACAAGGTTAATTTAAGTTAACAATTAATGAACTTGAATGAAATTCTAATTAAATAAAATGATTTAAATGTATGACTTGGTTATAAGTGGAATATGAGAAAGCAAATGTAATGACCCGCAAATCCGTACCCCTTAAGTCAACACTATTCTACATCAATCAACTCAAGATGAACGGAAATACGAACCATCTGGGTTAAAGAAAAAGAGGTAGAAGAAGAAAATAGGAAACAACATCAGAATCTAACCATCACAGCGGAATAAAATATAATAGATAATAAATGATTTTTACACAAAAACAAATATATCTGTTTATACATTACATCATCAGAGTACATCAATCACATAACACACAATTGGATAGTAACCATAACCTGTCCTCACACAACTGAATACACAGCAGAATATAAATCAAGTACGAAAGTACGTATCGCCATTCAGCTCGTCTCCTGAGTTCCACAACATCATATCCTATATTCTATAATACTTGATCTGAACCGAGCATTACAGTTAAATAACGCCCGAGTCAGTCTGGAATACCAGCGTGAGAAATCACACTCAAATTGATTATTAAAGTTTCAAAAATCCTTTGAAAATCAAAAGCATCTCGTAAGACCACGCCACAAATAAACATGTCGGGTTTTTACCTTACGATAGCTAAAACACTTTTTATTAAAATTCCCTGATATTATAATAGTGTCTATAGAAAGTAAAATAGAATCTAGCTAAAAAGCTTGCATCTCACGTTTTAGCAACAGTTGGACACAATCAAAACCGTACGGACGCGTAGGGAAAATGGATTTCTAACTAATGAGTAGGCACTGGTGTACCAACTGTCAGGATACCTGGTCTAGTTTAGCACAGCGAGGATCACTCCCGACCCCCTGCAACACAAGACCAAGACTACCCCTTACTGGATAATCTCGAGTAAGATCACCCCACGGTTGGGATCAGTAACCGCACCACTAAACCGAAATAAAAGGGACATCTAGACATGGATGACCTCATCCTGAAATGGGTGCTACCCACCTAGCCTTGCTGCATAACCCCTGATTTTCAGTCATTCCCGGTTAATGAGGCTTGAGGCTAAGCGTTACCTTATTAGAACGTTTCACTTAGAATGCCCATCGTCCACCTGATGATGTTCTGAAAGCATTCATCCATACAAGTCCGCCCCAGGTTCGAACGGAACCGAAGGCACTATTCCTACTATATCCATTCTGGAAACATCCTCAGGATTAGTAGCGACTAGCCCTTGCACTTCACTGCTCCATCTTTGACTTCGAACTCGTCTTCCTCACGAAAACGTACAAACCGGATCGAAGTGGTTTTCGAGAAATAAATCCCGATGCCGGTCTCTTCGAAACGATCAGCGCATTGGCCAATACTGATAGTCTCTTCGAACTCGTCTTCCTCACGAAAGCGTTTCCGACACACCTTTCTCATGAATTAAATCTCTAAATATTTATTTCCACTGAAAACAACCAAGCACAAAACTTTAGATTTTTAAATTAATTTAAAACACTTTATATATATTATCCTTTAAAACATTTGAATTAAAAATTACTTTAATTCTTTATTAAAAATATATACTATAGGAATATTTAAAATGAGGCTACTTTATAAAATATAAAACTAGATTTTCTCTTTAAAAACAAATACCAAGTCACTTTTATATAATTACTGCTATAATAGATTAAAAGGAAATACTTACTTTAGAATTTAAATGTTTAGAAATAATAAATTTTCTAAAGCATGCTTTTTAAAACGACATTAAAACTTTTAAAAAATTTACTTTGAAACGTACTTGGCTATTCAGGAAAATATTCTTCTCTTCACATCCTTTAAAAATAAATCACTTTTTATTTTTAGACAAAATCTCTCATTCCTTTAATAACTTTCCATCATGGATTTATTCCTCCAAATATCCACTGATATGTTACTTTACCCTTATAAACCCAGTTTATAAATTCCAAAGTCCCACTTCTTCTTTAAAATTCCAACTTCAACCACTTAAATCAATTTTCAAATTGATTTCCAATTTACTCCATTTTGAAATAAATTTCTTTACTTACTCAATTCATTTCAAAATCCATTAATTATAGACTTTATTATTATTATTATTCATTTTGATTTTAAATCTTTTAACTGAAACATACCAATTTCAGATTTTCCAAATTTCTTCTTTATTCTTTTCAATAATTTAAATATTAAATTTAAAATAAATGCTTTATTATTTTAAATAATAACACTGAAGTTTCAAATTCATTGTCTTCCTATTTATTCAAAATCCCCTTTTCATATACGAAATTTATTTATTAGAATTTTAAAACCACTATTATTCTTATCCAGTTCATTCTTAATTTATTTAAATTCTCTATAATTATTTCACTTATGAATTCTCTTCCTTTTTTTTGCTTTTTAAAAATCCAATTCTATATATTTTGACAACTCGATATACCGAAATATATTCAAGTAAACCATAGCATTCAATATTCCAATTATCAATAATATTCATCACAGAATATCGAATATTCATAACAGTGAATATTAAACAATATAAATAATTTTGAGGAATCCAGTTGGATCCCACCAACCTGTTTCTCTGCATCCACAAATGTTAGCATAATATAAAATACCAATTCCACTTCGAGGTGGAATATCGTGGTATATGGGTTTTAAATATAATATCATCCGCTATTATGCAGCGTGTAGAGTCCCATCCGCTATATAATGCGGGAAATCAATTATTCCAAGATATATTATATACTATAATATAGCACATCAAATAAATTCAACCGTTCAACCAATTATTTAAATTTAACTATTCAAATTTAAATTTAAAACCAGATGAATGAGATTAACTCACCTTTGCTTTAATTTGCAGTCCGGCCTAACCCAGCTTGTTTTTCTTTACGATTTCAGACCTTGAATAAATATTATATGATTTATTATTCTCTGAATTAAGCGAACAATTAACTACTATTTATTTATTTAAGTTAACTAATAAATTTGATTTTAAACTAATTTTTTATATTAATTATTTTTAGTGACAAAAATAATTAAATAAACCGATTAAACAATTTAATCACTATATTACATTTTTAAAATAAACTAGTAAGTGAAAATATGTATTTATGTATACCTATTTATTTGAAACTACATATATTCTTATAAAATAATCTATATAGATTTAAAAATCTATTTTTATATAAACTCCTCACATTTAAAATACCTGCCTTTTTCCAAAACCTTATCTATAATTATATCTTTCTTTTTATATCATATTTTCCTTTACTGTTAATCTTTTTTCTTTTCTTCCTTCCATGTTCAAAACGTTATATATATTTTCCAATTTAACAGTAAATTAAAATGACACACACACACACACACACACACACATATATATATATTTCATTTCCTATTCCAGTAAATAACCAAAAAAATAAAAAAAATAAAAAAAAGAGGTTACCTTACTGTAAAAAAAAGTGAATCCAGGCACCGAACGACAAACTGCCACCCTCTTAACGCAGCAATTCCCTCTTCTCTGACATGAACGAGCTTCACGCGAAAGGAAACCCCTACCTTTTTCGATCGCGTCGAGCTCCTCCAGCCTGACTAAACCCAATCGCCTAATGCCCTCCCTATGCTCGCGGTTCACCGCCGCGATGCAGAAACCCTAAATTTTGCGACCTCCTCTGCATCGAGCTCTTCCTTATGCTCGCGACTCAAATCACGTCGTCGCCGCGGCCATGCCGAAGCTTCGACCGCTAACCCCTAGTCCTTGCAAGCTTTCCCCCATGCGGCCTTGTTTTGCAAGCTCGACCTTGTCACGGCTCCTCGATTTTGAAAAGAGGAGAGGGAAGGTTGAACACGATTGATTCCGAGAGGCAAAAAAAAAAGGAAAGAGATAAGTGATTTTATTTCCTTTGATTTAGAATGTGAAGCTTGCGTGCTGCCCCTTTTTTATATATAAAAAATTGAAATCAAACTGAAGGAAAATGAAAGAAAGGACAAGGGGATGTCGTGCTTTAAAAGGAAATGAGATGGCTTCGATTATACGCTAGGCAAAGGTTGACTCCCAATTTTTATTATATTATAAAACTTCCAAAATGTCATGTTAATTGCTACTTAAAATTTCGAACACCTCTTAAGGAGTGCCTCTAGGCGTTTATAATGTTATATCACTATTCCGGACACAATGGAAAAGGTTTCGAGTCCTAATTCGACCGTATGGAGAAGATAGATTTTTGAATCCAGTTATTATATTGAACTTTCGATATAGATTTAAGTGGATTTATATACGTACGCTCACTCAACAACTCCAAATGCTACGAAAATTAAAATCCGACAATAATACACTATTATGGATCCAATGGAACTGGTTTCGTCGAATTCCGAGACTGTGTCTCCGAAGGCTATTTTTAAATATCGATTTAAACGATATAAATTCAAAACTAAACAAAACACTTCCAAATTCAATTTTAACACCTTTACTATTTTCAGTATTATCAATATAAATTTTACAAGCCTTCAAATTATTTTTAACAGGCTTAAAACTGAAGATTCAATAATTTACCCAATTTCAGTTTATTAAATCAAATAACTTAATTGCTAAATAATAATATTCGAATTCAAGTTAAAATTTTACTTTTAAATATTTAAAATCAATTAAGTATTCCAATTTAAATTGTCCAAAATTCCGGGTCGTCGCATTTCTCTCCCCTTAAAAGAATTTCGTCCCCGAAATTACTAATTAGGAAGAATGGTCCAATACCCGTTTACTATTTCCCCAAAACCAAACAGTTTTTTAACAACTACCAAACAATCTTTATTAAAGACATACTATCCATCTTACTAACTTTCCAAACTATTCCATAGTTCCCTAACAACTTTGCTTATTCAACCATTCAAATTATAATTCAAACCAAGTTTTAAATTTTCAAAATTTCTCAAAAATTTTCTAACTCTCTAAATTTTTGAAAAATTTCGTCAGCGTCTCTTTGCGCGGCTAGCTCGGTATAACTACAAAATTCCTCTACAGGCTTCCAAATTCCAAAAGAAAACAAAAAGCCAAGTGGCTAGATCAAAAACCCAATCAAATTTCATACAGAAATTTAAACACATACCTTTTTATCGAGCAATTAAAATTTTATCTTCTGAAATCAAAACAAATTTTCCTTTCCCTTTATAATATATGCATATCCTACTTAGCAATAATATCCAATCATAGCTTTTAAAATCATTTTATACATTTCCTTACAAAGATTTTCATATCTACTTCTATACAAATTAGTTTTCCCATTTCCATATGAATTCAATTTATCTTCAACTCTGAATATTGAATTTTATCTACAGTTTATAACTGATTCATATCATTATTTAAATTAGTTCCATCCACTAACTTAATTCAATTTCCAATTTGAAATCGTTTTGTCGCTAACAAAAAATTTCAAAAAAAAATTTCAAAAAATTCCTTACTCCCAAAATTTTCGAAAATTTTTGACAGAGTCTCCTTTGTACGGAGGAGCTTTTGCAATTTGACAAGAGATATAAATATATATACATCGACCCACACGGTCGGAAAAACAAGAACAGTTCATATTTCCTATTTTTATTGCGTAGGCGTACCTTTATTTAGCATTTTTAAGCAAGCGACTTATTTATTTAGCAATTAGCTGCCCAAAATCTAGCCAAACGGCTTCCTAGTACCTGTACTTACTCAATTCAAACATGTAAGTGCCATATATATGAAGTTTAACAACATTTCACTTATTTGAAATAGTTAAACACATGAATTTTAAAAGCAATGCACACTAAATACTTTCCGTAAGCAATTTATATAGTTTTAATAGTAGTTCAACTGTTTTCAATTAATTCATATACCATTTTCATTCAATTTGAATGGTTTACAAACCACTTGCTTACATTCAATTCATTTTCAATTTTTAACAAACCTATATTATTCCAATTGATTAAAAATTCAATTTTATTCACCTTTGTTAATACATTTACTTTCGTTTACGACAAAATGACAAATTTTCTGTGCAAATTTGATGTTATTAATGCAAATAACAATTACTTCAGCTTATAAACATTTTAAATTGATTCCACTCACTTTATATTAATTCTATTCCATTCTACATTACTCACAGCCCATACACTTGCATTTTCATTTCATATCTGTATTTGTTTATCCAAAACTATTTTATTTAGCTCGAAAACAATTCTGGCTAATTCATTTAATAACTATTTCTCAACTTATTTAAACCACACTTCTATTCGAGTTCAGCTTTCATTCAACACTTACTTAAGTTAATAACTTAAGTTCATTTCCATTTGACCAACCTCCATTTCTTTTTGCAACAAGTTCTATTATCCCACCTTTTGGCAAAGCTGAGATACCCAAAAATTAACTGAAAATCGATAATAACAAGTCATGAATATCAACTACGCATTGCAGGATAACCATGGATGTCGATGAATTTTGTCCGAGTCCGGATCTGGCTGCAATTGATAAGACATGGCAAGCAATGCCATGGAAGCTTATGTTCCAAATTTCAAGTCAATCCGAGTTCATATGCTCAAGATACGATTGATGCAAGTTGATGGTAAAAGTCACATTTTCGTATCCATCAGACAGCATGAACTTCATATCGATGGAACCCGTATCCATCATCACGTCACATTTCGTGTTCATCAACTTCGCACCGATCGAGTTCGTATCCATTGAGGAACCTCGGCTCGTATCGATGGACTTCGTACCCATCAATAGCTAGTACGATTCGTATCGATTGGCCAAATGACCGCTTCGTATCCATCATGGAAACTTCTCTTCGAATCCATCTGGGTAGAGCAATTCATATCCATCAGGTTACCTTATTTCGCATCCATCAAAAGACTCCGGTTTGCATCGATTGACTTCGTGTCCATTAAGGAGCTATGTGGCTTGTATCCATCGAGTCAACAAACCTGGGTGACGTATCAAATTCGATACGAACAAGGCGAGAATTATGGAGTCGGCACGGTCAACTAGGAGTGAAATTTGGATCGAGGCAAAGTGTGCGTGCTACATCATCACGAAACCATGTGGGGTGATCGAATCGAAGGGATCGTCTCGAACTGATCGATTCGATCCAAACAGCCACCGAAAACCCCATCTCGAATCGATCATATCTCCAAAACTGCTGATCCAAATGCAATGAAATTTTCACAGCTGCTTCCATACATGCTAAAGAACCATCCTACCAAGTTTCAGAAAGATTGGAGCATTTTTTGACCAATACGAAATTGTTTCGTATCGATCACAGAACGAGTCGAAACTTGGTGAGGTCGGTCGCGTGGGTCCACTCACGTGCCAGAAGAAGTCTCCCAAAGTTTGAGCGCGATCTTAGCCTCCTACGCCTATAAATATCCCCCTAAAGCCTACAGGAAAAAGATCTTTTGGCCATTCAACGTCCAGACTCTGCCGGATTCAGTCCTATACCTTACTACTGCTGTTATACTCGAAATTCTCCATTGTAACTACTGCAGTCACTTATAATCAGCAAAGAAAATCAATAAAAAGATAAAAAACTTTAAAGTGGACGTAGGCCAGAGATAGCCGAACCACTATAAATCTTGTGTTTCTGACTGTTATTTTTGAATTGCTGTTTGTTGCTTGCTTAGATCTGAGAATTGTGCTCGAATATTGCTGATTTACATTCATTGTTTGGTTCTTTCACGATACCTGGGGTTTGTGACCATTTTTGGCGCAAACACTTTGGTGCTTTCAATGAGAAGAACTAGCACCCGCTACACCGGATTGAAGTGTAGGATCTAGATTAACCCTAGAGAGGGGGTGAATAGGGTTATAGCATATTTTCTCGATTTAAACACAGAAAACAAACTGCAGAAATAAATATGCTGAAAAGTAAATCACACACAAAATTTACCCAGCTTCGGCAACCCCTGCCTACTGCTGCATTCCCAGATTTCTATTAGAATTAAACAGTATCCCGCTTACAAACACTCTACTAGACTCGCAAACCTTTGCTTCCGCTCACAAACACTCTACTAGACTCGCACACCCTGCTCCGCCTATAGAGTTTCGTTTACTCGCAAACTCTGCTCCCGCATATAGAGTTTTGCAAACTCGCACACCCTGCTCACTGAACTAATTCTAACTAGACAATCTGACACTACCTACAATCTAGGTGGTGATTTACAAATTCTTTTGACTCGAAAAGAAAAAACAGACTTCAAAAATAAAACCAGGAGCAAATTAAAATACAAACGTGAATCCGTAATTTTTGCTCAAATAAAAAAAAAATTAAAACTAAAACCCCTTTTATAAACTAAAGCCCCTTTTTATAAACTAGGCCGGCCCATTCTTTTGCTTTATCCCGTTCCTCTTTTGGCTTGTGAAAAATGGCGGCCTCTGTTGTTTTGTTCATTCTGAAATTAGGGCTTGCGATTCTAGCGATCCAAATTGGGGCTTTGTTCGATCTCACTGATGTTACTCTTGCTCGCTTCTCCTCTGGTGATCTATTGTCTGGTTCGCGTTATTTGTGCTTCGTTCGTTCTTTGATGATCGATTCTACTTGCAGCTGCTCCTTTGATCGAGTTTGAGAGATTGGTATGTAATTTCTCTGTTTGTTGGTTTGATTGTTTGCCTTTTTCACTCGATGCCGATGGTGATAGTTTGGGTTCGATATTTATATGAATTCGAATCACTTGATTTCATTCGTATCAGTTCGATACTTTCCAAATTTTTATTCCTTGATGCACACGGCTTTCCTGATTTACTTTCTGTCTTGATGCTCACGACTTGGATTTTGATGCGTTCGATACTTACTTGATTGATACGGTTTGAATTATTCGGCTTTGAATTTGTTTCGTGGTTTCCACGGCTTGTTTAATTTCTGACTTGGTTTCATTTTACTCCGGCCTTGACTTTGTTTGATAATATCTGACCATTGCTCTGATTTTTGCCTTGCCTTTCTTGTTGACTTCAGCATGACCACGGTTTTGATTTTGTGACCTCGGTATACTACGGTTCTGACCATCTATGTGTTTATCCCTGAGCACCTTTGTGCATTTCTTTGATCTTTTGTTCATGCTGCAACTATGTTATTCACTGTACTTATTATAGTCACTGCGCACTTTGTAGCCTTGGTTACTGGTCGAGTTCATTTGTATTTGAACTACTCTCTGGAGTGGTTGTACTTGCTTTGATGCTGGTTTGAGGCTGTTGCTATACAGTTGCTATGCCTTTGACACAAATGCATCACTTGATACATATATTTGGTCTTGCATTTGTGTACTGTGTCTTTGATTGTTCTGTGTCATTGTGGTTCTTTGGTCATTGCTTGATTGTTGTGAAGTCATTTGAACTTGATATTGTTTGGTTTCATGTTCATGTGTGTCTTCCCATTTACTGTTGCCTGGTTTGTATATTGTAAATGTTGCATTCACTTGCATCTATATTGTCACTGGTTTTGCTTGGTGGTCTTGTGGCACTGCTTGCAGTCATATTGAATTGAGTTTGTTCATGTTGCATCGACTTGTTTTGTACTGGTGCAATTCTGTTCACCTATATCATGCTTGTGCATTTCTCTTGGACTTGATCATGGCTTCTTCATGTCCACTGCAGTTTCCTCACTGATGCATTTGGACTTGACTGTGTCACCATATGTACACATGTTCATCAATGCATGCTTTGTACTTCATTCAGTCTTCATGCATGTTCTCTGTTCATTGCTTTTGATATCCATGTTACAACTGGTTTGGTCGAGACTTGATTCTTTGTTGGCACTGGACCTGATCTGCTTACATGTGCTTTGATGGAGTTTTAATTTGTCGAAGCTTTGCATTCTTCAAGTTGTCTTGTGTTGAATCCAGTTTCAAAACTCGGATTTGACCTTGTGCTCGTGTCGTGATTTTATTTATGTTGCACCTGAGTTGAATCCTGTATTTGGGTTTGACCTATGCTCACCTGTCCCTGTAATTTTATCAAGTGTATATCGATGTGCACCGCCTTGTGGCATGGACAGTGATACACTGTGCATGTCACATTGTTCGTGTATAATGAATTCAAGTGTGAATGATGACGAACAACCCAAATAACTGAGGCAAACCATATTTTCAAAAATCATATTTCATTTTATATTGCAAAAACGTTTCTTTTTTAATTTTACTGCGTTAGTGAATATTTTTGCAGATTGCTCAGATGCTGGATTCAAACTGGAATGCAGTTGAAGATAAAATACGAGTGTGAGTGATATGTAGTGAGGTTATTAATGTAAACTGAATTGTGATGTAATCAAAAATATATATGTATAGTGAGAGCTTGAATTTGTACTATTCAAGATTGTAATAAATATTTGTTTGAATAAAATTTCTGTTTGAATTCAAATTCTGTGTAATTTATTTTATTTAACAAATATTTATTTAATCTATGAAAAACAAAATAGTACATTACCAAATACATTTAAAAGAATATATATGTTTATTATCATGAAACAAAAACATATAAGCGCATATTCATACAATCTCCCCTTTTTGATGATAACAAACATATATTTAAGATTTTGACCGTGTTAAATGTATTTGACCAATTATATACTGTAATTGCTCCCCCTATTTAAATGCTTCCTCTCTACATGATGCTCCCCCTACATATATGCATACAAATAGAAATATATTCAAATGAGCCTAGATGCAAATGGAAAAATATTTGACCTTTGCTTGATTCTATTTGACAAAATCCTAACTTTTCTCTCCCCCTTTTGTTATCAGCAAAAGAATAATAGTGTAAGAGGAAAATAGAGATAAAGTGGTCAATATTAATCCAACATTAAACTCAAATTGAATATAAATATTAAACTTCAATAAGAATCAAACAAAAACCATAACTACCCTTGTTAGACGCATATTCCACTTTTAGAAATAATGGAAATGATGTTCTAATATAAAATCATACAATTGTACCAACTTGTAGTACATTTAAATCAGGAATTTGAATATCTACTAATCATGCATAACCGTTAGGACTTTTAAATGAGATTAGTAGTATTCCAATTTAATTTTTAAAAATGAAATCAAGTATCTTCTAACCACGCATGACCGTGAGGACTTTTAAATGGGATTAGAATCAACTTGTCTATTTAATCAATTAATTTTGATATGCGTTACATACATGCATAACCGTAAGGACTTTTAAATGAGCATGGAAGCACATAATAAAAAATCCAAGTAATTCACCCATGCATAACCGTGAGGACTTTTAAATGAGAGTGAATATTTTGGATATTTATTTATTTATTTTAAAAGATGTGACATGAAAAACAAATGATTCCTGATTATAGTACCACATATCGACAAACTATATTTAATATTTGATAAAAAATGGTCGATAGAAATAAGGATAGATATAGAAATGGTCATGGAATCTTTACCCAACAAAAAGTTTTATA
This sequence comes from Allium cepa, assembly GCA_030765085.1. NCBI lineage: Eukaryota > Viridiplantae > Streptophyta > Magnoliopsida > Asparagales > Amaryllidaceae > Allium > Allium cepa. Next base: position 489,825,585 of record CM060931.1, read on the forward strand.
ATTCTTGTTTTAATTCCTAAAGAAATTTTCCAAATATACTCTCTTGATAATGTATGTTAAATATCAACACTTATCACCTTTTCAATCACTATTTATCTTTTTGATAACTAGTAGGGAGTCGGATTAGTTAAAATTTGTCATTTAAAATCAAATAAAAATGACTAATATGAAAGTATGGTCAAAAATGATTTTCTCGGGAGGGGGGGTATATGAGAAAAAATTCTGCTAAATGAAAAATTATTTAAAATGAACAATATGCGGATATTTTCTATGGAAAAAAAACGATGCAGTTACAAAATGTCTCAAAAATCACGTTCAACTAGTAATTTTTCTATCAACTAGATTACCAGTGTAATCTGCATCTGAGTTTCTCTTTCAATCCGAAATATCACTAACTAAAATTGATAATCCAGACAATGAAGTGTGCATCACAAATTTCAAACCCAATTTTAGCAACAATATTTTAGATGACATTCTCTTGAATTTGGATTGAAGCCATGTAAATAATCAGAAAACCGTGAATATAGAGCCAGCATGTTGAACAAGTCAGAATAAAAAATTATCATTTCTACAACATCTCAATATTGGCTGATTTCATTCAGAATACGATGCAGATTATCACAGAAATATACCTTCACCTGTTTTACCTTTACGATAATTTTACGTGATTGCCCATTGTGATTCTGTCACCTTTTATACTAGGCTAAGGAACTTTGCTTTGTTGCCCGTTGTGTTTCTGGAACAGCCAAAATCCAGAGAACACTGTTATTGTTCCTTAGCCTGCCACCATACCTACACGGAGAAAGATTTTTGTGACCTATTTGTTTTTATAGGTCCATGATTGTTAGTGGAAGAAGATTTAGAAAAATTTACTTTGTGGAGACCCAAAACTGTTTATATATGTTCCTTTTGGCACCCAAATCTGTCTAACTTTGAGAGATTTTATATTCGTGCCTTTTGGAACCCAAATTGGTATAGTTTTCATGTGTTTGGGTCTATACCAACAATTATTTTGATTGTGTCCAAATTTTCTACAAATTGTGCACACTGAATTTTCTTGATTAATCTCGCTTTCAAAATTTTCAGATTGATTATATCCAAGACCTTGTCTAGCTGTATTAACAGTTTGATTTCCTAATAGCATATTCAACGATTTTTCACTTTTTGAGAATTTATCTAAAGTCATTGACAATTGTTGGACTTGTGTTTTGAGAGATTCATTTTCATTTATCAATTGTGTGCACTTTTTAATAGAATTTTCTCTCCTAGTATTTTCATTCTCTTTTAAAATCAGAATTTCATTTTCAAGTGATTTTATATTGATTTCTAATTTTTTTTTATTTCTTTTTCGAATGTTGGACACTTATCACACTTAGGGATCTTACTTTGATAGGTTTTAACTAATTGGTCGAGTTGTACATTTAATTCTATCAAAGTATCTTTTTGTGATTCAAGTTTGGCATACTTCTCCCTAAGTCGTTCAAAACAGCCATTCACTTCGTGGAAATAAATAAGTAATTCAGAGTGAATGAGTTTTGATACCTCGCTTGGCTTCATATTGTGCTCTCTGTTTTTTACTTTTTGATTTAGAGCTGGATTTCCGTATTTGCGGTTCCTCCTTTTGAATTTCTTCATTAGTAATGCCATCTTGGTTGCTCCATCGTCATCATCCTCATCACAACTCCTATTTACCACTCCTGTTAAGCACATTTCTTTAACTGAGTTGGTTATGGAGGACATCTCATTACTGTTGACTTTTGCACCATATATTGCATCGAGAGTATTCCAGATTTTCTGTGCATTTTCACAATGAGAGACGAAATAAAAATTATCACGATTAATATGAGAATATAATATATGCATAGCAAGAGCATTAATCGAGAGAATTTCCTTATTTGTTATATCACACCCATTTTCAATAATATCCCAACATTTAATATTAACAGATTTTAAATGAAATTCCATTTTCAGTTTCCAGTTCAAAAAATCTGTTCCATCAAAAATAGAAGGAATAATATTGGAACGACCCTCAACAAAAGTATTATCTGGTGAATTCATGACTCTAGAGTTAAAGAAAAATACCGTGCTCTGATACCACTTGTAGAATCTAGATTAACCCTAGAGGGGGGTGAATAGGGCTATAGCATATTTTCTCGATTTAAACACAGAAAACAAACTGCAGAAATAAATATGCTGAAAAGTAAATCACACACAAAATTTACCCAGCTTCGGCAACCCCTGCCTACTGCTGCATTCCCAGATTTCTATTAGAATTAAACAGTATCCCGCTTACAAACACTCTACTAGACTCGCAACCTTTGCTCCCGCTCACAAACACTCTACTAGACTCGCACACCCTGCTCCGCCTATAGAGTTTCGTTTACTCGCAAACTCTGCTCCCGCCTATAGAGTTTTGCAAACTCGCACACCCTGCTCACTGAACTAATTCTAACTAGACAATATGACACTACCTACAACCTAGGTGGTGATTTACACATTCTTTTGACTCGAAAAGAAAAAACAGACTTCAAAAATAAAACCAGGAGCAAAAATTAAAATACAAACGTGAATCCGTAATTTTTGCTCAAATAAAAAACAAATTTAAAACTAAAACCCCTTTTATAAACTAAAGCCCCTTTTTATAAACTAGGCCGGCCCATTCTTTTGCTTTATCCCGTTCCTCTTTTGGCTTGTGAAAAATGGCGGCCTCTGTTGTTTTGTTCGTTCTGAAATTAGGGCTTGCAATTCTAGCGATCCAAATTGGGGGTTTGTTCGATCTCACTGATGTTACTCTTGCTCGCTTCTTCTCTGGTGATCTATTGTCTGGTTCGCGTTATTTGTGCTTTGTTCGTTCTCTGATGATCGATTCTACTTGCAGCTGCTCCTTTGATCGAGTTTGAGAGATTGGTATGTAATTTCTCTGTTTGTTGGTTTGATTGTTTGCCTTTTTCACTCGATGCCGATGATGATAGTTTGGGTTCGATATTTATATGAATTCGAATCACTTGATTTCATTCGTATCAATTCGATACTTTCCAAATTTTTATTCCTTGATGCGCACGGCTTTCCTGATTTACTTTCTGTCTTGATGCTCACGACTTGGATTTTGATGCGTTCGATACTTACTTGATTGATACGGTTAGAATTATTCGGCTTCGAATTTGTTTCGTGGTTTCCACGGCTTGTTTAATTTCTGACTTGGTTTCATTTTACTCCGGCCTTGACTTTGTTTGATAATATCTGACCATTGCTCTGATTTTTGCCTTGCCTTTCTTGTTGACTTCGGCATGACCACGGTTTTGATTTTGTGACCTCGGTGTACTACGGCTCTGACCATCTATGTGTTTATCCCTGAGCACCTTTGTGCATTTCTTTGATCTTTTGTTCATGCTGCAACTATGTTATTCACTGTACTTATTATAGTCACTGCGCACTTTGTAGCCTTGGTTACTGGTCGAGTTCATTTGTATTTGAACTACTCTCTGGAGTGGTTGTACTTGCTTTGATGCTGGTTTGAGGCTGTTGCTATGCAGTTGCTATGCCTTTGACACAAATGCATCGCTTGATACATATATTTGGTCTTGCATTTGTGTACTGTGTCTTTGATTGTTCTGTGTCATTGTGGTTCTTTGGTCATTGCTTGATTATTGTGAAGTCATTTGAACTTGATATTGTTTGGTTTCATGTTCATGTGTGTCTTCCCATTTACTGTTGCCTGGTTTGTATATTGTAAATGTTGCATTCACTTGCATCTATATTGTCACTGGTTTTGCTTGGTGGTCTTGTGGCACTGCTTGCAGTCATATTGAATTGAGTTTGTTCATGTTGCATCGACTTGTTTTGTACTGGTGCACTTCTGTTCACCTGTATCATGCTTGTGCATTTCTCTTGGACTTGATCATGGCTTCTTCATGTCCACTGCAGTTTCCTCACTGATGCATTTGGACTTGACCGTGTCACCATATGTACACATGTTCATCAATGCATGCTTTGTACTTCATTCAGTCTTCATGCATGTTCTCTGTTCATTGCTTTTGATATCCATGTTACAACTGGTTTGGTCGAGACTTGATTCTTTGTTGGCACTGGACCTGATCTGCATACATGTGCTTTGATGGAGTTTTAATTTGTCGAAGCTTTGCATTCTTCAAGTTGCCTTGTGTTGAATCCAGTTTCAAAACTCGGATTTGACCTTGTGCTCGTGTCGTGATTTTATTTATGTTGCACCTGAGTTGAATCCTGTATTTGGGTTTGACCTGTGCTCACCTGTCCCTGTAATTTTATCAAGTGTATATCGATGTGCACGGCCTTGTGGCATGTACAGTGATACACTGTGCATGTCACATTGTTCGTGTATAATGAATTCAAGTGTGAATGATGACGAACAACCCAAATAACTGAGGCAAACCATATTTTCAAAAATCATATTTCATTTTATATTGCAAAAACATTTCTTTTTCAATTTTACTGCGTTAGTGAATATTTTTGCAGATTGCTCAGATGCTGGATTCAAACTGGAATGCAGTTGAAGACAAAATACGAGTGTGAGTGATATGTAGTGAGGTTATTAATGTAAACTGAATTATGATGTAATTGTGATGTAATCAAAAATGTATATGTATAGTGAGAGCTTGAGTTTGTACTATTCAAGATTGTAATAAATATTTGTTTGAATAAAATTTCCGTTTGAATTCAAATTCTGTGTAATTTATTTTATTCAACAAATATTTATTTAATCTATGAAAAACAAAATAGTACATTACCAAATACATTTAAAAGAATATATATGTTTATTATCATCAAACAAAAACATATAAGCGCATATTCATACATGAAGTTCAGATTTGAAAAGCTTGAAGAATTCAAACTTTGAGAAAATGACTCAACAAACAAGACAAAGAGCTGAGAGAAGCCAACAAGGCGGAAGCCAGGAGGCATCCCCTGGAGCTGAAGAAGGACAAGCTTTGATCTACATCATCCGGGATGAGATGGAGGCTATGTCTAATTTAATGCATGAAAGAATGATGAAAAGCCAATAAGAGATGCTGCAGAATTTCTTTGAACAGATGAGAGCGGCGAATGTGTAGAACCTTAGACCAACTACAGCGGCTGCAAGTGCAGGACAAGGAGTCAGGATTGCAAAAGCCAATGAAGGACAGGTTCAAGACCGTAGTGCAGGACCTGAAGGCAATCAACAAGGACTTGGGGGCAGACCCTGAGGATCAGACACTGGAAGACCCATAGATGAAGCTCAGCAGGCTGGAGCCAATGCTAATGTTACTGAGCCACATGAAGAGTATGTACCAGAGTTCCCTTCGAGACTTGGGGGCAAGATAGAAACATGACAAGGGGGAAGCCCCTCGATGGAGATGAAAGAATGATTGGTCTAGTGCGACGAATCATGAGAAGAGGATTGTCGAGTGGAGGATTAGAAGAAGTCAGTCGGAGTCCGTTCACTCCGAATATCAGAAATGTAAGGAATCCTCCAAAGTTCAAACTGCCTATGCTGGATCCCTATGATGGGAAGTCAGACCTAAAGATGCATATTACCAGATACATTAGGCACATGGAAGTGCTGGGGGCATCCGAGGAAGTGATGGCTCGATGCTTCCCTCTATACTTGTCAGATTTAGCTACGCTTTGGTTTAGACAGCTGGAGACTGGATCAATCGGAATATGGGGCGAGCTTGTAGATTGCTTCATGAGACAGTTCAGGGTCCACGTGACGCGACCCAAGAGTGTGATGACCCTGGCTTCAATAAAGCAAAGGACCGCTGCGATTCAATGCAATGGTGGCTTCTGTAGATCGCCCGGATCCGTCGATGATTTTGATGGCGGCGGTGGCAGGAGTTAGGGAAGGCACCGAATTCAAAGATTCTTTGGCAAGAGATCCACCCCAATATTTTGGAGAATTTTATCATGAAGCCGAAAGATTCATTCGGCTGGAAGAATCACGAGCCGAAAGGCGAGAAATAAATGCTGTGCAGGGCGAAGGAACCGCCAGGGGACAGTCTGAAGTGGACAAAGGAAAGAGAAAGCAGGACGATAGACATGATGGTCCTGATAAATGGAAGAAATTCTAACAACCCAGATTCAGGCAATACACAGATCTGACGGCAAGCCTGGAACGGATTTACACTGAAACTCGGGGGCAACTCCCCTATCGAAAACCACCCAGGAGAGATCCCACTGAGCAGGAGCGTAGAACCGGAAAGTATTGCCTATTCCACGAGCTGGATGGGCACACTACCGATGACCATCACCTAAAAGATGAGGTGGAAGAACATGCCAAGAGTGGCAGATTGCCACAGTATATCAGAGAACAGACTGCGGCCATAAGACCTGAACAACTGCCGCCTCCACCTAACAGAACTGATCCTGGATCGGGATCACGACTCGTCATCAATTGATTATGATGGCAAGGGCCAAGTTCGGGATGCGGACTTTGGTCGATTAGTTTTCTTAGATTCGATTTTAAAAATAAATGGCTATTCCACTTACTCATGTACGAGAACTGGAGAGATCCCTAGGCATGCTCTAAGATGGAGATAGACCGATCTGCCCGGAGAGGCAATGTTTAGTTTTCTCCTGATGTTTGAGATTGAACATCTAGGACCTGAATTTAATAAATAAACTTGAATTTCTTGAAATAAGCCTTTGACCGAAGAGTTAAAGGATGAATGTTAAATACCCACATAACTGATCGCTTTATGACCCTACCCGAAGAGGCGGAGTCCAGAGTGCAAGAAGTGAGTTGCTTCGCCGGAGAGCGACGGAATCGACTCACTTAACGTCGTTTCCCATTCACCGGAGAGTGATGGGATCGGGATTCGATAAGAGCCCGAAGAGGCTGTGATCGGCCCACGATTTAGGCCATGACATCGCCTAATGTTCAGATACACTGGACCGGAGTGAAAGAAGTGAGTTGCTTCGCCGGAGAGCGACAGGATCGACTCACTTAACGCTGCCTCCCCTTCACTGGAGAGTGACAGGATGGGATCCAGCAAGAGCCTGGAGAGGCTATGATCGGTTTAGAACAACCAAGACATCGCTATATGCCCCAACTGGGGCCAGAGTGCAAGGGATAGAAAGCAACGCGGAGTGCAATGGGATCTTTCTATTCCATCGCCAAGTCTGGAATGGGCTAAGCAAGGGTCCAGAGTGACCATCGATAATCCGGAGAGACTGTAGAATTTCATTCTTAACTTCCACTGGAAGAAATTGATAACGATTTGGCTTCGAACAGCCATAAACTTGATTAAAGATGCTATAAACTCTGAATAAAACATGTACTCGCTGCATTCAATTTGAGACTGATCAAAAAACACCTTTTACCAAAAGGCATGTTTTGGGGAGCAAAGTGTTATCCCACCTTTTGGCAAAGCTGAGATACCCAAAAATTAACTGAAAATCGATCATAACAATGAATATCAACTACGCATTACAGGATAACCATGGATATCGATGAATTTTGTCCGAGTCCGGATCGGGCTGCAATTGATAAGACATGACAAGCAAAGCCATGGAAGCTTGTGTTCCAGATTTCAAGTCAATCCGAGTTCATATACTCAAGATCCGATTGATGCAGGTTGATGGTAAAAGTCACATTTTCGTATCCATCAGACAGCATGAACTTCGTATCGATGGAACCCGTACCCATCATCCCGTCACATTTCGTATCCATCAACTTCGCACCGATAGAGTTCGTATCCATTGAGGAACCTCGGCTCGTATCGATGGACTTCGTACCGATCAACAGCTAGCAGGATTCGTATCGATTGGCCAAATGTCTGCTTCGTATCCATCATGGAAACTTCTCTTCGAATCCATCTGGGCAGAGCAATTCGTATCCATCAGGTTACCTTATTTCATATCCATCAAAAGACTCCGGTTCGCATCGATTGACTTCGTGTCCATTAAGGAGCTATGTGGCTCGTATCCATCGAGTCAATAAACCTGGGTGACATGTCAAATTTGATACGAACAAGGCGAGAATTATGGAGTCGGCATGGTCAACTAGGAGTGAAACTCGGATCGAGGCGAAGTGTGTGTGCCACATCATCATGAAACCACGTGGGGTGATCGAATCGAAGGGATCGTTTCGAACCGATCGATTCGATCCAAACAGCCACCGGAAAACCCCATCTCGAATCGATCATATCTCCAAAACTGCTGATCCAAATGCAATGAAATTTTCACAGCTGCTTCCATACATGCTAAAGAATCATCCTGCCAAGTTTCAGCTCGATTGGAGCATTTTTTTGATCGATACGAAATTGTTTCGTATCGATCACAGAACGAGTCAAAACTTGGTGAGGTCGGTCGCGTGGGTCCACTCACGTGCCAGAAGAAGTCTCCTGAAGTTTGAGCGCGATCTCAGCCTCCTACGCCTATAAATAGCCCCCTGAAGCCTACGGAAAAAAGATCTTTTGGCCATTCAACATCCAGACTCTGCTGGATTCAATCCTATACCTTACTACTGCTGTTATACTCGAAATTCTCCATTGTAACTGCTGCAGTCACTTGTAATCAGCAAAGAACATCAATAAAAAGATAAAAAACTTTGAAATGGACGTAGGCCGAAGATAGCTGAACCACTATAAATCTTGTGTTTCTGACTGTTATTTTTGGATGTTGTTTGTTGCTTGCTTAGATCTGAGACTTGTGCTCGAATATTGCTTATTTACATTCATTGTTTGGTGCTTTCACGATACCCAGTTTTGTGACCATTTTTGGCGCAAACAAGTTATATTTCCATCTTTCATTTGATTCTTATTTAATCAAATTCCATCCTTTTATTTATTCAATACAATTAGTTTATTCACTCAATCCATTATGAATTTTAATTTCCATACTCAATTCATCCGAAATTATTTTATTAATAACAAGGCCATTTTCCAATTTATTCCTACTTATTTGGATTTTATTTGCAACACAAACCATTACCACTTTAATCCAATTTCTTTTTATTTTGCAACATTTTCAATTATATTTACTTCACTAACGATTCAAGTCGAATTTGATTTATAACTTGAGTTTTATTTCCAAATTTCAATATTAACTCACAAATTCAGCTTCCATTTACATATTTCATTAGTTAATTTATTATCTAATTAGTTCTCCCCTATTTATAATTCAATACTTGATTTTTAATCTCAAAAATCACTTCATTTAATTTTCTTAAGTTCAATTTATTTTATAATTCAAGTTTGGATTTTTGTTTTATTTTCCAAATCATCAAACAATATTTATTTTGGGTTTTCTATTCCACTTTTAAATTTTCTAAGTCACAACTTATTATTTTACACACTTCCATTCATTCTAGGCTTAAATATATTCATCTTTATTTTTAACTCAAAATTTTTCGCTTATTTATAACCCAATCATATTTTTATTTCATGGATTTTTAATTCTTTCATAAGTCATTCTAATTCATTTATTCCAATCCAATTCTTATCCAACTTATTTCTTATCCAACTTACTTCCGTTTATTCAAGTAAGGATCTAATTCCATTCAATATCACCCATAACTCAACAGAATTTTTATTCCAATTCAATTCTATTTTAACTCAGATTTATTTAGTTCAATTCGATTCAATTTTCTTCATCAATCTAAGTTAATTTCATTTTTAACTTTCCACTTTAAATTTAAATTCCAACATTCAAAGCTCGTATTTCCTTCCTGATTTAAAAATCATCTCAATTTATAAGCTTATAACCTATCTCATCAGGATTTTTAAACACCGGGCTTTTGGTTTCAATTCATTTAGAAATCTCCAACATCTCAAAATCACACTTCTCAAAAATTCAAACCAACCCTGGTTTTTATTACCAACAAATTTCCTTTGAAATTTCAAAAACAAACTAATTCTTCTGAACAAATCAATTTGGCAGCAATCCGTCACTTAGAAACTCGAAAATGAACATCGATGATGCTGCAGTCATCATCGAAATTATTTTCCAGCGACTGAAGTGAGTTTAATGCTATACCCATTCCTAAAATTTATTTGAAACAATTTCCCTCCAGAAATACCTCCAAAATAATAATGCTATTATTTATCTTCAAAACACTTCGAAAAACACTTCCAAAATCTCCGGGATTTTAAATTTTAAAATTCTGGCTTAAATAAAATTTTAACTATAATTCATTTGTATATTTATGCTCATACAAATTCCCATTTGATTATCCGAATCATTCTAATTTTAATTAAAAAATAAATTATAACCTTATTCGTTTAAAATATTATCATCCAAACATCCAAGTTATAAAACAATTTTTTTAAAAAAATTCCTTAATATCAAAATATATTTTTGGGTAACATTATTTCATTTACCCACCTTTAAAACAATACCGTGTCGAATTGTTATTCAAGTGTTTAGAAACCCCTTCGATACAGTTGTCCAGACTGCGCCAACGAAGGTTCATATGCCACTCAATAAATTAATCAACACAATATTAAACCATTTTTATATCCACTAACAAATACGCGCTCATATCCATAAATACGTTCAAACTCATTCTAGAGTGCTACTGACTCTATCTCTAATGAGTAATTCCCACCAGAGCCAAGGTTATCACCAAGCTAAGCTCCGATACCAACTGTAAAGACCCGTAAATCCGTACCCCTTAAGTTAACACTATTCTACATCAATCAACTCAAGATGAACGAAAACACGAACCATTTGGGTTAAAGAAGAAGAGGTAGAAGAAGGAAATAGAAAACAATATCAGAATCTAACCATCGCAGCGGATTAAAATATAATAGATAATAAATGATCTTTACACAAAAACAAATATATCTGTTCATACATTACATCATAAGAGTACATCAATCACATAACACACAATTGGACAGTAACCATTACCTGTCCTCGCACAACTGAATACACAGCGGAATATAAATCAAGTACGGAAGTACGTATCGCCATTCAGCTCGTCTCTTGAGCTCCACAGCATCATATCATGTATTCAATAATACTCAGTCTGACCCGAGCATTACAGTTAAATAAACCCGAGTCAGTATGGAATACCAACGTGAGAAATCACACTCAAATTGATTATTAAAGTTTCAAAAATCCTTTGAAAATCAAAAGCATCTCGTAAGACCACGCCACAAATAAACATGTCGGGTTTTTACCTTATGATAGCTAAAACATTTTTTATTAAAATTCTTTGATATTATAATAGTGTCTATAGAAAGTAAAATAGAATCTAGCTGAAATGCTTGCATCTCACGTTTCAGCAATAGTTGGGCACAATCAAAACCGTACGTGCGCGTAGGGAAAATGGATTTCCAACTAATGACTAGGTACTGGGGTACCATCTGCCATGGTACCTGGTCTAGATCAGCATACCGAAGATCACTTCCGAACCCCTGCAACACAAGACCGGGACTATCCCTTACTGGATAATCCCGAGTAAGATCACCCTACGGTTGGGATCAGCAACCGCACCACTAAAACAAAATAAAAGGGACATCTAGACAGGAATGACCTCACCTTGAAATGGGTGCTATCCACCTAGCCTTTCTGCATAACCCCTGATTTTCAGTCATTCCCGGTTGATGAGGCTTGAGACTAAGCCTTACCTCATTAGAACGTTTCACTTAGAATGCCCATCGTCCACCTGACGATGTTCTGAAAGCATTCATCCATACAAGTCCATCCCGGGTTCGAACGGAACCGAAGGCACTATTCCTACCACATCCATTCTGGAAACATCCTCAGGGTTAGTAGCGACTAGCCCTTGCACTTCACTGCTCCATCTTCGACTCCGAACTCGTCTTCCTCACGAAAACGTACAAACCGGATCGAAGTGGTTTTCGAGAAATAAATCTCGATGTCGATCTCTTCGAAACGATCAGCGCATTGGCCAATATTGATAGTCGGTTATTTAACCATCAATTAACATTCACAAACAACCATCAACCATAAATAATTTCACCAAATTATTTATTAACCTCAAAATATATTCGCAAGATATATTTCCATTTTCAACCGTCTTGAAAACAGTTTTCGACACACCTTTCACATGAATTAAATCCCTAAATATTTATTTCCACTGAAAACAACCAAGCACAAAACTTTAGATTTTTAAATTAATTTAAAACACTTTATTATAAATTATCCTTTAAAACATTTAAATTAAAAATTACTTTAATTCTTTATTAAAAATATATGCTATAGGAATATTTAAAATGAGGCTACTTTATAAAATATAAAACTAGATTTTCTCTTTAAAAACAAATACCAAGTCACTTTTGAATAATTACTGCTATAATAGATTAAAAGGAAATACTTACTTTAGAATTCAAATGTTAGAAATAATAAATTTTCTAAAACATGCTTTCAAAAACGACTTAAAAACTTTTAAAAAATTTACTTTGAAACGTACTTGGCTATTCAGAAAAATATTCTTCTCTTCACATCCTTTAAGAATAAATCACTATTTATTTTTAAACAAAATTTCTCATTCCTTTAATAACTTTCCATCGTGAATTTATTCCTCCAAATATCCACTGATATGTTACTTTACTTTTATAAACCTAGTTTGTAAATTCCAAAGTCCCACTTCTTCTTTAAAATTCCAACTTCAAGCACTTAAATCAATTTTCAAATTGATTTCCAATTTACTCCATTTTGAAATAAATTTCTTTACTTACTCAATTCATTTCAAAATCTATTAATTATAGAATTTATTATTATTTTTTTCGTTTTGATTTTACATCTTTTAATTGAAACATACCAATTTCAAATTTTCCAAATTTCTTCTTTATTCTTTTCAATAATTTATATCTTAAATTTAAAATAAATGCTTTATTCTTTTAAATAATAATACTGAAGTTTAAAATTTATTATCTTCCTGTTTATTCAAAAGCCCCTTTTCATATACGGAATTTATTTATTAGAATTTTAAAACCACTATTATTCTTATCCAGTTCATTCTTAATTTATTTAAATTCTCTATAATTATTTCACTTCAAAATTCTCTTCCTTTTATTTTCTTTTCAAAAATCCAATTCTACATATTTTGATAACTCGGTGTACCGAAATATATTCAAGTAAACCATAGCATTCAATATTCCAATTATCAATAATATTCATCATAGAATATCGAATATTCATAACAGTGAATATTAAACAATATAAATAATTTTGAGGAATCCAGTTGGATCCCTCCAACCTGTTTCCCTGCATTCATAGATGTTAGCACAATATAAAATACCAATTCCATTTCGAGGTGGAATATCATGGTATATGGGTTTTAAATATAATATCATTCGTTATTATGCGGCGCATAGGGTCTCATCGGCTATATAATGTAGGAAATTAATCATTCCAAGATATATTATATACTATAATATAACACATCAAATCAATTCAACCATTCAACCAATTATTTAAATTTAACTATTTAAATTTAAATTTAAAACCAGATGCGTGAGATTAACTCACCTTTGCCTTTAAATTTGCTGTCCGACCTAACCCAGCTTGTTTTTCTTTACGATTTCAGACCTTGAATAAATATTATATGATTTATTAATCTCTGAATTAAGCTAACAATTGATTACTATTTATTTTTTTAAGTTAACTAATAAATTTGATTTTAAACTATTTTTTTGTAAATTATTTTTAATGACTAAAATAATTAAATAAATTGATAAAACAATTTAATCACTATAATACATTTTTAAAATAAACTAGTAAGTGAAAGTATGTATTTATGCATATCTATTTATTTGAAACTACATATATTCTTGTAAAATAATCTATATAGATTTAAAAATCTATTTTTATATAAACTCCTCACATTTAAAATACCTGCCTTTTTCCAAAACCTTATCTATAATTATATCTTTCTGTTTATATCAGATTTTCCTTTACTGTTAATTTTTTTCTTTTCTTCCTTCCATGTTCAAAACTTTATATATATTTTCCAATTTAACAGTAAATTAAAATGACATATATATATATATATATATCTTTCATTTCTTATTCTAGTAAATAACCAAAATAATAAAAAAAGAGGTTACCTTACTGTAAAAAAAAAGCGAATCCAAGCACCCAACGACAAACTGCCGCCCTCTCCATGAAGCAATTCCCTCTTCTCTGACATGAACGAGCTTCACACGAAAGGAAACCCCTACCTTTTTCGATCGCGTCGAGCTCCTTCAGCCTGACTAAACCCAATCGCCAGATGCCCTCCCCATGCTCGCGGTTCGCCGCCACGATGCAGAAACCCTAAATGCGACCTCCTCTGCATCGAGCCCTTCCTCATGCTCGCGACTCAAATCATGTCGTCGCCGCCACTTGGACGAAGCTTCGGCCGCCAACCCCTTGTCCTTGCGAGCTTTCCCCCACGCAGCCTTGTTTCGCGGGCTCGAGCTTGTCATGGTTCCTCGATTTTGAAAAGAGGAGAGGGAAGGTTGAACATGATTGATTCCGAGAGGCAAAAAGGGGAAAGAGATAAGTGATTTTATTTCCTTTGATTTAGAATGTGAAGCTTGCGTGCTGTCGCTTTTTTTTTATATTAAAAACTGAAATCAAACTGAAGGAAAATGAAAGAAAGGACAAGGGGATGTCGTGCTATAAAAGGAAAGGAGATGGCTTCGGTTATACGCTAGGCTAAGGTTGACTTCCAATTTTTATTATATTATAAAACTTCCAAAATTTCTCGTTAATTGCTACTTAAAATTTCGAACTCCTCTTAAGGAGTGCCGCTAGGCGTTTATAGTGTTATACCCCTATTCCAGACGCAATGGAAAAGGTTTCGAGTCCTAATTCGACCGTATGGAGAAGATAGCTTTTTGAATCCAGTTATTATATTGAATTTTCAATATATATTTAAGCGCGTTTATATATCGTACGCTCACACAACAACTCCAAATGCTACGAAAATTTAAATCCAATAATAATACACTATTACGTATCCAATGGAACTGGTTTTGTCGAATTCCGAGACTGTGTCTCGGAAGGCTATTTTTAAATATCGATTTAAACGATATAAATTCAAAACTGAACAAAACACTTCCAAATTCAATTTTAACACCTTTACTATTTTCAGTATTATCAATATAAATTTTACAAGCCTTCAAATTATTTTTAACGGGTTTAAAACTGAAGATTCAATAATTTACCCAATTTCAGTTTATTAAATCCAATAACTTAATTGCTAAATAATTATATTCGAATTCAAGTTAAAAATTTACTTTTAAATATTTAAAATCGATTAGGTATTCTAATTTAAATTGTTCAAAATTCCGAGTCGCCACAGCAAATGTAATTAGTGAATTAAGGTGTGGAATAATATAATTGGTGGTAATTAGTTGGAAAGAATGAACATACAAGATAATGAAATGTACTTAAATGGTAATTAATATAATAATGGAAAGGGTGAATGCAAATTAAAATAGTAACTTACATTTACTTATAAGGTAGTAATTGGTGTAATAAAAAGCATGAAGCCTAAATTTATTGAGAATATTAATTGTAATTGGATGTAGATGTAAAGTAATAATGTTAATTCAAGGTAAGCAATGCTAATTAAAGTCAATAATAAATGAATGGTAAGGATGTAATCTAAGCTAAATTTTCGATAGATTGAATGTGATTACGATAAATTGAAATTATGTAAATGTGTAACTTGGGTCTATAAACAATAAACTGATAAATGCAATTAAAAGTAAACGATGGCAATAATTATGTGCTTCCCGTTTATTTAGTCTATTAATTGAAATGAGAAATCAAAATTTTAATAAATATAAACAAAGGTTATAATGATGGAAATGAGAATATGGCAAGTAAATGAAAGGTAATCAATAGTAACCAGTTTATAGCATAATAATAGGCATAATATAAAGATGGGAATTTAATTCAAATCAAAGAAAATAATGTAGATGTTATACTTAGCTACAAATTGGATATATGGAAACAAATGTAAGCATTCAATTAATTAACGAATTTGAATTTTTATAAATGGTAATTGAATAAAAATCAATGTTCTGTAAGAAATCATATTATTTGCTTGGAAGTAATAAACTTAAAAGTTGATTAAATTTTAATGGTTACAATTGTATAAGTTACCTATTTGTTTAGTTCATAAAAATATAATTTGAAAGCAATTGCAGTAATTGACTTAATTAGTGGAATCCCAATTATTTGAAACAAATTGTAAAGTTATAATTGATTGAAATTTGTAAATTAGGAACGAATTCGAAGTTATATTAATTGATAAAAATAATACGTGATGAATTGTAGTTTGATAGGATCAATGCTAGAGAGTAATTATAATAATTTTGTTTGATAATAAAGTAAGAATGGGAACCAAGATTTTAAATTTAAATTTAATAAAGTGGATTTATTGCAATTAAATTAAATATTTAATTATGACGTAAATATTAATTTAGGTGAAATTGAAGATATTTTTGTAATGGAGTATGAATCCAATGTTAATTTCATTTAGTTGATACTAATAGATTGAATAATAGAGTGAAAGGTCAATTTAATGGAATTATTGGGAATTAAATTTATAATTTCTCAATTTAATGAAATTGTGGTTAATACTGAAATTTGTAAATTAATCAACTTTAAATTTGACATTTGAACTTGTTTAAATTATTGTGAGTGATTAAGAAATCAAAAAGGATGAAATTTGTCGATTAAAGAATTGAAATTTGATTTAAATTAGCTAATTTATTAATTTATTTAATTAATGTAAAAATAGCCATTTTGGCCACTGACTCGGATTTCGACGAAACCAGTTTCATGAGATCCGTAATAGTGAATTATTGTAGGATTTCAAGTTTCGTAGCGATCAGACTTGTCGTTTGATCGCACGGACTCGAAATGCCTTGAATCGATTTAATTGAAATCAATTTGAAATAATTTGATTTCAGCATGACTTCTTCATACGATGGAATTTGGACTTGAAACCTATTCCATCACGTTTTAAATATTTTAAAATATCTATTTTGATATATGGTTTGACCCAATTTCGTTCCGGAGTCAGAACGGGCGTTTCGGACCATTTATCGTTCAACGCGTATCCAACCTTATCCATCCATTCTAATTTCTGACATACCTATATTGGTTATAAACCATAATTGTTCCTCATTATCAATTGTCTGTACATACAATCCCTTCTCACCTCCTCATTTCAATGGCAGACAATTTCAAATTGAATTACAATTCAGAATCAAATTCAAAAATTCAAACTCTCCAAACAGTGTCAAATTTTATATCAATCCGAAGCTCTCGACGAGCGCAGGATAGATCTGCAGTCCGTTTCTCGATCTAAGTTTTTGAGTGGCCAGAAATTGAAGTTAAATTCATGACTGCTCACCACGACGTGATCAATTTTGTTCGATCGTCGAATTGATTTGTGGGTTTGGTGGAGAGTCTTGTGCGTAGTTGATCGGTGGTGGTTGTTCGACAGACTAACGGTCAGATCGCCTGGAAAATTCAAACTATGGTTCGAATTTATAGGCGACTGCTGTGCATTTTGCGAGCTGCGGTTGGGTTCGTCGCGTGCGTGCGACCATGGGGGCATGGTTGCGAGAGTACGACGATGGCGTGGGCGATGTTGGTGGCGCGGCACGATGCTGGCGAGGGCGGCTGCGATGTCGTATTCGACACGTTCACGTTTTTTTCTCAGGTTAGGGTTCGGCTCTGCTTGCGTGTAAATGATGATGACGTGGTAAAAGATTTAGGGATATTGTTTTATTTAATTTAATTTAAACTGTAATTGTTCTAATGCTTATAACTTTCATATACGAGGTCAGATTCATGTGTGGTCTGTTCCGCTGCGTTCGTATCGAAACTCCGGAGATTCTGACACTGGTTTGGACGAATTCTGAAATGGTTAAATTTTTGGGTTTGAATTCAATTTAAATTCAAAAGGTGAGTGTTTTAACCCACTCACAACTTTTAAAACTCTTATTATGGAATTCAAAGGGATCAAATAGGAAATGATACTCTGAATCATATAACTATAATGAAATATACGATCAACCAACATTTATTGAATTTGAAAGAGACTTAGAAGAAACGGTTAGATCCTCTTATTTCTCGAACTGAGAGATCCATGAATCGGGATCCTGATGCATATAGATACAGATGGTCCAATGGGAGCAAGAATTTACAGGAACATTTGGAACATTTCGTTTCTGAATAGAAGAACCATTTTCAAGTAGTGTTCGATCGATTACGTATGAGTAAATATTCGATTGATTGGTCCGAGGCTATCGACAAAAAAGATTTGTCTTAGTCACTTCGTTTCTTTTTGTCCAAGTCACTTCTATTTTTGTCCAAGTCACTTCCCTTTTTGTCCAAATCACTTCCCTTTTTCTTTGTGAGTATCGGGAATACCCCCATTCATAGGTCCGAGATCCACATCTATAGATTGAAAAGTCTAAATGATCAACCCTGCAATCAGTTGTTAAAATCAATAGGTATTCAAATCGTTCATTTGAATAAATTGAAACCCTTCTTATTGGATGATCGTGATATTTCCCAAAGACCGAAATTCTTGATCAATGGAGGAACAATATTACCATTTTTGTTCAAAAAGATACCAAAGTGGATGATTGACTCATTCCATACTAGAAATAATTGCGGAAAATTCTTTGATAACACGGATTCCTATTTCTCAATGATATCCCACGATCGAGACAATTGGCTGAATCCCGCGAAACTATTTCATAGAAGTTCATTGATATCTTCTTTTTATAAAGCAAATCGACTTCGATTCTTATTTAGGATGTGATTAGAAATTTATTTATGACTGTTTGGCGTATTTTAATCATCATCCCAGTTAAATTGAATATAATTGAATTAAATTGTTATTTAATTTATTTATTGCATATAAACTACCAGTTATATTTTCATTTAATTTATTATCGAATACAAACTGCTAGTTGATACCTGTTGTTTATTATCCGTTATATATTGATGCTATTGATTGAATTAGATGATGGTTGTGATTAATGGTAGATGATTATATTGGATGAATGGATGTTGTATTTTATATCGTTATAAACTGCAAATTGTTATGCACTTTATTTCATTTGGGATTGCGGTTTGAAATGATATATAACTGTACTTTTATTTTAAATTACGGATTGAAATGGTAAATATCTGTATCACTTGACCATAGGATAAAAAATTCTATACAGACACCGTCGATATATATATATAAATATGTTGAAAATGATTTCTATGGTTTGAATAGAATTATACGGTTTATATAAATATTGATTCTTTTTATATTATATAAAAATATTTTATATATAGTTAAATTCATGTATTTAAGATATGTATAAATCCGTTTAATGACAATAAGTTAAAAGAATGGAGTTTGATTTATTAAAATAAATATGGTTAAGTATTTAAATCATATTTTTTATATAGAAGTTATAATGATTTAAATAAATTAAGATTTGGAAGATAAAATATGAAATGGATGTGAATTAAATTATTTAAGAATTTTACTCGAATATTGATTTGAAATTTAGATAAATTTGAGATTTTATGAAATTGAATTTATTTAAGGATTAAACCAACAGGGTTGATGTGAAATTTATTAAATTGGAATTTTAAAAGGTATAATTATTATAACTTGATTTTTGGGTCTAGGTGAATTAAATGATTATATCAAGTATAACGAATTGAAGGCAATATCTAGTTATTTGAAATTTGAGTTTTATTTAAATAATAAAGGGTTTATTATATAAAATATTCAAAACTAAATAATAGGAAATTTAATTGTTGGATCAAAATTATCAAATTTAGTTTTGAAATTTTGGAATATTTAAAGCCTTGAAATATATCAAAATTGAAATGTTTATAGGAATTGAAATGTTTCGAAGTTATGAATTTCATAGCATTATGTTTTAAAGGTGTTAAAATTTCAATGTTTGGTTTTGAAGTACAAAAATTTGGAAGTGTTATGATTTTAGAAAGGGGACATTTGGAATAAAATGATATTATGTTGATTTGAAATAAAAGGAATATCATATTGATTTGGTTTTTAAATTTGAAATGATATCGTATTCATATGGTTTTGAAATAAATATTATATCCTGGTTTAAAGTATAAATTATTTTGGAATGACCACGGTATTATAATAACGTTGGGTTATTAAAGAGACCGGGATCGGAAGTTGTCATACTCTCTGCCAACTCCGAAAACCACTTTAACAACCGTGTACGCGGTGGAGATTCCAGAATGAAGTAGGATGGCGGCGGCATTTCCTTTGAGGTAGATACATGGACCTGATTCCCGTGAATTGGTATAAGGTGGCTAAAACAGGAGCGACTAACGGGCTAATGAGGTAGCTCCTTTGATTGGACACATCCCTTCGATATTATACTCTGACTTTTGGATTGATTCGGTGGCCACTTTTGATTTTCTTTTTTGGGTGTGTGGCTCGAGGTGGGCGGTAGCTGCGCGCTACGCATTACCGGCGGCCCGTAAGCGTAATTGGTATATCTACCCTGGCATTGCCTAGTTGTGCCGTGTCACCTATCCTATCGCGCCTTGTACGAGTTTGTTTTTCTCCCGTAGCCCGTGTGGTATCCTCTAGTGGCTTCCCGATCAGGAGGGACCATGATATTGGATGGACTACTGGGACTATTTCGTGTTAAGGACTATATGGGTAACCCCTAAATGCTATGAAAAAGGTAAGTTTATTTTGCTATATACGTTATTATAATAGCGAAATATTACTACATAGTAAATAGTTTAACGGATCCTTAGGAGATGTGAACCCCCGGGCATCTGTTAAGTTATTGCACTCATGTTAGACACTGGATAGGAGATGTCAAATTCTGTAAACATCTCTGACGCCGTTCCACTCATATTATTGACTGTTGATTTAACTTATATAAGATCTTTTAGTTCCGACTCGAGTGTTTTGTCTTTTCAATTCGCTCGGTTCAACCTGAGCATTTCAAGATTTGGAAGACCGTATTCTGGAGGACGAAGACGAAGATTTATTATTATTTTAGTATTCCACTACATTCATACTATTTCAACTGCATAAATTAATATTCTATGGTATGTGTAACTCTGATATACATTGTATAAGTATAATCAAATATTTCGTAAACAACTTCATGAACTGTATATTTGATTATTATATTTTATCGTTCCGTTGCAAGATTCTGTTTTGTTTTATTTCTTCCTTCTTTTTCTTATTTATCTCATAACAATCCGCCCTTCTGTATGGTTTGAGTCTGACGTGTGTGGTTTATCGTTGATTTAAAGCATACAAAAAGGTGGGACGTTACATCTGGTATCTGAGCTTTGGTTTAGCGATAAACCTTAGCTTTGTGGGGCTGAATCTTTAAATATTGTGTTAATTTATTCCGTTTTGTATTTATAAATTCTGGTTCATGCATGGGATGCTATGACATCAATTAGGGATTTCTAAACACTTAGTAGGACAGACCGACACAATATTTGTTTTGAATATAGGTGAATGAAATAACTTTGCCTATTATATTTTCTATATATATATATAATATAAATTTTTATAAATGATATATATTTGGTTGCAATATATTGGTTGTTAGGTAGTGAAATTTATAAATAATAGTTGAAATAAGATTGAAAATAAAATAAATGAAAATTGAAAATTTAGAACTTAAGTTCCGGGGTTTTGAAAATTTCTTTTGAATGATTTTGGAATATAATAATATTATTAGAAGTATTTTCTGATATAAGTATTTCAATATAATTTGAAAGAAATGTTCTAAAAAGAAATTTTGGAAAAAAATAAGTTATGTACTCCCCTCTCTGTCGATGGAAAATAATTTCGGTGATGAGTGCACACATCATCGACATTCATTTTCGAGTTTCGAAGTGGGAAGGCCACTGTAGTAATTTTACTACAGACTTATTTTGATAAACAAATAAAAAAATTAAATTGTTTTAAATATAATTAGATATTTATGTTGCCAGTATATACATTTATCTATTATTTTAAAATGATTCTAATAAAAACCTCGTATTTAGTTCTTAAGTTTCTGATAATTAATAGTTTCAATTATTGTAGTAAAATGGGTTGTAACTAATCAATAATTGAAACCTCTAATTAAAATAAGAGATTAAATGCTATGTTATAAATGAAATAACTAGGAAGTTGAAATTTATAATCAATAAAAGCAAAGGATATAATTATTGAACCTCTAAATAATTAAAAGAAATGGGCTAAACTTGTATGATTTTCAATTACATTCTTAAAAGCATATATATATATAACTTATCCAATAATAAAAGTTATAATGTTTAATAAGAAATGGTTATAGAATATTATACAAGTAAAAATTTGAAGTAATGAAAGTAACTAATGAAATTCTTTAATAAATAAGAATTTGGTGTTGTAGTTGTTATAAACTTAAGCATAATTGAAAACTACTAATTGAATATAATATAGGGCAGGTATTGTAAGTTAGAAAATTTTAAACTTAAGTAAATAAGTTGAAGTTATTTCTAAATAAAATTATAAGAAATAAATGTAAATAAATAGAAAAGATAACCCATTATATGAATGAAAAAGAGAAATCAAACAATAAATGTACGAATGGAATTAATAAGGATAAACTAAATCCATTGTTTGAAATTGTTGATGTTTGTTTTGGTTTATGGTTGTTTGAGTAAGGATACTTTAAAATTATTTGAATGTATGAATAATCTATTTAGCTTCATCAGAAACTGTTGAGTAAATGGTGCACTAAGTAGTTTATTCTTCATTCTGTACAGTTTAAAGTTTTGAAACCGAACAACTATTCGTTTGTTCGATATGAATGAATGATTGATTTATGATGATTTTATGTGATGGTTGTGTGCCTTGTTGCAAGTGATGGTTGTTTGTATTGATTTGTTTGTTTATGGTTGAAAAAACTCTAATATTTCATTTTATATAATTATTAACTTTTTGGATTATATAAGTGAAATACAGGTTATGGAAGCAATTGCTACTGCTTTTGGTTTCATAATTAAGCGTTATTTGCCCGATAAATAGGTACATTTTTGGATTACGGTTTTATTGCGTTATTATATTATTTTCCCGGGTTGGGATATATATTATTTTGGAAAATATGTTGTATATTGTTATATTTAATATATATTTTCTCCCGAGCCTCTCCGTACAAAGGAGACTCTGTCGAAATTTTACGTAAATTTTGGACTTAGAAATTATTTTGAAAAATGTTTTCCAAACTTTATAAATTTGAGTATAAAAGATTTAATGGGTATAAATTGGTATATTTTATCTAAATTTATAAATTTTGTAAATTTATTTGTTTATAAATTTAATGTTTTAAGTAAGATATATTGATTTCCTAATTCTTCTTCTCCCTCTGTTTCCTTTTCGGGGACGAAAAGTTTTGAGTGGAGGAGAGTGTAACGACCCGTAAATTTCGATAATTAAGATTGTTAGTTTAATAAGGTTTTTGAAATTTTGAATAAAATTTAAAAAAATTTGAATTATTGATAAAAGTTGTGTTGTAATAATGAAAATAACTAAGAGGAAACATAACAAGGTTAATTTAAGTTAATAATTAATAAACTTGAATGAAATTCTAACTAAATAAAATAATTTAAATGTATGACTTGGTTATAAGTGGAATATGAGAAAGAAAATGTAATTAGTGAATTAAGGTGTGGAATAGTATAATAGGTAGTAATTAGTTGGGAAGAATGAACATACAAGATAATTAAATGTACCTAAGTGATAATTAATATAATAACAGAAAGGGTGAATGTAAATTAAAATAGTAACATACATTTACTTATAATGTAGTAATTGGTGTAATAAAAAGCATGAGGCCAAGTAAATAAATTTATTGAGAATATTAATTGTAATTGGATGTAGATGTAAAGTAATAATGTTAATGCAAGGTAAGCAATGCTAATTAAAGTCAATAATAAATGAATGGTAAAGATGTAATCTAAGCTAAATTTTCGATAGATTGAAAGTGATTACGATAAATTGAAATTATGTAAATGTGTTACTTGGGTCTGTAAACAATAAACTGATAAATGCAGTTAAAAGTAAACGATGGCAATAATTACGTGTTGCCCGTTTATTTAGTCTATTAATTGAAATGATAAATCAAAAATTTAATAAATATAAATAAAGGTTACAATGATGGAAATGAGAATATGGCAAGTAAATGAAAGGTAATCAATAGTAACCAGTTTATAGCATAATAATAGGCATAATATAAAGATGGGAATTTAATTCAAATCAATGAAAATAATGTAGATGTTAAACTTAGCTACAAATTGGATATATGGAAACAAATGTAAGCATTCAATTAATTAATGAATTTGAACTATTATAAATGGTAATTGAATAAAAATCAATGTTCTGTAAGAAATCATATTATTTGCTTGGAAGTAATAAACTTAAAAGTTAATTAAATTTTAATGGTTACAATTGTATAAGTTACCTATTTGTTTAGTTCATAAAAATATAATTTGAAAGAAATTGCAGTAATTGACTCAGTTAGTGGAATCCCAATTATTTGAAACAAATTGTAAAATTATAATTGATTGAAATTTATAAATTGGGAACGAATTCAAAGTTATATTAATTGATAAAAATAATACGTAATGATTTATAGTTTGATAGGATCAATGCTAGAGAGTAATTATAGTAAATTTTGTTTGATTAATAAAGTAAGAATGGAAACCAAGATTTTTAATTCAAATTTAATAAAGTGGATTTATTGCAATTAAATTAAATATTTAAATATGACGTTAATATTAATTTAGATGAAATTGAAGATATTTATGTAATGGAGTATGAACCGAATGTTAATTTCATTTATTTGATACTAATAGATTGAATAATAGAGTGAAAGGTCAATTTAATGGAATTATTGGGAATTAAATTTATAATTTCTGAATTTAATGAAATTGTGGTTAATACTGAAATTTATAAATTAATCAACTTTAACTTTGACATCTGAACTTGTTTAAATTATTATGAGTGATTAAGAAATCAAAAAGGATGAAATTTGTCAATTAAAGAATTGAAATTTGAAATTTGATTTAAATTAGCTAGTTTATTAATTAATGTAAAAATAGCCATTTTGGCCACTGACTCGGATTTCGACGAAACCAGTTTTTTCGGATCCGTAACGGTGAATTATTGTAGGATTCCAAGTTTCGTAGCGATCAGACTTGTCGTTTGATCGTACGGACTCGAAACGCCTTGAAATCGATTTAATTGAAATCAATTGAAATCAATTTGAAATAATTTGATTTTAGCATAACTTCTTCATACGATGGAATTTAGAATTGAAACCTGTTCCATCGCGTTTTACATATTTTAAAATATCTATTTTGATATATGGGTTGACCTAATTTCGTTCCGGAGTCAGAGCGCGCTTTTTGGGTCATTTATCGTTCAACGCGTATCCAACATTATCCATCCATTCTAATTTCTGACCTACCTATATAACTCCATTATAAACCCTAGTTGTTCCTCATTATCAATTGTCTGTACGTACAATCCCTTCTCACCTCCTCATTTCAATGGAAGACAATTTCAAATCGAATTGCAATTCAAAATCAAAGTCAAAAATTCAAACTCTCCAAACAGTATCAAATTTTATATCAATCTGAAGCTCTTGACGAGCGCAGGATAGGTCTGCAGTCGGTTTCTCGATTTGAGTTTTTGGGTGGCTAGAAATTGAAGTTAAATTCATGACCGTTCATCACGACGCGATCAATTTTGTCCGATCGTTGAATCAATTTGTGGGTTTGGTGGAGAGTCTTATGCGCAGTTGATCGGTGGTGGTTGTTCGACAAACTAACGGTCAGATCGCCTGGAAAATTCGAACTAGGGTTCGAATTTATAGGCGGCTGCTATGCATTTTGCGAGCTCCAGTTGGGTTTGCCGCGTGTGCGCGACCATGGGGGCGTGGTCACGAGAGTATGGCAATGGCGTGGGCGATGTTGGTGGCACGGCACGATGCTGGCGAGGGCGACAGCGATGTCGTATTCAAGATGTTCGCATCTTTTTCTCAGGGTAGGGTTCGGCTCTGCTTGCATGTAAATGATGATGACGTGGTAAAAGATATAGGGATATTGTTTTATTTAATTTAATTTAAACTGTAATTGTTCTAATGCTTATAACTTTCATATACGAGGTTAGATTCTTGCACGGTCTGTTCCGCTGCGTTCGTATCGAAACACCGGAGATTCTGACGATGGTTTGGATGAATTCTGAGACGATTAAATTTTTGGGTTTGAATTGGATTTAAATTCAAAAGGTGAGTGATTTAACCCATTCACAACTTCTAAAATTTCTTATGTTTGTTAAATTTATTTAGGATGTGATTAGAAATTTATTTATGACTATTTGGCGTATTTTTATCATCATCCCAGTTAAATTGAATATAATTGAATTAAATTGTTATTTAATTTATTTATTGCATATAAACTACCAGTTAGATTTTCATTTAATTTATTATTGAATACAAACTGCTAGTTGATACCTGTTGTTTATTATCTGTTATATATTGATGCTATTGATTGAATTGGATGATGATTGTGATTAATGGTTGATGATTTATATTGGATGAATGGATGTTGTATTTTATATCGTTATAAACTGCAAATTGTTATGCACTTTATTTCATTTGGGATTGCGGTTTGAAATGATATATAACCGTACTTTTATTTTAAATTGCGGATTGAAATGACAAATATCCGTATCGCTTGACTATATCATAGAAAATTATATACAGACACCGTCGGTCTATATATATAAATATTTTGAAAATGATTTTTATGGTTTGGATAGAATTATACGGTTTAAATAAATATTGATTCTTTTTTATATTGTATAAAAATATTTTATACATAGTTAAATTCATGTATTTAAGGTATGTATAAATCTGTTTAATGACAATAAGTTAAAAAAAATGGAGTTTGATTTATTAAAATAAATATGGTTAAGTATTTAAATCATATGTTTTATATAGAAGTTATAATGATTTAAATAAATTAAGATTTGGAAGATAAAATATGAAATGGATGTGAATTAAATTATTTAAGAACTTTACTCAAATAAAATTTGATTTGAAATTTAGATAAATGTGAGATTTTATGAAATTGAATTTATTTAAGGATTAAACCAACAGGGTTGATGTGAAATTTGTTAAATTGGAATTTTAAAAGGTATAATTATTATAACTTGATTTTTGGGTCTAGGTGAATTAAATGATTATTTCAAGTATAACGAATTGAAGGCAATATCTAGTTATTTGAAATTTGAGTTTTATTTAAATAATAAGGGGTTTATTATATAAAATATTTCAAAACAAAATAATAGGAAATTTAATTGTCGGATCGAAATTATCAAATTTAGTTTTGAAATTTTGGAATATTTAAAGCCTTGAAATATATCGAAATTGAAATATTTATAGAAATTGAAATGTTTCAAAGTTATGATTTCATAGCATTATGTCTTAAAGAAGTTAAAATTTCAATGTTTGGTTTTGAAGTATAAAATTTGGAAGTGCTATGATTTTAAAAAGGGGATATTTGAAATAAAATGATATTATATTAATTTGAAATAGAAGGAATATCATATTGATTTGGTTTTTAAATTTGAAATGATATCGTATTTATATGGTTTTGAAATAAATATTATATCCTGGTTTTGAAGTGTAAATTATTTTGAAATGATCGTGGTGTTATAGTAATGTTAGGTTGTTACAGAGACCCGGATTAGAAGTTGTCATACTCTCTGCCAACTCCGAAAACCACTTTAACAACCGTATACACGGTGGAGATTCCAGAATGAAGTAGGATGGTGGCGGCGTTTCCTTTGATGTAAATACGTGGACCCGACTCCCCTGAGTTGGCTTAAGGTGGCTAAAACAGGAGAGATTTACGGGCTAATGAGGTTGTTCCTTTGATCGGACACATCCCTTCGATATTATACTCTGACTTTTGGATTGATTAGGTAGCCACTTTTGATTTTCTTTTTTGAGGGTGTGGCTCGAGGTGGGCGGTAGCTGTGCGCTACGCGTTACCACCGGCCCGGAAGCGTAACTGGTACATCTACCCTGGCATTGCCTAGTTGTGTCGTGTCACCGACCCTATCGCGTCTTGTACGAGTTTGGTTTTCTCCCGTAGCCCGTGTGGTATCCTCTGGTGGCTTCTCGATCAGGAGGGACCATGATATTGGATGGACTACTGGGACTATTATGTGTTAAGGGCTATATGTGTAACCCCTTAACGCTATGAAAAAAGTAAGTTTATTTTACTATGGACATTATTATAATAGCGAAATATTACTACATAGTAAATAGTTTAACGGATCCTTAGGAGATGTGAATCCTGAACATCTCCTAAATTACTGCACTCACGTTAGACACTGGATAGGAGATGTCAAATCCCGTAAACAACTCTGACGTCGTTCCACTCATATTATCGACATTGATTTAACTTACATAAGATCTTTTAGTGCTGACTCGAATGTTTTGTCTTTTCAATTCGCTCGGGTCAGCCTGAGCATTTCAGGATTTGGAAGACCGTATTCTGGAGGACGAAGACTTATTATTATTTTAGCATTCCACTACATTCATACTATTTCCGCTGCATAAATTAATATTCTATGGTATGTGTAACTCTGATATACATTGTATAAGTATAATCAAATATTTTGTAAATAGCTTCATGAATTGTATATTTGATTATTATATTTTATCGTTCCGTTGCAAGATTCTGTTTTTTTATTTCTTCCTTCTTTTTTTTATTTACCCCATAACAATCCGCCCTTCTGTATGGTTTGAGTCTGACGTGTGTGGTTTATCGTCGATTTAAAGCGTACAAAATGGTGGGACGTTACAGCTTGGGTAAGCGTTATAGTAACATATGTGTACTTTGCTATAAATACCTAAGTATGTATTCCGCACTCTCTTAGACCGTTCTTCAGTATCTTACCACGATTGAATTTCAGGTAGTAGGGAAGTAAGATTTGGAGGCAGGAAACGGAAGAGTGAGTCAAGGTGGGAAATACACCGCAACCCGTGGAAATGTTCGACCCAATACTAGGAGCAACCTGGGTGGACAGGCAAATGCAAACCTAGATGCAAATGCTAATGTTGGTGCTAAGATCCCACCGGTTGATCTGGGGATAATGTATCAATTCTTCGTGAATATGATGCAAGCTGCAGCAGCTGCCGGAATGGCCGTAGGGAATTTTGGTGGAGCTAATCTGGTGGCCTCGGTTGGCAATAATTATGCCAACCAAAGCAGGGATTATGCTAGTCTTGGAGGCAAGCCTTTTCTGAGAACCGAGGATATAGTAGGAGCGGAGAACTGGCTATTGCATTGTGAAAGGATATTTTCAGATCTCGGCTTGACGGATATGTAGAAAAGGAGAGTTGCTTCAAGGCAATTGCAGGGAGCAGCATTGTTTTGGCGGAACGAAGTTACCGTAGGAGAGCCAGAGGAAGACCTTGCTTCGGCTGAATTTCGAAGGAGGTTCGAAGAAAGATTTCTATCGGAGGTTGCCAAGTCAGCATTGCTTAGGAAATTTGTAGATTTAGTCCAGGGGGATAGATTGGTGATTGAGTATGCTACATAGTTTGATGAGTTGTCCCGTTACGGATATGCTACTGTGGATACTATCATTCGAAGGAATGATAAGTTGATTAAGGGGTTGAATCCTGAAATCGCTAGAACAACCATGCCAAACCTCATGGGTCCGTGTCATATTGTTGTTGAGATGGTTGTTCGAAATGAAGAGATGCTTTCTAATTTTGGGAAAGGGAAACAAGTTGAGGTTCAGAATTTTTAAGGTAAGAAGCGGAAGTTATTCAAGAAGAAAGGTGTCCAGTCGGGGGGTAATAGCTAAGAAGAACAAGGCTGATATTGTTTGTTACAAGTGTGACAAGAAGGGGCACTATGCTAATGAGTGTCACTCGGGTGATGGAAGAGCAGTTGCGGTGAGGCTGAATCTGAAGTGCTACAACTGTAGCCAGATGGGGTATTACAAGGACAAGTGTCCCAAGGCTGCTAAGGCTAGAAAGGGAAAGGTCTTTGCGTTGGAACCGTCATCCTATAGACCAACGGCTGTTAAGAAAGGAAAAATGGTGATGAAAGGTATGCTTATGATTCATAGTACTCCGGTTAGGATACTATTTGATATCGGTGCATCACACTCATTTATATCTCAGTATTTGGTAGACTGCTTATGTCTGGAACATTTATACCTTATTACTCCTTTAAGCGTTGCGAATCCTATAGGAGGTTATGCAACTTTGGGAATGAGATATGACTAGTTAGAACTTGATTTGTTTCATGGGTTACGAGATCATATTGCGTATGGATTGGTTAGATAGGTACGATATTAGGATATTTCTTCAGGAGGGGGAAATATCATTGAGACACCCTAATAGCCGTAACCGTGTCATTTACTCAGTAAGGAGTTCTAACCGAAATCCTTATGCATTATTGGGTGCTATGGGAATGGAAGCAGAGTTGAAGCAGATTTACGTTGCAAGAGAGTCTACAGATGTGTTTGAACCAGTTTTGGGCTTACCGTTGAAAAAAGCTATCGAGTTTCGGATAGATCTCATACTAGGAGATGGATTCGTAAGTATACCACCTAGTAGGATGTCAACGACCGAGATGAAGGAATTGAAGGTGCAACTAGTGGAATTGGAAGGAAAGAATTTCATCCGGCCAAGCAGTTCGCCTTGGGGAACGATCGCGGTATTCGTGAAGAAGCCAGATGGGTCGTTAAGGATGTGTATCGACTATCCTATGTTGAACGAAAGGAAGATCAAGAATAGGTATCCTTTACCGAGAATCGACGACTTATTCGATCAGTTGTGTGGAGCCAGAGTGTTTTCCCAGCTAGATTTGGCAACAGGTTTCCATCAGCTAAGAGTAGCAGAGGACAGCAATCCTTTGACGGCGTTTAGGACCAGATATGGGTCTTACGAGTGGCTGGTTATGCCATTTGGGCTTAATAATGCGCCAACTTTCTTCGTGGATTTGATGAACTGGGTTTTTTGAGAGCATTCGGATAGGTTCGTTTTGGTTTTTATTGATGATATTTTGATATATTCTAAGAATGAGAAGGATCATGCAGATCATCTTATAATAGTGTTGGAGACACTAAGGAAACATTAGTTGAAGGTGAAATTCTCCAAGTGTCATTTCCGCAAGAAGGAAGTGAAGTTCCTTGGTCATGTAGTTTCCGAGGAAGGGCTAGCGGTTGATCCGGATAAGATCGAAGCTGTCAACAATTTGAAAAGACCAGAGATAGTAAGCGAGATTAGAAGTTTTCTTAGACTTGTAGGATACTACCGAAGGTTCATTAAGGATTTCTCGTAGATAGCGACATCCTTGACTATGCTAACCAGGAAGGACATGAAGTTTGTTTGGTCTGGTAAATGTTAGGATGCGTCCTTAAGTCGAAACATTTGTTAACCAATGCGCCCATCTTAGTAGTTCCAGATGGGAATCAGGGGTTAGTAGTTTACACCGATGCATGTGGTACTGGATTAGGTGTCGTGCTAATGCAGAATGGAAAGGTTATTGCCTATGCTTCTAGTCAGCTTAGACCGCATGAAGTGAGATACCCTACTCATGATTTGGAATTCACAGCGGTAATTTTTGCATTGAAAGTATAGAGACATTATCTTTTGGGAGAAAGGTTTGAGCTATTTACAGATTATAAGTCTCTACGGTATTTATTCTCTCAAAAGGAGCTGAACATGAGACAGCAAAGATGGTTGGAGTTTGTTGTTGCTTATGATTTCAACATCGAGTATACACCGGGAAAAGGAAATATGGTAACGGACGCGCTTAGTGGGAAACATCAGAATGTGGTGTTAGCTATGTTGGCGAAATGGAAAGACTTGGAAGCACTGCCTTCTTGCAGTGTGCAGTTGAGGTCGACTGTTGGAGGTCGACTGTTGGATCTAGTCGGAATATCACCATGATGCCCTGGTTGGAAGTTCAACCGGTTTCGATCGAACGAATTGCTTCTAGGTGGAAAGAGGATCCAGTTACAGCCGATAGGATTAGAAGATTAGAAACTGGAACTGAGATTGATGACTTAAAGGATTTTATTCTTGACCGCAGAGGTTGGTTCAGAAAGAAGGAACGGTAATGTGTTCTGAATGTTAGAAACCTTAGGAAGGAAGTTCTTAGGGAATGTCATCGATCGAAGTTTATGATTCATCTTGGGGGAACCAAGATGTATCAGGATATGAAGAAAGGTTTCTTCTAGGAAGGAATGAAGAGCGATGTTGGCTTATGGGTAAAATAGCGTTTGAACTGTCAGCAAGTTAAAGCCGAACATCAGAAGCCAAGTGGTTTGCTTCTGCCTTTGGATGTTCCAGTCTAGAAGTAGGACTCTATATCCATGGATTTTATTGACGGGTTACTAAGGTCAAACCGGGTAATGAAAGTGTATGGGTCATAGTGGACAGATTGACAAAGAGTGCCCATTTCATTCTGGTAAGGTCAACCAGGACGGAACCTTTTTTGGCTAAGTTGTTCATTAAGATCATCGTTAGACTGCGTGGAATTCCTAGTAGTTCCACCAGTGATAGAGATGCTTTATTTACGAGCGAGTTCTGGAAGAGCCTACCGAGTGTTTTGGGCATTAAGCTCGAGATGAGTACCGCATATCATCCTCAAACGGATGGGCAGACAGAGAGTCAACAAGGTACTGGAAAAATCTATTGAGGGCTTGTGTGCTAGATTTTAGTGGTTCTTGGGAAGATCACTTGCACTTAATAGAGCTTTCTTATAATAACAATTATCAGATTACTATAGAAAGGCGCCTTTTGAAGCTTTGTGTGGAAGACCATGCAAATCACCAACATGTCAGTTAGAGACTAGAGACAAATTAGTCCTTGGTCCAAATTTGGTGGGAGAGGCGACAGAAAAGTTCAAGTTGATACGGGAAAGAAAGAAGGAAGTTCAGTCTAGGCAGAAGAGTTACGCGGACAAAAGGCGTAAGGACTTAGAGTTCTCATTTGAATTTAGAGTTTTCATCAAGGTATCGCCAGTGAAAGGTGTGGTTCGGTTTGGGAATACCGGGAAGTTAGCACCGAGATATGTTGAACTATTTCCTATATCAAAGAGGATTGGGAGACTCGCATATCAAGTAGATTTACCGAGCAGTTTGACCGAGGTCCCCAACGCATTTCTTGTTTCTCATCTTAGGAAGTGTATTCATGATCCAGAAACTACTATCGCTCCGACGGCACTGGAGGCCTAACTGGTGGAATCAGATATGACTTTTGTGAGGCAACCAGTTCGTGCTGTGGCGAAAGATGAGAGGAGGTTAAGGAATAAGACAGTCAGGTTGGTAAAAGTTCAGTGGAGCAACAACGTGAAGAACTGTACTTGGAAGACAAAAGACAAGATTAGGGCTACTTTTCCTAGGCTATTTTAGATGGTAAGTTCTATATAGGGTTTACATAGAATTTGGCTAGTAGGTTATACTAGATTTGCTTGCATTGACTATTTGCTTGTTGTTTTGTCCTTATTGAAATTCAGGGACGAAATTCCTTAAGGAGGGGAGACTGTAATGCCCCTGAATTTTAATTAACATTATTCAGGATGTATAATTGAAGAAATTAAGTAGAATAATATGAATAATTAGGGAGATGAGATTAATAAATTCAATGGTCATGTCTTAACGAATGAACTAAAATAAGATTTAAATAAATTAGTAATAAGGAATTTTGTAAGGGGTAAACTTGGAAAAGAGGCTACATTTTTTCTAAGGTGAACTTGAAAAAGAGGCTACAATTCTTAGTATAAATCACTTCCTCCACTTTAATAAATTTTCACTCTCTCATTCATAACTCCTTACCAACTTTCATCCGGACATTAAAAGCTCCAGGAAGAGCATAAATTGAAGAAAATGCAAAGGAATTAAAGTTAGTAAATTATATCATTCTCCAATCAACTAATCGGGGTGAATAATCATGTCAATCATCTTATTTTTCTGTGTTTGGATCGGTTATAGGTTATACCCGATTCATTTTTGTGACTATGGTTAGGATATAACCATTCAAACCTTTGTTTGGAAAAGACATAGGTGTTTTAAATGTTAACGGGCTAATTAACACGTTTTTATTCGGTTTTGGTTAAGTTTCGAGTTGTTTTGATCTTCATATGCTTTGAAATTTTAATATGTTGAAGTATATGATTTATCATATTTTTGCGAATTTTCCTTAGCGATTTACTAAGGTAATTAAATTATTTAAGCCTAAGTGCTAAACTGCAAAATTGCCGTCGAATTAGTCAATTCGAAGGGAAGGCTGCTCAAAAATGTAATTAGGAAAGAAGAATAGTGTTTTAGGAAAAAGCTTAACTTTTGTATACTTTTTACTATTTGGAAGTACAGGAGAATGTTCCTCAACAAATCAAAATTAGACAAGCAAGATAAAACATCATTTAAGTAGGCCTGGTTCTGCCTTCGATTCCAACAAGCCCGCTTTTACCCTTTCGACGAAGTCGAAAAGTACCTTTCGTCTAAGATGGAAGGTAAATAATTACCCTCCGCCTAAGTCGAAAGGTAGGCACGGTACCGAAGGGAAGAGGGGCGAAAGGATGCGGAGGCTGCATCCTTTCCTACCGAATAGAAACACAATTGTTTTCAAATAAGTTGAAGGGGGATCCTTCGATTTTATCATATTATAAAAGACAAAAAAAATTTATATGTTCAAGAAGGGGTTTCGAAGGGGATCTTCAAAAGTTTAAACCTTCAAGAGAATTGTTTTAAAATGTTCTCTAAAAGGGTGTTTTAATCCTTTCGACTATGTTGAAGGGATGCCTTCGACAAAGTCCACGGGAAAGAAGGGGAAGAAGAAGGGGTTACTTCTGAACCTCCCATTGTTTTAAAGTAAAAGTTTTAACGCCTTCCACAAAGTCGAACGGTAAACCTTCCGACAAGGTCAGAAGTATACTTTCGAAGGGTTGGTTCCACCACCAACACACTTCGTTGTTTTTGATTGGTTTCGAAAGGTTTGATTTTAAAAGGTTTTGATTTCGGAAGGTTTGATTTCGAAAGGTTTTGAAGGGGTTATCTTCAATGATTGCGAAAGGTTTTGATTTTCAATGATTTCGAAAGGTTTTGAGTTTCATTGCTTTCGAAAGGTTTATAAATGGTTTTATAAGAGGGGATACCCCAAGTTTTCGAAAAAGTCGAAAAGGAAATCTTTTCGACTAGGTCGAAAAGAAACCTTCCAACAGGTTTGAAAGGTGAGACCTTTCGACAAAGTCGAAAGGTATGGTTTTATGGTGCTTTCAAAAGGAAGGCTTCCGAAGGGGCTAGCTTCGGATGTTTATTTGTTTTCGAATGGGATTTCATTCAAAGGGGTTTAAAGGGTTGTTTTTAGCCATTTTCCTTATGTAAAACTTTGCTAAGTCGAAGTGGTTACTACGAAGGGTTATAGCATAAAATACTTATCTTTGTTTGAATATGTAAAGGGGATCCTTATATAAAATGAATGTTAATAAACCTGTGGGACACCGAGGTAGTTTTAATGCTTTCGACACATGGTTTGGGGTTACAAGCAGAAATATACTTTCAAAAATATACATTGGGGATATCGAATGTGTTTTTATTTAATTTAACCTAATTGAGGCTACCAATGGGAATAAGTTAAACATGTGGTATACCTAGGGAAAATAAGTAATCATAAGGATCATGAATGTTTATAAATAATCATGGGGATCATGATGTTTTAATTGGCCAAGTGATGGATTCTTGATTAACCTAGGAAAACCATGGAATGTGCGGTGGATAGACCGCATCAAATTTCTAAAGTAAAGAATGTTTCGCCAGAGGTGGTTAGCCTCAGGATTTGGCATCCAAGATTTCATAGTCATACTAAGAAAACTATGGAGTGTGCGGTGGATTGCCCACACCATCTTTTATAAAACAACGTACGATGGATAATCTTCATTTATTTTAAACGGATTTGGGATGGACGGTCCTAATAAATTATGATGGATGGTCATTTTAAAGATTTTAGAGGGAAACTCAAATAAATTTATTTTAGATGTAAAATATAACAAATTGCTTTTAGATGGGATATCTATCAAATAGATGGACGGGATATCTGATACATATGATTTATGGCTTTATTTCTTATTATGTTAAGACTTGTCATTTTGGGCACAGGGGCATGGTAAATGATCTGCATGTTTTGTTTTGGACATTAGTGAGGGGAAAACCCATTCTGCTAAGCGGAATGGTCTCACTAAATATCTATTTACGATAAGAGATGATATGTGATTATTCATACCAGACTTATTATCTGACTCGAAGTTTGTGTTTCTCCATAAACTATTGGGTATTCAAAAATTAATTTGAGAAGTCTAAGAGTAGGAGACTTTTAAGTTTTTGGACGAATAAGCTTCCGGAGACGTGCAGAAGGCAGTGTTAGCTATATAGGAGCTATTTTGTGTATTCCACTGTGATGTACTAAGATATGTAAAGTTCATATTATTAGTTCTTTAATCATCATAAGGAGACAACTTCATATGTCACTCTTATCGTATTTTGTACATGTATAAATGATCCGAACGTGGTTAACGTCTGTGATTATGTAATTAAATCTTAAATTGTAGTTTGCATGAAATGATAAATTATGTTATTGGAAGTTTAATTTTTTCATAGTCATGTGTTCCTATGTGTCATTATTAGCTATGCCGCATTCGGTCGTTAAGAAATAACAACAACGGATGACTACAACATCAATAGCGGTTAGTTTGGGGCCTCAGAAGGCGGGATGTTACGGTTATACATTTTATAAGTTATCGATAAATTTAAATAAAATCAAAACAACTAAATACAAATTATAATCCTACCTTCACCCCTTCCTTCTTCATGCTCCCAGAACAATTTCGGGCACGAAACGTACACAGCCATGAATGGTAACCCATGATACGAAGAAATACTCAACGAATCCCAAAACCGATCGCGTCGTTGGCTTCCTCTTGTCGATCTCTACTCACCTAGCACCGCCACAACCCCTCCACATCACGCCTTAAAAACGCAACCACCACATGTTCTCTCCTCCTTCGAGCTAAAGGTCGTGGGATCTAGTAGTGTATTGCACTTCGAGAATTCATGGCCGCTAGTGATATTTAACTCACCAAACCCATATACAAGCTTGAAATTTCCTAATTCCATCTCTAATCCCCAAAACTCAAACCCCTACTTCACTCCTTAGCCATGCCTCTAATGTTGAGCGCTACCCCTTCTCATAACCCTTCACACAAATGCTCCAACTATTTCTATTCTCAAAGATATGACCTTTTAATTTTTTCAGATTATTATTTTGTTTTAGATCTTAAAAGGAGAGGATTCCTCTTTTTTCTGTTTGAATTGGTTAAGCGAGAGAGAGGGAAGAAGTGTTTTTAAAAGGAAGGTGGTACGGTAACGAATAGGTAGGTTGCGGCTGATATAAAAGAATAGCGGCTGAGTAGTTAATCGAAGATAATATATATTATTTAAAATTCAAAATATCTAGCTATAATTACGGACTCTAATCGAGGCGTGCGGCTTGGCGTTTCAAACGTTATACCTTTATTCCGAACGCAATGGAACAAGTTCGAGACCTAATTCGATCGTATACAGAAGATAATTTTTTGAACCCAATTATTATATTAAATTTTCGATATTAATTTCAACGCGTTTCCATCTCATACGACCAAACGGTGCATCTGATTGCTATGAAATTTGACAGCATATATAATTCATTATTACGAGCCCAATGACACTGGTTTTGTTGAAATCCAAGACTATGCTCTGGAAGGCTATTTTAATATGTTAATTCAAACGAGTTATTTTCAAAATTAGTTAAATTATCTTTAAATCAAATTTAAAAGTTTTTTTACCTTCATTCTTATTAATAGAATTTTAATAAGTCTTCAAATCATTTGTACCCAAATAAAAATCAAAGATTCAATTATTTAAACCATTTCAATTATTAAATTCAACAATTAAACTTATCCAATAAATCGCTATATTTGGAATTTAAGTTATTTAATCTATAAAATTAACTTTTCAATTTCTAAAATTAGTTAAATATTCAAATTTCAAATAATTAAAATTTTGGGTCGTTACAAGAAGTTGTTTAAGTTAAAACTAAAAGTATCAATTTGTATTATTTTTTCTTTTATATATGTATGTATGTAAATTATGCACTCGAATAATTTTTTTAAAAAGTGAACTCAAAAAAAGTTATAATCATCTGCTGGAAAAGAAAATCATAAGGAGATAAAGCGTGACATTACAAATGCACCAACATATTATGAGCAACTTAAAATTTAAATTCTATACACTAGCCTTAGTGCTTTAACTCTTCCATTTAACTTTTGCTTTCAGACTACAGAGATGTACATCCATTTAAAGCTTGTATGGTGACGAATCCATATAGGTATCCATATCCAGCTGCTACCTGACTTAAAGCAGTTCTCTTCATCCATTTTAATTGCAGAGAAGATGTGGTTGATGCACCATTTTTTTTCATTCAATGGTCGAGTCTTTATACAGCATGTGAAATCTAATACATACTAGCCAAGTAAGAGTAGACCTTACCCCAATCATAACAATTTTGAAATCATTTTTGTTTCCATCAAATTGGTAAAGACTAACTTGTTAGATTTGGTATAATATTTCCATACTTACGAAGATTTGAAAGATATTTGAGATACTTGCTCTAATATATTGCCTCTTTTATATGCATTAAAGATGGCAATGTGTTAGCTAATAAGAGGAAGAAATATTTGAAAATAAGTGAAGTAATTAATTAATTCTCTAATTAGATGATTAAAAAAGGAATCTTATTTGACGCATACAAATCGTGGAAAACTGAAAAATAAAATGGTAAATGTTTTCTGTATGATTTGGAGAATTGATTTGTATTAATTTATGATCATAAATCAATTACTTCAACCCCAACTAATAATCCCCGTGTAAAGGTAGGGTTTAGGATGAATAGAAGCATTAGAAATGAATTATCCTGTCTTTTGTATTTCTTCATATTCTTCTTAGTCTCGATCATCAATCTTGCAATTCTTCTCTTTGAAAGTAATAAAATCTCCTTTTTTCAAGTGGATGTACACAATCTTGCGATAGTGGAACCACTATCAACCCGTATGTGAACTCTCTATTTACTTTCTTGTGTGATTTGCTGATTTGTCGTTTTATTCTCAAGTTATGTTTGTTTTGTCGCACTACAACACAATCTTATTGCTTCCGCATGTATTAGGGTTGATTTGAAATCATTTATGTAAATTCACCCCTACGGTTTGGTATCAGAGCTTTGAAGGTTGTTGTTGAAGTCTAGCGCTAGAAGGTGTGCGATAAAATGGCAGGATCTGGAAATGAGGAGATTAGACCTACCTAGGAATATGTACCCTACATTAGGGTTTCATATGCAACATCAGGTTCCCAATTGGCTATAGAGAAGTGCAACAGAGATAATGATTTCGAGAAGTGGCAGTGAAAGATGAGGGTGGTTTTGAGAAGAAATTATGTTCATCCGGTTGTATTTGAAATAGAATCATTGCCAGCAGATATATCAGAATTGGAAAGAAAGGAGATGGAAGAATGTGCATTTAATACCTTCCAGTTGGCCATGGGTGAGAATGTCATTCCAGAAATTAGTGGTGAAACTACTACTAGAGGCTTTTGGAAGAAATTGGAGGATCTCTACATAAAGAATCACTCGTGAATAAGCTGATTCTATTGATGTCTTTTTTCACATATAAGATGCAGGAAGGTATGTCATTGAAAGCACATCTGAACTTCTTCGATGATTTGATGATGAAGATGAAAGCTATTGATTTTAACGTGGACGAGGAACAAAAGATATGGTGGTATTGTGTTCTCTTCCTAAGCAATACACGTTTTTCACTAACAGCTTGATTTATGGCAGAAGTACGCTGTCATTAGAAGATGTGAATATGGGGATTCAAAGTGAAGAAATAAGGAATCAGATGAAGAACATAAGCGAAAGTGGAGAAGCTGGTAGTAGTCAGGAGCTGTTTGTGGAGAGAGGAAGAAAGGAGAAGAATAATTTTAGAGGGCGTTCCAAGTCAAGGAAGCCTAGAAGTTGTTGGAGAGGTAAGTCTAGAAACAACAGGGGTCATCATTGTAAGAAACATGGCCACTAGAAGAAAGATTGTCTAGATTTGAGAGAGAGAAATGAAGCAGATGGTTCTTCATCTATTGCGGTGGAGAAAGTTGCTTCTGATGATGTGTTGACTGCATCTATTTTCAATGTATCAGACCATTGGGTGTTATATTCAAAGGCATCTTTCCATATGATGCCTAGGAAGGAGGATTTTTATTCTTATGAAGCCAAGGAGGGAAGTGACATATTAATGGGAAATGATGCTACTTGCAAGTCATTGGAAGAAGGATCAGTGAGTATTCGCATGCACAATGATGTGGTGCGCCCTATCACTATAGTCCGCTATGTTACAGTTTAAGCAAATCTCTTATGTCCTTGGGCCAACTAGCACATTTGGGGTGCAAGACTATGATAGAGTCGGATGGATGGCTTAAAGGTGACACGTGGTGCTCTTGTATTGATGAAAGGAATGATGGTCCAGGATCTTAATCCGTTGAAAGGATCTACATTTGTTGGAGAGACGTGTGTTGGAGTTGATAGTTCACGAACTTTAGATTCCACCAAACTATGCCATCTCAGATTAGGTCATGTTTTAAAGAAGAGTTTGGAGCTACTTCGAAGAAGGAAGATGATAAAGGGTGAAAGCTTAAACTATTTGGAATTGGTCAGGAATGTGTGTTAGGGAAGCAGACAAAAGTTTCTTTCGGTGTTGGTAGACATGAGCCCAAAGAAGTACTAGAGTATGTCCATACGGATGTTTGGGACCGATAGCTATAGTTTCTATTAGAGGAGCTAAGCATTTTATCTCTTTTATCGATGACTACTTTCGAAAGGTTTGGGTGTACATGACGAAAGCTAAGTCGGAGTCATTTGAAAATTTTAAAACTTGGAAAGCACTGGTAGAGAATGAAGTAGGAAGGAAGTTGAAGGCGCTAAGATCCGACAATGACGGTGATTTTGTTTCTAAGGAGTTCACAAATTTATGTAGACGATATGGAATTAGGAGACATTTTACTACATCCGATGATCCACAATCAAACGGAGTTGCTGATAGGATAAACAGAACTCTACTGGAGAAGACCCGTTGCTTGATATTGACGGAGGGCTTGTTTAGATGCTTTTGAGCTGAAACTTTATCAACTGCAACATATATTATCAATCAGATTCCGTGCTCAGCCATTGATGGGAGAATTCCTAAGAAAAGGTGGAAAGGTACATCTATACATATCAGTTATTTTCGTATATTTAGTAGCCCCATGTATGTTCACCATATAGTAAATGACAAGTTGGAGGCTAGAGCCTATCAAGGCATGTTTTTGGGCTATACAGAAGGATAAAAGGTTATCGCACTTGGAATCCTGTTGATAGGAAGGCAATGCACTCGAGACATGTCACATTTGATGAGTCCGCTAGGTTCAAGCCTAAGGAGAATCTACCTTGTTTAGTAGATTCAGAAGCTGAAAAGTGTAAGGAGATGGAAACTATTCCCACACACCAGCCTAGTAGTAAAGTCAGAGATGTAAAAGAAGATAGAATAATTGCTGTTGTTGATACATCGCATGAAGGTCTATAGAATTCCTCTAGCAATGATAGTGATGGTCGTGAAGCTAGAGATGACTCGTCTTAAGGTGGAGTTGACAGGAGTTTAGACGAAGTTACACTTATTCGAGCTTTCTCTAGAATCAGAAGGTCGCCAAATAGTTATGGAGACTGGAGTTACGCAAACCTTAGCCTTGAGGTTCATTTTGATTATGCACTGCATATAGTACAAGATGAGCCTTCAACCTTGAAGAAGCCATGAATTTGAGTGCCAGCTCCAAATGAATGCATGTTATGGAAGAGGAGATGGATTCGTTGAAGAAGAATCAGACTTAGGTATTGGTACCACCCACTTAAGAAAGCCAAGCCATAGGATGCAATTGGGTATATAAAGTAAAAGACAATGAAGGATACAAGGTTAGACTTGTTGCAAAGTTCAAGCATTGCTCGAACTTAATTCGCTTGCTAAAGTGTTAGGTGCACTTGGTGATACAAAGGGAGAGTGAGTTAGTATACAGAGATGTTTGTTTTGGAGATTGATGGGTCCTACATGGAGGGGGTACTTTCAACACTTTGTTGGCGGGTGGTGGCCTAGTCGGAGGTCGTTGACAAAGTGGAATGGGTAATGGCCATTCTGAAGCTCATTGAAAAAGTATCCATGATGCCTTGTCCGAGAGAAGCTTGGAGTAAAAGAATGTATGTGGGTTGGTAGGCTTGCGGGAAAATATAGTATCAAGGTATATTGCCTTTTCTATATGCATTAAAGATGGCAATGGATTAGCTACATAAAAGGAATAAATATTTGAAAAATAGTGAAGTAATTAACTAATTCTTTAATAGATGATTAAAGAAGGAATCTTATCAGACGCATACAAATTGTGGAAAACTGCAAAAATAAAATGGTAAATGTATCCCGTACGATTTGGAAAATTGATTAGGTATTGATTTATGACCATAAATCAATTACTTCAACCTCAAGTAATAATCCCTATATAAAGGTAGGGATTATGGTGAATAGAAGCATCGAAAACGAATTATCTTCTCTTTTGTATTTCTTCATATTCTTC
Organism: Allium cepa; assembly: GCA_030765085.1. Lineage (NCBI taxonomy): Eukaryota > Viridiplantae > Streptophyta > Magnoliopsida > Asparagales > Amaryllidaceae > Allium > Allium cepa. The sequence goes on from CM060931.1 coordinate 489,868,345, forward strand.
TTGTCTCCATTATCAATCTTGTAATTATTTTCTCTGAAAGTAATAAAAACTCCTCCCCAAGTGGATGTACACTATCTTGCGATAGTGAAACTGTAACGACCCAGAATTTTTGATAATTAAAATATGAATATTTAATTAATTTTAAATATTAATAAGTGAATTTATAAGTCGAATAAATTTTTATTTGAATTTTTGGAATTAATTGAATAATTAAATCAATAATTTAATACGTTAAATTTTGGAGATAATTGAAAATTGGGTTAAATATGATTGAAAATGATTTGTAAAATTTTATTTTATCATGTTGAAGTTAGAACAATATTTTAGAACTTTTAAAATCGAATTAAAAGTTAATTTGTGAAAATTGAATATTTTAATATTTAATCGACTAGTGAAAATAGTCAATTTTTGAACAGTCTCAGAATTGAACGAAACCAGTTCCATTGGATCCGTAATAGTTAGTTATTACCGGATTTCAAATTTTGTGTCAATCGGAGTTACCGTTTGATCGTGGCAGCTCGAAACGCATCGAATTATTTTTAATTTTAATTTGGCGAGTTAAAATAGCCATTTTTCAAAAAGTCTCGGATTTCGACGAAACCAGTTTCATCGGATCCGTAATGTGATATTATTGTAAGGTTTCAAATTTCAAGTCGATTGGATTTACCGTTTGTCCGGTACAAATTAAAACGCCTAGAAAATCGTTTAAATCGGTTTAATTTAAATTGAACGTTTGTAGCCATAACTCGCACAGATGTCCGAATTAGCTTCCGAAACCTGTTCCATTGTGTCCGGAACGCGGGATAAACCCTAGGAACGTCAGTTTCGGCGCGTAAATCGGAGTTGAAAATTTTTAAATGAATAGTGTTTTCGTTTAAAATTCTATAAAAGGCCCCTCACATGTTCCCTTTGCAAAAAAATCATTCCAAACCCTAACCCTAATATCATAGCCGCCACCCCCATTTTCTAAGGCCAGAATTTGATTTCACTTCTTCCTCAATCACTCTCAATCTACAAAGAATTAGCCAAAGTTGTTAACTACGACATCGAAGAGCATGAAGAGAGCTAGAGATCTATACGGTGATGATGGATTTTGGTGCAACGTGGAGGATGATAGGGGGGGCCGTCGGCCATAGGTTGCGCACGCACTCCTAGGTGAGGTAGGTGGTCGAGTTTCATGGCCTTGGGGCCGAGTATAGGTCTTGGTTTGGGCTTCGAAGTGGAGTAATCTGATCAAGGCCAGGGTGCTCGAGGAGGTGGTGAGATGGAACCCTAATTTGAGCTTGTTTGGGTTTGTGCGCGTTCGTGTTACTGGGAGCAACGTGAGTGATTTGGGAAGAAGGGGGAGAGGCCTTGGATTGAGATCTAACAGCTCTGAATTGATGAAGGTTGAAAATACAAAGTAATGTTGTAAATTTGTTAATATAAATACGTGTAATCTTTAAAAAATCATATCTTTTTCATACGAGGTCGAAAACGCGCGAAACCAGTTGCGTTGGAATCGTATGGACGAGCACTACGCGATGGAGTTGGATTGGAATCGTTTGGAGTCAGTGAGAATTTTGGGTAAAATTAAACGTCCGTTTAATTTTATTCGAAATAAATCGCTAAAACGGAATTTAAAATCAAGGTGAGAACTTCTCACTCAATCGAATCAGTTTCGATTTTATTTTAAATAGTTAGATTTAAAATATTTGAATGCATGTTTGAATGATGATTGATATCTATTGATTGTTAAAATAGACATTATACGCCGTTAGTAAGCGGATGTTATTTATTAAAAACATATACCGCGAATATTTCATAAACAGTGAAATTGGTATTATATATAATAGCAATATATATATATATTGGCATATGTATATATTGGAGTTATTGATTTCCCGCATTTTTTAGCGAATGAGACCCTATTGCGCCGTTATTAAGCGGATAATATTTAATAAGAACATATACCGCGATAATTTCGTACTGGAACGGAATTGGTGTTATGCTAATGTTTGTGGATGCAGGAAAACAGGTTGGAGGGATCCAACTGGATTCCTCAACAGTATTTATTTAATTTCAGATATTTTGATATTTGATTGATTATCATATCGATATATGATATCGTTGTTGTCGGGATTGACTATTTGGTGTGTAGCATCATTGGACCAAATTTGGAATTTTAAAATGATTTTAAAAGTGATTTTTGAAAATATACTTTATTTTTGGAATTGATCCATTTTAAATAAATAAACGTTATAATTTTTAATGTTATAAAAATTATGATTTTTGAGAAATATAGTTAAAAAGTTGATTTTGAGAAATATGGACTAAAGATCTTATAAAGTAATTTAAATTGGGATTTTTGAATTTATTATGAAAAGTTTAAATATAGGATTTATAAAATTTGATTATTTTATAAATCAAAATGATGAAGTTTTAAAGGAATTTAAAGACGTTTTAAAGAATAATATAAATTGAATTATATTAAGATATTTATAAATGGATATTTATAAATTGAAATATGGACATTATAAAACGAGTTTTTATAAGTGTTTGAATGAAGTGAAAATGGACTGCAGGAGTGAATGGAATTTATAAAATTATAAATGGTGAAGTTATAAATGAAATTTATAAATAGTAAGATTTATAAATTTTGTGAAATTATTAAAGAATATACTTGGATGAATAATTGAATCTTATAAGTTATAAGATTTACAATTGTGAAGTTTAAAAGAACGTTTTTTGTAAAATAATCGTTTTATAAGCATTTAACTTATAATGTGAACTTTTGATTTATAATTGAGTTATAAATCAAATAGGTTAATAAAGGAGATGTATAAAAAGGAAGTTGTTATAAAACAAATAGAAATAGAATTTATAAACGTTGTTTTATAAATTCGCAAATGACTTATTTTGATAAGTAAATTGCTGAAACCTATTAATAGAGTTATATTCACGTTTTTGAACTGTGAATAATCCTTTGAAATAAAATGAATAAAAGGATGAAATTTGTTAACAAAGAATATTCACGTTTTTGAATAGTGAATAATATGTTAAAGAAATTGTTTTGAATGTGATATTTTAAATAGAGTTAAAACGATCTAGCGATGTGTTAAAAGGCGTTGAGATTCGAAACCATAGATTTCAACATTTATTGTTGAAATAGACGTTTCGAGAAATAAAAGGAAATAGTGGACAATAACACTGTTGTTATAGTAAATGATTTCCGAAAGGAAATGTTTTGTATAGTATTGGGATTTATATATCTATTTTAATTTCGAATCCATATACTAGTGATTTTGGGTTGTCGTAACGATGTTTTACGTAACATTCGTTTTGGCCCAAATAAATATGTTTAAGTGAATGATTTCCTTAAAGAATGAAATATATACTTAATTCGATTTAAGCATATTGAATATTTTCCAAGGTTGAAAATAAAAAGATTTGTGAATTACTTATGAATAAATAAGTATGGAAATGTTTTCCAATATAAAGTGAATATTTTGAGAATTTATCTTTTTGAAGATAAATTGAAAAGAAATATTGAAATGAATAATTGAAATCGAATATTCATAGATATTTTGGATTATAAATTCACTAAGGAATTTATAAAAGAAAGTGGAATTGGTTTAAAAATAAATATTGATTTATTTTTGAAGTATGAAATAATATATCTTGTAAAGATATTTTTGGAAAACAAATAATTTGGAAAATTATTTGGAATCTGGTGATGTGTGCATATCCAGTGATAGTTCAATAACCGACTATCAATATTTCCCTTTGAATGGGTAATTGATGTGATTTGTTGAATGTGAATGCTACACTTATTTTTGAATAAGCGCTCACTATTCGGGTTAACCGGGAAAGGACCATGGGGTCGTATAACCCATTCCGAATATGTGATACGTCGTTATGAATTGCATTTGAAGATCGGTGTTGAAGACCCGGTATTTGCGAGAGCGATAGGATGACCTGTCGATTGTCTCTGCACTGAGTTGCAGCGGTATAGAGACTCCCTAAGTGATGGGAAATCCGATCAGGATTGTGAATATCCGGATTGCAAGGACTTCTTTGTAAGTGCCTTCGGTTTTGTTCGAGCCCGGAACAGACTTGTATGGATTGTATGTCTGACATTACAAATTGAGATATAAAGCAGATTTCTTTCAAATATATTTCTGTTGGTGGCGGAGAATTTATTCTTTTAGCTTAACACCCTTCTCTGAGACGTACGAGCTCAGAGGTTATATAGTTGAAGTTATCAGCGATATATTCCCAATTTGGTAATGTGGCATGCTGAGTGTTGCTGAAATGATCATTGTGTTGATTATTTGTGATAGGATCATTTATTTGATCGTCTATCTTGGTGATCATTGTGTTGATCATTTGTTGACCCAAAGCATGGCTTTTGTATAAAGTATGTTTTTGTGGACGTGACTTCGTCGAGCCTCACACCCCGGAAATGGTAAAAACAGGAAAGATGCGGCAAGGTTATGAGGGGTAGCTCCCTTTAGGGTATGTACATTTCCTTCTGGATAGAGGTGGTATCATGGTATGGAGCCCAGATATTTAACCTATGTGGTTACTGCGAATTTATTACTTTGTGGTTGTTGGTTATCGGGATCCCGTGAGAAAGGTCGTTTACGATCGGGGAATGGCGTGCTCGTGTCAGTAGTTACCCAGTTAGGGGTAACCCGGCCTTGTGTTGGCAGAGTTCCGGTTTGGTTCTCGGGAATGTCTTTCCAGAGGCATTCTCATGTGGCAATGGGAAGTTCCTTGGCCTGACCATTTGTTGGAAATCCAAAGAAACAATACGAAACTTGTACGGTTTTAGTTGTAGAACCTGCCATCTAATATGGTAGCTATTAGTAGGCATAATATAATGGTACCTATGCTGGCTAAGATTTATATTCTACTTTCGAAATGAATTTTCTACACTATGCACTAGTAATAATATCAAATGTTCTTTTTAAATGCGTATCAAGCATGTTTGACTATCATAAGGGGAAATCTTCTCCAAGTCTGCGTTTGCATTGTGTGTGTGGCAGGAGGTCTTATGGTAGTCTCATTTTTAAAAGCATTGCGAATTGAATTTAAAAATATTCCTCTATTTTGATTTTAAAGATAAATAAACTGTTTTGAGTTCTCACACCAGTCACATGACTGACTTGGAGTTTATTGTTTTCCTTCCTAAACTCTGGGTGCCCACCAATTTTCCACACGGGCAGTCAAGAGTTAGGTTTATCAGGATATTCTGGATCTTCAGGAGTTGCTGGAGGCAAGATGGATGGCATGGCGTATTACTAGTTTATATAGTATTTCTTTTTCCGCTGCACTGTTTGATGTTGTATATTGTTGTACACTCTGATGATATGATGTAATGAAATGAAATGTAATGTAATGTAATAACTGATATAGTTCTTTGTTTAAAGATTATTCATTTATTATTATATGTTGTTCCGCTGCGAATTGTGAGATTCTGATGTTGTTCTGTTGTTTTCTGTTCCGTTCTATTTTCTTTATGTTCTATTCTCATTTCCCTCTATTTTAAAATTTTCTATTTTCTTTTCCCTCTATCTTCTACCTTTTTCTCTCTTTTTCTTTTCTTAAATTCTTTTTAAAAACCCTAACCATTCGGTTTTTCGGCAACGAAAAATCGACTCGTTACAGAAACCACTATAAATCCATGTGTGAACTTTCTATTTACTTTCTTACATGATTTGCTGATTTTCCATTTTATTTCCAAGTTCTGTTTGTTTTTGTCGCACTACAATACGATCTTATTGCTTTCGCATGTATTGGGGTTGTTTTGCAATCATTTGTGTAAATTTACCCCTACATAACTAAAACTTACATTTGAAGTAGTGGATGCACACTAAAAGAAATGTTACATATTCAGGGACATATCCATTCATTAAAGGCTAAAAGTATTATACCGTTCATAATAAATGGAAGATGAGTAAAGATAATTCTGCTAGACCTTTTAACTTTCCATAAGCTTCACCAATTGAGGAAAAAAATGTATCATAAAATAATTCACAATGCCAAACATAATACCTGAATCGAGAACAAATTGAAGCTAAACCAAGAATTGGAATTCAAAGCAAGTGTATCAAACACACTTATCTGGTTGAAAAGGTAAGAACATAAAAAAATAAATGCACGATTGATAAGATTATTTCATACACGAGCACCATAAACCCTTAATCTAAAAATGTGTCACATGTATACTATCACAAATTATTCGTTGAAAGAGCAGATTCAACTGAATATCATACAGGAACATCGCTAATTAAACATATCAGCTCCAAGTTACACTTTGAGCTTCTTAGCATCCAACACTGTTTGCAAATCACAATGACACATCGACGAAAGATTATGATGTTTAAGGTTGTCATATCTTGATCCGATATTGCTCCAACCTATAAAAATGTATAGGGATAAACAGATGATGTATTTTGGAAACAAAAATTTCCATTTAACTTGAAATTGTAAAATTCAACAACTGAAACAAATAGAAATCACTTGAAATCTATGGATATATTGAGAACCATACTATAGCTACATAAAGTAAGAGGTTCTTCTTTCTATGAAAAGTATGTGATCACACGGTTTATGTCTAAAATTACTATTTTCTCAAATATAAATGAAATTTGAAATATGTTTATTGCATTGGAAAACTGGCTTTATACCTCTTGCATAAGCATTTATTTCGTTGGACTACACAAATTTATCATACTGAACCTAAAATCATAGTAAACATATAATTCATATGTAGAAAACAAATACACATATTTAAACAGCTAATGCATTTTTGAGAGTAACTAAATATTCACTAATAATTCACAAGGTCTCTTTCCCATATCGGCTACATCAAAAACAAGCATCGCGAGATCCATATTAAGCAATTCTCAAACGAGCTCCAGGCCGTAGCTTACTTCAGGTGATGTGGTGAGCAAACCAAAGCTAGGCTCAACAACTCTGGTTATCACAAGCTCCAGAAACTGGCCGCAGCTAATTAACACCGTCCATCTCGTTCCATTTCAGCCTTCAACAACAAGCAAGGAAGTAGACAGCATAAGTTCTTCAGGCAAGACGAGTTTTCCATAAAGACGATAAGATCCATATGCATCGTTTCATATCCAAGCAGCACAAATCCAGATCTTGTTTGAAGTCTCTTCTCATCACAAAATATTTTCATGCGGAGGACGAGTTATGTTTGTGGTTGGGTACGGGGATGGAGAAAGGGGAGAAAAGGAAATTGATTTTGTTTTAGTATTGTGCGATGGAACGAATGTAGGTTAAGGGAAAAGGGGTAAGCGGGAAATGAAATTTGAAGGCCAGAAATGGTAAAATTGAAAGCAAAATAAAAATGGAAGGAATACAAACTTTATTATAAACTTTTATTTTTGAGTTTCAGAAAGCTTCAAAAATTTTTGAAATTTTTAAATTTAAATTTGAATTTTTTTGAAATATTAAATAATAGATATAGGTATTAATAGTAACCATTAAATATCAAGTGCTAAATAGTAAATATTACTTCTTAATTATCAAACATTAATTACTTATTAATTAATAGTTATTAAATATTAGCCTTAGTCATTAATGATTAATTACTTAATAGGATATCAATTTGTAAGGCTATTATTAATTATTAATATTATTAATTATTAATTATTAATTAGTATTATATATTATATTATTAATAATTTATTATTAAATATAATTTGTTATAAATTATTCATATTATTAGTTATTAATTATCCATTGTAAAATATTAAATATAATCAATATTAATTATAAATTATCAAAAATTAATTACTAAATATTAAATATAACTTCAAATTATTAATATTAATAATTGCTTATTAATTATTAATTATTAATTTTAATTATTAATTATTAAACAATAATTTTTATTTATTAATTCTTACTTATTTAATAATAATAATTTATTAATTGTTATAGTAATTATTAATTACAAAATACAATTAATTGTTAATTATGAATTGTCAAAAATTAATTACTGAATATTAAATATTACTTCTTAATTATTAGTATTAATTATCACTTCTTCATTATTAATTATTAAACATTAATTCTTATTTATCAATTATTAATTATTTAATAATCATTATTATTTAATAATTATTATATTAGTTATTAATTATTAAATAGTACCTATTAAGACTAGCAAAAAAAAGTTGTGAAAATTGGCATCTATTACAACGGTCAAAAAAATGGTTGTGGTCGGCATCTATTACAATAGACAAATAGGGAAGAGGTATTGATGAAAATTGATATCTATTACAATTGTCAAAAAATCGTTGTAATAGGCATCTATAACAAATAAAAGATGTCGTAATAGCTATCTAAAACAACGAGCAAAGAAAAGAGTTGTTGAAAAGCGACATTTGTTACAAGACAAAACTAAACCGCAACAGGCTTTTTTACCTGTTGTAAAAACACCATTGTAATATGATATTTTTGTTGTAGTGGACGAAGCTTTAGATGAAGAAACTTGAAATTCGAAATATGTGGACCATGCTTGCTGCATGTTGCATGAGGGTGAAGTTTTTGCAGTTTGATCTGGATATAATAAGTTGGTAGTAAGGGAATTAGTTGCAGTTGGAATTTGAGAGAAGTTTAGCATTAAAAGTATTTGTTTGCTGCATAATAAATGTGGACGTAGAAGTATTGGGTAGAAGTGTAGATTGGATAATGATCAAGGAAAAGATTTGATGTTTCAAGTGGGGGAATATTTACATGTGGGGGGTTGTCTGTTTTTGTTTTATTCGGGAGACAAGGGTGGGGCAGCGGAATCTTCTTGGCCCAGTTAACCTAGTTTGAAATGTGAGTCTGTTCTTTGCAATAGCAGCTGCTGCATTTGAATGAACTGGCTCAGGGGCTTTCAAATCTTTTCACGGTTGTGTGAAGAATAACCAAAAGACTTTGCACATATTACACATACCGGGGACTGAAGAATACTCATTTGAACTTTAACTATCTTGCCTTTAGAAACATGAACAGTGATGAGCTTGAGCAAAGCTTTCAATGGAGTGATGTCTATCATAATTTTGGCGTTTGAATAGTTTTATATTAAAATATTTTGCTTCAATTTTTACACAGTTTTGATACTTGTGGTTAATTTTTTGCATTGCTGGTAATTGAAGATTTTTGGTGAAAAGGCGAGAAAGTTGTCACGTTATTGAAGTGGTTGAAGCTCTTTTTGACGTGGTAAGCATATGGCTTTTTTTGGGCTTTTCACATTTTGTCATATAGTAATATTTGGCATATGCTTAGCGTACACTTGGTGTATATTATATGGACATGACTTACAAATATCATTTAATGTTGATTTATGGATATGTTTAATCTATAAATCAGGTTATGTTTAATATATGTAAATTTGAATAGTTTAGCATACAAATTGTTTTGAATGATTTAAATGTGTGCATCCATCCATAACCACTTTTGGCCACTTTTGATAGGTGCCGGCCATCCATAACCACTTTTGGCGGCTGTCGGCCATCTACAACCATGCAGGTGTCAGCCGTCAAAAACTGTTTTAGGTTAACGGTCATACAGAATTCTAGTTGTAACTTGGTAAAGGAAATACGAATCCTTTGAAAAGAAAGTTTTTGGACTATTTTGCAAAAGACATTTGAAATCACATAGTTTATAAATCACATTGTTCGATAGAAGGTGTGATCCGAGTTTGAGAAGGAAAACTATTTATAGAATCAGTATTTTAGAAAAATTGAAACTCTCAATTATTCTCGTCAGATCAATGGAAGAGTTTTGGTCCTTAATTTCTAAATGAAAGTATGATATGCAAAAGTTCTAAAGAAGAGACGACACACCAAAAGAAATACCATGGGTGTCCAGACTTGAATGTCTCCTATGAGTAATGACTCGGTAGGCAGGGTTATGCCAAAGAAGAATACACTGGAGACATGTTGGGACTTACCGATTAAACATCAAGGAATCCAAAACCACGAGAAGGTCCCTTAAAGTTAAAACTTTTGCATAAGAGGTTATAACCGAGAATAACATATTAATAAAACTGGTATCTTCCATTTGACCATGGGAATACGATTTATAAAAAGGATCCTTCTTGCAACTTCACCTTTGTAGAAAAGCGCCATATGCATTCATTTGACAAGAGTTACATGAAATTCTCCTGGCGTCATAGAAACGGAACAAAGTAAATAATTTCAAAATAAGATATTCAAACTAATGTTTAATGAATTTGGTTAACTTCCCTTTCTATATGAATTTCTCGACCGCGTAAGAAAACCATCGACATTCATTTGTCTTGTGCCCATTTGTCAAATGATAGATACAATAATTCTCACTCTTCGGGTCTTTTTTCTTTGATGGAGGGTTCGAGTAAGGGAAGTCTTTGTAAGTTTCCAGGAATATCCGAGACAAGATTTGGTTATGTGGAGTAAGAACCCAATCCTGCTTTAGTTTCTTTCGAGATGCATCATCTTGAATGATTGGGAGGACTCTCTTATCGGAAGAAACCAAACCAATATATATTCAACAATTTGGTGCGAAGATTCCTAACTTAACTATTAAGGGTCTCAACCGTCTACTGGAGTTGGGCTAATTCCTAGAGGGATCCTTGTAGATATTCTGAAAGCTGCCTAACCTGAGAAGCTGGAAGCTCGTAGACAGGATTATATTCTTTGCCATTCTCTTCCTCTGAAATGAGGGTGACCAGTCTCTCCTTATAGACTTCTTTGATGAGCTAAATGCGAAGGTCGAAGGTAGCTCTGGGATGCTTCTTCATTTTTAGAAATAGATATGATTGACTAGAATGTTATGTTGGATTTTCAAGAAGAAACAAGGTGTAGAGGGTCGTGCCCTCCTTCAAGTGAAAAACATGTTAGTTTAAAATTTCGTCTACACCAACACACCAAGATCTAAAGGTATATCTCTAGAAGCTAGTCAGATTATTGAACCGGGAAAGAGATTATCGAGATGTGATGTAATCAAGTTTAGGTTACGAGATGTTGAACCATAGATTCGCAATAACCATGCAGAGAAGGTAAAGTATAGAAAGTAAATAACACCGAGACTATTATAGTGGTCATGCTGAAGGCCCCTACATCCAATGTCCTGCCCTTATTTTGTCACTTTTACCTAGACGAGGGGCTTATTACATTGAGTCTGCACATCTCCACCATTAATGAGTTGTAAAGAGAGCTCTAATATAGGAAAATATGATTCTATATTTCAATTCTTTTTTTAGCGCCTGCCATTTTACTATAGTAGGTGGACCTTTATTTATAACAAGTTTAAGGTTCTTCCATTGGTGCAAATGCTTTCTCTTGGATTGATGACCTGGCTTGCTATTTGCGGCTTAGACTTGAACGCTTGTCATCATTTGGTTGAGTGCATTTTGACGTGGATTGTTGACATGACGCTTCTATATATAGCTTCTTGGATAACTTCCATTTATCTTGACCGTTGCTCTCGACCTGGGCTGTCTAAGCCGTTGATTGTTGATATTTGCTGAAATGCTTTTGGTTCAGGCAACTACCACCCTCGGTTAAGCTTCTTTCCTTAGCTGCATAACGATCTTGATCTTGGTTGATGCTTGTTCTCGGACTGCATGCTCTCGAATACTATGTCTGGTGCTTAAGCTCTCATAGGAAATTCCTTTCAAATATTCATAAACATACTTTGTAGAAATTACGATGTAACAGGTTGTAATGAGGAGGAGGCTGGAACAACATTCTGGTGACTAGTAAATTACACATTTTATACATAACATTAGTTTAAGCTGATTGTCTTTCATTACATGTTATGAATTTTATTTTTACTTAGTCTCTTGACTCCAGTATGCGTATAATACGCTTTATGTGACGACCCGACTTTTTCTCCACAAAAAGTCGCATCATCTTGAAGAAAGAAAGGGATAGAAAAGAGAAAAATAGAGAAGAAAGAAAAGAAACAACATCAGAATCTCGATAGCGGAACGAATAAATTATATTAATCACATAAGTATTTACATAATATACAACATCAATCTGAGTTACACAGCTTATACAACACATACTAGACGGTTATAAACACCTGCTAGTTATTAAACTCTACAAATCGACACAGAGAACACACAGTGGAAACTATATATCTAACGTCGAAGCCTCCTGCTCCATTGCTCCTCCAGAATTCGTCAAAGCTAACCTGAATCCCTTGGCTACTCGTAAAAATTTGAGTACCCAAGAGTTTAAGAAAACAGAAGCTAAACTCCGGGTCAGGCATGGGTCTGGTGTGAGTAACAGGTTAAGGTTGCTTAACTTTAAAAAAACATTTGAAAACAAAAGGTATCACATAAGACTTCCCACACATAAACATAGGTAAGTTTTTATCTTACGCTAACTAAAACATTTGATAGGAAATCCAGTGATATTATAATAGGGTCTAGGGTTTTCGAGTAAATAAGAAATAGCCGAAATTGTTTCATTTATTAAATTCCAGCTACATAGGTATACAATCAAATCCGAGGGCGCTTATTGGAGTTTGGGTTTCCATACAATGGCAGGGCTGCTGGGGTATCGCCCGTCACAGTACGTGGCCTAGATCACCGTACCGAAGATCCACCCTAAATCCCTTGCAACACAAGGCCGGAACCATTCCTTACTGTATAGTTCCGAACAAGACAAACCCGTAATTGTTTGCAACCAACTGCCCACACAGCCGAATATAAAGGAACTTCTAGACAAGGGTAAATCTCGTCCTACTTGGGCATGACCCACTTAACCTTGCTGCACCTCCCATGTTTTAGCCATTCCCGGTGGATGAGGCTTGAGGCTACAATTACCTTTGGAGAAAACATCTCTTAAAATGCTCATCGTCCACCTAACGATGTGCTGAAAGCATTCAATCCATACAAGTTCGTTCCAGGTTCGAACGAAACCGAAGGCATTATCTCATTACACTCATTTTGGAATCACTCTTAGAGTTAATGACGATTACCCTTGCACTTTGAATCTTTATCTTTACTTGAGATTCACGACCTATCATTAATTTGGATCGATGTTGTTTTTCGGATATCCAAATCTGGAAACCCGATCCCGGTCTCATCGAAATCCAAAACGTATCTTTTAAGGCCAAGTTCTTTTAAAGTTAAAACAATTCAATTATATTATCTATATACACACAGATAGATAATTCATATATCATAATAGATGATCAACATTATCATCATAAACAGATAATCCATATTATCATAACCAATATCACAATGCAACCAAAGCATCCATATCACACATCATCTCTTATCTCATTCTGAAATCTCAAACCATTCAAGGCAATCAATATCATTCATCCATACATAAGCAAGGATTAATCACAATCTATAATTAATTTAAAATGAATCAAATTAATTACTTCATCTCTAATTAATTTAAAATAAATTAAATTAATTACTACATTCTATAAATCCTACTTACATAGCTATTAATTGATTTTAAATCAATTAATTAATCATCTTCTAATTATTCATTTAAATTAATCAACCTTGATTAATTATCCTTTAATTACATTTAAGTAATTAACCTTTAACCAATTTCACAAATTAATTATCCTTAACCAAATATAGTAGTTAACCTTAATTACTTCATTAATTAATTAATTACATTAATCCTTAATTAACTACATTAATTAATTACTTCATAATCACTTATTATTGATTAATTAATCTTAATTAATCAATCCTTAATTACATCATTAATTACATTAATTAATGATCCCCTAATTACTTCTTAATTAATTATTAACCATAATTATTAATCACTCTTGATTAATCACAAACAGTAATTAACTACCCTTAATTTCTTTATTAAATAAATTAATTACTCCTTAATTAATTATCTTTAATAATTAATCTCTAATTAATTATATTTATTAATCACCCTAGATTAATCTCATTAAGTAATTAATTACCTTAATTAATTACATCTCTTAATTATCTTCAAATAATTTTATTAATCAATTCTTAAATTAATTACACTAAGTAATTAATCACACTAAGTAATTAATCACTAATTACTTTTACTAAGTAATTATCTTTAATATTTATTACATAAAGTCATTAATCCCAAATCTCTTCTTACTTCAATTAATTACATCCTGTAATTACCATCACTAATTACTTCACTGGGTAATTACACTTCATTAATTACATCAAGTAATTATGCTTAACCAATTATCCAGTAATTATTTTAAATTAATTAAACTTAATTAATTATCTTAAACTAATCACATTACTATAATTAATTACATTGAGTAATTAATTCCTTTAATTACTTTCATTAAGTAATTATACTTAAACAATCCCACAAACGATTATCTTAAATTGATTAATGTAATTAATTATTAAAGTTAATCACATTAATTAATTATTTAATAATCTCTATTTAATGATCTTCATTAACTATTAATCAATTCCTTAATTACTTTCTTAAGTAATTAAACTTAGATTAATCATTATTAATTACAAATTAATTAATCTTTAACAACCCATTAATTAACTCTAATTATTTAATTAATTAAGTGTTAACTATGCGTAATTAATCTTTAATTACTTGATTAATTAATTCTTAATCATAAATTAATAATCTAATCTTATCTAGTTAACGATTTCTTAATTACAAATTTATTAATTCTTAATTAATTTACCTAACCCTTTAATTAATTAAATTAAACACTTAATTACTTAATTAATTAATCCAAATCATAAATTAATTAAATTAATTAATTATCCATCTTAATTACCTTAGTAATTTAATGAATTATAAATCATTAAATTTAATTATCTTTAAGATAAAACTTTATTCTTATTAATAATTAAATTATCATTATCAAAGCATTTTAAAAACAATTTGTTTAAAATTTACTTTCAAATTCCATTTTAAATTTAAGATTTTAAAATGAAAGCAATTTTAACTTTAACAATGTTTAAAAAACATTTAAAACCCTTTAAAATCTCATGTTAAAGAAATACATGCCTTATAAAAGAATTTTAAAACCAAATTCATTTTAAAATTCAAACCATGTTTAAAACATTCAATTGTTTTTAAAACTTTTTAAATTCAAAAACTTTATTTTATTTCAAAACTAGGATTCAAATTCATTTTTGAACCCAGATTTTAAACTTAGATTTAAAACCTTGTTTAAATCTTTATTTTCACATTCTAAAACCATTTTATAAAATACTTTAACAATTTTAAGTTGTTAAAAACATTTCATTTTTTTTGTAAACTGGTTTATTTTAAAACTCTGATTCAAATTCATTTTGAATCCATACTTTAAATCTGCTTCAAAACTTTGATTTAAAACCTGCTTTCCATATTTAAAAAAAACTTAAAACATTGTCGGGTTTTTTTTAAAAAAAAAAATCTGTAATCTAAAAATGACTCGAGCCAGACCTAAACTGCTTCGAGTCCAAAACTCCAATGCTTCGAGTAAAATACTCGAATTACTCGAGACAAACTTTAGTACAATGCTGCCTCCACCCAAACTCAACTTCACCAGAATACAAAGTGCACTGTGCACATGCACGGTGACTTTGATCACCTCCGACCATCTCCGATGGTCTTCCTACAACGGCAAGCAACTTTACCCATAACCACGATCATCAGATCTCTTACCAAAACCCAAAATTGAATTCGAGCTCTCCAAAACCCAACCTGGAACCGAAGATAGGAACCACCATCAAACCTGGAACAACCCCAATCTCCTTCCTCAGATCATCTGAACATCTGCGATTCCGGCCACATCATCACCTACCTCCATGCTTTCATCCCCTCGAGTTTGGTTACACTCGATCAAACAGAGCAGGCGTGCCAAACCAAAACATTCAACCTAGATAAACTAGGGTTACAAACATTCTCGATCTCCTGTCTTCGCCATAGTGCAATAATCAACTGCTTGGCATTTTTCCCAAACTCCTCTATCACTCCACTACCATCAATGATGACCCCATCCTCTCCGATCACGGAGATCACCAGATACTACCCAATTTCGAATTTATGTTCAATTCAGAAATGCATACCCAAAACTAAATGAAAAATTATGATTTCTCTTAAAAATTCATAGTTTTCGATTATGTTTCAAATCATATGCCTGAAACAAGAAAATAAGATGTTAATGCTTGCGTTTTACTAATCTTGAGCTTGAACTGTTGTTTTGAATTCAAGAGCACATTTTAATTTTATTTATTTAAATCAAATTTTAAACTTTACTTCTTGATCAAACAAACAAATTTTATTTAGATCTTAAGTCCTAACAACAATGGATTCAGGTGAATATGAATTTTAATCACGAAACTTGAGCATGAAACAGCAAACAGAGATACACAAATACAACAGTCATGCACTTATAAATACATCCAAATAATTCACTTATAAAATCAAACAAACATATTTGGCTTCAGATATTTGTCATGCAACCTTATTTCATATACAAAATTTTAAAAATGATGTTACTCACCTGATTTAAAACAGAGATAGAGCCTTGATTTTTGAAATCTTGAATTGTCTTTAAAACTGGAAACTGGAATGGCCTTAACTTTATTGATTTCTTTGAAAACTGATTGTCATTGAATCTTGCCTTTGATTTTGCTTTGCTTTATAAAACTGCATGCACTCTTCCAGATTTGAAAAGAAATGCAGGCTTTGATTACTTGCTTCAAATTTAGTTTTGATCTGGGGATGACAGATTTGTTTTTGGAAATTTGAAAGTGGTATGCATGATTGATTTAGAAAGTGCATTATAGGATCTTGATTAACATATTTTTGGATCTAAAACTTTGAAGTTGAATTTGGTTTCTGGTTTTACTTTGAGGAATTGGTTTGAGGAAAATGCAGGAATTTGTTTGAACTTGTTTTGATTTGCAAATGAGATTACAGATTTTGTTTTTGAGATGGCTTTGAGTTTTCAAATTTGTTTTGTTTGTTTCACTTAGCTTTTGATTTTGAAAGAATAGATAGAGAAAAGAGAATGAAGGGGAAAAAAAATGTTTATAAAGGCTGAAATTAATTTAACAAAAATAAAAGAAAAAATGGAAACTAAATGACACTTGTCACATTGTTTAATCCATTACTTAACACATGTTGTTAGATTACTTAATATATTAACACATGTCTTTGTATTATTTCCTTTTTATATTAATTGTTTACATGAAAGCTTTTATATTAATTATTAGTTTATAACACTTATATATATATCTATATATATATATACACACAATTTCAAAGAAAATAAAATCAATTATATTTATAAATAAAAGCTTATACAAATATCTTTAGTTCAAATATTTCAAAATATATATCCTTTTGAATTTCAAAATTAATTCAAATTCAAATTAAATTATAAAATCCAACTTAAAAATCAAGTTATATATATACATATATAACTACTTATTAAATTTAAAAATAACAATTCTATTTCTATAAAATCAACTTATGTTTATAAGAACTAAGTATTATAATTATTATTTGAAAATAACAAATTTATCAGTTTTAAATAATTTATAAAAGAAATTGTCTTATTATTAATGAATTACATAAATGAATTAAAACATCATATGTAAATTGTATTTTAAACTTCTATTTTCAAATCATATGTATCAAGTAATATTTAAAAAGAAATAAAACAAACCATATAGTTATTTATTTAAATAACTTTGAAAAGCTTAATATTAATTTAAATCAAATTTCCAAATTACTAAAAATATTAGAATTAGAAAATCGCATTATTTACTAAATTCCAAACCAAAGCTTATCTATTTACAATATATACAATTATATATAATATAAATAGAAAACAATTTATTAGCTTTTAAAAGATAAATTATCAATTTAATATTTATTTAAAAGAAGATTATTAAATCAATTCAAATTTACTAACAAAGATTATCAAATCAATTTATTTTTTATCATGGATTGTTAAATTGATATTGCCCAAAATTCCAGGTCATCACATTCCTTCCCCCTTAAAAAAATTTCATCCCCAAAATTTAAAAGAAAAGGTAATTTAATAATCTATCTAAGAATTTTAATTCAAATCACAAGCATATCCTATCAATCATATGCTAACAACCATAGCAATCAAATCACCCAATCAAACAAATCTAACAATCCACACAAAATTCTGGATAGAACTTCCTAGAGTTTCCCAGGTATAAATACCGGGATACTCACTCTACAGAATCCAAACAGCCTAGCTACTAAACTACAGAGCTCTAGATCAACAAAACTAAACATGATATTAGACCATAGACAAGTCTGACTCAACAACCAAATCCTCCCAGAACTACTGGTTCCACAACCAGAGATAGATCATACACGTACTCCCTCAGAGATACATTAAACTCACTGAATTCCAGTCTTCCAAACTAGCAATTCAATCCCAATAGACCAAAGCCCTTATTCTAAACAGAACATATAAGAGATCCAAAACACCTCGGAGCTGACTTCCCAGTCTTATCAAATCTTATAGCTCCTTTGATCGAAGAGAACTTATCCAAAATCAAATCCCCGACTTTGTAATCCAAATTCCTCCTTCCTGACCAGGTCAACCTTCACTGTTGCCTCTAAAAACAAACTGGTCCAAAAACAATCCAACAAAACGATCCTCCCACAATCAACCAAAACCAAAATCAACTCTACTACCATCAGTAGAAAACAACTTCTCCTCTCCGGAAAAGACAAAACAAAAGCACTCCCAAACTACTTCCGCTGCATAAATCTGATCTGGAGTAGATGAAAACGCTGATGATGAATACGAGCACAAACTGGACAACCCATCCCAGAAATATGGTTCAACAGATACATAAAAAGAAAACTTAGAAGTTCCACCAAAACCCGAGCTGCTTCACCAAACTCTATCTCAAAGAACCATCCTTCTACTGGCTGACCCATCGGTAGCACTCCTGGAATCCAGTCGATGAGAAAACTCAACCTCCAAATGCGGACAAACCTATGATAACTCAAGAGAACACTCAAACTATCGCAAGTCACTTTTACGATCAATCCAGACTAATTCCAAAGAAAACTGTTCTCTCTTTACTAATCAGAACAGCTTATGCTTATCTAACCAACCCATCGAATAAATGGATCCACTCTGCTGCTTCTGAACTCCGCCTCTAGAAAACTGCTAAGCCAGAAGACCTTCCTAACGGCACACAGAACACTCCAAGCTGCACTGCTGACATAGATGCCAAAGACTTCCTATCCAAAACCCTTCGAGAACCCCAGGCCTCAAACCAAACACAACACCCTGCTGAACTCGGCCATAACATCGAAGCAGACACACTTCCTTAAACTTGTTCCAAAGAAACATCTTTGAAAACATCCATAGTCACCGCATCTCATCACGCAGCTACTACTTCCCGAAGTTGCCAAGATACCATCACTCGCTTCTGCCCAATCGACATATCCAAACTCTACTCATCCAACTTCAAAGATGGACTATGAACCTTTAAAAGGTTTCCTTTAGAGATCGATGAAATCTTTTCACCACTGCAAAACTCACTCGAGACGGTATTTGGTCTACAGTCTTGACAGATACACTTCCAATCTCAACATTCGGACTTCTTCCATTGGTAGTCATGCTACACACACCACTACCCCATCCACCTTTATAACTTATATTGGAAAACCCGAACAAGTAACCCAACAGATAGGTAGAATATATATATATATATATATATATATATATATTTAAGATTAAAAATACGCTCTCTCAAGAAAGAAATCACTCCAAAGCCTAGGTATTCACTCAACCTAGCGCTATGGTACCAACTGTGACGACCCGACTTTTTCTCCACAAAAAGTTGCATCATCTTGAAGAAAGAAAGGGATAGAAAAGAGAAAGATAGAGAAGAAAGAAAAGAAACAACATCAGAATCTCAACAGCGGAACGAATAAATTATGTTAATCACATAAGTATTTACATAATATACAACATCAATCTGAGTTACACAGCTCATACAACACATGCTAGACAGTTATAAACACCTGCTAGTTATTACAACTCAACAAATCGACACAGAGAACACACATCGGAAACTATATATCTAACGCCGAAGCCTCCTGCTCCATTTCTCCTCCAGAATTCGTCAAAGCTAACCTGAATCCCTTGGCTACTCGTAAAAATTTGAGTGCCTAAGAGTTTAAGAAAATAGAAGATAAACCCTGGGTCAGACATGGGTCTGGTGTGAGTAATAGGTTAAGGTTGCTTAACTTCAAAAAACCTTTGAAAACAAAAGATATCATGTAAGACTACACACACATAAACATAGGTAAGTTTTTATCTTACGCTAACTAAAACATTTGATAGGAAATCTGTTGATATTATAATAGGGTCTAGGGTTTTCAAGTAAATAAGAAATAGCCGAAATTGTTATATTTATTAAATTCTAGCTACATATGTATACAATCAAATCCGAGGGCGCTTATTGGAGTTTGAGTGCCATACAATGGCAGGGCTACTGGGGCACCGTCCGTCACAGTACGTGGACTAGATCAACGTACCGAGGATCCACCCTAAATCCCTTGCAACACAAGGCCGGAACCATTCCTTACTGAACAGTTCCGAACAAGACAACCCCGCAGTTGTTTGGAACCAACTGCCCACACAGCCGAATATAAAGGGACTTCTAGACAGGGGTAAATCTCGTCCTACTTGGGCATGATCCACTTAACCTTGCTGCACCTCTCCTATTTTAGCCATTCTTGGTTGATGAGGTTTGAGGCTACGATTAGCTTTAGAGAACATATCTCTTAGAATGCTCATCGTCAACCTGATAATGTGTTGAAAACATTCAATCCATACAAGTTCATTCCGGGTTCGAACGAAACAGAAGGTATTATCTCGTTACACTCATTTTGGAATCACCCTCAGAGTTAACGACAATAACCCTTGCACTCTGAATCTTCATCTTCACTTGAGATTCATGACCTATCATTAATTTAGATCGATGTGGTTTTCGGATATCCAAATCTGAAAACTCGATCCCAGTCTCATCGAAATCCAAAACATATCTTTTAAGGCCAAGTTCTTTTGAAGTTAAAACAATTGAATTTTATTATCTATATACACACAGATAGATAATTCACATATCACAATAGACAATCAACATTATCATCATAAACAGATAATCCATATTATCATCACAAATATCACAATGCAACCAAAGCATCCATATCACACATCATCTCTTATCTCATATCTGAGATCTCAAACCATTCAAGGCAATCAATATCATTCATCCATACATAAGCAAGGATTAATCACTATCTATAATTAAGTTAAAATGAATTAAATTAATTACTTCATCTCTAATTAATTTAAAATAAATTAAATTAATTGGTTTATTATATAAATCCTACTTACATAGTTATTAATTGATTTCAAATCAATTAATTAATCATTTTCTAATTATTCATTTAAATTAATCAACCTTGATTAATTATCCTTTAATTACATTTAAGTAATTAACCTTTAATTAATTTCACAAATTAATTATCCTTAATCAAATACAGTAATTAACCTTAATTACTTCATTAATTAATTAATTACATTAATCCTTAATTAATTACATTAATTAATTACTTCATAATCACTTATTATTGATTAATTAATCTTAATTAATCAACCCTTAATTACATCATTAATTACACTAGTTAATGATCCCCTAATTACTTCTTAATTAATTATTAACCATAATTATTAATCACTATTGATTAATCACAAATAGTAATTAACCACCCTTAATTTCTTTATTAAATAAATTAATTACTCCTTAATTAAATACCTTTAATAATTAATCTTTAATTAATTATATTTATTAATCACCCTAGATTAATCTCATTAAGTAATTAATTACCCTTAATTAATTACATCTCTTAATTATCTTCAAATAACTTTATTAATCTATTCTTAAACTTTTTAAGTAATTAATCACTAATTACTTTTACCAAGTAATTATCTTTCATATTCATTACACAAAGTAATCAATCCCAAATCTCTTCATACTTCGGTTAATTACATCCTGTAATTACCATCACTGATTGCTTTACTAGATAATTACACTTCATTAATTACATCAAGTAATTATGCTTAACCAATTATCCAGTAATTATTTTAAATTAATTAAACTTAATTAATTAACTTAAACTAATCACATTACTAGAATTAATTACATTGAGTAATTAATTCCTTTCATTAATTAATCATACTTAAACAATTCCACAAATGATTATCTTAATTAATTAATATAATTAATTATTAAAATTAATCACATTAATTAATTAATTAATAATCCCTAGTTCATGATCTTCATTAACAATTAATCAATTCCTTAATTACTTTTCTTAAGTAATTAAACTTAGATTAATCATTATTAATTACAAATTAATTAATATTAATAACTCATTAATTAATCTCTAATTATTTAATTAATTAAGTGTTAACTGTACCTTAATTAATCTTTAATTACTTGATTAATTAATTCTTAATCATAAATTAATAATATAATATTATCTAATAAATGATTTCTTAATTACAAATTTATTAATTCTTAATTAATTTACTTAACCCTTTAATTTATTAAATTAATACCTTAATTACTTAATTAATTCATCCAAATCATAAATTAATTAAATTAATCAATTATCCATCTTAATTACCTTAGTAATTTAATGAATTATAAATGATTAAATTTAATTATCTTTAAGATAAAACTTTATTCTTATTAATAATTAAATTATCATTGTCAAAGCATTTTAAAAACAATTTGTTTAAAATTTACTTTCAAATTCCATTTTAAATTTAAGATTTTAAAATGAAAACAATTTTAACTTTAACAATGTTTTAAAAACATTTAAAAACCCTTTAAAATCTCATGTTAAAGAAATACATGCCTTATAAAAGAATTTTAAAACCAAATTCATTTTAAAATTCAAACCATATTTAAAACATTCTAAGTTGTTTTTAAAACTTTTTAAATTCAAAATCTTTATTTTATTTCAAAACTAGGATTCAAATTCATTTTTGAATCCAGATTTTAAACTTAGATTTAAAACCCTGTTTAAATCTTTATTTTCAGATTTTAAAACCATTTTATAAAATACTTAAACAATTTTAAGTTGTTAAAAAAATTCATTTTTTTATAAAACTTATTTATTTTAAAATTAGGATTCAAATTCATTTTGAATCCATACTTTAAATCTGCTTCAAAACTTTGATTTAAAACCTGCTTTCCATATTTAAAAAAACTTAAAACACTGTCATGTTTTTAGAAAAAAAACATGTAATCTAAAAATGACTCGAGCCAGGCCTAAACTGCTTCGACTCCAAAACTCCAATGCTTCGAGTTAAATACTCGAATTACTCGAGACAAACTCGAGTACAACGCTGCCTCCACCCAAACTCAATTTCACCAGAATACAAAGTGCACCGTGCATATGCACGGCGACTTTGATCGCCTCCGACCATCTCCGATGGCCTTCCCACAACGGCAAGCAACTTCACCCCTAACCACGATCATCAGATCTCTTACCAAAACTTGAAATTGAACTCGAGCTCTCCAAAACCCAACCTGGAACAGAAGATAGGAACCACCATCAAACCTGGAACAACCCCAATCTCCTTCCTTCGATCATCTGAACATCTGCGACACCGGCCACATCATCACCTACCTCCATGCTTTCATCCCCTCGAGTTTGGTTACGGTCGATCAAGTAGAGCAGACGTGCCAAACCAAAACATTCAACCTAGACAAACTAGGGTTACAAACATTCTCGATCTCCTGTTGTCGCCATAGTGCAATAATCAACTGCTTGGCATTTTTCCCAAACTCCTCTATCACTCCACTACCATCAGTGATGACCTCATCCTCTCCGATCACGAAGATCACCAGATACTACCCAATTTCCAATTTCTGTTCAACTCAGAAATGCATACCCAAAACTAAATTAAAAATTATGATTTCTCTTCCAAAAATCATGGTTTTCGATTATGTTTCAGATCATATGCCTGAAATAAGAAAATAGGATGTTGGGTTTTTACTCATCTTGAGCTTGAACTGTTGTTTTGAATTCCAAAGCACATTTTAATTTTAATTTTTTTAAATCAAATTTTAAACTTTACTTCTTGATCAAACAAACAAATTTTATTTAGATCTTAAGCCCTAACAACAATGGGTTCAGGTGAATATGAATTTTGATCATAAAACTTGAGCATGAAACTGTAAACAGAGATACACAAATACAACAGCCGTGCACTCATAAATACATCCAGATAATTCACTTATAAAATCACACAAACATATTTGGCTTCAGATATTTATCATGCAACCTTATTTCATATACTTAAAATTTTAAAAATGATGTAACTCACCTGATTTAAAACAGAGACAGAGCCTTGATTTTTGAAATCTTGAATTGTCTTTAAAACTGGAAATTGGAATGGCCTTAACTTTATTGATTTCTTTGAAAACTGGTTGTTATTGATTCTTGCCTTTGATTTTGCTTTTCTTTATAAAACTGCATGCACTCTTCCAGATTTGAAAAGAAATGCAGGCTTTGATTACTTGCTTCAAATTTAGTTTTGATCTGAGGATGACAGATTTGTTTCTGGAAATTTGAAAGTGGTATGCATGCTTGATTTAGAAAGTGGATTACAAGCTTTTGATTAACAGATTTTTGGATCTAAAACTTTGAAGTTGAATTTGATTTCTGGTTCTACTTTGAGGAATTAGTTTGAGGAAAATGCAGGCATTTTTTGAACTTGTTTTGATTTGCAAATGAGATTACAGATTTTGTTTTTGAGATGGCTTTGAGTTTTCAAATTTGTTTTCTTTATTTCACTTAGCTTTTGATTTTGAAAGAATAGATAGAGAAAAGAGAATGAAGGGGAAAAAATATGTTTATAAAGGCTGAATTCGATTTAACAAAAATAAAAGAAAAAGATGGAAATTAAATGACACTTGTCACATTGTTTAATCCATTACTTAACACATGTTGTTAGATTACTTAATATATTGACACATGTCTTTGTTTTATTTCCTTTTTATGTTAAATGTTTACACGAAAGCTTTTATATTAATTATTAGTTTATAAACAGTTATTTATATATATGGAAAATTTCAAAGAAAATAAAATCAATTATACTTATAAATAAAAGCTTATACAAATATCTTTAGTTCAAATATTTCAACATATCTATCCTTTTGAATTTCAAAATTAATTCAAATTCAAATTAAATTGTAAAATCCAATTTAAAAATCAAGTTATATATATACATATATAACTACTTATTAAATTTAAATATAACAATTCTATTTCTATAAAATCTATTTATGTTTATAAGAACTAAGTATTATAACTATTATTTGAAAATAACAAATTTATCAGTTTTAAATAAGTTATAAAAGAAATTGCCTTATTATTAATAAATTACTTAAATGAATTAAAACATCATATGTAAATTGTATTTTAAACTTCTATTTTCAAATCATATGTATCAAGTAATATTTAAAAAGAAATAAAACAAACCATATAGTTATTTATTTAAATAACTATGAAAAGCTTAATATTAATTTAAATCAAATTTCCAAATTACTAAAAATATTAGAATTAGAAAACTGCTTTATTTACTAAATTCCAAACCAAAGCTTATCTATTTACAATATATTTAATTATATATATGTACATATTATAAATGGAAAACAATTTATTAGCTTTTAAAAGATAAATTATCAATTTAATATTTATTTAAAAGAAGATTATTAAATCAATTCAAATTTATTAACAAAAATTATCAAATCAATTTAATTTTTATCACATATTATTAAATTGATACTGTCCAAAATTTCGTGTCATCACACTTTATCTACCCGAAGTGTATAACTACATACGTATATTTATAGGTATACATAATTTCATTAAAAGACCCAAATATCTTTTTATTTACTTTCCTTTCTCATTGTTGAACTTTTATTTCTTTCTTTTCAACTTTTATTGCCCTTCCTTATTTAGTACGCTTTCCATTACCTTTTTATTTATACCATTACTTGTCATTATTCATTCTACGACTTGCCTACTTTTTTATCATTTATTATTTGATTTTTTACTTATCTCCATTGCATACATATTAATTTTTCACTCAGATCGTTATTATTATCACATTTACAATTCTTTAATACATCCTTACCAAACAATAAATTTGTGTTACGTTTGGAATTACAAAAAAATATATTGTAGTTATTGAAATAGACAGTACAAAATACGCTAAATATCTCTATTTTATACATCTGCTTTCTTTAGGTATATTCTTTGCTATTTCAAACGGTACACTTTTATTTATGAATCTGAACTTGATAATATATAGAAATTTACATTGAAATGTCCCATATTCCAATGAATTAAAATATTACTTAAATTCTCATAATTTATTATGATAACTCTGATTTATATTGTACTAGAATAAGTCGTTTAAAGCTATAAATCTGGAACTACCACATAATTTATCAAAACCGAGGATTACTATTACCCAATATTTTCTAGATTCACATGCATGCGATTTAAATTTAAGTTTTCAGTCACATAATATGTGGGCAGGATTTATAAATTTATTAGACGTATACAATTAGGTCACAACTCCAAGTTTACATTAGACATACAGTAATAGATTCATAACGATATAAATCGATTATTATATGATAATATATTATTTTCCATTCACGTTTTAGCTTTCAAAATTTCCAGGTCTAATCCATGTTATTCAGTTTGATGCCCTTTCCTCCCTAATGAAATACATATACCACATGCATACATATATCTATTAGAAATCTAGATCAGAGAAGAGATTTAGATTCAATTGGATTTAGATTTGGATTTATGATTTTACCTTGACTTTGATGATTAGATTCAACCCTATTCTTCTTCTCAATATCATCTGCTATTCTCCACTTATATATATGTATATAAACTATAGCTATATTTAGAATTTAGAAAATTGTGGGGAAGAGAAAATTGCAGATCTTCGGCTTCGCTTAGAAAGAAGAAAAAGGAGGGGTCGGACCTGTATTTATAGGGGTGTGGATCGATACCAACAATTTGATTAAATTGTTTTAAATTCAGGTCGTTCGGCTACGTCAAAATTCATAATCGACACCCCTACTGGTCGACCATCGCCCCCTACCAGTGGTCGACCAGCCGAAGTTAGGGGTCGATCGATCGGCCTCAATTTAGTTAATTAATTATCTGAGTTTGTTCGTTAAGTTGATTCCTTAACAACCGATCGAGATTATTTCTTTCTACTTTCATTAACATTGGTTCAACTTAAACATTAAATAAGCATTAACTGAACGTCAATGTAAATTAATGTTGATTAGTTATATTATTTCCTTAATTACATGTACAATTATTTCCGACTTGAAATATTCGAACGTTAATAGATTTTCCATTTGTACACGGATCAGAAAACTTTGCATATTAAAATTGATCAAAAAATCGCCACAAACACAATGGTAAAAGTTTTATAGTCAAATCCTAACATTTGTAAAAAAAAATTTCAACATTACTAATTGTTAATTGATTTCTTTTTAATTAATTATCGTAAAATTTATGGGGTGTTACATTCTCCCTCTTAAAATAATTTCACCTCTGAGATTCCTCAAGGGCTGAATTATATAACATAACGCACAACCATTCTAAGTTAGTCAATAATTTTTATGCAACAAGTTTTATAGCCAATCATGTACAAAAGCATGATATATCATAATACATACGATGTGTACGCAGAATAATTCTAATCGATGCCTCTTATATGAGTGCATTATGTAAAATAATTTAGAAAATGTAATGCAAACAACCTATATATACTGACGGTTCTATATATATAAATTTTAAAAATAAAAAACTTTGTTTTCGCATCCTTATTTTATCACACTTCTTCAGATAGAAGTATAGTTTGGGGAATTTTACATCTAATCTCTAACATCCAAATCCTAGCACACCATTGCAAACATCCAAAATTTTGAAAAATTTAATTTCTAAACCTATTTTCTTTATGCTAAAAAAGGGTTTAGATGGAAAACTTCATATTTCCATCCTTCCCTTGTGCACCCTTCTTCCACTGTACTTGAAACTTTCTCTTTTGTCTAGATCTTTCTTCTTCCAAACTTTCTAAGTACAGTCCACGTAAATATATATTTTAAATAGAGATATTTTAAAATCAGTTTTTTCACCTAATGACAAGGCATCGAG
The DNA here is from genome assembly GCA_030765085.1 of Allium cepa. Classification (NCBI taxonomy): domain Eukaryota; kingdom Viridiplantae; phylum Streptophyta; class Magnoliopsida; order Asparagales; family Amaryllidaceae; genus Allium; species Allium cepa. The sequence goes on from CM060931.1 coordinate 489,896,619, forward strand.
AAAGCGATTCCATAGCTAAAACAGCTTTTACCCATGTTACTAACTATATTTTATTTTACTATCATTTTTTTTGTATGGTAAAATTCACAATTGTTATACCGTCACCTTATGCCTATGTTAAGTATGTGGCATTCTGAAAATCAGAAATCTTCCTCTTTTCCCTCTCAAATCTTCTTAATTCAAAATTTTGAAATACTTGGAATAATTTTAAGGTTTAAAAATTCCATCACCATTTTTTTTTCTAAACTTTGCATACAAATATTTTATCTCTAGAACCATGAATTTTGAATAAAGATTTTCAAGAATATATAATTTTCAAAACAAATTATGCCACGTTGAAATTTAGTTTTCCAAAAACTTTTTATTTTACCTAAAACAACAATCAACATACATGTTCATTTATAAATTTTAGCTTTTATGACATGAAGACACTGACCCGTGGCTTCCAATAATCTTTTCTTGTCCTTCGCTCAATAAAATTTGTCATTCAAAAATTTTCTACTTTTTGGGGCTTAAATCTTTTTTAAGAGCTAAGTAAATTTTCCTGATTTATTTTATAATTTCCAGTCTTCTTCTATTTTCTTTTCTTTAGCATTAATTAAGTGTCTTCCATGAAATTTCCTTGTTTTATTGTTTTTTAAATAATAATGTGACCAATATAAAACACAAATAAAAATAAATATTCCATTAATAGCGTACGCATTTTATACAAACAGAAACAACTAATGCTAACCATCCAAACCTAAAAGAAAAACAAATGCTAGAAGGAAATACAACTATTGCTACTAATCACTACTACCTACGGGCTAGGAGAAAGTCCTTTGCAAGAGCTAGAACAACGACCATACCTGAGTGGTCGGATCATGGCGGCTATGCACATTAGCTCACGACCATTGCATTGCGGCTCCTACTGTATCTCCTTATGTTCCTTTCGCATAGCCTGCTGTTGTTCCTGCATCGTTCCACCGTGCCTTGTCCTGTCCAAACTCTTCAGGTACCTCCTTTATCTTCATCCGCTTGAGCGAAGCTCTGTTCATAGGCACATGCATCTTCTTTTGTATCGTCTCCTCTCGGAGGCTAACTTCATACTATCAAAAGATGGGAGCGATAAGAATAGAGTATGGGAGGTAGTTCCTCCGAGTCCTTGCTCCCGAGCTTGTATAACTGTAATGACCCGCAAATCCGTACCCCTTGAGTCAACACTATTCTACATAAATCAACTCAAGTTGCACAGAAATACGAACCATTTGGGTTAAAGAAGAAGTGGTAGAAGAAGAAAATAGGAATCTACATCAGAATCCAACCATCGCAGCGGAATAAAATATAATAGATAATAAATGATCTTTACACAAAAACAAATATATATATATATATATCTGTTTTATACATACATCATCATCAGTGTACAACAACAATAACATACAACTGGATATACAGCTACTCAACACAGCGGAATATATATATAAAACAAGTACGAGAGTACATATCGTCATTCAGCTCGTCTCCTGAGCTCCACAGCATCATATCCTGTATCCTATAATACTCGGTCTGACCCGAGCATTACAGTTAAATAACACCCGAGTCAGTCTGGAATACCAGCGTGAGAAATCACACTCAATTGATTTTCAAAGCTTCAAAAATCCTTTGAAAACAAAAGCATCTTGTAAGACCACGCCACAAATAAACATGTCGGGTTTTTACCTTACGATAGCTGAAACAATTTTTATAGATATCCTCTGATATTATAATAGGGTCTATATACAAATACTTATAAAATAGCCGAAATTGTTACATTCATTAAATTCCAGCGACTAGCATAGAGTGTGTAATACAAACAAAACTCGTACAAGACTCGTAGGGAGAATGAATTTCCAACTAATGACTAGGCACTGGGGTACCACCTGTCACAGTACGTGGCCTAGATCATAGTACCGAGGAGTACGCCCGCTCCCCTGCAACACAAGACCGGGGCTACCCCTTACTGGATAATCCCGAGTGAGATCACTTCGCGGTTGGGATCAGCAACCGCCCACTAAGCCGAAATAAAAAGGGACATCTAGACAGGGATGACCTCACCCTGCTTGGGTACTACCCACCTAGCCTTGCAGCACAACCCCTGATTTTCAGTAATTCCCGGTTGATTAGGCTTGAGGCTAAGCGTTACCTTTTTAGAACATATCCCTTAGAATGCCCATCACTCACCTGATGATGTTCCGTAAGCATTCATCCATACAAGTCCGTCCCGAGTTTGAACGGAACCGAAGGCACTATTCCTACTACATCCATTTCGGAAATATCCTCAGGATTAGTAGCGACTAGCCCTTGCACTTCACTGCTCCATCTTCGAATCCAAACTCGTTTTCACGAAACGTACAAACCGGATCGAAGTGGTTTTCGAGAAATAAATCTCGATCTCGGTCTCTTCGAAACGATCAGCGCATTTGTCCAATATTGATAGTCGGTGATTTAACTATCAATTAATATTCACAAACAGCCATCCAACAATAAATAATTTTCTCAAATTATTTATTTATTTCGAAATATCTTCACAAGATATATTTTCACTTTTCAAACCCCTTTGAAAACAGTTTTCAAACTATCTTCCTTTTTCAGAATGAATTCCAAGTGTTTTCTATTTCCACTGGAATCACCAAGCACAAAACTTTAGATTTTTAAAATAATTTAAAAACATTTTATTGTAAAATATATTTAACATTTAATTTATAAAAATTACTTTAATACTTAATTTAAAATAATACTCTAGAAATAACTAAAATAAGGTTACCTTATAACTATACATTAGATTTTCTTCTTTAAAATACCAAATCATTCTTTAAATAATTATTACGATAATAGATTAAAATAAAATACTTACTTTGGAATTTACTTTAAAACATTCAAGTTAAGACTACTTCAATAATTGGCTAAAAATATATACTATATGAATATTTGAAAATAAGGTTACTTTATAAAATATAAAACTAGGTTTTCACTTTTTTTTTAAAAACAGAATTACTAAGTCACCTTTTAAATAACTACTACGATGATAGATTTGAAAAATATTTACTTTATAATTTAAAAGATTAGAAATAATAAATTTTCTAAAACATGCTTTTTAAAACAATATTAAAGCTTTTAACTTGTATTTAAAAATTTACTTTGAACGTACTTGGCTATCTAGAGAAATATACTTCTCTTCACATTCTTCTTTAAATTTTCAATTTCAAACACTTGAATCAATTTCCAAATTGATTTCCAATTTACTCCCTTTTAATTCAAAATCTATAAATTTCAGATTTTATTTCTTAATTATGATTTAAAATACTTTAACTAAAAATTCCAATTTTTAGATTTCTCATTTACTTCTTTATCCTTTTAAATAAATTTAAACTTTGAATTTTAAAATAATTCTTTATTTCTTTAATTGATATAACTTAAGTTTACAATTCATTAATTTCGTTTTATTCAAAATTCTTTTTCTTTTCATACTCGAAGTTATCTGTTATTATTTTCATATTACTTCTATTTCTTTTCAATTCAGTCTTAATTTATTCAAATTTTCTATAATTATTTCACTTACAAATTTACTTCCTTTTAATTTCTTTCCAACAATCCAATTTATATATTTTTGGTAATTCATTATACCCAATTATATCAATCAAGCCATATATTCAATATTTCCACATAATTCATTATAGAATATCAAATAATCACAACAGAGAATATTAAATAATTTAAATAAAAGTTGAGGGGTCCAGTTGGATCCCTCCAACTTGTTTTCCCTGCATCCACAAACGTTAGCACAACATAAATACCAATCCCAAAATATAGCATACTATATCACAGCAATCAATTCAACCATTTAAACAATTATTTAAATTTAATCATTTAAATTTAAATTTAACTAGGTGAGATTAACTCACCTTTGCTTCCTGTTTCGCAACCCACTTCATCCTCGATTTGTTTTCTTTCATATATGGACCTTGAATAAATATTAGATGATTTTATTAATATACAAAATAAAAATCAAACCGTTAAGTATCATTTAATAAATTCAATTGGCTAGTGATTTAAATTTGGACAAATTTTTCTTTGAATAATTTCTTAGTAACTAAAATAATTAAATAGGTTAATTAACCAGATTAACCAAATTATTTCCCAACAATTTAAAATTAAGCTTTAAATAAAAATAGGTATATATGCGTATTCATTCTATTTTATTATTCTTATCATTTTTGAAACATCCTATATACTTTAATGATCTGCTTTTAAATTTGAAATTTAAACTCAGTTAAAATTTATAAACTCAGGAAGAGACCCATACCTGTTCCCATCATCCTCTACCTGGAACCCTAGCCTGCTGCTGTTCCAAACGCGGCCTCTCAGATCGACATCGGCCACCATCATTCGCGCACACGCCCGGGCCAGTGCTACACCTTACAGTCGAACCACGAACGAACATGACTCGCTTCGGCCACGAGATAGCCCCCTTCCAGCGACCAAACCCTAGGCCGTCGCCGCCGCACGCAATTTGACTTGATTCCCAAACAGCTGCCGCGTCACCCACTGCTCACCCAAGTTCGACCATCAGCCACCTCCACCTACCAATCTATTTCGTCGCGACACCTCAAAATGTGATTTCGATTGTGATGCCGACACGAGACCATCACGCATCTCAATCCCTAAACCCTAGGTCGCAGCGCACGAAATCGCCCAACACTCGCGCCTCCTTTAAAGCCAAAGCTCGAACTCGACTTCATTGAGAATGTGATTAATTTAGTCTATGAATTCGAACGAGAAGATTTTGAAGAGGACGCCATTCCCTTCTCTTTTTTAAGTTTTGAGTATTTTTTTTTTCCATGAGTTTAACTTAAGGCAGGGAAAGACGGAGATATGATTGAAAGAGAAGGCACGTTGCGTGATGGAGACGCCTTGCGTGCACAAGCATTTTAACGTGTTGGATAAGCTTTTGTGTACAATGATTTGAAGTGCTGAAGAAAATTCTGATGTGAATTGCTTAACCAGTCGACTATACATAAATTATTTAAATTTTTAAACGTTCTGAAATCGTCACTCAAAATTTGGAACTCCTATCGAGGCGTGTCGCTAGGCGTTTATAATGTTATACACCTATTCCGAACGTAGTGGAAAAGGTTTCGAGTCCTAATTCGATCGTATGGAGAAGATAGCTTTTGGACCAGTTATTTTACTAAATTTTCGATAAAATTTTCAACGCGTTTACTTATCGTACGCTCACACAACAACTCCGATCAATACGAAATTTGAAATCCGATAATAATTCAATATTATGGATCCAATGGAACTGGTTTTGTTAAATTCCGAGACTGTGCCTCGGAATGCTATTTTTAAATATCGATTTAAACGATTTTTTTTTAAAACTGAACAAATCAGTGTTAAATTCAATTTCAAACCCTTTATTATCCTCAGCACTATCAATATAAGTTTTTACAGCCCTTCAATTTATTTTTAAGAGGCTTAAAATTCCAGATTCAACGTTTTACTCAACTTCAAATTATTTAATTCAGTAATTTAATTATCAAATAAACTGTGATATTCTTGATTCAAGTTAAAATTGCTCTAATTAATATTTAAAATCAATTAAATATTCTGATTTTAAATGCTTGAAAATCCCGGGTCGCCACAATAACAGACCATGATCGCCTTGGATCAATTAACCGGATACCATATATGATGGCATGGCTGGCCTTCCATCCGAGGTGGTAGATCGAGTCGAGTAGCTCCAGGCCCTGGGACAATGTTGTGCTAGACAATGCAGGTGACTAGGCAGGCTTGGTCATGCAAGTTCCCTATCTGCCTGATGCCTATCCCCCGATAAAATACTATTAAAGAATAGCGGGATTAGTGGTCTCGATATCCTCCAAGTCTTCTCCTACTGCGAAGAAATGCAGGATCCCACCGAATTGCTCATTTATCATCTGAATCTCTACTCCTTCGATTTCAGATGTGAAGCTGGTCTCGTTCTCAACAAACACGAATACTAAATTTGCATTAAATAGATGCATGCACCTCGGATAACATTCCTGGTCGCATGAGTCTTAGCTAAGGATCGGTAGTTGTCATATGGCCGCAAATAGATTCCCTAAATCATAGCGGCAAAGTCTTCGATCTTCACCAGTTGTCCCTGCAGCAACGTGAAGCTTGTTAATTCTTCATAGCTTTTCATAATTGCTTCATGATTTTAGAGCCATGGGATCTCCTGTTGGTTTAGACTTGGGTGTCGGGAGGGTAGTTGTTGCACCAGGAGGGGCATGATTTGGGTTTGAATCTAGATCTAGGGCTTAGAAATTAGTTGATTTTTTGGGGATGATGGAGCCGCTACGTCGCTGTTTAGGTGTCGTCAGGGATGGACGTCGTCGATGCGAGGGCGCCAGGGTGGTTGGTGGCTGTTAAACAGGAGGGGGAAATCACTGTCACTTTGACTGAGGATGAGGGTTTGCTGAAAAATGAAGGCGGGTCGAATGGACGCGAAATATAATGCTCCAAAACAACGACCGGTTGACCATTAGCATAGGGTGGTCAATAGCTAACGGTTAATCAGTCTTTCCCATTAGTCGACTTCTCGTTCCTATTTTGGGCCAAGCTGAACTTGGATCCTTTTTTGGGCCAAAATGAATATTAAGTATAAATTATTCGCTAATGTTGCTTCGTTCTGTCTCTGTCTTCCCATCTTCGCTCTAGCCGCTCTGAGGAATTATTATCTACCAAATTTCATCATTTCATCGTGGTTCAACCATCTACCGCTTATTATTATTAATTTTTCTTTAGGTTTTAATCTTCTTTCCTATTATATTTGCCTTATTTTTTAACTTGCACCGCTTCTTATTGCTGACCCCTAAAAAGAATTTCACGGCTTAAAAGTTTTCCCTTTTGAAAAAATCAATGAGTTGTACCTCTACTAATTATTTTCAAAACAAATAACCTTTTATAAAAACCCGTTTACAGAAATTTTTTATTTAACTAATTTTAATTTCTAAAAGAACTGTTTATTAAAATAAAATTTATATATTTTATTTTAAAAAAAAATTAATAACTACTTACTCCTCAAAATAGGGTTTTTCTACCTTTAAATAATTCCTTTGAAAAATCGTTTCGAATATACTATTTATATATTTTTCTTAAATCTTTTTATATTAAATTATTTTATGTGGGGTCAAACTCATAGTGGAAATTACTTGTCCCTTCTTCTGGACTTTTCTTCTTTTCCATTTACTTATTGAATTATCCTTCTTCCAGAATATTAAAATCTAGCTATCACCTTGGAGTGGTTATTAGACATCTACTTTCAGGAATTTATTTAATTTTTGCTTTCAGATATCTACACCGTATAGACTCTTACATTCCCATTATCTGGACCTAATTTACATCATTAATCAACAACCATGTGGGGATCTACTACTATATAACAGTCTGTGCTCTACATGATAGTCAAGTACTATCCAGCTTCCAAGACCCTTCTATATGTCGCATTCAAGCTCTTCTTAAGTCAACGCGTTCCAATACAACTTATCTTCCATAGGGTGAACAGGGTAGACGTACATCTTCAACTTCCAATATTTTTCCAACTCATAATCGACTTATTCATCTTTTCAAAATACGGTTGCGACTAAACTATGGAAGAAATTTATAGGATTTCCGCATATATGTGTGTTTATGTATATAATTATATATATAGTTATAGAAAATACACAAATATGTTCACTCAACGTTTCCTAATTCTTAAGATCGACCAACCTCGCTATGATACAAACAGTGACAACCTGCACCCCGGTGGATCCGAATTAACGATAAATCAAAAATCCAAGTCCACCAAAGTATGGATCGTTGTTTGCTATCCTACAAATAAATAAATGCATATCAAAGCACTATCGGTATAAATTCAAGGTGGAATACTAAAATATAATAAAACATATAGTTAGTGACCAAGATTGATACTTCTGAATCTAGTGTCTTAGTCAGCGTTGAGCATGCATAAGGGAACTTATCCTTCCATTGTCCCACTTGTACCAGTACCTGTTCCATTGTCATTTATTTTACTTTGTGGTCTCGACTCCATGTACTTATATGATACACCCCATCTACCAAAAGTAGAGTACAATACATATGTGTGTGTACATATATAAGTATATATAAAGGAAGTTTCACCAAAAGGACAAACTTTGCAGTCCAATTAGTTTCTAGGACATATATTCAAAGAAATTACTTTCAAGGCCAAAGTCAGCAGAATAATTACTTTTAAGGACAAAGTCAGCAGTCCAATTACTTTCAAGGACATAATTTCATAGGTTTTTAGGCCCTAAAAACTAATTATTTTGTGTTTTGTCCTTGAAAGTAATTATTTCAATTGTGTGTCCTAGAAACTAATTTCACTTGCTAAAGAGACCCTTGTGGCTAATTTCCACTATATATAATTACCACAATCCCCTTTGGACCAAGATACCTTCATCACTAGTATTTGTAACTCAGCACCTCGTCAGGATCCATCACCACGCAGTATCATGTCTTCGTCGTCGTGTATACCATGGAACTCCCATAGTGCCTAATAACATCATCACAATTGTTAGCCGTATTCTATTCATTTTGAAAGACATCCACAAAGGATTATCTAGTCTTGCTTCTAACAAACAAACTAGCAAACAACTGTGACAGTACATGACCAAAACGTGATCTGCACTACTAGGAGGTGTATCTGTTTAGGCACAATCCTTGTCTCTCCACTTACCACTCAAGACCGATGACATTCTTTACCTATGTACAACTCCTATTCTCGAATATGGTACCAAACACTCACTGACATAGTGTCTATCTTTGCTCACCGTCCCATTTACATTGCCTAATGCAATCGAAGTTATACCCACATGTTACTTTATACCTCCTAAAAGATTGAAGCAGACTATACTTGTCCTTTGACACAACAACCAAGGCGAACCTTCCTACTTGGGTATCCCTCACCTATACAGCAATGTATATAACTTCATGGGTCCTATAGTTAGATATGTCATAGATCAATATAATGTATAAACAACCACAGGTGGCCCCTTGCGGTGGACAAGCTTTTGTTGTGCAACACTACTGGCCTCACATTCCAACCCATTTTAATGAATATGTCATTCTTATCTAAGTTATTAGCTAATTTTAATAATTCACACCTGTCATAAATGCATAGTTAAAGATATATATGTATGTATGTATGTATGTATGCGTCTTCATACTTGTATAATTATTATGCCTGTTAATTTATGTTCTATTTCAGCCAAAGAGTTGCAATGTTTGAGGAAGAAGAGATGCTTTGAAAAAGATACGGATGCAACAATTAGAATGAAGCAAATGCGTGTTCATAGTTTTAGTTCGTTACCCAGCACGGACGTCTGCCCGTAAAATTCAGACGTCTGTTTAATTTTTTTTTTAAACATAGAACAGAGTCAGACGTTTGACAAATATGGATAGATGTTTGATGCCTGTTAATTTATACAGTTAACTTGTTTGGAACAATGAAAAGATTATAAAAACTTTGATGTGCAATGTTGTGTAAAAACTACTAAAGAAGATTTTACAAACCATCTATCTACGACTATAACACACTATAATAGCTTTTCTAATGCCAATGATTCTTCTCCTCTACTGGTCGTCTTTAAGTCGTGATATTGTGAATTCTGAAAGTATTTACCTACAAATAGATGGAATATACTGTATGTTTATAATTGTACGGTTGCTATCATCGAAACTATAAAATAGTGGTTCTAACATACATTACAGATGATTTTATTTCGAGAAATCCAAGCCTTATAAAATTATTACAAAAAGAATTACTAGTTCAACTTTGAAGAAAAACTAATGCGTAACTCGTGCCTTGCACACAGTAATGGTAGGAAACGCAGTATTTAGACTTTAAATGTTAAAGTTGGAACTTTATTATACAACGTACGATAAAGTTAGCGGAGTTAATAAACTATAAATTAAAAATCTTATTATAAATTATGTATGGTTTGTGTTATATAGATTATATTTTTTCTAGAATAAAAAAATAATTTTATTATTCATGTAAGCATGAATTGGTATTCATGTTGAAATTGATATATTTTACCGATTTTAGATGAATTAATAAGTATTATTTAACTGGCTTTTTCAAATATATTAAATTTGAAATTATGTAATTAGTTAAAATATACCTATCTAATAGTATGAAAAAATGGAAAATGATTTTGTAAAATTTTTATAGAGAACTTAATGTAGAGTTATTTGAAGTTAAAAATAGAATTTTGCACTACGATGTATGATAAATTTTTGAGATAAATAATTATAACTGATTTACAAATTAACTTTGTTATTAGTATTTATGAACATAATTTATAATATGCATGTGATCTATATCTTTATAGTAGAATGCATTTTTTTTTACATTTTTATTGTTGTTTGTAACCGATATATATTTTTAGGATCTATTGAAGAACAAACTATTTACTAAGATTATTTAAATAGTTTAAACTTGAGATTTTGTAAGCAAATTAAATACATGGATTTAAACAAAAAAGATTAAGAACAATCTAGGGGGTTGTAAATAATTATAGAAATGTTAAAATGCAGGTACTCAAAGTTAAAAATAGAATTTTACAATACAATGTGTGATAAATTTATCGAGATAAATGAATAATAAGTTAAATTCATTTATGTTGTTTGTGTATGTTATATGTGATATCTGATTTATATGTCTTTATATTCGAATGAAAAATCAATTTCGTCACTTTTGTTGATATGAAGATGATATACAAATTGAAACCGTCATACTTTAGGATTTATTACATGAGTTAAAAAATATTTATTAATTAAATTTATTTGAATAGTATAAATTCAAGATTACATAATTAATTAAAATATGTTGACTTAAATGTACAAAATTATGTGATGTACATGCAGGTTTTGGAAACAACTGTAGAAATTTGAAAATGTAGGTATTTGAAGTTAAAATAAGAATTTTACCATTATTGAAATTTTCATATTTTTATAATTTATTAGAAAAATCATAAATCATAAACTAATTTTGATATAGATAAATCATAGACTAAATTCGTTATTATTGGTTGTGTATATAATTATGTTTTGTGACCGATGTATTTTATATATCCAAATGAATTTGTTACTGCTCTTTTTAACGTGAATATGGCACAATTATTGAAATTTTCATATTTTTATGATTTATCAGACAAATCTACGAATAATAGTTCACTAAATTTAATTAAGTAGTTTTAAGATTACGTGATTAATTATAATATATGAAGTTAAATGTAAAATATTATAAGGGAACTGAGGGGTTCCCCAAAAGCTTATTGAAATTTTAAAATGAAGGTATTCGCATTAGAAAAATATAATTTTGCAATGTACTATATGATAAATTTATCGATAGTTTTTTAAATAGTTTTTTGATATTTTTTTCCTATTTTCTATTCAAAAACCAAATCAGAACTTAATCGCTTGTTTACAATATTTTAAAAAGATTTCTCTTCAAAGGTGCAAATTGTTGAACTACTTTGCAAAAGTTTAAATATTTACAATATTTACTGCAATTATTTACAGTCCGGCTGAAACTAAAAATAACATTGTTATCTTAAATATGTTTTTGAGAAGGAACAACCGTGACGGTGTATTTTGAAATTTAAAGTGAGTATTCTGCAAAAGTTCCTTACTATTTATGTTAAATTGTATATCATGTGACCCATGTATCTTGCTTTAATAAAAATGTAATTTAATCATTTTTGTAACATGAGTGTACATATTGAAATTTTCATATATCCACGGGTAGGCGAACCAATGAATATCACTTAATTTATATTTATTTAATTAGTTTAAATATAATGTTGAATAACTAATTTAAATATATGAACTGAACCTAAAATATTAGGAGAAAGAGAGGTGAGTTTTGTAAATAAATAATTGTGATAATTTTAAATATAAGTATTTATAATTAAATGTAGAACTTTACAATGATTTATAATTAAATGTAGAATTTTAGAACGCAGTGTATGATGAATTGATTGGTACAAACGGATAACAAATTAATCTTACTATTTTTATATCTTAATTAATAGTTGTAACAGCTTTGGTGTCACACTTTTTTGGTATCAACGTGAACTATCAAAAACGCCCCTCTATATATTATTAAATGTTAATTACTCAAAAATAAGATCTAATATTAAAATTCTTTTTACAAATTCAAATGCTTCTAAAAGTAGAATTTAAAAATTGATCATGATATACAAATTCAAACGTGTCTAAAAGTAGATGTAACAATTAAACAAGCTTTACAAATTCAAAATGCTATTAAAAATATGATCTAAAATTAAACTTCCTTTACAAATTCAAAATACTTTTTTACAAAAAATACAAATTTCAATATAAGTTAAAAATAAAAAATTATTTTTTTGATCGATCTAAACATATATAATTTATAAAAAACACAATTCACACACGAAGTGCGTGCCGTAAAACTCGTAATTTGTTTCTCAAAATCTATACGTATTAATATTGTTTCTCAAAATCTATACGTATTAAAACCCGTGCCGTAAAACTCGTGATTTGTTTACAATATATAATATTGCTTTTAGAAATCAGAGTATGCAAAGGGTAAAGAGATAAGATTCGAAAAATTCAAGCGATTTGTTTCTCAAATTCCATACGTATTTATGGGCGTTGAATAGTTTTCTTAAAAAGTAACATTCTTTAGTATGTTCTATTTCAGTCTAAGAGTTGCAATGTTTGAGGAAGAAGAGATGCGTTGAAAAGATACAGATGCAACAATTAGAATGAAGCAAGTGCGTGTTCATAGTTTTAGCCCGTTACCCAACACGAACGTCTGCTCATAGAATTCAGACGTCTATTTAAATATATATTTTTTAAACAGAGAACAGAGTCAGACGTCTGACATATACGGACAGATGTCCGATGCTTGTTAATTTCTATAGTTAACTTGTTTGAAACGACGAAAAGCTTATAAAATTTTTGATGTGCAATGTTGTGTAAATAATACTAAAGAGGATTTTACAAACCATCTATCTACGACTATAACACACTATAATAGCTTTTCTAGTGCCAATAATTCTTCTCCTCTATTGGTTGTCTTTAAGTCGCGATATTGTGAATTCTGAAAGTATTTACCTACAAATATATGAAATATAATGTACGCGTATAATTGTATAGTTATTATCATCGAAACTGTAAAACAGAGGCTCTAACATATATTGCAGATGATTTTATTTCGAGAAATCCGGGACTTATAAAATTATTGCAAAAAGAATTACTAGTTCAACTTTGAAGAAAAACTAATGCATAACTCGTGCCTTGCACACGGTAATGGTATGAAACGTAGTATTTAAATTTTAAATGTTAAAGTTGGAACTTTATTATACAACGTACAATAAATTTAGCGGAATTAATAAACTATAAATTAAAAATGTTATTATAATTTATGTATGGTTTGTGTTTTGTAGATTGTATTTTTTCTGGAGTAAAAAAATAATTTTATTATTGATGTAAGCATGAATTGCTATTCATGTTGAAATTGATATATTTTACTGATTTTAGATGAACTGATAAACATTATTTAACAGGCTTTTTCAAACATACTAAATTTGAAATTATGTAATAAGTTAAAATATATCTATCTAGGGGTAAATAGTATGAAAAAATTGAAAAGGATTCTGTAAATTTTTTATAGAGAACTTAATGTAGAGTTATTTGAAGTTAAAAATAAAATTTTGCATTACAATGTATAATAAAATTTTGAGATAAATAATTATAATTGATTTACAAATTAACTTTATTATTATTATTTATGAACATAATTTATAATATGCATGTGATCTATATCTTTATAGTTGAATGCATTTTTTTTTACATTTTTATTGTTGTTTGTAATCGATATATATTATAGGATCTATTGAAGAATAAACTATTTACTAAGATTATCTAAATAGTTTAAACTTGAGATTTTGTAAGCAAATTAAATACATGGATTTAAATAAAAAAGATTAAGAACAATCTAGGGGGTTGTAAATAATGATAGAAATATTAAAATGTAGATGCTCAAAGTTACAAATAGAATTTTACAGTTGATAAATTTATTGAGATCAATGAATATTAAATTAAATTCAATGGATAGACAAAATACAAGCCCTCCAATTAATACATCATTCAATGGATAGAATAAACGCTCTCCACCGTTCTCGTTCTTTGAATCTGACTCTTCTACTGTATCATCAAAGTACAATTCTGACCTAATTCAAAAGAACACACCCTAATTTCGTCATCAAAACTATGTTCTGCCGAAAGGAGACCGGAGGCAAAGCGAAGAATGGGATGGAAACAGAAACGAACCGAATGGACCCAGTATTATGTCAGTCAGAAATCGGCGAAGGCCGTTTTTCAGTTCCCGTTGATTTGAGTGCGATCAGGATCGTTTATTTGGTTTAATTCGGCAGTGGAAAATTTGTGCCTTTTTTGTGAAGCTACTTCCTTCTATTGTGAGAAAAACCATTCTACAAAATCACTCTAACTGCTGCCATTTCTTGCAGTTTCGTCTTATAATTGCGCTTTAATCTGTTTTTTTTCTACAGGTTCGACAATCGTTGACTGGAAAGTTTGATTTTGAGGCGTTGTAGTATCAAAAGCTTGCGGACTGCTCCATGTCAGTATGTTAATTTTGTATCTTTTTCTAATATTATGGATATATCAAATACCTACAGTTACCTTATACGATTACGTATGTATTTTCTTATTAAATATGTAAATTGGAATGTCAATTCTTGTGATTAAGCAAAAATTCATATATGCTTCATGGCTTGATGTACAAGTGTCGCGTTGTGCCTCACTGATGTTTTCATTTATTTTCAGACCAATAAATTTAGTTACTTCCATAAACCATGTTAGGAAAGTAGAAAACAAACCCTTCTCAAATCTTTGCCTTGAGGCAGTGAACATAAACTTTTTAACGGAGAAGAATGAAATCCTTCGAAATGAACATAACCACTATAACATTTATTTTGTACTTAACATGCTATAATGTCTAAAGTTAAAACTGTTATATGAAAATGAAACTATTTATTTTTTATAACACTTAACAAAGATTGTGACTATTTCAATCTTGATGGCAATGATTTAATGATTACAACAACTGATGTACTTATCTAGTTAGGTATCTTGATATTTTTATTTACCACATTTTATTGATAATTTGATATTTTTCCCAATTTCCTATCACAAATTGCGTTAACCTTCCCGTGTTTAAAGTTTAATTATGTGCAATTTTTTGGTTATGCAGAACATGTGGTTCTTGAACTTTCAAAACTATAAATTAGCCATGGTAAGCTTTGCATCTTCTATCAAGAATGGGTATGTTTAAACAAATACAGCCACACAAAATTTGAATGAATATTATAAATAGCATTAGAATTTGGAGACTGTATTGCAGATTGTAATTTGATTTGGTTGGTTGGTGGTTTAGAGATGGAATTATTACCGCCATGAATTATTATTTTAAAAAAATAAAATAACATAATGTCATCAAGGTGAAATAATAATATATGTTAAACCTTGCTTACCGTTTTCTACGAGTTTCTCTCTCTCAAAAAGTGAGTTTTTTTATGCTTAATGATTCGAAATCTGATAGATTTTTAATACAATTGGGATATTGTAACGATGAATTGCATATTTAAAAAAATATGTAAACACATGTAGCTACGTGAAGGGATATGAACATTATTCTCGATGTTAGTATGTTGATATGGTAATGTAAAGATGATGTTTCATCACAAAATTTTTCTACTTTATACATTACGAAATGCTTTATATCTAGTTGCTCGCTATAATATAACAACCATGTCGAATTGGGTTAGACTTCTTTTAATTGAATGTCGATACAATATTTAATTATCCTTTTTTATCCGTATGAAGTATTAGTGCAGTTGGTCTTCCGTTATATATCACAATGCTATAATGACCAAAACTAGCGTGTATCCCGTGCGTTGCACACAGTAATGTTATAAAAGAAATTGTCAAATGTGCATAGTTAAATAACTGATGTGCAATGTAAAATGCTAATGTTAAACGTATATTTGTGTAAGTCATGTGTCTCAATTATTATACATATGTTATTCTATTATAAGATATCAATTCCAAAGAAAAATAACAACATAAAATTAAATGTAGCTTAGTTAAATGGAATTAAAAAGAACCTTCCAAACAATTTATTAATTATACTTCAATATAAAGCAGGAAGAACTAAAGAGAGCCTTGATTATTATGTACATGTTTTTTATTACTAAATGTCGTTTAAGAAAGGAAATAATAATATAGGCTTGAACATAAACTAGTTGAATTTAATTAAACAATGGTAGAAATTATATTTGAAACCAAATGGTAGGTCATAATGAAGGATAATCGTAGAAATCATAAACTATAAACAATAGTGATTTTAATATAGAATATGAAATTAAAAAAATAAAAGACTTTAATTCATAAGATTCATATGCGAGTTATAATTACCTTGCTATTATTTGATATAATATATTTAATATATCTTTCTATCAAAAATTTAGGCCGCATAAGAATAAATTATTGAATAATTATATATATTATTATTTTTGATTATAAATATATGTCTAAATTTAAAATAATTCTAAAAAAATGAATTAGAAATTTAAATAAATTATACGTTAATTATAATATGGATACTAAATGAATATACAAATAAATTAACTGCAAATTTATATTGATACTCGTATCTTTATGTGTCAACATGATATTTTTGCTGTTGTAAAATAGTTTAAAACAATATTTTTCAAATCAAATCAATTACATTTTAAATATCATACTTAAATAATTTATGTTTAAATAGTTATAGATAGTTACATATGCCATTATTTTTTTCTATTATAAGATATCATTTTTGAAGAAAAATAACAATATAAACTTAAATGTAGCTTAGTTAAATGGAATTAAAGAAAAACTTCCAAACAATTTATTAATTATACTTCAATATAAAGTAGGAAGAACTAAAGAGAGCCTTGATTATTATGTACATGTTTTTATTACTAAATGTCGTTTAAGAAAGGAAATAATAATATAGGCTTAAACATAAACTAGTTGAAATTAATTAAACAATGGTAGAAATTATATTTGAAACCAAATGGTAGGTCATAATGAAGGATAATCGTAGAAATCATAAACTATAAACAATAGTGATTTTTATATAGAATATGAAATTAAAAGAATAAAAGACTTTAATTCATAAGATTCATATGCGAGTTATAATTACCTTACTATTATTTGATATAATATATTTAATAAATATTTCTATCAAAAATTTGGGCCGCATAAGAATAAATTATTGAATAATTATATATATATATATATATATATATATATTATTTTTGATTATAAATATATGTCTAAATTTAAAATAATTCTAAAAAAATGAATTAGAAATGTAAATAAATTATACGTTAATTATAATATGGATACTAAATGAATATACAAATAAATTAACTGCAAATTTATATTGATACTCGTATCTTTATGTGTCAACATGATATTTTTGCTGTAGTAAAATAGTTTAAAACAACACTTTTCTAATTAAATCAATTACATTTTAAATATCATACTTGAATAATTTATGTTTAAATAGTTATAGATAGTTACATATGCCGTTATTTTTTATTCTATTATAAGATATCAATTCTAAAGAAAAATAACAACGTAAACTTAAATGTAGCTTAGTTAAATGGAATTAAAGAGAACCTTCCAAACAATTTATTAATTATACTTCAATATAAAGTAGGAAGAACTAAAGAGAGCCTTGATTATTATGTACATGTTTTTGTTATCCCGCTTTTTGGCAAAGCCGTGATACCAAGAGATTGATCGAAAACAAACGGCAGTTCGTCTCAGAGATTGGTTATACTTCGCTTCGCTATGGATATCGATGAATTTTGTCCGAGTCCAGATCGGACCACAATTGACAAGACATGACAATCAAAGCCATGAAAGCCAGTGTTTCAAATTTCAGGTTAATCGTAGGTCGTATGAACGAGATATGATCGATGCAAGTTAGCCAAAGAGTGTCGTTCGAACCCATCAAAAAGTGGAGGAGATGCTCATTTCGAACCCATATGTTTCGTATCCATCTTGTTCGAATCCATCGGTTTGCATACGCTTCGAGTGGATTCGAAGCAATGGTTTCGAACGCAACAGCCCTCACGAAAAACAACAACTTGAATCGATCATATCTCCTAAACCACGAGGCCAAATGCAATGAAATTTTCACAGTTGCTTCCATACAAGGTAAAGATTGTTCATGCCAAGTTTCAGCCCGATTGGATTATGTTTTGATGGATTCGAAATCACTTCGAATCGATCTCAAATCGAGTCGAAACTTGGTGGGGTCGGTCGCTTGGGCCCACTCACGTGCCAGAAAAAGTCTCCCAAAATTTGAGCGAGATCTGGGCCTCCAATGCCTATAAATAGCACCCTGAAGCCTTCTGAAAAAGGGATCTCTCGGATCTTCCGCCATTGAACGTCTAACCCTGCCGGATTCAATTCTAGTCTTCATTATCGCTGTTGTATTCAGATTTGAAAGCTATCACCAATTGTAATTCGCTGTAATCGATTGAAATCATCAAGTGAATCAATAAAGACATAAGCTTCAGAGTGGACGTAGGCAAGATCGCCGAACCACTATAAATCATGCGTTTGCGATTGTTATTTGTGAATGATTGTGATTGTTATTGCTTAGATCTGAATTCTATATTGATTGTTGCTGATTTGTGTTCATAAACGGGTGTTTTCACGATATTGGGTGTTTGTGACCAATTTTGGCGCAAACAGTTTTTATTACTAAATGTCGTTTAAGAAAGGAAATAATAATATAGGCTTGAACATAAACTAGTTGAAATTAATTAAACAATGGTAGAAATTATATTTGAGACCAAATGGTAGGTCATAATGAAGGATAATCGTAGAAATCATAAACTATAAACAATAATGATTTTTATATAGAATATGAAATTAAAATAATAAAAGATTTTAATTCATAAGATTCATATGCGAGTTATAATTACCTTACTATTATTTGATATAATATATTTAATAAATCTTTCTATCAAAAATTTAGGCTGCATAAGAATAAATTACCGAATAATTATATATATTATTATTATTGATTTTAAATATATGTCTAAATTTAAAATAATTCTAAAAAAATGAATTAGAAATTTGAATAAATTATACGTTAATTATAACATGGATACTAAATGAATATACAAATAAACTAACTGCAAATTTATATTGTTACTCGTATCTTTATGTGTCAACATGATATTTTTGCCGTTGTAAAATAGTTTAAAACAATATTTTTCAAATTAAATCAATTACATTTTAAATATCATACTTAAATAATTTATGTTTAAATAGTTATAAATAGTTACATATGTCGTTATTTTTTATTCAAAATATTCAAAATGAACTATATTGTTTGAAGTTAGTTCGAAAATAACATTACTTTTTATAGTTTCAGTAAATTATTTAGATGAGGGTATCAAATTGTAAAACAGATATATATGGTTAATAAAATCTAACCAAGGATGATACTATTTTATTTTTGAATTAGTGAAATCGTAAGAAGCTTAATGACAAATCAACAATGGGAATAAAGAAAACTTAATAAAAGAGAAAAATAAATTTTATTTTATTACTAAAATTGAATAGATCAATACTTAGATAAATATACATATTAATTAATTTAACTTATTAGAATAGATTATAAGTACTTATATTTTTTCTGATTGTATATATCTAAAATAATATAATTGGATTATGTTAGCGTCAAAATTGGTCACTAACGCCCAAACGCCGTTGAAAGCACCAATTCACAGTTACAGATCACAGATAGAATGTATGTAGAGAGTTTAAATATGAAGAACAATCAAAAATGAAAAAGAAAGCAGTAATAACGAGGATTTATAGTGGTTCGGCTGACTCTGGCCTACGTCCACTCTAGAAATTTTCTTTTTATTGATACAAGAATCAATTATGGTTACAATCAGGAGTTTTTAAAACAATAATGGCAGATTAGTCTTAGTGAAGAAGATGAAGAGAAACAGAATGAAGATCCTTTTCTTAAGCCCAGCCTGCTGTATTTATAGGCAAAACCCGATTTACTGGGCTTCCTAAGTGGTCCGGGCCCAGCCGAACCCAAATCCATCATTACGACCGACCCCATGGTTTGGATATGCCGACCTAATGTTCCCCGGGGATGACTCAAAGTAGGTGCTCACACGACCCGAAGCACGCCTGCATATGTCCTGAAGCAAACTGTGTTATGACTCGGAGTAACTGGCTGTCGACCCCATTCCTTCAAGATACCGATCCAATTCCCTTTGACCGACCCTAAGAAAAGCATTGACCGACCTGGAGCAGATAACTTATTGACCCGAAGCGAGAATAGTTGCCGACCCCATACTCACCGATCCAAAACCAAACTGCCGAACCCTTTCCTCACCGATCCCATCCATTTTTCTCCAACACCGACCCCGTCTCTAAAGTTCTTACCGACCTGATGTTTCACACCGTCCCGAAGGAACACACGCGCCGACCCGAAGTCATGGCCTTGCAGACCCGAAGCAATGATTTAATCGATCCCTCTGAAATATACATCGAACCCGAGTGACTCGAAGCAGGGCTCTGCCTGACCTGAAGGAACCTACATAAAAACCTAAAGCTGACCCACAAGGGACTCAGAGCAAACTCCAAGCAATCTGAAACGACTCGACTTTTGTCAAAATTCATATTTCCAGTATCCCGCGACTTTTGTCCATCGATTATGCCGAATCCCGACTTCATGTCTTGCGGTAGGAAGACGTGTTTTGAATACCTTTTAATCCATCATCCAAAGTCCATATGTAATCTATAGCCATACCATCCAATCCATAACCCAATCCAGTATATCCAAGTGCCATTGCCGTATCCTTATCCAAATCCGCAACTGCTCTGAACCGATGTTCGATTCTAAATCCAGTAACCAAATTCTTAGTCGATTCCATAGCCATCCGAACCTGTCAACCGAATTTTTGTCCATCTATATCCAATAACGAATAATTAAGCCATGACCTCTTCGGGTCGATATCCAAATTCGGGACCACTCCGGGTACCTGCCTAAATCCTTAGTTGTTCACAGCCAATATCTGAATCCGTAACATCTCTGGGTTTTTGCCATGTGCACTCTACACTCGACGACCTGTGTTAAGTAATTCCATTGTGTTCCTGATTCAGCGTCCCTAAATGCTGAGTAATGTCGTGGCTTAAGTCATAAGCTAAATCCTGGTCGCTACGGACGCTTGCCGAGCATAGTCCATACTTGACGACCTGAAATAGTAACCGATAGATAATATGAGTCCTAAGTCCTAGGTCGAATCCCTGTCTCTCCGGACCCTTGCCGAGCATAGTCCATACTCGACGACCTTTTACCAAAAACTAGATAAGAAGTCAATGAAAATCCAATCCGAAATCCAGATCAAACCAGAAATCCATTTCAAAAATCCAAACCAAAAGGCAAACGTCCAAACCAGAATCCAAATCAGAAAACAAAATCAGGAGTTCAAACCAAACTTCAAAACCAAACCAGAAAAAGCAAGTGTCCAAGTCAAAAAGAAAAAAAAGATTTCACAAACTAGAACGTCACGGTTTATCATCATCTCAGAGCATGCCTAGGGGTTATCTTCGTCCCCGTACATAAGTAAGTGACTTAGTCGTTAGCCCAAAGTTTGTTACTTATTCCAAACCATCGCGATCAGTTGATGACCCATCGACCATCATTCTTCGGCCTCGCACTGTCGCGGTTTGAGGTAGACGGCGACGGCTTCTGTTCCACCATCGCATTCCGAGTTTCGACATATTGCCGCAACTGACCACTTCCTACGTGCTACTCGATTATATCCTTTAGATGCCTGCAGTTGTTAGTATTATGTCCGTTCGAGTCATGAAAGAGACAACGCCTGCTTGATGCCCTTTTGCATTCTAAGGGTTCCATCCTTGCCGGCATTCGATAAGGACCGCGATCCCGAGTATTCAAGTATATCCGTAACAATATCTCATTCAATTCTGTATAAGTGGAGATTTTTGGTTCTCCCCAGCGCTTCCTCTTTCCTTTATCCTTATCTATATCCGAACTTTCACCGGACGGTTCTCCATCCTTAACCATGTTTACTTCTTTTGACCTCGTATCCAAACATGCATCCTCTTGTCGAAGAAATCTCTCAGTTTCGTGAAAGAATTCGCCGAAATTCATTGGTCGGTCCCGTATCAACAATACTTTGAAATCTGATTTATCCCTAATTCCTGACACCGTCGCCATTAGAACTATTGATGGATCCGGCTGATCCACTGAAGCAACTGCTGCATTAAACCGAGTTAAAAAAGTCCTGAGCGATTCTCCCGTCTTTTGCTTCATCAACGTTAATGTCATCACATTCTTCGGCCTTTTGATGTGAACTCGAAACTGCTTCGAAAACCCGTCCACCAATTCCGTTCATGTTTCAATAGATCCATCTTCCAGCCGTCTGAACCACATAGCAGCTATATCGGTCAAGTACAGAAGGAAACACCGGGCATAACCTCCTCTGATACCCCACCACTTCCATATGTCTTGTGTACCTCATCAAGTGGTCAGTGGGATCCGTTTTACTGTTGTATACTTCCATAGTGGGCAACTTGAAATCGGGTGGATTCCTAACTATTCTGATGTTACGGATAAATGGACTTTTGTTTATTCCCTTCAAATCCCTGTTTGTTAGACCTCCGCGAATAGTTCATCTAATAATGTCAGCTAATCCAGTGTTACTTACTAAGGGTTCCCCATCTACATTTTCTATCTGTCCTCCAAGTCTTCGAGGGAATTCTAATACATACTTCTCGTCACGCACTCCTATGTTTCTGTTGGCGCAAGGCCGCGCAGCGTCATCTGGTATCCCATCATGGATTGGTCCAGCATTACCTGGTGGTGTGCCCCCGAGTGTAGGTCTATCCAGATTGATAGTTGTTTGCTGATCGGGGGTTGCCCCTGCCGAGCCACTCCATCTGCTTGCCCGTTGAGTTCTTCTGATCCAGCTCCATAGATCTGAGCTCCTACAGCTCCTGTTGTTTCTGCCTGTCCAAATCATCTAAGAAGGGTCTGTATCATTTCCTCTTGCCTTTTCATCAACTGCTCCTGCATAGAATCCATCATAATCTGCATCTCGTTCCTAGTGATGTAGATGGATGCCTAATCTGATCCAGCTCCGGAAGATGCCTTTTGACTTCCCTCTTGATTGCTCCTTTCTGTCACTTGCCTCCTTGCCGATGGCCTAACCATTGTTCCTCCCAGAATCCGAGTTCCTAAGCCTTCAAATCCAAAATCCAAAATCTAAGCTTTAGAATCTCTGAGTGCTAGCTTTCTCAGCACTAACATCCAAACGCCGTTGAAAGCACCAATTCACAATTACAGATCACAGATAGAATGTACGTAGAGAGTTTAAATATGAAGAATAATTAAAAATGAAAAAGAAAACAGTAATATTAGATGATTTATAGTGGTTCGGCTGACTCTGGTCTACGTCTACTCTAGAAATTTCCTTTTTATTGATATGGGAACAAATTACAGTTACAATTTGGAGTTTTTAAAACAATAATGGCAGAGTAGCTTTAGTGAAAAAGGTGAAGGAAAACTGAATGAAGATTCATTTTTCGAATCTACGCCTACTGTATTTGTAGGAAAAACCCGAGTTACTGGGATTCTTGAGTGGTCCGGCCCATCAAGACCATAGCCGAACCCAAATCCATCATTACGACCGACCACATGCTCTGGATATGCCGACCTTATGTTCCCTGGGGATGACTCGAAGTAGGTGCTTACATGACCCGAAGCACGCCTGCATATGTCCCAAGCAAACTGTGTTATGACTCGGAGTAACTGGCTGCCGACCCCATTCCTTGAAGATACCGATCCAATTCCCTTTGGTCGACCCAAAAAAAGCATTGACCGACCCAGAGTAGATAGCTTATTGACCCGAAGCGAGAATAGTTGCCGACCCTATACTCATCGATCCAAAACCAAACTGTCGATCCCTTTCCTCACCAATCCAAAAACCAAACCGCCGAACCCTTTACCCAATCCAAAGCCAAATTGTCGATCCCTTTCCTCACCGATTCCAAAACCAAACTGCGAACCCTTTCCTCATCGATCCCATCCATTTTTCTCCAACGCCGACCTTGTCTCCAAAGTTCTTATCGACCTGATGTTTCACACCGACCCGGAGGAACACACATGCCAACTCAAAGTCATGGCCTTGCCGACCTGAAGCAATGATTTAACCGATCCCTTTGAAATGTACACCGACCCCGAGTGACTCGAAGCAGAGCTTTGCCTGACCCAAAGCAATCTACTTGAAAACCCGAAGCTGACCCACAAGTGACTCAAAGCAAACTCCAAACAATCTGAAACAACTCGACTTTTGTCAGAACGCATATTTCCAATATCCCGCGATTTTTGTCCATCGACTATGCCGAATCCTGGCTTCATAATCATAATCATCATCCGTGATTGATTGTCTATCCATCCAGTCGATTTTTGTCCATCGACTATGCCGAATCCTGGCTTCATAATCATAATCATCATCCGTGATTGATTGTCTATATATGTAAAACAATTGTATGTATTTATTTATTTCATAAATTTGAAAGATAAATATTGATGCAATATTTTCCTTTCTGAAATAATGTAAAGAAAGTTCGCGATCTTGTATGCTTTTGCGCATGCGCATTCACACATGTGCATAATGATGTGTTCTAGATGTTAAATTAAAAAATCAGTACTGATAAGAATTTTTAACGTAACATAAGATGATTAAGGAAAAAACCAATCTTTTTATTTACTAGTGTGAGTAGTAATAAAAATAATAATAGAGCTTATCTCATTCATTGCACATAGTGATGTCGTAAAAGAATAATATTCGTACTTTAAATATTATTAAAACAAAATTTTGCTATACAATGTTTGATTTATGAATCATGGATTAAACTTTTTGTTATTTTTTATGCATATAATTTTTGTTATGTGATTTATATATTTTTATATTTAAAAGAAAAATCCATGTTACCAGTTTTTTAAGAATATGAAATATAAATTGAAACTGACATTTTTATAAACTATTAGAGAAATTAATGAATATTAGTTACTTAAATTGATTTAAATTGTATGGATTTGTAGTGTTTGGTAAATTTGAATACATACATTTGAATGTAAAACGATAAGAGAAAAATGATGAAAACTTTGTAAATAACTATTGAAATTATAAAATTTAAATATACGAATATAAAATCATGGAAGAATGAATGTAATATTTTGGATAACAATAAAATGATAATTCACATGGATTCAAAAAAATCGAAGAGAACTAATGGGCGAGGTGAAATTTTTATAATTACTGAGATGATTTGTAATTTAAAACCCTTTTTATTATCCAGCTGACAATTTATTAAAGTATTAGTATTTTTTGTTTTTTATGTGATCCGTATATTTGAACATAAGGTTGAAAATTTGGTTTATACCATTTTGTAACAATGAGCGTGATATACTTGTTGACATTATTATTTTTATTATTTATTAAATAAATTAATAGACAATGGTTAATTAAATTTATTTAAACATCTTATAGTTAAATTATTTAATTAATTTACATATACAGCCTTAATTGTAAATTATATATAAAACCAAGAATTTTGGAAATAGTAGTAGAAATAAAAAAGTGTGTGCTTGTGAATGCAAAACGATGGTATAAAATTAGTAAAATATTGCAAATAATTGCACAAAAAATAAATTGTATCGGGTCTTTAAAATAGAATACTAATAACTATCTAGTGAAAGTTAAGGAGAGTCGAAAAAAATGCTAGAAATTATGTGAGGGCCAAAAATTCTTTTGCTTTACTATTATTATTTAATAGATTGGGTTGTTTTCACAAACCGATATACCAGTCATTGTAAACAGGACAACCATTACATACTAGACTTGACACCTTATTGTACTATATTGCCGATTGTTTTCGGACTAGCAAGATGCCTTATATTCGAGAAGCACCGCTTCTAATTTTTGTAATCTTGGTTCTTCAAGAGTAGTAAACACACTACTACCATTGAATGCTAAAGATTTAGAACACACTATCTAAGGTATTTTGCTTTTTCCCGTGTTTTGCTTACGATTAATTTGTCTATTTTTATTAGCAAGATGTAAAAAGCATACAAGAAGTGCATGGCTAGATACTTGTGAATCGTATAAATGTTCAGTGTATTGATGCATAAATGGTGTGAATTTGAACTTAACCCCCAGTATTAATAGGATGTGCAAAAGTGGATCGTTGGATTTGTATAATGATCGAGGCATGGAAATGCATGGCCAATCATGTTTGGATGACCATTCGATTTCAAAAGAAACCAAGGAAGTTAACTTGAGGTTTTACACAAATTGGTAGTCTCTATATCAGATAATTTTAATGGTCGATATTATTGCACATAACCAATATTTGAATAAAATTAAGGAGATCAAAGCAAAATTTAGATTCGACCTTGAAATTTACATCAATCTAAGTATTAGATTCGTATAAAATCTTCTATCATTTCGATTGATTTGCTTCATTTTCTATTTTTAGAAAAAATTATTTATCAACATCTTAGAAACATACTGCGAACCAACAGCTGGGATATATTAAGTGAATTTTCTTAAATGCTAATTAAAATTTCTTCGCACCGGATTTGCTATTATTTAAATCTTACGAATGGTAAATGAATTTCCAATGTTAGTACGTTGCTCCTATAAAATCTGGTAGGAAATTATCGATCCATGCCACCAGATATCTGTGTCTGCCTTTATATAATACACGAAGACAACTTTATAAAGTATCCATCAACATAAGATATAAAGGAGCACTCTCCTCAATTGGATGATCACTTTCATTAGAAAACTAGAAGAGTAAAAAAACAAAAAACAGAAAATATAAAGTATTAGTTTGAGGTAATCTTGAAGATATAGGTGAGTGTTTTTATATTCAATTTCAATTCTACTATGTTTCCTATTCGGTAGATTGTGATGAATTTAATATTTTAGAGAGTCACTTCTAGGAATTCTATTAGAAATTATTTTGTTATAGGTAAATGCACAAATTCTTCATGAATAATTGAGTTAGAGAAGAACCTTTCATATTTATAATTTCTATTAGGTTGATGGGATAACATCGAGTAAATGCAATG
Source organism: Allium cepa (assembly GCA_030765085.1). Lineage (NCBI taxonomy): Eukaryota > Viridiplantae > Streptophyta > Magnoliopsida > Asparagales > Amaryllidaceae > Allium > Allium cepa. The sequence continues at coordinate 489,923,977 of CM060931.1, forward strand.
AAATGTAACTATTATTAACATTGAAACAAAAATAAAATTTGTTTTAATAATAATTGTTCTTTCATCTTTACCGTCAAAGTATGAATTTCTAAAAGACTGAATCATGTTTATTTTTTTAGTATTTCCTTAACTTTAAAATATGAAATTAATTTTTTTACCATGTTAATCTCAAATAAACAAAACGTTAAATCAAAAAATTCTTAGCGGTGAACCATAAAGATAGATTGAGCTTTTCATACCTATCTCATGTTTCTCCATTAGATAATGCAAATATCGTAGGAGTGGACAAGGAATGTGTTAGTCAGAACAGGATTGGAGATTCAGTTGATGGCGTCGAAGGTGAAATCACCTACAACTGAGAATGAGAAAAGCAAGTAACTTTCAGTTTGGCACTTGTGGTTTCGAAGGTTTCGTGTAAATTCAATCATTTTGAAGACCTAATCGAAGAGGAAATCCTACAAGAGCTGGGATTTTCACTTGTTGATATATCAGCTTCAATTTGTGAGAGAGTGGGGCTAGTTCCTGTGTCGATTTTTATTAGTGAAAGAGTCGCTGTTTAAGGGGAATCGTTAGAGGACAAGATTGAAGGTTTGGTTTCAAACTTCGATTGGGATGACTTTGATGTAATTTTTGTTGGAGATATTAAATTTCATGTATAGCATGAGTGATTTCTTCTACTTCATAAACTAGTCATTGATATTGCCGAATACAACGTACTCAAAACTGATTTATCATTTGTTTTTTTAGCTGATTCAACCACTAATACACACATCAGTTTTGAGTACATCAACATCGCTACGAAGAAGAAAAATCAAACTCACCCTATACACGAAGTTTAATACCACATCAAGAATTACCTCAAATCCATCTTACTTGAATTTGGAGCCGGAGCTTTAGTCTTGCCCTTCTCCAACGATTCCTCTCGAACAACGACTCTTTACTAATAAAAATTAACGCAGGAGTTTGTTCCACATTTCCACGGATTGAAGATGATATATCAACAAGTGGAAATCCTTGTTCTCGTAGGATTTCCTCTTCAATTAGTGCTTCAAAATGATTGTAATTACACTGTACCATCAGAACCACAAGTGCTAAACTAGAAGTTACTTCCTCCTTTCGTTCTCCTTCGCTAGGGATTTCACCTTCGATGCCATCAACCGAATCTCCAATCCAATTATGCTTAACACCTTCCTCGTTCATTCCTGTAATATTTCCATTATCTATGGAAGAAGAAACATGAGTTTGATTTGTATAGCTCAATCTGTCTTCATTGTTCACCGCTAGAGATTTGTTGATTTGATGATCTGTTTATTTAAAATTACATGGTAAAAAAGTTAATTTCATATTTTGGTGTTGAGGAAACCAGTGCGAACCTGCGTTACGCAACATGTTAAAATATTGAAAATTGCATAAATGCCGAAAAAACAATAAACAAGATCTAGATTTGTCAATTTGAACTTCACTTAATCTAGCAACAAATATTCTATTACTCCAAATAAATAGTAAATGACTATAAAGAAGAAAAAGAGACGCACGGTATTTATACTGGTTCCACTATCATCAAGATGGTGTACGTCCAGTCTAAAGAAAAGAGATTTTATTACTCATGAGAGAGTTACAAAGAGATTACAAGATAAAAGTTTATACATCAAAGCCCTAAATTAGGGTTAACAAGAAGGGGCACTCTATTAGAGGATCGGTGGCTGAATGCCAGGATGAGTTTACAATGAAGTCCACCCTCAATATATAACCAGTGCAAATCCATGAGAACCGTCGATTAAATTACCAAGATATGTTAAGAAGATAACAGAGGCAGTTTACAATTGTAACAAATGGTACAAAAATGCAAGTAATTCACTCATTTCTTTAATTAACAAAGATGGAAATAACTCCAAAGTAATGCGTTTACCGAGAAAGAAATTATATGCATGTCCTTTTGCATATTTTTTATTGCATAACGTGTGCATTATTTATTTCCTTGTCATCTCATATAAGTGCAGTCCAATAATTTATGCATTTCATATTAAAAATCATTAACAAACATGATTACTCTCCTTATTACCATAACTTCCTCCTCGATGCTCCGAACGACATTCCGTCTCTTTCATAGCGAAGAACACACAATCCTCTCAGAATGATATATAATATGAATCGTAGAATTTCAACACTCCATCTCGATTCAATTTCTCTTTTCAGTATAAAACTCTTAAAAACGAGCTCTACATCCAACCAAAATCTCTTAACGAGATAGATATTAAAAATGAATACTTACCCAATGGGTTTTTACAATGCCACTGCCCATCACACCTTGCTAACTAGCTCAGACAATGTCCTTACCCGCCAACAAAATGTTGCAAATACCCAAAAAAAATAGATATCAAAATAATCTCAGAGCCATTAATGCCAAAAAAATACTATCATGAGACAAATCTCTCTCCTTTCACATATTTTATCCGTCAAACAACAAATTTTTCATGGAAATCTACATAAGACTCCCACATCCACGTTGAACCATTAAGCAGATGTAGTTTGCCAAATCCAGTTGTTCCTTCAACACACTAAACTCCTTATTACCAAAGTTTCAAGATTGGAACACTTCTCTTTTAACATAATTTTCTCCATCTTTATCTTCAATATTACACAAATGTTATTTTCCATCAACATGAGTAACAATATAATTACCACCAGATCTACCACTCGTCCGAAGCCGTTGATGCACAAATTTAACAAAACGCTCGCTTTGATACAAATTTGTTGAGCAAAATCTACTGCTCTGGTACCAATCTGTTGTGCAAAATTTGTACAAATATGGAAAAACAATAAACAAGATCTAGATTTGTCAATTTGAACATCACTCAATTTAGCAACAATTACTCTATTACTTTAAATAAATAGTAAATGACTATAAAGAAGAAAACGAGACGCACAATGTTTATACTGGTTCCACTATCATCAAGATAGTGTACCTCCAGTCCAAAGGAGAGGGTTTTTATTACTCATGAGAGAGATATAAGAGATTACAAGATAAAAGTTTGTATACCAAATCCCTAAATGAGGGTTAACAAGTCTACCTTTAATATATAGCCAGTGCAAGTCAATGAGAGTCGTCGATTAAATTACCAAGATATGGTAAAAAGACGATGGAGACAATTTACAATGGTAACGGTTGGTATAGACATAACAAGTAATTCACTCATTTCTTTAATAAACAAAGATGGAAATAAATAATCCATAGTATGCATATACTTTCACACATATTTTATTCCATAACGTGTGTATGTATTTATTTTTTTGTCATCTCATGCTACTGCAATTCAATAATTTATGCATTTTCATATTAAAAATAATGAACAAACGTGATTACTTTTTTTGTTATCATGACTTCCTCCTCGATGCTTCAAATGACCTCCCGTCTCTTTCATAGTGAAGAACACATAATCCTTTTCAAAATGACATATAACTTAAATCGTAAAATTTCAACAAAAAACAACGTTAACTAAATTATTAATGTGCTAAATGGTGTTTCTATATCAATTAAATTTTAGTATTAAATAATAGCGCACCAAATAGTGAGTTTGTCACATTGAAAATGTAGAATTAAACGTACTTTGAATATTAAAACGTTGAGTGATGGCTAAATTATGCATGACATACTAAAGTAAAGAACGTATGATATATAAATTTTATACCATTAAAGGAAGACTCCTTGAATTAATTTCATCGACAAAAAGTGGAAATCATCATTATTGATTCACTCTAAAGCCAAAAATAGAAATGGAAAGCAAATAAACATCATTCATCTATTCTACTTACTTTATTTGGTTACGTCATTGAGTTACTTTAAGTAATAAAAAAAATCAACAAATAAAAGGTAGAAAACCTCAATTCTTGATTGAAAGAGGATTGAAATTTATTTTGTTGCAAAACTCGAGTTTTTTGACTATATCTACATTGAACTCGTCAAGTTTGAAAATTTATTCGCCTTCGATCAAAGACAATTTTTCATAAACAAGATAGTGTAGTCCAGCCCAAAGGAGAGAGATCAATTTCATCGACGTTACAAAAAGTGTAAATCATCATTATTGATTTACTCTAATGCCAAAAAAACAAATGGAAAGCAAACCAATATTATTCATCTGTTCTACTTTCTTTATTTAGTTACGTCATTGAGTTACTTTAAGTCATAAAAAATCAACAAACAAAAGATAGAAAACCGTAATTCTAGACTGCAAGAGGATTGGAATTTATTTTCTTGCACAACTTGGTTTTTTTGACGATATCTATATTGAACTCGTTAAGATTAAAAATTTATTTGCCTTCGATTAAAGATAATTTTCCATAAACTTGCAATAGAAAAGGAGGAATGTATCACGTCCAATGCCATCTTTTTGCTGTAAAAAATATAAAATACGTATACTCAATTTATCCATTGAACTTTAGCCCTCATCCATAAATATCAAATATGTAAAATATAAAATCAAATGAACTATTATGAACCCCAAAAGATTAGTAGATGCTTGATTAACAAGATAAAATGGAAGTACATATCTTTGACTTATGCGAAAAAATGCACACGTAGAAAAATAATTGAAGGTCAAAAATGTACAGGGAAAATCATTGTTTCAAATGTAAAGGCGTTACAGAAAAAATAATCACAAACAAACGAAAGAGATGGCGATGGATTGATATTTATTTTGCAAAGAAAAACTAAGAACACGTTATGCGCAGTATATTTATATCCAGATCGTATAAGGATTAAGGAGCAAAATAATAACAATAGAGATTATGAAAATAAGAATTGAGTAGAAATAAGAAAAGAAAAATCAAGGTGAAATTGTATCCAGTTGGGACGATAGCATGTAGATTGTAATTTGATTTGGTTGGCTAGGTGGTTCTGAGTTGGAATTATTGCTGCCATGAATTATTATTATAACAAATAAAATAATGACATTCAAGGCAAAATAACAATATATGTTATGCCTTGCTTATGTACCCTTTTCTTTGAGTGAATTTGTTCTCAAAAACTAAGGTTATTTGGTGCTTAGCGATTCAAAGTCTGATATATTTTTAATACAGTTGGGATATTGCAATGATGAATTGCATGTTTTAAAATTTGTTTGACACATGTTGCTATGTGAATGGATATGAACATTATTTTCTGTATTAGTTTGTTGATACGGTAATGCAAAGATGATGTTTGATCACAATTTTTCTTTTAAAATTTACTTTAGACGTTATTAAATGCATTATATTTAGTTGCTTGCTATAATATTACAATTATGTCGAATTGGGTTGGACTTCTTTTAATTGAATTTTGATACAGTTTTAATCGTCCTTTTTTCTTTGTATGAAATATGAGTGTTGTTGGTTTACCATTATATATCACAATGCTATAATGACCCATATTGGTTTATATTCGCAAACTGATATACCAATCATAATATACAGGACATCCATTAGATAGTAGACTTGACGCCTTATTGCACTATATTAAAGATTGTTTTCAGACTCGCAAGGTGCCTTAAATCTGAAGAACAATGTTTATATTTTTTTTAATCTTGGTTCTTTAGATACGAGGTAAAAGTACAACTTTCCATGTTAATTTATGAAACCAAGTATAATTGTTTGCAGTTGCGATATAAGGTTTAAAATCTAATTGTAGAAAACACACTGCTACTTTAGAATGTTGAAGATTTAGAACACACTTTCTAAGGTATTGTGTTTTTTCCCAATGTTTTGCTTATGATTAGTTTGTCTATTTTTGTTAGCTAGATGTAAAAAGCATGCAAGATGTGTATAGCTAGGTATTTGCGAATTGTAGATGTTCAATATATCTACGCATAAAGGATCTAGATTTGGATTTAACCCCAATATTGATGGGATGTGTAAAGCTGGTTTGTTGGATGTGTAAATCATGTTTACTTTTTTGTATTTTCTTAGCTCAAAATACAAAATTAATTTTACCATTTTAATTTCAAATAAACAAAACATCAAATCAACAAATTCTTAGTGGTGAACAATGAAGACAGATTGAGCTTTACATATCCGACTCATGTTTCTCCATTATAAAATGCAAATATCATAGGAATGAACGAGGAAGGTGTTGGTCAGAACTGGAGTTGAGATTCAGTTGATGACATCGAAGGTGAAATCACCAACAAAGGAAAACGAGAGAAGGAAGTAATTTCTAGTTTGACACTAGTAGTTATAGAGGTTCTGTGTAATTACAGTCATTTTATAGACTAACCGAAGATGAAATCCTGCGAGAGTCAGGATTTCCACTTGTTGATATATCAGCTCCAATCCATGAGAGAATGGAGCTAATTCCTGTGCCAATTTTTATTTGTGAAAAAGTCACTGTTCAAGGGGATTCATTGGAGACAAAACTGAAAATTCGACTTCATACTTCGATTGAGATGACTTTGAGGTAATTCTTAATAGGGATATAAAATTTCAGGTATACCGTGAGTCATTTTTTCTTCTTCATAAACTAGTTAGTGATGTTGCCGAGTATAATGTACTCAAAACTGATTTATTATTTGTTTTTGTAGCTGATTCAACCACTAATGCACAAATCAGTTTTGAATACATCAACATCGTTAGGAAGAAGAAGAAAAATCAGACTCGCTCTATACATGAAATTTAATATTCCAACAAGAATTACCTCAAATTCAATCTAATCGAAGTTTGAAATTGGTTCTTTGATCTTGTCCTTCTCCAATGATTGCTCTTGAATCGTGACTCTTTCAGTAATAAAAATCAACGTAGGAGTTTGCTCCACACCCTCATGGATTGTAGTCGATATATCAACAAGTGGAATTCCTGGCTCTAATAGGATTTCCGTTTAGTTAGATTTTCAAAATGATTGTAATTGCACTGTACCGTTGGAACCATAAGTGCCAAACTAAAAATTACATTCTTCGCTCGTTCTCTTCCGTTGGTGATTTTATCTTCGATGCCATCAATAAAATCTCCAACCCAGTTCGACTTAACACCTATCTCATTCATTCCTATGACAATTTAGTTATCTAAAGTAGAAACATGAGTTCGATTTGTAAATCTCAATCTAACTACATTGTTCACCGCTAGAGATTTGATTATTTCGATGTTCTGTTTATTTAAAATTACATAGTAAAAAAGTGAATGTCATATTTCTGTGTTAAGGAAACTTGTGCGAACTCATGCTGCACACGGTACAGTAACTAAATTAGTAAATTATTAATGTGCCGAAAGGGTGTTTCTATTTCAACTTAAATTTCATAGTTAATGAAGGCAACTTATAGTGAGTTTGTCACATTGAAAATGTAGAACTAAATGAAGTTTGATTATTAAAACGTTGAGTGATGACTAAATTATACAGGACATACTAAAGTAAATAACGTACGATATGTAAATTTCATACCATTAAAAGAAGATTCCTAGAATTATTTTCATCAATGTTACAAAAAGTGGATCATCATTATTGATTTACTCTGTAGGAAAAAACAAATGGAAAGCAAACCAATATTGTTCGTCTATTCTACTTTCTCTGTGTAGTTATGTCGTTGGGTTACTTCAAAAAATCAGCAAATAAAAGGTAGAAAACCTTAGTACTTGACTGAAAGAGGATTGTAATTTATTTGCGTTGATTTTGTTGCAAAATTTGAGTTTTCAATAATATCTACATTGAACTCATTAAGATTGAAAATTTATTTGCCTTCAATTAAAGACAATTTTCCATATATGTGCAATAGAAAAGGAGAAATGTATAGTGTCCAGTGCAATTTTTTAATATAAAAAATATAAAGTGCACAAGCTCAATTTATTCCTTGAACCTTAACCTTCACTTAGAAGCATTAAATATGTAAAACATAAAATCAAATAAACTATTATAAACTTGAAAGAGATTAGTAGATGCTTGATTAACAAGATAAAATGGAAGTACATGTTTCTGACTTACAGGAAAAAAATGCACAAGTAGAAAATAACTGAAGGAAAAAAATGTAGATGGAAAATCATTGTTTCAAATTTAAAGGCGTTAGAACAAAAGAAGAATCACAAACAAACGAAAGAGTATGGCAATGGATTTATTTTTAAGAGGCTTAAAATTCCAGATTCAACGTTTTACTCAACTTCAAATTATTTAATTCAATAATTTAATTATCAAATAAACTGTGATATTCTTGATTCAAGTTAAAATTGCTCTATTTAATATTTAAAATCAATTAAATATTCTGATTTTAAATGCTTGAAAATCCCGGGTCGCCACAATAACAGACCATGATCGCCTTGGATCAATTAACCGGATACCATATATGATGGCATGGCTGGCCTTCCATCCGAGGTGGTAGATCGAGTCGAGTAGCTCCAGGTCCTGGGACAATGTTGTGCTAGACAATGCAGGTGACTAGGTAGGCTTGGTCATGCAAGTTCCCTATCTGCCTGATGCCTATCCCCCGATAAAATACTATTAAAGAATAGCGGGATTAGTGGTCTCGATATCCTCCAAGTCTTCTCCTACTGCGAAGAAATGCAGAATCCCACCGAATTGCTCATTTATCATCTGAATCTCTACTCCTTCGATTTCAGATGTGAAGCTGGTCTCGTTCTCAACAAGTACGAATACTAAATTTGCATCAAATAGATGCATGCACCTCAGATAACATTCCTGGTCGCATGAGTCGTAGCTAAGGATCGGTAGTTGTCATATGGCCGCAAATAGATTCCCTAAATCATAGCGGCAAAGTCTTCGATCTTCACCAGTTGTCCTTGCAGCAACGTGAAGCTTGTTAATTCTTCATAGCTTTTCACAATTGCTTCATGATTTTAGAGCCATGGGATCTCCTATTGGTTTAGACTTAGGTGTCGGGAGGGTAGTTGTTGCACCAGGAGGGGCATGATTTGGGTTTGAATCTAGATCTAGGGCTTAGAAATTAGTTGATTTTTTGGGGATGATGGAGCTGCTACGTCGCTGTTTAGGTGTCGTCAGGGATGGACGTCGTCGATGCGAGGGTGCCAGGGTGGTTGGTGGCTGTTAAACAGGAGGGGGAAATCACTGTCACTTTGACTGAGGATGAGGGTTTGCTGAAAAATGAAGGCAGGTCGAATGGACGCGAAATATAATGCTCCAAAACAACGACCGGTTGACCATTAGCATAGGGTGGTCGATAGCTAACGGTTAATCAGTCTTTCCCATTGGTCGACTTCTCGTTCCTATTTTGGGCCAAGCTGAACTTGGATCCTTTTTTGGGCCAAAATGAATATTAAGTATAAATTATTCGCTAATGTTGCTTCGTTCTGTCTCTATCTTCCCATCTTCGCTCTAGCCGCTCTGAGGAATTATTATCTACCAAATTTCATCATTTCATCGTGGTTCAACCATCTACCGCTTATTATTATTAATTTTTCTTTAGGTTTTAATCTTCTTTCCTATTATATTTGCCTTATTTTTTAACTTGCACCGCTTCTTATTGCTGACCCCTAAAAAGAATTTCACGGCTTAAAAGTTTTCCATTTTGAAAAAATCAATGAGTTGTACCTCTACTAATTATTTTCAAAACAAATAACCTTTTATAAAAACCCGTTTACAGAAATTTTTTATTTAACTAATTTTAATTTCTAAAAGAACTGTTTATTAAAATAAAATTTATATATTTTATTTTTAAAAAAAATTAATAACTACTTACTCCTCAAAATAGGGTTTTTCTACCTTTAAATAATTCCTTTGAAAAATCGTTTCGAATATACTATTTATATATTTTTCTTAAATCTTTTTATATTAAATTATTTTATGTGGGGTCAAACTCATAGTGGAAATTACTTGTCCCTTCTTCTGGACTTTTCTTCTTTTCCATTTACTTATTGAATTATCCTTCTTCCAGAATATTAAGATCTAGCTATCACCTTGGAGTGGTTATTAGACATCTACTTTCAGGAATTTATTTAATTTTTGCTTTCAGATATCTACACCGTATGGACTCTTACATTCCCATTATCTGGAACTAATTTACATCATCAATCAACAACCATGTGGGGATCTACTACTATATAACAGTCTGTGCTCTACATGATAGTCAAGTACTATCCAGCTTCCAAGACCCTTCTATATGTCGCTTTCATGCTCTTCTTAAGTCAACGCGTTCCAATACAACTTATCTTCCATAGGGTGACCAGGGTAGACGTACATCTTCAACTTCCAATATTTTTCCAACTCATAATCGACTTATTCATCTTTTCAAAATACGGTTGCGACTAAACTATAGAAGAAATTTATAGGATTTCTGCATATATGTGTGTTTATGTATATAATTATATATATAATTATAGAAAATACACAAATATGTTCACTCAACGTTTCCTAATTCTTAAGATCGACCAACCTCGCTATGATACAAACAATGACAACCTGCAACCCGGTGGATCCGAATTAACGATAAATCAAAAATCCAAGTCCACCAAAGTATGGATCGTTGTTTGCTATCCTACAAATAAATAAATGCATATCAAAGCACTATCGGTATAAATTCAAGGTGGAGTACTAAAATATAATAAAACATATAGTTAGTGACCAAGATTGATACTTCTGAATCTAGTGTCTTAGTCAGCGTTGAGCATGCATAAGGGAACTTATCCTTCCATTGTCCCACTTGTACCAGTACCTGTTCCATTGTCATTTATTTTACTTTGTGGTCTCGACTCCATGTACGCATATGATACACCCCATCTACCAAAAGTAGAGTACAATACATATGTGTGTGTACATATATAAGTATATATAAAGAAAGTTTCACCAAAAGGACAAACTTTGCAGTCCAATTAGTTTCTAGGACATATATTCAAAGAAATTACTTTCAAGGCCAAAGTCAGCAGAATAATTACTTTTAAGGACAAAGTCAGCAGTCCAATTACTTTCAAGGACATAATTTCATAGGTTTTTAGGCCCTAAAAACTAATTATTTTGTGTTTTGTCCTTGAAAGTAATTATTTCAATTGTGTGTCTTAGAAACTAATTTCACTTGCTAAAGAGACCCTTGTGGCTAATTTCCACTATATATAATTACCACAATCCCCGTTGGACCAAGATACCTTCATCACTAGTATTTGTAACTCAGTACCTCGTTAGGATCCATCACCACGCAGTATCATGTCTTCGTCATCGTGTATACCATGGAACTCCCATAGTGCCTAATAACATCATCACAATTGTTAGCCGTATTCTATTCATTTTGAAAGACATCCACAAAGGATTATCTAGTCTTGCTTCTAACAAACAAACTAGCAAACAACTGTGACAGTACGTGACCAAAACGTGATCTGCACTATTAGGAGGTGTATCTGTTTAGGCACAATCCTTGTCTTTCCACTTACCACTCAAGACCGATGACATTCTTTACCTATGTACAACTCCTATTCTCGAATATGGTACCAAACACTCACTGACATAGTGTCTATCTTTGCTCACCGTCCCATTTACATTGCCTAATGCAATCGAAGTTATACCCACATGTTACTTTATACCTCCTAAAAGATTGAAGCAGACTATACTTGTCCTTTGACACAACAACCAAGGCGAACCTTCCTACTTGGGTATCCCTCACCTATACAGCAATGTATATAATTTCATGGGTCCTATAGTTAGATATGTCATAGATCAATATAATGTATAAACAACCACAGGTGGCCCCTTGCGGTGGACAAGCTTTTGTTGTGCAACACTACTGGCCTCACATTCCAACCCATTTTAATGAATATGTCATTCTTATCTAAGTTATTAGCTAATTTTAATAATTCACACCTGTCATAAATGCATAGTTAAAGATATATATGTATGTATGTATGTATGTATGCGTCTTCATACTTGTATAATTATTATGCCTGTTAATTTATGTTCTATTTCAGTCAAAGAGTTGCAATGTTTGAGGAAGAAGAGATGCTTTGAAAAAGACACGGATGCAACAATTAGAATGAAGCAAATGCGTGTTCATAGTTTTAGTTCGTTACCCAGCACGGACGTCTGCCCGTAAAATTCAGACGTCTGTTTAATTTTTTTTTAAATTTTTTTTTTTAAACATAGAACAGAGTCAGACGTTTGACAAATATGGATAGATGTTTGATGCCTGTTAATTTATACAGTTAACTTGTTTGGAACAATGAAAATATTATAAAAACTTTGATGTGCAATGTTGTGTAAAAACTACTAAAGAAGATTTTACAAACCATCTATCTACGACTATAACGCACTATAATAGCTTTTCTAATGCCAATGATTCTTCTCCTCTACTGGTCGTCTTTAAGTCGCGATATTGTGAATTCTGAAAGTATTTACCTACAAATAGATGGAATATACTGTATGTTTATAATTGTACGGTTGCTATCATCGAAACTATAAAATAGTGGTTCTAACATACATTACAGATGATTTTATTTCGAGAAATCCAAGCCTTATAAAATTATTACAAAAAGAATTACTAGTTCAACTTTGAAGAAAAACTAATGCGTAACTCGTGCCTTGCACACAGTAATGGTAGGAAACGCAGTATTTAGACTTTAAATGTTAAAGTTGGAACTTTATTATACAACGTACGATAAAGTTAGCGGAGTTAATAAACTATAAATTAAAAATCTTATTATAAATTATGTATGGTTTGTGTTATATAGATTATATTTTTTCCAGAATAAAAAAATAATTTTATTATTCATGTAAGCATGAATTGGTATTCATGTTGAAATTGATATATTTTACCGATTTTAGATGAATTAATAAGTATTATTTAACTGGCTTTTTCAAATATATTAAATTTGAAATTATGTAATTAGTTAAAATATACCTATCTAATAGTATGAAAAAATGGAAAATGGTTTTGTAAAAAAATTATAGAGAACTTAATGTAGAGTTATTTGAAGTTAAAAATAGAATTTTGCACTACAATGTATGATAAATTTTTGAGATAAATAATTATAACTGATTTACAAATTAACTTTGTTATTAGTATTTATGAACATAATTTATAATATGCATGTGATCTATATCTTTATAGTAGAATGCATTTTTTTTTTACATTTTTATTGTTGTTTGTAACCGATATATATTTTTAGGATCTATTGAAGAACAAACTATTTACTAAGATTATTTAAATAGTTTAAACTTGAGATTTTGTAAGCAAATTAAATACATGGATTTAAACAAAAAAGATTAAGAACAATCTAGGTGGGTTGTAAATAATTATAGAAATGTTAAAATGCAGGTACTCAAAGTTAAAAATAGAATTTTACAATACAATGTGTGATAAATTTATCGAGATAAATGAATAATAAATTAAATTCATTTATGTTGTTTATGTGTGTTATATGTGATATCTGATTTATATGTCTTTATATTCGAATGAAAAATCAATTTCGCCACTTTTGTTGATATGAAGATGATATACAAATTGAAACCGTCATACTTTAGGATTTATTACATGAGTTAAAAAATATTTATTAATTAAATTTATTTGAATAGTATAAATTCAAGATTACATAATTAATTAAAATATGTTGACTTAAATGTACAAAATTACGTGATGTACATGCAGGTTTTGGAAACAACTGTAGAAATTTGAAAATGTAGGTATTTGAAGTTAAAATAAGAATTTTACCATTATTGAAATTTTCATATTTTTATAATTTATTAGAAAAATCATAAATCATAAACTAATTTTGATATAGATAAATCATAGACTAAATTCGTTATTATTGGTTGTGTATATAATTATGTTTTGTGACCGATGTATTTATATATCCAAATGAATTTGTTACTGCTCTTTTTAACGTGAATATGGCACAATTATTGAAATTTTCATATTTTTATGATTTATCAGACAAATCTACGAATAATAGTTCACTAAATTTAATTCAGTAGTTTTAAGATTACGTGATTAATTATAATATATGAAGTTAAATGTAAAATATTATAAGGGAACTGAGGGGTTCCCCAAAAGCTTATTGAAATTTTAAAATGAAGGTATTCGCATTAGAAAAATATAATTTTGCAATGTACTATATGATAAATTTATCGATAGTTTTTTAAATATTTTTTTGATATTTTTTTCCTATTTTCTATTCAAAAACCAAATCAGAACTTAATCGCTTGTTTACAATATTTTAAAAAGATTTCTCTTCAAAGGTGCAAATTGTTGAACTACTTTGCAAAAGTTTAAATATTTACAATATTTACTGCAATTATTTACAGTCCGGCTGAAACTAAAAATAACGTTGTTATCTTAAATATGTTTTTGAGAAGGAACAACCGTGACGGTGTATTTTGAAATTTTAAGTGAGTATTCTGCAAAAGTTCCTTACTATTTATGTTAAATTGTATATCATGTGACCCATGTATCTTGCTTTAATAAAAATGCAATTTAATCATTTTTGCAACAAGAGTGTACATATTGAAATTTTCATATATCCACGGGTAGGCGAACCAATGAATATCACTTAATTTATATTTATTTAATTAGTTTAAATATAATGTTGAATAACTAATTTAAATATATGAACTGAACCTAAAATATTAGGAGAAAGAGAGGTGAGTTTTGTAAATAAATAATTGTGATAATTTTAAATATAAGTATTTATAATTAAATGTAGAACTTTACAATGATTTATAATTAAATGTAGAATTTTAGAACGCAGTGTATGATGAATTGATTGGTACAAACGGATAACAAATTAATCTTACTATTTTTATATCTTAATTAATAGTTGTAATAGCTTTGGTGTCACACTTTTTTGGTATCAACGTGAACTATCAAAAACGTCCCTCTATATATTATTAAATGTTAATTACTCAAAAATAAGATCTAATATTAAAATTCTTTTACAAATTCAAATGCTTCTAAAAGTAGAATTTAAAAATTGATCATGATGTACAAATTCAAACGTGTCTAAAAGTAGATGTAACAATTAAACAAGCTTTACAAATTCAAAATGCTATTAAAAATATGATCTAAAATTAAACTTCCTTTACAAATTCAAAATACTTTTTTACAAAAAAATACAAATTTCAATATCAGTTAAAAATAAAAAATTATTTTTTTGATCGATCTAAACATATATAATTTATAAAAAACACAATTCACGCACGAAGTGCGTGCCGTAAAACTCGTGATTTGTTTCTCAAAATCTACACGTATTAATATTGTTTCTCAAAATCTATACGTATTAAAACCCGTGCCGTAAAACTCGTGATTTGTTTATAATATATAGTATTGCTTTTAGAAATCAGAGTATGCAAAGGGTAAAGAGATAAGATTCGAAAAATTCAAGCGATTTGTTTCTCAAATTCCATACGTATTTATGAGCGTTGAATAGTTTTCTTAAAAAGTAACATTCTTTATTATGTTCTATTTCAGTCTAAGAGTTGCAATGTTTGAGGAAGAAGAGATGCGTTGAAAAGATACAGATGCAACAATTAGAATGAAACAAGTGCGTGTTCATAGTTTTAGCCCGTTACCCAACACGAACGTCTGCTCATAGAATTCAGACGTCTATTTAAATATATATTTTTTAAACAGAGAACAGAGTCAGACGTCTGACATATACGGACAGATGTTCGATGCTTGTTAATTTCTATAGTTAACTTGTTTGAAACGACGAAAAGCTTATAAAATTTTTGATGTGCAATGTTGTGTAAATAATACTAAGGAGGATTTTACAAACCATCTGTCTACGACTATAACACACTATAATAGCTTTTCTAGTGCCAATAATTCTTCTCCTCTATTGGTTGTCTTTAAGTCGCGATATTGTGAATTCTGAAAGTATTTACCTACAAATATATGAAATTTAATGTACGCGTATAATTGTATAGTTATTATCATCGAAACTGAAAAACAGAGGCTCTAACATACATTGCAGATGATTTTATTTCGAGAAATCCGAGACTTATAAAATTATTGCAAAAAGAATTACTAGTTCAACTTTGAAGAAAAACTAATGCATAACTCGTGCCTTGCACACGGTAATGGTATGAAACGTAGTATTTAAATTTTAAATGTTAAAGTTGGAACTTTATTATACAACGTACAATAAATTTAGCGGAATTAATAAACTATAAATTAAAAATGTTATTATAATTTATGTATGGTTTGTGTTTTGTAGATTGTATTTTTTCTGGAGTAAAAAAATAATTTTATTATTGATGTAAGCATGAATTGCTATTCATGTTGAAATTGATATATTTTACTGATTTTAGATGAACTGATAAACATTATTTAACAGGCTTTTTCAAACATACTAAATTTGAAATTATGTAATAAGTTAAAATATATCTATCTAGGGGTAAATAGTATGAAAAAACTGAAAAGGATTTTGTAAATTTTTTATAGAGAACTTAATGTAAAGTTATTTGAAGTTAAAAATAAAATTTTGCATTACAATGTATAATAAAATTTTGAGATAAATAATTATAATTGATTTACAAATTAACTTTATTATTATTATTTATGAACATAATTTATAATATGCATGTGATCTATATCTTTATAGTTGAATGCATTTTTTTTTACATTTTTATTGTTGTTTGTAATCGATATATATTATAGGATCTATTGAAGAATAAACTATTTACTAAGATTATCTAAATAGTTTAAACTTGAGATTTTGTAAGCAAATTAAATACATGGATTTAAATAAAAAAATTAAGAACAATCTAGGGGGTTGTAAATAATGATAGAAATATTAAAATGTAGATGCTCAAAGTTACAAATAGAATTTTACCGTTGATAAATTTATTGAGATCAATGAATATTAAATTAAATTCAATGGATAGACAAAATACAAGCCCTCCAATTAATATATCATTCAATGGATAGAATAAACGCTCTCCACCGTTCTCGTTCTTTGAATCTGACTCTTCTACTGTATCATCAAAGTACAATTCTGACCTAATTCAAAAGAACACACCCTAATTTCGTCATCAAAACTATGTTCTGCCGAAAGGAGACCGGAGGCAAAGCGAAGAATGGGATGGAAACAGAAACGAACCGAATGGACCCAGTATTATGTCAGTCAGAAATCGGCGAAGGCCGTTTTTCAGTTCCCGTTGATTTGAGTGCGATCAGGATCGTTTATTTGGTTTAATTCGGCAGTGGAAAATTTGTGCCTTTTTTGTGAAGCTACTTCCTTCTATTGTGAGAAAAACCATTCTACAAAATCACTCTAACTGCTGCCATTTCTTGCAGTTTCGTCTTATAATTGCGCTTTAATCTGTTTTTTTTCTACAGGTTCGACAATCGTTGACTGGAAAGTTTGATTTTGAGGCGTTGTAGTATCAAAAGCTTGCGGACTGCTCCATGTCAGTATGTTAATTTTGTATCTTTTTCTAATATTATGGATATATCAAATACCTACAGTTACCTTATACGATTACGTATGTATTTTCTTATTAAATATGTAAATTGGAATGTCAATTCTTGTGATTAAGCAAAAATTCATATATGCTTCATGGCTTCATGTACAAGTGTCGCGTTGTGCCTCACTGATGTTTTCATTTATTTTCAGACCAATAAATTTAGTTACTTCCATAAACCATGTTAGGAAAGTAGAAAACAAACCCTTCTCAAATCTTTGCCTTGAGGCAGTGAACATAAACTTTTTAACGGAGAAGAATGAAATCCTTCGAAATGAACATAACCACTATAACATTTATTTTGTACTTAACATGCTATAATGTCTAAAGTTAAAACTGTTATATGAAAATGAAACTATTTATTTTTTATAACACTTAACAAAGATTGTGACTATTTCAATCTCGATGGCAATGATTTAATGATTACAACAACTGATGTACTTATCTAGTTAGGTATCTTGATATTTTTATTTACCACATTTTATTGATAATTTGATATTTTTCCCAATTTCCTATCACAAATTGCGTTAACCTTCCCGTGTTTAAAGTTTAATTATGTGCAATTTTTTGGTTATGCAGAACATGTGGTTCTTGAACTTTCAAAACAATAAATTAGCCATGGTAAGCTTTGCATCTTCTATCAAGAATGGGTATGTTTAAACAAATACAGACACACAAAATTTGAATGAATATTATAAATAGCATTAGAATTTGGAGACTGTATTGCAGATTGTAATTTGATTTGGTTGGTTGGTGGTTTAGAGATGGAATTATTACCGCCATGAATTATTATTTTAAAAAAATAAAATAACATAATGTCATCAAGGTGAAATAATAATATATGTTAAACCTTGCTTACCGTTTTCTACGAGTTTCTCTCTCTCAAAAAGTGAGTTTTTTTATGCTTAATGATTCGAAATCTGATAGATTTTTAATACAATTGGGATATTGTAACGATGAATTGCATATTTAAAAAAATATGTAAACACATGTAGCTACGTGAAGGGATATGAACATTATTCTCCATGTTAGTATGTTGATATGGTAATGTAAAGATGATGTTTCATCACAAAATTTTTCTACTTTATACATTACGAAATGCTTTATATCTAGTTGCTCGCTATAATATAACAACCATGTCGAATTGGGTTAGACTTCTTTTAATTGAATGTCGATACAATATTTAATTATCCTTTTTTATCCGTATGAAGTATTAGTGCAGTTGGTCTTCCGTTATATATCACAATGCTATAATGACCAAAACTAGCGTGTATCCCGTGCGTTGCACACAGTAATGTTATAAAAGAAATTGTCAAATGTGCATAGTTAAATAACTGATGTGCAATGTAAAATGCTAATGTTAAACGTATATTTGTGTAAGTCATGTGTCTCAATTATTATACATATGTTATTCTATTATAAGATATCAATTCCAAAGAAAAATAACAACATAAAATTAAATGTAGCTTAGTTAAATGGAATTAAAAAGAACCTTCCAAACAATTTATTAATTATACTTCAATATAAAGCAGGAAGAACTAAAGAGAGCCTTGATTATTATGTACATGTTTTTTATTACTAAATGTCGTTTAAGAAAGGAAATAATAATATAGGCTTGAACATAAACTAGTTGAATTTAATTAAACAATGGTAGAAATTATATTTGAAACCAAATGGTAGGTCATAATGAAGGATAATCGTAGAAATCATAAACTATAAACAATAGTGATTTTAATATAGAATATGAAATTAAAAAAATAAAAGACTTTAATTCATAAGATTCATATGCGAGTTATAATTACCTTGCTATTATTTGATATAATATATTTAATATATCTTTCTATCAAAAATTTAGGCCGCATAAGAATAAATTATTGAATAATTATATATATTATTATTTTTGATTATCAATATATGTCTAAATTTAAAATAATTCTAAAAAAATGAATTA
This sequence comes from Allium cepa, assembly GCA_030765085.1. NCBI lineage: Eukaryota > Viridiplantae > Streptophyta > Magnoliopsida > Asparagales > Amaryllidaceae > Allium > Allium cepa. The sequence continues at coordinate 489,943,296 of CM060931.1, forward strand.
GAAATTTAAATAAATTATACGTTAATTATAATATGGATACTAAATGAATATACAAATAAATTAACTGCAAATTTATATTGATACTCGTATCTTTATGTGTCAACATGATATTTTTGCTGTTGTAAAATAGTTTAAAACAATAATTTTCAAATCAAATCAATTACATTTTAAATATCATACTTAAATAATTTATGTTTAAATAGTTATAGATAGTTACATATGCCATTATTTTTTTCTATTATAAGATATCAATTTTGAAGAAAAATAACAATATAAACTTAAATGTAGCTTAGTTAAATGGAATTAAAGAAAAACTTCCAAACAATTTATTAATTATACTTCAATATAAAGTAGGAAGAACTAAAGAGAGCCTTGATTATTATGTACATGTTTTTATTACTAAATGTCGTTTAAGAAAGGAAATAATAATATAGGCTTAAACATAAACTAGTTGAAATTAATTAAACAATGGTAGAAATTATATTTGAAACCAAATGGTAGGTCATAATGAAGGATAATCGTAGAAATCATAAACTATAAACAATAGTGATTTTTATATAGAATATGAAATTAAAAGAATAAAAGACTTTAATTCATAAGATTCATATGCGAGTTATAATTACCTTACTATTATTTGATATAATATATTTAATAAATATTTCTATCAAAAATTTGGGCCGCATAAGAATAAATTATTGAATAATTATATATATATATATATATTATTTTTGATTATAAATATATGTCTAAATTTAAAATAATTCTAAAAAAATGAATTAGAAATGTAAATAAATTATACGTTAATTATAATATGGATACTAAATGAATATACAAATAAATTAACTGCAAATTTATATTGATACTCGTATCTTTATGTGTCAACATGATATTTTTGCTGTAGTAAAATAGTTTAAAACAACACTTTTCTAATTAAATCAATTACATTTTAAATATCATACTTGAATAATTTATGTTTAAATAGTTATAGATAGTTACATATGCCATTATTTTTTATTCTATTATAAGATATCAATTCTAAAGAAAAATAACAACGTAAACTTAAATGTAGCTTTGTTAAATGGAATTAAAGAGAACCTTCCAAACAATTTATTAATTATACTTCAATATAAAGTAGGAAGAACTAAAGAGAGCCTTGATTATTATGTACATGTTTTTGTTATCCCGCTTTTTGGCAAAGCCGTGATACCAAGAGATTGATCGAAAACAAACGGCAGTTCGTCTCAGAGATTGGTTATACTTCGCTTCGCTATGGATATCGATGAATTTTGTCCGAGTCCAGATCGGACCACAATTGACAAGACATGACAATCAAAGCCATGAAAGCCAGTGTTTCAAATTTCAGGTTAATCGTAGGTCGTATGAACGAGATATGATCGATGCAAGTTAGCCAAAGAGTGTCGTTCGAACCCATCAAAAAGTGGAGGAGATGCTCATTTCGAACCCATATGTTTCGTATCCATCTTGTTCGAATCCATCGGTTTGCATACGCTTCGAGTCGATCGAGTTCGAACCGATCAGGCATGATATTGATCACTTCGAATTGATCGGTTCGAATCCATCAGATGGGCATCCCCTTAGCACGTTCGTATCCATGCTAGAGCACTGTTTCGTATCCATCGAGTCCAGAGCACTTCGAATCCATCACCATCTGTATGCCCTACTTCGAATCGATCGGTCTCGTTCCCATGCACTGCTTCGTATCGATCGTCTTCGCATCCATCAGATTCGAATCCATGAACAATCACTCGTTCGTATCCACCAAGTCAACTAGCTTGGATGACATGTCATTCAACGATACAAACGAGGCGAAGATCATGGATGCGAAGCGGTCGACTCGGAGAAAAAATAGGATCGATGCGAGGAGTGCGCGCCACGTCACCAAAGAACCACGTGACCGATCGATTCGAAGGGAGTGGATTCGAAGCAATGGTTTCAAACGCAACAGCCCTCACGAAAACCACAACTTGAATCGATCATATCTCCTAAACCACGAGGCCAAATGCAATGAAATTTTCACAGTAGCTTCCATACAAGGTAAAGATTGTTCTTGCCAAGTTTCAGCCCGATTGGATCATGTTTTGATGGATTCGAAATCACTTCGAATCGATCTCAGATCGAGTCAAAACTTGGTGGGGTCGGTCGCGTGGGCCCACTCACGTGCCAGAAAAAGTCTCCCAAAGTTTGAGTGAGATCTGGGCCTCCAACGCCTATAAATAGCACCCTGAAGCCTTCTGAAAAAGGGATCTCTCGGATCTTCCGCCATTGAACGTCCAGACCCTGCCGGATTCAATTATAGTCTTCATTATCGCTGTTGTATTCAGATTTGAAAGCTATCATCAATTGTAATTCGATGTAATCGATTGAAATCATCAAGTGAATCAATAAAGACATAAGCTTCAGAGTGGACGTAGGCAAGATCGCCGAACCACTATAAATCCTGTGTTTGCGATTGTTATTTGTGAATGATTGTGATTGTTATTGCTTAGATCTGAGTTCTATATTGATTGTTACTGATTTGTGTTCATAAACGGGTGTTTTCACGATATTGGGTGTTTGTAACCAATTTTGGCGCAAACACTTTGGTGCTTTCACTGAGAAAAGCTGATTCAGGATAATTTGAATTTGAAGACTTAAGAATTTAGATCTAAGAACCATGACGAGACAAACAAGTAAGAAACAAAGACCAGAGAGAAGTGAACACCAAGGAAGTCAAGAGGCTTCTTCAGGGGCGAATCAACCGTCGATCTTCATCACTAGGGACGAGATGGAGACAATGATGAAGAAACAAGAGGAGTTGATTCAGAGTTTATTTCAACAGATAGGACAGCTTGGAGCACAGAATAGAGAAGCAGATGGAGTTCGAAACGGAGCAGGACAATCCGGCGTAGCACCTGAGCTAGGGGCACGCACATGGAGAATGTTGGTCCAGTCTCGGAGAGAGAGAGAGGAGCATCTGCGCAACCTGGGAGTAGCAGAGGAGTGAACGCTCAGTCAAGGGGCAGATCCCAGAATTCCCTCTTGGACTCGGGGGGCAGGTCGAAAGTGATGAACGAAGATTGCATCTCGGAGACAGTGACAGGTTGGCGGAGATGGTTAGAAGAGCTATGGGAGGCGGTTTGGTAAACAAAGATTTGGAGGATGTTAATAGGAGTCCTTTTACTCCAGCAATCAGACGAGCTAGAAACCCACCGGATTTCAAATTACCATCGTTGGACATGTATAACTGGAGAACGGACCCCACGGTTCATTTGACGAAATATATGAGGCACATGGAGGTGCTGGAGGCATCAGAAGAGGTTATGGCCCGGTGCTTTCTATTGTACTTGGCGGATATTGCAACATTATGGTTTAGACAACTAGAGAGTGGATCTATCGGAACATGAAATGATTTAACTGAAAAATTTATGAGGCAATTTAGGATTCACATTACAAGACCCAAGAATGTGATGACATTGGCAACCCTAAAGCAGAAAGCCGGAGAGACTTTGAGGAGTTATCTAACGCGATTCAACGCAGCAGCAGCTTCGGTGGATCGAGCAGATCCATCTATGGTGGTGATGGATTCGAAGTAGCTGACGGCACAGAGTTCAAAAATTCATCGACTAAAGATCCACCTGTGGATCTAGGGGAATTCTACGACGAGGTAGAAAAGTTTTTACGATTAGAGGATGCGAATGCAGAAAGAGAAGAAGGAGAGGGAATAGAAGTTTATGTGCTTAAAGACAAAAAGCCTCTCGAAAAGGACTCAGGCAAGGATAAAGAATAACGAAAGACTGAGGATAGTGGTAACGGGCCGAAGCGACTGCGGAGAGAGGCACGATTCACCACCTATTCAGAGCTGAATGAGAGTCTGGAACGAATTTATCAGGATACCAAAGAGCTGATTCCATATCGTAGACCGATGCGAAGGGATCCAACTTCTGACGAAAGAAAATCAGATAAGTTTTGTGTATTTCATGAATTAAACGGTCATAACACTAACGACTGTAGGCATCTGAAGGACGAGGTGGAAGGGCATATCAGGAACGGTATGCTCCTTCAGTATGTGAGGAGGCGAACTCCAGCAGTGGAACCGGAGCGACCACCGTCTACATCAGCTAGAGGCGACCCTGAATGAAGACACCGTTTGATTATCAATTGATTGAAATAACGATGGACAAGTCGTAAGCTTCCTACTAACACAATTAAATCATTTACACATGTATGAGATCGCGAACGATCCCCAGGCATGCTCTGAATGGTCATTGGCCGTTTCGTAGTGGGAACTTACACTTTGACATCCTTACTTTGCTTTTGTTTCGTTTTGGTTTGGACATTTAGGCTTTGTTTGTTTGGACATTTCTATTTTAAAACTCTTCTGTTGAATAGATATTTGATTCTGATAACTCTGAAATGGCTAAGCTATTTACACATGTACGAGGTCGCGAACGGTCCTTAGGCATGCTCTGAGATAGCGATATGCCGCCTTGACAAACGATGCAGGGACCCACTCGAACGTGAACCTGTTATCAACAATACCAAGCCCCCCCGGGCACACTTATTCGCCTCCAATAGGCACACAAACGATCCAGGAACTCACCCGAACGTGACCCTGACTTCGATAACACCAAGCCTCCCCGGCACACTTTCTCGCCTCAAACGGCACCCGACCGCGAACGGTCACAACTCGCCTCGAACGGCACCCGACCGCGAACGGTCACAAACTCGCCTCGAACGGCACCCGATCGCGAACGGTCACAAACTCGCCTCGAACGGCACCCGACCTCGAACGGTCACAACTAGCTCCGAACGGCACAACTCACCTTACCTCAAATGGCTCGATCGTGAACGGTCGTCATTTGAGGTCCGCCACTTGACCGCGCACGGTCGTTCTTCACCTCAAATGGCTCGATCCCGAACGATCGTCATTTGAAGTTAGGCGCTTGACCATGAACGGTCGCACTTCATCTCAAGTATCTCGATCCCGAGCGATCGTTATTTGAGGTCGCATAAAACTGTAAATTCCTTTGCAGGCATCAACATGATATAAACATCCAGCTCATGGCATTACAAAACACGCCTTCCTACCGCAAGACATATTTTGGGGGGCAAATGTTATCCCGCTTTTTGGCAAAGCCGTGATACCAAGAGATTGATCGAAAACAAACGACAGTTCGTCTCAGAGATTGGTTGTACTTCGCTTCGCTATGGATATCGATGAATTTTGTCCGAATCCAGATCGGGCTACAATTGACAAGACATGACAAGCAAAGCCATGAAAGCCAGTGTTCCAAATTTCAGATTAATCGGAGGTCGTATGAACGAGATATGATCGATGCAAGTTAGCCAAAGAGTGTCGTTCGAACCCATCAAAAAGTGAAGGAGATGCTCATTTCGAACCCATAGGATTCGTATCCATCTTGTTCTATTCCATCGGTTTGCATACGCTTCGAGTCGATCGAGTTCGAACCGATCAGGCATGATATTGATCACTTCGAATCGATCGGTTCGAATCCATCAGATGGGCATCCCCTCAGCATGTTCGTATCCATGCTAGAGCACTGTTTCGTATCCATCGAGTCCAGAGCACTTTGAATCCATCACCATCTGTATGCCCTACTTCGAATCGATCGGTCTCGTGCCCATGCACTGCTTCGTATCGATCGTCTTCGCATCCATCAGATTCGAATCCATGAACAATCACTCGTTCGTATCCACCAAGTCAACTAGCTTGGATGACGTGTCATTCAACGATACAAACGAGGCGAAGATCAGGGATGCGAAGCGGTCGACTTGGAGCGCGCCACGTCACCAAAGAACCATGTGACCGATCGATTCGAAGGGAGTGGATTCGAAGCAATGGTTTCGAACGCAACAGCCCTCACGAAAAACCACAACTTGAATCGATCATATCTCCTAAACCACGAGGCCAAATGCAATGAAATTTTCACAGTAGCTTCCATACAAGGTAAAGATTGTTCATGCCAAGTTTCAGCCCGATTGGATTATGTTTTGATGGATTCGAAATCACTTCGAATCGATCTCAAATCGAGTCGAAACTTGGTGGGGTCGGTCGCTTGGGACCACTCACGTGTCAGAAAAAGTCTCCCAAAATTTGAGCAAGATCTGGGCCTCCAATGCATATAAATAGCACCCTGAAGCCTTCTGAAAAAGGGATCTCTCGGATCTTCCGCCATTGAACGTCTAACCCTGCCGGATTAAATTCTAGTCTTCATTATCGCTGTTGTATTCAGATTTGAAAGCTATCACCAATTGTAATTCGCTGTAATCGATTGAAATCATCAAGTGAATCAATAAAGACATAAGCTCAGAGTGGACGTAGGCAAGATCGCCGAACCACTATAAATCCTGCGTTTGCGATTGTTATTTGTGAATGATTGTGATTGTTATTGCTTAGATCTGAGTTCTATATTGATTGTTGCTGATTTGTGTTCATAAACGGGTGCTTTCACAATATTGGGTGTTTGTGACCAATTTTGGCGCAAACAGTTTTTATTACTAAATGTCGTTTAAGAAAGGAAATAATAATATAGGCTTGAACATAAACTAGTTGAAATTAATTAAACAATGGTAGAAATTATATTTGAGACCAAATGGTAGGTCATAATGAAGGATAATCGTAGAAATCATAAACTATAAACAATAATGATTTTTATATAGAATATGAAATTAAAATAATAAAAGATTTTAATTCATAAGATTCATATGCGAGTTATAATTACCTTACTATTATTTGATATAATATATTTAATAAATCTTTCTATCAAAAATTTAGGCTGCATAAGAATAAATTACCGAATAAATATATATATTATTATTTTTGATTTTAAATATATGTCTAAATTTAAAATAATTCTAAAAAAATGAATTAGAAATTTGAATAAATTATACGTTAATTATAATATGGATACTAAATGAATATACAAATAAACTAACTGCAAATTTATATTGTTACTCGTATCTTTATGTGTCAACATGATATTTTTGCTGTTGTAAAATAGTTTAAAACAATATTTTTCAAATTAAATCAATTACATTTTAAATATCATACTTAAATAATTTATGTTTAAATAGTTATAAATAGTTACATATGTCGTTATTTTTTATTCTAAATATTCAAAATGAACTATATTGTTTGAAGTTAGTTCGAAAATAACATTACTTTTTATAGTTTCAGTAAATTATTTAGATGAGGGTATCAAATTGTAAAACAGATATATATGGTTAATAAAATCTAACCAAGGATGATACTATTTTATTTTTGAATTAGTGAAATCGTAAGAAGCTTAATGACAAATCAACAATGGGAGTAAAGAAAACTTAATAAAAGAGAAAAATAAATTTTGTTTTATTACTAAAATTGAATAGATCAATACTTAGATAAATATACATATTAATTAATTTAACTTATTATTAGAATAGATTATAAGTACTTATATTTTTTCAGATTGTATATATCTAAAATAATATAATTGGATTATGTTAGCGTCAAAATTGGTCACTAACGCCCAAACGCCGTTGAAAGCACCAATTCACAGTTACAGATCACAGATAGAATGTATGTAGAGAGTTTAAATATGAAGAACAATCAAAAATGAAAAAGAAAGCAGTAATAACGAGGATTTATAGTGGTTCGGCTGACTCTGGCCTACGTCCACTCTAGAAATTTTCTTTTTATTGATACAAGAATCAATTACGGTTACAATCAGGAGTTTTTAAAACAATAATGGCAGATTAGTCTTAGTGAAGAAGATGAAGAGAAACATAATGAAGATCCTTTTCTTAAGCCTAGCCTGCTGTATTTATAGGCAAAACCCGATTTACTGGGCTTCCTAAGTGGTCCGGGCCCAGCCGAACCCAAATCCATCTTTACGACCGACCCCATGGTTTGGATATGCCGACCTAATGTTCCCCGGGGATGACTCAAAGTAGGTGCTCACACGACCCGAAGCACGCCTGCATATGTCCTGAAGCAAACTGTGTTATGACTCGGAGTAACTGGCTGTCGACCCCATTCCTTCAAGATACCGATCCAATTCCCTTTGACCGACCCTAAGAAAAGCATTGACCGACCTGGAGCAGATAACTTATTGACCCGAAGCGAGAATAGTTGCCGACCCTATACTCACCGATCCAAAACCAAACTGCCGAACCCTTTCCTCACCGATCCCATCCATTTTTCTCCAACGCCGACCCCGTCCCTAAAGTTCTTACCGACCTGATGTTTCACACCGTCCCGAAGGAACACACGCGCCGACCCGAAGTCATGGCCTTGCAGACCCGAAGCAATGATTTAATCGATCCCTCTGAAATATACATCGAACCCGAGTGACTCGAAGCAGGGCTCTGCCTGACCTGAAGGAACCTACATAAAAACCTAAAGCTGACCCACAAGCGACTCAGAGCAAACTCCAAGCAATCTGAAACGACTCGACTTTTGTCAAAATTCATATTTCCAGTATCCCGCGACTTTTGTCCATTGATTATGCCGAATCCCGACTTCATGTCTTGCGGTAGGAAGACGTGTTTTGAATACCTTTTAATCCATCATCCAAAGTCCATATGTAATCTATAGCCATACCATCCAATCCATAACCCAATCCAGTATATCCAAGTGCCATTGCCGTATCCTTATCCAAATCCGCAACTGCTCTGAACCGATGTTCGATTCTAAATCCAGTAACCAAATTCTTAGTCGATTCCATAGCCATCCGAACCTGTCAACCGAATTTTTGTCCATCCATATCCAATAACGAATAATTAAGCCATGACCTCTTCGGGTCGATATCCAAATTCGGGACCACTCCGGGTACCTGCCTAAATCCTTAGTTGTTCACAGCCAATATCTGAATCCGTAACATCTTTGGGTTTTTGCCATGTGCACTCTACACTCGACGACCTGTGTTAAGTAATTCCATTGTGTTCCTGATTCAGCGTCCCTAAATGCTGAGTAATGTCGTGGCTTAAGTCATAAGCTGAATCCTGGTCGCTACGGACGCTTGCCGAGCATAGTCCATACTTGACGACCTGAAATAGTAACCGATAGATAATATGAGTCCTAAGTCCTAGGTCGAATCCCTGTCTCTCCGGACCCTTGCCGAGCATAGTCCATACTCGACGACCTTTTACCAAAAACTAGATAAGAAGTCAATGAAAATCCAATCCGAAATCCAGATCAAACCAGAAATCCATTTCAAAAATCCAAACCAAAAGGCAAACGTCCAAACCAGAATCCAAATCAGAAAACAAAATCAGGAGTTCAAACCAAACTTCAAAACCAAACCAGAAAAAGCAAGTGTCCAAGTCAAAAAGAAAAAAAAGATTTCACAAACTAAAGCGTCACGGTTTATCATCATCTCAGAGCATGCCTAGGGGTTATCTTCGTCCCCGTACATAAGTAAGTGACTTAGTCGTTAGCCCAAAGTTTGTTACTTATTCCAAACCATCGCGATCAGTTGATGACCCATCGACCATCATTCTTCGGCCTCGCACTGTCGCGGTTTGAGGTAGACGGCGACGGCTTCTGTTCCACCACCGCATTCCGAGTTTCGACATTTTGCCGCAACTGACCACTTCCTACGTGCTACTCGATTATATCCTTTAGATGCCTGCAGTTGTTAGTATTATGTCCGTTCGAGTCATGAAAGAGACAACGCCTGCTTGATGCCCTTTTGCATTCTAAGGGTTCCATCCTTGCCGGCATTCGATAAGGACCGCGATCCCGAGTATTCAAGTATATCCGTAACAATATCTCATTCAATTCTGTATAAGTGGAGATTTTTGGTTCTCCCCAGCGCTTCCTCTTTCCTTTATCCTTATCTATATCCGAACTTTCACCGGACGGTTCTCCATCCTTAACCATGTTTACTTCTTTTGACCTCGTATCCAAACATGCATCCTCTTGTCGAAGAAATCTCTCAGTTTCGTGAAAGAATTCGCCGAAATTCATTGGTCGGTCCCGTATCAACAATACTTTGAAATCTGATTTATCCCTAATTCCTGACACCGTCGCCATTAGAACTATTGATGGATCCGGCTGATCCACTGAAGCAACTGCTGCATTAAACCGAGTTAAAAAAGTCCTGAGCGATTCTCCTGTCTTTTGCTTCATCAACGTTAATGTCATCACATTCTTCGGCCTTTTGATGTGAACTCGAAACTGCTTCGAAAACCCGTCCACCAATTCCGTTCATGTTTCAATAGATCCATCTTCCAGCCGTCTGAACCACATAGCAGATATATCGGTCAAGTACAGAAGGAAACACCGGGCATAACCTCCTCTGATACCCCACCACTTCCATATGTCTTGTGTACCTCATCAAGTGGTCAGTGGGATCCGTTTTACTGTTGTATACTTCCATAGTGGGCAACTTGAAATCGGGTGGATTCCTAACTATTCTGATGTTACGGATAAATGGACTTTTGTTTATTCCCTTCAAATCCTTGTTTGTTAGACCTCCGCGAATAGTTCATCTAATAATGTCAGCTAATCCAGTGTTACTTACTAAGGGTTCCCCATCTACATTTTCTATCTGTCCTCCAAGTCTTCGAGGGAATTCTAATACATACTTCTCGTCACGCACTCCTGTGTTTCTGTTGGCGCAAGGCCGCACAGCGTCATCTGGTATCCCTTCATGGATTGGTCCAGCATTACCTGGTGGTGTGCCCCCGAGTGTAGGTCTATCCAGATTGATAGTTGTTTGCTGATCGGGGGCTGCCCCTGCCGAGCCACTCCATCTGCTTGCCCGTTGAGTCCTTCTGATCCAGCTCCATAGATCTGAGCTCCTACAGCTCCTGTTGTTTCTGCCTGTCCAAATCATCTAAGAAGGGTCTGTATCATTTCCTCTTGCCTTTTCATCAACTGCTCCTGCATAGAATCCATCATAATCTGTATCTCGTTCCTAGTGATGTAGATGGATGCCTAATCTGATCCAGCTCCGGAAGATGCCTTTTGACTTCCCTCTTGATTGCTCCTTTCTGTCACTTGCCTCCTTGCCGATGGCCTAACCATTGTTCCTTCCAGAATTCGAGTTCCTAAGCCTTTAAATCCAAAATCCAAAATCTAAGCTTTAGAATCTCTGAGTGCTAGCTTTCTCAGCACTAACATCCAAACGCCGTTGAAAGCACCAATTCACAATTACAGATCACAGATAGAATGTACGTAGAGAGTTTAAATATGAAGAATAATTAAAAATGAAAAAGAAAACAGTAATATTAGATGATTTATAGTGGTTCGGCTGACTCTGGTCTACGTCTACTCTATAAATTTTCTTTTTATTGATATGGGAACAAATTACAGTTACAATTTGGAGTTTTTAAAACAATAATGGCAGAGTAGCTTTAGTGAAAAAGGTGAAGGGAAACTGAATGAAGATTCATTTTTCGAATCTACGCCTACTGTATTTGTAGGAAAAACCCGAGTTACTGGGATTCTTGAGTGGTCCGGCCCATCAAGACCATAGCCGAACCCAAATCCATCATTACGACCGACCACATGCTCTGGATATGCCGACCTTATGTTCCCTGGGGATGACTCGAAGTAGGTGCTTACATGACCCGAAGCACGCCTGCATATGTCCCAAGCAAACTGTGTTATGACTCGGAGTAACTGGCTGCCGACCCCATTCCTTGAAGATACCGATCCAATTCCCTTTGGTCGACCCAAAAAAAGCATTGACCGACCCAGAGTAGATAGCTTATTGACCCGAAGCGAGAATAGTTGCCGACCCTATACTCATCGATCCAAAACCAAACTGTCGATCCCTTTCCTCACCAATCCAAAAACCAAACCGCCGAACCCTTTACCCAATCCAAAGCCAAATTGTCGATCCCTTTCCTCACCGATTCCAAAACCAAACTGCGAACCCTTTCCTCATCGATCCCATCCATTTTTCTCCAACGCCGACCTTGTCTCCAAAGTTCTTATCGACCTGATGTTTCACACCGACCCGGAGGAACACACATGCCAACTCGAAGTCATGGCCTTGCCGACCTGAAGCAATGATTTAACCGATCCCTTTGAAATGTACACCGACCCCGAGTGACTCGAAGCAGAGCTTTGCCTGACCCAAAGCAATCTACTTGAAAACCCGAAGCTGACCCACAAGTGACTCAAAGCAAACTCCAAACAATCTAAAACAACTCGACTTTTGTCAGAACGCATATTTCCAATATCCCGCGATTTTTGTCCATCGACTATGCCGAATCCTGGCTTCATAATCATAATCATCATCCGTGATTGATTGTCTATCCATCCAGTCGATTTTTGTCCATCGACTATGCCGAATCCTGGCTTCATAATCATAATCATCATCCGTGATTGATTGTCTATATATGTAAAACAATTGTATGTATTTATTTATTTCATAAATTTGAAAGATAAATATTGATGCAATATTTTCCTTTCTGAAATAATGTAAAGAAAGTTCGCGATCTTGTATGCTTTTGCGCATGCGCATTCACACATGTGCATAATGATGGGTTCTAGATGTTAAATTACAAAATCAGTACTGATAAGAATTTTTAACGTAACATAAGATGAATAAGGAAAAAACCAATCTTTTTATTTACTAGTGTGAGTAGTAATAAAAATAATAATAGAGCTTATCTCATTCATTGCACATAGTGATGTCGTAAAAGAATAATATTCATACTTTAAATATTATTAAAACAAAATTTTGCTATACAATGATTTATGAATCATGGATTAAACTTTTTGTTATTTTTTATGCATATAATTTTTGTTATGTGATTTATATATTTTTATATTTAAAAGAAAAATCCATGTTACCAGTTTTTTAAGAATATGAAATATAAATTGAAACTGACATTTTTATAAACTATTAGAGAAATTAATGAATATTAGTTACTTAAATTGATTTAAATTGTATGGATTTGTAGTGTTTGGTAAATTTGAATACATACATTTGAATGTAAAACGATAAGAGAAAAATGATGAAAACTTTGTAAATAACTATTGAAATTATAAAATTTAAATATATGAATATAAAATCATGGAAGAATGAATGTAATATTTTGGATAACAATAAAATGATAATTCACATGGATTCAAAAAAATCGAAGAGAACTAATGGGCGAGGTGAAATTTTTATAATTACTGAGATGATTTGTAATTTAAAACCCTTTTTATTATCCAGCTGACAATTTATTAAAGTATTAGTATTTTTTGTTTTTTATGTGATCCGTATATTTGAACATAAGGTTGAAAATTTGGTTTATACCATTTTGTAACAATGAGCGTGATATACTTGTTGACATTATTATTTTTATTATCTATTAAATAAATTAATAGACAATGGTTAATTAAATTTATTTAAACATCTTATAGTTAAATTATTTAATTAATTTACATATACAGCCTTAATTGTAAATTATATATAAAACCGAGAATTTTGGAAATAGTAGTAGAAATAAAAAAGTGTGTGCTTGTGAATGCAAAACGATGGTATAAAATTAGTAAAATATTGCAAATAATTGCATAAAAAATAAATTGTATCGGGTCTTTAAAATAGAATACTAATAACTATCTAGTGAAAGTTAAGGAGAGTCGAAAAAAATGCTAGAAATTATGTGAGGGCCAAAAATTCTTTTGCTTTACTATTATTATTTAATAGATTGGGTTGTTTTCACAAACCGATATACCAGTCATTGTAAACAGGACAACCATTACATACTAGACTTGACACCTTATTGTACTATATTGTCGATTGTTTTCGGACTAGCAAGATGCCTTATATTCGAGAAGCACCGCTTCTAATTTTTGTAATCTTGGTTCTTCAACAGTAGTAAACACACTACTACCATTGAATGCTAAAGATTTAAAACACACTATCTAAGGTATTTTGCTTTTTCCCGTGTTTTGCTTACGATTAATTTGTCTATTTTTATTAGCAAGATGTAAAAAGCATACAAGAAGTGCATGGCTAGATACTTGCGAATCGTATAAATGTTTAGTGTATTGATGCATAAATGGTGTGAATTTGAACTTAACCCCCAGTATTGATAGGATGTGCAAAAGTGGATCGTTGGATTTGTATAATGATCGAGGCATGGAAATGCATGGCCAATCATGTTTGGATGACCATTCGATTTCAAAAGAAACCAAGGAAGTTAACTTGAGGTTTTACACAAATTGGTAGTCTCTATATCAGATAATTTTAATAGTCGATATTATTGCACATAACCAATATTTGAATAAAATTAAGGAGATCAAAGCCAAAATTTAGATTCGACCTTGAAATTTACATCAATCTAAGTATTAGATTCGTATAAAATCTTCTATCATTTCGATTGATTTGCTTCATTTTCTATTTTTAGAAAAATTTATTTATCAACATCTTAGAAACATACTGCGAACCAACAGCTGGGATATATTAAGTGAATTTTCTTAAATGCTAATTAAAATTTCTTCGCACTGGATTTGCTATTATTTAAATCTTACGAATGGTAAATGAATTTCCAATGTTAGTACGTTGCTCCTATAAAATCTGGTAGGAAATTATCGATCCATGCCACCAGATATCTGTGTCTACCTTTATATAATACACGAAGACAACTTTATAAAGTATCCATCAACATAAGATATAAAGGAGCACTCTCCTCAACTGGATGATCACTTTCATTAGAAAACTAGAAGAGTAAAAAAACAAAAAACAGAAAATATAAAGTATTAGTTTGAGGTAATCTTGAAGATATAGGTGAGTGTTTTTATATTCAATTTCAATTCTATTATGTTTCCTATTCGGTAGATTGCGATGAATTTAATATTTTAGAGAGTCACTTCTAGGAATTCTATTAGAAATTATTTTGTTATAGGTAAATGCACAAATTCTTCATGAATAATTGAGTTAGAGAAGAACCTTTCATATTTATAATTTCTATTAGGTTGATGGGATAACATCGAGTAAATGCAATGAAATGTAACTATTATTAACATTGAAACAAAAATAAAATTTGTTTTAATAATAATGGTTCTTTCATCTTTACCGTCAAAGTATGAATTTCTAAAAGACTGAATCATGTTTATTTTTTTAGTATTTCCTTAACTTTAAAATATGAAATTAATTTTTTTACCATGTTAATCTCAAATAAACAAAACGTTAAATCAAAAAATTCTTAGCGGTGAACCATAAAGATAGATTGAGCTTTTCATACCTATCTCATGTTTCTCCATTAGATAATGCAAATATCGTAGGAATGGACAAGGAATGTGTTAGTCAGAACTGGATTGGAGATAAGTTGATGGCGTCGAAGGTGAAATCACCTACAACTGAGAATGAGAAAAGCAAGTAACTTTCAGTTTGACACTTGAAGGTTTCGTGTAAATTCAATCATTTTGAAGACCTAATCGAAGAGGAAATCCTACAAGAGCTGGGATTTTCACTTGTTGATATATCAGCTTCAATTTGTGAGAGAGTGGGGCTAGTTCCTGTGTCGATTTTTATTAGTGAAAGAGTCACTGTTTAAGGGGAATCGTTAGAGGACAAGATTGAAGGTTTGGTTTCAAACTTCGATTGGGATGACTTTGATGTAATTTTTGTTGGAGATATTAAATTTCATGTATAGCATGAGTGATTTCTTCTACTTCATAAACTAGTCATTGATGTTGCCGAATATAACGTACTCAAAACTGATTTATCATTTGTTTTTTTAGCTGATTCAACCACTAATACACACATCAGTTTTGAGTACATCAACATCGCTACGAAGAAGAAAAATCAAACTCACTCTATACACGAAGTTTAATACCACATCAAGAATTACCTCAAATCCATCTTACTTGAATTTGGAGCCGGAGCTTTAGTCTTGCCCTTCTCCAACGATTCCTCTCGAACAACGACTCTTTACTAATAAAAATTAACGCAGGAGTTTGTTCCACATTTCCACGGATTGGAGATGATATATCAACAAGTGGAAATCCTTGTTCTCGTAGGATTTCCTCTTCAATTAGTGCTTCAAAATGATTGTAATTACACTGTACCATCAGAACCACAAGTGCTAAACTAGAAGTTACTTCCTCCTTTCGTTCTCATTCGTCAGGGATTTCACCTTCGATGCCATCAACCGAATCTCCAATCCAATTATGCTTAACACCTTCCTCGTTCATTCCTGTAATATTTCCATTATCTATGGAAGAAGAAACATGAGTTTGATTTGTATAGCTCAATCTGTCTTCATTGTTCACCGCTAGAGATTTGTTGATTTGATGATCTGTTTATTTAAAATTACATGCTAAAAAAGTTAATTTCATATTTTGGTGTTGAGGAAACCAGTGCGAACCTGCGTTACGCAACATGTTAAAATATTGAAAATTGCATAAATGCCGAAAAAACAATAAACAAGATCTAGATTTGTCAATTTGAACTTCACTTAATCTAGCAACAAATATTCTATTACTCCAAATAAATAGTAAATGACTATAAAGAAGAAAAAGAGACGCACGGTATTTATACTGGTTCCACTATCATCAAGATGGTGTACGTCCAGTCTAAAGAAAAGAGATTTTATTACTCATGAGAGAGTTACAAAGAGATTACAAGATAAAAGTTTATACATCAAAGCCCTAAATTAGGGTTAACAAGAAGAGGCACTCTATTAGAGGATCGGTGGCTGAATGCCAGGATGAGTTTACAATGAAGTCCACCCTCAATATATAACCAGTGCAAATCCATGAGAACCGTCGATTAAATTACCAAGATATGGTAAGAAGATAACAGAGGCAATTTACAATTGTAACAAATGGTACAAACATGCAAGTAATTCACTCATTTCTTTAATTAACAAAGATGGAAATAACTCCAAAGTAATGTGTTTACCGAGAAAGAAATTATATGCATGTCCTTTTGCATATTTTTTATTGCATAACGTGTGCATTATTTATTTCCTTGTCATCTCATATAAGTGCAGTCCAATAATTTATGCATTTCATATTAAAAATCATTAACAAACATGATTACTCTCCTTATTACCATAACTTCCTCCTCGATGCTCCGAACGACATTCCGTCTCTTTCATAGCGAAGAACACACAATCCTCTCAGAATGATATATAATATGAATCGTAGAATTTCAACACTCCATCTCGATTCAATTTCTCTTTTCAGTATAAAACTCTTAAAAACGAGCTCTACATCCAACCAAAATCTCTTAACGAGATAGATATTAAAAATGAATACTTACCCAATGGGTTTTTACAATGCCACTGCCCATCACACCTTGCTAACTAGCTCAGACAATGTCCTTACCCGCCAACAAAATGTTGCAAATACCCAAAAAAAATAGATATCAAAATAATCTCAGAGCCATTAATGCCAAAAAAATACTATCATGAGACAAATCTCTCTCCTTTCACATATTTTATCCGTCAAACAACAAATTTTTCATGGAAATCTACATAAGACTCCCGCATCCACGTTGAACCATGAAGCAGATGTAGTTTGCCAAATCCAGTTGTTCCTTCAACACACTAAACTCCTTATTACCAAAGTTTCAAGATTGGAACACTTCTCTTTTAACATAATTTTCTCCATCTTTATCTTCAATATTACACAAATGTTATTTTCCATCAACATGAGTAACAATATAATTACCACCGGATCTACCACTCGTCCGAAGCCGTTGATGCACAAATTTAACAAACCGCTCGCTTTGATACAATTTTTTTGAGCAAAATCTACTGCTCTGGTACCAATCTGTTGTGCAAAATTTGTACAAATATGGAAAAACAATAAACAAGATCTAGATTTGTCAATTTGAACATCACTCAATTTAGCAACAATTACTCTATTACTTTAAATAAATAGTAAATGACTATAAGAAGAAAACGAGACGCACAATGTTTATACTGGTTCCACTATCATCAAGATAGTGTACCTCCAATCCAAAGGAGAGGGTTTTTATTACTCATGAGAGAGATATAAGAGATTACAAGATAAAAGTTTATATACCAAATCCCTAAATGAGGGTTAACAAGTCTACCTTTAAT
Organism: Allium cepa; assembly: GCA_030765085.1. NCBI lineage: Eukaryota > Viridiplantae > Streptophyta > Magnoliopsida > Asparagales > Amaryllidaceae > Allium > Allium cepa. Next base: position 489,961,320 of record CM060931.1, read on the forward strand.
ATATAGCCAGTGCAAGTCAATGAGAGTCGTCGATTAAATTACCAATATATGGTAAAAAGACGATGGAGACAATTTACAATGGTAACGGTTGGTATAGACATAACAAGTAATTCACTCATTTCTTTAATTAACAAAGATGGAAATAAATAATCCATAATATGCATATACTTTCACACATATTTTATTCCATAACGTGTGTATGTATTTATTTTTTTGTCATCTCATGCTAATGCAATTCAATAATTTATGCATTTTCATATTAAAAATAATGAACAAACGTGATTACTTTTTTTGTTATCATGACTTCCTCCTCGATGCTTCAAATGACCTCCTGTCTCTTTCATAGTGAAGAACACATAATCCTTTTCAAAATGACATATAACTTAAATCGTAAAATTTCAACAAAAAACAACGTTAACTAAATTATTAATGTGCTAAAATGGTGTTTCTATATCAATTAAATTTTAGTATTAAATAATAGCGCACCAAATAGTGAGTTTGTCACATTGAAAATGTAGAATTAAACGTACTTTGAATATTAAAACGTTGAGTGATGGCTAAATTATGCATGACATACTAAAGTAAAGAACGTATGATATATAAATTTTATACCATTAAAGGAAGACTCCTTGAATTAATTTCATCGACAAAAAGTGGAAATCATCATTATTGATTCACTCTAAAGCCAAAAATACAAATGGAAAGCAAATAAACATCATTCATCTATTCTACTTACTTTATTTGGTTACGTCATTGAGTTACTTTAAGTAATAAAAAAAATCAACAAATAAAAGGTAGAAAACCTCAATTCTTGATTGAAAGAGGATTGAAATTTATTTTGTTGCAAAACTCGAGTTTTTTGACTATATCTACATTGAACTCGTCAAGTTTGAAAATTTATTCGCCTTCGATCAAAGACAATTTTTCATAAACAAGATAGTGTAGTCCAGCCCAAAGGAGAGAGATCAATTTCATCGACGTTACAAAAAGTGTAAATCATCATTATTGATTTACTCTAATGCCAAAAAAACAAATGGAAAGCAAACCAATATTATTCATCTGTTCTACTTTCTTTATTTAGTTACGTCATTGAGTTACTTTAAGTCATAAAAAATCAACAAACAAAAGATAGAAAACCGTAATTCTAGACTGCAAGAGGATTGGAATTTATTTTCTTGCACAACTTGGTTTTTTTGACGATATCTATATTGAACTCGTTAAGATTAAAAATTTATTTGCCTTCGATTAAAGATAATTTTCCATAAACTTGCAATAGAAAAGGAGGAATGTATCACGTCCAATGCCATCTTTTTGCTGTAAAAAATATAAAATGCGTATACTCAATTTATCCATTGAACTTTAGCCCTCATCCATAAATATCAAATATGTAAAATATAAAATCAAATGAACTATTATGAACCCCAAAAGATTAGTAGATGCTTGATTAACAAGATAAAATGGAAGTACATATCTTTGACTTATGCGAAAAAATGCACACGTAGAAAAATAATTAAAGGTCAAAAATGTACAGGGAAAATCATTGTTTCAAATGTAAAGGCGTTACAGAAAAAATAATCACAAACAAACGAAAGAGATGGCGATGGATTGATATTTATTTTGCAAAGAAAAACTAAGAACACGTTATGCGCAGTATATTTATATCCAGATCGTATAAGGATTAAGGAGCAAAATAATAACAATAGAGATTATGAAAATAAGAATTGAGTAGAAATAAGAAAAGAAAAATCAAGGTGAAATTGTATCCAGTTGGGACGATAGCATGTAGATTGTAATTTGATTTGGTTGGCTAGGTGGTTCTGAGTTGGAATTATTGCTGCCATGAATTATTATTATAACAAATAAAATAATGACATTCAAGGCAAAATAACAATATATGTTATGCCTTGCTTATGTACCCTTTTCTTTGAGTGAATTTGTTCTCAAAAACTAAGGTTATTTGGTGCTTAGCGATTCAAAGTCTGATATATTTTTAATACAGTTGGGATATTGCAATGATGAATTGCATGTTTTAAAATTTGTTTGACACATGTTGCTATGTGAATGGATATGAACATTATTTTCTGTATTAGTTTGTTGATACGGTAATGCAAAGATGATGTTTGATCACAATTTTTCTTTTAAAATTTACTTTAGACGTTATTAAATGCATTATATTTAGTTGCTTGCTATAATATTACAATTATGTCGAATTGGGTTGGACTTCTTTTAATTGAATTTTGATACAGTTTTAATCGTCCTTTTTTCTTTGTATGAAATATGAGTGTTGTTGGTTTACCATTATATATCACAATGCTATAATGACCCATATTGGTTTATATTCGCAAACTGATATACCAATCATAATATACAGGACATCCATTAGATAGTAGACTTGACGCCTTATTGCACTATATTAAAGATTGTTTTCAGACTCGCAAGGTGCCTTAAATCTGAAGAACAATGTTTATATTTTTTTTAATCTTGGTTCTTTAGATACGAGGTAAAAGTACAACTTTCCATGTTAATTTATGAAACCAAGTATAATTGTTTGCAGTTGCGATATAAGGTTTAAAATCTAATTGTAGAAAACACACTGCTACTTTAGAATGTTGAAGATTTAGAACACACTTTCTAAGGTATTGTGTTTTTTCCCAATGTTTTGCTTATGATTAGTTTGTCTATTTTTGTTAGCTAGATGTAAAAAGCATGCAAGATGTGTATAGCTAGGTATTTGCGAATTGTAGATGTTCAATATATCTACGCATAAAGGATCTAGATTTGGATTTAACCCCAATATTGATGGGATGTGTAAAGCTGGTTTGTTGGATGTGTAAATCATGTTTACTTTTTTGTATTTTCTTAGCTCAAAATACAAAATTAATTTTACCATTTTAATTTCAAATAAACAAAACATCAAATCAACAAATTCTTAGTGGTGAACAATGAAGACAGATTGAGCTTTACATATCCGACTCATGTTTCTCCATTATAAAATGCAAATATCATAGGAATGAACGAGGAAGGTGTTGGTCAGAACTGGAGTTGAGATTCAGTTGATGACATCGAAGGTGAAATCACCAACAAAGGAAAACGAGAGAAGGAAGTAATTTCTAGTTTGACACTAGTAGTTATAGAGGTTCTGTGTAATTACAGTCATTTTATAGACTAACCGAAGATGAAATCCTGCGAGAGTCAGGATTTCCACTTGTTGATATATCAGCTCCAATCCATGAGAGAATGGAGCTAATTCCTGTGCCAATTTTTATTTGTGAAAAAGTCACTGTTCAAGGGGATTCATTGGAGACAAAACTGAAAATTCGACTTCATACTTCGATTGAGATGACTTTGAGGTAATTCTTAATAGGGATATAAAATTTCAGGTATACCGTGAGTCATTTTTTCTTCTTCATAAACTAGTTAGTGATGTTGCCGAGTATAATGTACTCAAAACTGATTTATTATTTGTTTTTGTAGCTGATTCAACCACTAATGCACAAATCAGTTTTGAATACATCAACATCGTTAGGAAGAAGAAGAAAAATCAGACTCACTCTATACATGAAATTTAATATTCCAACAAGAATTACCTCAAATTCAATCTAATCGAAGTTTGAAATTGGTTCTTTGATCTTGTCCTTCTCCAATGATTGCTCTTGAATCGTGACTCTTTCAGTAATAAAAATCAACGTAGGAGTTTGCTCCACACCCTCATGGATTGTAGTCGATATATCAACAAGTGGAATTCCTGGCTCTAATAGGATTTCCGTTTAGTTAGATTTTCAAAATGATTGTAATTGCACTGTACCGTTGGAACCATAAGTGCCAAACTAAAAATTACATTCTTCGCTCGTTCTCTTCCGTTGGTGATTTTATCTTCGATGCCATCAATAAAATCTCCAACCCAGTTCGACTTAACACCTATCTCATTCATTCCTATGACAATTTAGTTATCTAAAGTAGAAACATGAGTTCGATTTGTAAATCTCAATCTAACTACATTGTTCACCGCTAGAGATTTGATTATTTCGATGTTCTGTTTATTTAAAATTACATAGTAAAAAAGTGAATGTCATATTTCTGTGTTAAGGAAACTTGTGCGAACTCATGCTGCACACGGTACAGTAACTAAATTAGTAAATTATTAATGTGCCGAAAGGGTGTTTCTATTTCAACTTAAATTTCATAGTTAATGAAGGCAACTTATAGTGAGTTTGTCACATTGAAAATGTAGAACTAAATGAAGTTTGATTATTAAAACGTTGAGTGATGACTAAATTATACAGGACATACTAAAGTAAATAACGTACGATATGTAAATTTCATACCATTAAAAGAAGATTCCTAGAATTATTTTCATCAATGTTACAAAAAGTGGATCATCATTATTGATTTACTCTGTAGGAAAAAACAAATGGAAAGCAAACCAATATTGTTCGTCTATTCTACTTTCTCTGTGTAGTTATGTCGTTGGGTTACTTCAAAAAATCAGCAAATAAAAGGTAGAAAACCTTAGTACTTGACTGAAAGAGGATTGTAATTTATTTGCGTTGATTTTGTTGCAAAATTTGAGTTTTCAATAATATCTACATTGAACTCATTAAGATTGAAAATTTATTTGCCTTCAATTAAAGACAATTTTCCATATATGTGCAATAGAAAAGGAGAAATGTATAGTGTCCAGTGCAATTTTTTAATATAAAAAATATAAAGTGCACAAGCTCAATTTATTCCTTGAACCTTAACCTTCACTTAGAAGCATTAAATATGTAAAACATAAAATCAAATAAACTATTATAAACTTGAAAGAGATTAGTAGATGCTTGATTAACAAGATAAAATGGAAGTACATGTTTCTGACTTACAGGAAAAAAATGCACAAGTAGAAAATAACTGAAGGAAAAAAATGTAGATGGAAAATCATTGTTTCAAATTTAAAGGCGTTAGAACAAAAGAAGAATCACAAACAAACGAAAGAGTATGGCAATGGATTGATACTTATGTTGCAAAGAAAAATGAAGAACTCGTTTAGATGCTTGATTAACAAGATAAATTGGAAGTACATGTTTCTGACTTACAGGAAAAAAATGCACAAGTAGAAAATAACTGAAGGAAAAAAATGTAGATGGAAAATCATTGTTTCAAATTTAAAGGCGTTAGAACAAAAGAAGAATCACAAACAAACGAAAGAGTATGGCAATGGATTGATACTTATGTTGCAAAGAAAAATGAAGAACTCGTTTAGCGTAGGATATTTATATTCAGATCGTATAAGGATTAAGGAGAAAAATAATAATAATAGAGATTCTGAAAATAAGAGTTGAGTAGAAATAAGAAAGGAAAATTCAAGAAGAAATTTATACACTGTTTGTATTAATTTTATTCACTGTTTATATTGTTATTTTCACGTTACTGCCGTATTGTGCTTCACAATAAACGATGTAGTTTTGTGCACTTTCCTTTCCACACCATCATAGTTATAGTAATGCTCTCAATTTACTGCGTCGTTTTGACCGTATTCATTTTCCTCTCTTGCTCATGGTGTTACTATAATATCACATTCCATATTATATTTTCTTAATAATGATGTTATACCTCTTACTTCCATAATATCTAAATTTTCTCATATTTAACTAATGTTAATGCTTAAAAATTATTACGCACGTATACTGTTTATACGAGTGCACAAAAAAATGATCGAAACATTTAATGTTCATGTTATGTATATAGATACTTAAAAATATTAATTACTATGTTAATTTACATGATTTAGTTAGAAACGATCTATATGGGAATATGGAAGGTGGAGTTATAACATCATTTAACAAAGTAATAATTACCACAGTATTTTAACATGATTTATTCTTTCTCATGTTCCTATGAATTAACCAATATTTTGAACATTCCCACGTACACATCTTACCACTACCATGTAACATACTGATTAGTTTTGTACACTTCCCTTCCATGTCATCATTATTATAGTAATGCTCTCAATTTATTGCATCGTTTGACCATATTCATTTTCCTCTCTTGCTCATAGCGTTGCTACTATATTGCGTTTCATATCATATTTTTGTTAATAATGATGTTATAACTCCTACCTCCATAATACCTAAATTTTCTCATATTTAACTAATTTTGATGTTTACAAATTATTATGCACACAGACTGTTTATATGAGTGCACAAAAAAAAAGTCTGAAACCTTTTAAAGTTTATATACTATATATAGGTACTTAAAAATATTGATCACTATATTAATTTACATGATTTATTTAAAAACATAATCTATTTGGGAATCTACTGGGGAATATGGAAGGTGAAGTTATAACGTCATTTAACAAAATAGCAATTACTACAGTATTCTAACATGATTTATTCATTTTCATGTACCTATGAATTAATCAATATTTTGGACATCACATACACCTTACCACTACTATGTTAACATACTAATTGGCTTGTCTTGAAATACAAGCGGCATCAGAAATACTCAAGCACGGTTCATGTTGAAGTAGATGACCGGGTAACATCTCTAAGCACGATTCACACAGGAAGTAAGTACTTTTGTCAAGTATTGTGTGTTGAGAAATTCACCCATCTACTTAGGTAACTTGAATGGCATGTTATATGTTACATAGATCGTTTTAAAGTATAATTACATGCAGTTTTTTGGTTATGCAGAATAGGTTGTTCTTGAATTTTCAAGAAACTAAATTAGCCATGGCAAGATTTGCATCTTTTATCAAGAATGGGTGTGTTTAAACAAATACGCACAGACGAATACACACAAAATTTGAACGAATCTTATGAATACACACAGTGAGAATTTGGAGACTGTATTGTAGAGTGTAATTTGATATGGCTGGCTAGGTGGCTCTGAGTTGGAATTATTGCTGCCATGAATTATAATTATATCCAATAAAATAATGACATTCAAGGCAAAATAACAATATATGTTATGCCTTGCTTATGTTCTATGAGTGAATTTGTTCTCAAAAACTAAGGTTATTTGGTGCTTAGCGATTCAAAATCTGATGTATTTTTAATACAGTTGGGGTGTTGCAATGATGAATTTCATGTTTTAAAATATGTTTAACATATGTTGCTACGTGAATGGATACGAACATTATTTTCTGTATTAGTATGTTGATATGGTAATGTAAAGATGATGTTTGATCACAATTTTTTTTGAATTTACTTTAGATATTATTAAATGCTTTATATTTAGTTGCTCGCTATAATATTACAATTATGTCGAATTGGGTTGGACTTCTTTTAATTGAATTTTCATACAGTAGTTAATTGTCCTTTTTCTCTGTATGAAATACGAGTGCTGTTGGTTTACCATTATATATCACAATACTAGAATGACCAATATTGGTTTATATTCGCAAACTGATATACCAGTCATTGTATACAGGACAGATAGTAGACTTGACACCTTATTACACTATATTACAGATTGTTTTCAGACTCGTAAGGTGCCTTAAATCTGAAGAACAATCTTTATAATTTTTGTAATCTTGGTTCTTTAGATACGAGGTAAAAGTACAACTTTCCATGGTAATTTATGAAACCAAGTATAATTGTTTGCAATTGCTATATAAGGTTTAAAATCCAATTGTAGAAAACACACTGCTACTTTAGAATGTTGAAGATTTAGAACACACTTTCCAAGGTATTGTGCTTTTTCCAATGTTTTGCTTATGATTAGTTTGTCTATTTATGCTAGCTAGATGTAAAAAGCGTGCAAGAAGTGTATAGCTAGGTATTTGCGAATTGTAGAGATATTCAATATATTTATGCATAAAGGATCTAGATTTGGTTTGACCCCAATGTTGATGAGATGTGTAAAGCTGGTTTATTGGATGTGTAAATCATGTTTACTTTTTTGTATTTTCTTAGCTTCAAAATAAGAAATTAATTTTTTTTACCATTTTAATTTCAAATAAATATAACATCAAATCAACAAATCCTTAGTAGTGAACAATGAAGATAGATTGAGGTTTACATATCCGACTCTGTTTCTCCATTATACGATGCAAATATCATAGGAATTCCTAGCTCTTCTAAGATTTCCGCTTTAGTTAGGTCTTCAAAATGATTGTAATTGCACTTTACCGTTGGAACCACAAGTGCCAAACTAAAGTTACATTCTTCTTTCGTTCTCCTCCGTCGGGGATTTTACCTTCGATACAACCGAATCTCCAATCCAGTTCTGCTTAACGTCTATCTCATTCATTCCTATGACATTTTCGTTATCTAAAGAAGAAACATGAGTTCGATTTGTAAATCTAAATTTAACTTCATTGTTCACCGCTAGAGATTTGTTGATTTGATGTTCTGTTTATTTAAAATTACATAGTAAAAAAGTGAATTCCATATTTCTGTGTTAAGGAAACTAGTGCGAATCCATGCTACACTGTATGGTAATTAAATTATTAATGTGCCGAAATGGTGTTTCTATTTCAACTTAAATTTCATAGTTAATAAAGGCAACATATAGTGAGTTTGTCACATTGAAAATGTAGAACTAAATGAAGTTTGATTATTAAAACGTTGAGTGATGACTAAATTATACATGACATACTAAAGTAAATAACGTATGATATGTAAATTTCATACCATAAAAGGAAAATTTCTAGAATTATTTTCATCAACGTTACAAAAAGTGGAAATCAACATTATTGATTTACTTTGTAGGAAAAAACAAATGGAAAGCAAACCAATATTATTCATCTATTCTACTTTCTTTGTGTAGTTATGTCGTTGGGTTACTTTAAAAAATCAACAAATAAAACGTAGAAACCTTAATTTTTGTCTGAAAGAGGATTGGAATTCATTTGCATTCATTTCGTTGCAAAATTTGAGTTTTCAACAATATCTACACTGAACTCGTTAATATTGAAAATTTATTTGCCTTCGATTAAAGACAATTTTCCATATATGTGTAATAGAAAAGGAGAAATGTATAGTGTCTAATGCAATTCTTTAATATAAAAAAATATAAAGTGCACAAGCTCAATTTATTCCTTGAACCTTAACCTTCATTTATAAGCATCAAATATGTAAAACATAAAATCAAATAAACTATTATGAACCCGAAAGAGATTAGTAGATGCTTGATTAACAAGATAAAATGGAAGTACATATTTCTGACTTATAGGAAAAAAATGCAAAGGTAGAAAATAACCGAAGGCAAAAAATGTAGAGGGAAAATCATTGTTTCAAATTTAAAGGCGTAAGAAAAAAAAGAATAAAAAACGAAAGAGAATGGCAATGGATTGATACTTATTTTGCAAAGAAAAATGGAGAACTCGTTTAGCGTAGGATATTTATATTCAAGTCGTATAAGGATTAAGGAGAAAAATAATAATAATAGAGATTATGAAAATAAGAGTTGAGTGGAAATAAGAAAAGAAAAATCACTGTTTGTATTAATTTTATTCACTGTTTTTATTGTTATTTTCACGTTACTACCGTATTGTACTATACATTAAACGATGTAGTTTTGTGCACTTTCCTTTCCACGCAATCATTGTTATAGTAATGCTCTCAATTTACTGCATCGTGTTGACCATATTCATTTTCCTCTCTTGCTCATAGTGTTACTATAATATCGCATTTCATATTGTATTTTGTTAATAATGATGTTATACTATCTAAATTTTCTCATATTTAACTGATTTAATGTTTAAAAATTATTACGCACGTAGACTGTTTATATGAATGCACAAAAAAAATGATTGAAACATTTAATGTTCATGTACTGTATATAGATACTTAAAAATATTAATTACTATGTTAATGTACACGATTTAGTTAAAAACGATCTATTTGGGAATATGAAAGGTGGAGTTATAACATCATTTAACAAAATAATAATTGCCATATATTTTAACATGATTTATTCTTTCTCATGTTCTTATGAATTAACCAATATTTAAACATTCTCGCATACATATCTTACCACTATTATGTAACTTACAGATTAGTTTTTGTGCCCTTCCCTTCAACGCCATCATTATTATAGTAATGCTCTCAATTTAGTGCATCATTTGACGATATTCATTTTCCTCTCTTGCTCATAGCGTTGCTATTATATTGCGTTTCATATTATATTTTGTTAATAATGATGTTATACCTCCTACATCCATAATACCTAAATTTTCTCATATTTAACTAATTTTGATGTTTACAAATTATTTTGCAGGCAAACTGTTTATATGAGTACACACAAAAAAAGTCTGAAACTTTTTAAAGTTTATATACTCTATATAGGTACTTAAAAATATTAAACACTATAATAATTTACACGATTTAGTTAAAAACATACTCTATTTGGGAATCTACTTGGGAATATGGAAGGTGAAGTTATAACATCATTTAACAAAATAGCAATTACTACAGTATTCTAACATGAGTTATTCAGTTTCATGTACCTATGAATTAATTAATATTTTGGACATCACATACACATCTTACCACTGCTATGTTAACATACTAAGTGGCTTGTCTTGAAATACAAGCGGCATCAGAAATACTCAAGCACGGTTCATGTTGAAGTAGATGACCAGGTAACATCTCTAAGCATGATTCACATAGGAAGTAAGTGCTTTTGTTAAGTATTGTGTGTTGAGATATTCATCCATCTACTTAGGTAATTATAAAATTGACATATTACTTTCACCTATATTTTCTAGCAATGACAAAATAAATCTAATATTTTGTTTGAAATGATGCAATATCAATACATGACCTGACTATTTTGTCTTCATTTATAGCTGTTTAATAACAGATGATTACTTTCATTAGCGGGGCAATAACTAATAACCATTCATAATTACTATAGACCTTCTACTGATACATCTCATAACCGACCACAATCAACATTTCATTGAGATTTTAATAGCGTCGATGCTTTATTTTATCCACATATATTTCTATTGCAGTTTATTGATGTTGCTTAGCATACCGATCTCTAAAGCATACAAAATGGAATTGAAATAGTTTCATTAACATTCGTTTGATTAGAATGTAGTTAGTCATTTTAAAACCGCAGGAATTATTTTGCAAGGATCACAAATATTTAATCTGTTTTATTATCTTTATAATGGTTGCATAGGATGAGATTATTTTTAATTTAATTATAATTGTATCACTCAAATTTACAAATTTATAGGAGCGTGATGCTTTATGATATAAAAGATTGGGTAATGTCTATTTTAATGTAAAAAGTACATATGATGGGCCCTACCTCACATAAGATGTGCAAATTCCCTAAGCTTCGTATTATCTATTTTTTTCTTAATTAAACCATAATTTGACCCTGTTACACATGCATAACTTGAATGGCATGTTATATATTACGTAGATCGTTGTAAAGTTTAATTATATGCAGTTTTTTGGTTATGCAGAATAGGCAGTTCTTGAATTTTCAAGAAAATAAATTAGCCATGGCAAGATTTGCATCTTTTATCAAGAATGGGTGTGTTTAAACAAATACGCACAGATGAATACACACAAAATTTGAACGAATCTTATGAATACACACAGTGAGAATTTGGAGACTGTATGTAGATTATAATTTGATATGATTGGCTAGGTTGCTCTGAGTTGGAATTATTCCTGCCATGAATTAATATTATAACCTATAAAATAATGTCATTCAAGGCAAAATAACAATATATGTTATGCCTTGCTCATGTACCCTTTTCTATGAGTGAATTTGTGCTCAAAAACTAATGTTATTTGGTGCTTAGAGCTACAAAATCTGATATATGTTTAGTACAATTGGGATATTGCAATGATGAATTGCATGTTTTAAAATATGTTTAACTGCTACGTGAATGGATATGAACAGTATTTTCTGTATTAGTATGTTGATATGGTAATGTAAAGATAATGTTTGATCACATTTTTTTTTTAAATTTCCTTTAGATATTATTAAATGCTTTATATTCAGTTGCAAGCTATAATATTACAGTTATGTCGAATTGGGCTGGACTTTTTTTAATTGAATTTTGATACAGTATTTAATTGTCCTTTTTCTCTTTATGAAATACGAGTGCTGTTGGTTTACCTTTATATATCACAATACTATAATGACCAATGTTGGTTTATATTCGCAAACTGATATACCAATCATTATATACAGGGCATCCATTAGATAGTAGACTTGACACCTTGCACTATATTACAGATTTCAGACTTGCAAGGTGCCTTAAATCTGAAGAACAATGTTTATAATTTTTGTAATCTAGGTTTTTTAGATACGGGGTAAAAGTACAACTTTCCATGGTAATTTATGAAACCAAGTATAATTGTTTGCAATTGCTATGTAAGGTTTAAAATCCAATTGTAGAAAACACACTGCTACTTTAGAATGCTGAAGATTTAGAACTCTTTCTAAGGTATTGTGCTTTTTCCAATGTTTTGCTTATGATTAGTTTGTCTATTTTTGTTAGCTAGATGTAAAAAGCATGCAAGAAGTGTATCGCTAGATATTTGCGAATTGTATAGATGTTCAATATATTTATGCATATAGGATCTAGATTTGGATTTGACCCCAATATTGATGGGATGTGTAAAGCTGGTTTGTTGGATGTGTAAATCATGTTTACTCTTTTGTATTTTCTTAGGCTTCAAAATGCGAAATTAATTTTTTTACCATTTCAATTTCAAATAAACATAACATCAAATCAATAAATCTTTAGGGGTGAACAATGAAGATAGATTGAGCTTTACATATCCGACTGATGTTTCTCCATTATACGATGCAAATATCATAGGAATGAACGAGGAATGTGTTGATCAGAACTGGATTTGAGATTCTGTTGATAACATCGAATGTGAAATCATCGACAAAGGAGAACGAAAGAAGAAAGTAACTTCTAGTTTGACACTAGTGTTTATGGAGGTTCCGTGTAATTACATTCATTTTGTAGACCTAACCGAAGATGAAATCCTACGAGAGTCAGGATTTCCACTTGTTAATATATCAGCTCCAATCCATAAGAGAATAGAGCTAATTCCTGTGCCGATTTTGATTTATGAAAGTGTCACTATTCAAGGGGTTTCATTGGAGACAAGACTGAAGAGCCGACTTCATACTTCGTTTGGGATGACTTTGAGGTAATTTTTATTAGAGATATTAATTTTTTTTAATACCATGAGTCATTTTTTCTTCTTCTTCATAAACTAGTTAGTGATGTTGCCGAGTATAATGTACTCAAAACCAATTTATTATTTGTTTTTTTAGCCGATTCAACCACTAATACACACATCAGTTTTGAGTACATCAACATCGTTAGGAGGAAGTAGAAAAATTAGACTCACTTTATACATGAAATTTAATATCCCAACAAGAATTACTTCAAATCCAATTGAATCGAAGTTTGAAACTGGTACTTCAATCTTGTCATTCTCCAACGATTCCTTTTGAACCGTGACTTTTTCACTAATAAAAATCGTCGTAGGAGTTTGCTTCACACTCTCATGGATTGTAGTCGATATATCAACAAGTGAAATTCCTGTCACTCGTAGGATTTCCGCTTTACTTAGGTCTTCAAAATGATTGTAATTGCACTGTACCGTTGGAATCACAAGTGCCAAACTAGAAGTTAAATTCTTCTCTTGTTCTCCTCCATCGGTGATTTTACCTTCGATGCCGTCAACTGAATCTCCAATCCAGTTCTACCCAACACCTATCTCGTTCATTCCTATGACATTTTCATTATCTAATGAAGAAACATGAGTTCGATCTGCAGACCTCAATCTAACTTCATTGTTCACCGCTAGAGATTTGTTGATTTGATGTTCTGTTTATTTATAATTACAAGGCAAGAAGGTGAATTTCATATTTTTGCGTTAAGGAAACTAGTGCGAACCCATGCTAAAGTGGTATGGTAACTAAATTAGTAAATTATTAATGTGCCAAAATGGCGTTTCTATATCAACTTAAATTTCATAGTTAATAAAGGCCACATATATTGAGTTTGTCACATTGAAAATGTAGAACTAAATGAACTTTGATTATTAAAACATTGAGTGATGACTAAATTATACATGACATACTAAAGTAAATCATGTATGATATGTAAATTTCTTACCATTAAAGGAAGATTCTTAGAATTATTTTCATCAACGTTACAAAAAGTGGAAATCATCATTATTGATTTACTCTGTAGGAAAAAAGAAATGGAATGCAAACCAATATTATTCATCTATTCTACTTTCTTTGTGTAGTTATGTCGTTGGGTTACTTTAAAAAATCAACAAATAAAAGATAGAAAGCCTTAATTCTTGACTGAAAGAGGATTGGAATTTATTTGCATTGATTTTGTTGCAAAATTTGAGTTTTCAACAATATCTACTTTGAACTCGTTAGGATTGAAAACTTATCTGCCTTCGATTAAAAACAATTTTCCATATATGTGCGATAGAGAAGGAATGTATAGTGTCCAATGCAAATTTTTAATATAAAAAAATATGAAGTCACAAGCTCAATTTATTCCTTGAACCTTAACCTTCATTTATAAGCATCAAATATGTAAAACATAAAATCAAATAAACTATTATGAACCCCAAAGAGATTAGTAGATGCTTGATTAACAAGATAAAATGGAAGTTCATATTTCTGACTTATAGGAAAAAATGCACAGGCAGAAAATAACTGAAGGTTAAAAATGTAGAGGGAAAATCATTATTTCAAATTTAAAGGCGTTAAAAAAAAGAAGAATCACAAACAAAGGAAAGAGGATGGCAATTGATTGATACTTATTTTGCAAAGAAAAACGAAGAACTCGTTTAGCGTAGGATATTCATATTCAGATCGTATAAGGATTAAGGAGCAAAATAATAATAATAATAGAGATTTTGAAAATAAGAGTTGAGTAGAAATAAGAAAAGAAATGTCAAGAAGGAATTTATACACTGTTTATATTAGTTTTATTCACTGTTTATATTGTTATTTTCACGTTACTACCATATTGTACTTCACATTAAATGATGTAGTTTTGTGCACTTTCCGTTCCACACCATCATTGTAATAGTAATGCTCTCAATTTACTGCATCGTTTTGGCCATATTCATTTTCCTCTCTTGCTTATAGTGTTACTATACTATCGCATTTCATATTATATTTTATTAATAATGATGTTATACCTACTTCCATAATATCTAAAATTTCTCATATTTAACTAATTTTAATGTTTAAAAATTATTACGCACATAGACTGTTTATATGAGTGCACAAAAAAAATGTTCGAAACATTTCATGTTCATGTACTGTATATAGATACTTAAAAATATTAATTACTATGTTAGTATACACGATTTAGTTAAAAACGATCTATTTGGGAATATGAAAGGTGGAGTTATAACATCATTTAACAAAATAATAATTACAACAGTATTTTAACATGATTTATTCTTTCTCATGTTCCTATGAATTAACCAATATTTATACATTCTCACATACACATCTTATCGCTACTATGTAACATATTGATTAGTCTTGTGCACTTCCCTTCCACGCCATCATTATTATAGTAATGCTCTCAATTTATTGCATCGTTTGACCATATTCATTTTCCTCGCTTGCTCATAGCATTGCTATTATATTGCGTTTCATATTATATTTTGTTAATAATGATGTTATACCTCCTACTTCCATAATATCTAAATTTTCTCATATTTAACTAATTTTAATGTTTGCAAATTATTATGCACGCAGACTGTTTATGTAGTGAAATTTGTTTTAATTTAAGCGGAAGCGATTTATTTGATCGAGATCTAGTATTGTCTATTTAGATACCAATGACACTTTAAAAAAATTATGCAGTCTCACAGAAATAATAGCCGAAATAAAAAACGCAGAAGATTTAATATGGTTCGGATATGAATATCCTACGTCTATGGAGACCCAACAACTTTTTTATTTCACTAAAGAAAAGTGTAGAAAAGATAGGAAAGAATAATGGTGGATACTCTCACACACTTGCTTGCATATGAAGATGAAATTCGTTCATTTAAATAAACTTGATAATGAAGGGTTGTTTAGAGACTAAGAAAATCAATTTCCTGATTACCCAAATATCTTTCCAAATTGCATGATTTGATTTTAGTACAAATAGATGGCGTAGTCTTGGTTTTCATATCTTTCCTTTGATTGATTTATTCTCCATGCCTAATCATTTATTTTTTTCATATAGCAAATATATTGACTAATTAATTGATTGACTAATTAATTAGTTTCCTTCAAAATATCCTTTCATATACCAGTCAAATTAATTGATTTGAATGAATCAATTAATCAATTTCTTTCCTCTTTAACAAATATCTGAATCATCCAAATTTAACAATCCACCTTGATTCAAATTTAACAATATCTCTTCATCACTTTATCATCAAGCAATCAACATAGAAGTTGTTGGGTCTAGCGCCCCATGGCGCTCAAGTAACATGCATCAAACTCATCAAGTTTGAGCAATGCTCAAACTTATCATTTGGAAGTGATTTAGTCATCATATCTGAAGGATTATCCAAAGTACCGACCTTCAACAATTTGATCTTGCTTCGTTCTTCCTCAAGCATAAGAAAGAAACATCTAACATCAATGTGCTTCGTCCGTGAACTATAAGCTTGATTTTCTACCAGATAAATCACACTTTGACTGTCTGAAAATAGCTTTACTGTCCGCTGCACCATTGAAAGATCATCCACTGAAGTATGTATAATCTTTTGTTGCTTCCACAATCGATATCAACTCTGCTTCGGTAGTCGATAAAGCTACGATAGATTGTAGCTTTGATCTCAATGAAATCGAGCCTATGCCAAGTGTAAAAATATAGCCCGACACTGACTTTCTAGCATCTCTATCCCCAGCATAATCAAAATCACAGTATCCTCTAAGAAAGATGTAACCATCCACTCCACCATATAACAAGCCAACTGAAGAAGGGCCTCGAAGATATCTAAGAATCCACTTCACAGCTTGCAAATGTTCTTTGCCTGGGTTAGACATATATCGACTCACAACACCCCCTCCATGGGTTAAATCTGGTCTTGTCACACCATCGCATACATAAGGCTACCAACAGCACTAGAATAAGGTATATCAACCATATACCTCTTTCCTTCTTCCGATGAGGGAGATAAGTCTTTTGACAACTTAAAATGAGAGCCTAATGGAGTGCCAACCGGTTTAGCTTTCTCAATTCCAAATCGAATAAGGACCTTCTCGATGTACTGCGCTTGAATGAGCCTCAACTCTCTCCGCTTTCTATCCCTGTTTATCTCCATACCCAATATTCTTTGTGCCTTTCTCAAATCCTTCATGTCAAACTCTCTACCGAGCTCCGCTTTCAACTCCTTAATTCTGACCATACTCCGAGATGCAATCAACATATCATCAACATATAACAACAAATAAATCATATCACCATCACATTTTCTGAAATAAACACACTGGTTTTCGAAACTTCTGGAGTATCCCTGTGAAAGCATTAACTTATCAAACCTCTTATACCATAGTCTAGGAGACTACTTCAGTCTATATAGAGATTTGTTGAGTTTGCAAACATAGTGTAACGATCCCGAATTTTAATTAATTTTAAATTGATAATTAATTTCATTTTTGAATAAAATTTGTGAAATTAATTGGTAAATTGATTAAATTTATAAAATACATCTATGTAATTCCTTTGATATGTATTAAATTTCAAACCATTGTCTGTTAAATAATATGTATAAATACAAACAAAATATACTTACAAAAATAATAAAAATAAATAAATATAGAGACATACAAGACAATTAGTATGTAAGTTAAAATAAATATTTAAGTCAGAAATAAATTAGAAAAATGAATTTGTTTATTAGTTTTAAAAAGTATAAAAATATATTAATATGAATTAAACGTTTAATAGTTAAATTTTAAAACAAAGAACTGGATTTGCTGTAAACAAGAATTGGGACATATGTACTTACTGATATCCTGTCAGCCTCCTTAGCCACCAAAAATAAAATCATCAGCTGAGATCTTGTTTAATAAACCAAAGAATTTTTTTTTGTGTATCAGTTGTACAAAATAATAATAATATCACCCTGTTCAAAGAAAATAGCATCACCATGTACACTTCTTCTATATATATTAACTTCTCTCATTATAGTTCATTCTTTCAAAACTAAGAAAATCTGAAGAAAGTTTTATTTAAAACTTAAACACCATTATAGTTTAAACAACTGAGGATTGAAGATAAGTGAGTTCAGCTTGCCAGTTTCACAAGCCTGTGTCAATGAAGCTCTGTTCACTTCTTAATTCAGGTGAGTAACATCATTTTTAAAATCTTAAACTAAGTTTGGTTGCATGCTATTCTCTGAAACAAATATGTTTATGTGAATTTTTGACATTTTTCTATGAGTTTATATAAGTATGTATACACTGTTGTGTATTATTGTTTCCTGTTTTGTTCCCAGACCCAAGTTTTAATTCAAAATTCATATTCTCTTGATCTAAAATTCCGATATAACTTAGTGTTAAACAAAACTTGGTTGTTATAACATATATTAAAGATTAAGAATCTATATAAGATAACACATCTTGGAAATATCTCTTGATTTTAAGAAGACTAAACAAAACTATAACTTAGTCAAAATTTAAACATTTTATTTTACAATTTCAGGCATGTAAACCGGATTCGTACACTATAGTATGAATTTTAAAGCTGAAATTATAATTTTTAGATCATGGGTGTAAGAGCAGTTTAGTTCACATTTCATAGTTTTGGGAATTGTTGGTGATTCACTAGTTTGGTGATGGTCGGGATTAGGTCAGGTGATGGAGGAACGTACGGGGATTGTAGGAAAAATGTCGTGAAGGTGGTCAGATAGTTGTGGTGGCGGCGGCGAGCTCGTGAAGTTTTTAAACCTAATTTGGTGAGGTCAGGAATTTCGATTCGTTCGTCGCCATCGTTCGATCGAGTGCTGTGTGTTCTTGGGAGGAAGTAGAGGTGGTATTGACGGAGTAATGGCCAAAGTTTCGCGTGGTCTGGTGGTCGAGGTTTCGAGAACGGCGGCGTTTCCAGGCTTTGATGGCGAATTCTGTTGTGTTCCAGGTCTCGATTTTAACTCGAATTCGAATTTCGAGAGAATGGTGAAGTTTGGGTGGTCGAAGAATGGTCTGGAGGTGATTAGCGACATACTCAAGGTTGCAGCGTCGACGGGAGGAGATCATCGGCGGTGTGCACGTGCACCGTGCACTAGTGCTAAGTTCTGGAAATGTTGTGAAGAGGGCATGGAGCTGGGTTGTTTGCGAGATTTGTCTCGAGTAATTCCCGAGCAAATTTGTGTTGAGCTCGAAGTAATCTTCGAGTGTCTCGGGTAGAAATGTTGTCCAGGGTTTAAACATAAACCTGTTCTGTTTGTTTTGAAAATTCAAAACTGAATTTTGAATGATCAAACAAAGTTTAAAATAAGTTTTGAATCGAAGTTAAATAGAAATCCAAGTCCAGTTGAAACTTAGTTGAAAATAAATAAAGTTTAATAACTTGGAATTATTTAAGTAATTAAGTGGATTTGAAAAGGAAATTGAATTTAAAATTAGAATTTGATTTGTAAAGGAAAGATTTGAGCAAAGTTAAAGCAAGTTCTAAACTGAACTTATAAATTTAAGTTTAAATATGTATTTAGGTTCGGTTTGAAACTTAGTTTGGAAACAAAGTTTAAAAATTCAAATTTGTTTAATAACTTAAAAGTGTCAAATGTTTAAGTGTATTTTAAAAAGGATTTGAGTTTTGAATGGAATTTAAAATGTAAAGTAAGAATTTTTACAAGTTGAATCAAAATGCGAAACTTGGGTTTAAACCTAATTCCGAAAATCAAGATTTTGAAAAGAAATGAAGCTTATAAATTTAAACGTTTAAATCAGTTTAAACATTAAAGTATACTTTGAATTCTTTTATAACAAAGGTGTTACCTTCACATGGAAAAAAAAGAAAAAAAAGCTAACGATTAGTTTTAACTTTATTACAAATCAATTGGCATTCGTTTTAAATCTTGAAATTTGAAATGAATTTAAAAGTGAATTGAATATGAATTGTCAACATATTTATAAGTGATAGTAAAATCACTAATAAGAATGAGATTTGTCTTAAGTTAACAAAGATATAATGATGATTATAATTCATTAATTATTAAGTTAATTAAAATGAATAATTTATTCATTTAATTAATTAACGATTTAGGTTAATTAAATAAGTAATTAAAAGTTTAAAATAATTAATTAAGGTTTAAAGATTAATTAATTAAGGAATAATTTATTTATAAACCAAGGATTATTAATTAGATATTAATCAACGATTAAAGTTGATTTAATCAAGTGATTAAGCAAAAAAAATTAATTGAAGGATAATGTGATAAATTAACCAGTGTAATTAATTAAGAAATAATCATTAATTAAGGAGTGATTAATTAGTCATTGTAATTAATTAAAGATAATTAATAATCAATTATGAGTTAATTAATGATTAATTAAAGGATAATTTATTAAATGTTTTGTAATTAATTAATTGTTAATTTACCATAACTAGCAAATTATTCATAGAAATTAATCTGATTTAAACCCATTGGATAATTAAATTGACCCTATTTATGGATGTTTGAATTATATTGGATGTTGAATTGTTTGATATCCCTAATATGTAATGCTTTGTGATATATCCTGATTTGTGTTATGATCTGTGATGTAATTTATTATCTGCGATTTATATATCTGTTATCTGTGTATAAAAGATAAGCGTTATAGTTCATACCGCTTAACAACTATATTTCTGTGTTCTGATCTTTGATGATGATGTTGTTGCACTATTGTGTGTTAAACCCCTGAACCACACCATACACACACAAATATAGATTTCATGAGGAAATCGATATGTAATGCTTTGTGATATATCCTGATTTGTGTTATGATCTGTGATGTAATTTATTATCTGCGATTTATATATCTATTATCTGTGTATAAAAGATAAGCGTTATAGTTCATACCGCTTAACAATTATATTTCTGTGTTCTGATCTTTGATGATGATGTTGTTGCACTATTGTGTGTTAAACCCCTGGACCACACCATGCACACACAAATATAGATTTCATGAGGAAATCGATTAAGTCACATATTTTTGAAACGATTTTAAATAGACAATTTGAATTCAAATGGTTTGGAAATAGAATCGGGTTAAATGTGAAAAGTTTTTGAAATGAAATTTCAAGATAAAATTAATTTTTTTTGAATAACTTGATAAAGTTTTGAAATTTAAATAATTTGATTTAAATTTAAATTCAAAATTTGAAACTGAATCCTATGATTTGAAACTAGGGATTAAAGATGTTATACAAGTTATATGGGTTAAACCATTTTAAATGTATTGATTTGGGAATTTGAATTTAGATTCAAAGGCTTTAGTTCGTGCAATTATAATCGGATTCTTCTGGAATGAAAACTATTTGTTTCCAAATAATGAAAGCTTTCATATAAGAAATGAACTTTCAAATTGTGTTAAAAGGATTTCAAGTCTAAAACGAAAATGATTCCCAAGTCATGGAAACGGTTTGAAAGTTATATGTTAAATCTTTGATTTAAAGATTTAAATGAGTTAATCCAACTTAAAATGGAATTGTTTTGAAAGGTTATGAATGAATCTTTGGAAACGAGTTTTGAAAGCTATAAGTTAAATCTTGATTTAAAGATTTAACGAGTTAATCCAATTGAAATGGAAATTGTTTTGAAATCCATGAATGGATCTTTGTGAATGGGTGAACTTCGTGAATTGAATCTTTTTGTTTAAAAGATTGGAAATGGTAATTTGTTTGAACCATTTGAAGGAAAAGTTTGGATATTAAGTTGTGACTTAACTGAAATCCCATATCCATATGTTTTCAAATATTACGCTCATTATTCGGTTTAGCCGGGAGAGGATCTTTGTGTCATATAACCCATTCCGAATAATGATACGTCGTTATGGATAGCATTTGAAGATCGGTGGTGAAGACCGGGTATTTTCGAAAACGAAAGGATAACCCATCGATTGTCTCTGCACTGAGTCGCGGTGGTATAGAGATTCCCTAAGTGATGGGAAGTTCGATCGGGATTGTGAATACCCGGATTTGCAAGGGCTTCTTCGGAAGTGTCTTCGGTTCTGTTCGAACCCGGAACATACTTGTATGGTCGTGTGTCTGACACTACACTTTGAGATATAAAGCAGATTTCTTTCAAATACGTATCTGTTGGTGGCGGAGAATTTATTCTCTTAGTTTAACATCCTTTTCTGAGACGTACGAGCTCAGAGGTTATGTAGTTGAAGGTTATCAGGGATATACTCCCAAATTGGTAGTGTGGCATGCTAAGTGCTGCTGTGTGTTGATGATCATTTGTTGATCAAAGCATAGCTTTCGTGTAAAGCGTAGCTTTGTGGACGAAACCTCATCGAGCCTCACAAACCGGTAATGCTCGAAACAGGAAAGATGCCGCAAGGTTTCAGGGGTAGCTTCCCTAGGGTGTAACCATTCCTTCTGGAAAAGGGTAGTATCATGGTATGGAGCTCAGATACTTACTCAAGTGGGCACTGTAGTATATTTATTATTACTGTGTGATGTTGTTGATGTAGAGGTACCTCGTATAAAGGTCCCAAAGGACCGGGGGTGGCATATCTGTAGGAATTACTCCCGGGCAGGGAGGAAACCGACCTTGTGTTGGCAGAGAGCCGGGTAGGTTCTCGGGGCGTCCCGCCAGAGGCGTTTCCATGTGGCAGTAGGAAGTTCCTTAGCCTGACCATTTGTTGGAAATCCAAACAAAACAATGCGCGCATTGTACAGTTTTAGTTGTATAACATGCCATTTACTTAATGGTGGCGCCCCACTGTTTAGATGGTAGCTATAATAGGCATACGATAATGGTCGTATGTTGGCTAAGATTTATATTATACTTTCGAAATGATTTTCTGCACTGTACACTTATAATAATAATATCAAGAAATTTTCTCGTATCAAGCATGTTTGACTATCACAAGGAGAAATCTCCTCTAATTCTGCGTTTGCATGGTGTGTGCGGAGGGAGGCCTTATGGTAGTTTTATTTTCTAAAAAGCATTGCGGATTTCAAACTTAAATTCTTATTGTTTATTTTAAAAGACCAACTGTTTTCGTTACTCATACCAGTCTCATGACTGATTCAGAGTTTATTGTTCCTTTCCTAAACTTTGGGTGCTCACAATTTTCCACACGGGCAGTCTAGAGTTGAGTTTTTAGATAGTCAGATTTAGTAGATTATCTGGAGTTAATTCAGTTTTTTGGATCAGGACGAGACTTGCTTGTCTAGGTGAAACGTGATGGTGGTTCAAGCTAGCTTTGGATTGGAGCATTGGACTTGGGAATGCATTCTTTTGGACTTATTCTTTCCGCTATTGGTGTTATCATTATCTTTCCGCTGCTATTTTCTGTGTCTTGTATCTCTAATAGTATTGATATCTATTGTATCATTCTGCTGTATCATATTATATCAGATATTGTATCTGTCGTTGTATCAATGTTATATATTGATATTCTTTTCTTCCGCTGTGTTGTACTTAGTGGTGTTATAAACTTCGACGTACCAGATTCGACGTTTGGATCTTCGGCATTTGAATACGAGTGTCGTATTCGGTGTCGATTTTCGAAGGCCGAGTCAGGATTGTTACACATAGTCTGGTCTACTAGTATCAATGAACCCTTCTGGCTGCTTTAAATAAATCTCCTCATCCAGATCACCATGCAAGAATGCAATTTTGACATCTAGTTGCTCTAATTCTATATCATAATGAGCAACTAATGTCAAAAGAATACGAATAGAAGTATGCCTATCCACTGGAGCAAAGGTATCATGATACTCTATTCCTTTCTTCTGAACATATCCCTTTGCGACTAATCCTGCCTTATATCTAAGATTACCATTTTCACCGTCTTTCACTCTATAGATCCACTTGCATCAAATAGCTCTCTTGTCGGTGGGAAGATGCACCAAATCCCAAGTATGATTTTTTTGCAATGATTTAATCTCTTCCTCCATAGCAACTAACCAACTGGAACTGTTAACTGATACGATAGCTTCTCTATAATCACAGGGCTCATCATGGACAACATTCAAAGCATATGTTGCCATATCATCGAAGTTAATATCTTCGATGCTCAATCCAACAAACTCATCAAGCCACTTAGGCTTTCTTCTTTGTCTGACAGGTCTAGGTTCTGAATGAGCTCCACCTTGAGTTGATCCTCTGTATCAACATCGTTATTATCCTCATCAACCATGGTGTCATTGGAAACACCATTTGAACCTTTATGGAAAGAATCAACAGATGACTTGCTTTGTGTCTGTTATTCTTCACATGTCCTCTCATTGTATCCGAGAAAGGCTCCACCTTCAGCATAGCATTCTCATCAAAAGTCACATGCAAGGTTTTAAGTATCAGATTTCGGTCACGTTTCGTCTCGGAATTTTTACACAAGTTATCTCGTATCGGGGGAGATCTCGGACGAGATGAGTGCATATCGGGTGTATATCTCGGATTGACATCTCGGGACTTATAATGCATCTCGGGAATATCTCGGATGTACTTATATGTCTAAAATTGATGTGTCAAAAATTTATTTAATGGTTATAACTTTCTTAGTAAAAATAAAAATGGTAACGTACTTGATCTAAATGGAAAAAGGAATATTTTTTAGAAGAGTGACAGTTTTATTAGTTTAATTGATTTGGTAATGATTGAATAATACCATTTTATTTGAACATAATAAAGAAATGAAACCTTTCGCTATGACTCATCAAGATAAAAAGTAAAGAATATGTTCAAGAAGTTGGTAAATTATAATTGGATTGAGTAGTTTCTTTTGAATCGATATGAAAATAAAAAATACTGTGCAAAATAACAAAAATGTAGAATTTCGGGTGAGATCTCGGATTGAGATTTTAATCCATATTTCGGGTGAGATTTGAATATCTCGGATGAGATGAGTGTCGAGGGAGATATGAAGGAGATTTGTTGTCTCGTTTCGTTTAAGTATGAAAAGAAGATCTCGGAGGAGATCTCGGGCGATATATAAGAGATTTAAAACCATGGTCACATGCCTGCTCATAATGATTTTCTTACTAATAGGACACCACAATCTATATCCCTTCACTCCTCTCCTATAACCTAGAAAAATACACTTGCGAGCTCTAGGTTTCAGCTTCCCTTTGCTCTCATGCACATAAGCTGGGCAACCAAACACTCTGAGAAATGAATAGCTAACAGGCTCTTCTTTCCATACTTCTTCAGGGATATTCATATCTATGATAGTAGAAGGTGTGCGGTTGATGAGAAAAACCGCCATAGATAAAGCTTCAGCTCAAAATTCCTTTTTCAATTTAGTAGTCAGTCTAAGGCATCTTGTTCTCTTCAATAATGTTCGATTCATCCTTTTTGCAACTCCATTAAATTGAGGGTCGTCTGGTGTAGTGTAATGCCTCTTAATGCCTTCAGACTCATAATAATCGATGAATTCATGTTATACAAATTCACCGCCATTATCTGAACGGAGAACTTTCAATTTCTTCCCGGCTGCTTCTCAACCATAGATTTCCACTTCGAAACTTGGCAAATGTTTCACTCTTTGACTGAAGAAAGTATACCCATACTTTACGAGAGAAAATATACAAATGAAATGAAATATCTGGCTCCGCCTAAAGACTGGCAAGGGGAGGGACCTCATACATCTGTATGAACATACTCCAAGATAGCTTTTGTTTTATGCTCTCCTGTACCAAAAGAAATCTTCGTCTGCTTTTCAAGAACACACTCTTCACAACCAAGTTTTGAATGATGAACTCCATCAATCAATTCTCGTTTTCTCAACTCATCCATCTACTCACCGATGTGACCCATCCGTAAGTGCCATAATCTGGAAGAATCTGAATCAACCGATGTAACAGAAGCCGATTCACCAATTACAGTAGTGCCCTTTAATAGATAAAGATTTTCTGCCCTCACACCTCTCATAGCAATCATGAAACCCTTTGATATCTTCATTTTCTCTTCTTCCACTACAATCTTCAAGCCAAGTCTACTAAATGCCCCAACAGAGATCAAGCTCCTCCTCAAATTAGGTATATGTCTAACATCGGTGACCGTACGAATAACACCATCAAACATCCTAATCATCACGCTACCAACACCCACCATACGGCAAGAAGCATTATTATCCATCAGAACTTCTCCTCTATCAATTTCATGGTAAGTGGAAAAGAAGTTTCTATCAGGTGTCATATGATATGATGCGTCAGAATCAATCAGCCATAAGTTGCTCATCAGAGAAGAGTCAGAAGCTGTAAATACATCGGTGTCACTTTCTGTATCTGATTTTTCTGCTGTAAAAGCTGAGGCTTGCTTTGGATCTTTTTTCTACCTTCAAGCTTGGGACATTGTGCTATAAAGTGCCATGATTTCTTATAATAATGACAAGTCAAATTCTTAGGCCCTCTAGACTGAGACCGTAAAGAATTCCGTCCTCCGTCTTTCTTCGACATGCTTTGGCTTCTACCTCTCTGAACAGTTAAGCCTTCGGTATCACTATCCAAGCTAGTACTCACCAATCTACCTCTTAATGCTTTATTATGAAGATCAGCCTTTACATTAGACGGGCTAATTTTACTGCGGCCATAAATCACGGAATTAACAAAAGCAGTATACTCCTTAGGCAAGAAACATAAGAGGATCACTGCTTGAGCCTCATCGGAAATATCAACTTCCGCTGCCTTCAGGTTCATAATCAAAGTCGTCAAAGCATCTACATGCTCCATGAGATCAGCTTCAGCCTTCATCTTAAACGAATAGAGTTGCTGAAGAATAATCCGATTAGTGAGAGACTTGTCTTGATATGCATCCGATAATGCATCCCGTAGTTCCTTCGCCGTCTTCTTCTGAGAGAATTCTCTAAGAATTTCATCTGAAAGGCTCAAATGAATTGTTGTGAGAGCTTCATCTTCCATCTCTTCCAAATCAGCTGTATCAATACCTTTCAATTTCTCAGGCGCAGAAACAACCTTATAAGTCTTCTCCTTATTTAATACAATCTCCATCTTCATCTTCCAAGTACCAAAATCTCATTTTCCGTCAAAACGTGTTACTACATAATTGACACCAGATCTACCAACAGACTTACTAGAAGTAGCCGTTAATATCCAAACAGGAACAACAACACCAGCTCTGATACCAAAAGAAATAATAGTAGAAATAAGTGACGCAAGATTTAACATGGTTCGGATATGAATATCATACGTCCACATAGACCCAACAACTTCTTTTATTTCACTAAAGAAAAGAGTACAAAAGATAGGGAAGAATAATGGTGGATACTCTCACACATTTGCTTGTGAAATTCCTTCATTTAAATAGACTTGATAATGAAGCGTTGCTTGGAGATTAAGAAAATCAATTTCTTGATTACCCAAATATCTTTCCAAATTACATGATTTGATTTTAGTACAAATATATGGCGTAATCTTGGTTTTCATATCTTTATTTTGATTGTTTTATTCTCCATGTTTAATCATTTATTTCTTCATATAGCAAATATATTGACTAATTAATTGATTGACTAATTAATTAGTTTCCTTCAAAATATGCTTTCATATACCAGCCAAATTAGTTGATTTGAATGAATCAATTAATCAATTTCTTTCCTCTTTAACAAATATTTGAATCATCCAAATTTAACAGTTTATATGAGTGCACAAAAAATTGTCTGAAACTTTTTAAAGTTTATATACTCTACATAGGTACTTAAAAATATTAATTACTATATTAATTTATGCGATTTAGTTTAAAACATACTCTATTTGGGAATATGGAAGGTGAAGTTATAACATCATTTAACAAAATTGCAATTATTACAGTATTCTAATTGATTTATTCTTTTTCATGTACCTATGAATTAATCAATATTTTGGACATCAAATACACATCTTACCACTTCTATGTTAACGTACTAATTGGCTTGTCTTGAAATACAAGCGGCATCTGAAATACTCAAGCACGGTTCATGTTGAAGTAGATGACCGGGTAGCATCTCTAAGCACGATTCACATAGGAAGTAAGTATTTTTGTCAAGTATTATGTGTTGAGATATTCAACCATCTGTGGTAATTATGAAATTACCATATTACTTTCACCTAAATTTTCTAGCAATGACAGAAAAAAATAATATAATATTTTGTTTGAAATGATGCAATATCAGTACATGGCCTGATTATTTTATCTTCATTTACAGCTGTTTAATAACAGATGATTACATTCATTAGCGGGGCAATTACTAATAACCATTCATAATTAATATAGACCTTCTACTTATACATCTCATTATCGACCGCAATCAACGTTTCATTGAGATTTTAATATCGCTGATGCTTTTTTTTATCTACAAATATTTCTATTGCAGTTTATTGATGTTGCTTAGCATACCGATCTCTAAAGCTTACAAAATAGAATTGAAATAGTTTCATTAACATTCATTTGATTAGAATGTAGTTAGTCATTTTAAAACAGCAGGAATTATTTTGCAAGGATCACAAATATTTAATCAGTTTTATTGTTTTTATAATGGTTGTATAGGGCGAGATTATTTTTAATTTAATTAATAATTGTATCACTCAAGTTTACAAATTTGGAGGAGTGTCACGCATTATGGTATAAAAGATGGGGCAATGTATATTTTACTGTAAAAAGTACATATGATGGGCCCTACCTCACATAAGATGTATTAATTCCCTAAGCTTCGTATTATCTTTTTTTCTCTTAACTAAACCATAATTTGACCATGTAACACATGCATAACTTGAATGGCATGTTATATATTACGTAGATCGTGTTTAAAGTTTAATTATATGCAGTTTTTTGGTTATGCAGAATAGACAGTTCTTGAATTTTCAAGAAAATAAATTAGCCATGGCAAGATTTGCATCTTTTATCAAGAATGGTGTGTTTAAACGAATACACACACACATACACACAAAATTTGAACGAATCTTATGAATACACATGCTGAAAGAGAGAATTTGGAGACTGTATTGTAGATTGTAATTTGATTTGGTTGGCTAGGTGGTTCTGAGTTGGAATTATTGCTGCCATGAATTATTATTATTATAACAAATAAAATAATGACCTTCAAGGTGAAATAACAATATATGTCATGCCTTGCTTATGTACCCTTTTCTATGAATTCGTTCTCAAAAACTAAGGTTATTTGGTGCTTAGCGATTCAAAATCTGATATATTTTTAGTACAATTGGGATATTGCAATGATGAATTGCAAGTTTTAAAATATGTTTAACACATGTTGCTATGTGAATGGATACGAACACTATTTTCTGTATTAGTATGTTGATATGGTAATGTAAAGATGATGTTTGATCACAATTTTTTATTATTATTTACTTTAGACATTATCAAATGCATTATATTTAGATGCTCGCTATAATATTACAATTATGTCGAAATGGGTTGGACTTCTTTTAATTGAATTTTGATACAGTTTTAATCATCCTTTTTCTCTGTATGAATTTTACTGTTATATATCACAATACTATAATGACCAATATTGGTTTATATTCGCAAACTGATATACCAGTCATT
This sequence comes from Allium cepa, assembly GCA_030765085.1. Lineage (NCBI taxonomy): Eukaryota > Viridiplantae > Streptophyta > Magnoliopsida > Asparagales > Amaryllidaceae > Allium > Allium cepa. The sequence continues at coordinate 489,991,022 of CM060931.1, forward strand.
ATATACAGGACATCCATTAGATAGTAGACTTGACACCTTATTGCACTATATTACAGATTGTTTTCAGACTAGCAAGGTGCCTTAAATCTGAAAAACAAAGTTTATAATTCTTGTAGTCTTGGTTCTTTAGATACGAGGTAAAAGTACAACTTTCCATGGTAATTTATGAAACCAAGTATAATTGTTTGCAATTGCTATATAAGGTTTAAAACCCAATTGTAGAAAACACACTGCTACTGTTGAATGCTGAAGATTTAGAACACATTTTCTAAGGTATTGTGCTTTTTCCAAAGTTTTGCTTATGATTAGTTTGTCTATTTTTGTTAGCTAGATGTAAAAAGCATGCAAGTAGTGTATAGCTAGATATTTGCGAGTTGTATAGATGTTCAATATATTTATGCATAAAGGGTCTAGATTTGGATTTGACCCCAATATTGATGGGATGTGCAAAACTGGTTTGTTGGATGTGTATAGCGATTTAGGCGTGGTAATGCATGGCAAATCATGTTTGGATAACCATTCCATTTCAGAAGAAATAGAGGAAGTCGACTTGAGGTTTTGCCCAAATTGATAATCGCTAGATCAGATAATTTTTAATGGTCGACATTATTGCACATAACCAATATTTAAATAAAATTAAGGAGGCTAAAGCAAAATTGTAATTTTCACCTTGAAATTTACGTCAATCTAGGTATTAGATTTGTATAAAATCTTATGTTATTCAATTGATTTGATCCGTTTTCTTTTTTAAATTTATTTATTAACATCTCAAAAACATGCACTAAACCAACAATTGGGACATATTAAGTGTATTTGTTAAATGCTATTCAAAATTTGTCTCTCGTCGGATTTGCTAACCTTGCACGGTAAATAAATTTCCAAATGTTATAGCTGACCATTGGTCCCTACTTCGAGATCCTTTTACATGCACTCAGTCTCTATACAGTACGCGAAGACAGTTTTATAAAATAAAGAGAAGATATAAAGCAGTGCTCTCCTCGATTAGAGGATCACTCTTTTAACAACAACAAAAAAAGGCAGAAGATATATGAGTACTAGTCTGAGGTAATCTTATGGTTGTGTACAATTTCAATTCTGTTACGATTTCTACTGAGGACATTGTGGCGAATTCAATATTTTAGAGAGTCGCCTCTAGGAATTTTATTCGAAATTATTTTGTTATAGGTAAATGACAAATGCTTTTTTCATGAATAATTGAGTTAGAGCAAAACCTTTTTATACTTATGATCTCTGTTGTTAGGTTGAAGGGATAACATCAAGTAAATGCAATGAAATGTAACTAATTATTAACGTTGGATCAAAAATGAAAACTATTTTAATAACAATGTATCTTCCATCTTCAGTTATTGGTTTTGTTGAGCGAAAACTTTAGATACTATAACATTTGATAGAAGATCTAATAAAGTTAGTAGTAGCAATGGAAGTTTTGAAGAATATTTTTTTAATATATACTGCACCAAGAGGAAAAACATGTTTGTACTTTGTATAACCATGTATGTTCACTGGATCTCTAAGAACCTTGAGCTCACTGATTTTGGTAATGGCTATATCTCAAAAGGTATTTGTCAAATTTTATTTGCTTTAAGATGAAACCATCAACTACAATGGATTTGTCAAACTTTTTGAGTCATATTTTAGTTCATGTACTTTTTAAGCGTTGTACTTATTTTGATTAATATTCATTACATTTTTAGTGAAATTGTCTTTTCTTCAGAAAATAAACGATATTTGTTTTGTTACATATTCTCTACTAAGTAACGATAAATTAGTGAAGTTTTTTGGATGCAGTAAGTTTTTTTACTATTAAAGGACAAACATTAACAAAGCATGACAAGGTGCATCTTAAATGCTTTGTAATCTTCTAGCTTCTTCTAAAGCAACAACTAAGTTTTTCAGTTTAAAAGTATTTCAGAGTGAAGCTTGGCTGAGTTTGGTACTGAAACAGTTTGTTAGTTATGATTTCGATGTGCTACTGAAGTTAAAAGATTTGCAAGGCGAGTATGCAAAGGCAGTATGAAAGAAAATAATAGTTGAAATGAAGACAGACGGGTTCTTACAGCCATCTTTTTTTACTTTTCACTCAAATATAAAGGGTTATTTAATTAATATAACTAAAAAAACATAGAACTCATGAAATGCAAATTTAATCTAGCAAACTAATGTGACTGATTTGATTTATCTATTCTATATTACATAGGATTGAACCCATTCCAATTGTCATTAATAGGATTGCCAGTCTATAACATTATGGTAACATGTTACGACGTAGATATTAAAATTCCAAAATAAATTATAATTAAATGTTAAGTTTGGAATTTGTTTTCGATTGCGTGCTATTTTATTACACCCATGATTTATGTTTAACTTCTACTATGTCATGTTTTATACCTAAAATTATTGTTTATTATAACAACGGAAATGATATCTGATTATCTGCAATAATTCAGGGATACACTGTTAGAGGATATGTCAAGAAGTATCTTAGAAAGATGGAATGTATAGAAAACTGAACTTCGTTCTAGCTATGATTAACAAGTTGTATCTAATCTTTTTTTTAACAAGGAATGTTGAGAATGAGCTGTTTTAAGTTTAGATAGCAAATCAAGCGAAATTGCATGCTTTATATTGTATGCTACAACTGCTGAGCTCAGTATATATGGTTTTACCTTTATTCTCACATTTTTAAAATTTGAATACTCATTTCTCTTTCATTTGGTATAACTTCCGAAAAAGTCACAAGCGTAAATCCAATTAGCCACACTTAAATCTAATACATTTAAAATAATTTCATTTTCCTTCCAAATTTGAATTTAATTAACCTCATTTTATCGGTTATATATTTTATAATCATTTACTTAATTGGAAAATGTATATTTATATTTATTATGTTCATATTCTTATTCGTAAAATTTTATCGAAAACCATCCTCAAATCCTACAGTTTATATTTTGTAGCTATTTTAAATAAGTTAGCATGATCCTTTGTACTGTATCAGTTGTATTCTTTGAAAATAAACTTAATAGAAATATAAAACATTCATACATTTACGATAATATTAATAAGAATGAAAAAAAATAAAGAAATAAATAATAAAATGAAAAATAATAAATTAAACCATTGATATAAAATGAGAGCTACTGTTTTATTATATGTTTTTTAGCTGATTCAATCACAAATACAAACACACCAGTTTCCTTAACACCAAAATATGAAATTCAATTTTTTTGCTGTGTTACTTCAAATAAACAGAACATCAAATCAACAATACCTAGCGGTGAACGATGAAGGTAGATTGAGCTAAAGATCCAACTCATGTTTCTCTTTTAGATATTGCAAATGTCATAGTAGAACGAACGAGTAAGGTGTTGTCCAGAATTGGATTGGAGATTCAGTTGATGGTATCGAAGGTGAAATCTGTGAGAAAGTGGAGCAGACTCCTGCTTCGATCCTTATTAGTGAAAAAGTGTTAATGTTCAAGTCTTCAAGAGGAATCATTGGAGAAGGAAAAGACTGGTGATCCGGTTTCATATTTCGATTGGGATGACTTTGAGGTTCTTTTTGTTGTGATATTAAATTTCATATATAGGGCGAGTCTGATTTTCTTCTTCATAATTAAAGTAATAAACGTATAATTACTTTTGTAGGAAAATAATTAGGAGCTTTAATTTGCTTCCTTTACCATTTTAAAAGCTTGTTAGGTAAGATCATCTCTGATCTCTTTCTGAATTAACCTTTAAACAAAGAGGTTTATTTTGACAAATAACTGGGATGACTATGAGTAATTTTGATTGCTTTGTCTTGACCATTGCTATGTGCATGTTACTACGCTTTCATATATCTTATTTCCTTTGTGCATCCAAATATTTCACAAATTTTGATAGCTTTGTATATAGTTACATTAATGATTGTATACTTGGGTATGTAAAAGGGATAGGAGTTAATTTCTTGCATCGTTTTCTATCTCAAAGCTTATTAGGTAGGCCATCTCCTTTTGCTTTCTTAGTCGCCCTTTAAAAATCGAGAGATTCGTTTTCTTAAACCAAAATATTGGTTGCTATGACTATTTGTAAACTGCTTCGTTTTTCTAGAGTTTTCAGTTTGATAATTGCTGTGTCATGCTACTAAGCTTTTGTATATATGATTTACTTAGTGCATCCAGACATTTCATAAATTTTGGTAGCTTTGTAATTCATATAACTACTTTTGTAGGTAAAACAGCTAGGAGCTTATTTTTTTGCACATCCTTTGATGTCATCTATATATCTGTTTTGTTTCTGAATTACTCTTTAGATCAAGAGGTTTGTTTTAACAAAAATAGGGATGGCAATGACTATCTTGCAACTGTTTTTTATTTCCCTTATTTTTCTTCTTCTTTACATCATAAATTCTTGGTTTATTACTACAGGTCTCCTTCGAAGCTCCAAGATTGAGAAGCTCTGCCTCACTTTAGACATGAGAAGGAAAATAATGTTCTGTCAAACGCTTCAGACATGAGAAGAAAACGATGTTGTGTTGTCAAAATTATGATGTTTAGCACTTTTTGATGCGTTTGTTTTGTTGCCATTGTTATGTTTGCAGACTGGTTGTTTTGTAGTTTTTCTAATGTGCTTTTGTTCTGTAGTCTGAATACTGCAATTTAGATTGAGAGTTTTTGATAAGAGCCCGTCTGTTGAAGGGAATGTATAGGACCCATACCACACATGACTACATGACCGTGAGCCCATGTGATAATCACTGCATTCGGAGATCACACGTGAGGAACTTTCAAGTCCTAGTGTGAGAAATGCATCCAGCGTGAAAAATTCTATGATCTCTGATCTGGCATCTCTGGTGATACTGAAGATCGTGTGGCGCTTGAACTCAGGTCTTGGTGATTCCCTGATGTAACATAACTTGTGTTGTTAGGAATTGACAATTTTTTGTCAAACATAACTGAAATTTGGTGGTCGGTGATCAGAAGAGCTAAGGCGGCCGTGCCTTCTATTCAGATTTTGAGTGTTGGGGTTTACACCCTCGACGTTAGTTGCAACGACTATGGAAAAACACTACAAAATGAATCGGACATTTCACGTAATTTTATGCATTTTTCAAAGACAGTGCAACAGTACAACATTTTACGCTTAGTGTTTGATAACAATTAATTGTCGGACAAATTTTCGATGTAGGCTATTATTCGGAACAATTTGGCGACGGTGTTGGTTTTGAAATTTATTACCAAACATGGTTAGTTTCAGCCCAGTCAGCAATTCAATCAGCTTTTTTGTAACTGTCAGACCAATGAGCAACTATTAGTCGCATCTATCAATTAATTTTTTTCCCGCTGCGTAACTATGAGTTGCTCAATTTTCATTGCGAATAATATTGAAAAAGGCGCAATTGTTGGTTGCGCACGAGTGTTTTATAACTTTGCGCAATCAACAGGCGCGTAACATTACCATTCATCTAGACGCATCTATGAGTTGCGTCAACACGGTCTGCTAACAAAGGCAGCATCAACATTTTGCTCAAACCCCTTCAAAACATTTTCCAACCTTCTTTATCTCTTCATGGCTGAACCCAACATCTCCAAATCCATTTTTTAGTCAATTTGCATCAAATTATTACAAAGTTTTCAATTTTCTTTTTCATTCTTCGATTAAACCAAAGCTATGACAATCCCTTCACCCTACGTTTACATTACCATTAATTTTTATGGATAATTGGGAGATTCCAGATGAAGTATTGATGAAATATGTTGAACGGATGGAAATTCTTGAAACTCAGTTTGAAATAGTTCTTGAAGCTCAATTTGAGATAGTTCCTCCAGCTAATGGTGTTGTTGTTCAATCTGCTTTGGATAATCAAGTTTGCTTAGGCGAACCGAATCAAAGACCAGGGAAACAAATTAGCAAAGGATGAGTGAGACAAGATACACATCCACTTTGCCACTGTGGAGATGTTTGTGAGGTAGTTGTATGCAAGACTCAAACAAATACTGGACGTCGGTTTTACGGATATGCCGGTTAACTTGATCATACAACTAACTCGAAAGGTGTTGAGTGCTGTAATTTCTTCAAACAGCTAGATCGTCCGTTGACCCCTAGAGGAGTGGAGTATGCACTAGAGATGCAAGCTGAAGTGAGACATTTGGTAAAGGAAAAAAGTCTGCTTCGATATCAAGTAGACTATTTGCAGTCCGTAAATCAAATTTGAAAAGGGGTCTAGTAAACTGGGTAGTGCAACTGTAATGTATGGATCTGTATCAGACTTGTTTAATTGAGTTATGTATGCTTTAGTTTTAATGAATGCTGTATTACTTGGTTGTATTTTTACCTGGTTGTTGTAATGGATATGCAATAGATGATGTATTATTGTTTGTCTGTTATGTTTATTTGACGGTAGATGTAAAACTGCGGAAAATTCATATTTTGCGGCGTATAAATTAAATCAAAGTAACATAACATAGCAAGTAATTTAAATGTTTGACATAAGATAACATTTGATAACAAAGTTGCATACGGAATAAAAATATAAGTTATACAGTTCACGAATGACAGTAGTAGAAACAAGTAAAATGTTTATTGCTTCCCGCACGTTCTTCTCTTATGACCAAAGTTACCGCATTGTTCACATCTGCCCTGTCTTCTGTCCCCCGTTTCGTCCATGACTCCCCTTATTCTTGTGGACCTGGTCTTCCTGTATTCCTTTGCGTTGGCGGCGGAAGTATAGTAGGGCCTTCATGTACATCTCAATATCTATTGTCGGGCACTGGATGAAAAACCGGAGAATAACTATGTCTATAAATGTCTACCGTAAAGCAGGACGAAATAAGATCATGTTAAGCTCTGTTCGTTCCTCTTCAACATCGTGCGCATGCAGCTAAAACATGGGAACATGGAAAATAAGCTAGAATAAGACTATTGCATGAACAACTGCAGTTGTCATTGAAAATATTTACTGTGTATTTGCACGCGTTTGTGTTTGTTACTTGCCACTCCGTTAAGCTGAACCTGTTAATACTCATATTACGTGCTTCTACTGAATATTTTTCCATCATTTTGTCATAATTTGGCGTGAACGAAGATGCGTAATCCATTCCATCGGTACGTCTTTTGTAGAAGTAGCTATTAAGACGATGAATTGTACGTGCCACTAACGCCTTTACCGGTAACGATCTTGCACCTTTAAGAACTCCACTGAAATCTCCGAAGCATTGGTAGTCATCATACAGAAACGTTCATCGTTATCCTTGTAAAGAGCCTATTGTTCATCCTTACGTTGAATACTTCTATTAATCCATCTATCAGCAGCCGGACTCATATTTTTTAGTTGCTCTCTGAGTTCTTTGTATTTTAACTCATTTCTTGCTTCAGCACAAGCATGAAATAAGTTTCGCCATATCTTACTACCAAAACCCAACTTTTTTAAAGTTTGCTTTCAAATGGCGAAGGCAGAAGCGATGATGACGTGGTATTCTCCTCTTCTCTTGCAAGGCGGTTGGAATTCTTTCATTCTATGGAAATGAATGTAATGCATCTTGCATTTAAAGATGGAATTAAGTGTCTTATGCATGAAAAAAACCAACCCTAAGTTTCCGCCGACTCGGTCTGTACAATAGCAAATGCCAAAGGAAAAAGAGAGTTGTTTGCATCAACTCCTGTAGCCACAAGCAACGTACCTTGATATTTACCATGCAGATATGTTCCGTCAATAGAAAGAACCGGACGACAATGCTTGAAACCCGCAATGCTCGGTCCAAATGCCCAAAAAGCCCCCCAAAATTGTACTCCTTATGTATGTGCATGATTAACAGTACCTGGATTGCATTTCTGTATAGCACGAAGAAACTGAGGCAAGTCATTGTACGAAGATTCCCAATCGCCAAATATTTTAGACACCTCTTTGCTAAGTCCTTTCCAGGCTCTCATGTAGCTTATTTGAATTTTGTAAGTGTTTGCCATAAGCTCTTGGATAGATTTTGCAGTGTAACTTTTGTTCGAACGAACATGTGGAAGGACTTTGGTGCAAATGAATTTGGTTGTTGCTTGTTTGTGGTTCGAGTTGATGATTGGATTTGAGCAAGCGTGATCACCACTGTATTTTTTTATCACCCACCATCCAGCTTGATCTCTTTTAGACACAACTGCATGAAGCCGCCATGGACAATTAGCATCAATATCACATATAGTCTCTCTAGCATGAGACTTTATGTTTTTAAATGAAACAAAACACTTTACCGAACATTCACTTGTATGTTCAATTAAAGATTCCTTCGATTTAAAAATCATACCAACTCGAGGGCCTTTCTTCACACATTCCAATCCGAACATTTCATCGGTAAATTGAAATTCTTGCATAACAGATCTTTCCATAATTGTATCATTGCAATGGTCATTTTCTAACGGTTCTTCCATCTCGATATGATCATAAGTGTCATCAACTTCCTTTGGAATATCATCTAAAGGAGCGTCATTGTTAACATTCATAGCATCGATCCATGTTTCATCGTCGTCAAGTGAAGCAGCGATTTCCATGCTATCCAAACTGGAAATTTCAATATCAGCATTTCCACCCTCTATATCCTTGGTGTCAACATCTTCATCTTCAATTTCATGCAAGTAGTCGTTTGAATTCGGGGTTGGAATTGACTGTGGAGGATACGATGGATATGGAAGGAAACCATACCTGGGTGACTGCGGTAGATAAGCCATGACACCGCGACCGGATGACTGTGGATACAAACTGTACACAAACATTTGACTGTTAAGTACAAAAAACATGAATAAAACATTCATACGGCTAAAAGCATACCCAGATGCTTGTGCGTAAATGTCGGATGGCTGATAGGAGTAGTATAGATAATACATTTGACTTCGCTCAGCAGTATTACCGGGTCTTGGTTGACTTGCATAATCAAAGATTTGAGCTTGCTATTCAGTTGTATGTACCACATCTGTCTTCTTAACATACAGCTCAATTACCTTCATCCCACACAAAACATAGAATCGACATTGTCATCATCGTTTACCTCAATAGCAATTGGGTAGTTATCCGTTACCCATTTACAACCCAATGAGATGTTGAACTCCGTAGAAGCAATCTTTATAGTTTTGTAAATTTCCGTTTTCAGCTCAAGAAAATTTCAACACCTCCTCACTTTCGATCCCTTATGTCTTCCGCTAACATAGGTTGGCTTGCTATTTTCATCGATGACTAAATTACGGTCATAGTGACAAATAATCGACACGGTGGTCATTGATCTATCAAAATTATAGAAAATTAAATGTCAACACTAGATCTATCAAAATTAGTGGAGTAGGGTTTCGATGATATTCCTCAAGTGTAGATGAACGTGTAATCTTTTGTTGATCTGCGTAGAATTAAATAATTTTGAGTGGAACGTTGTGTTGCTGGTAGTGAAAATAATGGCAATGGAGGTTAGGGTTTTTGAAAGAAAATGGATTTGAGTAGTTGTTTTTGTTTGGGGAGGAGTAGTGACGATTATATGATGTTGTTGGGCCAGGGGATAGCCCAAGTATGCAGGTGCAACTTAAAGTTGCACATATACGTATGGAAATACATGGCGCGACTCAAAGTTGCGCATAATTTATTCATGAGGGCACAACTAAAAGTAGCGCCTGCAACTTTCCATAGAGCACATAATATTCATGCGTAACTATAAGTTGCACCTGCAACTTTCCAGATTTCCAGAGAACAAATAACATATGCAACTTTCATAAAACGTCAACTTTCATATAATAGCAACCTATAGGTACAGTTCATTCAAATAGGTGAAATATTTCACACAAAAAAAAAACATCATATTTCATATAACAACATGTTTCAAGTCAATAATACAACATCGCAACACCTACAAACAACAAGTTTCAAGTCAATACAAATTCAAAACAAAGCAACCAAACGACAAACAAACACAACCCTATCTTCTTACGTTTCTGCGGTCGCGTAGTGTTCTTTGAGTTTGCGTCGGAGGCGGTTGAGATGGTCCAGCTTCAACTATTTCCTGCCTCGGCTGGCTACCTTGTGAAGGACCCCCGTGCCTTTTAAACGTCTTCTTTGGTAGGTACGACCAAAAGCGTGAGGCGGACGAGGCACATACAGTGGTGGTCTTTCTAGCTTATGCCTACCAAGAAGCGACTTGATATTCCTTGATATTGAAGCACTTTCCTTTTACTCTGTCCTCATCTGCCAGATCTGTCAGGACATCGTTATCTTCATTGGAAATCAAATACAACCCTTGAACCTTAAACAAAAGAATCAATGATGCAAGTACGTAAAGCTTGTTGAGGAAGTCAAAAGATTAAAACGTATAAACATGTACCAAATCACTTTCCACCGGTCCTCGTGGAGCATATCTGGGCAGTATAGTTGACGATTCTTTAAGAACAAATTGCCGTGTGACATGCCAGTACCAACTATAGTACTGTTCGATTGACATTCTTGGTACGTGTTCTAACTAATCATGATCCAACCTGTGATCCCACCTCGCGATGTACGTGTCGTACAAGTCTCTATTCCAACTGTGTGGGAAAATTTGCTCGATTGGATCAGGAATATGATGATGAAGGACAAATTGCCTCATCACTCTATCGGGGTAGTGTATGGCTACACTTTGCAAGCAAATAATCGAGATCCTTGCATACCAAGTCTGCTCTCTATCCAAGCAAATAGGGGCAGATCATGTACGATCTCAGCCGTGTATGGTTTCCAGTCAACAACATACTCGTCCATAACATCGAGCTTATTGCGATAGAATGTGGGATGACGGGCTGGATTATGTCTCCAACGTCCATCTCAGGTCCATCTACAGTCATAAACAAAATAGTGTGTGAATATTGGCAGAAATCATAAAGTTTTCAGTGTAAATTTCAAGTTGCTTTTACCTTGCCCCGTATGGTAATCCCGAAGCGACGTTGATATGAACATTTGACCATTCAACAGAAATGCGCGTCAAAGACCATACCTGCATATTATCAGTGTTAAGAAACGTATTTCAAAATATTTCATAAAATTGGTACACCAATAAGTCAAAACCAACATACCTGAAGAAGGGTTAGGCAACCTGCTAACCCGTTCATCTTTCTCAGTACCACATTATCCAACTCCTTGTACAATGCGCATAAAACCGCGCTACCCCATGAGTAATCGAAAATGGTGGCAAAATCCTCTAGCAAGTACAACCATTTAACGCTAACTCTACCATTCGAATGGTTCAAAAATAGACGAGATGCTATAAGAAGCAATATGACAAACTGTGTGAATTGTTCTAGCTCCTCAATATATGAATCGACTGAATTCTCCCTGCCGATTATAAGGTCATTTATCCATTTGACCTTCAACTCTCTTCTATTGACCCCCGCTTTTGAGAGTGGAATTTCACTAAGAAAACATTGACAAATCTCATCGGCGTCCACGTCACCACCGTAGTTCAACACGGCGCCTTCGATAGGAAGGCCAAGCAAAATGAAAACGTCCTGTAGTGTAATTGTCATTTCTCCAATGGAAAAATGAAAAATGCAAGTCTCTGGTGTCCATCTATCGCATAAAGCTGTGAGTAAAGATATGTCAAATCTGATATATTTAATCTGCATGAAATATCAGAATCCCGTTTGATGTAGTAATTATTGAACCCGTTGATCTTCAATCATCTCCATCAAATCTTTGAAAATTTTGCAAATGATCAAGACAATCCACTGGTTTTACACTCTGCAAAACAAAGAATTATAACTTGTAGTTAATTCAAAATGTAAAAAAGCTTGCAAAAATTTACTGTAATTGCAAAACAAATAATATTACCCTCATTAACTCTTCAAAATTAGAGCGGTGGTTATCCTGCATATAAAGCACGCTATCGTCTACCGGTCCGCTTTCTGGTTCTTCAAAGTTCATGCAAAAAAATTCAAATTTTACAAATCGTTTACAATCAATTAGTGATTCAACGCTTCAAAATTGGATTACTAAGATGTACAACAAGCTAATTGACAATATTTTTAGCAAATACAACCAAATAATAAGAAAATTAGAAATTAATCAAAAAAACTAGTGTTAAGAAATTACCAAAATCTATTTGTGTTGAAGAGGATCCTGCTTCCATTGTTGTAGCTTTGGTTTAATCGAAGAATAAAGAAGAAATTTGAAAATTTTGTGATAATTTGATGTGAATAGACTAAAATTTGAGTTTGGAGCTGATGGGTTCGGGCATGAAGAAGGGTTTGGAGGTTGGGAAATGTTTTTGGGTAATGAAGGGAAGGGTTGTTGTTGGCTCTGTTCTACTAGCAGCAATCTGTGTAGGCGCAACTCATAGATGCGCCCGCACCATATTATAGCAGGCGCAACGATGAGTTGCGTACAGTTACAAAAAAATGGTGCGCATCTAAGAGTTTCGCATCGTAATAAATAAATTGGCATGTTATATGCGCAACTCTTAGTTGCATAAAAGCTACTAGACTGCTGACTGGGCTGAAACTAACCATGTTTGGTAATAAGTTTTAAAACCAACACCGATCGCGAAATTGTTTCAAAAATTAGCCTACTTTGGAAATTTGTCCTTAATTGTCAATTGTGGTCAGAAGGAAATATATAAATTCTTGCCTATAACGATCGATTGTCAAAGTGGTTAGTCCATTGGTTGAAGTAGGAAGCCAGCTGTTTGGCTGGTCGTTTGACCGACCAATGTGGATTGGTCGATTGACCGACTGGGGTCTCTTCGGGGTTTTGATTCAAACTTTAAGACGCGATAATTTTTGCTTAGAACTTGGATTGAGGTGCAATCTAGATCGGTATTCATCATTTTGAAGGTTGAAATCCACTAAGTTTTAGTCGATTTTGGAGTACTTCGATTCCTCCAACGCCTCCACCATCTGGTCTTGATTTTCGTTGGCTTCGTAGAATTACCTCCATTGGGAGGTGAGCCATATTTGGGGATGAAATCATTGTCAAGGCTCAAGCATGTATCCACATTAGCGAGCAGATTTCTAATGGCAACTTAATCCATAAATCAGTAGTCATTGTGTATCATATTAAATGTGCCGGACGAAAGCTCCTTATAATGGATAGTACAGCATTAACGTGCTTTTATAGAAGGAAAAATAATCTTAGCTTTTGTAGAAGAGAAAAGATAAATGACTGCTAATATTTTTCTTCTATTTCTTTATGTTCAAATCTATTTATGTAAGATGTTGACTCCAATGATATTTGCATAATTTATGCACATAAGAATATATAATCTTTCTACTATCGTGTAACACTAATACGAGAGAAATTAGCTCTTACAAAATATTGTGAATGATACTACTAAAATAGGACTTCTAAGGAAAAATAGCCATTGTTGGATGCTTTTATTTGTCATATTAATGATGATGTTTTAAAATATGTGCTACGTTTAGGTTGTCACCGAAAACTAATCCTCTTGCATCAAAATGTCTAATATCCTGACAGTAAGCTCATTTCTCGAGATAGTCAAAACTATAGCTCTATTAGAAGCTAGAGAAATATGGGTGTCATACGAACATTAAAAAGAATATATTCCATCTGTATAAACCATCGTTGCTCAAACAACTGTCTAAGTTCATTTTAGGTGTTTTTTGAAACCGTAATTCAATATGTACGTGCATCTGTACACGGTTACCAGAAATAACTTGTATGTGTTTTCTGTATTTTTAGTGATAGATTATTTAACGAAACATTAGTATTGTGTCAACATATATCTCCCTATCTTACCACCTTTCTACTCATCTCATGTACCATTGTTTTTTGACATTAAATAGGTACCGTTCTTTTTGAAAATGAACAGTCAGCGTTGGCGTCTGCATTGGACATGTCAAGTGTGAGTCCAACGCTACCGCCCAGTTCAAACGAACCATTCGCGTCAGATGCGTCCGATTCGTCGGACGCCGTTTGACGCGAACGGTTCATTCCCAACCGCCATATACCCCTTTAACCCCTATATATACCATTCCATTTTTCAACCAAATCACCAACAAAAAAACTAAAAAAATCTGAAAATTCAAAGTTTTCTACAAGATTCGTCGTTGATTTTTATAGGTAAATTTTTTTATATTTGCGTTTTTCGTATTATTATCTACGATATATATTTTTTTTAGATATTTTTGAATTATTTTTTTAATTACTTCTTTCAGAATGTCTAGCTGCTCTACTTCTTTTCTACCAGAACCATTGTCGACTGGAATGCAGACAAGACATACGCGTTCATGGATATTTGTTTCGAAACATTGATACGCGTATCCACCGTGTAGCATAGTGGTATGAAGATTTCATAGTCCTGTTCAACGTAAGAACCGGTCTGGATTACAACGCTGGGAAAATGAAAAACAAGTTCAATAATCTAAAACATGAGTGGAGCACATGAAACAAGCTGCACAGATTCCAGGTGGCTATTGGAATGAAGAAGAGGACACGGTCGGTGGATCCGACGAGTGGTGGGATACAGCTGCAGCCGCAGTACCGTAAATACAAACATGTCCCGCCTCCTCGTTTTAGGCAGTTGGACGTGATTTTTTATGGCTGCATCCAAACTGACAAATGTCAGTTCATAATTCCTCCAGATCCACCTGTTCAACTACAGTTCGACACACAACTTTATGGCGACTATTTTAGGGGTGATGCTGCTGAGATCTCAAGTCGCCGAGCACCTAGATAGCAACGACCCACTGATGGTCCTTCTAGGTCTGTTGGTAGTTCTTCGCATGATCTGACTCTTGCTATGTGTATGGAAGCGAAGTAGGAGGATGACGATTATGAAGAATGGAAGGTCATGATTTGTTTGGCTGAGTATGATAGCAGAGGTTTTAATCCTTTGCATGCCCTACTGGACAACCCCGAGCAGCTTAGGAAACCTTTATTTATCTTGTTGTCCAATTGAAAAGGAAAATGTAGTTTTTTTATCTGTATTTCATTTTCTGCATTTTTATTCAATACATTTATTTTTGCATTTGTATTGTGAATTATGAACTATGCTACATTTGTATTCTATATTCTGTATTTAAAAATAATTAATGTAAACAAAATATAACATAAAAATAATAAAATAATAATTTTTCCCCTTTTGCGTTTCTTCTTTCGTAAATAGAACGTATTTCCCTATCGCAAATTTACCCATTTTCCAGCTCCTTTCGTTTCCCCTTCCGTTTTCCCCTTTCAGTTCAAAATAGAATGCATCCTTAGTAGTTACAAAATTTACTGCCAGAAACATAGTATATTAGACAATGATGCAGTACCATCTTCCGATATGCGAAGCATGGGCCCCATACCAGTTAGATTTAGATGCTTGATCGGGCTTCAAAAGATGTTTTACATGAGAACACTGCAACAAACTGCTTTTGTTAAAATGGACAATGCCCTTTGTAATAGGATTTTCGCAACAGACCTACATCCATTGTATTATGCGATGTTGCAATCAATCCAAAAGATTTTACAACGTTTTAAAACCACTGTAAAAGCTGTTGTAGTAAATATTTTTTACAACGGTCTACGGTCCGTTGCTGTAGGATCTTTTAACACATCATTCATATATACTAAATATAAAAAAGATTTACATTTTTAAATGTAAAAAAGGTTCATGTATTCTCAATCTTTTATAATACAGAACACATAGAAGAAATACATATATCTACCAATATAATGGAAATATAACGAATGTAGGATTCATCTAACTTTGCATATGACTTGACCCTTGATCTTTTACAACTTGAATCCCAGCATTAACTTTTTCAGTAACTACCTGTAGGTAAGTGAAGCGTGTATATCGATGATGATCTAAAAGTAATAATACATTAATTAGAAATATATCGAAAGGGCAACATGAAATCAAATAGGATAGCATCAAACTTATAAGATTTAGTATGTTCTTACTTACAAGGAATGACGATAATATTACATATCCAATGGCACCTGCAACCAACGCTTAAGAGAATTTGCTTTAAACATGCAAGGAGAAGTTGTTTATGTTAAAAGTTGAAGTATCAATTTGTATTTTGTCTCTCTTTATATATGCATGTGTGTAGATTATGCACTCCAATATTTTTAAAAAAAAGTGAACTTAAACAAATAAAATTATAATCATTTACTAAAAAGAAAATCATAAGGCGATAAAGCGTGACGTTACAAATGCACCAACATGTCATGAGCAACTTAAAATTTAATTCTATACACTAACCTTAGTACTTTCACCCTTCCATATAACTTATTCTTTCAGACTACAGAAATGCATCCATTTAAAGCTTGTAATGTGAGGCATCTATGTGGGTATCCATATCCAGCTGTTACCTAACTTAAAACGGTCCTCTTCACCCATGATAAGTGCAGAGAAGATGTGGTTGGTGCACCATTTTTTTCTTCAATGGTCAAGTCCTCATATAGAATTTGAAATCTAATACATATAAGCCAAGAAAGAGTAGACCTTACTGTTGGATCGTAGGTTTTGATTGCCGACAAGACACAACAATTCACGAATCTACGACTACGATAACAGCCAAACTCATCGGCTCAATATATGTTTTGTATAGTTATATATTTTAACAACAGTCATCAAATGTGTATTTAAAGTCTAGTTTAGTGCTTTGTTAAAATCTTTCCTCAAGAATCATCATTCACATTCAAATAAACTTGCATGCATATTTTAATCAAAATCAAGTTGTCAAAAAATGCATGAAACAAGGCTCGAACCTAGGTCGCTAGTTTAGAAGACAAGTACTCTAACCAAATGAGTTACTGCAATTTTTGCTTAACAACAGTCAGTCAATCGACTGAATCTGTGCATTTTAATATATTTGTGCACATTTTTTTACATATCTTCAGTATTCAGTCGACTGATCATTTTCGACCAGTCGATTGACCTGAACCCAACTGACATATTTTGAAAAGACATCTTCATTGTACGAAAGGTTGTGTTCTTTCTATGAACGGAAATGGATGCTCCTTTTGGTCAGAACCCTTCACCAATGGAAGTAACTCTCTGTCTATTATAAATACATGTTCCCAAACACATTATATTTACCGAAATTCATTCTAACTCTCTAATATTCTTCTTGTGCTCTCATACTTGCATTCAAACAGCGAACAAACATTTTTACTGCTTTGAATCTTCAAATAGACTTTTATAATCTTCGATTCTTAGCATTACATTCTCTTCATATCTTCATATACACTTCATATACTTGAGGATTTGATTATAAGAGGCTTGTACTATCAGAGACAAATCAGTGTTATCAAGAACACACAGTGTCAGATATTCTTTTGTATTAGTTAAAGTCATGTTCTGCTGCTCAGGCAAGTGAAGTCCTCTTCGAATGTTGAGGCGAAATCTTGTTCTGCTGCTCAGGTCCCTGTTCGGCTGCTCAAGGGTTGTATAGACATATTCCTTTGGGTTAAGTGAGGGTCGTTGTTTTAGTGAAATTCCAGAAGGAGTCTGGAACTGGACGTAGGACGGTGCTCCGAACCAGTATAAAAATCTCTGGTGTCATTTTACTATTCTGTTTTTTATTCCTCATTATTTACAGTATTGTTATAATCATTATACTCTGCATTATCATATATCCATATTACACGATCCATAGCTCACTTTCATTTAGTATCAGAGCATAGTCACTTTCACTTACTCCAACCACAGTAATTTTGAAATCATTTTTGTTTCCGTCAAATTGGTAAAGACTAACTAAAACTTAGATTTGAAGTAGTGGATGCACACTAAAAGAAATGTTACAGATTCAGCGATATATCCATTCATCAAAGGCTAAAAGTGTTATACCGTTCATAACAAATGAAGGATGAGAAAAGCTAATTCTGCTAGTACATTTAACTTTTCATAAGCTTCATCAATGTAGGGGGAAATGTATCATAAAATAATTCACAATTCCAAACATAATACTATTGGGGAAAATCTCTTCAGATGATCAGTCTAAGGGAACTTAAAAACCAATGCAGCGGAAAAGTAACGAACTAGATCGTGATTGTAGTGATATTGAACAAACAGAGATAAACATCAGAACAGACAAGTCACAGATCAATGCAATACAAAAAAATAAATAACACTAGTATTTATAGTGGTTCCACTACCGCGAGGCAGTGCACGTCCACTTGATGAGAGGAGATTTTATTTATCATTGAAAGATTAGAGTTACTAGATTGATTCACTTTTGGAGGCTATACATAAGAAGAATTGACAATACAAATAAAATTCTGCAGAGTTTCAGTTCTTTAGGATGGCTTCCATTGTTGTCTAGAAGCTCCACTATTTATGGACTGAAGATACGAAGAGGAGTAGCTGCTATATAGCAGCCCTGGGGTTTGGTTCGGTACATCTGGTTCGGCAAGCAGCACATTGGCATTCGGTTCGGCAAAGCTCATATCAATCTGGTTCGACATCTCCACTTCAAGTCTAGACCGGCATTCCCAAATACCGAACGAGATATTTCATTCGGCATCCATCTGGTTCGACATGCTAGCGAACGAAATATTTCGTTCGGCATTATCCACTTCATTGCACTGGCCATCGAACGAAGCAACTGGAGCGGCTAGTTTGGACCGGCATCTCCCTTATTGGAGTAGTATGCTCAAATACTAAATGAAATATTTCGTTCTGTATCACTTCTCCTTCACCAAATCACCAAACAAAATTTCTCATCTGGCAAACCATTCCCCCGAACGAAATACCACCAAACGAGACAACTTTCTCCTCTTTATTGATGTCACTCACCTCGATCGGACGAACTCCACCAGACTAAATATTTTATCTGGCATCTCTTCCACCGAATCAAATATTTGGTTTGGCATCCTCTTCTCAACATTGATGCAAGTGATGCCTCCACCAAACGAAGCCACAAAGCACTACGACTTCGCCTCTTCTTCACTGCATGTAGGATCAGGGCTTTTCAAGCTTCGCGAGTATCTCCAATGGCCTCATCTTCTTAAGATTTGAAATCATGTATCAAAACTAACAATCTCCACCTTGATACCAGATATTCAAATAAGCCTTCCAACTTCATCTACACCTTAATGCTCCAATCAATGGATACTTAACCGATGAGCTTCGGCAACGCCATCACCCATTACACTCGGTCAACGAACTCCGACAAGGTCACTGCCCGTCAACAAAGTGTTTGAAGTACCCAGTCCGTGTAGAACCTATCAATCTCCACCATAAATAAAAATGTCTCCACGAACCATCTCAATTCTCCCCCCATGCCACCCCGTGGAACCTAGCACTTTATTAAGCGAATCAAGTCCGAGAAATGCTCGAACTTAGCAATAGAAAATGACTTGATAAACATGTCTATTGCATTCTTCTTTGTGTGAACTTTCTGAAGACGAACTAGCTTCTCTTCACTCATGGAGACAAGGAACGACTCTCCAACCTCAATATGCTTCATCCTCGAGCCGAATGCCAGATTTTCAACAAAGTGAATTGCACTCTGACTATCATAGTACACATCCACGCGTTCATATACGAAGCCCAAATCACATAGTAGTCGCCTCAAATAAATCGCCTCCTTAGCTGCTTCAACCGCAGCTATGAGCTTTTCCCCTGCAGTAGACAAAGCTGCAATCGTCTGCAGCCTCACTCTCTAATTGATCATTGTCCCACCAATCGTGAACACATATCCGGAGGTTGACTTCCTTCGATCTCTATCACCGGTATAGTCGGAATCGCAAAATTTAACTAAGCTGATATCTCTTCCTCTACCTCCAAAGACAAGTTCATGGTTTGGAGTTCGTCTAAGGTATCTGAAAATACACTTCATTACTTCCCAATGTGTCCTTCCTAGGTTTGCCATGAACCTACTCACCAATCCAACAGCTTGTGCAATGTCAAGGCCTAGTGTAGTCCATGACATACTTCAAGCTACCAGCTGCACTTGCATATGGGACCTTCAACATATATGCCTGTCCTTTTCCGAGATCAGAGAGACTTTACTAGAAAGCTGTATGTGCAAAGGCATGGGTGTACTGATTGCCTTTGCCCCTTCCATGCTAAACCTAGCAAGCACTTTTCGAATGCACTCCTTTTGAGTGAGGCTCAAAAGTTCTAGCTTTCTATCCCTTTGGATTTCCATACC
Source organism: Allium cepa (assembly GCA_030765085.1). NCBI lineage: Eukaryota > Viridiplantae > Streptophyta > Magnoliopsida > Asparagales > Amaryllidaceae > Allium > Allium cepa. The sequence continues at coordinate 490,011,115 of CM060931.1, forward strand.
CAAAATTTTCTTTACTTCTCTAAGGTATTTCATTTCGAATTCTGCTTTTAGCTTTCGCTTTAAACTATCAATTTCAGCCTTATCCTTGGAAGCAATCAACATATCATCCACGTACAAGAGTAGGTACATCTATCTACCATTCTTTAAATGCTTGAAGTACACACAAGCATCTTTGATGCTATGATCAAATCCAAGTGAAAGCATAAAAGAGTCAAACCTCTTGTACCATTGTCTAGGTGACTACTTAAGTCCATGCAATGACTTCTTCATGTTGCAAAGTCAATTTTCTTTTCCTCTACAACAAATCCTTATGGCTGTTTCATGTAGATGGTTTCATCCAAGTCTCCGTGCAAGAAAGTGGTTTTCACGTCCAGTTGCTCCAGCTCCAAGTCATGAGCTGGGACGGTAGCGAGCAAAATATGGATGGACATATGCCTCACTATTGGAGAGAATATCTCATCGTACTCCAATCCATTTCTTTGTGAAAACCCTTTAGCAACTAGTTTAGCCTTGTATCTCTCATTATCCTTCACCTTGAACACCCACTTGCAACCTTTGGCTTGGCTTCCTTGAGGAGGTGGTACCAAATCCCAAGTCTTGTTCTTCTTCAATGACTCTAACTCCTCTTCCATAGCGCACATCCACTTTGAACTATCACACAACTTCAAAGCTTCATCAAGGTTAAGCGGCTCCTCAAGAACCATATGTAGGGCATAGTCAAACTGATCACCAAGGCTAAGGTTTACAAACGGCCAATCACCATACCTTTTGGGCGGCCTAATAGTCCTACGACTGACTTGGGTAGGTATTGCTTCACCTAAACTCCTTTCAGCTCCACCTTGAACTGAACTTCCTTTAAATTCCTGCACATCACCAGCACTACTAGAAGGTACCTGTGAACTATTATGATGTTTCATCAATTGCGTTTTCCTCAACAGCATTAACAACAACTTTACTATTTGGCTGGAACACGGGAACTTCTTCCATCTCCTTAGGCCTATAAGAATCTTCTGATGTGGTAGGTAGCTTCTTCTTCGGATTGAACATAGAAGACTCATCAAAAGTAACATGTCTGGAATGAAAAATCTTCTGGTCAATCGCGTTCCAAATTCGATACCCTTTGATACCATCGGTATATCCCATTAGTATATCCTTGCATGCTCTAGCCTCCAACTTGTTATCACCTGTATGGTAAACATACAAAAGACAACCAAAAATTCGAAAGTAACCAAGATACACTGCATTACATCTCCACTTCTTCTCTGGAATCTTCCCATCTATGGCTAAGCATGAAATTCGATTTATGATATGCGCCGCAGTTGATAATGCATCAACCCAAAAGCCTCTAGACAAGCCCGCAGTAAATCTTAAGCAATGAACCTTCTCCAGTAGATTCCTGCTCATCCACTCTGCAACCCCATTGGATTGCGAATCTCCTAGTGTAGTGAAATGTTTCTGAATGCCATATTGTCTACAAAAGTCGAGGAACTCCCTAGAGACAAATTAACCACTATTATTAGATCTCTGCACCTTCAATATAGAACCAGATTGGTTCTCAACAAGCGCTTTCCAGTCTTTGAACTTCTTAAAGCTTTCTGATTTGGCCTTCATTACATACACTCATACTTTTCGAGAAAAGTCATTAATGAAAGTGATAAAATGCTTTGCTCCTCCAAGAGAAGGAGTAGCAACTGGTTGCCAAACATCTGTATGCATGTAATCAAGTACTTGCTTCGATCTATGGAGTCCAACTCCATATGATACTTTAGTTCGCTTGCCTAACACACACTCCTTGCAAAAGTCCATCTTGTCGAAGCTTTCTCCTTTGATCATCTTCCATCTTCGAAGCAACTCTAAGCCCTTCTCTGAAATATGACCCAACCTTAGATGCCAAAGCATTGTGGTATCCAATGCATAAGAACTGTCTACTTCAACACACGACTCTCCAAGAACAGTGGTTCGTTTCAGCAAATTCAGATTTTGAAACACATCTTCTTTCATAAGAACTAGTGCACCTCTCGAAGCCTTCAGACTATCCTTCTCGATAGTTACCATGCATCCCAAAGATGTCAATTGTCCTAAAGAAATTAAGGACTTTCAAAGACTTGGAACATACCAGACACCTTTCAATGTGCGTAACACTCCATCAAACATCCTGATCCTCACTATACCTTCACTCATTGCTCTACAGCTAGCATCATTACCCATAAGAATGGAGCTTCCCTCTCTTCCAACGAAAGAACTAAAGTAATCCTTATTAGGTGTCATATGGAAAGATGCCCCGTAGTCTAGCACCATATGGTCTGGGACATCCGACACTGCTGCAAACAATACATCGTCAGATATAGACTTCTCCACAACAAATGATGAAGATCCGTCTTCTTCCTTCTTCTTCAAATCTGGACAATCGTTTTTCCAATGATCAGGTTTCTTGCAGATAAAGCACTTTTTGTTCGTAGACTTTCCTCTCCTACCATTACCGGGCTTCCTAGACTTGGAACGGCGTCTAGAGTGCCAATTCTTCTTATCATCTCTGCCTCTTTCAACAAACAGGCTGTAATTACTACTTCCACCTCTACTTCCTTCACTTATCACCTTCATCTAATATTTCAAGCCCTCAGATAGAATGTTTGACTTCACATCTTCCACTGTCAATGTGTCTCTAGTGAAGATAAGGTTATTAGCGAAACCTGTGTATCGCTCCAGAAGAGAACACAAAAGAATCATTGCCATTTTCTCCTCATCCATCTTCAAGTCAACAGTCTTCATCTTCATCACAAGATCGTCAAAAAAATTAAGATGTTCCTTCCTTAAAGTACCCTCTCTCATCCCCATGGTGAAATATATCTTCAACAATATCAGATGGTTAGTCAGAGATTTCTTCAAGTAGAGATTTTCTAGCTCGGTCCAAATGCCCCTAGTAGTGGCCTCATTGCTAATCTCTGAGATAACATTCTTTCACATAGCTAGTTGTAAAGTAGTAAATGCCCATTTCTCCATCTCCTTCCTTTCCGTGACTGTGATGTCAACCGTCAACTTCTCAGGAGAAACACTACTGGATGGACTTCATTCCTCATTAGAACAACCTTTATCCTTCATTACCACTTCTCGAAGTCTTTATCCCCGTTACATTTCTCAATTACCAATTGTGATACTGATGCGATATACAATTCTCTAGTATAGGGTCTTGTAACAAATGGTGTTGCTTCAGCTCTAGCCATAACATCTAACACTCCTCAATCAATCTTGCAGCTCTGATACTAGACTGTTGGGGAAAATCCCTTCAAATGATCGGTCTAAGGGAATAAAAAATCTAACGCAGCGGTAAAACAACGAACTGGATCATGATTGTAGTGAGATGGAACAAACAGAGATAAAAACCAAAACAGATAATCAGAGATCAATATAATGGGGAAAAATAAATAACACCAATATTTATGGTGGTTCCACTAACGCGGGGCAATGTACGTCCATTGGGAAGAGGAAATTATATTAATCACTGAAAGATTAGAGTTACAAGATTGATTCACTTTTGGAGGCTATGAATAAGAAGAATTAACAATGCAGACAAAATTCTGTAGAGTTTTAGCTCTCTATGATAGCTGCCATTGTTGTCTAGAAGCTCCGTCATTTATAGAGTGAAGATATGAGGAAGAGTAGCTACTATATAGCAGCCCCAGGGTTTGGTTCGGCACATCTGGTTCGGTAAGCAACACAATGACATTTGGTTCGGCAAAGCCCATATCAATCTATTTTGGCATCTCCACTACAAGCTGGGCTGGCATTCCCAAATACCGAATGAGATATTTCATTTGGCATCCATCTGGTTTGGCATGCCATCGAACAAAATATTTCATTCGGCATTATCCACTTCATTGCAGTGGCCATCGAACGAAGTAACTGGAGCGACAAGTCTGGACCGACATCTCTCTTATTGGAGTGGTATGCTTAAATACCGAACGAAAAATTTCGTTCGACATCATTTCTCCTTCACCAAATCACCGAACCAAATTTCCCATCCAGCAAACCATTCCACCAAACGAAATACCACCGAACGAGACAACTTTCTTCTCTTCACCGAAGTCACTCACCCCCACCAGACCAAATCTTTGGTCCGGCATCTCCTCCACCGAACCAAATATTTGGTTTGGCATCTTCTTCCCAGCATTGATGCAAGTGATGCCTCCACCGAATGAAGCCACAAAGCACTGCGACTTTGCCACTCCTTTACCACACATAGGATTAGGGATTCTCCAAGCTTCGCGAGTATCTCGAATGGCCTCATCTTCTTCAGATTCGAAATCAGGTATCAAAACTAATAAATACCAGAATATGAGAACAAATTAAAGCAGAAGCAAGAATTGGAATTCAAAGCAAGGGTATCAGACACACTTATCTGGTTAAAAAAGTAAGAATAGAAAAAGGCATGCAAGATTGGTAAGATTACTTCATACACGATCGCCACAAACCCTTAATCTAAAAATGTGTCACAAGTATACTATCACAAATTATTTGTTGAAAGAGAAGATAATTGAATATCATACCGGAACATCGATACTTAATACATCAGTTCCAAGTTACACTGTGAGCTTCTTAGCATCCAACACTGTTTGCAAATCATAATGACACCTCGACGGATGATTATAATGTTCAAGGTTGTCATATATTGATCCGATATTGCTCTAATTTGCAAAAATAGTATGGGGATAAGCAAATGATGTATTTTGGAAACGCAAATTGCCATTTAACTTGAAATTGTAAAATTCAACAACCGAAACAAGCAGAAATCACTTGAAAACTATGGAGATATCGAGAACCATCCAACAGCTACATAAAGTAAGTGGTTCTTCTTTCTATGATAAGTATGCGATCATATGATTTATATCTAGAATTACCATTTTCTCATATACAACTGAAAGTAGAAACATGTCTATTGCACTGGAAAACTGGGTTTATACCTCTTACATTAGCAGTTATTTCGTTGAAGTGCAAAAATTTATCATATTGAACCTAAAATCAAAGTAAAATGATAATTCATATGTAGAAAACAAATACAAATATTTTAACAGCTAATGCATTTATGAGAGTAACTAAATATTCGAATTGATAATTCACAAGGTCTCCTTCTCATATCGGCTACATCAAAAACAAGCATCACAATATCCCTATTACGCAATTCTTAAACGAGCTCCAAGCGATAGCTTACTTCAGGCGATGAGGCGAGGAAACCAAATCTAGGCTCGGCAACTTTGGTTAACACAAGCTCCAGAAACTGGCCGTAGCTAATTAACACCAACCCCCTCGATCCATCTTAGCCTTCAGCAGCAAGCAAGAAAGCAGACAACGTAAGTTCTTCAGGCAAGACAAGTTTTCCATAAAGACAACAAGATCCATACGCGGGATTTCGGATCCAAGCCACAAATCCAGATCTTGTTTGAAGCCTCTTCTCATCATAGAATATTTTCGGGCGGAGAACAAGTTGTGTTTGAGGTTGGGTACAGAGGTGGAGAAACGGGAGAAAAGGAAATTGATTTTGTTTGGTATTTTGCGGTGGAATGAACGTAGGTTTAAGGGATAAAAGGTAAGCGGGAAATGAAAATTGAAGTCGAGAAATGGAACGATTGAAAGCAAGATGAAAATGGAAGGAATACAAACTTTATTATAACTTTTATTTTTGAATTTCAGAAAGCATCAAATTTTAATGAAATTTTTAAATTTATTTTTGAATTAAAATATAATTTTTTTGATATATTAAATAATAGGTATAGGCATTACCATTAACTATTAAATATCAAGTACTGAATAATAAGTATTTTATTTCTTAATTATCAAACATTAATTACTTATTAATTATTAGTTATTAAATATTAGCCTTTGTCATTAATCATTAATTACTTAATGTGAATTATTATCAATTTGTAAGGATATTATTAATTATTATATTACTAATAATTAACTATTAAATATAATTGATTATAAATTATTAATATTATTATTTATTAATTATCCATTGTAAAATATTAAATATAATTAAATATTAATCATGAATTATCAAAAATTAATTACTAAATATTAAATATTACTTACTAATTAATAATATTAATAATTACTTCCTGATTGTTAATTATTAACGTTAATTGTTGATTATTGAACATTAATTCTTATATATTAATTATTTAATAATAATAAATTATTAATTATTATACTAATTATTAATTATAATATTTTATTAATTATTACACTATATTAATTATTATTTATAATAATTTATTTATTATTATACTATATTAATTGTTAATTATAATAATTATGTGTAAATACAATTGATTGTTAATTATGAATTATCATAAATTAATTAATAAATATCAAATATTACTTCTTAATTATTAATGTTAATTGTTAATTATTAAACATTAATTCTTATTTATTAGTTATTTAATAGTCATTATTATTTATTAATTAATATATTAGTTATTAATCATCGAATAGTATATATTAAGATAAGCAAAAAAAGTTGTGAAATTGGCATCCATTACAACGGACAAAAGAAAATGATTGTAATCGCCATCTATTACAATGGGCAAACATGGAAGAGGTATTGATGAAAATCATTACTTGAAACAGTATTTATTGTGACACCCATTTTCGATTTGGCTGCTGATGGCTCGTCGTTTTTTTCCGATGGCTAGTAATTGTTGTGGCATTACTGAAAATAAAATAAACTAGTTGTTCGCAGCCGTCGAAAGCCGTCGTAAAAATATCCATCGGTGGCCTTCGAATGCCATCAAAAAGTCACAAATACTTCAGCCCCAGGCCGACACTTCTTCTTCATTATTTAAAACCCAAATTTCCTTCCCGAATCTAACCACCACCACCTCATTCACCTCCTCCACGCTGTCAGCAAACCTCCACTCCTCTAAGACTATCTCCATCTTCAATTTTAAAGTCTCTTCATTAGCTATTGCTCTTTAAGAAGGTATAATTTATAAACCCTATTTAATATTGATTTGGTAAATTAGGGTTAGTTTGTTGTTATAATTTTTTTATAATACCATATTGATTGTTTGTTATATCCTACTAAATGCTAATTAAGTTGTTATTATAATTTTTTATCATTTAAATGTTGAGAAAAATAATTTGAGGATAAGCAGATTATGTATTTTGGAAACACAAGTTGTCATTTAACATGAAATTGTAAAATTCAACAACTGAAACAAATAGAAATCACTTGAAAACTATGGAGATATTGAGAACCATCCTACCGCTACATAAAGCAAGCGGCCCTTCTTTCTATGAAAAGTACGTGACAACATAATTTATGTCTAAAATTACTATTTTCTCGAGGAAAATTTGCAAACGGAGGCTTGTTTTTGTAAACAATAACAGAAATAACCCACTTTTGAAAATAATTACAAATGTAGACTTTTTTTTTCAAGTCGATGTTGGCGCATTTTGAAAATACACCTTTGGGTGAATTTTCAAAATGCGCCAACATTCGACTTTTGAAAATGCGCCCAAAAGCGCATTTACAAATTCGCCCATCGTAAAAACCCTACACACAATGTAACCCGAGAGACAATAGACATAGACCCCCACCCTCATTTCCACTCTGTCTCAGCCGAACCCAACATTCCCAAATTCCCCAAAACCTTCCTCCACTTCTATTTCTTCAATTTTTAATCAAATTCTTCCAAAAATTTGTCAATGCCAAACATGTCGGACATAGAACAAGAAATAGGTATGAATCTACACCTATAATTTGTCATTTCAATTTTAGGGCATGGATATTTTGCTTTGTTTCTTCATAAACAAAAATAGTTATGCTTGTAATGTAAAGCGTTTTAATATCAATGTTGATAAAGCATTTACAAAACTATCATTACAAGTATTTGTACACATTTTAGTCTTAGATTAAAAGCAATTTGAACTAGGTTAGAAGTAGTTTATAAAAGCCATATTAAAAAAGGTTCTTAAAAGCAACTTAAGATTATTTTTAATCTATATGAACCACAAGGAGTTTAAATGCATTCATACTACTTTGTATGTTAGAGAGTTGTCAATTTTTGGATAGTGTATAATTTTTATCGAAATGAATTGATTTTTAATATTTGCATTTTGTAGAGTATGTTGAGATGGATCCCGGACCCGTTGAAGGTAGGGTAATATTTCTTTATGCCCGGCATTGTACTTCTAACGACATATGGATGCACGTGGTTTTAAAAAAATTGTAATTTGTATCATTTGGTACAATTCTTGCTTTTTAATTATGTATTTATCATTTAATCAACATGACGATCCAGATACCACTATGATCACTCCAAGTCGCTGAAATAAGTGACTTTAAACCATCTAGTAGTATTGGCTGAGGTTGAGAGGGCTGGTTTTTTTACACATAATGAAGTTAGGATACATCCAGCTTGACCACTATAGATCACTCCACGTCGTTGAAGAAAGTGACTTTAAACCACCCGGAGTAATTGGCTGAGGTTGAGAGGGCTGGTTTTATGAACATGATGAAGTTAGGATACATCCGGCTTGACAACCATCTTATCACTACTTTGGTAGACTGATGGCGACCGAAGACCTCCGCTTTTCATTTTCCTGTTGAGATGATAGTTACATTCGGAGATGTAGCAGTGTTGTTAGGTTTGCCTATTGAAGGAAATGCAGTGGCTTATGGAGGAGTGACATATGACTATATGCAATTGTGTCATAATTTACTTGGTCTTGACTCACCCCCCGAACAAACAAGGGGCAATGAGTTTGTGGAAGTCATGTCATATCGACGTCAATTTTCGCATGATATTCCTACCGATGCTACAGAGGTTCAGATTCAGCAGTGAGCACGTGCTATTATTTTGCACATCATTATTTCTCGATTGATGTGTGACTATACAAAACCTCAGGTAGATGTGAAATCGCCATCGTATATTGCTTATTTAGAGGAGCATGGTAAGTTTTCTTGGGGAAGTACCGTGTTATCTTATACATATATAGAGTTACCCAGGCTCTCTCTTTTGGAGAATAAATCTATTGGTGGATGTCTGACACTGGTATAGGTTTGAATCATTTCAATAGTTTACCGTTTTACATGATTTGTCTCTTTTTTGGTCGTAATATTTTCTTTTAAATGCTACTTTGGTCGTTGACTTATCTTCCGATCAGAAGATTGTCAGTAACAAACGTTGTTGTCGATCAGCCGATGCCACTTGGGTCTCGGTATATTTTTTATCCTTTTAATTTAATTAAACAGTAAAATTTTCATGCGTAATATTCAATTGTTAACATCTTATAATAGGTGGGCAGGACCAAAAAAAACATGCCTAATTCCAAGACGGAGTGTGAAGTTCTACCACAACGAGTTAGATGTGTTGGAGGATGACAAGGTGACATGGACACCGAACACACAGGACGTGCTAGCACAAATTCCAGCCATTTGTATAGCTGCTAGATACTGGTGGACTGCGAGAGTACCACTCATATCTTACACGCAGATTGCATTTCACTTACCTGATAGGGTTATGAGACAGTTTAGTATGATGCGGCATATATCGGATGATGCGCCACCCTGCACGTCTTCGTACAATGTAGAGGAGTATGGAACCTATATTCAGTTATGAAATGAGCGCCATACAACTACCCAGACTAAGAGGGAGCCCACCATTGCGCTAGAGCAGTACAAAAGGTGGTGCTGGAACATAACACGGCGATTTGCCTCACAATGCCAGTAGAGGCAGTGTATAAAAGTCCGTACGTTTCTAGATTGAGAGGGAGCTCACCATTATTTGATAAAATCTTTGTCTATTGTCTTGTTTGGGTGTAGGGTTTTTGCATAGGCGAATTTTAAAAATGCGCCTTTGGGCGCATTTTCAAAAGTCGTCTGTTGGCGCATTTTGGAAATTCGTCTAAAGGCGCATTTTCAAAATGCACCAACATCTACTTGGCAAAAACAGGTCTACGTTTGTAATTATTTTCAAAAGTGGGTTGTTTCTGTTATTGTTTATAAAAACGAGCCTACATTAGCAAATTTTCCTTTTCTCAAATACAACTGAAAGTTGAAACATGTCTATTGCATTGGAAAACTGGGTTTATACCTCTTGCTTTAGCAGTTATTTCATTGAACTGCAAAAATTTATCATACTGAATCTAAAATCAAAGTAAACTGATAAATTCATATCATCATATGTAGAAGACAAATACAAATATTTTAACAGCTAATGCATTTTTAAGGGTAATTAAATATTCAAACTGATCACTCACAAGGTCTATTTCTCATACCGGTTACATAAAAAACAAGCATCGCGAGATCCATATTACGCAATTCCCAAACGAGCTCCAGGCGATAGCTTACATTCAAGCGATGTGGTGAGCAAACCAGATCTACGCTCAGCAACTCTGGTTAACACAAGCTCCAAAAACTGGCCGCAGCTAATTAACACCGTCCATCTCGATCCATCTCAGCCTTCACCAGCAAGCAAGGAAGCAGACAATGTAAGTTCTTCAAGCAAGTCGAGTTTTCCATAAAGATGATAAGATCCATACGTGGCATTTCGAATCTAAGTGGCACAAATCCAGATCTTGCTTGAAGCCTCTTCTCATCACAAAATATTTTCTGGCAGGGGACGGGTTATGTTTGAGGTTGGGTACGGAGGTGGAGAAAGGGAAGAAAAGGAAATTGATTTTGTTTTGGTATTATGCGGTGGTTTTAAGGGGAATTTGAAGGCGGAAAATGAAAATTAAAGGCGGAAAATGAAAGTTAAATGCGGAAAATTAAAAAGGGAGGAATACAAACTTTATTATGAACTTTTATTTTTGAATTTTCTTCAAAATTTTATAAAATTTTTAAAGTGGAAAATAGGTATAAGGACAAACATTGAAAAATATTTAGGCTGAAGGACAATAAGTTTCGTTTTTAGACCGAAGGACAAACTTTAAAAAAAATTAGACTGAATGACAATGCTAAATATATCTTGTATTTTGTGCAGTGCAAAACTGAATTTAATATTAGTTATAACAAGCATTTTGAATAGTATAAAAACTGAGTATAATGCTAGTTATAACTAGCTTTGTCCTTCAGTCTAATTTTCTTTCAAAATTTCTTGTTCGGCCCAAAAATCAAACTTGGTGTCCTTTAGACTAAGTTTTTTTCAAAGTTTGTCCTTATGCCTAATTCCCTCCAACTATTAAATATCAAGTACCGTATAGTAAATATTATTTCTTAATTATTAAACATTAATTACTTATTAATTATTAGTTATTAAATATTATCCTTAGTCATTAATTATTAATTACATAGTTGGAATTATTATTAATTTGTTGGGTTACTATAAATATTAATTAATATTAAATATTATATCACTAATAATTAATAATTGAATATAATTAATTATAAATTATTAATATTATTAGTAATTAATTATCCATTGCAAATATAATTAAATATTAATTATGAATTATCAAACACTAATTGCTAAATATTAAATATTACTTATTAATTATTGATATTAATAACTACTTCTTGATTATTAATTATTAAACATTAATTCTTATTTATTAATTATTAGTTATTTAATAGTAATAATTTATTAATTATTATAGTAATTATAATTATAAAATGCAATTAATTATTAATCATGAATTATCAAAAATTAATTAGTACATATTACTTCTTAATTATTACTTCTTAATTATTAATTATTAAACATTAATTCTTATTTGTTAATTATTAATTATTTATTAATCATTATTATTTATTAATTATTATAATAATTATTAATTATTGAATAATATATATTAAGACTAGCAAAAAAAGTTGTGACAATTGGCATCTATTACATGGACAAAAGAAAATGGTTGTAATTGGCATTCATTACAATGGACAAACAGGAAAGAGATATCGATGAAAATTGATATCCATTACAATTGATAAAAAATAGTTGTAAGAGGGATCTATAACGGGCAAATGAAAAACGTTGTGACAGTTATCTATTACTACGAGCAAAGGAAAAGAGTTATTGAAAAGTGGCATCTATTATAATAGTCAAGATAAATCCGTTGTAATTGGTTTCCATTACAACAGGCTTTTTTACCCGTTGAAAAAACGCCATTGTAATATGATATTTTTATTGTAGTGGAAGCTGCTTCAGATGAAGAAACTTGAAATTCAGAACTTGTGGATTATGCTGCATGTTGCGTGGGGATGAAGTTTTTGTAGTTTGATCTGGATATAATAAGTTGGTAGTAAGGGTAGTTGCAGTTGGAATTTGAGAGAAGTTTAGCACTAAAGTATTTGTTTTTTGCATAATGAATGGGGATGTAGATATATTGGGTAGAAGTGAAGATTCGGAAATGATTGAGGAAAATATTTGATGTTGCAAATGGGGGAAATTGACATGTGGGGGTTGTCTATTTTGTTTTATTTGGGAGACAAGGGTGGGGCAGCAGAAGCTCTTGGCCCAATTGACCTAGTTTTTACGTGATTCAGTTCTTTGCAATAGCAACTGCTGCATTTGAATAAACTGGCTCAGGGGTTTCAAATCTTTTCACATTGCGTGAAGAATGACCAAAAGACTTTGCATAGATTACAAATACCAAGGACCCAAGAATACTCAGTTTGAACTTTAACAATCTTGCATTTAGAATCTTGAATGGTGATGATCTTAGGCATAGCTTTCAATGGAGTGATGTCTATCATAACTTTAGCGTTTGAATAGCTTTATACTAAAATATTTCGCTTCAACTTTTATACAGTTTTGATACTCGTGATTAAATTTTTGCATTACTGGCAATTGAATATTTTTTGTGAAAAGGTAAGCAAGTTGTCACGTTATTGAAGTGGTTGAAGCTCTTTTTGACGTAGTAAGCATATGACTTTTTTGGGCTTTTCACATTTTGTCATATAGTAGTGTTTGGCATATGCTTAGTGTATACTTGGTGTATATTATATAGACATGACTTACGGATATTATTTCATGTTGCTTTATGGATACATTTAATCTACAAATTAGGGTATATTTACTATATGTAAATTTGAATAGCTTAATACACAAATTGTTTTGAATAATTTAAATGTGTGCATATGATCGTTAGATGATGCTGATTTAAATATTTCTTATATATATATCAGATATTGAATTTTGTATATTGTTTTAAATTGTGTTAATTCTCTAAAATAGTACTATAGCAAACAAATACTATACCAAGAAAAACAAACAAGCAATTGGAATCACAAAGGCTGTCTTTGAAGGTAACCTTTTCTTTGTCATCACGGAAGCACATGCTAGACCTCCGACCTCTGCCTCAGGAATTAGAAAAGCAATCGAATATAGCCTCCAGAAGAGCATCAAGGTAGGAATGAATTATTTAATGTATAGCTTTATGGTTCCAATTTTTGTTCTTACTTTGTCTACTTTTCTAGACTATGGTGGAAATCTCCACTGTTCAATATGGGTGGTTGAAAATGAAGAAGACGGTGGCCACTACTGAAGCAACGAAATAGGATTTTGCGCAATTTAAAACTGCAGTTCAGGAGATGAATACTCAAGTAGAGGAATTAGGTAGAAATATTGGAGAGAGGGATTGTAGGATCAAGACTCTTGAGAAAAAGGAAAGAGACGAGAGGATGGAGGAAGTCAGGTCCGGAGTGGCTGGCCAAAAATATTATGTTGCTAGGGAAGAACATGAGAAGGAGACCAGCAGACGAGCCTTCTAAGTCTTGTTTGATGCTTACGCTCACCACTGAGACCAAAACATAGTTTTTCTCGAACCTATCTTAGGAAAAATGATGCCGCATACTTTGCTAAAAGTTACGAGCGACATAAAAAGGAAAAGGAAACTAAGACCATTGTGGAGGATAAGCCAAGCCCCTGGTGCAGGAGGAAGAAGCTGCTTCTACTGATGAGGAGGTATAAGAAGATACACCTAATAATACGCTTGATGAAGAAAACACACTGTAACTTGTCTTTGTAACAATTTGACTTCTATAACTTCTGGCTTGTATAATTTTTTGAATGAAAATTTCTTGATGACTTTATAGTATTTGAATTACCATACGTCCTTATACGAGGCAATTGTACATAATATCTCAAACTAGATAGCCGATGTGGAGTTCTTCTTTATTTTCCATCTTTTATCTTTACTAATCTTAAGTTGACGTTCCTTAGGGGGGCACCCTACCTGAACTGCTCAAAAACTCGGCGATGCTTTTCTTCTCTTTACCAATCTTATAAGGACAAGGAGGCTAAACTTTAAAAGCTAAATGTAAACCTTAAGGCCTTACGGATTTAGAGAAATTTCCTCGAATCACGGCCAGGTCTAAAAACTAACATCAACTTTACCTTGGAGAAAAGTAAGTCCTAAATCAATATCTGACCTCGGGAAAAGACATCGCAATCCCTTTTAGATGGAGGAAGGAAAGGAAGCTAAGGATGATGTTGCTAATAAATTCATTCCAAGATTATGAAACTAAGATTGTTTGGTGGAGCTTTGCCACCCTCGCTTGCTTATTCGAAAGGATATCCTCCCTTCATTCTTATGCTTATCCTCTGATGCACTTGATTTTGTAATCCAGTTTTTGTAATATTATATCTTCACTGAATTAGGCATTCCTCTCGGCCTAATCCTTTTAACATTTTCTTGGACAAACTATCATAACTGTAAATTGAAAGGAAAAAAATATATCCATATAGATGCAAAGGAGCTTCATTCTTTTCAATTTTATTTCTTATGTCGGCGCTTTGCTTGAGTGTGCTTTATAATCTTCTGTTTATGGGTTATCTCTTTCCCTTGGTATACTCTTGTCGAAACAATGTCTCAGACCCAACCGAGTTCTATTACCGGATCCTTGTCCTAAGCCAGCCTAGTGGTACAATCAAAAGTTATGTCTTGTTCTGATTCTATTCTCACTTTACCTCTTCTCTGTTTATCAAGAATCTATTCGATACATTAACTTAGGAACTTTTCCCTATCATTCTTTCCTTATTGGGTTCTACTCACTTCTAGTCTTATGCATGATACTACTTGACCACGGCTCACTATTATTGGGAATCTACCCAACATTCTAATCTAATGCATGGAACTACTTGACCATGGCTCGTTATTATTGGGAATCTACTCAATATCTTAATCTAATTGGGAATCTACCGAATGCATGGTACTACTTGACCACGACGCACTATTGTTGGGAATCTGTATAATATTCCGATCTAATTGGGAGTCTATTCACTGCATGGTACTACTTGACCATGACTCACTATTATCGAGATTCTACCTAATATTCCAATCTGATTAGGAATCTACCCAATTCATGGTACTACTTGACCATGGATCTAATTAGAAATTTTCCCAATGCATGGTACTACTTGGCCATGCCTCAATATCAACATACATTCTACTTTTTGACGCCCTTTTAAACCCAAATGATATGACCTTCTACTTACAGTGTATCATTGCGGGGGTGCTCTAACGGCGAGGTCTACCAACTTATTGTGGGTCCAAATTTACAGCCACTTTTCATGGGTGTAGGCCGTCTACAACCAATTTTGACTGGAGTCGGCCATTTACAACCACTTTTGGCGGGTGTTGACCATCTACAACCACGCTGGTGTCGACCGTCAAAAACTATTTTAGGTTAACGGTCATACGGAGTGCTAGTTGTAACTTGGTAAAGGGAAACATGAATCCTTTGAAAAGAGTGCTTTCGGACTATTTTGCAAAAGACTTTTGAAATCACACACTTTATAAATCAGATTGTTCAATAGAAGGTTTGATCTGAATTTGAGAAGGAAAACTATTTATAAAGTCGGTATTTCTAGAAAAATTGAAATTGTCCATTATTCTCATCAAATCAGTTGAAGAGTTTCAGTCCTTAAATTCAAAATGCAAGTATGATATGCAAAAGTTCGTAAGAAGAGAGGACACACAAAAAGAGATACAATGGATGCTGAGAATTGAATGTCCCCTTCGAGTAAAGGCTCGGTAGGTAGGGCTATGCCGAAGAAGAATGCACCAGAAACATATTGAGAGTTTCTAATTAAGCTTCAAGAAATCCGAGACCATGAGATGGTCCCTTAAAGTTGAAACTTTAGCAGAAGAGGTTATAACCGAGTAGAGCATATTAATAAAATAGGTATCTTCCATTTGACTGTGGAAATTTGATTTCAAAAAAGGATTCTTGCAACCTCACCTTTGTAGAAATGCGTCATATGCATTCATTTAATAGTAATTACATGGAATTCTCCTAGCGCCATAGAAATAGGACAAAGTAAATAATTCTGAAATAAGATATTCAAACTAACATTTAATAAATCTGGTTAACGTTCCTTTCTATATGAATTTCTTGACTTGTAAGAAAGCTTTCGACATTCATTCGTCTTGTGCCCATTTTTCAAATGACAGATATAATATTTCTCACCCTTCGGGTCTTCTTTCTTTGATGGAGGGTAATCCAAGTAAGAGAAATCTTCACGAGTTTTTAGGAATATCCGAGAAAAGCTTCGGTTAAGTGGAATAAGAACCCAATCCCGCTTCGATTTCTTTTGAGACTCATCATCGTGAATGATTGGGAGGGCTTTCTTATCAGAAGATACCAAACCGTCATATTTCAACAATTCCACGGAAAGATACCTAACTTCACTATTCAGGGTGTTAACCATCTTTTGGAGTTAGGCCGATTCCTGGAGGGATGCTTGAAGATATTACGAAAGCTGCCTGATTTGAGAAGCCTGAAGCTCATAGACAGGATCATATTTTTTGCCATTCTTTTCCTCTGAAATGAGGATGACCAATCTCTCATTGTAGTCTTCTTCAACGAGCTGAATGCGAAGGTTGAGGGGTAGCTCTGAGATGACTTCTTCGCTTTTAGAACTAGACTAATTGACTGGAATGTACTGTTGGATTTCTGAGAAGAAATAAGGTGTAGAGGTTCTGCCCTCCTTCTAGCGCAAAAAATGTTGGTGCAAAATTTCGTCTACACCAACACACCGAGATCCAAAGCTATAGCTCCAGAAGCTGGTTGGATTATCGAACTGACAAAGAGATTACCGAGATGTGATGTAATCAAGCTTAGGTTACGAGATGTTGAACCGTATTCTCAATAGCAAATGTAGAGAAGATAAAGTATGGAAAGTAAATAATACGGAGACTTTTATAGTGGTTCGGGCTGAAGGCCCCAACATCCGATGTCCTTCCCTTATTTTGTTACGCTTACCTAGCCGAGAGGATTATTACATTGAGTCTATACATTTCTACGATTAATGTGTTGTAAAGAGAGCTCTAAAATAGGAAAATATGATTTTATATTTCATTTCTTTTTTCTAGCGATTTTACTGTAGCGAGTGGTCCTCTATTCATAGTAAGTTTAAGGTTCTTCCATTGGTGCAAATGCCTTCTCTTAGATTGATGACCTGGCTTGTTATATGTGGCTTAGATTTGAATGCTTGTCCTCATCAGGCTAAAGAATTTTGACATGGATTGTTGGCATGATGCTTTTATACATAACTTCTTGGATATCTTCTATTTATCCAGATCATTGCTCTCGGCTTGGGCTATCTGAGCCGTTGATTATTGATATTTACTGAAATGCTTTTGCTTCAGGAAACTGCTACCCTCGCTAAGCTTCTTATCTTAGATAGATAATGATCTTGATCTCGGTTGATGCTTTGACTCATGCTCTCGGACTACATGCTCTCGGATACTATGTCTGATGCTTAAGCTCTCATTGGAAACCAAATAATAGGTCGGAGTTACGAGCCAAGGACTTCCCATTCAAATATTCATAATTCGTACTTATTAGAAATTATGCTGTAATAGGTCGTAATAAGGAGGAGGTCGGAACAACATTCTAGTGACTGGTAAATTACTCACTTTATACATAAGACTAGTTTAAACTGATTGTCTTCCATTACATTATTCCTTTATGCCACAGTCTAAATTTCAGCGTTTAAAAATCGACACCCGTACTTCACTTGTACTCGAATGCCGCAGATTCAACCGTTGAAATCTGACTCGTGCTGGAGCTTATAATACATTAAGTATAACAGAACAACGGAAGAGAAATGAATATCATTGATACACAATAGATACAATGTCTAATACAATATGATATAACAGGATATTAATACAAATCAGAGCCAAAAGATATACAACAGCGGAAAACAACTCAAACAGATGGTCTAGACTATGCAACCTTCGACAGCGGAAAGATAACTCCAATAGAATCCTAAGTGAGAAAACTAGAATCCAACATCTAGCGACTCCATTACCAAAGCTCCAAAGCTAGGAAGGCTCCAAACCAGAAAGTGAGAACCATCATCAACACTAAAGTGAAGCAACTCGATTCTAATGCGATTGCCCATATCCAGAGATTGAATGCTATCGAATCTACACCTACTATTCGACTATCTGAAAAACCCAACTCTAAAGTGCCCATGTGGAAAATTATGGGCACCCAGAGTTTAGGAAGGGAACAATAAACTCTGGGTCAGTCATGAGACTAGTATGAGCAAAAAAAAAAGTTTATCTTTATCAAAAGCGAAATAAAAGAATTTAAAAGAAATTCGCAATGATTTTTGAAAAATGAAACTGCCATAAGGCCTCCCGCCACACGCATAATGCAAGCGCAAACTTGGAGGAGATTTCTTCTTATGACAGTCAAAAATGCTTGATACGCGAAAATCCCTTTGATATTATTATTAGTGCATAGTGGAAAATATTTGCAAGTATAATACTAATCTTATCCAGCATACGTACCATTATAGTATGCCTATTATAGGTACCATATTAGATGGCAGGTTCTACAACTAAAATCGTACAAGGCGCGTATTGGATGATTGGGTTTCCAACAAATGTTCAGGCAAAGGAACTTCCCACCCAAAATGGAATGCCTCTGGAGGAACGTCCCGGAGAACCTAACCGGATCTATGCTACATAAAGCCGAGTTACCTCTGTAACTAGGTAAGTACTAACACGAGTATGCCACCCCCTCGGTCTTTACCAACCTTTATCTGAGGCGCCTATCAACCAACAACCACAAAGTTAAGTATCTGGGCTCCATACCATGATACCACTCATAATCCAGAAGGAAATGACATACCCTCAGGGGGCGCTACCCCCAAATAACCTTGCTGCCATGATTCCTGTTTTGACCATTACCGGGTTGTGAGGCTCGACGAAGTCTCATCCACAAAGCTACGCTTTTGAAAAAGCCATGCTTCGATCAATAAATGATCAACAACACTTTGTATGCCACATTAACGAATTGGAAATGTATCACTAGTAACCATCTACTACATATCCTCTGAGCTCGTACGTCTCAGAGAAGGGTGTTAAGCTAAGAGAATAAATTCTTCGCTGCCAAACAGAAATATATTTGATAGAAACCGATTTTACATCTCAAAGTGTAATGTCAGACACACATCCATACGAGTCTATTCCTGGTTCGAACAGAACCGAAGGCACTTCCAAAGAAGCCCTTGCAAATTCGGATATTCACTAATCACGTCTGGACTTCCCTTCACAAAGGATGATCAAATCTCTGTACCGGGGATCAGCCGGTGCAGAGTCATTCGAGAGTTGTCCTTTAGCTTTAGAAAATATCTGGTCTTCAAATGCTATCCATAATGTCGTATCATTTTTCGAAATGGGTTATATGACACAAAGTCCACTTCCGGCTAAACCAAATAATGAACGCAATATTTTAAAAACATATGGATATTGGGATCTCTGTTAAGTCACAATTTTAAGCCGAAAACTTTTCTTTCAATTGGTTTAAACAAATTACCCTTTTCAATCTTTAATAAAAAAAGATTCACTTCACAAAGTTCACCAATTTTTCACAAAGATTTATTCACAACTTCCAAACCAATTTCTTTTCAAATTGGATTATCTCATCCAATCATTAAATCAAAGACTCAATTCATAGCTTTTAGAACCATTTCCAAAGAATCACTCATAACTTTCAAAACAACCCCCATTTCAAATCTTTTATATATAAAAGATACACCATTTAAAATCCTCTTCAATTCTAAAACAAGGTTCAACCATCTTTCACAAAGATTTATTCATAGTTTTCAAAACAATTTCATTTCAAAACTTGAAATCTTTCAACACAAATTGGAAATCCTTTCCTTATATGAAAGCCAGTATTATTTGAAAACTAATAGTTTTTGTTTCGGAAAAATCCGATTACATTTATACAAGTTAAAGTCCTTGGGTTAAATTCAAATTCCCAAAACAATACTTTTAAATTGGTTTAAAATCCATATAAACACATTTATGACTTGTATAACATTTTTAAACCATAGTTTCCAAATATAGAATTCAATTTCAAATTTTAAATTCAAATTCAAATCAAATTATTTAAATTTCAAAACTTTATTAAGTTATTCAAAATAACTTTTATTTTTAAAATTCCCTTTTCAAAAGTTTTTCATATTTAACCCAATATCATTTCCAAAACCTTTGGATTCAAAATTCAATTTAAAATTTATTTTTCTAAAATCTGGGACTTAACCAATTCCCTTATGCAATCCATATTTGTATGTGTATGGTATAGTCCAGAGGTTTTACACAATAGTGCAACATCATCAATCATCACAGATTCATTCATATCAATATCGATAAGTGGTATATTCTTGTAACGCTTATCTTCCATTCACCGATCCATAGATAAATCACAGATAAAATAAATTACATTCATCACAGCTTGAATTAAAACAATTCATATTACAAAGCATCACACAGCAGAGATATCAAACAATTCAAAGCGGTTCATACAATTCAAACATTCATAAGTAAGGTCAATTAATTATCTAATTAATCAGATCAATTACTTATGAATAAACACTAATCTTGGTTAATTAATATTAATTAATTATAAACCATTAATCATCAATTAACCTTTAATCATTTATTAATTAACCTTTAATAAATTAATTTACCTTCAATTATTAATTAATCAATCTTAATTAATAAATAAAACGATCTTTGATTACTCTTTAATTAATTATTATTAATTACATTATTAATTAACCCTTAATTAATTACCATTTAATTAGTTATTCTTAATTAATTATAATAAGTGATTATCCTTAATTACTTATATTAATAAATCAAAATTTAATTACTTTGAGTAATTATCCTTTAATCATTTGATTAATCCACTTTAATCATTAATCAATCACTCTTAATTAAGTAGTTAATTCCCTTTAATTACTTATCATAAATTAATCAACCTTTAATAAATTAATAATATTAACAAATTAACCTCAAATTATATTACTTAATTAATCACATTAATCAATTATCCTTAAAGTTAATTATCTAAAGTATCAACTTTACTTTAATTACAAAAGGTAATTATTCTTATTTAATCACTTAATTATTATTTTAAACCTTATTAAATAGATTAAAATACCATTAACAAAAATTTAAAACTTGTAAATCTTGTTTAAAACTTGTTTTAAATAAATTTAAATTTAAAAACTAAATTCATATTTATTCTACTTTTAAAACTTAGTTAACTCATGTTTATGAAAACTTATAAATTTCCATTTGGCTTTGAACTTGTTTAACATTTTTATTATGCTTATTAAAACTTGATTTTAAAAAAATTTCCAAGCTTCATACAAAAAGTTTGGAAAACAAATTGTTACTGCATAAATAGAAAACTCGAGCAAAAATCGAATCAAACCCGTATATTTCCACATCCAAACCGAAGACCAAACACGATATCCTCGAGTTTTGTCCTTCTTCTTCCCACTCCCCCAAAACTAAATCATCTACGGTTCCAGTATCAACCACGATGAACCTAAACAATCGACAACGACTATCAATTCGTTCGCGAATCTATCGAAACCCATCGCCGAGCCCAACGCTTCGCATCACCCTCTGCCTTGACGAATACGCTGCTGTCTGGATCCTTCTTGCATAGTGACACGCGTACACATGTACATCTAAACGAGACACTTTCGACCATCTTTCTAATCATCAACATGACGCAATTTATCACACCGACCCACCGGTGTACCCAGATTGACGAAAAATCCAAAAAATCAAGACCGAGCTCATTCGACCCAATAGGAAACTCAAACTTATCGCCAAGAAATCGTCTCGCGTCAACGATTCTGTCCATCAGCACCCTTGTCATCACGACCGTAGCTGCTCCACTGCCCCATGCTCCTTTTCCCCTTGGTACGATCAATTCCCATGCTTTATCGGTGACGAACCCCCTTCTTAAACTTCATCGAGCACAGCTGGGTTTAGAACCCTAAAGCGTTATCGTTCGACAACTATGGTGTTCAAGAAATTCATCCTTTATTTTTCTGATGATCACTTGACCTTCAGCCTCCTTCAACTTTGATCTCGTCGATCATCAGCAAATGACAAAAAAAAATTCGTTCAACTTGCAATTACCCAACATGCCCAAATCTAAAAATCCTGATATTTATCTTAAAATTCATTATTTCCTAGTTCGAATCTGTTTACACAATCAAATCATGGAATTATGATGATGGATTTTCCGACTTTAATATATTTTCCACTGTCATTCCTTAATTTCAACATAATAACTTAATATATTTTCCTAAAATTATTTTTAAAAATAATAATATATCCTTACAATCATTTTTCTTTCAGGAATCATAGTTTGAAATAGATTAGACAAAAAATAAGGATTTTTCTTTGTTTGTTTTTGGGTTTGGAAGCACAACAGAGTGTATTCATATATACACTGGCATGCATACTTGAATTCACACGCAAACACACACACACACACACACAGAGATATGTGTATATATATATATATATATATATATATATATATAAATGCAGAGATATTGATTGATCATTTTCACAACAACTACTTCGCAAAACATCATAGATTCAATTTTAAAGGGGTCAGTTTGCTCACCTCAGATGTTGAGACAGAGAACAAAGGACTGGAGTTTTTACATTTGATTTTTTTGAAACTTTGAATCTGATCTTGCTTTGATTTAAATTGAGTTGAACTTGCATTTGTTTTTAGTTAAATCTGACTTGATTCTGAAACTAGAGTCATTGCATTGTCTTCCCAGGTTGATTTTTCGGTTTTGAAGTTTAGTTTGTTTTCATTTTCCAGGTTGATAGCTTCCAGGCTTGAAACTTGATCAGGTTGCATTTGTAGTTTTGTTTTGATAAAGTCTTCATTGTTTTCTAGGTTGTAGAAATGAGAATTTGAATTTAGTCTGTAGTTTGTTTCCAGACTTGATTTTAGTTTGACGTTTAGTGAAAATTTAGGTTTCTTTGCTCAGGTTGAAGCAGACCTTCCTTTTTCTTTGATCTGTACATTTTTTTTCCATTTGTTTGCTTTTTGCTTCTGATTTTCTAATATGGAAAAAAAATGAAGAAGCTTGGTCTCACTAATTACATTTTACTTAATTTTATAAAATTTTAATTAAAATAATTGCCACTTGTTATTTTTCACTAACATTTGTTATTTTCATGATCTTGTGTCTTTACAATGTCACAAACAAAGAACTTTTTATGTTTAAATCCCTAATTTCAAATTTATTTATAAATTTATGTTTTAACCCTTTGTTTAAATAAATTACTCAATTTACATACAAACTATTTTATGTTTTAAACCTTGTTTAAAAATTTCTTATATCTTATGTGTATATTATTTACAAATGTGTTACGTATCTTAATTTTTTACACTTATATTTTTCAAAAGATCAATTCATATCAAAGCCTTTATATTTATTTTCAAGCATATAAAAGAAAGTATTTTAAAACTTTTGTTAATTCTTGTTTTACATTTTAAATTCAAGTTATTATGAATATTTATATTTATGTATTTTCTATCATTAACACTTATATAACTTTTTAGGGAAAATGAACTAAAAACAATTTATACACTTAAAAGAAAATGATTTCTAAAATTTAATCCTCCACAATAAATAATTATATAAACATATATATTAGTTTGTAAAGCTTTTAAATCAAAAATTTATATATATATATATATATATATATTTAAGATAATTATCTTTGAATTTCAAAGCAAAATTCTTTTTATATCCATATTTATGGAAACAAGCATATTTTATTCCATTTGTTCTTGAAAAATTCAAATTAAATTACCAATTAATTCTTAATTAAACCCAAAAATCAACTTAATCACTAAATTAATTTGGCTTAAAAACCAGGAATGTTACAGATTACCCCCCTTAAGAAAATTTTGTCTTCGAAATTTGCCAGGGAGACAACAAAGATAGATGAACACATAGAGAAATGGTTCACTAGATCAAACTGTATAATTATTCTACATTTGGCTTACCAAATCAGAATATCACCAATTGATACGAGAATAAACTCATTTAGCACTTCATGTTATACTCGGGTCACTCAGATCTACGAATATGCAGGGGCATTGGTTAGTTTGAAAGGATAACTAACCACTCGTAGAATAAATCCGGACCCAAAAGAACAGACTATGGATACCCAATTTAGGTTGGAATATCCCAAAATTTACACCAGCTTGTCCTTCTTCGAACTTTGATCCACATAAGAAATTGCAACAAAATTCTGAAACCTTAGTTTTGACCAAAATCGTTTGATTGATACAAATCAAATTTAACTTTATATTTTCTTAACCAATTCATTTTTAAATAGAATTTCAAATTCATTAAAGTTTAAAAACAAAAAGCTGACATAAATTTGATGAAGAGAATACAAGATATAAACTTATCTATAATGATTTTACAGGGCCGCCACCACACCAAAGCTTCTCCCTCAAACTGCCACGAAGAAATCAAAGAATTTGAAATTGAATCAAAGGAGATTGATAGGGAAAAGTTATTTCCGTTGTTGCAGGGTATCGACCATTTGTAGTGGTACTCCCCTGTCCCCTATCTCATCCTCTTCTTGCACTCATACTCACTATTAGTGGATAGTAAGAGAATTTACAGAGGCATACAGACGGATATCTTAGGGATATACTCATTCTAGGGCATACTTCACCCTATCCCTAATGAGTTACTTAATGTGTTATACTCCTGAGCTAAAGTTTCAACCTTCAGCTCTGATACCAAATTATCACGGTCTAAATTTCAACGTTTGAAAATCGACACCCGTACTTCACTTGTACCCGAATGCCGCAGATTCAATCGTTGAAATCCGACTCGTGCCGGAGCTTATAACACATTAAGTATAACAACACAGCGGAAGAGAAATGAATATCATTGATAAAAAATAGATACAATATCTGATACAATATGATATAACAAGATATCAATACAAATCAGAGCCAAAAGATATACAACAGCGGAAAACAACTCAAACAGATGGTCTAGACTATGCAACCATCGACAGTGGAAAGATAACTCCAATAGAATTCCAAGTGAGAAAACTAGAATCCAACATCTAGCGACTTCATTGCCAAAGCTCCAAAGCTAGGAAGGCTCCAAACTAGAAAGTGAGAACCACCATTAACAACACTGAAGTGAAGCAACTCGATCCAAATGCGATTGCCCATATCCAGAGATTGAATGTTACCAAATCTACACCTACTATTCGACTATCTGAATAACCCAATTCTAGACTGCCCGTATGGAAAATCGTGGGCACCTAGAGTTTAGGAAGGGAACAATAAACTCCGAATCGGTCATGGGACTGGTATGAGAAAACAAAAATAGTTTATCTTTATCAAAAGAAAAACAAAAGAATTTAAAAGAAATCCGCAATGCTTTTTGAAAAATGAAACTGCCATAAGGCCTCCTGCCACACACACAATGCAAGCGCAAACTTGGAGGAGATTTATCCTTATGACAGTCAAAAATGCTTGATATGAAAAAACCCCTTTGACATTATTATTAGTGCATAGTGGAAAACATTAGCAAGTATAATATTAGTCTTAGCCAGCATACGTAGCATTATAGTATGCCTACTATAGCTATCATATTAGATGTACGCGTATTGGATGATTGGGTTTCCAACAAATGGTCAGGAAAATGAACTTTCCACACAAAATGGAACGCCTATGGAGGGACGTCCTCGAGAACCTAACCGGATCTCTGCTACACAAGGCCAGGTTACCTCTGTAACTAGGTAATTATTGACACGAGTATGCCACCCTTCGGTCGTTACCAACCTTTATCCAAGGCGCCTATCAAGCAACAACCACAAAGCAATAAGTTTTGTAGCAACCACAAAATTAAGTATCTGGGCTCCATACCATGATGCCGCTCATAATCTAGATGGAAATGACATACCATCAGAGGGCGCTACCTCCAAATAAACTTGCTGCCATGATTCCTATTTTCACCATTACCGAGTTGTGCGGCTCAACGAAGTCTCATCCACAAAGCCATGCTTTTCACAAAGCCATGCTTCGATCAACAAATGATCAGCAGCACTTTGTATGCCACATTACCAAATTGGAAATGTATCACTAGTAACCATCAACTACATAACCTCTGAGCTCGTACGACTAAGAGAATGGTGTTAAGCTAAGAGAATAAATTCACCGCCACCAAACAGAAATGTATTTGATAGAAACTGGTTTTACATCTCAAAGTGTAATGTTAGACATACATCCATACGAGTCTGTTCCGGATTCGAACAGAACCGAAGGCACTTCCAAAGAAGCCCTTGCAAATCTGGATATTCACTAATCACGTCCGGACTTCCCATCACAAAGGATGATCAAATCTCTATACCGAGGATCAACCGGTGCAGAGACATTCGACGAGTTATCCTTTCGCTTTCGAAAATATCGGTCTTCACCACTGGTCTTCAAATGCTATCCATAACGGCATATCATTATTCGGAATGGGTTATATGACACGAAGTACTCTCCCGGCTAAACCGAATAATGAACGCAATATTTTAAAAACATATGGATATTGGGATCTCAGTTAAGTCACAACTTAAAGCCGAAAACTTTTCTTTCAAATGGTTTAAACAAATTACCATTTTCAAACTTTAATCAAAAAGATTCACTTCACAAAGTTCATCAATCTTTCACAAAGATTCATTCACAACTTCCAAACCGATTTCTTTTCAAATTTTATTATCTCATCCAATCATTAAATCAAAGACTCAATTCATAGCTTTCAAAACAATTTCCAAAGGTTCATTCATAACTTTCAAAACTGTCTCCATTTCAAATCTTTTATATATAAAAGATACACCATTTAAAATCCTCTTCAATTCCAAAACAAGGTTCAACCATCTTTCACAAAGATTCATTCATAGTTTTCAAAACAATTTCATTTCAGAACTTGAAATCTTTCAACACAAATTGAAAATTCTTTCCTTATATGAAAGCTATTATTATTTGAAAACCAATAGTTTTTGTTTCGGAAAAATCCGATTACTTTTATACAAGTTAAAGTCCTTCGGTTAAATTTAATTTCCAAAAACAATACTTTTAAATTGGTTTAAAACCCATATAAACACATTTATGACTTGTATAACATTTTTAAACCATAGTTTCCAAATATAGAATTCAATTTCAAATTTTAAATTCAAACTCAAATCAAGTTATTTAGTTCAAAACTTTATTAAGTTATTCAAAATAACTTTTATTTTTAAAGTTCCCTTTTCAAAAGTTTTTCATATTTAACCCAATGCCATTTCCAAAACCTTTGGATTCAAAATTCAAGTTAAAAATTATTTTTCTAAAATCTGCGACTTAACCAATTCCCTCGTGCAATCCATATTTATATGTGTATGCGTAGTCCAGAAGTTTTACACGATAGTGCAACATCATCAATCATTATAGATTCAATCATATCAATATCGATAAGCGGTATATTCTTATAATGCTTGTCTTCCATTCACAGATCCACGGATAAATCACAGATAAAATAAATTACATTCATCACAGCTTGAATTAAAACAATTCATATTACAAAGCATCACACAACAGAGATATCAAACAATTCAAAGCAGTTCACACAATTCAAACATTCATAAGTAAGGTCAGTTAATTATCTAAGTAATCAGATCAATTACTTATGATTAAACACTACTCTTGGTTAATTAATATTAACTAATTATAAACAGTTAATCATTAATTAACCTTTAATCATTTTTTAATTAACCTTTAATAAATTAATTAACCTTCAATTATTAATTAATCAATCTTAATTAAGAAATAAAACAATCTTTAAATAATTAACCTCTAATTATTTAGTTATTCTTTAATTAATTATTCTTAATTACATTAATTAATTAACCCTTAATTAATTATTTAATTAATTATAATATTGATTATCCCTAATTACTTATATTAATAAATCATAATTTAATTACTTTGAGTAATTATCCTTTAATCATTTGATTAATCCACTTTAATCATTAATCAATCACTCTTAATTAAGAGGTTAATTCCCTTTAATTACTTATCATAAATTAATCAACCTTTAATAAATTAATAGTATTAACAAGTTAACCTCAAATTATATTAATTAATTAATTACATTAATTAATTATCCTTAAAGGTAATTATCTAACGTATCAACTTTATTTTAATTACAAAAAGTAATTATTCTTATTTAATCACTTAATTATATTTTTAAACCTTATTAAATAGAGTAAAATATCATTAACAAAAATTTAAAACTTTTAAATCTTTTTTTAAATAAATTTAACTTTAAAAAACTAAATTCATATTTATTTTGCTTTTAAAACTTAGTTAACTCAATTTATGAAAACTTATAAATTTCCATTTGGCTTTGAATTTGTTTAACATTTTTATTATGCTTATTAAAACTTGATTTTAAAAACTTTTCCAATCTTCATACAAAAATTTGGAAAATAAATTGTTACTACACAAATAGAAAACCCAAGCAAAAATCGAATCAAACCCGTATATTTCCACTTCCAAACCCGAGACCAAACACGATAACCCCGAGTTCCCTCCTTCTTCTTCCCTCTCCCCCGAAACTAAATCATCTACGGTTCCAGTATCAACCACGATGAACCTGAACGACCGACAATGAGCATCAATTCGTTCGCAAATCTATCGAAACCAATCGCCGAGCCCAACGCTTCGCATCACCCTCTGCCTAGACGAACGACGCTGTTGTCTGGATCCTTCTTGCAAGTGACATGCGTACATATGTACACCTGAACGAGACAATTCCGACCATCTTTCTGATCATCAACATAATGCAATTTATTATGCTGACCTACCGGTGTACCCAGATTGACGGCGTTTCCAAAAAATCAAGACCGAGCTCATTCGACCCATCAGGAAACTTAAACTTATCACCAAGAAACCGTCTCGTGCCAATGATTCTGTCCATCAGCACCCTTGCCATCATGACCGTAGCTTCTGCATTGCCCCAGACTCCTTTTTCCCTTGGTGCGATCGACTCCTGTGCTTTATCGATAACGAACCACCTTCTTAGACTTCATCGAGCACAGTTGGGTTTAAAACCGTAAAACGTTGTCGTCCGACCTTCTGCCTCCTTCAACTTCGATCTCGTCGATCAACTCTATGCCGACCATCAGCAAATGACAAAAAAAAAAATTTCGTTCAACTTGCAATTACCCAACATGCCCAAATCTAAAAATCCTGATATTTATTTTAAAATTCATTATTTCCTAGTTCGAATCTGTTTACACAATCAAATCATGGAATTATGATGATGGATTTTCTGACTTTAATATATTTTCCAGTGTCATTCCTTAATTTCAAGATAATAACTTAATATATTTTCCTAACATTATTTTTAAAAATAATAATATATCCTTACAATCATTTTCCTTTTAGGAATCATAGCTTGAAATAGATTAGATAAAAAGATAAGGATTTTTCTTTGTTTGTTCTTGGATATGGAAGCACAACACAGTGTATTCATATATTCACTGGCATTGCATACTTAAATTCACATGCAAAAGCATATATATATATATATATATATATATATATATATATATATATATATTCATGTAGAGATATTGATTGATCATTTTCACAACAACTACTTCGCAAAACATCGTAGATTCAATTTTAAAGGGGTCAGTTTGCTAACCTTAGATGTTGAGACAGAGAACAAAGGACTGGAATTTTTGCATTTGATTTTTTTTTTGAAACTTTGAATATGATCTTTCTTTGATTTAAACTGAGTCGAACTTGTATTTGGTTTTAGTTGAATCTGACTTTGATTCTGAAACTTGAGTCTTTGCATTGTCTTCCCAGGTTGATTTTTCATTTTTGAAGTTTAGTTTGTTTTTTTTCATTTTCCAGGTTGATAGCTTCCAAGCTTGAAACTTGATCAGGTTGCATTTGTAGTTTTGTTTTGATAAAGACTTCATTGTTTTCCAGGTTGAGGAATTGAACACTTGAATTTAGTCAGTAGTTTGTTTCCAGACTTTATTTTAGTTTGAAGTTTTAGTGAAAATTCAGGTTTCCTTGCTCAGGTTGAAGCAGACCTCCCTTTTTCTTTCATCTGTACACTTTTTTCCTTTTGTTTGCTCTTTGTTTCAGGTTTTCTAATATGGAAAAAAATGAAGAAGCTTGGTCTCACTAATAACATTTTACTTAATTTTATAAAATTTTAATTAAAACAATTGCCATTTGTTATTTTCCACTAACACTTGTTATCTTCATGGTCTTGTGTCTTTACAAGTGACACAAACAAAGATTTTTTTATGTTTAAATCCCTAATTTTAAATTTATTTAAAAATTTATGTTTTAACCCTTTGTTTAAATAAATTACTCAATTTACATACAAACTATTTTATGTTTTAAACCTTGTTCAAAAATTTCTTATAACTTATGTGTATTATTTATAAATGTGTTATGTATTTTAATTTTTTATACTTATATTTTTCAAAAGATCAATTCATATCAAAGACTTTATATTTATTTTCAAGCATATAAAAGAAAGTATTTTAAAACTTTTTTAAATTCTGGTTTCACATTTTAAATTCAAGTTATAATGAATATTTTTATTTATGCATTTTCTATCATTAACACTTATATAACTTTTTAAGGAAAAATGAACTAAAAACAATTTATACACTTAAAAGAAAATGATTTCTAAAATTTAATCATCCATAATAAATAATTATATAAACATATATATAAGTTTGTAAAGCTTTTAAATCAAAAAATTATATATATATATTTAAGATACTTATCTTTGAATTTCAAAGTAAAATTCTTTTTATATCCATATTTATGGAAACAAGCATATTTTATTTCACTTGTTCTTGAAAAATTCAAAATAAATTGTCAATTAATTCTTAATTAAATCCAAAAATCAAATTAATCAATAAATTAATTTGGCTTAAAAACCAGGAATGTTACACTTTATACATAAAATAATCCATGAGGAGAAGGTCGGAACAACATTCTACTGGCTAGTAAATTACAAACTTTATACATAACACTAGTTTATGCTCATTCTAGGGTGAACATATTAGTGTCGATTTTCGAGGGTCGAAAATCTAGTTCACATTTATATCCATTTACACATTCCTTTATCACTCTCATTTATATTCTCCATATTCAGTTAGTTGCATTTAAATAATTAACATTCAATCCATTTAGTTAATTCATTAATTCTTTTCATTGCCACAATCACTTCATTTATTTATTCCATTTACTTTGCTTAAGTCAACTCCCATTTCATTAACACACTTCATTAATTCAATTCAAATCCAAACCAATTTTATTTTAAAAATTATTTCATTTTAACTTACGTTGAATTCCATTTTATTTTGTATCTCAACTTTTAGATTTTCCTTTCTTATCTATGTTTTTTCAAATTATAAGTTCAAGAACTTATTCTCCTTATAATTTTCACCCAACACTTAAATAACAATTTCAGAGTTCAAGCAACTGGTTTTTTTCAAATCAATTTGAAATCATGTGTGTATATATATATATCTCATTTGTATACCAAATCCAAAATTTTGAATTATTGCAGCTGCCTTATGTAGTCCATGCCGCGCTCGAGAATAACTCAGTCTAATTTGAAACATATTTGACATTGTCTCTTGAACTATTCTTGCACTCATATTTGTTTCGGCTTTATTCAAGTAAAGTATTTTGCTACATATAAACTTTGATGTTGTCTGTAGATGGTTTGAGTTGACGGTTGCATTTAAACAAGTGTGATCGCCCCGTATGTTGTTATTTTCCACTAATTTTGAGATTTTTTCACTGATATGCTAGCATGCACTCACCAAGAACATGTTTCATCCACATCACAACGAACCATGTATTGATTTGCAGGCAATTACAGAATTTGAGAAGAAACTGAATATTTAATCGCTCATTCACATAATTGTTCAACAAACTTCTGCTTAATTTAAAAAATTAATCCAACTCGTGGTCCTTTTTCAGCACATTCTCCTTCAAAAAATTCCATGTCTAATTGAAAATTTTCCATAATCGATTTCACCATCATTGTTGCAGTGCATAAATCATCGGCTAGGGAATCTTCATTTGTGATTTGGTCATCTTCGATATTTCCATCATCAGCCTGCTTACTGTCTGTATATATGATTGTGTCATTGCTTACTTCTATTTGATCGATCGAAGTTCTATCTACATCATCTGCACAAGCTACATGCATGTTATCTAATTGCACACTGCTCTCGTTTGCAATATCAACATGATCATCATTGTTGTCGACAACATAACCAATTAATGCTTCTTTCCCTGCATTTATTTCGACATCCCGGATTCAAAAAATAACGGTAAGAGTAAATTCCATGTATGTAAGTCAAAATGCAAGTGCTAGAGTATAATCTTACTCACTTTCCCAATGCTTGCGATTGATTTGGATGTATAGAGTTATGCATCATATTTTGTGCTTGACTTGAAGATACTCCAACCAATTCGTTGTACCTATGCAATAAATTTGTAAACTCCCCGCCTCGATGACTTGTTAAATAAGAAGGATACGCTGACCATTGTGTTTCTTGAAACTGTGTAGTGGGTATATGCTTATGTAGGATCGATTTCAGCCTAGAAGGTGGGTGAATTGGCTGATACTAATAATTATAAAAATTAATGCGGAAATATATATAATAATTGCAGCATAGATAATAACAGAATAATAGAAGCAGAAATAGAACAACACAGTACGTAGCTTCGGCAAAACTCTGCCTACGTGCAGCCCCCAAGGTTTCTACTAGAAATAAAGTAGTCAGACGCTTACACACGTAAACTTGTGACATCCGCTATCGACTAACCTAACCTACACTCAATACCCTGCCACAACTCGGCCACTGAGTTGTGAATTCTCAAATTACACCACCATAGTACATCCCTTAGTCACACGACCGGAATTTTATAAAAGTTTTAAAAGTAAATTACAAATAAGAATAATTCAACATCAAACACCCTAATTTTAAAAAATAAAGCCCAAATATGACCCGGCACAAAGAGAAATGACACAATGATAGAAACTAAGTATATTCCCTTTTTTTCTTGTTTATGCCTTCGGCCCGTTTTGCTCTGTGAAAGTGGTTGCCTTGTTTTTCTTCGATCTATCTTCGTTCCTTTTCGAGAAATTAGGGCTTCTGGAAATTGAGCATGCCGATTAAAATTGTTGATTGAATGAAGTTCTTTCTTCAGTTTGCTTGGTCAATCAACTCATCGCATTATTTTGCATACGACTGCTTCAATTTTTCGAGTTCGAATTGAATAGAACTGGTATATGATTTCCTTTGTTACTCTCGTTGATATGCTTGAACTCGATGATCTGTGTGCCGATTAAGTTAATGGTATTTATAAGGTTTAATTCTCTAAATTATCGTTCGAATATATCATTTTGAATTCGTCCATTACTTTAGCTTGGCTATTCGATTTAACTTGATTACATGTGATTAATCCCGACTGGCTCAATTTCGAATATGTTTTTACTTAATTATCACGGCTTGCATTTGGATTTGGTTCCGTTCTTTTCTCTGTTGACATCTCTGATTTTGGCAATTTTGATTTTGAGATAATTGACTTGGTTATTGTACTGGCAATATTATCAGGACTTGTTCAATTCGTATTATCACCTTGGCCACCATGGCTTTAACTTTGTTATTTAAAATCTGACATGTTCAGATTGAAATTCTTCTGACACTGACTTTTTAAATTTTCCAACTTTATGATAAAAATTGAGTTTGACTTGTTCAACTCCTTTGTGCTATGACTCGTTCAATGTGTGTGTTCATGCCTGTAACATTTGCGACCTGATGCTTGTAGTTGTTGTGTGATATTGGTCTGGGTTGCATTGAGTCCAAACATTTCTATGCACTTGAATATGTTGTTATTTGGCCAGAATGTTGTAGTACACATTAGTTCATCTGACTTGTTGTCATGTGTGTAGATTTGAGTATTCATTGCACTTTGATATTGCCTGACTTATTTCCTTGTTCATTGGTCTGTTGCATTTGAAAATTTGAATCTGTGGTCTGCTCTTTTGTATTCTCTTGTAGCTTTGCATTTGCTTCGGGTTGCACTGCTTGCATATCCATATGAACTAATATAATTGTATACATACATACATACATACATATATGTATGTATATATGTATACACGTATATTTACTTCATATTGTCTCTTGTATTCTCTGGTTCTTGTGTATTTGTACTCTGTTAGTTAAGTTGTCCTCTTGCTTTTGTATATACACGTTGCTTCACTATTTTAAAACATTTAGACTGTATATATTTGTCACTGCATACTGCTGCAACTTAATTTTCTTTGCACACTAAATGCTAGTCATCTCCACTTGTATACACACATTTATGTATGTAAATATGTGTGTGTTCATGGAGTCGAGTTTCATATATACTCTGAACTTGTTCCACTTGAGTCCGGTTGTATTGTTTGTTAGTTTGTATGTGGTCAATGGTCTTGGCACAACTGTGTTTACATTTGAATTTTCTCTGGAGCTAATTCCTGTTTGGTTGCCATTCATTTGTGTACCTTTCACTGCTGCCTTCTTTCTTGTATCTAGTCTTGGCCATTTGATTCATGTGTATAGAAAATATATGTATTCATGTGTGTATCTTTCATTTCATGCTTTGAGTATTACATTCTGTTTGGAGCAGCTCTTTCTGGTTCATTCTTTCAAAGTTTCTGACCATATGCATTATGTTGTTTTGAACATGGCTATCGTATAGTCGAGTTTGTCTGTGTTCATTAACATTGTATTTGACTTTGACTATGTAGTCTACACTGAAATGATGTGCACTGCATGTATATATGTATACATGCGTGTTCACACATGTATATATGTATGTTAGCTTGTGCAGTATCTTTCAGTCTTCGTAGTTTGTGAATCCATGCCTCATTGTGTTTGTATTTGGTTGTTGCTTCAAGCCAGTTCATTGCATGAGTTTGAATGGTTGAATTGTTTTCATGTGTACTCATTGAATTTTTGGTCGAGGCTTGTTTTATGTTGATTTTGGATTCTTGTTGCATGATAACTTGTACTCGACAATTTTTTGATGTATTTGTATTGCACTCGAGTTGAATCCATCCTCAGCTCGGGTTTGACCTTGTGCTCACCTATCCCTGTAGTTTTATCAAGTGTATATCGGTGTGCACGACCTTGTGGCATATACAATGATACACTGTGCATGTCACAAGAAGTTCATGTAGAATTCAGAATAAATATGATGACGAACAACCCAAATAACTGAGGCAAATAATATTTTCATAAACTCGTAGGCTGGAGAAAATTTGAAGATAAAATATGAGTGAATGATTGATGTGTAGTGAGGTGCTAATGTAAAGATAGTTGCATAGTGAAAATTTGTGTTGTAATTTGAAATGTTATAAACAGAAGAGCTCAAATTTTTTACTATTCAAAAATTGTAATAAAATATTTGTTTGAATAAAATTTCTGTTTGAATTTAAATTCTCTGTTGTTTATTTTATTCAATAAATATTTATTTAATTATGCGAAAATAAAATAGTATAATAACAAACACATTTAAATGAATATATATATATATATATATATATGTATATGTTTATTATCATCAAACAAAAATCATATACTAGCATATCTACAGCTCATCCACAGAAATTATGGACGGATGTGTTTCTACCACATTAAGATGTTCTACTTTCGCAACATATAATTCTATCACTCTCATTCCTACCGAAAATGTACGGTTCAAATCATCATCATCTTCCAAATGAATAGTGGATGAATTATCATCTCTAACCCATTTCACCGCTAATTTTAAATCATATTCAAGAAGATTTATAACGACCCTGACTCGACCTTCGAAAATCGGCACTGAATACATCACCCATATTCGAATGCCGCAGATCCAAACATCGAATCTGGTTCGCTGGAGCTTATAACACATTAAGTATAACAACACAGCGGAAGAAAATGAATGATATCATCTGTGTACTTAATGCCCCGCTATTGCCTCGCTATTACCCTGCTATATCTTATAGTGGATTTCTACCGCTACGATTTTTTCATATAGCCCTAAAATATAGCCTTTCCGCTTTAATCCCCGCTATTCTCGCTATATCCCGTTATTCCCGCTATATTTTGCTGTTTTCGCTATATCTTCTTTAATAAAATGAATTATAAATTGCATTTACACATTATAAAAATTATGAAACTAATTTATTTGATTTAATTTTTAATATAAATTCAGAAATGAAAATTCTCTAATATTCTACTAAATTCAGTTATGTTATATAACAGTTTTACGTTTATTTAAAGTATATTCGCACATGTTTTTTGTTTAAAATTAATTATGTACTAATTATAATTCAATTGAATGATAATTTTTCATTTAATTACCATTTATATATTTGTAAAAATATTAAGTACGAGTTTTATATGCTATTTTGGAGCCATCCGCTATATCCCGCTATATCGTCGCTATGACTTTTTGCACCTCCACCGCTTCGAATCTGCCAAGCGCTTTAACTGCATAGGATATCATTGATATACAACAGTTGATACAACAAAGATACAATTAAAATCAATGCATATATCAGAGCTAGAATACAACAGCAGAAAGAATCAACAACAAAGCACAAAAACTCAGCAATGGAAAGACAATATCTTCAATGCCAAATCCCAAAACTCTAATCCAAGAAGCTCGAATCACCATCAATGCTGAACTAAGCAAACTCGATCCCTAAAGCAATTTCCAAAATTGAAATGGCTTCAAAGACCAAAAGACTTCAAAGATTTCCAAAGCTACATCTATTATTTGATTATCTGAAAATCCCAACTCTAGACTGCCCGTATGGAAAATTGTGGGCACCCAGAGTTTAGGAAGGGAACAATAAACTCCAGGTCAGTCATGGGACTGGTATGAGGAAACAAAAATAGTTTTATCTTTTAAAAAAAACAACAGAAGAAGTAGAAGAAATTCGCTATTCTTTTGGAAAATGAAACTGCTATAAGGCCTCCTGCCACATACACAATGCAAGCGCAAACTTGGAGGAGATTTCTCCTTATGACAGTTAAAAATGCTTAATACGCAAAAATCCTTTTGATATTATTATTAGTGCATAGTGCAGAAAACCTTTCGAAAGCATAATATAAATCTTAACCAGCATAGGTACCATTATATTATGCCATCTATAGCTACCACCTGAGGTGGCAGGTTATACAATTGCAATCGTAAAGGGCTTGTATTGTTTTGTTTGGATTTCCAACAATGGTCAGGCAAAGGAACATCCTACATCAAATGGAACGCCTCTGGAGGGACGTCCTCGAGAACCTAACCGAATCTCTGCCAACACAAAGCTGGATTACCTATGTAATTAGGTAACTACTGACACGAGCATGCCATCCCCCGGTCATTACCAACCTTTATCCGAGGTACCTAGTAACCAACAACCACAAAGCAATAAGTTTGCAGCAATCACAAAGTTAAGTATCTGGACTCCATACCATGATACCACTTATAATCCAGAAGGAAATAGACATATCACTCTAAGATAATACCACTCTAAGTGTTAATTACTGTCACTCCAGTAATTATGAGAATTTAGCTAACTGTCCCATACCAGAAAGTAAATTCAAGTGTTTACTAAAAGCTAGTAATTTCCACTCAAACTGCATTTAACAAATTATAATAATAAGCGAAAGAATGGTACAAAATGTCCCATACCACCCGACAATTCAATCGTTTATTAAAATTCTTTGTTTCATATAAAATCATGAAATTTAATAGAAACACAAGAGAAATCATTAATTGTTCGAAATCAATGTTTTCAAAAGTTATCTAAGAAATACCAAAATGGTATATAATTAGCCAAAGGCTAAGCACAATTAAATCCAATAATAGTTTATAGTTTAAAGGCAAGTAATACAAATTTTATTATATAAGAATGATTTCTAAATTGCTTTATCTATAGTTATTTCGCATTTGTCACTTTTAAAATTCACTAACTTATTTATTTATATATATATATGTGTGTGTGTGTGTGTGTACATATATGCGCGTGTGTATATATGTATATATATATGTGTGTATATATATAAGAAAAGAGTCACAAAGTTTTAAGTCTAAAAATAAAATTACTTTATTAGTTCTTTAAATCAAAACAATATTAAAATAATTGACAATTCCCTTTATTTCATATATATATATATATATATATATAACATTACTTCATAACACTTTAAAACACAAATTACTTGTAAATTTAAAAAACTTAGTTAAATTTATTTTAAAACTAAGCTTTACTTTTCATAAAGTATTTATCAACTTTAAAATCTTAACGTCAATCGTTTTAAAACAAAGCTTTATGCATAAAAATAAATACAATTTCTTAAAAATAAACATTAAAGGGAATTGCAACACATAACAATGAAACTGCTGCTTATTATCAAAAGATAACATAACCAATAATAGGTTAAAGAACTAACAAAGCAAAGCAATCAACAAAGGAAGTAAAATGCCATAAGAAACTAGGCTTAATGCCCAGTTTAAACTGCCCTACTCGACCGTTCCATGATGTTCAGTCGACTGGTCGCTATTCCATTTCCAAAGTACTAATTTTAAGTCTCCGGAATTTATTACATACTACACACAGTAGAGTCGGGTTCAAATTCATCAATGTTGTTGTCAATACAATCCAAATAGATAAACAAAATAAACATGATATGTTTCAAGAATAGTATACTGCTGTTAATTATCAATCTACAGTGACTTTCTATTATCTTTCAGATTTAACATATATGTTTCGTAATGAAACAAGTTATAAAGCAAGCAAGTATATCTGAATCAACGCAACAAACAATCATTATAGGGCCTTACAAAGCAAACAAGCTACTGTACTATCACTTGAAAAGCATGCTTGCCACTGTATTTTTTTCTTGTATTTTTCATTCTAAACCAAAACATGCTTATGTATATTGAGATAGTTTTCATGCGAATAACACCTAATATGCGAATGAAATTAGATAGGGATTGTGAGTTCAACAACTCACCTCAACCATGC
The DNA here is from genome assembly GCA_030765085.1 of Allium cepa. Lineage (NCBI taxonomy): Eukaryota > Viridiplantae > Streptophyta > Magnoliopsida > Asparagales > Amaryllidaceae > Allium > Allium cepa. The sequence goes on from CM060931.1 coordinate 490,050,552, forward strand.
TTGAACTTCCCCAAAATCACCTAGACCAACTCTAGGAGCTCCCAATTCCTGGCCTGTCGCGGTGAACATCTCTAATTCCTCCGCCACGATTATATACACTGATGCAAACCCCTTGATGATCTCAGACCATGCCTTCGGCCATTAACGTGCGCATAGGCACCTAGGTCGTTGGCCCCTATCGTGTTATTCCTTGGCATGTACACCACGCCCAGCCTTGCGTCGCCGCCTCCACTTTTCGCTCTCGTCGTCGCTGCTGATTGCGACAAGCAGCAACACTTCCTTGCCTTTTTTCCTTTTCTATTTTGATTTCCCATTCATGTTTTGTTTTCGAGAAATAGATAGGGTAGTGATGAGAAGGGGATGATGGTGGATTAAAGAAAGACGAGGGATAAAGTTATTTGGATAATGGGCTTGATAAAGTTTAATTCAAAGGCCCATAAAATAAAATAAAATCAATTTTATTTTAACCTTATAAAGTTAACATCTCGCTTTAATTTCAAAATGATTTGCATTATATTTTACAAAATATGTGTATTTTGATAACAACTAAATTTCATTCAATCCAAATTCACTCCACTTTAATTAATTATTAACTGTATTGATGTATAAAATAAATTTACTCATCTTTGTCGATTTAATGATTTTATTATCAGCTAAGACTTCTTTTCATCTATTTCAATTATATACAATTATTTACACTTTGAAATATTTTTATATTTAACGATAATACTTTATTTGGGTCTTAATATATTATCCAATTGGAAATCTATTATCTAATCCAATGCTATTGTAAAAAAATCCACTATTAAATAGACTTTACTTGAACAATAATTAAATTTCAAAATAATAGTTATCAAAGATTAAATTCAAATGCTTCTAATTTAATTAAATTAGTTTAATATTACAACGTCAATGCAGGGTTGTTACAGACCTCCCTCCGTATGAAAATTGCATCCTCACAATTCCTTATAGGAAGATGTCAAAAATACATGCAAACATTAATACTCTCTTTAAATTTTACTATTAAGTTGAAGCTCGATCAAAACCTTAAGTAGTTAACATTGAAATCAAACTTATCGTATGTTATAAATTTAAATAGATTCATTTATTAGTTTCCTTTTCTTCGCATATGAATATTAATTTGAAAATTTATGCAAACTTTTCTAAGTGTTAATTTTTAGAAAATTTCGGTAGAATCTTCTTTGTACGGAGAGCCGTTTGCAATTTCACAATTATAATATATAAGATATACATCGACCACGTGGTCGGAAACACAATATATAACAATATTTTTAATACTTTTATATTTAATCCGAAAACGTACCTTTATTTTGCAATTTTAAGCAACTTACTTAGCTATTAGACATGCATAAGTGAGAAAAAAGAGAATTTGCACCATATTCCAATCCATGTAGCCTCCTTGAACCTATGCTTAGTTCAAGTCTCAACCATGCAAGCTATAACGACCCCACCACTATGCCCAGTTTAGCAAAGAATATTACAAATAATATTGTCTGCTAATCCAAAGAATACGGCTGGTTAAGAGCGATCGAATGTTAATATATCTTTATACTAATACTGACACATCTTATTTACCCTTTTGAGAATTTGAACTGAAAATTTGACGTGTGCGGTATTAATACAAAGTGATAAATACACCGATTAAAAATATTCAGAACAGTATATAATATAGATAAGTTAGATTCAGATTCACAGATTGCAGCGTACTAATATACAACATATTTCATACACTATATCAGGTACAAAATTACTAGTGAATAATATACATGACGTAACTACTAAATGTCAATATACAAAATGATGAAGTAAACTAAAACTGTCAAAATAGTCTACTCCAAAGCCAACTCAAAATCCAAGAGTCAATGAGTTCCTACACCTTTAAAATCTCGGCCCAACCTGTGACGACCCGGAATTTTTGGCAATATAAACTTAATAATCTGTATTAATAATTAAATTGATTTGATATTTTTTCTTTATAATTTTAATTTAAAATGATAGATTTATTCTTTTAAAGGTTATTAAATATTTAATCTGGTAATTCTGATCAATATCTTTCTAACAATTTAAAATTGATAAGATTTATTTTTCAAAGCTAATAAATTTTTATTCTATTTATAATATATATATTTGATATATATTGTGAATAGAAGATCTTTTGTTTTAAATAAAAGATGAATTTTCAAATTGTAATATATATGTATGTATATGTTATAATTTGATATTGTTTAAAATTTAATTTAAATCTATTGATAATTTATATATGAATGAATTGTAATTTAAAGCTTTGTTTTAATTTATATTTTCAAAAGTTAATTTAGATTAATCAAATTTTTTTCAATTATAAGATAATTGTTTGTTTTTAAAATATAAGATTGTTATCTATTTTAAATATGATAGTTTAAAAAGATTTAAACAAGCTACGTTTTGTTTTCTTTTAAAATGCTCAAATTAAAATGGTTATAAATGTATAAAAATAAATGTTTTAGATTTTTAAAATGCATACATAAGTATTTATGTATTTAGCAAATTATAAGTAAGTTATATTATCTTTTAAATTAAATAAAAATTTATTTAAAATACTAAAAGACATGTGTAAACATGTTAGCATATTTTAATAACACTTGTTAAGCTATTAAGCATAATGAATGACATTTATAAGCCTTTAAACAAGTGTCTTTATTTTAGAATTTATTTTCTTTAAAATTTTATTTAATCATAACATAATACATTTAAACACAAAAGAGAAAATTTGTTTTCTCTTTCATTTTCCAAACCTTCTTTCTTCATCTTAAATTCTTTATCTTCATTTCTTAACTCAAATTAATGGCTACCATAAACTTTTCTCAAATCTGAATTTAAACCATAAAGCAAAAGAAGATCTACAACAATCAACTGCAAAATTTAAACCTGCAACATCAATGAAATCTGCAACTTCAAATGAATGGCAATTCAAAATGGAATGAAGTTCAACTGCAATCAACATTTGTTTCAACCTGCATTTCAAAAGAAGAACAGCAGTTTCAACGTCAGTTCAATCTTTTAAATCAACAATTGGATGCATGCAAAAGGATTTTCAACAAAAACTAAAATCAAAGTTATTCAAAGCCTGGGAAATAAAGTCTAAAACTGCTCTGCAACATTAAAATAGGTGAGTAAATTATTTTTAAAACAGTTTTAAATTTATCTAAGATTGAATAATGATGCATGCAAGGAAATTTGCTTTGATGATGAATATTAATTTATATGAATGCATGTTGTTTTGAATGTCTGTAAATAAGGAAATGAATTCTGTTGTTAACAGACTTTGAATTTTTCCTCTTTAAATTCATTATCATTCTTTTTAAGCATTGTTAGTCTTTGATTTGCAAGCAATTAATGATTGAAATCATGTAACATAACCACCAAAAATCATTCCTGGAATTTTAAATGAGTTTTCATTTCAAAAATTGTAAAAGAACAGTGAATGCCCAATTTCTCACAAAAATCAACCTGCTTAATTTCGAATTTACATTATAGGATTGGATTCGTGTTTAAAAATCATGAATTTTAGCATGCATTGCATAATTTTTAGATTGATATTCAATCAGGAAATTGGGGGAGAGTGGTTTCGGCAATTTGGTCAATTGCCGATGATCCAATCATTGTTTGAAGACGAATTCAGGATCGAAGCTTGTTTTTAGATTGTTGATTAAGGGAAAAATGTAATTGTTTTTTTCCAGTGTGTAATTTGTTCGAAATTGATTAAATTAGGGTTTTAGAGTGGTTTATGTTCGGCTTTGCTGTTGAGATGGTTGCGCCGTGATGGTTGGACCGGAGGTGTTCTCTTCTGGGGAGGAGGAAGTATGTGTCATGACGAGTTGTTGTGGGTGACGACGAGTTCATCAGCGATTGGTTTGGTCGGCGGCTTTGGGATTTTTGGTTCGATGCTTCTGCAGTTTTTTTCGTGGGTTTGCTCGAATTGTGATTCGTGGGTGATTTGTTGGTTTTGAGTTCGGATTCGTGTTCGAGTGTGATTTTATGACCGTAGTTGGAGGTCGCGACGACCTGGGTTGGCCGACGGCGATGGTGCACGTGCACCGTGCACGGTTTGGTTAGGGGAGTGTTCGTTTGGGGAAGACGAGATGAGATCCGGGTTTGCGCTCGCGTTTGCCTTGCGTTCAACTCAAAGAGGGAAAGTAGCTGGATTTACTCGGGGAGGGCTCGTGTTTCTGCCTTGGTTGTCTCGAGTATTTTTAGGGTGATTGCTTTTTGGTTTGTACTGTAAAATTTAAGACAAGTTACAAATGAAACTTGAGTTTGAATAAGTGGAATGGAGCATTAAGTTATAAAACAAGTTTATAAAGGAAACAAAATACAAAGTTTAAACTTGTTGTTTTAAAAATAAATGTGAATCAAATTTTTAAAAAGTGATAATTGAATTCATTTTAAATTTAAAAATGTTTTAAGATGATATCTTTAGGAAGTAATTATCTTAACTAAAGATTGGATTTCAAAATAAAAGAATGATTTGAATTTAAATATTGAATCAAAGTTTTAAAGTAAATTTTAAAGTAATGTTTAAAAACTTAAGTTTCAAATTTTATTTAAAATGAATAAGTTTAACTTAGATAATTAATGTGTTTTAGATTTTGAAATTTGTTTCTAAATGCATTATTTTCAATTAAAGGTAAGTGATATAATTTTGTAAACCAAATAAAATAGTTTGTTTTTAAGTTATTAAATATTAAATTCATATAATTTATTTATGTGTAGATAAATAAGGTTAAAGTATTTTGATATGAACTTGAGAATACTTAATTAAATATGATTTGTTAATAAGTAAGGTTTAATTAAGATAAATGTTTTTCTTAATTAATTAAGGATTTTTAAATCTAAGAAGTTAATTAATTAATTAATTAATTTTAAATAATTAGGTAATTGTTTATTTAATTTTTAATAATCACTTAATTATGAATTAATTAAGTGCAATTGCTTAATGAAGTAATTATTGGTTAATTATTGAATGTAATTAAGAATGGAGATTACTTATGGAAGTAATTAATGAGTAATTACTTATGGGAGTAATTAGTTGAAGTGATTAATGGTTAATCGCTAGATGTTATTAATCTAAGGATTGATTAATATAATTTTTTGAAGTTAATTAATTATGAAGTAATTAATTAATTTAAGAATTAAGGATTGTTTAATGATGAAATTAATTACTTGTTAGGTAATTAATTAAGAAAGTAATCAAGATTTATTACTGAAGTAATAAGAAGATAATTACTTGTTAAGTAATTAAGAGTTAATTACTTAGTTTATTTTAGTTAATTAATTAATGTGATTAATTAATTAATAAATGTGATTAATTAAGATTAATTACTAAGTGTAATTAATTAAATAATGTAATTAATTAATAAAGTAATTAATTAAGGATTATTTAATTGAATAATAATTACTTAATGAGGTAATTAAAGATTAATTAATTAGATTAATTAATCAAAGTTAATATAATTAATTAAGAAGTTAATTAATTAAGATAAGTAATTACAAATTGTTAATTACTGATTATGATTAATGAGTTGATTAACTACAAGTTAATTATTTAATTAAAGAGAATTATTAATTAATAAGGATCATTTGTTAATTAATCAAGATTGATTAATAAAAGTAATTAATTAAAGTGTGATTAGTTAATTGTAATCAATTAAGGTTTAATGTAATTAATTATAATTGATTAATTAATGAAGTAAATAAAGGATAATTAATTATTGTAATTAATGATAGTAATTAAAGGTTAATTACTGTATATGGTTAAGATTAATTACTTGAATGTAATTAAGGTATGATTAATCATGGAAGATTAATTAAAGATCATTAAGAGATGATTAATTTATTTATTTGGAACAAATTAATGAAGAAGGATTTAAGGTAATCCAATTGATTAAGAGTTAATCAATTTTGTTTGTGGATAATTGATTTATATTGGAAGATTGATTTATATTGGATGATTGATTGATATTGGGTGATTGGTTGATACTGGATAATTTTGATATCCCTGTTATGTGATATGCTGCTTTATGAGATGAATGTTTGATATGAATTATCTTTGGTGATAATATGATTCATCTATCTGTTTATATCATCCTGCATATAAGTTTTAATTGTTTAAACCCTTAAGAACAACTTGGACATTAAAATGGCGTTTGGTTTCGGTTAGACAGAGATTGGGTTTCCATATTTGGATATCTGAAAACCACATCGATTCCAATTAAACATTAGGTCGTGAATCCAAGTGGAGCAAGTGAAGACTCGAGGTGTAAGAACTATACGTCAGTATAACTCTGTGGGTGATTCCGTAATGAGTTTGATGGAGATAGTACTTATAGGTTCGAGATGGTGATTTATAGTGCAAGGGCTATGGTCGTTGACTCTGAGGGTGATTCCAAAATGAGTGCAACGAGATAGTGCCTTCGGTTTCGTTCGAACCCGGAACGAACTTGTATGGATTGAATGCTTTCAGAACATCGTCGGGTGGATGATGAGCATTCTAAGATAGATGTGGTCTATAAAGGTAATCGCATCCTCAAGCCTCATCAACCAGGGAATGGCTAAAATAGGGGAGGTGCAGCAAGGCTAGGTGGGTAGCGTCCATTTCAGGACAAGATTTTCCCCTGTCTAGAAGTCCCTTTTTATTCGGCTGTGTGGGCAGTTGGGTCGCGGCCAACTGCGGGGTTGTCTTGTACGGGACTGTTCAGTAAGGAATGGTTCCGGCCTTGTGTTGCAGGGGAGTTAGGGTGGCTCCTCGGTACGTTGATCTAGGCCACGTACTGTGACGGACGGTACCCCAATACCCCTGCCATTGATGGAAACTCATTCTTCCTACGAGATCCTACGGTTTTGTTTGTATTACCCACTTTTGTGGCTAGTAGCTGGAATTTAATAATGTAACGATTTCGGCTATTTCTTATTTACTTGAAAACCCTTGACACTATTATAATATCACTGGATTTCCTATCAAATGTTTTGGTTAGCGTAAGGTAAAATATTTTCCATGTTTATGTGTGGGAAGTCTTACGTGATACCTTTTCTTTTCAAAGGTTTTTCTAAAGTTAAGCAATTTTAAACCGTTTACTCACACCAGACCCCTGTCTGACCCGAGTGTTTATTTTCTATTTTATTAAACTCTTGGGTACTCATATTATGTATGAGTAGTCGAGTGTTTCAGGTTAGCTTGACGAATTCTAGAGGAGATATGGAGCAGGAGGCTTCCACATGTAGATATATTATGGTTCCGCTGTGTTGTTTGGTATCTGTATCTGTTGTACTTGAGTTGTATAGTTAGACAGATGTTTATAACTGTCTAATATCTGTTGTGTAAGTTGTGTACTCTGATGTAATATGATATTATGTAATATTTTATGTGATGTATTATATTTTATTTGTTCCGCTGTGAGTTCTCTGATGTTGTTGTCTTTCTTCTTTCTCTTTCTTTTCTTCTTCCATCCCTTTCTTTCTTCATTAGTGATGCGACTTCCTGGAGATAGGAAGTCGGGTCGCCACATTTGGTATCAGAGCATTAGGTTGAGTGAATACCTAGGCTCTGGAGTGGTGTCTTTCTTGAGAGAGCGTACTTGTAATTTTTATATATAACTATAACTATATATATATATCCGATCTATTAGGTTATCTGTTTAGATTTTCAAACATAAATTCTAGAGGTAGATGGAGTAGTGGTGTGTGTGTGTAACATGACTACCACTAATGGAAGAAGTCCATATGTTTGAGGTTGGAAGTATTTGTCGAGACTGTAGACCTAATACCGTCTCGAGTGAGTTTAGTTTGGAGTAAGGATTTCTCTTATATCCGAAGGAAATCTTTTAAAGATTCGGACTTTATCTTTGAAGCGTAAGTTTGGATCTGTCGGAAGTGCAGAAGTAAGTGATGGTATCTTGATAAACTGCATGATGAGATTCAGCATCCATGGATATTTTTAGAAGATGTTTTCTTTTGAAGCAGTTTTAGAAGTAGCTGAGAAGTAGTTTTTACCTGCCGCAGGGAAGACTCGTCTATGTAGAAGTTGTCTGAATCTTTAGCAAGGAGGTTGGCTGTTCTGGAATATAAGACTAAGGTCTATGAGTTGCTTCGCTTCGGCATGGTCTCATTTGTCATTCCTTAAGGAGAGCGAGATGTTGATGCTTGGTTTGGAGTCCGAATTTCTTGGGAGGTTGTCTGCCATCTCGAAGATCTTTTGTGTGGTTTTGTTATTGGTTTTGGGTTTGAGGAAGCTTTGGATTAGAAGTCTTTGGTTAGTTGTGGTAGCAGTGCAGCTCGAAGTGTTTGGTGTGCTAACGAGAAGGTCTTTTAGCTTTGCGGTATCTTAAAGGTAGAGCTTGGAAGCAGTAGTGTGCCGTTACTCCGATGGTTCAGGAATCTTGGTGTTTCTTTTATCAGCAGTCCGGGCAGTTGGTGAAATTTTTCTTGAAAGGTTAACCTTGTTTGGAAAAGCTTAAGGCTATTCTAATTGGTAAAGAGAGGATGGTTTCTTTAGAATCCAAACTAGGTTGGATCGCAAAAGTGACTTGCGATTAATTTGGGAATTTTTTTCTTGAGCAATCTTTTTTTGGAGACTGAGGGTTCTCATGTGGAAGTAGGAGCTACTGATGTAATCAGAAGTTTGTCTGCATCTGAAGCTGAGTTCCATTTTGTTTTGGTTCCAGAAGCGATTTTGGTAGTCAGCCTAGTAGGAGAGTTGGTGTAACAGCTCAGAAATATTTTTGGAATTTGGATTGGTCAGATCTAGTTATTGAGTTGGATTTCTGCTATAAGGTTGTGTGACCGAGTCAGATGAGTCACTCATATTTTATGGATTTGGTGAAAAAATATTGGATAAGTTTGTACTCGTGTTCATCAGCAGCACTCTCATCTATTACAGAATTAGAGTTGTGCAGCGGAAGCGAGGTAGCAGTTGTACGAGGAAGAAAGCAAGTTCAGTTTGTTATTGCTTGAGAAGTAGAGCTTGTGTTATGGTTTTCGACGGATTTTGGAAGTTGAGCTAGACTTGAGTATAGTCTGATGTTCTGTTCAGATTGATGGATCTAGAGATTAGAGGAGCTTTGGATTTTGGTGGTGTAGTTTGTTAGTCTTTGTAGAGTGAGTCTCCCGGTGATTTATACTTGGGAAACTCTAGACAGTGTTTGAGATTTATTCTGATTTGTGTCTGGATAATTAGTTAAGTTTGTTTGTGTGATTGGTTGCTATGGTTGTTAGTAACTGGATGTTAGGAATGCTTTGCTGTTTGAAATTAAAATCTTTGCTGGATTATTAAATTACCTTTGCTTTTTAATTTCGGGGACGAAATTCTTTTAAGGGGGGAGGATATTGTAACGACCCAGAATTTTAGGCAATATAAATTTAATAATCTATATTAATAATTAAATTGATTTGATATTTTTTCTTTATAATTTTAATTTAAATTGATAGATTTATTCTTTTAAAGGTTATTAAATATTTAATCTGGTAATTCTGATCAATATCTTTCTAACAATTTAAATTTGATAAGATTTATTTTTCAAAGCTAATAAATTTTTATTCTATTTATAGTATATATATTTGATATATATTGTGAATAGAAGATCTTTTGTTTTAAATAAAAGATGAATTTTCAAATTGTAATAAATATGTATGTATATGTTATAATTTGATATTGTTTTGAAATTTAATTTAAATCTATTGATAATTTATATATGAATGAATTGTAATTTAAAGCTTTGTTTTAATTTATATTTTCAAAAGTTAATTTAGATTAATCAAATTGCTTCCAATTATAAGATAGATAATTGTTTGTTTTTAAAATATAAGATTGTTATCTATTTTAAATATGATAGTTTAAAAAGATTTAAACAAGCTTTGTTTTGTTTTCTTTTAAAATGCTCAAATTAAAATGGTTATAAATGTATAAAAATATATGTTTTAGATTTTTAAAATGCATACATAAGTATTTATGTATTTAGTAAATTATAAGTAAGTTATATTATCTTTTAAATTAAATAAAAATTTATTTAAAATACTAAAAGACATGTGTAAACATGTTAGCATATTTTAATAACACTTGTTAAGCTATTAAGCATAATGAATGACATTTGTAAGTCTTTGAACAAGTGTCTTTATTTTAGAATTTATTTTCTTTAAAATTTTATTTAATCATAACATAATACTTTTAAACACAAAAGAGAAAATTTGTTTTCTCTTTCATTTTCCAAACCTTCTTTCTTCATCTTACATTCTTTATCTTCATTTCTTAACTCAAATTATTGGCCACCATAAACTTTTCTCAAATTTGAATTTAAACCATAAAGCAAAAGCAGATCTACAACAATCAACTGCAAAATTTAAACCTACAACATCAATGAAATCTGCAACTTCAAATGAATGGCAATTCAAATGGAATGAAGTTCAACTGCAATCAACATTTGTTTCAACCTGCATTTCAAAAGAAGATCAGCAGTTTCAACTCAGTTCAATCTTTTAAATCAACAATTGGATGCATGCAAAAGGATTTTCAACAAAAAGCAAAATCAAAGTTATTCAAAGCCTGGGAAATAAAGTCTAAAACGACACTGCAACATTAAAAATAGATGGGTAAATTATTTTAAAAACAGTTTTAAATTTATCTGAGATTGAATAATGATGCATGCAATGAAATTTGCTTTGATGATGAATATTAATTTATATGAATGCGTGTTGTTTTGAATGTCTGTAAATAAGGAAATGGATTCTGTTGTTAACAGACTTTGAATTTTTCCTCTTTAAATTCATTATCATTCTTTTTAAGCATTGTTAGTCTTTGATTTGCAAGCAAGTAATGATTGAAATCATGTAACATAACCACCAAAAATCATTCCTGGAATTTTAAATGAGTTTTTATTTCAAAAATTGTAAAAGAACAGTGAATGCCCAATTTTTCACAAAAATAAACCTGCTTAATTTCGAATTTACATTATAGGATTGGATTCGTGTTTGAAAATCATGAATTTTAGCATGCATTGCATAATTTTTAGATTGATATTCAATTGGGAAAATGGGGGAGAGTGGTTTCGGCAATTTGATCAATTGCCGATGATCCAATCATTGTTTGAAGATGAATTCAGGATCGAAGCTTGTTTTTAGATTGTTGATTATGGGAAAAATGCAATTGTTTTTTTTTCATTGTGTAATTTGTTCGAAATCGATTAAATTAGGGTTTTAGAGTGGTTTATGTTCGGCTTTGTTGTTGAGATGGTTGCGCCGTGATGGTTGGACCGAAGGTGTTTGTTTCTGGGGAGGACGAAGTATGTGTCATGACGAGTTGTTGTGGGTGACGGCGAGTTCACCAGCAATTGGTTTGGTTGATGGCTTTGGGATTTTTGGTTTGATGCTTCTACAGTTTTTTTCATGGGTTTTCTCGAATTGTGATTCATGGGTGATTTGTTGGTTTTGAGTTCGAATTCGTGTTCGAGTGTGATTTTATGACTGTAGTTGGAGGTCGCGACGACCTGGGTTGGCCGACGGCGATGGTGCACGTGCACCGTGCACGGTTTGGTCAGGGGAGTGTTCGTTTGGGGTAGACGAGATGAGATCCGGGTTTGCGCTCGTGTTTGCCTCGCGTTCGATCAACTCGAAGAGGGGAAGTAGCTGGATTTACTCGGGGAGGGCTCGTGTTTCTGCCATGGTTGTCTCGAGTATTTTTAGGGTGATTGCTTTTTGGTTAGTACTGTAAAATTTAAGACAAGTTACAAATGAAACTTGAGTTTGAATAAGTGGAATCAAGCATTAAGTTATAAAACAAGTTTATAAAGGAAACAAAATACAATGTTTAAACTTGTTGTTTTAAAAATAAATGTGAATCAAATTTTTAAAAAGTGATAATTAAATTCATTTCAAATTTAAAAATGTTTTAAGATGATTGCTTTAGGAAGTAATTATCTTAATTAAATTTTGGATTTCAATATAAAAGAATGTTTTGAATTTAAATATTTAATCAAAGTTTTAAAGTAAATTTTAAAGTAATGTTTAAAAACTTAAGTTTCAAATTTTATTTAAAATGAATAAGTTTAACTTAGATAATTAATGTGTTTTAGATTTTAAAATTTGTTTCTAAATGCATTATTTTCAATTAAAGGTAAGTGATATAATTTTGTAAACCAAATAAAATAGTTTGTTTTTAAGTTATTAAATATTAAATTCATATAATTTATTTATGTGTAGATAAATAAGGTTAAAGTATTTTGATATGAACTTGAGAATACTTAATTAAATATGATTTGTTAATAAGTAAGGTTTAATTAAGATAAATGTTTTTCTTAATTAATTAAGGATTTTTAAATCTAAGAAGTTAATTAATTAATTAATTAATTTTAAATAATTAGTTAATTGTTTATTTAAATTTTAATAATCACTTAATTATGAATTAATTAAGTGTAATTTCTTAATGAAGTAATTATTGGTTAATTATTGAATGTAATTAAGAATGGAGATTACTTATGGAAGTAATTAATGAGTAACTACTTATGGGAGTAATTAGTTGAAGTGATTAATGGTTAATCACTAGATGTTATTAATCTAAGGATTGATTAATATAATTGTTTGAAGTTAATTAATTATGAAGTAATTAATTAATTTAAGAATTAAGGATTGTTTAATGATGAAATTAATTACTTGTTAGGTAATTAATTAAGAAAGTAATCAAGATTTATTAATGAAGTAATTAGAAGATAATTACTTGTTAAGTAACTAAGAGTTAATTACATAGTTAATTTTAGTTAATTAATTAATGTGATTAATTAATTAATAAATGTAATTAATTTAAGATTAATTACTAAGTGTAATTAATTAAATATTGTAATTAATTAATAAAGTAATTAATTAAGGATTATTTAATTGAATAATAATTACTTAATGAGGTAATTAAAGATTAATTAATTAGATTAATTAATCAAAGTTAATATAATTGATTAAGAATTAATTAATTAAGATAAGTAATTACAAATTGTTAATTAGTGATTATGATTAATGAGTTGATTAACTACAAGTTAATTATTTAATTAAAGAGAATTATTAATTAATAAGGATCATTTGTTAATTAATCAAGATTGATTAATTAAAGTAATTAATCAAAGTGTGATTAATTAATTGTAATCAATTAAGGTTTAATGTAAATAATTATAATTGACTAATTAATGAAGTAAATAAAGGATCATTAATTATTGTAATTAATGATAGTAATTAAAGTTTAATTACTGTATACGGTTAAGATTAATTACTTGAATGTAATTAAGGTATGATTAATCATGGAAGATTAATTAAAGATCATTAAGAGATGATTAATTTATTTATTTGGAATAAATTAATGAAGAAGGAGTTAAGATAATCCAATTTATTAACAGTTAATCAATTTTGTTTATGGATAATTGATTGATACTGGAAGATTGATTTATATTGGATGATTGATTGATATTGGGTGATTGGTTGATACTGGATAATTTTGATATCTCTGTTATGTGATATGCTGCTTTGTGAGATGAATGTTTGATATGAATTATCTTTGGCGATAATGTCATTCATCTATCTGTTTATATCATCATGTATATAAGTTTTAATTATTTAAACCCTTTAGAACAACTTGGACATTAAAATAACGTTTGGTTTCGGTTAGACCGGGATCAGGTTTCCATATTTGGATATCTGAAAACCACATCGATTCCAATTAAACGTTAGGTCGTGAATCCAAGTGGAGCAAGTGAAGACTCGAGGTGTAAGAACTATATGTCAGTATAACTCTATGGGTGATTCTGTAATGAGTTTGATGGAGATAGTACTTATAGGTTCGACATGGTGATTTAGAGTGCAAGGGCTATGGTCGTTGACTCTGAGGGTGATTCCAAAATGACTACAACGAGATAGTGCCTTCGGTTTCGTTCGAACCCGAAACGAACTTGTATGGATTGAATGCTTTCAGAACATCGTCAGGTGGACGATGAGCATTCTAAGATAGATGTGGTCTATAAAAGTAATCGCAGCCTCAAGCCTCATCAATCCGGGAATGGCTAAAACAGGGGAGGTGCAGCAAGGCTAGGTGGGTAGCGCCCATTTCAGGTCAAGATTTTTCTCTGTCTAGAAGTCCCTTTTTATTCGGCTGTGTGGGCAGTTGGGTCGCGGCCAACTGCGGGGTTGTCTTGTTCAGGACTATTCAGTAAGTAATGGTCCCGGCCTTGTGTTGTAGGGGATTTAGGGTGGCTCCTCGGTATGTTGACCTAGGCCATGTACTGTGACGGACGGTACCCCAGTAGCCCTGCCATTGATGGAAACCCATTCTTCCTACGAGATCCTACAGTTTTGTTTGCATTACCCACTTTTGTGGCTAGTAGCTGGAATTTAATAATGTAACAATTTCGGCTATTTCTTAGTTACTTGAAAACCCTAGACACTATTATAATATCATTGGATTTCCTATCAAATGTTTTGGTTAGCGTAAGATAAAGACTTTTCCATGTTTATGTGTGAAAAGTCTTACGTGATACCTTTTCTTTTCAAAGGTTTTTCTAAAGTTATGCAATTTTAAACGTTTACTCACACCAGACCCCTGTCTGACCCGAGTGTTTATTTTCTGTTTTATTAAACTCTTGGGTACTCATATTATGTATGAGTAGTCGAGTGTTTCAGGTTAGCTTGACGAATTCTAGAGGAGATATGGAGCAGGAGGCTTCCACATGTAGATATATTATGGTTCCGCTGTGTTGTTTGGTATCTGTATCTGTTGTACTTGAGTTGTACAGTTAGACAGATGTTTATAACTGTCTAATATCTGTTGTGTAAGTTGTGTACTCTGATGTAATATGATATTATGTAATATTTTATGTGATGTATTATATTTTATTTGTTCCGCTGTGAGTTCTCTGATGTTGTTGTCTTTCTTCTTCCTCTTTCTTTTCTTCTTCTATCCCTTTTCTTCATTAGTGATGCGACTTCTTGGAGATAGGAAGTCGGGTCGCCACATAACTCGAGTAATAGAATAATAAACGGGTTAGACTATATCTAAATAAAAAGGTAAGATACTAATATCATAATTAAATGACTTAAAATAATAAGCCATAATAAACAACGCCAAACAAACAATCATAATAAGGCATATTAATTAAATTCCCCACTTTATAAATCCATATATGACTTAACTCTAAAATAAGTCATTCCAAAATATGCCTAAAACCCAAAAATCCATAAAAGGCATATCAAATCAATAAATACAAATCTCACAATTTTGACTTAACAATAATCAAATAAGTCATAAATAAAATATGCTCAGAACAAATACTCAAATAAGGCATATCTAACAAATCATCATTTCATAAATACATATCAAGTCTCAATAGACTATCATTTCAAAATATGTTGATAACCAATTCAAAATTCCTCAGAGCCATAAAGGACACAAAATATCCATACTAAAAATATCTGAAGAAATAATCATCAATAATGAAATAATAATGGTAGTCATCTATCAATTTAATACAGTGATACGCAATCAACTGAAAGAGACCTGCTACATAGAAAGGAAGCCTACTGAAAGAGAATGCAGATTAGGAACACCATTCAAAAAAAAGAGCAGCCGTGTACCTAATCTGTCCTATGCAAATTTACCTACCGAAAGAGGTAAACATAGTCTAACTGTATCAAACAAAATAAACTGATAGGTTGTAGTATTTATAGAGTACGATGCATGTAAAAATCTGCCACCCAAAAGAGACAGCTGTATTTACACCAACAGAACTTTCGAAAGAGATATGCCTACCCAAATCTAAAATTATATCGATTTTCAAATCGATAAAAAATGAGTTATCTGCTCTTAGAGATCTATCGGTCTGAAATCCAAGCATCCTAAGATAATACAACTCTAAGCGTTAATTATTGTCACTCCAGTAATCACAAAAATTTAACTAACTGCCCCATAGCAGATAGTAAATTTAGGTATTTACTAAAAGCTAGTAATTTTCACTCAAACTCTATTTAACAAATTATAATAATAAGCGAAAGAATTGTATGAAATGTCTCAATACCAATCCGACAATTCAATCGTTTATTAAAATTCTTTGTTTCATAGAAAAGAACGAAATCTCACTAAAATCTCAAATCCATAATGAATAAAATAAAAGAGTTTTAAAATCTTTTTATTTGTTTAAAATAATTGAAAAGAAAAAGAAAATTTCTTTTAAATAAAATTTGAAACTACTTTATCACTCATTTTATATAGTGCTTTTAATAAAATTTATTTATTAAAATAAATGACAAGTCAAGCTAACTTAGGCTATAGGCAATTAAAGTGAAATGTATGTACATGAAAAATTCAAAATATACATATGTATGTATTTTGTAAAGTTAGCTACTAAACAATGTCAACACACTATATAATAAACACATGGACAAAGTAGAAAAGCATGTACAGGCACCAGTCTAAGTTCATTTGCAAAGCTATTAAACAAAAGCAAGTTGTTCTTACTTAAATAAAGTTAGCCTATAAAAGATGCCAGGCTATATATGTACAAGGTTATTATTTCAAAAGCAAAATGTGTCAGGTTATATATGTGCAAAGTTAGCTTATGGAACAAAAGAAAGTGTCAGGCTATTAATATATACATAAGCATAGAGATTGAAATGTTAGGCTATATAACATAAACAAAAGCATGTACAGACACCCGTCAACACGTCCTTTATGTATATAAGAAATGTCAGGCTATTAAATAAATTATGTACAAAGTCAACTAATATATATACATACATGCATATATATATATATATATATATATATATATATATATATGTACGTATGTATGTATGTACGTATGTATGTATGTTTGGCTTTACAATAAAATATGTACGAAACAATGTAATGTAAGTTGTCGTCCCCTAAGTATCATGTTTCTTCTCCAACACGTGATTGACAATAACAAATTACAACATTAAATACAATAGCAATAGTGGTTTTGGAAAAATCGCCTTGCATTTCTCATATAGAAATGTTTTTCTACAGACCACGGTGATGAACATGTAACCCTCAATGACCAAAAGTACAACATAAAAATATCTTTTATTGGATGGGCTTTAGTATATTCTAGCAAGTGGAGAATGTCTCAAATGCTATTTTAAAATTCACAAAAATAATAAATTTACAATTATCAAATCTCAACATTGTACCTAATATGTTGCTTCTTTTACATTAAAAAAGAAAATAGCAAAACCAAATCGAAAGAAATCACTTGCATCTTTGTATCCAACGTCATATTGTTTGAATTTACAAGCATGTTTTACGTGCAAATTGGTATGGATCCTAAACTATTGATTTGTGAAATTACCGGGGTCAAGAATTTATCCATTATTGAACACTTTGGCAATGATCCACCATTAGCATAAGTTGGCATAGAACCCATTAGCTTTTTTAAAGTAAGCTCATGCATTACCATTGGCCCAAATAGCATTATAATTTCCCATCTCCATAATTTGTTATGTATCAAAATATTAAGCTATTTCATGTGTTTTATATAAATAATGTCTTATGTGAAGACTGATATCCACTAGATTCTTGTGTCTGGTACCCGTTTCTTATTATTATGACAATTCATGTACCCATGAATAGGAATTTTCAATATTCTGATGGAACTTGCAAATTGCAATGTATTTAATGGACTATATTAAAATTTACATAGCCATTTACCAAGAATTACTTAAAAATGTACAAAAAATTAATTCTGACAGTCATATTATTTTCTGGTGATGTGATCGTGAGCTGAATCAATTTTTAAGGACACTATTTTACACTACATCCCCACATTTTTGAAGGTACAAACAACATCCCATGTAGCCGAACCTTTTTAATTGATTCTGGTATGAATTAATAAGAAATGACATCTTTGGTGAAAAATTTACGATCTTTTTTCTGTACATTCACCTTATCATTAAGAAACTTGGAGACATTACCTGCATGGAGTATTTAATGATGTTTTGCTTGCTTAGAGTCCTTTTACCATACCTTGATATGTTATTCCATGTATAGAAAAGACCATGAGATGGGCATTAAATGAGATTAGATTGATAGATTGCTTGGTTTAAGGGAAGAGTGTCAAAGGGAGAAGGGGAGGTACTGCCAAACCCGTCCTGTGCATTTAACATAACGTTACAATCTCCTAAAGCCATCCATGGGAAGTTGATAGGTTTTAGGTCGGGGAAGCTAGCTAGAAATTGATTTCTGTTCATTGCAAGATTGTGAGCATACACCACGGTGCAAAGAAATGACCTGTTTTGGCTTGCGTGGTAGATAAGATAGCTGCAGGGGGGTGACATTATAAACCTGAGGATTCCACTTTGTAATAACTCATCCAAAGGCATCTTGATCCAAATTATCATGGAATTGGCAATCCTTATTGATGTACTTCACTGATTTGATGATGTTATTGGAGTTGAGTTCATTTTACAGAATAACCAGAAATCTAGCTTGTTTACTTTGATGAGGTCCTTGATTACTTCTAGTTTAGAGATGTCATTAGCACCCCTAATATTCCAGGATGATAGTTTATCGTTCATGGGGTGATAGAGTGGAGTTTGTGGAGTGGGAATGAACCTACTTGTTGGCTAGGGTGATTGTGTTAATAGTCTCTAAGAAAATAGGCTTGGTTACTAGGAAGATTATAGAAAGTTATAAGGCATTCCTATACCCCTGTCCTTCCAGCAATTTGAACTTGCTTCTGGTGCATGGGTAGTTGTTATATTGGCCTGAGGAGTTGTCAGGTTCTGGTCAGAGCAAAGATGAGGGGAGTTGTCGATTAACTTAGGCCGTGCTGTCAAGTCTGTTGAGGGGGAAGGCGTTGGTTAGAGATAGACGAAGAGTGTGGAACTGCACTTGTAGTGGAAATTGTTGGAAATGTTTTTTGTTTATGAAGTTTTTTTAAAAAAAAAAAAGTTAATGGTAATTTATTTATGAATCATTACTATAATTGAGTTGTTGTAAGTTTATAATGACAATATATTTATGAATCATTATTATAATTGAGCCGTTACACTTGCACAATGGTAATATATTTATGTGATATTATTATTGAGCCATTAGAAAAGCTAATGGTATTACAATATTGTTTTAAATGAGAATAAATTAAAAATCCATTAACATTCCATCAGTTAGTAACGTATACAATTTTTATTCTGCATATTTAAATGATAGATGGACAGAAGAAAAATGGTAAAAATAACAGACATTTTTTCTTTTTCTTCTTCCTTCAACATAACTAAACACCTTAAGCAGTATTCAGAGTGCAAATTAGAATGGACTTCGTCAGTGCAAATTTGATATTTTTAAAGATTAGAGAGGCTATTTTATCCTAGAGGCGGCGGTGTTTGTTTTTCAGAACTTCTTTGCACATTCGAGCAGAACGCCGAAACGTCTTCAAGAGAGTGATAAATTACACGACTCAGCCGAAGTTCATTGTTCCCAAAAATTTGAAGACAATCCGGACAACAATGTCTTCTGCTGTAAAAGAAGTATGATACAGATGAAGCTGGAGCAAAGAAGTATGTCGTCGGCCCCTACCTCAAATTTCAGATGATGGACGACAGGTCAGTAGAGACGCAGTCTCATGAACTTCAAAAAATAGCTCATGAAATTGTCTCCAAAGGTATGGTTACTGATGAACAATTCCGAATTGTTGTTTTGATAGAAAAACTATCCCCTAGTTGGAAGGATTTTAAGAATAATCTGAGATATAAAACTAAAGAATTTTCTTTGGAAAGCTTGATAACTGGCATCTGTATTGAAAAGGATTCACGTAAACAAGATACAAAGGAAGAAGTGCTTGCTGTTACAGCAACACTAAGAAAACTGCAGTTCTGAAACCAAATCCTAAAAAAAATTAAGAATCGAAACCACAAGCTCAGTCAAAACCGCAACAAACAGAAACCACCCCAAAAGAATGACTCTGGACGGTCGTTTCTTTGCTACAACTGTGAAAAACCAAGTCATATGGCATGCAGGTGTAGGAACGAACCAGGCCCTGCATCGTAGGCTAACCTAACCGAGTAGCCTCTGACGGCTATGATTATTGATGAGATTCACCTTGTTGGGGGATGGGAGGGTTGGTGGGCAGATACTTGTGCTACATGTCTTGTCTACTATGATCATGCTATGTTCAAAACATATACGGAGACTAAGAACAAGAAAGTGTTGTTGGGAGACTCTCACACCATTATTGTTGCTAGGATTGGAAGCGTAGAGCTAAAGTTTACCTCTAGAAAGACCGTCATTCTGAAGGATATAACGCACACTCCAAAGATGAGAAAGAACCTTGTTTCAAGTTATCTTCTTAATAAGGCTGGTTTTACACAGACTATTGGGGCTGATATGTACATCATAACTATGAATGGTATGTTTGTGGGTAGGGATTATGCAACCGATGGTATGTTTAAACTGAATGTTGAATATAATAAAATGCTTGCTTCTACTTATATTTTGTGTGATTTTAATTCTGGCACTCTAGATTATGTCATGTGAATAAACGTATAATTCATAACATACGCACCTTGGTCTTATTCCTAAAATGTCGTACACTGATTTTGATAAATGTGAATTCTGTAGTCAAGCAAAAATCACTAAGAAACCGTTAGCACCAGAATTGGTCGCTAATACCCTTGAGAAAGATTGTGTAGAGAGATTAATGAAGAAAGTAAATTAAAATGGAGAACGTATGCTAAATTAAATGCAAAGATAAGAACATCAGATTTATAATGGTTCGGTGTAACTGCCTATATCCACTTTGGATTTAATCTGTATTGCTTTACTCAACAATTGATTACGGATACAATCCGTACACCAACTACTTAAATACAAATGCTAAGTAAAAAGAATGAGTCTTGAAAGTGGCAGAGTCTCCTCAGTGTTCTCGAAAAAATGTCCATTTTATTGTACCCATGCCCTTCTATTTATAGACGAAGATGGGTTGGACTTACCTCACGGGCCTAGGAACAAGGTATCTCAGCCCGTGTAAGTAGCTATTGTGCACCAAGCCAGGTATGCCGAATGGCAATTGCCGAGCGAGGGATGCCGGTCGAGAACTACCTGTAGCGACTACCAAGTGACTCGAAATAAAGTTATGCCGAACGGCACTCATATGCCGAGCCACATATCCAGTTCAAACGGCATTCGTATGCCGAACAAGGCATTGTGCCGAACGAGGCTTGTACCGAACGAGGCTTGCCGAGCCATCTGGACCGGGCGACATGTGTTGAACCGTGCTTGCCAAGCCGTGCCTAAATGCCAAACATGTTAACTGCATCAAACCCGTATACTACCAGGCTTCTCTTGGTCATCACCTTGTCTGGTACTAATAATAATATCTTCAACTGTCGTTTTGTAGCCGGGCCAAGGTGCTGGGTAACATTTGCCTCCCTCCCAAAGTGTGTCGTGGGTAGCAACACGACACACTTTGAATCAGCTAGTATTCCTTGTTTCCAGAAAGAAATCCATCATGTTTTCTGAATAGTCATTATCCTTCTTTGGTTGACATGACGCTTGGTCAATTCCAGTATTATAAACCCAGGGTTGTAGTTCATCAGTGGCCATATACGTCCGGTACTATAGAGCTAGCAAGCTTCATCTATTCGATCTAGTCTTTTCTTAACAACCCTAAGTGAGAATTCAATTTCTGTTGATTTCAAGAAGTCGAACTTTTCAAATGTGCACATGCATTTTCGGGTACATGTTCATGCCATTGGCTCTCGGATGCGTCTTATATGCTCATAAGTCATCACCAATTCCATCTAGTTTAATTGCAATTCAATTGCGATTCCTTATTTGTATTTTCTGTGAAATAAGGGTTGTAATCAGCCACTTGATGAGAGGGGACTTCAAGTCTTACATGGATGACAACCTCGGAGCAGTAAGTAAGGGCGAATGGAGTACGGCCAGTCACGGACTCATGGGTAGTTCTATAAGCCCATAATGCCATTGGAAGTTCATCCATCCATTTACCTCTAACCTTTTCCAAACCTCTCTTCATAACATGCTTTCTGATTTATTTCACAGCTTCAAACTATCCATTTGTAGTTATTGAGGATCATGGAAGGTCATAAGGACAGATGACGTTACGGACAATGAAGTTGATTATTTTATTTATCTTAGTCGTGGTTAAAAGTTCTTCATCTGCCCATTCGGTGAAGCAATCAACTGCTATGATGGCGTATTTCGCACCACCTTTAGGATCAGTAAGAAGATGATGTCAATGCCCCCAAGTTGCAAACGGCTATGGACTAGCCATTTGAGTAATTTCCATCGGTGGGGCTTCCGGATCTTTTGCAAACATCTTGCACTTGTCGCATTGTCTAGCATGATCAACCGCATCTGGATTGATAGTTGGCCAGTAATACCGTAGTAGAGTATTTTCTTTATCAGAGTTTTCCCCCCTGATGTAATCGCCACTTTCTTCTTCATAGACTTCGCTCAAGACTCATTTAATATTATAATGGGTGCTATACCGAAGCATGGGAATGGATAAACTTCTTTCTACACATGACTTCTTCTTGAATGATTTGGTGTGAAGCTTTGAGGATGATCTGTCATTTTCCACTCCTCCATTCAATAAGAATTCCTTACTGTAGATAGTCTTTTACAGGAGTCAACCATGACCCATTTTCCAGCTCCTTTTTTAAGATCTAGCCGATCTCCATCCGTCAATGCTTGGAATATTGAGTATTGCAACTGAAACGATTTAAGTCTATTGTGCGTCCCTAAAACTGGCCAACATGGCCAATGACTGGACTTTTTTCATTTTGTTCGCTGAGTATCTGTAATGATGTAATGCGTGAAGTCGGCTAGTAGCTCTTGGACCTGGCCGAGATAAGGAACAAGACAATGTCCCGTAGCAAGATCAACTTCCTTAACTTTGCATACTATCAATCGGGAATCACAAAAGATATGTAAAATTTCCACTTCAAATCCTCTAGCAAGTTTGAGGCTAGCGGTCGAGACTTCATACTAAGCATCATTGTTTGCTACAGAGAAATCGAGTTTGAGGACGTGGCAAATCGACCGTTCCTCAGGAGTCATTTACATGACTCATGCGCCACAACACTGATCGTTGGATGCTCCATCTGCGTACATTTTCCATCTGTTGGTTGGTTCTCTATCACTCTTCAAGTAGTCATCTGATGCAGTGAATTCGGGTATGAGATCTTCTAATTTTCGTCCTTGGATAGCCCTTCGAGGGAAATAAGTGATATCGGATTGGCTTAGTTCGATATTCTATTTAAGTAGTCTTTCAGAAGTCTCAGGTCGTTGTATGCCCGATCGCAACGGGTAGTAGGCATAAACATTAATGGGGTGAGCCTAAAAGTAAGAGTGGAGCTTTCATGATGAAACCAATAGACATTACGCTAGTTTTTGTAGCTTTGGGCCGATATCCAATGCATGGCTCGCGATAGTTGGTGAAATCACACATGCATGTCAAAATGGGTCTAAGGGAACACATCATCATTTATTCAGAAAAATCCAACTAGTTCTTTTATCATCATTGCACTAAACTGTGATCCGATATTCAGCACCCAGAAAGGTCGTCATGGCTGGCTGTAATGTCGACTGTCAGCTTAGCATGTGCTATCTCGAATTCTTCGAGTTCAGATGTAACTATTTTGCATAACATTCAATGTGAAATATGGTTGGGATGGTCAATGCTGATAGTTACTCTGGTCGAATTCTAGAGTCTTGTCATGAGTTATTAAGTCTAACAATGAAGGGCTCTGAATGCTCTAATCGACTATCAGCAAATGGCCAAAGATCGGGTTTAAAATCATGTTGAAGGAAATGTCGAGTAAGGGTCGGCCTCAAGTTGCATGCAGCTGCATATCTGGATCTTGCTATGAGTTTGAATTTGCTTGTGTATTCAAGTAACGCACTTTCTATTCAATGCATTCATGATCCTTTACCCATGCATCGGGTTGGAGTGACAGTCAGTTGCCCCCGAGCTTAGGTGTCGATTTAATGATTCTATCCCTAGGCATTCTTTAGGTCGTAGCCTTGAGTAGCTATAAGCACTATATGTAAGTTTCAATATTGAGCCATCGCAACCAGTCTTTGGATGACCATACATTTGCTCCCAGTCTCAGGTTGAAAAATGTACTGCATGGACGGTTGAGTCTCATCCTAGCTATGTTTATATTCCTACCTAAACTCCAAAACATAGAGTTGATCGATGAATAGTCGGTTCACATTCATCTTGCTTCTCGCTTGTGCCCCCAGGTCTGGGGCATATACTGATAAGTAGGAAGGCCAGCCACACCCACTTTAGATTTACTCTTTTTCTTATTGAATCATGGGATCAGGTCAGTTGATGGGAGGCTAGGTCTCACCTATCTTGGATTGTATTGTGGTTTTTCATTCCAAGAGGAATACTTCGATGCCTCGTTAGTTTCAAGGCGCAGTTTGGACACTGGACGGTCAGCCACGTCCACTTTTGTTCATGTTCTGTAATCAGATCTCGG
Organism: Allium cepa; assembly: GCA_030765085.1. Classification (NCBI taxonomy): domain Eukaryota; kingdom Viridiplantae; phylum Streptophyta; class Magnoliopsida; order Asparagales; family Amaryllidaceae; genus Allium; species Allium cepa. Next base: position 490,075,098 of record CM060931.1, read on the forward strand.
GGTGAAGTTGGGTCAAATGCAGTCGGGTCATGCTTATACAGTTTCGTACTCCTCCTGACGGATCGAAGGAGGGTGTTGGAGAATTTTTGACCAAGTCTTTGTGGTTTACTCTCCTTTCCACATTATGGAGGTCATAGTTTTTCAAGAAACATCCGAGTCACATTCGTATATACTTGGTGCAGATCGGTATTGACCCTCAATCTGAGAATGATATATTCGGTCTCCTGCTACTTTGGATGGCACTTTGATTGGTTCTGTATTGAGGCCTCTCTGTAGTCGTTGTGTAACAACCCTGTATTTTGTAATTATTTTAATTGAATTTTGATTTAACTTTATTATATTTAATTTAGATAATTTTGTTATTTTAAAATATAAACTTTGATTTTGATATGAATTATCATACCAAAACATGACTAAAAAAATGAATATTTTCCAAAAAAGTGAATTTTGGTCAATATGATCAAACTTTGATTTTTAAATTTAAAATTTAGAAGTTTGAAAATTTTGAATTTTATATTTTATTATGAAAGTAAATAAAATTTTAAGATCGCTGCTTTTCGTTTCTTTGAAATCTGATTTATAATGTGAAAGTTATGCCCTTTTAACTATTGTGTGAAATTTGCTGTATTTAACAAAAATTGTTTATTTTAAACTTTATAAATAATATTTTATTTGGTCATTTGATGTTCTAATTTATGTTTTCATGTGTAAAATAACGTGCTATGTACATATTTTGGTTTTAAAACATTTTTAAAAGTATAATTGACATTTTCAAATGTCAATTGTATTTTGTTTGTAAGTTTTAATTCCTAGTTTTAAATAATTAAAGTAATTCTTTATTTATCTTTATATTTTTCTTAAGAATTTATTTTATTCTCATATCCACTTCATTTTGTTCATCATTTATTTTATTTATTTTACTTTTTATTTGTTTTAAAGTGAAATAGAAATTTTCTAAGGTTAGTGATATTTATTTGAGATTTTCATGCCATGTTTGCAATTTTTAAACAATTTCTTTTATTCTTTTTATATTTTATCTAATTTAAGTTATTTATTTCAATTTAGAAATGATAGATGAAGTATTTTATTTCAAAATTTTGCTTTAGAATATTTTTAAAATGAAGTGGATATTTTTCCAAAGTCAGTGATGTTTTCATTGCAATTTTTGAACACTATTTTGGATTTTTAAGCAATTTCTTTTATTCTTTTTCTATTTTCTTTAAATTTTATTATTTATTTTCATTTTATTTCACTTTGTTTCGGTTTTTAGAAGTACTTTTTGAATTTTTATTTTGTTTTAATTGAATTTAAGAAAAAAGAAATTTGAAGAGTTTTAAAAAGCTTTGAAACTTAAGTCCTTTCATCTCCTATGTCCTTTCATTTTCCATAACCCCTCATTTACTTACTTTGGCCGTGCAATATACTATCTTAGCCGTGAATTCTGTTCCATTTTCACGCACAAAATTTCCTCTTTCATTCTTCTTCACGGCTAGAGAAATTTCCTTGGTAATGGCTTCTCTTTTGTCACTTTTCTTCTCTCTTTTTTCATATTTTTGTCTTGTTCTCTCCATAGTTTTGATCGGCCTCTCCTCCATAGCCACGCCCACCACCTCCTACACATCTTCCCTGCCATCATCACCAGCTACTCCTCTGGTCTTGACCAAGGCCGAGCCCCCTATGGTGATAAAACTCCACAAAAATGCAACAATGTCCGTGAACCATGCTAGTTTGACCACCACTTGTTCACCACTTCCATTTCCACCACCACCATCACCTTAGGCTGCCACCACCACCTCTGTCCAGACCTCCCCTCACCACTCCATCCACTGACCTAACCCACACTCAACTGGCCATGCCCAAACACCCCAAGGCCGAGCCCTTTTGTTGAACCAAAACCATGTTTTAGCCTAAACCTCTTCACATTCCTACCTTGTAACTTCCTCCACATGTTCTAGCCTTTATGTCATGCATTCCTATGTCCAAACCTGAGCCAAAGTCATGCCAAACTTGAGCCAAAACATCCTCTAGGCCGTGCAAACATATGTAGAAAACAAGACAAAAAGTTGTGCATTCAAATTGTTTTTCATTTCAAATTTATTTAAATTCAATGTTGTATTGCATTTGTAATTTTATTCTATTTTGTTTTGGGTTGTAACACAAGAGTTGTAGCATTGGATCTCGCTCTCCACTCAAGTCCATAGGCTTGTCATTTTGCTCTTGATTTCGTTGTGTCAGTTGTATTGCAGTCTCCAGCATTTTGAGGTGAGTAAGGCTCACACGACATTTATACTTATGCAGTTGTGAAACAACAACAACTGAATGTGAAGAAAAAAATATATGATGCTATAACTGCCATGTGGTTATTTATATATGATGTTCAACCTGTTAAATTTCATGTCATATCATCTATTACTGTTATATCATGCTATTTTGTTATTTATATCAGTTTATCACACTGCAAGTTCCATGTAGATTAGAATCACTATGGGTTGAAATGATACATACCCAAACGGACTTTAGCATAGGAAAAAATCGTTATGGGCTGAAATGATAGTCCTGAACTGTTTTTATTTATTTTATTTTAACTTGGAATTGCGGGTTTGAAATGATAGAACCCGGATTTTTCTTTTAAATTGCGGATTGAAATGATATATATCCGTATCACTTGACCTAGGTTAGAAAACTATATACAGGCCCGTGGTTATATTTTATAAAGTATTTTGAATATTTTAAATATTTTTAAAAGTGAAAATTTATGAAATTTGATTTAAACTGGATTTTTAATGTTTAAATAAAGAAATTTTGGATTTTTCTAGAAGTTAAAATGTAAATCAAATGAATGGTAAAAGTGAATTTTTGAAATATAACTTAAATTTGGAAATTTGGACTTTGGCTTTTAAAATGACATTTAAGTTGTATAAATAAAATTTTAAGTGGTTGAAATGTAAATTTATGATAATTTGATTTAAATAGATTTTAAAGTGTTTTAAATAAAGGATTTATGATTTTTGTATAAGTGGAAAATGTTAAATAAATAAATGGTTAAGTTGAATTATTGAAATATAACTTAAAGTCTAGAAATTTGGGTTTTGGTTTAAAAGGGGAATTTTAAGTTATATAAATAAAATGGAAATTTAATTATATTTGGAAATTGGTAAATATGATGATTTTATTAAATTTGAGTTTAAATGAATTAATAAAGTATTATTGATTTTTCTATGTATTAAAATGGTTAAATGAATAAATGCTTAAAAGTGTAATTTTAAAATGAACTTGACCTGGAAATGTGAATTTGGTTTTAATTAAGGGTTTAAGTTAATTAAATAAATTGGAAATTTAGTTTAATATGTGAAATGATAATTTGAAAATGTAAATGTTAATAAAGTGTTAAATGTAAAAATGGGAAAGTTTACACTTGAATTTATTAAGTGGATTTGTGAAATTTGGTTTAATTATAAATGTTGCTTTATAAAAATCATTAATTAAAAGAGTATTTTTAATGAACATCTTTGAATGTTGAAATATAATTTTTATAATGTTTAAATGGTTTAAATTGAAATGTTTTCAAGTCAGCAGCTTTTTCAGAATGCTGTGAAAGGTTGAAATTTTCAATGTTTATGGTTTTAACTTAGTAAATGAACTCATAATGGTTTAAAACTATGGAAACTGAATACTTGATTTGAAAGTATATACACTTAAATTTTAAATGGTTTAAATGAATTATTTTGATTAAAATATAAGCTATTTAAAAGGTGATTTGGAATGAAAATAAATGAATGATATCTTTGAATTTAAAAGGTATTTAAAGTTGAATATTTGGATTTGAATTTATATGATGATTTGAAATTGAAGTTTTGAAAGATATGATAGTTTGATATTAAATTTTTTTTGAAATAAAGCTTTGGAAAGATATGATATTTTGATATATATTAAATGTTTTGAAATGAAGTTTTGAAAAATATGATAGTTTGATATTAAAAATGTTTTGAAATTAAGCTTTGGAAAGATATGATATTTTGATATATATTAAATGTTTTGAAATGAAGTTTTGAAAGATATGATAGTTTGATATTAAAAATGTTTTGAAATAAAGCTTTTGAAAGATATGGTATTTTGATATTAAAATGATTTGAATTAAAATTTTGAAGGATATGATATTTTGATATTAAAATGTTTGAAATGAAGTTTTGAAAGATATGATATTTTGATATTAAAAGGATTTGGAAATGAAGTTCTGAAGGATATGATATTTTAATGTATTAAAATGATTTGAAAGGAAGTTTCGAAAAGATATGACAATTTAATATATTGAAATGGTTAGAAATGACTTGATATTTGTTTTGATAAATATTTGAATTTGAAAGATATGGTATGTTGATATATTAAAATGGTTTGGAAATGATTTAATCTTTATTTTGATAAAGATTTGGATCGAAATGATATCTATGTTTTAAGTATAAAATATTATTTTAAAATTATAACCATGGGTTATAATAACGATTGGTTGGCAAAGAGACCGGGATCGGATATGGGCATACTCTCTGCCGATACCGAAACCACTTTGACAACCGTGTACGCGGTGGAGATTCCAGAATGAAGTAGGATGGTGGCGATGTTCTTGAGGTATGTTACGTTGACCTAACTCCCGTGAGTTGGTTTAAGGTGGCTAAAACAGGAGCGATCTCTGGCCAAAAGGGGTAGCTCCTCTGGTCGGACGCATTTCTTCGATACCATTCTATTGCTTTTGTGATTGTTTGGACGCCCCTCCGATTTTTGGGAATGTGTTCCGAGGTGGGCGTATGTGGCTATTGCGTTACCACCAGCCCATGTGCGTAATTGGTATATCTACCCTGGAATTGCCTTGTGTGCCGTTGTGTGCCGTGTCACCTACCATATCGAGCCTTGACTACGAGTTTCTATTTGTGTCGTACCTATGCAGTATCTTCTCGTAGTCTCTCGATCAGGAGATATGCAGATACTGTATAGACTATTGGCATTATTTGTGTTAAGGGGAATATTGGGTCACTCCTTAACACTATTTAAAAGTAAGTTTATTTTACTATTAGACATTATTATAATAGCGCGATATTACTATATAGTAAATAGTTTGACGGATCCTTAGAGGATGGGCGGTCCCAAGCATCCTTTAAGTTACTTGTACTTTTATTACAGTTCACTTGAGTTGGTTTACATTGTATAAGTATGTATGTCCTGACTCGAGTGTTTGTATTTTTATTTATGCTCGGGCCAGCCTGAGTTATTCACAGATTTGGATTCCACTTTCTGGAGATTGGAATCGTTGGAGATTATCTGCTTGTCTTGTTTATCTATTTCACTCCCAGTTATCCTGTTGATTCCAGTATTGTATTCAGCTTGTACTTGGTTATCATACTTAGACTACTGTTGTATTTTACTTTTTCTGTTGTATCTTATGTAACTCTGGTATATTTACATAGTAGCTTCATGAACTACTACTTCTTTTACTTCCGCTGTACTATTATTACTCTGTGTCTGTGATCTGTGATTTTATTTACTGTATATTCTGAGATTTGCCAAATTTTATTTACAACACGGTATTTTGAGAAATTCAAGTCCGGCATGTGCGGATGCGAATGGTTGAAAATACCTGCTTGTTACACGTTGCCTTAAGTTGTGAAGAACGCCAAGCTAGAGCTATAGTAAGCTGTTGTATTCAGCTTTTAGTGATTTGTACTCATGCTTCCAGCATTGATTTGGACAGGTCACTAGTCAGATGGCCGAACTCCATCCTTAGCGAGTTGATATCCTCCTGTCGATTTCATGCCGAAGTTTTTGGAATAGAGAACGTTTGGAATCCACTCATTTATTTATCGATGTTTATATACCACTCTGCATTCTGGTGACTTAATGTCATTCTCCCCTGGTCGACTCGAGCCCAATTTGTGTTCATTCTTCGTTCCACGCTCCGGAGACTTAGATATTTGTCGAACGGTTTATGCTTTAGTCCACAGTTTAGAATGCAGAGATTTTCGTCAATTCGTTTATACTCTAGTTTGCACGTCGGGGACTCAGAGTACTCTAGTCCGTGCTTTAGGGACTTAGAGATTTTTGAGTTGTTTATACTCCGGTCTGCACTTCGAGGACTCAGAGTACTCTAGTTCATGCTTCGGGGACTTAGAGATTTTTAAGTCATTCATACTCTAGTCCGCATTCCGGAGACTCAGAGTACTCTAGTCCGCTTAAGGGACTTAGAGGTTTTTAAGTTGTTTATACTCTAGTCCACACTCTAGGGACTTAGAAATTTTTAAGTCATTTATACTCTAGTCCGCACTTTGGGAACTTAGAGATTTTCAAAACGTTTACACTCTAGTCCATGCTCTGGGAACTAAGAGTACTCTAGTCCGCACTCTGAGGACTTAGAGATTTTTAAGTCGTTTATACCCTAGTCTGCGCTCAGGAGACGTAGAGTACTCTAGTCCACTTCAGGGACTTGGAGGTTTTTATGTCGTTTATACTCTAGTCTGCACTAAGGGGACTTAAAGTACTCTAGTCTGCTTCAGGTTCTTAGATGTTTTTAAGTCCTTTATACTCTAGTCCGCGCTCCGGAGACTTAGGGTACTCTAGTTCGCTTCAGGGACTTAGAGGTTTTTATGTCGTTTATACTCTAGATCGCACTCCAGGGACTCAGAGCACTCTAGTCCATGCTCCGGGGACTTAGAGATTTTTGAGTCATTTATACTCTGATCTGCACTCCTAGGACTTAGAGTACTCTAGTCCGCGCTCCAGGGACTTAGAGATTTTAAGTCATTCATACTCTAGTCCGCACTCCGGAGACTCATAGTACTCTAGTTCGCTTAAGGGACTTAGAGGTTTTTAAGTTGTTTATACTCTAGTCTGCACTCTAGGGACTCAGAGTACTCTAATTCGCACTCTGGAGACTTAGAGATTTTTAAGTCATTTATACTCTAGTCCGCAATCTGGGAACACTGAGATTTTCAAATCATTTACACTCTAGTCCGTGCTTTGGGGAATCAGACTACTCTAGTCTGCACTCTGGGGACTTAGAGATTTTTAAGTCGTTTATACCTTGGTCCGCGCTTAGGAGACGTAGAGTACACTAGTCCGCTTCAGGAACTTAAAGGTTTTTATGTCGTTTATACTCTAGTCTGCACTCGGGGGACTTAGAGTACTCTAGTCCGCTTCAGGAACTTAGAGGTTTTTAAGTTGTTTATACTCTAATCCGCTCTCACGAGACTTAGAGTACTCTAGTCCGCTTCAGGGACTTAGAGGTTTTTATGTCGTTTATACTCTAGTCCGCGCTTAGGGGACTTAGAGTACTCTAGTCCGCTTCAGGGACTTAAAGGTTTTCATTTCATTCATACTCTAGTTCGCACTCAGAGAACTTAGAGTACTCTAGTCCGCTTCAGGGACTTAGAGGTTTTTATGTCGTTTATACTCTAGTCTGCACTCAGGGGGCTTAGAGTACTCTAATCTGCACTTAGGGGATTTGGAGATTTTAAGTCGTTTATACTCTAGTCTGCACTTAGGGGACTTGGAGATTTTAAGTCATTTATACTCTAGTCCGCACTCAGGGGACTCAGAGTACTTCAGTCCGCACTCAGGGGACTCAGAGTACTCCAGTCCGCACTCGGGGGACTTGGAGATTTTAAGTCGTTTATACTCTAGTCCACACTCAGGGGACTCAGAGTACTCCTGTTCGCACTCAAGGGACTTGGAGATTGTAATCGAGAGCAGTCGTATTTCCACCCATTTAACTTGTATTTCATTTACCGTATCAAGGCTAATGTTGTCGAATGAGCGATCGAACCACGTTTTCTCATGGAATGGGACTCTGGCCCCAGCATGAAGGACGAAACTTGAAAAATGGATGGTCACTTCTCGTCCGCTTGGTGATTATAGCTCTTCTAATCAAGTCAAGGAAGGAGGTATACGACAGATGATTGGATCGCATCCAAGATGGGTTAGATAATTAAGTCTCACACAATTTGCTTCGTATCTCTTTCTAGGAAATAAGGATAACGGATTATTGAGTAGACAAAGTAAGTTGCATATGTTTTAAGGTGCAGTCATGTCCATGTATTGAGAGCGATTGTTGATGAGTAGGTAGTCCATCACAGCTACTCCAAGTTGGGCTTTTGAACAACCTTTTGTGTTCAGGGTAGGATTTGATGTGTAGATGATCAAATCACGTCTACTCTAGATAGATCCCGACATCATTGAGATTCAGGAGAGGCATTTGTATTTTGTCGAACTTTGTTTTATGACTCGACTTGAGTGGATGATCGGGATATATTCATTCCAAACCTTGCTTAGGTCTTCAAGTCAAATGTGGAGGTTGACGAATGGACGGTTGGTCATGTTTGCTTTGTATTGGGCTCTGATCATGATTAGCTTTTCAATCTCTAGTCTATAGCCCCAAATCGAAGGCATATGGTTGATGGTGAGCGGTCGAATCATCCTCGTCTTGATGAAACTTCATAGGTCCGATCATGGTCTGTGTGGATTGGTTGGCGACCAACTCTGAGTACTTGGTCACCATTGAAGCTTTTCTTTCTAAATCTGCTTTCCGATGACACCTCGGAGGTGTTTACAATCGCCAGTGTTAGGATCAGTGTGCATCTTGGAATATACAACATTCCCTTGATTTCTGCTGGACTTCGATGGATTCTCTCGAGGTTAGTTTTCAGTATCACTTTGAGTCACGAGTCTCCAAATAGAGGCTATCGATTGAATCTTTCAAAGATCATATGAGTCGAATTTTGAGATCTTATTTTGTCTACTGGAATCAGTGTCCATAGCCGACGGGCCTGCATTGTTATTTTTCCTAGTCTGCTCCACTTCTCCTCACCTTAGTTCTGATTCATTTTGTAATAGAAACAATCCAAGGTCGCAGGAGGCTCTCTAGCTAACTAGCTGCCAAAATATATCTGGAAGTTGACTCTTCTCAAACGCGATCAGTATGATATCCTTGTTAGCATTTGGGATAAATTGCTTAAGCCAAACATTGATCTGCTTGGAGTCACTAAATTTGAAGTGCTGGGTTAGTGAAGAATGGTACTTGAAGTCATCTTGGTGTTTGTCTAGAATCATATCGTCTATGTTCTCCAACCTTTGGGAATAACGTTTGAGTAGCGGTTGCTTGTCCATTCCTTTGTTGCCTTTTAGAAGCAGCTGTTGGATCCTCTATGCCCTGGTCGATCATAGGAAGTAAGGAAAGTGGACAGAATGTTCCTTTTTGAAGTTGAGTTTTGAATTCACTATTTTCTTAGCTTCTTTTTTGAAATTTTGGGTCGTATCCGAATTTATTTTTTTTTGAAAATAGAGGTCGTATAAGGGACCGGTGCAACATAAGGGATGCCGCTCGGCATAGGGATGCCGCTCGGCCTATATGCCGCTCGGCATAAGGATGCGGCTCGACCTGGATGCCATTCAGCATAGGGATGCGGCTCGACCTGGATGTCGCTCGGCATAGGGATGCGGCTCGGCCTGGATGTCGTTCGGCATAAGCTTGTGGCTTGACCTGGATGCCGCTCGGCATAGGATGCGGCTCGACCTGGATGCCATTCGGCATAGGCTTGTGGCTCGGCCTGGATGCCGCTCGATATATATCGCTCGACATAGACTTTTTCTGGAGCGGTCGACGTACGCCTTTTCTGGAGCTGTCGGCATACGCCTTTTCTGGGGCGATCAGCTGAATTGCCTTCAGAGGAGGGTCGGCCATCATTCAACTTGAGTGCAAACTTCAACGTCCAATCCCCGGATCTTGCGTAGACTTGGTTTCTCTGACTACGGCTATCAGCTTCCTTTAGATTTCTTTCAAATTTAAGTAGAATAGGAAGTTTCCTAGTAAACAACTGGATCTATCTCGCGAATATGGAAATCCACTAGTAGACGATGAAATCCAATCAAGCTGAGAATTTAATACTCAGTGAAAGCGCCAAAATGTTAGCACCAGAATTGGTCATTAACACCCTTAAGAAAGATTGTATAGAGAGATTAATGAAGAAAGTAAATTAAAACAGAGAACCGTATGCTAAATTAAATGCAAAGACAAGAACAACGGATTTATAGTGGTTCGACGTAACCGTCTACGTCTACTTTGGATTTAATCTTTATTGCTTTACTCAACAATTGATTACAGATACAATCTGTACACCAACTACTTGAATACAGATGCTAAGTAAAAAGAATAAGTCTTGAATGCGGTAGAGTCTCCCCAGTGATCTCGAAAAAAGATCCATTTCACTGTGCCCCTTCCCTTCTATTTATAGACGAATATGGGTTAGACTTTCCTCATAGGCCTAGAAACAAGGTATCTTGGCCCGTGGTAAGTAGCTTCTGCGCACCGAGCTAAGTATGCCAAACGGCAATTGCCAAGCGAGGGATGTCGGTCAAGAACTGCCTGTAGCGACTACCAAGTGACTCGAAACAAAGTTATGCCGAATGTCACTCGTATGTCGAGCCACATATCCAAGTCGAATGGCATTCGTATGTCGAACGAGGCATTGTGCCGAACGAGGCTTGTGCCGAACGAGGCTTGTGCCGAACGAGGCTTGTGTCGAACGAGGCTGGCCGAGCCATCTGGACTGAGCGATGTGGGTCGAACCTTGCTTACCGAGCCGTGCCTAAATGCCAAACATGTTGGCTGCATCAAACCCGTACTACCTGGCTTCTCTTGGTCATAACCATGTTTAGTGCTAATGATAATATCTTCAACTGTCGTTTTGTAGCCGGGCCAAGGTGCCGGGTAACAGAAACCATATAAATCAGTCGATAGAGTTTCTAAACCTTTGGATTTGATTCATTCTGATATATATGAGCATGATGGAACTTTGACTAGAAATGGACACCGTTACTTTATCACTTTTAGTGACAACTGTTCTGATTTTACTTATGTGTACCTTATGAAAAATAAAAGTGATGCATTTGATATGTTTAAATCATTTAAAACTGAAATTGAAAATCAATCTAATAAGCAAATTAAGAGACTTCGTAGTGATAGAGGAACAGAATACGAGTCTAGTTTATTTCTAGATTTCTGTAAATTGGTATGATTCATGAGAGAACTGCACCTTATTCACTGAAATGGACAGTAAAGCCAGAAAAAAATAGAACCTTTACCGAATTAGTTGTGGCTATCTTATTGAATTCGGGTGCAACAAAACATTGCCGGGGTGATATTTCATTGACTGTATGTTATGTATTGAATAGAATCACTAAATCAAAAGATAAAATCTCGCCATTTGAAAATTTAAAAAATTATAAACCTAATGTGTCTTATTTTAGAACTTGGGGATGTTTGGCATATGTTCATATACCGGACCCTAAGAGAATAAAATTAGCAAGTAGAGCATATGAATGTGTATTTATTAGCTATACTATTAATAGCAAAGCATATAGATTTTATGACCTGAATACACATAATATAATAGAATCTAATGCTGTTGACTTTTATGAATCTAGGTTTCTTTTTAAATTAAGGAATATTAGGGGCACATCAAGTAACACCATGCCTATTAGAATAGAACTTAATGAGTCTTATGAAAATGAACCTAGAAGAAGTAAAAGAGCAAGAACTGTAAAAGATTTGGTTCAGATTTTTGTGCTTTTACTATAGAGGAGGATCCCTTAAACCTCCAAGAGGCCTTATCTTCCTTAGATGCCGATTTCTAGCAAGAGGCTATAAATGATAAAATGGATTCTTTGGAATCCAGTAAGACTTGGCACTTAGTAGGTCTACCATCTGGTTGTAATTCTATAGGCTGTAAATGGATACTTAAAAAGAAATTAAAACCTGATGGCACAGTTGATAAATATAAAACCCCTTTAGTAGCGAAAGGATTTAAGCAAAGAGAAAATGTAGACTTTTTGGACATCTTTTCGCCCGTAACTAGGATTACACCCATTCGAGTATTAATTTCACTTGCATCTATTCATAATTTAATAATACACCAAATCGATGTTAAAGCTGCCTTTTTAAATGATGAATTAGAAGAGAAAATTCATATGGACCAACTTGAAGGATTTGTAGTTCATGGTCAAGAACATAAAGTTTGCAAGTTAGATAAATCATTACATGGCTTAAAACAAGCACCTAAACTGTGACGACCCCGAAATTTTGACCTCGAAAATTCGACACTAGTACGTTCATTGTTGAAGTGCCGAGCAATCAAACGCCGGAAATTCCAAATTGTTAGGGTAAAGAAGAAAAGAGAAAGAAGAAGAAACAGAAAACAACACCACAGAATCTCACATTCACAGCGGATTAAAATATAATATCAAATAATAGCATTTATACAAAGAAAAGCTGTATTGTCAATTTACATATAATATATTAGAGTTCAACAAAACTGGACAGTTGTAAGAACTGGTCCCTGACTACTATCAATACAATCTCAAATACATAACGGAATATACACCATACGCCTCTGCCATCCACCTCGCCTTTTGAGCTTTAGATCGTCCTAACCTAAAAATATGTAATACTCGTTCTGATCCAAGCATTACATTAAAGTAACACTCGAGTCAGGTTGGAAACCAGCGTGAGTAAACCCATATAATATGAAATACTTTAAATTGTAAACTTCTTGAAACCCAGGTAAATCGTACATCACTACGAGCTCTTATCTTCTTCAGTCAAACATTTATTTCACAAAATAATAACTAAGTACCGTTTCTTGGTTTCAATGGTCCGGTTACTTAATTTATTCCATTCTAGCCCATTTGATTCCATAATAGAATTTACAAAGAATTATAGTAGTTGCTAATCGAAATGGTTCTGGATATTGCTGATATCCGACCCCGATCTTTTTCAACCTAATGCCATCTTTTAAGCCAAGTTGTTTAAGTGAATACAATTCAATTTTAAATATAGGACGTCACATTTACACATCAATTCATCATCGATAGATAACCCACATTATCACAGTTCAACCCAAACATATCATATCACAAAACATCACAAATTATCAGACTAGATATTAATCCAATCATTCAATACAATTTAATTGCAACGACCCGTAAATTTTCGATAATTAAAATAGCTAATTTGATAAGATTAAGTGATTTAAGGTTAGAAAAAAATTTGTAATTTATGTAGGGTAATAATAACTAGAATGAAATGCAACAAATTTTATCTAAGTTAATTATTTATGAATTGAATGAAATCCCAAATAAATTGAAGAAAGATGTAGTCAAAGGTAATTGAATGAATTTGTATGGTATAGGAAATTGTGACACTTGTTTGAAAATAATAAACTTATAAGTAATTAAAAGTTAACGGTGATAATTATTTAAGTTATCTATTCATTTAGTTAGTCAAATTGAATTTGTGAACCAATTGCAATTGAAATGAAAGTTTATATATTAATTGAGTGCATTATCTCTAGCTGTAGTTAAATAATAATGTGGAATTAATTTGATATAATATAGTAATTCAACTGATAATGAAATTTTATATAAGAATCCAATATTGAAATCCGTCAAATATTGAACAATTAAATTGTTTAAATTTAATATTTGGAATTTATTGAATAATTGAATAACGGGAGTTGAATAACTGTTTTAATGAAAAAGGTTGTTCTATAATTTGAATTTGTTAAATTTTATAAGTTCGTTTTGAATATTTCAAATGATAGTGATTTAAGAATAATCAAATTTGTCTAAATTTAATATTACAAATGTTTGAATGATTAAATTCCGAATTTGATATGATTAATTTGATATTGAAATTTAATATATGAAAATAGAGTGAATAATGAAAATTTGATTTAATATGATTCAAATTGGTTTCCAAAGTGAATGTAAGTTATATTGGGATTATAATAGAGTTAATAAGATTTTAAAATTGGAATTTATTGGATAATTGAATAACGGGTTTAATATGATTAAAAATGATTTGTAAAATTTTATTTTATCATATTAAAGTTAGAATGATGTTGTAGAACTTTTAAAATTGAATTAAAAGTAAATTTGTGAAAATTGAATATTTTAATATTTAATTGACGAGTTAAAATAGCCATTTTTCAAACAGTCTCGGATTTCGACGAAACCATTTCATCGGATCCGTAATGGGATATTATCGTAAGATTTCAAATTTCATGTCAATCGGATTTACTGTTTGTCCGGGACAAGCCAAAACGCCTAGAAAATCGTTTAATCGGTTTAATTTAAAATTGATCGTTTACTGTCGTCACTCGCACAGATGATCGAATTAGCTTCCAAAACCTGTTACATTGTGTCCGGAACGTGGGGTAAACCGTAGAAACACCGGTCACCACGCGTAAATCGGAGCTCGAAAAATCCGGAATGAATAGTGTTCGTCCGAATTTTTATATAAGCTCGATATTATTTCACTTTTGCAAAATTTAGGAAACCCTAGGGTTTTGTATAGCCGTCGCCTCTTATACAAAGCAATGGCCGAAAATCACGTTTCTTTCCTCCTCAATTACTATCAATCCACAAGCAATTACGCGAAGTGTTCGACACGAAATTTGAAGAGCGTGGTGAGAACTTTCAATCCATACGGTTGATTGCGTGCATCGTTGTCATTTGGAGGTGCTAGGGGGCCGCGTATGGCTTCAGGTCGTGCACGGAAACCGAGGTGTTGGTGGCGCTATGGGGTTGCGGTCGGAGGCTGGAGGTAGCTCAGGCGAAGGCGCACACAATGAAGCTCGTTGATCGACCTGAAGTTGATCGTGGAGGCCGCGATATGCAACCCTAGTTTAGGTTTATAGGTTCGGCCGTGCGTTAATACCCTGGAGCAAGAACGCGTGAGGAAGAGGAGGGGTGCGGCCGTGATTTTTCAATAGGAAATGGATGGCCCAGATCTGTTGGTTTGATATTAAAATAAAAATTGTATATTAAATATTATACAAATGTGTACCAACTTTAAAATGTTGTAACTTGTTCATACGAGGTCGAAAACACACGAAACAACTTGCGTTGGAACCGTATGGACGAGCACTACGCTTTGGAATTGGATTGGAGTCGTTTAGAGCTAGTTTGAATTTCGGATAAAACTAAACGCGTGTTTAATTTTATTCGAAATAAAACGCTGGAACTACATTGAAATCAAGGTGAGTGTTTATAACGCTCACAACGTACTGAATATCTTTATGCTAGTTACATCTGACATTATGAAGTGTTATGAATTTTATTTGTCGTTATTTGATAAAATTTAATTGTCACATAGATTGTCATTTGAATTAACCATTAAAAATTAAATTGACAGTTAAATTGAAATTGAAATTGGATTGCGATTAAATTACCTGACATTGATAACTATGAAATTGCCATGAATTGTATTGTCTATTGGATGATGTATTTCGATGGATGTTATTGGTTGATATTTAAATGTTTGGATGTTTATTTGCTTATATATATCCTGTTATGCATACATATGACACTGTGATCGGTTTGAGTGATATATATTCATCCCTGTTATTTAATTGAAATAACTAATCACTTGGCCATAGGATAGAAAATTATATACGGACACCGGATTGACTAAATTAATAATTTTTAAAATCGTCGATTTGAAGTTTATTTAAATGTTTTGATTTAAAAGTTATAAATAGAAATCAATTTATAGAAATCGAATTTATCGAAAAATTGAGTTTGGAATGTTGAAATAAATTTTGGTTAAAGGAAATTGTTTAATAATTTAAGTTGAGACTTTGAGATTAAAAATTTGGATATGATTGAATTTCGAAAATTTATTTGTTTTAAAGATTGAACATTATTTCGAGCTTTGAGTATTACTAAGTAAAAGTGACATAAAAATGATATTTTGAAATTGAGCTTGAAATTGAATCATATTTGAAATTTGGATTTAAATTTGAATATTGAAGGATATTTTTGTTAAGTGTTATAAATTGATATGTTGAAAATCAAGCTCCAAACCAATATAAATTGAAATTGAATTAATTGAAGGTGAATGTAAAATTGGATCAATTTGAAGTCAAAGTTGACATTGATTTGAATTGAAATCGAAATTGAATCGGTAGAATGAAAATTGAAATTGATTTGAATTGGGAAGTTATAATTGAAATGGACTGGTTTTGAAGCCGTTTTATTTTGTTTTCCAAATTACTCTGTTATATAAACCATTTTTGAATACTTGAACTATTTTAATCTATTTAAATCTACTTAACCCAATTTAAATTATTTTAAACTAATTTATATTTTTTAAATCCATTTTAAGATTTTAAGTATTTTAACTATTTTAATTATTTAAAACTACTTTTAAACTACTTAAAACTATTTTCTAAAAATTCAAGCTGGTCAATAAGGTGAAATGTTTATGTTTAAATCTCGAATGTAAATACGAATTGGGTTAAATGAAGTTGCAACCTAAATTGAAATTCGAAATGATTTGGAAATCGAAATGAGATATTGAGGCGAAAAATGTTTTTGAAACGGAACCTTACATTTTGAATAGATACGATGATATTTGAAATGGACTTGATTTTAAAGCGAATATGATATTTTGATATCAATTATGAGTCGATTTGAAATGTAAAAGAGCCAACGGTGTAATAATACGTAGTTATTAAAGAGACCGGGATCAGATATGGACATACTCTCTGTCGATACCGAAAACCACTTTAATAACTATTATACGCGGAGTGTTGATGCAGAATGAAGTGGATGGTTTGGTGAACGCGTTGACTGAAGAAAGAGAACGATTATTGGATAACCCCTGACATGACTAAAACAGGAGCCGCGCTGGGCCATTGAGGTTCGCCATCTCTAGCGGACACACTTCTTCGATACCATATCCATTACATTTGTGATTCAATTTGGGTGCACCCCTTGATTTGGGAGTGTTGTTTCGCGGTGTTGGGGTAGCTACTGGCTATGCTCAACATCAGTCCGGATCACGCAACTACTAGTATCCTAGTTGGTATCGCTTCATGTACCTTGTCATACTGATTATCCTATTCGTGACCACTACGTTTTGTTTTGTGTTATACCTATGGGGTACCCTCTGATAACCACTAGTTTACGGTGGGGCTTACGGTGCTGTATAGACTATGGCATTATAAAAATGTGTTAAGGGGGATTATGGTAACGCCTTAACGCTATTTTGATACTTTATATTACTGATAGGCATTATCTACTTAGCGTACATTACTACATAGTAGATAGTTTAACGGATCCTTAAGAGATGGAAAATCTCGTAACATCTCTTGAGTTATTGCACGCACATTGACACTGGGTATGAGATGTCAAACCCCGTAAACATCTCTGACGCCGTTACACTCATATGTATTTACGATTGATTTAACTTTCATAAGGATATTTTAGTCCTGACTCGAGTGTTTTGTCTTTTCATTACGCTCGGTCAGTCCTGAGTTTTTCAGAGTTTTGAAGATCTATTCTGGAGGATGAAGACGAAGATTTGGTATACTATTACTATTATTACCCTTGCATCATGCTATCTGCTGCATTATTTTAATTGTTCTGTTGTATATGTATAACTCTGATAAATGTTGTATAAATAATTGTCAAAGTATAGTAAACAGCTTCATGAACTGTTTATTTGACTATTATATTTTATCGTTCCGCTGCGAGATTCTGTGTTGTTTCATTACCTTTATTTCTCTTTCTTTTCTTTTCTTATTTACCCCAATAACCATCTGCCCTTTGAATGGTTTGGAAACGGCATGTGTATTTGATCGTCGGATTAAACTTTCCAAAAAGGCGGGTCGTTATATTAATCATCCATAAGCAAGATTTATTAGTCCATTTCTAATTAATTTATTTAACACAAAATAAATTAATTACTTTTGAATCCTGCTTAATTATCATTAATTAATTTTAAACCATTTATTATTATTATAATTAATTATTGACATTAATTATTTATCCTTTAATTACTTACATAAATCAATTATCCTAATATATAATTATTTTAAAACCAAATCAATTTAACTAAAAACATTTACCTTTATAATCCGAAATTTTGAATCTTGCTTTGAAACTTGTTAAATAACTTGCTTTAGACACTTTGTTTATTTATTTGCTTTGAAAACCTGTTACCAAAATTTATTCATTCTAAAATATAATCGACTCGAGCCCAAGACAAAAATTCTCGAGTCAATACCCGAGCCAAATATCTCCTCTCTTTCCCTGATAAAACTTGTGAATGTCCTCGAGCCTAATCCGACACAATCCCCTACCACTACTTCTTCTATTCAACTGAGAACAAAAACCAGACACACAAGACCTATGCACCGTGCACAATGGCCTGATCACCTCCGACAAATGTTGCTACCTCCAGCAAGTCATCATCGACCATCTCTACCCAAGCGACTACCCAGAACCCATGTCAACCACCTGAAACGAAATCAAGAATATCAAGCACCACTGGAATAAAATCCGAGTCACCAAATCCATTCGCTTCGCCACCTCTAAATACCAAAGAACACGCTGCTTTGCCCAGACCTTCGCCTCGGTTCCATCTTCCCTTTCCGCCTCCTCTGGTCCACCTCGATGCCATCTCGACGTCGAGAACACCCAACGAACAACCCAGACCAAAAACTCAGAATAAACCCTAAAACAGCCACGCCGTGCCACTACGTCGAAATAAGAACCTTCTAACCATTTTCCCATGATCATCGATCAACAAGAAACCTCCGGCCACAACCCCGATGTCACCGAGGCTCGCGATCGTCGGAATCGAATAAAATCCCAATTCTGATCATCCCGTAATTCCTCTCAAACTACTAACTTATAAATCTTGATTTTATCATTAAAAATCATAGTTTTCAAAATCGAATAAGATTATGTAGGTGAAACAAGAAATTAAAACAATCGATTTTTTTGATATATTTTCTTTTTACTGTAATTTCTCCTTTACTAGATAATTACCTAGTAATTCTACTTGCAAACATTTTTAAAATTTGTATTACATCATTAAAAAAAATTTCTTTTAAATATCATATGCTAAAAGGGATCAAAGGAAGAGATTTTAAATTTTTGAACCTATTTTAGTCTGTTCTAATCAAACAGAGACATACTTAACAATATACAGACATGCACACATATGTATACAATAATTTAGCTATTTTTTAGGAAAAATACAACCGTGCAAATTATATTCACCACATTACAACAATTATTTATCACATGCTTTAGTAAATAAACACAGATTTAGCTCCAAAAGGGTATGTTTACTCACCTGTATTCTTTATAAACAAAGACCAGAGATTCTTTTTATTTTATTTTTTCCAGGAACTGCTATTAGTCTTGATCTGATCTGCTACTTGATATAGAGCTGATCTTGAGTTTAAATTTGAATTTGCTTGATCTTTGATTTGAATCTACTTTGCTTGCTCAGGTTGAACTTGAAGTTGTTGAATTTGTTTTAGTTTTCTTTTTTTAGAAGACGAAAGAAAATTGAGAAATGAAATGAGTTTAACTGAACAACCTTGTTTCTCCCTTTTGTTGTTATTAATATTTAGTTTAAAAGAAAAGAGATATTGCCACTTGTTATTTGCATGTCACACTAAGCTTACAAATGTCTAAAATCAATATTTTATTTTTCTCTTATGTTGTTTATATATATTTTTATACTGACTATGTTTTATGTTCTTATATTTATACTTACAAACTATATTCATGTATAATTTTAATAGAAAGTATATTAACCCTTTATTAAATCTTATTTAAAACTTAAACTATTATGCTTTAATTAATAAAGATTTATCTTTAGTATTTTAAAACATAGAATTTAACTTTAAATGTCTTTTGAGAATTATTATATTAAATTCAAAACAATGCTACTTAATCACTATATATATATTATAATTAGAATTTTTTTTTTTAATATTATATATATATATATATTCACACTTAAAATTTTCAACATCATAAAGTTTTGCATTTATCTATTTATATATTTATTAATTTATTGTAAGATTTATCATTTTCAGAGATTTATCATTCAACATTTATTATAGTTTCTAATCCATTTATATATATCCAGATATTTTTAAATTATCAGAATTTTATTTGCTCAACTAAATAAAACCAGTATTTCTAAAAATTAAATCCAGTTAATTACCAATTAACAGCTGTCCAAAATTTCGGGTTATCACATTCCTCCCTCCATTAAAACTTTCCGTTCTCGAAAAGGAACGAAGCTATAATTTATTAAAATGTTAATTATTAGTTAAATTATCCTTTAAACATTTTGAATTCTCAACTCCCTTTATTTAAAATTTTTAAAACACTTTTAAAATCTACATAATATTGCCAAAATAGCTTTATAAAAATACTTTTTATAACTCGATGTCTCAATAGGTCCATCTTTGTTCTCACAGAAATTCGGTCATACGTTGATCAGGCGTAGGACTGAAAATCTATAAGTACTTAGCAGACCCGTTTTCGACACCCAGTGAAAATACTTAGAAAACATTTTAGTGAAAATATAGGAAACATTTTTGAAAAAATATAGAAAACATTTTTGGTGAGAATGCTCTGGAAATCATCACCCCCTCCGTGGTCGCAGTTAGCCTGATGGTTACATTGCCATCTCGCCAAAATCCATAGAAAATTGGAGGCCTTTGCCCCCTTCGATTACACCATGAACCCGCCACAGATCGCAGCTACACCCAGGGTAAAGTAGCCATCACGGCAAAAACTCATGTAACTGTAGGCATCAACACACTCGAATTTCGCTGCCAATGAAACTTTTCCACACAGACCACATAGATCGCAGTCTACATCAGTCGAGTCCCAATGTAGCTTGTAGGCACTCACTACCACACGACTTTCGCTATGTCTTCATAGATAGAAGTCTATCGATGTTACATCACCCTCATGGCGAAATCAAACGTAACAGTAGGCAATCGCTGCCCTTCGACTTTCGCTATGGTGCGTAGTAGATCGCAGTGACACCGAGTTACACTATCGTCACAGCATAACCCAAATGTCTCTGTGGGCATCAGCGCCCTCGACTTTCACTACCCCAACCACAATTCTCAAGAACTTCAGTTCGTACGGACTTCCTTCCAGGATTAAATTTAGAACCCCACCCCCCCTCCCCCTAGGGCTCAAGGCAGAACTACCCCATGGATCTCCTACTAGAAGTTCATTTCAATGGGAGCGCCTTTTTCCCCACAGCCATTCTCGAAACATTTTATACTATACACATATATTATCTTTCAAATCATACTCTTTATATGAATCACATATAAATCTCATTTACAGAAAATCGATATCTCAAAATCGATAATTCTCAAACTTGGCTTTCCAAATTCCAAAATTGATTTTTCCTAAAAATCAAAAGCCTTTCAAAATCCATGGGTTTCAAAAACCTTTTTCCCAAAATCATTCTCATAAACTCATTTTTATATATAGATATACATAAGTTTATTCCTTTAACTAGAATAAAAATATTTTTGAATCACTTTATACTTATATAAATTATCTTTATACTTCAAATATTTTTAAACATCTTTTCTTCTGGTTATAGATTCAATAAGGGGATTTTGTCATATAAAACAAATATATATATAATTTTATTTATGCCAAATCAAATATTCAAGTTTGATTTCTTTTATAAAATTATTTGCCACACTACTTACTTTTTATAAATTAAGTTTCAATTATAGAGATATCCAACTTCCACTTTTATTTATCGTATATTTTTCAAAATAAACTTTTCCATTAGAAAAATTATTTTTATACTTCATAATAAAAATTTCAATATCTATTTCATTCAAGAACGTATGATGTATGTATATCATCCGTACGCAATATGAAATTCAATCGCTCACTCGATCACACAATTTCATTCCCGAACTAGTATCGTCCACCTGACTTTCTAGTACGGAATCAGATCTGGTTTCTTGATCAGAAACCGTCATTCTCCTTGCATAGCCATAACTATGATAGATAATTTCCAGAATCAATCAAAAATCCATATCCAGGGTTCGTTGTCGAAAATCGAGTGAAAAATCCTAACTTGGATCAATATACTATCTCGATATTCTGTGCTCGAATCTGCATCAAATCGTTATGCGAATAGGATAATATGTACATCCTACGTATTTATCTTCACTGATTATTAGCTAAATCAACTTCTGTAACAACCTGGTCTTTTCATCCATTCGCATCCACACATGCCGGACTTGAATTTCTCAAAATACGCATTGCAAATAAATTTGAAGAAAATGAAATACAATCTTAGAATCATAGAAACAGAAATACCAGAATAACTCGCGGCGGAAATTAAAAATACCATAGTAGTTCATGAAGCTACTATAAAAAACTCTCAAAACATAATACATAATATCAGTCTGAAAAACATAAACAATAGAAATCTCAATTACATAGCAGTTTATAAATACCAGAGCTGAAATAGAATAACTGAAACTGAAGGGAACAAATAACTAGATAAGCAGAATCTCCAGCGATTACTAGCTCCAGAAAGAAATCCAAAGCTAAGCTATAAATACTCAGACTGACCTGAGCGTAAAGTAAAACACAAAACACTCGAGTCAGGACATATATACTTATATAATGTAAACCAACTCAAGTGAACTGTAGTAGAAATGCACAATAACTTAAAGGATGCTTGGGATCGCCCATCCTTTAAGAATCAGTTAAACTATAAATTAAATACATCCCGTGGTTAAAATTTCAAAATGGTATTTTATACTTCGAAATCAAATATCATTTCAAAATTAAATATCATTCAAAATCCATTTCAAAATATCAAAATATCATATCTTCCAAACCACATTCATTTTTATTTAATTTAAATACCATTTCAAAATAGTTCAATTTCAAAACACATTACTTCATTTTAATCATTTTAATTGAAGTTATTATAGTTAATAAAAATTTAAACTTTTCAAAGTTCATTCATTCACTTAAGTTTGTCAAAACAGTGAAAATTTACTTTTCGCAGCATTTAGAAAATGCTTCGGAAAGTTACATTCAAAACAGTTCAATTTAACAAAAGACAGCATTTAAAAATGCTGAAATAGAGTTACATTAGTTTTAAAGAAAACTTAGTTAAATTCAACAATTATAGCACTTACAGAAATGCAATAATAACCTTTAATCTAAATTAGCTTTTTAGTTCATTATTATCAACTACAGCATTTACAAATGTTGTATTATCACTTACATTTGAATTAATAACATTTCAGGAATGCAGTTAATTAACTTCAAATATTCAATATAATTTCACAAACAATTATATTTTTATTGAAATCATTTTTAACTTATAAAATCATACAGATTCACTTTTATAATCATCATTTAATTTTCATTAAATTCATGATTTTATAAAGTTAAATTTCCATTCAAAAATCAATATTTAATAATAATTCACTTATTAGATTCCAACATTCAATTTTAAATTCATTAAATTAAATTTCAACTTAACACTTATGTTTAAAATTTAAAATATAACTTAATTTCATTTTTATTTACTCAACTTAAAATTCATCTTTAAGCCAAATTCACAAATTCCCAATTCTAGTTATATTTAAAAATTTCAACCTAAATATTCATTCATTTCACATTTTAACTTTATTCAAAAATCATTACTATATTATAAAAATCACTTTAAATTCATTTTAATTCAAATTATTATAAATTTATCACATTTTTCATATTAAATTTAAATTCCATTTATAATTAAATGAAAATTTCCAAAACAACTTACATTCAAATTTTCTAACTTTTCATTAATCTATTTCACTTATAAATATTCAGAAAATCAATAATATTTCATAAAAAAATCATTTTTAATTAAGTTTAAATCAAAATATTATAATATTTACATTTCTAAAATATTTTAAATTTTTTAGAAAATATATTTTAACTACGGGTCTGTATGTAATTTTATACGCTAGGAAAGTGATACGGGTAATATATCATTTCAACCCGTAATTTACAAAGAAAACCCAGGTTTTATCATTTCAAACCCGCAATCCCAAGTAAATGAAATAATTTGAAAATCGCTCAGGCCTATCATTTCAGCCCATAACGATTTTCCCTTATTCTAAAGTCCGTTCGGGTATGTATCATTTCAACCCATAGTGATTCTAATCTAAAGGGAACTTGCAGTGTGATAAACTGATAAAAATAATAGAACAACATAATATAACAGTAACATATGATATAACAGGTGTTTAAGCATGTGTGAACATCATATAATCATAACATAGTATATGTGATATGGTTATGCATTTTACAGATTCACAAGTGGTCAATTTACTAGTTATATAAGTATACATTGTCAGGTGAGAATAACTCACTGGTTTGAGCTGGAGACACAACGACGAATGCACAAATGAGATCCAACAAGCACGATAACACGACGTAGAGATGAGTGGAAGAGCCAAAGTATCAATTCCTTTGAATACAAGTCACACAAAACAATATAATATACGTAACTTTTCAAATTCAAATACGATAAACTGAGCTAGAATTAACTGAACAAATCAAAGCAAAAATGCTTTGCACTTGATTCCAACTTCCATTGGGTTCGGCCATAAGTGAAAATCAAGGTTAAGGCAAGGTTTTTGGATCAGGTTTGGGTTGCTAAGGGTCCTCCGATCATGGTTTGAAGGTGATGCAAAGTTGTGGTGAAGGGAACTATACTAACAAGGCAACGTACACGGATTCAAGGCCATAGTTAGGCTCGGTCAAGGCCACTAGGGTCACGGCCTTCACTATAGAAGCCAAGATGATGATGTGGCCGAGAGTCCAGGTGGTGCTGGAGGTGGTGGAGGTGGTGTTGGTGGAGGCCGTGGGGTGTGGAAGTGGATGTATGCATGGTAGTGCTCGGTTAAGGACAAAAGGTGGAGTTTTGTTGGATTTTGGTGATGGATCAATCAACTAGGAGGCATTACTTGGGGTTTAGTCAGAGAGGAGGTGGTGATGGAGATGTTCTCAGGTGTCAGTAGAGGCGGCTGGGCATGGAGAGGAGCATGGCCGAACCTATGATGAAGAAGAACAAGTGCAAAGCTCAAATCAAAGGAGAATAAAAGTAAAAACAAAAGAAAAGAAAAGGAGTTTACCAAAAATTTCTCAAAGGCAATGGCCGAAATTTTTTCTTCAGGAAATGAGAAAAATGAATGTACGTGAATAAGAAAGGAAGTGGTCGGCTGAAGATGTGAGAAATTATGGCTAATTGAATGAAAAGTTATGTTAAATTTAAAAAGATGGAAGATAAAAAGCCATAGGAAAGCCAAAAGTCATAACCTTTTCGAATTACCTTTAATTTATTTATATAAGTTTAAATTACTGAAAATAATAATAATTTCAGTTAAAATTTCGAAAATTCAACAAAATATAAAATATAAATAAGTAAATAATAATTATATATGATAAAAATAAGAAAATAGCTCAAAAATGAAAACTAGTCTAGAAAATTTGAAAATAAACAGAATAAACTTTCCATTAATTCATTTCAATTCCATCTTTGAATTAATTCCAATTCTATTCTCAAATAAATAAAAAGTAATTTTATATTAGATTGTACTGCCATAAAATATTCCATACATTGATAGACTACACATTAGTAGTTCAAACATTACACCCATTTACCCAAAAATAAGAGCTTACTGAAGTCATAAATCTAAACGTCTTCTCCATTACCTAGGGGTTTGGAAAAGAACAGAGCTTAAGCATTTTTACAAGAATCCTCTCTAGGGTCTTCCCTCCAATGGTCAAGGCCCGAACATGCACTTTTCAACAGGATGTCCCCCTATAACATTTACCACCAAAGTTTTCTACCTTTTCATCAGTCTGGATAACCTTAACGTCTGCTGCAGGACGTTCTAAAATCTTACTCTTCTTCCGTCTCTTGGGACAATTCCTAGCGATGTGTCCCGACATCTTACAATGATAGCAAATAGTCGTCTCATTGACCGGTTCAACTGGTTTACGCTTCACCTTCCTTACTTCAGGGTAATGGTTTAGGAAATGTCCTTTCTTATGACACTGAAAACACAAGATCTTAGAGTGAAATCGTTAAAATATACCCTTCAATTCCTTTCTTGTCTTACTGCACTAGGCTGCGTAATGACCCTTACTGAAACATCTGTAGCAAGTGACATTATCATAAGGCCCTGGCACAGCCCTTTTCTTAACATGTTTCTCATATTCCTATATTGCTTCTTCTCGCTCCTTACGTGCAACTGCTCTTTGCACTCTACGTCTAGCCTTCCATTCTTCACTTTAGCCATCACTCTCTCTCTTAGACAGGATTCTAGTGGGACTTCCTGTGTCGATCCGCATTTCTCTCCATAGAAAGACGCATCATCATTAAGAAAGAAAGGGATAGAAAAGAGAAATGATAGAGAAGAAGAACAAAACAACATCAGAATCTCAACAACGGAACAAATAAATTATATTAATCACATAATTATTACATAATATACAACATCTATCAGAGTTACATAGCTTCTACATCACATACTAGACAGTTATATACACCTGTCTAGTCATTACAACTCAAATACAACATAGAGATACCAACATAGCGGAAAACTATATATCTACAAATGCTGAAGCCTCCTACTCCATACCTCCTCCAGAATTCGTCAAAGCTAACCTGAATCTCTTGGCTACTCGTAAAAATTTGAGTACCGAAGAGTATAAAAAACAGAAAATAAACTCCAGGTCAGACATGGGTCTGGTGTGAGTAACATGTTAAAGTTGTTTAACTTTGAAAAACCTTTGGAAAAAAAAGGTATCTTGTAAGACTTCCCGCACATAAACACAGAAAAGTTTTACCTTACGATAACCAAAACATTTAATAGAAAATCCAGTTATATTATAATAGGGTCTAGGGTTTTCAAGTAAATAAGAAATAGCTGAAATTGTTACATGATTAAATTCCAGCATACTAGCTACAAAGTGGGTTATACAATCAAAACCATAAAGGGCACGTAGGAAGAATGGGTTTCCATCAATGGCAGGTCTACTGGGGTACCGCCCGACACAATACGTGGCCTAGATCATCGTACCGAGGATCCATCCTAAATCCCCTGCAACACAAGGCCAGAACCATCCCTTATTGAACAGTCCTGAACAAGACAACCCCGACAGTTGTTGCAATCAACTGCCCCACACAGCGGAATAAAATGGGACTTCTAGACAGAAAAACATCTTGCCCTACTTGAGCGCGACTCACTTAGCCTTGCTGCACCTCCTCTGTTTTAGCCATTCCCGGTTGATGAGGCTTGAGGCCAGGATTACCTTTATAGAACACATCTATCTTAGAATGCTCATCGTCCACCTGACGATGTTCTGAAAGCATTCAATCCATACAAGTTCATTCCAGGTTCGAACGAAACCGAAGGCACTATCTCGTTACACTCATTTTAGAATCACCCTCAGAGTCAACGATAATAGCCCTTGCACTCTGAATCTTCATCTTCACTTGAGATTCATGACCTATCGTTTGATTTGGATCGATGTGGTTTTCGGATATCCAAATCTGGAAACCCGATCCCGGTCTCATCGAATTCCAAAACACCGTCTTTTAAGTCCAAGTTGTTTTAAAGTTAAAACGATTTAATTCACTATACATATTCACACTGATAGATAATTCACAATCTCACAAATATATAATCCATATCATCACAATTCAACCAGAGCATGTCATATCACAGATTAACACATATCTCATATCAGAGATATCAAACAATCTAAGGCATTTAATATCAATCAGCCATCTATAAGCAAAGATTCTATTAATCACACCATCTCTAATTAATTTAAAATAAATTAAATTAATTACTTCCATCATTTTAAATCCTGCTTACTTAACCATTAATTAATTACAAACTAATTAATTAATCATCCTCTAATCATCCATCTTAATTAATCATCCTTGATTAATTATTCTTCAATTACATTAAGAAATTGGCCTTAATTAATTACACAAATTAATTATCCTTAACCATTTACAGTAATTAACCTTTAATTACCCTCATTAATTAATTAACTAAAATTAATTACATTAATCCTTGATTAATTACATTAATTAATAATTCTATAATCACTTCATTGATTAATTATCTTTAATTAATCAACCCTTAATTACTATATTAATTATATTAATTAATGATTCTCTAATTACTTCTTTAATTAATTATTGCTCTAATTAATCATATTTAATAATTAATCTTTAATTAATTGCATTCATTAATCAACCTTGATTAGTCACCTTCAGTACTTAACTACCCTTAATTAATTACCTTGCTTAATTAACTTCTAAATAAATTTTATTAATTAATTATACTAAGTAATTAATCCTTAATTACTTCCACTAAGTAATTATCTTTCTTACCAATTACACAAAGTAATTAAACCCAAATTACTTCCATTCTTCAATTAATTACTTCCAGTAATTATCCATTAATTACTTCACTAAGTAATTACACTTTATAAATTACATTAAGTAATTATACTTAACCAATCATCCAGTGATTATTTTAAATTAATTACACTAATTAATTAACTTAAACTAATTGCATTAACTTAATTAATTACAATGAGTAATTAATCCCTTTAATTACTTTCATTAAGTAATCATACTTAACCGATTCCACAAATGATTATCCTTAATTAATTAATCTAATTAATTATCTTAAATTAATCACATTAATTAATCATTTCATAATCCCTAGTTGATGATCTTACATTAACTATCAACAAATCTTTAATTAATTCCCTAAGTAATTATGCTTTAATTAACCATTATCAATTATAAATTAATTAATTCTTAATTTCCAATTAATCGGTCTCTAACTACTAAATAAATTAAGTGCTTAACTATAACTTAATTAATCTTAAATTACTTGATTAATAAATTTCTAATCATTAATTAATTAATAATCTTACTTATCCAATTAATGATCCTTAATTAAAAATTAATTAACCCCTAATTTTAATTAACTTACAACCCTTAATTATTTATTTATTAATCCTTAATCATAAATTAATTAATTACCCTTTAATTGCCTTATTAATTTAATGAATCTCAAATCATTAAATCTTAATTAACTTTAAGATAAAATACCTTCCTTATTAATGACTAAATTGTCATTAACATATGCTTTTATAAAATTTACTTTTAAATTTCATTTCAAATTTAAGATTTGAAATACTTACAAATTTAACTTTAACAAAATTCAAAACAATTTAAAAACCTTTTGAATCAAATGTTAAAGAAACACTTATATCTTATAAAAGAAATTTATAAGAGTTTAAACCAAATTTATTTAAATTCAAAACTTGCTTTTTTTTAAAAAAAAACTTTAAAATCTATTTTGAAATGTGCTTCGGGTTCAACCCGCAAGCTACTCGAGTATTTACCCAAGAAATCCTTTTCTTTCTTTTCTTTTCAAAAATTTTCTAAGTTTTAAGTTTTAAAAACTGAAATCAAATCACTCTCGAATGACCCAAGACTTCACTCGAGTTACCCTCTCAAATACACGAGCCCTCCTTCGAGAACCCACGATCCAACACCTCTGACACAAAACCATACTGTCGTGCACATGCACCGGCGAAGCAGCCACCTCCGACCATCCACGATGTCTTCCTCATGTCGGCGATCACCCTCGCACCAAATCCCGACCATCAGAACTTCGATAACAACTCGAAATCAAAATCAAGCCATTCTACACAATACTGGAACAAAAACCAAAACCTGGAAAACTCTCGAGCTCGCTCCTCTGGCCACCGAAGCGTTTGAACTTTCGGCCACACCTTCGCCAACCTCCATGCTAACGATCCACAAAGTTTGGTGGAACTCGATCCACCAGAGGCGCCATGACAATCAATGTACCCGACCTTGATAAAACTAGGGTTTAGAAACAAAACCGACCACCGCCGCCACCACAGTGACTGGAACACCCTACTGAAATTTTTGTCGGCCTCTCCGATCATTCCACTTCCTCCAATGATGACCTCGTCCACCCTGATCACTTAGATCATCAGAAACCACCCAATGTTCAAAATCTGAACAAACTCGAACTGCTCACACAATTCATTACTAAAATTTGTGATTTCATTTTTAAAAATCAAGTTTCTGGTTAAGGATTCAGATTATATCCCTGAATCAATGAATTAGAATGTTTGAATTTTTAACATCACTCAAGCTTTCCTGTTCTTTTTTAGTTTTGCAGAGCAATTTCAAATTTAAATCACTTAAATATAATTTTAAAACTTACTCTATGATTAAACGAACAAATTTTGTTTAAATCCTAAATCCTAACAATGATTAGATCAAGAGATAAAGAATTTTGTTCAAAAACTTGAGCTTACAACTGAAAACAGATACGTCACAGGTGAAAACAGACATGCACACACATTCATACATCCATATACATACACAAAAAAATGCACTTATATATATATATATATATATTCACATAAACATACTTATTCCAGTAATTAACATGCAATCAGATTCATATAATTAAGGTTTTAAAAATATGTTACTCACCTGTACAAGATGACGAACAGGGACCTTTTATTTTGAAATAGCTTTTAAATCTTTAAACTTGAATGCTGAAATAAAATGCTTCTTTGATTTGAAACTTGAATTGTTGATCTTTATTAAAACTGGAATTGCTTGTTATTGAAATTTTGCAGTGGAGATGACTTAACTTTGCAACTGAGATGAACTTCTTTGATTTCTCCTTGAGCTTGCTTTGATTAATCTCAGGTTAAAAAATGTTTGCAGGCTTTTTTGTTTTGATTTTTGAAAATGAATTACAGGTTATTGTTTTGGATTACGTTCTGGTTTTGAGGAATGTTAATTACAGATTGTTTTTGAGTTACAGGTTTTAAACTTTCTTAGCTTTGAATTGAAGAGGAAGATAGAAAAGAAATTGAAGGTAAGAAGCATATGTATTTATAAAGGCTAAATGTGATTTATTTAAAATAAAAGTAAAAATAAAAAATAAAGATGGCATTTTTTTAAACGCTTAACATTTGTCATTTGCATTGTTTATTATTTAACACTTGTTAATATTGTCTCTTAATTTAATTATACTTGTAATCATGTAATTTTATTTATTTTAAATGTAAATAAAAAGCTTTTGTACTTACTTTTAAATTTTTTATCTAAATATATATAAAAATTTCTTTAAAAAAATATTATAAAATCCAAAATAGTTTAAATATCTATCTTTTGAATTTCAAATTTAAAGCCAAATTCACATTCAAATTAATTTTAAAAATCCAATTTAAAATCAACTTATATATACATATATAACAACACATTTAATTTGAAAATAATTATTCTATTTTCTTTAAAATCTATTTATATTTAAGACATTATTAATATTGTTTGAAAATGACAATTTAGACAATTTTAAATAATTTATAAATGAGATTATCTCATTATTTATAAATTACTTATTTTACTAAATTAATTAATATATCATATATTTTATATATTTGTGGATTGTATTTTAAACTATATATATTTTCAAATCATATTTATCAAGCCATATTTAAAAAATAAAATAAAACAAACCTTTTTGTTAATCTTATTTAAATTTAAACTTAAGCTATAATATAATTTAAACAATTAAACATTTGCCTTAAGTAATTTAAAACTATATGGTTATTTATTTAAATAATCTTTGAAAAGTTTATATTAAATTTAAATCAAAATTTCCAAATTACCAAAATATATTAGAATTTCAAAACATGATTTTATTTGTTAAATTCACCAAAGCTTTTCTATTTACAATATATACATTATAAATAGAAAACATTTATTAGCTTTTAAAAGATAAAATTTATCAATTAAATATATATTTGCTTTTAAAAGAATAAACTTTTCCTATTTAAATTAAAATTATAAAAAAATGATCAAATCAATTAAATTATTAATACAGATTATTAAATTGATATTGCCTAAAATTCCGGGTCATCACACTTCCTAACCTATATTAGACTAGATAAGTAGAATTCCAACTTTTACTCTTATTTTCCAAATATGTACATATATATTTTTTCAATTCATTAATGCAATAATCTATTTCGTTTACACACCAAGTCATACTTTTAATTAAAACCATTCTTGATTTTTAATTCAAAACAAATTCCTTTAAAAACAATTCTTGTTTTAAAATAAGAAGCCTACATTTAAACATATTAGTTATTATATCTTTTAACACTTCGGAACAATTTAAATTTTCTGGACTTAGATTTGAAAACTTCACAATTTAAATCCATTCCAATTTACAAGTCATACTTATCTAAACTGTTACTTCCTTAAAACATTCCATTTTGCTTTATCATTAATTATTATTAGAAAACAAACATCCCATTATTAGACACAACAACCATTTATGATAATGACCAATATTATCATATCTGAAAACCAATTCATTATAGATTATCTCACAATTTATTGGAAAATAAAAATCATGGTAACTTGATTCAACATTCTGAAAACACTTCTACAAATTTCAGGATTTTAATTTCTGGTTTGAATCCATTTATAGCTTATCTTATCTGTACAGTTCATATTATCCAATTCCTATTTGGTTGTATTTCTATTACCACTTAATTCTTATTATTATATTTAATTCCGATTATTCAACAACCAATTACCTTAATATATTATAACAATTAGAAAAACTATTGCTTTATATATCAAAATATAAGCTTGTATAAAAACTAACTTTAAAACCGTTTTAAAACCTTTACATAAGAAAATAACGAATACACCCTCATATATAATACACTTGACTCATTTTAGGGTACTACTGACCCTACTTTTAATGAGTAACCCATCAGAGCTAAGGTTCTCGCTTAACCTTTAGCTCTGATACAAAATGTGACTACCCGGAATTTTCAATCTCAAAAATTCGACAATAATACGTTCACTGTAGAAGTGCCAAGCAATCGAACGTCGGAAATTCTAAATTGTTAGGGTAAAGAAGAAAAGAGGAAGAAGAAGAAATAGAAAACAATAGCACAGAATCTCACATTCACAACGGATTAAAATATAATATCAAATAATAGCATTTATACAAAGAAAAGTTGTACTGTCAATTTACATACAATATATCAGAGTTCAACAAAACTGGGCAGTTGTAACAACTTGTCCCTGACTACTATCAATACAATCTCAAATACATAGCGGAATATACTCCATACGTCTCTGCCACCCAGCTCGCCTCCTAAGCTTTAGACCGTCCTTACCTGAAAATCTGTAATACTCGGTCTGACCCGAGCATTACATTAAAGTAACACCCGAGTCAGGCTAGAAACCAGCGTGAGCAAACCTATATAATGTGAAATACTTTAAATTGTAAACTTCTTGAAACCCTGGTAATCGTACATCACTACGAGCTCTTATCTTGTTCAGTCAAACGTTTGTTTCACTAAATAATATCTAAGTACAGTTTCTTAGTTTCAATGGTCCGGTTACTTAATTTATTCCATTCTAGCACATTTGATTCCATAATCAAATCTACAAAGAATTATAATAGTTGCTAATCGAAATGGTTCTGGATATTGCCGATATCCGACCCCGATCTTTTTCAACCCAATGCCATCTTTTAAGCCAATTTGTTTAAGTGAATACAATTCAATTTTCAATATAGGATATCGCATTTGCGCAGCAATTCATCATCGATAATAACCCACATTATCACAGTTCAACCCAAACATATCATATCATAGAACATCACAAATTATCAGACTAGATATTAATCCAATCATTCAATACAATTTAATCATCCATAAGCAAGATTTATTAGTCCATTTCTAATTAATTTATTTAACACAAAGTAAATTAATTACTTTTGAATCCTGCTTAATTATCATTAATTAATTTTAAACCATTTATTATTATTATAATTAATTATTGACATTAATTATTTATCCTTTAAGTACTTACATAAATCAATTATCCTAATATATAATTATTTTAAAACCAAATCAATTTAACTAAAAACATTTACCTTTATAATCCCAAATTTTGAATCTTGCTTTGAAACTTGTTAAATAACTTGCTTTAGACACTTTGTTTATTTGCTTTGAAAACCTGTTACTAAAATTTATTCATTCTAAAATATAATCGACTCGAGCCCATGACAAAAATTCCCGAGTTAATACCCGAGCCAAATCTCTCCTCTCTTTCCCCAATAAAACTTGCAAACGTCCTCGAGCCTGATCCGACACAATCCCCTACCTCTACTTCTTCTATTCAACTGAGAACAAAATCCAGACACACAAGACCCGTGCACCGTGCATTCCGACCTGATCACTTCTGACTAACATTGCTACCTCCAACAAGTCATCGTCGACCATCTCTACCCAAGCGACTACCCAGAACCCATGTCGACCACCTGAAACGAAATCGAGAATATCACGCACCACTGGAATAAAATCCGAGTCATCAAATCCATTCGCACCACCACCTCTGATTACCAGAGAACACGCTGCTTCGCCCAAACCTTTCCGCCTCGCTTCCATCTTCCATCTTCAAGAGAGTGACAATATACACAACTCAACCGAAGTTCATTGTTAACAATAGAAATTGATGTAGCTTGTTCAATAAATTTAAGATTGAAGCAAACTAGATTTTTTTGGAGGCATTGATGGAAATGTCCTCATAGGCATTTACGAAAGCTGAAAAGGTATCAATCAATCACTCAATTACTTAAACTTAAAAGTAGAAATTCAACCCCGCCTACGTGTCATCACATCCTCGCATTATTTTAAAATTTTGGAATGCAATTCCCTTCTTACTTTTTTTATAACCCACCCAATACCTTCGTTCGCATTCAGTTAGTTTTTTTCATTCTCATCTAAAACTAAAATCATTTGTAATCCTACAAAAAAGTCTCTATTTGCACTTGGTCCTAAACTATCGTGGACTAGTTTTCTCCCATCGCAATTTCTCCTTCTCTTCGACCACTCAATTTCAGCGCAACCAAAGTGAATGAATTGGTTCGTACTGTCAGTTTGTCAATGGATTGCCCATTCACAAAGTGTAGAAGATAGATCTGTCAAAACGTTTTTCTTTGACTGTAAGTTTTTTAAAAAAAAAATAAGGTTTGTTGCTACTTTTAGTTCTGATTGGTCATTACTTCTAGTATAAAAGGCGGTGTTAAACATTATTATGATTTCTCCACCATACAGCATTGCAAACGTAGACATGTGTGACAAGCTTTTTCAATCGTGGATTGATACAATTCAACACCGTATCTACCAAAAGTGAAATTGCTCTATCATATTTGAGATTTGAAATTTTTTAAGATAAAATGAATCAGGTTTTTCTGCTACAATTCTTTCAAATTTTTAAGATAAGATGAACAGATTTCTTATGTTCTATTCTCCCTTCATGAGACAAAAGAATAGAAATGACATACTCAATAGATGGTGTTTTTCTTAGGATGAAATTATTACCACAATTGCTTCATAATCATCATTTAGACCGCTTAAAATTGATAATACCCGCGCTGCAGCAGACATTTTATGACCTACGGTAGCTAGTTGATCGCGTAGGTTTTTGATTTTGGTCAGATACTCTCTCATGTTTAACCCATCTTTTCTTAAGTTCCGCAGTTGCCTTTTGTAATAGAGAACCCTTGCTGTAGATTGAGTGTTGAATGTGTGCTCTATTGAATGTCATATTTCATGAGATGTTTTATATCCTATAAGTTGAGGTAGAATGGTAGGTCCAATGGAAGATAATAGCCAAGGACTGATGCAACGACCCGTATTTTTACGGATCGAAGGATCGTAGAATTGTTGTTCGTAAGTCTTAAGTCGTAAGTCTTAAGTCGTAAGTCTTAAGTCGTAAGTCTTAAGTCGTAAGTCTTAAGTCTTAAGTCTTAAGTCGAAAGTCTTAAGTCGTAAGTCTTAAGTCGTAAGTCTTAAGTCGTAAGTCTTAAGTCGTAAGTCTTAAGTCGAAAGTCTTAAGTCGTAAGTCTTAAGTCGAAAGTCTTAAGTCGAAAGTCTTAAGTCGAAAGTCTTAAGTCGTAAGTCTTAAGTCGTAAGTCTTAAGTCGTAAGTCTTAAGTCGTAAGTCGTGGGTCTTGATGAGTCGTGACCGACTTAAGGGGGCATACAAGTTAAGGATTTCAGCCTATAAATAGGAGTACCTATCTTCATTTTTGGAATCCGGATTTTGAAGCGACGAAGTGCTGCCATTTTGAGAGCTCGACTACAACACTTCTTCACTTCTTTTCTCCACTTTAATCTTGTGCTTCCATTCATCTAGATTGAAGATCAAATCGAAGATTCAAGAGTCAAAGTTGAAGGTCTACATCCATCGAAGAGAAATTTCATCGTTTGAAGGGAAATCTTGTCGGATCAAGCTAGATCCTTTACTGTCCAGATCTGAAGTTGTTATCTTTTGAGGTGTTTAGGTGATTCGGTGAGTGGTAGTTATCTCTCACACGGACCCAAAGGAGTATATTGGATCGGTGGCTTGTTTATGTGTTAAAGATAGAGATTTCTTGCATTTTCCTTAAGTCTGCATGTAGATCCATTGTCTATGAAGTTTTGGATACCCATTTTGCTACATGTTAACTTATATAAGTTTATTCATCAAGTTTTAGAGATATTTGCTTATGATTCATACTTGTTAGATTTGGACATTTTAATTACGAAATCGCCATTCTTGTATAATTGCTTATTAGATCTTGTTTGAATGTTTGACTGCTTGGACTAATGATTAATTTGATTGATAAATGTTGCAAATTAGCTAATAGTTGATTTGGACAAGTTGGTCGAAGATGATTCAAAAGCTAAGTGGAGAGGCTCTTGAGTGGTGAAGTAGCTTGTGGCATATGAAGCGGATGTTAAAGTTCATATGGATAGATTCGATGATGATGGACTTTGCTATGATGCGATGAAGAAAAGCGATGTGAGATAGCCTTGATTTAATCCAGACGGGATCATCCCAAGCATGTTGATAACTCGATGATGCTGTTCGAGTTGGTTGATAATGGTGGGCTCGAGAGGCGCTTAGGCTAGTATGAGAATAGTCGTTGAGGAGGATGACTAGGAGGCTGAGATTTCATCGTTGTTGAAGGTTCTAGCATGCTCAAAGCAAGAGTACGTTGGACAGATTCGATAGTCCCAAACACGGGCTGCGACGACGTGCTAGTACTCTGGGTAGTTGCGAAAATTCCTAGGCACGGGCTGCGATGACGTGCGGAGTTGTGTCTAGAACCGGGGTTGCCATTAGCCCTTGACTGACGGTTGAAAGAATGTACCGGTCATTCAATTAACGATGGTATCAAGGCAATGATAACAATGATAGCCAGGGTCATGGATGTTTGGTTGTATTGTCACTCGGTCTCAAGAGCGATGTTTTGTGGGTGCTTATCTGATCTTGGTTCAGGCCTTGGTGGTTTGTACTTGGAAAACATCGACCTTGACTCGAGTGATAATTGCTTTACTTTAATTGTCTGCTTTGCTATGTTTGTTCTGCTTAGTGTGTCTGGGGGCTATCACTGTAGAAAGAGGTGGAGTGGGATGGTTGGGTTCCTATTCCTTTGTACCCTTTATACTCTTTTGGTATGTTTGATAGTTGATTTACTGCTCACTAAGACTTTTGTCTGACTCAAGGTTTTATGTTTAACTCTTATTACCTTGGGCTGTTCATCCATGTTGGGATGGGCAGACTAGGTAGCAGGTGACAGGTGCTGTTCTTAGTGACTAACGCTGTTGATGACGAAGACGAGCAGGAGGCTTTTGCATATTGTTTTCTTGCTATATGTACTGGGTATTCCGCTGTTTGTATGATTCTCTGAGTGTTATGTAGTGAGGCTTGATGTATTGGCTATTCGGATGTTTGTATCAAATTGTTATGAGCTTATATGATGAGACTTCTGTTAGAGCCTCACTATGTATACTTTCTATTGTATTTTATCCATGCGCTATGAGTCATACGATAGACTATTCTGTGTTTACCTTATCCTAACGATCATCCGTGGCTGCCTGGCACACTTTACAGCGCACTATTTCCTTGTATGGTGCGGGAGTCATGGGTGGTCGTCACATTTGGTATCAGAGCTTTGGTTAATCGATTTTAGCCAACGTTCGCTGACGTAACTACAGATGAGAGACGTAATTGTAATTTTGATGGATGATTACTATATATATAATATAGTAGCTTAGAAGGATTTGAACTTCTTATGCAGTTGTTTCTCAGGGTATATTAATCATTTCTTTTAGATATTAGGAATGAGTCGAAGAGGGAGACCAGCTGCTAGGGGAGGCCATGCTGTTGAGGGAGCTGCTGATTATGCTTCTATGTTCGAGGCTATGATGACTTCGATCATGAGAAGGATGCCAGCTCCGGGGCCATCCGTAGATGTTGGAGTTCAGGTTCAAGCCCCAAGACCAGTGGATTTTGCTAAGCTTTGTAAGGACTATATTGCTCTTGGAGGGAAGGTTTTCTTGGGAACAGAATCAACCATAGAAGTCCAGAGATGGATAGATGCTTGTAGAAAGATCTTTGGTGACTTGGGAATTGAGGATGCGACTAAGAGGAAGCTTGCATCAAGACAGTTTCAGGGAAGAGCTTCAGATTGGTGGAACTCTATCACCATTGATACTCCAGAGGAAGAGATCACTTGGGAGCAATTCCAAGTCAGATTTGAAGCTAAGTTCATTTCTACAGCTCAGAAATCTGTTTTGTTTAAGAAGTTTGTGGAGCTTAAGCAAGGTGGAAGACCAGTTCTTGAGTATGTTTCTGAGTTTGAAGCTTTGTCCAAGTATGCTCGGTCATATATTGAATCCCCTTATCAGAAGAATGAGAAGTTTGTGACAGGCCTGGACAGTTATCTTGGGAGGCAGTTGGTGGATCATTTGGACGATCCGTTTGAGAAGCTTGTGGAGAAGGCTCTCAGGCATGAGAATCTGTTTCCTAAGGAAGGATCTGTTGTTGTTGTGACCAAGGAGCAAGGTGGAAACAAGAAGAGGAAGCAGCAGCAGAAGGGTAAGAATGGTCAAAAGAAGCCGAAGCGTGAAGTGACCTGCTACAATTGCCAGCAGAAGGGCCATCTCTCCAGGGATCGTAAGAATCAGAAGGCGCCGGCGAAGTGCCACAACTGTGATAAGCCGGGGCATTTCAGGAAGAATTGTCCGGAACCGAGGAAGGACAAGCAGATTGTGCAAGCTTATGCTTTGGGGGCTGTTCCATCATCTTCGAAAGCTCCTACTGCAGGGAAGAGTGTGGTGGTTCAAGGTACTCTTTCCATTTGTGGTGTTCCAGTTAGAGTGTTGTTTGATACTGGGGCGTCGCATTCCTTTGTTTGTAGTGAACTTGTAGGCCGGTTGGGTTTGGAACCGGATATTGTTGATAGACCATTGGTTGTGACTAATCCAGTTGGGGGTTCGTCATGTTTGTGTATGATATGCCGTGGTCTAGTTGTATCGAGTCATGATTGCTCTTTTGTTTGTGATTGTTTTGTTCTGAACTTTGCGGGGTTCGGAATTATTTTGGGTATGGACTGGCTTAGGAAGTATGCGGCAAGGGTTGATTGCAAGAGGCTGGAGGTGACAGTCGAGAATGTGGAGGGGCGAAAGGTTGTGATACGATGTAAGCATGAAGAAGGCGTCTTCATGAGCTTCATGTATTCGCTGGTTGTTCCACGGGATGGACTGTCATCGGTGCCTATCGTGAATGGATTTAAGGATGTCTTTGACGAGGTTAAAGGGTTACCGCCGCATAAAGAGATCGAGTTTCGTATCGATCTAGTTGAAGGAGCCAGACCTGTTGTGTGCCGCTTAGGCGAATGGCGCCTAGGGAACAGCAAGAGTTGAAGGTGCAAGTTGATGACCTTTTACAGAAAGGATTCATTCGGCGTAGTGTGTCTGAATGGGGTGCACCAGTTGTGTTCGCAACCAAAGCGGATGGATCGTTGAGGTTGTGTGTGGACTATCGTGAGCTGAATAAAGTGACTAAGAAGAACAAGTATCCGTTGCCGAGAATAGATGACTTGTTTGATCAGCTTCACGGAGCTAAGGTGTTTTCTCAGATGGATTTGGCAACGGGATTTCACCAGTTGAGAGTGGCAAAGGATAGTGTGTCGAAGACTGCTTTTAGGACACCATCCGGTTTCTATGAGTGGCTGGTAATACCGTTTGGATTGACCAATGCACCAGCATATTTTGTGGATCTTATGAATAGAGTGTTCAGGGATCAGTTGAACAAGTTTGTACTTGTGTTTGTGGATGATATTTTGATTTATTACAAGACTGAAGAAGAGCACAAGACGCATTTGCGTATTGTTTTGGAAATCTTGCGAAAACATCAACTGAGGGCTAAGTTTTCGAAGTGTCACTTCTGGAAGAGTGAAGTGAGGTTCTTAGGCCATGTTATCTCTGGAAATGGAATAGCGGTTGATCCCGCTAAGGTGGCAGCAATGCAGGATTGGGTTAGACCTAAGAATGTATCTGATGTGAGAAGTTTTCTTAGATTAGCAGGATATTATCGTCGGTTTATCAAAGACTTTTCCAAGATAGCCGCACCATTAATAGGGTTGACGAAAAAGAACCAAGTGTTCAGATGGGATGCTAAGTGTGAGCAAGCTTTCGGAATCCTGAAAGAGCGATTGACAAGTGCTCCTGTTTTGGCTATTCCAAGTGGAAATGATGAGATGGTGGTTTACACCGATGCATGTGGTACTGCACTTGGAGCAGTGCTAATGCAGAAGGATAAAGTTGTTGCATATGCAAGTCGACAACTGAAGCCGCATGAAAGGAATTATCCGACTCATGATTTGGAGTTAGCGGCGATTGTATTTGCTTTGAAGATGTGGAGACATTACCTATTGGGAGTTCGATTTGAGTTGTTTACAGATCATAAGTCATTGAAGTATCTTTTCTCCCAAAAGGATTTGAATTTTCGACAGCAACGATGGTTAGAGTTTTTAGCATCATATGATTTTGGTGTAGCCTATACTCCGGGAAAAGGTAACGTAGTGGCAGATGCGTTAAGTCGAAGACATGCAGGTTTGGAAGCCATGTTTTCGGAATGGAAGAGTCTTGAGTATTTGGCTGGATTTGACTTCAGGCCTAGATGTGAATTGGAACCTGAGATGTTGACAAACTTATCGATAAGACCTACTCTAGTGGAAAGAATTGGCGAGAGCCAAAAGCGAGACGATAAGCTTGTCAAGATTATCCGTGATTTGGAATCTGGATTGGACCCAGAGAAGGATAAAGGATTCGAGGTCGATCAAGAGGGTTGGCTTCGGAAACAAGGACGACTGGTTGTTCCCGATATAGATGAATTGAGAAATGAAGTTTTGAAGGAAAGTCATCACTCAAAGTTGACAATTCATCCAGATGGAAATAAGATGTATCGGGATATGAAGAGAACCTATTACTGGGAAGGTATGAAGAAGGATGTTGGAAATTTTATTTCCAAGTGTATGAACTGCCAGTTGGTAAAAGCCGAACAGAAGAAGCCAAGTGGATTGCTTCAGCCATTAGAAGTTCCTACATGGAAGTGGAAGCAAATATCGATGGATTTTATCGATGGACTACCTAGAACCAGAGCAGGAAATGAAGGGATTTGGGTCATCGTAGATCGTTTGACTAAGAGTGCAAGATTTATTCCTGTTCGATCAACTAGGACTGCATCGAAATTGGCTGAGTTGTATGTTAAGTGGATAGTTCGATTCCATGGTATTCCAAAGAGTATAGTGAGCGATCGAGACCTATTGTTCACTAGTGGATTCTGGAAGAGCTTCCAGGAAGTTTTGGGAACTGAATTGTGTTTGAGTACAACTTATCACCCCCAAACAGATGGTCAGACCGAGAGAGTCAACCGAGTTTTGGAAGATCTTCTCAGAGCATGTGTTTTGGACTTCGGAGGATCATGGGAAGATCATCTTCATTTGGTGGAATTTTCATATAATAACAGTTACCAGTCAAGTATTGGTATGGCACCATATGAGGCATTGTATGGAAGACCGTGTAACTCTCCGACATATTGGTTGGAAACTGAAGAAAAGCTGATACTTGGGCCCGAAATGATTCGACAGACTTCAGATTGTATAGAGACCATTCAGCGACGAATGAAGGCAGCCCAAGATCGTCAGAAAAGTTATGCCGATAAGCGTCGAAAAGATTTGGAATTCGATGTAGGAGATATGGTTTTTGTGAAGATTTCTCCACTAAAGAATGTTATTCGATTCGGGAAGAAAGGAAAATTGACTCCGAGATTTGTTGGACCATTCCCGATCGTCGAGCGACTTGGAAAGCTCGCTTATAAGTTGGAGTTACCAGAAAAGATGTCGGGTGTGCATCACGTGTCGTATCTACGGAAGTATGTGCACGACCCAAATACAGTGGTTGCTGCTGATAGCTGTGAAGATTTGGAAGTTGATCCAGTTATTAGAAGACCTCGTAAGCCGCTTCGTGTTGTGGAAACTGACACGAAACAACTTAGGAGGAAGGTAGTCAAGTTGCTCAAGGTACAATGGAGTGATGATGTTAACGACTGTACATGAGAGGAGGAAGAGAGGATGAAGGCAGCTCATCCTGAACTCTTCGAGGTATGGCCCTAAGGTGTCGTGACATCTAATGAATTTGTAACTTGTTCTAGTCTTAGAATTCTGCATGCTAGGCTAGTAATTGGATGCATGGTTTGTTGATTGCTATGGATGGTAGGCATGCAGAATAGTTTTGATTGCTCTTGTTTGTTTGGAATTTCGGGGGCGAAATTCCTAAGGGGGAGAGAATGTAACGACCCGTATTTTTACGGATCGAAGGATCGTAGAATTGTTGTTCGTAAGTCTTAAGTCGTAAGTCTTAAGTCGTAAGTCTTAAGTCGTAAGTCTTAAGTCGTAAGTCTTAAGTCGTAAGCCTTAAGTCTTAAGTCGAAAGTCGAAAGTCTTAAGTCGTAAGTCTTAAGTCGTAAGTCTTAAGTCGTAAGTCTTATGTCGTAAGTCTTAAGTCGAAAGTCTTAAGTCGTAAGTCTTAAGTCGTAAGTCTTAAGTCGAAAGTCTTAAGTCGTAAGTCTTAAGTCGAAAGTCTTAAGTCGAAAGTCTTAAGTCGTAAGTCTTAAGTTGAAAGTCTTAAGTCGTAAGTCTTAAGTCGTAAGTCTTAAGTCGAAAGTCTTAAGTCGTAAGTCTTAAGTCGTAAGTCTTAAGTCGTAAGTCTTAAGTCGTAAGTCGAAAGTCGAAAGTCTTAAGTCGTAAGTCTTAAGTCGTAAGTCGTGGGTCTTGATGAGTCGTGACCGACTTAAGGGGGCATACAAGTTAAGGATTTCAGCCTATAAATAGGAGTGCCTATCTTCATTTTTGGAATCCGGATTTTGAAGCGACGAAGTGCTGCCATTTTGAGAGCTCGACTACAACACTTCTTCACTTCTTTTCTCCACTTTAATCTTGTGCTTCCATTCATCTAGATTGAAGATCAAATCGAAGATCCAAGAGTCAAAGTTGAAGGTCTACATCCATCGAAGAGAAATTTCATCGTTTGAAGGGAAATCTTGTCGGATCAAGCTAGATCCTTTGCTGTCCAGATCTGAAGTTGTTATCTTTTGAGGTGTCTAGGTGATTCGGTGAGTGGTAGTTATCTCTCACACGGACCCAAAGAAGTATATTGGATCGGTGGCTTGTTTATGTGTTAAAGATAGAGATTTCTTGCATTTTCCTTAAGTCTGCATGTAGATCCATTGTCTATGAAGTTTTGGATACCCATTTTGCTACATGTTAACTTATATAAGTTTATTCATCAAGTTTTAGAGATATTTGCTTATGATTCATACTTGTTAGATTTGGACATTTTAATTACGAAATTGTCATTCTTGTATAATTGCTTATTAGATCTTGTTTGAATGTTTGACTGCTTGGATTAATGATTGATTTGATTGATAAATTGTTGCAAATTAGCTAATAGTTGATTTGGACAAGTTGGTCGAAGATGATTCAAAAGCTAAGTGGAGAGGCTCTTGAGTGGTGAAAGTAGCTTGTGGCATATGAAGCGGATGTTAAAGTTCATATGGATAGATTCGA
This sequence comes from Allium cepa, assembly GCA_030765085.1. Taxonomy (NCBI): domain Eukaryota; kingdom Viridiplantae; phylum Streptophyta; class Magnoliopsida; order Asparagales; family Amaryllidaceae; genus Allium; species Allium cepa. Next base: position 490,119,100 of record CM060931.1, read on the forward strand.
TGATGATGGACTTTGCTATGATGCGATGAAGAAAAGCATGATGTGAGATAGCCTTGATTTAATCCAGACGGGATCATCCCAAGCATGTTGATAACTCGATGATGCTGTTCGAGTTGGTTGATAATGGTGGGCTCGAGAGGCGCTTAGGCTAGTATGAGAATAGTCGTTGAGGAGGATGACTAGGAGGCTGAGATTTCATCGTTGTTGAAGGTTCTAGCATGCTCAAAGCAAGAGTACGTTGGGCAGATTCGATAGTCCCAAACACGGGCTGCGACGACGTGCTAGTACTCTGGGTAGTTGCGAAAATTTCTAGGCACGGGCTGCGATGACGTGCGGAGTTGTGTCTAGAACCGGGGTTGCCATTAGCCCTTGACTGACGGCTGAAAGAATGTGCCGGTCATTCAATTAACGATGGTATCAAGGCAATGATAACAATGATAGCCAGGGTCATGAATGTTTGGTTGTATTGTCACTCGGTCTCAAGAGCAATGTTTTGTGGGTGCTTATCTGATCTTGTTTTAGGCCTTGGTGGTTTGTACTTGGAAAACATCGACCTTGACTCGAGTGATAATTGCTTTACTTTAATTGTCTGCTTTGCTATGTTTGTTCTGCTTAGTGTGTCTGGGGGCTATCACTGTAGAAAGAGGTGGAGTAGGATGGTTGGGTTCCTATTCCTTTGTACCCTTTATACTCTTTTGGGTTTGTTTGATAGTTGATTTACTGCTCACTAAGACTTTTGTCTGACTCAAGGTTTTATGTTTAACTCTTATTACCTTGGGCTGTTCATCCATGTTGGGATGGGCAGACTAGGTAGCAGGTGACATGTGCTGTTCTTAGTGACTAACGCTGTATGTACTGGGTATTCCGCTGTTTGTATGATTCTCTGAGTGTTATGTAGTGAGGCTTGATGTATTGGCTATTCAGATGTTTGTATCAAATTGTTATGAGCTTATATGATGAAACTTCTGTTAGAGCCTCACTATGTATACTTTCTATTGTATTTTATCCATGCGCTATGAGTCATACGATAGACTATTCTGTGTTTACCTTATCCTAACGATCATCCGTGGCTGCCTGGCACACTTTACAGCGCACTATTTCCTTATATGGTGCGGGAGTCATGGGTGGTCGTCACAACTGATGAGGCTATCTTGCTTTTGATAGTTAGAGTAATCTTTGTTGATTATAAGCTTTCCTTCACTGTCAGTGACATACTTTGCTGGAGTAATTAGTGTTCCAACACATACTTGTCATACCCCCTTATAGTTGTTTCAATTTGAAAATTTCATAATATATAGTTTGATTCATCAAGAATGGTTGTCACTAGCTAACTATGTGGTTTGTTTATTGATTTCAGCAGAACTTGAGATTCAGAATGATGAGAAGTAGTCGTTCTTGAAGTGTTGAGGGAATCTTGAACATCGTTAGCATTGTCTCCTGCCATGTTGATGATTTGAGAAACAAAAGAACAGATGAAGAACTTTGAAGTTTTGAGATCAACAAGTGGTGTAGCCAGAGGAATCTGGTGATGAAACAACTTTGAAGATGACCTCTAGCCAAGGCAATTTTAGATGATGACAACTGTTAGCTCGATTTTGTAAGCTTTGATACCATGTGAGAAATATTGAAAAGAGGAAATGATTTGCTTCTTGTATAGTTCAAAATGAATATCATGGTATTGTACATTGGTATGCTATTGTATTTATACAAGTGATATATGAAGAAATATAATACAAGTGGGCTGTAGTTCAACGCCCAAAGACAAATATAACTGCGCCGCGTATTTGAGTGAATTTGTATAATGTCGGCTGCCTTATCATATTATTCATTATTTTTCTAATATTAACAATCTTTTTCTGTATATTCATCTTATACGTTAAGAAACCTGGAAACATTACCTGCATTGAGTATTTAATGATGTTTTGCTTGCTTGGAGTCCTTTTACCATACCTTGATATGTTATTCCCAAGACCATGAGATGGCCATTAAATGAGATTAGATTGATAGATTTCTTGGTTTAAGGGAAGAGTGTCAAAGGGAGAGGGGGAGGTACTGCCAAAACTGTCTTGTGCATTTAAGATTGTGTTACATTCTCCTAAAGCCATCCATGGGAAGTTGATAGGTTTTAGGTCGGGAAGGCTAGGTAGAAATTGATTTCTGTTCATTGCAAGATTATGAGCATACACTACAATGCAAAGAAATGGTCTGCTTTGGCTTGCATGGTAGAATAAGATAGCTTTAGGGGGTGACATTATAAACCTAAGGATTCCACATTGTAATAATTCTTCCATAGGCATCTTGATCCAAATTATCATGGAATTGCTAATCCTTATTGATATACTTCACTGTTTTGATGATATTATTAGAGTTAAGTGCATTTTCCAGAATAACTAGAAATCTAGCTTGTTTACTTTGATGACGTTGATTACTTCTAGTTTAGAGATGTCATTAGCACCCCTTATATTCCAACATGATAGTTTATCGTTTATGGGGTGATAGAGTGCAGTTTGTGGAGTGGGAATGAACTTTCTTATTGTCTTATGGTGATTGTGTTAATAGTTCTAAGAAAATTGGCTTGGTTACTAGGGAGATCTTAGAAAGTTAAATGGCATTCCTATATCCCTGTTCTTGTCCAGCAATCCAAACTTGCTTCTAGTGCATGGGGTAGTAGTAGTGGCCCAAGGGGTTGTCATGTTCTGGTTAGAGCAAAGATGAGGGGAGTTGTCGATTGACTTAGGCTATTCTGTTGAGTCTACTGAGGAGGAAGGAGTTGGTCAAAGGTAGACGAAGTGTGTGTAACAGCAGTTGTAGTTAATTAATTGATTATTATTCATTATGGATCACATTAAATATGATTGATAAAAGTTCTTTATAATGAATAGAAATGATTAAAGTGCTTTTGTAGAAGGAGAAAAAGACATGATTGAATGTTAATGCTTCTATGATAATTTTATTTAGTATTTTAGTATCTATACTTTTAAGATGCAACTTCCACTGTTTTGTATTTGTATAATATATTCACAGAAGGTTTAGAATAATCTATCTACTACCATATACGACTTTTGATAGAATTACACTCTCACGAAATGTTGTCAAGCAAACTCACAAAATAGAACTTCTAAGTTTGTAACACTTGTTTTATTAGCCAAATATATTTTTGCTTGTGTGCATGTGTTTGTGTATACTTATGTACACACTAAGGCATTAACTGCAATTTAATAATAAAATTGTCTTACGTACATATAGGCAATGTTGCATATAATAACTGGTTTGACAAATTCTATTCGTACACCATTAATTGCTTTACCTACACCATAAAACTTTTCAATAAAATATTAGAAAATATTAGACAGAAACGCCCATATTTAATAAAAATAAAAATCAATTGTAAAGAATAACAAACTCATAGAATAATTAATACAATTTCTTTTATAAGTAACTAAAGTTTTTATACATCATTAATTAAATTAATTTAAATTCCTTTCGGGTATCAAATTCAATTTATAAAGTTTCAAGTTATATTCATTCATTGTCAGTTTTAACAATTTTCACTACAAATTAAATGTAGAAAATTAAATTTAAAAATTCAATACTAAAATTATCATGATTCGTACACTACTAATTTCTTCTCTAAATCTTACTTGAATTAAAATAATCTTAAATTTAATATTAAAATTTAAATAGTTTGACATTTTACCATCGAAATTTAATTACTTGCTATATGTAACTAACTAAATAAATTTGAATTTTGTTTTTGAAATTTACAAAAGCGAATTTACGGAAATTAGAAACCTTGGTTTGATTATTGCATGAAAGAGGAAAGTTAACAAAACGTGAGAAGTATTTTATTTTATTCTAATGTGAAGGGTAGCTTCATAATACATATAGTGTATGTTTAGTAAAAACGGTGTATCTAATTTTAATTAATTTTTTGGTGCATGTATAGCAACTTATGGTATATAAACAGACTTTGCCAATTGGTTTTTATAAAGAATATTCCTACTTTGAGCCTTTTTTTTACAATGACCAGAATGGTGCATTACCTATACTTTTTGTTCTTCATTAACTTTGAATATAAAACATTTTTATTTTGACTATTTTTATTGATATAAAATATAAATTTACTGCACTATCTATATGTAAATTCATAAATAAATAGGATCGTCTCAAGGTGGACTGAGGCCTGAGCGACTATATTCTATATATCTTTATTGGAGGGATGTTAGCTATAAGTATTTTTGCATTTAGATTATTATCAAGGCATTTACTCTTTCCAACATTGCAAAAGCTAGTTGCAAAATCATGTTATTAGTACGACCGTCAATTTCCGGCATGATCTGAAACACGAGCTGAAAATTACACGAAAATTAGTGGGTTAACCTGACCCAGTTAAGTATGAGGATCATTTTCGAGTCAACTCGAATTTGATCTGTTTATAAAATGGGTGGGTTTTGGATTGGCTCGTGAATCCAAATTTGACCCATTTATACTTATACGGGTTGACCTGACCAGATTATAACTTAACCCAACCCGTGAACCTGAATTTGATCCGTTTATAACATGTTTACGACTAGTTTATAGCTCAGTTATAACTTATACGAGTTGACTCGATCCGTTTACGACCCGACCTGACCCGCTCCATTTATAATCGGGTTACACGAGCTGGGTCAACCCATTTATAATCGGGTTGGGCTCAGGTTCAAGTTGAGCTATTTCTGACTTATTTAATAAATGGGTTGACTCGACCCATTTAAAATCAACCCGAACCCGACTTGACTCGACCTAAGTCGATCGACCTATTGCTTTCCCTAGTTATTAATCATAGTTGTTACTCCCTAATCATAAAGGAAAGAATAAAAGTAGAGTTTTCTCATAATATATGAATTTCATAGCTTAGCATACTCCAGAAATTTGAACGAAACATAGCTTAAACATATTTCAAATGTGGATTATTTTTTGAAATTTGGCTTTAATATAAATTACTTTCATTTATTTCAAGAATTATTTGAATTCATCATAAACGGTAGTTGCATTTACATAAGATATTCTTTTGTACCCACGATAATTATATGTTTTGGATTAAAACATTAATAGGTTAATGTGTTACATCAGCGAATTTTTTATATACCATGAATATAATTTGTAACCCACGAAAAAAGGTTTCACAGTAAGATATTATGAATAGATAAATTTGATATATATTTTACTTCTTTATTGCGGCAAATCAGACAATAAAATTGACATATAAGGTCATGTTAGGTTTCTTTCAATCTCCTTGAAAACATGATTTTGTCTCTATTTAATTGTTTTTTAATGCTTTGCTGTTACATAATGTCAATGACTTATCATGACAAAATTAATGATGGAGTTTGTTACTGGTAGCCAACTTTAATAGCAATTATCCACAAATTAGTAGTCAAATGTGCATCATATTAAATGTGCTGGGCAAAAGCTCCTTATAATGGATAGTACACCATTAACGTGCTTTTATAGAAGGAAAAATCGGATTTTTTTAGGAATGTATAGAGAGAGAATTGGATTTGGTTAGACAATGCGTGGTTGGTAAACAAGGAAACAATCTTAGCTTTTGCAGAAGAAAAAACATAAATGACTGCTAGTACTTTTCTTCTATTTCTTTACGTTCAAATCTATTTATGTAATGTAACAGCCCTAGTTTTTAGATATTTATTTTATTATTAATTATTTAATTTTAAAAATGTATTTATATAAATTGTGTTTAACAATATAGTTAATTATTTAATTTGAAGATATATTTTATAAAATTGTATATGTCAATAAAATTTAATATTAACTGTAAAAAATTTAAGCTATGTTTAAACTGTAAAATTTCGCGTTTAAAAGACGCGTCAAATTTTAGGGTATAAAGCAACGTAATAAAACGTGTGTTTTTAAAATGTTATTTTACAGAAATTTTTGATATTTTGACTGCGTCTGTTTAACGTAGTGTAAAAATCGTGTTTCCAAATATTTTGGAGAGAAACATCAGTCAGTGATTTTATACCAAACATTATTTTATTATTCGTTAACTGACCGATTGATAAAATAAATTGTATTACATACGTTCATCCCTACATCAGTGCAAAATCAACCCCTGTGTACAAATCTTTTTGTTACCGTTCACATCTAAGAAAATCAACTCTCCCTCTTTTAAATTTCCGTTTCAGTTTTGATTTTTAAGTAACGTTCAAATCCCTCTCTGATATTTTTCCTTTGCACTTATATCAGCCATCAAACTTAAATCACGCATACATTAAATCCAGTTGTGTAACTGCCTAAATCTTATATCACACTGTTTAGTTTGCAACAAATGGGATATTAAAAGTTTGCATGTCTAAAGATAAATCAACATATGCCTTAAACCAAGCTTTTGCGTTACAGCCAAGACATATTATTGGAAGCAAATTCCAACCTTTCCCATTTTCTGCTTGCAAATGGCTCTACCTTAAATCACGCATATAACACATTTACCTTCCTATAAACTGATAGCTCTCTCTCCCTTTGACCGTGCAACAGTTTAAAACATTCAAGTGCAAGGTTAGAAATTGTTAATTATTTGAAACGGTTAACATTTACCATTCTTATGTGACATGCTAAATCAGGGGTTTCCTTAATCACGTAATATACTCATTTACACTTGCCTCCGCATGTCAGTTTTCTTTCATAAATTAATTCTTAAGTCTAGCCATTTCATTTATTTTAATCAAACTAAATAAGGGATTTAAAGCATGCTGAAATCACGCATTCATATTTACATATTTTTAAACTTTATATGTGGTGTAACTCTCGGTCCCTCCCTTTATTTCATTCCTTTTGTAACTGATGTCATAAACCACTGATTGCTCTTCCTCTGATCTTGCCACAGATCATATTTTTCCAATTTTGCAACGTCCAAATACATTTGTAAACATATTTAATAAAAATCAAAATTTATTTAAAAATAAATGAATCATCACACACGTATTCATATTTACACAGTTAAAAATAAAACTGATACTTAAGAAAACAAATAAAACTGAGACGAATCAAATGCATGGTCCAAATATTTGTCAGTATAAAAATCAAGTTTTCTACTAGAAACGTTCGAACCTCTTACCTATTTTTAAAGAATAACTGATACACTCCTTCCTTTCAGCCATGTAACTCACTGACTTTTGCATTCACACATATTTTCATACAAAGATTTAAACCACTATTTATCAACAAATCAAGGCTTGCAATTCTGGCATCTCGCATAAATTATAACTATTGATTTATCTCCTCCACTGATGTAGCTCATCAGTTACATTCAAACCACTATATATCTATCCCATTCCTTAAATCACGTAAGTAAAAGAAACTGATGCCTCAAAAATTAAGTTTTACTATATAACGTTCGAACTATGCACCTATTCATAGCCTATATACATATCAAAAGTACAATCACACATGAAAAAGCTCTTTAAAAACTGATGCGTTATCTACACTTATGATCCCCATGGAACTTCACAAACATCATCTATATTTACACCAGCTCTTTTTCCCTTCCACTATTCGCTCTGCCTTGCCTCCTTCTTGAGCCCGAGATCTATCAGGTAATAGCATTTTTTCCTTTCGTCCAGATTTGCTTCTTCTTCATTTTCTGATTTTCTTCATCACCTTGCTCGGCCTCCCCATGTTGTACGAGTTATGTCCATAATTATTGTGTGTAGATCTGTGACTTGTTGTCTAGGCTAGGAAGTTTGGCAAGTCTGCATATGATTATGATATAGATGTTATTAGTTTTAAGTTTTAAACTGGTAGGAACAGACAGTAATTGCGATTTGTTTTAAATTGATAACCACTAATACTTTCATAACTTTGTTCTTTTTAAATTGATAATAACAGATACTATTTGGGTTGTTTTAAAATTGTCAAGAACAGATACTACTTGGTTTTGTTTTAATTCTAATAAGAACAGATACTATTTGATTTTTTTTTTTGTTTAAACTGTTAAGAACAAATGATATCAATTTTTGATTTAAATTGATAAGAACAGCTGCACCAAGTTTTTGTTTTTAAATTGATAAGTTGGTAAGTGCAGATGCTACTAAAATATTTTGTTTAATTAAGTAGTTGAAGTGCATAATTGTTCTTGTAATAAAGATATGTACTGAGTATTGCATGCCTCATGTTGCTCCAGTCTTCATTTCCATTTTTGTTTGCCTATTTGTATTGCATTTTCTTGGCATTGACTTGTATTCAGTCACATTGCACTGTCCATGCATGATGATCCTCACTTTGCACTTTGAATTGTTGTATGCATTTGAGTTCACCCTCATTCGAATTGTTGCAGTCTTGTACAGGTATTAATAGCTTGTCCCTTATAACCTGGTTGCATTATTGATCCATTTTTTTTTGACAGTCTGCATTAGTTGGTTTATTTGAGTTGGGTATTTTCACTTGAATTGGTCTTGTGGCAGTTTGCATGTCAAGTTGCACACTACTGTCTTATATTACTTTGATAAAATGTGAAATGTTACATGTTGCTTCGTACCATGCTTTAGTTGTCTGCATCCCATATCTCTGCTCTTACAATATGAACAGACCCTTGAAACCATATGTTATCTTGTTGTTTGAATCATGGCTTGATGTTATATATGTATGTAGATAGTGTGTCTGCTTGTCTACATTGAGGTTGTATTCATATATACCTGCTACTGTTGCATTATTTGCTTCACTTGAGTTTTGTAACTGTAGCCTATTGGGTTCATTTTGAAACTTTGTATTTTCAAAATTTTTGATATGTTCAGTCTTCATATCCATTCCAGTTTACATTATCTAATATGTTTCAGTTTCATATCTATATTGCATCCATAATGTTGCACTTTGGTCTGGTCATTGTTTTCCTGGGTGTTGAAGTCTTCATCTCCATTTTATGTACTGTTAGTACTTCATCCCTGTTGTGCATGTCTGCATATTTAGTAATACATGCCTGCATATTTAGTTAGTATCAGCCTGGGTAGAAATGGGGAACAACTAGGTTTTAAAAAGAAAAAAAAGAAAAAAAAGAAAAAAAAAAAGAGAAAAAAAAAAAGAAAAAAAAAAAATCTGATGGTGAAGCTGAATTCTAGAAGTAAATATGAGTTAGAAGATAGTTGGGCAACACAAACATGGGCATCTGTAAGTATTCGGATAACAGAGAAATAGGGATAAGTGTTCACCAGTTTTGCATATGACCCGTAGATTTGACATATTTAACTCGAAGCAATATAGGTGCTGACTCGAAGCAACGACTTGCTTGGCCCGAAGCAGTTGAGTTTTTCTCAGGGTAAAAATTTTGGACACAGGGAAGTGTTATGTTCTATTCATGGCGTGAGTTTGCATGGGATACGAGTGTGCACATGTACAAAGTATAGAGTAGGAAAACTTCACCTTCTGTCAGTCAGCCTTTAGAAATTTTGTCGTAGTTTAGTGTTACCCGGTTCTCGTTTAGGGTATGTTTTGGTCACGGTACACGGTGGAGTGGTCGAGCAAAGCAAACAAACCCCGTTCTATTCTCATTTTCTTTGATCGTAAATTTTTAAGTCACGTATTCCATAATTGAAATTTTGTTCTAGATTTGAATCTACGTCAGAAGAATTTGATCGTTATTCTCTGTCGTGCTTTATCGGTGAATCGTCGTTTTGTATTCAAATTTTCTGCAACTTTCAGGTGAGTTTTTCTCACCAGACATATGTACATATATTGTGTAAATTATCGCAAGTGTATGTGTAAAAATTTTATTTAAATATTATCTGTCTGTAGTATAACGTAGAATGATGAATCCCATTTAAATTGACACCTCATCAGTTATTATCTGTTGTATTATTTCTGCAGTTATATTATATTATTGTTTATTTACTGCTTAAATCACCACTGCAAGTTCCCTGTTAAATTTAGATTGTTGTGGGCTGAAATGATAGGCCTAAATGATGATTACTGTGCTATTATTATGTTAACTGTTTAACTGTTAACTTGGGATTGCGGGTTTGAAATGATAGAACCCGGGGTTTGTAAATTACGGATTGAAATGATATAAATCCGTATCACTTGACCTAGGCTAGAAAACTATATACAGGCCCGTGGTCCTTATAATATTTTCTGAAATATTTAAAATTATTTTGGAAGTTAAATATTTGATTTAATATCTTTAAAGGATTTTATATTGATTTTGAATGAGTTATAAATGTTAATAAATAAATAAATAAATATTTGAATAAAATTTTGGAATATAACTTATTTTGGAAATTCTGGATTTTTGAAAGGATAAGATTTCAGTTAAGAAATATATATATAAGTTATATTTGGAAATATTTATTAAGTTAAACAATCTACTAAAGCATTTAAATGCTGTCTTTTGAAATTGGACTAGTTTTACCCGTAACTTTAGGTAGCATTTCCTAAGTGCTATAGAATCTGGAATTTGATTGTTTTGAAATTTAAGGAATTTGATAAATTATATTTATGTTTAAGTTTTGGAGACCTTTAAGACATGAGATTTATAACTGGATTTTTCTTAATAAATTTAAGATGAACATTCTAGTGTTAAGTAAATTTTGAAATTATTTAATGGCATAATTTTGGAGTTTTATCTATGGAATTTATGGGAATATTCAAGACGAAATAATAAACACTAATTTGTTGAAAGAAAAAAATATCCAACCTTAGTTTTGAATATTAATACTCCAATTGGATATATATATAGGAATTGAAATGGTCTTGGGAACATGAAGTGATATTTAAATTATGGTTTAAAATAAAGAAATATATTTGTAAAGCTATGTAAATTATCTTCTTTACAAAGTAACCATAAAGTTAAACCATTTATATCCAAACCATTTGTGTTTTGGGAGTTATGTTTTTTTTTAAAGAAAAATTTCCAATATATTATGGTTTAAAGGTATAATTCAAATATTTGGTTTCCAGATATTATAAATTTTAAGCAGTATGGTTTTGGAAAAGAATTATATTTGAATATAACGATATCATGTTGTTTTGGGTTTTAAATGATATCGTATTTATAGTTTTGAAATGGAAATGTTTATACTGGTTTTAAAGTATAAATTGTTTTTAAATGACCACGGGTTATAATAACGATGGGTTGGCAAAGAGACCGGGATCGGATATGGACATACTCTCTGTCGATACCGAAAACCACTTTGACCAACCGTGTACGCGGTGGAGATTCCAGAATGAAGTAGGTCGGTGGTGGCGTTTCCTGTAAGGTAAATACGTGGACCCGACTCCCGTGAGTTGGCATAAGGTGGCTAAAACAGGAGCAATTCCAGGCCAATGAGGTCATTCCTCTGATCGGACGCTCCTCTTCGATATTATACTATGATTTTGGATTGATTCGGTGGCCACCTCTATATTTTGATTTTGGGGAGTTAGTCCGAGGTGGGCGGTAACTGCGGCTACGCGTTTCCACCAGCCTGGATAGCAATTGGTATATCTACCCTGGCATTGCCTAGTTGTGCCGTGTCATCTACCATACCGAGCCTTGTACGAGTTTAGATTTCTCCCGTAGCCCGTGTGGTATCCTCTAGTTGCTTCCCGATCAGGAGGAGCTATGATATTGGATGGACTACTGGGACTATTACGTGTTAAGGTGGAAAATGTAAAGCCTTAATGCTATTTAAAAGTATGTTTATTTTATAAATAGACACTATTATAATAGCGCAATATACTACATAGTAAATAGTTTGACGGATCCTTAGAGGATGGGCGGTCCCAAGCATCCTTTAAGTTACTTGCTCTATATTACAGTACACTTGAATTAGCTTACATTATATAAGTATGTATGTCCTGACTCGAGTGTTATGTTTTATTTTTCGCTCGGGTCAGCCTGAGTTGCAGCTTCAATTTCTTCTCCGTAGCTAGGACACCCAGTAGATCATTCGCGCTGCTGGAAGTTGTTTCAGCCTTTATCTTTTCTGGAATTCAAGACTTTGAAGACTCTATCTCTATTTATGTCTTAAAATTTGTATTGAGGATTATAGACAATGTAAGTTCTGTTTTGTTGAAGTTATATCAGTGGCTTCATGAACCACTAAATTTTTAATTTCCGCTGCGAGATTCTGATATCTGTGTATGTGATTCTGTGATCTATTTATTGTATATTCTGAGTTTTGCCAAATTTATTCTACAACGCAGTATTTTGAACAATTCAAGTCCGACAATGTGCGGATGCGAATGGTTGAAAATATTGGGTCGTTACATTTGGTATCAGAGCTTTGGTTCTAGGCAAAACTTAGAATGTATGGTAAATTTGATTTACAGAATCACGTTCATTCGAGATTGAACCACTCTCTTTTCGAATTTTGGAACATTCCCTACGGTTCCAAAGCTCATTCGTATCCCTCACTTTTTCATCTGCTTTAGATTCTGGAGTATCTCATAACTCCACTTCGGATGATCTTTATTGTAAATTGGCGGTCTCGCCATTATTCTAATAAAGGGGTGAAACTCCTTTATCATTAGCATTGATTCACCGGAGATTTATATTTATCATTGGTTTATATGCTAGTATCTTTGGTTATTCCGAACTCTACCTCTTCGGATCAAATGTAGATTTACCCCAACCACATCGATCCGATTCTTTAAGTCACGGTTGACCCGGTCAAGGTTGTCCGCGATTATATAGACTTACCCAGTTTCCTTATTCTGATTTTTAATCACTGGATTTTCTGATTTCAACTCATCTTGAATTCTATTTGATTTGAGTTCATCAAAAATTTGAATCACTATCCTTGACTTGAAAGTTTTATTTCTGTATTTGAAAATAAAATCTAATATATATATAAGTATAATTTTCAGAACTCTATAATTAATTTGACTAGTTGTCAAGAGATAATAGTTTTGATTTTATATATGAGTTTGTAAGCCATGTGTTTTGTCATATATAAATAATTGAACTATAAAACAATGGTTACAAATAGAAATGAAGTTAAAACTAGAACTTGAGAATTAAACTTCCGATGATTTCAAACCTTGTATTTAAAGTTTAAAAGGATATAATAAGTATTTTCGAATAGAAATTTGTTTCCGAAATTTTTTAAAATCTAGTGCTTTTCTCTTTGTCGCTGGAAAATAATTTCGGTGATGACTGCAGCATCATCGACTTTCATTTTCGAGTTTCGAAGTGAAGGGACCACCCTGTAGTCTGGCTACAGTGTACCTTGAGATTTTTGATTTGAATTTCTAAAGTATGACTTAATATATATAATTTATATTTGATTTGACATATTATGTATATATATTTATTTATCTCTAAATGGTTTGAAGAAGAATCAGAAATTTAATTCTTAAGTTTTATCTTGAGGAATAATTTAATAAAAATAAATTTGAATAAGAAATTCCAACAGGAAATAATTGAATTTGAAAGTTTAGTTGTATAATACTCAATTCCATTCAATATAACTTACCTTGAGTTTCAAAAGTTAACAATGTAATTGGATAATATACATTATAAAAAGGGGATTTTATAATTAAAATTTAGGTGGTTATAATAAATGTTATACACTAAAATTTTAGTTGTAAAAGATAAATAGAGGTAGATATAGAAAAAGGAATTTAAGAAATTTATTCAAAGGAACCTAATAATCAAAGTTGATTTAACATGGAACCTTAAATCTAACTAAGAAATTCTAATTAAAGTTATTCCCTAAGTGAATAATTATGATTTGAATAGTTAGGACATATTCTAATATTGCTAAATTTGATAATTGAGATTTTGGGTTTCGGATAAAAATTTTTATTGAAGGAATATCTTATTTTTTTAAAATAGGTATTTCAAATAAAGTGGTTAGGATATTTGTTAAGAATTTAGAGTTAAGAAAATAATAAACTGATTAGGAATACTATCATATCTACTATAGCATATTTTCAGTGCTGCTATTCTAAAAATATAATGTTTGAAAATTTATAATTGAATAAATGAAGATTATTTTAAAAGGGTTATGATTTTAGTAGCATGATTTCCAAATGATAATATCTATAAATCGTAATGATTTTCAAAATATTATGATCTCAAATTTATTATCTTATTTTGTTTTGAACTATCTTTAAATGTCCTTGGTTTCCTTATCTGCTACGGATTGGGATGCTATCGCTTATACCAGTCTATTTAGAAATCTTTCTATAATCTTTGAGATCTTTGTTACTCATCGGGACCTGAGCACCGCTGAGCACCCATAGACTGACAGTCAAACTGAAGGGGTAAAACCAATTCTAGAGAACCTTCTTCGTGCTTCAAATCCGGAACTATCCGTTTAAGATTCTTGTCTATCTAGCTTATCTTCTTTGTTTCTCTTCTTTCGTTCCTTTTCGAGGACGAAAAGTTCTTAAGTGGGGGAGAGTGTAACAGCCCTAGTTTTTAGATATTTATTTTATTATTAATTATTTAATTTTAAAAATGTATTTATATAAATTGTGTTTAACAATATAGTTAATTATTTAATTTGAAGATATATTTTATAAAATTGTATATGTCAATAAAATTTAATATTAACTGTAAAAAATTTAAGCTATGTTTAAACTGTAAAATTTCGCGTTTAAAAGACGCGTCAAATTTTAGGGTATAAAGCAACGTAATAAAACGTGTGTTTTTAAAATGTTATTTTACAGAAATTTTTGATATTTTGACTGCGTCTGTTTAACGTAGTGTAAAAATCGTGTTTCCAAATATTTTGGAGAGAAACATCAGTCAGTGATTTTATACCAAACATTATTTTATTATTCGTTAACTGACCGATTGATAAAATAAATTGTATTACATACGTTCATCCCTACATCAGTGCAAAATCAACCCCTGTGTACAAATCTTTTTGTTACCGTTCACATCTAAGAAAATCAACTCTCCCTCTTTTAAATTTCCGTTTCAGTTTTGATTTTTAAGTAACGTTCAAATCCCTCTCTGATATTTTTCCTTTGCACTTATATCAGCCATCAAACTTAAATCACGCATACATTAAATCCAGTTGTGTAACTGCCTAAATCTTATATCACACTGTTTAGTTTGCAACAAATGGGATATTAAAAGTTTGCATGTCTAAAGATAAATCAACATATGCCTTAAACCAAGCTTTTGCGTTACAGCCAAGACATATTATTGGAAGCAAATTCCAACCTTTCCCATTTTCTGCTTGCAAATGGCTCTACCTTAAATCACGCATATAACACATTTACCTTCCTATAAACTGATAGCTCTCTCTCCCTTTGACCGTGCAACAGTTTAAAACATTCAAGTGCAAGGTTAGAAATTGTTAATTATTTGAAACGGTTAACATTTACCATTCTTATGTGACATGCTAAATCAGGGGTTTCCTTAATCACGTAATATACTCATTTACACTTGCCTCCGCATGTCAGTTTTCTTTCATAAATTAATTCTTAAGTCTAGCCATTTCATTTATTTTAATCAAACTAAATAAGGGATTTAAAGCATGCTGAAATCACGCATTCATATTTACATATTTTTAAACTTTATATGTGGTGTAACTCTCGGTCCCTCCCTTTATTTCATTCCTTTTGTAACTGATGTCATAAACCACTGATTGCTCTTCCTCTGATCTTGCCACAGATCATATTTTTCCAATTTTGCAACGTCCAAATACATTTGTAAACATATTTAATAAAAATCAAAATTTATTTAAAAATAAATGAATCATCACACACGTATTCATATTTACACAGTTAAAAATAAAACTGATACTTAAGAAAACAAATAAAACTGAGACGAATCAAATGCATGGTCCAAATATTTGTCAGTATAAAAATCAAGTTTTCTACTAGAAACGTTCGAACCTCTTACCTATTTTTAAAGAATAACTGATACACTCCTTCCTTTCAGCCATGTAACTCACTGACTTTTGCATTCACACATATTTTCATACAAAGATTTAAACCACTATTTATCAACAAATCAAGGCTTGCAATTCTGGCATCTCGCATAAATTATAACTATTGATTTATCTCCTCCACTGATGTAGCTCATCAGTTACATTCAAACCACTATATATCTATCCCATTCCTTAAATCACGTAAGTAAAAGAAACTGATGCCTCAAAAATTAAGTTTTACTATATAACGTTCGAACTATGCACCTATTCATAGCCTATATACATATCAAAAGTACAATCACACATGAAAAAGCTCTTTAAAAACTGATGCGTTATCTACACTTATGATCCCCATGGAACTTCACAAACATCATCTATATTTACACCAGCTCTTTTTCCCTTCCACTATTCGCTCTGCCTTGCCTCCTTCTTGAGCCCGAGATCTATCAGGTAATAGCATTTTTTCCTTTCGTCCAGATTTGCTTCTTCTTCATTTTCTGATTTTCTTCATCACCTTGCTCGGCCTCCCCATGTTGTACGAGTTATGTCCATAATTATTGTGTGTAGATCTGTGACTTGTTGTCTAGGCTAGGAAGTTTGGCAAGTCTGCATATGATTATGATATAGATGTTATTAGTTTTAAGTTTTAAACTGGTAGGAACAGACAGTAATTGCGATTTGTTTTAAATTGATAACCACTAATACTTTCATAACTTTGTTCTTTTTAAATTGATAATAACAGATACTATTTGGGTTGTTTTAAAATTGTCAAGAACAGATACTACTTGGTTTTGTTTTAATTCTAATAAGAACAGATACTATTTGATTTTTTTTTTTTGTTTAAACTGTTAAGAACAAATGATATCAATTTTTGATTTAAATTGATAAGAACAGCTGCACCAAGTTTTTGTTTTTAAATTGATAAGTTGGTAAGTGCAGATGCTACTAAAATATTTTGTTTAATTAAGTAGTTGAAGTGCATAATTGTTCTTGTAATAAAGATATGTACTGAGTATTGCATGCCTCATGTTGCTCCAGTCTTCATTTCCATTTTTGTTTGCCTATTTGTATTGCATTTTCTTGGCATTGACTTGTATTCAGTCACATTGCACTGTCCATGCATGATGATCCTCACTTTGCACTTTGAATTGTTGTATGCATTTGAGTTCACCCTCATTCGAATTGTTGCAGTCTTGTACAGGTATTAATAGCTTGTCCCTTATAACCTGGTTGCATTATTGATCCATTTTTTTTTGACAGTCTGCATTAGTTGGTTTATTTGAGTTGGGTATTTTCACTTGAATTGGTCTTGTGGCAGTTTGCATGTCAAGTTGCACACTACTGTCTTATATTACTTTGATAAAATGTGAAATGTTACATGTTGCTTCGTACCATGCTTTAGTTGTCTGCATCCCATATCTCTGCTCTTACAATATGAACAGACCCTTGAAACCATATGTTATCTTGTTGTTTGAATCATAGCTTGATGTTATATATGTATGTAGATAGTGTGTCTGCTTGTCTGCATTGAGGTTGTATTCATATATACCTGCTACTGTTGCATTATTTGCTTCACTTGAGTTTTGTAACTGTAGCCTATTGGGTTCATTTTGAAACTTTGTATTTTCAAAATTTTTGATATGTTCAGTCTTCATATCCATTCCAGTTTACATTATCTAATATGTTTCAGTTTCATATCTATATTGCATCCATAATGTTGCACTTTGGTCTGGTCATTGTTTTCCTGGGTGTTGAAGTCTTCATCTCCATTTTATGTACTGTTAGTACTTCATCCCTGTTGTGCATGTCTGCATATTTAGTAATACATGCCTGCATATTTAGTTAGTATCAGCCTGGGTAGAAATGGGGAACAACTAGGTTTTAAAAAGAAAAAAAAAAAAAAAAGAAAAAAAAAAAGAGAAAAAAAAAAGAAAAAAAAAAAATCTGATGGTGAAGCTGAATTCTAGAAGTAAATATGAGTTAGAAGATAGTTGGGCAACACAAACATGGGCATCTGTAAGTATTCGGATAACAGAGAAATAGGGATAAGTGTTCACCAGTTTTGCATATGACCCGTAGATTTGACATATTTAACTCGAAGCAATATAGGTGCTGACTCGAAGCAACGACTTGCTTGGCCCGAAGCAGTTGAGTTTTTCTCAGGGTAAAAATTTTGGACACAGGGAAGTGTTATGTTCTATTCATGGCGTGAGTTTGCATGGGATACGAGTGTGCACATGTACAAAGTATAGAGTAGGAAAACTTCACCTTCTGTCAGTCAGCCTTTAGAAATTTTGTCGTAGTTTAGTGTTACCCGGTTCTCGTTTAGGGTATGTTTTGGTCACGGTACACGGTGGAGTGGTCGAGCAAAGCAAACAAACCCCGTTCTATTCTCATTTTCTTTGATCGTAAATTTTTAAGTCACGTATTCCATAATTGAAATTTTGTTCTAGATTTGAATCTACGTCAGAAGAATTTGATCGTTATTCTCTGTCGTGCTTTATCGGTGAATCGTCGTTTTGTATTCAAATTTTCTGCAACTTTCAGGTGAGTTTTTCTCACCAGACATATGTACATATATTGTGTAAATTATCGCAAGTGTATGTGTAAAAATTTTATTTAAATATTATCTGTCTGTAGTATAACGTAGAATGATGAATCCCATTTAAATTGACACCTCATCAGTTATTATCTGTTGTATTATTTCTGCAGTTATATTATATTATTGTTTATTTACTGCTTAAATCACCACTGCAAGTTCCCTGTTAAATTTAGATTGTTGTGGGCTGAAATGATAGGCCTAAATGATGATTACTGTGCTATTATTATGTTAACTGTTTAACTGTTAACTTGGGATTGCGGGTTTGAAATGATAGAACCCGGGGTTTGTAAATTACGGATTGAAATGATATAAATCCGTATCACTTGACCTAGGCTAGAAAACTATATACAGGCCCGTGGTCCTTATAATATTTTCTGAAATATTTAAAATTATTTTGGAAGTTAAATATTTGATTTAATATCTTTAAAGGATTTTATATTGATTTTGAATGAGTTATAAATGTTAATAAATAAATAAATAAATATTTGAATAAAATTTTGGAATATAACTTATTTTGGAAATTCTGGATTTTTGAAAGGATAAGATTTCAGTTAAGAAATATATATATAAGTTATATTTGGAAATATTTATTAAGTTAAACAATCTACTAAAGCATTTAAATGCTGTCTTTTGAAATTGGACTAGTTTTACCCGTAACTTTAGGTAGCATTTCCTAAGTGCTATAGAATCTGGAATTTGATTGTTTTGAAATTTAAGGAATTTGATAAATTATATTTATGTTTAAGTTTTGGAGACCTTTAAGACATGAGATTTATAACTGGATTTTTCTTAATAAATTTAAGATGAACATTCTAGTGTTAAGTAAATTT
This sequence comes from Allium cepa, assembly GCA_030765085.1. Lineage (NCBI taxonomy): Eukaryota > Viridiplantae > Streptophyta > Magnoliopsida > Asparagales > Amaryllidaceae > Allium > Allium cepa. The sequence goes on from CM060931.1 coordinate 490,138,389, forward strand.
TGAAATTATTTAATGGCATAATTTTGGAGTTTTATCTATGGAATTTATGGGAATATTCAAGACGAAATAATAAACACTAATTTGTTGAAAGAAAAAAATATCCAACCTTAGTTTTGAATATTAATACTCCAATTGGATATATATATAGGAATTGAAATGGTCTTGGGAACATGAAGTGATATTTAAATTATGGTTTAAAATAAAGAAATATATTTGTAAAGCTATGTAAATTATCTTCTTTACAAAGTAACCATAAAGTTAAACCATTTATATCCAAACCATTTGTGTTTTGGGAGTTATGTTTTTTTTTAAAGAAAAATTTCCAATATATTATGGTTTAAAGGTATAATTCAAATATTTGGTTTCCAGATATTATAAATTTTAAGCAGTATGGTTTTGGAAAAGAATTATATTTGAATATAACGATATCATGTTGTTTTGGGTTTTAAATGATATCGTATTTATAGTTTTGAAATGGAAATGTTTATACTGGTTTTAAAGTATAAATTGTTTTTAAATGACCACGGGTTATAATAACGATGGGTTGGCAAAGAGACCGGGATCGGATATGGACATACTCTCTGTCGATACCGAAAACCACTTTGACCAACCGTGTACGCGGTGGAGATTCCAGAATGAAGTAGGTCGGTGGTGGCGTTTCCTGTAAGGTAAATACGTGGACCCGACTCCCGTGAGTTGGCATAAGGTGGCTAAAACAGGAGCAATTCCAGGCCAATGAGGTCATTCCTCTGATCGGACGCTCCTCTTCGATATTATACTATGATTTTGGATTGATTCGGTGGCCACCTCTATATTTTGATTTTGGGGAGTTAGTCCGAGGTGGGCGGTAACTGCGGCTACGCGTTTCCACCAGCCTGGATAGCAATTGGTATATCTACCCTGGCATTGCCTAGTTGTGCCGTGTCATCTACCATACCGAGCCTTGTACGAGTTTAGATTTCTCCCGTAGCCCGTGTGGTATCCTCTAGTTGCTTCCCGATCAGGAGGAGCTATGATATTGGATGGACTACTGGGACTATTACGTGTTAAGGTGGAAAATGTAAAGCCTTAATGCTATTTAAAAGTATGTTTATTTTATAAATAGACACTATTATAATAGCGCAATATACTACATAGTAAATAGTTTGACGGATCCTTAGAGGATGGGCGGTCCCAAGCATCCTTTAAGTTACTTGCTCTATATTACAGTACACTTGAATTAGCTTACATTATATAAGTATGTATGTCCTGACTCGAGTGTTATGTTTTATTTTTCGCTCGGGTCAGCCTGAGTTGCAGCTTCAATTTCTTCTCCGTAGCTAGGACACCCAGTAGATCATTCGCGCTGCTGGAAGTTGTTTCAGCCTTTATCTTTTCTGGAATTCAAGACTTTGAAGACTCTATCTCTATTTATGTCTTAAAATTTGTATTGAGGATTATAGACAATGTAAGTTCTGTTTTGTTGAAGTTATATCAGTGGCTTCATGAACCACTAAATTTTTAATTTCCGCTGCGAGATTCTGATATCTGTGTATGTGATTCTGTGATCTATTTATTGTATATTCTGAGTTTTGCCAAATTTATTCTACAACGCAGTATTTTGAACAATTCAAGTCCGACAATGTGCGGATGCGAATGGTTGAAAATATTGGGTCGTTACATGTAAGATGTTGACTCCAATGGTATTTGCATAACTTATGCACATAAGAATTAATATAATCTTTCTACTACCATGTATCACTAATACGAGAGAAATTAGCTCTTACAAAATATTATGGACCACCATCCTAACAAAATAGGACTTCTAAAGAAATTGATCATTATTAGATTCTTTTATTTATCTTATTAATGATGATGGTTTTAAAATATGTGTTACATTTGGGTTGTCATCGAAAAACTAATTCTCCTTGGGTCAAAATGTCCAATACCCTAACAGTAAGCTCATTTCTCGATTAAGTCAAAACTATAGCTCTATTAGAAGCCGAAGAAATAAGGGTGTCATAGGAACATGAGAGAGAATATATTCCATCTTTTTTGAGAAAAATGTGTGATTCTATATAATAGAGGAGAGCGCACATGTAAATATGTATATATCACACAAGATAAGGTGTTGCTAACATGCCTGGCAGGTAGCTAATCTAAGTACAAGTATGAAAGAAAACTCGGGCACCCCTAAAATGAGTTCTGGCATGACCACCACCTATTACACCCCAATACTGAGCTCCGGCATGGCCACCACCCGATATTAAGGTGTTAGAAGTACCTTAAAAACAATGGAACATCACAAAGCCAATGATACTGGAAGCCAGCTCTATCTAAGAAGGACACTCCATGCTGCCGACTTAGAAGAAATGGAAATGCAAAAGATCTGAAATGGAACTGCGAATGATCTAGAATGGAAATCACTACTTTGTAAACTCGATAAAACTGGAAGGAGCGCCTAACTGAAAAGTGAATCCTCTAGAAAATAGAACGCCTAATGAAGGTGAAGATGTACTGAGAAGAACCCCTCACTGCAGACAGCAATACTGCCATCGGCAAACCTGTGAACCTGCAAAAAGAAACTACCACCATATCTAGCCTAAACCTGTATCTGGAAAGGAACTAAAGAAAATAGTTGGTATGATACACATATGTGTATATAAATGAAATTTATATATATGTATACGTATAACCGAAATAAAATAAAAGATACAAAAGTTAAGCTAATACGATAGAATAAAATAAAGATTAGAAAAAAGACTAAAAAGAAACCATGATCAAATGAACTTAAAGATCTATAAACTAAAACAATAACTAAAACAAATCAAAATTATCCTTATGGACCATTGATCAAAAGGATATTATGGTATACAGTGAAATCATCATTTAAGTTCAAAAAAGTATCAATATTACTATTATTAACGTCTAAAGTATTGTTTTATGTTTAAATAGCTTAATATTATTATTAACTTTATTAAGATATTCTTTAAAAAGATTATTTTTAGCTAATTTATATTTAGGATTAGAGATTAAATTGCGTAAGCGTTGAAAATTACCTAAGCGTTGAACTCGCTAAACTTCTGTTAAAATTAAAATTCCAAAGAAAGTCATTTTCGAGAGAAGAAATTTATATAATTAAAGCGTTCTTAAAATTACTAATTTCATAAAGCTCTTTAAATTTTATCCTAATAGGGATAACGGAAATCCGACGATCATGCCAGAAAGAAGTACTATTACCTGAATGAACTATTGTATTAGTGCCTAGGTTAAAAAAATCATAACATTTTAAAATAGATTTCCAAAAATTAGATAGTTTACATATGACTGTAGGAGTAATTTGATATGAATTATTGCTACGATTACTGTAATATTTGGAAATGATTTCTTTCCAAATAGGATTATCATTAATATCCTTAAACTTTCATAACCATTTACATAGCAAAGACAAGTTCGTATGCAAATTAATGACTCCTAAACCACCATCTTTTTTAGATTTACAAAGATTTTTCCAATTTACTAAACATTTAATACTACTATTAGAGTTTCCCCACTCCATAAGAAGTCCCTTCTTATTTTATCTATTTTATCAATCATCCAATCTGAAAAAAGATGCATAGACATCCAATAGATCGGGAGAGCTAACAAAACAGAGTTTATTAGAACTATCTACCCGCTCTCGATAAAAATCTCACATTCCAATTAGAAATCCTATCTTTGATTTATCTATGATAATAAACTAGTCATCATGTTTAAGTTTAGTATGTCTAATCAAAAAACCAAGATAATCAAAAGGAAAATTCATAGTTTTACAACTAAGCATATTAGCAACTACATTTTCAACTGTTTCAAAAACATTTGCGGCTAAGTTAAACAAAAACAAGGTAGGAATAATTTATCTAGGCAGGTAGGAAGAAAAATGCAAGGTATCATCTACAAATTGGAGGACAAATATACCGTTATGCAAGATATCGTTACCAACATTCCCCAAAGATCCATTATCAACTGCTTCGAAAACATCTGCTGCTAAGTTAAACAAAAGAGGCGATAAAGGATCACGTTGCCTTAAACATTACTTAGATTGAATTTTATTACCTAAAATACCATTAACCATAATACTAGAGTTACCACTTCTAAGTAAATTTACGATCCAGCTAATCCATCTATGACTGAAACCTCTAGCATGAAATATATCTACTAGAAAATCTCAATCTACCGAATCAAAAGCTTTTGCGAAGTTCAATTTTAAAATCGCACAGGTTATATTATTTTTACAATGGTGATTAATGTATTCTTGAATAACAACCACACCGTCGGTGATATTTCTCCCCTCGATGAAAGCTGTTTGTGAACAGTCAATTAGATCGTTAATTCTTATACTAAGTCTATTAGCTCAAACTTTTGAAATAATTTTTACGAAATAGTTAATTAATGAAATAGGTCTAAAATCTTTTAAATTATTAGCACCTACGTTTTTGTGCAATAAAATAAAATTTACAAAATTAAATCTTTCCTAATTGCAATTTTCCATTATAGAATTCATTAAACCTGTTAATTAAATCGAATTTTAAAACATCCCAAAATATTTTGTAAAAGAATATAAGGAACCCAACTGGACTCGAGGATTTGTCACCTGGCATGTCATTAATAGCTTTCCAAATTTCCTCTTCGGTAAAAGGATTATCTAACTCAAAAAGATCTACATTTGAATCAGGAGGATGAAGAGCATTCCATCTAGCATTAATTCTTTAATTATTTTTATTACCAAAAATATCTCTATAATAGTCTGTAAAAGTCTTATTAAGATTTCTTTGATCGACCATTTCTTCATTATTCACAAAAATAGAATTAATCGTATTACTACGTTTTCTACCATTAGCCATATTATGGAAGATTTGGTATTATTGTCACCTTCATTTATCCATTGAATTCTAGATCTATGTTTCCACATAACCTCCTTTTTTCTAATATAGAATTAAGCTCTTCTTTTAGATTAGCGAGAATGTTACGCTCATCTAAATTTAGTTGTCTAGTTTCTTCTATCTTGTTTATTTTAAGCGTCTCAGAAAGTATATTTTCTTTTTTAATTTTGATACTACCAAAAACATTCTTGCTCCAATTTTTAAGAAAATTCCTAAGACCCCTATGTTTTAAAACAAAATTTTTAGCTGAATAATGCTTATTTTTAAAATTATCAAACTCACCGAAATCCACGCATTTTTAGTTAAATTCGAAAAATTGGATTCTAAAACGCATATTTTTTTCAAATTTAAAAGATCTATTAATAACTCTATGCTGTTTAGAAGTGAGAATAATAGGACAATGATAAGAATAAGTGTAAGGCAATCCAGACACTCTACAAATTGAAAATTTATCCTCAATTTCATCACTAACGAAAAACCTATCGAGTGGAGCCATAGATGGGGCCTCCCTAAAATTACTCCAAGTAAATTCTCTATTAGAAAGAGGAATTTCAATCAAATAAGAATTAACAATAAATTGATCAAATTCCTCCATAGCAGAGAAATCTCCTTCCCGTGGAAAATGGTCTCCTATAAAACGCATAACCTTAAAATCACCCTCCAAAATCCAAGAGCCAGAAACTAAAGATCTAAACTCTAGACATTCATTCTATAGAAACCGATGATCCATTTTTGAGTAGGCCTATAAACATTAGAAATATTTAAAAGAAGAATTATCACTAAGATTAAAGAGAATAATGTGTAGAGAATGTTGCTTGGAAATACATCCCAATCATTAAACCCCTAGAAGAGCCTACAGAAGGTAAAAAATCTCATTTCCGAAAATGATACCCACCCAAACTTCTATAAAAACGAATATTAGGACATTCAATTTTAGTTTCCTGTAAGAGTGCAATTTCTATAGAATAGTCTATAAAATATTCTAACTTTGTCGCACTTAATAAAATCATGCAATTCTCTAATATTCCAACTAATAATCCTCATATACCAACAGATCTAGCCCTATCAAATTCTTACTTCTAATATACTCTAGATCTACCTCAACATTAGTAAGAATGAAAGTTGATCGCTGGCTAACTGACTAAACTCAGAAGAAGACAGACTACTTAAAGCATATAATGAATACGTACTACCAAAATCTGAGAACATACCTAAGCCTGAATTCGTAGCACACTCGTGACACTCGACTTGGGTAACTTACTCGTAGAATGAGGTTGACTACAATGATCCTGGCGCTTGAACTAATCCGTTAAGAGCCACTATCTTCCTACGTCTACTCCTCCTCGATGTGGAAGAACAAAAGGCAGAATTGCTGCCAATCTCACTAGTTTTAACATTTGCTAAAAAACAAGCACTCTGCATCATAGTGTTATCAAAGTCATTATTCCCATTGTTAACATCCACTTTATCAACTGTTTCCCCAGATACCAAATGGAGGCCATCAATTACAAATTTGTTAGTAGAGTCGCTATTCACTAGTTGCCCTACCATTTCCGATGCACCCAAATCATTCACTAATCCCCTTTTCAAAACAACAGCACGTTCAATCTTTTCCTTCCCCAATCGATCACTTCTAGCGCTAGGAAAAACTGAATGAACAATCAAATCATCACGATCACCAACCTAATCAATGCAATCGTCTTTAGTGTAATCAGTGAAAACAACAAATAATGGATTTCGAGCCTATCATCAAAAACTCCGACATTTCAACATGATTATCAACATAAGGAACTAAACCTCACTTTAGCTTATCATCAGAAACATGAAACTTGTGTGCTCCATGCACACCGATACCAGCACGTATATCATCACCATCAACAAAAGACTTGATCAAACTCTAATCACTCGATACATCCAACAACTTATCTATAAGATTAACATCAGAAGTCCTTAGATTCTCTTCAAAACTCCTCAAACAATTAACTGTATGATCGTCAGAATCTCCAATATCAGCCAACTTGACATTCTGGACAATAATATCAGTATCCATAAATCCTTTAACTCCTGACCGATCCACCATGGCTTCCTTAGAGAGTTTACTAACATCGAAATTAACACCATTACCATCATCAGAAATAGCTTTACTCCCACTTACTGTCATGTATGACATTTCAATCCACATTCAACTCCAAAACTTTCAAAACTTAGATCAGGGGCTATCAAAGAATCAGGACACTCAAATGAATTGGTAGTAAATAACTCAAAAATACACACTTCATGAGATTTTGTTTTGGCTTATTTTTTATTTAAAGAAATGAATCCATTGTTTAAATCATTCGACTCGGCAATCTTTCCAGGATCCACCATGAATGAGACAACACCATTTATCTAAACGCTTTCCTTAGATAAATAAAAATCCACAATACAGTGAGAAATAGCAGGGTCAAACAGCATTGGATCATATCTATGAAGCTTTTCCTTCATAGAGGTGACAATAAAATCAGGGTCGACACAACCTTTAATCTTATACAAAGCATCATCTTTATTATCTTTTGAATCACTATTGTTAGAATAAGATTCAGATTCTCCAAAATACTCTGCAGGATCTCAAAATCTGTCATGATACCCCTTACCAATATTAGGCGAGTTTATAGCATCGAAATGAACAAATAAATCCTCCAAAAACTTTATTCCCTCATTCCTCTTTTTTTAAAGATGATCGAGAAATTCCCCTTTAACAACATACATTTCAAAACAAATTGAAATCCATGATCTACCAACAAAGAACGGATTTGCAAGAAATAAAATTCGATTTAGTTGAACAGTCACTCTTTTTATGCCCAAAATTACCACATACAAAGCATCTGATTAGGTCCCGACATTGCTTTGCAAAATGGTTATTATCTCCACAATGGTAGCAGAAATTCCTCCCTCTCTTTGCATCAATCCAGTTTTTCTTTGGAGTTCTATTAAATGAATTATGAAACTTGAAAGAAGGCAACCGATCTCTAACAACTTGCGCATAAGAACGATTTGCGAAAGCGTCATCAAGAGGAAAAGAGGAGCAAATAGATGAGTTCAAATGCAAATTAGTTTGAAGCGTGGAAGCCATTTTTGGAAGTAAGAAGCAAAACAAGGAGACGCCATTTTCTTAGTTGACACCATTCAGTTTTAATATGAATATATTCCATCTGTATAACCCATAATTGCTCTAACTTCTATCTAAGTTCGTTTTTGGTGTTTTTTGAAACCGTAATTCAATATGCACGTGCATCTGTACATATCCTAATGTACAGTTACCAGAAATAATCTGTGTGTGTTTTTTGTATTTCCAGCGATAGATTGTTTAATGAAACATTAGTATAGCAGTTCACTACTTAGTGGCCCATTCTGATTATACCACCATTTGTACATATTTCATTTACACTAGTCAGATATACTAGTCAGATATGTATATTTGGTCATTCTAATTAAAATATTGTTTATATATTATGCCAACGTACATCTCCTTATCTTACCATCTTTCCACTACTCTCATGTAACATTGTCTTTTGAAATTAAACATTGCCAAAAACACACTAAATTACACATTGATGCAGTACCACCTTCCCATATGCGAAGCACGTGCAACGTACCAATTAGATTTAGATGCTTGATCAGGCTTCAAAAGGTATTTCGCATGAGAACCACTACAACAAAATACATTTTTTACAACGGGCAATACCCGTTATAATAGGAGTTTCGCAACGGATCTACATTCATTTTATTTTGCGATGTTAAATCTAAAAGATTTTATAACATTTTAAAACCATTGTAGTAAATATTTTTTACAGCGATCCACGGTTTGTTGCAATATGGTCTTTTACAATTGTTTTGCTCATTGCTAAAAAAAATTCAAATAAGAAACACATCATTCATATCTGCTAAAGATTTTAAAAAAATTCTAAATGTCAAAATGGTTCATGCATTCCCAATCTCTTATAATACAGAAATTATAGAGGAATATATATTCTGCCAATACAGTGGAAATATAATGAATATAAGATCCGTCTAACTTTTTGTATGCCTTGACCCATGATCTTTTGCAACTTCAACCCCAGCATAAGCTTTTTCAACAACTACCTGTAGGTAACCGAAACATGTATACTGGTGATGGTCTAAAAGTAACAATACATTAATTAGAGATATATCGAAATGGCAACATGAAATCAAACGGGACAACATCAAACTTACAAGATTTAGCATGTTCTCCCTTATAAGGAATGACGATAATATTACATATCTAGTGGCACCTGCAACCAACACTCAAGACACTACAAGAATAGCTTGAAATACCAACGACCTTTGGCAACGACTTTCGATGGGTCGTCGAAATTCGTGTTATACAGGTATCGGCCGAGACCTTCCTCATTCCAGCTGAACAAAAAAATCCCTAAAACTCATTTTCAAGCTTCCAAACCCCAAATTCAAGATTCTCGATCATAGCTCCTTAATCACTCTCTATTGCTTCTAATCTTAGGTATAATCTCTCATTTTTGCGAAAAACCTAATTGTTAACATAAATCAAGATTTTCCTAATTTGATAAATTAAGACTAATTAGTGATTCTAATTGTTTTCAATAGCCTAATGATGGTTTATAGTATCTCATGGAATATCTATTATACTTATTTCATTTGTTAGCTTTAAATTGTGAAAAGTATGTATAATTTGTGAATTTGTTTATACGTGTAAACCATTATATATGTATTATTTTAGCATTATCTTGTGTTAATGGGGGTGTTTATGTGTTCATATATGTGTGTGTCTATGCGTTAGTAATTATATACACACACACATGCACGCTTACTAATAATTAAACAAATTGTTTTCTATCGAAAATGTTTTACATAACATATTATATAATATAAGAAGTCAAACTATAAAACTGCCAATTTTTACAAATTACTTTTCTATTACGTCCCTTAGAGAGTTTTTGGCCCCAACCGACAAGTGTTGTACATGATATAGATATTCGTTTTTATCATAAAACAGATATTTATATTCATCCGCTACAATACTTGCTGGATTTTTCCCTGTATTAGGCAAGTTAAAAACACAGTAAACAGTAACATTTCATACATTATTTCGTTTTAAACGGTTCATAGAATTCCACCGTCACTTTTATTTTTTGTTTCTTGTGTACACGCATTTGTATACAATAAAGTAAACAAAAGAGAAGTGCTGCCGAAGTTTTGTTTAATTGTTAAAATGAAATAATTTACGAAATTCAGTTATTTACTGTGTTTGTAATATGAAGTAGAATGACTGGCCATCAAATTAGAAAACCATAAACCAACCTTTCAATATTGTATTCTTAAGTTGGGTTAAATTGACGCGTATTAGATTATGTATCAATAAATTAAAAAATAAAATTTCAATTCGTAAAATGGCCAATATTTATTTTTGAATTTGTGACATATTTTTAAATATGAAACATGATTGATTATTTTGTTGATCTGAGGAGATGGATATATCAAGGAAAGGGACTGAGAGGCTCGGTAAAGAAAGATTTTTATAATGATATAAGCTTATTTGTTGAATTTGCTTTAAGCAATAACGAAATGATGTATAAATTTGTTGTCCGTGTAGTAGGTGCAAACATTTGAAGTATTTGTTTTCAGATATTGTGAAAGTTCATTTCTGCAAAAACGGATTCGTACCAGAGTAATATGTTTTGGGATCGTCATGAAGAAGTTGTAGCACATACTCTTGTAGAATCTGAAGTAGATTGGTAATAAAATTATTATAACAAATCATATAGAAAATACGGTTGAAGATGCAACGCAATCAATGTTCCCTACAGTTGAAGTTGACGATGACGATGTAAATGTTGAAGAATCAAAATTTTACGATTTACTGGATGCTGCTAAGAAACATCTTTGGGGTAGTTGTAAAGGCGGCACTCAGCTATCAGTAACCGCAGAATACATTGCGATGAAGTCAAAATACAACATCACCGAAGCCGAATTTACAGCTATTGTACAAGCTGCAAAACGACATATGCCATCCGATAATTTAATGTGTGAAAATCATCATGAAGTTAAAAAAAATTACGTCGGCTTTTGGTTTACCATATCAAAAAATAGATACATGTTCAAACGGCTGCATGTTGCTTTGGAAAGAGGACATCACTCTTAGAAAGTGTAGAATGTGTAACAAGGAAAGGTACAAATCAAGAAAAAAGAAGGGAAAGGAAGTTTCATACAAACGTATGCATTAATTGTCCACCACTCTTAGGCTTCAAAGATTATACGCATCTTCTGTAACTGCACCTCATGTATGATGGCATAATGTGAGAATAGAGGAAGAATATACGTTGACACATCCAGCCGATGGACAAGCATAAAAGCATTTTGACAAAACTTATCCCATTTTTGCAGCGGAGGGTCGTAATGTTAGACTTGGATTATGTACGGATGGTTTTTCACCATATTTTTAATTTGGTGCTAAATATTGATCTTGATCCATTATCATCACACCTTATTATTTACCCCCATGGATGTGTATGAAAACTCCATATATGTTTTTACAGTTGTCATTTCTGGGCCGAGCGATCCGACACAAGGAATCAATGTTTATTTACAACTGTTGATTGAAGGGTTAAAAAAACCGTGGAACGAAGAAGTAGAAACACAGGACTCAAAGAAATTTTTTTGCTTCATATGTTTGCTTGTTTTTGTGGACTATAAGTGATTTTCCTTCTTATGCAATGCTTTCATGATAGAGTATATCCGGTCGTCTAGCTTATCCTTATTTAATGAAAGAAACATGGGCATTTTCTTTACCGAATGGTAAGAAAATTTCATGATTTGACTACCATCGATATTTTCTCCATGTCTATCGTCCTTCGGAGGAGATAGAAAAAAATTAGCTAATAGAGTAGAACCCAGACACCCACCACCAATATGGTCAAGTGAAGACATATATGAACATGTAAGGGACTATCCACAAATAAATGAAACTGGAGTACAAATTGAAATTGCGGGTAAATCGACTATTCATAATTGGTGCAAACAAAATATATTTTGGGAGTCGCCTTATTGGAAAGATCTTCTGCTTCGTTATAATATTGATGTGATGCACAGCGAGAAAATGTATTTAATAATGTTTTCAATGCAATTTTGAATATCAAGGGAAAGACTAAGAACGATTTGAAATCAAGACGCAATTTATAGGAATTATGCAAACATCTCGAGTTTCATATGAAACCAAACGACAATAAAAAAACAAAGCATGTTATGAGTTAGATAATAATAAATTTAAAGTTTTGTCAAAATGGGTGGAAGAATAAAGATTTCCTATTGGGATTTCATCAAATCTTCGTAGATGTGTTGACTTTAAAATCGGTGGATTGAGTGGAATGAAAAGTCACGACTGTCACATAATGATGGAAAATTTATTACCCATTGTATTTAAAGAACTATTGCCCTTAAAAGTTTGGAAGGTAATAACGGAACTTAGTTTGTTTTACAAAGAGCTTTGTTTGACTACGTTAAAAGTTTAACGTTTACGTAAACTTGAAGAAGATATTCCTATATTGCACTGCAAATTAGAGAAAATATTTCCACTATGTTTTTTAATCTAAAGGAGCATTTACTTATTCATCTCTCATCTGAAGCACGACTTCGAAGTCCTATGCAGTATGGATGGATATATTCATTCAAGAGGTATGAAATACGTTACATGCAGCAGTATGGTGGCCGCTTTCCATCTTCAGTTGGTTCCGAAGGCTCCGGAGGTGATTGACAGGAGTAATAGGTATGTTTTTTATTATGCGACATTGTTTAGTATTGTTTGATGGTAAATTGAGATTGTGCGGTTGGATACTTTGAGATGTTTTGTATATTATTTGATGGTATATTTGGTGATGGTCAGTTTGACATTTGTGAGTTGATGGTGTTGAGTTGCTGATGATGACATTTGATTTGTTGATGGTGTGAGATTTTTTGGTGTTTCACAGTGTATATATTGTATGATGACATGTATGTATATTATGCTAGCGAAGTGTTGGTTGGTTTGATGTTATGTGAGTTATGGTTGGTCTAATTTTCTTTATTTGATTTGAGTATATTTATATGATTTGATATTATATTGAATATCTGAATTTGATATGTGCATATGTGTGACTGTATTATATTTTAGAGTTGTGTATGTGAGGCTAGCATGTAGCAGAAATGTGGAAAAATGCTTCAGGTATTTCAACGGTTTCACATGGTTGGTGACGGCTTATAGGTCAATGTTTTCTGACGGCTTATTAAGGCTAGTGGCAGTTTTGTTGCTTCAACTTGATCAACCACGTGTTTTCGACAGCCGTCGAGAGCCGTCAGGTTTTTTGTCGACGACCATCGGAAAGTTTACGACGAAGATTGTTGGAAGCTGTCGGAAAAATTATGCGGCGACGGAACAAATTGTGACGGATTTTGCATCAGTTTTCGAAAGCTACCAATGGCTGCCGATAGTTTTTAACCATCGGAAATCGTATGTTTTCTTGTAAGAGAGAATTTGCTTTAAACATGCAAGGAGAAGTTGTTTATGTTAAAAGCAGAAGTATCAAATTGTATTTTTTTTTCTTTCTTTTATATATGTATGTATGCATCAAATTTGTGTATGTCTTGACCCTTGATCATTTGCAGATTGAAACACAACATCATCTTTTTTAACAACTACATATAGGTAAGCGAAGCATGTATATTGATGGTGATCTAAAAGTGATAATACATTAATTAGAAATATATCAAAATGGCAACATGAAATCAAATGGGACAACATCAAACTTACAAGATTTAGTATGTTCTCCCTTATAAGGGATGACGAGAATATTACATATCCAGTGGCACCTACACCCAACACTCGAGAGAACTCACTTTAAACATGCAAGGCGAAGTGTAATGAACTTGGACTTTTCGACCCTTAGAAATCGACATTAATACATCCACTGTATTACATGTCGAGAAATCGGATACCAGGAAACTCGATTGTTAGGGGAAATAGATAGAAGGAAGGAGATAAGAAGAAAACTAAACAACATAGAATCTCACAGCAGAACGAATATTCTATAATATACCAAAAACCTGTATACAGAAGAAAAACTGTAATATGTGCACATATAACCATCAATCAGAGTATGCTAACTTATTTTAGCCTGGATAGTCATAACAGCATGTCCTCACAATTGCTGATGATACAATAATGAATACTGTGGAAAATAACCATCTACGTGAATACATCTCTGGTCCTTCAACTCGTACATTGAAGCTCTAAACATCTAAACAAATCTACACTATATTCAGTCTAACCAGAGCATTACAATAAAATAACATCTGAGTCAGTCTGGAAAACCAATGTGAGAAAACACATCTAACTGGATTTTAAAGTTATATAAAAATCTTTAAAATCAAAAGGTATCTTGTAAGACCACGCTGCACATAAACACAAATGGATTTTTAACTTACGATAACCAAAACATTTTATGTGAAATCTTCTGATATTATAATAGTGTTTAGGTGAAAATACTTATTAATCTTAGCTAAATTGTTATATTAATTAAATTCCAACATAATAGATATACAACTAAAACCGTAAAGGCATGTATCGAAGAATGGATTCCATACTATGACCAGGTAAGGAACTACCTCCGATGGGTACATCTCTAGAAAAATGCACCCCGGTCTGACAATAACATCTTGTATCCTGCCACACAGAATCGGTCTACCACTTGACTAGTAGTACCGAATATGTCATCATCTCGGTCTTCCAACCTTAATCGAGATCTCTCATATACAACAAAACCCATCGAAATAGGGTAATCTAGAAAGATAATGACGTACCCTAATGGGAGCGCCACTTAGCCCTGCTACATTCCATGCTTTAGTCATTTCCCGATCGATGAGGCTTGAGGCTGCGTTTACCTTATTGAATAACAATCCCACTTGGAATGCTAACACTGCCTTCCAAGCAACAATGCAATGATAGCATTCATCCATACAAGTTATTCTGGGTCTGAACAAACCAATCTCTTCAAAGATCACCGTCTTCATTACGCTCAAGATTTCACAATTCTTAAAGCTCAAATCGGATCGAAGTGGTTTTCGGATAATTAAATATGGTCCTGGTCTCTTCGAAACGATCAATGAATTTGGCTAGATTTGATAGTCGGTTATTTAACTATCAAATAACAAACATAAGCATTCACTAGGCCCATATTATAAATCTTTAAAATATTTATTTCAAAATATCTTATAAAGATATATATTCAAATCTTTTTCAATATTTCAGTATTTGAAAATAATTTGAATACTTATATCCATAACATGATATTTTCAAACCGTAACAGTACCTAGAAATATTTCCAAATTCAATTTATAGTCCATTACTTAGAAAAATATTTCTTAATAAATCCTTTCATAGTTATAATATTTCCAAAACCTTCAACTTCAATACTTAGGAAATATTATAAGTTTATTTTCCAAACCATTTCTAATATCAACACTTAGGAATTTTCATAGCTTATCTCGATTGTATGAGTATAATTACAAAATAAAAGAGGATTTCCCCATTTTCCACATAATAAAACATTTGCAAATTCTCAACCCATTTTAGCTTATTTTATAAATTTTTGGAATCCATCTCTCATTCTTTTTACAATTTCCAAAAAAACCGATTATGCTTATTCATGATCACATCTAACAATTTATAACTTCTTTTATGAATTCAAAGTCATTTCTAAAGTTTTTGTATCTAACTAATTTGGAAATTTCTTAAGTTTCCAGAAATACCATTGTAAGATTTCTCTTATAAAGTCATATCCTTCAATAAAATCTGGTTTACAATCTCGAGAGTATTTGTAAATAGATTCAAATCACTTACTTTTAAATTCTACATAAAATAATAAGTAGATCAAAAATAGTAATTTAATTTTAAAACACATTTAAATAATTATTTAAAATATCAAAATCTTTTAAGAAAAAACGATAACTCATCTCCAATTCATTTTTATATAAAACTAATCGATTTACAAAGCTTATTATAAATAAATTAAATTCATTTCCACTAATATTAAATATTTGGAAAAAACTACTTCCAAAAATATTTTAATACAAATAACAGTTTTTAAACTACATAGTTAATAAATAAAAATCCCTTTTTAAAACAAACTTAACTTCATAATAAGAAATTATTTTTAAATTCCAATATAACCAATTTTATATTTATAAATCTCTCTTGATTTATCATAAATCGATTTACGTTTCCAATTTCATAACCCTTTTTCCAAATTCCAAAATAGAATCCACTATTTCTTTCTAAACCGATTTTCATATATCATTATAAATTCTCACTGTGAATTTATATTTCCAATTTATTAGTTGATAATTGTTTCACTTTGTTTATAAACATTGTTTATAAATTTCATAAACTCATTTCCACTTTATAACATGTTATATTACTAAATTCGATTTATAAACCGATTTCTAATTAAAATTCCATTTATAAATCTATTTCTTAAATAATCAAACTTATATTCCAAAACCATTCAAATCTCAATTTCGACTTCCATTTCGAATTTTAAGAATCTTATTTAAAATCCATTGTTTAAAAATCCTTAATTTATTCTCTATTTGAAAACATTTTATCAAATAGTTAAATAAATATCCAAAATGCAATCTTTTTATTTTATCCAAATCAATTCCATTTTAAGTAATCCCAAAAAAAATCATTTCCAAAATCGCCTTTGAATTTCCTTTTTAAACTCAAAAATATTATTTATGGTAGTTATAAACTAAAATCAAGGATAGTGCTACTATAGCATTCATAAACCAAATCACATCAAAAAAATATAGATTATTCAAAACACATCATATATCACTATATATAAAATTAAAATCAACAATTTTGAGAAATCCAGTTGGATCCCTCCAATATATTTCCTTGCAACCACAGATGTCGAATAATCACAAAAATAAAATCACCGCTTTGAGGCAGGATATTGAAATAAAAATAGTCATCCACTATTGTGCGGGACGCATAGTGTCCCATCCACTCCAATCGGCGGGAAATATACCCAAATAATAATATATATATATATATATATATATATATATATATAATATAACATCTAATTGATAGTAATTTATTAATCCGTCCAATCAACCAATAAATAATTTTAACGTTTCAAAATAAAACCAATTATCCAAAATGAGTGAGATTTACTTACATTTATTTTCTGTTGTCGCCGAGGCATTCCGGTTTGGAACTAAAACCGAACGACGTCCGATTTTAGCCCAAAATTCAACTATCTCCAAATCTTTCCAAACCAATTTCATTGCGAAGCTTTCGTCGTCATGAGTGTAACGCAAAATGCTTCGTCTCGATCGAACCTCGTATGAGAGAGTTATTCTAATGCCTCTGAATTTTAATAAACATTTTTCGGGATATTTAATTGAAGAAATTAAATAGAATAATTTGAATGATTAGGGAGATGAGATTAATATATCCAATGGTCGTGTCTTAATGAATAAACTAAAATAAGACTTAACTAAACTATGAAGAATGAATTTCCTAAGGGTAAACCTGGAAATAGGGCTACAGTTCTTAGTATAATCTCTTCCTTTACTTTAATAAATTTTCACTCTCTCATTCATAACTCCTAACCAACTTTCGACCGGCCACTAAAAACTCTAGGAAGAGCATAAATTGAAGAAAAGACTAAGGAATTAAAGCTAAGAAATTATCTCATTCTCCAATCAACTTATCAGGGTGAATAATCATGTTTATCATCTCATTTTTCTGTATTTGGATCGGTTATATGTTATAGCCGATTCATGTTTGTGATTTTGGTTAGAATATAATCATTTAAACGTTTGTTTGGATAATACATAGGTGTTTTAAATGTTAATGGGCTAATTAACACCGTTTTTATTCGGTTTTGGTTAAATTCCAAGTTGTTTTGATCTTCATATGCTTTGAAATTTTAATACGTTGAAGTATATAATTTATCAAATTTTTGATGATTTTTGGGGATTTTACTTAGTGATTTACTAAGGTAATTAAATTATTTAAGCTTAAGGGCTAAACTGCAAAATTGCCTTCGAATTAGTCAATTCGGAGGGAATGCTACAATTCGAAAATTTAGTTAGGGAAGAAGAATAGTATTTTAAGAAAAAAAATTAACTTTTGTATACTTTTTACTATTTGGAAGTACAGAAGAAGGCTCCTCAGCCAATCAAAATTAGACAAGCAAGATAAAACATCACTTCAGTAGGTCCAGTTCTACCTTCGACTCCAACAAGCCCACTTTTACCATTTCAACAAAGTCGAAAGGTACCTTTTGTTTAAGATAGAAGGTAAACAATTACCCTCTGTCTAAGTCAAAAGGTAGGCATGGTTCCAAAGGGAAGAGGGACGAAGGGATGGGGAGGCTGCTTCCTTTGCTTTTGAATAGAAACCTAATTGCTTTCGAATAAGTTGAAGGGGGATCCTTCAACTCTATAATTTTATAAAAGAATAAAAAATTTATATATTCAAGAAGGGTTTTCGAAGGGGATCTTTGAAAGTTTAAACCTTCAAGAGAATTGTTTTAAAATGTTTTCTAAAAAGGTGTATTAATCCTTCTGACTAAGTCAAAGGGAAGCCTTTGACAAAGTCGAAGGGAAAGAAAAAGGGATTACTTCTGAACCTCCCATTGTTTTTAAAGTAAAAGTTTTAATGCCTTCGACAAAGTCGAAAGGTAAGCCTTCCAACAAGGTCAGAAGTATACTTTCAAAGGGTTGGTTCCAACACTTCATTGTTTTTGAATGGTTTCAAAAGGTTTGATTTCGAAAGGTTTTGATTATGAAATGTTTGATTTCGAAAGGTTCTGATTTAGAAAGGTTTTGATTTCAGAAGGTTTGATTTAAAAAGGTTTTGAAGGGGTTACCTTCAATGACTGCGAAAGATTTTGAGTTTCAATGATTTCGAAAAGATTTGACTTTTATTGCTTTCGAAAGGTTTATAAATGGTATTATAGAGGGGAGATACCCCAGGCTTTCAAAAAAGTCGAAAGGTAAATCCTTTCGACTAGGTCAAAAAGAAACCTCCCAATAGGGTCGAAAGGTGAGACCTTTCGAGAAAGTCGAAAGGTATGGTTTTATGGTGCTTTCAAAAGGGAGGCATACAAAGGGGCTAGATTCGGATGTTTATTTGCTTTCGAATGGGACTTCATTCGAAGGGGTTTAAAGGGCCGTTTTTAGCCATTTTTCCTTACGTAAAACTTTGCTAAGTTGAAGGGGTTACTTTAAAGGGTTATAGCATAAAATACTTATCTTTGTTTGAATATGTAAGGAGAATCCTTATATAAAATGATTTTAGTAAAACATGGGGACACCGGGGTGGGTTTAATGTTTTCGATACATAGTTTGGAGTTACAAACAGAAATATGCATTCGAAAATATACATTGCGGCTATCAAATGTGTTTTTATTTAATTTAATCTAATTGGGGCTACCAATGGGAATAGGTTAAACAGGTGGTATACCTTGGGAAAATAAGTAATCATGGGATCATGAATTTTTATAAATAATTATAGGGATCATGATGTTTTAATTAGCCAAGTAATGGGTTCTTGGTTTACCTAGGAAAACCATGGAATGTGAGGTGGATAGCCCACATCAAAATTCTAAAGTAAAGAGTGTTTTGCCAAAGGTGGTTAGCCTCAGAATTTGGCACCCTATGGTTCATAGTCATCCTAGAAAAACTATGGAGTGTGCGGTGGATAGACCACACCATCTTTTATAAAACAATGTACGATCTTCGTTTATTTTAAATGGATTTGGGACGAACAGTCCTATTAAATTATGATGGATAGTCATTTTAAAGATTTCAGAGGGAAACTCTAATAAATTTATTTTATATGGGAAATATAATAAATTGCTTCTAATAAATGGGTGGAGATCCAATACATATGATTTATGGCTTCGTTTCATATTATGATAAGACTAATCATTTTGGGTGTTGGGGCATAGTAAATGATCTGCATGTTTTGTTTTGGATACTAGGGAGGGAAAAAACCATTCCGCTAAGCGGTGTGGTCTCACTAGATCCTTATTTATGATAAGAGATGATAGGGATTATTCATGCCGAACTTATTGTCTGACTCGAAGTTTGTGTTTCTCCACAAACTCTCGGGTACTCAAAAATGAATTTGAGTAGTCTGAGAGTGGCAGATTTTTAGGTTTTTAGACCAATAAGCTTCCGGAGACTTGCAGGAGGCAGTGTTAGCTATATAGGAGCTATTTTTTGTATTTTGCGGTGATGTACTAAGAACTATAATGTTCTTATTATTAGTTCTCTGATCTTAATCTTTATATGTCGCTTTTGTCATATTTCGTACAAGTATATGTGATCCGAAAGTGTTTAACATCTAGGCTTATGTAATTAAGTCTTAAATTGTAATTTGCATGAAGTGAGAAATTCTGTTATTGAAAGTTTAAATTTTTTCATATTCACATATTCCTGTGTATCAATATTAACTACTCCGCATTCGGTCGTCAAGAAATAACAACTACGGATGACTGCAGCATCAGTGGCGGTTAGTTTTGAGCCTCAAAAGGCGTAAAGTTACAAGTTGGTACCGTAGCAAGGTTTATGTACTTTAAAGGAACTTAAACCTTAAAATATTTTTAAAGCATAATCTAATGAATCTAAAATATGGTTGGGCTTGGGTAAGCGTTATAGCAACGTATGTGTACTTTGCTATAAATACCTATGTATATATTCCCCACTCTCTTAGACCGTTCTTCTGTATCTTACCAATATTGGATTTCAGGTAGTAGAGAAATAAGATATGGAGGTAGGAAACAGAAGAGTGATTCAAGGTAGGAGATGCACCGCAACATGTGGAAATGTTCGACCCAAAACTAGGAGCAACTAGGGTGGACAGAAAAATTCAAATCAAGATGCAAATGCTAATGTTGGTGCTGAGATCCAACCGATTGATCTAGGGATAATGTATCAGTTCTTCTTGAATATCATGCAAGCTGAAGCAGCTGCCGGAGTGGCTGTAGGGAATGCTGGAGGAGCTAATCTGGTGGCCCCAATTAGCAATAATTATGCCAAGCTGTGCAGGGATTATGCTAGTCTTAGAGGGAAGCCTTTTCTGGAAACCGAGAATGTAGTAGGAGTGGAGAACTAGCTATTGCATTGCGAAAGGATATTTGCAAATCTCGGCTTAACGGATATGCAGAAGAGGATACTTGCTTCAAGACAATTGCAAGGAGCAGTATTATTTTGGTGGAACAGATTTACCATAGGAGAGCCAGAGGAAGATACCTGACTTGGGCTGAATTTCGAAGGAGGTTCGAAGAAAGATTTATATCAGAGGTTGCCAAGTCAACATTGCTCGAGAAATTTGCAAATTTAGTCCAGGGGAATTGATCGACGATTGAGTATGCTATAGAATTTGATGAGTTGTCCCATTATGGATATGCTACTGTGGATAATGTCATTCGAAGGAATGATATGTTGGTTGGGGGGTTGAATCCTGAGATCGCCAGAGAAGTCATGCCAAACCTTCGGGATCTCTGTTATATTGTTATTGAGATGGCTATTTGGAATGTAGAGATGCTTTCTACTTTTTGGAAAGGGAAATCGGTTGAGGTTCAAAAAATTTAGGGTAAGAAGCGGAAGTTCTTCAAGAAGAAAGGTGTCCAGTCGAGGGTAACAGCTAAGAAGAACAAGGCTGATATTGTTTGTTACAAGTGTGACAAGAAGGGACACTATGCTAATGAGTGTTGCTCAGGTGATGGAAGAGCAGTTGCGGTGAGGTCGAATCTAAAGTGCTACAACTGTGGCCAGATGGTGCATTACAAGGATAAGTGTCCTGCGGTTGCTAAGGACGGAAAGGGAATGGTCTTTGCATTGGAACCGTCATCCTCCAGACCAATGGCTGTTGAGAAAGGAAAAGCAGTGATGGAAGGTATGCTTATGATTCATAGTACTCCGGTGCATCATACTCATTTATATCTCAATATTTTGTAGATTGCTTATGTCTGGAACCTTTATACATTCTTACTCCTTTTAGGGTTGCGAATCCTACAGGAAGGTATGCAACTTTGGAAATGAAACATGACCGATTAAAATTTGATTTGTTAGGTCATATGTTTTGCATGCGTTTATATATTTTTGATTTCGTGGGTTTCGGGATCATATTGGGTATGGACTGGTTACATGGATATGATGTTAGGATATTTTGCTAGGATGGGAAAATATCATTGAGACACTCTAATAGCCGTACCCGTGTCATTTACTCAGTAAGGAGTTCGAATAGAAATACTTATGCATTATTAGGTGCTATGGGAATGGAAGCAAAGTTAAACCAGGTTTATGTTGCAAAAAGGTTTGTGGATGTGTTAGTAGTTCCAGATGGGAATCAGGGGTTGGTAGTTTACACCGATGCATGTGGTACGGGATTCGGTGCCATGCTAATGTAGAATGGAAAGGTTATTGCCTATGCTTCTAGATAGCTTAGACTACATGAAGTGAGGTATCCTACTCATGATTTGGAGTTGGCAGTGGTAATCTTCGTATTGAAGGTGTAGAGACATTATTTTTGGGAGAAAGGTTTGAGTTATTTATATATCATAATTCTCTACGGTATTTATTCTCTCAGAAGAAGCTGAATATGAGACAGCAAGGATGGCTGGAGTTTGTTGTAGCTTATGATTTCAGCATCGAGTATACACCGAGAAAAGGAAATAGGTGGCGAATGCGCTTAGCAAGAAACATCAGAATGTGGTATTAGATATGTTGGCAGAATGAATAGACTTGGAAGCAATGACTGCTTGCAGTGTGCAGTTGAGGTCGACTGCTGGATCTTCTCGGAAATCGCCATGATGTCCTGTTTGAAAGTTCGACCAGTTTTGATCGAAAGAATTGCTTCTAGGTAGAAAGAGGATCTAGTGTTAGCCGAGAGGATTAGAAGATTAGAAACTAGAACCGAGATTGATAACTTAAAGGATTTTATTCTTGACCGTAGGGGTTGGTTGAGAAAGAAGGAACAGTTATGTGTTCCGGATGTGGGAAAACCTTAGGAAGAAAATTCTTAGGGAATATCATCGATCGAAGTTTACGTTCATCCTAAGGGAACCAAGATTTATCAGGATATGAGAAGAAGTTTCTTCTAAGAAGGAATGAAGGGGGATGTTGGCTTATAGGTAAAACAGTGTTTGAACTGTCAGCAAGTTAAGCTGAACATTAGAAGACAAGTGGTTTGCTTCAGCCTTTGGATGTTCCATACTGGAAGTGGGACTTGATATCCATGGTTTTATTGACGGGTTGCCAAGGTCAAACCAGGGTAATGAAACTATATGGGTCATAGTGGATAGATTGACGAAGAGTGCCCATTTCATACCGGTAAGGTCAACCAGGACGACAACTTTTTTGGCTAAGTTGTTCATTAAGAATATTGTTAGACTTTATGGAATTCCTAGTAGTAGCATCAGTGATAGAGATGATTTGTTTACTAGCAAGTTCTGGAAGAGCCTGTAGAGTGTGTTAGGCACTAAGCTCAAGATGAGTACCGCATATCATCCTCAGACGGATTGGCAGATAGAGAGAGTCAACAAGGTACTGAAGATCTGTCGAGGGCTTGTGTGTTGGGTTTTAGTGGTTCTTGGGAAGATCACTTGCACTTAGTGGAGTTTTCCTATAATAATAGTTATCAAACTACTATAGGAATGGCGCCTTTTGAAGCTTTGTATGGAGGGCCATGAAAATCACCAGTATGTTGGTTAGAGACTGGAGATAGATTGGTCCTTGGTCCATATTTGGTGTGAGAGATGGTGGAAAAGATCGAGTTGATACGGTAAAGAATGAAGGAAGCTCGGTCTAGGAAGAAGAGTTACGCATACAAAAGATGTAAGGACCTAGAGTTCTCAGTTGAAGATAGAGTTTTCATCAAAAGTATCGCCAATGAAAGATGTGGCTCAGTTTGGGAATACCGAGAAGTTAGCACCGAGATATGTTGGGCCATTTCCTATACCAGAGAGGATTGGGAGACTCGCATACCAAGTAGATTTACCAAGCAGTTTGGCTGGGGTCTACGATCTGTTTCATGTTTCTCATCTTGGAAAGTGTATTCACGATCCAGAAACTACTATCGCTCTGATGGCAATGGAGGACTTACCGGTGGAATCAGATATGACTTTTGTGAGGAAACCAGTTCGTGTTTTGACAAAAGATGAGAAGAGGTTAAGGAACAAGACAGTTAGTGGAGTGACAATGTGAAGGACTGTACTTGTGAGATAGAAGATAGGATTAGGGCTACTTTCCCTGGGCTATTTTAGATGATAAGTTCTATATAAGGTTTATATAGAATTTCGCTGGTAGGTTATACTAGCTTTGCTTGCATGAGTTATATGCTTATTGTTTTGTCCCTATTGAAAGTTCGAGGACAAAATTCTTTAAGGAGGAGAGACTGTAATGCCCCAGACTTTTAAGTAACATTATTCAGGATATTTAGTTCGAGAAATTAAATAGAATAATATGAATAATTAGGAAGATGGGATTAATAAATCCAATGGTTGTGTCTTAATGAATGAATTAAAATAAGACTTAACTAAATTAAGAATGAGTAATTTCCTAAGGAGTAAACTTGGAAATGAGGCTACATTTGTTGGTATAAATCTCTTCCTCTACTTTAATAAATTTTCACTCTCTCTATCATAACTCCTCACCAACTTTCGTCCGGCCATTAAAAGCCCCAAGAAGAGCATAATTTGAAGAAAAGGCTAAGGAATTAAAATTAGGAAATTATCTCATTCTCCAATCAGCTAATCATGGTAAATAATTATGTTTATCATCTCATTTTTTGTGTTTGGATCGGTTATGAGTTATACCTGATTCATGTTTGTGATTTTAGTTAGGATATAACCATTTAAACCTTTATTTGGATAACACATAGGTGTTTTATATGTTAATGGGCTAATTAACACGTTTCTATTCGATTTTGGTTAAATTCCGACTTGTTTTGATCTCATATGCTTTGAAATTTTAATATGTTGAAGTATATGATTCATCATATTTTTGGTGATTTTTAGGGATTTTCCGTAGTGATTTACTAAGGTAAATAAATTATTTAAGCCTAGGGGTTGAACTACAAAATTGCCTTCGAATTAGTCAATTCAGAGGGAAGGCTGCAATTCAAAATTTTAATTGGAGAAGAAGAATAGTGTTTTAAGAAAAAGGTTAACTTTTGTATACTTTTTACTATTTAAAAGTACGAGAGAAGGTTCCTTAGCCAATCAAAATTAGACAAGCAAGATAAAACATCACTTCAGTAGGCCCGGCTCTGCTTTTGACTCCAGCAAGACCGCTTTTACCCTTTCGACGAAGTTGAAAGGTATCTTTTGTCTAAGACGGAAGGTAAACAATTACCCTCCGCCTAAGTCGGAAGGTAGGCACGATGTTGAAGAGAAGAGGGGCGAAGGGATGCAGATGCTGCTTCCTTTGCTTTTGAATAGAAACATAACTGCTTTCGAATAAGTTGAAGGGGGATCCTTTGAATTTATCATTTTATAAAAAACTGATTTTTTATATATTCAAGAAGATGTTTCTAAGAGGATCCTCAAAAGTATAAACCTTCAAGAGAATTGATCTAAAATGTTTTCTAAAAAGGTGTTTTAATGCTTTTGACTGTGTCGAAGGGATGCCTTCGACAAAGTCGAAGGGAAAGAAGGGGTTACTTCTGAACCTCCCATTAATTTTAAAATAAAAGTTCTAATGCCTTCGAAAAAATCGAAATCTAAACCTTCCGACAAGGCTGGAAGTATACTTTGGAAGGATTGGTTCCAATATCAACACTTCATTGTTTTTGAATGGTTTCGAAAGGTTTTGATTTCGAAAGGTTTTGAAGGGGTTGCCTTCAATGAATGTGAAAGGTTTTGAGCTTCAATGATTTTGAAAGGTTTTGAGTTTCATTACTTTCAAAAGGTTTATAAATGGTTCTAAAAAGGGGGATACCCCAGGCTTTCGACAAAGTCAAAAGGCAAACCCTTTCGGCTAGGTCGAAAAGAAACCTTCCGACGGGGTCGAAAGTTGAGACCTTTCGATAAAGTAGAAAGGTACGGTTTTATGATGCTTTCAAAAGGATGGCTTCCGAAGGGTCTAACTTCGGATGTTTATTTTCTTTTGAATGGGACTTCATTCGAAGGGGTTTAAAGGGTTGTTAATAGCCATTTTTTCTTAAGTAAAAGTTTGCTAAGTCAAAAGGGTTACTTCGAAGGGTTATAGCATAAAATACTTTTCTTTGTTCGAATATGTAAGGGGGATTCTTATATAAAATGAATGTTAATAAACCTTGGGGACACCGAGGTGGGTTTAATGTTTCGGTACATAGTTTGGGGTTAGAAACAGAAATATACTTTCAAAAATATACATTAGGGCTATCAAATGTGTTTTTATTTAATTTAACATAATTGGGGCTACCAGTGGGAATAAGTTAAATTGGAAGTATACCTGGGAAAAATAAGTAATCATGGAGATCATGAATTTTTAAAAATATTCATGGGGATCATTATGTTTTAATTAGCCAAGTGATGGGTTCTTGGTTAACCTAGGAAAACCATGGAATGTGCGGTTGATAGCCCACATCAAATTTCTAAAGCAGAGAATGTTTTGCTAGAGGTGGTTAGCCTCGAGGTTTGGTACCCAAGGGTTCATAGTCATCCTAGGTAAACTATAGAGTGTGTGGTGGATAGCCTACACCATCTTTTATAAAACAATGTACAATGGATAATCTGCATTTATTTTAAATGGATTTGGGACGGACAGTCCTATTAAATTATGATAGATGGTCATTTTAAAGATGGGAACTTTAATAAATTGATTTTAGATGGGAAATCTAACAAATTGCTTTTAGATGGGATAACTAATAAATGGATGGATGGGATATCCAATACATATGATTTATTGCTTTATTTTATATTATGTTAAGACTAATCATTTTGGGTGCAGGGGCATAGTAAATGATCTGCATGTTTTGTTTTGGATACTAGTGAGAGGAAACCTATTCTGCTAAGCGGCGTGGTCTCACTAGATATCTATTTATGATAAGAGATGATAGGGGATTATTCATACCAGACTTATTGTCTGACTCGAAGTTTGTGTTTCTCCACAAACTCTCGGGTACTTAAAAATTAATTTGAGCACTCTGAGAGTGGGAGAATTTCAAGTTTTTGGACGAATAAGCTTTTGGAGACGTGTAGGAGGTAGTGTTAGCTATAGAGAAGCCATTTGGTGTATTCCTTTGTGATGTACTAAGATATGTAAAGTTTATATTATTGGTTCCTTGAT
This sequence comes from Allium cepa, assembly GCA_030765085.1. Taxonomy (NCBI): domain Eukaryota; kingdom Viridiplantae; phylum Streptophyta; class Magnoliopsida; order Asparagales; family Amaryllidaceae; genus Allium; species Allium cepa. The sequence goes on from CM060931.1 coordinate 490,165,652, forward strand.
CATCATAAGGTGACATCTTCATATGTCGCTCTTATCGTATTTTGCACATGTATATGTGATCCGAATGTGGTTAACGTCTGGGATTATGTAATTAAATCTTAAATTGCAATTTGCAAGAAATGAAAAATTCTGTTATTAGAAGATTAAAATTTTTCATATTCATGTGTTTCTATGTATCAATATTAACTATGCTGCATTCGGTCGTCAAGAAATAACAACTACGGACGACTACTGTGATAACCCGGATTTTTGGACATCTGTAAATTGATAATTAACTGGACTGAATCAGTAAAACACTGATTTATAGATTGAACAAATAAATCTGATAATAAATATTTATGTGATAGTCTCTTTTATTTATTATTTAAAAATTCATAAAATTGTTATTTTCCAACAAAAATAATAATGTATTGTTTTTAAATATAGATATAAATAGATTTTAAATTATATTTATTATTTACAAATTTAATTTGTGTTTGTTTAAATATATATAAATTTGAGTTGATTTTAAATTTGATTTTTAAATTGAATCTGAATTTGGATTTAAATTTGAAATTCAAAAGATATATATATATATCTTAATTTTATTTTGGATTTAGCTTTGAGCATGTTGCCTTCCTATCTTCCATAGTGAAGGAACACGAAACAAAGCAAAGCATTTTCGAAATGAACAAGGATTCTTGTGGAGGCCCAAATGGTTTCAATGCTAACTTCTTTACCAGTTGTTGGGAAATCATCAAAAGAGACCTGTCTGGGCTGCGAACAGCTTCTTCAAACATAATAAAAAGCTTTCTGGAGTAAATGCAACCAACATTGCGTTAATACCCAAAACCGACCAACCTATCAATGTTTCTTATTTCAGACCTATCTCCTGCTGCAACACCACTTATAAGTGCTGCAACACCACTTATAAGTGCCTCTCCAAAATCATTTCTACAAGGCTAAAGGTTTCGCTTCATCATCTCATTTCCCCTAACCAAGCGGCATTCCTGCAGGGGAGAAGTATCCTTGACAATGTGCTCCTATCTCATGAACTTCTCAAAGATTACAACAAAGCCTATATCAGCCCAAGAGCCATGTTAAAACTTGATGTAAGGAAAGCATATGACTCTCTTCAGTGGACCTCTATCTCTAGGATCCTTGCAAAAATGAATTTTCCCTCCAGTTTTGTCTCATGGATTTACACTTGCATCTATTTAGTTCACTGCACCTTGAATTTCAATGGAAAAGTGTGGGATACTTCAAAAGCAGGCAAGGAATCAGACAAGGTTGCCCTATGTCCTCTTACATATTCATCCTGGTCATGGAAGTTCTTACAACTATGATAAATCATGAGATCTCCTGCAAAAGAATACTAATCCATTCCAAATGTAAAGACCCCCTAATTTCTGCTCTTATGTTTGCTGATGACCTCATTGTTTTCACCAAACCGACTCCTCAATCTATCAGCAACATAATGGAAGTTCTCAGAGCATTCCACAAATTCTATGCGCTTGCCATTAACTACGACAAATCTTTGATAAAAATTGCAGGAGTCTCTGCCACAGCTACCCATTCTCTTATCAATATATGCCATCTTCCCCAAGCTCCTGAAACTCTCACTTACCTCGGGATTCCCATGACCTCCACCAAAATTTCCACAACCCAGTGTATGAAACTTTATAACAAGATTACTCTCACCATAAACGCTTGGGCAAATAGATTCCTTTCTCAGGCAGGAAGGCTGACCCTAATTAAATCTGTCATATTCTCATATACTACTTACTGGAGTAGAATCTTCATCCTACCCAAGAAGCCAATCCACATGATTAGGAAGGCGATGTGTAATTTCCTTTGGAATGGGTGCATTCATTCTAGCAGTCTCAAGCCTATTAGTTTTTGCAAGGTGGAAACTAAAAAGAGCATGGGAGGTCTAGGCGTCATAAATATTCGAAATTGGAATACTGCTGCCTTCAGTACGCACCTGGACAATCTTCTTAATTCAAAAAACAATATTTGGGTGACATGGACTAAGAAGTACAACCTCCGCAACAATTCTTTTCGGTGCATGAACATCCCGCAAGGTTGCAGTTGGACGTGGAGATCCATACTTAATCTCAGACCCATGTTGCTTCCTCATATTAAACACATAGCTTCCCCTAATGGAACCGTCTATTTTTGGAACGACCCATGGGCCAGGTCTGGGCTCATTCTAAGCAATATAATGACATTCAATCAAAGAGTCCAAACTAGAATTCCTACTAATGCCAAAGCTAAAGATTACATATGCAATGGTATTATCATTATGCTTTTCTCCAGCAACCAAACCATTCGACAGTTATGGTAGGAGATCAGCAGGCAACATTACCCTGTAGATACTATTGACAGGGTTCTGTGGTCTACTGATCTTGTTGAACATTCCATCTCCAAAATTTATGAGTGCATTAACCATGCCACATCGATGCCCTGGTTTGCTTGGGAAAAGAGAGTATGAAACCATCACTGTAAAGAAAATGATAACTTTCTTCTCTGGAAAGTGCTAAGAAATGCCATGAACTTCAAAGACAAGCTGCATAGCATTGGTATGGCCATCGATGCATCTTGTTGTTTCTGTGCTAATGAAAATGAGACTAACCTTCATTTATTCTTCAACTGCAAGTTCGTGCATAGATTATGGGAAAAGATCTTGTCATTACTTGGTCACGGCAGCAGGACCGGAAATAGCAACATTGAATGGTGCTATATATACAGAGCCACCAGATGGAAAAATGACACAAGCATGATTTTGCTGCTTACCCTAAAAAAGTTCATACAGGTTATTTGGAAAGAAAGAAATGAAAGAGTCTTCGATGGAAAGAACAAAAGTGAATTTGAAATATGTAACCAGCTGATAACTTCAATCAGATACGGTGTGAGAAATAGCTCGTATAACTTTGGTAATATTATTTCCGGAATGTGGAACTAGTTGTGTCTTTGATGCCTTAGTTTTGCTTCTTTTGTTATTTTTTCTTTGTTTCCTCTTCTTTGTGTCATAGGTTTGTTATGGTGCAAATTACTTTTATTGTGTTTGCAATAAACTGGTAGGGGTCAGCCAACCCCGCTTAGCATTGCTAAAAAATACATGTTATATATGATTTTATTTAGAAGGTGGTTGTTTTATATTATTTTCTTCCAAGGGATTTCATTTATACAAATTAAGATATGTATTTACTAATTTAGGAAGTTAATTTTAAAAGCTTTTTAAACCATTTAAAAACTAATATATTCATGCAATATTACAAGTGTTTATAATAATTCTTTTTAATTACAAGTGTAAGGTGATTAATTAATAAAAATGACAAGTGTTAGATTTTATGACAAGTGTCACTATTATTTTTCATTTTCTTTAATTTTTAATAAATCCTAATTAAACCTATATAAACATCTAATCTTTTCTCTTCATTTCTTTTTCTATCTTCCCACTTTCAAAACAAAGAAACAAAGCCATCAGATCTGAGGCAAATTAAAACAAATCAAACATTTAAACCTGAAAAAAAGAACAAAACAACAAAGCCTATTAATATTCAAACCTGGAAAATCAAAGCATGTATCAAACTAAAACCAGTGAACAAAATCAAATTCCAAACTACAATCATCTTTGAAGTCTACAACCTGAAGCTCAACAATTCAAATTCAAGCAAATTCAAAAAGGATTCAACAACTCCGATCATAATCAAGCAGCAGTTTATAAATCAAGCAATTTCCAGGTTTAAGGAAGAAAACTTCCTTTGTTCTTTTAATAAGGTGAGTAAATTCTTTAATTTTTCTATATCTTATGATAGCATGTGGTAAATCTGTGAAGAATAATATGTGCTTGTATGATGATGTAGATATATGTACATATGTATAGAGTTTATGTGTGTGCATGTCCGTGTGAATACCTGCTCTTGACTCTGTTATATTCACAGTGTCAAACTACTCAAATAAATTTATATCTCCCAATCCATATTAATTCAAGCTTTGATTTTAAAGATGAAGTGTCTGTAATAACGAAGTATTTATCAAAAAAATTGTTCAAGAATTTTTATTAAGAAATCACTTCAATAATGATAAATCACAGTGATAATAAAAAACAAGCTAAAATTTGATCAACTGGAAATTTTACTTTGATTATGTAAGCTAATTCGTGATGGAAAAACTTGAATTTTAATGTAAATTTTACGATTTTAAATCGCGTGATTGATGAGGTATTCGGAGATGATCAAATTTGGGTTTACGGTCAATTTTCGTCGAACAATATTGAACTGAGGCTCGGGGTTCTGGTCAAAGGTGGCTCGTAGAACGAGGATAATGGGAAAAATATTCAAGGATTTTCTAAAGCACCGTGGTGACGCAACGAGATCGATCTAGGGTTTTAGTGGTGGTTTGAGACGAGGTTGGTTTCGAGTCGATTTCTCCGACTATGGTGCATCAGAATTAGTAAGGGTGGGTGAAACAGCAGCGTAGGATGACAGCGAGTCTTTGGACAGGATGTCGAGATTTCTGGTGATCGGTGAAGGCGTCGCGAGGCGGTTCTTGGTGATCGACCTTGTTCTTGGTTTTGTTCGAACTTCTCGTTTTTGTTTGCTTTCGAATTCCTTTCTTCTAGGTGGTCAGGTGTTTTGAGGAAGTCCTGGGCGACTTGTCAAAGGCGAACGTGGAGGCCGGATCATCGCCGATGGTCAGTGCAGGTGTACGATATGTTAGCGTATCGTTTTTGTCTAGCGAGAGTTCTTCTCGAGTTTAAGCTTGGGTAAAATCTGGTTAGTCTCGAGTTTTACTTCGAGTATGTTAGCAGGGTAATCGTGTAACAGATTGAAGTTATAACAGTTTCAAATTTTCAAAAAATTTTAAAAAAAAAGCTGAAGCCGGAAAAAGATGAGGAAACTCGAGTATCTATTCGAATAAAACATGGATTGACTCGGGTTCCTTGATATGTTAACAAGTTTTAAATACAGAAAAGAAATAACAAGTTTTTAAGTTCAAACTTGATCAAGTATAATCTAGTTACCAACCATTTCAATTTAAAATAATTAAGGTTTGGAATTGAGAATAGAATTATTTTGAGTTTAAAAATTTCAACATTTATAACCCTGTAATTAAATAGGTTTAAGGATAATTATTTAATTAAAGTATTGATTAAAGGGTTAATCAATAATTAGTGGAATTAATTAAAAGTTAATCACTTAATGTAATCAATAAGTGTAATTTCTTTATAAAAGTAATTAATGAATAGTTAACGAGCATAATTATTTTAAGGATCATTAACGGGTGATTTAAAAGTAATCATCAATGGAAATTAATTAAAGAAATTTAATTAGTTTAATAAGTTTAAAGATAATCACTTGTGAAAATGATTAAGTACTTAATGAAACTAATTAAATAATTACTTGGTGCAAGTAATTAATGGAAAATTACTTAATAAAGAGGTCAAAGGTTAGTTAATTACTTAATTAGTCAAAGGTTAGTTAATTACTTAATTAGTCAAAGGTTAGTTAATTACTGAATGAGATTAATTAAGGTTAATTAATGAATGTGATTAATTTAAAGATTACTTGTTGAATGTAATTAATTAAAAGAATAATTAACTACTGAAAGTGATTAGAGGATCATTAATGAATTAATTAAGGAGATTAATTAAAAGATAATGGTTAAGGCTAATTAATCTATATGGTAATTAAAGGTTAATTACTTAATGTAATTAAAGGTTAATCAATCAAGGATGATTAATTAAGATAGATGATTAAGGAATGATTAATTAACTGGGTTGTAATTAATTAATATTAAGTAAGCAGGATTAAAGTAATCCAAGTAATTAAGTTGGCAATTAATTTAATTGGAGATTAATTAAATTAATTAGGAATTATATATCTAATAAATCTTATGTATGGATAGTTGAATGATTTTTGGATGAGTAGGATTGTTGTTGTCTTTGATGGGCAATTGAGATATGCTATGATATGAATGCGTTGAACTGTGAATAATGTGGTTATCTATCGGAGTTAAATTTATTGTATGGTACGATATTCTGAATATGAATTGCATTGTTTTAAAACTTAACAATTTGGACTAGAATGATATTGGAATTGAAGAGACCGAGGTCGGTATTAGTAATACCCGAAACCACTTCGATTTGTAAATTTAAAATTCTTATAAATTGGATATGTGAGATTAATCGGGCTGGAATGGAATAAGTTAAGTAACCTGGACATTTAACCTGAGAACTATTGTGAGTGATAAATGATTGACTATTATAAGTAAGAACTCGAAGAAGGTACGAGTTACCTTGGTAATTCACATGAGTTATACAGCTTGGTATTTCATATTATATGGATTTACTCATCTTGGTTTCCAGCCTGACTCGGGTGTTACTTTGATGTAATGCTCGGGTCAGACCGAGTATTACAGATTTTCAGGTAAGGACGTTTTGGAGCTCAGATGGCAAGCTGGATGGCTAGGACGTATAGAGTATTCTGCTGAGAGATATTATTATTTATTTGGGATAAGTTATTTTAACTGTCCAGTGATTGTGAAATGTTGTAACTCTGATGTATTATTGTAAATTGACTTATACATTTTTCCTTTGTATAACTGTTATTTTATTTGATATTATATTTTGATCCGCTGCGAATATGAGATTCTGTGTTTTGGTGTTTTTGTTTCTCCTTCTTCTTCTATCTCTTTTCTTCTTTTCTCTAACTATCTGGAATTTTCAGGATCGAAAATTTCAGGTCGTTACATTTGGTATCAGAGCAGAAGGTTAAGCAAGAACTTGGCTCTGGTGGGAATAGCCATTAAGGATAGGGTCAGTGATACCCTAGAATAAGTTTTGTGTGTGTGTGTGTATGAGAGCATACTTGTTATTTTCTTATGTAAAGGTTTTAAAAATGGTTTTAATGAATGATTTTTATAAAATCTTATATTTTATATATAAAGCAATAATTGGTTGTTGGATATTGAGATTGAATAAAGAATTAAGTGATATGTATATATATATATATATATACACACTAGTGCGAACCAGTGCTTTGCACACGGATGTTGAAAAAATATTGTTGTTGCATACGTCATATCCAAATGTATAAGAAACTTAATGTGACGACCCGGAATTTTCTAGCAATATCAATTTAATAATCTGCATTAAATATTAAATTGTTTGATATATCTTTATTAATTAGGCTTGAATTGATACTTTTCTTTTAATAAATATTTAATTGGTAAATTTTATCTGTTAAAATTAATGGTTGTTTTCTATTTATATATGTATATATTTGTATACATTGTAAATAGATGAGATTTTGTTTTAAAGTTCAACTAATAACTTTTGTTTTAAATCCTAATATATATTATAGTGATTGGAAATTATGTTTTATTTAATATAAACTTTTCAAAGCTAATAAATAAATCAATATAGAGTTTTAAATACATAAGATAAATGTTTAAATAGTTTAAAAACTTATTTTAGCTTAAGATTAAAATTTACATTTATTAACAAAAGGATGTGTTTACTTTTCTTTTTAGTATAGTTTGATTTAAAATATGAATTTAAAATATATATGAGTTTTAAATATAATTTTGTCAATCAATACATTAACATACATTAATAAAATATGTAGTTTATAATAAAAAGATAATTTATTCTATCTATCATTTCAAATTGATAAATGTGTTTTTATAAAATAAATAAAAATAAATTATACATATAAAAATACAAGCCTACAAGATAAATTTGGAAAAGAAATATAAGTAGAACATTAGTTAAATTACAATAACATAACAACTATATAGTTCAATTAGTTTTCAAACAACAAAACAAATATACATAAGTTAAATTTTATTGTAAAATATAAAATGAATACACTATAAATAATTATGCAACAATTAAATTACAAACAATTATACATACAAGTTTTGTACAAACCAATTTGGATATGTGTGCAGGCTGAAGTAAAGCAATAAGAACAGTAATAAAATACATGTTATACAAACAAGTAAAATCATATGCAGGCTAATGAACAAATCTAAGGTGTGCAGGCTGAAATAAAACAAAATGAAGATATAAAAATATATATGTGTGCAGGACAAACTAAGAAAATAAAGTAAATGACAGTAACAAAAATAAACCAAATATGTATATATGAAGCTTGTGTAGGAAGACATTATTAAATATCTTTAAACAAACAAACAAAACTAATTAACGTGAAACTTTCTAGCACTGCATATCAGCCTCCATCTAAACAAATATCTCTGGTAAAAATCTTTTTATTGTACAAATATTGTCTTAGTAGTATGAAAAAAAATAATAAAACTGTCTGCATATACCCTGTACAAATCCTTTGCTTAAATCCCTGTCTTCTTTCTTTTATTTATACCTCAGACTTACCCTTCTAATTCGAACATACAAACTAAAATATGAAATAAAACTATTCCATACTTAAACAAAATCCAAGAAGCAAAGCAAAATGAAGTTACAGTTGTATTCAAGCCTGTTGCTTAATCAAGGAGCAACTGTTCTTCTCTGAAAATTGGTGAGTAACTTTTTTTAAAAAAAAAGCTTAAGTAAATTTTAATTTGTTGCTTGTGAAAATTTCTGAGATGAAGTTTTGAGTATGTGTATATATATTTGAGAATGCATGTGTATATGGATGGATAGATGATTGCTGTAGTTAAACTTGTTCTGCCTGTTTAGTTTCAGGCTTGGCTTCTAAACAAAAGTATCTAATTCCTTTTGATCTGTTGGCTGTTAGTTGATAGAATTTAAATAAGACTCGTTTGTTTAACTTTAAAATTTAAGTTTAAAATTTATTTAACTTAAAATATAAGAGAAATTTATCTGGAAACCAAAATATAACTGGCAGTGTTTATATATGTCTGCTTTCTGTTACTCTATAAACAAAATTTCACATTCAAAAATCATTTGCTTCTTCTTTGATTGATGAATGGACTTAAGATTTGAATAAAAAATGTTTGTAACATTATGAAATAAGTTTAAAACTTTAGATAAGATAAAAACAACTTAATATTTTTATTTGGAACCCAAATTTCTGAGCAAATTCCTGCACATAAACCTGGTTGTAGTGGTCGAAGTGTTTGGTTCTGTTCGTCACCATCAGGCGATCGAGTGCCGTGGAGTTTTGTGAGGGGGTAGCTCGGTCATAGTCGCGTTCATGGCCGGAGCTACTGGTCGCCAGGTGGTCAGGGTTGGGGGAGAGCGGCGCTGACAGGTTTGAGGGAGGTGAGGTTGTGTTTTTTCCAGGTTCTGTCTTTCTTATTTCATTCGCGCGCGCCTGGTGAGGAACTCGAAGCAGCTTGTATATTTTCTCAGGGGAACTTCGTTATTACTCGAAGCAAACGCAGGGGGTGCTCGGGTAGTAAGTGTTCAGTGTTTTTTTTTATTTCAACCTGTAACAGTTTTTAAACAGTCTTGAATTTTGTTTTAAATTTAAACAAAGTCAAACCCAGTTTTAAAACAAGTTTAAATACTGAATTTAAGTCAGTTTTGAAATAGGGTTGGTAATAATAAAGTTCTATAATTTAAATAATTTAAATAACTAAAAAGTGCTTAATGTTTAAGTGTATTCAAGAGAGTTGAATTTCAAAAAAATGAAATCTAAATTGTTAAGAGAAGTTTTGGACAAGTTAACTCAAAAACTGAAATCCAGAGTTTGGATTTGAAATTCTAGATTTGTAATAAAATAAAGTTTTATAATTTAAATTATTCAAATAAGTTTTAATTGTAATTAAACATGTGAGTTTGCAAAGGGTTATGAGAAAAATAATAAATTAGGTTAAAACTTTACTAAGAATAAATTGGTTTTTAGCTAGAAAGTAAATTTAAATAAATGTTTTAAACATATTGGAATTTTACTTTGATTCATGAAGTTTTAGAATTTGATATACATTAACCTTTAAGTAAATTAAGTAAATATAATTAATGATGGATATTAATTAATTTGGTTATTATAAGTTTAAAAGTAGTAATTAAAGTTAATTAATGAATTAATTAACTAATATGAGATTAAGAACCATAAATTAGATATTTACTTAAATTAATAAATTTTTATGGTTAATCAAACTTATAATTAATGATGATTAATATAAGTTAATTATTTTAGAAGAAAATAATTAAATAAGTGTTAATGAAGATCATTAACAAGATTATTTTATAATTAAGTAATGTAATTGATTTTTTAATAAATTAATTGGATTAATTAATACAATAATAATCATTGTAATAGTTTAAATGTAATTATTTATTTGAAAAGTAATTAAGAAATTAATTACTTATTGAGTAAATTGATTTGATTCGAGTTAATTAATTTAGTTTAATTAACTGATATTTTGGAATTAAAATTACTTAGGGAAGTAATTGAAGGATAATTACGGGGTGTAATTAATTGGGAGATATTGTTAACGGAAGTAATTGGAATATAATTACTTGAAATTAATCAAGGGATTAATTTAAAGTGTTATTGAGAAGTAATTAATTATGAATAATTAATTACTGTTTGTTATTAATCAAGAGGATTAATATTTGTAATCTGAAGATTTGTATTCTTAATATAATTAACAAATGAAATGTAATTAAGAAATTGATTTATTTGAGAATAATAAATCAATAAGATAATTAAATGGTAATAAATCAATATAAATGTAATTAATTAATGGGTTTATTCAAGATTAATTTCTGTAAATAAATTAAGAAAACTACTGGAATGCAGTAAAGGATATTTAAATCAAAGATGATTAATTTGAATATTTAAGTAATGGATAATAAGACTAATATTAATTAATTTAAGAAATCATTTGATGATTTGGTATGTGTAATTACTTAGTGTAATTAATGGAGTATAATTACTTAGAATAGTAATTAGATGATAATTACTTGATGAAATTCATACAAGATGATTTGTAAGGAAGTAATTTGGGAGATTTCTTTTGTAATCAATCAAGGGATTAATTTATTGGAATAATTAATCATGGAATGATTAATTTGTTAATAAGTAATTAAGAGTAGTTAATTACTAGTTTGTTATTAATCAAGGGTGATTAATAATTATGTTTAAATAAAGATTAAACAAATAATATAATTAAATATAAATTGAAGATCATTAATTAATATAATTAATGATGTAATTAAGAATTGTAAATTAAGGAATAATTAAATAAGGGAAGTAATCAAATGTTAATCTACTATGAATAATTTAGAATAATTCATTTTAGAAATTAATTAAAGACTAAATTACTTCTTGTAATTAGAAAATGGTTGATTAATTTATAATTAATTAATAATTGTGAGAGCTGGATTTATGAAATGAGTAATTAATTTAATTTATTTTAAATTAATTAAGATGGAAGTAGTTAATTTAATTCATTTTAAATTAATTATAGATTGTGATTCATAAATCATTGCTGATGGATGATGTTGATATTTCATTGATTGATTGTGATCTCAGTAATGAGATGGATAATGTCTATGTGATATGGATGTATAGTTTAAGTATGATAATATTTAATTATCTGTTTGGATGAGGATATTAGTTATCTGTTTATGATAATGTGATTATCTGTTATGAAATGTGAATTATCTATCTGTGCATATTAATATTGAATTGACTGTTAAGACTAAATAGACAACTTGGCCTTAAAAGACACGTTTTGGATTTCGATGAGACCGGGATCGGTTTTCCACATTAGGAATATCCGAAAACCACATCGTTTCCAAATTACGATAGGTATTGAATCTGAAGTGAAGATGAAGATTCAGAATGCAAGGGTTATCGTCGTTAACTCTGAGGGTGATTCCAAAACGAGTGTAACGAGATGATGCCTTCGGTTTTGTTCGAACCCGGAATGAACTTGTATGGATTGAATGCTTTCAACACATCGTCAGGCGGACGATGAGCATTCTAAGAAATATGTTCTATAAAGGTAATCGTAACCTCAAGCCTCATCAACCGAGAATGGCTAAAACAGGGGAGGTGCAGCAAGGTTAGGTGGGTCATGCCCAAGCAGGACAAGGATATTCCCCTGTCTAGATGTCCCTTTTTATTCGGCTGTGTGGGCAGTTGGTCTGCAGCCAACTGCAGGGTTTATCTTGTTTGGGACTGTTCAGTAAGGAATGGTTCCGGCCTTGTGTTGCAGGGGGTCGGGAGTGATCATCGGTACGTTGATCTAGGCCACGTACTGTGACAGGCGGTACCCCAGTAGCCCTGCCATTGTATGGAATCCACAATCCAATAAGTGCCTACGGTTTTGATTGTATTACCCACTTTTGTGGCTAGTAGCTGGAATTTAATAGATGTAACAATTTCGGCTATTTTCTATTTACTTGAAAACCCTAGACCTATTATAATATCACTGGATTTCCTATCAAATGTTTTGGTTAGCGTAAGGTAAAAACTTTTCCATGTTTATGTGTGGGAAGTCTTACGTGATACCTTTTCTTTTCAAAAGATTTTCAAAGTTAAGCAACTTTAACATGTTACTCATACCAGACCCATGTCTGACCCGAAGTTTATTCTTGTTTTTCATAAACTCTCGGGTACCCAAATTTTTACGGGTAGCCAAGAGATTCAGGTTTAGCTTTGACGAATTCTGGAGGAGCAATGGAGCAGGAGGCTTCAACGTTATAGATATATATAGTTCCGCTGTGTGGTATCTCTGTGATGTATGGTGTATTGTGTTGTATTAACTAGACAGGTATTTATAACTGTTTAGTATGTGATGTACTATATGTGTCACTCTGATTGATGTTATATATTATGTAAATACTTATGTGATTAATATATTTTATTCGTTCCGCTGTGAGATTCTGATGTTGTTGTTCTTTCTTCTCTATCTTTTCTATTTTCTCACCCTTTTCTTTCTTAATAACGATGCTACTTCCTGGGCGTAGGAAGTGGGGTCGTTACACTTAATATGGTGGTAATGAAAAAACATTGTTGAACGATAGTGTAACATCATGAATAACAATTTGGTAGGGTAAAGAATACATAGATATATTTGGTTATGATAATCACAATTAAAATCGAACAAAACAATTACAGTGAATATGTTAAAGTTCACGGACTATTTAGAGGATGATGTGTTGAAAATTTATCCGCTAATGCATAGATAAATTCACTATGGCATATAATGCCAATGTTGTTGCTTTTGCAATTACACAGCTGCTTCAATGTGCATAGATATAGTTGAAGTATTCACTGTAAAGTGCAGACACAAAGACATGGTGCGGTTCGATTCAATTAAACAAGAGTATCAAAAGCTTTTTGCAATGGGGAGAAATATAGTAATAGGACGAAATTTGTAAACAGTCGGGAAAAGTATTTGTCAACGGCTGAAAAAGGGAGGGAATAAAAGGAAAACGCAACAGATGTAGTACAGGTGAAAAGTAGTAAAACAGAAGATTCAATTAAAATGGAAATGATGAAGCAACAAGAAAATAACATGGGTTCCGATATAAATTACTATTATTCATTGAATTTGATCTACGTCGATGCAGGGTACAAAACACGGCATACAGCTAGTCGCAGTAACCAATATTTGGAAATATCCAAAACATACATAAGAGAATATCTGTAAGAAGTCTATTCATTTTTCAGCCTCAAAATAACTGCTAGCAACGCATGTATGATATTGGGCTTGAGCGAAAATAGGTGATGTTTTCTTGGCCCTAATAGATGCATTACATAAGTCAATTATTTGAACCATTGAAGGCATTTGTACCTGCAGCCAAAAAAGGCAAAAGTGTCATTGATGCAGTAATATTTCTAAATTCTCTCACTGTTCATCTGACCTAGTTAACTATATCTAATAATAAAACTATGACTATATGATCATCTATACAAAGATACATTCATCAATTGTTTTCTAGAAGTTTTCCGATAATGGTGGTGTAAGTGATTTTAGAATTACTACAAAAAAGAAAAAATAAACTCGTTTAGGTGGTTATGAACATTATTCTCACTACAACACATGTTTTGACCTAGCACTTAAATTGTGCATCTACCTTAAGCCCGAATATAAAACTTATATGCTTATCATATTATTGATCATCGTAATTGTAAATGAAATTGAGTAAACTTAGCTAAATTATGTCATCAAACCTGGAAGCAATGTATTAAACGCTGAGTTGCACGGTTGAATCAAGCATTAATTATGTAAAGTCACCATTTAATCATCTCAAGCTATCAAAAAGCAAAATTCATTTTTCAATTATATTTTTTTAATGCGGTTAAATTATTATCGTTAACATCAAACAAAATCTTTACTACAGCTAAATTAGTATTGCATCATACAAATGCAGTTAAAATATTCAGATGCAACAATAGTTGCTTAATTCCAAAATACTACAAAATAATAACTGCTTTTTCTTAATGCATTTAAATTTTAACTACAGTAAGCTCGAATAAATCATCGTGTACAACCAAAATTATTACTGCATCACATAAATATAGTTGAAATATTAAATTTCTACATGCATAATTCAAAATTGTCATTAAATTATAACTGCATTTTATTAATGTAGTTAAAATTTAATTATATTAAGATTGAATAAATTCCTAAAATGTAGCCAAATTTATTACTACATCACATAAATGAGGTTAAAAATCTTCAAATATAGTTAAATTTACCCAAAACTTGTTGGTAATTATAGTTGCATTTTTAAATTTCATTAATTTATAACTGTTTTGAAATTAAATAAAATTATCAAACATAGTCAAGATCATCAATAGTAAATGCAGTAAAAAATGCTAATGTAGTTAAATTAATTCAAAAAATTCCTATAAATTATTACACCATATTTTGATAGGGTTAAATTATAACAGCACTAAGTTTGAATAAACTATCAAACACAATCAAAATTATTACTTTATTACATAATGCAGTCACAATATTCAAAGGCAACCATAATTGTATAATTCAAAAAAATATTCCTTTCAAATATGTTAAAAGATAATAATACATTATACTAATCTAGGTAAAACTACTATGTAATGTTTATGATCATCATAATAATGCTATTACAGAAACGCGGTACACAGAGGTGACACAAAATAACTGGATTATATAAATGCAGTTAAAACTGCTATATAAAATTACGATCTTAAAAAAATTATTTTTAGCTATCAACAATAGATATCATTGAAAGCATATTAAAATTGAGATTTTATAGCGAAACGATTCTTAAATCCAATTTATGCTGAAAAAGTTATCACATTTCAAAGTTTGAAATGGAAAGAAATGAAAAATGTTACTGTTCATTTTCCAAAATATGAAGGAGGCTTGTGTGCTCTTGAAATCTAACTCAACAATAATATTATAGTATAGCTATCAAAATAGGAATTAAATAATTATATGGTAATAATAGAACTAAATTGAAAACCGAATAAAGATAAGTTTGAAATGAATCCAGACTGAAACTAGAATCCTGAATTTATAGGAGTGATTTCAGAATAAGATAATAGTGAAATGGGTATCCAGATATGATAATCTTGGTTATTATCATAAATGATTGTTGTATTTAATAATGATATTTGTGTTAATGAGTAAGTAAAATGAAATGTTTTAGGGAAGTAAAACATTTAGGTAAGTATGACTTATAAATTGAAATTGAAAAAGGGTTTAAATGGTGAAGTTTTAAATTTAAGTCCAGAAATTTGGAATTTGTTTCAAAGTGCTAAAAGAAATAATAAATAGTATTATTTGAATGAAAGAGTCTTGTTTCAAACAAGAGTTGTTTGAAAATTTTAAAGAAATCTGTTTTGAATTAAAAACAAAGATGGTTTAAAAATTTAAGGTATAACTTGAAATAAATTTGTATAGATAACGGATATACATAATATCAAAAACGTTTTGAAATAAACTCTAAAGTGTTGAGTTTTGATTTTCCCTGAAGTGTGATAACCCAAAGTGATATAAGTTTTGAACTTATATGCGGGAAAGAATATTGATAAGGAGTTCAAAAATTTTGAGATTTGAAGTGGGAATTCAAATTTGAGTAAGGTTCACATGACTTAATTGAATTTAACTTAAACGGAAATTAAATAAATTTGGAATAAGCAACTTGAATTGGAAATTTCAAGATGAAATTGAAATTTAACTTGGAAAGTTAAATGGTTGATTTAAAATGGGAGTTATGAGTGATCTTGAAATGGCTTTGAGATTAGGAAATTGAAAATGGATGTTGTTAATTGGTGTTTGGATAAATTTAGATGTTTATTTATCCTGATATCATTCTATTGTTATAAATAATTTATGAAACTGAGAATTGGTTTTGAAGTTAAAAATGGATAATAAATTAGAATCTAAAGACTTAATTATTTTTGAATTCTTATTTGAACTTTGAAGATTGGTTGGAAATGAAGATTGGGAAGTTGTATAGTCTGGCTCTGGACTATTTTCAAAATAAGTTGTTTTAATATAAACCTATTTTCCCAAGCTACTTATTATACAATCTATCTTTTAAAGCCAAACTATTTTATACTTATTTTACAATTATTTTTGGCACTATTTAACTATCTTGTAACTGTTTTATAAACCAATTACTATTTTTCAATTACTTATAACTAGTCACTATTTTAAAAACTATTTTGCAATTATCTAACTATTTTATAACTATTTTGTAACTACTTAACTATTTTACAGCTATTTTATAAACTAATAATTATTTTTCAACTACTTATCTATTTTTTTAACTTTTTAAGCTATTTTCTAAATTTAAGCTGGTCAGAGTGCAAACTGTTTATGATTAAATATCCATTTGAGATAAGAATTGAATTTTTAATTAATAAAGATAAATACGTAGGATATACATATATTATTCTATTTGCATAGTGATTTGATCCAGATTCGAGCATAGAATTTTGAGATAATATATCGATCTGAGTTGGGATTTTTCACCCGATTTTCGACGGCGAACCTAGATATGAATTTTTGATTGGTTTTGGATATTCTCTATCATAGTTATGGCTATGCAAGGAGAGTGATGGTTTTTGATCAAGAAAGCAGATCTGAGTCCACACTAGGAAGTCGGGTGGACGATACTAGTTGGGAAGAGAAATTGTGTGATCGGGTAAGCGATCATATTGATACTGCGTACGGATGATATGAGTACATCGTACGGGTTTGAATGAAATTGATATTGAAAATTTGTGGATAAGAAATAAAATGTTTTTGAAATGAAAAGTATATTTTGTGAAATATATGATGAAGTAAAATGGAAATAGGAAATTCCTATGATTAAAGGTTCACTCTATGAAGAAAAGCAATGAGAAATCAAATTTGAATATTTGATTTGGAGTAAACAAAGTCATATATCTTTGTTATATAAGATAAATCTCCCTTTGTTGAATCTATTGCCTGAAGAAAAAGGTTTTTGAAAAGTACTTGAAGTATAAAAGGGAATTTATACAAGTATGAAGTGATCCAAAGATTTTCAAAGTTATATATATATGAAGGATCTTATGAGAATGATTTTGTGAAAAAGGTTTTGGGAAACTATGGACTATGTAAAGGCTTTTTATTTTTGGGGAAAAATCAATTTTGGAAATTTGGAAAAGCCTAGTTTGAGAATTATCGATTTTGGAATAATCGATTTTGAGAAAAGGAGATTTATATGGGACTCATACAAGGTGTATGATTTGGAAGATACTATATGTGTATAGTATAAAGTGTTTTGAAAATGGCTCTGGAGAAAAAGGCGCTCCCTAAAAATGAACTTCTTAGGAGTACCATAGGTTGGTACTGCTTTGAGCCCTAGGGGGGTTCAAAAGTGGATCTTGTGAGGAAGTCCGGACAAACTGAAGTTCCTGAGGATTATTGGGTAACGAAAGTCAAGGGCGTTGATGCCTACAGGGGGATTTGGGTTATGCTCTGACGACAGTGTAACTTGATGTCGCTACGATCTACTGTGGACCATAGCGAAAATCGTGTGGAGGTGAGTGTCAACGGTCTACGATTGATTTTGCTGGGAAGGCAATACAACATCGGTAGACTGCGATCTATGGTCGAGTGGAGTGGAGAAGTTTCATTTTTTGGCAGCGGAATTCGAAGGCACTAATGCCTACAGTTATATGGGTTTTTTCTGTGATAGCAACGTAACCCCATATGTAGCGGCGATCTGTAGTGGGTTCCATGGCGTAATCGAGGGATGCGGAGTGCCTACAGTTATCTATGGATTTTGCTGGGATGGCAACGTAACCATCGGGTTAACTGTGACCATGGATGGGGGTGATGATTTCCAGAGCATTCTTACCAAAGATGTTTCCTCAATTTCAAAATTATTTTCTATATTTTCAATAGAATTATTTTCCAAGTATTTTCACTGGGTGTTAAAAATGGGTTTACCAAGTACTTATAGATTTTCAATTCTACGCTTGATCAACGTATGACCGAATTTCTGTGTGAACGAGGACGGACTTGTTGAAACATCGAGTTATAAAATGATATTTTTATAAAACTATTTTGGCAATATTATATAGATTTTAAAGTGCTTTAAAAATATTCAAAGAGAAAACTTATCTAATATTAAATATTTTAATAAATTCTGGTTTCGTTTCTTTTCGAGGACGAAAAGATTCAAAGGGGGGAGGAATGTAGTAACCCAGATTTTTAGGCATCTGTAAATTGATAATTAACTGGATTGAATCAGTAAAACACTGATTTATAGATTGAACAAATAAATATGATAATAAATATTCATGTGATAATCTTCTTTATTTATTATTTAAAATTGGTAAAATTATTATTTTCAAACAAAAATAATAATGTGTTGTTTTTAAATATAGAAATAAACAGATTTTAAATTATACTTATTATTTACAAATTTAATTTGTGTTTGTTTAAATATATATAAATTTGAGTTAATTTTAAATTTGATTTTTAAATTGAATTTTAATTTGGATTTAAATTTGAAATTCAAAAGATATATATATATCCTAATTTTAATTTGGATATAAAAATATGTTATATATGATTTTATTTAGAAGGTGGTTGTTTATATTATTTTCTTCTAAGGAATTTCATTTATATAAATTAAGATATGTATTTATTAATTTAGAAACTTAATTTTAAAAGCTTTTTAAACCATTTAAAAACTAATATATTCATGCAAATTACAAGTGTTTATATATAAATCTTTTTAATTACAAGTGTATTGTGATAAATTAATAAAAATGTCAAGTGTTAGATTTTAAGACAAGTGTCACTATTATTTTTCATTTCATTTTATTTTTAATAAATACTAATTAAACCTATATAAACATCTAATCTTTTCTCTTCAATTCTTTCTCTATCTTCCCACTTTCAAAACAAAGAAACAAAGCCATCAGATCTTAGGTAAATTAAAACAATCAAACATTTAAACCTGAAAAAAAGAACAAAACAACAAAGCTGGTTAATACTCAAACTTGGAAAATCAAAGCCTGTATCAAACTAAAACCAGTGAAAAAAAAAATCAAATTCCAAACTACAATCATCTTTGAAATCTACAACCAGAAGCTCAACAATTCAACTTCAAGAAAATTCAAAAATGATTCAACAACTCAGATCATAATCAAGTAGCAGTTCATAAATCAAGCAATTTCCAGGTTTCGGGAAGAAAACTTCCTATGTTCTTTTAATAAGGCGAGTAAACTCTTTAATTTTTCTATATCTTATTATATCATATGGTAAATCTGTTAAGAATAATATGTGCCTATATGATGATGTAGATATAGGTACATATGTATGGAGTTTATGTGTGTGCATGTCTGTGTGAATACCTGCTCTTGACTCTGTTATATTCACAGTGTTAAACTACTCAAATAAATTTATATCTCCCAATCCATATTAATTCAAGCTTTGATTTTAAAGGTGAAGTGTCTGTAACAATGAAGTATTTATCATAAAAAATGTTCTAATTTTTTATATTAAGAAATCACTTCAATAATGATAAATCTTAATGATAATAAAAAAACAAGCTAAAATTCGATCAACTGGAAATTTTACTTGATTGTGTAAGCTAATTCGTGATGGAAAAACTTGAATTTTGATGTAAATTTTATGATTTTAAATCGCGTGATTGATGAGGTACTCGAAGATGATCAAATTTGGGTTTATGGTCAATTTTCAACGAACAATGTCGAACTGAGGCTCGGGGTTCTGGTCAAAGGTGGCTCGTAGAACGAGGATAATGGAAAAAATAGTCAAGGATTTTCTAAACCACCGTGGTGACACAATGAGATCGATCTAGGGTTTTAGTGGTGGTTCAGATGGGTTTGTTTCTAGTCGATTTCTTTGAGTCTGGTGCATCGGAATTAGTAAGGGTGGGTGGAACAGCAGCGTAGAGCGACGGTGAGTCTCTGAACAGAATGTTGATATTTCTGGTGATCGGTGAAGGCATCGTGAGGCGGTTCTTGGTGATCGACCTTGTTCATGGTTTCGTTTGAACTGCTCGTTTATATTCTCTTTCGAATTCCTTTCTTCTGGGTGGTCAGGTGTTTTGAGGAAGTCCTGGGCGACTTGTTAAAGGCGAACGTGGAGGCCTGATCATCGCCGATGGTCGGTGCAGGTGTACGACATGTCAACGTATTGGTTTTGTCTAGTGAGTGTTCTTCTCAAGTTTAAGCTCGGGAAAAATCAAGTTAGTTTCGAGTTTTACTTCGAGTATGTTAGCAGGGTAATTGTGTAACAGATTAAAGTTTTAAAGGTTTCAAATTTTTTAATTTAAAAAAAAAACTGAAGCCGGGAAAAGATGAGGAAACTCGAGTATCTGTTCAAGTAAAACATGGATTGACTTGGGTTCCTTGATATGTTAACAAGTTTTAAATGCAGAAAAGAAATAACAAGTTTTTAAGTTCAAAGTTGATCAAGTATAAACAAGTTACCAACTATTTCAATTTAAAATAATTAAGGTTTGGAATCTATTAAGGTTGAGAATATAATTATTTTGAGTTTAAAATTTTCATTATTTATAACCCTTTAAAAAGTTTATTTTAAATAAACGGGATAATGTAATTAAATAGGTTTAAGGATAATTATTTAATTAAAGTATTGACTAAAGGGTTAATCAATAATTAGTGGAATTAATTAAAAGTTAATCAGTTAAGGTAATCAATAAGGGTAATTTCTTTATAAAAGTAATTAATAAATAGTTAATGAGCATAATTAATTGAAGGGTCATTAATGAGTGATTTAAAAGTAATAAATCAATGGAAAATAATTAAAGAAATTTGATTTGTTTAGTAAGTTTAAAGATAATCACTTGTGAAAATGATTAAGTACTTAATGAAATTAATTAAATAATTACTTAGTATAAGTAGTTAATGAAAAATTACTTAATAAAGAGGATAATTACTTAATGGAAGTAATTAAGGATTAATTACTTAGTGTAATTAATTAAAAGATGTATTAATTAAGATAATTAATCAAAGATTAGTTAATTACTGAATGAGATTAATTAAGGTTAATTGATGAATGTGATTAATTTAAAGATTGCTTGTTGAATGTAATTAATTAAAAGAATAATCAATTACTCGAAGTGATTAGAGGATCATTAATGAATTAATTAATTAAGGAGATTAATTAAAGGATAATTAATGAGAATGGTTAAGGCTAATTAATCTGTATGGTAATTAAAGGTTAATTACTTAATGTAATTAAAGGTTAATTAATCAAGGATGATTAATTGAGATAGATGATTAAGGAATGATTAATTAATTGGATTGTAATTAATTAATGTTTATTAAGCAGTATTAAAGTAATCTAAGTAATTAAGTTGGAAAATAATTTAATTGGAGATTAATTAAATTAATTAGGAATTATATATCTAATAAATCTTATGTATGGATAGTTGAATGATTTTTGGATGATTTGGATTGTTGTTGTGTCTAATGGCCAATTGAGATGTGCTATGATATGAACACGTTGAACAGTGAATAATGTGGGTTATCTATCTGAGTTAAATTTGTTGTGTGGTATGATATCCTGAATATGAATTGCATTGTTTTAAAACTTAACAAGTTGGATTAGAAATGATATTGGAATCGAAGAGACCGAGGTCGGGTATCAGTAATACCCAAAACCACTTCGATTTGTAAATTTAAAATTCTTATAAATTGGACATGTGAGATTAATCGCGCTAGAATGGAATAAGTTAAGTAACCTGGACATCTAACCTGAGAACTATTGTGAGTGATAAATAATTGACTATTATAAGTAAGAACTCGTAGAAGGTACGAGTTGCCCTAGTAATTCACATGAGTTATATTGCTTAGTATTTTATATTGTATGGATTTACTCATGCTGGTTTCCTGCCTGACCCGGGTGTTACTTTGATGTAATGCTCGGGTCAGACCGAGTATTACAGATTTTCAGGTAAGAACGTTCTGGAGCTAAGATGGCGAGCTGAACGGCAGGGACGTATAGAGTATTCTGCTGAGAGATATTATTGTTTGTCTGGGACAAGTTATTTTAACTGTCCAGTGATTGTGAAATGTTGTTACTCTGATGTATTAATGTAAATTAAATGATACAGTTTTCTTTTGTGTAACTGTTATTTTATTTGATATTATATTTTGATGCGCTGCGAATGTGAGATTCTGTGTTTTTGGAAAATATGATTTTAGGAAAATAACAAAAGAGCTCTAATTTAGGAAAATATGATTTTACATTTCAACTATTTTTTCAGCACCAGCTATTTTACTGTAGTAGGTGGACCTTTATTTATAGCAAGTTTAAGGTTCTTCCATTAGTGCAAATGTTTCTCTTGGATTGATGAACTGGCTTGCTATTTGCAGCTTAGATTTGAACGCTTGTTATCATTTGGTTGTGTGCATTTTGACGTCGATTGTTGACATGACGCTTCTATATATAGCTTCTTGGACGACTTCCATTTATCCTGACCGTTACTCTCGGCCTGGGCTATCTGAGCTGTTGATTGTTAATATTTGCTGAAATATTTTGGGTTCAGGCAACTACCACCCTCGGTTAAGCTTTATTTCTTAATTGGATAACGATCTTAATCTCGGTTGATGCTTTGACTCATGCTCTCTAACATGCTCTCGAATACTAAGTCTGGTACATAAGCTTTCATTGGAACCAAATAATGGGTCTCAAAGTTACAATTCAAGGACTTTCCTTTCAAATATTCATAATTCATACTTTGTAGAAATTACAGTGTAACAGGTTGTAATAAGGAGGAGGTCGGAACAACATTCTGGTGATAAGCAAATTACACAATTTAAGCATAACGCTGGTTCAAGCCGATTGTCTTTCATTACATGTTATGAATTTTATTTTTACTTAGTCTATTGACTCCATGTATGTGTACAATATGTTATATCTACCCAAAGTATAGTATAACTACATACGTATATTTATAGGTATACATAAGTATAGCCTTGGAATTAGGATACCTTCCCGCTAGTATCAGGCACCTCATTAGGATCCATCACCAACGCAGTATCACGTCCACATTCTCATGACTATCAACTTGCTCCTGTAGTGCCTAATGATAGCATCATAATAGTTAGCTGTATTCTATCTTTTTCTGAAAGACCTCCATAAAGGGTTATCTAGCCTTGCCCTTAACAAATAAACTAACAAACAATTATGGTGGTGTATAATCTAAACATAATCCTTACTAGTAGGAAGTGCGGCCATTTTAGGCGTAACACATGTCTTCCCTCTGACTACTCAGGACCGATGATGTTATCGACCAATGTACAGCTCCTACTCTCGAATATGGTACAAAATACGCACTGACATAACATCAAGCCTTGCTCATCATCCCATTTAGATTACTTAGCACAATTAAGGTAGTAACCACTTATTACTTAATACCCCTAAAAGGTCGAAACAGACTCTACTTGTCCTTTGACACTTCGATGGAGGCGAACCTTCCTACTTGGGTATCCGTTACCTAAATGCGAACATATGTAACTCCATGAGTCCAACAGCTGGATATGGCCAACATCAATATAATGTATACACAACCATAGATAACTCTTTTCCATGGGTAGACATGGTGTGTAACACTACTGACCTCGCATCCCAACTCATTTTAATGACTGTCTTATTCTTATCTATATAAGTTATTGGTCAACTTTATTAATTCACACCCATCATAAATGCATATATGAGGCTACATGTGTGTATATTCATTCTTACTTAATTATTATTCCTCCAACATTCAATGTGTAGGATCGAGTTCACCCTAGAGGGAGGGTGAATAGGGTGATACTGTTAATTATAAAAATTAATTGCGGAAGCTTACAAATTTATTTCAACAAAGATAAATCAAAATTATAGCAGCACAAATAATAGCAGAATAATAAATGCAGAAATAGAACAACACAGAATTTTTCCAGCTTCGGTAAAACCCTGCCTACGTGCTGCCCCCAAGGTTTCTACTAGAAATTAAGTAGTCACACGCTTACACACGTAAACTCGCGACACCCACTACTGACTAACCTAACTCTACGCTCAAAACCCTGCCACAACTCAGCCACTGAGTTGCGAATTCTCAAACTATGCCACATAGTTTGTCCCCTAGTCACACGACTAGTAATAACACAATTTTCAAAAGAAAATACAATTTAAAAAACAATTAAA
This sequence comes from Allium cepa, assembly GCA_030765085.1. NCBI lineage: Eukaryota > Viridiplantae > Streptophyta > Magnoliopsida > Asparagales > Amaryllidaceae > Allium > Allium cepa. The sequence continues at coordinate 490,190,246 of CM060931.1, forward strand.
AACAAAAACCCTAACAAACCCTAATTAAATCTCAATTAAAAAAGAACAAGCCCGACCCAATTTAAAAAACAAACGCGGCCTTCTTTATTTCTTTTATCAATGTCGGCCGTTCCTTTTACTCTTTGTTCTGTATAATGGCGGCTCGTTCCTTTGTTCCTTTGCTTGCGAATTAGGGCTTGAGAAAATTGATGAAGCCGATGGGTAGATGGTCGATTACAATTGGTATTTCTCTGTCTTGCTTCGGCAATCGAATCCTTCAATAAGAATATGGCTCCTCGATTTGATCGAGTTCGACTTTGACTCTGGTATGTAATTTATGCCTTTTTGTTCTCCTAGTTGAATGCTTGAACTCGATTGCATTGAAAGCCGATGATGATTAGGTTTTTATATAGATTCGAATTCCTAATTTTTTGTTCATTTGATAGTTTACTTGACTTTGTCTCGGCCACTTGATCATGTTTTGGTTTTTATGATTTATCTGACTTTGTCAATTTCATATAACTGCTGTTTACTTGGCTGACACGGTTTGATTTCTCTGAACTGGTTTTCCTTGCTCACCATGGTATTGATTTCTGACTTGTTCAACTTGAAATTCCTGATGCAAGCTATCTTTATCTTGAAACTGCTACTTCGGTTACTTCAAATATGTGATTTTTATCACCTGGCTTCTTCTGTCAACATTCTAATTTGTTACATTATTTTTATAACTACTGTATATAAGTATTTCTTGTGTGTTAATCTTGTCACTTTTCTTGTGCATTCATGTGCTTGATGTTCACTTGTTGGTCAAGACAGTTTGCATTAATCTGTACTCTATTTGAGCTGAGCATTTCGACTTGTTCAGGTTTTTACTTAACGTGTCAGTTGAAACTATTTTGATTTCGGCATTGATTATGTGCACTTCGACTATGGTAAAAACTGTTCAGGTTGCATTTGATTCATGTACAATCTGCTTGGTGTCTTTTGCAGCATTGTTCACTTGATTTCTGAACAGTTCTAGCTGGTCGTTGTTCTCTGGTTTTAATGTGTTTATGCATTCATGTCACTGCTATCAGGTTCAGTCTCGATTTCTTTATAGTCTCTGGTACATTGTTGTAGTTGTTGCCAGTTGCCTCTGGTTTGAGTTTTGCTTTTATACTTCATGTGTACTTTGGAGTTTTAGTTGAGATTTGTGGTCTAGGTTGCATATCAAATTGTTGTACTCGAATTATTCTAGTGTGCCATGACTTGCGTACTTGTCTCTGCATACATGTTCATTATGTAGCTCACTGTATCATGAGTTTGTGGTTAACTTCATTCTTTGTGCTTGTTAGAAACCGATACTTGCATTTGCACTTGGTCACTGTGTATAACTGCATGTTGTATTTGCATTGACTTCTTTGTGGTTTAGTTTCACACTGCTATCACTTGTAGTTGTCGTAGTGTTGCAGTCTTTAACTTGTACCATTAGAGGAAGTTTGCATATTTGTTTCATGTACACTCTGGCCTTCATGTTGAACTTGTTACTGTGGGTTTCTGACTTAGTTCGAGGGTCATGCACTTGAATGTGTAGTCTTTGGTTGTGAATTGTGTTTGAAATGCTGGTGGATATGCTTGCTTATTTCTTGCCAGTACATTCATGTGTTTGTTCCTTCATGTGGTCTAGATTTGCTTTGAGCAAATTTCTAGTTTGATGTGCACTGTGCCTTGAGTGTGCTTGCACCTGACCATTTTATTAAACTTGTATATTCGAACTGCACCTGTTTTGAATCCAGCTTGGAGCTTGGATTTGAACTTGTGCTGATATTGTGACATTATTTTTATTGCACTTGAGTTGAACCCGGCGTTTTGGGTTTGACCTGTGCTCACCTGTCCCTGTAATTCTATCAAGTGTATATATCGGTGTGCACGGCCTTGTAGCATATACAGTGATACACTATGTATGTCACCAGCTCTTCGTGAAAGATGAATTCAAAATTAAACGATGACGAACAAACCAAATAACTGAGGTGAATATTATTTTCAAAATCCAAAATTTATTTTATATTGCAAAAATATTTTATTTTCAATTTTACTGCGTCAATATATTTTTGCAGATTGCTCAGATGTTGGATTCACATTGGAATGAAGTTGAAGATCAGTACGAGTTCAGTGAATGAGTGATATGTAGTGAGGTGCAATGTAAATGTGAATTGAATTGTAATTGAAACTGTATACAGTGAGAGCTTGAAATTTGTACTATTCAAAAATTGTAATAAATATTTGTATGAATAAAATTTTTGTTTGAGTTCAAACTCTGTGTTATTTATTTTATTCAGCAAATTTTTATTTAGCCTATGAAAAATAAAATAGTACATTTACAAACACATTTGAATGAATATATATACGTTTGTTATCATAAAAAAAATCATATAATAGCATATTCAACAATCTCTCCCTTTTGATGATAACAAACATATATTTAAGATTTTGAATAAGTTAGATGTATTTGATCATTGATATACTCTAATTGCTCCCCCTATTTAAATGATTCCTCTCTACATAAAGCTCCCCCTTCATATATGTATACAATTAAAAATATGCAAATGGGCCTAGATGCAAATAGAAAATATTTGACCTTTACTTGATTTTATGTGACAAAATCTTAACTTTTCTCTTTCCCTTTTGTTATCAGCAAAAGAGTAATAGTGTTGGAGAAATTAGTGATAAAGTGATCGATATTAATCCAATATTAAAATCAATTGAATATAAATTTTAAATTTAAATAAAAAATCAAACAAAAATCATAAATACTTTGTTATGCGCATATTCCACTTTTAGAATGATGGGAATGATGTCATCATATAAAACCATACAGCTGTGTCTATTTGTGGTATATTTATATCAGGAATTTGAATATCTACCAATTATGCATAACCGTTAGGACTTTTAAATGAGATTAGTAGTATTCCAATTTTATTTTATTTTAAAAATGAATTCAAGTATCTTCTAACCACGCATAACCGTGAGGACTTTTGAATGAGATTAGAATCAACTTGTTTATTATTAAAAAAAACAATTTTGATATGTGTTCCATGCATGCATAACAGTGAGGACTTTAAATGAGCATGGAAGCATATAACAAATTCCAAGTAATTCACCAATGCATAACCGTGAGGACTTTTAAACAAGAGTGAATACTTTGGATTTTATTTTTATTTTATTTTATTATTATTACTATTACTATTATTATTTATTAAAAAATGTAAAACGAAAAACAAATTATTCCTGTTTAAAGTACCACATATTGACAAACTATATAGAATTTTGATGAGTGATGGTCGTTAGAAATATGATAGAAATAGAGATGGTCATGGAATTTTTACCAACAAAATTTTTATAACTCTTGTTTAAATTTCTAAAGAAATTTACTAATTATACCGTCCCTAGTCATAATATATGATAAATTTCAACACTCATCACTTTTTCAATCACTATTTATCTTTTCGATAATTATTAGGGAGTCAGATTAGTCAAAATAGTCATTTAAAATCAAATTCAAAAAAAATTATGAAATCAATTTTTCAAAATGACTGATCTAAAAACATGGTCAAAAATGATTTTCTAGAAGGGGTTATGTGAAAAAAAATTCTGCTGTTTGAAAATTATTTGAAACGAAAAATATGCAGATATTTTCTTTGAAAAACGATGCAGTTACTAAATGTCTCAACATAAATCAAGTTCAACTAGTAATTTTTCTATCAACTAGTTTACCAGTTTAATATGCATCTGAATTTCTTTTTCACTCAAAATTATCATTAACAGAATTTGATAGACCAGACCATGAAGTGTGCAACAAAAAAAATCTCAAAAATCAATTTTAACAGCTTTTTTTGGCAAAGCCAGCGGGGTTAAATGGCCCCTACCATATATTTATAATCAATAAGAAGATATCTTAACATCTTTTTAAATGACATTCTCTTGAATTTGAATTGAAGCCGTGTAAATAATCAAAAACCGTGAATGTAGAGTTAGCCGTAAAATAACCAAATGTATTATCATCCAATAAAATACTATTATTAATCCAAACTAACATATATGAAGTAACTCAAAGACTCTACAGATTTTTATAGTGTTCTTGGCATAAGAATATAATTGGCCAATAATTTGAAATAAGCCAGAATCAAAATCATCATTATTTTATCATCACATTATTGGCTGATTAACTCAGATTAATGTGTAGATTATCACATTTAATATATCGTTTAAATAAATATACGATTACATGTTTTGCCTTTATGATATTTTTCATTATTGTCCATTGTGATTCTGTCACCTTTGTACTAGGCTAAGGAACTTTGCTTCGTCGCTCGTTGTGTCCTTGGAACAGCCAGAATCCAAGTAAAACTATTGCTGTTCCTTAGCCTGCCACCACATCTACATGATGAAAGATTTTTGTGACCTATTTATTTTTACAGGTCCATGATTGTTAGTGGCAGAATATTTTGAAAAATAATTTTGTGGAGACCCAAAACTATTTATATATGTTTCTTTCGGCACCCAAATTTGTTTAACTTTGAGAGATTTCATATTTGTGCCTTTTGGAACCCCAATTGGTATAGTTTTCACGTGTTTGGGTCTATACCAATAATTATTTTGATTGTGTCCAAATTTTCTACAAATTGTGCACATTGAATTCACTTGATTAATCTTATTCTAACATTTTTAGATTGATTATACCCAAGTCCTTGTCTAACTGTATTAACAGTTTGTTTCCCTAAGAGCATATTCAATGATTTTTCACTCTTGAAAAATTTATCTAAAGTCGTTGACAGTTGTTGGACTTGTGTTTTGAGAGATTCTTTTTCGTTTAACAATTGTCTGCACTTTTTAATAGAATTTTCTCTCCTAGTATTTTCACTTTCTTTTAAAATCGGAATTTCATTTGCAAGTGATTTTATATTAATTTCTGATTTTTTGATTTCTTCTTCAAATGTTGGACACTTATCACATTTAGGGATCCTACTTTGATGGGTTTAACTAATTGGTCAAGTTGTTTATTTAATTCTATCAAAGTGTCTTTTTGTGATTCAAGTTTGGCATACTTCTTCCTAAGTCGTTCAAAACAGCCATTTACTTCGTGGAAATATATAAGTGATTCTGAGTGAGTGAGCTTTGATACCTCGTTTGGCTCGTCATCGTCGCTATCAGTTATATTACCTTAAAGGCACGTATCTTCTTTCTCACTCTCACTGCTAGTACTTTGATTATCTTCATCACTTGTATTTCACGTGGCTGCAAAACTTCTCCTTTTTGATTTCTTTTCAAAGTCACGTCAATTTTGAGGACAATTGGGCTTGATGTGTCCGGGTTGGTTGCACTTATGACAGATGATCTTCTATTCTTCTGGATTGTCTAGTATTTTGTTTATTCCGCTATTCAATTTTCGATTTAGAGCTCGATTTCTGTATTTTTAATTCCACCTTTTGAATTTCTTTATTATCATCTCTAATTCTGCTGATCCATCATCATCACCATTATTGTCTGTTGTTCTTTCAAGAGCTATTAATTTCTTTCGAGTGTCACCTCCTTTATGCTCTTCCTTGAATTTCATTTCCAGCTCATAAGTGGTGAGATTTCCGATGAGTTCTTCAACTTTCATCTGTTTTAAATCTTTTGATTCTTGAATGGCAGTCACTTGGCTTCAAAAATTCGTGGAAGGACTCTGAGAATTTTTCGGACTATCTCCAACTCTGTGTATGATTTTCCGAGAGCTTTTGATTTGAATACGATATTGGAAAGTCGTCCATACATCTCTTTGACATTTTCTTCCTTTTCCATTGTGAAGTTCTCGTATTCACTGCTTAGCATTGCAAGGCGAGATTCTTTGACTTGAGATGTTCCTTCATGAGTCACTTCTAGTATGTGCCATATTTTCTGCGCAGTTCGACAATGTGAGACACGATTAAATCCAAATTGATCCAATGAACATATAATAGAATTCATAGCTTTAACATTAGCATTTTGTAATTTATTTTCTTGTTCTGTCCATTGATCTTTTGGTTTCTCTATTTCCTGATTATCTACAATTATAGTTGGTGCTCTATAACCTGTCTCAACAATAATCCAAGTGTCAATGGTTTTCATAAAAAATTTCATTCTATTTTTCCAGTAGGCGTATTCACCATTGAACATTGGTGGTCTAACTATAGACTGACCCTCGGCAAAAGCATTATTGAAAGAAGCCATTTTGAAAATTCAAATTTTTAAAACAAAAATTGATTTTTGAAAAATCAAATTTTTAAAAAACAAAAGGATGACTTCTATTCCTAGCTCTGATACCACTTGTAGGATCGATTTCACCCTAGAGGAGGGGGTGAATAGGGTGATACTGTTAATTATAAAAATTAATTGCGGAAGCTTATAAAATTATTTCAACAAAGATAGATCAAAATTATAGCAGCACAGATAATAGTAGAATAATAAATGCAGAAATTGAACGATACGGAATTTACCCAGCTTCGGCAAAACCCTGCCTACGTGTCGCCCCCAAGGTTTCTACTAGAAATTAAGTAGTCACACGCTTATACACCTAAACTCGCGATACCCGCTACTGACTAAACTAACTCTACGCTCAAAACCCTGCCACAACTCAACCACTGAGTTGCGAATTCTCAAACTACGCCACGTAATTTGTCCCCAAGTCACACGACTAGTAATAACACAATTTTCAAAAGAAAATACAATTTTGAAAACAATTAAAAACAAAAACCCTGACAAACCCTAATTAAATCTCAATTAAAAAGGAACAAGCCCGACCCAATTTAAAAAACAAATGCGGCCTTCTTTATTTCTTTTATCAATGTCTTCTTGCGCCAAAATTGGTCACAAACCCCAAATACCGTGAGAGCACCAAAGTATGAATATAAATCAGCAGTATTAATCACAAATCTAAGTAAACAACAAGCAAAAATTCAGAAATAATGAACAGAAACACGAGTTTTATAGTGGTTCGGCAATCTCCGGCCTACGTCCACTCCAAAGTTTTATCTTTTATTGATTATCCTCGCTGGATATAGATGATTACAGCAGTAGCAATGGAGAATTTCGAGTACAATAGTTGTATTGAAGTAGAAATGAATCCGACAGAGTCTGGGCATTGAGTAGGCCAAGATCCCCTTTCCTGTAGGCTCCAGAGGGCTATTTATAGGCGTAGGAGGCTGATATCGTGCTCAAACTTTGGGAGACTTCTTCTGGCACATGAGTGGGCCCACGCGACCGACCCCACCAAGTTTCAAACTCGATCTATGATCGATACGAATGCATTTCATATCCATCAAAAAATGATCCAATCGAGATGAAACTTGGCAGGATTGCTCTTTACCTTGTACGTAAGCTCATGTGAAAATTTCATCGCATTTGGATCCGTAGATCGTGAGATATGATCGATGCAATATTGCACTCTCGTGAACACTATCGCTTCGAATCCATGTTTCGTATCCATCTCGTTCGACTCGATAGAGGCACGTGCGCATGCGATGACGTGTCGCGAAATCCCTGGGTTGATCCATTTTCCTCGCCGTTTTCAACGCTTCTTCCCTTGATTCGCGCTCGCATTCATGCTTCGCGTTCGTTCATGCCGATAATTTTGCTTCGCATATGTATCCAATTGCGCATTGTACCATTCTTCGTATCGATTTCAAGAGTGTGTTTTGTAGCGATCTATCCGATCGATACGAAATAATGTTATGCGAGGCGATCGATGACGCATGAAAGGTATGGATACGAAGCTAGATACGAACGAAGCCTTACCTGATGGATACGAGCGAGGCCTTACCTGATAGACACGAACTTCGATAGCCTCCCATGGATACGAAAGTGCCAAAGTCCTTCTACTACCGATACGAGAGTATCGATTCGAAACATACCACCTCTTTCCATCCTGACCGATACGAAACCATCGAGTCGAACCAAAACCTGATCGATGCGAAACCATTGAGTCAAGTCCATGCTGATTGATACGAACGGCATCGATTCGAAGTCCACTACTATGCTCTGTATCTGATCGATACGAACAGTATTGACTCGAAGTGCCATTTGTTGATCGATGTGAAATGCATCGATACGAACCAGTCCTTGCGCACCTTAATCCATCCATATCTCGAGCATACGAACTCCGATCGACCTAAAATTTGAAATGTAGCTTCTCCTAGTCCTGATCATCATCCCCAATCGATTCTGTCCTGATCGGAGCTCGGCCAGATTTTAAGGATATCGATTGCAGGCTTGTTTCCAATCGATTTCCAATCCTGATATCCATCCTTCCTTACCAATTTGTTGATATTCCAGCTTTGACTAAAAAGTGGGATAACATTTGCCCCCAAAACATGCCTTGTGATAAGGAGGCGTGTTTTGAATAGTTCTGGGTCCGGTATCCGAAGTCCATAGCCATATCACTGGAGCACATCATCCTTGATCGCTCCGAGTCGATGCCCAATTCCTAATCTAATAACAAAGCCTTTAGTCAATTCCGTATCCGTCTGAACCCGATAACCGGGTTCTAATCCATCCGTATCCAATGGCCAGTAACCGAATCTAGGACCTCTCCGGGTCGATATCCAAATTCATAACCTCTCCGGGCTCCTGCCAAGCGCAATTCACACCTGACGACTGTGGTCCAGTGTCCCTGGACGTTGAGTAAACCTCTCCGGGTTCTTGCCAAGCGCAATCCACACTTGACGATCGTGGTCCAGTGTCCCTGGACATTGAGCTAACCTCTTCGGGTTCTTGCCAAGCGCAATCCACACCTGACGACCGTGGTCCAGTGTCCCTGAACGTTGTACAATGTCATGGCTTAAGTCCTAAGCCGAATCCTGGTCTCTCTGGACCCTTGTTGAGCATAGTCCATACTCAATGACCTGAAACAATAATTGATAATATGGGGCCTAAGTCCTAGGTAGAATCCTGGTCATTGCGGACCCTTGTTGAGCATAGTCCATACCCAACGACCTGAATAAGCCAATTCGCCACATGCGGACGAAGAGACTTACCCCTTGCTAGGTATAATCCATACCTGACGACCATTTACCAAAAACCAGATAAAAATCCAAACAAAATCCAATCCAAAATCCAAATCAAATCAGAAAATCAGAAATCCAAACCAACATTCAAAACAGAAAACCGTCATCCAAACGAAAATCCAAACCAGAAAACAAACAAAACCAGGAGTTCAAACAAAACTCCAAAACCAAACTCCAAAACCAAACCAGAAAATGAGTGTCCAATCTAAAACACAAGACATATTTCGCAAACCATAACTTCGTGGTTTATCATCATTCAGAGCATGCCTAGGGGCTATCTCCGTCCCCATACATGTGTAAATGACTTGGTTGCTCGCCAATGGTTTGTTACTTATTTCACATTATCCCGGTCAATTGATAACCAATCGACCATCATTCCTGGGCCTCACATCATCATGGTTTGAGGTAGGCGGTGGTTGCTTCTGCTCCACCGCTGCATTCTGTGCCTCAACATACTGCCTCAATTGTCTATTCCTTACATGTTCCTCAATTATGTCCTTTAAGTGCCTGCAGCTGTTGGTGTCGTGCCCATCCAAATCATGGAATAGGCAGTGCCTTCCTGATGCCATCTCTCATATAAAAGGCTCTCTCCTAGCTGGCCTTTGGTAGGGAAGACGATTCCGGTTTTCCAAGTATATCCGCTCCAGCGTCTCGTTCAATCCTATGTATGTGGAAACCTTTGGATCCTTCCATCGCTTCGTAGCTTTTCCAGAATCATCGCCCAACTTCCTTTTCCTTTATCTTTATTTGAACCTCTACTGGATGGTCCTCCACCCTCAGTCGCATTTACTTCCTTCATCTTTAAGTCCGCACATGCATCCTCTTGTCGGAGGAACCTCTCAGCTTCGTGAAAGAATTCCCCGAGATCCAGTGGTGGGTCTCGTATCAAAGATACCTTGAAATCCGAGTCCTCCCTGACTCCTGATACTGCTGCCATTAAGACCATTGAGGGATCCGGCCGATCCACCGATAATTATTAGGGAGTCAGATTAGTCAAAATAGTCATTTAAAATCAAATTCAAAAAAAATTATGAAATCAATTTTTCAAAATGACTGATCTGAAAACATGGTCAAAAATGATTTTCTAGAAGGGGTTATGTGAAAAAAAATTCTGCTATTTGAAAATTATTTGAAACGAAAAATATGCAGATATTTTCTTTGAAAAACGATGCAGTTACTAAATGTCTCAACATAAATCAAGTTCAACTAGTAATTTTTCTATCAACTAGTTTACCAGTGTAATATGCATCTGAATTTCTTTTTCACTCAAAATTATCATTAACAGAATTTGATAGACCAGACCATGAAGTGTGCAACAAAAAAAAATCTCAAAAATCAATTTTAACAGCTTTTTTTGGCAAAGCCAGCGGGGTTAAATGGCCCCTACCATATATTTATAATCAATAAGAAGATATCTTAACATCTTTTTAAATGACATTCTCTTGAATTTGAATTGAAGCCGTGTAAATAATCAAAAACCGTGAATGTAGAGTTAGCCGTAAAATAACCAAATGTATTATCATCCAATAAAATACTATTATTAATCCAAACTAACATATATGAAGTAACTCAAAGACTCTACAGATTTTTATAGTGTTCTTGGCATAAGAATATAATTGGCCAATAATTTGAAATAAGCCAGAATCAAAATCATCATTATTTTATCATCACATTATTGGCTGATTAACTCAGATTAATGTGTAGATTATCACATTTAATATATCGTTTAAATAAATATACGATTACATGTTTTGCCTTTATGATATTTTTCATTATTGTCCATTGTGATTCTGTCACCTTTGTACTAGGCTAAGGAACTTTGCTTCGTCGCTCGTTGTGTCCTTGGAACAGCCAGAATCCAAGTAAAACTATTGGTGTTCCTTAGCCTGCCACCACATCTACATGATGAAAGATTTTTGTGACCTAATTATTTTTACAGGTCCATGATTGTTAGTGGCAGAATATTTTGAAAAATAATTTTGTGGAGACCCAAAACTATTTATATATGTTTCTTTCGGCACCCAGATTTGTTTAACTTTGAGAGATTTCATATTTGTGCCTTTTGGAACCCTAATTGGTATAGTTTTCACGTGTTTGGGTCTATACCAATAATTATTTTGATTGTGTCCAAATTTTCTACAAATTGTGCACATTGAATTCACTTGATTAATCTTATTCTAACATTTTTAGATTGATTATACCCAAGTCCTTGTCTAACTGTATTAACAGTTTATTTCCCTAAGAGCATATTCAATGATTTTTCACTCTTGAAAAATTTATCTAAAGTCGTTGACAGTTGTTGGACTTGTGTTTTGAGAGATTCTTTTTCGTTTAACAATTGTCTGCACTTTTTAATAGAATTTTCTCTCCTAGTATTTTCACTTTCTTTTAAAATCGGAATTTCATTTGCAAGTGATTTTATATTAATTTCTGATTTTTTGATTTCTTCTTCAAATGTTGGACACTTATCACATTTAGGGATCCTACTTTGATGGGTTTAACTAATTGGTCAAGTTGTTTATTTAATTTTATCAAAGTGTCTTTTTGTGATTCAAGTTTGGCATACTTCTTCCTAAGTCGTTCAAAACAGCCATTTACTTCGTGAAAATATATAAGTGATTCTGAGTGAGTGAGCTTTGATACCTCGTTTGGCTCGTCATCGTCGCTATCAGTTATATTACCTTAAAGGCACATATCTTCTTTCTCACTCTCACTGCTAGTACTTTGATTATCTTCATCACTTGTATTTCACGTGGCTGCAAAACTTCTCCTTTTTTATTTCTTTTCAAAGTCACGTCAATTTTGAGGACAATTGGGCTTGATGTGTCCGGGTTGGTTGCACTTATGACAGATGATCTTCTATTCTTCTGGATTGTCTAGTATTTTGTTTATTCCGCTATTCAATTTTCGATTTAGATCTCGATTTCTGTATTTTTAATTCCACCTTTTGAATTTCTTTATTATCATCTCTAATTCTGCTGATCCATCATCATCACCATTATTGTCTGTTGTTCTTTCAAGAGCTATTAATTTCTTTCGAGTGTCACCTCCTTTATGCTCTTCCTTGAATTTCATTTCCAGCTCATAAGTGGTGAGATTTCCGATGAGTTCTTCAACTTTCATCTGTTTTAAATCTTTTGATTCTTGAATGGCAGTCACTTTGGCTTTAAAAATTCGTGGAAGGACGCTGAGAATTTTTCGGACTATCTCCAACTCTGTGTATGATTTTCCGAGAGCTTTTGATTTGAATACGATATTGGAAAGTCGTCCATACATCTCTTTGACATTTTCTTCCTTCGCCATTGTGAAGTTCTTGTATTCGCTGCTTAGCATTGCAAGGCGAGATTCTTTGACTTGAGATGTTCCTTCATGAGTCACTTCTAGTGTGTGCCATATTTTCTGCGCAGTTCGACAATGTGAGACAAGATTAAATCCAAATTGATCCAATGAACATATAATAGAATTCATATCTTTAACATTAGCATTTTGTAATTTATTTTCTTGTTCTGTCCATTGATCTTTTGGTTTCTCTATTTCCTGATTATCTACAATTATAGTTGGTGCTCTATAACCTGTCTCAACAATAATCCAAGTGTCAATGGTTTTCATAAAAAATTTCATTCTATTTTTCCAGTAGGCGTATTCACCATTGAACATTGGTAGTCTAACTATAGACTGACCCTCGGCAAAAGCATTACTGAAAGAAGCCATTTTGAAAATTCAAATTTTTAAAACAAAAATTGATTTTTGAAAAATCAAATTTTTAAAAAACAAAAGGATGACTTCTATTCCTAGCTCTGATACCACTTGTAGGATCGATTTCACCCTAGAGGAGGGGGTGAATAGGGTGATACTGTTAATTATAAAAATTAATTGCGGAAGCTTATAAAATTATTTCAACAAAGATAGATCAAAATTATAGCAGCACAGATAATAGTAGAATAATAAATGCAGAAATTGAACGATACGGAATTTACCCAGCTTCGGCAAAACCCTGCCTACGTGTCGCCCCCAAGGTTTCTACTAGAAATTAAGTAGTCACACGCTTATACACCTAAACTTGCGACACCCGCTACTGACTAAACTAACTCTACGCTCAAAACCCTGCCACAACTCAACCACTGAGTTGCGAATTCTCAAACTACGCCACGTAGTTTGTCCCCAAGTCACACGACTAGTAATAACACAATTTTCAAACCAGAAAACCGTCATCCAAACGAAAATCCAAACCAGAAAACAAACAAAACCAGGAGTTCAAACAAAACTCCAAAACCAAACTCCAAAACCAAACCAGAAAATGATTGTCCAATCTAAAACACAAGACAGATTTCGCAAACCATAACTTCGTGGTTTATCATCATTTAGAGCATGCCTAGGGGCTATCTCCGTCCTCATACATGTGTAAATGACTTGGTTGCTCGCCAATGGTTTGTTACTTATTTCACATTATCCCGGTCAATTGATAACCAATCGACCATCATTCCTGGGCCTCACATCATCATGTTTGAGGTAGGCGGTGGTTGCTTCTGCTCCACCGCTGCATTCTGTGCCCCAACATACTGCCTCAATTGTCTATTCCTTACATGTACCTCAATTATGTCTTTTAAGTGCCTGCAGCTGTTGGTGTCGTGCCCATCCAAATCATGGAATAGGCAGTGCCTTCCTGATGCCATTTCTCATATAAAAGGCTCTCTCCTAGCTGGCCTTTGGTAGGGAAGACGATTCTGGGTTTCCAAGTATATCCGCTCCAGCGTCTCGTTCAATCCTATGTATGTGGAAACCTTTGGATCCTTCCATCGCTTCCTAGCTTTTCCAGAATCATCGCCCAACTTCCTTTTTCCTTTATCTTTATTTGAACCTCTACTGGATGGTCCTCCACCCTCAGTCGCATTTACTTCCTTCATCTTTAAGTCCGCGCATGCATCCTCTTGTCGGAGGAACCTCTCAGCTTCGTGAAAGAATTCCCCGAGATCCAGTGGTGGGTCTCGTATCAAAGATACCTTGAAATCCGATTCCTCCCTGACTCCTGATACTGCTGCCATTAAGACCATTGAGGGATCCGGCCGATCCACCGAAGCAACTACCGCATTGAATCGAGTTAGAAAAGCTCTAAGTGATTCATCCGTCCTTTGCTTTACCGATGTTAAAGTCATCACGTTCTTAGGCCTTTTAATATGAACCCGAAACTGCCTTAGAAACCTATCCACCAGCTCCGCCCATGTTCTAATAGACCCTGCTTCCAACTGCCTAAACCACATTGCGGCTATATATGTTAAGGACGGGGGAAAACATCGGGTCATAACTTCCTTCGATTCCCCCAGCACTTCCATGTGTCTAGTATATCTCATCAGATGATCTATCGGATCAGCCTTGCCATTGTATACTTCCATACTAGGTAGTTTGAAATCAGGCGGATTTCGAGCCATCTTGATTCCCCGCATGAACGGACTCTTGTTCACCCCTTCCAAATCTCTATTGGTCAGACCTCCACGCAATAGTTCTCCTGATAATCTCAGCCAATCCAGCATTATCTGTCAAAGGTTGCCCCCCATGCCCCCGAGGGAATTCCGGCACATACTCCTCATGCGGTTCACTAATGTTGGTGATCGCTCTAGCCTGTCGAGCTCCATCCAAGGGCCTTCCAACATCAGATCCTGCGGGACTGCCCCCAAGCCTTTGTTGATTGCCATCTGGTTCTGTATTCTGTCCTCCATTGGGTTCTGCGACCCTGGTTCCTTGTTCCACATCCACAGTCACCGTAGTCGGTCTAAGGTTTGGCGTTCCTGCAGCTCTCATCAGTTCAACGAAAGTCTGCATCATGTCATGTCGACTCTTCAACAATCTCTCTTGCAATGAATTGGCCATAACCTCCATTGCATCCCTGGTTATGTAGATCGAAGCTTGTCCTTCCCCAGCTCCGGAGGATGCTTCTTAACTTCCTTCCTGTTGGCTTCTTTCAGCCCACTGTCTTCTACTGGTTTGTCGAGTCATTGTCTTTCAAATCGAAACTCTTCACTCTTTTCAAATCCAAACTTCAATCCGATATAGCGAGTGCTAGTCCTTCTCAGTGAAAGCACCAAAGTGTTTGCACCAAAATTGGTCACAAACCTCAAATACCGTGAGAGCACTAAAGTATGAATATAAATCAACAGTATTAATCACAGATCTAAGTAAACAACAAGCAACAATTCAGAAATAATGAACAGAAACATGAGTTTTATAGTGGTTCGGCTATCTCCGGCCTACGTCCACCCCAAAGTTTTAACTTTTATTGATTATCCTCGCTGGTTACAGATGATTGCAGCAGTAGCAATGGAGAATTTCGAGTACAATAGTTGTATTGAAGTGTAGAAATGAATCCAGCAGAGTCTGGGCATTGAGTAGGCCAAGATCCCTTTTCCTGTAGGCTCCAGAGGGCTATTTATAGGTGTAGGAGGCTGATATCGCGCTCAAACTTCGGAAGACTTCTTCTGGCACGTGAGTGAGCCCACGCAGCCGACCCCACCAAGTTTCGACTCGATCTATGATCGATACGAATGCATTTCGTATCCATCAAAAAATGATCCAATCGAGCTGAAACTTGGCAGGATTGCTCTTTACCTTGTACTTAAGCTCATGTGAAAATTTCATCGCATTTTGGATCCGTAGATCGTGAGATATGATCGATGCAATATTGCACTCTTGTGAATACTATCGCATTCGAATCCATGTTTCGTATCCATCTCGTTCGACTCGATATAGGCACGTGCGCATGCGATAGCGTGTCGTGAAATCCCTGGGTTGATCCACTTTCCTCGCCGTTTTCAACGCTTCTTCACTTGATTCGCACTCGCATCCATGCTTCGCGTTCGTTCGTGCCGATAATTTGCTTCACATCTGTATCCAATTGCGCATCGTACCGTTCTTCGTATCGATTTCAGAAGTGTGTTTCGTATCGATCTATTCGATCGATACGAAATAATGTTATGTGAGGCGATCAATACGAAAAACGCACGAAAGGTATGGATACGAAGCTAGATACGAACGAAGCCTTACCTGATGGATACGAGCGAGGCCTTACCTGATGAACACGAACTTCGATAGCCTCCTATGGATACGAAAGTGCCAAAGTCCTTCTACTATCGATACGAGAGTATCGATTCAAAACGTACCACCTCTTTCCATCCTGACCGATACGAAACCATCGAGTCGAACCAAAGCCTGATCGATGCGAAATCATTGAGTCAAGTCCATGCTGATTGATACGAATGGCATCGATTCGAAGTCCACCACTATGCTCTGTATCTGATCGATACGAACAGTATTGACTCGAAGAGCCATTTGTCGATCGATGCGAAATGCATCGATACGAACCAGTCCTTGCGCACCTTAATCCGTCTGTATCTCGAGCATACAAACTCCGATCGACCTAAAATTTGAAATGTAGCTTTTCCTAGTCCTGATCATCATCCCCAATCGATTCCGTCCTGATCGGAGCTTGTCCAAATTTTAACGATATCGATTGCAGCCTTGTTTCCAATCGATTTCCAATCCTGATATCCATCCTTCCTTACGAATTTGTTGATATTCCAGCTTTGACCAAAAGGTGGGATAACAATGTCGGTCGTTCCTTTTACTCTTTGTTCTGTATAATGGCGGCTCGTTCCTTTGTTCCTTTGCTTGCGAATTAGGGCTTGAGAAAATCGATGAAGCCGATGGGTAGATAGTCGATTACAATTGGTATTTCTCTGTCTTGCTTCGACAATCGACTCCTTCTTCAATTCGAATATGGCTCCTCTATTTGATCGAGTTTGACTTTGACTTTGGTATGTAACTTATGCCTTTTTGTTCTCCTAGTTGAATGCTTGAACTCGATTGCATTGAAAGCCGATGATGATTGGGTTTTTATATAGATTCGAATTTCTAATTTTTTATTCGTCTGATAGTTTGCTTGACTTCATCTCGGCCACTTGATTATGTTTTGATGTTGATGATTTATCTGACTTTGTCAATTTCATATAATTGTTGTTTACTTGGTTGACACGGTTTGATTTCTATGAACTGGTTCTCCTTGCTCACCACGGTATTGATTTCTGACTTGTTCAACTTGAAATTCCTAATGCAAGCTATCTTTATCTGGCTTGTACTTTGATTGTTTTGAAACTGCTACTTCGGTTACTTCAAATATGTGATTTTTATCACCTGTCTTCTTCTGTCAACATTCTAATTTGTTACATTATTTTTATAACTAATGTATAAGTATTTCTTGTGAGTTAATCTTGTCACTGTTCTTGTGCATTCATGTGCTTGATGTTCATTTATTGTTCGAGACAGTTTGCATTAATCTGTACTCTATTTGAGCTGAGCATTTCGACTTGTTCAGGTTTTTACTTGTCGTGTCAGTTGAAGCTATTTTGATTTCGGCATTGATTATGTGCACTTCGACTATGTAAAAACTATTCAGGTTGCATTTGATTCATGTATAATCTGCTTGGTGTCTTTTGCAGAATTGTTCACTTGATTTCTGAAAGGTTCTGGCTTGTCGTTGTTTTCTGGTTCTAATGTGTTTATGCATTCATGTCACTGCTGTCAGGTTCAGTCTCGATTTCTTTATAGTCTCTGGTACATTGTTGTAGTTGTTGCCAGTTCCTCTAATTTGAGTTTTGATTGTATACTTCATGTGTACTTTGGAGTTTTAGTTGAGATTTATGGTCTAGATTGCATATCAAATTGTTGTTCTCGAGTTATTCTAGTGTGCCATGACTTGTGTACTTGTCTCTGCATACATGTTCATTATGTAGTTCACTGTATCATGAGTTTGTGGTTAACTTCATTCTTTGTGCTTGTTAGAAACTAATACTTGCATTTGCACTTGGTCACTGTGTATCACTGCATGTTGTATTTGCATTGACTTCTTTGTGGTTTAGTTTCACACCGCTGTCACTTGTAGTTGTCGCAGTGTTGCAGTCTTTAACTTGTACCATTCGAGGCAGTTTGCATATTTGTTTCATGTACACTCTGACCTTCATGTTGAACTTGTTACTGTGGGTTTCTGGCTTAGTTCGATGGTCATGCACTTGAATGTGTAGTCTTTGGTTGTGAATTGTATTTGAAATGCTGGTGCATATGCTTGCTTATTTCTTGCCAGTACATTCATGTGTTTGTTCCTTCATGTAGTCTGGATTTTCTTTGAGCAAATTTCTGGTTTGATGTGCACTGTGCCTGGAGTGTGCTTGCACCTGATCATTTTATTAAAATTGTATATTCGAACTGCACCTGTGTTGAATCCAGCTTGGAGCTTGGGTTTGACCTTGTGCTGATATTGTGACATTACTTTTATTGCACTTGAGTTGAACCCGGCGTTTTGGATTTGACTTGTGCTCACCTATCCCTGTAATTCTATCAAGTGTATATATATGTGTGCACGGCCTTGTGGCATATACAGTGATACACTGTGTATGTCACAAGCTCTTCATGAAAGATGAATTCAAAATTAAATGATGACGAACAATCCAAATAACCGAGGCAAATATTATTTTCAAAATCCAAATTTTATTTTATACTGCAAAACTATTTTATTTTCAATTTTATTGCGTCAATTTTTTTTTGCAGATTGCTCAGATGCTGGATTCACATTGGAATAAAGTTAAAGATCAGTACGAGTTGAGTGAATGAGTGATATGTAGTGAGGTGCGATGTAAATGTGAATTGAATTGTAATTGAAATTGTATATAGTGAGAGCTTGAAATTTGTACTATTCAAAAATTAAAATAAATATTTGTTTGAATAAAATTTCTGTTTGAATTCAAATTCTATGTTATTTATTTTATTCGGCAAATATTTATTTATCCATGAAAAATAAAATAGTACATTAACAAATACATTTGAATGAATATATATATGTGTTTATTATCATCAAACAAAAATCATATAATCTCATATTCAACATAACGGTTATAGTATTCATTTACTTTTTCATGCGTTTACTTCTTGTTCCATTTATATCAATTTATTATCATTTATTGCTTTCATCAAAAGACCCAATTTTTTTTTTTATTCCCTTTCTCATTGTTGAACATTTATTTCTTTTCTTTTCAACTTTTATTGCTCTTCCTTATTTAGTGCGCTTTCCATTACTTTTTATTTATACCATTACTTGTCATGATTCATTCTACAACTTGCCTACTTTTTTATCGTTTATTATTTGATTTCTAACTTATCTTCATTGCAT
Source organism: Allium cepa (assembly GCA_030765085.1). Taxonomy (NCBI): domain Eukaryota; kingdom Viridiplantae; phylum Streptophyta; class Magnoliopsida; order Asparagales; family Amaryllidaceae; genus Allium; species Allium cepa. The sequence continues at coordinate 490,209,494 of CM060931.1, forward strand.
ACATATTAATTTTTCACTTAGACTGTTATTATTATCACATTTACAGTTCTTTAATACATCCTTACCAAAAAAGAAATCTGTGTTAAGTTTGGAACTACAAAAAAACATATATTTTTTGTAGTTATTGAAATAAACAGTACAAGTTACGCTAAATATCTCTAGTTTAATATATCTCCTTTCTTTAAGCATATTCTTTGCTATTTCAAACGGTACACTTTTATTTATGAATCTAAACTTGATAATATATATAGAAATTCACATTGCAATGTCTCACATTCCAATGAATTAAAATATTAATTAAATTTCCATAATTTATTATGATAACTCTGATTTATATTTTACCAAAATAAGTCATTTAAAGCTATAAATCTGGAACTACCACATAATTTATCAAAATCGAGGATTACTACTACCCAATATTTTCCAGATTCACATACATGTGATACTAATTTAAGTTATCAATCACAGAATATGTGGGCAGGATTTATAAATTCGTTACATGTATACAATTAGGCTTACAAGTCCAAGTTTACATTAGATATACATTAATAGATTAGTAACGATATAAATCGAATATAGTATAATACTATATAATTCCCCACTCACATTTTAGCTTTCAAAATTTCCAGGTCTAATCCATGTTATTCGGTTTGATGCCCTTTCCTCCCTATTGAAATACATATACCACAAGTATACATATATCTATTAGAATCTAGATTAGAGAAGAAATTTAGATTTAATTAGATTTAGATTTGAATTTATGATTTTACCTTGACTTTGATGATTTGATTCAACTTTATTCTTCTTCTCGATATCCTCTGCTATTCTCCACTTGTTTATATGTGTATAAACTATAACTATATTTAGAACTAAGAAAATTATGGGGAAGAGAAAATGGCAGAGTTTCGGCGTAGCTTAGAAAATATAAAAAGAAAAAGGAGGGGTTGGACCTATATTTATAGGGGTTTGAATCGATACCAACAGTTAGATCAAATCGTTTTAAATTCGGGTCACTCTGCCACATCAATTCATAATCGACACCCCTACCAGTCGACCATCGCCCCCTACAGATGGTCGACCAGCCAAAGTTTGGGGTCAACCAATCGGCCTCAATTTGGTTAATTAATTATCCGAGTTTGGTTCATTAAGTTGATTCCTTAACACCCGATCGAGGTTATTTCTTTCTACTTTCACTAACATTAGTTCCACTTAAACATTAAATATTAACTGAACGTTAACATTAATCAATGTTGATTAATTATATTTATTTCCTTAATTACATGTATAATTATCTCCAACTTGAAATATTCAAACGTTAATAGCTTTTCCATTTGGACATGGATCAGAAAACTTTACACATCAAAATTGATCAAAAAATGGCCACAAACTCAATGGTTCAAGGTTTATAGTTAAATCCTGACATTTGTGAAAATTTTATTTTTCGGGGCTACTAATTGTTAATTAATTTCTTTTTAATTGATTATCGTAAAATTTATGGGGAGCTACATTCTCCCTCTTAAAATAATTTTGCCTCCGAAATTCCTCAAGGGTAGAACCACATAACATAACGCACAACCATTCTAATTTAGTCAACCAATTTGTATGCAACAAGTTTTGTAGCCAATCGTGTACAAATGCATCATGTATCACAATACGTACGATGTGTATGCAAAATAATTCTAATCGGTGCCTCTTATATGAGTGCATTATGTAAAACATTTTAGAAAATGTGATGCAAATAACCTATGTATACTGACAGTTATATATATATATATATATATATATATATTGAAAATAAAAAACTTTATTTTCACATCCTTATTTTATCACACTTCTTCAGATAAAAGTATAGTTTGGTGAATTTTACATCTAATCTCTAACATCCAAATCCTAGCACACCACTGCAAACATCAAGATTTTTGAAAAATTCAGTTTTCTAAACCTATTTTCTTTATGCTAGAAAATGGTTTAGATGGAAAACTCCATATTTCCATCCTCCTCTTGTGCACCCTTCTTCCACTATACCTTGAAACATTCTCTTTTGTCCAGATCTTTTTTCTTCCAAACTTTTCAAGTACAGCCCACGTAAATATATATTTTAAACAGAAATATTTTAAAGTCGGTTTTTTCACCTAATGACAAGGCATGGAGAAAGCGATTCCATATCTAAAATGGCTTTTACCCATGTTACTAACTATATTTTATTTTACTATCATTTTTGTTGCATGGTAAAAAAATTAATTGTTATACCTTCAACTTTTCCCTATGCTAAGTTATGGCATTCCGAAAATCAGAAATCTTCATTTTTTCTTCTCAAATCTTTTTATTCAAAATTTTGAAATACTTGGAAGAATTTTAAAGTTTAAAAATTCCATCATCATTTTTTTCAAAACTTTTCATACAAATATTTTATCTCTAGAACCATGAAATTTGAATAAAGATTTTCTAGAATATATAATTTTCAAAATGAATCATGCCATATGGAAAATTTTAATTTTTTAATTTTTTTTTATTTTACCTAAAACAACAATCAACATACATGTTTATTTATAAATTTTTAAGACATGAAGACACTGACCCGTGGCTTCCAATAATCTTTCCTTATCCTCCACTCACTAAATTTTAACGTTAAAAAATTTCTACCTTTTGGGAATTAAATCTTTTTTAAGAGCTAAATAAATAAATTTTCATAATTTACTTTATAATTTCCAGTATTCTTCCATTTTCCTTTCTTTAGCATTAATTAAGTGTCTTCCATGAAATTTCCTTATTTTGTTGTTTTTTAAGTAATAACGCGGTCAACATAGAAAACAAATAAAAATAAACATTTCCATTAATATCGTACGCGTTTTATACAAACAGAAACAACTAATGCTAACAACCCAAACCTAAAAGAAAAACAAATGGTAGAAGGAAATACAACTATTGCTACTAATCACAACTACCTACGGGCTAGGAGAAAGTCCTTTACGAGAGCTAGAATGACGTCCGCACCTAAGTGATCGGATCATGGCGGCCATGCACCTTAGCTCATGACCATTGCATTGTGGCTCTGGCTGTATCTCCTTCTGTTCCTTCCGCATAGCCTCCTGCTGTTCCCGCATCGTCCGAAGCTCGACCTCGATCTGGATCTAGGAATCTTGGATCACAACAAATTCAAGGGCTTGGTGTTGCAACTTTATAGCCTTTTGATCTGGCTAAAAAGCCCAATCAATCAGTTCCTGCCCCATTCCACCATGTGCCTGCCCTGCTCCAAACTCCTCAGGTACCTCCTTTATCCTTATCTGCTTGAGTGAAGCTCTGTCTATAGGCACATGCATCCTCTTGTGTATCGGCTCCTCTTGGAGGCTAACTTAATACTACCAAAAGACGGGAGTGATAAGAACAGAGTATGGGAGGTAGTTCCTCCAAGTCCTTGCTCCCGAGCTTGCATAACAGGCCATGATTGCCTTGGATCAGTTGAACCGAATACCATATATGATGGCATGGCTGGCCTTTTGTACGAAGTGGTAGATCTAGTCGAGTAGCTCCAGGTCTTGGGACGATGTTGTGATGGACAATGCAAGTGACTAGGCAGGCTTGGTCATGCAAGTTCTCTATCTGCCTAACGCCTATTCCCTAATGAAAATCTATTAAAGAATAGCGGGATCGTTGGTCTCGATATCCTCCATGTCTTCTTCTGCTGCGAAGAAATGCAGGATCCCACCGAATTGCTCATTTATCATCTGAATCTCTACTCCTTTGACTTTAGATGTGAAGCTGGTCTTGTTCTCAATAAATACAGATACTAAATTTGCATCAAATAGATGCATGCACCTCGGATAACATTCCTGGTCGAATGAGTCCTAGCTTCAGATTGGTGGTTGTCCATGGCCACAAATAGATTCCCTGAATCATTAGCGGCAAAGTCTTCGAAGTTCACCAGCCGTCCCTGAAGCAACATGAAGCATGTTAATTCTTCATAGCTTTTCATAATTGCTTCATGACTTGTGAGCCGTGTGATCTCATGTTGGCTTAGACTTGGATGTCGGGAGGGTAGGTGTTGCACCGAGGGGGCATGATTTGGGTTTGGATCTAGATCTGGGGTTTAGAAATTGGTTGATTTGGAGGTGACGGAGCTGCTACGTCGTTGCTGAGGTGTCGTCTGGGATGGACATTGTCGATGCGAGGGTGCTAGGGTGGTCAGTGGCCGTTAAACGGGAGGGGGAAATCACTGTCACTTTGACGGAGGATGAGGGTTTGCTGAAAAATAAAGGCGGGTCGAATGGAAGTGAAATATAATGCTCCAAAACAGCGATCGGTTGACCATTAGCATAGGGAGTCGATAGCTAACGGTCAATCGATCTTTCCCATTGGTCAACTTCTCGTTCCTATTTTGGGCCAAGTTGAACTTGGACCCTTTTCCAGGCCAAAATGAATATTAAGTATTAATTGTTCTCTAACGTTGCTTTGTTCTATCTCTGTCTTCTCCATCTTCGCTCTAGCCGCTCTGTGGAATTCCAATCTACCCAACTTTCATCGTTTCATCGTGATTCATCTGCCTATCACTTGTTATTATTAATTTTTCTTCAGGTTTTAAACTTCTTTCCTATTATATTTTCCTTATTTTTTAACTTGTACCGCTTCTTATTGCCGACCCCTAAAATGAATTGCATAGCTTAAAAGTTTTCCATTTTGGAAAAAATCAATGAGTTGTATCTCTACTATTTATTTTCAAAAAAAATAACCTTTTATAAAAAACCATTTACTGAAATTTTTTATTTAACTAATTTTAATTTCTAAAAGAACTTTTTATTAAAATAATATATATATATTTATTTATATTTATTTATTTATGTAGTAACTATTTACTTCTTAAAATAGGGTTTTTCCTCCTTTAAATAATTCTTTTGAAAAATCATTTCAAAATGTACTATTTATATATTTTTCTTAAATGTTTTTATATTAAATTATTTTATGTGGGGTCAGACACATAGTAGAAATTACTTGTCCCTTCTTCTGGACCTTTCTTCTTTTCCATTTACTTATTGAATTATTCTTCTCCTAGAATATTAATATCTGGCTATCACCTTGGAGTGATTATTAGACATCTACTTTAAGGAACTTATTTAATTTTTGCTTTAAGATATCTACACCATATAGATTCTTACACTCCCGTTATCTAGACCTAATTTACATCTTCAATCGGCAATCCTGTGGGGATTTACTGCTATATAGCAATTTGTGCTATGCAATACTATCCAGCTTCCAAGACCCTTCCATATGTCGTATTCATGCTCTTCTTAAGTCAACGCCTTATGATACAACCTATCTTCCATGGGGTGATTGGGGTAGACGTACATCTTTAACTTTCAATATTTTTCCAACTCATAATCGACTTATTCATCTTTTCAGAATATGGTTGCAACTAATAGTCGAAATTTATAGGATTTCATGCATGTGTGTTTGTGTGTGTGTATAATTATAGAAAAAAATATAATTATGTTCACTTAACGTTTCCTAATTCTTAATATCGACCAACCTCGCTATGATACAAATAGTGAAAATCTACACCCCGATGGATCCGAATTTATGCTAAATCAAAAATCCAAGTCCACCAAAGTATAGATCATTTGTTTGCTATCCTACAAATAAATAAATGCATATCAAAGAACTATGGATATAAACTCAAGGTGGAATACTAATGTATAATAAAACATATGGTTACTGATCAATATTGATACTTCTGATATTTAGTGTCTTACTCAGCATCGAGCATGCATAAGGGAACCTATCCTCCCATTGTCCCACTTTACCAGTACATGTTCCATTGTCTTTTATTGTTACTTGGTGATCTTGACTCCTGTATGCATATGATACGTCCCCATCTATAGAAAGTAGAGTACAATACATACGTGTGTGTACATATATAAGTATATATAAGTACCACAATCCTTTTTGGACAAAGATACCTTCATCACTAGTATTTGTAACTCAGCACCTCGTCAAGATCCACCACCATGCAGTATCATGTCCTCATCGTCGTGTATACCACGGAACTCCCATAGTGTCTGATAACATCATCACAAATGTTAGCCATATTCTATCCATTTTGAAAGACTCCACAAAGAATTATCTAATCTTGCTTCTAACAAACAAACTAGCAAACAACTGTGACAATGCATGACTAAAACGTGATATGCACTAGTAGGAGGTGTATCCGTCTAGGCACAACCCTTGTCTTTCCCAAATCGATGACATTCTTTACCTGTGTACAACTCCTATTCCCGAACATGGTACCAAACACTCATTGGTATAGTGCCTAGCTTTTTTCACTGTCCCATTCAGATTGCCTAATGTAATCAAAGTAAAACTCACTTGTTACTTAATACCTCCTAAAAGATTGAAGCAGACTCTACTTGTCCTTTGACACTTCGACCAAGGAGAACCTTCCTACTTGGGTATCCCTCACCTATACACGAATGTATATAACGTCATGGGTCCTATAGTTGGATATGTCATATATCGATATAATGTATACACAACCACAGGTAGCCCTTCGCGGTGGACATGCTTCTGTTGTGCAACACTACTGGCCTCACATTCCAACCCATTTTAATGAATATGTCATTCTTATCTAAGTTATTATCTAATTTTAATAATTCACACCCATCATAAATGCATAGTTAAAGATATGTGTGTGTGTGTGTGTGCGCATGTATGTATATATGTATGTATGTATCAATGTATACATCTTCATACTTGTATAATTATTACGCCTCTAACATTCAACTATTACAGTATTCCTCTAATTTTTCATGCGTCTACTTCTAATTCCATTTATATCAATTTATTATCATCTACTGCTTTCTTCAAGAGATCGAAATACACTTTCTTATTCATTTCCCTTTCTCATTATTGAACTTTTATTTCTATTCTTTTCATCTGTTACTGCCCTTCCTTATTTAGTGACTTTTCATTACCTTTTATTTATACCATTACTTGTCATTATTCATTCTATGACTTGCATGCTTTTTTATCGCTTATTATTTGATTTCTATCTTATCTCTATTGCATACATATCAATTTTTCACTTAAACCATTATTATTATCACATTTACAATTCTTTAATTCAGCCTTAGGGATTTCTGCATTTTAAACATTAGAATTTCATCTCCTTTAAAACGAAAGATTAACAATGTAAATCTCAATATCTTACCAAAAAGGAAATTTGTGTTACGTTTGAAATTATAAGGAATCATATTTTTGTAGTTATTGAAATAGACCATACAAAATACCGTAAATATCCTTATTTTATACATCTCTTATTTTAGCTGTATTTCTTATTATTTTAAAAGGTACACTTTTATTTATGAGTCTGAACGTAGTAATCTATAGAAATTTACTTTACAACACCCTGCATTCCGGTGAATTAAAATACTGCTCAAATTCCCATAACTATTGTGATAACTTTATTACATTTTACTTGCATAAGCATTTAAATCCAACCATTTGAAACTACCGCATGATTTATCAAATTTGGGACTACTACTACCCAATATTTTCTAGATTCATATACATGTCGTAGTAAATTTAAGTTATTAATCACAGAATATATAGGCAAATTTTATAAATTCATTACATGTATGTGATTAGGCCCACTACTCCAAGTTTACATCTAGGCATAAATGAATAGGTTTGTAGCAACGTAAATTGAATATTATATAAAAATTTATAATTTCTCACTCACTTTTTAGCATTCAAAATCTTCAGATCGAATCTGTGTTATTCAATTTGACTCCATTCCTCCATATCAGAATACATTTATCGCATGCATACATATATTTATTAGAAATCTAAATTAGATAAGAGATTTAGATTTAAGCATATTTAGATTTATAATTTTACCTTGACTTTGATGATTGGATTCGACCCTTCTTCTTCTTAATATCCTTTTGTTATTCTCCACTTGCATTTATGTATATAAACTATAACTATTTTTAGAATTAAGAGTTTGTGGAGTAGAGAAAATGGCAGAGCTCCATCATGCTCATAAATATGGAAAAAAAGTGAGAGGTTGGACCTGTATTTATAGGAGTTTGAATTGACTCCAACCGTTAGATTAAATTATTTTAAATCAGGGCCTATTGGCCACGTCAAAATTCACAATTGACACACTAACGGGTCGATCTTTGCCCTCTACAGATCGACCACTAATGGTCGACCGACCAAAGTTAAGGGTCGATCGATTGGCCTTAATTTGGTTAATTAAGCATCCAACATTTCGTTCGTTAATTTGATTCCTTAAACGATCAATTAAGATAATTTCTTTCTACTTCTTTCAACTTTAGTTGTACTTAAACATTAAGTAAGTGTTAACAGACTATTAACGTTAGCCAATATTGGTTAATTATAATTATTTTCATAATTATATATAGACTTGAAATATTCAAAGGTTAATAACTTTTCATTTGAAATCCAATTGAAAAACTTTATATGTGAAAACTTGTAAGAATATCACCATAAACCCAATGGTACAAGTTTCGTAGCCAAATTCTAAACTTGCAAAAAAATTATATTCAGCGCCACTAATTATTATTTAATTAGTTATCATTAAATTTATGGGGGTTACATTATCACTCCAAGAGGAAAGGCTGTTTTTGACGTTGATTAGCGACGCCATAGTAACGTAGCGAAGGTGAGGTATCACTAAAATTATAGTGGTTCTAAGGTATCATTAGTTAGCTATGTCTTAGTGATGTCATGATAGTTATCGACATTTTCATATTGATGCTGTAAAGATGTTGGAATTATCTATGCCTTTGCAATGCCATAAAAATTCACATCAAATCGATCAGCATCCTTTCGTAGCTCATCAATCAATGTTGGATTGGCGTCCTTGTGCAGGCCACACGCTCCGAACGATGGTAAAATTGAACACGTTTTCAATCATATCAAAACAATCAACGTTGTATATGTCTCCACCTCATCAGTATTCTCCTCTATCTCTCATCAAAGAAAACCCCTAATTCCATGTCTCCATAAACCCCTTTCAACCCGTCATTTTCAAGTTTACCCAAGCGGAACTTTTCCCAAATCTAAAACCCTAGTATTAGCAATATTGAGGAGGTTCAATAAAGAAATATCTCGCTTCCAAAAAAAAGTATGCCGCCATTTACAGAGTTAAGGAGAAGAGGTCGTGATTCTACACAAGGCACGGGATGTTTGTCTTTGACTTTCCAAGAAGCGCCATAATGTTGGATCTGGCAATGAAGAGCTTGAGGGTGGTTGCTTTTTGTTTACCTCGATTTGTAATGTAACCACAATTTGTCATTTCAATTCTTTGGTTCATTTATATTATTTAGACCTGATGTTATAAGATATAACAGGGAAATCGATGAATCTAGTTTGTCTGCGCTTGAACATGAATTCAAACAGAGTATGTGCCATAAGCTTGACTTCGATTGCAGCAAGATTTGAATATCGATTGTGGGTATAGTGGGAAGGTTTATGAACATGAGTTATTCTTCCCTTTTCGGTCATTTGACGTATACAGATTTATATATTGTGTGATAAGTAACTCGATGTTTGTATAAATTGTTGTTTCAACGGAAGTATTATGGTGTAAAAGCTTTGTAAAGTTAATCATTGCTACTGTATCTTATTTGAGAATTTCTGTGTTCATGATTACTGCCCAGGAAAACAAGCAAAAAATAATTATATATGAAATATCAAAACACCTCATTTTCTGCAGTGTTATTTACTTATGGATTTTATTTCAATATCACATTTTTAGGCGACTGTTAAAACTAATTACTAATATAGATCATTTTTGGTCATCTCACCCCAATGTTTGTCGAAAGTGCATGTGTTTTTTATTTAAACATGATTGGTGCTTTTCGAAAAGGCACCAACTATGTTTTATATGAATGGATACCTTTTGAGATGGAGTTAGAGGACGATGTTTGAGAAGCCGTCCATTATGTTTCAATACGTGGTGACAGAAGGAGCATTTTGAAATAGCTCCTTTAGCTGATTTTTGAAATATCGCTTTTTTTCCTGGCCCTCTAAATACAGCAGTCCTCCCCCTTTCCTCACTGTAATTTTACCAAACTTCTATCAAAAAAAACGAATATTCTTCATTTTATCTTTTGTTGAAATCTCTTATCATTTGCATTAAAAGCAATTAAAGCTTGTGTTGGAGTAGATCTAGGTCAAGAATAACATCTTCTTACTTCGGATCAATCAAGGTTTGAATTTATAAACCCTGATTTTTTGGTAAATTTATAAATGAAAATTGTGTAATGTTTATTCGTTGTTATTATAGAATGACTCCTAATTTTGTTCCAGTTATTTTCTATTTTGATGGTGAATTGGTTGTTGATGATCAAATGTGTGGAAAGTATGTTGGTAGTTCTTACAAACTGACAAAATTTCATAAAGGCTCCAATTTAGAACAATTAAAAAAATCGGTTTATAGAGCAACAAAGATAAAGTCGGAGAAGTTTGATATTGATCTAGTGCAACTGGTCAACCAATTCCGGATCCAAAGCAATAAAAACCGTTGACGATGAAGTCTAATTTTCATTTTCTATTGCATCTAAATCCATAGAGCTATTTATTGGGAAAACTAGAAGGTTGGTAGTAGAACAACCTATACCATCACCTATAGTTATGAATACAGTATTGAAGATTATTCTAGAATGATGGAGACCACAAACACTGCTCAAGGAATTGTGTCTCCTAGTTACAGTAATCCATGCATGAATGTAATGAACTATAAGCAGCAGCAAATGTTCTTCAAATTCTCCTTTCAAGATTATCAGCAAAGCGTGCATTTTTGTAATCCATATCCAATCTAGGATAGTTTTGCATATATGAGTCAATGGTAATATGTATTTTCTAATCTATTCATTCCATATTATATTCATTGTATTAGAGTTGTACAAAATTTTAATTTTCGTTTGTAGGTTTATTCCATAGCAACCTGAAACGTGAAATAGTGTTGAACCAACGGATAGTCATAATTCTTGTCCAATGCAACCCACAATCTGAATTATACCATACGAGCGAAAAGTAAATTTTATTTTGTAACGCTAATAAATTGTATTGCATTTTGTAACTATGTTAAAAATGTTATATATTCATATTACAACTTTCCAACACATGATATTGATACACAGTCGAACATTCAACCAACAACTGACTTAAGGATTCCAAATGTATCCTATAACGATGTAGATATAGATGTACACGATGATCCTACTCTTGATAGCATGACTGTTGCAAATAGACCAGAGAACGATGGATATGGATCGATAACATGCAAGTAAACAATGAACCACCAAACTATTATTTTGGAGTTGAAGAAAATGCTCATGGAGATAGTGATGAACCAAACATGGAGATACATTTGGATGATGACTGTGTAATGCACAAATTATCTGTGTAATCAAAACTACTCTTGCATAGTCGTTCTTTTCTCTAAATGGTCAAACCATTCAATAGAGATCTCTTACTACAATACCGTAACAAAATCTTTACAAAAACATGTTGGATTATCCTTATCACTTAAGTACATCAAATATGTTGCATTTTATTTAAACTAGTTAGACTGACATTTCAATGATCAAGTTCATAGATCTATCTTGTAGTTTTGGCCTAGTGTTACATTTAACATAATGCGATCTTTATTACAATCAATCAAATTGAATACTCGATCTCATAGTACGGTTTATTGGCTTACTCCAAATGAACTAACTTTATCGAAGTATCATACATTATGAACTGTAACCATTCTCATATAACCTTATATATGAGAGTATATGGATCAAATATCCATATTCTTGTATTGCATTTTGAATTCGAACTCAAAAATGCAATACACAATCTCGACCAAATAAACACATAAGTGACCAAATTATGAATATACTAAGTAATTGTAATATTAGGCACTTGCATCGGTATGGAAATGTTAACATGCACTAATCATTTATTAGTAAGTATATGTAATATTCCTATTTGTCAATATTCAATTCAATTCATCTATATATCTTAACTGATTACGTTTTATCAATCATATTAAATGCATAAATTTATCATTATATATTATTATAACATAATAACATATGGTCTTACAATATGAGAAAGGTTAATATTATCTTTTCGTTTTTTATTGTAACGACCTGGAAATTTTGACGAATTTTAATAACGTATTTAACTGAATTTTTTTCATGAAAATGTAAATATTAAATCTGACAATGAAAATTTGATATTGGGTATGCGTCTATTGAAACATAATGAATTGCAGATTTTCATCAGAAAATTTGAAAGTTAGTTCTGTTGTGTAATTTTCAATTTCAATTTAAAAATCAGTTAATTTTATGAAATTAAATATTTTTGAAATCTGAATATTTTTATATACTAAAAATATAAATCATTTTCTGAGTGAGACATAATATTTCGTTTCGTCGAACTTGGACTGCTATAGTCCCATTTATCTTATTTTTTGGCATTTTACCAGTATTTTCAGCAGCGAAAAATTGAGTTTTAATAACTTGGTCGTATCACTAATATCTGTATATCAATCTGTTCGTCTCGTCGTGCTGATCATTGTATTATATGCATTTGTGCATTTTGGCGTCCGGTGCACTGGGAAATCAACAAAACTATTTGCCGTATCAGTTCCATATTTGATTCTTTATTTTTCCTGTGACTTTTCAATTGCCAGCCGTATAATATCAATAGTCATTTGCTGTAGTAACTCCTGAATTCAAGGTGTGGCTTTTGTTATTCCTATTGTTTGATTTATATACATTGGTCCATTTGCATTCCATCTTCCCTTCCATTTCTTTCTCTGCCTATTCATTATATATATATATATATATATATATATATATATATATATATATATATAATAAAATATAAATATTGAAAGCTTCATATATTAGTTTTTGAAGCCTGATACTATTGCTACTCCTCAAACCTTCCTTTCCTTTGTTCGCCATGCAAATCTCACGTCCATCCCTCTGGCAGCACGTGCGTGCCAAACCCCTCATCACTCCCCTCACCACGAAGCCCCTCCACCATCACCTTTTGTGCTGACCACACTCGATAGTTGCATGACCGATCAAAAAAAACCTCCACGTCCAAATCACCCCTAGAACTCGGCCTGCACCTACCTCTTTCCCCATGCAATGCCATCCCACTCTCTGATAGCTGAACAGCCAACCACAAGCTCCACCTCATCTCCCCTTTGCTCACCGCCTATCAAAACAAACCTGCTCATTCCTCCTTTTGGCTGCAAGTGCCCCTCCTTGACTGATGCGGCACCCATCTGCCTCGTCAGCCATTCCTTTGCAACCCCCCGCCTAGTGTTCCACCTCCATATGCACTGCCAAGCTGAAACCAACTGGCCTCTTCCCCGCTATCACCCCTAGTTGCAGTGTTGATATTTGGTCATAATATATATATATATATATATATATATATATATATATATATATATATATATATATGATATACGAAAAAGAATATTAAAAGAAAAAGTAAGTTTAAGTATAAAATATAAATGTGTATATATGTAGTGTAGTCTGCATATTTGTTGAAGCTGTTCGTCCTATCTCCCTTTTCTTTCAATCTGTTCTGGCTTTTCAAATTATAAATAATGACTGTGATACTTCAATCGGTCCTTGCTTTATAACATATATTTTATATATAGTTCTGTTGATTTCACTACAACAAAACAACCATATTACAACCTTTAGTTTACAACTTGCATAAACAAACAGTTGTAATATGTACTTTACAACAACTATTTATTTTAGCAGTTGTAACAAATGCACTTTAAACAACTATTTTTCTACAGCAGTTGTTATATATTTCTGTAATAACTGTTTTTTTGTGTTCAATTGTTAATACTTAGTTTTAACAACTGCTTTTTTTGCTGGCAGCTAGAAATTTCACGCTCTATCCTAGGAAAATTTTAACCGCTAAATTTTTATCGTGAAATAAAACTTAGGCCGCCAAAGTTTCTAATTCTAAACCCTAACTCCATCTCATCACTCTCCGCCATTTCCATCCACGAATCTAAACTGCTGTAATCACATCGACGCGCGAAACCCTCAACGAACCCTCAACAACCTCTAACTCCCTACGCTCGCGTCTTTTGCTGCTCACCGTCGTTTCGCTCGTCACCGTTGCCCTGTCGTCGGTGAAGTTGTAAGTATATTGGAGAGTGAATTTATTTTTACTTTAATTTTTGTTATTAATAGTGATAAATTTAGTTTTTTGGCTCTGATACAAACTGATTTTTTGGCTCCAATCACATCGAAAGCAATGGCCAACTTCTTCATCGATTTTTTATGACGTTTTGAATGGTTCCTCTGTATTATAGTCATAGAGAGTATGGTTTACATTCACAATTATGAATTTGTGTATATGATTAAGTATACCACTGCCGTTAATGGGATCTAGATTGCATAATGTGAAATTCTCAAATTGGACTATTTAATTTTATAAAGCAATATTATTAAAATTATTATACACATTTTTGAATTTAGTATAACTCTCAACCCAAATTATGATACCAAAATGGATGCTCAAGCTTCTCTGCAATTCTTATATATAGTTCCCCGGCAAAAAAATTTACAAGCCATTACTGATTGTATACAACCATCATTTCTTATTTCGTTGTTAACTGGACAATACTTTAGGTCTTTCGCTGGTAGTAATAAGTCTATTTACTATAAAAATAATGATCTTTCATATTTTAAATAAAAATGTTTTATTTTTATTTCATACCAATCAGAATTGCCTGATGTAACTAAGAAAACATGCCAGTACCAAATCCAGTTTCTAATTTTGCATATTTCTACTTAGTGGACGTACCAATTCACCTTAATATAAATAGACGAGGCGTAGTAATTGCTTTTCCTACAAGTTAGAATAGTTTACTTGCGCATACTTCTACTGGCCTATCGTACATGGTATATTGTGTTTTGGTAGAAAAAGAACTGGTTTTTTTTCCAAGTGTTATCATCGATATGTTTTTTATAATATATGGTTGAACTTCATTGCAACAGTATAGTTTCAATTCCTATAAGGCTATATAGAGGAAAGGATTGCAGATTTGATTCACATATCGATGCACATAAATTAGTACAACTACGTGTTGCTTCCTGATGTAGGTACGAAGTATGTTTTTTTATTATGAATAACGTTAATTAAATCTTTGAGAAATTAGTGATAATTTTGCGGAGAATGATAGAAAAGTAATTATGCAAAAAATATCGACTGTCAACTTTAAGTTATTATTGACAATCCAACATCTATCTCTTTTGATGTTTTCATTTAATTATGTTTTAGGTTTAACAGGCCAATATTTTGTATGTCTAATATGCAAGTATTAACTATTTACACATGATAATGGCTAAAAGAAAAGTTTTCATCATGTCAACAAAGAAACTGAACAAGTAACTAATTGCAGCAAGGTATCTTTAAAAATTTATGATGCAATACATGTTATAACTTAACTTTTTTTTAATTCATACATGTACATACTCTTTAAAATTCTACCATGTCCAAAAATTTTAGCACCATGTGTCCTATGACTCCTATCATTTCAAATTTATTTCTTACTACTCTTTAACTTATTTTAATTTTTTATCTATTATGTTTGAACTCCCGAAATAGATACTAAAGGTGGAAGAAATATAATTGACATGCGATTGATGTATATTTTTGCATGTTCGGACATCACATTACTTATGGAGATTTGGGTAGTTTCTGAGATTTTATTCAATTTTTTGTCAAAATTTGTAGTCTGATTCTTTCTAACAACGGATTGATACTAATGTCTTATATTAAATCATTTCTTGGTGATGTCATAGTGCCTCTTTAATATAATACAGTTTCTTCCTTCTTCCTACTTTCTATTGTTGTGCCACATTTCTCTTTATGATTCTCTGTTGCTACAGGTTCTTTTTGTTATTAAGATATTTTTGGCTGGTTCGTCATTCCACAATTCCTTTCTCATGTTTCTTAGTTCCTCCATCTCACAATCTATTGCCTTTTATTTTTACTTCTTTGGTCATTGACTTGATTCTCAAACACCCATGATTAAAGATTGTACCTTTTCACTCCTTCATCAGGTTGTAGGAGATTACTGATTTTGAAATTAAATGGGTGTAGCTTTATTTATATTCAATTATTTTCCATCTGTAGTGGATAATTTCAATATAAAAACTGAAATAAATAGGGAGACATTAATACTGCAATTTAGAAATGGTATTTATTAGTTTGCACCTTGGTGCATAGGTGCAAATTTTGAGTTTCCACTTCCTTGGTATTCTGATACTTTCCTACCAACCATCACTTAGGCATATTTTTATAAGTTTTTCCATTCTTTATTCAGCTTGTACATACATATAAACCATCTTATGAATGGTAATAACTCGCATACATATTTGCTACACGTAAATCCATGTTTTGCTAGATGAGTTGTTAAGCTATTATGTAAATTTTGTATTCCACGTGAACACGCGATACATAAATACATATTATTATATTAAAAGAACACTAGCTTTTTTTTTTTTTCAAAAGCTATATTTCATGTTTGTAGTTTTAAGATTTACTGCAATGTACTGATATTAGCTTTTAATTTCTTCCTTTTTATGGCAGTAGAACGGAGGTCAAGTTTTCTTGAAAAGCATTGTAAATACCACAACTTTGGATAAATGCAGCCTATGAAGTGGTCATTCATGAAATAAATGGTATTTATCTTACATTAATACATTATCATATATTAATTGAGCTATAAACCAATGTCAAAATTAAAATATTGGTGTATCTCAATATTTAACAACTACTCATATCCTCCTTGGTATCATTTCTCTTTTAAAATCTCAATTGTATCAGTTAGCAATCCAAGTAGTCATATTGAGTAATACCACTACTTGGAGTAATAGCTCCATTATGTAATCCAAGTGATGCAATGAGAAATAATATTGATATGTACAATAAGCAATTTACTATATTTTTTCGATCGTTGATAGCCCAATTTTAAGATAGCTTATTGATATTGAGAAAAAATAGTTGGGACACTATTAGGTGAAAGCAATTAGTAATCATCAAATTACTTATTTTATATTCATCATCTAATTGCTATCAACTAGCCGCATCCAAGTATGATTGAGTTGTTAATTATGTCATATGCTTGAATTACTTTCCTCAACAAATTCATCACCATGGTAACAACTACTCTATATCAGAAGTAAAGGGTGCAAGAACTCAATGACTTAGCATCCAAGCTTTTCCACTAGGGTCATAATTTATCCTTCTTTCAAAAGATGTAGCACATTGCATGATCTGTTCATTTGCATTCTGCATTTCTTTGAGGCTCACCGTAAAAAGCATAGTCTGGGATATTTATGACCATCTGCTTCTCTAAGTTACAACTGTAATTAAAGATATAACGTAATTGTCATATAACGGAATAAAATATTTATGTATAGAATAATTTTTTGATTCGTAGTATCTGTTTTCTATCAGCTTCCTATATTAGTAGATATAATGATGTTGTGATGGCAGGGTGAAGGCAAAAGCTTCCTTTAAATTAATAATTACTTTTCATTTTTTTACTAACTGTACTTTTATTTTGATCATTATCCAGTCCTCTTTAAACTTATACTGATCGAAACGAGGCCTCGATTTTGTATCTTGATACTCTGATACGAAGAGGAAAATCGATTTGTCGAGATATCGTTTCAGTCGTCACTTTTTCCATTGGCGATTCGATTGTTGCTCGTCAACATTAATGTTTATTATTTTAAATTTGGGTGCAGATGATGTTGCAAATTTATATTTCTTCACTTTGAACCGATTCAATCCATGGTGGAAAATTCACCATTAACTGATGTGCTAATTTATTAGTTGCAATTACTGTTCTTTTCGATTTTTTTGCCTTTCATAACCTATCAGTCCACGCTTGAGAAATCGAATGCCACTCGGTTGTATTCATTGGAAATGCTTATTTTCTTGAGCATGCCATTACCTGTATTTACCATGCTTTTAAGAATTATATCAATCAAAGCTGGTTATGGTACATAGTTATTTTTTCACATGTTTTAGGTCTTCGCTCGGTGATTTTGGCTGGTCATCATAGCAGTGGTGAATTGTAAGTTTTAGTTAAACTTGAACGAAGAGACGAAAAGTAACAAAAATAACCAACTGTCAATTAAGATTGCACTCTAATTGATTATACTTAATTCTCTTGAGATTTGCTCATGGATTTGTTATTGATTGATTCTTCCTCCAATGCTTGATGCTCTTTCCATTGCTATATATTGAGATAATTGGATCATCTTTCTATAAATGTTAGGTACATTGCTATGCCCCCATTAATTGTTCATTTTCTTTTAGGCTCGAAACATGAAATCTTTTCACCAAGTTCTTCAGATTCTTTTATTTTGCTTCTATTAATCTTTGGTTTCATTTGCTGAGTATTTGTGTTTTAGCTTGTTATTTTTCAGAGCAAATCTACTAATTTGTTAACTGAAATTTTGAACTACTTAATACCAGATTGTAGTAGAAAACCATGCATGTGCGATTTACAATCTGGAATTACTTAAAACTCCATTTAATTATTGTATCAGATCTGAATGATGTTTTTTATTACTTTTTTCTAAGTTGTTAATTACATGGTCATTCATTCTGTCTACTGTTCATTTAATCATTTAGTTTATTAATCATTTAGTTTACCAGTGGGAACTCTCATTATTCACAAGTGGCAATTCATCAATAAATTCATCAGAGCTATACTATTCATGCTAGTTTTTTCGTTCTTGCACACCATACGCATAGAAAGCAGGAAGATTATAGCGTTTTTAATATATTAAATATTGTAGCATCAGTCGATTTGTGTATGCTCTTTAATGTTGGTTTATGAAATATTACATCATTTTCACTATAGATGAGAAGGATTTCAAAATGATAGACGGATTGAACAATGTACCACATTCGTCTGGTATCCTGAAATAGCATTTGTCTGGCGCCTAATATTTACCATTTATTGCTTCCGAAGAAGACAGGTGTGTTTTTGACCAATTTCAAAATTTAATAATGTGTTCTTGACCAGTAATGATATTTAAAATAACATCCACATAAATTTATTGATTTTTCTGCACTTGTCGTTGTCTTAGTTATAACAAGAGAGGATTACGATCAAAAGTATTCTATGTTCAAATGAAGTTGTATAGTCGGCTCATGGTCTATTTTTGCAGTACTAGACCAATGAGGCCTACATCATTAATTAAAAAGTACATCTTTAATTATGATAGATGATTACACACTCTTTTAAGTGCGCTTGGGTATTGATGAACAAATTTTTGCAAGTTCCAGGAATAGAGTATAACCTGGTTTTCTATTTCCTGTCTTGTTTTGTTTCACTATTATGAGAATATGTTTGCTCCCTATAAAAGATAAAGTCAGTATACGAAAAACGTAGTGTCGTATTGTAGAATCTTGCTATCGGTACTATCTATTCATCGAAAGAGAGAAAGTAGGCAAAAGAGAAAGTACCGAATAAAGCATTGTATGAAGTAAAATCAGCAACCATACTTGTGTGAAATGTTTTAATTTCAGTGCTTTACAGGGGAAATGCAACCGAGAATTAAACCAACTCCAGATATTCATTTGAACAGTAGCATGTTATCTTAATTTGAACAGTAGCACATGCTTGCTTACTTTTATATGCTTGTACGTGTTCTTGCTTTAAAGTATATGAGGGGTTGGAAGGTTGAACAGTTGAAGAAGGTGGTTTATATGAAAGAGTGGATGATGGCGGGGGAGAATGTTGCAGTGAGTTGCTAAAGGATGGTAATAATGAAGTGAATGTTCTGTGATCCTGCAGTAGTGTTCACGGCAGTGTGGTGGTTGCTGGCACAATTGGTGGACTGAATCGATGGAGTTGCTATTGTAGGAGGAGATCAGGTGTAGCAGGGGTTTTTAATGGGAGTATGTAGGAAGTTAACTTAAGTAAGTATATATTGTGATGGGTAAGTATGGCGTATGAAGTGCTGATGTGCGGTGGCTGCTGTGTAAGTAAGAGGTGGTTGAAGGATGAGTGATGAATGTTGAAGCGTGATACCGTTTTTATGAAATGTACGGTTGAGTTACAGTGTGGAGGCACTGTTGTGGTGTTGTAAGTAGTGTTTAGGGATGGTACAGAGATGTAATGGTGCAGGCAAGGATGTAAATGTGTTGTTTATTAATTAGGGAAGTGATTAGTTGAAGTAGTGATGGAATGTGCAAATGTAGTGAAGGCTGTGTGCACAAAGATATGAGCAGTTTGGTGCTATGGTGTTCGAAAGCAAGAGCTTGTGGCAGGTTGTAGTTGATGAAATGGAGGATGAGTTTGTGTGCAGGTAGTTTTTTGGAGGCAGTAACAGCAGCAAGGGGATTTTTTGTTGGAGATAGCAGTCGATGGTGAATGGAGTGGTCGAAGGATTGAAGCGGTAATGGGGATTTGATTAAAGAGAATTGTGTAGCAGTTGAGTGAAGTATGACAGTAGGCTTGTGATGAATGTTTTGTGAAGTATGATAGTATGCATATGTACTCTTACTGAAATATGTTATGGATTTAGTTGTGTTTTGTATTGAACTTATGAATTCATAAATGGTGTAAACTCGAATTGTTTTCGATTTTCTTGAATGCAAATGGTTTGTGTTGTTTCAAGTAATTTGCATGATTGTGTATAATATTAACGAAATATTGGTTTTAGTTATGATATTAAGAAATTTATAGCAGCTATGAAAAGATGATTATACTTGTTTATAGCAGTTGTAAAAATACATGTTGCAACTGTCATTGTTAGTTGTATTTCATCCTTCTACAACTGCAAGTGGTAGTTGTAAAAAGCCTTTTACAAGTGCTAAAAGCAGTTGTAACTAGTCATTTACAACTTGCATGTTGCAGTTGTAAATGGTTTTCCCCAGTGTAAATAAGTTTTCTACAACTAGTAGTGGCAGTTGTAAAAGACCTTTTGTAAGTGTTTAAAGCAGTTGTAAAATAAGTTTCTACAACTGCTTCTGCAACTGTTCCGGCCAGTTGTAAAACAATTCGGATCTATTACAACTGTGGATATAACGACTGACGGGTACCAGTTGTAATAGACATATTACAACTGTTTTTGGCAGTTGCGAAAAGGTATTTTTGTTGTAATGTTTTGAAATGTATTTAGATTTTAAAATATAATATATATATATATATATATTGATTTAAAAATATATATAGTTTTCATTTTTATATACGTGTTTTAAAGATATAACATTAGTTTAAGTATTGATTTTTTAGAATATAATGTATATGTATAGTTTGATTTTTAAAAATACGTGGTTTAAGAAATAATGATTTCGAATAGAATATCTATCGAATTTATTTTATATGTGTATGAATTTAATGTTGATTTGAAAAGATATATAAAGATTTTATTTTAAATATATGTTTTGAATTGATTTTAGAAAAAATATTGTATATAACATATATTTTGTTCATCTTATATCAAGCTGATCCTGATTTATTTCAACGCTTTCTTATTATCAGCCTTGCCGTCGAATCCATATTCTCTTTGCTTTGCTTTGAGATTTTTCATTTGGATTGGTCGACTGTCGAACTCGTGATTCTATTCATAGCTTGTCGTATTTTTTAATTTCTCTAGCTTTGAAAGGTGAGCAATCACTCACAACTAACATTCTTATATTTAATAAAATTCAGTTTACTTGAAATGACGATTGAAATATGCTGTAAAATTTTGAATCATTAAGTTATTTAATTGTTAAAAATGATATGCCATTATCTGCCATTGTTTGCCTGTGACATATGACACCATAACCTATTGTATATATTATATTTAAATTTATTACTGATGATATATATATATCTGTTGTTGATATGTTATATTATTATCATATTTGTTCTCACTCTGCAAGTTCCCTGTGAGTTTAGAATTCCTCATGGGTTGAATTGCTACATACCTGAACGATATTGTAGATTAGGGGAAAATCGTTATGGGGTGAAATGATAAACCCAAGTGATTTTCATTGATTTTGAAATTTTGGGATTGCTGATTGAAATGATATATATTCGTAAATATTTCATTTGCGGATTGAAATGATAAATATCCGTATCACTTGACCATAGGATAGAAAATTATATATGGACACATTTGGCCTATATTTTGAAAATGATTTCCAAAGTTTGAAAGGAAATATATGGGTTTAATGAATCATCATTTTTAAAAATATAAGATATAAATGCTATTTTTATATATGAATTAAAATTTAGATTTTAAAATAATATGTTTTGGAAAATTTTATTTATAAGTTAGTTTTGGAAAATATAAATTTTAAGATTTCGTTTATAATTTTTTTTAAACATATAAAATAATATTTAATATAAAGTAAATTTAATAATAAGATTTAAATTAAATTTAATTAGTATATAATATATTTAAGCATTTATTAAAATTTATATTAATATTTTTAATTTTTTTACTTAAGTAACAAAGGTCGGGAAAATAAATTAATGTTGACTTGGAATTTAAGTTGGTTAATAATTGAATTTAAATAATAAACTATTTGAACTTATTGATTTTGAGAATTTGAAAGGTATGATTCATAACTTGTTTGATAAAAAGTGATTAAATGAATATTCTCAACTTTAAATAAAACCGAGACTGAATATTTAACATTGATTTATAAATTAAGCTTTTATTAAATTGTTATTAAAATGATTAAATGAATATTTTCCAATTTGAATAAGAACTAAAGTTAAATGTTGAAATGTAAATGAAACTTATATTGTAAATGGTTGAATATTTAGACTTTGAATCTTATTAGAACTGAAGTGATAGTTCAAATCGGGATTTGAAATAGATAAAAATTGAAATGTTTTATTAAGAATTTGAATTGATCTTTAACCTTTTAAATTGAAATTGTTGAACTGGGATAGATTTAAAATTGAATTTTGGAGTTTAAATTGATTTGAATTGATTTGTGAAATTGGAGGAAACTATTTTATTATATAAGTATTTTTAATATATAAACTATTTTAACAAATTAACTATTTTAATCTATAGCCTATTTTAAATATAAACTGTTTTTAATTTATACCTATATATATATATATATATATATAAACTGTATTCAATATTTAAACTATTTAAGTTGGAACTGTTTTGATTTAGATTTAATGGATTCAAATGCGAATATTTTGATATGTAGGTTTAAACTATTTTGTGATATGAATATGATTTCGAAAGTGATATGATTTTGAAATGATGTGATATTTTGATATGAAGTATGAACTGCTTGAAATGATTATAAAAGTGATTTTATAAAATGATTACAGCGTGAAATAAGCGTTTGGTTGTTAAAGAGACCGGGATCGAATATTGTCATACTCTCTGCCAATACCAAAAACCATTTTAACAACTGTGTACATGGTGGAGATTTCAGAATGATTTAGAATGGTTTGGCAAACGATTTCATATGAGGTATTTATGTGACCCTGACTCCCATGAGACAGCTTAGATGAAACTAAAACAGGAGTCACGATAGGCCAAGTGAGGTCATTCCTCTAATCGAACACATTTATTCGATACCATTCTCTTACTTTGTGATTTGATTGGGTGCACTTTTGATTTGGGAATGTGTCTTAAGGTGGGCGGTAGTAGCTTCTATGCGCTACCACCCGTCCGGATCCACAAACGGTATATTTACCCTGCCATTGCCTCGCTTGTCGTATGCACATGCCCTATCATGCCTTCTACGAGTTTGTTTTGTACCGTACCTATGGGGTGCCCTTTGGGTAAACCACCTGTTTGGTGGAGCTTATGGAATTGTATAGACTACAAGAATATATAAAATATGTTAAGGGGGATATGGTTGACGCCTTAGCGCTATTTTAATAGTTTACTTTACATAGACATTATATATGTAGCGTATTGTACTATATATGTAGATAATTTAACGGATCCTTAAAGGACGACAATTCCAAACATCCTTTGAGTTATTTTGTATTTCAGTTGACATTTCACTTGAGATGAATTTACTGGTTTAGGAATGTTAATCCTGACTCGAGTGTTTTGTGTTTTGCGTTATGCTCGAGTCGGACTGAGTGTCATAGCATTTGAGACTCACCTTTGGAGCTTGGAGCTTTGCTTGAAGATCTATCTTATATCTAGTCAGCTTTCAGTTGTTTCCAGTTATGTTCAGACTTGTCTATTGTTTCTGTGTTTGAGACTTCTGTGTATTCGAGATATCTATTGTATTTTACTTTAAACTCTGATGTTTATATAGTAGCTTCATGAACTACTATTTATCTATTCCGCTACTTATTGTTGTAATACTCTATGCCTATGATTCTGTGATTGATTTATTTACGGTATATGTTAAGTTTTGCCAAAAATAAATTAATAATATGTTATTTTGAGCAATTCAAGTCCGACATGTGCAGATGCAAATGGTTCGAAACAGTAGTCGTTACATTTATTAAGGCCCCCACCGGTCTTTTATGATTTACCAAACCCTAAACGAAACATAGAAGTCTTCTGATTTCACTAGTGGGTGTTAGGACTCGCATGACTGACCTTGAGGAAAGCTCAACAAATCATAAGCCCACATACGATGGATAACTCATTATCGATTGTATCACATACAACTCATAACCTGTGGTTTCTTATCCTAATCTTGCCTTTACCTTGAGGAAAACTCGACAAGTAAAGTGAGATTATTCACTCGGACCTATCATTTCGCGACGGCTTAAGTATAATACACGTACCTTGAGGATAGCTCAACAAACACGTGTCGTTATCTTACCTCATCCATTCAATATATTAATTGTACTACACATAACATCGCTAGCTTGAGGAAAGCTCAATAACTAAAGAGCATGCAAGTAATTTATTAATGCATAAATAATAGAGGATAATATTATATTGAAGATTCATAATCTTCAATATATTATACCAAGTGATATTAACTTGTGGAATAATGTATTTCTTATGGAACAACCTTTGTGATTTAAGCGTCGACCTGTATTTTTGGGCCTCAAATTTGAATATTTAATTTATTTAAATATTCATATTTGTATTAAAATATAAAAAATATATATTTCAAATTAAGACCTGATTTTTGATGATATATTTTTAATTTAATTTATACGATTTTTCCATAATTTTTAATTTGGAAAATAATTAAATTTTCATTTGATGCTTTTTGTGGTAAGCTTCGGTACTTTTGAAACTTAAATTGCCTATTATATTGTTGTTTTATGATTGTCTCAGAATATTGTGCATGATCATATTTTCATTTCTATCATTTGCGGCTCATACACGAAAGGAATATTGTGTAGCGTCGTACCTCAAAACTTTTAAAATAAAAATATCTACATAATATCACCATGTCTTTTCATATCTTCTGCGTGTTGCTCGTGGTTTACATTAAATTATTTGTACTTTCTTTCTTTTACATTGAAGTATCTTTGGTTATGTATAGACCCACAGAGCATGTAAGGAGGGATTCATTTTTTTTGGAGATGGACGGCATTTTTTTTCTTCTCTTGAAAAAATAAAAATAGAAAACACATTGTCGTTCACAAATTTCTTTTGTTCATTTCTTATCTACCAAGCACAACCATTATTTTTTTTCTTTCTTTTTCATTGACATATGCTATCGTGTCTTTTATGTGTGCTTGCATATGAGTGAGTGCATATGTGTGTGTTTCTTATGTATATATGCGCAGGCCCGACCCATAGGCAAGGCCCATGAGGCATTTGAATTGGAAAACCCCCTTGGTGGGGCAACATGAGGGGAAAGAACTTTGTTCAGCTTCAAATAAATTCTACAATATATTTTCTTATTAAGGCAGTTTGGTTGAGTGGTTAAGTTGTTGAAAGTGGAGCTGAATGACCAAAGTTCGATTCACCCTTGGATATTTGAGTTGTCTCTGGTGTTGCTCTTATTTTTTTCATTTGTATTATTGGCCTTTTCTCATTTTTGTAATTTTTTCTTGGCCTTTTACTCGGCCTTGGGCAACCCAACCCATAGGGCCGACCCTGTATATGTGTGTCCTCTATTATGCATGTGTATGAAGATGTGTGTGGGTAGTGTATATTTGAGTGCAGGCAGGGCAACGTGAGTGTATATGTGCAGTAGGATCAGAGATTGAAAAGGAGAAGGGGAAAAGTGATGTAGGCATGCATGTGGATGGAAGAGAAAGGAGGAAGGAAGTGGAAACGTGAAAGGTGGGAAAATGAATGTGCATGGGGTAGTTATGCAGACATGTGAGGAAGATGGAATGTATGGCGGGCTTTGTAGGCTGCAGCATTTTGGGATTGGGCCTAGTAAGTTTTAAATAATTAAATTGGTATAAATTAGGTGTAGTTTATGATTAGCATATAACATATATTTAATTTTAGTTTATAACATGGGTACATGCTAATTAGTTTGTTTAAACTAGTTTAAATAATTTAAATGAACATAGCAGCCTTTGCATATGTGTAAGTGGGCTTGGGTTTTGTTGTTTTGGATTTTGGGCGAGAAAGGATATAAAAGTTTAGTTGATTACATATGTTATTCAATTATAAGTTTAAAACATGTTTAAACTTTAAAAAACTTTAACTCCTCCATACGAAGTCCATTTAGCCTGGGTCTTTGACACTATATTTGTATTAACTAGTAAAACACACTAGTATAGATATTTGACACATTTAGAGAAGTATAATATATTGAGAATATATTAGGTATTGAATTTGATTATGTTGAACGTAATTAAAATAGCTAAGCTTTGTTGGTACCGTTTATTTAGCAGAACCAAACACCATTCTACTATTTTAGATTGAGTAGACTATTTTAGACATCTATTTAGCTGAATAAATTCTCATTCCGCTATTATATAAATTTGTACATTTATTTATATAAACCTATTAATTCTAATTTATGTGTTATTATTCATTTTGTTGAATTGTCGATAATAATGTATTGTTATGGTTATGATTTGTTTGGTTGATTGAATTTTGCTCAACCAGTTTATAAGCAATGGCTTTTTCTTTTGTTTTTGCATGGGGTTGGGTGGAGACAAATGTAAGCTATAGCTTGTGATTCATTTTACAATTTGATTATAAGATGTTTAGTAATAATATTGGTTTATTAAATTATTATAATTAGTTATAATAGTTTAACGTTTTAGTTTGAACTTCAATTAAATGAAGTTATTTTGAAGGATGGTTTTCATAAAAGAATTTGTTATGAAATGTTTATGGAAAATGAACTGGATACAAAAAAAATCTGAAAATATTTGTAAATGAAATAATTATAATAAAAGATGTTTATTATAATTTTAGAAAGGAAAGAATGTTGTCTTTTGAAATGAAATGGTTTCTTTGAAAAGTAATGGAAATATTTGGAAATGAATATTTGGAAGTTATATTATATAAAAGTGATTTATATAAAGATATTTATAAAATGTGTTTTATAAATAAAGAATTCAGGGGACTTAAAACCTGGTGGTTTTAAAATGGCTTTCCAAATGTATTGGGGAAATAAACAATACTGTGTTTGGAAGCATTTATGATTATTAGTGCAAAATGATTTGTCACTCTGAAAAACAAAATGATTTTTATGTTACTGATGATTCGGTTGACCCATAACTAAGAAGGTAGGAAATGGAGGTGTAGATGTTTTGTAGCCTTGGTATAGTCCGCTCGACGAACAAAGAAATATACATTTCTATTTTTTTCGAAAGGCTGGGACCTGGTTGCCTTGTTATTTGGATAAATCTCCTGATCTGGTTGCGTTTATTTTGATATGTTTTTAAAGTAGTAGTTTAAGATTTCCAAATAAATAAATAAATAAATAAATATATATATATATCAAAGTGATTTGTCTTAAGATCCCAAAGAAAAGTGTAGTTTGATTCAAAAGATGTATATATTATTATTTCAAAGGTTTTGAAAAGAAGCCGGAATTCAAAGAGATTGTTTTTGAAATATATTTTTTTTGAAAATAACAAGATTTCACAAACCTAAATGTAAGGATCAAGTCTAAGTGAGTAGATTTGGAAGCTACATTTGCTTCTTTTATGCTACGTAATTGAGAATTGCATATTTGGTTGTTGCATTGTAGGCTCTATGAGTCCTATTTGTGGCAAGAAGACTATGTTGGCTTGATCCTACATCTAATTAGATACTCAGTTAGATAGAGGTATTAGGCAGTCACAAATGGTAGTGATGTAGCCTCAATAATAATATTCCTTTTTCCTATTTTTATTTGTTATTTATCTTGTATTATTGTATCTTTCTTGTTTGCTATTTTATTCCACATATGGCATGTTTATTGAGTTTGCAGGAATAGGTCATTGCTATCTTTCTCATCAGAGTTGTGCATCGGTAAATTTATTGTATATCGAGTCTTCTTTGTATTTAAGCACCCTTGTAGAATAAATGATTACTCTGCTAACTTGTATAATCGAAAGCTATAGCTTATACATTTAGTAGTGTTATTTATTTATCATATTTTAATATGTTCATTTGGTAGTTTTCATTGATAGTTTTAGAACGAGCGAGTTTTTGGAGATTTTGGCTAGTTTGAAACTCTAGATCGTTACAACGTACGTATTAATCCCTTAAGTCTATTCGGGTTTCTATGATGTTCCACCTTTAGTTTTTATATTAATATAACTTTTATATTTCATATTACTTATGTAATAGTCTTATATAATATTATATTAATTAAATTTTACTTAATTAATTTTAATTAATTAACATTTTAATTAATTTTATATTATTTTAGTATAACATTTATATTAAATATTTATTACATACTATAACGTTTATAGTATTACACATATATCATATATACGTGTATATTATTAAATTAACTAAATTTTGATTTATTTATTTAATTAACTAATTAACCTTTAATTGGTTTATTTAATTAAACAATTTCAATTAAATTATATTAATTTCAAATTTTAATTCATAAACGTGCATGTATGCTAATGCTATTTTAAACATTTTAAAATATCGTAAAATATATCATAATATTTAATATGTGCATGTATAGTTTTATTAACTAGCTTACTTTATTAATCTAATTAAAAAAATTTAAATTTTTCGAAATTAATACATATATTTTCAAACATGTTGAAAATTTTATTATATTAAAATTTGTAATATATCTATATCTTATTTTAAATTTAAATTTTACATTTAAAATGTTATATTTCTAATTTTCAAATAATTTTGAAAATTATCCTAAAGCCGAATTCAAATTTGGGTCTCTTCTATTAAGGGCGACCATTTGGGCTCAATCTTTGTTTGGGCCAGGTTGGTTGCCAAGTAGGATAGAGTACTAAATTTTCCAAACCCAATCATTCGACACTACCTTTCTAGACATCCTACAATCTGGTTGTGAGCTTAATTAGTTCATCCTGACATGACAAGTTAAGTCTAATTGGCTATTGTGCTCTGATACCATTGTAGGAACTGGACCGCCCGCAATGAAAGTTATGAGTGAATTTCAAATGGTTTTACTCTATTGGGTCATTATTGGTTCTATGAAGTCTATTTTGTTTAGAAGATTTCTAAATTTTATATAAAATACAATCTCTTATTTTATTTAAATTTACAAATTATACAATTTTATTTAATTTATATTGTATATGAAGTCTATTTTGTTTAGAAGATTTCTAAATTTTATATAAAATACAATCTCTTATTTTATTTAAATTTACAAATTATACAATTTTATTTAATTTATATTCTATGCATATAAATGTATGCATATGTATCATATGCATATATGTACGGGTGTGCATATGTTACATGATAACCCGTGCAAGGTATAACATGAATCGTATATAGATGTTGGGATTTATATCACAACAGACATGTTAGCTCATTTGATATGTATTGTATGTTGTCTAGGTATATAACATATGTAAATTTGTTATGTATATAAATATTATAAATCCATACACACACATATGTATACATATATGTAAATTTTATTTAAATAATTTTATGAGAATGAAAATATTTAAGTATAGATATATATACGTCTATATAGTTTATATATATGCAAATATTAATAATTTATACATATATGTATTATTGTAATACATATTAAAATAATATATATATATATATACACATAATATAAATGTTTTCTACAACTTACGAAGTAATATATATGTATATGATTATAATGACAAAATAATATTTTATGTGTGTGTGTGGATATATATATATATTCATAAAATCAAAAAAAAAATTAAGTATAGATATATATATATATATATATATACACGCCAGAGACTATGACTTTGAGTTGAATTGAGTTGACAATGATGCAAACCCCATATAACTGAGGAGATAAATTCTTTATTGAATAGTGTTTTACATTCACTACTTCCAACCGACCCAATGTAGTCACTCGATGGACGTCGTGCCACCATTTGACTATAGCCAAAGCAGAGCTTTCATACTGAAAATCCTGATATTTTTAAGTCGAAAGAACTGTGTAAATTAGTCGCACTGATACTTTCTATTTGATCTTAGCTACATAATACATATTCTTGAATTCATTATATGAACTATCATTAATTTACAAACATTTATGAATTTCAAAATTATTCTCGTGGAATGGAGTACTATATACTAAACCTTTTATTCCAAAGTATTTAAAAAAAGCTTAGAAATTATTTTTAAAAAAGCTCAGATCATGACCTACAAATATGTATGTCAGGTTGTATTAAACCTACTATTATTAGATACTTTTGCTACATGATAGATGATATGTTCATACTAATTATTTCTTTGAAGCTAATTGCATTATAATATCAGTGTTAGAGACTTTCTGATGCAGCGCATCAGGTATCGCTTTCTTGTGATCGCCAGCAACCTAAGATAAGTCACGAACGACCTAGTGATGCAGCGCTTCATGGTTCATAAGCTTATTGTTACCTGCGACCTAATATACGTCGTGAGCGACCTAGCAAGTCAAGACAAACCGCTGATGCCATCTTTTCATTAGGTCGTTACAAAGTACGAGCTACGACCTACCAGGATACGCGACCTAACGAGCCAAACCAATACTGCCACATTGCTTTAGGTCGCCAGCGAGACCTAGCGTGTTAGATCGCTTGTGTATATTACGTCGTTCCAGTTAAGTCGCATGTGATGATGGATTCCCTAATTCGCACCATGTTTAGGTCACGGAGGTTTCTTAGGTCGTCCAGATCTTATGTCGCTCAATGCTTATAAGTCACTCAAGTATGCCGAAGTACTTAGGTCGCTCCCCTTCTGTTATTTCTTATGTCGCTGAAGTTAGGTCGCAAACTATTATAACTTGTATATTTAAAGTCGTAAGCGTGTGATGTATAACTTGTACATGTTAAGTCGTGTGTCATGTGAGTTAGGTCGGCCATATGTTAGGTCGGCTGTGATATGTGTTGTAAAACTCTATAAATAGAGGCGATGGGTCATTTGTAAAGTTGGTTGATTTTGAATAAAACTTTGTTTGAGTGCTTTGTGGCTCTTTGAAATTGGAAGTTGAGCGTTGTCTCCTTTCTCCATTTTCGGTTATTCGAGTGCGCTCGAATCAATGGATTTGAAGCCGATTCACGGAATCTCGTGCGCGAGATCAACGTAGAAGAATCGTAGATCTTTAAACATGGTATCGTGCGCGATCAACGTGTTGGAGATAGCTAGAATTCGGTATCTCTCGAGAACAATGAATTTGGACGTTCGGTATTTTCAATCCATCGATTTATCTTGTTTCAACTAATCGTTTCATCGGTTAGTTTGACGTGAAATCTTCATTTCGTTGTCATCCGTATATCCGCTGCGTCAGTTTGGTATCAGAGCTAGACTTAGCCAATCATAGCTAAGCCGAGCCTATTGGGAGAAGATTTGAAGTGTTGAAGTTAGATCCGAGCTATAAGTAGAGGCGTGCATCATTTTTGTAGATCAAGGCCGAGAGTGACAGTTTTAGCCGAGCTGAGCTAAGTTGAAGTCGAGTCAAAGTTTGGTTGAAGTGTGTGTTTGGAGATTTTTGTTTGATAATCATGCCGCCGAGACGTGCTAACCATTTTCAAAATGTTGAAGATGTGTACCGTAGGCAAGAAGCTGAGCAAATGGAACAACGAATCAATGAAAAGTTTGATGAAGGTATTAGGAAGTTAGAGAAGTTGATGAATGATATGAATCAAAGTCAAAGGAGAAGGTCACCAATCTCGAACCATGGAGGAAACAGAGTTTCGCCATCGGTTGCGGAAGCGAGGAGGGTGTCACCACAATCTTATTGAGATAGAAGAGAATCATCAGTTTCACTGAGAAGAGAATACCATGAGTACAGAAATGAAGAGAGAAGAACTCCATGTGAGTTTGGAGATGAGCCATATCGTGATGCTGAAAGACATAGTAGAAGAGAT
The DNA here is from genome assembly GCA_030765085.1 of Allium cepa. Classification (NCBI taxonomy): domain Eukaryota; kingdom Viridiplantae; phylum Streptophyta; class Magnoliopsida; order Asparagales; family Amaryllidaceae; genus Allium; species Allium cepa. The sequence continues at coordinate 490,241,964 of CM060931.1, forward strand.
ATGCGTGATCATGGAGATGTTGATGGCCGAGATTGATATCGAAGTACATTTGATTATCATGAAGATGGTGATAGAGGTAGTGTTCATCATCAAGATCGAGACCAAGTACGAAATCACTATCGGGAGGTAGAAGATGATCGTAAATGGGAGTCGAGGATGAAAACAGAGATTCCAGAATTTAAAGGGGGAATGATTGCCGAAGAATTCCTGGATTGGCTATCAAATGTTGAAGAAATTTTTGACTTCAAGGATGTACCCGAGCATCGTAGAGTTAAGTTGGTTGCTACACGATTGAGGGGAAGAGCTATGGCATGGTGGCAACAAACTAAACTTACACGGGAGAGAATGGGAAAGTCGAAGATTGTTTCATGGGAGAAGATGAAGAAGTTGATGAAGGCTACTTTTCTGCCTTATAATTATCAGTCTCTTATGCATCAGCGCTTACAGAATTTGAGACAAGGGACAAAGTCAGTGAATGATTATGCAAATGAGTTTTATCAACTGATTGCTAGAAATGATATCATGGAGACAGAGGAATAGTTGACAGCTAGATTTTTTGGAGGATTCAGAATGCAGATTCAGGATATGGTGAATATGTTTGATCCAAGATTCGTTGCTGAAGCACACCAGAAGGCTCTAGCTTGGGAGAAGCAAGGTAGAAGAGGAGGTGGTGTGTTTACAAATTCCAACAATCAAGTGAAAGGGGCTAGTAGCAATACGAATGTTTCCAAGGCTGTTAGTAAGCCGGTTGTCAATGAAGCTGCTAAGACCAAGGTCAACAACAATTTCAAGTGTTACAATTGTCGGGAGTTTGGTCATAAGAGCAATGAATGTCCGAAGCCTAAAAAGCGAGTGATGGTTGCTGAGGTTGAGGATGAGGATGCAGAAATAGAATGTTTAAATTCACCACAAGTTGAGGATGAAGAAGAATTATTATCGGAAGACGAAGGATGTAATTTGATGATGAGGAGATCTTGCTTGACGCCAAAGCAGGAAGAGGAGACGAGCTGGTTGAGGAGTAACATCTTTCAGTCAACGTGCACTATTTTGGGAAGGATTTGCAAGTTTGTCATCGATGCGGGAAGCTGTGATAACATAATCTCTACAGAAGCTGTAAAGAAGTTGGCGTTAAAGACGGAGAAGCATCCCAAACCATACAAATTAGCTTGGTTGAGGAAAGGTGGGGAAGTGAAAGTTAACCGAAGAGCTTGTGTAACTTTTTCCATCGGAAAGAAGTACAAAGATGAAATTTGGTGTGACGTAGTAGATATGGATGTATGTCATTTGTTGTTGGGGAGACCGTGACAATACGATAGAGCTGTGCAACATGATGGGAGGACTAACTGCTATAGTTTCATGTTCGAGGGAACCAAAATCACTTTAGTTCCTAAACAGCGACAACAAAGTGAAAGCAAGTTGGAGGAGATTGAAGAACTAAAGACTCTGTTATCTTTGAAGGAATTTGTCAAGGAAGTGGAGGATGAGCCTAAAGTATTTCTGTTAATTGGACGTGAAAGTAGTGAAGCGGTTGAAATTCCTAAAGAAGTTAAGCCAGTGTTGAAAGAGTTTGAAGATGTATTTCCTGAAGAATTGCCAACAGAGTTACCATCGTTGAGAGACATACAACACCAGATAGATCTTGTTCCGGGAGCTGTATTACCACATAGACCACATTATAGAATGAGTCCGAAGGAGCACGAAGAGTTGAGAAGGCAAGTTAAGGAGTTACTTGAACAAGGGCGCATACAAGAAAGTTTAAGTCCTTGTACAGTACCAGCATTGTTAGTGCTGAAGAAGGATGGAACTTGGAGAATGTGTACAGATAGTCGAGCACTAAATAAGATTACAGTGAGGTACAGATTTCCGATGCCTAGATTGGATGATTTGTTAGAACGGTTGAATGGAGCTGCTATCTTTTCAAAAATTGATCTGAAGAGTGGATATCATAAGATTCGAAATCGATCAGGGGATGAATGGAAGACCGCATTCAAGACACGGGAAGGGTTGTATGAGTGGCTGGTCATGCCGCTTGGTCTTTCGAATGCACCTAGTACTTTTATGCGAGTGATGAATCAGATCTTTCGACCGTTCATTGGAAAATTCGTGGTGGTATACTTTGATGATATATTGATATACAGCGGGAGCACCGAAGAGCATCTACTACATTTGCGGGAAGTATTGATGATACTTTGTCAGGAGCAATTTTATGCGGCAAAAAAGAAATGCGTATTCATGACGCATAGTGTTTTGTTTTTGGGGTATGTATTGTCCAAGGAAGGTATCCAGGTGGATCAAAGTAAAGTTGAAGCAATCAGAAATTGGCCACAGCCCAGGACTATAACTGAAGTTAGAAGTTTTCATGGTTTAGCATCATTCTACCGAAGGTTTATTCCACATTTCAGTAGCGTGATGGTGCATGTTACTGATTGTATGAAGGGCAAACAGTTTTCATGGTCAAAGGAAGCAGGATTTGCTTTTGAGCGAATCAAGGAACTTTTGACGTCAGCACTAATTCTAGTTTTGCCGGATTTCCAGTTGTTGTTTGAATTACATACTGATGCATCTAAAGTTGGAATTGGAGGGGTGTTGAGTCAGAGGGGCCGTCCAATTGCTTATTTCAGTGAGAAGCTTTCGGGAGCAAAGACGAGATATAATACTTATGACGTGGAATTCTATGTTATTGTCCAAGCCATAAAACATTGGAGACACTATTTGTTTCATAAAGAGCTTGTGTTGTATACTGATCATGAAGCGTTGAAGCATTTGCAGGGATAGGATAAGATTGCAGCCTTGCATGCTTCATGGATCGCACACCTACAGCAGTTTACATTTGTGGTAAAGCATAAGTCGGGAGTTACAAATCGTGTGGCAGATGCATTGAGTAGAAGAAATCATTTGTTGACTACAATGAGAGTTGAAGTGACGGGGTTTGATGTTTTGCCAGAATTGTTTGTTGAGGATCCTTACTTTGCTAAGATTGTAGATGAAGTCGAGAAAGGGAAGACGGGTGAGTATATGTTGGTGGATGGTTTTCTCTACAAGGGTAATCGGTTGTGTATACCAGAGTGCAGCTTGCGAATGAAGATTGTGAAAGAATTACATTAAGAAGGACATGTGGGAAGAGATCGTACTTTGCAGTTGATTTCTCAATCATATTTTTGGCCTTCAATAAGGAAAGAAGTTGAAAGATTTGTGGAGAGATGTCACATATGTCAAGTTTCCAAAGGGACAGCTACGAATGCAGGATTGTATATGCCATTGCCCGTGCCTACTAGGCCATGGGTTGATATTAGTATGGACTTTGTTTTGGGTTTTTCAAGAACTCAACGAGGGAATGATTCTATATATGTTGTGGTGGATAGATTTTCGAAGATGGCATATTTTATAGCTTGTAAGAAGACAGCTGATGCAGTCCATGTTGCTCAATTATTTTTCAAAGAGGTTTATCGACTACATGGGCTTCCTGAAACCATAGTTTCTGACCGGGATACTCGTTTTCTAAGTCATTTTTGGTTGAGTCTGTGGAGGATGGTTGGAACTAAGCTGAATTTTAGTAGCGCTTATCATCCGCAAACTGTTGGGCAAATGGAAGTGGTGAATAGATCTTTGAGAAACTTGTTGAGATGTCTTGTAAAAGATAATTTGAAAAGCTGGGATGTGAAATCGTGTCAGGCGGAATTTGCACACAATCATGCCGCTAATCGAAGTACTGGATTCAGTCCATTTCAAGTAGTATATTCAGCAATTCGAAGGGACCGTTGGATTTGTCGATAGTTCCATTTCAGAAGGGGTTGTTAAACGAGATTGTGATTTCGTGAATGAATTGCAGGAGTGTCGCCGGATTGTTCATGAACAATTGCTGAAGTCAAATGAGAAGTATAAGCAATTAGCAGATAAGAAGCGAAGAAGTGTGGACTTCAAAGAAGGTGATTTTGTTTACGCAGTATTGATGAAAGATCGTTTTCCAGTTGGAGCTTACAACAAGTTGAAAGCGCGAAAGATTGGTCCAGTAGAAATCTTGAAGAAGTTCAATGATAATGCTTATCAGTTAAGGTTGTCGAATCATGTCCATACCGCCGATGTTTTCAATATCAAACATTTGATTCCGTATCATGAAGATAAGTTTGTCGAGGAAGAGGAAAGTGTGAATTCGGGGTCGAATTCTTGTCAACCGGGGGAGGATGATGCAGCGCATCAGGTATCGCTTTCTTGTGATCGCCAGCGACCTAAGAAAAGTCGCGAACGACCTAGTGATGCAGCGCATCATGGTTCACAAGCTTATTGTTACCAGCGACCTAATATACGTCGCGAGCGACCTAGCGAGTCAAGCCAAACCGCTGATGTCATCTTTTCATCAGGTCGTTACAAAGTACGAGCTACGACCTACCAGGATACGCGACCTAACGAGCCAAACCAATACTGCCACATTGCTTTAGGTCGCCAGCGACCTACGACCTAGCGTGTTAGACCGCTTGTGTATATTACGTTGTTCCAGTTAAGTCGCATGTGATGATGGATTCCTTAAGTCGCACCATGTTTAGGTCGCGGAGGTTTCTTAGATCGTCCAGATCTTATGCCGCTCAATGCTTATAAGTTGTTTAAGCCGAAGTACTTAGGTCGCTCTCCTTCTGTTATTTCTTATGTTGCTGAAGTTAGGTCGCAAACTGTTGTAACTTGTATATTTTAAGTCGTAAGTCGTGTGATGTATAACTTGTACCTGTTAAGTCGTGTGTCGTGTGAGTCAGGTCGGCCATATGTTAGGTCAGCTGTGATATGTGTTGTGTTGTAAAACTCTATAAATAAAGGTGATGGGTCATTTGTAATGTTGGTTGATTTTGAATAAAACTTTGTTTGAGTGCCTTGTGCCTCTTTGAAATTGAAAGTTGAGCGTTGTCTCCTTTCTCCATTTTCGGTTATTCGAGTGCGCTCGAATCAACGGATTTGAAGCCGATTCACGGAATCTCGTGCGTGAGATCAACGTAGAAGAATCGTAGATCTTTTAACACGGTATCGTGCGCGATCAACGTGTTGGAGATAGCTAGAATTCGGTATCTCTCGAAATCAACGAATTTGGGCGTTCGGTATTTTCAATCCATCGATTTATCTTGTTTCAACTAATCGTTTCATCGGTTAGTTTGACGCGAAATCTTCATTTCGTTATCATCCGTATATCCGCTGCGTCACTTTCAAATTCTTACAATAATTAATAATGTATTAAAGAACAACCTGCCACATCAAGTGGCATCCATATTTCTATTTTCTTATTATTTTTCCCTATTATCATAAGCATGACCGATTTAGCTTCATTCATTTTGCAAGTTGTTAGAATATATTAATACATTGTACCACATAATCTTCAATAATCTAGTAAAATTCGTTACATGTTAAATGAACTATTGTTTTATTCTAGATTTCTGTATCTAATGTCACTTTCATAGTTTTGTGTCTAATGTGACTTTAACCTGATTTTTGCTTCATCGGTACGATTAAAAATTTCATTTACCTTTTTATGGCATAATTTGTTTATCAGTGCATAGTTATAAAAAATCTTGACCATTACTGGTAATATTTATATTTTCTCCTGTTTTCCAACATAGTACATAAGAAATCCGATTTCCTGGAAAAAATATATACGAAGTAAAAGATCATTCAAGTAATAAATTTATAGCATGTTTTGGGAAAATGTATAAATGTACAAATATATCTTTTATTTTTGCTATAGTAGTATCTTTTATTTTTGGTATAGTAGACAACTGTAGATTTAAAGAATAAGGTATAAATATGTGATTCACAAACTTATAGTTCATGTTTAAATGTTTTATGTGATCTTACTCGCCTAAATTTATCTTTCATAAAATGTGATATTATCCATCTTAATTAGCTTAGGTTATATATATATATATATATATATATATATATATATATATACTATGGTGTTGGTTCATACATGATGAAATGTTTATAAGCAAGTCATGAGTTCCATTAATGCATGGCTATCACCAATTTGTTAGGAATATTACAAAATTACAAATTAATTAACTTTAATTATCCACAATTATGGATTGGAGTTGTACTTGATTATAATGTTGGTATGCAGTGCCATTTTTTTATATAAAAAACTACTTTCATTGGCGAGGGATGTAGCAAGGTCCGCCACCGACCCGCTCTCTTTAATTTCTTACTCTCACGGATGCACTTTTTGATCCCAGGGATTTTAGCATGGTTAAGAAATTATTACATACCTTCTCAAATTACAAGTCGTTAAAGTTCCGTTGCCAAGGCACGAACTCTCTCCCTCTACTAGAAAGCTAGAAACCTTCCAACCGCACTAAAACTGCAGACATGGAGTACAATTTTGTTCTTCCAATGTTAAAAAAACTTTGGTGGTGATCGATAGAATTCAAGAGGTCCCAAGTAATTGAACCCATGAATCCTCTGAATTGCACCACTCATCACAATGTCATTTTAATAATGGCAGTTGGCTTTGCCAAAATTATATTCGTTTATGAGTAAACTAAATTAGATTGGAAGGATCTTATCAAATTATATTTCCATATAGCTGATAAATGGAATTGCTTTCTACTGATTTAATTTAGTTTGAACTCATACTAATTAGATAATTAATTGTATTTGATTCTTTTTAATTGGATTTAATGCGTGGATCAACTAAATATTAATTCATTTTAGTGTCGATAAATTTGATCCTAGTTTATTTCAACATAACATTTGATTTTGTAATGGATCAAAATTGCTTTTTAATTTTACTTTATTATTATATATTTTACAAGGAATGCCTTTTTGAAATAATGATATGTACTTGTATTTATAGTATTTGTCCATTTTTTTTAACAAAAATGATGATACTCAAAAAGTTGGAATAACTATGGTAGGAAGAAGCACAACTGAGGAGTCAAGTTTCTTTGGAAATCAACACAGTGAAAGTGATATGACAAAGAAGTCATATATACAAAACTATTAGTTCGCAATTTTGTGTGCTACTAAATGCACTTTGGTTTCATCTTATTAATGTCATATCCAAAAATAGTAACAACTTTTTTATTGTGCATGGTGCTTTGGGCTATAATTAGATAAATTTATTACCATAGATATTCCTCAAATGATAAATCAAACTCATCTTCCTCCCTAATTCTAGAAATAATATTAAATGCATTGGCAATCGATTTATTCAAGTGTCGATGAGCTGTAGCCATGAGAAGATGCTTCGAAGAGTCTGCTTATATATGTGTCTATATATATGTATGTACATGTGGATATATATATATATATATATATGTATGTATGTATGTATGTATGTATATGTATGTATATGTGTGTGTGAGTGTGTGTATATATATGCATATATATAGTTTTCTAAAAGAGAAAGGAAAGAATATATTATTCTAAATTTTGTGTAATTCAAAAATATTGAAGATTGCATTTTAAATTTTTTTTTAGCCTTCAATAATTGTAGCTTTGAATGATTTTTCCGTTAACGAATATTTAGATAAAATTATCATTAGTAAATTATTTTCATAATTTTGCGAGGAGTAGCCGTGTGGTAGAATGTTGGACGATGTTGAACTTCATTACCAAAGTTCTAATGTTCGATGAAAAAATCGTTTGAGAATTTAATTCGGCAAAATTATGATTTATTGTCCATTAATTAATTGTTAAATGATGCAACGTGATTTTTGTACTAAAAAAAGTAAAATTTTAAATGGTTTTATTTGAATTACAATGCAAATAGTAAGGAAAAAATGGCTTACTTTTAGAAATACATACAATTTAATTATGCATGATCTATAAACTTACTTGATGAACTAGTTGCCAAATTTGGAGACTACGTGGCGAAAGTATTAATTTACGTCTATAGTTTCATTTTTCAAGATAATGTTGTATTTTTCAAGACAATGAACTAGTAAACAACCCTCGCTTTGCCAGGAGGAATAAGCTTGATACAAAAATCTTTTCTTGACAAGTATGTGTTCTTAGCAACACTAATTTTGACTGCACGGTACAAATCTTCCTATAATCTCCTTTGAGTAGTATGTGTATGTGAAGCTTTGTTTTTATGAAGTGATAAAACTGACGTATTGCTTGCTTTTAGAAATCAGAGCATGCAAAGAGTAAAGAGATAAGATTCGGAAAATTCAAGCGATTTGCTTCTCAAAATCTATATGTATTTATGGGTGTTGAATAGTTTTCTTAAAAGGTATCATCCTTTAGTATGTCTATTTCAGTCTAAGAGTTGTAATGTTCGAGGAAGAAGAGATGCGTTGAAAAGATACAGATGCAACAATTAGAATGAAGCAAGTGGGTGTTCATAGTTTTAACCCGTTACCCAACATGGACGTTTGCCCATAAAATTCAGACATCTATTTAAATATATTTTTTTAAACAGAGAACAGAGTCAGACATCTGATGCCTCTTAATTTCTGTAGTTAGCTTATTTGAACAATGAAAAGCTTATAAAAACTTTGATGTGCAATATTGTGTAAATACTACTGAAGAAGATTTTACAAACCATCTATCTACGACTATAACACACTATAATAGCTTTTTTAATGCCAATAATTCTTGTCCTCTATTGGTCGTCTTTAAGTCGCGGTATTGTGAATTCTGAAAGCATTTACCTACAAATAGATGAAATATACTGTATGTGTACAATTGTATAGTTGTTATCATCGAAACTATAAAGCAGAGGCTCTAACATACATTGCGGACGATTTTATTTCGAGAAATCCGAGACTTATAAAATTATTGCAAAAAGAATTACTAGTTCAACTTTGAAGAAAAATTAATGCGTAATCGTGCCTTGCACACGGTAATGGTATGAAACGTAGTATTTAGATTTTAAATGTTAAAGCTGGAAATTTATTATACAACGTACGATAAATTTAGTGGAATTACCAAACTATAAATTTAAAATGTTAATATAATTTATGTATGGATTGTGTTATGTAGATTTTTTTTTTTGGAGTAGAATAATAATTATATTATTCATGTAAGCATGAATTGCTATTCATGTTGGAATTGATATATTTTAATGATTTTAGATGAACTGATAAATACTATTTAACTGGCTTTTTCAAATATATTAAATTTGAAATTATGCAATTAGTTATAATATATCTATCTAGTGGTAAGTAGTATGAACAAATTGAAAAGGACTTTGTAAAAAATTTATAGAGAGCTTAATGTAGAGTTATTTGAAGTTAAAAATAAAATTTTGCATTACAATGTATGATAAAATTTTGAGATAAATAATTATAACTGATTTACAAATTAACTTTGTTATCATTATTTATGAACATAATTTATAATATGCATGTGATCTATATCTTTATAGTTGAATGCATTTTTTTATACATTTTTATCGTTGTTTGTAACCGATATATTTTTTAGGATCTATCGAAGAATAAACTATTTACTAAGATTATTTAAATAGTTTAAACTTGAGATTTTGCAAGCAAATTAAATACATGGATTTAAACAAAAAAAGATTAAGAACAATATAGGGGGTTGCAAATAATTGTAGAAATATTAAAATGTGGATGCTCAAAGTTACAAATAGAATTTTAATTTTACAATACAATTTATGATAAATTTACTGAGATCAATGAATGATAAATATTAAATTCAATGGATAGACAGAATACAGGTCCTCCAATTAATATATCATTCAATGGATATAGAATAAACGCCCTCTGCCGTTCTCATTCTTTGAATCTGACTATTCTACGGTATCATCAAATTACAATTCTGCCCTAATTCAAAAGAACAAGCCCTAATTTGGCCATCAAAACTATGTTCTGCCGAAAGGAGACCGGAGGCAAAGCGAAGAATGGGCTGGAAACAGAAACGAACCGAATGGACCCAGTATCATGTCAGTCAGAAATCGGTGAAGGTCATTATTCAGTTCCCGTTGATTTGAGTGCGATCAGGATCGTTTATTTGGTTTAATTCGGCAGTGGAAAATTTGTGCCTTTTTTGTGAAGCTACTTCCTTCTATTGCGAGAAAAACCATTCTACAAAATCACTCTAACTGCCGCCATTTCTTGCAGTTTCGTCTTATAATTGCGCTTTAATCTGTTTTTTTTTCTACAGGTTCGACAATCGTTGACTGGAAAGTTTGATTTTGAGGCGTTGTAGTATCAAAAGCTTGCGGACTGCTCCATGTCAGCACGTTAATTTTGTATCTTTTTCTCATATTATGGATGTATCAAATACCTATAGCTACCTTATACAAATACGTATGTATTTACTTATTAAATATGTAAATTGGAAAGTCAATTCTTGTGATTATGCAAAAATTCATATATGCTTCATGGCTTCATGTACAAGTGTTGCTTTGTGCCTCACTGATGTTTTCATTTATTTTCAGACCAATAAATTTGGTTACTTCCATAAATCATGTTAGGAAAGTAGAAAACAAACCCTTCTCAAATCTTTGCGTTAAGGCAGTGAACATAAACTTTTTAACGGAGAAGAATGAAATCCTTCGAAATGAACATAACCACTATAACATTTGTTTTGTACTTAATATGCTATAATGTCTAAAGTTTAAAACTGTTATATGAAAATGAAACTATTTATTTCTTATAACACTTAACAAAGATTGTGACTATTTCAATCCTGATGGCAATGATTTAATGATTACAACAGCTGATGTACTCATCTAATTAGGTATCTTGATATTTTTATTTACCACATTTTATTGATAATTTGATATTTTTCCCAATTTCCTATCACAAATTGCGTTAACCTTCCTGTTTTAAAGTTTAATTATGTGCAATTTTTTGGTTATGCAGAACATGCAGTTCTTGAACTTTCAAAACAATAAATTAGCCATGGTAAGCTTTGCATCTTCTATCAAGAATGGGTATGTTTAAACAAATACAGACACACAAAACTTGAATGAATCTTATAAATAGCATTAGAATTTGGAGACTGCATTGTAGATTGTAATTTGATTTGGTTGGTTGGTGGTTTAGAGATGTAATTATTACTGCCATGAATTATTATTTTTAAAAAATAAAATAAAATAATGACATTCAAGGTGAAATAATAATATATGTTAAGCCTTGCTTACCGTTTTCTACGAGTTTCTCTCTCTCAAAAAGCGAGTTTTTTTATGCTTAATGATTCAAAATCTGATAGTTTTTTAATACAATTGGGATATTGTAATGATGAATTGCATATTTTAAAAAATATGTAAACACATGTAGCTATGTGAAGGGATATGAACATTATTTTCCATGTTAGTACATTGATATGGTAATGTAAAGATGACGTTTCATCACAAAAATTTTCTACTTTATACATTACGAAATGCTTTATATCTAGTTGCGCGCTATAATATAACAATCATGTCGAATTGGGTTAGAATTCTTTTAATTGAATGTCGATACAATATTTAAGTATCCTTTTTTATCCGTATGAAGTATTAGTGCAGTTGGTCTTTCGTTATATATCACTGTGCTATAATGACCAAAACTAGTGTGTAACCCGTGCGTTGTACATAGTAATGTTATAAAAGAAATTGTCAAATATGCATGGTTAAATAACTGACGTGCAATGTAAAATGCTAATGTTAAACGTATATTTGTGTAAGTCATGTGTCTCAATTATTATACATATGTTATTCTAATAGAACATATAAATTCTGAAGAAAAATAACAACATAAACTTAAATATAGCTTAGTTAAATGAAATTAAAGAGAACTTTCCAAATAGTTTATTAATTATACTTCAATATAAAGTAGGAAGAACTAAATAGAGCCTTGATTATTATGTACATGTTTTTTATTACTAAATGTCGTTTAAGAAAGGAAATAATAATATAGGCTTGAACATAAACTAGTTGAAATTAATTAAACAATGGTAGAAATTATATTTGAAACCAAATGGTAGGTCATAATGAAGGATAATCGTAGAAATCATAAACTATAAACAATAGTGATTTTTATATAGAATATGAAATAAAAAAAAAAGACTTTAATTCATAAGATTCATATGCGAGTTATAATTACCTTACTATTATTTGATATCATATATTTAATAAATCTTTCTGTCAAAAATTTAGGCCGCACAAGAATAAATTACCGAATAATTATATATATATTATTTTTGATTATAAATATATGTCTAAATTTAAAATAATTCTAAAAAAATGAATTAGAAATTTAAATAAATTATACATTAATTATAATATGGATACTAAATGAATATACAAATAAATTAACTGCAAATTTATATTGTTACTTGTATCTTTATGTGTCAACATGATATTTTTGCTGTTGTAAAATAGTTTAAAACAATATTTTTCAAATTAAATCAATTACATTTTAAATATCATACATAAATAATTCATGTTTAAATAGTTATAAATAGTTACATATGTCGTTATTTTTTATTCTAAATATTCAAAATGATATATATTGTTTGAAGTTAGTTCGAAAATAACATTACTTTTTATAGTTCTAGTAAATTATTTAGATGAGAGTATCAAATTGTAAGACACATATATATAATTAGTAAATCTAACCAAGGATGGTACTATTTTATTTTTGAATTAGTGAAATCGTAAGAAGCTTAATGACAAATCAACAATGGGAACAAAGAAAACTTAATAAAAGAGAATTAAGGAGAAAAATAAATTTTGTTTTATTACTAAAATTGAATAGATCAATACTTAGATACATATATATATATTAATTAATTTAACTTATTAATAGAATAGCTTATAAGTACTTATATTTTTTCAGATTGTATATATCTAAAATCTAAAATAATATAGTTGGATTATTTTAACGTCAAAATTGGTCACTAACGTCCAAACGCCATTGAAAACGCCAATTCACAGTTACAGATCACAGATAGAATGTATGTAGAGAGTTTAAATATGAAGAACAGTCAAAACTAAAAAAGAAAGCAGTAATAACGGAGGATTTATAGTGGTTCGGCTGACTGTGGTCTACGTCCACTCCAGAAATTTCATTTTTAATGATATAAGAATCAATTATGATTACAATTCGGAGTTTTTAAAACAATAATGACAGAGTAGCCTTAGTGAAGAAGATGAAGGGAAACAGAATGAAGATCCTTTTCTGAAGCCCAGCCTGCTGTTTTTATAGGCAAAACCTTAGTTACTGGGCTTCCTGAGTGGTCGGGGCCCAGCCGAACGCAAATCCATCATTACGACCGACTCCATGGTCGACCTGATGTTCCCTGGGGATGACTTGAAATAGGTGCTCACACGATCCGAAGCATGCCTACATATGACCCCAAGCAAACTGTGTTATGACTCGGAGTAACTGGCTGCCGAACTCAATTCAACCTACCGATCCAATTCCCTTTGGCCGACCATAAGAAAAGCATTGACCGACCTGAAGCAGATAGCTTATTGACCTGAAGCGAGAATAGTTGCCGACCCCATACTCACCGATCCAAATCCAAACAGCCGATCCCTTTCCTCATCGATCCCAAAACCAAACCGCTGAACCCTTTACTCACCGATCCAAAACCAAACCGTCGATCCCTTTCCTCACCGATCCCAAAACCAAACTACCGAATCCTTTCCTCATCGATCCCATCCATTTTTCTCCAACGCCGACCCCGTCTCTAAAGTTCTCACTGACCTGATGTTTCACACCGACTCGAAGGAACACACGTGTCGACCTGAAGTCATGGCCTTGTTGACCCAAAGCAATGATTTAACCGATCCCTTTGAAATATACACCGAACCCGAGTGACTCGAAGCAGGGCTCTGCCTGACCTAAAGCAACCTACTTAAAACCCAAAGTTGACCCATAAGCGACTCAGAGCAAACTCCAAGCAATTCGAAACGATTTGACTTTTGTCAAAACCCATATTTCCAGTATCCTGCGACTTTTGTCCATCGATTATGTCGAATCTCGGCTTCATGTCTTGCGTTAGGAAAATGTGTTTTGAATAGCTTTTAATCCATCATCCAAAGTCCATATGTTATCCATAGCCATACCAGCCGATTCATAACCCAATCCATTATATCCAAGTGCTATTGCCGCATCCTTATCCAAATCCACGACTGCTCCGAACCGATGTTCGATTCCAAATCCAGTAACCAAATCCTTAACCGTTTCCATAGCCATTCAAACCCGTCAACCGAGTTTTAGTCCATCCATATCCAATGATGAATAACCAAATCCACGACCTCTTCCGGCCGATATCCAAATTCGGGACTACTCCGGGTACCCGCCTAAATCCTTAGCCGTTCACAGCCAATATTCGAATCCATAATCTCTCCAGGTTTTTGCCATGCACACTCCACACTTTGAACGCTGAGTAATGTCGTGGCTTAAGTCATAAACCGAATCCTGGTCGCTTCGGACGCTTGCCGAGCATAGTCCATAATTGATGATCCGAAATAGTAATCGATGGATAATATGGGTCCTAAGTCTTAGGCCGAATCCCGGTCTCTTCGGATCCTTGCCGAGCATAGTCCATACTCGACGACCTTTTACCAAAAACTAGATAAGAAGTCAATCAAAATCTAATCCGAAATCCAGATCAAACCAGAAAACCAGAATTCGATAAGGAACGCGATCCCGATTATCCAAATATATCTGTTCCGATATCTCATTCAATTCTGTATAAGTGGAGAATTTTGGTTCTCCTCAGCGCTTCCTCTAACCTTTATCCTTATCTTTATCCGAGATTTCACTGGACGGTTCTCCATCCTTAACCATGTTTACTTCTTTTAATCTCATATCCAAACATGTATCATCTTGTCGAAGAAATCTCTCAGCTTCGTGAAAGAATTCCCCGAGATTCATTGGTGGGTCTCATATCAACAATACTTTGAAATCCGATTTATCCCTGATTCCTGACACCGTTGCCATTAGAACTAATGATGGATCCGGCCGACCCACCGAAGTAACCGCTGCATTAAACCGAGTTAAAAAAGTCCTGAGTGATTCTTCCGTCTTTTGCTTCACCGATGTTAGTGTCATCACATTTTTCGGGCTTTTGACGTGAATTCGAAACTGTTTCAAAAACCTGTCCACCAATTTCGTTCATGTTTTAGTAGATCCATTTTCCAGCTGTCTGAACCAGATAACAGCTATATCGGTCAAGTACAGAGGGAAACACCTGGCATAACCTCCTCTGATTCCTCCATCACTTTCATATGTCTTATGTACCTCATCAAATGGTCAGTGGGATCCGTTTTACCGTTGTATACTTTCATATTGGGCAACTTGAAATCGGGTGAATTCCTAGCTATCCTGATGTTACAGGTAAATGGACTTTTGTTTACTCCCTCCAAATCCCTGTTTGTTAGACCTCCACGAATAGTTCGTCTAATAATGTCAGCTAATCCAGTGTTACCTACCAGGGGTTCCCCCGTCTACATTTTCTATCTGTCCTCCAAGTCATCGAGGGAATTCTAATACATACTTCTTGTCACGCAATCCTGTATTCTTGTTGGCGCCGCGCCGCGCCGCGCAGCGTCATGTGGTATCCCTCCATGGATTGGTCCAGCATTACCGGTAGTATACCCCCAAGTCTAGGTCTATCCAGATTGATAGTTGTTTGCTGATTGTGGGCTGTCTCCTGCTGAACCACTTCATCTGCTTGCCTATTGAGTCCTTCTGATCCAGCTCCATGGATCTGAGCTCCTACCGCTCCTGTTGTTCCTGCCTGTCCAAATCGTCTAAGAAGGGTCTACATTATTTCATCTTGCCTTTTCATTAACTGCTCCTGCTTAGAATCCGTCGTAATCTTGCATCTCTTTCCTAATGATGTAGATGGATGTCTAATCTGATCTAGCTTCAGAAGTGGCCTCTTGACTTTCCTCTTGATTGCTCCTTTCTATCACTTGCCTCCTTGTCGATGGCCTAACCATTGTTCTTTCCCGAATCCGAGTTCCGAAGCCTTTAAATCCAAAGTCCAAAATTCAAAATTCAAGCTTTAGAATCTCTGAGTGCTGACTTTCTCAGTGGAAGCACCAAAATTGGTCACTAACATCAAAACGCCGTTGAAAGCACCAATTCACAGTTACAGATCACAGATAAAAGGTATGTAGAGTGTTAAATATGAAGAACAATTAAAAATGAAAAAAACAGTAATAATAGATGATTTATAGTGGTTCGGACCATGGTGTGAGGTTCCGGCCGGAACCACGAGATTCCGACCAACTCGTACCGGTTCCGGCTGGTGGCGGGACGGGATTATGGCAAAATCCCGTCCCGTTCAAAAAGCCAAAGAAAAAAAAATCGAAACTGTAATAAAAAACAGAACTGTAATCAAAAGAAAGGGGAGCGACAAGAAAAAACACGCAGAGACAATCAATTTTAAAAGAAAAAAAAGAATCTAACTGTAATTGAATGCTTATCTCGTTTAAATCGAGACATCCTTTTGCAATTCTTTCCAAATTCGAGCTTTCATTGACGACGAGCTTCAATCGAGCCTTATTCGAGCATCATACAGCATACATCGAGCATCATTCAAGCTTCGTCCAGTAGCGACGAGCTTTACTGCTTTAGTTGAGTTCTTACGTTTTGCCCTAGTTAGCCCTAAAAGGGAGATTACTATTTAGGTTGGGTTGCTGGACTGCTTTATTTAGGAAGTGGGATACTAAGAAGAGTGAGTTTGCTAAACTTTATTGGGCTGCTTATTTGCTGGACTGCTTTATTTAGGAAGTGGGGGCCTAAGAAGAGTAGGGTTTGCTAAACTTTATTGTGCTGCTTTATTTATGTTCAACCAGTGGAAAGTTATTTTTTATGTAAATGTTGGGCTGAGTTACCTAGTAACTTTGTTGGGGCTGCTTTGTTTTTTATACAAGCAGTGTAATGTTATTTTGAAGTGAAAGTTTTATGTTTTATAATTTATAATTTACTTACAATGCTTATTGTTACATTTTCATTGCAAAAATTAAAACCGCGACCGAAACTATAACCGAAACTATAACCGAAACTTTCGAAATTTCCGAAACTAACCGAAACTAAGAAAATTTCAACCGACCGAAACCGAGACCGAAGCCGAGTTCTCAAACCTTGGTTCGGACTCTAGAAATTTCCTTTTTATTGATATGAGAATAAATTACAGTTACAATTTGGAGTTTTTAAAACAATAATGACATAGCAGCCTTAGTGAAGAAGATGAAAGGAAATAGAATGAAGATCTCTTTTTTGAATCCGCGCCTGCTGTATTTATAGGCAAAACTTGAGTTACTGAGCTTCCTGAGTGGTCCGGCCCATCAAGACCATAGCCGAACCCAAATCATCATTATGACCGACCACATGCTTTGGATATGCCGACCTGATGTTCCTTGGGAATGACTCGAAGTAGGTGCTTACATGACCCGAAGCATGCCTGCATATGTCCCGAAGCAAACTGTGTTATGACTCGGAGTAACTGGCTGTCGACTCTATTCCTTCAAGATACCGATCCAACTCCCTTTGGTCGATCCGAAGAAAAGCATTGACCGACCCGAAGCAGATAGCTTATTGACCCGATGCGAGAATAGTTGCCGACCCTATACTCATCGATCCAAAACCAAACTGCCGCTCCCTTTCCTCACCAATCCCAAAATCAAACCGCCGAACCTTTTACTCACCGATCCAAAACTAAACTATCGATCCCTTTCCTCACCGATTCCAAAACCAACTGCCGAACCCTTTCCTTATCGATCCCATCTTTTTTCTCCAACGTTGACCCTGTCTCCAAAGTTCTTACCAACCTGATGTTTCACACCGATCCGAAGGAACACACATGCCAAACCGAAGTCATGGCCTTGCCGACCCGAAGCAATGATTTAATCGATCCCTCCGAAATATACACCGACCCTGAGTGACTCGAAGCAGGGCTCTGCCTGACCCGAAGCAACCTATTTGAAAACCCGAAGCTGACCCACAAGCGACTCAAAGCAAACTCCAAACAATCTGAAACAACTCGACTTTTATCAAAACCCATATTTTCAGTATCCTGCTACTTTTGTTCATCGACTATGCCAAATCCCGGCTTCATAATCATATTCATCATCCGTGATTGATTGTCTATCCATCCAATCGAATCGAACACGTATTCCGACCTCGATAACCGAGCAATCGATTTAGTTAAATCCGTCTGTCTGCAGCCTTGTCAGAATGCGGGTTAACAATTATAAAATAATTCTGAAATTAATGGCATTAAGTATAATATTTCGCCAATTTATGTCTGTTAAGTAAATATATATGAATTTATAGAAAATTATCATTATTATCTTTGAATTTTAATATGGTAAAATGTTATTTGTAATAAAATATATCAAAACATTATTTTGAATATTTAGTAATGATTATATATTTTATTATTTGCATACGCTAACCATTTAAAATGATATATTTCGTGTTAAATTAGTTTTACAATAACATTTCTAAAATTTGGGAAAACTAAATACTAAACATATTATTTTATAAATTTATACTTTTTTGTAAAAATGCAAATAAATTTTATATTCCAAAATTTTACGCTTTAAAATATTAGTTTCTAATTTTAGAATAAGTTCAATTTATATTATGAAATTTAGGAAATTATACATTAAATATATATTTAACCAGTATACCTATATATATACGAAATAATTGTAAGTATATATTTATGTAATAAATTTGAAAGATAAACATTGAAATAATATTTTTCTTTCTGAAATAATATTAAGAAAATTCGTGATCTTGTGTGTTTTTGCTTATGCGCATTCACGTATGTGCATAATGATGGGTTCTAGATGTTCAATTTCAAAATTAAGTTAAAAAGGTGAAACCTATGCACGAGCATATCGCACGATAGCGGGCTCTGCGAAGGTCGATGGTGTATGCAGTCTTTCACTCGCATTGCGAAGAGGCTGTTTTCAGATTCGAATCTGGACGATCAAATCACCATGCGGGTGAACTAACCGTTGCGCCAATGCTCCACCGCTAATTCAACATAATATAATTAAGAAAAAAGCTAATCTTTTAATTACTACAATTGTGAGTGGTAATAATAATAAAATATAATAGAACGTATCTCATTCATTGCATGAGGTGATGTCGTAAAAACATAGCATTCATACTTCTAAAATTATTAAAATAAAATTTTGCATGCAATCTTCGATATATCAATCATGAATTAAATTTTTTGTTATTATTAATGCATAATTTTTTTAATGTTATTTATATATTTAAAAGAAAAATCCATACTAACGTTTTTTTAAAATAAGAATGTGGAATATAAATTGAAATTGTCATTTTTTGTAATTTATTAGAGAAACTAATGATATTAGTCACTTAAATTGATTTAAATTGTATGAACTTATAGTGTTTGGTTAATTTAAATACGTAGATTTGAATGTAAAATGATAAGAGAAAAATAATGAAAACTTTGTAGATAACCGTTGAAATTATAAAATTTAAATATATGAATCTAAAATCATGGAAAAATTAACATTATATTTTGGATAACAATAAATTGATAATTCACATGGATTCAAAAAATTCGAAGAGAATTAAGGGATGAGGTCAAATTTTTATAATTTCTAAAATGGTTTGTCTATTATCTAACTGACAATTTGTTAAAGTATTGTTATCTTTGTTTTTTATGTGATCCATATATTTTAATATAAGGATGAAAACTTAGTTTGTACCATTTTGTAAGAATAAGCGTGATATACTTGTTGACATTATCATCTTTATTATTTGTCAAGTAAATTAATAGATAATGGTTGATTAAATTTATTAAACATATTATAGTTAAATTATTTAATTAATTTAAATATACAAGCTTGAATGTAAATTATATGTGAAAATCGAGAACTTTGGAAATAATAGTAGAAACAAAAAAGTGTAGGCTTGTGAATGTAAAAAGATAGCATGAAATTACTAAAATGTGGTAAACAATTGCAAAAATAATAAATTGTATTGAGTATTTAAAATAAAATATTAATAAATATCTAGAGAAAGTTAAGCAGAGTTGAAAAAAAATGCTAGAATTGATGCGAGGGCCAAAAATTCTTTTGCTTTTCTATTATTTAATAGATTGGTTTATTTTCAGAAACTGGTATGCAGGTCATAGTAAACAAGACAACCATTATATACTAGACTTGACACCTTATTGCACTATATTGCCGATTGTTTACGGACTCGAAAGGTGCCTTAAATTTGAAGAGCACTGCTTCTAATTTTTGTAATCTTGTTTCTTCAGTTGTAGAAAACACGCTGCTACCTTTGAATGTTGAATGCTGAAGATTTAGAACAGACACTATCTAAGGTATTGTGCTTTTCCCAATGTATAGCTTACGATTAATTTGTTTGTTTTTATTAGCAAGATGTAAAAAGCATACAAGACATGGCTAGATAATTGTGAATCGTATAAATGTTCAGTATATTTATGCATAAATGGTGTGGATTTGGACTTGACTCCAATATTGATCGGATGTGTAAAGGTGGTTCGTTGGATGTGTGTATTGGTTGAGGCATGGAAATGCATGGCCAATCATGTTTGGATGACCATTTGATTTCAAAAGAAACTAAGAAAGTTAACTTGAGGTTTTACACAAATTGATAATTGCTAGGTCAAATAATTCTAATGGTCGATATTATTGCACGTAACCAATATTTGAATAAAATTAAGGAGGTTAAAGCCAAAATTTAATTTTGACCTTGAAATTTACATCAATCTAAGTATTTGATTCGCATAAAATCTTTTATCATTTCGACTGATTTGCTTCATTTTCTTTTAATAAAAATATTATTTATCAACATCTTAGAAACATACACCGAACCAACAACTGGAATATATTAAATGAATTTCTCAAATGCCAATCAAAATTTCTTCGCACTAAATTTGCTATTATTTAAACTTACAAATGGTAAATGAATTTCCAATGTTAGTAGGTTGCTTCTACAAAATCTGGTAGGGAAATTACCCGATCCATGCCACCATATGTCTATCTTTATATAATACATGAAGACAACTTTATAAAGTATCCATCAACAAAAGATATAAAGTAGCACTCTCCTCGATTAGAGGATCACTCTTTCATAGAAAAAACTAGAAGAGTAAAAAAACAGAAAATATAAAGTATATAATGAGGTAATCATGAAGATATAGGTGGAAATTTTATATTCAATTTCAATTCCTTTTTCATAGTTAAAAAACAGAAAATATAAAGTATTGGTATGAGGTAATCTTGAAGATATAGGTGAAAATTTTATATTCAATTTCAATTCTGTTATGATTGCTTTTCGGTACATTGTGGTGAGTTTAATATTTTAGAGCCACCTCTAGGAATTTTATTAGAAATTATTTTGCTATAGGTAAATGCATTAATTCTCTTTCATGAATGAGTTAAAGAAGAACCTTTCATATTTATAATTTTTGTTAGGTTGATGGGATAAAATCAGGTGAATGCAATGAAATGTAACTAATTATTAACGTTGAAACAAGAAAGATATCTGTTTTAATGACAATGGTTCTTCATCTTTACTGTCAAGTATGAATTTCTTTTAGTATTTCCTTAACTTCAAAATATGAAATTAATTTTTTTACCATGTTTATTTCAAATAAACATAACATCAAATCAAAAAATTCTTAGTGGTGAACGGTGAAGGTTGAGCTCTACATATCCAACTCATGTTTCTCCGTTAGATAATGCAAATATCGTAGGAGGAAGATGTTAGTCCGAATGAGATTGGAGATTCAGTTGATGACATCGAATGTGAAATCATCTATAAAGGAGAACGAGAGAAGCACGTAACTTCTAGTTTGACACTTGTGGTTTCGAAGGTTTCGTGTAAATTCAATCATTTTGAAAATCTAACCGAAGAGGAAATCCTACGAAAGCCGGGATTTTCACTTGTTGGTATATCAGCTCCAACCTGTCAGAGAGTGGAGCTAATCCCTATGTCGATTTTATTAGTGAAAGAGTCATTGCTCAAGGAGGACAAAATCGAAGATCTGGTTTCAGACCTTGATTGCGATGGCTTTGAGGTAATTTTTGTTAGGGATATTAAATTTCATAAATGGCATGAGTGATTTTTTCTTCTTCATAAACTAGTTTGCTGGATATAATGTACTCCAAGCTTATCATTTTTTAGCTGATTCAATCACTAATACACACATTAGTTTTGAGTACATCAACATCGCTACGAAGAAGAGGAAAAATCAAACTCACTTTATACATGAAATTTAATATTCCAACAAGAATTACCTCAAATCCATCAAGAAGAGACACTCCTTTAGGGGATCGCTTGCTGCGTGCCAAGATGAGTTTACAATGAAGTCTACCCTCAACATAGATAGCCAGTGCAAATTTATGAGAGTCGTCCATTAAATTACCAAGAAATGGTAAGAAGACAATGAAGACAATTTACAATGGTAACAAATGGTGCGAACATATCAAGTAATTCATTCATTCATTCCTTTAATCAGCAAAGATGGAAATAAATAATCGCAAAGCAATGCATTTACCGAGAAAGAAATAATATGCATATTGGAACGATCCACCTTTTTGAACGGTTTAAATCGACAATAAACCACACATATCTGATTCAAACCGTTCAAAAGGGAGGATTGTCAATGAGATTTAAAAAAAAATAAGAGAAAAAGAAGGAAAACAAAATACATAATCTCGTAGCGGAATGATGAAATATAATAATCAAATAAACAATGCATGAAGTTGTTTTACAATATAAATTTATTACACAAGTTTTACAACTTAATCAAAGTACAATCAACAAACATACCAAAATAAATGCACCGAAATAATAATAGTAAATACGATCTAGCAAACTCCATCATCATCTTCAAGGAATAGTGTCTTCAACTACTGTAATACTCATGCTGGCCTGAGCGTAATGAAAAGACAAAACACTCGAGTCAGAACTAAAAGTTTTTATGTAAGTTAAATATAGAAGTGTACTAGTGTCAGAGATGTTTATGAGGTTTTACATCTCATATCGTGCAATTACTTAAAAGATGTTACAAGATTTTCCATCTCGTAAGGATTCGTTAAACTATCTATTTGTAGTAAATTACGCTATTTTAGAAGTTTTCAACTATTGAAATTTTAATTTATTTCCACAATTGAAAATCATAAATTAACAGGAACTTAAGAATCCAAATATTGAGTTCGTTTCAAATCATTTTGAAAAAATATATATACTCATATCTTTTGTATAATGAATCATATTTAAATTTTTTAAATCAACATCTGTTTATCGAACCAAATGCGTAGCAAAGCTACTAAGCAGCCTCCCCTACTTTAAAACTCGAAAATGAATGTCGATGATGTCGCGATCATCACTGAAATTAGTTTTCAGCGACAGAAAAGGGGAGTACATAACTTATTTTCTTTAAAATATTTTTTAAAACATTCCTTTCAAACCTTTGTTGAAAATATTTCTACTTCCAAATAATACTAATATTATTTTTCAAATTTTTTGAAAACCAATTTCAAACACCGGAATTTAAGTTCTCAAGTTTCCATTTAAATTCATTTTATTTGTAAATCATATTTTATAAACCATATTTACAAAATTACATTTTCTTATAACATACAAAGTCAATAGTTTATAAGAACTTTGATTAACCAATAACAATTGACAATAATCAAATATTATCATTTCCTAACAAACAATACACAAAAAATAACTATCAATTTATGAAAAACAATTCTAAATATATTTTTAGGTAAATTCATTTCATTTGCCAATTAAAAAAAAATACGTGTCAGTTTACCCAGTTCAAGTGTTTGGAAATACCTATCAATGCTATAACGCCCTTTGTACATACCGGAATTCATAAATACTCAACAGAACAAATTAACACAACACAACTTTTTTATAGCACTAATAAATACGTTCTCTCTCATATATATATACACACACACACACACACACTCAAACTCATTCTAGGATATTACTAATCCTATCTCTAATGAGTTAACCCCAACAAGCTAGGGGATCACTAAACTAAAGCTCTGATACCAACTGTGACAACCCACCTTTTTGGACGATTTGAGTTAGACATGTGTGGTTTATTGTCGATTTAAACCGTCCAAAAAGGTGGGTCGTCACATATATCTTTTTACATATATTTTATTCCATAACGTGTACATGTATTTGTTTCCTTGCCATCTCATGCAAATGCAGCCCAATAATTTATGCATTTACATTCAAAAATAATGAACAAACGTCGTTACTTTTCTTGTTACCATAACTTCCTCCTCGATGCTCCGAACGACCTCCCATCTCTTTCATAGTGAAGAACACATAATCTTCATCAAAATAACGTATAATTTGAATCGTAAAATCCCAACACTTCACCTTGATTCTCGTAGGATTTCCTCTTCAGTTAGATCTTTAAAATAATTGTAATTACATTGTACCGTTGGGAACATAAGTGCTAAACTAGAAGGTATTTCCTCTCGTTTTCCTTCGTCGGTGAGTTCACCTACGATACCATCAACCGAATTTTTAATCCAGTTTTGGTCAATACCTATCTTGTTCATTCCTGTAACATTTGCATTATCTAAAGAAGAAACATAGTTCGATTTATAGAGCTCAATCTATCTTCATTGTTCACCGTTAGAGATTTGTTGATTTGATGTTCTGTTTATTTAAAATTACATGGTAAAAATTTATTTCATATTTTGGTGTTGAGGAAACTAATGCAAACCCGTGCTACGCAAACGGTATGTTAAAAATAATGTTAACTAAATTAGTAAGTTACTGCTAAAATAATGTTTTTATATCAAATTAAATTTCATTGTTAAATAATAACAACATATAGTGAGCTTGTCTCGTTGAAAATGTAGAACTAATTGAACTTTGAATATTAAAACGTTGAGTGATAACTAAATTATGCATGACATACTAAAGTAAAGAACGTATGATATCTAAATTTTATACCATTAAGGGAAGATTCTTTGAATTATTTTCATTGACGTTACAAATAGTGGAAACCATCATTATTGATTTACTCTAAAGAAAAAACAAATGGAAAACAAACAAATATTATTCTTTTATTCTACTTTATTTATTTAGTTACGTCATTGAGTTACTTTAAGTAATAAAAAAAAAACAAATAAAAGGTAAAAAACCATAATTCTTGACTGCAAGAGGATTGGAATTTATTTTGTTGCAAAACTCGGGTTTTTTGATGATATCTACATTGAACTCGTTAAGGTTGAAAATTTATTTGCCTTCGATTAAAGACAATTTCCATATATGTGAAATAGAAAAAGAGTAATGTATCGCCTCCAATGCAATTTTTTTGACATAAAAAATATAAAATGCACACACTCAATTTATCCCGTGAACTTTAGCCTTCATTCATAAGTATTAAATATGTAAAATATAAAATCAAATAAACTATTATGAACACGAAAGAGATTAGTAGATGCTTGATTAACAAGATAACATGGTAGTACACATTTCTGGCTTATATGAAAAAATGCATTGGTAGAAAAATAATTGAAGGTTGAAAATGTAAAGGGAAAACCATTGTTTCAAATTTAAAGGTGCTACAAAAAAAAGAATCACAAACAAGCGAAAGTAATGGCGATGGATTGATATTTATTTTGCAAAGAAAAATGAAAAACTCGTTTTGCGCAAGATATTTATATTCCGATCATATAAGGATTAAGGAGCAAAATCCTCATAATAACAGAGAGTATGAAAATAAGAGTTGAGTGGAAATAAAAAAATAAAAATCAAGAAGATATTTATTCATTGTTTATATTAATTTTATTCATCATTTATATTATTTTCACTTTACTACCATATTGTATTTCACATTAAATGATGTAGTTTTGTGCACTTTCTTTTCCACACCATCATTGTTAAAGCGATGCTATCAATTTACTGCATCGTTTTGACCATATTTATTTTCCTCCCTTGCCCATAGCATTGCTATTATATCGCATTTCATTTTTTTTAATAATGATGTTTTACCTCCTACTTCCATAATACCTAAATTTTCTCATATTTAACCTATTTTAATGTTTACAAATTATTACGCAAGTAGACTGCTTATATGAGTGCACAAAAAAATGATCGGAACTTTTAATGTTCATGTGCTGTACGTGAATACATAAAAACATTAATTACTGTATTAATTTGCACGATTTAGTTAAATACATACTCTATTTGGGAATATGGAAGGTGGAGTTATAACATCATTTAATAAAATGATAATTACTAAAGTATTCACATGATTTATTCTTTCTCATGTTCCTATGAATTAACCAATATTTTGAACATTCTCAGACACATCTAACCACTACTATGTTGACATACGGATTGGCTTGTCTTAAAATATAAGCGGCATCTGAAATGGCCAAGCATCATTCATGTTGAATTAGATGACCATGTAACATCTCTAAGCATGATTCACATAGGAAGTAACTACTTTTGTCAAATATTGAATGTTGAGATATTCACCCATCTACTTAGGTAATCATAAAGTTACCATATTACTTTCACCTATGTTTTCTAGCAATGAATTTTTTTACATAATAATTTGTTTGAAATGATGCAATATCAACACGTGGCCTAATTATTTTATCTTCATTTACCGCTGTTTAATAATAGATGATTACATTTATTTGCAGGGCAATAACGAATAACTAGTCATGTTTAATATATTCCTTCTACTTATACATCTCATAACCAACCACAATCAACATATCATTGAGATTTTAATAGCGCTGATGCTTTATTTTATCCTCATATATTTCTGTTGCAGTTTCTTGCTGTTGCTTAGCATACTGATCTCTAAAGTTTACAAAATGGAATTGAAATAGTTTCAGTAACATTCACTTGATTAGCATGTAGTTAATCATTTTAAAATAGTAGGAAGTATTTTGCAAGGGTCACAAATATTTAATCAGTTTTATTGTCATTATAATTGTTGTATAGGGCGAGATTATTTTTAATTTATTTAATAATCATATCACCCAAGTTTACAAATTTGGAAGAGTGCTATGCTTTATGATATAAAAGATGGGGTAATGTATATTTTGATATACATATAATGGGCCCTACCTCACATAAGTTGTACAAATTCACTAAACTTCATATTATCTAATTTTTTCATAAATAAAC
Source organism: Allium cepa (assembly GCA_030765085.1). NCBI lineage: Eukaryota > Viridiplantae > Streptophyta > Magnoliopsida > Asparagales > Amaryllidaceae > Allium > Allium cepa. The sequence continues at coordinate 490,269,071 of CM060931.1, forward strand.
CATAATTGACCATGTAACAGATGCATAACTTGAATGGCATGTTATATATTACATAGATTGTGTTTACAGATACCGTTATTTTTTGTTCTAAATATTCAAAATGAAATATATTGATTGAAGTTAGTTCGTAAATAACATTATTTTGTAAAGTTTCAGTAAATTATTTATATGAGAGTATCAAATTGTAAGACATAAAAATAAGGAAATATAACCAAGAAAATATAAGAGAGGAGTAAGGATAAAAATAAATTTTGTTTTATTACTAAAATTGAATAGATCAATACTTAAATAAACATATATGTTAAATTATATATAGTAGAATAGATTATAAGTACTTATACTTTTTCAGGTTGTATATTTTTAAAATAATATATTTGGATTATAAAATAATTTTGAAATTAATGGCATTAAGTCTAATATTTCGGCTATTTATACTTGTTAAGTAAATATGGACGAACTTATAGAAAATTATCATTATTATCTGTGAGTTTTAATATGTTAAAATGTTATGTTTTTTGTAATAAAATGTCTTAAAATATTATTTTGAATATTTAAAAATAGTTATATATTTTATTATTTTCATATTCTAACTATTTAAAATGATATATTTCATATCAAATTAGTTTATAGTAAAATATATCAAAATTTGGGAAAACTATATATTAAACATATTATTTTATTAATTTATACATTTTTATAAAAGTGTAAATAAATTTTATGGAGATATATTATTGTTATTTTCAAAATTTTACGTTTTTAAATATTAGTTTCTAATTTTATAATAAGTTCAATTTATATTCTAAAATTTAAAAAATTATACGTTAAATAGGCCGATATACCTATATATGTAAAACAATTGTATGTATTTATTTATTTCATAAATTTGAAAGATAAATATCGAAGCAATATTTTCCTTTCTGAAATAATGTTAAGAAAGTTCGTGATCTTGTCTGCTTCTGCGCATGCGCATTCACGCATGTGCATAGTGATGGGTTCTAGATGTTAAATTACAAAATCAGCACTGGTAAGAATTTTTAATGGAACATAAGATGATTAAGGAAAAAACCAATCTTTTTATTTACTAGTGTGAGTAATAAAATAATAATAATAGAGCTTATCTCATTCATTGCACATGGTGACGTCGTAAAAGAATAGTATTCATACTTTAAATATTATTAAAACAAAATTTTGCTATACAATTTTCGATATATCAATCATGAATTAAACTTTTTGTTATTTTTTATGCATATAATTTTTGTTATGTGATTTATATATTTTTAAGAAAAATCCATGTTACCGTTTTTTAAAATAAGAATATGAAATATAAATTGAAATTGTCATTTTTATGAACTATTAGAGAAATTAATGAATATTAGTTACTTAAATTGATTTAAATCGTTATAGTGTTTGGTAAATTTGAATACATAGATTTGAATGTAAAACGATAAGAGAAAAATGATGAAAACTTTGTAAATAACTATTGAAATTATAAAATTTAAATATACGAATATAAAATCATGGAAGAATTAACGTAATAGTTTGGATAACAATAAAATGATAATTCACATGGATTCAAAAAAATTGAAGAGAACTGATAGGCGAGGTGAAATTTTTTGTAATTACTGAGATGGTTTGTAATTTAAAAACTTTTCTATTATCTAGCTCAATTTATTAAAGTATTAGTCTTTTTTGTTTTTTATGTGATCCGTATATTCTAATATAAGGGTGAAAATTTGGTGTATACCATTTTGTAACAATGAGCGCGATATACTTGTTGACATTATTATCTTTATTATTTATTAAATAAATTAATAGACAATGGTTTTAAATTTATTTAAACATCTTATAGTTAAATTATTTAACTAATTTAAATATACAGCCTTAATTGTAAATTATATGTAAAAATCGAAAACTTTGGAAATAATAGTAGAAATGAAAAAGTGTGTGCTTGTGGATGTAAAACAATGGTATACAATTAATAAAATATCGTAAATAATTGCATAAAAAATAAACTGTATTGGATCTTTAAAATAGAATACTAATAATCATGGTTTGAGATTTCGGCCGGAATCTCGAAATTCCGGCCATCTCGGATCGTTTTCGGTAGGCGACAATCCGAAATTGGCCTCAAATTTCGGTTCCGGTCGAAGTATTGAAGAAAATAATTTTTCCATATGTCAGGAGGAGGAAAGATGCTGAGGGATAGAAACTTACAAAGAAATTTAAATAAAACCTGAGAAGTTGCTAGGGTTTCTTTCACTTGAAAAACCTGAGAAGTTGAGATCAGTGTGGAATAACAATCAAGTGAATTGAAGATTGATTTTGTTGAGGTATCTTGCTGAGAGAGATTCAATTACAAAGTAATTTCTGATGCAGTGGAAAGTAGAAAGAACGAAAAAGGAGTAAAATGAAGAGAAGGAAAGGGGGGGAAAAAACAATACAGACCAAAAGAGGGAGAAAGAACACTGAAATGACAGTGTAATAAATGCAACACATGGGTCTTATTTGACATATTGACTTTTCTTGCTTTTGATGTTTTCTCTTGTACTTGTTTCTTGCAAAACACTATTATGTGTTATTCTTGTTTTAGCATGTACTGTATGTTTTTTTGTATAACATCAGTTAGAAGGTCAATAATACCATAAACAAAAGTCAACCTACTAACTATATATAATAATAAATTAATGAAATATTTATTTTATAGACATAATTAGGAATAGTTTTAAATTGTCAAATAATAATATAGGTATATAATTAGTTGCTGAAATTAGTTATTGAACATTACTTAATATTGTCTTTCTATTAAATACTCATCGAAATTCCGAAACCGAAACATTTACCAAAACTTCCGAAACTAACAAAACGAACCGAAATTTTTGAAATTTTCAAAGACCGAAACCGGTACCGAAACCGAGTTTTCAAACCTTGCTAATAACTATCTACTGAAAGTTAAGGAGAGTCAAAAACAGTGCTAGAAATTATGTGAGGGCCAAAAATTCTTTTATTTTACTATTGTTTAATAGATTGGGTTGTTTTCACAAACCGATATACCAGTCATTATAAACACGACAACCATCTATGCTATAATATTATTATTGAGTTAGATTTCAAAAGCACACAGGCCTTCTTCATATTTTGGAAAATGAACAGTCACGTTTTTAATTTCTTTCTATTCCAAACTTTGAAATGTGATAATTTTTTCTACGTTAATTGGATTTAAAAATCGATTTTACTATTAAATCTCAAATTTAATATGTTTTCCAATGATATCCATTGTTGATAGCTAAAAATAAATTTTTAAAAATCATAGTTTTTCGAATTGTTTATATTATTGAAGTATTAAATTTGTTTGACTTTATTTCTTTTAACTAATCTATGTCGTTGATTGTTTTGAAAGTTTTCAGCCTCTGATTCTACTTTCACAAATTGCAGTCAAGTCTGATGAAATCCAAATTACCAAAATGCAACAATAATGTTAGATGGAATTAGAAATGGAACCAGAAAGCTCAAAAGCATTAAATACAATTATATGCTTCTTATTATATTGAATTTGCTTTGACTGTAAAAGAAATACAATGATATTCTTCACATTAAAATAAATATTGTTGAATAATGGTTATTAGTTCCAACATTTCAGACATAAAATATGTATGTTTTAGATTTAGCATATTTTTCACAAGAATTGTTCAAAACAGAAATAAATCTCTTTATTCTCTAATCTTATCATTCTACAATAATATGATGCTGCATAATGTGTTCTTAGACATAGTCAGTTATGAGATCATCATCAACACTTGCATTCTCATGAATAATGTCAACGTTGCTTTTGACATTTTGGATCAATGGTCAAGTGTAAACCAAATATTGTTACCTGCACTGCTCTTATAGATAGTTATTACCGAAGCAGCAAATGGAATCAACGACATCAAGTATTAAAAGAAATGATTGATAAAGGTATCTCATAAATAAAGTTACATATAATACAGCTGATGCATGGAGATACAGCTGATGCACATAATAAATTTATATATGTATAATTTAAACATGTATTGTGTGGAAATTTTATCTTTGAAATCATTTTTGCTCAATATTTTGCAATTGTTTATCAAGCAGCAGTACTATCTGCATTACTGTTTTTAAAGATTTATACACAAGTTTTAGACAAAATGCAAATTTATTTGAAAATTGATAAAAAAAGATCGCTATTTCTTAATCAATGAACCATATAAATCATTTAAACATGTTATGATGATATGAGGTTGAGTGTGGTCTGTATGCGAAGCACGGGTTCGCACTAGTTATATACTAGACTTGACACCTTATTGTACTATATTGTCGATTGTTTTCAGACTAGCAAGGTGCCTTAAATTTGAGAAGCACCACTTCTAATTTTTGTAATCTTGGTTCTTCAACAGTAGTAAACACACTACTACCATTGAATGCTAAAGATTCAGAACACACACTATCTAAGGTATTGTGCTTTTTCCAATGTTTTGCGATTAATTTGTCTATTTTTATTAGCAAGATGTAAAAAGCATACAAGAAGTGCATGGCTAGATACTTGCGAATCATAGAAATGTTCAGTGTGTTTATGCATAAATGGTGTGAATTTGAACTTAACCCCCAGTATTGATAGGATGTGCAAAGGTGGATTGTTGGATTTATACAATGATTGAGGCATGGAAATGCGTGGCCAATCATGTTTGGATGACCATTCGATTTCAAAAGAAACCAAGGAAGTTAACTTGAGGTTTTACACAAATTGATAGTCTCTAGATCAGATAATTTTAATGGTCGATATTATTGCACGTAACTAATATTTGAATAAAATTAAGGAGGTTAAAGCCAAAATTTAGTTTCGACCGTGAAATTTACATCAATCTAAGTATTAGATTCGTGTACAATCTTATATCATTTCGATTGATTTGCTTCATTTTCTTTTTTTAGACAAATTTATTTATCAACATCTTAGAAACATATACCGAACCTACAGCTGGGATATATTAAGTGAATTTTCTTAAATGCTAATTGAAATTTCTTCGCACTGGATTTGCTATTATTTAAATCTTACGAATGGTAAATGAATTTCCAATGTTAGTAGGTTGCTCCCACAAAATCTGGTAGGAAATTATCGGTCCACGCCACCTGATATCTATGTCTATCTTTATATAATACACGAAGACAACTTTATAAAGTATCCATCAACAAAAGATATAAAGGAGCACTCTCCACGATTGGATGATCACTCTTTCATAAAAAAACTAGAAGAGTAAAAAAACAGAAAATATAAAGTATTAGTCTAGGGTAATCTTGAAGATATAGGTGAGTATTTTTATATTCAATTTCAATTTTATTATGATTGCTAGTCGGTAGATTGTGGTGAATTTAATGTTTTAGAGAGTCACCTCTAAGAATTCTATTATAAATTATTTTGTTATAGGTAAATGCACAAATTCTTCATGAATAATTGAGTTAGAGAAGAACCTTTCATATTTATAATTTCTATTAGGTTGATGGGATAACATCGAGTAAATGCAATGAAATGTAACTATTATTAACGTTGAAACAAAAATGAAATTTGTTTTAATAACAATGATTCTTTCATCTTTACCGTCAAAGTATGAATTTCTAAATGACCGAATCATGTTTATTTTTTAGTATTTCCTTGACTTTAAAATATGAAATTAATTTTTTTACCATGTTAATTTCAAATAAACAAAACGTCAAATCAAAAAATTCTTAGCGGTGAACCATGAAGATAGATTGAGCTTTCCATACCCATCTCATGTTTCTCGATTAGATAATGCAAATATTGTAGGAATGGAAAAGGAAGGTGTTAGTGGATTAAAGATTCAGTTGATGGTGTCGAAGGTGAAATCACCTACAACTGAGAATGAGAGAAGCAAGTAACTTTCAGTTTGACATTTGTGGTTCTGAAAGTTTCGTGTAAATTCAATCATTTTGAAGACTTAATCGAAGAGGAAATCCTATAAGAGATGGGATTTTCACTTGTTGATATATCAGCTTCAATCTGTGAGAGAGCGGAGCTTGTTCCTATGTCGATTTTTATTAGTGAAAGAGTCACTGTTTAAGGGAATCGTTAGAGAACAAGGTTGAAGATTTGGTTTCAAACTTCGATTGGGATGGCTTTGATATAATTCTTGTTGGAGATATTAAATTTCATGTATAGCGTGAGTGATTTCTTCTACTTCATAAACTAGTTATTGATGTTGCCGAATATAATGTACTCAAAACTGATTTATCATTTGTTTTTTTAGCTGATTCAACCACTAATACACACATCAGTTTTAGGTACATCAACATCGCTACGAAGAAGAAAAATCAAACTCACTATATACCTGAAGTTTAATACCACAACAAGAATTACCTCAAATCCATCTTACTCGAATTTGGAGCCGGATCTTCAGTCTTGTCCTTCTCCAATGATTCCTCTTGAACAACGACTCTTTTACTAATAAAAATTAACGCAGGAGTTTGCTCCACACTTTCACGGATTGGGGATGATATATCAACAAGTGGAAATCCTTGTTCTTGTTGGATTTCCTCTTCAATTAGTGCTTCAAAATGATTGCAATTACACTGTACCGTCAGAACCACAAGTACTAAACTAAAAGTTACTTCCTCCTTTCGTTCTCCTTCGTCGTGGATTTCACCTTCGATGCAATCAACCGAATCTCCAATTCAGTTCTGCTCAACACTTTCATCGTTCATTCTTGTTCTATTTCCATTATCTATAGAACATGAGTTTGATTTGTAGAGCTCAGTCTATCTTCATTGTTCACCGCTAGAGATTTGTTGATTTCATGTTCTGTTTATTTAAAATTACATGGTAAAAATGTTAATTTCATATTTTGGTGTTGAGAAAACCAGTGCGAACCAGTGTTACGCACACATCATGTTAAAATGTTGAAAATTGCATAAATGCGGAAGAAACAATAAACAAGATCTAGATTTGTCAATTTGAACGTCACTCAATTTAGCGACAACTATTCTATTACTCCAAATAAATAGTAACGACTATAAAGAAGAAAAAGAGACGCACAGTATTTATACTAGTTCCACTATCATCAATTATCAAGATGTGTACGTCCAGTCCAAAAAGAGAGATTTTATTATTCAAGAGAGAGTTACAAGAGATTAAATGATAAAAATTTATATATCATAGCCCTAAATTAGGGTCAACAAGAAGAGACACTATTAGAGGATCGGTGGCCGAATGCCAGGATGAGTTTACAATGAAGTCCACCCTCAATATATAACCAGTGCAAATCCATGAGAACGGTCGATTAAATTACCAACAGAGCCGTTCGTAGCTCGGTTGGTTAGGGAGCTGAGAGATGGGGACTAAAGGACTGTATCCGGGCAGGTTCGAATCCCAGCGCCTAACCATCAATGAGAGTTTCAACGTTAAGCATCCATGTGCGACGACTAAATAAAAGCGGGGTAGACACACGACGTGGGGTTTACTTAAGTGAATATCAATGAATACCATGATCTTAAGGTTCCCCATGATATCCAAAAAAAAAAATCCAACAGAGGCAATTTACAATTGTAACAAATGGTACACACATGCAAGTAATTCACTCATTCCTTTAATTAACAATGATGAAAATAACTCCAAAGCAATGTGTTTACTGAGAAAGAAATATATGCATGTCATTTTTCATATTTTTTATTCCATAACGTGTGCATGTATTTATTTCCTTGTCATCTCATACAAATGCAGTCCAATAATTTATGCATTTCATATTAAAATTCATTAACAAACATGATTACTCTCCTTGTTACCATAACTTCCTCCTCGATGCTCCGAACGACATTCCGTATCTTTCATAGTGAAGAACATATAATCCTCGCAAATGATATATAATATGAATCATAGAATTTCAACACTACATCTCGATTCAAATTCTCTTTTCAACATAAAACTCTTAAAAATGAACTCTACATTCAACCAAAATCTCTTAACGAGATAGATATCAAAAATGAATACTTACCCAATGGGTTTTGGGAATGCCACTCACACCTTGCTAACGAGCTCAGACAATGTCCCCGTCCACCAACAAAATGTTGTAAATACCTAAAAAAATAGATATCAAAATAATCTCAGAGCCACTAAGGCCAAAAAATACTCTCAACCATGAGTCAAATCTCTCTCCTCCCATATATTTTATCTCTCAAACAACAAATTTTTCGTGGAAATCTACATAAGACTCTCGCATCCACGTCGAACCATGAAGCAGATATAGTTTGCCAAATCCGGTCGTCCCTTCAACACACTGAACTCCTTATTACCAAAGTTCCAAGATTGGAACACTCTTCTCTCTCAACATAATTTTCTCCATCTTTATTTTCAATATTGCACAAAATCTCATTTTCCATCCAAATGAGTAACAACATAATTACCACCGGATCTACCACTCGTCCTCGAAGCCATTGATGCACAAATTTAACAAACCGCTCGCTCTAATACGAATTTGTCGAGCAAATCTACTGCTCTGATACTCATGTGAGGGTTTTTATTACTCATGAGAAAATTATAAGAGATTACAAGATAAAAGTCCATATACCAAATCCCTAAATGAGGGTTAACAAGAGGAGACACTATATTAGGGGATCGGTGGTTGAATTTCATGATGAGTTTACAATGAAGTCTACCCTTAATATATAGCCAGTGCAAGTCAATGAGAGGAGTCGATTAAATTACCAAGATATGGTAAAAAGATGGTGAAGACAATTTACAATGGTAGCGGATGGTATAGACATGACAAGTAATTCGCTCATTTCTTTAATTAACAAAAATGGAAATAAATAATCCATAATATGCATATACTTTTGCATATATTTTATTCCATAACGTGTGCATGTATTTATTTCTTTGTCATCTCATGCAAATGCAATCCAATAATTTATGCATTTCCATATTAAAAATAATGAACAAACGCGATTACTTTTCTTGTTACCATGGCTTCCTCCTCGATGCTTCAAATGATCTTCGAGTCTCTTTCATAGTGAAGAACACATAATCCTTTTCAAAATGACATATAACTTGAATCGTAAAATTTCAACAAAAAACAATGTTAACTAAATTATTAATGTGCTAAAATGGTGTTTCTATATCAATTAAATTTTAGTGTTAAATAATAGCGCACCAAATAGTGAGTGTCACATTGAAAATGTAGAATTAAACGAACCTTGAATATTAAAACGTTGAGTGATGGTTAAATTATGCATGACGTACTAAAGTAAAGAACGTATGATATATAAATTTTATACCATTAAAGGAAGACTCCTTGAATTAATTTCATCGACAAAAAGTGGAAATCATCACTATTGATTCACTCTAAAGCCTAAAAAACAAATGGAAAGCCAACCAACATTAATCGTCTATTCTACTTACTTTATTTACTTATGTCATTGAGTTACTTTAAGTAAAAAAAAAATCAACAAATAAAAGGTAGAAAACCTCTATTCTTGATTGAAAGAAGATTGAAATTTATTTTGTTGCAAAACTCAAGTTTTTGACTATATCTACATTGAACTCGTTAAGATTGAAAATTTATTTGCCTTCGATTAAAGAAAATTTTCCATAAACAAGATAGTATACGTCCAGCCCAAAGGAGAGAAGTCAATTTCATCGACGTTACAAAAAGTGGAAATCGTCATTATTGATTTACTCTAATGCCAAAAAAACAAATGGAAAGCAAACCAATTTTATTCATCTATTCTACTTTCTTTATTGAGTTACGTCATTGATTTACTTCAAGTAATAAAAAAATCAACAAATAAAAGATAGAAAACCGTAATTCTAGACTGCAAGAGGATTGGAATTTATTTTTTTGCACAACTTGGGTTTTTTGACGATATCTATATTGAACTTGTTAAGATTAAAAATTTATTTGCCTTCGATTAAAGACATTTTTTCATAAACGTGCAATAGAAAAGGAGGAATGTATCCCGTCCAATGCCATCTTTTTGCTATAAAAATATAAAATGCGCATGCTCAATTTATCCATTGAACTTTAGCCCTCATCCATAAATATCAAATATGTAGAATATGAAATCAAATGAACTTTTATGAACCCGAAAAAGATTAGTAGATACTTGATTAACAAAATAAAATGGAAGTACATATCTTTGACTTACGCAAAAAATGCACAGGTAGAAAAATAATTGAAGGTTAAAAATGTACAGGGAAAAATCATTGTTTCAAATTTAAAGGCGTTACAGAAAAAAGAATCACAAACAAACGAAAGAGATGGCGATGGATTGATATTTATTTTGCAAAGAAAAACTAAGAACTCGTTTTGCGTAGTATATTTATATTCAGATTGTATAAGGATTAAGGAGCAAAATAATAATAATAGAAATTATGAAAATAAAAATTGAGTAGAAATAAGAAAGAAAATTCAAGGTGAAATTATATCCAGTCGGGATGATAGTATGTAGATTGTAATTTGATTTGGTTGGCTAGGTGGTTCTTATTTGGAATTATTGTTGCCATGAATTATTATTATTATAACAAATAAAATAATGACATTCAAGGCGAAATAACAATAGATGTTATGCCTTGCTTATGTACCCTTTTCTATGAGTGAATTTGTTCTCAAAAACTAAGGTTATTTGGTGCTTAGCGATTCAAAATCTGATATATTTTTAATACAGTTGGTATATTGGAATGATGAATTGCATGTTTTGAAATTTGTTTAACACGTGTTGCTATGTGACTGGATATGAACATTATTTTTTGTATTAGTATGTTGATATGGTAATGTAAAGAAGATGTTTGATCACAATTTTTCTTTTAAAATTTACTTTAGACGTTATTAAATGCATTATATATAGTTGCTTGCTATAATATTACAATTATGTCGAATTGGGTTGGACTTCTTTTAATCGAATTTTGATACAGTTTTAATCGTCCTTTTTCTCTGAATGAAATATGAGTGTTGTTGGTTTACCGTTATATATCACAATGCTATAATGACCAATATAGGTTTATATTCGCAAACTAATATACCGATCATAATATACATGACATCCATTGGATAGTAGACTTGACACCTTATTGCACTATACTAAATGTTGTTTCCAGACTCGCAAGGTGCCTTAAATCTGAAGAACAATGTTTATAATTTTTTTAATCTTGGTTCTTTAGATAGAGGTGAAAGTACAATTTTCCATGGTAATTTATGAAACCAAGTATAATTGTTTGCCGTTGCTATATAAGGTTTAAAATCTAATTGTAGAAAAAACACTGCTACTTTAGAATGTTGAAGATTTAGAACACACTTTCTAAGGTATTGTTCTTTTTCCAATGTTTTGCTTATGATTAGTTTGTCTATTTTTGTTAACTAGATGTAAAAAGCATGCAAGAAGTGTATAGCTAGGTATTTGTGAATTGTATAGATGTTCAATATATCTATGCATAAAGGATCAAAATTTGGATTTGACCCCAATATTGATGGGATGTGTAAAGCTGGTTTGTTGGAGGTGTAAATCATGTTTACTTTTTTGTATTTTCTTAGCTTCAAAATACGAAATTATTTGTTTTACCATTTTAATTTCGAATAAACAAAACATCAAATCAACAAATCCTTAGCGGTGAACAATAGATTGAGCTTTACATATCCGACTCATGTTTCTCGATTATACGATGCAAATATCATTGGAATAAACGAGGAATGTGTTGGTCCGAACTGGAGTTGAGATTCAATTAATGACATCGAAGGTGAAATCACCAACAAAGAAAAATGAGAAAAGGAAGTAACTTCTAATTTGACACTAGTAATTATAGAGGTTCTGTGTAATTACAATCATTTTATAGACCTAACCGAAGATGAAATCCTACGAGAGTCAGGATTTCCACTTGTTGATATATCAGCTCCAATCCATGAGAGAATGGAGCTAATTCCTGTGTCGATTTTCATTTGTGAAAGAGTCACTGTTTAAGGGGATTCACCGGAGACAAGATTGAAAATCCAACTTCATACTTCGATTGAGATGACTTTGAGGTAATTCTTAATATGGATATAAAATTTCATGTATACCGTGAGTCATTTTTTCTTCTTCTTCATAAACTAGTTAGTGATGTTGGCGAGTATAATGTACTCAAAACCGATTTATTATTTGTTTTTTAGCTGATTCAACCGCTAATACACACATCAGTTTTGAGTACGTGAACATCGTTAGGAAGAAGAAGAAAAATCAGACTCACTCTATACATGAAATTTAATATCCCAACAAGAATTACCTCAAATTCATTCTAATCGAAGTTTGAAATTGGTTCTTCGATCTTGTGCTTCTCCAATGATTTCTCTTAAACCGTGACTCTTTCACTAATAAAAATCGTCATAGGAGTTTGCTCCACACTCTCATGGATTGTAGTCGATATATCAACAAGTGGAATTCTTGGCTCTCATAAGATTTCCTCTTTAGTTAGGTCTTCAAAATGATTGTAATTTCACTGTACCATTGGAACCACAAGTGCCAAACTAAAAGTTACATTCTTCTCTCGTTCTCCTCCGTCGGGATTTTACCTTTGATGTCATCAACCGAATCTCCAATCCAGTTCTGTTTAACGCATATCTCATTCATTCCTATGATATTTTCGTTATCTAAAGAAGAAACATGAGTTCGATTTGTAAACCTAAATCTAACTTCATTGTTCACAGCTAGAGATTTGTTGATTTGATGTTCTGTTTATTAAAATTACATATTAAAAAAGTGAATTCCATATTTCTGTGTTAAGAAAACTAGTGTGAACCAATGCTACTCACGGTATAGTAACTAAATTATTAATTTGCCGAAATGGTGTTTCTATTTCAACTTAAATTTCATAGTCAATAAAGGCAACATATAGTGAGTTTAGTCACATTGAAAATGTAGAACTAAATGAAGTTTGATTATTAAAACGTTGAGTGATGACTAAATTATACATGACATACTAAAGTGAATAACGTATGATATGTAAATTTCATACCATTAAAGCAAGATTCCTAGAATTATTTTCATCAACGTTACAAAAAGTAGAAATCATCATTATTGATTTACTCTGTAGGAAAAAACAAATGGAAAGCAAACCAATATTATTCATCTATTCTACTTTCTTTGTGTAGTTATTATGTCTTTGGGTTACTTTAAAAAATCAACAAATAAAGGTAGAAAACCTTAATTCTTGACTAAAAAAGGATTGGAATTTATTTGCATCGATTCTATTGCAAAATTTGAGTTTTCAACAATATCTACATTGAACTCGTTAAAATTGAAAATTTATTTGTCTTCGATTAGAGACAATTTTCCATATATGTGCAATAGAAAAGGATCAAATATACGTGCAATAGAAAATTTGAGTTTTCAACAATATCTACATTGAACTCGTTAAAATTGAAAATTTATTTGCCTTCGATTAAAGACAGTTTTCCATATATGTGCAATATAAAGTGCACAAGCTCAATTTATTCCTTGAACCTTAACCTTCATTTATAAGCATCAAATATGTAAAACATGAAATCAAATAAACTATTATGAACCCGAAAGAGATTAGTAGATGCTTGATTAATAAGATAAAATGGAAGTACATATTTCTGACTTATAGGAAAAAAGTGCACAGGTAGAAAATAACCGTAGGAAAAAAATGTAGAGGGAAAATCATTGTTTCAAATTTAAAGGCGTAAGAAAAAAAAAGAATCGCAAACAAACGAAAGAGGATGGCAATGGATTGATACTTATTTTGCAAAGAAGAATGGAGAACTCGTTTAGCGTAGGATATTTATATTCAAATCGTATAAGGATTAAGGAGCAAAATAATAATAATAGAGATTATGAAAATAAGAGTTGAGTAGAAATAAGAAAAGAAAAATCACTGTTTGTATTAATTTTATTCACTGTTTGTATTGTTATTTTCATGTTATTACCGTATTGTACTTCAAATTAAACGATGTAGATTTGTGCACTTTCCTTTCCACACCATCATTGTTATAGTAATGCTCTCAATTTACTGCATCGTTCTGACCATATTCATTTTCCTCTCTTGCTCATAGTGTTACTATAATATCGCATTTCATATTATATTTTGTTAATAATGATGTTATACTATCTAAATTTTCTCATATTTAACTAATTTTAATGTTTAAAAATTATTACGCACGTAGACTGTTTATATGAGTGCACAAAAAAAAAAATGATCGAAACATTTAATGTTCATGTACTGTATATAGATACTTAAAAATATTAATCACTATGTTAACGTACACGATTTAGTTAAAAACGATCTATTTGGGAATATGAAAGGTGGAGTTATAACATCATTCAACAAAATAATAATTACCAGAGTATTTTAACATGATTTATTCTTTGTCATGTTCCTATGAATTAACCAATATTTAAACATTCTCGCACACACATCTTATCGCTACTATGTAACATACAGATTAGTTTTGTGTCCTTCCCTTCAACGCCATCATTATTATAGTAATGCTCTCAATTTAGTGCATCGTTTGACCATATTCATTTTCCTATTTTGCTCATAGCATTGCTATTATATTGCGTTTCATATTATATTTTGTTAATAATGATGCTATACCTCCTACCTCCATAATACCTAAGTTTTCTCATATTTAACTAATTTTGATGTTACTATGCACGCAGACTGTTTATATGAGTGCACAAAAAAATATCTGAAACTTTTTAAAGTTTATATACTCTATATAGGTACTTAAAAATATTAATCACTATATTAATTTACACGACTTAGTTAAAATCATACTCTATTTGGGAATCTACTTGGGAATATGGAAGGTGAAGTTATAACATCATTTAACAAAATAGCAATTACAACAGTATTCTAACATGATCTATTCATTTTCATGTACCTATGAATTAATTAATATTTTGGACATCACATACACATCTTACCACTACTATGTTAACATACTAATTGGCTTGTCTTGAAATATAAGCGGAATCAGAAATACTCAAGCACGGTTCATGTTGAAGTAGATGACCAGGTAACATCTCTAAGCACAATTCATATAGGAAGTAAGTACTTTTGTGAAGTATTGTGTGTTGAGATATTCACCCATCTACTTAGGTAATTATAAAATTGCCATATTACCTTCACCCATATTTTCTAGCAATGACAGAAAAAAGTAATATAATATTTTGTTTGAATGATGCAATATCAGTACATGACCTGATTATTTTATCTTCGTTTACAGCTGTTTAATAACAGATGATTACATTCATTAGCGGGGCAATTACTAATAACCATTCATAATTAATATAGACCTTCTACTTATACATCTCATTACCGACCACAATCAACTTTTCATTGAGATTTTAATACCGCTGATGCTTTATTTTATCCACAAATATTTCTATTGCAGTTTATTGATGTTGCTTAGCATACCAATCTCTAAAGCTTACAAAATCAAATTGAAATAGTTTCACTAACATTCGTTTGATTAGAACATAGTTAGTCATTTTAAAACAGTAGGAATTATTTTGCAAGGATCACAAATATTTAATCGGTGTTATTGTTTTTATGATGGTTGTATAGGGTGAGATTATTTTTAATTTAATTAATAATTGTATCACTCAAGTTTAAAAATTTGGAGGAGTGTCGCGCTTTATGATATAAAAGATGGGGCAATGTATATTTTAATGTAAAAAGTACATATGATGGGCCCTACCTCACATAAGATGTGTTAATTCCCTAAGCTTCGTATTATCTTTTTCTTCTTAATTAAACCATAATTTGACGATGTAACACATGCATAACTTGAATGACATGTTATATATTACGTAGATCGTGTTTATAGTTTAATTGTATGCAGTTTTTTGGTTATGCAGAATAGGCAGTTCTTGAATTTTCAAGAAAATAAATTAGCCATGTCAAGGTTTGCATCTTTTATCAAGAATGGGTGTGTTTAAACAAATACACACACACAAAAAATTTGAATGAATCCTATGAATACACACACGTAGAAAGAAAGAATTTGGAGACTGTATTGTCGATTGTAATTTGATTTGGTTGGCTAGGTGGTTCTGAGTTGGAATTATTGCTGCCATGAATTATTATTATTATAACAAATAAAATAATGACATTCAAGGTGAAATAACAATATATATTATGCCTGGCTTATGTACCCTTTTCTATGAATGAATTCGTTCTCAAAAACTAAGGTCATTTTGTGCTTAGCGATTCAAAATTTGATATATTTTTAGTACCATTGGGATATTGCAATGATGAATTGCATGTTTTAAAATATGTTTAACACATGTTGCTATGTGAATGGATATGAACATTATTTTCTGTATTAGTATGCTGATATGGTAATGTAAAGATGATGTTTGATCACCATTTTTTTTTTTACTTTAGACATTATCAAATGCATTATATTTAGATGCTCGCTATAATATTGCAATTATGTCGAAATGGGTCGGACTTCTTTTAATTGAATTTTGATACAGTTTTAATCGTCCTTTTTCTCTGTATGAAATATGAGTGTTGTTGGTTTACCGTTATATATCACGATCCTATAATGATCAATATTGGTTTGTATTCGCAACAGATTTACCAGTCATTATATACAGGACATCCATTAGATAGTAGACTTGACACCTTATTGCACTATATTACAGATTGTTTTCAGACTCGCAAGGTGCCTTAAATCTGAAGAACAATGTTCATAATTTTTGTAATCTTGGTTCTTTAGATACAAGGTAAAAAAGTACAACTTCCCATGATAATTTATGAAACCAAGTATAATTGTTTGCAATTGCTATATAAGGTTTAAAATCCAATTGTAGAAAACACACTGCTACTGTTGAATGCTGAAGATTTAGAACACATTTTCTAAGGTATTGTGCTTTTTCCAAAGTTTTGCTTATGATTAGTTTGTCTATTCTTGTTAGCTTGATGTAAAAAGCATGCAAGAAGTGTGCAGCTAGATATTTGCGAGTTGTATAGATATATTTATGCATAAAGGGTTTAGGTTTGGATTTGACCCCAATATTGATGGGATGTGCAAAACTGGTTTGTTGGATGTGTATAGCGATTGAGGCGTGGAAATGCATGGCAAATAATGTTTGGATAACCATTCCATTTGAGGTTTTGCCCAAATTGATAGTCATGGCAAATAATGTTTGGATAACCATTCCATTTGAGGTTTTGCCCAAATTGATAGTCGCTAGATCAGATAATTTTTAATGGTCGACATTATTGCACATAACCAATATTTGAATAAAATTAAGGAGGCTAAGCAAAATTGTAATTTTCACCTTGAAATTTACGTCAATCTAGGTATTAGATTTGTATAAAATCTTATGTTATTCAATTGATTTGATCCGTTTTCTTTTTTAAATTTATTTATCAACATCTGAAAAACATGCACTAAACCAGCAATTGGGACATATTAAGGGTATTTGTTAAATGCTATTCAAAAAATTTCTCTCACCGCATTTGCTAACCTTACAAACGGTAAATGAATTTCCAAATATTATAGGCGAGCATTGGTCCCTACTCCGAGATCCTTTTACATGCACTCGATCTCTATACAGTACACGAAGACGTTTTTTTTTTTTTTTTTTTTTTTGTAAACTGACTCTTTTATTCCTTTAGGTTTATCAAAAGCTGTCAACAGGCCTGACAGGTAACCCAAACAAGGAAGAATAAAACTATAGCCACTAAAAGAACTATACAACCACAAACAACAGATCTGAACCTACGGCAAATGTAACAGAATACAAAAAAGCGAGCACCACTAAACTGGCACCAAGGATCCAAATACCAGAGAAGATCAACCAGCATCGTCTTCGAACTCCGGCAAGGCCACCGCCCGAAGACAATGTTGGCATACAATATAGAATAAAGAATACCCTCCACCCGATACGACAATGGAAAGAAGAAGCCGATCACCCCCACCAACAGCAAAGCTACCATCCCAAACTAAACTGATATGGCAAAACGAGACAGCAATAGCACCAGGCAAAAGCAATATCAGAACGAGACAGCAATAGATGGCATAAAACCACGCCACCACAGCCTGAACCTGAAAGCAAACATCACAGACGCGCACCATTAAAGTTTAAAAGGGGGGGGGGGGTTGGTGGCAAAAGACTAAGAAGCATGATTCTGCAAAGCAATACACACCAAACCGCAGCATCAACATCAACCAATTCCCGCTCGATCAGAAGATTGCGAGCAAGAGATAGATAAAAGGCTCACAAAGCGACTCGAGCGATGACTGACCGAACCGCGGAAAGGGCGACCACGGAAGGCCAAGTAAACATCGTTTCGAACCCGACGGATAACAGAGAAACGATCCATAGGGCAGTCTTCAAAGATTGCCTTATTCCGAGCACACCAGATGTGCCAGCAAATAAGACAAGGAATCAGACGATACAGGATAGACCGAAGAGACTTACCTGTGCTGCGAATCCACCAAGTGGACAATAAATCAATAGCCGACGAGATGTTGCCCCGAACACCCAGAAGATTGCCGAAATAATTCCAGCAAGCTCTGGCGCACCAGCCCGTAAAAAGCAAATGAGCAACAGATTCTGTATCCCCATGACCACAACATCTACAACGGGAAACAGTCGGTAAACCTATCCGCTGGAGGTTCACATCGACCGGTAGACCACCGTGGAAGGAACGCCACATGAAGAGAGAGACTTTAGGAGGAATACGCGAGTCCCAGATGCGAGAAAAAATGGGAAGAGAAGGAGAAGGAGCCCGAGTAGAATTCCAAGCCTTAAATATAGAGAACGGACCGCCATCCCAACCGGATAGGCCGTGATGAGAATCAACAAGCCCTTTCACCGATTGCATATGCTTCCAAGTCTCACTAGCGAAAGAAGGAGTGCCGGAATAACCAGCAGGAGCCAGCCTACGGTACTTAGCGTGAAGGAATTTTGCCCAGAGGGAATCGTTACTTGCAAACCGGTACCACAGTTTGCAAGCAAACGCTGAGCAGATATCCTTCGGATTGCGCAGACCTAAACCGCCCTCAACCTTAGGGCGACAGATAACATTCCAAGACACCCAATGGTGCCTTCGATCATCCCCCTTCGATCCCCAGAAGAATGACGCAGCCAAAGATTGGAAAGATCGAAAAAAAGAAGAAGTGGGGGTCATAGCTGCAAAGATATGAGTTCCCATAGAGCATAGAACAGATTGGATGAGCACCAACCTACCTGCTTGCGAAAGAAGAGAAGCGTTCCAGCGGATAATCTTTCCCCTAACCTTGTCTGTTAGGGGATCAAAAAGGGCATTGAGTTTCCTACCCCTATAGAGGACAATGCCCAAATAAGGAAGCGGAAGAGCAGACGCCCTATACCCAGAGTAGGCCTCAACCCAAGAAACACGCGAGGGGTCCATGTCTTTCGCATGAACGAAACAACTCTTAGAAGAGTTGACCAATTGACCCGAACACCTCTCGTAAAGGTGGATGAACCGAAGCAGCCGCCGGACGGAAGAACGATTACCATTAGAAAAAATAACGATGTCATCAGCAAAGGACAGAGACGAAACGAGAGGACATCCACTTGGTAGACCAAAGCGCTGAATCTGGCCGAAAACGGATAAAACTTGAATACCACGGATGAAAGCCTCTGCCGCTATAACGAATAGAGTGGGAGATAGCGGATCTCCCTGACGAATACCTCTGCCTACTCTGAAATAACCTCTGGCAGATCCGTTAATGATAACAGAAAACCGACAGTTGGAGATGAGCCTCCACACCAAATCGATAAGATCCTCCGGAAAACCGAAGGCACGGAGCACCTTGATAATGAAAAACCAGGAAATACGATCGTAGGCCTTTTCCATATCGAGTTTAAAGATAACATTCGAACCCCTGACCTTACGATCGATTTGAGAAACCAGTTCTTGGGCTAAAAGGACGTTATCAGTGATTAAACGACCTTTAACAAAGCCAGCCTGGGAGGAAGAGATAATCCGATCAAGGTATGGACTCAGTCGGGAGGCCAGAACCTTGGAAATGATTTTGTTAGTGAAGTTACAAAGGCTGATAGGACGAAACTCCGAACACGACCTTGGCTTTTCACACTTGGGGATAAGAATCAAGTTTGTGGAGGACCAACTAATGGGGAGGTCACTTCCGGAGAAGAAATGCTGAATAGCTAGGCACAAGTCCGATTGGATAATATCCCAAGAAGAACGGTAAAAGGATCCGTTAAAACCATCCGGGCCACAAGCACTGTCCTTGCTGAGAGCAAAAACACAAGCTCGAATCTCATCGGACGAGGGAGGGGAGCCTAAACCTACACAGTCATCCGCATGAATAAGACGAGGAATGAATGACATAATGTCCGAAGCAGGTTCAATAACAGACGGAGATCCGAGGTAAGATTGGAAGTGGGAAACTATAACCTCTATAACTTCCGAGGGGGTTGAAGCCATAGATAGGTCCGCTCTCGATATCTCACGAATAGAGAGAAGATTGGCTTTCTTTCTAATAGAGGAATGAAAGAATTTGGAGTTTGAATCTCCTTCAACCACCCACTTGATCCTTGCCTTTTGACTTAGGTAGGAGTGCTCAATACGAAGCTCAGAGGAGAAAGCCAATTGAGCGGAAGCCCAGTTCGCTTTGTTTTCGGCCGAAGGAAACTCGTCAAACAAGGATTCGGCCAAAATAAGAGACTCTTCAGCCGCCCTAACGCGGTCGAAGATATTCCGAAAAACAGTAGAATTCCACGACTTCAGACGAAACTTAAGCCGTTTCAGTTTTCGGAAAAAAGCCCCCAACGGGGCCCCTTCAATGGGTGCGGACCACGAATCCGCCACCAATTCACGGTAGGTGTGATGAGAACTCCACATACTAAGGTAACGGAACGAAGACGGACCCGTCATCGATCGCGAAGCACAGGACAAAAGCATGGGAGCATGATCAGAACATGAGCGATGAAGATGGGAAATAGAATAGGAAAAAGGAAGGTCAAACCAATCAGCCGACCCAAAAACCCTGTCCAACCTGGAAAGAATCTGATTTGGCCCTTCCTGGTTGTTAGACCAAGTGAAGGCCGAACCAACGAAAGGAATCTCAGCTAACCCGGATCGAACAACAAAAGAATTGAAATCAGAAATAGAAAGGCGGTTGACCGCAACTCCACCTACTTTCTCCGCCTGACTGGCGACCACATTGAAATCACCACCTACCACTGAGGCCGAGGAGCCAAAATCTGCCAGAGACAAAATATCATCCCAAAGAGATAATCTGTCAACCCTAACACATTTGGCATAAACAGCGGAGAAAAGAAATGGGCGAGGGAAGGAGGAAGAAGAACAAACAACAGATAAAAGCTGCGACGAATCAAAAACAGATTGAATAACGAAACTTTTGGACCAAAGGATCCAGATCTTACCAGAAACATTCGAAAGAGCGCCTCCATACCCCAGCGACAGAACCACCTTGGTTATGTCACCCGAGTCAACAAGAGGTTCCAAAATAGCAATCAAACTGACGGAATGCTTGCGAACAATCCGTTTCAGCCTAGCAACCGATGCTTCATTTCCAATACCACGAATATTCCAAAATAGGAAGGACGACATGATGAGAAATCAACAGGAAAGAAGCCCGACTCCAAAACCCAACCCAGACAGAACTCAAATACGATACAAAGAAGATAGAGCTTCTCTCTCGAGCTGCTCAGTCGCCGCTATAGAGCGAGTGCGAATGGTGCGGAGAACTCCCGAAGAACCGCGCGATCTACTACGGGACGACCTGCGCAAGAACGGTCGCAGAGGCTCCTCCGAGGAGTTATAAAGCAGTTTTATAAAATAAAGAGAAGATATAAAGCAGTGCTTTCCTCAGATCACTCTTTCAACAACAACAACAAATAACCAGAAGATATATGAGTATTAGTCTGAGGTTATCCTATGGTTGTGTACAATTTCAATTCTGTTATGATTCCTACTGGGGACATTGTGGTGAATTCAATATTTTAGAGAGTCGCCTCTAGGAATTTTATTAGAAATTATTTTGTTATAGGTAAATGACAAATGCTTTTTCATGAATAATTGAGTTAGAGCAGAACCTTTTTATATTTATAATCTTTGTTGTTAGGTTGAAGGGATAACATCAAGTAAATGCAATGAAATGTAACTAATTATTAACGTTGAATCAAAAATGAAAACTATTTTAATAACAATGTATCTTCCATCTTCAGTTATTGGTTTTGTTAAGCAAAAACTTTAGGTACTATAACATTTGATAGAAGATCTAATAAAGTTAGTAGTAGCAATGGAAGTTTCGAAGAATATTTTTTTAATATATACTGCACCAAGAGGAAAAAAAAACTTGATTGTATAACCATGTTTGTTCACTAGATCTCTAAGAACCTTGAGCTCACTGATTTTGGTAATGGCTATATCTCAAAAGGTATTTGTCAAATTTTATTTGCTTTAAGATGAAACTATCAACTACGATGGATTTGTCAAACTTTTTGAGTTATGTTTTAGTTCATGTACTTTTTTAGCGTTGTACTTATTTCGATTAATATCCATTACATTTTTAGTGAAATTGTCTTTTCTTCATAAAAATAAACGGTATTTGTTTTGTTACATATTCTCTACCAAGTAACGATAAATTAGCGAAGTTTCTTATTTTTGGATGCAATAAGTTTTTTTACTATTAAAGGACAAACATTAACAAAGCATGACAAGGTACATCTTATAATGCTTTGTAATCTTCTAGCTTCTTCTAAAGCAACAATTAGCTTTTTCAGGTTAAATGTATTTCAGAGTGAAGCTTGGCTGAGTTTGGTACTGAAACGGTTTGTTAGTTATGATTTCGATGTGCTACTAAAGTTAAAAGATTTGCAAGGCGGGTATGCTAAAGGCAGTATGCAAGAAAATAATAGTTGAAATGAAGACAGACGGGTTCTTACAGCCATCTTTTTTTTATCTTTCACTAAAAATATATAGGGTTATTTAACTAATATAACAAAAAAAAAAAACATAGAACTCATGAAATGCAAATTTAATCTAGCAAACTAATGTGGCTAATTTGATTTACCTATTCTATATTACATAGGATCGAATCCATTCCAATTGTCATTAATAGGATTGCCAATCTATAACATTATGGTAACATGTTACGACGTAGATATTAAAATTCCAAAATAAATTATAATTAAATGTTAAGTTTGGAATTTGTTTCGATTGCATGCTTTTTGGTTACATCCATGATTTATGTTTAACTTCTACCATGTCATGTTTTATACCTAAAATTATTGTTTATTATAACAGCAGATATGATATTGGATTATCTGCAACAATTTAGGGATACCCTGCTACAGGATATGTCAAGTAGTATCTTAGAAAGACGGAATGTGTAGAAAACTGAACTTCGTTCTAGCTATGATTAACAAGTTGTATCTAATCTTTTATTTTTACAAGGAACGTTGAGATTGAGCTATTTTAAGTTTAGATAGCAAATCAAGCGAAATTGCATGCTTTATATTGTATGCTACAACTGCTGAGCTCAGTATATATGGTTTTACCTTTATTCTCACATTTTTAAAATTTGAATACTCATTTCTCTTTCATTTGGTATAACTTTCAAAAAAGTCACAAACGCAAATCCAATTAGCCACACTTAAATGTAAACATTTAAAATAATTTGATTTTCCTTCCAAATTTGAATTTAATTAACCTCATTTTATCGGTTATATATTTTAAATCATTTACTTCGTTGAAAAATGTATATTTATATTTATTATGTTCATATTCTTATTCGCAAAATTTTCTCAAAAACCATCCTCAAATCCTACGGTTTATATTTTGTAGCTATTTTAAATAAGTTAGCATGATCCTTTGAACTGTATCATTTGTATTCTTTGAAAATAAACTTAATAGAAACATAAAACGATTCATACATTTACGATAATATTAATAAGAGTGAAAAAATTAAAGAAATAATAAAATGAAGAATAATAAATTAAACCATTGATATAAAATGAGAGCTACTGTTTTATTATATGTTATTTAGCTGATTCAATCACAAATACAAACACATCAGTTTCCTTAACACCAAAACATGAAATTCAATTTTTTTTACCGTGTTACTTCAAATAAACAGAACATTAAATCAACAAATACCTAGTGGTGAACGATGAAGGTAGATTGAGCTAAAGATCCAACTCATGTCTCTCTTTTAGATAATGCAAATGTTATAGGAGAACGAACGAGTAAGGTGTTGTCCAAAATTGGATTGGAGATTTAGTTGATGGCATCGAAGGTGAAATTGCCGACGAAGGAGAATGAGAGGAGGAAGTAACTTCTAGTTTGACACTTGTGGTTCTAGAGGTTCCTTACGGCCATTATGAAGACCTAACTGAAAAGGAAATCCTATAAGAGCCATGATTTCCACTTATTGGTACATCGACTACAATCTGTGAGAGAGTGGAGTAGACTCCTGCTCCGATTCTTATTAGTGAAAAAGTTAATGTTCAAGAGGAATCATTAGAGAAGGACAAGACTGGAGATCCGGTTTCATATTTCGATTGGGATGACTTTGAGGTTCTTTTTGTTGTGATATTAAATTTCATATATAGGGTGAGTCAGATTTTCTTCTTCTTAAAGTAATAACCGTATAATTAGTTTTGTAGGAAAACAATTAGGAGCTTTATTTTGCGTCCTTTACCATTTTAAAAGCTTGTTAGGTAAGATCATCTCTGATCTCTTTCTGAATTAACCTTTAAACAAAGAGGTTTATTTTGACAAATAACTGGGATGGCTATGAGTAATTTTGATTGCTTTGTCTTGACTATTGCTGTGTGAATGTTACTAAGCTTTCATATATCTTATTTCCTCTGTGCATCCAAATATTTCACAAATTTTGATAGCTTTGTATATAGCTACATTAATGATTGTATAGCTACTTGGGTATGTAAAAGGGATAGGAGCTAATTTCTTGCATCGTTTTCTATCTCAAAGCTTATTAGGTCGGCCATCTATTTTTGCTTTCTTAGTCGCCCTTTAAAAATCGAGAGATCCGTTTTCTTAAACCAAAATATTGGTTGCTATGACTATCTGTAAACTGCTTCATTTTTCTAGAGTTTTCAGTTTGATAATTGCTGTGTGCATGCTACTAAGCTTTTGTATATATGATTTCCTTGGTGCATCCATACGTTTCATAAATTTTGATAGCTTTATAATTCATGTAACTACTTTTGTAGGTAAAACAAGTAAGAGCTTATTTTATGCACATCCTTTTTCGCCTCATGGCTTCTTAGATTGATGTCATCTATATATCTGTTTTGTTTCCGAATTACTCTTTTAGATCAAGAGATTTGTTGTAACAAAAGTAGGGATGGCAATGACTATCTTGCAACTGTTTTTTTCCCCTTATTTTTCTACTTCTTTACATCATAAATACTTGGTTTGTTACTACAGGTTTCCTTTGAAGCTCCAAGATTGAGAAGCTCTGCCTCACTTTTAGACATGAGAAGGAAAATAATGTTTTGTCAAACGCTTCAGACATGAGAAGAAATTAATGTTGTGTTGTCAAAATGATGACGTGTTTGTTTTGTTGGCATTGTTATCTTTGCAGACTGGTTGTTTTGTAGATTTTCTAATGTGCTTTTGTTCTGTATTTTGAATACTGCACTTTAGATTGAGAAGTTTTGATAAGAGCCCATATGTTGAAGGGAATGTATAGGATTAGGACCCATACAACACATGACTACATGAGCGTGAGCCCATGTGTAAACCACTGCATTCGGAGATTACACGTGAGGAACTTTTAGGTCCTAGTGTGAGAAATGCTTCCAGCGTGAAAAATTCTATGATCTCTGATCTGGCATCTTTGGTGATACTGCAGATTGTGTGGCGCTTGAACTTGGGTCTTGGTGATCCCCTGATGTAACATAACCTGTGTTGTTTGGAATTGACAATTTTTTGTCGAAAATAACCGAAATTTGGTGATCAAGAGAGCTAAGGTGGTCGTGCCTTCTATTCAGATTTTGTGTGGGAACCCAATGGTGGTGTTTGTCGAGGCGAAGTGGACAGAGGCAGAAATTGACGGGGGGTTTGTACCGTCGTTAGATGCAAGGACTATAGAAAAACACTACAAAATGAATCGGACATCTCACATAATTTTTTACATTGTTCAAAAGGTAGTGCAACAATCCAAAATTTTACGCATAGTAATTGTTAGCGATTAATTGTCGGTTGTGAGGAAATGTACAAGTTTTTGCCTATAACGGTCGACCGTCAAAGTGGTCAGTCCGTTGGTTGAAGTAAGATAGCCAGCTGTTTGACGGGTCGCTTGACTGACCCATATGGATCGGTAGGGGTCTCTTCGTGGTTTTTGTTCGAACTTTGAGATGTGATGATTTCGGCTTAGAATTTGGATTGAGGTGCAGTCTGGATCAGTATTCATCATTTTGAAGGTTGAAATCCGTTATGCTTTAGTTGGTTTTGGAGTACTTTGATTCCTCCATCGCCTCCACCATCCGGTCTTGATTTCTGTTGGCTTCAAAGAATTATTTCCATTGGGAGGTGAGCCATATTTGGATATGAAATCGTTCATCAAGGTTCAAGCATGGATCCACATTAGCTAGCAAATTTCTAATGACACGATGCTTGAGACATTGATAAAGAGACGACATGCTCCTTAGGAAACTTCAAGAGGAATGGGATGTTGTGATGGGAGAGGTAGATAAACATGTTAGACTTAGGAATAATTTTTTTAATGCTTTGCTGTTAAATAATGTCAATGACTTTCATGACAAAATTAATGGAGGAGTTTGTCGCCGCTAGCCAACTTTAATTGCAATTATCCACAAATCAATGGTCAAATGTGTATCATATTAAATGTGCTGGACAGAAGCTCCTTATAATGGATAATACACCATTAACGTGCTTTTATAAAAGGAAAAATAAACTTAGCTTCTGCAGAAGAGAAAACATAAACGACTGCTAATATTTTTCTTCTATTTCTTTATGTTCAAATCTATTTATGTAAGATGTTGACTGCAATAATATTTGCATAATTTATGCACATAAGAATTAATATAATCTTTCTACCACCATGTATCACCAATACCAGAGAAATTAGCCTTTACAAAATGTTATGAATCATCCTAACAAAATAAGACTTCTAACAAAAATTGGCCATTGTTAGATTCTTTTATTTATCATATTAATGAGGATGGTTTTAAAATATGTGTTACATTTAGGTTGTCATCGATGACTAATTCTCCTTGCGTCAAAATGTCCAATACCCTAACAGTAAGCTCATTTCTAGAGAAAGTCAAAACCATAGCTCTATTAGGAGCTAGAGAAAGTCATTCCATCTGTATAATCCATAATTGCTCTAACTACTGTCTAAGTTCATTTGAAGAGTTTTTTGAAACTGTTATTCTATATGCACGTGCATCTGTACATATCCTAACGTACAGTTACCAGAAATAACATGTGTATGTTTTCTGTATTTCTAGCGATAGATTGTTTAATGAAGCATTAGTATTGCAGTTCACTACTTAGTGGCGCATTCTGATTATGCTGCCATTTCTACATATTTCGTTTATACTATTCGGATAGTTCTCAGTACATACTTGTGTGCGTATAAATTTTAGTTGTACATTTTCATTCTAATTAATTAAGTATTGTTTATATATTGTGTCAACGTATATCTCTGTATCTTACCCTTTCTACTACTCTCGCGTAACATTGGCTTTTAAAATTAAACTTAGCAGTTGCAAAATTTACCGCCAGAAACATAGTAAATTAGACATTGATGGAGTACCATCTTCCCGTATTCGAAGCACGGGTCTGTTACTAGTTAGACTTAGATGCTTGATCGATCTTCAAAAGATGCTTTGCATGAGAACCCTAAAAAAATTACTTTTTTTTACAACTGGCAATGTCCGTTGTAATAAGGGTTTCGCAACGGATCAATGTCCGTTATATTATACGATGTTGTACTAGATTTAAAAGAATTTACAACATTTTAAAACCATTGTAAAAACTGTATTAATAAACATTTTTTACAACGATCCTTAGTTTGTTGCAATACAGTTTTTTAAAACTGTTTTCTTTCCCTTACTAAAAAATTCAAATAAGAACCACATCGTTCATATCTACTAAAGATAAAATAGATTTATATTTCTAAATGTCAAAAAGATTCGGGTATTCTCAATCTCTTATAAAACATTACCTATAAAAGCAATATATATATATATATATATATATATATATATATATATATATATATATATATATATATATATATATATATATATATATCCACCGATACGATGGTGATATAATGAATATAGGAATCATTTGACTTTGTGTATGCCTTGACCCCAGCATTGTACAAAACGGAAGCATGTATATTGATGATGATCTAAAAGTAATAATACATTAATTAGAAATATACTGAAATGTCAACACGAAATCAAATGGAATAAAATCAAACTTATAAGATTTAGTATGTTCTTCCTCATAAAGAATGACGATAATATTTCATATCCAGTGGCACCTGCAACCAACACTCAAGAGAACTTGCTTTAAACGGGCAAGGAGAAGTTGTTTATGTTAAAAGTAGAAGTATCAATTTGTATATATATTTTTTGTTTATATATGTATGTATTTAAACTATGCACTCCTATAGTTTTTTCTAAAAAGTGAACCTAAAAAAAAAAGAAATTATAATCATTTACTGGAAAAGAAAATCACAAAGAGATAAAATGTGACATTATCTGTATAGTTAATGTCTCGCTATTGTCTCACTATAACCCCGTTATATCTCGTAGCGGATTTCTATCGCTACGATTTTTTCATATAACCCAAATATAGTCTTTCCGCTTTACTCCTCGTTATTTCCGCTAGATCCTGTTATTCTCACTATATTTCGCTATATCTTTTTTTTTTTTTTTAAATGAATTGAAAAATGACAAAAATATATTTTAAAAATTATGAAACTATTCATTTAATTGAATTTTTAATATATTTTTAGAAATAAAAATACTTTAATATTCTACGAAATTCAATTATGTTATATAACAGTGTTATTTATAGTATATTCAAAAATGTTTTTATCTAATATTATTTATGTATTAATTATAATTCAATTGAATGTTGATTTTTCATTTAATTATCATTTATATATTTGTAAAAAAAAAAAAAAAAAAAAAAAATAAGTACGAGTTTTATATGCTATTTTAGATTCATCTTCGATATCCCGCTATATACTTGTTGTATCCCCGCTTTGACTTTTTACACTTCCACCGTATTGAATCTGCCGAGCGCTTTAACTGCACGGGATATTGCAAATGCACCAAAATATTATGAGCAACTTAAAATTTAATTTATACGCTAACCTTAGTACTTTCACCCTTCCATTTAACTTTTTCTTTCAGACTTCAGAAATGAACATCCATTTAAAGCTTGTAAGGTGTGGCATCCATGTAGGTATCCATATCCGGCTGCTACCTGACTTAAAACAGTTCTCTTCGCCCGTAATAGGTGCAGAGAAGATGTGGTTGGTGCACCATTTTCTTCTTCTTCAATGGTCAAGTCTTCATATAGCATGTGAAATCTAATACATATAAGCCAAGCAAGAGTAGACCTTAATCCAACCACAGCAATTTTGAAATCATTTTTGTTTCCATCAAATTGGTAAAGGCTAACTAAAACTTAGATTTGAAGTAGTGGATGCACAGTAAAAGAAATGTTACAGATTCAGTGACATATCCATTCATCAAAGGCTATAAGTATTATACTGTTCATAACAAATGGAGGATGAGTAAAGCTAATTCTACTAGTACTTTTAACTTTCCATAAGCTTTACTAATTGAGGTAAAAAAAACTATCACAAGTTATTCATTGAAAGAGCAGATTCAACTGAATATCATACCGGAATATCGCTAGTTAGCACATCAGCTCCAAGTTACACTTTGAGCTGCTTAGCATCCAACACTGTTTGCAAATCACAATGACACATCGGTGGAAGATTATAATGTTCAAGGTTGCCATTATATGATCCGATACTGCTCCAACCTACAAAAATAGTATGGGGATAAGCAGATGATGTATTTTGGAAACACAAATTGCCATTTAACTTAAATTGTAAAATTCAACAACCGAAACAAGCAAAAATCACTTGAAAACTATGGAGATAACGAGAACCATCCTACAGCTACATAAAAGTGGTTCTTCTTTCTATGAAAAGTACGTGATCACACGGTTTATATCTAGAATTACAATTTTGTCAAATAAAACTGAAAGTAGAAACATGTCTATTGCATTGGAAAACTGGGTTTATAACTCTTGCATTAGCAGTTATTTCGTTGAAGTGCAAAAATTATTATATTGAACCTAAAATCAAAGTAAATTGGTAATTCATATGTAGAAAACAAATACAAATATTTTAACAGCTAATACATTTTTGAGTGTAGCTAAATATTCAAACTGATAATTCACAAGGTCTCTTTCTCATATCGGCTACATCAAAAACAAGCATCGCGAGATCCCTATTACGCAATTCTCAAACGAGCTCCAAGCTATAGCTTACTTCAGATCCCTATTATGCTAGTATGGTGGGGAGGTCACTACAAACAGTGATGGAACCCTTTGTTATTTTGGAGGAGAAGCACATGCAGTTGGTGTTTGTCATGATGTGCTCGTAGAGGAATTCATGGAAGTAATAGCTGCCACATTTGACAATGACATAAGTGGCTTGACTATCAAGTATCTTCTCCCAAGTAGTTGGCGTGTTCTGATGTCAATATCAAATGACAAAGATTTGCAAAGAATGATGTCTTATAATGGGCGTGCTATGTCAACTGAGTTGTTCATTTTAATAAATAACAACAACAACAGGTATTTGTCCTCGTAATGTATCACATATTTTAGTTCCTTGTACTTGGTATAATTTTTCAAATAATGATCGATATTCTTAGCAGAACTAAGGGTGGTGTAACTGATTTAGGAAGTTCAATTGTTGTGACCGCTCAGAAGGGAAAAGGAGACCAACTACAAGCGAGAAATGAAAATTGAAGGCGGGAAATGGAAAGATTGAAAGCAAGATGAAAATGGAAGGAATACAAACTTTATTATAACTTTTATTTTTGAATTTCAGAAAGCTTCAAAATTTTATGAAAACTTTAAATTTATTTTTGAAAATTTTAAAATATAATTTTTTTGAAATATTAAATAATAGATATAGGTATTAATAGTAACTATTAAATATCAAGTACCGAATAGTAAGTATTACTTCTTAATTATCAAACATTAATTAATTATTAATTATTAGTAATTAAATATTAGCTTAGTCATTAATTATTAATTACTTAATATGAATTATTATCAATTTGTAAGGATATTATTAATTATCAAATATTAATTAACACTAATTATTATATTACTAATAATTAATTATTAAATATAATTAATCATAAATTATTAATATTATTAGTTATTAATTATCCATTATAAAATATTAAATATAATTAAATATTAATCATGAATAATCAAAAATTAATTGCTAAATATTAAATATTACTTATTAATTAATCATATTAATATTTACTTCTTGATCATTAATTATTAACGTTAACTATTGATTATTAAACATTAATTCATGTTTATTATTTATTTAATAATAATAACTTATTACTTGTTATAATTTATAAACCCTATTTAATTTTGATTTAGCAAATTAAGGTTAATTTGTTGTTATAATTGTTTATAATACCCTATTGGTTGTTTGTTATATCCTACTGAATGCTAATTAAGTTGTTATTATAATTGTTTATCATTTAAATGTTGAGAAAAATAATTTATTTAGTGTATATATGTCTTAATTGGTGTATATGTGTTGATTAATTAGTGCATACACGCATTAGGGCTAGTTTGGATTAATTAGAGTCGATGCTCAGGATTTATTGTATGCACTTTTAAGATGAAGAAAACGTGATTTAGTGTATGCATTTCTTAGAATGTAAATAAATTATTGTAATGATTATCGTATAATTCGATTTATATTTTATCAACGTTTCTAAGCAGACATACATAAGCCGTATGACTGCGTGTTGGCCACGTGCCGGTGAGCTGGCAGGACTTCCTAGTAATTATAAATTTATATACTATTATATATAAAATCACTTTACATTTTGCTGACTAAGTATAAATGTATAAGTTACATTTTTCAACATATATGGGGCGGTAGACGTACAAGAAGACGACGTTTCTCTTTGCCAACAGCATTGGAACTCTAAGCTTGCAAAGAATTATCGGGATATGATGTCTACCATTAGAAAATCTGGGAAGATGCCATGCTGGATGGGCGCCGGTGTATGGGATGGTTGGATCGCATGTTGGAGAAGCGATGAATCCAGGATAAGCCTATGAGATACCACCTTAATTTTTTTTAGTAAAGAATACATAATTTATACTTGTAAATTATAATCCTAATTTCTAATTTGCAGGCGGAGCCAGACATGAACTCGACGAATAGGCAAAAAAATCCAATCGCACACTGTAGTGGCTTAAAATTGTTTCAGCATCATTGCGAGGACCTAGTAAATTGATTAATTGCAATTGCCAACAATTATTATATTTTTTGTATAATTTGTATGAACAACAATAATATACAGTAATTATTGCAGAAAAGAGCGTTTGGGGCTTCTGTATCGTATGTGGACATATTTGCACGTACCCATGCCGTCAAGCAGATCGACGACGAGGGACCAGTGACGTATATCTGGCATGAGGATGATAAAGCATACGTCGCACAGGGAAGTATATCTTAAGTTACAAGTTATTAATAATGATCATTTTAATTAATTAATTAAAATATTATAATAATGTCATGCAATATTTAATTGTATTTAATTTTGCGTTGCAGGAAAGATTTATGAAAGTACGTGTATAGATGCTCGAGCAATCAGAACAGGAGTAATTGACCCTTAATGAGAAGGATGTTATCTTCGACTCCCTTATGGACCTGACATAGCGAAATAGGTGCAATAGCTAGGACAATCAAGCGGTAATATATAAAAATTAACAAAGTTGTACAAACTGCCTAATTTATATAAAAGTTACGTAAATAACTTAAACATACTTCGACTTGTTTTGTAGGTTGGGGCCTTACAAAAGGCTTATCAGAAGGCTCAGGACAAAGCTGAGATAATGGGCTTCAACAGCAGATTACTCAGTTGCAAAAGTATGATCGCCTTCGAGTAGCGTAAATGGAGCAACTGAACCAGCGTTTGGCCGAATATATGGAGCAGCATGAAGCGTTCCCCTCATCTGGTGGTTCTGGAGCCGACGACGATTCATGAGGTACATTTTTGCAGTGTTTGTTTTTGAAACTTGTGTATATATACAATGAGAGATGGTGAGATGGATTTGTGGACATGTGGTGTTTAATGTTGTGTTTGGTGTTGATTTGTGAGGTTGATTGTTGGATTGAAGTGTTTGGTCGGCATTTTAGACATTGTATATGTTGTACATTGATGTTGGATGTACATATTGATGTTGGGTGTGTGAGATTAATAATGAACGGTTCGTTTTGTATTGATGGTAATCTTTGAGTTTGAGATTGAGATGGTAATGTTTAAGTTTTATATTGTTATTGGTATTGATTTTAGCTTATATATTTGATATATATATATATATATATATATATATATTGATGTGTTCTGATATATATTGATATTGATTCGTTGCTTGGAATTCGAATGGTTGCTGTAATATAAAAAAAAATTCACGCAGATTTTCGACGGCTGCTGATGGCCTTTGACGGGTTATTGACCAAAAATCAACGACGGCTCACGTTTTTACGATGATTTTTCAAGCCACATGGACAACTTAACCATCGAAAGGGCCGTTGAAATTGCCATCAAAACAGCCATTGGAAGCCGTCGAAAAAATGTCATCAATTTTTGTCGAAAAAAGACGAAAACTGTATTCCCTATATCGATAGCATTTCCGACGGCTGTGGATGGCTCATATCCATCGAAATTCACTTTATTCCTTCTACTAAATTGATATCTATTATAATTGGCAAAAATAGTTGTAATAGGCATCCATAACAACAGGAAAACGAAAAGCGTTGTAATAGTTATCAATTACAACGAGCAAGAAAATGAGTTGTTGAAAATGGCATCTATTACAATAGACAAGACAAAACCGTTTAATATGTTTCTATTACAATAAGCTTTTTTACACGTTGTAAAGACGCCATTGTAATGTGGTATTTTTTTTTGTAGTGGAAGCTACTTCAGATGAAGAAACTTGAAATTCGAAACATGTGGATTATGCTTGCTGCATGTTGTATGGTGGTAAAATTTTTGCAATTTGATCTGGATATAATAAGTGGTTGGTAGCAAGGGAACTAGTTGCGGTTGGAATTTGAGAGTTTAGCACTAAAATTATTTATCTTGTTGCATAATGAATGGGGATGTAGAAGTGTTTGGTAGAAGTGGAGATTGGGTAATGATTGAAGAAGAGATTTGATGTTGTAAGTGGGGGAATATTGACACGTGAGGGGTTGTCTGTTTTGTTTTATTTGGGAGACAAGGGTGGGGCAGCAGAAGCTTCTTGGTCCAATTAACCTAGTTTGAAATGTGAATCTGTTCTTTGCAATAGAAACTGTTGCATTTGAATGAACTAGCTCAGGGGCTTTCATATATTTTCAGAGTCGTGTGAAGATTGACCAAAAACATTGCATATATTACAAATACCTGGGACTGAAGAATTCTCATTTGTACTTTAACAATCTTGCCTTTATAAACTTAAATGATGATGAGCTTGGGTAAAGCTTTCAATAGAATGATGTCTATCATAACTTTAGCATTTGAATAGCTTTAAATTAAAATATTTTGCTTCAATTTGTACACAGTTTTGGTACACGTAATTAAATTTTTGCATTACTGGTAATTGAAGATTTTTGGTGAAAAGGCGAGCAAGTTGTCGTTATTGAAGTGGTTGAAGCTCTTTTTGACGTAGCAAGCATATTGCTTTTTTGGGCTTTTCGCATTTTGTCATATAGTAGTATCTGGCATATGCTTAGTGTATACTTGGTGTATATTATATGGCCATGACTTACAGATATCATTTAATGTTGGCTTATGGATATGTTTAATCTACAAATCAAGGTATGTTTACTATATGTAAATTTGAATAGCTTAATATACAAATTGTGTTGAATAATTTAAATGTGTGCATATCATCGTTGGATGATGTTGATTTAAATATTTTTTATCTACCAGATACTGAAGTTTATATGTTATTTTAAATTGTGTTAATTCTCTGAGATAGTAATATAGTAAGCAAATGCTATAGAAATAAGAAAATAGAAGACAACGTTTAAATCGTGCTATTAAACAGGAGGATACATATATACTTACATCGTTTTTTATGCATTGTTAAATATTGCAACATCAAAATTGAGAACTACTCATAGTAGGCAAATAATGCTGTAAAATTTCATTTTTTTGTAGCGGTTAATCAATGCTATATTAAATGGACATCTTACACTGAAACTACTGATTGACAGCATTTGCTGAGTGTCATAAATGTAAGGTTTTACAGCATTTAGAAACCACTATAACTCTTAGGCTTCACAACTTTTATTACAACATTAGTAATGTGCTGTTATACATATAGGACGTATTATAGCATGTCGTATATCAACATTTCAAAATGTGTTGTTAAAGGATAAAATATCAATTTTCTGTGTTGTTAAAAGTTTTTTCTGGTGTAATGATGCATTTTAGTAACCCTCCGGTGGGGTATTTTACATGGTCCATTGAACATTTATGACATGGAATCTTCTTGCCTCTAGCGCCTTTACTTGTTGAGGCTTGGAATTTTATCACATTAGCCCCTTCCAACCATTGGCTACTTCCTGTTCAACTTTATCTGCTATGACAATTCTATACTTCGAAAAAGTCTATCGGGATGTATCCATTACTGAGATCAATTATATGTTCGACCACTAGAGGCTAAGTCCATTAGGGAATTTCCCGTGTATTTGCTCAAATTTTTAAGGCTATCCCTTTAAAGGATCCACTCAGCAAAATAACGCCACGTTAGTGGTTCTTTGTAAGGTCCCATTTGACCGATAACCACCTCTTTCAATAATGCTTGTATGTCATTGGAGTTTTGTCTTCTTTTAATATTATCTGCAATATAGGTTGTGTTTCCTTATTTTATTAAATCTCAAACAGCGAGACCTAAGAAGAGTGATGACCTAGCCTTCACCAATTAATTTAAGGATAGGTATAAAGAAGTCATAAGATTCCATCTTTACAACGATAACGACACTTGATTCTTACTGAAAGAAAACTAAAAGTTCAAAGTCTGCTACCTCCTTCCGCTAAATTTGATAGACTTAAACTCATTAAGAAGTACGAGAGGCTTCTATCGTAGTCAGTGACAGTGGAGAAGAAACCGAATCCAATTTTGGGTAAAACGAGACCGAGGGTTTAACCCTATAACCATTAGACTAGCTTATTTATCCTCTTACTACAACTTAGCCTTAATTTTTATTTCAACCTTATCCCTTTCTCCTTATTGCAGTGACTTCTTCTTCTAAGAAGATTAGCTCCCTAGATAAGGGAAAGGAGGCCAAGAAAAGGTCCAAACTGTTGCTTCCTGATAAAGATACTCCCGGCTCGAAGAAGCAAAAGATCTCTAGATCCTCGAAATCTGAAAGGTCCAAGGAAAGGATTCAGATCTTCTTACCAAGAAAAACAAGCAAGCTATAGGAATAAAAAAGGTTGTCCTTGTAGGCGACCTTTTCTATGCCATCACTAAAACACATGCTAGACCTCTAACCTCTACCTCAGGAATTTGAAAAGCAATCGAATATAGCCTAAGGGAGAGCACTAAGATAGGAATGAATTTTTTCATGTATAGGTTTATGATTCCAATTTTTGTTCTTAATTTTTCGCCTCTTTCTAGACTACGGTGGAAATCTCCACTGTTCAATATGGGTGGTTATAAATGGAGGAGACAGTGGCCACTATTGAAGCAACAAAAAAGGAGTTTGCAGAATTCAAAAATAAAGTTTAGGACATGAACACTCAAGTAAAGGAATCGGGTAGGAATACCGGAGAGAGGGATCATAAGATCGGGACTCTTGAGAAAGCTTTAAAGGAAAGAGACAAGAGGTTGGATAAAGCTAGGTTCAGGGTGGTTGACCAAAAATATTATATTGCTAGAGAAGAGCATGTGAACGAGAAACGAGCCTTCCAAGTCTTATTTGATGCTTATGCTCACTACTAAGTCTAAAATATAGCTTTTTCTCTAACCTATCTTGGGAAAAATGTTGCCGCAGTAGAATCTAACTTTACTAAAAGGTACAAGGAACATAAGAAGGAAAAGGAAACCATGGCCATTATGGAGGATGAAGCCGAGCCCTTGGTGGAGGGGGAAAAAGCTGCTGCTACTGATGAGAAGGTACAAGAAGATACTCCTGATAATACATTTGATGAAGAAAACACACTATAACTTTACCTTATAACAATATGACCTCTATAACTTTTGGTTTGTAAAATTTTCTGAATGAAACTTTCTTGATGATAGTATAATATTTGAATTACCATTCGTCCTTATACGAGGCAACCGTCACATAATATCTCATAATATAATAGCCGACGTGGAGTTCTTCTTTATTTTCCATTTTTTCTCTTAACTAATCTTAATTTGACGTTCCTTAGGGGGTACCATACCTGAAATGCTCAAAAACTCAGCGAGACTACGCTTCTCCTTACCAATCTTATGAGGATAAGGTAGCTGAACTTTAAAAGCTAATTGTAAACCTTAAGACCTTTGAGATTAAGAGTAATTTCCTTGAGTCAAGGCTAGGTCTAAAAAATAACAGCAGCTTTACCTCGAAGAAAAGTGAGCCCTAAATCAATATCCGACCTAGGGGAATGACATCTCAATCCCTTTTAGAAGGAGGGAGGAAAGGAAGCTAAGGATGATGTTGCTAATAAATTCATTCCATGATTATGAAAGTAAGATTATTTCAGAGAGCTTTGACTTTCCACTCCAGCTTGCTCATTAAAAAGGATCTCCTCCCTTCATTCTTATACTTTATCCTCTAATGCACTTGATTTTGTAACCCTGTTTTCATAATAATATTTCTTCAATGAATTAGGCGCTCCTCTCGGCCTATTCCTTGTAATATTTTCTTGGACAAACTATCATAACTGTAAATTGAAAAAAAAATTATATATCCATATTGATGCAAAGGAACTTCAATCTTTTCGATTTTATTTCTTATGTCGTCACTTTGCTTCAGTGTGCTTTAGAATCCTCTCTTTGTGGGGTATCTCTTGCCATTGGTATACTCTTTTCAGAATAATAACTTGGACCCAACCGAGTTCTATTACTGGATCCTTGTCCTGAGCCAGCCTAGTGGTACAATCAGGAGTTTTGTCTTGTTCTGATTCTATTCTCACTTCACCTCTTCTCTGTTTGTGGGGAATATATTTGACACATTTACTTAGGAACTTTTCCCTAGCATTCTTTCCTCATTGGAATCTACTTAATTCTAGTCTTATGCATGGTACTACTTGACCATGGCTCACTATTATTGGGAATCCACCCAACATTCTAATCTGATGCATGGTACTATTTGACCATGACTCATTATTATTGGGAATCTTCTCAATATTATAATCTAATTGGGAATCTACCCAATGCATAGTACTACTTAACCAAGACTCACTATTATTAACAATCTACCTAATATTCCAATCTAATTAGGAATCTACCCAATGTATGGTATTACTTGACCATGACTCGCTATTATGGGGATTCTACCCAATATTCTAATCTGATTGGGAATCTATCCAATGCACGATACTACGTGACCGGTACTACTTAACCATGGATCTAAGTGGGAATTTACCCAATGTATGGTACTACTTGATAATGGCTCACTATCAGCATACATTCTACCTTTTGACGTCCTTTTAAACTCAAGCGATACGACCTTACACTTTATAGTGCATAATTGTGGGGGTGCTCTTATGGCAAGGTCTACCAACTTATTGTTGGGTCCAAACCTACTGCCACTTTTGACGGAATTCGGCCATCTACAACCACTTTTGACAAGTGTCAGCCATCTACAACCACTTTGGCGGGTGTCAACCATCTACAACCACGTAGATGTCGGTCGTCATGATAGAGTTAAGGGTATGCCTTAAGGGAAATTATGTAATTTTTTACGTGTATCTAACTCGTTGACCAATCTTGTTCGAAATAAAAGGTATTTTATTCCTATTATATACTTGATATAATGTGATTATATTGATTAATTAACTTAACTAAAAGTATATTTAATAGAAAAATCCATAATTGGTATATTTTGTGGTAGTAGTTACAAAGTGTTGTAACCGTGAGTAATTTATCACAACGAAACAAATATATCATTTTAAATGTTCCTAGTGAAGATGCATCGAGGTTGGATATCGATGTATATGTTGAGACTGGAGTACGTAACACTCTCCAAATGTTAGGCAGTATATTACTCATGACTGCTGGAGGTATTAATAGTTATTGGATAACTAGGAATGATTCGCTTGATAGTTTTCTCTTGGTTAAAATAACTAATGTCGAACAGAAAATATCGATGTGACTGATTTACACAGTTCTCTCGACTTGACAATACCGTGAATATGAAAGCTCCGCTTTGATTATAGCCAAATCATGGCATGGAGTCCATCGAGTGACTATAGCTGGGTCAAGTGGAAGTATTGGAAGTGAAGCACTACTCAAGAGAGGATTCGTCTCCTCGATCATATGCCTTTAGTATCACAGTCAATTCAAGTCAACTCAAAGTCAAAGTCTTTGGCTAGATCATTTCGGTTAATAATAATTAAAAGTATTATTGAACCGAGGACTTCGTATTTAGGCTACAAAGTTGAATGTGGATGAGGTTGGAATTTTAACCATTACTAAATTCTGTAAGTCCTAGGTGATATAGTTTTGACGAAGAGAATTGGTGTAAACAAATGTCACAATCGAGTAATGCTTATTAAACTAAAATTGGATTTTTACCCAAAATGAGTAAGTGAAAATTTGGCCATAACTGCCACACCACTTGCTAAGTGACGTGTGAATGTTAACATTAGAATAGTTCGATGTTAATCGCTGACCAAAATTATACCCAAGAGTTGCACAACCAAAATGATTAATTCCTTTAAGACCGAACGATTTAATAAGTTTATATTTATTATAAATTAATTAAATTAATTAATATTTATGAAATATTAAATATAAAATTTGAATATCTTCTGAGAAATAAATAATGTTATATGTATTTATAACAGTTATAAATATATCGATCGATGTACAATATCGATTAAATTAGATTTAATTGCATAGTATTTTGGCCTGGGCTTAGATGGGTTTAAGGCCCATCATTAGGGCCACAAAATTTCGGTTTTGGAAAAGTATAGGGGTGGCTAAAACATAGGGAATTGGCGTGGAGATAATGGGTCGCGATCAAATGAGAAAGGGTAAAAATATTTTCCTCGTTTCTCTCTAATATAACGCTATATCTATGTGTGTGTGTATCTAAAAATAAAAATAAAAATAAAATTTTTGGCCACAATTACCTTCTACATTGCTGATTAAAACATAGCTCTCAATCCACTTCAAAATTCTCAAATATATTTCAAATTAAAATAATTGTATCCGATATTCAAAGGTCGGTGGTTCCCGACTTGCTGCCTGACGAATCAAGAACAATAAAAGGAAGGAAAGTCATTGCTTCAACATGAATTCAAACGCATCATTAAATTTTCATATTACAGTAATTAAATTATATTCGTTGATTCTATAACGAGCAATTTCCTATCTGTTTAAATATATTGCTACTATATGTTTAGTTATGTGAGATTTTTGTAAGTAGAAGTGATTGTCACAAATCAGTTTGGTTATGTGTATAATTTTTTTATTATACTATTTGATTTATGAATAGAAAAATGTTGTTTACTGTAAAAAAATCAACTTTTGTCATTAATAACTGTTATATATATATATATATATTAATTAATTCATATATATAAATAGCATATATGCATATATAAGTTATATATATATGATTTAAAAAATTTAGTACACTTATTTATATATAATATGAATTTAAAAATTTATTATTATACATATATTTGTATTTTTAAATTAACATTTATTGAATTTTTGAATTGTTTATTATATATAAAATAATTATTACATTAAAAATTCAATTTTATATTAAAAAATATTATATCATTTCAGGAACATATAGAAAAAATTTAAGAACTTTTTAATAAAGTTTATTATTTTTAATAATTAATATTATTTTGAAAAAACTATTTATGATTTATTAAAAATAATAATTTAATTGAGTTCTTCAAACTTTTTCATAACCTCTCATTCATGATCTTAGAATTTCTTAAATTTTAAAATTTTGATTTTAATAGTATATTATTTTATATTAAATAATTATTGCCGAAATTAATGTATTTGTTTTTAAAAATAATATTTCAACTTTGGAAAATCTCGAGATTTTTTATAAGATCTATTTTATGATCCTAGATTTTGAAAAATTATAAAGTTTGAATTTTCATCAAGAGATTATTTTATGTTAATTATTTATGGATCATTTTTATTCATAATATATACAAATTAAAATATTAAATTTATTATGTTTGCAAAACTATGTTAATTTTGAATTATAAATAATTTTTAATAATTGTTCTCTCTCGCTCTATATATATTTATCTAAATATAAATGTTTTATGTTCATATTTATATATAATATATTTATACATACATGTGGGTGTGTCTATATATATATATATATATATATATATATATATATATATATATATTATAACACATATAAATGCACATATTTGGAAAACATACATGACATGCAAAATAAGCTAATATGTTTATTGAGATGTAAATCCCAACATCTACATATGGGCATATTATACCTTTCACGGATTATTATGTCACACACACACACACATGTGATA
Source organism: Allium cepa (assembly GCA_030765085.1). Classification (NCBI taxonomy): domain Eukaryota; kingdom Viridiplantae; phylum Streptophyta; class Magnoliopsida; order Asparagales; family Amaryllidaceae; genus Allium; species Allium cepa. The sequence continues at coordinate 490,311,119 of CM060931.1, forward strand.
CATTTATGTATAAACTAAATCAAATAAAATTAATTTCCTATCTTAATATATTTGAAATAAAATAATATAAATGATTTTATTTAAATAAAATTTAGAAATGTCTGATTTTGTTATACTTCATGGGCCCGATAAAAGATCCAATAGGGTAAATTTTTTGAAATTCACCCAAAACCTCCACTGCAGGCTAGTCCAGTTCCAACAATGGTATCAGAGCCCAATAGCCTATGCGATCAAATTTAGTCATATTAGGGCTAACTAATTAAGCTTGCCCACTTAGTACGATGTCTAGAAAGGTAATGTATAGGATTGGAATTGGGTAATCAAATACCATGTCCTACTGGTTACTGGCCTGGCCCGAAAGGTGAACTGAGCCCAAAGGTTGCTCCTAATAGAAAAGGCCAAACTTAATTAGGGCCTTGGGCTAATTTTGAAAATCGTTTTGAAAATTAATCTTAGAGATTTTAAATTTAATAGTTAAAATTTGAATAAAACATGTTTATTATAAAAATTATAATATTACACAAGTTTTAAAAATGTTTGAAAGGATAATGATATTCTCAAAATGTTTGAAAATATTTATATAATAATTTCAAAATTTAAATTTATTAATAAGATTAATAAAATAAATTAATTAAATATGTTAATTAATTAATGTATATATGAATGTTTATATATGTTGATATATGTTATGTTATTTTAAAATGTTTAAGATAACATAAGTATACATGTATATATACAAGATTTATTTTGAAACTAATAAATTTTAATAAAAATTGTTTAATTGAATATTAAGGTTAGTTAATTAAAATAAAATTCACATATATACGATACATGTGTGTTATACTATAAATGTTATAGTATACACTATAAATGTTATAGTAGATATGTCCAATATAAAAGTTATATTGGAATATTAATTTAAAATTAATTAAAGAGTATTGATTAAAATTAATTAGATAAGATTTGATTAATGGTATATTATATGTAAGACTATCGTATAAGTAATATGAAATATAAAAGTTATATAACAATAAAATTTATATGATATGTGTATAAACTAAATGAGGAACATTAAAAAAACCCAAAAAGACTTGAGAAATAAATACATATGTAAATGTACATATACCGTGATTTCTGATGTGTCTGATACTTGAATCGTTGGGGTGTTTCATAAGAAATATTTTATTCTATAAATCAATATCCCTCAATATATATTGAAGATTATGAATCTTCAATATAATGTTGTCCTCTCCCATATATATATTAATAAATTACTTACATACTCCTTAGTTGTTGAGAAAACTCAAGCTAGCGATGTTATGCACAGTATTATTAATATATTAAACAGATGAGATAAGATAACTATATATATTTGTTCATCAAACTCAAGGTATATATATTATACTTAAGCCATCACGATATGGTAGGTATGAGTGAATAATTTCTTTCGATTTATTGAGCAAACTCAAGGTCGAAATGAGATTAGAACAAGAAAAAATGAGTTAGGAGTTATATGTGATACAAGCAATAAGGAGTTATCCATCGTTTGTCAGGCTATGATTTGTTGAGCAAACTCAAGGTTAGAATACCAAAACAAACGAGTCCTAATACCCACTAGTGAAGTTGTAAGACTTCTATGTTTCATCTTAGGGTTTGGAGAAGCATAAAAGACTAGTGGGAGCCTCATTAGAAAAATGAAATGGTAACATTTAACTTTTCTAATATTGTAAGGAACATATGCTATATAATGCTATAATTATCTACAATGATAAATTTGTGCATTTAATATGATTGATAAAATGTTTGTCAATTAACATACATAAACAAACTGAATTGAAAGTTGACAAATAGAAATATAATATATACTTACTAATAATTCTAATTGCATGTTATATAATGTATCTATACCCTGCAAGTGCCTAATTTCAACTACTTAGTAAATTCGTAAGTTGGTCACTTATATGTTTATTTGGTTTAGGCTTTGTATTGCATTTTATGAGTTTTTGAACTCTAAATGCAATTCAAGACTATGGATGTTTGATCCATGTACTTTCACATATAAATGTTATATAGTGAACAGTCATTGTTTGTGTGGTACAATATTTCGATAAAGTTAGTTCATTCGAAGTAAGCCAATAAACAGTATTTAAAGATTATGTATTCAACTTGAATGATTTCAAAAGGATCATATTGTGTTAATATATCACAAGATCTAAACTATGAGATACATCTAAGAACTCGATCATGGAAATGTCTTCTTGATCGGTTTATATAAAGTGCAACATATTTGATGTCTTAAATGTTAAGAATAATTGAATGCGCTTTTATAAAAAGTTTTTTATGATATTGTAGTAAGGTTTTCTTTTGAATAGTCTGACCATTTGAAAGAAAAACGAATGTATAAGAATAGATGTAATTTAAGGTAGAGTTGGAATGAAGAGAATGAATAGTCACTTCTTCATAGAGAAACATTGTAAACAAAAATTATAATAGTAATTGATACTTAATATTGGAATATGAAATATGATTTTTATTACGAAATTATTTTCATATAGAAAAATGTTTTCTATAGCATTTATTTATTTGATTTCAAGATATTTGATCAAAGAACTCTCCACTGTAATCTAGTTGCAGCATATGAAACAGTAAACAATATTAACAATATTAAGGGAATGGTGGACCTCTAATGCTATTATATAATGGCAGAAATAGTTGGAGCATGCCATGTAACACCCAATGGTTGCATCAAATTATGAAAATTGTTTTCGTAAAATGTACTGAACATTATTTGTGAAATAATGTTTATTTTTGGTATTGACTGAAAAATAGATATAACTATATTTCAATATGAGCATTATGAATATTCATTATGAAATAGAACTATATTATGGAATTTGTTTTCATAGTAAAAGTGATGCAACAAAAGTACATATGTGTCTAATATTATTTATAGTTGTTTTGGAATTATAGACGAAGCCGTAGTTTTGAGAAATAATTTTATTATATGATTATGAATCATGTGATATAGGTTAATTATATCTCAAACAATTAATGGAAACACACCTATTCAGTGGGAGCATCATAAGAGTTGATGAACTCTTTGAATTAATACATATTGATATATGCAATCACAAGTCTATTAATAATAAAAGGGTTCCATGTACTTTGTTATATTCATTGATGATTTATTACCAACATGAACATGTGTATTAGATAGCCATGTAGTAGGTTTATGATAAAATCATAGAATACAAAAGAAAAGTAAATAAAATAACATGCAATAGAATAAAATGATTTGATTTGGTCGAATAAGTGAGCATATTGGAAAGAGTTTCAAATGTACCTAAAAATGAATATAGATTCAATTTCATAAGTCACTCCTCCATATGATACGTAATGATGCATCGATAAGGAGTAGACATTGTTGGACAATTTATGATTAATTATGAGTGAAGTTGAGTTAGTTTCTTTCTATAAGGTCATGTACTTAAGAGTAGTACATAAGATTGATATTATTTCATCTAAACAACAGTTTACAAAATAAAACAAGATTAGAGTTTGTAAGACAACATATCCTGGGCAAAGGAGTTTGCAGGTCGTGCGAGTTGAAAGATTGTACGTAATAATTATTCACGAGGACTCTTGTATGAATCTCCAAAAAGTTTTTTGGAAAGGTCTGTCATCAAATGACATATTTATGTTTTAAACATAATTTTTGTAAACTAAAATTAGTTTTATAAATAAAAAGGTTCATAAAGCGTTTATGAATCCCTATTCTATTTACACTAAGAAACAATTGTTATCTCAAGATATATCAACGTCATTGTGAAGGAATTTCTTTGAGAAATTTTTGGTATTTAAATGGAATTGTATCCGATCCAAAGATGGAACTGAATATATGAGATGAAGTGAAATTAACTAACCTAAATGAACACATAGCATTAGAATGTCTAATAATTATTCTCGTACATCGAAAAGAAACTATGAGTTTCTTATTAATGTCGAAAATATATATTACCCACGGTTGTTCAATTAAACCATTAAGATTGTAGACTATATATGGTATGATGCGCAAATCTGAAAGAATTCCAAGTATGCAATCAAAATATGATTTTGGTGGTTGTAACCAAAGAGATGTGATTCATCGGCCGAGATTGTGTCTTTGTTGGAAAGACTAAGGTGGTTGGAATTAAACGAGCGATGTTAATAAGAAAAATATTGGAAATTTCAATTGTTGAAATTAGCATAATGGATTCAATATTCAATGTAACGACCCAGATTTTTCACAGTTGAGTTTGGAATATTTAAGTGGGTTTAAATATTTAATTTGGATTATAAATTTGATCTTGAATATGAAAAGTTTGGTTTTTATTTCAATAAAATATATTCAGAATTTAATATAGCGGTTTGTTGAATGATATAACTATTTAATGGTTGCGAATTGGGTAAAGTATAAAATCTGGAGTTTCAAGCTTGTTAAAATATTTTAAAGGCTTGTAAAATTTATATTGATAGTACTGAAAATAGTAAAAGCGTTAAACTTGAATTTGAAAATGTTTTGTTAAGTTCTGAAATTATATCGTTTAAATCGATATTTAAAAATAACCTTCCGAGGCATAGTCTCAAAATTTGATGAAACCAGTTTCATGGGATCCGTAATATTTTATTATTATCGGATTTCAATTTTCGTAATGTTTGGAGTTGTTGTGTGAGCGTACGACATATAAACGCGCTAAATTTATATAGGAAATTCAATATAATAACTTGGTCCAAAAGCTATCTTCTCGATACGATCGAATCAGGACATGAAACCTTTTCCATTGCGTTCGGAATAGGGGTATAACATTATAAACGCCTAGCGCACGCCTCGATAGGAGATCGAAATTTTAAGTTAGGATTTCGAGATGATTTAAATTTAAAATTTTGATATAAAATATATCGTTTGAGTAGTTAACCCTCAGCTGTAATTTCCTCACATCATTTGCCTTTTTATCACCTTAGAAGCACATGTCCTCCCCGTTAACACATGTTTCCCCTTTTCTGTTCAAAAAAAACGCAAGCAGATAGAAATTCAGACATAAGAACTTAAGGGAAACATATAAAAATTGCCGCTCCTCGATTTTTCTTCTTCTTCCCAGTTTATATCACAAGCTACCTCCCTTCTTCCCATCTGTTCTAAATTGAATCCAACTTTTGAAAAAAAATTGGAGGAAGTACAAAAACCATATCGCGACCGAAGTCGATCGCGATTTCAGGAAGGCGCGACGCTCGTAGAGGGTTGCGGTGAAATTCAATCGCACGTGGCACGTTCAGCCTAGTGACAGCAAGAGCGATAGGTGAAGGCTCGTGTGGTGGTTGCTCGCAAGGGCACAGGGGACTGAGACTAGGGTTTGTTCGTGGGTGGACTCAAAGCCGCTGGAAGGAGAGGATTCGCGAGGCATGGTGGCGTGCGATGCTGCGACATTGGCGAAGTCGTGGAGTGAGGCACGATTATTTTGGGGTTGGATTGTCGATGGTCGTAGTCGGTGATGATGGATTTCGAGGCAGAGGCATTGTTCGTAGCCAGGGTACTGAGGTCGGTCGTTCGATCGTGCGTGTAAGGGTATGGACAGTAAGGTATTAAGAAAATCTACAGTTATTTTTATTCTTTATTTTTTTTCAATTTAAATTTAATAATATATATATATGCATATATAGACAGAGGAAAGGAAAAAAGGGAAAGTTTAATTAATTATAACAATTTTAGATTCGAAAGTTAACTTTAATTTAAAACAAAATTTAATTACCTCGATGGTTCATAACGATACGTAATTTGCTTATACAAGGTCTGAATCGTGGAGGGACAAGCCAATTTGGACTGGGTTGCAAACAAAACAAAGGTGGGTTAATCTCACTCATCTGGGTTCTATTTAAATTTAAATGGTTAAATTTAAATAATTGGTTGAATGATTGAATTGATTTGATGTGCTATGTTATATATAGTAGTATATAATATATATTGAAGCAATTGATTTCCCGCATTATAATAGCGGATGAGACCCCAGCGGATGAGACCATATGCGCCGCATAATAGCGGGTGATATTATATTTAAAATCCCATATACCGCGATATTCCACCTTGAAGTGGAATTGGTATTTTATATTGTGCCAACATCTGTGGACGCAAGGAAACAGGTTGGAGGGATCCAACTGGATTTCTCAAAATTATTTAGATTGTTTAATATTCTGTGTTATGAATATTTGATATTCCGTGATGAATATTATTGATAATTGGAATATTTAATGCTATGGTTTACTTGAATATATTTCGGTACACTGAGTCATCAAAATATACAGAATTGGATTTTTGGAAAGAAAATAAAAGAAGAGAATTTGTAAGTGAAATACCTATAGAGAATTTAAATGAATTTAAGAATGAATTGGGAAAGAATAAAAGTGATTTTAAAATTTTAATAAATAAATTCCGTGTATGAAAGAGGGATTTTGAATAAGCAGGAAGATAATGAATTTTAAACTTAAGTGTTATTATTTAAAAGAATGAAGCGTTTATTTTAAATTTAAGATTTAAATTATTGAAAAAATAAAGAAGGAATTTGGATTTTTTTTTTTGAAATTAGTGTTTTCAGTTAAAAGATTTTAAATCATAATTAAGGAATAAAGCCTGAAATTAATGGATTTTGAAATGAATTAAGTAAGTAAAGAAATTTATTTCAAATGAAGTAAATTGGGAATCAATTGAAAATTTATCTAAGTGTTTGGAATCAGAACTTTAAAAGGGAGTTGAGACTGATATTTATAAACTGGGTTTATAAAAGTGAAGTACTATATCGGTGGATATTTGGAAGAATAAATTCACGATGGGAATTTATAAAAGAAATGGGAAAATTTGTTTAAAAATAAATAGTGATTTTTTTAAAAAGATATGGAAGGGAAGTATATTTCCCTAGATAGCCAAGTACGTTTTCAACGTAAATTTCTAAATATAAAGTTATGTTGTTTTAAAAAGCATGTTTTAGAAAATTTATTATTTCTAAATGTTTAAATTTTAAAGTAAGTATTTTATTTTAATCTATTACAGTAGTAATTATTAAAAAGTGACTTGGTATTTGTTTTAAAAGAGAAAATCTAGTTTTATATTTTATAAAATAACCTCATTTTAAGTATTCCTAGTATATATATTTTTAATAAAGTATTGAAGTAGTTTTCAATCTAAATGTCAAAATATATTTTATAATAAAGTGTTTTTAAATTATTTTAAAAATCTAAAGCTTTGTACTTGGTGTTTTCAGTGGAAATAAATATTTGGGAATTTATTTCATGAGAAGAGTGTGGTTTGAAAACTGTTTCCAAAGGGATTGAAAATGGAAATATATATTGCAAAGGTATTTTGAGGTTATAAATAATTTGGGAAAATTATTTATGTTTGATGGATGTTTGTGAATGTTAATTGATAGTTAAATAACGGATCATCAATACTGGCCAATGCGCTGATCGTTTCGAAGAGACCGGGATCGAGACTAATTTCTCAAAAACCACTTCGATCCGGTTTGTATATTTTCATGAGGAAAACGAGTTCGGAGTCGAAGATGGAGCAGTGAAGTGCAAGGGCTAGTCGTTACTAATCCTGAGGATGATTCCAAAATGGATGTAGTAGGAGTAGTGCCTTCGGTTCCGTTCGAACCCGGGACGGACTTGTATGGATGAATGCTTTCGGAAAATCGTAAGGTGGACGATGGGCATTCTAAGTGAAACGATCTAAGAAGGTAACGCTTAGCCTCAAGCCTCATCAACCGAGAATGACTGAAAATCAGGGGTTATGCCGCAAGGCTAGGTGGGTAGCGCCCATTAGGGTGAGGTCATTTGTCTAGATGTCACTTTTTATTCGGCTTAGTGGTGCGGTTGCTGATCCCAACCGTGGGGTGATCTTACTCGGGATTATCCAGTAAGGGGTAGTCCTGGTCTAGCGTTGCAGGGGGTCAAGAGTGATCCTCGGTATGCTGATCTAGACCAGGTAACGTGATAGGTGGTACCCCAGTGCCTAGTCATTAGTTGGAAATCCATTTTCCCTACGCGCCCGTACGGTTTTGATTGTGCCCAACTATTGTTGAAACATGAGATGCAAGCATTTTAGCTAGATTCTATTTTACTTTTTGTAGACACTATTATAATATCAAAGGATTTTGATAGAAAGTGTTTTAGCTATCATAAGGTAAAAACCCGACATGTTTATTTGTGACGTGGTCTTACGAGATGCTTTTGTTTTCAAAGGATTTTGAAATTTTAATATTCAATTTGAGTGTGGTTTTTTCACGCTGGTATTCCTGACTGACTCGGGTGTTATTTAACTATAATGCTCAGGTCAGACCGAGTATTATAGGATACAGGAAAGGATGTTGTGGAGCTCAAGAGACGAGCTGGATGGCGATACGTACTTCCGTACTTGATTATTGTTCCGTTGTGTATTCAGTTTTGAGGATAAGTTTATATGACTGTCCAGTTGTATGTTATTGATGTTGTTGAACTCTGATGACATATTCTGATGATGTATATATAAAAAAGATATAGTTTTCTTTTGTGTAAAGATCTGTTATTATCTATTATGTTTTATTCCACTGCGATGGTTAGATTCTGCCAGTATACTAGGGGTGCGACTAAGCGCTATAACAACTGATGTCAAGTCAACAATGAATACAAACTGGCAATGACCAGCTCGCTAATGGTGAATTCACGAACTCATGAGTCTGATAGGGAGTCATAGCCAGTTCATCGGCCCTCAGATTAATTGCCATAGATTTGCCTAAGATCATTCATTGATTTCATCAGCCAGCTCTATTTACTATTATGGTTTCTATTAGATCTAAACCTTCTCCTTTCATGTGTTAAGCATAGCAAAGATCAATTCTCACTTCGAGTTTTTAAGAAAGACATTTTCATTTTTATATCTTTATTGTTATCTGCTCCGTCATGCATAGTTTACCGTCCTGTAAAATGGTTGAAAATAAATTGATGACTCAATATCTGTTCGTTCCTCACTCTTCAACGAGTGACCTGCTGTACTTCGAGCCCGCTACTATGGAAGACCAACTCTTAGCGAGTCAGTAAACTCAGTTTTGTTGTTTTCTATTTTCTTCTTCTACCTCTTCTTCTTTAACCCAAATGGTTCATATTTCTGTACATATTAAGTTGTTTGAAGGAGAATAATGTCGACTCTAGGGGTACAGATTTGCGAGCTGTTTCATTCAACATGCTAAGTTAATTCAGATTTACTCACAAATTATCACTCGATAAGACTTAGTGTTTGGTACTTATGAATTGAAACAGAAAATTCTAGATAATGATTTAGAGTAAGCCATTTACACATATTAACCAAAAATGTCTCAGAGTCAATGGGAGCAATATTGGGTTTATGAATCTTTGGATATCATCCAAGAAATGATACGAATGTATCATTTTATAAGCATCCAGATTGAATAAGTATTTCGATAGAAATATCAAATAGTTTGATTTTAAATCAAAGTGCAGAGGAAGCGTGTGTTCATAATAAGGAACGTTAAAAAGTACATTGATATTTCCAAACTATAAGTAAACAACACGTTGTTGATTTTAACAATATGCTTGTATTAAAATCAACTTTAGTTTTTTAATACTCAATTTTGGATTGTAAATGATGTCTTTTATGGTGAGTATAAAAGATATAGGGATTGTCCCAAAATGATATACATGGTCACCCTTTAAAAAGAGAACATGTAAGTTGGATTCCTTATGCATTAGCAATAGGAATTATCATACATATAATGTAGTGTATGATATTGTGTTTTTTTTATGTATTTGATGCATGGAGCAAATATAAAATCCAAATTGATATCATTAAATGGTTGTTTGAGGTGTTTTCGCGTATTTATGAAATACTAGAGAATTGTTTATAGAAACAACGAACTCGTTATGATGGAACGTTTGGGCACAAACATTTATAAGCGATATTGAGTATAACATTTCAATGATAAAATTCAAGTTAAAATCTTTAATTTGAAAATGTTTCAAAATAAAAGTGATTATGGCCGATTCAACGAAATGTTGAGAACATTAACTTCAATAACTCTACAATAAACCAATGTATATACATATAAATGCACAAATTTATAATTGAGCCAAAGGTGATTCCTGAAAATAACTACTGTGTGGCTAGCTATTACTTAGGATCGTGTAATATGGAATATAATTGAATCTAAATGCGGAAATAGATGATAATAGCAAAGCAAATGAAAATAAGTAAAATAAAACAAGCACATCAAGAATTTTTATACTGGTTCGAACTTCCCGTTCTACGTCCAGTCCCATACTCCTTCTGTAATTTCAACTATAACAACCCTCACTTAACCCGAAGGAACAGGTTTACACCGCCTGAGCAACCCAACAGGACTTCACCCGCCTAAGAAACCGAATAGGACTTCAATACAAATAACAAATGTATCTGACTATAGTGTATTCTTAAATAACACTAGTAAGTCAATTGAGTACAATCTTCCTATAATCTTCTCCTTTATGATATATAGTGATGTGCTATGAGAATTGTGGAAGATAAAGTGATCAATGATCAAATTATGTAAGCAATTTGAGTGAAATTTGAAAGTTTGAGAATAGATGAGAATTCAAGAATGCTAAAAGTAAATTCGATAAGTTGTTTGTTGAATTCTATAATCTATGTATAGTATATAAAGAGTTGCATCTATAAATGAAAAGTTACATTGACAAGAAAGGATGCAACTATTGATTTTATAAATGTTTCTCTTGGTGAAGAGAAGTGTCTTTTCAAGAAAATAGCACTTAGAATATTAAGACGTTTGAATAAAAAAATTCAGACTTCTGAATTGGATTAAAACGCAAACAACAAGGAAATAGGCTATTTTTTGCCTTATGCAGACGTCTGAATATTTTCATTCAGACGTCTGAATGTTGTGGAACCACAATTTTGTTTCAGCATTTGGACGTGACATTATTCAGATGTCTGAATTTAGCCTATAACAAAAATAACCATAGTTCAAATGGTTAGAGCACTTGCCTTCTGAACTAGTGATCCGGGTTTGATTCTCGCTCCATGCAATTTTTGAAAACTTTGAAAACTTGATTTTTCATTTAAAGTATGAATGTATATGCATTTATACCATTTGGAAAAGACTTTAACATTTGTAAACTCTAGACACGACACTATATGACTAATAATACTTTGTTTGTCACATTCGTCTTGTCTCTATCGTGTATATCTCTTCTTATATCTCCATATACATTCTTTCATTCTTTTTTGTACCGTGTATCCTCATTTTGAATGTATTTTTTTTAATCTCTTTTTGATGCTCATGTACCTACAAATTAGCTTAGAGATTCTTTGACATGATTGTATAGTTGTTGTCATTAAAATCCAACAATTGAGGTTTTAACATTCTCCCCCTTTTTGATGATGACAACTATACAATTTTTAAAAAAATATTCATTCTATATAAAAAATATATTAATATGTTTAAAGCTTCTCCTAAGTATAACATCTCCCCCTAAGTATAATATCTCCCTCTATCACTATGTATATGAATTTCTCCCCCTTTGTCATTATCAAAAAGAATAAGGTAATATAATAAATTATATAAAATATTTTGTGAATGGTGGGATAAACTCAATATTAATTCTGGAGAAAAAATAAAATAGTTTTTTCCATATTCGCTGAAGTCCATACTTCATTGTAAGCACGTAATTCTATTAAACGTATGGATCATTCTTTAAAACTCCAAAATCTATTCTTTTCCTTTTGTTTCTCCGAGTACCTGCAATAAATAATAAACATTTTCGGTATCAAATTACTATTTAAGGGTCCGGGGGTTAGGTCTTGAGAAACCATACCCATTTGGGTGTGGTTGAACCTTTATAAATATAATTTTCATTATTAACTACCATATCAAAATAATCAACAATGTATTTTTCTCTATTTTTCCAATTAACAGGAACCCAAATACTTTGATAATTTTATTATATTTCCAGTCAATGATTTTGTTATTTTAGAGAAATTATTAACATTATAGGTCATAACAGTACTTGAATTTCTATAAAAATTGGATTTTGGCTTTACTCGACATTTAGTACTAGCATTAATATTTTTACCATACATGAAAGCATATCTAGTGCATTTCTATGATTAGTTTTATTATATCCTAAACCACTTTTATCATGTAAATGTTTAGAACTAGATAAAATCATGTTTAAATCGTTTTGACCTTTATTAAATTTTGTGACTTCAGTGTTAATTTTATAAAATTTAGCTTTAAAGTCATAATTGTTATTTTCAAAAGAAATATTACTGTTTTTCGAATTATCAAATTTCTTATTTAATTCAGAATTTTCCTGTTTTAACGCACAGTTCTCGTTTTTGAGAAGAAAATTTTGAGATTCCGAATTATCAAAAGAGGATTGTAATAAATCATTTTGTCTTTTCAAATCAAAAATTTCTTTTGAAAATTTCTCTCTCTCCTTTTCAAATATCGTGTTTTGTTCATCTAGAGAATCTTTAATAGTTATAAAATTATTCTTTAAAACACCAAGTTGATTTTCTAAATCTAACTTTCCATTTTTCAATTTCTCATTTTCACGTTCTACAGATTTAATTTTTTTATAATAATAAAATTAAGCTTTGAAATCTTATTTCTTACACTAACTATATGCATATATGCATATAAGCTTTGAAATCTTATTTCTTATATTTCTCTCTCATAATAACATATATGCATATATAAGATATATATAATTTAAAAAATTTAGTACACTTATTTATATATAACATGATTTTAACAATTCAAAAATTAATTGTCATACACATATTCATATTTTTAAATTAACATTTACTGAATTTTTTATAAAATAATTATTGCATTAAAAATTTCAATTTAAAAAAAAATATTATATCATTTCAGATACATTTATAAAAAATTTAGGAATTTTTCAATAAAGTTTATTATTTTTATTAATTAATATTATTTTGAAAAAACTTTTTATTATTTATTAAAAATAATAATTTAATTGGAAATTCTTAAAAAAAATTCATAACCTTTCATTCATGATCCTAGAATTTCTGAAATTTTAAAATTTGAATTTTCAATATTATATTATTTTATTAAATAATTATTGCCGAATACAATGTATTTGTTTTTAAAATGATATTTCAACTTGGAAAAATATTGAGATTTTTTCTAAGCTCTATTTTATGATCCTGTATTTTCTAAAATTGTAAAATTTGAATTTTCATCAATAGATTATTTTATATTAATTATTTATGGATGAAAACATTATTCTGTTCATAATATATATAAATTAAAATACTAAAATCATTATGTTTGCAAATATAAGTTAATTTTGAAATATACATAATTTTTAATAATTTCTCTCTCTCTTTCTGTATATATATATTTACCTAAATATAAATGTTTTGTGTTATATATTATATATAATATATTTATACATACACGTGTGTGCGCATGCATATGCGCGTGTGTTATTGTAATAAATATATATGCACATATTTGGACAACATACATGACATACAAAATGAGCTAATATGTTTGTTGCAATGAAGTTCCAATATCTACATATGGACATATTATACCTTTCACGGATTATTAATGTACACATGCACTCACACACACACATGATACATTTATGTATAAACTAAATGAAATAAAATTAATTTCACATCTTAATATATTTGAATTTAAGTAATATAAATGATTTTATTTAAATGAAATTTAGAAATGTTCTAATTCAGTTAGACTTTATAGACCCAATAAAAGATCCAATAGGGTAAAAGTTTTGAAACTCACCCATAACTTCCGCTGCGGGCTAGTCCAGTTCCAACACATCAAAAACTGTTTTAGGTTAACGGTCATACAGAATGCTAGTTGTAACTTGGTAAAAGGAAATATGAATCCTTTAAAAGAGTGTTTTCAGACTATTTTGCAACATACATTTGAAATCACACAGTTTATAAATCACATTGTTTGGTAGAAGGTTTGATCTAAGTTGGAGAAGGAAAATTAGTTATAGAATCAGAATTTTTATAAAAAGTGAAACTCTCCATTATTCTCGTCAGATCAATGAAAGAGTTTCAATCCTTAATTTCTAAATGCAAGTATGATGTGCAAAAGTTCTGAAGAAGAGAGGACACACCAAAAGAAATACCATGGATGCCGAGACTTGAATATCCCCTTCAAGTAATTACCCGGTAGGCAGGGTTACGCCGAAGAAGAATACACCAAAAACATGTTTGGACTTTCTGATTAAACTTCAAGGAATTCGAAACCACGAGATGGTTCCTTAAAGTTAAAACTTTTACAGAAGAAGTTACAACCATGAAAAGCATATTAATAAAACTGGTGTCTTCCATTTGACCGTGGGAATTTGATTTATAAAAAGTATTCTTCTTGCAACTTCACCTTTGTAGAAAAGCATCGTATGCATTCATTTGACAAGAGTTACATGGAATTCTCCTGGTGTCGTAGAAAAGAACAAAGTAAATAATTCTAAAGTAAGATATTCAAACTAACGTTTAATGAATTTGGTTAACTTCCTTTCTAAATGAATTTCTCAACCGCGTAAGAAAGCCTTTGGCATTCATTCATCTTGTTCCCATTTGTCAAATGATATATATAATACTTCTCACTCTCGAGCCTTCTTTCTTTAATGAAGGGCAATCCGAGTAAGAGAAGTCTTCGTGAGTTTTTGGGAATACCTGTGACAAGCTTTGGTTAAGTGGAGTAAGAACCCAATCCCGCTTTAGTTTCTTTCGAGACTCATCATCTTGAATGATTGAAGGGGCTCTCTTTTCAAAAGAAACCAAACCCTCGTATTTTTAACAGTTCGGTGCAAAGATTCCTAACTTTACTATTCAACGTCTTAACTGCCTTTTGGAGTTGGGTGGATTCCTAGAGAGATCTATGTAGATATTCTAAAAACTTCCTGATTTGAGAAGGTTGAAGCTCATAGACAGGATCATATTCTTTGCCATTCTTTTCCACTGAAATGAGGGTAACCAATCGCTCATTATAGTCTTCTTCAATGAGCTGAATGCAAAGGTTGAGGGGTAGCTTCGAGATGACTTCCTCATTTTCAGAACTTGACATAATTGACTAGAATGTTTTATTGGATTTTCAAGAAGAAACAAGGTGCAAAGGTTCGTACCCTCCATCCAGGGAAAAAAATGTTAGTTTAAAATTTCGTCTACACCAACACACCGAGATCCAAAAGTATTTCTCCGAAAGTTGGTTAGACTATTGAATCGGCAAAGAGATTAACGAGATGTGATGTAATGAAGCTTAGGTTACGAGATGTTGAACCGTAGATTTGCAATAGCCAATGCAAAGAAGGTAAAGTATAGAAAGTAAATAACACCGAGACTTTTATAGTGGTCATGCCGAAGGCTCCTACATCCAATGTCCTTCCCTTATTTTGTCACTCTTACCTAGCTGAGAGGCTTATTACATTGAGTATATACATTTCAGCATTAATGAGTTGTAAAGAGAGCTCTAATAGAGGAAAATATGATTTTATATTTCAAATCTTTTTTTAGCGCTCGCCGTTTTACTGTAGCAGGTGGACCTTTATTTATACAAGTTTAAGGTTCTTCCATTGGTGCAAATGCTTTGGTTTGCTATTTGCGGCTTAGATTTGGACGCTTGTCATCATCTGGTTGAGTGCAATTTGATGTGTATTGTTGACATAATGATTTTATATATAGCTTCTTGGATATTTTTCATTTATCCCTACCGTTTCTCTCGGCCTGGGTTATTTGAGCCATTGACTGTTGATATTTGCTGAAATGCTTTGGTTCAGGCAACTGCTGCCCTCGGTTGAGCTTCTTTTCATAGCTGGATAACGATCTTAATCTCGGTTGATGCTTTGACTCATGCACTCAGACTACATGCTCTCAGATACTGAGTCTGGTGCTTAAGCTCTCATTGGAAACCAAACAATGGGTCTCAGAGTTACAAGCCAAGGACTTTCCTTTCAAATATTCATATTCGTCCTTGGTAGGAATTATGGTGTAACAGGTTGTAATAAGGAGGAGGTCGGAACGACATTTTGGTGACTGATAAAATACACACTTTATACATAACACTAGTTTAAGCTTATTGTCTTTCATTACATGTTATGACCTTTATTTTTACTTAGTCCCTCGACTCCATGTATGCGTACAATACGTTCTATCCGCCCGAAGTACAATATAACTATATACAATATTTATAGGTATGCATAAGTATAACAGTCCCCCTAGGATTAGGATACCTTCCCGCTAATATCAGTAACGCAGCACCTCGTTAGGATCAATCACCAATGCAGTATCACGTCCACGCCGTCGTGCCTACTAAGTAGCTCCTGTAGTGCCTAATAACGACATCACAATTGCTAGCCATATTCTATCCTTTTTTTGAAAGACCTCCATAAACGGTTATCTAGCCTTGCCCCTAACAAATAAACTAATAAACAGTTGTGGCGGTGCATAAGCCAAACATAATCTTTACTAGTAGGAGGTGCAGCGGTTTAGGCGTAACCCTTGTCTTTCCTCTGATCACTCAGGACCGATGACGTTATCGACCTATGTACAGCTCCTACCCTCCAATATGGTACCGAACACTCACTAGCATAGCATCAAGCATTGCCCACCGTCCCATTTAGATTTCTTAATGCAATTAAAGTAGTACCCACTTGTTACTTAATACCCTCTAAAAGATCGAAGCATACTCTACTTGTCCTTTGAGACTTCGACGGAGGCGAACCTTCCTACTTGGGTATCCCTTACCTCAAAGCGAATGTATGTAACTTTGTGGGTCCAACAACTGGATATGTCCAACATCAGTATAATGTATACACAGCCGTAGATAGCCGATAGACATGGTGTGTAACACTATTGACATCGCATTCCAACTCATTTTATTGACCGTGTCATTCTTACCTATATAATTTATTAGTTAACTTTATTAATTCACACCCGTCATAAACGCATACTTGAGGCTATATGTGTGTATATTCATGCTTATTTAATTATTACGCCTCTAACATTCAACGGTCATAGTATTCCTTTACTTTTTCATTCATTTACTTCTTATTCCATTTATATCAATTTACTATCATTTACTGCTTTCTTTAAAAGACCAAATATCTTTTTTATTTACTTCCCTTTCTCGTTGTTGAACTTTTATTTCTTTTCTTTTCAACTTTTACCGCTTTTCCTTGTTTAGTGGACTTTTTGTTACCTTTTTATTTATATCATTACTTGTCATTATTCATTCTACGACTTGCCTACTTTTTTATCGCTTATTATTTGATTTCAAAATCTCCATTGCATACATATTAATTTTTCACTTGGACCATTATTATTATCACATTTACAATTCTTTAATTCATCCTTACCAAAAAAATTGTGTTATGTTTGGAATTACAATTTTTTTTCCAGCTATTGAAATAGACAATACAATCTATTATACACATCTCCTTTCTTTAGGCATATTCTTTGCTATTTCAAACTGTGCACTTTTATTTATGAACCTGAACTTGATAATATATAGAAATTTACATTGCAATGTCCCACATTCCAATGAATTAATATATTGCTATTTCCAACTGGGATTGTGATGACTTGCTTCTTCAACTCTCATAAATCGACACTAATACATCCTCGGTAATCACGTGCTATAAATCGAAGTGTCAGAGAAGTGGATTATCAAGGGTAAGAAAGAAAAATAAAGATAGAACATAAGAAAGACATGTATCAGAGTTAAACATAGACAATTATAAATTCATGTCCTTAAAAAAGCGAAATACTACAGTACAAGAGTGTGGTAGAAATTAAAAAAAATCTTCCGACTCCATGCTTCGAGCTCCATCCAGATTTCTTCTAAACTAAACCCAACTACTAGGCTGGCCGGGAAAATTATGGCATCCAGATTTTAAGGAAAAAGAAAATAAACTCCGGGTCAGTCGTGGGATTGGTGTGAGAACTCAAAATGCGTGTTTTGAAACAAAAGGCTATCTCATAAAACACGCCGCACATAAACAGGCAACAGGTTTTTACCTTATAACCAAATCATTATTACGTAAAATTGTTTGATATTATTTTTAATGACATATCTTTAAAAACATTTGCAAATAAACTTATTAATCGTAGCAGAATTGTTACCATTATTAAATACCACCATACTAGGCTACATAAAAAAATGGCAGGCACTTATTAAAGAATGGATTTTCGTACAAATGACCAAGTGAAGGGACTACCTTCTGGAAATACATCTCTAGAGGAATATACCAAGGTCAACAAGACATCTACACCTCTGCCAATACAAGATCGACCTACCTTTCTCACTAGATAATACCAAATATGTCATCACTCCAATCGTTAACGACCTATCCGAGGGCCCTCACAACATACATCCACAATAATTTAAGTCCCGAACATCATAGTGGGAATAAATATATCTAGAAGGGAATGATCATATTCTAATGGTTGCGAACCACATAACTTGCTGCATTTACCATGTTTCGGCCATTTCCGGGTGTGAGGCTTGAGCTAACGATTACCTTTCACTTTGTACATTTCACTTTGAATGCCACACTTCAATTCCATGGTCAGACAACTGATTTCCACATAACCCCTGAGCTTGTACATCTTAGGAAAATGTGTTAATCTAAGAGAAGTTGCATTCTCTACCACCAAGCAGATGATGCATTCATAGAGATCACTTATGTAACTAGGAATGCAATGCCAGACATTCGTCCATACAAGTTCGTTCTAGGACTGAACGAAACTGAAGGCACTCTCCTACCACATCTTGTGGGGGGTTACCTCAAGGATTAGTAGTGAGAAGTCCTTGCAACCCAAAGAGTTTCAGAAATGAAGGGATCACTGCTACTTTTGTATATGGAAGCTGACCAAAATTATTAACAAGCAGTCCTTTCATCCCGAAAATATTTGGTCTTCATCCTTCATTTTCTTCATCAGGTCTTCATTTTTCGAACTCATACATTGGTTCAAAGTGGTTTTCGGATAGGAATTAAACAAATTCGACTTCGATTCCTTCGATCTAATCATCGATAAAAAGAGGTTCTGTGAATAGGAGATCATTCTTTAATTGATTAAGTTCTTTTTGTCAAAATCTCTTTTAGAAATATATATTTCTAAAACATTCTTTCTGGTATATAATGAATCATTAAACCTCCCTTATTAATTCCTTTGATTACTTAAAACCCTTTTTAAATTTGAAATCATTTCATTTTTCACTTAGAAAAATATTTCAAAAACCATTTCATTTAAATCATAAAAATGATTTCTTAATTCCAAACTCAAAGTTTTGATTGAGTTAAAACCAGTAAATATAAAGTGAGAAGAATCTATAGGAATCATCTAAATATTACTCAATATCAATTCCCTTATTCAACAAATATTATGGTGGAATGACTGCGAAGTCACCTTTTGAATTCCATGAATAGTACGTATTCCCTCTTCGGGCTTTAACACCGAGCATAAGAAGATTATCCCCATAAAATCCAAGTTGTTTAAATTTGGAAAATATTATTCTTTGTTCTTTGGAAAATTTTGATCCGAGTAAATCAAATTTACTATTCCCTCCGTCGAGCCAGTCGGGATAGCCAGGGAGAGCAGAAAACTAGTTTTCCAAACTCAAGCGTAAACACTATCTCTCTTACACCCATAAGGTAATCAAGCAATTTGATCGACTCTAAACCATTTAACATATACCTTTCAACAAATCCTTCAAATCAACTTTAAAACACTTTATTGATCATTTGAAAATACTTATAAAATATTTGGAAAAGAACGTTAGCCTTTAGAACTATATTTCAAATGTTATAGAAAAATGACGCGGAAAAGTTGTGGAAAATGCTTTTTAAGATATATTGATCAAAATGACATTTTATCATTTGGAAATCCATTTTTATTCTCAGATCACTTTTAAAACATTTTAAAAGATTTATAAGATTTACTCCATATTTTTAAATAATTTTAAAACATAGTTTTCAAAGAAATCCAGTTTTTGATTCCGAACTGCAAAACCGCGATTTTTTAAAAACTTGATTTACTCATATTTCAAAATATACTTATCGAAATCCTGATTTTCTTTCTTTTTTTGAAAACTATGGATATAATAGTTTAGAAAAAATTTATCTTGAAGAATTCCGAGCTATATTCCATTTTATACACTCTTTTGACTTTTATGATGTGAAATCGGGAGCTGCCGTTACGCGACGCGCTTATTTTTGACTAAATTTTCCATCACTTTTCAAACTTCACCAAAACTCTTTCATACGTTTATAAAACATTTCAAAATCATATTAAACCATTTTTAAAGTGGTTTAACATTCCATATACACCAATTCATAATATAGAGGAAAGTGATGTCCTTTGTGCTTATCGACGTCTATTTTTGTGACTTGCATATGTATTCACATCATATTAAACAACCATCATCAACAATCATAATCAAACATATATAACATCCAATAGCATATAATACTATAATTCAGGAGTTCTCACCTTCATTTTCCCTTTGAGCTAATATAAAATGGGCTATAGCTCCGCTATCTCGAAATCTACACTCACAATCACTAGCACTATCGCCTTTGATATGGCTTGACCTTGCTTAGGCCTTGGTGGTGTGTGGTGGTGGCCGTGGATTTTGGAAGGATAGAGGAGGTGTTTTGAACTAGTTTTGAAGTAAATTGATATTATAAACTTGTGTATATATGTTTCCTCTTTTATTTGAGATATTTTTCCCTAATTTTTTCTATGAATAAGAAACCATTAGAGAGGCTCTTAGAGTTCTTGATAAGAAGAGGAAGAAGAAGTGGAATGGTATTTGGAAATTATGACAAGAGGTTTGGTATTTATAGGAAAAAATTTGGAAAAATACTTAAAAGCAAAATTATCAAAACGCCCCTAGCCCACACCCTCCTACCCCTCTACACGCACGGTTCCCCTCTTAGGCCATGTGATGGTGATGTGAGGTGATGGTGTGGTACAATGAGTTGATGTTTGCTTTTTGGTTACTTAAAGGTTAAACTTTAGGAATTATTAAATTATTTTGTAATATATATAAATATATATAATATAACTGTTCATGTACACATGTATATGTTATTATGTGCATGTGACATATATATACATGTACATGTAGGTGCATAACACTTCAAACGTCTTCGAACAAATTTTATTGTTAAATAGTTGAAATCCAAAGAACCGATTATCGGTCACATCCTCACTTATTAATTAACATACATATATTTGTAAGAAAAAATTAATTCTTTTTTTAATTTTAAATTAATTAAAATGATAATATTTGAATTATAATACCGTATAAATTAACACTAACAATTATTTACAATAATTGCTATTATACCGATAAAGCATTATCGATTTTTCCTTATATTTTCAAATCAGACATATCCCTTTACAAAACTACCATAAATGATTTATTATCACTTTATATCTATTCAAATTAATTATCATCATTTACAAATAATTATTTCAATGACTAAAATAATTATTAAATCATTAAATCCCAATTTAAATTCATAAATCTATATTTAAATACGAGGCCACTTATCGATATAAATTTCGAGGAAAATATTTTTGTAAGTATTTGTTAAAAATAAGATTATTATTACTTATTACCACTCAAAACGGTATTATTTGTATCAGTAACCTTTTATTTGCATAAATTTAAAAATGAATATAATATCAAAACGATAAATTGGCGGGTCGTTACAGACTTCCCCCCTTAAAAGATTTCATCCCCGAAATTATCCAAAATAAAAAACTCAAAGGTTTGCTCAAAATATTTATTTTTAAACTTAATTTTGTACGATGTATATAGATCTTCCGTACATAATATCTTATTCGGTCTATTATTCGAATTCACAACTTTACTTTCGAACTTGTATTGATCCCCCGATCCTCTAGTGCGGACTCTGTCCAGGATTTATGATCTGAACTTTAGTTCTCCTTCATAGCTCTCAATTATGATAGAAAACTCGAGCATTTAACCATCAAACCTCATCAACGTTCGTCGTTAAAGATTGAGTGATGGATCCTTTTTTGGATAAGTGTTAAACACGTTAAAGTTCTGTACTTGCATCTTAGATTGGTTATGCGATGAAATAAACCACATACTTCATGTATTTATTAACTTTTCAAAAAGTTCTTATGAAAATGCATCATAAAACTTTCATCTTTTTTCAAACATTTATAAAGATACTTCTTTATATATAATCATTTTACACTTTTATTTCCAAATATTTCAACTTAAGAACACATTTATTTTCAAAAGATAAATGTCTTTTTATTATAATACATTTCTAATCATTTCTTAATGGTTTCTAGAAACTTATTTTCAAAATAATTCATTAAATTGATAAATCACCATAAACATTCTTTAACCAATATCAAATGTTAAAACATTCTTTATTAGTTAAAACTTTCTTTATTGATTTAACATTTCTTTATTAATTAAAACTTCCTTTATATATATTTATATATTCTTTTCACTTATGCCAGTTATAATACTTAAAAAAGTATTTATATACTTATTCAAATGTTATAAGTATATCTAACAAGTTTTTTTTAAGAGATCCATACTAATGAGAAGTTAGAACAATATCATGTTATAAATCCTCACATGCTTAGATCATTTATATATTTTATAAAGCTTGGGTCCAAAAAAGAAAAATTTCCTCTCCCTTCCTTACACTAATATAATACAAAATACTAAATCAAAATAAACATCCCATCCAACTTATACATACTAGAACTATCCTTAACTCCCTAAACGTTGCTCTTATTCTTTCGAGTCTGAAGATGAAAGTGGACTCCAATTACCAAGGTCCACCACTTCACCTTCCCCTTCTTCATCACTGCCCAGCTCATCATCAGCCATCTTCTTCTGGTACCCTCTCATTACCTAGGGTAGCCATGGTTGGTTCCATGGGACATGTCCCATGCCGACTGGTATTCCAGTAACTACACCGCCCTCTTCTAATTCTTTCAAGCCTTGCTTGTTTTCCTCCCAAGGGTTTTCCAATTCTTCGACCCCCTCCTCCTCTTCTTCTTCTGTTGTTTCTTCGTTGTTGCTTTCTATTTTGTTCCAGTTTATATACGAACTAGATAATCCTTCTTGCCATACAACATGCTTCCCGTCCATATTCCATACTACATTACTACACTCGCTCAGTATGATAGCATCAGGGTCTTCCATCGGCTTTGATTCTTCCTTCATCGGTTCTATTTTCTCTTTCATGGGTTCTGATTCTTCTTCCGTTGGCCCAATTTCTTCTATCGATTCCAAAATGGAGCTAGCAGGATCCGCTATCCAATTTTCCTCCGAGGCTTGCCCGAGTTCGTTGTCGCTAGAAATCATAATTACTTCTGAAGCTAGGGGCAGTGCTAGCATTCTGGCCATAGGATATCCATCTTCACCACTTCGAGCGTATGAGGCATATTCTTCTTCAATAGGAAACCCACCATTACTAGGTAGATATTCTGGTTGCTCCTTCGTTAGTAGATAGAAAAATAAGGCTATCCTTTTCGCGCCAATTTGCTCTAGAGGACTCCATTTCACGTAACTTCCCCCATATGGTTTCTACAAGGTAATTGCTAGCATATTTTTGGTAGAGAGGTTTGGTCAATACTCAAAAAACGTTTCGAGACTCATTTCTAAAGATAGCTTTTAAAATTCTTTGTATATAAAATATTTTATTATTTTAAAAGTTCTTTGAAATTTTACCAAAATATTCTTTTCTTTTATATTTTTTTTTGGTAAATGATTTCATATAAAACCAAATTCACTTGTATATGTATTAACAAAAACATACTCATATACATATATATACTCAAACTCATTGTAGGGCGTTACTAAACCCTATCTCTAATGAGTTACTCATCCTAGGGTATTACTAATCCTATCTCCGATGAGTCTTTTGCTCCTATCAGGCTCAGACATTTTCTTAATCTAAGCTCTGATACCACATTGTGAGGACCTATGTGACGACCCGCAAATCCATCCCATCCAGAGCCGACAATAACCACACATGTCTGCCCTGAACCAAATGAAAACACGGATAATCATGAGAAAGAAAAGAGAAGAAGAGAAGAGAAGAAAAGAAGAGAAGAAAAGAGAAGAGAAGAAGAAGAGAGAAAGAAGAAGAAAGAGAAGAAGAAAGAAGATGAGAAACATAAGAAAAAACAGAAGAAACTAAAACAATTACAGAATTCCACAAACGCAGCGGGAAAACATATAATACCATATCAATGATCTTTACAAAATAGGAACTGTAATAGAAGATACATACATCCATCAGAGTACAATAATTTATCACAAATCATCAACTTGGACAGTTATAATAACTTATCTTTACAATTGTTGATAATTTAAACAATAATGCAGTGGAAAAATAAATATATACATGGAACAAAACCAAAAGACTTTCCAGCTGTCCTGCTGAAGTTCTAAAGCATCCAGATCCGAATCTGTAAATATACTCAGTGCGACCCGAGCATTAAAAGGAAGAACGTCCGTATCAGTCTGGTAAACCAGCGGGAGAAAACACATCTCAATTAAATTTATTTTAAAGTTGTAAAATATTTTCTTTATCAAAAGAAATGTATCTCGTAAGACATGCCCGCACATAAACATGGATGTGCTTTTAACTTACGATAACAAAAACATTTCATATCAAATCATGTTATATTATAATAGTGTCTAGTATATAAATAATCGATCAAATAGCCGAATTTTTTAACATTATTAAATTCCAGCATACTAGGCTCTACAAACAAAATGGCAGGTACGTAGTGGAGAATGGATTCCATATAAATGACCAAGTGAAGGGACTACCTTTCGGCAGTACATTCCTAGAGGAATGTATCGAGGCCTAATTGATGGTCCTCTACCAACACAAGACCCGCCTACCCCTAACTTAAATAGTACCGAATATGTCATCATCCTGGTCGTTACCGACCTATCCGAGGACCCTCATAGCATACATCCACAATAATTTACACCCTGAACATCATAGTGGGAAGAAATATATTTAGAAGGGGATGACCATACCCTAATGGTTGCGAACATAATAGCATTGCTGCTTCTAACCATGTTTCGGTCATTTTCGGGTGTGAGGCAAAAGGTCATGTATACCTTTCACATAACACATTATGTTTCACTTTGAATGCCACACTACTATTCCTTCGATCATTATTGACTTTCACAAACATACAACCTTTGAGCTCATACGTCTATGAGAAGGGTATTAAGCTAAGAGAAGTTGCCTTTTCCGCCACCAAATAGATATACGTTCGTAAAAGTCAATGATGCAATCTCAACATGCAATGTCAGACATTCATCCATATAAGTTCGTTCTAGGACTGAACAAAACTGAAGGTACTCTCCTACCACATCCTGTCGGGAATTACCCATAGAATTAGTAGCGAATAGCCCTCGCATTGGATATTTCATAATGAGAGACTACTGCTACTACATGTATATTGGGAGTTTATCCCCAAAAGATCAACAAGAATTACAAATAACAATGTCTTCAACCTGCACATTCGAACACATATATGTTGGTCCGAAGTGGTTCTCGGATAAATCTACCCTTGGTCTCTCCAAACCAACAACGATAAAGGGGATAAATATTTGATAGCTGGTTATTTAACTATCAAAGTAACAAATAATATCTAGCGCCATAAGAAATCCCTAGGCCCATTTAATTAATCTTTTATTAGTTAAATCCATTTTCAAATATTCACTTCGTGTTATCTTTAAAAAGGTATATTCTCAAAACCATTTTAAATCTTCTATATTGGAAAACATTTCTATATACTTATATAAAAAATATAAGCATATTCACAAATCACTACACTTTCAATGCTTAGAAAATATTTTCATATACTTTCAATGCTTAGAATTTTTTTTTCATTTTCAATGCTTAGAAAACAGTATAAGCATATTATTTATCTTTAAAATGAGCCGCCTGAACCCGTGACTGTGCTCGAACACGAGCACTTTTCGGTCACTTCGATCGACGATCCATCGATCCTACTAGCTTCATATCGTTGCCCTCGACGTTTTTCTGGTTGAAGTCGTTGGCTTGTTTTTCTCCTAGCGACTTCGATCAACGTCGACCATCGGGTGGAAATAAGCTAATAGTGACTGAAGTTCGTTTTTAGGGTTAGGTTTACAAATGAGGGAAAGTGAGGGCTATTTATAGAAGAGTTTGCTTGGCACTATTGATCCGTAAAAATTCCGAACTCCAAACGAAGCGTGCCTCCTGGCGTTCTACATGTTATACCCCTATTTCGAATACAATAGAATATATATTGAGATCCAATTCCATCATATACTAGCTTTTCAAAATCAAATTATTTTAATTAAATTTCCTTTAATTAATTTCTATGTGTTTTGAGCTTGCATGTTCAAATGGCAAGTCCAATCGCCACAAAATTTGACAGCATACTACAATTCACTATTACAGATCCAATGAAACTAGTTTCGTCGAAATCCGAGGCAATGTCCAAAATGACTATTTTTACACGTTAATTAAATCAAGTAAATTCCAATTCTATATATTCACTTTTAATTTAAAATTCAAAATTTTATTATCTTCATTCTTATTCAAATAGAATTCAATTCAACTTTATAAATCATTTTCATTCGTATTAAATTCAAGATTCAATTATTTAAACAATTTCAAATATCAAATTTAACAATTTAATTATCAAATAAATCATTATATTTGAAATACAAGTTATTCGACTTATAAAATCAACTTCTCAATATTTATAATCAATTAAATATTCCAAATTTTGATTACTGAAATCCAGGGCGTTATGTTCTCCCCTCCTTAAAAGAATTTCGTCCCTAAAATTACCAAGTTAGAAAATGCCACAAAACTCATTTACTTTTCAAAACAATTAGTTGAAATAGACTACCAAACTCATTTAACCCTTTTAGCATTTCAAAATCATTTAGTTAAACTTCTCATAAAAACTTTTCTTAGTCTTCAAACTCATTCATAGTTATTACTAATACACTTCCAAAAGTCAACAAATACCATTTCAATTTATAACTCAAAATCAAATTTTTAGTTATCAATTTTTTTTCGAAAATTGTCAAAAAGTTTCTAATGCTTTAAATTTACGAAAATTTCGCCAGCTTCTCCTTCGGTCGGTTCAATCATAGTAAAAGCACTATACACACACACATGCGCGCGCGCACACACACACACACATATATATCTTAGGGCTGTCAATTTCCTACACGACCCGAAACACGACCCGAAACCCGCACGGAAATTAGCAGGTTAACCCGACCCATTTAATTGGCGGGTCATTTTCGGGTCAACCCGAATTTGACCCGTTTATAAACGGGTGGGTTTCGGGTTGACCCGCTAACCCGAAACTGACCCGTTAACAACCCGTTTATACAGTATATAGGTTGAGCTGACCCGTTTACGACCCACTCCGACCCGTTTATGACCCGTTTGTACCTTATACGGGTTGACCCGACTCGTTCCGACCCATTTGAGACCTAATTATACCTTATACGGGTTGACCCGACCCGTTTACGAACCGTTTACACCTTATACGGGTTGACCCGACCCGTTTACGACCCGACCCGTTTATAATCGGGTTACACGGGTTGGGTCGGGTCAACCCGTTTATAAACGGGTCGGGTTCGGGTTGAGCTTTTTCGACCCGTTTAATAAACGGGCTGACCCGACCCATTTAAAATCAACCCGAACCCGACTTGACCCGACCCAAACCCGACCCGACCCGACCCATTGACAGCCCTAATATATCTCATCTTCGAGGATGAGGCATTCCGTAGGGAAAAATATAGAAGTACGATATATAATCCGAGATATGTTCCTTCTATTTTATTAGCAAGCATGTACAATGAATATAATGTGAAGCGAGCTCCAATTGCGAAGTATACACCATCCGCACCTACTAGTCACTCAACAATAAATGAGAACACGTATATAGAAAGTAATATCAATATATAACATACACTATACAACAACTATACGCAAATATAGAAAATGCCACAAGTGAAACCATCAAAAAATTATCATCCAATTAATTCATAACCATATCAACTTATATTTTCTAATGTCAACATTAATTTATTAAAGCTCGTACAATGTACATATATCATCCGAACCAAAACCATTTCACTCGCTCGCTTACACAATTTCACTTCCGAACTTATAATGTTCACACAACCAACCTAGTGCGGACTCAGATCCGGTTCCTCGGTTAGAAAATCGTCATTGTCCTTGCATAGTCATATACTATGATATAGAGAACATCAGAATCAATCAAAAAATTCATATCCAGGGTTCGCTGTCAAGAAATTGAGTGAAAAATCCTAACTCGGACTGGTGTAAATCACCTCGAAATCGTATATTCGAATTTAGATCAATAGTTATGCAAATAAAACGATATACGTACAACCTATATATAAGTTCGTACTATATCCCATTCTTGTTATTCCCATTCCTTTTAAATTCATTCACTTGGTATTCGGTTTAAATTCAAATTATGTGTAACAACATTTCCTTCATATTCAATTTACTTAGTATATCTTCTTTTAATACTAACAATACTTAATAACCATCCCAAAAAATTATTTACTTAAGTTTATAATCATTTTACACAACACTTCTTATGTTTATTTCACTTTACAACTAAAGTTCATATTCAATTCAAAAGTAAAATTCTAATTTATTTAACTCATTTCATTAATTTCATTACAAATCAAATTTAATTCACTTTTCATTTAACCCTTCTTAAGATAAACATCATTTATTTGCTCAACTTATTTAACTTACTCAAGTTAATTCTATTATTTCATATCTCAAACAAATTTTCTTTTGTTACTTAACCAAAATATTCCACCATTTTTAAAATTTGGTTTTGCTTATCCTATTCAAATTCATAAGTTGTAATTTTTTTATTTATTTATACCATCTTCAACTTATAGGTTCAAAAATCATTTTCTTATACTTATCAAATCATACTCGAAATTTTATAATCAAAACTTATTTTATCAAAACAAAGCTTCAGTAAAAGATTATTAAGGTAGAATTTATCACTTAGGGACTCGAGAATGAATACTGATGATGCTGCAGTCATCGTACATATAATTTCCCAACAATTAAAGCGAGTTTACTGTTTTTTATTATTTCTTTTAAATTCCTTTTTTTAATCTGTAAATCATATTTATCAATTTATGCTTATATATAATTTCTCTTTGGTTATATAAAACCATTTCTTACTTGTTTATGTTTATTTATATTATACTAATAACAAATGTTTTTATTATGCAAACAACAAATGATAATAATCAAGTATTACCATTCACGAGCAACCAACATCCATATATAACTACAATAATTTTGAAAAATTATTCCTTTATATATAAAATAAACTTAGGTAAAATTATTTCATTTAACCACTTTTAAAGCAATACCTTATCGGTTTGCCTTGTCTAAGCATTTAGAAACCCCTATCGATATCATAGTGTCCCACATCTCGACAAGAATTCATAAACCACTTCAATAGATAAAGTAACACGATATTAAACATTATTATAGTCGCTAACAAATACGCTCTTAACACACATACACACACTCAAACTGAATCTAGGGCATAATTAACCCTATCTATATGAGTACCCAAGCAAAGCCTAGGTGTTAGCAAAATCCTAAGCTCTAATACCATAAATAACAACCCGCAAATCCATCTCGTCCGAAGCCGACAATAACCGCACATGTCCAGCCCCAAACCGTACAAAAACACGGGTAATCATGGGAAAGAAAGAAGAGAGAAGAAGAGAAGAGAGAAGAAGAAAAGTGAAGAAAAGAGAAGAGAAGAAGAAGAG
This sequence comes from Allium cepa, assembly GCA_030765085.1. Lineage (NCBI taxonomy): Eukaryota > Viridiplantae > Streptophyta > Magnoliopsida > Asparagales > Amaryllidaceae > Allium > Allium cepa. Next base: position 490,341,100 of record CM060931.1, read on the forward strand.
AGAAAGAAGAAGAAAGAGAATAAGAAAGAAGAAGAGAAACATAAGATAAGACAGAAGAAATTAAAGCAATTACAAAATCTCATAAAAGGAGTGGAAAAACATATAATACCATATCAATGATCTTTACAAAACATAAACTGTAATATAATGTACATACATCTGTTGGGCGAATTCTCACCCAGAAGATCTCGAGACCAAGAAGTCACAGTTTCACCCGGGCTCACAACCTCCACTTCATTCGACAAACGCAAGGCTCAATACAAGCGTGGAAGACCATTCGGCATTCCCATTCGGCCACCGAACCAGCCTTCTCCAAGCTCCATTCAGCCTCTCCCATGCGTGCCGAACCGGGGTCACAACTGAATCAACCTATAACCGGACCAACTTATAGCCGGACCAACCTACAACCGGACCAATAACGTACCGAACCCAAACCTCTCTCCTCCCCAATCGGTCCAAACAACCACCGAATACACACCTACCACCGGTCCACAGCACCACCGGTCCAAGCTCCGTGCCGAATGAAGCCTCGCTGAACCAGAATTGCCAGTCCAGATTGCTTCAGCCCGGGCCCACCAGCAGCTATATACATCCAAGACCCCTGCCCCCTACCTAACTCTATAAATAGAGGGGCAGGGGTACAACAATGGCAGGCAAGTTTGAGAGCTCAAGCACGGAAGGAACTTTCAAACTACTTTCATATACTTGTACACAAAGCATTGTACTTGTAATCTGAAAGAAAGAAGATAATAACATATAAAGTGGACGTAGGCACGTTCTGGCCGAACCACTATAAATCTGTGTGTCTTTTACATTTCAGTCCCTGCTTTTTTCATATTTACATAACTCATCTAAATCATTAAGAATCACATAAAACCCATTAAATCTCACGACTTGGAGGTGTTTGCCCACTTTTCGCGCAAACATTTTTGGTGCTTTCACTGAGAACTTTGAACTCGAAGCTCCAGCTTCCCTCATCCAACCTTCTTTCCCAATAGCATTCTTCATTGCCTAGGAAACATGACTTCCAGACCAAGAAAAGATGCCAACAAGGGAAAGAACGCTGCAACTAGCAGCGCTCCAAATCCAGTGGATCCAGATCAAGAGAACCATCCCACTACGGCAGCAGTGCCACATGTAGATCAGGCAATTCCAACAGCCCCTGCCGCGGAACAACCGGCAGTAATCACTAGAGCGGACCTAGACAGAGTTGTGGTGGAAGTGACTAACCGCTTCGCATCCCAACAAGAAGCTTTGGTGAACCAACTCATGTCACGCTTGAGGGATGTCGAAGAATCCAACCGCAACACTGAATCATGGGATGAATCTCAATCTGGAGGATCTCGGAGACAGCAAAGGTCTTCCCTCTTCGAGGAAGCCATCAACAGGAACAACAATGATAGGGGTCGCGCCCGGACTCAGCCCGAACTCCGACTCGAGGAAGCGCTTGGAACCGAACCCAGTGGGGGAGGCGCCAGGCGAGGGTCGGATGTAGCTGAGCCAGTCATGCCACCTAATCATAGAAACCCCGCTGAACAGAGCCGAGCTAGAACCCAGCCCGAAGTTGACCCCATGGAAATGCCCGAAACAGAACCCCACAGGGGAAGATCAAGGCAGGGGGCAACTGTAGCTGGTCCTAGCATGCATCCGAGCAGCCAGAGGCAACCACTGGATAACGTCAGAAGTGATAGACCATACCATCCCTACAGGTCATCTGGGCGAGATCGATCCCGCAGGGAAGAACCAAGTTCATTTCTATCCGCTCCAAATTCTGATGAAAGAATGGCACGATTATTCAGAGAATGCGTCCAACGGGAGCAAAGGGACCGAGGAATAGGCGCTAGGGTCACCAGCCCCTTCACCCGCAATATCGAAACTGCCATCACCCCCCGGGAGTGGAAAATGCCAACCATGGAACCTTACAAGGGAACTTCCGACCCCATCGTACACTTACAGAGGTACACCCAGCATATGCTCATGAGCGGAGCAACAGAAGGGGTGCTGTGTAAATGTTTTCCGCTATTCCTAGCAGATCTAGCTACCTCCTGGTTCTGCCATCTACCCCAAGGATCTATCAGCTCATGGGAGATGTTGAAAGAAAGGTTCATTAGCCAGTTCCGCATCCATGTAGAGCAACCCAAGGATGCTAATTCTCTATCCAATGTCAAACAGAAATCCGGAGAGACACTGCAACAATATCTAACCCGGTTCAACGCCGCAGCGGCCGCAGTCCAAGATGCCGATGAGAAGCTCACCCTAATGGCCCTCTGTAGTGGTGTACACCCAGATACCAAGTTCGCTAGAAGACTAACTAAGGAAAAACCAGCCACTTTACCTGATTTCTTCCATGAAGCTAGAAAGCATATGAGACTTGAAGACGCCGCCACTGAGAGGCAGTCAATGCAACAAGGTAAGACGACTTCGGACAAGATTCCCGCTGCAGCTAAGGACACTCGAAGAAATGAATCTAGAGATAATGCTGGGGGCAGGAAGGTTGAAAAACGCCAATATAGACCAGGACCAAGATTTGACTCTTACACTCCTTTGAATGAAACAATCGAAAACATTTTTCTAGCCACTCAGGGCGAACTCGGATACAAGCGCCCCCCGCACAAGAAAGAATCTGATAACGCACTCAAGTCTGGAAAGTTCTGCCACTTCCACAAATCCCACGGACATGACACCAATGAATGCCACCATCTCCGGGACTTGATCGAAGAACACATCAGAAGACGAAGGCTGGAACGCTATGTGAAAGGTCAGAACAGGACTCCAACTCCTGCCAATGAGAACCCAAAGCGACCCCTCCCAGAAGTAGGCGGAGGGAATCGCAACACCAGTGGCTCTAGTCAAGAGAAGATAGTGGTCCATACCATCTCGGGAGGACCACACATCGCCGACAGAAGCTGGGCAGAGATGGAAAGATACGGCAAGTCACTTAGAAATGCTGAAGGCTATGTTAACTCCATTATGGAAGAACGCCACCCGAAACGGAAAGAGAGTGACGACATCATATTCAGTAGGCGTGATTTAGAAGGAAGACAATATCCGCATATGGATCCCATGGTCATCTCTGCCTGGTTCGGTCCAGCTAAAGTTTTTCGAATTCTAATAGACACAGGAAGATCCGTAAATATCCTGTTCAAGCATGCTTTCGACAAAATGAAACTGTCAATGAAGGATGTGTCTCCCTGCAACAAACCCCTGCACGGTTTCACTGGAGATGCGAAAATGCCCCTCGGGCAACTTGACCTCTTCGTCGAAATAGGAAGTCATCCCCGCTCCGTTGTGCGAAAACAAACGTTCGTACTAATAGAAAACCACTCGGCCTACAACGCCTTCTTGGGAAGACCAGCCTTATCTGACTTCCAAATTGTCCTAGCCCCGTGGTGCCTAAAGATGAAATTCCCAACAGATAACGGAATAGGAGAAGTTGAAGGAGATCAAGACGCCGCTCGATATTGCTATGTAACTGAACTTCGCAATAACCATAGAAAGAATAAAGGGAAAGATGCAGAGACCACTCTCTGCATGAAAAGCTTGGAAGCATAGCAACTAAAGAAAGCCCTCCTCTTCGATACACCAGCGATCCTTTCAATGAACTAGACCCCAGGGATAAGGAGGAGGAGGCTACCGCTGAGCCTGCAGAGGCCATGGAATTCGTATCTGTAGACAAACATGATTCAAGCAGACTATTAAAAATAGGATCTCAGCTAAAAACAGAATTGAAGGATCAACTCATTGAATTTCTCCGCCACAACTTAAATGTATTTGCGTGGACACATGCCGATATGACAGGAATCTCCCCAGACATAGCATGCCACATGCTGAACATCGATCCCACCAAGGTACCGATAAAGCAGAAAAAGAGAAGCATGGGAGCAGAACGATCAGCAGCCCTCGATGAGGAAGTAAAGAACCTACTTGCTAATGACTTCATACGAGAAGCCATCTACCCAGAATGGATAGCTAACCTGGTACTAGTAAAGAAAGCTAATGGGAAGTGGCGAACATGCATTGATTTCTCCAACTTAAATGACGCTTGCCTGAAAGACTGCTTCTCGCTCCCCCGAATCGATCAACTTGTGGACAGCACTGTCGGGCACGAACTTTTATCTTTTATGGATGCATACTCCGGATACAACCAGATTCCCATGCACGCTCCCGATCAAGACCACACTAGCTTCATCACTGACCGGGGATTATATTGTTACAAAGTCATGCCTTTTGGACTCAAAAATGCCGGAGCTACCTATCAACGCCTCGTCAACAAGATGTTCGCGGAATTAATAGGACGAACTATGGAAGTATATGCGGATGACATGTTGGTAAAGTCCAGGAGAGCCGACGATCATGTAAGCCACCTGAGCGAGATGTTTCAGGTACTTCGCCGATATGGAATGAAGCTGAATCCTCTAAAGTGCTCCTTCGGAGTGTCATCGGGAAAATTCTTAGGATTCATTGTCCATTCCAGAGGAATTGAAGCAAACCCTGAACAAATCCGGGCTCTAAAAGAAATAAGAATACCTTCCACCCGAAAAGAGATGCAGAGCCTAAACGGAAAGGTGGCCGCCCTAAGAAGATTCATTTCCAAAGCAACTGACAAGTGCGTCCCTTTCTTCGAAGCTCTCAAGAAAGACAAAGGAAAGTTCGAATGGACCGATGAATGCTTAAAAGCCTTCCTTAACCTGATCGAACACCTACATAAACCACCAGTACTCTCAACTCCAAACGAAGGCGAAGAGCTATACCTATACCTCGCTGTATCATCTCATGCTCTAAGCGCTGCCCTGGTAAGAGAAGAAGGCCGCACACAACGCCCGGTGTACTTTATAAGTAAGAGATTTACGGGGGCAGAAGCCAGATATCCTAAACTTGAGAAATTGGCGTATTGTCTATTGATCGCATCACGAAAACTACGACACTACTTCCAATCTCACTCCATCAGAGTTCTAACCGATCAGCCACTAAGACAGGTGCTCCATCGTCCCGACACTTCTGGACGACTCCTCAAATGGTGCATTGAACTAAGTCAGTATGACGTCACCTACCATCCTCGCACTGCTATCAAGGGGCAAGCCCTGGCCGATTTCATTGCCGAATTCACTACCAACGAAGGCAAGGATCAGTTTGAAATAGCAAAAAATATCAAGTGGAACCTCTTTGTAGATGGAGCATCAAACGAACAAGGCTCGGGGGCAGGTATTGTGATAATCACCCCCAGGGGAAGAAAGCTGTACTATGCATTAAGGTTGGAATTCGCGGCCACTAACAACGATGCGGAGTATGAGGCAGTAATAGCGGGATTGGAGCTTGCCTTAGAAATTGGAGTCAATTCTTTATGTCTTCATAGTGATTCTCAACTTATCGTAAACCAAGTACTAGGAGAATTCCAGACACGAGGAGAACGACTCACAGCATATCTAAAGAAAATCAAACTGCTGCTCGACCAATTGGACCATTATCTAATCAAACACATTCCTCGAGAAGATAACCAAGAGGCCGATGAACTAGCAAAGCAAGCCAGTATGAAGAATAGCACCATTTCCGGAGCACTAGCCATCTCAAGGCAGCTAGCCCCAAGTTTTGAACAAGTGAATCTGATAACTGCAATTGAAGAAGCAACTTGGATGACTCCTATTCGGAAATATTTGCAGGACGGCACACTACCAGACAAACGTGATGAAGTCAGGAGAATTTTGAGGAAAGCTCCCCACTACACAATACAAGAAGGCATCCTCTATCGGCGTGGCTTCTCTAGCCCCTTATTCAGATGCGTCGCTGGAAGGGAAGCCAAGGAAATCTTATTCAACATCCATCAAGGTAGTTGCGGAGATCACACTGGAGGGCAGACTCTGGCGAAAAAGATACTCCGATATGGATATTACTGGCCCACACTAAACAAAGACGCCTTAGACTTCGTCAAGTGATGCGACAGATGTCAGAAATTTGCCAAGATTCCTCGACTACCCACAAATGAGATTACTCAAATGACCAACCCTTGGCCCTTTGCTGTATGGGGAATTGATTTAATTGGCGAACTGCCAATGGGCAGGGGCGGGGCCAAATATGCTATAGTGGCAGTCGATTATTTCACCAAATGGGTGGAAGCGGAACCCCTAAATAAAATATCTTCAGCAAAAGTTATCAACTTCTTGATCAAAAATATTCTGTGCAGGTACGGAGTACCACTCAAGATCATATCAGACAACGGACTCCAATTTGACAGCGAAGAATTCGCCGACTGGTGCCAAGAGCATGGAATTCATAAAAGCTTCTCATCGGTAGCTTATCCTCAGGCAAACGGACAAGTCGAAGCTGTCCGCAAAATTCTCAAAACCCTAATCAAGAAGAAACTTGAAAAGTCAAAAGGCGCTTGGGTGGACGAACTTCCTATGGCACTTTGGGCCTACCGCACATCTTTCAGAACATCAACGGGACATACTCCTTTCTCTTTGGCATACGGATCGGAGGCAATGCTCCCTGTTGAGACTATTGTTCCTTCCCATCGTAGGATCCACTACAATCCAGAAGAAAACGAAGAACTCCTCCTCATGTCTTTGGATCTGATTGAGGAAAGGAGAAACGATGCAGCTCTCAAAGCAGCAGCTCACAAACAAAAGGTGGCAGCACTATACAACTCCAAAGTCAAACATCGCATCTTACAAGAAGGAGATCTTGTCCTCAGGCGAATCTTTCCGCGCCCCGGGGCACTGGACCCCATCTGGGACGGACCATATGTAATTCATAAAGACCTCCACAACGGAGCTTATATTTTGTCAACAGTAGACGGAGAGGTGTTCCAGAGGGCATGGAACATCCGACACCTCCGTCGATACTTTTCTTAACTTGTACTGCCCATATGAAGTGAATTAACAAAGAGAATCAGTGGACGTAGGCATTTTCAAGCCGAACCATTTTAAAAAATCTTGTCTCTTTTTAACTTGTTCCTTTATATCTTGGCTGCTCGTTAAGCTTTATCCTTTTCTGTTGAACAAAATCTTATGGCATCTCCACTCAAGACGCACCACGGCCTCATCTGGACAAGGCCTAACAGGTACGCTACGATTCTATGCACTCGCCAATGAGACTCTTTTGCTCCAGCATCCCTCTGCTGCGGGTTAACTCATTGCTCGCGCCTGCCCTCAAAGCCAACTGTAATGAGCCGATTATAAGTCATCATAAAGGCCGATTATAGCCGATGGCAGCTCATTACGGCGTTCGGCTCGCCGGCAACTGTGAACCTACTTTAAGCCCCAACATAAGGTGTGGCCAGCCAGGGGTAGTTCACGGCCAACGGCACCCACGCTAGCCGGCCACGGTAAATCGAATAATACCCACGATTACGGACCATAATGGTTCGGGCAGTTACCGTGCGCGATCTCGGCTCTGATGTGTCTTAAGTGCGGCTGTGGTAAAAAAGAAAACTCCCCGCGGAGGCGTAAGATGGGTGACAAATGTCTCCAAGACCCACAGCTAGGGAAAGTGACTACAAAACCCGTTTGCCACGAACTTAAGCACATCGACGGCCTTCCGTGACTGGAAGTTTTACTTTTTCTATATTTCCATTTCATTTAAATACTTTTCTCCTATCCTGTATAACAAACTCTAAAGTACAGGAAACCGAATAGGGAGCATTCACTCATGAGAATCTAAGCCTGCGTACTGGGTGGCAAGGTACTCAGATATATTCATGATCAGTTACACAAGACGCTCGAAACTACCGCCTGCAAATAAAACATGAAAGGCGGTACTCTCTTCTCTTGTACATAAATACATAACTATGGCCTATTCATATGTCACACTAACATTGCAAAACATGAAATTATATTTCAAGCAAAGGCTTAACGTCAAACACAACTAGTCACAGGCATATACATAGTTATACTCCTCACGCAGCACATCAACATGACAACAACGTTTAAACATAACAATATCAGCTTATATTATAAAATTACACCAAGTTATTCTCTGCAAATAATATTATTACAGTCACATCAATGTTTTGGACTAACGTAAACAACAGCAAAAAGAAATAAAAAGCGGCCGAATCCGGACAAGTAACCAGCTGTATCCACACTCCATCACCAACTTCCCAAGCCTATTTGGCCGCAGGGCCGGAACCCCCGGCATGTTGATCGGAAGTTCCACCTGTCCAATTCAGAAGAGGAATCCATTAAACAAACGATAAACGATCAAGTTATGGAAACCCAGAAAGAAAAGGAAAAGAGAAGAATGACTCACCAGCGTCCGCCGCTTGATCTTCATCCTCTAGTTGCACACCCGCTTCCTCCGCAGCAAGCAACCGCATCCCCTCCTTCACCGCCGCTTGCTCCTCTTTCGAGAACTGAGCAGTGACCACATCCAGGCTAAAAGCCGCTCCACCTTCCTTACCCGCATCGACCCTGGCCTCCTCTAAAGCCCGAAGATATATCTTGGCCATGACCCGGGGATAGTCATCCATCCAAGACAAGCTGCCCTCCTTCCAAGTGCGGAAGTACATGTCCTGCAGCATCTCGTCCATCATCCCCTCATTCTCCTCGAACTCCCTCACCCGAGCTTCGGAAGCCTGCAACTTGGCGACAGCGACATCCCTCTCTGATCGGTATCTCGAGCAGTCAGCCTGGAGAGACCTCCTCATCTCCTCCATCTCCTCCATCTTCTCCTTTAACTTGACTTGAGCCATCTCCGCGGCCTCAAGCCTTCCAGACAACTCCTCTACCTGCTCGAGATCCGCATTCCGAACCTCATCCACTGTCGCAATGGCCATGTCAATCCGCTCCTTACAGGCGGCCTCCATCTTCCGTAATTCCGCCCTACTAGCCTTTTCCATGGTCTCTTTCAGACGCCTGGAGGCTTCCTCGTGCCGAGAAATCTGGACGGCTTGACCGGCAAGCTGTTCGGCCTGATCAGCCACCTTCAGCCGCAACCGAATATTGGCACTCCCAATCTCCTCCCCGGCCTTGACCAATTGAGCATGATACTTCATTAACTTCTTGGTCTCTTCAGCCACCCGATCGATATTAGCCTTGGCCTCGTCTCCCATGATTACTACCCGAGTGGTAAGCAGATTAAGATCTAGGGACTTAGCCTCGTCTAACACTCGTACCATGGGGTTGCGGGGAAGGAGATGTTCACCCGTGGCCTCATCAAATAAAATATCCCGAGAGCTTGGGTCTAAATCAGGATGACCAGCAAAGGGGTCACGAGGCACGTCGGGACGCCTTATACGGATAACTGTGGGATTCTTGGAAGGAGGTGGAGGGGGGATAAACTCCGTGCTCTCCTCCGTGGCATCACGAGGAGGCTGAACAGGAAGCTGCGGACCAGGGGAAGGCTCAAATAAAGAACGACTCCTCTTCTTTTTCTGAATGCCCTCTTCGATGACCCCAAGAAGAGGACGGTATTTGACCACGTCCCCAGTACGACCAGTGGGAGGCTTCGCAGAAGCTCTCATCAACTTGAACTGTTCGAGGCGGTGTCGAACGTCTGACGTTTTAACCACCTGGCCTGCCCCTGGAATAAAGAACAAGTGTTATGAACATACAATGGTCCACAATTCAGGAAACATGTTAAGTAAAAAGAAAGAAAAGTGTGAAGGCACGTCTATTATACAAACCCTGCGGAGGAGTGGGGTACTGCAATAAGTCCTGAATCTTATTCCAGGACGGGAGTGAACCATAAAATATTTCTAAGTCCTTATCGAAAATGGAATCGACAGAGGACAAAAGTTCACCTTGCACCGCCAAAGTCACCCTGGCTGAGGAACCCCTGGGGGATAGATCGGCACCAGCCCTGACCTTGCCAGTCTCCTTCGCCTTCTCCGCTCCCGATTCCCCTTCCGATTCCCCGAAGGCCTGGCGGAGGGCCTCATGCAGCTCAGAGTCTTGCCCAGAAGTTAAGGCACCAGCACCACTACCACCCTGACCATCTCCATCTCCTCCGCCTTCCGACTCTCCTTCCATATCGCCTCCTTCGCCCTCTTCCACACCTTCCTCCTCCGGAATGATCGGGCAAGTACTAGGAGAGGGGCCCTCCGATTCTTTAAGCTTCTTGCCCCCCGCGACGGGATGCTGTGCAAAGGGTTTTCTCTTGCCAATCTTCACCGTGACCCCCTCCTTAGCTTTAGCAGCCTTCTCCTCAGCCGTGTCCCTCTGCTTAACAACGGACTGGTGCGGCTGGATCAAATTGTACTCCAGGAGGGTAGCGTTCCTGATCAGGAACGAAGCCGACCTGTCCCGCGCAGGAATGGCCTTTATCCCAGCAGCCATCCGCGCCAAAGAATCATCTTCCACGACAGCAATGCCACCTGTCGCTAGCAAGAAATAGAAGCGTGTCAGAAGAAGCACTACAGTCAGAACATGGAAAATATAAATGAAATTAATCTTACAGCCGGAAGTGAAAAGGCGGAAAGAAACAGAATCGTCCTTGACAAAAAACCATTCCTTCTTGAACATGGTGAACTTTGAATATAAGTCCAAGACCGATTTGAAGGGCACGGCCGCCTCCAGACTAATATACGGAGACCCCTTCTTGTAGCCCCTCAGGTTATACAAATATCGAATTTCCCGGTTAGAAGGAGGGCGCCCGTACCTCCTCTGGAAGATGACGAAAAGGCTTACCAAAATGGCATAAGAGTTCGGCTGAAGCTGGAAGGGAGCCACTTTCAAATATGTGGTAAAGCTGACTATCCAGGCATTGATAGGAGGGATAGCACCACACATGCAATGGTACCTGCTGTAGGCGAAGTAACCTTCGGGGGGATTATACGGCATCACTCCCTCTCCCGGCAGCAGCATGAGAGCCCTGTCTATCCCAAATGAACGAGAGATGACATCAAGTTGCTCCTCCTTTAGGGAGCTAGGAAAGCAATCGGGAGGGGAGACCAGAAGTTCCTGTGGACCATATCCGTCCACTAACGACCTCGGAACAGGTCGATGCTGCCCAGATCCTGATTGGGCTGGGGGCACGGAAGAAAACTCGCCTCCATCTTTGGATTTCCGTCTGTCTGATCGTGTTTCCGCCTTGCGAGACATTTATCTGCATACGAAGAAGCAAAAAGACAGGTTGTTAAAACAAAGAATACATAGATGTAAGCAAAAAAAGAATGCATAAGTCTGGAATTCTGCTAAAATATCAAGTTCATTCGGCAGTGCAAGTGAGTTCATTCGGCAGGGAGATAATAAGTTCATTCGGCACTAAGAGTTCATCCGGTATACGTGTCGTTCGGCACTAAGGCCTTAGGCTCATTCGGCAAACTAAGACACCTCGCGTGCATTCGGCATAATCCCATTCGGTAATAAAAATCATTCGGCAAAAGAGTATATACCTGATTCGGTGAAGATTTGATTCGGCAAAGATTTGGTTCGGTGGTCAGTTGATTCGGCTCTCTCTGGTTCGGTAAGAAGAAACTAAGGGGGGTGTAGCCTCTATATATAGGCGAGCTCAGGATTGCCGAACCAACTGGTTCGGCCTACCGGACCAGAATACCGGACCAATACCAACATACCGGACCAACCAAATACCGAATGAAACTATCCATACCGGACCAACCAAGAAACCGAACGAAACCATCTCTACCAGTAAAGACCGGAAACAGGGGGCATGCAGAGCGCTTCACTCAGATAAGTACCGAACTCTAGGACCTACTAATAAAATAGAGGTTATGATAACAATGAACAAGTCGTAAATCTCTCACTAACATGGGTTAATCATTTACACGTGTACGCGACCACGAACGATCCATAGGCATGCTCTGAATGGCTGTTAACCCTATCATCGTGAGAATTTACACTTTGACATCCCTTTTTAAGCTCATTGGTTAAATGGATATTTGATTCTGATAATTAGGAAATGGCTAAGCCACTTACACATGTACGGGGTCACGAATGATCCTTAGGCATGCTCTGAGCTGGCGATAAACCACCTTGGCAAACGATCCAGGAACACACTCGAACGTGAACCTGGCATTGATAATGCTAAGCCCCCTCGGGGCACACACCTCGTCCCGAACGACACAATTCACTTCATCTCAAATATTTCGATCCTGAACAGTCGTCATTTGAAACCACACTAAAACTATAAGTTCCTTTGCAGGACACCAACAGGATATGAATGACCAGCCCACGGCATTGCAAAACAAGCCTTCCTACAAAAAGGAAACAAAGCGCGACACATGCAAACACGTGCCCCGCTTTGGGGGGCAAATGTTGGACGAATTCTCACCCAGAAGATCTCGAGACCAAGAAGTCACGGTTTCACCCGGGCTCACAACCTCCACTTCATTCGACAAACGCAAGGCTCAATACAAGCGTGGAAGACCATTCGGCATTCCCATTCGGCCACCGAACCAGCCTTCTCCAAGCTCCATTCGGCCTCTCCCATGCGTGCCGAACCGGGGTCACAACCGAATCAACCTACAACCGGACCAACTTACAGCCGGACCAACCTACAACCGGACCAATAACGTACCGAACCCAAACCTCTCTCCTCCCCAATCGGTCCAAACAACCACCGAATACACACCAACCACTGGTCCACACCACCACCGGTCCAAGCTCCGTGCCGAATGAAGCCTCGCTGAACCAGAATTGCCAGTCCAGATTGCTTCAGCCCGGGCCCACCAGCAGCTATATACATCCAAGACCCCTGCCCCCTACCTCACTCTATAAATAGAGGGGCAGGGGTACAACAATGGCAGACAAGTTTGAGAGCTCAAGCACGGAAGGAACTTTCAAACTACTTTCATATACTTGTACACAAAGCATTGTACTTGTAATCTGAAAGAAAGAAGATAATAACATATAAAGTGGACGTAGGCACGTTCTGGCCGAACCACTATAAATCTGTGTGTCTTTTACATTTCAGTCCCTGCTTTTTTCATATTTACATAACTCATCTAAATCATTAAGAATCACATAAAACCCATTAAATCTCACGACTTGGAGGTGTTTGCCCACTTTTCGCGCAAACAACATCCATCAAAGTACAACAGTTGATCACAAATCACTAGCTTGGACATTTATAATAATCTATCCTTACAATTGCTGATAATTTAAACATCAATTCAGCGAAAAAATAAACATATACGTGGAATACGACCAGAAGACTTCCAGCTCTCCTGCTGAAGCTCTAAAGCATCCAAATTTGAATTTGTAAATATATACAATCTAACTCGAGCATTAAAAGGAAAGAACACCCGGATCAGTCTGGTAAATCGGCGTGAGAAAACACATCTCAACCGAATTTATTTTAAAATTATAAAATCTTTTCTTTATCAAAACGAATGTATCTCGTAAGACTCGCCCACACATAAACACAAACTTTTTTTACCTTGCGATAACTAAAACATTTCATATAAAATGATATTATATTATAATAGTGTCTGGTATACAAATAATAGATCAAATATATGAAATTGTTACCATTATTATATTCCAGCATACTAGGCTTTACAAACAAAATGGCAGGCATGTAGTGGAGAATGAATTCCATACAAATGATCAGATGAAGGGACTACTCACCAGCATTACATCTCTAGAGGAATGTACCAAGGCCCAACTGATGGTCCTCTAACAACACAAGACCGACCTACCTCTAACTTAAATAGTACCGAATATGTCATCACCCCGATCGCTACCGACCTATCTGACGGCCCTTATAGCATACGTCCATAATAATTTACATCCTGAATGTCATAGCGGGAAGAAATATCTCTAGTAGGGGATGATAATGGTAGTGAACCACATAGCCTTGCTGCATCTAATCTTGTTTTGATCATTTCTAGGTGTGAGGCCAAAGGTTGCGTTTGCCTTTCATATAGCACGTCATCTTTTTCTTTGAATGCCACACAGCCATTTCCTCGATCACTATTGACTTTCACAAACATACAACCTCTAAGCTTGTACATCTCAGATAAGGGTGTTAAGCTAAGAGAAGTTGCCTTCTCCTCCACCATACTTATGTACGTTTGTAAAAGTCAACGATGCAATCTCAAAAATACAACGTCAAACATCCATCCATACAAGTTCGTTTTGGGACTAAACAAAACCAAAGGTGCTCTCCTACCACATCCCATCGGGATTTACCCTTAGGATTAGTAGCGAATAGTCATTGCATTGGATATTTTATAATGAAGAGATTACTGCTACTATATGTATATTGGGAGTTTATCCATAAATGATCAACAAGAAATCCTTCATTATGAAAATCCCAAATATCAATGCCTTCCACTTGCACATTCGAATGCATATATGTTGGTCTGAAGTGATTGTCGGATAAATCCGACTCGGTCTCTCCAAACCAACAGTGATAAAGACGCTAAATATTTGATAGTCAGGCATTTAACTATCAAAGCAACAAATAATATCTAGCACCATAAGCAATCAATAGGCCCATTTAATTAATATTTTATTAATTAAATCCATTTCCAAATATTCATTTCAAGTTATCTTTAAAAAGATATATTCCTAAAACCATTTGAAATATTCTATATTGGAAAACATTACCATAAACTTATATCAACAATATAAGCATATTCACAAATCACTTCACTTTCAGTACTCAAAAAATATTTTCATATAGTTATATTAATAGTATAAGTACATTTAATAACACTACCATTTGGAGACACGCTAAATAGATTTCTATAACCATACAACTCTAGAAATCATACGCTTCCGAACGGATGTTAAGTATAGGAAGTAGTGCTCCTACACCACCAAGCCTTTAGTATGATCATAAGAATTGATTCATGTATTTCACGATGGAAGGTGAAAATTTAATTTTTTGGGTCAAAATTAATGTTAAACATTGTTACCACAACCCATAAAATTAGTGTAGGGGTTTGGTAAATAAATAGATATGTAAATCCCATATACTCTATATAACATTTCCTTTCGGAAATCATTACTATAACAATAATGTTATAATCCATGCCTTCCTTACTTCTTCGAAAACGTATATTAAAACAATAAATGTTGAAATATATGTTTTCGTTACTTATCACATCTTACAACATTTTCAAAACCATTTAATTCCATTTAAAACCATTACTTTCAAAACCTTTGCTTCCAAAAGAATTATTACTTTTTAAAACATTTAACTTCTTTAAAATATAACATTCACAGTCCTTTAAATAAAAGTCCATATTTAAGTCTCAACATAAATCATTTCCATATTTATAAAACTATTTTTATAAATCTCCTTTCTCTTTTATAAAACTTCTATTTCATAAAATCCCTTTATTTACAAAATCTATTTATAAATCTATTCTTTTGTAAAACTAATTTTACTTAACAAAATCCATTTACAAAATTACTTCGAATCCATTTACTAAACTTATTCCAAATCTCAATACAAAGTATTTCTCAAAACTATATTTTTATAACATCAAAATCGTAACTTTTATTTATTTAAAAAAATTCCTTCCTTTTAATAATTCAAAAATCATTAAATGTTTATACTTCAAAATCATTTTTAAATCAAATCATCATTTCAATATTTCAAAATATCAAAAATAAGGCCCATTGTTACCATTGCACTAACTAAGTCAAATCATATCAAAGACATCAATATGAAAACCAAAACATCATATACCAGCATATGTATGAAATTAAAATCAATAGTGGTGAGGAATCCTGTTGGATTCCTCTAACCTGTCCCTTTGCATCACATATAACATATAATCACATATATATAAATCAACCACTTCGAGGCGGAAATCATATACAAAGTGTCATCCGCTCTTACACGGGAACGCAATAGGGTCTCACCCACTCCAGTAGGCAGGAATATATCCAAACCAACTAATATATATAGTATATTATCCAAACAAACATCAAACACCATCTATAAATTTCTTCCCACTAATGTAAAAATATAAGCAGGCTAGGGAGTTGAGTTTACTCATAAAATTGCCAACAGTCGCCTAAGCGCTCCAGATTGAATTAAAATTGAACGGTCGTTTAATTTAACTCAAAATTTGACTAGATCTGAATTCGTCCAATGAAACACTATAGTGTAGTGCTCGCTGATACGAATGCAACGCAGCTTGCTGCGCTCTAAACGGACCTTGTATGAACAAGTTATGAATAAACAAACATTCGATAATTAGTAATATAATTACTTAACTAATCTTTATTTAAATTTTGAATAATTCTCTGTACTCTTTGTTTCCCACCCAGGTCTCTTCTATAGTGCACGCTTCACATTTTCTTTTTTTATACGAAGTCGCGTGCCACCAGATATCGGACGCCATGCCTTCGGACGAACGCACGACCCGCCGCCACCTAAACAAGACGCGCCACCACCCCAGCACCTTGCACCTGCACGCACATACAGATGCCCCAAAAATAAGCCGCCTAAACCCATGACTATGCTCGAACGTGAGAACTTTTCGATCACCTTGGTTGACGATCCATTGATCCAACTGTAAACTAGCTTTGTATCGTTGCCCTCTACGTTTTTCTAGTTGAAGTCGTTTGGCTAATTTTGCTCCTAGCGTCTCCAATCAACGTCGGCCATCAGATGGAAATAAGTTAATGGCGGCTAAAGTTTCTTTTTAGGGTTAGGTTTACAAATGAGAGAAAGTGAGGGCAATTTATAGAAGATTTCGCTTAGCACTATTCATTCGTGAAAATTCCGAACTCCAATCGAAGTGTGTAGCCTAGCATTTTGCATGTTATACCCCTATTCTGAATAAAATGGAATATATTCCGAGAGCCAATTCCATCGTATAGAGAAGATTGCTTTTCAAATCAAATTATTTAATTAGATTTCCTTTAATTAATTTTTATGGTTTAGTCGAAATCTGAGACAGTGTCCAAATGACTATTTTTACGCGTTAATTAAATTAAGTAAATTCCAATTCTATTTATTCACTTTTAATTCAAAATTTAAAAGTTTATTATCTTTATTCTAATTTAAATATAATTCAATTCAACATTATAAATAATTTTCATTCATATTAAATTCAAGATTCAATTATTTAAACAATTTCAAATATCAAATTTAATAATTTAATTATCAAATAAATCATTATATTTGAAATACAAGTTATTCAGCTTATAAAATTAACTCTTGAATATTTAAATCAACTAAATATTCCAAATTTAGATGACTGAAATTCTGGGCCGTTACAACCCGTTTCTTTGTCTCTCAAAAATCGACACTAATACATTCTCGATAATCAAGTGCCGTAAATCCAAGTGCCGGAGAAGCGGATTCTCAAGGGTAAGAAAGAAAAATAAAGACAGAACAGAATCTCACATATATTATCTCAATATAAATTTTCAGTGGAAATTAAAATATATTTATCAGAGTTAAACATGAACAGTTATAAATTCTTGTCCATACAAATGTGGAATACTATAGTACAAGAGTGTGATTGAAATAGACAAAAATCTTCAAAGAAACCTTCTGACTCCATGCTTCGAGCTCCATCCGGATTTCTTCTAAAGTATACCTGTGTACTAGGTTTCTCGGGAAAATTAGGACACCCAAAGTATAAGGAAAAGGAAAATAAATTCCGAATCAGTCATGGAACCGGTGTGAGAACTCAAAATACGCGTTTTGAAAACAAAAAGATATCTCATCAGACCATGCCACACATAAACACGGAATGAGCTTTTACCTTATGATAACTAAACCATTATTACGTAAAATAACTTGATATTATTTTTAATCACATATCTTTAAAGATATTTGCAAATAAACATATTAATCTTACCATTATTACATTCTAGCATACTAGGCTCTACAAACAAAATGGCAGGCGCTTATTGGAGAATGGATTTTCATACAAATGACCAGGTGACTACCTTCCAACATTACATCTCTAGAGGAATGTACCGAGGTCAATAAAACATCTGCACCTCTACCAACACAAGATTGG
This sequence comes from Allium cepa, assembly GCA_030765085.1. Lineage (NCBI taxonomy): Eukaryota > Viridiplantae > Streptophyta > Magnoliopsida > Asparagales > Amaryllidaceae > Allium > Allium cepa. The sequence continues at coordinate 490,358,993 of CM060931.1, forward strand.
CCTACCTTTCTCACTGGATAATACTGAATATGTCATCACCTCGGTCGTTACCGACCTATCTGAGGGCCCTCACAGCATACATCCATAATAACTTAAGTATCGAATGTCACAAAGGGAATAAATATATATGAAGGGGGATGATTATATCCTAATGGTTACGAACCACACAGCCTTGCTGCGTCTACCCTATTTCGACCATTTCCAAGTGTAAGGCTTGTGGTAATGATTACCTTTCACTTTTCACATTTCACTTTGAATGCCACACTGCCATTTCATGGTCACACAACTGATTTCTACAAACATATAACTCCTGAAGTCATACGTCTTAGTAAATGGTGTTAAGCTAAGAGAAGTTGCATTCTCCACTACCAAGCAGATGATATGTTTGTAGAGATCACTTTAGAAATGCAACGTCATATATTTATCCATACAAGTACATTCTGGGACTGAACGAAACCAAAGGCACTCTCCTACCACATCTTGTTGAGTTACCACTAGGATTAGTAGGAGAAGTCCATGCAACCCAAAGAGTTTCAGAAATGAAAGGGCCACTGCTACTTTAGTACTTGGGAGCTAACCAGAATTATCAACAAACAGCCCTTTCAAAAATCTTCGGCCTTCATCCTTCATTTTCTTCATCAGATCTTCATTTTTCGAAAGCATACATTGGTTCAAAGTGGTTTTTGAATACGAGTTAACCAAAATCGACCCTGGTTCCTTCAATCCAATCGTTGATAAAAGAGGTTTAGTGAATAAAGAATCATTCTTTAATTGATTAAGTTCTTTTATCAGAATCTCTTCTGGATATATATATATATATTTCTAAAACATTCTTTCTAGTATATACTGAATCATAATAAAGATTTCTTAATTCCAAACTCAAAGTTTTGATTGAGTTAAAAATATGTTATCTAGGATGTTAATTCAAAACGAGTAAATATTAAGCGAGCAGAATCTATAGAAATATCTAATTATACTCAATATCTGTTTGTACCAAAAGTGGGCACAACACTCTTCAGAAGCTTTTGAAGAGGTAATAGTGAAGAATATAAATTTAAAATGAAGATTATCTAGCAAAAACTCCGACAAACAGAAAGGTAAATACACAGACAAGCAATTTAGAGTGGTTCGGCGTGTTGCCTACGTTCACTATGAAATTTTCTATGACTTTATTGACTCTCTTTCAACGATTACACGTGATTACAGCGAACAATTGTAGATTACAGCTTGGAATTCGAATCCAATAGCAAGATTAAAATGCAAAACTCGATCCGGTAGTGTCTGGGCACTTGAGAATCAAAAAGATCCATTTTCCGTTGGCTCTGGCACTCTATTTATAGGCATAGGAGGCTGATATTTTGCTCAAACTTCGGGAGACTCCTTTTGGCACGTGAGTGGGCCCAGGCGATCGATCTCAGAGAGTTTCGAATCGATTTGTAATCGATACGAAATCAATTCGTATCGATCAAGATCGTGTCCAACGGAGCTGAAACTTGGTGGGAGCAATCTTTGGCTTGTACGTAATCTCTTATGAAAATTTCATAGCATTTGGATCGGTAGATCTTGAGTTATGATCAATATGAGTTCAAGTTTCTCGGATGGCTGTTCGGTTAATCCATAGCTTCGAGTCGATTAGCTTCGAATCGATCGTGCGCATTCCTCGCATCGATCCACTGTTTGCTCCGAGTTAACTGTGTAGCATCCATGAATCTCACCTCGTTTGTATCGATGACCATTGTATGTATTGCATCGATGGAGTTACTCTAGTTCGAACTGATTCAGGTAGCCTTGTTCGCATCCATTGACCCAACCCTTGTTCGTACTGATCAAGGTTACCACAACTTGATGGATGCGAACAAGCGGCATTATGATGGATTCGAATAAATGACTTGGTTCGATGGATACGAGCAATGATTAGTCAATGGGTACAGAGTATGGCCACTTTATGGGTACGAACTAGGTATAACCGAGGGATTCGAACATGTCTCCATCCGATGGATACGAAGTGGGTGATGGATGATCGATATGAAGTGAGATTGTCTGATGGATACGAGACCGATCGGTGCGAAGTTGATGGATACGAACAACATAGATATGAACCAAAGTGCACTGATGGATACGAAACCAAGGTTGTTTCTTCCTATTTGCATCGATCCTAACTTGAACACACAAAATTGGATTGACCAGAAATTTGAAACGCTGACTTTCATGGCTTCGTTTGTTGTGTCTTGCTGATTGTAGCCTTATCCAGACTCGGACAAAAAACATCGACATCCATAGCGAAGCTGTGCATATTCGATACCCAGGACGAATGATCCTGATTTTGTAACCAGTTCCTTGATATCTCGGCCATGCCAAAAGGCGGGTAACCATTTGCCCCCCAAAGTACGTCTTATGGAAACATGACTTGCTTTGAAAAGCTGTAGTCTTTACTCCAAATAATTATTGCTTTTTTGTTGCGTTGCTGTAACTGATTGTTGCATGGTAGTGATTGTCGTAGTAATCGTTATTAGATGAATATCCAATTACTGCGAATGTTGAAAATCGAATATTAGTCTGTTGTGCACGTATATATGTTAACCTGACTCTCTTAACATTGCACGCTCACGAGTTGTTGTCAGTTTTCTCGTATGGAATTTCGTATCTATCCTCTCCTGAATCGATGTGAAACTCGAGTCGCAACAACGCTTGAAGGTCGTCTTTGGGTGTTCCTTCGTATAGATCCTCTTCTGAATCGGTATAGAAGTTTGAAAGGCTGCTCTCGCATTGATGGACCATACATTCAATGGATGCGAATCTAGCATTTTGCAACGATGTACATGAACTATGATGGATACAAAGTTATCGTTTGTATCGATGAAGCATTGTGCTGTAGGATTCGACTAGCCAGTTCGTATTGATGGACCGTGGATGGAGTTTCAAATTCGATCGATACGAATAAGGGTTTCAAATCGATGGAATTTAATGCCTTCAGAGTTACCTACATCGTGCACTTCGTATCGATAGATCCCATCGATAGTTTCGTTTCGATGAAGGCTTGGGCCGGTGGATTCGAGCAAGGAGTTCGACTCAATCTATGCGGGACCTGTTGTGACTGGTTGCTTTTACCGGGAGATGAATCGTTTTTCTTTCACACTACGGTCCATATAAATATCAAAGGCTCGACCATTTCTCACTTTTTACCTTTCATTGCTGTTTTTCCTAATTCCTGCATTCACATCGATCCACGAACTTGAGAAAAGAGGAACTGCACATTGCCTTGAATCGATCAAATTCAGTCTTTCAATCCTTCGAATTCCAACTTTAATCTAGGTAATTAATCAGCTATGACTAAATTCATGCGACGGAGTTTGAATTTCAGATCCATCCCATATTTGCCGATTACCAATCTCGGCAGTCGTTAATGCCAGATCGAGGCCAGAGCTTGGTCGAGGGTGGCCATGGCGACGCTCGTGTTCACTGGCGAAGGTATGTGGAGAAGAAGGGTTCAATCCTTGCTTCGTTTCGATCATAAGCGACGACGTTCGAATCGATGGAGGTGAATAAATGTTATTTTGGAGTTTGTATCGACCCCGGGAACGTTACGTAGAACGACGTGGCTTCGTATCGCTCGAAGATGGTGAGATATCATGTCGATCTGTGGTGACCGATGCGTGAGCTCGCTCTACACGATTGATACGAGAATCACTCCTTCGATAGGTCCATGATCGATGCAAAATCTCGTTTCTAGAGATCGATACGAAATCCAAACTGTTGATCGATGTAATGTCAAGTGTTTCAGTTAGACTCGATACACACGCATACGATCGATACGAACCGTATTGATTCGAATGCGATCGATGCGAAAGCTAAGGCTTCCCCTATTGATTAGAACTAGAGCATAACTAATCGATTTGAAGTCACCGGTCTTGTGTTTCGAAGGTGGACATTAATGATCGACTCGGAGTGGACTCCCCTCGATCGATCCTAGCTTGAACCCTGATGGATACGAACCTGTGAACGATCGGTAGCATGACTCCGACGAGCTTCATTTTTGCATATCTGGACTTAACCATTAAAGTGCATATTTGACTGCCTTTCGAAGCTCTTCAATGGAACTATAACTTAGCAAAATGACAAGAAATTTTAATTTGAATCGACTGCTAACATCTGGATGGTACGGTTGTGACGGTCAGCGATGACGGTCGCTCCTACCGGACTCCAAAGCTTTCGTCGTTTGCATATTTCCTTTAATTCTGTTGAACCTTTCAAGTGATGCACAACATTGCATGCACGACATATTCACACACTTTATACTAGGGAATGCACAGGCTTTTTATCGCCTAATGATGATTTTTTATGAGTTAGTTAGTTTTGGAAACTTTGAGCGCGCAACCACAAGAAATTCAGAGTTTAGCTCCTCCAGCAATCGAAATACCGAACATTGAGGCCGAAATCATTGGCCCTGCCTCGGACGAAGCTCCTGACGCATCTCTCATCGATAGTCCACCAGACTCGGTTCCGTCCAATATTTCAGAAGACATGCTAGGGAGAATATGCCTAAGACACGGTCTGCCGATGGATGATGTACTATTGCCAGGGCCAAACGACAGACCGCACAATCCACCGGAGGGGTATACTGCATTCAATCCTCATGCGTGCGCAGCGGGGATGCTCCCCCCATTCAATCAGTATATAAGAGAAGTGATGTCTTTTCTAGGGATTACTCCATCTAAGCTACCCCTAACGGATACACTTTTTTGAACAGCTTGTTTATAGTATTCATGGAGTATCTTTATCGACCACCGCCCCCGTCTGAGATCAGATGTCTATTCAACTTCAAAAGTCGGACAGATAGCCCATCCTTCACATTCCTGGAGGCAGTGAGAAATTGCCAAGTAGTCACGGGATCTTGGACCAGGGCGAGTTACTTCAAGACGGAGTGGTTCTATGTTAGATGCCCCCCAGGATTTGCCAGTCGATGGCTATTCAGACGTGAATATTGTTACCTTTTCGAACAGCTGATAAGACAGTTATAGTCGAAGTCAAACTCATATCTCTTTCTCTTTACAGCCATAATTCAGCGACCCGAAGGTTCTCATTATAAGGAGATAGTCCGGGTTCTCTAAGAGGTCCCAAGCAAAGAGAGGAACATCGACTTTGGTCTTAATGGATAGGAACCTTAGGATTCTTGGGCTGATTGAGGGAAGACAAATTGTAAAGCTCAACGGTGCATTGAGGACTATCTCAAGGGAACGAGTTAAGCGCAAGCAGCCCAATGTCATCATAGTTGAGGAAGCTAATTCCGAAAGAACCCACCTTAATGACGAGCCTTTGGCCGGGCCTGCGGATGCGATCTAAGATTCTGAAGAAAAGAGAAAAGGCAAGGCAGCCGTCTTTAAGCAATTTAAATCGCGGAGATGGAAATCTGTAGTCACGTCCCGATCCACCTCCGAAGTTAGAATTTCGGAGGCATCTCCCCCGCAAACGGAAAATCACAACGAAGGGCTCGCCGCTCTTCCAATTTCGGACGACTTGTCCATGCAATATGATGCCAAATTGGATGAATTCCAACACGCCTTAGTTTTAAGCGAGTCTCTTACCACTAGAGCGGTCGACACATCTGGTGGGTCGGGGGTTGCACATACATACACACTTCACGACACTACACGATTTCTGACCGTAAGTTGCCTTTTTTTGGAAGATTGCTAACACCGTACATGCCTTACTTCGCAGATACGATGTCTGGCCGCGGTTCCATGCTTGGTAGTCTACGGAATACACGCACATCTTCGTCATACTAGGAATCACGCCGAAGAGCAGGAGACAGAGACCATGATCAAGGTTACTCTAGCCAAGAGCAATCTGACAGAGATAGGGGGTATGTATGCCGATCCCGATCTCGCTCACCCCTTCCCAGGACTCCTGCACCGCCTCCAGTTCTTATTTCTCGGCCTCCCGAAACTTCACGGCATAAGCCGTCCTCTCACGCTCCACGGTCCGACTCTCATCGAAGAACTTAAGAAGCGGACCCCTCAACTACCGCATAGGCCCTCGTCGAGCCTACCGGGGAAGGAGCGATTAGGCTCGCTCAATTGGAAAAGGATTTTCCTGACAATTGCTTTGATGGCTACATCTTTCCCCCACGCTTGAAAAGAATTCCAGGGTCGGCCGAACACACAGTGCACGACTATGTTGTGGATATATTTTTCCAGTACAAGGAATGGTCGAAATTCGCGCAAAAGGCATCGAAGGTGGCGTTTGAGCGGGCAACCACGATTGAAAAGCTGGAGAAAGAACTCAGCCAGAAAGACCGGATCATTCAAGCGCTCAATAATGAGGCCGAGTCTTCTCGTAAATCCAAGATCGAAGCTCTTAAGAAGACCGACAAGGCCCATACGGCGATGGATAGAATGAAACGGGAGCACTACGCCACAGTAGAGGATATGGGTCACAGGAACACCATTGTGACCGCTGAGCGGGATGCAGCCTTGAAAGAGCTGAACGAGCTTAAGGCCAAAATCTCTGAAATCATAAAGGAAAAAGATGCTGCCAACGTTTCCGCACAAGAAGCGTGCGATCAAGTGGTGACGCTTCAGAGGGAGAGACACGCGGCTATGGAAAAAGTCCACGAGGTAGAGGCCAAGATCGATAAGAAGGTCCGATCGGCGGAGACCAGGCTCGAGGCTGATATAGAGGAGCTTCTCGTCACCTATAATGCCAATGTGCTGAGACATAGAAATCTGGCATGGCTTGACGATTACTCAACTCATCTCTATAACGCTTGGAATTTGTTGGTTGATGAAGAGAAAGCGGTGCAGTTAGGTGGAGCTTTCGATGAGTTTGAGCTGGATAACCACATACTGGATGATGATGAGAAGAAGGTTCTTCAAGACTCTATGATTTCCCACGTAAGAGAAAGACTCGGCACTCAACATCAAGAAATTGGGGAAGGCTCCGGAGTTAAGCATCATGCTACAAGCTCTGAAATTATTACTTCACTTCGATCTGAGCCTGCTCCAGTGACCGAGCCCCAGCCCGTTCCAGCTTATGACCCAGAATAGCCACGTTTATCTCCTATAAAAGAGCACTCTCATGAAGCCGTTTAACCAACTTCGGGTCAAACCGAGGAAGGTACTCTGAACGAATATCATGTGTATTTGAAATGGTAGACTTTTTTTTGAAATGTGTTCTAATAACTTCTTTTCTTCCTTGTCCAGTGAGCGAAGTTAGATTAAGAATGCCTCCTGCAATCTAGGAATCTTATCAAGTTCAAGAAGCCATCATTACCGAGGCGAATACCACGACCGCGGCCGTGCCTATCGAAGTAACACAGGGGAGTTCACTTTCTTTCGAGGAGCAGATGATGAATGAGCTCCTAGGCCGACATAGCCACCCTTTTGCAGACTTACCATTCGTCCTCAGTGGGCTTCCGCCTGCTTCTAGCGCTTCGACACAGTCCACTGTTACCCCCAGCGAAGCTCAATCCGCTCGCGAGGAAGAGATATTGGCTGAAATTAATGCCGAGTTGGAGGCAGTAGCACATGGCAGTGGTTCTGGGAGTGGAACAACGGCGGTTGGCCCAACTCCACTTAGGGTGATATCTCCTTGGGGCACACTCGTTGATACTAGCCTGCCCATTCTGCCTCTGGTTGTAGACCCGACTCCTCCGACTCCTCCCAATGGGAGCATTCCTTTAGATTCAAGCTCGAAGGAGGACGTCGATATCATGCCTTCATCCGGGGATGATCCACCAAAGGGTAAAGGCTCGAAACGAAAAACCGTTAGCGGTTCCGCGTCGAAGAAAAAGCCGAAGAAGAAAAAGTCGATAAGTCCCACTGGCGCATTTTTGGTAGTTAGGAATTTTCTTTCCTTTCGTACGCTGTGTATAGATGCAGGTTCGGCCCCCGCTAGTAGGAACTTTTGGAATAACTTATATATGAATCTTCACATACAATTAGTTGAAATGAAATTTTGTTTCTTAGCTTTAACTTTCATTTCTTTTATGCTTAAGTATTGTAGCATTTGAATTTTATTTCAGCGTACTTGTGGAGTTTCAGCCTTTGAATTGAGTTTGTTTTATTTGCCAAGTCTAAAAATCGCGGACACAAGTCGTAACTGGGGATCGAGTTGGACTTGGACGTTGTACTGCTTCGGTCAACGATTAACACCTGGGCTTTGCCCCCAGTCTAGGGGATGAGTCATAAAGATCGGCTTGCGATCGCAAAATTGTTTCTACCCCTTCGGGTTCAGCGTTGTTGGACCGCTAAAATAAGTGAGAATTGAGCGGTTGAATCACGCTTGTTTATTTATAAATAGTCGCATCCACACTCCGGGGATCAACACTTGTATTTCGGCGATCAGTCACGCATGTCGAAGTTTTTAAGCACATGTCCACACTCTGGGGGCTTAGGTTAAATTATGAGTGGTCGTTTGCACTCCAGTTACACTTATACTCTGATCGCACTCTAGGGACTCAGAGTTATTTGTAATCGATAATCTGATTCACACTCTAGGAATCCGAAAACTATCAATGTTTGTAACGCAGTCTGCACTCTAGGAACTTTGACTTAGTATTTATACTCCAATTCACACTCTGGAAATTTAGAGTTAGCATTTATACTTCGGTTCGCACTCCGGGAATCTAGGGTTGATGTTTATTCTTCCATTCGTACTTTGGGAATTTGGAGTTAGCCGACAGATGGTCAGTCATATTTGTTTAGGCTTTCTAGGAATTTTTTCACACTCTGGGAACGATGGATTTATCGGGATCATGGACGGTCGGATCATATCCACCCCGAGTTAACAAGCGAGGTCGTTAGATGGACGGGTCCATCCTCCTCCAATTTGGTTAGGACACGGCCGAAGTCGTTAGGTGAACGGATCCACCCTCTTCGAAACCGCATTTATGAGTTTTATACTCCAACTCGCACTCTGGGAGTTTGGAGTTGGCCGACAAACGGTCAATCACGTTTGTTTAGGCATTTGGACTGCGTTCGCACTTGGGGAACGACAGAATTATCAGGATCGTGGATGGTCGATTCACATCCACCTCGAGTCAACAAGCGAGGTCGTTAGATGGACGGATCCATCCTCCTTGAACTTGTCTAGGATACGGTCGAAGTCATTAGGTGGACGGGTCCGCCCTCTTCGAAGCCGCATTTATAAGTTTTATACTCCAACTCACACTCCGGGAGTTTGGAGTTAGTGTTTATACTCCATTCTGCACTTTGGAAACCTAGAGTTGATGTTTATACTCCAATTCTCGCTCTGGGAATTTGGAATTAGTTATAGGACTGTCGTGTGTCGGTCCAATTCTGCTTTTAATGTGATGGCTTGCCCTCGAGCTTGGGTTTCATGTAGTGAGTGGCAGTTGTATCATAGACACTCGCTATTTGAATAAATTCCATCGTATGATAGAATTTAGCTCTTCATGCATCATGATAGTTGAATGTCGCATTCAGTGAATCACAGCTCTAGCGTAAAGAGATGACAATTTATTGCTGGAACGGAAAAAACATGGCAAAGTCAGTGCCTTATTACAAATTCAAACTCCAAAATGCAAAAACAAATTGCAAGAGAATTATAGGCTAAATAGATAAAGCCTGTCATGTGTAGCAGGGACAAAGATCCTCGTCGTTCCAGGTTCTTCATAAAGCGGGACCACCACTAACAGCATTTATTACTAATCTCCTACCAGTACGGGCGGGTTCCTCCTGTCTCGCCCGATCAGGCGAATTATTTTGATTTGATGGGCCCACTATCTAGGCTGCGGTGCCCGTACAAATTGTTCCAGCTTCCTTTCTCTAATCAGCTTCTCCACGAGATCTTGCAAATGACGACATTCATTCGTATTATGGCCGTAGCTTTCGTGGAACCTACAAAATTTTCCCGTCTGGATTTGCCTCTTTGACAACGGTTTTGGTGCAGGTTTTTTATACTGAATGGTATTACAGGTTTGTAAATACACGTTCTCCAGTGATGTATTCAGAGGAGTTTAGTTATCAAACATAGGATTTTTGCGCTGTGGGACACGATTTTGATCTCGCTTTCTATTTTGATTCACGTTCTCCCTTCGCAGAGTTTATTTTTTTTGAATGTTTAGCTGAACTTTTCTAGAGCTTTCACCGAACTGTTTGACCGGAACATTACTCTGGATCCCTTCCCTGCTTGGCCCTGCATCATCTTGCTTCCTTGACTGTTTCGCATCTTCCCTTCTTAGGAATTGAGCCGCCTTGGTATAGAAACGGTCCAATGATGCAGGCGGTTTTCCGGCCAACCAGTTGCCGAATTCAGAATCGGGGTCAATCCCCTTGGTCAAAGCTATGGGAATGGAGTTATCGTTCGGATTGTTGATCTCCACACATGTAGCATGGAATCTTTCTAGATTATGCTGGAGTGTCTCTCCAGGAGCTTGAGTGACATTAGACAGGGTGTTAACGTCCTTCGGCCTTGCGACGTGCATGCAGAATCGCTTAACAAATTTAGTGGCTAACTGGTCAAAGGAAGAGATGCACCGAGTTGGCAATCGGGTGAACAACATAGTAGCGATGCCCCCCAAAGAAATCGAGAAGCTTGGGCATTTCACCACATCATCTGCTCTAGCAGCACTCATTGACCATTCATATTTTAGAATATGTTGATTAGGGTCAGAGTTCCCTTCATACACTGGTAGAGTCGGCATTCTGAATCGCCGAGGGCATTTAGCATTAAGTATATCATCTGTGAAAGGAGTATGACTCCGAGAGATTCCCCAATCATCGTTAGTAAGACCTTGACTTTCTCGAATCATCTACCGAATCATATTTGAAATACCCGGCATTTGGACACTCTGTGCGTGTCGAGCCACAGTGTGGTCAGGTTCCACATTATGAGGCAGGACCAGACGCTGATGGCGGTCCACGTCCTGTCTTCGTGGCCCAAAGTCTTCTGGGACGTATGTTTCAGGAGTACGTCCGTGTTGATGTTGGTCCAATTCTGGCTGGTTCCGGGCATCAACCCCAGGTTCTACAGTGATGGTTGTAGTGACAGTTGCTAGTGGCGTAGTGAGGAACAGTGCCCCCTCGGGAGGAGGGCCCGGTCTGGAAACTGGCCGATGGATCAACTCTCAGCTGTCCAACGGTTAGTGCGGGTTAATGTCCAATGCCCTATGCGTGACTCCCGTCCAGTCGGGGTCGCAGAGATCGATGATGATAGTCAGAAGGGGCAGAACTTTCTGTGGAGGAACGAGAAGTATAATTTCTCCTAGGTCTTCTGCGCTTCTGGCGATTCAGCTGACAAGCCAACTCAGCGTTGGCGCGCAGTTGTTCTGTTAGCCGTTGACGACTCTGTGTCAAATCTTGCAGTAACATCTAGAATTCATGTCTATTAACCGGGCTCGATGATTCTAAGGGTCCTGTAGCGTCTTGGTTGGATGGAGGTAGCTGTGCCGGATTCTGCCTATCCCGACCTTCTTGACCGACAGTATTGGAGGTGGTTCTTGTGCTAACCATGGCAATGAATGAGATCCTTTCCTAGACTTTATGCAAATCTAAATAGGTTGGAAGGAATCTGAACTAGAAACCTGGATCTTTCTCTTAGATTTACGCAATCCGGTATCGATGGTAGATCCAAAGAGCAGGAGAAAACCTGAGTTCAATTCTCAGTGAAAGCACCAAAGTATTTGTACCAAAAAATGGGCAAAACACTCTTCGAAAGTTTTTGAAGAGATAACAGTGAAGAATATAAATTTAAAATGAAGATTATCTAACAAAAACTCCAATAAACAGAAAGGTAAATGCACAGACAAGCAATTTAGAGTGGTTCGGCGTGTTGTCTATGTCCACTATGAAGTTTTTTATGACTTTATTGATTCTCTTTCAACGATTACACGTGATTATAGCGAACAACAGTAGATTACAGCTTGAAATTCGAATCCAACAGCAAGATTAAAATGCAAAAATCGATCCGGCAGAGTCTAGGCGCTTGAGAATCAAGATCCACTTTTCATTGGCTCTGGGGCTCTATTTATAGGCATAGGAGGCTGATATTTCGCTCAAACTTTGGGAGACTCCTTCTGACACGTGAGTGGGCCCACGCGATCGATCCCGGAGAATTTCAACTCGATCTATGATCGATACGAAATCAATTCGTATCGATCAAGATCGTGTCCGATGGAGCTGAAAGTTGGTGGGAGAAATCTTTGGCTTGTATGTAATCTCCTGTGAAAATTTCATAGCATTTGGATCAGTGGATCTTTAGTTATGATCGATACGAGTTCAAGTTTCTTGGATGGCTGTTCGGTTCGAATCCATAGCTTCGAGTCGACTGGCTTCGAATCGATCATGCACGTGATGATGCGGTGACGTGGCGCACATTCCTCGCATTGATCCACAGTTTGCTCCGAGTTGACCGTGTCGTATCCATGAATCTCGCCTCATTTGCATCGATGACCATTGTATGTATTGCATCGATGGAGTTACTCTAGTTTGAACCGATTCAGGTAGCCTTGTTCGCATCCATTGACCTAGTCCTTGTTCGTACTGATCAAGGTTGATGGATACAAACAAGTGGCATTATGATGGATTCGAATAGATGACTTGGTTCGATGGATACGAGCAATGATTAATCAATGGGTATGGAGTATGGCTACCTTATGGATACGAACTTGGTATAACCGAGGGATTCAAACATGTCTCCAGCCGATGGATACAAAGTGGGTGATGGAAGATCGATGCGAAGCGAAACTGTCTGATGGATACGAGACCGACCGGTGTGAAGTTGATGGATACGAACAACATCGATACGAACCAAAGTGCACTGATGGATACGAAACCAAGGTTATTTCTTCCTACTTGCATCGATCCTAACTTGAACATACTAACTCGGATTGACCTAAAATTTGGAACGCTGGCTTTCATGGCTTCGCTTGTCGTGTCTTGCTGATTGTAGCCTGATCTAGACTCGTACAAAAAACATCGACATCCATAGCGAACCTGTGCATGTTCGATACCCAGGACGAATGATCCTGAGTTTGTAACCAGTTCCTTGATATATCGGCCTTGCCAAAAGGCAGGATAACAGTATCAGTTCTCTTATTCAAAAAATACTATAGGTAGAATGACAGTGAAATCACCTTTTAAATTCCATGAACAGTATGATTTCCCCTTTGGGCTTTAACACCGAGTATAAAAAGATTATCCCCATAAAATCCAAGTTGTTTAAATTTGGAAAATATTATTCTTTGAAAATTTTTGATCCGAGTAAATCAAGTTTACTATCCCCTCCGTCAGGCCAGTCTAGATAGCCAGAAATAATAGAAAACTAATTTTCCAAACCCAAGCCTAGACACTATCTCTTTGACACCCATAAGGCGGTCAAGTAATTTGATCGACTCTAAATCATTTAACATTTAAAAATTCCATAAATTCTTCAAATCATATTTAAAACACTTTATTAATCATTTTAAAATATTTATAAAAGATTTTGAAAAGAACTTTAGCCTTTAAAACTATATTCCAAATATTATAGGAAAGTACAGTGGAAAGTGCTTTTTAAGCTACATTGATCAAAATGACTGTTTATTATTTGAAAATTTATTTTTATTACTCAAATCATTTTTAAATCATTTTAAAAGAATTATAAGATCTATTCCATATTTTTAAATATTTTGAAAACATCATTTTCAAAGAAATCCAGTTTTGGATTCCGAACTTCAAAACCGCGATTTTTCAAAAACTTGTCTTACTCATATTTTAAAATGTACTTATCAAAATATCGATTTTTTTTTTTTTAAAAACTATGGATATAATAGTTTAAAAAATTCTTATATCAAAGAATTCCAAGGTATATTCCATTTTATACACTCGTTTGACTTTTATGGCGCCATATCGCGAACTGCCGTTACGTGACGTGCTTATTTTTGACTAAATTTTCCATTACTTTTCAAACTTCACCAAAACTCTTTCACATGTTTATAAAACATTTAAAAATCATATTAAACCATTTTCAAGGAGGTTTAACATTATATATGCACCAATTCATTAAATAGAGGAAAGTGACTTCCTTATCGATATGTATTTCTATGACTTGCATATATATTCACATTCATATTAAACAACAATCATCAACAGTCATAATAAAACATATATAACATCCAATAACATATAATACTATAGTTTTAGGAGTTATCACCTTCATTTTCCCTTTGAGCTAATATAAAATCGGCTATAACTCCACTATCTCGAAATCTACGATCACGATCACTAGCACTATCGCCTTAGAAATGGCTTGGCCTTGCTTGGAGATCATGGACTAAGTGGGAAGGGAGGAAGGGATAGGCCTTGGAGGTGTGTGGTGGTGGCCGTGGATTTTAGAAGGGTAAAGGAGGTGTTTTGAACTAGTTTTGAAGTGGATTGATATTATAAACTAGTGTATATATTTTCTTCTTTTATTAGAGATACTTTCCCCTAATTTTCCTATGAAGAATCCATTGGAGAAGCTCTTAGAAAGCTTGAAAAGAAGAGGAAGAAGAAGTGGAATGGTATTAGAAAATTATGAGAAGAGAGGTGGTATTTATAGTAAAATACTTGGAATAAAATATTTAAAAGAAAAATTAACAAAACGCCACTAACCCACCCCTCCTACCCCTCTACATGCACGACTCCCTCACTTAGGCTATGTGATGGTGATGTGATGGTGTGATGAAGATGTGGCACAATGAGTTGATGTTTGCTTTTTGGTTACTTAAAGGTTAAGCTTTAGGAATTGTTTAAATTATTTTGTAATATATGTGTGTGTGTGTATAAGTGTTCATGTACACTTACATATGTTATTATGCGCATGTGACATATATATATATATATATATATATATGCATGTATACGTAGGTGCATAACACTTCAACTGTCTTCAAACAACTTTTGTTTGTTAAATCGTTGAAATCTGGGGAACCGATTATCTGTTACATTCTCACTTATTAGTTAACGTACATGTATTTGTGAAAACAAAATCAAAAACAAATTTCTTATCATTTTAAATTAATTAAAATGATCATATTTGAATTATAAAACCATATAAATTAATATTAACAATTATTTATAATAATTGCTATTATATCGATAAAGCGTTATCGATATTTTTCTTATATTTTCAAATCAAACATATCTCTTTATAAAACAATCATAAATGATTTATTACCACTTTATAACTATTCAAAATGAATTATTATCATTTACAAATAATTATTTGAATTATTAAAATAATTATTAAATTATTAAAAATCTCAATTTAAATTCATAAATCTATATTTGAATACGAGGCCCCTTATCGATATAAATTTCAAGAAAAATATTTTTGTAAATATTTATTAAAAATAAGACTATTATTACTTATTATCACTTAAAACAGTATTATATGTGCTATCAACCTTTAATTTGTATAAGTTTACAAATAAATATAATTTATCAAAACGAAAAATTGGTGGGTTGTTACAAAGATCAACAAAGACATTTCAAAGATTATCCATCACTTTTGAAAGGTAGTGATCAAAGTCTACATATCTAAGATATTCTTAGTTTGTGCGCTCTACCATAGCTCAATAAGGGGAAAACATCGTTATAAAAGATGTGCATTTTATTTATCGCTTTCTTATTCATGCTTTACTCGATTTAGGAGCTTCATATTCCTTTATTACTAGTCATTTCATTGATATTTTGCATCTGGTGCTCCATATTATAGATGATTCTTTTATTTTGTTGGATCTTCTTGGGGTTTGATGCATCTTTCTATGATATTTAGAGACACTAAATTATCTCGGGGCGGGACTCGATTTTCTTAAAGTGCTTTTGGCTTGGATTTCAGGCTATGGACATATACAAGGGATAGACTAGGTGATTAAGCATGAAATTATTTTTGATTGTGATGGTCGTGTAGTGTGTAAAAAGGATAATGGTAGTAAGAGACTTAATGTTTACTGAGAGCGCCAGAGTACTATGATGTTGAGTTATTTATGCTCTTTGGATCTCTCCTATGATGAACTAACACAATTTTCCATTCTTAGGAAATTTTGAAATGTATATGAAGAGGCCTATTTTTACCAATTGGGAGGAAATATGTAATTTTGGCCTATAACAGTTGACTGGCCTGGTTCAACAAGTCGATTGTCAAAGCGTCAATCGAGTAGTTGAAGTTGATCAGTCGGCTATTTCTCTATAGTCAACATTTGATACAGTAAGTCATTTGACTGACCTATATGGATTAGTTGAATGATGGACTACAGATTGTAGAATATGGGGGTTTCACCGGGGTCTTGGTTGAAACTTTGTGACATGATAATTTTCACATACGAACTCAAATTTTGATGCGTATTCCAAAAAAGATTCACTGAAAGATCAGGAGAGCATATGGACATAGTTGGATATAAGGAGGTCATAGATGACTGTTGTGATGCTTTTTATTTCGTGTGGTGACTTTTATAGAGTTGCCTGCTGAATTTGTGATATACCACACGAGAGTATTATGCTATCCGATTCCATACGATAATTACATATATGAAGAGAGACCATATCCCTTGGCTATGTTTTTGGGATTAGATATTTATAGATCATTTATGGAACAACCGGCTTCGAAACAAATATAGGAAGCATTACTTCTTGGCGATGTAGGACAATAAACTGTTGGCTACATTGTAGCAAGATTATAGGTTCCATGGTTACTTGTCATCAATTCTCATGATAAAAAATATAGTAGTGGTTAGGAAGATGTATAGCGGTTCGGATTGACACAATTGTAGGTGGTGGATGGTGTGTTGAAGCATTGTAGTATCTATCTTAAATTAATGATCGTGCTTGATTGTTTTGGCTTTCCAGGAGATCCATTAGCTTAGTATGTGTTCTTTGTTTCATAGTTAGTGTCATGATGTTTAGTATATGATAGTGTATTATATAACATCGCATTATAGTAGAAACATGTTAACTTGTTGAATGCAGGTGAAGGTGTATGTTAAGGTAAATGAGTAAATTTCTAAAAATTCTCTACTTGAATCTTAGTGGGCACATGAAGTCTATTAATTAGCACTAGGTCTAATCTATTGACCAACAAAAAAATTATTTTAAAATATTTTATATTTATTTAATCAATCATATTAATTAAATTGTTTAATATTGATATTGGAACTACCATACATATATTCATAGTATAACATCATAGCATGAAAACATAAACATGTGTTTAGCTATTTTTATATATTTATATATATTGATTATGCATATATATTATGCCTACATACTTATACAATTTCTACATATGCATGTCAAGAATTTAAATTTCTAAGTATATGCATGTGTTTGAATATACTATATTATATGTATCTGGTTTCTATATGCATATTAATGGTACAAAATATACATAGTTCTGACATTGATAAATGTATATGATATATATGTTTATGTCTATGTATTTTTTTAAATTAGGTACTTAGATGGTAGCACACATTAGTACCACATATCTTATGTAGTATAAAACATATTACATGTCGATATATATTCGACGATCTCTTGCACCTAAGTCGAAGAGCTTAACCACTAGGACAATGGAGTAATGTATATATATTGCAATTTTTTTGAAACATGGGTATTTTATTTACTTTAATAGAAAAAGGGTTACAGATATTTGTTAGTACTTTGAACATGTATAGGAGTAACATTGTTTAACAACTCAAAAACACTCATATGGCCAACACAATACAATTAAGTAGTTATAAATACCATAGTGAACAAATATGGAAAAAAGCAATATCTACAAAACATTTACTTCGACCAACTTCATTTAACAATTCTTTACTCGCTAACACAACTTTCCTAATTCAGCACAATACTTATCCTTTCAACTATTCATGGTGATTGAAATTTGCTACAAAATTCTCAAATGGAGTTGATAGTAATTAATTTCTTACCGCAAAATCCCAACTGCAAATCTCCACGGAGCTCAGAGATTATACTCAAAACTTGAAAAGATGACTTCATCTTCACTGTAGTTGCTTGGTTTGATTCTCACTTATTTTGGTAAATTTACAATGTGCTGTATCAAAAGGAGACTCCTAATCTATTATGGTGTTTTAAGCCCTTTCAGTACTCATTTGTTTTGTTCGTTCCACATGTGCAAAATTCTTATTATGATGACTATGCCAGTTAGGTCTATGATTACTTAATTGCCTTTACTTGCATTTAAAACTTGTGTAAAAATGTAATAAATATTGTAGTTTACTTGTTAAAAATGTAATTTGATAATGATGTCACCGCATAACAATGATGAGTAACTGCAATTAAAGAAAAGATGGTCTCTGTTTTACATTTATTTCTCACTAAGTAGGCATGTTGGATTGATTTGGTTATTCCATCATGTTATTCTATCCTTGGTGCTTAATTTATTTGCTTTATCTAATAAAGCAGAAATTGAAAATTTTGGAGCATTATGTGTATTCCACACCACATTACTCCATTAGTTCACTATATCTCATTCTAATAGTGTCTAGTGCTAATTTTAAGGAGAATTTTCCTAAAAGGTTAGGAAGCCACTTGTAACGAACCAGAATTTCCTTCATTCGGTATTCGTATATTTAATTAATTTTAAATATGCACAAGTTAATTTTATAAGCTGAATAGATTTTATTTCGAATCTCTGGATTTAATTGGATAATTAAATTGTTGATTTAATATTTGAAATTGCTAAAATAATTGTAATTTGGATTAAATGTGAATAAAAATGATTTATAAAGTTGAGTTAAATCATATTTGAATTAGAATGATGTTATATAACTTTTAAAATCGAATTAAAAATTAAGTTGTAGAAATTGAATATTTTTTATTTAATTGACATGTGAAAATAGTCATTTTTCAAGCAGTCTCGGATTTCGACGAAACCTATTTCATTGGATCCTTAATGTTAAATTATTGTAAGATTTCAAATTTCATGTCAAACGGATTTACGATTTGTCCGGGGCAAGCTAAAACGCGTAGAAATTGGTTTAAATGAATTTTAATTTTAAATAGTGGACTCGAAAACCTATCTTTCAAATATGATCGAACTGGCTCCCGACATATATTCTATTGCGTTCGGAATAGGAGTAAAACATTATGAACGCCAGGCGGCACGCTTCGTTTCGAGTTCGAAAAAAATCGAACGAATAGTGCGCACGAATTTTCTATAAAAGGCCACGTTTTTATCCATTTTTCAAAACCCTAATCTAAGCTTGGGTTAGCCGCCACTAAAGAAACCAATGGCCAGAAAAGCACGATCCTTCTTCCTCTATTATCTTCCAATCCGTAAATCAATTCAAGAAACCTCAAACACAAAAATTATAGAGCTAAGTGAGATCTACAAATCCTACGATCGTTCAATGTTTGCGCATGATTTTTCCATGTGAGGAGGCAACTGAGTTTGTCATTATTTGAGCCGAAAGTAGAGCATGCGTGGGGCTACGTGGTGGCATACTCTGATCAACTTCTCGGTGAACGATTGGATCGCGTTAATTCGAACGACATTGGCGGCTATTGGGTTTCATTTGCGCGTTTTACTGATGGGGGAAGAAGCATTTTTGCACGACCTTGATTTGCTTGATGGAACGAACGGCCTGGATGATATCTAGGTTATAATAATTAAAATTAAAATTAAAATTAAAATTGAAATTAATTTATATATTAAATCGTATAAACTTTGTAATGCTATAACTTTTTCATACGAGGTCTGTTTCGCACGAAACAAATTGTGTTGGGTTCGTATGGACGAACACTACGCGATGGAGCTAGTTTGGAGTTGATTGGAGCTAGTGTGAATCTTGGGTAAAATTAAATGCGCATTTAATTTTATTCGGAATTAAACACTGGAACTGCTATTCGACGCAATGTGAGTACAACTCACTCTTTCTGCCTCACTGATATTTTTATATAAGTGAGAAATAATTTATTTTGTGATGATTGATGATTGTTTGGATGATATATGATATATTGATTGATATTTGGATATATACCTGCCTAGTGGAGCAGATGACCCTATACGTTCCCGTGTATGAGCGGATGACCCTTTATACGCGCGTCTGCCTTGAAGCGGACATTGTACACATATCCTAATATGTATATTTGTTGCAGGTGACAGGTTGGAGGGATCCAACTAGATTCCTCCACAGTATTGATTTTATTTACAAATATTTGTGATATACACTGTTATCATATGTTATATGATGTTTTGGATGCTGTGATTGATGTATTTGGTGTTGTTGCAGCATTGGGCCTATTTTGGAGTTTTAAAAATGCTAAAGTAACAATTTCGAATTTAAAAGAATTTTAAAGTGAATTATCTTTTGAAATAAATGTGTAGAAGTGTTGGAATTTGTTAGAGAATTTATATTCACAATTTTGGACAGTGAATAATATTTTAAAATTAAATAAATGTTTTGGGCAATGATACTTTAAATGGAATAAAATGATTAAAAGATGATTTTAAAATGTGTTAAGTATCGAAACCATAGATTTCAACATTCATTCTTGAAATAGACGTTTTCGAGAAATAAGGAAACGATGGACTATAACACTGTTGTTATAGTAGATGATTTCCGAAAAGAAATATTTTGTATAGTGTTGGGATTTATATATCTATCTTATTTTCAAATCCCTATACTACTGATTTTGGATTGTTGTAATGATGTTTTACGCAACATTCGTTTTGACCCAATAAATGTGTTTAAAGAGAACGGTCTCCTTAAAGAATAAAATATATACTTAATCGTGATTTAAGCATATATAATATTTTCTAAGTGTTGAAAATATGAATTGAATTGTGAATTACTTATTTTTAAATAAGTATTTGGAAATGTTTTCCAAGATTTAAATATTGAAATGCTTTTAAGATTATATCTTTTTAATAGATAATTTGAAGTGAATATTTGGCAATGATTTAATTAATAAAAGATTAATTAAAAGGGCCAAATCATTGTTATGGTGCTGAATATTTGTTTGTTTGTTTTGATAGTTAAATAACCGACTATCGAAATTGGTCGAATTTTATTTCCTCGACTTGATGTGGGAACTATTTAGTCGTACACTTAGTACGTAGCCTTTTGTGTAGGCTTAATTATCGTTTGTGTTGAGGATGTTGATTTGTATAGTGTCCAGTATTACTCCAATCTATCGAGCTTCCTTCTTGGCCCGAAGGATAGCAGGTTGAAAGTTGAAGACGTGATAAGTCTATGAGATTTAGTTGCCATGTGAGGTTGAGAAACACTTTTGCGTTGTTGGTGCGAAGAGACCGAGATCGGTTTATCCGAAAACCACTTCAGACCAACATATATGCGACGATTGTGCAGGTTTCTTTGTGATGATATTGTTATTCTGGAGTTTCATAGCGGGGGACTGCTTGTTGATCGTTTAGGATTAAAATCCCAATATACATCCAGTAGCAGTGGTCTCTTCATTATGAAATATCCAATGCGAGGAATATTCGCTACTAATCCTAGTGATTTCCCGACAGGATGTGGTAGGAAAGTACCTTCGGTTTGTCCTGTTCCCAGACAACTTGTATGGATGTTTTCCTGATATTGCATTTCTAAAGATTACGTACATCGGTTTTGCTTGATTATGTTCAGCCTGATAGGGGGTTCTCGCTTCTTGTTAGGTAGCGAAAGGATGACTCTTGCCCCTACATGTCTCTGGAGTGAAAGGGTTGGTTGTAGTCGAGAGGCTGGCCGTAAAAGCATAGCGCGAGGTATCAGTGTGAGCTACGGTGGTATTACCCACTGGTTGCATCCCGTCATAGTTGGTATCAGAGCTTAGATTTTGTATATTCCTAAGCTTTGATGTGTACTCATCATAGATAGGGACGATAACACCCTAGATTGCGTTTGAGTGTATTATATATATGAGCGAGTATTTGTTAGTGAATATAAAATGTTTTATATTGTGTTTGCTTATCCATTGAGCTATTTGTGAATTCTGGTCGGTATGTGGGACGCCATATTATCGATAGGGATGTCCAAACACTTAAACGAGGCAAGTCGATATAGTATCATTTTAAATTGGGTAAATGAAATAATTTTACCTCGATTATATTTTATATATAAAGGAAATAATTTTTCAGGAATTATTATAGCATATCTAACTGATTGTTTGGTTATTTGAAAATGTAAATATATATAAGTTAATAAAGATGTTTGAATAATCTAAATAGAAACAACAATTGTAAGAGAATAAATTATATAAGCAAAAGAATTATAAGTATAGAATTATAATTAAAATGATTGAAATAATCTTATATATAAGAAATGAAGCAATGTGAGTTATAAAAAAAGGATTTAAACTAAGAATATGTGAAATTTGAATCCAGTTTATTTTGAAAATTGTTTTTCAAAGTTAAAGAGATTATACTATTATAAATAGAAAATAATGAAATTATATAAGTAAAAGATTTGTAAATGTGACTTATGAATAGAAAGAATTTGTAAGAAGAATATTAAAAGCGCTGAATTCACTACTGCTGCTGGGAAATAATAAGGGTGATGACTGCAGCATCATCAGTATTATTTTTGAGTTTCCGTGTGATGGATTTGCTACCAAAGTAAATTGAAAATCAAAGTTTTGTTTTGAAAAACAAATTTGATTTCAAATCAGAGTTGAAATTGATAAGTATAAGTAAAATAAGTTTTAGACTTATAATATATGAGATAATAAAATTTTAGCTTTGGTAAAGTTGAAATAAAATGTGAGTTAGCATAATAAATATATGATTTGAAATTTAACTAAAGGAAGGTTAAATAATTAGAATTGGATTAGATAAGTGATTATATAATATGAATTTGGAAGTTTAGATAAATAAGTTTTATAACTTATAAAATTTGATAAGGTAAGTAAAACCAATTGTTAAAATGGTTAAACACTTTTGGTTAGGCAAAACAAAAATGTGAATTTGAATGGTGATATGATTTTGACTTAAGTTAAGTAAAATAACTTTGGAGATGAAATGAAAGATAACTTAAGTAATGTTGAATGAAGTTGATTTTGGTATCGAAGTAAATTAATAAAGTGAATTAAATGAATATGAATTTGAGTCATATAAGGAAATTCAACATGAAATGTATAATGAATTAGCATTAAAAATGTTGTTGTTAAGAAGTTGTCAATTAATAATAATATTGAAAGTGTTGTATAAAAATGTGAATATAGTGAATACTAGAATTAAATCTAAATTGAATGTTAAATAACTGAAATTAAATGTGGTAAACCAAATTGAATGTAAGCGAAGTAAATAAATTTGGTTATGCACTGGTTGTTACTTGATTGTATAGAAATTTATTAAGTGTTAATGAAATTGAACTAATGAAAGTGGAAGCTAAATAACCGAATTCAAATTGAAAGTGAAGTAAGAATAAATAGAAATGAATTTGATTTGAATTGAAAGTGACCAAACTCGAATATGAATTGGTGAATGTAAACTAATTGAATTTGAATATGAATGAATTATGAATGAATGTTAGAAAAATCCAATATAAATGAATCAAATGTGATTAAATTGAAAATCAATTCAATGAATATTAATGAGAAGTGAATCCATATTGATATGGTTATGGATAGATTGGATAGATGTTTATTTATTGGATGATAGTTGTTTGATGGTTGGATTTGTTGCTTATTGATGGCATTTGCTATATTGACATATATAATTGTTGGTATATGTTGTATATTAATATTACTTTCACATATACATGTTTCTCATTTGTTTGTTGAGTTTTAGTAGATGCGGATGGCACTTGCTTCGCTTTTGGAGCTCGCTTTTGCGCTATATTAGCCGTATATGCTCGCTAATAATATATAAGGTACATATCTAGGACTACATATCGTACTTTTACACTTTTTTCCCTTCGGGATGCCTCATCCTTGATGATGAGATGTATATTTGTGATATATATATTGTTATTTTTTTCGAATCGAACCGCGCAAAGGAGGCTATGGCGATTTTTTTGAAAATCTAAGGCGTTAGTAAAATTTTGAGAAATTGGAAAAATTTGTGAAAACTAAATTTTTATTTCGAGCTAAAAGTTAAACGGTATTAGTTGGTTTTGAAAAGATAACTATGAATGGATTTGGAAACTTAGAAAAGTTTTTATAAGAAGTTTAACTGATGATTTTGAGAAAAGTTAAAGTTTTAAATGCATTTGATATCTAATTTTAACGAATTGTTTTGAAAGTTAATGGAGTTTGTGACTTTTTCTTACTTAGTAATTTCGAGGACGAAATTCTTTTAAGTAGGGGAGAATGTAACGACCCAGGATTTCTGTCATTCGATATTCGTATATTTAATTAGTTTTAAATAAGCACAAATTAATTTATAAGCTGAATAGATTTTATTTCGCATCTCTAGATTTAATAGGATAATTAAATTGTTAATTTAATATTTGAAATTGCTGAAATAATTGTAGTTTGGATTAAATGTGAATAAAAATGATTTATAAAGTTGAATTAAATCATATTTGAATTACAACTCTTTCCTTAAGCAAAGCAATCATTTTGGCCTAGTTAGAGATGGTCTTGTCTTAGGATTCCACCATTCCTGCATAAATAGCAATTGTTTTTATGAGCTTCAACGGTTTCAGCATGACTAGCAATAGTTTTCTTCTAAGCTTCAATGATCTCGTCTCAAATTTCAAGCTCCTTTTAAGCTTGACCTCATCAGCAAGGGTTTTCTTGATTTCATCTCTGAACATGATCTCAATTTTTATGTGAACCTCTTCTAATTCCTTTCAGCAAAGTAGCATTGCTCTTACTCTCTTGAATGGTTGCATCCCTCTCCTTTGTCAATTGATCAAGTATGGCATCACATTCCGTCAACATCCTCTCATAATCATCCTCTTCTGACTCAAAAAAAGGACATGTTGATAGTTATTACAGTTTGTGTCCACCAGCTACTTGCATAATTTCTCCCATCCTTCAGCTTGATCGAGTCGCTCTGAATTGCCTAGAAATGGGCATATAAGAATCCTAACAGATCAGACAAATGTCACGATTGAATTTTACTCCCTTCAGAAACCATCTGGGGAGCGTGGCTTTAATTTTAGGTGGACTAGGTGGGAGAATATAAGCTGGCCTCCTGCGGGGGAATAATGAACCGAAAGCAAGCACTACATGGGTTGATGAAGTCTTCGGTAGTGAGCAACTTGAAAAGTAGAAGTCGAAGCTTCAATTCCAATTGAGACTAGAGCCGAGGCAAATGCTTGGTGCTCGGAATGATAAGAACCACGATCTACCTTCGACTTTTTAGGTGGCTTTTTTTGATCATTATAAGTCTTCCTCTTCTCATGGCCTTGCTATAAACTCTGCCTCGGTCCCTGTCATCTCGATGATGAACTTTCGCTTGCTAATCTTTTTTCCTTTTCAATTCTTCCTCAGTTCTAGAGGCTAATGGTGGATTGAAGTCCATCTTTGCCCGGTTGTGCTTCTGTAAATTGTTTAAGGTCTTCCTAAAGCCTAAGACCTTCCATAGTACCTAATATAAAAAATGCGAAACTTTAGCGATAGAAAATGAGCTCAAATAATACTTACATGAGCGTTCGTGACCCTAGTGAAACGTGTAACATGATGTAGGCGGCGTAAAAGGACTTCACAGATCGGATCAGGAAACGACTACAGTGGGAGTCAGGCTAACTCTAGATATAACATGATTAGGGTGAGAAGACAATCCCTCAAACTCGAAATCATCTCCCATGAGTTCATCGATGTCCATATAAACGTTGCTCAAGTCCTCAAAGTTGATGTCAGTTTCCTTAAGTGGAAAACCTTAAAGTCATTGGGCTGCCGGGGGAGCATCTTTAGCAATAATCTTTTGGGGAGGCGAATCTGGGAGAATATGACTCATTCTCGGAGTTTCATCGCATGATTCGAAGTTCCCTTCGTTGGAACTTGCATCAAATTCCTCATTATTAGAAGAGGAATCATAGCTACTCCATCTCTCAATTTCACCCTCCTCCTTTTCTATGATCAACATGGCCTTGCTTTCTTGCTGCTTGAACTCCCCTTTCCCCTCCTCAGGGATTGAGGGCGTCCTAATCGAGAAATTGGATCCGATCGTAATGCCTTTTCTGTCAAGAATTTCTTCAATTGATCCATTGGATGGACCTTCTCGTTCTGGCAAACTTCCCTCTTCAGAATCGTGGTATGAAAAAATGAAGCATGTATGAATCCTAGAATGGGAAGGAGATTAAACATCAATGGTGACGGCAGATCTTCCGGGATGTAGCAACCCGTACCGAAGCAAATTCACATCTAGCAAAGACTTGATCAATCTCTCTCTAGCGTCCATGGCCTTCAAAGTATGAAAGATGTGATCAAGTGATGGATCTTTGTTGGCCTTGAAGTAACGGTAAAGGTTATCCAGTCTATTAAAATCCTGCACCATCGTATTAAATCTCAACAAGTAAAAGAGAAGACTTACACACATCATCCAAAGACGATTAATTCCCTCAGGACACCTAACGAAAAAATATTGGGTCTTGAACTAGGACAAGTTACTTTGAAGCTGCAGCATGCTTTTGCGGTTTCTTTGAGCCTTGATAATCATAAGAGATGGACATTCATCCCTCTTCATGAATGAAAAGAAATATCTCAGCTCATCGAAGCTTGGGGCATGGTTGAATGTCCACATAAACAAAATGTGAAGACAAATCAAAATTGCATATGTATTAGGATGAATCTGAAATGGAGCTATTCCCAAATTCAGAAGTGTCTCTCTCAAAAAATGATTGAAGGATGGCACTGCACCATTTAAGCACATGTACTGATGGCAAGCGGTGTACTCGAAGGGGGCATGTGTGAAAACTCATTTTTCAATGGAAGGCGCATGTCATCATTCGAGATGCCATGTTGTAAATAAATTTTGTATAGGACTTTAGCAGAAATTACAATGGAAGCTCTCTCCTAAAGGTTAAGTAAAAGTCTTAAAGGTCGAAGGGGTTTTATCTACAACTGGACCAATCGATGCCAATTGACCATGTTCAGCCAGGCCCTATTGGAACCGTTTGCGAAGGCTCTCTCCATTGGATCTACATTAGGATGGTGGGTGCTTCATTCTATATAACAGAATTTGTATCCAACGCGGTTAGGTGATTATATTCATAACTATAAATTCCCCTATACTTAACATTTGAATTCTAGAAACTTGTTGGCTCATGCCAACTCCTTGGATTCCAAGCGTTAACTAAGGCAAGTGCAATGTGTTACCTATGTGGATGGGCT
Organism: Allium cepa; assembly: GCA_030765085.1. Taxonomy (NCBI): domain Eukaryota; kingdom Viridiplantae; phylum Streptophyta; class Magnoliopsida; order Asparagales; family Amaryllidaceae; genus Allium; species Allium cepa. Next base: position 490,386,223 of record CM060931.1, read on the forward strand.
CGGTTTCCTAAACCCTATGAATGCTTTATCCTATGTAGATAGTTCACTCATAGCAGAAAAGGAAAAAAGCTTTTCTTATCGTTTATTAAAGTTATACCTCCTACACTTACCCGTTATCATACGTTTAATAACATATCCATTATCTAAAATGACATGGAAAACCTTTCCTATTCCAGGTACACCAACTATGCAATAACAATACCAGTCAAAGTGAGCAACTATAGAACGGTGGGCCTGAATAGAGTACATAATTCTCAACATTAGTCGATTTTAGTTCTCTGGAAATTGATAACAGCATGAGATGCATATGAGATGCTACCTTAAGCTATTATCACTCCAAGAAGAACCAAAATGAGTCCGCAAGATGCCATGCTGGGATAGATAGTGTAACTCGATGTATGTTAATTCTGACTGTGTGGATGAAGATAGTAAAACATGTCAAGCACCGAGGCAAAACCCTGGCTTCGTTCTATGAAGAATTCAAGACTTGATTTACTATCTTCTCCCACAAAGTCATGTTTGCTCGAATTTTCCACTACATTCATCACCAACACAACTTAATCACCAATCTCTAATAATATGCCAAAATCCACATCACTAACCTCAATTCAAAAGGCAAATGCGGTCAATTTCAAGTCGCTGGCGATCCATGCTGGGCCATCAATTGCGATTCAGGCAGGCAACGGTCAGATGCTAGGGATTGGCTCGAGATTATGACGAAGTTAAGAGAGGTCACCGGCAGAGAGCTTCGCTGATGAAGAGATCAACAAAGGCAATGGCAAAGACCAGCTTAGGGTATGGTTGTGGGTGCACAAGGAAAGTAGCTTGGTTTGAAAGAAGAGAGTGAAATAACAAAGGTTCAGCTTGTATGAAGTTAAATAAGAGATTGAGTGAAAAAATCGACTAAGTCTATGGAACTCTAGTGATACATCGCGTTGCAATTGATTTTCTCCAAACTCTCCAAGCGTAATCTAAGTTTTGTTTGCAAGCACTTAAAAAGTTATGGGATCGAAACTGATTTGTTGTTAAGAGCAACGACGATTTACATCGAAAACTCAATAGATAGATTAATAGCCAAAGCTAAAGTCGCATGATAGCCTCAAACCGATTAATCAAACTTCACAAAATAGGAACTCAAAAGCTGTTACTTCTAGAGCATGCCTTGCTTCCAACAAAGCCATACTTTGGTGATCGAATTGTAACCAAGTTTACAACCCAACAGAATTCAATAGGAGTCAGTACATCTACTTTAAGTCAAAATAACCCAAGAATCAACCAAAAGGACCAGAAAAAGAAGTTAAGAAAGTCCGATGAGGAAAAATGCAAAAATAGGTTAAGGGGATGGATTGCTAGTGATCCATCACCCATGGATCACTAGCAAACGATAAGAACTGCTCATGGATCGTCCAAACTTCTTGCATCATGAAACAATATCTTTTCTAGGGATGCCTACCGTGTTTCATGGTATTCCAAGCAAGCTATTTCGAGGAGTGAGTATTCATATGATTCCAGTCATAGTTCAGTCCAACCTATACATGAATCACCATCAAAACAAGGCAGCTAGTAACCAAATTACAGGAAGGGAAACTACATAAAGCAAGGAAAGCAACCTAAATGAAACGATCAAAAAATACCCTACGTACATGGATCGCTAGCGATTCATCAGGTTAAGTCAAATCGTTATGAGATTTTTGGATCATCTTCGTATCATAAATGTAGGCTTCTAGCAAAGAAGGCTAGCCCAATAGCTCTCTAACTCCTATAAATATAGTCCTACTTGCAAAATAAATAGGATCTGGGGGGACTGATTGCTGGAACTCTGTAGAGTTTATTCTTTACTCTACTCCTTCCACACAATAGTCATCTAGAGGTTCACCATGATTCTCCAATGAACTATAGTACTTGTGACTTAGCTAACTTAGAAGATTCATTCATATTGTAATCCAATTCAACTTGTACCAACAGTCAGTTATGTAGTCAGTTAATAGAAAGTTATAAAGTGCACGTAGGTTTCATTAACAGTCGAACCACTATAAAAATCTTCTTGTTTTTTTTCACTATTTTTGATCTTTTTACATTTTTTCTATATTATTGCTCTATAAAAATAGGGCTGGTGATTTCATACTCAATCCAGAATGTTGATCCATTTTTTAGGTCAACATATATACTATATCATATATCTATAGACCCTTGATTTAGATATAGTCTAACATGTGTGGTATTTTTGTAATGCTCGGGTCAGTCCGACACACTTTAGGATCAGGGACAATGAGATCGGATTGCATCTTAGGTATAGAGGAGGCTAGTATTCAGTATAGTAGTTATCGTTTTGTATTGTATTTTTTCTTATATGTACATTTATGTGATGTATATTGGATAGACTTTGTATATTATATATTATCGTTGGATTTTGACTCTGTGTTCTCTAGTATTTACTATATATTATGTGTTGTTCTACCATGGAAGAACATGTATTCATTGCTTTTCACCTATACTATGTACATTTTGTGGTGAGTTATATTCCTTGTTTAAATACATACTAATGTTAGCCCAAGGGAATATTCATATGTGTACCCTACATCGTCTTATTCTCCGTATTATCTAATAGTATTACTTAGTAATACTCTTAGATGGTGGGGGTATTGAGGTGGGTGTTGCTACAACAGTGCTATCATTTTTATTTTCACATAATATATTGAATAAAAAATGTTGATTTGGTATCAGTTACTACTTTATCTTGTTCCTTATGGATATGTCAAATATACAACATTATTGCTCTTCAATTTTAGTTCTTGGTGGATGATAATAAGTAATAAAATAAATTTTGATAAGCTAACTTACCAATTAGAAAATGGTAAACCAAAAAGAGAAGTAGCTCTTTCATGATCTTGGCATTAGTTGTAAAGCCATCAAGAAAAATAAAACACATAAAATAATGTGTAACGACCCATCTTCTTGACCCCCAAATATCGACACTAATACATCCACGGTATTCGTGTGTCGATCATCCAAGTGCCGAAAGGACGAATGATTAGGGTGAGATATAAAAAGATAAAGAAATAGACAAGAAAGAAGAGAAACACGACCTCAGAATCTTACTAGCGGAACGGTAGTATATAATATCAAAAGAACAATACAAAGGGTTACTCCGATGCAGAAATTTCCAAGTTACAAAACCTAAGTACCATCCTCAGCTTAGGTAGCTATAACAACCCATCCTCACAAATGCTGATATATCAAATAGTGATGCAAAAGAAATAAGAATACTACGATAGGTGAAACATCTAGTTCGTCTTCTCGAGCTCCAGTGAACATCAACGAAACTTTGTCTTTCTTAGACTACTCGAAAGAGCACATAAGGAATTCAAGGAAACAAAAACTAAGCATCAGACATAAGTTTAGTATGAGAAACTCAAGAAATATGCAAACAACATATAACAGTTCTTTTGAGACCGCATTGAATGCCATAACGATTATCCCCTCAAAAGAGCCACCATCTAATAATTACATAAGGAGATATATTAGATAATACCTAGGATGTAGAATATAAATATATAACATAGCCTAAATGGTTACATTCATTACATTCGACAGCATATTAGGAGTACAATCAAATTCGATAAGGAATGTTAAAATATTGGATTTTCCATGGAGACATCCCCAAATAAACCGATTCCAGCATCTCGAATAGCTCCACTTTCGAGAAATAGAGTATGTATCTCAGCATTGAAATGGTTTCCGATAAGTAAAACACTTATCAATCCTGGTCTCTTCAAGACTGATCGACGAATTTGGTCATTCAATAATAATGAGAACGGTGGCATATGGAAACCAAGTCTTTTATACTTATCATGTTTTTGATATTTTCATCTCACATTGTCCCTTGATCAAGAGTGAAGCCGATAGGTTAAAGCTCTATTACTCATGTCCCTATACGAACATCAATCTTAATTCCCATAGACATACTAGCCTACTTCATTGACTTTTAGTGCTAAGAGTACGACTAAATGCTTCCCGTAAACAAGTAAACATACAAAGCACGATCAAGTCATACAAAGCACGATTAAGCCACATAAGCCACTTCTAATCCCCTTTTTGTTTAATTAATCATTAATTGATTAAAACCTCTTTTATTAGTAAAACTTCTTTTATCTAATAAAATTCGTTTATCGATTCCGGTTATTCGTTTTACTCTTCCAATATTTTAAATGTTATTCATATACTTATCTCAAATGGTAAAAGTATATTCATAAATAATTAACAAGATTTCCAACTTTAAACATTTACTTTTTCCATCTTTTTCCAAAAGATTCCATAATTACAATTTCCTTCAAAATACCCACCTTAAAAGTCTAAGTGCTTTCATAAATCTATTCAAAAGGTATAAGTCCAATGTTACTTAATCATTGTCACTATAACTCAAAGCCATCTCACTTATCCTTATCTTTAAAACATTTTTAAAGATCTATTTATATTGATAAGCATAATAAAAAGGAGTTAAAGACAAATGTTATTAACATATTGTCACAATAAACCTTAAACCATTTAATACTTGTATCATCTTTACAAATATTCTTTTGAAGATCTAAGTTAATAATAAGTTAAGTTCGATAGTCGATTAATTGATTATCTAGATAAACAATTGCTTATACAAATTAATGTTCGTATACTTAACTCGTTTTTGACATTTCAACTTAACCATTTCTCGTTCAAAAGTGAAGCTAGATAAGTTAGAGCATTGGTTGCATCAAAGCCTTTTCTAGTCACTTCATTCTTGAATCTCGCAAATATACAGGCATACCCGTCGGTTTTCAGTATTAAGTATAATATTAATGGTTTCTATAAACAAGTTAGAAAACAATATAATTAACCTATTTCTGACATTCCTGACTTAACTATCCTCGATCAAGAGGGATGCCTGGTAGGTTAGAGCTCTATTGCTCCATCCCTACTTGACATTAATCTTAACTATCAGAAATAAAGATGCCTACTTCGTCGGCTTTTAGCATTAAGCAAAGTTAATTATCTTTTAAATAATTAAGTAAACAAAAAAATTAACACATTTCCGACATTCCAACTTAACTATTCCTCATTTCAGAGGGAAGCCTAGTAGGTTAGAGCTCTCTTGCCCCATACCTACTCGACATCAATCTTAACTCTTATAAATAGTACTTCATCGGCTTTTAGTGTTAAACCTCTTCGGTACTTTTCTGAAATTTATATATAATTATTAGAAATACAATTGAACTATAAACCAATTTTAAGGTACTTCAAAACATGTTTGAAAACATCTCTAAAAAGATTAGAGAAAATTACCAAATTTATGTATCGTTTTTAAACACTTAGAACTATAATCATCATACTGCAGCATGTATAAATGCTATTAAAAATCCTTGTTAAAACAACATTGAAAAGAACGATCTTTGCAACTAGTTTTAACCACTTTAACAAATGGTTTAAGGCTTGAAATTTCTGTAATAAGACCATGGAAAGAAATCCTTAAGAATATCATTCTATTTACTTATAAAAATTCTCAAAAACAAGGGAATAAAAAGTGCATTTATAATGTCTATTCTCGCTTCAAACACTTTCTAACTTACTTCAATTTAACATATAAGTTATGCAAACACTTAAACACCAATTCAAGACCACGCCGCATGTTTAAGAGGGCAATAAAAGTGATTTTATATAATTTAAAGTTATCATTTTCTTTCAAAAGTGGGAGAAGTCCAAGTGTATAACTTTACTTAATTAATGTCACTTTAACTTTATAATTTGCACACAACATATACTTATAAGATAATGAGATAACTAGCTCAGATCCATGCCAAACCTAAGAACAAAGACACAAGAATCAAAGAACCACCTCCTTCCATCACCAAAAGCCTAACGATCCAAGTTTTAGCACTTCCAAACCAAGGCAACACTTTCTCCTCCTCCCAACGCTCAGGGCCTCTCCTTGGATGCCCCTCTTCATCTCACCTTCTCCTACTTTTTTCTTGCTAAACAAGCTTCCCATGATATTTTAAGCCTAAAGACAAAGTTTAAAACAGATTGTAGATGATTTTATTAGGACTTGAAAAGGTTAGAGAATAATTAGTGGATTCGTGCTTAAGCACTTCCACCATTTTTAATTCTCATACTTTATCTGAAGCTTAAGTGAATTAGTGATTTATTCCTAAAGGTATGTCCCTCCATATATAGGCTTGTACAAGAGGTCATTATCACCTTCTATCTTCCATGGAAGGTCATAAAGGAGTCGCCATCTCATATACACTTTTACACCTCTCTTCTTATGTTTAATAATTAAGTCCTACAATAAAAGCTCATTTCCTAAATATCTTTAATGACATCACCCAAGATATCATCCATAAAGTTTATTTCCATAAATAGCAAAAAAATTATTTTATTTTATTAATTTACTTAGAAAATAAGTGTATGTAAAAAAATTCTGAACAATTTTGATGATTAAAAAGCTGTTTACTAATAAAACAATTTTCAGTCACATTATCGATATTTTTTCAAAGTATTTATTTTTGTAAACATTTTCCCAAAACAGGTTTATCATCATTACTTATGATTTAAAAGGAGGTTAATAATGTAATTCAATCATTTTAATAACATTAAATCTAAGATTCAAATATCTAAATAATTTATATATTTAAATATAAAGTATCCAAAATTCTGAGTCGTTACATAATGGAACAACTAGAGTTTTCTTTATTAAAAGATTAACGAAGAAGCCTAAAACTGTATGGTTAAATAGAAAAATTAGTGCATTGGGAAGTCCATATATTTTCATTCACTGTATATACAAAACAAATATTAAGAGTAAGAAGATATTTATTTATAAAGATATTTTCTCCAACATATATAACAATGAACGATATTCTTAAAAGATATCAATTATTGTATATTAAATATTGGAGTGATATATATGCAAATATTAGGCGATATATCATAGCGATATTTTAAGCGACATTTTATAAAAATGAGTGTAATAGCGATATGAGATTATCAGCGATATTATCTGATACTAACTATATTGTAAGTTAGTTTATGATTAATTTTCTCTATGGTCTCATGAATTATTTTAGTACTTTGAATAATTGCTTTAGTCAGTACTAAGATATCATCAATATATGATAAATATATTAAGATTGGCTCAATTCTGTAACCACCCGTAAAATTCGATGATTAAAATGAGTTAAATTAATAAGATTTTAGTTAAATTTAGAAGGAAATAAAAATCTTACAATTTATATTGGAACGTAAGTTATTTATAGGGCAATGATTGATGAATAAAAAGTTTGAAACCAAGTAATGAAATTTATGGAGAACATTTAATAGTAATTTATGAATATATTAGGCAAATGAAAATTTATGGATTTGTTAAAGAATGCCAAGTTATAATTGAGTGTAAATAGGAATATTTGGTAATTATTTAAAATAAGAAATATGTGATTTCATGAGATATTTAATTGGGTATTTTATAAATGTTACATTTATGAGAATGTGATACAATGTTAGAAATTAGTTGTAGCAATTGTAATTAAATTTAACAATTTAGAATAAAATTGCAATTAGTTGAAAATAATGAAAATTGTCTCACTTGGTTTTAAGTTTAATATAAGAAACAAATGAAAATATTGAATTAGTGAATCATTAATAATTTTTTTAACTAGAATGGAATTCAAATTAATATAATAATGGAAAGTGTAATTGTTGCACTTGAGTAATTTTTAAAAATAAAAGTGATTAAAGGTTACTTAAACGACAATTAATGAATGTATTAAATTTATAAAGGTCAAAATTGATTGCATTAAATAAACTGGGAAGTTAATTTCATTAAAGGTAATTAAATATTATCTTAATGTAAAATTTAGATAATTTTTGAAATTAATGCTAACTCCATTCAGATTATGACAATTAGCGAAATATTTGGGCTTGTAAGCATATATTATAAGTTACCTGTTTAATTAGTTGATGGAATTTGAATTTGAAATAAATGTTAATAAAATAAATTAAAGTTACATTAATGTGAGAAGTAAATACAATGTTTAGAAGCTGTTAAACTAGAGTGTTTTTGGAAATAAAGATTCATTAATGTAAAATTTAATAAATGGATAAATTGAAATGAAAGGTCAGGTGAGATATTGAAATTTATTATAATTGGTTATGAGATTTGAATTGTAAGAAACGAATGTAAATACTAGATTGATAATGAAATAATAATAATATAGTAATGAAATTAAATAATAGTAAAAGTATTTAAGAACTGTAACGGGGGCTTCATAATAGGGAATGCATGAGTGTAATTAAAGGCATGGTAGTACTTGTTATAATTTACATGTTTATTTGGTTTAATGATAAAATCGGAAATCAATTAGAGTTAATTGAACCTTAATGTTATATTTATGAGAATTAATGCAATAACTAATTTAGTGCAAATAAATTTATGGAACCAACAGTAAGATCGTAACTAATTGTAAGTAATAATTTGAAATAATGACTGTTGGTTGAATAAAGGGATGTAATAAAGTTTTATCAATATATTGTAATTCAATACATGATAATAGGATAAATTGCAATTCATTGAAAAGTAAATACTTAGAAGATTGTATAAATGGAAATTTAGATAAAATTTAAGAATATAAATACAAACAATCGTGAACCAATATAAATTGCATCCTTTTGATAACGATAAATTAAATAATAGAATGAAAGGTGAATTTAATAGAAATAGTGGAAATTAAATTTATCATTTAATGAAATTGAGGTTAATATTGAAATTTATAAATTATTCACCTCTAAATTGACAATTAAATTTGTTTAAATCATTATAAATGATTAAGAAGTTAAAAATGTTGAAATTTGTCAATTATCGAAATAAAATTGAAAATTAGATTTAATTAATTAATTATTAATTTATTTAATTAACGGAAAAATAACCATTTTGGCCACTGACTCGGATTTCGACGAAACGAATTTCATCGGATCCGTAACGGTGAATTATTGTAGGATTTCAAGTTTCGTAACGATCGGACTTGTCGTTTGATCGTACGGACTCGAAACGCCTCAAAATCAGTGAAATTGAAATCAATTTGACAAATATTGATTTGAGCATAACTTCTTCATACAATGGAATTTGGACTTGAAACTTGTTCCATCGCGTTTAAAATATTTTAAAACACCTATTTTGATATATGGGTTTACCCAATTTCATTCCGGAGTCGGAACGGGCTTTTTGGGCCAATTATCATTTAGCACGTTTATATTTCAGATCGATCTGCCTATTTCAACTTTATCTATAAATACGCTGCTAAACCCTAGCCTACGCCTATTCTCATTTGGCTGCGCGTACAATTTCATCAGCTCCTCCTCTTCCTCGATGGATGCAAACCCTAGATCCAATCGCAAATTCAAAAATCTAATGAAAATTCAAACTCCTCAGAAAAATTTGAAAAAAATATATGTTGAAGCTCTCGAAGTGCGTAATCTTCTGGTGATTCTTTTTTCGTTTTGGATTGTCGTTTGACCGGTAAAAATTGAAGAAGTCTCGGCCGTCCATCACGCGTCGGTGAAAGTTGTCGGATCGTCGAACCCTTTTGGGTTTCGAAGAGGAGACCGAGGGGATCGCACCAGTGTGTTTGGTTCGTCGATTCAACGGCTGGATCGAGGTGAAAACTCGACCCAGGGCATGAAAATAAGGGACGGCCGCTATGGGTTTCTGCGGTCGGCGGCGGAGTCGCGCGAGGCGTGGCTGTGGGGGGGGGGGGGGGGCAGCCTCTGACCGAAGAGACGATGACCAGTGGAGCGTGCGGCAGTAAAATTGTTGGGTGGCGGCCGGATTAGGGTTCGAGGGGATATTGCATGCGTTCGTTGTTTTCTGGGGTGGGGTTACGTGAGAGAGAAGAGATGCAGGTGACGTGGAGAGAGTTGTGTTTCTTTTTATTATTTGTGTATTTTAAATTTATTTATTTTCAATTCTTATAACCTCAATAACTTTCTCATATGATATCCGGTTTACGCGCGGTTTTCTCTGCTAGGTTTGTATTGGAATTCCGGACTTGATGACGCTAGTCTGGACGAATTCCGAGACGGTCAAATTTTTGGGTTTAAATTGAATTTAAATTCAATTTATATTCAAAAGATGAGTGTTTTAACCCACTCACAACTTCTAAAAATTTCGTATGTTTGTTAAATTGATTTATGATATGAGTAGAAATTTATTTACGACTAATTGGCATACTTTTATTCATCATCTCAGTTAAATCGCATTTATTTAATTAAATTTTTATTTAGTTATTCATTGCATATAAACTGCTAGTAAGATTTGTTATGTATTCATTTATTGCATATAAACTCCCAGTTAAACGGTTATTAAATTTATTATTGAATATAAACTGTTAGTTGATACCGGTTATTTATTACCTGTTATATATTTATGATGTTGTTTAAATTGGATGATAATTGTAATAAATAGTTGATGATTGATAATGGATGAATGGATGATGTGTTCTATATTGTATAAACTGCAAGTTATTATGCATTTTCATCTCATTCGGAATTGTGGTTTGAAATGATATACAACCGCATTTTTATTTTTAAATTGCGGATTGAAATGATAAATATTTGTATCACTCGACCATAGGATAGAAAATTTTATACAGACACCGTGGTCTATTTATAAAAAAAAATTAAATGATTTCTATGACTTTGGAAAGGAATATACGTTTATTAAAGATAAATTTTGATGTTATATAAATATTATTATATATATATAGTTAAATTCTTGAAATTAAGCTATGTATAAAATTGTTTAATAAAAATGAGTTTAATAATAGAGTTTGATGGTTTATATTATATGGGTAAATACCTATTTAAGGTATTATATATATAGAGTTTTAAATGAATTAAATGAAATTTAAGTTGGAAGATAAATATGAAATTGGGTTAAATGGAATTATTTAAGAATTGTACTTGAACAAATTTGATTTGGAATTTAAATAAGTTCGAGATTTTTAAAGGGCATGATTCTTATAACTTGTTTGGGTTTAGAGTGATTTAAATGAATATATCTAGTTAAATAAGTTGAAATATATCCAGTTAATTGAAGTTTAAAGGTTTTAGTTAAATTTTATTGGATTTATTTAGTTAATATTTCAAACCTAAATAATAGTAATTAAATTTGATATATATATATATGGAATTATCAAAGAATTAGTTTTGAAATGGTGGAATATTTAAAGCTTTGAAATATAGAGAAATTGAAAGGGCTTTTGGGGGTTCAAATCTGTTTTGGAATCGATTTGGGAAATTTAAGAAGCTACTTTATTTTATAAGGTGATTTATATTTGAACCATTTAAGTATATTAAGTTATGTTTCAAAGCTATAGATTTCAAGTATATAGATTTGGAAATGCTATGATTTTAGAAAAGGATATATTTGAAAAAAAAATGATATCACTTTGATTTGGGTTTTTAAATAGAAATGATATCATATTTATATATTTTGGAATGGATATTTTATTCTGGTTTTTAAGTATAAACTATTTTGAAAAGACCGCGGTGTTATAATAACGATTGGTTGTTGAAGAGACCGGGGTTGGAAGTTGTCATACTCTCTGCCAACTCCGAAAACCACTTTAACAACCGTGTACGTGGTGGAGATTCCAGAATGAAGTAGGATGGTGGTGGCGTTTCCTTTGAGGTAAATACGTGGACCCAACTCCCGTGAGTTAGCATAAGGTGGCTAAAGCAGGAGCGATCGACGGGTTAAAATTGAGGTAGCACCTTTGATCGGACACATCCCTTCGATATTATACTTTGACTTTTGGATTGATTCGGTGGCCACATTTGATTCTTTTTATTTTGGGGGTGTGGCACGAGGTGGGCGGTAGCTGCGCGCTACGTGTTACCACCGACCCGGAAGCATAATTGGTATATCTACCCTGGAATTGCCTAGTTGTGCCGTGTCACCTACCATACCGAGCCATTACTACGAGTTTCTATTTGTGTCGTACCTATGGAGTGTCTTCTCGTAGTCTCCCGATCAGGAGATATGCAGGCACTGTATAGACTACTGGGATTATTTGTGTAAAGGCCTATATGGGTAACCCCTTAACGCTATTTAAAAGTAAGTTTATTTTACAATTAGACGCTATTATAATAGCGAAATATACTACATAGTAAATAGTTTAACGGATCCTTAAGAGATGTAAATCCCAAGCATCTCTCGAGTTACTGCACTCATGTTTATTTCTGTTGATTTAACTTACATAAGATCTTTTAGTTCTGACTCGAGTGTTTTGTCTTTTCAATTCGCTCGGGTCAGTCCGAGCGTTTCAGGATTTGAAGATTTCATTATGGAGGACGAAGACGAAGATTTGCATTACTATTATTTATTATATTGTTCCACTACACTCTGTATTCCGCTGCATCGATTTTATTAGTTGGTGTGTGCAACTCTGATATATATTGTATAAGTAAAATTAAATATTTTGTAAACAGCTTCATGAACTGTATATTTGATTATTATATTTTATCCTTCCGCTGTGAGATTCTGTTTTGTTTTTTTCCTTTCTTGGGTTTTTCTTATTTACCCCATAACAATCTACCCTTCCGTATGGTTTGAATTGGCACGTCTGTCGATTTAAAGCGTGCGAAAATATGGGATGTTACAGATTCCATAAATAGGTACGATGTTGCTTTAATTAATTCTAGGTCAAGTAAAATTGATAGATATTCCATAACAATAGAGAACAAGTATGGAGACATAAACTTCATCTTGTAAAGGATTAATTCACTACTAATTCTGTCATAATCCCCATGCAAGTTAATATTAACACACAAATTATTTGATGTTCTCTTATTAAAGCTTTTAACCAATTCACCAGCAAAAGGAGAGTTTGCATTTATATTTCCTCCTAATATGTATGAATTTTGGTTTGGTGAAATTAGACTACTCAACAAATCCTTCATTCTACACGAACAAAATTAGCCAGTATCGTAAAAATACATTGCATAAAGATATTAGGCTATATACTATTAATGATTATGGAATTTATTGTTTGGGAATTAAGCAAATAAATGTATGATTTACTTCTTTAATTATTCTTCCAGTACTTATGGTCCCACCCAAGGTTTCTAAAGGCTTAATTTTAACAAATCCCAATGGGTTTCAAACAATTAGAATTAAACCATTAGTTCTTGGGCTAACATTATCATCAATTTGAAAGAATACTTTTTTTGTTTAACAAACTCAAATGGTCTACTCATTGCCTCTCTAGCATTTTCTATTATTGCCTTTCATAGAAAATTACTATTTATTGATTGATTGTTAAATGAGTCATTGTAGAAAGGAGTAGCTTCTTTAGAAATGGTTTCAGTTGACTCTGAAGCATTATCTTCGTAGTCAATAGTTGAATGGATTTCATACCAGATGAGATAAATGCAAAACCTAGAATGAAAAAATGTTGTTGATTTATCACCTTGAGTTAGCTAAGTAAACTTGTTTTTCTGAAGATTATTCATTAGCTTTTTTTGAGAATTCATTAAGCTTTTGAATTCCTTCTTTTTAATGGTTTGAAGACTTACACACACACATATATGTTAAAATATTTAAATTTGATTGACTAATCAAGCATAACATTTTAAATAAACTATATTTAAATTTGAAATTAAAAGGGGATCTTTACCAAGTCAAATATTTCAAATTAGAAGAATATTCCAAAAATCTTAAATTCAAATATTGAGGATTAATATATAGAGTATGAAAAATCAGAATATTGGTTTTACTACATATACATAAATATAATACTATTTGATAAATATTTTTTTAATTATATATACTTCAAATAGATTTTAAATACAATTTTATGTTTAAGTTAAGCATTATTAATTATTTAAATTTTGTGTTTAGTATCATTTCTTTTAAAAAGAGCAAAGAAAAAAAAAATTATTATTAATTTTAAAAAAATCATATAATATAATCAATATACAAATCTATATAGATGAACTAATTATTTACCAAATTAAATTTGTAAAATAATTACAACATACAATATTTACATAAAGTATGATTGAGAAATAACATTTCACTTATATATACATATATAGTAATAAATTTTATTGACTTTGCAATTTATTTTATAATTTAAATCAAAATAATTTAATTTTTCCTTCTACTTATTAAATAAATATTAATATAATTGGAAACATCAATCTATATATACATTTGGGGTGGCATATGTAAATGTAAGATAAAATACTTGTACCTCAAAAGATCTGGCCTTCATGACACCTTGATATGTGATACTTCTTATATATTACTTGATTGCCATTACACTTCACTAGAATCAAATGCACCACTTAGATTTTAATTTTTATTTGATTTTTATATAGGAAGGGGTGTTTGGCCATATGGAAGGGAGATTAGAGATTGTGACCAAGAATAAGGAAGAGAAAAAGTGTATAGTGAATTATTTGGATTCTGTATTTATATAGAGAAAAGAGAGAAAATATCTCGTACTTTTACTGTTCTCTCTTACCAAATCAACTTAGATCTAGATCTAAATTCCAACTCATCCTGCTTCTTATGGACGATAATGAATGGACCTTGTATGGGCCAAAAAAGCTCAAAACCCATCTAGTAAGTAATTGTAGTTAAAGCCTGTGTGTATCTATATATATCAACATCTACATTGATACACGCATGTATCTCCCATTAGTTCTCAGGATAAAAAAATGGTAAGGGTTAGGAATGTGTATACTGATTTGTGTATTTGATGTGAGTGTAGGTGGTGGACAACGGATTGAAGCATTATAGTATTAGTCTTACCGGTGGCCATTCTCAATGGTTTTTGGCCTTATTAGAAGACCCTTAGGCCACTAGTCTAGTATATGATGTTTGATTCATGACTGATGCTGTAATTTTTAATATATGATAGTTCCAACATATAATGTAGCACCATGGCATAAATGTGCTAATTTTTGGACGTTGGTAAAGATGCAAGCTGAGATATGGTTTCATGACCTTGAGTGTTACCATTTTGGTATTATTCATGATATATTAACATATTAGTAATCAAGAAGATTACTGATATTTCCTTTTCACCATACATAAGTTTGATCCTATCTTTGTTATTTCTTTTTTTTTATGTATTCTTTGAGTAGGCTGACTTAGAGGTAGGGATTTCTACTAGAAACTCATAGAGCCATGGCTATATTATTGCTATGATTATATATGTATCCGTTTTTTTGTGCATTGACAAGTAGACCGTATGCATTATTTTAAGTCATGCATTTGTTATGGGATTTGGTGTACCAGTTACACCATGTGTATGATATTGAATCTCATGAATCTTGATAGGTTATGCACATAGGCTTCTAAATACATGCTTATGTAGATATTATGTATTATATCTTTCCAATATAAGATCTAGTTTTTTATGATGGATATGCTCCGTGATATTTATTGTGTTTCATATATCCCATCCTTAATGAAACATAGTTAATGGCAATATTAGGAGAATCCAAATGCTTGGGTATGTAAAGTTTGGATGTTATGGGAGCAAGATCGTTACATTTGATATCAAAGCTAAGGTTACCCAATCATCATAAACTAGGATAAGTTGAGAGTGCATATTTTTATTTTTGATGTTTGTGAATATAAAATTTAGAGACCCACAATTTTGTTTCTAGCATCTTGTACTATCTTTTGGAAAAGCATATAACTATTAAGAGTCATGCCACTCATGTAACGTTTACCAAGGACAATGCCTAGGCTTGATATCTTCATATACAAGCTTGATTTCGAAGATCCATTGGGCTAGAACATAGGGTACCTACCTTCAATGGGATTCCCTCCTTTATCGGATGTTGTTGGGTGATGCCTAGTCGTCTACCACCCCCACCTCCCATTCTTAATTTTTGCCAACTTCATAGGTATTACGTTCGTATGGGAAGTAACCCATATTTTGGGATAAAGTCGTTCATGACATGATGCTTAAGACATTGACAAGGAGATAATATGCTTTTAGGAAAACTTAAGAGGAAGCTTCGTGTTAGTGGAATGTTGTGATGGGTGAGTGGATAAGAATGTTATTACTTGGGAATGGTTCTGAAAGAGATTGAGGAATAGTTTAGTTTAAAGGCTAAGAGGTGCTTGCAAGTCGAGAAGTTCTTGTATCTCCAACAAGGTAATAAAACTATGATGGAATACATCAATTATTTTGCACTCTTAGTTCAAGATGGACATGACCAACACTCCTTCAAAGAAGCCAATAAATTTAGTATGAGACTCAATCAACCTCTCTAGGACCTTGCTCTTAGTTATCTTCCTATGGATGCTACCTTCGAGAGTCGTATAGAAGTGGAGTTATTATATTTTATTTCTCAAGGAACTCATAAAGATTAGGAATCTAAAGTGGAATTCATGCCCAATTCCTAAGGCAAAAGGAATAATAAGTGAAATAAGAATGATGAAGACCAAGGAAAATTAGAGGGGTGACTTGTTATAGGTTCCATTTAAAGGGACATGTTTCTTAAGGTTGTAAAGTCAAGCTCCATGCGATGACGTTACAATTAGGATCAACCATGAAATTTCAAGAACGATTGTTCATTTTTTCCCCAAGGATGAACTAATGGTCAAAGCCTAAGCTATTTAAGATATTCCTAGTTTATACACTCTACCAAAGCTTGATAAGGGGAAGAATATCTTCATGGAATGTGTGCTTTCTATTTATGATTTTCTTTTTCGCATTTTACTCGATACAGGAGTATCACATTCGTTTATTGCTAGTCGTATTATTAATAGTTGCATCTAACGCCCATACTATATACGAATCTATTATTGTATTGGATCTTATTGGGTTTGACACATCTTTTTATGATATTTAGAGATATTAAATTATCTCGAGTAAGATTTAGTTTTTTTGTGATGCTTTTGTGCTTGGGTTTCAGGAATGGACAATGAAGCATAATTTTAAATTTAGTTATGATTACCGTGCAGTCCATATAAAGGATAGTGGAAGTAAGGGGGTTAATGTTTATTATGAGCTCAATAGTCCTATAATGTTGAGTTATATAGGCTCTTTGGATATTTCCCATGATAGATCGATGCAAGTTCTCATCATTAAGAACTTTTCAGCTGTTTTTGAAGAGGCTTCAGGTTTACCTCCATATTGGGAAATTGAATTCCATATTGATTTAAAGTGAGATACGAAGCCGATTGTCTTACCTATTAGATGCATGACACTTGGATGAAAAAGAGAATAAAAAACTAAATTTCTAATCTTTCAAAGACAGGTCTTATTTGGAGGAGTACATCAGCCTAGGGAGCACCCATCATGTTACCAAAGTGAATGAATCCTTAAGATTATGCATCGAATATATAGAGTTTAATAACCTAATAAGAAGGAACAATTATCCTCTTCTTCATGTTGACGGCAATTTTTCCTCCTAACTTGATCTTGCTATTGGCTTTCATCAACTAAGGGTGGACAAATAGCATTCAACAAATTACCTTCATAACTTTCGATGCACCTTATATATGGTTGATAATTTCATTTGGCCTTATGAATGCAACAACAAAATTTGTTGATCTTATCAGTCGTGTCTTTAAAACCAACCTGATAATTTCGTGGTAATGTTTTAGAAGTTATTTTGACATTTCCAAAAGTGAAAAAGAGCACATGTTGCAGTTGAAAGAAGCGTTGGAGGTTTAATATGAAATTTCTTGAAGGACAAGTTCTTTAAATATCATTTTTGGAGGAGAGAAGATTGATTCTTAGCCATGTTGTATCCAAGAATGGGATTTCGACTGATCCTAGCAAGGTTGCCATGGTGCAAGATTGAAAACTACCAAACAGTGTAACCAAAGTTCATAGTTTCCTTGGATTGGTAGGATGTTATAGAAAGTTCATTAAGGACATTGCACATGTCGCTACACCTTTGACCCATATAACTATGAAGAATCAAGTGTACTAATTGGATGCATATAGAAAGGATTCTTTTATTAGGATGAAGCTATTGTTGGATAGTGCTTCGGTTCTTGTTATCTTAGAAGGAGCTAACCAGTTTATCATATACATATATGCTTGCGATATGGAATGTGGTGTGCTTCTTAGGTTAAAAAAACGTAGTCGCATAAGATAGTTGGCAACCTAAGATTCATGAGAAGTACCACCCAACCTATGATTTGGAGTTGGCGACCATTTTCTTTACATTAAAGACATGGAGGCACTATTGGTTGGGTGATAAGTTTGAGCTCTTCGCTGTTCATTAACCTTTGAAATATTTATTCGCCCAAAAAGATCTTATTCTTAGTCTATAAAGATGGATGGAATTCCTAATGTTATATGATCTTGGAATTTCCTATAATCCTAGAAAGGAGAATGTTGTGGTGGATGCATTATTAGAAGGCATGCCATGTTGGGTTCTATGTTTGTTGAATAGAAGGGTCGGGATTATATTACAAAGCTTGATTTTTGACCTTCTTATGACATGTGCCTGGGCTAGAGGTTAGGCCCACACTTATCAATTGGATTGATTTTGGGAAAAGGCTTGGTGTGAGCATTATAGAGATGCTGGACTGGAATGGAAAGATGGAGAATTTTAATCATATTAACCAATATTTTATTAAGGCAAAAGGTTGGCTTTGCGTCGAAGGTAGATTATGCATTCCCAAAGAGGAAAATTTTGATTGATGAAGTACTTCAAGAATTCCATCATTATGGAATGACTAAACATCCCGGTGGCAAAAAATGTAAAGCACATTTATTTTTGGATACGCATGAAAAGACATGTTTATGTTTGATTACATCAGCCTGTAGCAGATGTTATGAATGAATTCTGGAAAAGAAATTCCCCTATTGGATCTTTATTGGGTCTATGAAGTCTAGTTTATTTATAACATTGCTAAAATTTATTTAAATAAAATCATTTATTTTATGTAAATTTATAAATTGGTATAATTTTATAAAAAATCTTATCATTTATGTGTGTGTGTCATACACACACACACATGTATATATGCATGTCTTACATATCAATTCATGCAAGGTATAACACGCCCGTGTATGGATGCTAGGATTTACATCCCAACGGACATCTTAGCTTATCCAATATGCAAATATATTGTCTAAATATATGTATATATAAACATATAATATTATTTATATGTATACATAATACTTTTGTTTAAATAATTTTATAAAAGTATACCGTACACATATATTTATATATAATCATTTGAATAAAATATTAATATTGTATATACAAATTATGGAATATACAAATTTTAATATAAAGAAATAATTAATAAATGCTTAAAATTTTTATAACCGTAAGCAATACATACACATATACAAATATACTAATATATATTTTATATATAAATCTATGCATAGTAAAATATATAAATACAAACATATATATATATATATATATATATATATATATGTATATTAATAAAATACCAAAAAGTAATTTCGATAAACATAACATACAAGGTCTTACTCATGGCTCTATCATTGTGTGTGTGTGTATGTGTGTGTGTGTGTGTGTATATATATATATATATTTAATTGTGTTAAAACATCCATGCGAAAAATATTAAAATATTAATAAAAAACCAATTCAAATTTTTATTTTGAGTTTCAAATTTCCAGCAAATCCTAAATAATATTTTATTCTTTAAAAAATACTTCCACAATTTTATCGGTATTACCGCTAATATTTCAAAATGTTCGGCAGTGTATTACCCATGACTGCTGGGGACACTTAAGGGTTACGTACGGAGAGTTTCTTTATTGCTAATTTTATTTTATGAAATACAAAATATGATTTTCATAATATATCTAAGTTAATATAATTGATTTGTATAATTAGTTGATTCAAATAATATTTAACTAACTACAAAATACATAAAAAATTTATTTTATCATTGTCAAAATATGTCACAACCCTAATACTTTACATATAAATTATATTATCATATTTGATTAAGTATGATATTGTCATTAATTATAAATTATATGTATATCCATTTAAATACTATATGTTAATTTAATAGAATAAATAAGTGGTTTTTTATATAGAGTCATATTAACCTAAGACATGTTTGATATAAAAAAAATTATTTATTTATACATACATTTAACCAAACAATTTTGTGGCAATATCAATGCATATCAAAATTGTTAAACAACTAACAATCTAAAATTATACATAATACAACATAATGATTGAGCATATATAATTGTATTATGACTAGAAATATACCTTGCTACCAATACCTTGAAGTACGACTTGAAATGATGAGATCTACAACGTGAAACTATTTCCAATCAAAAAGAGAGTAATCCTTGAACTGTTGACCACCAACTATTAGATAACGATCAAATTAACTTGATTTGAGCTCGATGAAAGATGGAGAAGGGTGTAGGATATTCGACCAGCAGAATTTGGTGGAGGTCCAAAAGACCATGATCATATTGGGTTAGGGATCCTTATATAGTGGATAGAAAGGGAAGAAATATGGGTCTCGTCTCTTACTCATTCTCCTTCAATCTCATCCATCCAAAATTAAGTTCCCTTTACCCAAAAATGAGAAGCCCCTAGCCTATGTTGTTGTAAAAAATACTAGCCCCATAAATGCCTTAAACCCATCTAAGCCCATATAAAATATTATGCAATTAAATCAAATTTAATCGTTTATCGATATCATATATCGATTTGTATATTTATAACCGCTATAAATATATTTGATAATATTTATTCATCAAATCATAATCAAATTTTATAATAATATTTCATAAATATTAATTAATTTTAATTAATTTATAACAACTATAAATTAACTAAATCATTTGCTCAAAGGAGAATTCATTGTTACGATTTTGTAACTCATCAAATGTATATTTGACCATTGATTAATACTGAACCACTCGACTGTTAATGTTCACATGTTACTTATCAGTGGTGTGACATTTTAGCCAAATTGATTGCTCATTTGGTTTCAATAAAATCCAATTTTACTTTATTTTAGCGTTACTCGGTTGTGACTTTTATTTACACCAATTCTCTTTGTCAAAACTACGTCACTTTGAACTTATGAATTTAACAATGGTCAAAATTTCAATATCATCCATATTCAACTCTATAGTCTAAACATAAAGTCCTCGGTTTAATAACAACATTTATTATTAACTATACTTGTAATGACCTGCTTTTTCATACAATTCAAGCTGACAATAAACTACACATGTCCAACCCAAATCGAGCGAAAAGACGGATAATTGAGAGAAAGAAAGAAGAAAGAAGAGAAGAGAAGAAAAGAGAAAAGTAACTAAAAATAATACATAATCTTACAATTGTAGTGGAACAACATGTAATATAATATCAATGATCCTTACCAAAGAGAAACTGTTATACACATACATCCATCAAAGTACAATAACAATCATAATTATCGGCCTGGACAGTTATAACATCATGTCCTCACAATTGCTGATAATTTCAATAACAAAGCATTGGAAAATAAACATATACGTGTATACGCCTTGAAGACCTCCAACTCATCTCTTGAGCTCCAATGCATCCAAGCAATATGTAAATATACTCAGTCTAACCCAAGCAGTATAATAGAATAATGCCCGAGTCAATCTGGAAAACTGATGTGAGAAAAAACACCCAACTAAACTTTTAAAGTTATCGAAACCTTTCAAAAATCAAAGGTATCTGGTAAGACCACGCCATCCATAAACATGAAAGTGTTTTTACCTTACGATAACCAAAACATTTCATATGAAATCTTATGATGTTATAATAGTGTATAATTCATAAGTAATTATTAATATTGTTACATTAATTAAATTCCAGCATACTAGGTTCTACAACCAAAACTGAAGGTTCGTATTGGAGCATGGATTCCAACTACAAAAGAGCAAGGATCTACCCACCGAATTTTTACACCTCGAGATCAAGTGTACGTGAGGCTACAATACATTGCACATCTGCTACTCAGGACCGGCGCTACCCACTTCTTGAGTAGCACCAAATATGATCAGCCTTCGTTGCAATCAACAACCATACAAAGGGGTCTCGAAGCATACATGAATATCGCTCTAGACTTGGGATGATCATACCCTATTTGGGTGCGACCTGCTTAGCCCTGCTGCTTTCCCTACTTTATTCATTTCCTGGGTGCAAGGCTCGAAGAGGACACAATCTTACCATTTCTTCATACCAAACCATCTGGGAATTCTAATATTTCCCTTTAGGCAATCAATGCAATACCAGCATTCATTCATACAAGCTCATTCTAGGACTGAACGAAATGCTTAAGAACTTCATCCCCAATTCTATCATCTTCACGATGTCTTCACGTCAAATGCTTGAGTTTGATCGAAGTGGTTTTTGGATAGCATACCCGATCCCAATCTCTTCGAAACAACATTCGATAGTTTTTGGTAAACTTAATCCCGGTTCTTTAGGAAATAAATAGTCAAAGATAAGATCGGAGATCACCTCCTAACTGTTAGTGGACAGATTTCCTTATCATTGTCCTAGAAGTACGAAACGATATTTACATACACAGTACAACATCATCAGAGATGACTATGCCATATAATTCACGTGTTTCTCCAAGATATTTCCAAAGTTACTTTTAGGTTCAAAGTCCTATATTAGGTGATTTAACTATAGAATAAAAAATATTAAATCATGGATTTAATTCCATAAGAAAAACCAACATTTGGTTAAGCACCAAGAAACACTAAGCCTCCTTAATTAATCTATTCACTAATTAAAACCATCTTATAAATGCTTGTATCAAAATACTTTTACAAAGATATATTCACGACCCTTATATTTTCAATACTTGGAAAATATCCATGTACTTATCTCAATGGTATAAGTATATTTACCAAATTCTGAGGAAGACCTCCCTTTTAACAAATTCAAAAAACATTTATAAGCTCCATATAAATTTCTAAAACCCGATTATAAACCATTTATAAATTATTTCTCAAGTCATTTCTAAACTCTTATAAAACCATATAATTATTTACAGACTCCATTTTATAAATCTATAAACCCATTTCTAATATTCCTTTATAAATATCTAATCCATTTATAAAATTCTTCTAACTTTAAACCAATCTTCCTTTATATTTTCCATAACATATTATAAGATTCTTCTTATAATCCATATCTGTTTATAAAACCCTATCTATAAATCTCGAAAACGTTAAAAATATAAATTCTAATCATTTACTTAAAACACTATTACATAATAGAAAACATTTTAAATAAATAAATATTAACTTGAAACATTTGAAAATAGTAATTAATAAATCCTAAACATTCTAAATAACAATAACAATTTAGCATTAAAATTTTATAAATACTAATAATTATTTTCCAAGCTTTATTTATAATAATTATATCTTTCAAACCATATAAATAATTTTAGATAATTAACTGTCAAAATATTAAACCATTGATAAATCACTTTTAAAAGAATATTGATATAAATTAACCACTTTTAACACATAATTATAATTACATGATAAAAAACCATACTTAATTTCAAACATGACCATTTCCAAATTTTTAAACCATATTTATAAATCTCTTCCAATTTTATAACACTTTCTTTCAAAAAAATTCCTTTACTGATGAACCCTTTTATAACTTAATTCCTTTATAAATCTCACTTATTCATAAAATCCTATTCAACATAATTTTCAACAGTTTTAAACCTTTCTTCAATAGGTATAAGTTTCTTTAATAAATTTCCTTCAAATTACAAAATATTGTTTAACAAATCCTAAATTTTACCTCATCTTTAATTTCTAAAATAGAATCAACTATTTTCTAAAATATCACAACCATTCGATTTATTTCACTAATTTGTTAAATGATAATAATTTCCTTTAATTTATAACGCCGCTTATAAATCTATATTTTTATTAACAAAACATGATTTTACAAAATCTTTACTTTATTCGTAAAACATCACTTTATATAAAATGATTAATAATATTTATATCAAATATTTTCTATTTTCGTTTAAAAATCATATCATTTTATTATAAAAGACGGACTTAATATACGATTTAGAATCTTTATCCAATTCAAAATTTCCATTTAAAACATTTTGTAAAACTATAAATTTATAAATTTATAGTCCGCAATTGTAAAACTATAAATTTATAATTTCTCAATATATAAACTCACTGGTATTATAAAACATTTTGTAAAACTATAAAAATGAATGTCAAAAATGAATGAAAACTCACCGGTACTATATTTTGATGCGAATTATTTTGATGAGATTTTGACGTATAAAAATTACTGTCGCTTTGACTTCAGTAACCGTCAAATTTAAAGTGGATTTTCAAGCGGTTAGCCCGCAATGCTGATGTGATACTCGTTTTTACGGTGTTTTGAGAAGTGCAATTTCCTTGTCGAAATTGCTACAGATGCTGTTTTAATCACGGGTTTTCCAATCGTTTTAAAATAAAATTGTTTTCAAAATTTTTAATGTAAATGCTTTCAAAAGAACAAGGAAACGATTTAAACGCTTAGTAAAATTGAGGACTGTGAACCCTCACTTTTACCGATTCACTTAATTCCGGACTTGTCCGTTTGAGAACGTAAAATGTTATTTATTTAAAATACAAAATTTTGCACTTTCAAGGAAACGATGAAGTGATTTAAACGATTTAGCAAAAGTGCGGAGTATGGAACCACACTTTTACTATTTCGGTTAATTCCGGACTCGTTAATTGAAACATCTGCTGTTTGATGATTCTGATGATTTTGTCGGGCTTTCGGTCCACTCTGCTGGACCTTCGGGTCATTTGTTGGGCTTTCGGGCCACTCTGCTGGACCTTCGGGTCATTTGTTGGGCGTTCGGGCCACTCTGCGGACATTCGGGTCAAATACCAGTACTAGACCTTCGGATCACTCTACGGACCTTCGGATCATCTGACCGGAGCCAAAATTTATAGTACTTGGTAGGCCTCAGCCATCTGAGATGCACGTGCGGCGTAGCTAAAACTTGCCATCTGTTGGGATCGATCCACCTTTTATGTTGATTTTCTAGATTATCTTAATTGATTTCTAGATATTTGTTGCTTCTAATTATCTGCAGGTAATTAGATATTTGTTGTTATGAATTCTACTTATCTTTGTTGATAATTTAGATATTTGTTGTTATGAGTTCTAATTATCTTTGTTGATAATTAGATATTTGATGTTTTCTGATTATCGTTTTTGATAATCGAATATTTGTTGTTTCTGATTATCGTTTTTGATAATCGGATATTTGATGTTTTTGATTATCTTTGTTGATAATTAGATATTTGATGTTCTTTGATTATCGTTTTTGATAATTAGATATTTGATGTTTTCTGATTATCGTTTTTGATAGTTAGATATTTGTGATTTCTGATTATCGTTTTTGATAATTAGATATTTGTTGGTTTGAGATTTCTGATTATCATTTTTGATAATTAGATATTTGTTGATTTGAGATTTCTGATTATCATTTTTGATAATTAGATATTTGTTGATTTGAGTTCTATTTATCTTTGTTAATAATTAGATATTTGTTGATTTCTGATTATCGTTTTTGATAATTAGATATTTGTAATTTCTGACTATCGTTTTTGATAATTAGATATTTGAGTTTTCTGATTATCGTTTTTGATAATTAAATATTTGTTGTTTTCTGATTATCGTTTTTGATCATTAGACATTTGTTGTTTTCTGATTATCGTTTTTGATAAATTGTTGTTTTCTGATTACCGTTTTTGATACTTAGATATTTGTTGATTTGAGATTTCTGATTATCGTTTTTGATAATTAGATATTTGTTGATTTGAGTTCTAATTATTTTTGTTGATAATTAGATATTTGTTGATTTTTGATTATCGTTTTTGATAATTAGATATTTGTGATTTCTGATTATCGTTTTTGATAATTAGATATTTGTGATTTCTGATTATCGTTTTTGATAATTAGATATTTGTTGATTTGAGATTTCTGATTATCGTTTTTGATAATTGGATATTTGTTGTTTTCAGATTATTGTTTTTGACAATTGGACATTTGCTAATTTTGCTGATTATGAGATTTTCTAGTCTCTAATTGATTCTAGATTATGTTGATTATATTGAATTGCTGTTTTCTACCTATCTCTGTTGATAGTTAGCATTTGCTGATTATGAAGTTCGTGTTTTCTAATTATCTGTTGGGTAATTAGATATTTGCGGTTTTGCGATTTGCGATTTGTGATTTCTAATTATCTTCGTTGATAATTAGATTTTGCTGTTTTCTAATTATCATATCGATAATTAAGTATTGCTGTTTTGTGATTTCTGTATTCTAATTATCTAATTGATAATAGAATATTGCTGAAAATTGTATTTATTCAGTTTAGTTGATTTCTGATTATCTATTTGATAATTAGATTTTGTTGAGAATTTGTGATTTCTTTTATGAAATTAAAATATTTCCTTGGCGTTTGTATTCTTGAACTTTATTTTTCTAGCTTAACCATTTTATGTTAGAAAAATAATTGTTATTGACGACTTTAATTATGAAAATCACGGGGATGCAATTTTTATAAGGCGGGGAGTCTGTAACAACCCGGGATTTCGCATCAATTAATTATCGTCATTAAACGATTAAAATTGCTTACTAATTAATATTGGGAGATTTTAATTGGGCTGAAATTCTTTTTAAACATTCATTTAAGGGTTTGTGGGCTTTAAAATCATTTTGGCCCACGTTTTTATTCTGGGTGCTATGTTGTATCAAGGCAGAGACCCAATCCCCCTTCATTCATTCGTTCGAAAACCCTAAGCAAAAACAAATGAAAAAAATGGCGGCTCTCGTTCGTTGTTCGTTCCTCTTCTTCAAATAATTAGAGTTTTCGTGTAATTTGTGGTAGCCGACTTTTGTTCGATCGTTGCCTCTTGATATGCTTTCGGCTTCAATTTCGATGTTCGATCTTTGAATTTGGATTCTTCGAAGCAAGGTGAGTGACCCTCACATCTAACTCAAATTTTTGTTGTTTCTGACTTGTTCAAATTCGCGACTTTTTTTGCGTTGGTTTCTTGACAACTGCTGTTTTGAATTATGATTTGAAACTTGTAAGCTTGACTTGTTCGATTCTTTGCTTTGAAACTGCTGTGACTTTTTCATTGCTTTTGACCTGATGTTTGATTAGTTGTAGTTGCCGTAGTGTTGTAGACTTTGACTTGTTTTATACATTCACTGTATATTAATAAATGTTTTCCACAGTATTCACGATTGAAGTTATAGCCTTGCATTTACATATACTCTATTTGCATCGAGTACATGTTGTCTTAGTTCTGGTTCACGAAATTGAGTCTGGGTTGCATTGAGTTTGCATTGAGCTTTGTCCTCTGCTCTTCGAGGCATGTAGTTCACGTGTGTATTTGTATTTGGTGTCTTCATGTACATGTATACATGTTGTTGCTACTCATTTGTAGTTGAATTGTGTTGGACTCCTGCCTTTGTTCACGAGTTTGATGCTTGCATTGCCTAGTTTCACAGTTGCAAACATGTTGTCTCTTTGGTGCACTTGGTTTGTGATTCACTGTTGCATTCCTGTATATACACTTGATTATTCGTGTTGCATTAAGCTCATGTGGTCTTCACTTATGTGTAGTCTGCACTTGCATCTGTTTTGGTTTCTGGCACTTTGTTCATTAGCTGGTTCACTACTAGGTTTCGGGTTCTAGTAGCACTCGAGTCTTCTTGCATCGAGCTCTGTCCACTGTTCTAGTCGAGTTGCTCTGAGACAGTGTGTTTCACTGTTTTGGTTACCTATGCATTGTTTTGACTTTGAGTCTTGTTCAAGTCTTCATGCATTTTTCACTGATACATTGCATTGATGCATTGTATTCATTTGATTTTTGGTCACTGTGTTTCACTGGGGACATTATTTTCAATTGGAGCTGCTCTGTGTCCTTCACTGTTGTGTGTTGTGGTGCCATATTTTTGGTGCTCTCACCTTCATTCTGCTGTGTTCATGCAGTTTGTACCACTGCCTTTGTGCACTGGGTCATTCGAACCTTCGTGCTTTGGTGTTGTGTTGCCATATCATTGTCGCATCTGGACTTGTACTTATAGTCTTCATTATTGTGTGGCTTTGGGCTTCACTGAGTTTGTTGCTCTCCGTTGATGTATTTGTTTTGGTTGCAGCAGTTGAGTTGTTTGCATGAGACTTAAACTGGGTTTGGATTTTTTCTTCTTTGAGTTTGGCAGTTTGTATACCTCATGTGTAGTGCCAACTAGAGTTGTGCTTGCCTTTGAGTTTCAAAACTGTGGCATGCATGTTTCCATCCTTGGTGCAGTTTCATTTTGTTGTCGTTTTGCCCTTGAATTCATGTGGTGGCCGTAGTTTTTGTTGCGGTTTTGCCCTTGTACTCATGTGGTGTTATCTCGAAGTCTGTACATTGCTATGTTGTATTTATATCCATGTTTGAACTTGACTGGATATTGAACTTTATTGTTTGGTCAGAGCTTTGTAGTCTCTGTTTTCTGTTGGTTGATTTGAACTATGGTCGAGGCTTGATTTTATGTCTTGACCATTTCATTTGAATTTATACCTGTGTTGAACCCAGCTAATAGCTCAGGTTTGACCTTGTGCTCATTTGTACATTTTCATTGGGCATTCATGTGCACTTTGTTCATTTGGTGGTTACTGGGTGGATGTTGTGCTTGCTGTTGCAGTTCCATCTGGCTCATTTTTATTTGAGTTGGTGCTATTTGCTTCTAATTCATTGATCTTTTGTGTATTTCATCACTGTAGTGGCGAGGCAGTGCACGCGAGTGTGTACTGCAGCCCTATCAGAAGTGACATTTTAATTGATATTTCAATTGCTTGAATTGTTTCGCGTGTCCAATTCAATATTTTGAAATTGTATTTTGATTTGGTTTAATTTGAGTATTTTGTTGCCATCTGATTATCTACTAGATAATTAGATTATGTGTTTTCTAATTATCGTATAGACAATTAGATTTTGTTGTCTATGAGGTTTCACTGGCTTGAGTTTTGCTTTGGCCACTTGCTGTTAATTGCTGTTTAGGCAATTCTGTTGTTTTCTAAATTATCTTCGTTGATAATCCTTTTGTTTATCTTTGTTGATGATTTGGCTTTGCTGATTTGTTGCTTATTACTGTTTCATGTTATATCTACTATTATCCGATTTCCTTATTAAAGGATTGGACAGACGAGATTTATTGTGACTGTCGTCTAGTTGATTATTTAATTATTATTGCTTCCGTGCATTAATAACTGAGTTTGAATTAGACTGACCCGTGTATTATTTTCTTTTGAATTAATACTCGGGTCAGACAGAGTTATTCAGGTTGTAGATATCTTGCTTTGGGTTGCTGCTTGAGCTATGAAGTCTCTTCATATATTTTGGAGTAGTCAGTGTATTTTCTAGGATGATATGTATTCATGTATATTATTCATGATAATGTACTTGTATATGTAACTTCCTGAGTAGACAGTTATAGTTGTATCATATGTATTGTATCATATGTATTGTATCATATGTATTGTAACTGACTTCAGTTATATATATGAGATTTGATATTATCCATGTTCTGTATTTAGCTTATCTGTATTATTATTATATATTTTGTCCTAAACTATTATGAACCATCATAGTTCGTTTTATACGGGAATTGAATATGTCGATGGGAGTAAATAAACAGAGATGAAAAATATATACCACCCCTATCGAGATAATCAATACTAGTGTAAGGCCTAACTACGGATGGCCGCTCCTATCCAGCCTTATTCTTCGTAATGACAGACAGTATTTCCTTTAATACTCTTTGTTATTGTGAGCATAGAGGTGGGGCGTCACAGTTGGTATCAGAGCGAGGGGTTTATGGACATAGTACAGAACATAACTTAGATGGAACATGTGTTACAACTATTTGTTGATATTTTAATCGTGCCTTGATTCAAAACTAAAATTTTGAAATTATGATGAAATTTCTAAATATCTTTATTCAAAAATAAAATTGAAATTGTGTTTTGATGATTGAGAAATTTGTGTTCTGTTTATCAGAGTGCACAGCGGAAACAGTGAGACTGTCTTCGTTGAGTACAGCTGGTAACCCTTTTGATTTAATAATCAAAAATATGAAAATGAAATTAAATTCATTGTGTTATTACATTGATGTGTTTTAAAGATATATTCGAGTGATTTCTTTGTTTATCTTGTGGTGTACGTGCAAATATGAGTTGCACGTTACTGCATTAATTTTACGTTGAACCAGTGTTTGGTTTTAAACGTATTTTGTTGCCGTTATTTTTATAACATAATTTTTACACCGGTGCTAAATTTTTGAAGCACGGTGTATTATTGACATTTTTAATGAATGAAAACTCACCGGTATTATATTTTGATGCGAATTATTTTGATGAGATTTTGACGTATAAAAATTACTGTCGCTTTGACTTCAGTAACCGTTAAATTTAAAGTGGATTTTCAAGCGGTTAGCCCGCAATGCTGATGTGATACCCGTTTTTATGGTGTTTTGAGAAGTGCAATTTCCTTGTCGAAATTGCTACAGACGTTGCTGTTTTAATCACGGGTTTTCCAATCGTTTTAAAATAAAAATGTTTTCAAAAATTGGTAGGCCTCGGCCATCTGAGATGCACGTGCGGCGTAGCTAAAACTCACCATCTGCTGGGATCAATCCACCTTTTATGTTGATTTTCTAGATTATCTTAATTGATTTCTAGATATTTATTGCTTTTAATTATCTGCAGGTAATTAGATATTTGTTGTTATGAGTTCTAATTATCTTTGTTGACAATTTAGATATTTGTTGTTATGAGTTCTAATTATCTTTGTTGATAATTAGATATTTGATGTTTTCTGATTATCGTTTTCGATAATCGGATATTTGTTGTTTCTGATTAACGTTGTTGATAATCGGATATTTGATGTTTCTGATTATCTTTGTTGATAATTAGATATTTTATGTTCTCTGATTATCATTTTTGATAATTAGATATTTGATGTTTTCTGATTATCGTTTTTGATAGTTAGATATTTGTGATTTCTGATTATTGTTTTTGATAATTAGATATTTGTTGATTTGAGATTTCTGATTATAGTTTTCGATAATTAGATATTTGTTGATTTGAGATTTCTGATTATCGTTTTTGATAATTAGATATTTGTTGATTTGAGTTCTAATTATCTTTGTTGATAATTAGATATTTGTTGATTTCTGATTATCGTTTTTGATAATTAGATATTTGTACTTTCTGATTATCGTTTTTGATAATTAGATATTTGTTGTTTTCTGATTATCGTTTTTGATAATTAGATATTTGTTGTTTTCTGATTATCTTTTTTGATAATTAGATATTTTTTGATTTGAGTTCTAATTATCTTTGTTGATAATTAGATGTTTGTTGATTTTTGATTATCGTTTTTGAGAATTAGATATTTGTGATTTCTGATTATTGTTTTTGATAATTAGATATTTGTGATTTCTGATTAGCGTTTTTGATAATTAGATATTTGCGATTTCTGATTATCGTTTTTGATAATTAGATATTTGTTGATTTGAGATTTCTGATTATCGTTTTTGATAATTCGATATTTGTTGTTTTCTGATTATCGTTTTTAACAATTGGATATTTGCTAATTTTGCTGATTATGAGGTTTTCTAGTCTCTAATTGATTCTAGATTATGTTGATTATACTGAATTGCTGTTTTCTATCAATCTCTGTTGATAGTTAGCGTTTGCTGATTATGAAGTTCGTGTTTTCTAATTATCTGTTGGGTAATTAGATATTTGCGGTTTTGCGATTTGCGATTTGTGATTTCTAATTATCTTTGTTGATAATTAGATTTTGCTGTTTTCTAATTATCATATCGATAATTAGGTATTGCTGTTTT
This sequence comes from Allium cepa, assembly GCA_030765085.1. NCBI lineage: Eukaryota > Viridiplantae > Streptophyta > Magnoliopsida > Asparagales > Amaryllidaceae > Allium > Allium cepa. The sequence continues at coordinate 490,418,209 of CM060931.1, forward strand.
GTGATTTCTGTATTCTAATTATCTAATTGATAATAGAATATTGCTGAAAATTGTATTTATTCAGTTTAGTTGATTTCTGATTATCTATTTGATAATTAGACTTTATTGAGAATTTGTGAATTTCTTTTATGAAATTAAAATATTTCCTTGGCGTTTGTATTCTTGAACTTTATTTTTCTAGCTTAACCAGTTTATTTTTGAAAAATAATTGTTATTAACGACTTTAATTATGAAAATTACGGGGAGGTAATTTTTATAAAGAGGGGAGTCTGTAACAACCCGGGATTTCGCATCAATTAATTATCGTCATTAAACGATTAAAATTGCTTACTAATTAATATTGGGAGATTTTAATTGGGCTGAAATTCTTTTTAAACATTCAGTTAAGGGTTTGTGGGCTTTAAAACCATTTTGGCCCACGTTTTTATTCTGGGTGCTGTGTTATATCAAGGAAGAGACCCGATCCCCCTTCATTCATTCGTTCGAAAACCCTAAGCAAAAACAAATGAAAAAAATGGCGGCTCTCGTTCGTTGTTCGTTCCTCTTCTTCAAATAATTAGAGTTTTCGTGTAATTTGTGGTAGCCGACTTTTGTTCGATCGTTGCCTCTTAATATGCTTTCGGCTTCAATTCCAATGTTCAATCTTCGGATTTGGATTCTTCGAAGCAAGGTGAGTGAACCTCACATCTAACTCAAATTTTAGTGGTTTCTGACTTGTTCAACTTCACGACTTTTGTTGCTTTGATTTCTTGACAACTACTGTTTTGAATTCTGATTTGAAACTTGTAAGCTTGACTTGTTCGATTCTTTGCTTTGAAACTGCTATGACTTTTTCATTGCTTTTGACCTGATGTTTGATTAGTTGTAGTTGTCGTAGTGTTGCAGACTTTGACTTGCTTTATACATTCACTGTATATTAATAAATGTTGTCCACAGTATTCACGATTGAAGTTATAGCCTTGCATTTACATATACTCTATTTGCATCGAGTACATGTTGTCTTAGTTCTTGTTCACGAAATTGAGTCTGGGTTGCATTGAGTTTGCATTGAGCTTTGTCCACTGCTCTTCGAGGCATGTAGTTCACGTGTGTATTTGTATTTACTGTCTTCATGTACATGTTGTTGCTGCTCATTTGTAGTTGAATCGTGTTGTACTCCTGCCTTTTTTCACGAGTCTGATGCTTGCACTGCCTAGTTTCACAGTTGCAAACATGTTGTCTCTTTGGTGCACTTGGTTTGTGATTCACTGTTGCATTGCTGTATATACACTTGAGTATTCATGTTGCATTAAGCTCGTGTGGTCTTCACTTATGTGTAGTCTGCACTTGCATCTGTTTTGGTTTCTGGCACTTTGTTCATTTGCTGGTTCACTGCTTGGTTTCGTGTCCTGGTAGCACTCGAGTCTTCTTGCATCGAGCTCTGTCCACTGTTCTAGTCGAGTTGCTATGAGACAGTGTGTTTCACTGTTTTGGTTACCTGTACATTGTTTTGACTTTGAGTCTTGTTTAAGTCTTCATGCATTTTTCACTGATACATTGCATTGATGCATTGTATTCATTTGCATTTGGTCACTGTGTTTCACTGGGGATATTATTTTCAATTGGAGCTGCTCTGTGTCTTTTACTGTTTTGTGTTGTGGTGCCATATTTTTGGAGCTCTCGCCTTCATTATGCTTTGTTCATGTAGTTTGTACCACTGCCTTTTTGCACTGGGTCATTCGAACCTTCGTGCTTTGGTGTTGTGTTGCCATATCATTATTGCATCTGGACTTGTACTTATAGTCTTCATTGTTGTGTGGCTTTGGGCTTCACTGAGTTTGTTGCTCTCCATTGATGTATTTGTTTTGGTTGTAGCAGTTGAGTTGTTTGCGTGAGACTTGAACTGGGTTTGGATTTTTGCTTCTTTGAGTTTGGCAGTTTGTATACTTCATGTGTACTGCCAGTTAGAGTTGTGCTTGCCTTTGAGTTTCAAAACTGTGGCATGCATGTTGCCATCCCTTTGGTGCAGTTTCATTTTTTGGCCATTTTGCCCTTGAATTCGTGTGGTGGCCGCAGTTTTTGTTGTAGTTTTGCCCTTGTATTCATGTGGTGTTATCTCGAAGTATGTACTTGCTATGTTGTATTTATATCCATGCTTGAACTTGACTGGATATTGAACTTTATTGTTTGGTCAGAGCTGTTGTCGTCTCTGTTTTCTGTTGGTTGATTTGAACTATGGTCAAGGCTTGATTTTATGTCTTGACCATTTCATTTGAATTTATACCTGTGTTGAACCCAGCTAATAGCTCGGGTTTGACCTTGTGCTCGTTTGTAAATTTTCATTGGGCATTCATATGCACTTTGTTCATTTGGTGGTTACTGGGTGGATGCTGTGCTAGATGCTGCAGTTCCATCTGGTTCATTTTGATTTGAGTTGGTGCTATATGCTTCTGATTCATTGATCTTTTGTGTATTTCATCACTGTAGTGGCAAGGCAGTGCACGCGAGCGTGTACTGCAGCCCTATCAGAAGTAAAGTTTTAATTGATATTTCAATTGCTTGAATTGTTTCGTGTTTCCAATTCAATATTTTGAAATTGTATTTTGTTTTGGTTTAATTTGAGTATTTTGTTGCCATCTGATTATCTATTAGATAATTAGATTATGTTTTTTCTAATTATCGTATCGACAATTAGATTTTGTTGTCTATGCTGTTTCACTGGCTTGAGTTTTGCTTTGGCCACTTGCTATTAATTGCTGTTTAGGTAATTCTGTTGTTTTCTAAATTATCTTCATTGATAATCCTTTTATTTATCTTTGTTGATGATTTGGCTTTGCTGATTTGTTGCTTATTACCGTTTCATGTTATATCTACTGTTATCCGATTTCCTTATTAAAAGATTGGACAGACGAGATTTATTGTGACTGACGTCTAGTTGATTATTTAATTATTATTGCTTCCGTGCATTAATAACCAAGTTTGAATTAGACTGACCCGTGTATTTTTTTTTTGAATTAATTCTCAGGTCAGACCGAGTTATTTCAGGTTGTAGATATCTTGCTTTGGGTTGTTGCTTGAGCTATGAAGTCTCTTCATATCTTTTGGAGTAGTCAGTGTATTTTCTAGGATGATATGTATTCATGTATATTATTCACGATAATGTACTTGTATATGTAACTTCCTGAGTCGACAGTTATAGTTGTATCATATGTATTGTATCATGTGTATTGTATCATATGTATTGTAACTGACTTCAGTTATATATATGAGATTTGATATTATCCATATTCTGTATTTAGCTTATCTGTGTTATTATTATACATCTTGTCCTAAACTATTATGAACCATCGTAGTTCGTTTTATACTGGAATTGAATATGTCGATGGGAGTAAATAAACAGAGATGAAAAATATATTCCACTCCTATCGAAATAATTAATACTAGTGTAAGCCCTAACCGCGGATGGCCGCTCCTATCCAGCCTTATTCTTCGTAATAACAGACAGTATTTCCTTTAATACTCTTTGTTATTGTGAGCATAGAGGTGGGGCATCACAATAAGATTTAATAATCTCATAACATAAGTTGGGATTTGAAGTGATATTTGCTGGTGAAATGACTTATTTTAGTAAATATGATGATTTTGAAATGAGAATCCTAATTGTGAATATAATTTTGAAAGTGATACGGTTTGAATTGAATATGATATTTGATACAATTGTGAAATGGTTTTGGAAATTTAAAAGAACCATTCAGTGTGAAATAAGTGTTTGGTTGTTAAAGAGACCGGGATCAGATATTGCATACTCTCTGCCAATACCGAAAACCACTTTCACAACTACGTATGTGGTGGAGGTTTTAGAAATGAAGTAGGATTGTTTGGAGAATGATTCTGTATGAGGTATTTACGTAACCGTTACTCTCATGAGTCAACTTAGATGTGACTGAAACAGGAGATATACCGGGCCAAGAAAGGTCATTCCTCCTATCGGGCACATTTCTTCGATTCTATATATTCTTCGATTCTATATTTTGACTTTGTGATTGATTTGGTGGTCACCCCTCGATTTGATTATGGAAGTGTGTCCGAGGTGGGAGGTAGTAGCTGCTATGCGTTACTACTAGCCCAGGAGTGCAATTGGTATATCTACCCTGGCATGGCCTCGAGTGCCGTGTTCACATGCCCTATCGCACCTTCTACGAGTTTTTTTGTACCATGCCTATGGAGTGCCTCTGGGTAAACCTCATGGAGGAGTTTACGGTATTGTATAGACTATGGGAATATATAAAATGTGTTAAGGGGGATATGGGTAACGCCTTAACGCTATTTTAATACTTTACTTTACTGTAGACACCATTATAATAACGTATTGTACTATGTATGTAGATAGTTTAACGGATCCTTTGGAGATGAAAATCTCGAACATCTCTTAAGTTATTGTACTCACGTTAGGCACTGGATAGGAGATGCCAAAACCCGTAAACGTCTCTGATGCCGTTACACTCATATTTATTTAATACTGACTTAACTTATATAAGATCTTTTACTTTTGACTAGAGTATTTTGTCTTTTCAATTCACTCGGGTCAGTCTCAGCTTTTCCGTTTATCGAAGACTACTTTCTGGAGGATGAAGATGGAGATTTTATACTATTATAATTTATTATATTTATTCCACTGCATCATGTTGTTCCGCTGCATTTATTTATTTATTCCTGTTGTATGTAACTCTGATTTGTATTATAAAAGTATAATCAATGTTATTTGTAAACAGCTTCATGAACTGTTTATTTGATTGTTATATTTTGTCGTTCCGCTGCAAGATTCTGTATTTGTTTTTCTTACTCTCTTTGTTTATTTTTCTTATTCACCCCATAATAATCCTCCATTTTTAATGGTTTGAGTTTGACATATGTGGCTTATCATCGATTTACACCGTCCAAAAAGGTGGGTCTTACACAAAATCTTGAATTTGATGAAATCCTGTCACAACCAACCTTGCCTTGTAAGTCTCTACTTCTTCATACGCATTTATTATTTTCTTAAAAATCAATTGGCAGCCGTTGGGTTTTATCCTTTCAAGTATATCCAATAAAGTTCAATCTTTGTTTTCGTACATGGAGTGCATCTTGGATTTCATAGCTCCAAGCCAGATTATAGAGTCTTTACTTTGTAGTGCTTGATGAAAAAAAGGAGTGTCATCATCTAAGACATGATCCTCATTCTCGTTATCCACAACAAAGCCATAGCATCTCTTTGGTGCGCGAGATTCCCTACTAGACCTTTTAATAGGTTGCATGTTTTAGTATACAGGTTGATGCAGCGCACCATGCCTTAAGCCTTAGGTCGCTCACTAACGAGCTACGACCTAGCGACCTAAGTCTTGAATCGCGCCTGCTTGCAGATGTCGTCAGCGAGTTATGTGAGCTATGTCTTAGGTCGCTCACTAGCGAGCTACGACCTAGCGAGTTAAGGAGTTACCATGATATAACGCTGTAACCTTAAGTCGCTCATCAATTAGGTCGCTTGTATATGTTATATCGCGCCTGAAGTGTCGCTCAATCCATAAGTCGCAACTTGGAGCAGATTGTTCTTAGGTCGCTCGTTCTTCTTAAGTCGCTCCATTCTTATGTCGCAAGATGCCGCACTACATTAAGTCGCTGAAGCTTAAGCAGCTTATTTTTAGGTCGCTGAAGCTTAGGTCGTAGGTCGTTGAAGATGCTCAAGCTGTTGTGTTGTGAATTTGTTAAGTCGCTTTTATGTTGTAATTTCTTAAGTCTTAGGTCGTTGTACTTATGTCGCGTAATGTTTTATGTGTTGTAACCTGTACGATTGTTATGTTGTTAAGTCGTTTGTTGTAGGTCGTAAGTCGTGTTGAGTCGTAGGTCGCGAGCACCTGTTGTTGACTTGTATGTTGATGTTAGGTCGTAGGTCATGTGTGTTGTATATGTTAGCTCGTAGATCGGCCACCTGTTAGGTCGCCTGTATGTTGAGTCATGTATATGTGTTGTAACTTCTATAAATAAGGGGTGTTGGTCGTTTGTAAAAGGAGGTTGATTTTGAATAAAATTTGTTTGTGTGCTTTGTGCCACTTTTGTTGAAGTTGAGTGTGATCTCCTTCTTCTTCCATCTTCGGATATTCGAGTGCGCTCGAATCAACGAACTTGAAGCCGATTCAAGGAATCTCGTGTGTGGGATCAACGTCGAAGAATCATAGATCTTCTTACGGAATCATGCGCGATCAACATGTTGAAGATAGCTAGAATCCGGTATCTCGAGAGATCAACGGATTTGGGCATTTATCTTGTTTTACTTGACGTGAATCATTTCGTGAGGAAGAAATTGCATCAATTTGTATCAAATATTACTAGCACGTCAAGGTTTGTTAATCCGCTGCGTCAGTTTGGTATCAAAGCTTGAAGAGCTAAGTGGAATCTAAGTTAGGCCGAGCCGCGCTAAGTCCTAGTGCAAGCCGAGTTAAGTTGAACCATATCAAAGTTAGATCGGAAAAGAGATTGTTTGAAGATCACGCCTCTAAGACGTGCTAATCGATTTCAAAATGTTGAAGATGTATATAGAAGACAAGAAGATGAGCAGATGGAGCAACGTATCAATGAAAAGTTTGATGAAGGTATTGGGAAGTTAGAGAAGTTGATGAGAGACATGAATCAAAGTCAAAGGAGAACTTCACCAGTTTCGCACCATAGTGGAAACAGAGTTTCACCTTCAGTTTTGGGAGAAAGAGACGTGCGTGGTAGCAGAAATGTTGATGGTCAGAATCGACATCGACATACGTCAGATTTGGAGGAATTCAGTGACGGTGATAGTAGCTTTTGTCGAAACCATGGCCAAGGACGAAGTCCAAATAGAGATTTTGAAGATGATCGACGATGGGAGTCGGGGATGAAAACAGAAATTCCAGAGTTCAAAGCGGGAATGATAGCGGAAGAATTTCTGAATTGGTTATCAAATGTTGAAGAAATTTTTGACTTCAAGGAAGTACCCGAGCATCGTAGAGTTAAGTTGGTTGCTACACGATTGAGGGGAAGAGCTATGGCATGGTGGCAACAAACTAAACTTACACGGGAAAGAATGGGAAAGTCGAAGATTGTTTCATGGGAAAAGATGAAGAAGTTGATGAAGGCTACTTTCTTGCCTTATAATTATCAATCTCTTATGTATCGGCGCTTACAGAATTTGAGACAAGGGACAAAGTCGGTAAATGATTATGCAGATGAGTTTTATCAACTAATTGCTAGAAACGATATCATGGAAACGGAGGAACGGTTAACATCTGGATTTGTTGGAGGATTGAGAATGCAAATTCAGGATATGGTAAATATGTTTGATCCAAGATCCGTTGTTGAAGCACACTAGAAGGCTCTAGCTTGGGAGAATCAAGGTAGAAGAGGAGGCGATGCGCTCACAAGTTCGATCAATCGGGTGAAAGGGGCTAGTAGCAATACTAATGTTTCTAAGGCTGTTATTAACCGGTTGTCAATGAAGTTGCTAAGACCAAGGTCAACAACAATTTCAAATGTTATAATTGTCAGGAGTTTGGTCATAAGAGCAATGAATGCCCGAGGCCTAAGAAGCGAGCGATGGTTGCTGAGCTTGAGGATGAGGATGCAGAAATAGAATGTTCCAATTCGCCACAAGTTGAGGAAGAAGAAGAATTACTAACGGGAGACGAGGGATATTCTTTAATAATGAGGAGATCTTGCTTGACACCAAAGCAGGAAGAGGAGACTAGCTGGTTGAGGAGTAATATTTTTCAGTCGATGTGCACTATTTTGGAAAGGGTTTGTAAGTTTGTTATTGATGTAGGAAGTTGTGATAACATCATCTCTATAGAAGCTGTCAAGAAGTTAGCATTAAAGACAGAGAAGCATCCCAAACCCTATAAATTGGCTTGGTTGAGGAATGGTGGGGAGGTGAAGGTTAGTCGAAGAGCTTGTGTAACTTTTTCCATCGGAAAGAAGTATAAGGATGAAATTTGGTGTGACGTGGTAGATATGGATGTATGTCATTTGTTGTTGGGAAGACCGTGGTAATTTGATAGAGTCGTGCAACACGATGGTAGGACTAACTGCTATAGTTTCATGTTCAGTGGCACTAAAATCACTTTAGTTCCTAAAAAGCGACAACAAAGTGAAAGCAAGTTGGAGGAAATCGAGGAATTAAGGACTCTGTTATCTTTGAAGAAGTTTGTCAAAGAAGTAGAGGATGGACCTGAAGTATTTCTGTTGATTGGACATGAAAGTAGTGAAACGGTTGAAATTCCTGAGGAAGTTAAGCCAGTGTTGAAGGAATTTGAAGATGTATTTCCTGAAGAATTACCAAAAGAATTACCAACGTTGAGAGACATACAACATCAGATTAATCTTGTTCTGGGAGCTATGTTACCACATAGACCACATTATAGAATGAGTCCAAAGGAGCACGAAGAGTTGAGAAGGCAGGTGGAGGAGTTACTTGAACAAGAGCCCGTACAAGAAAGTTTAAGTCCTTATGCAGTACCAGCCTTGTTAGTACCAAAGAAGGATGGCACTTGGAGAATGTGTATAGATAGTCGAGCACTAAACAAGATTACAGTGAGGTACAGATTTTCGATGCCAAGATTGGACGACTTGTTAGATCAGTTGAGTGGAGCTGCTATCTTTTCAAAGATTGATCTGAAGAGTGGGTATCATCAGATTCGAATTCGACCAGGGGATGAATGGAAGACAGCCTTCAGGACACGGGAGGGGTTGTATGAATGGCTGGTCATGCCATCTGGTCTTTCGAATGCATCTACTACTTTTATGCGAGTGATGAATAAGATCTTTTGACCATTTATTGGAAACTTCGTGGTGGTATACTTTGATGATATATTGATATACAGTGGAAGCACAGAAAAACATCTACAACACTTGCGGGAAGTGTTGATGATACTTCATCAGGAGCAATTTTACGCGGCAACAAAGAAGTGCATATTCATGACACACGGTATTTTGTTCTTGGGACATGTGTTGTCCAAGGAAAGTATTCATGTGGATCAAGCAATCAAGGATTGGCCGCAACCCAGGACTATAACTGAAGTGAGAAGTTTCCATGGTTTAGCATCATTCTACCGAAGGTTTATTCCATATTTCAGTAGCGTGATGGCACTAGTGACAGACTGTATGAAAGGAAAGCAGTTTGTGTGGACTGAAGAGGCTGATTCTGCTTTCCAATAGATCAAGACACTTTTGACTACAACACTGATTCTTAGATATCCGGACTTTCAGTTACTCTTTGAGCTGAATACTGATGCATCTAAAGTTGGAATTGGTGGCATGTTAAGTCAAAAGGGGCGTCCAATTGCTTATTTTAGTGAGAAACTTTCTGGAGCCAAGACAAGATACAGTACTTATGACTTGGAGTTCTATGCTATTGTCCATGCCATAAAGCATTGGAGACACTACTTGTTTTATAAAGAGTTTGTGTTGTATACTGATCATGAAGCATTGAAACATTTGCAGGGACAGGATAAGATTGCAGCCAGACATGCTTCATGGATCGCATACTTGCAACAGTTTACATTTGTTGTAAAGCATAAGTCGAGAGCTACAAATCGTGTGGCAGACGCATTGAGTAGAAGAAATCATTTGTTGACTACGATTAGAGTTGAAGTGACGGGGTTTGATGTATTTCCAGAGTTGTTTGTTGAGGAACCTTACTTTGCTAAGATTGTAGATGAAGTCGAGAAAGGGAAGACGAATGAGTATGTGTTCGTAGATGGTTTTCTATTCAAAGGAAATCGGTTGTGTATACCAGAGTGCAGTTTGCGAATGAAAATTGTGAAGGAATTGCATGAAAAAGGTCATGTGGGAAGAGATTGTACCTTGCAGTTGTCCGTGCCTACTAGACCATGGGTTGATGTTAACATGGATTTTGTTTTGGGTTTGCCAAGAACTCAATGAGGGAATGATGCTATCTATGTTGTGGTGGATAGATTTTCGAAAATGGCACATTTCATAGCTTGTAAAAAGACCGCTGATGCAATCCGTGTTTCTCAATTGTTCTTTAAAGATGTTTATCGACTACGTGGGCTACCTGAGACCACTGTTTCTGACCCAGATACTCGATTTCTAAGTTATTTTTGGTTGAGTCTGTGGAAGATGGTTGGGACTAAGCTGAATTTTAGTAGCGCCTATCATCCACAAACGGATGGGCAAACGGAAGTGGTGAATAGATCTTTGGGAAACTTGTTAAGATATCTTGTGAAGGATAATTTGAAGAGCTGGGATGTGAACTTGTGTCAGGCAGAATTCAGACATAATCATGCTGTTAATCGAAGTATTGGATTCAGTCCATTTCAAGTAATATATTCAGCAATTCCAATAGGACCGTTGGATTTGGCGACAGTTCCACATCAGAAAGGGGTTGTTAACCGAGCTTGTGCTTTCGTGAATGAGTTGCAGGAGTGTCACAGGATTGTTCATGAACGATTGCTTAAGTCAAATGAGAAGTATAAGCAACTGGCAGATAAGAAGCGAAGGAGTGTGGACTTCTAAAAGGGTGATTTTGTGTATGCAATGTTGACCAAGGATCGATTTCCCGTTGGAACTTACAACAAGCTAGCTGCGAGAAAGATTGGTCCAGTAGAAATCTTGAAGAAGATCAATGATCATGTGTATCAGTTGAGACTGCCGGATCATATCCATACTGCAGACGTTTTCAACGTCAAACACTTAATTCCATATCCTGGTGATAAGTGTGTCGAAGAAGAGGAAAGTGTGAATTCGGGGACGAATTCTTTACAACCAGGGAAGGATGATGCAGCGCACCATGCCTTTAGCCTTAGGTCGCTCACTAACGAGCTACGACCTAGCGACCTAAGTCTTGAATCGTGCCCGCCTGCAGATGTCGCCAACGAGTTATGCGAGCTATGTCTTAGGTTGCTCACTAGCGAGCTACGACCTAGCGAGTTAAGGCGTTCCCATGATATGACGCTGTGACCTTAAGTCGCTCATTAGTTAGTTCGCTTGTATATGTTATATCGCGCTTGAAGTTAAGTCGCTCGATCCATAAGTCGCAACTTGGAGCAGAATGTTCTTCAGTCGCTCGTTCTTCTTAAGTCGCTCCATTCTTAGGTCACAAAATGCCACAGTACATTAAGTTGTTGAAGCTTAAGAAGCTTATTTTTAGGTCGCTGAAGCTTAGGTCGTAGGTCGTTGAAGATGCTCAAGTTGTTGTGTTGTAAACTTGTTAAGTCGCTTTTATGTTGTAATTTCTTAAGTCGTAGGTCGTTGTACTTATGTCGCGTAATGTTGTATGTGTTGTAACCTGCACGATTGTTATGTTGTTAAGTCATTTGTTGTAGGTCATAAGTCGTGTTGAGTCGTAGGTCGCGAGCACCTGTTGTTGACTTGTATGTTGATGTTAGGTCGTAGGTCGCGTGTGTTGTATATGTAATCTCGTAGGTCGGCCACCTGTTAGGTCGCCTGTATGTTGAGTCGTGTATATGTGTTGTAACTTCTATAAATAGGGGTGTTGGTCGTTTGTAAAAGGAGGTTGATTTTGAATAAAATTTGTTTGTGTGCTTTGTGCCACTTTTGTTGAAGTTGAATGTGATCTCCTTCTTCTTCCATCTTCGGATATTCGAGTGCACTCGAATCAACGAACTTGAAGCCGATTCGTGGAATCTCGTGCGCGGGATCAACGTCTAAGAATCGTAGATCTTCTAACGCGGAATCGTGCGCGATCAACGTGTTGAAGATAGCTAGAATCCGGTATCTCGAGAGATCAACGGATTTGGGCATTTATCTTATTTTACTTGACACGAATCATTTATTGAGGAAGAAATTGCATCAATTTGTATCAAATATTACTAGTAAGTCAAGGTTTGTTAATCCGCTGCGTCACAGGTAAACATGGTTCTCCCATTGGTTTGGCCTCGGTGCTAAATTCTTAGATCTCATTCAAGTCTACAATTTCATTGTTAATTTCCATTGATATAAATTCCATTTCTAAAAAGACATCGTGTCGAGAAACGATAACCTTTTATTCCTCGATATTGTAAATTATATATCCTATTGTGTTTTAGGGATATCTTATAAATTTACACGGTACCGATCTTGCCTCTAGTTTATTCGGACCTATGTTCTTAATGTCTGCCCCACACCTTCAAATACTCGAATTGGGGTTTCTCACCATACCATATCTTATATGGTCTTTTAGGTACAGATTTAGTAGTTAATAAGTTCAATATATGTGCAGTAGTTTCTAGCACATATCCCTAGTAAGACAGAGGTAACTCAGCCTTAATCATCATGGATTGAATCAAATCTAACAAGATTCGGTTCCTTCGCTCTGACACATCATTGTGTTGTGGAGTAGAGGGTGGAGTACATGATAGATAATCCCATTATCCTTTAAGTATTGTTGGAAATCCAGTCCAACATACTCGCCTCCTCATCTGACCAAAGAATCTTAATCTTAATCAGATTTGTTCTTCTTACTATAAACATATCTTTGTTTTGATAAATTAGCAGTAAAGGTAACAAAATAAGAACTATACTATTGGGTAATTATAGGCGTCAAGCCATACACATCACTATTTACTAACCCTAAGAATTAATCATTTAATAAGCCACCCCAAAATAGACCTAAATTTCGATCCAGAAAAGGCCCACCGAAACATAGATCCATTCTAAGGCATGTTATTGGTAGTAAAAAAATTAACATTGCAGACCCACAACTAAACTTTCAGATTTCAGTGGATGGAACAAACTGTAATAGTAAAATGTGCTCATTTAGTTCTAAACCATAAAAACGTCATAACACAAAAATCCCATAAAAACCGTAACATAATATCCATTATGACAATTATATAAATCCATGGGTACACATAAAAAGAAATAATAATAATAAGTATTTCCACTAGCTAAGCTTCTCCATCTTCAAGCATCATCACCGCAATCATTTTGTCCTTAACCTGTGTTATAAGGAGGAGGAAGTCATAACAACAAGTGTCCGATGAATAAAAACCTCAAGTCTAACCTTTTCAGTACTTGGGCAGTATATTTCAAGATAAGAATATATCTACGAACATAAAATCAAAAAAGGCATTTAATACTTCTTTATAAGGAAAGAAGGCGGGTCCAACCACTTAATACCTTCCATTCCAGAAGTTGGTTTCTATAATCCCATATCCCAATCATACGTCATAAATAGCTAATAATGTGAGAGATAGTACTCAAGCCACTTAATACTTTCCAATGAAAAATAGGAAGACTTTAATCATTTAAGACCTAAATTAAGATAGACCCCATCATTTAAGACCTATTTTCGAAAGCATGCTCCTTAATGGTACTATCTAGCTGGCATCACATGGACCACTTAAACTTCAAAGTGAAAAATAGGCAGACTCTGGTCATTTAAGACCTTAAATAAGGCAGAACCGATCATTTAAGACCTATTTCCAGAAGCGGAATCCTGTAGAGATACCACCTAACCAAACCCCTAGGCCATTTAATACTTCATTTGGGGAAAAGAGGCGGGTCCAACCACTTAATACCTCAAAACGCTGAAGTAGGCCCTTCGTCTTATGGCCCACTAATAACGACGTCTCACATTAGTTCGTTGTTCGTAGGAACGGGTAACCATATTATATTGCGTAGATTTCCCCTACAGAATTTTTAACTAACCTCGCATTATTACAAATATCTATCATAAGGATATCTCACATCGATAAAAGTGTACAAACTGCTGGTAGCCTCAAAGTGAAGAGCAGACTTTCATCATATAACTCTATTGATATCGCATCCCTATAATTTAGCCACAAATTAGTTACTCTCCATACGCATACACACACTCATCTCACCATTTCATAAATATGGCTTCATAAGGAATCTTCCTTATTACGCTTTGAAATAATAAATAGGCTATATAAGAGTTTCCTCTTATTCTTGCCTCAAAATCAATTACCTTCTTAAGAGGGAAATAAGTATAAATAAATGCATAATTAAGTATGCCATATATGTAATAATTATATGTCAATTACGTAAATAGAGATAAATAAATATTCACTCTTAATAAGTTCTAAACGCAAGGATGTAACGCCATAAACCAGCGTTACATGTCAATTCCTTAATCACTTGTTATTATAAGCCCCTTTTCCTTAAATTCCCAAGATTTCACAAGGTTCTAATTTACAAAGTAGGGAATAAATATTCATAATCAAAAATGCAATATTACACTTGTAATTAAAATAAAAACTCAATTTATTACACCAATTTAATAGAATATCAACAATAAGAATCATAATCTAAACCTCGTATTTTATTCAACTCCTCTTTTAACAATGAAATAGATAAGAATACGTTATGTAAACTACGAATAGAATTCATAAGCTAAACCCCTTCTTTAATTGAAGGATCATAATTTGATCCAAAAAAGAAGGAGAAGTGGAATCGACTATGAAATTATCAAAAATTGCATAAACAAAACAAATCCTATCAAATTAATAAAAATGATTGGAATCTCCGCATAGAATTGACATATCGAAATAAAAAGTAACGTTGGGAGATTTTATCTATCATATTTTTGAAATCCCAAAATCCCGAAGGCACATTCAAATCCAAATAGAAATACACTAAACAATTATTGAAAAGAAATACTAAGGTTTCTACTCACTGATTAGCCGTAGCTTTACTCAAATGGATTTGTAACCTTCCGATCTCTTCCAAAATCTCTCACTTTTGATATATACACACATAATAGGGAAAAGATATATATACATATTCATTAGATTAAGAATAATTGAAGAATAATAGGATAAGAATAGAACGAAGAAAGAAGAAAAAAATAGGAAATAAGTTGAATTCTTACCTGAATTCTCTACGAAGTTTCTGAATCTTGTTAGAGAGAGATAGCAATAGCAGAGTTCCATCATATTCCCCAAAATAATATGAATAAAAGTGTAGAAAATAGGGTTCTATTTATAAAAGTTGAAACGCACCAGAATCGTAGGATGAAAGTAAGTAGGAAATGGGTAAATCAGGAGCGTACAATCGAATAAAACATAGCTACAAACCCTAGCCGCCACTAGAACCTTCTGTTTCTAAGCGGTCGACCACTACGGTAGACAGGTTGACCTATTCAGGTCGACCACTCCTCTTATTCAAGGGACGTTTATTCATTTCCATTGCCAGATCATTTTATTATATAATCAACTTTTTAACTTTAAACGTTAATTAAACATTTACATAGCCCCTAAGCTAATTTTTGAAATTTAAACCCTAAATTTTATTTTCCATTTGAATTTGAATTTAAACTAAATTAAGTTAAATTTGAGAACTTCAAATGCTTGTAACTTCCTTGTTTGAGCTCCATTTTCAGCATATTATATCTAGAAAAGATCGGAACTTCTCCATGAACGCAATGGAATAAGTTTCATTATCAAATTCCAACTTTTATAAAATTTCCATATCCAACCCTTATCAAATTTAATTCTTTTCATTTTATTTATTTATGGTTTATTTTATAGGGTATTACATTCTTTCTTGATTTCGCCCAAAAATCTTCCAAGGGGCGAACAGCGTGGCTCGCGGTAACATCTTTTTTATTTAACCAAGTTCTCTACACAACCATCTACTCAACCAATAGTGAAATGTGATCATGTACTACAAACATGCTAAAATGAGCTCAATCCTAGGATGAATGTGTAATTCACATCAGTATTTATGCAAATATCCTAAATATGCATATAAATTTCTATATAACTGTAATGTGATTGTGAAATAGTGTAACAACCATCTCATAAAGTCTAATCCAGCAAATGCGATGTAATCAAAATCCTGATTTTTGAGAGAAAAATTACCATTGAAAAGCTCAGGGTGAGTGTTTTTTATCTTCTCGCCAGACTCCTATGTGCTTTCCCCCGGATTGTCCCCCCATTTACTAGAACCAGCTTAGTTATTCTATTGTGGAGTCTCCTAGCACCATGGTCCAGAATGCATGCAGTGGCACTAGGTACTGTCGGGTCCATCTTAAAATTCTCCAAATGATCAGGCTATATTCTGCTAGCGGTATCATGAAAGTATTTCCTAAGGTGAAAAACATGAAAAACATTGTGGACTCCTGCCAATTTGTCAAGAAGCTCCAATCGATATACCAATTTTCTATTCTTTTTAGAATTCTGAATGGCTCAATAATTCTATGCGTCAATTTTCCAGACTAGCTAAACCTAACAACTTTTCTAAGAGCCGATATTTTAACAAATACGATATCTCCAACCTCAAGTTCAAGCTCTTTTCTTTTCTTATCTGCATAAGATTTCTGACGGTCTTGTGCTACCTTAATCATTTTCCTAATCAACTTTACTTTTTCCATGGTATCATAGATCAAATCGGGTCCGAGCAATACTTTTTCGTGGTTTCCCACCAAATACTAGGCGACTTGCATAGCCTTTCATAAAGCGCTTTAAAAGGGGCCGTACCAATAGTAGTTTGATAGCTATTATTATGCGCAAACTCAACCAAATGTAAATGTTTCTCTTAATGTCATTCGAAATCCAAGACACAAGCTCTCAACAAGTCCTCTAAAACTCTATTCATCCTCTTTGTTTGTCCATCAGCTGTGGGCCTATGCTAAGGTTAAAAGAAGTTCCCAAAGCATTTGTTGGCTCCTCTAAAAATTGTTAGTGAACAAGGGGTCCCTATCACTAACTATGATTATGAGAATTCCATTTAGACGAACTACCTCCTTAATATAAATCTGGATGAGAGAGGCGCTAGTCTTATTTCTCCTAATCAGGACAAAATGAGCATTGTTGGTGAGTGTATCTACAACAACCCAAATAGTCTCAATTCCTCTCGGACTTTTAGGCAATCCTTCCACAAAATCCATCGAAATATGTTTCCACTTCCAAGTTGGAATTTTCAAAGGTAATAATAATCCATCAGGCTTCCCTTGCTCAGCTTTTATCTTTTGACATGTCAAACACCTAGTAACAAACTCGGCTGCATTCCTCTTCGTTCCATTCCAAAAGAAAATTCTCTTCATGTCCTTGTAAATCTTATCTCGTCCGGGATGAATGGTCATCCATAAGTGATGACACTCCATAGGCACATCTTCCATCAAATCATCAATCATTAGGATGCAAAGATATCTTTCTCTTCTAAAACATCCCTTCTCATCAATTAAGCACCTCCTAGCATGGGGAAAATGCTCTCCTTTTCTTAATTTTTCAAAATCTGTACTAACTTCTCATTCTTTACTTGCTCATACTCTATACGATCCATCAACGTTGGTCTAATCTGCATGACTGATAGAAAACCTTGGATGAGTTCCGTTGATGGTTGGATGTTATAATTTGAGAGAAAATCCAACTATCTTCATTCATATATACCACTTAGGGCAGCATGTCTCTTACTAAGGCATCGGCGACTACGTTCCCTTTCCAAAGGATACATTGAATACCAAAATCAAAGGACGCTACATACTCCATCCACCTCTGCTTCTTAAGATTCAAATCTTTTTAGGAACATAGGTAGTTAAGTGATTTATGATCAATGAATAACTCAAACTTTTCCCCTAAGAGATAATGCCTCCACATCTTTAAGGCAAAAACAATGCCTACCAATTCTAAATCATACACTGCATACCTCTTCTTATGGTCCTCTAGGTGTCTACCAGCATATGCAACTACCTTCCCTTCATGTAGAAAAACTGCCCCTAATCCTATACCACATGCATATATGTAAACTATGAATGGCTTGGTTTCATCTGGAATTATGAGCACAGATGCACTAGGCAATGACTCATTAGGCTGCTCAAATGCCTTAGTTCAATCGGGTTAAAGGGGCTGCTATTTGTGCAAAATTCTTGACAAACTTCCTATACTAGCCTACCAATCTTAGGAAACTTCTAACCACTAATGCATTACTAGGAGTCTTCTATCCTTGGACAACTTCCACTTTAGTAGGGTCCATCGCCAATCCTTGTTTTGAAATAATATGCCCAAGGAACCCAACTTTATATTTCCAAAAGTGGCATTTAGAAAACTTGGCTATGAGTTAGCTTCTCATCAAGGTCTCCACTATCTCCCTAATTAGTGAAAACCAAGACATCATTAACAAACACCATGACAAATTTATTAAGTTACCCTCTAAATATTATACTCATCAAATCTACAAAGTATCATGGGGCATTCGTTGGTCCAAAAGGCATTATTTCCCACTCATAATGCCCGTCTAGTGTATGGAATGCAGTCTTCGGCTTGCTTTCTATTGCAATCCTCAACAGATGGAATCTAGTTGCTAAGTCTAATTAGGAAAAGACTTTAGCTCATACAAATTGGTCGAACAAGTCGTCTATTCTAGGTAGAGGGTACCTATTCTTCCTTTTCAACTTGTTCAACTCTCTACAATCAACGCAAAGTCTCAAAGAACTATCTGCCTTACTAGCAAAAACAACAATGGCTCCCCACTCAAAAGTACTCCTACAGATGAATCCTTTCTTCAATATCTCTGAGATTTGCTTATCAAATTTTCTTCTTTCCTTTAGGGCCATATGTCTTAAAGGCAAAGCAATGGGTCTTGCGTCCTTCTCCAAATCGATTTGGAACTTAACCTCCTATGATGTGGGAAACCCTAGACCTCCTCGAAGAAATCAAGAAATGGCTCTCAAATGATACATAGATTTAGTGAGTATAAATGGCTTAACTCAACTAAAGCTTTGAGTGTAGAAAGAACTTCTAGGTCACAACCTCCAAGACTTCTTAATCATGCTATCTTTTCATCACAGTTAAGAATGGCTCCATAATATGATAACCAATCAATACCTAAGATAAGTCCGCACCCCTTGAAATTTAGAATATGCGCAATACATATGAAATCAACCCACATATGTCTAACACTAGGTTATTGCAAATAAGAGAAAATGGGTTGAACCCCTAATGGGGCAGGAAATATCTAATGGGTCGTTGACCATTGGGTTTTAAATTTTAAGGAATTTACTACATCCCTAGCCATAAAGGAATGTGATTCCCCTGAATCAAATACGGTACGAATAGTAACCCTAAAGATAAGAGTTATACCTTCTAAAGCTTCTTTTCCTTGGTCTCTTGGTGGCTTACTAGCAATAGGGACAGCTTCAATAGTATAGGCCTATCTGCTTGATCTTTCCTTATCCATCTTGGGACATTGGTTCTTGTGATGCTCTTCCTTGTGGCAGTTAAAGCACCTTCCTTTAAAGGCTTCCTTTATTAGACTCAGCCTAAAATCTTAAGCTTCATGACCCTTCCTTTGGAATTTCTTACACACCATTACATCCTTCTTAAACTTCCTCTTCGAGTTCTTATTGGCCCAAAAGATCCCCTTTTTGGACCCTCCTTGCTTTTATGTCAGTGCAAAATTCTCTTTCTCTCTTTCCTTATCTTCCTCACTGGCCACATGCAGCATCGCCATTTCTATTATCTCATACGTGGCCTCCATAGGTACTTGGGTCAACAACATTTCTCTTAGAGGGTAATTTAAGCCCTTCACAAACTTCATGGCCTTTTTCAAACCTGTGTCTATCAGGCTCATCTCGAATTTAGCCAATTCAGTAAACTTAGCTATGTATTCCTTAAGGGTTAAATCTCCTTGTCTCAACTAAATGAACCTTTCCAATTGCAAGATAACCTCTGATCTAGATGTGAATCTCATCTTAAATCGGTCGTTGAATTCATCCCAAAAGAATATCCATCTTGGGTTCTCATAAGTCACAAAGTTCCACTACTTCAAGGCTTCTTCCCTAAGGTGTCAAGCTGCCATTCTTCTTCTTAGCTGATCATCCGAACCAAATTGTTTAAATATCTTCTCACGGTTACCAATCCATGCTTTAGCTTTCGTGTGTCCTTCAGCTCCAGAGTACATTTTCCCTTCCATATTAGAAAGCCTTACACAACTTAGGAAAGTCAATAGGATAAAGTGCTACGATGGCTGGGGCAGTGGGTGCTCCATTGTAGCTAGAGGAATAGAAATCTTCTTGATAGTCCTATGATAATGTTTAAACCATTCGAGCATTCCAAAAATGGGTGATCGTCCATGGGTAGGGTTCCCCTGTTCAGAAGAAGATTAAATATCAGCCATAACAACCATTTGTAAGTTAAACCTTTAGTGACAATTTCCTAAGATAGTATTTACATTCTGAAAGAAAAGAAATTTTTTCTAGTGTATATGCGTATGTTTAGGAAGAGAGGGTGTGTGTGTGTATATATATATATATATATATATATATATATATATACAGTAAGAATTTTTTTGAAAATTCTATTTGAAAAAACCTCTTTCAAAAAAACAAACACGTCTCTCATATATATAGTTTTTCCTCGTTCATCGGGTAACCTGGGCTCTGATACCAAATGTAACAACCCATCCTGGAACATGTCTAAATTTTGACCCATAAAAGGCCCATCGAGACTTAGATCCATTCTAAGGAAAGCTATAGGTAGTAAATGAAGAAATAACATTATAGAGCCATAATTAAACTTTCAAAACTCATAGCGGATGAAATAAACTATAATAGTAAGTGTACCCATTTACTTCAAAACCACAAAAATATCATGACACAAAATCCCATAAAAACCGTAACATAATATCCATTACAACAATTGTCTAAATTTATACGTACGCATAAAAGAAAATAATAACAAATATTGCCACTAGCCAAGTTTCTCCATCTTTAAGCATCATCGTCGCCATTACTCCATCCTTAACCTATGTTGTAATGAGGAGGGAGTCAAAATAATAAGCGTTTGGTGAATAAAAACCTAGCGGCTTACCTTTTTAGTACTTGGACAGTATATTTTAAAATAAGAGTGCATATTATGAACATAAAACCAATAAAGTCATTTAATTCTTCTTTATAAACAAAGGAGGCGGGTTCGACCACAAATACCTTCCATTCCAGAAGTAGGTTAATTTAATCCCATCCCAATCATACGTCATAAATAGCTAATAACGTGAGAGATGGTACTCAAGCCACTTAATACTTCCTGGTGGAAAATAGGCAGATTCTGGTTATTTAAGACCTTAATTAAGGTAAACCCAATTATTTAAGACCTATTTGCAGAAGCGTGCTCCTTTATGGTACTATCTAACTGACATCACATGGAATCTCATAGGCCCCGAGTGAAAAATAGGCAGACTCTAGTCATTTAAGACCTTAAATAACGCAGACCCTATAATTTAAGACCTATTTGCATAAGCGGACCCTTGTAGAGATACCACCTAATGTAACCCCTTAGCCATTTAATACTTCATCTATGGAAAAGGGGCGGCTCTAACCATTTAATATCTCAAAACCCCAAAGTAGGCCCTTCATCTTATGTCTCATACTCATAATAACATCTCACATTAGTCCGCTATTCATAACAACGGGTAGCCAAATTGCTGGGTTGATTTCTCCTATAGAATTTGGAACTAAACTTACGTCATTATAACTATTTATCATAAGGATATCTCACATCAATAAAAGTGTACACTACTTCTAGTAGCCTCAAAATGAAGGGAAGAATTCTGTTATGTAACTCTACTGGCATTACATCCCTATGACTTAGCCACAAATCAGTTACTCTCCTTATATACACACATACACATACACGCACACACATCGCCTTGCCATTTCATAAATAAGGCCTTATAAAGAATCATCCTTATTACACCTTAAAATAATAATTAGGCTATATAAGAGTTTCCTCGTATTCTCGCCTCAAAATCAATTACATTCCTAATGGGGAAATAAAAGTAAATAAATGCCTAATTAAGTTACCCATATATGTAATAATTATATGTTACTTACATAAATAGAGATAAATAAATATTCATGACTACTAAGTTCTAAACGCGTGGATTTTACGCTCTAAACTAGCATTGAATGTCAATTCCCTAACCAATTGTTATTACAAGTCATTTTTCTTCAAGTTTCGAAGATTTCACGGGATTCTAATGTCCAAAATAGGGAATAAATATTCATAACCAAAATGCAATAATAGACTTGTAATTAAAATAGAAACTCAATTTATTACGCCAATTTAATGGCATATCTTAACAATAAGAATTGCAATCTAAATTCTATATTCTATTTAACTCCTCTTTTTACAAATAAATAGATAAGAGTAAGTGGTGTAAACTATGAATAGAATTCAAAATCTAAACCCTTTATTTCATTGAAGGATCACAATTTGATCCAAAGAAGAAGGAGAAGTGGAATAAAGTATGAAATTATCAAAAATTGCATAAACGAAACAAATTCCATCAAATTAACATACATAATTGGGAATCTAGGCATTGAATTGACATGTCGAAATAAAAAGGAATTTTGAGGAATTCTATCTATTATATTTTTGAAAACTAAAAATTCCTAAGGCATATTCAAATCCAGAAAGAAATATACTAAACAATTGCTAAAAAGAAATACTTAGGTTTCCACTCACCGATTAACCTTAGCTTTACTCAAATAGATTGGTAGCTTTTCGATCTCTTCTAGAATCTCTCTCTTTTGATATATATGCATACAATAGGAAAGAGGTATATATATTTATTATATTTAGAATAATTAGAGAAGAATATGTATGAATAGATTGGAGGAAGAAGAAACAAATCGGAAATCAGTTGACTTCTTACCTGAATTCTCTATGATATTTCTAAATTATATTAGAGAGAGATAAAAATGGCAGAGTTTCATCATATTCCCAAAAATAATATGAATAAAAGTAAAGAAGATAGGATTCTATTTATAGAAGTTGAAAAGCATTAGAACCGTAGGATGGAAATAGGTAGAAAATGGGTAAATCTGGAGCGTACAAGCGAATAAAACATACCTTCAAACCTTAACCGCCACTAGCAACTTCTGTTGCTAAGCGGTCGATCGCCCATGGGTGACAGGTCGACCACAATGGTCGATCGATTGACCTATTCAGGTCGACCACTCCTCTTATTCAGGAGACATTTATTTATTTCCGTTGCTAGATTATTTTGTTTCCTAATTAATTTATTAATGTTAACATTAATTAAACATTTACTTAGCTCCCATACTAATTTTTGAAATCTAAACCCTAAATTTGATTTCTCATTTGAATTTGAATTCAAACTAAACTAATTTAAATCTGAGAACTTCAAATGCTCATAACTTCTTTGTATGGAAATAGGTCGGAGTTTCTCCACGAACGCAATGGGATAACTTTCATGGTCAAATTCTAATTTTTATAAAATCTCAATATTCAATTCTTATCATATTTAATTCAATTTACTATATTTGTTTATGGTTCATTTTACGAGGTGTTACAGATCAACTCTTTCATTTCTCCTACTGAATAGTGCTTGGTCATTTACCTTTGAGGTACAACTCACTCATATCAAATGATTCATAATTAATTGATGATAGAAAACCTTAGGTTTTCAATTTGTGTAGTTAATTCTTACTAATATGAACTAGTCTACAACGCTAAAGATAAATATCATTTATATTGTTAGAAACATTATTCAAAGAACCCACATAATTAGTATTAATCGCATAAATTCCATTTTCAAGAATACCATCGTAGACTTTATTTCCATCTGAACTAATGTTCATAACATTATCTGCATAATACATAACACACACATATCCAATCTTAAACAATCCATAAACATAAATAATACCATAAATAAAGTCTTTTAAAAAATAGCAATTATTTGATACCAATGCTAATTAACTAGGAAAAATTAAAAGATAATAAACTACTACCACCATTACATCTACCATAGATCCATCAACAATATAGAGCCTCGTCTCTCCTTTTTTCATTCTTTGCTAGTTCCTAAGCCCTTGTAACGAATTACATATATGAGTACCAGTTCCAATATCTAAACCCATGATATTTAGCTGATTACAAAAAAAAATTGAATCATAAAAATACCCGATGAAGCCACATAATCATTTTGTTTCTTTTTCCTAACAATCATCAAGTAGTCAGACAAATTACTATTCCAGTGAGATTTCTTATAGCAGTGGTGACATAAACACTAGCCATCGATCTTCTTACTTTTCTTGTTATTTCTACCTTCTGTTTCTACTTCATCAATTTTTTAAAAAATTATGCACCACCTTTAATAGCAAGTGTAGCCCCTTGATCCTTAAGTTGTGACTTGGCCCACCTCAACATGTTAAGGAGCTCCACGAGTTTCACATTCAATTGGTTCATGTTATAATTTAGTATGAACAGTTCATACCGAAGAGTAAGTGAATCAAGGATCAAATCTACTTGCAATTTATTGCATGTTTGTACATCTACCTACGAAAGCCTATCAATTAGCCCTTCATCGTTAGCACAATATCGTCCACTTTTCGTCCTTTAGTCATCTTGGTATCGAACAACTTCTTCATAAGCTCATACCTTGAAAATGTCATGTTCACCAAAATGAGCCTTGAGATTATCATATATCTCATCGACAAACATATTTTCGTGATGCCTCCGCAATGGCTTGTCTAATGCAATCACGAAAATTTAGGTAATCTTTAGGTGACATCCATTTTTCATTACCTATTTGTAATTTGGGGTTTGCATCATCAGTGGATTGTTCTATAGGTCCACATGCAATAGCAATCCAAAAGCGCTCGTACGTTAATGATATTTTAATTACTCTTAGCCAATAAGTATTGTTAGGGCTAATGAGCTTGTCGTTTTTCGAAAAAAAATTAGAGTTGTCATTTTCAATAAGTTTATGTGATAGATTATTAGGATAAATCATAGTAGAAGTTCTTATAATATTAGTAAGGTTAAACTTTATATTTTATTTTAATAATAATCTTTCACTAGTCTTTTATGTTTCGCCAAACTCTAAGTCAAGACATGAAATTCTTTCGACTTCACTAATAGGTGTTAGGACTCGTCCATATTCGAATTCTGGCCTTGAGGTTTCTCAACTAATCATATGCACCGACCTCCCTTTTTGGACAATTTAAATCGATGATAAATCACACACGTTAGACTCAAACCATTCAAAAGGGCAGATTGTTATGGGGTAAATAAGAAAAGGCAGGGGAATAAAAAACAAATGCAGAATCTCGCAGTGGAATGACAAAATATAATAATCAAATAAATAGTTCATGAAGCTATTTACAAATGACATTAATTAAAATTTTAAAATACAAATCAGAGTTACATATAACAAGAATAAATAATAAATAAATGCAATGGAACAAAATGATGAAGTGGAATAAATATAATAAATAATAATAATACAAAATTTCATCTTCATCCTCCAGAAAGAAGTCTTCGGTAAACTGAAAAGCTCAGACCAACATAAGCGAATTGAAAAGACAAAACATTCGAGTCAGAACTAAAAGATCTTACGTAAGTTAAAACAACAACAAACAAATATGAGTGTAACAGCGTCAGAGATGTTTACGGGGTTTGAAATCTCCTATTCAGTGTCTAACGTGAGTGCAATAACTTAAGTGATGTTTGAGATTCTCGTCTCTTAAGGATCCGTTAAACTATTTACTATGTAGTACAATATGCTATTATAATAGTGTCTATACTAAAGCAAAGTATTAAAATAGCGTTAAGGCGTTACTTATATATATCCCTTAACACATTTTATATAATGTCGTAGTCTATAGAGATACTGTAAACTCCACCCGTAGGTGGGCTATCAGTAAGCATTCCATAGGTACGACACAAAATAAACTCGCAGAAGACGCAATAGGGCATATGAACACGACACTCGAGGCAATTCTAGGGTGGATATACCAATTGTGGATCTGGACTGGTGGTGACGCATAACAGCTACTTTTTCCCACCTCGGAACACACTCCCATAATCAAAATCGAGGGGTGGCCACCAAATCATCACAAAGTCATAATATGGTATCGAAGAAATGAGTCCGATCGGAGGAATGACCTCACTTGGCCCGGCGTGGCTCCTGTTATAGTCACATTTAAGCTGACTCACGGGAGTCAGGGCCACATAAATACCTCATACAGAATCGTTCACCAAACCATCCTACTTCATTTCTGGAATCTCCACCACATATACAGTTGTTAAAGTGATTTTCATTATTGGCAGAGAGTATGATAATATCTGATCCCGGTCTCTTTAACAACCAAATGCTTATTTCACACTGGATGGTTCTTTTACATTTCAAAAGTGGATTCACATTTGATACCATAATATCATATTCTCAAAACCATATCATTTTCAAAATCACATTTACTTCCAAAGTTATATCACATTTAAAATCATATCACTTTCGAATTCATATTTCCAAAAATACATTAAATCCTCATTTGAAATCATCATATTCCTAAAAAATATCACTTAAATCCCTACTTATATTATAACATCATTAAACCTTATTCGCTTAAAAATCAAGGCTTTATAAATATTTCAATCAACGTTTTCTTTCCTTTTAATTGAAATATTTGAATTGCAATTATTGCAATTAATTATAAAGTTAAATTTCAAAACAGACAATTAAAATGGATGAAAAATAGAATAATTCTTTATTTAAACACGTTTATAAATTTGTTGTTTATATACAAGAGTAATAAATAACTTTGAAATAGATTATTTTTCTATTCTTGTAATCAATCTGTAAGCTAAAACACAGTTCAAATAAACATATATTTCTTCCTTTAAAATCAATCATTCTATTTTTTATTTTAATGAAATTAAACCTACATTCACAAATGAAACATTCATTTTATTTGATGTAAATGTTCTTTTCATTAAATCAAACTTTCCTTATATTTTCACAAAACATAAGCCATTTTTAGTTACACCTATTAGTTTACAATTTAGCGTTCTCTCTCTTATTAGTTAAAAAATTTCAATTACATTAATTTCAATTGATTAAATTTCAAAATGGACTAAATGAATGTAATGAGAAGTAGAACAATTATTTCCAATATAATAGTAATTTAAACATATTTATACACTATTGGATACAAACGGTAATTACACAATTCTTACTAAATAATAGTTTCTTGTTGTTTGCACAAAAAATGGACAAACACCTCCAAGTCGTATTATTTTAGTTGAGTATGTGTGATTTTCAATGATTTTAGATGAGTATGTAAATATGAGAAAAGTAAGGGCTGAAATGTAAAAGACACGCAGATTTATAGTGGTTCGGCCAGAGTGTGCCTACGTCCACTTTATATGTTATTATCTTTCTTCTTCCAGATTACAAGTACAATGCTTTGTATACAAGTGTATGAAAGTAGTTTGAAAGTTCCTTCCTTGCTTGAGCTCTCAAACTTGTCTGCCATTGTTGTACCCCTGCCCCTCTATTTATAGAGTGAGGTAGGGGGCAGGGGTCTTGGAAGTATATAACTGCTGGTGGGCCCGGGCTGAAGCAATCTGGACTGGTAATCACCTGGTTCGGCGGATGTCATTCGGCATGGAGTTTGGTCCGGTGGCAGGCGCGGTTCGGCAATAAGTGTGGACCGGTGGTAATGAGTTTCGGTACTTGTTTGGTCCGGCCGTGGAGTTGTAACGGTTGTGGTTCGGTGGTAGGGCTGGTCCGGTATTGTGTTGTGAGTAGTTGGTTCGGTGATAACGAGGTGTGGGCTTTGGACCGGCAGTGGTCTCGTCCGGTAGTAGTGGGGAATGTTTGGTTCGGTATAGGTTGGTTCGGTAGGAGCTTGACCGGATGACGTGCTGGCCGGATGGAGAGTGTGGAATGTTGGTTTGTGGCCGAATGGGAGCTTATAGCCGAATGACCTTATGCCGAATGAACTTATACATGGAGAATACCGGATGGACTTCTACGCAGGTATTGAGCCTTGTGTGGAGGTCGCGAGCCCGGGTGAAACTGTGACTTCTCGGTTTCGAGATCTTCTGGGTGAAAACTCGCCCAACATTTGCCCCCCAAAGTGGGGCACGTGCTTGCATGTGTCGCGCTTTGTTTCTTTATGGTAGGAAGTCTTGCTTTGTAACGCCACAGGTTGGATGAGTTATTCTGTTGATGTCCTGCAAAGGGATTTACACTTTTAGTATGATTTCAAACGACGACCGCTCGTGGTCGAAATGTTTGGGATGAAGTGAATTGCGCCGTTCGAGGCGAGTTAGAGTGCCCCGAGGGGGCTTAGCATTGTCGATGCCAGGTTCACGTTAGAGTGGGTCCCTGGGTCGTTTGCCAAGGTGGTTTATCGCCAGCTCAGAGCATGCCTAGGGGTCGTTCGCGACCCCGTACATGTGTAAGTAGCTTAGCCATTTCACAATTATCAGAACCAAATATCCGTTTAACCTATGAGTTTAAAAAGGCGTGTCAAAGTGTAAATTCCCACGACGGTAGGGTTAATAACCATTCAGAGCGTGCCTATGGACCATCGAGGTCGCGTACACGTGTAAACGATTTAATCCACGTCGGTGAGGACTTTACGACTTATTCATCGTTATCATAATCTTATTTTATTAGTTAGTTCTGGAGTTCGGTACTTATCTGAGTGAGGCGCCTGCGTGCCCCCTGTTTCTGGTTTCTGCTGGTAGAGGCAGCTTCATTCGGTTTCGAGTTGGCTCAGGTTTCATTCGGTTGGAGGCTGGTCCGGTATGGATAGTTCCATTCGGTTTTCATTCGGTCCGGTATGTCGAATGCCTTGGTCCGGTCCTGAGCTCGCCTATATATAGAGGCCGTACCCCCCTCGTTTTTCATTACCGAACGAGTAGAGCCGAACCATATTGTGCTGCCGAACCAAAGTCTTCGCCGAACCAGCTTATACCGAACCAGGTATGTATACTTTCTGCCGAATGAACCTTTGCCACCGAATGTCCCTGTTTGCCGAATGTGTACGGAGTGTATTGAATAGCCGAATGAGGTATGCCGAATGACATGTATGCCGAATGACATGTATGCCGAATGACATGTATGCCGAATGAGCATTGGAGTTTGGTGCCGAATGAACTCGTCTTGCACCGCCGAATGAGACTTCATACTTGAACCTTGAGCGGAATCTTATGCTTTTATATGCTTTCTTTAGATACTTGCTTGTTTATCTTTCTATATTTCTTGCTCTAACACCGTGTTTTTCTTGTGCTGCAGAAAATGTCTCGCAAAGCGGAAACACGATCAGACAGAAAGAAGTCTAGAGGCACAAGAGAGCCCTCTTCTTCCTTGCCCCCAGTCCAATCAGGATCCGAGCAACATCGACCCATTCCGAAGTCTCTAGTGGACGGATGTGGTCCACAGGAACTTTTGAACTCTCCCCCTGACTGCTTCCCAAGCTCCTTAAAGGAGGAGCAACTTGACGTTATATCCCGTTCCTTTGGGATAGACAGGGCTCTTATGTTGTTACCGGGGGAAGGGGTCATGCCATATGATCCCCCTGAAGGGTACTTCGCTTATAGCCGGTACCATTGCATGTGCGGGGCTATTCCTCCAATCAACGCCTGGATACTAAGCTTCGTCACTTATCTGAAGGTGGCTCCATTCCAGCTTCAGCCCAACTCTTATGCCATTCTGGTATGCTTATATGCTATCTTCCAGAAGAGATATGGGCGCGCCCCCTCCCACCGGGAAATACGATATCTGTACAATCTGAGGGGGTACAGGAAGGGGTCCCCATATATTAGCTTGGAGTCAGCCGTTTCCTTCAAGCCTGTTTTGGATTTATACTCGAAGTATAGCATGTTCAAGAAGGAGTGGTTCTTTGTCAGGGATGACTCCGTCTCTATTCGCCGATTTACCTCCGGATGTAAGTAAAAACTCTACTCATAATTCCTGTCTTGGCTGTAATTCACTCTCTTATGCGCTTTTATTTCTTGCTAGCGACAGGTGGTTTTGCGGTGTTGCTGCTCTAACCTCTGAGCAGGACCTCGAACTGGATGAGGCTCTCCGTCGGGCCTTCGGGGAGTCAGAGGGGGAGTCGGAAACAGAGAAGGAAACGGAGAGGGCAGAGGAAACCGGCAAAGCTGTGGTTAGCACTGACCCATCCTCTAAGGGTTCCTCAGCTAGGGTGACCCCGGCGATGCAAGGTGAACTTTTGTCTTCTGCCGATTCCATTTTCGATAGGGACTTAGAAATTTTTTACGGTTCACTTCCGTCCTGGAATGAGATCCAGGACTTATTGCAGTATCCCACTCCTCCGCCGGGTTTGTATAACAGATGTGTCTCCTCACTTTTCTTTCTTTTTAACTTAGCACATTTTTTGAATTGCGGATTATTGTATGTTCGTAACACTTGTTCTTTATTCCAGGGGCAGGCCAGGCGGGTAAAACGTCGGATGTTCGACACCGCCTTGAACAATTTAAGTCGAGGAGAGCTTCCGCGAAACCTTCTACTGATCGCACTGGGGACGTAGTCAAGTACCGCCCTCTTCTTGGGGTCATCGAAGAGGGCATTCAGAAAAGGAAGCGGAGCCGTTCCTTATTTGAGTCTTCTTCTGCTTCGCAGCTTCCTACTCTGTCTCCCCCTACTCAGCCTCCTCGTGATACTACGGAGGAGAGCACGGAGCCCTGCCCCCCTCCTCCTCCTTCCAAGAGATCTACTGTCATTCATATAAGGCGTCCCGATGTGCCTCGCCCCGTGCCTCGTGACCCTTTTGCCGGTCATCCTGATTTAGACCCAAGTTTTCGGGACATTTCATTTGATGAGACCACGGGCGAGCACCTACTTCCCCGCAACCCCATGGTACGTGTGCTGGATGAGGCCAAGTCCCTAGATCTTGATCTGCTTACTACTCGGGTAGTTACTATGGGGGACGAGGCCAAGGCTAATATTGACCGGGTGGCCGAAGAGACTAAGAAGTTAATGGAGCATCATGCTCGATTGGTCAAGGCCGGGGAGGAGATTGGGAGTGCTAATATTCGGTTAAGGCTAAAGGTTGCCGATCAGGCCAAGCAGCTTGCCGACCAAGCCATCCAGATCTCCCAGCATGAGGAAGCCTCCCAGCGTCTGAAAGAGACCATGGAGAAGGCCAGTAGGGCGGAGTTACGGAAGATGGAGGTTACCTGCAGGGAGCGGATTAACATGGCCATTACAACGGTGGATGAGGTTCGAAATGCGGATCTCGAGTGGGTAGAGGAGTTGTCGGGGAGACTCGAGGCTGCGGAGATGGCTCAGGCTGAGTTGAAGGAGGAGATGGAGGAGATGAGGAGGTCCCTTAGGTTGAAGGAGGAGGAAATGAGGAGGTCACTCCAGGCTGACTGCTTGAGATACCAATCAGAGAGGGACGTCGCCGTCGCTAAGTTGCAAGCTTCCGAGGCTCGGGTGAGGGAGTTTGAGGAAAATGAGGAGATGATGGATGAGATGCTTCAGGATATGTACTTCCATACTTGGAAAGAGGGCGGCTTGTCTTGGATGGACGATTACCCTCGGGTCATGGCCAAGGTGTATCTCCAGGCTTTAGAGGAGGCCAGGGTGAACGCGGGTAAGGAAGGCGGAGAGGCTTTCAACTTGAGTGCGGTTACTGCTCAGTTCTCAAAGGAGGAGCAAGCGGCGGTGAAGGAGGGGATGCGGCTGCTTGCTGCGGAGGAAGCGGGCGTGCAGTTGGATGATGAGGATCAAGCGGCGGATGCTGGTGAGTTATTCTTTTCCCTTTCTTTTCTTTCCGTGTTTTCATAACTTGATCGTTCGTTTAATGAATTCCTTTTCCGATCTGGACAGGTGGGACTTCAGATCCACATGCTGGGGGTTCTGATCCTGCGGCTAAGTAGGCTGGGGGAGTTGGTGATGGAGTGTGGATGCATCTGCCATCTTTTTGTTTCTTTTTTTATCACTGTTCATGTTAGTCTTTGATATGCAACTGTAATAAAATTATTTGCAAAGAATAACTTCGTGTGATCTTATAATATAGGCTGATTTTGTCATGTTTAAATGTTGTTGCTGTGATTATCTTGATATGTTGTGTGAGAAGTATAGTTACGTATATGCCTGTGATTCTAGTTGTGTTTGATGTTAAGTTTTTGCTTGAAATATAACTTCACGTGTTGCAATGTCAGTGTATGAATAAGTTATAGTTACGCATTTATGTACAAGAGAAGAGAGTACCGCCCTTTATGTTTTATTCGCAGGCGTTAGCTTTGAGTGTTTTGTGTAACTGTTCACGGGTATAGCCGAGCGCCCTGCTACCCAGCACGCAGGCTTAGAGCCTCATGAGTGAATGCTTCCTATTTGGTTTCCTGTACTTTAGAGTTTGTTATACAGGATAGGAGAAAAATATTTAAATGGAATGGAAATATAGTAAAAGTAAAACTTCCAGTCACGGAAGGCCGTCGATGTGCTTAAGTTCGTGGCAAACGGGTTTTGTAGTCACTTTCCCTAGCTGTGGGTCTTGGAGACATTTGTCACCCATCTTACGCCTCCGCGGGGAGTTTTCTTTTTTACCACAGCCGCACTTAAGACACATCGGAGCCGAGATCGCGCACGGTAACTACCCGAACCATTATGGTCCGTAATCGTGGGTATTATTCGATTTACCGTGGCCGGCTAGCGTGGGTGCCGTTGGCCGTGAACTACCCCTGGCTGGCCACACCTTATGTTGGGGCTTAAAGTAGGTTCACAGTTACCGGCGAGCCGAACGCCGTAATGAGCTGCCATCGGCTATAGTCGGCCTTTATGATGACTTATAATCGGCTCATTACAGTTGGCTTTGAGGGCAGGCGCACAATGAGTTAACCCGCAGCAGAGGGATGCTGGAGCAAAAGTGTCTCATTGGCGAGTGCATAGAATCGTAGCGTACCTGTTAGGCCTAGTCCAGATGAGGCCGCGGTGCATCTTGAGTGGAGATGCCATAGGATTTTGTTCAACAGAAAGGGATAAAGCTTAACAAGCAGCCAAGATATGAAGGCACAAGGTAACAAGAGATAAGATTTTTAAAGTGGTTCGGCACGATAATGCCTACGTCCACCGTGTTAATACGCTTCATATGGGCGGTACATGTTAAGCAAAGTATCGACGGAGGTGTCGGATGTTCCAAGCCCTCTGGAACACCACTCCGTCCACTGTTGACAAAATATAAGCTCCGTTGTTGTGAAGATCTTGATGAATTTCATATGGTCCGTCTACTGGTGCTTTCATGGTTAGGTAGCATGACAGGCTCAGCTATATCCGACCCCTGCCTGGCACCTCCCCCGTTGGGTTTGGTTCCAAGTGTTTCCTCAGGTCGGAATTCGGGCTGAGTCCGGGCTCGGCTCCTACCATGACCATTTCTTTATTAACCTCTTCGAAGAAGAAAGGTCATTGTTGTCTCACAGATCCTCCAGATTGGGACTCGGTCCATGATTCGGTGTTGCGGGAGGATCCGCATGAGGATAAGATCTCCCTCTTGTAAGCTGCGATGCTTGATTTTGGAGTTGCATTGTGCTGCCACTTTTTGCTTGTGGGCTTCTGCTTTTAAGTGTTGCATCGTTTCTCCTCTCCTCAATCAGATCCAAAGACATGAGGAGGAGTTCTTCGTTTTCTTCTGGGTTGCAGTGGGTCCCATGGTGAGATGGCGCTACAGTTTCAACTGGGGGCATGGCCTCCAATCTGTATGCCAAAGAGAAAGGAGTATGCCCCGTTGATGTTCTATGAGAGGTGCGGCAGGCCCAGGGTGCCGTAGGAAGTTCGTCCACCCAAGCGCCTTTTGACTTTTCAAGCTTCTTCTTGGTTAGGGTTTTGAGAATTCTGTTGACAGCTTTGACTTGTCCGTTTGCCTGAGGATAAGCTACAGATGAGAAGCTTTTGTGAATTATGTGCTCTTGGCATCGGTTGGTAAACTCTTTGTTGTCAAACTGGAGTCCGTTGTTTGATATGATCTTGAGTGGGACTCCGTACCTGCATAGAATATTTTTTGATCAAGAAGTTGATAATTTATGTAAGAAGTTGATAATTTATGCCAAAGATATTTTATTTTAAAGGGTCCGCTTCCACCCATTTGGTGAAGTGATTAAAAACATCCTTCTAGCCATCCAGGACAAAGTTTAAAGCAAGGGAGGGGGGCAAGAGTCAAATCTCTGTCCTGGTTGATATAAACGCTTTCCTCCCTTCTTGCCCCCAGCGTCATCTCTAGAGTCATTTCTTCAAACGTCCTTTGTTGCAGCGGGAGTGTCGCCATGGGTAGTCTTAGCCTGTTGTCCTGACTGTCTTTTAGCGGTAGCGTTTTCAAGCCTCATATACTTCCCAGCTTCATGGAAGAAGTCAGGTAACGTAGCTGGTTTATCTTTTGTTAACCTCCTAGCAAACTTGGTATCCGGATGCACGCCACTACAAAGGGCCGTTAGGATAAGTTTCTCATTGGCATCTTGAACTGTTGCCGCTGCGGCGTTGAACCGTGTTAGATATTGTTGTAGCGTCTCTCCGGTTTTCTGTTTGACATTGGATAGAGAATAAGCATCCCTGGGTTGTTCCACATGGATGCGGAACTGGCTAATAAACCTTTCTTTCAACATCTCCCATGAGTTGATGGATCCTTGGGGTAGATGGCAGAACCAGGAGGTAGCTAGATCTGATAGGAATAGCGGAAAGCATTTACATAATACTCCTTCTGTTGCTCCACTCATGAGCATATGCTGGGTGTATCTCTGCAGGTGTACGATGGGGTCGGAAGTTCCTTTGTAAGGTTCCATGGTTGGCATTTTCCATTCCCGGGGAGTGATGGCAGTTTCGATATTTCGGGTAAAGGGACTGGTGACCCTAGCGCCTATTCCCCGGTCCCTTTGCTCCCGTTGGACACATTCTTTGAATAATCGTGCCATCCGCTCGTCAGAACTTGGAGCGGACAAAAATGAGCTCGGTTCTTCCCTGCGGGATCTATCTCGCCCAGATGACCTGTAGGGATGGTACAGTCTATCACCTCTAGCATTATCCAGTGGTTGTCTTTGGCTGCTTGGATGCACGCTAGGACCAGCTACAGTTGCCCCCCGCCTTGATCTTCCCCTGTGGGGTTCTGTTTCGAGCACATCCATGGGGTCAACTTCGGGCTGGGTTCTAGCTCGGCTCCGTTCAGCGGGGTTTCTATGATTAGGTGGCATGACTGGCTCAGCTACATCCGACCCTCGCCTGGTGCCTCCCCCGCTAGGTTCGGTTCCAAGGGCTTCCTCGAGTCGGAATTCGGGCTGAGTCCGGGCGCGGCCCCTATCATCGTTTTTCCTGTTGATAGCTTGTTCGAAGAGTGAAGACCTTTGTTGCCTCCGGGATCCTCCGGATTGGGATTCACCCCATGATTCAGTGTTGCGGTTGGACTCTTCAGCGTCCCTTAAACGTGTCATGAGTTGGTCCACCAAAGTTTCTTGTTGGGATGTGAAGCGGTTAGTTACTTCAGCCACAACCCTGTCCAGATCTGCCCTAGTGATTGGTTGTTCCGCTGCGGGACCAGTTGGATTTTCCTGATTTTCATCTGGTACTGCTGTTGAAGTGGGCTGATCTGTGATTGCTGGATCTGGAAGGCTGCTAGTTGCGAGGTTCTTTCCTTTGTTAACATCCCTTCTCTGTTTGGAAGGCATGATTTCTAAGCAACGAGTGATGTTGTTAGGAAGAAGGTTGAGTGGGAGAAGATGAAGCCTGAGTTCAGTTCTCAGTGAAAGCACCAAAAATGTTTGCACAAAAAATGGACAAACACCTCCAAGTCGTATTATTTTAGTTGAGTATGTGTGATTTTCAATGATTTTAGATGAGTATGTAAATATGAGAAAAGTAAGGGCTGAAATGTAAAAGACACGCAGATTTATAGTGGTTCGGCCAGAGTGTGCCTACGTCCACTTTATATGTTATTATCTTTCTTCTTCCAGATTACAAGTACAATGCTTTGTATACAAGTGTATGAAAGTAGTTTGAAAGTTCCTTCCTTGCTTGAGCTCTCAAACTTGTCTGCCATTGTTGTACCCCTGCCCCTCTATTTATAGAGTGAGGTAGGGGGCAGGGGTCTTGGAAGTATATAACTGCTGGTGGGCCCGGGCTGAAGCAATCTGG
Source organism: Allium cepa (assembly GCA_030765085.1). Taxonomy (NCBI): domain Eukaryota; kingdom Viridiplantae; phylum Streptophyta; class Magnoliopsida; order Asparagales; family Amaryllidaceae; genus Allium; species Allium cepa. The sequence continues at coordinate 490,454,071 of CM060931.1, forward strand.
ACTGGTAATCACCTGGTTCGGCGGATGTCATTCGGCATGGAGTTTGGTCCGGTGGCAGGCGCGGTTCGGCAATAAGTGTGGACCGGTGGTAATGAGTTTCGGTACTTGTTTGGTCCGGCCGTGGAGTTGTAACGGTTGTGGTTCGGTGGTAGGGCTGGTCCGGTATTGTGTTGTGAGTAGTTGGTTCGGTGATAACGAGGTGTGGGCTTTGGACCGGCAGTGGTCTCGTCCGGTAGTAGTGGGGAATGTTTGGTTCGGTATAGGTTGGTTCGGTAGGAGCTTGACCGGATGACGTGCTGGCCGGATGGAGAGTGTGGAATGTTGGTTTGTGGCCGAATGGGAGCTTATAGCCGAATGACCTTATGCCGAATGAACTTATACATGGAGAATACCGGATGGACTTCTACGCAGGTATTGAGCCTTGTGTGGAGGTCGCGAGCCCGGGTGAAACTGTGACTTCTCGGTTTCGAGATCTTCTGGGTGAAAACTCGCCCAACACTTGTCTCCACAGTCAATCTTTCAGCTACCAAACATTTTTTAATAGAAAAACATATGTTTACTCCTTTACTAAACTTATTCATTTTATTCTTTTGTTTCGATTTACACTCCTACTATTAAATCAGTCAATACCTTATGGAATTGTTAACATGGGTTTCTTTCTTTTTATCCTCATTTTCTACAATTGATGCCTTCATTACATTAACCACGATATTTAATTACATTAAATTCCAGTTAGTTATATTCTAATTCCAATAAATTGGTTTAATTAGATTTCAATCTTTTTATTCAATCAAATATTACTCTATGGACATAGTTAACCTTGGTTTGTATTTTATTACGTTAATATTTTCCAATTTCATCTTACTTTCCATTAACGCAATATTTAATTACATTTATTGAATTTACTTCCAATTTTATTTCAACAAGTTAAACAAATAGGTAACAAATAACAATTGTCACCTTTACCTTAATTTAATCACATTTATAAGTTGATTGTTTACAACAGATGTTATAATTACTTATACAACACTAATTTTATTTAATTACAATTTATTACATACTATTTCATTTGTTAATACAACATTTAAATTATCAATTACTTTCTTGATCCAACTACCAATTAATACAAACATTAGTACAATTAGTTTACAACCTATAACCAATTATAACTTTTTAATCATTTTAATTAATTGGAATCACATTTATAGCAGTTATCAATTACCTTAAATTAATACTATTACATTTCATACCAGTTATATTCTTACTATTAAAGCACAATTTTTTTTCTTCCAACATTAAATCACAAAACCTTATTGAATTAACTACTTTTAATTATTGAAAATTACAGGTCGTTACATTGTAGCTTCATGGACAATGGATAACTAATTATCAGCTGTACCATATACAACTACTACCCTTGGTACCTTGTCTTAATTTCACTTCGACCTTGAATTTGCTTAACGAATCAAAAAAAATTATTCGTTCATACATACCATATCGCGACAGCCTAAGTATGTTATATGTGCCTTGAGTTTGCTTAACAAATACATATAATTATCTTACCTTGTTTATTCAATATATTATAATACTATACACAACACCTTAGCTTGAGTTTGCTCAACAACTAAGAAGTAAACAAGCAATTTATTAATACATACATATATATATATATATATATATATATATGGTAAAGGAAAACATTATATGGAAGATTCATAATCCTCTAATTATATAATATTAAGTGATATTGACTTATGGAATATTGTAATTTTTTTGAATTACTCTCCTGATTCAAGTGTCGAACACATTGGAAATCATAGTATACATACATTTACGTATGTATTTATTGTTTAAGTATATTTAGGTTTCTATAGTGTCCCACCTTTAGTTTATGCATTCATATTATATAAGTTTTATTATTGTCTAAATTTTATTTTTTATATTACTTATATAATAGTCTTTTGTATAATATTATGTTAATTACATCTTATTTAATTAATTTTAAATAATTAACATTTTAATTAATTTTATATTAATATACTATTTATATTTAATATTTGTTATATACTATAACCTTTATTGTATAAAACATTCATCATATGTATGTGTATAATATTTAATTAATTAACCCTTTAGTTCACTATTTAATTAAAATATATTAATTTCAAAAGTCATATCATATATACATATGTATACTTATGTTATTTTAAACACTTCAAAAAACATGACTTATATTTTAATATATAATACATGTATATATTTATTAATTAATTAGCTTATTTAATAAATTTTATTAATCTTATTAATAAATTTTAAAATTTTGAAATTAATTTATATTATGTTTCCAAACATTTTGAAAACAATATTATATTATAACTCCTGTAATATATACATATCATATTTAAAATTTAACTTTTAAATTTGAAATCTTTTATTTTAGTTTTCAAACAATTTTGAAAATTATCCCAAGGCCAAATTCAAATTGGGCCTCTTCTACTAGGGGAAACTTTTGGGCTCATATATCTATTTGGACCAGATTAGTAGCCAGGTAGGATAGAGTACTTGATTACCTAAGCCAAATCCTAAACACTATCTTTCTGAACACCCTACTAACTAGACTGTGAGCTAAATTAGTTAACCATAATACGACCAATTTAGACCGCATGGGTTATTGGGCTTTGATATCATTGTTGGAACTGGGCCAACCCACAGTGGAAATTATGGATGAATTTCAATTTGTATCCCTTATTGGATCTTTATTCGGTCTATGAAGTCTTGTTTATTTAGAATATTTCTAAATTTTATCTAAATAAAATATTTAATTTTATTTAAATTTATAAATTGGTATGATTTTATTTAATTTATGTTATGATATGTGTATATATTTATGTATGTGTGTATGTATGTATCACATACGTATATACGTATGGGATATGTAATATATCAATTGTCATATTATAACATACACGTGTATGGATGTTTGGATTTGCATCGAAACAAACATGTTAGTTCATCTAATATGCAAATATATTGTCTAAATATATGTATGCATAAATATATACTTTTATTAATATGTATATATTTAGAATAGTTTTGTTTAACTAATTGTACATAAGTATATAAAATACACACACACACATATCCATATATAATCATATGAATAAAAAAACATACATATAATACAATAGATATATTTAAATATAAATAAATTATTTATAAATGTTTAAATTTTTTAATAAACCGTAGGCAATACATATATGTACACATAAGAATATAAACATATATATGCATAATAAAATAATATGCACGTATATATAAATAAAATATATTTATAATAAAAATATAATAGACTAGGTCTTGCGCATAGCTATATATATAAATTTTAATATAAATTTTATTTAAATATCCATGAAAAAATATTAAAATACTAGTTAAAAATTAATTTCAAAATTTTGTTTTGAGTTTTAAATTTCTAGTAAATCCTTAATGATATTTTATGCTTTGAAATTCTTTCGCAATTTTTTGGTTTAAAAATAATTTTTCTATTTTCGACTGCAATTTGAATATTAATTTTAAAAAATGGTTTTTTTAAAATTTTTCGAGAGTTTCTTTACTGCTAATTTATGTTATAAAGTATAAAATATAAAATATAATTTTCATAAAATATTTGAACTACTATAATTGATTTATATGATGAACTGGTTTAAACAATATTTAAGTAATAACAAAATATATTTAAATGCTGAAAATTATCAAGACATAATCTTTATATATGAAATTGTACGTCACATTTGGTAAAAGTATGATATTGTAATTAATTATAAACCATATGTGTATCTATTTAAATGTTGTATATTAATGCAATATGGTAATGGTTTTTTTGTTTAGTACAGAGCATATTGACCTAAGGCATACTCGATAAAAAATAATATAATTTATACATAGATATATAACCAGACAATTCTGTAATAATATCAAAGCATATTAGAATCATTGCCTAACTAAAAATTAAATATTTGTATATAATAAAACATTATAATTAAGGATATATACTTGTATTATGATTAGCAACATACCACACTACAAGTGCCTTGAAGTACACCTTGAAATGATGATATCTGCCCCTTGAAACCATTCCTGATCCAAAAGAGAGCTAGTCCTTAGACCGTTGACCACTAATGAATCGAATTGACTTGATTTAAGCTTGATGAAAGATGGAAAGAGTGTAGGAATTTCGGCTAGCAAAGAATTAGGCGGAGGCTAGAAAAGATCACAATCATGTTGGGTTAGAGTTGCTTACATAGTGGACGAAAAGGAGAGAAATATGGATCCCAACTCGTAGTTATTCTCCTTCAATCTCAGCCATCCAAAATCAAGCCCTCTTTACCCAAAAATGAACCGCCTCTAGCCTATTTTTCTATCGAAAATACCAGCCCCAATGATGGACCTTAAACCCTTTTAAGCCAATATAAAATATTATGCACTTAAATAGAATTTAATCGCTTATCAATATCGTATATCGACCGATATACTTATAACTATTATAAATATATTTAATAATATCTATTCATCAAATCATAATCAAATATCATAATTAATATTTTATAAATATTAATCAATTTAATTAATTTATAAAAATATAAATTAATTAAATCATTTGTTTAAAGGAGAATTCATCGTTTCGGTTGTGACTCATCATGTGTAAATTTGGTCAGCGATTAATATCAAACTATTCGAATATTAACATTCACATATCACTAAGCGAGTAGTATGACATTTTGGCCAAATTTATCGCTTACTTGGTTTTGATAGTATCTAATTTTACTTTAATTAAGCATACCCCGTTGTGAATTATATTTCCACTAATACTCTTTGCTAAAACTATACCGCATCAGGCTTATGGAATTTGGTAATGGTCAAAAATTCCAATATTGTCCATATTCAATTCTATAGTTCAAACACAAAATCCTTAGTTTAATAATAACAATTATTATTAACCATACTAACCTGGTCAGAGATTTTGAATTTAAGTCAACTTGAGTTAACTGTGTACTAACCCTATGTAACCGAGGAGATGAATCCTCTCTAGAATAGCGCCAAACTTCCACTTGACCCAACTATTGTCACTCGATAGACACATTGCCATGATTTGACTATAATCAAAGCAGTGTTTTCACATTGAAAATTGGAAGTATAATCAAAGCAGTGCTTTCACATCGATATTTTCCTTTTTACCTTAGTTATATTAACCAAATGAAAACTATCGAATGAGTTGTTCCATAGTTATCCAATAAATATTAGTGTGTAACCCCTAATTGTTATGAGAAATAAACTGTCTAACATCTTAGAGAGTGTTACATACACCAGTCTTGATGGATACATCGATATCTAGTCTTGATGCATCCTGACTACGAACATTTAAAGTGATGTGTTTTATTATATCATGATACAATACTCATGATTACAACTATTTGCAATTACCATAAAAAACACACCATTTATGGATTTTCTGTCAAATATATTGTAATTAATGCTTTAATTATTTATAAATCATTTATGACAAATCCATAATAGAAAGAAAACACATTTACTACGAATAAGAATTGATTACAGAGTTAATTAATATACAATAAATTATAGAATTTTCCCTAAAGCATACCCTTAACTCTATCAGTTTCAAAGTTGGTAAAGAAGCATATGACTTGTCAATAAGTCAAGGCCAAACAAAAGATGCCGATGCTTTTATATCTCCTTCATAGTTTTTGCACTGGAAACAGGATTATATTTCAATGGATTTCCTGTATGCTTTACTGCAAAGTAGAAGAGAAAATAGAGCGTATGGGTCATTTTGGACCACTTGTAAAAAACCTCTCATTTTATTTCGGTGAAGGTATTGAGAACCGCTTCATCGCTATCAATATTATATGTACACGAGATCGAGTTTACACTATGTACCTTCTGGTTTTGTGAGTGATCAAGACCTACCTTTAATGAGTGAGTCTTAGAAGAGCTTGTAATATGCATGAGCATGGAATTAAACTTGAAAATGACCTATTGCCCTTAAATCGGTTGCAATACCAAAAAGAATGAGCTGTGCATGTGTACCTAAGGACATGTTGGGAGCTTATACTTATTTTGGAGGTTTATAGGGAACAAAGAAAATAAATGAACATTTAGCTTCCGTGATTATTCTTCTAGAACTTAAGACACCATTCACGGTTTCTAGTAGTGGAATTTTTATCAAATCCTAATGGTTTTTAAAAAAGTTAACACTAATGCGTCAGCGCTTGGACTATTATTATCATCAATTTAAAAGACTGCTATTTTAATTTCATCTAATTCAAATGGGCTATCCACTGCCTCTCTAGAATTTATATTATCTTTTTACAACTATTATTAGAAAAGTTATTGATTGGCTGTCAAATATGTTATTTAGAAGGTAATGACATCTCTAGAAATGGAGTCAGCGGATTTTGAAATTAATGTTGGTGATATTTTTAGTCTCACAACACCTCGAACAATCACCATAGCGACGTATTCTTATGAATTTGAATTAACAAGCTTAAGTAACATTAAGTTTTCCTTTGGGTAGTAAATATGCTGCTGGAGGCTTACAAAACCTAGTAGTCACACTCCAACTATTTGTTAGAATGTTGAGTCCAATTTGCATTTGTTTGACAAGTTTCAATCTAATACAAAATAAGCAGATAATAGTGCATGAAAGTAAAAAGACGTGGAAATTTTACGTGGTGTGGGTTCTCACGAGTTCTATGTCTATGAGCCAAATCATGTCTTATATATTTCTTCCTCGTACAATTTTTTCATGAGGATAATACAACTTTCTCAATTTTTCAGAGAAGAAAAGGATTCCAAGAAAGTCCTTCTTTCCCTTCCAAATTCCCTCTATTTATAGTCCAAAGGATGTGCACGGATTCCTTCTATCATCCTTCTTCTACTGTCGTCGTTCTCACATTTGGATCCTACGAGGTGTCATTCAACTATGTTGTTTATTTGAGGTATACAGATAGTTGACGTGTCTTTAATGGAAAATCATAATTTAAGCGGTTGAATTATGCACTATAAGAAAATTAACCAATTGCAGCTTGTTATTTACAAATGACACTATATCACTGTTGCAATATATGATATTTAACAACTACATTTCCTACCAGTTGTAATAAATGATCTTTAACAACTGACATTTCAAAACAATTGCAGTAAACATATTTTAAAAACTGCATTTTCCTGCCAATTGCAATAAATGTATTTTTAATAACTACGTTTTCTTGCCAATTGCAATAAATATGTTTTAACAGCTTTTCTTTTAGCTAGCTGTAGTGGAGACTATAACAATTAATTAATTTTGACCATTGTAAATATTTATTTATAGCCATTATTCTGCTCATAAGTTTAAGTGATTGTGTAATCAATTTTAAGTAAACATTGTTAATTACAAATAATAACCTGAGTGAACGCAAATTTTTTTGCTTAGATATTTCAATTAATATCAAATAACTAATACTTACTTAATAATTAGCAGATATTAATTCTATGATTAATAATTATAAATTAAAGCTTATATATGACATTATTTATAATTTATTACAATCAAATATTATCAATAAATAATTTATAGTTACTAATTATTATCAATAATTAATATTATTTTTCATATTTAATAATTTATTATAGCTAATTATTAATAATTAAAAAATTATAGTTAATATCTATTAATTACATTTAATTACCATTAAATATAATTAATAGCTAATATTAAAAATTAATATTTAATATTTAATTAGTAAGTAATATTTAATAATTAAGAATAATAATAATTATTTACTAATTCCTATTAAATAGTTATGTAATAATGAAGAATAGTATTTAATAATTAATAATTAATAATACAATTTCATAATTATGAAACGATATTTAGTATTTATAATTAATTTTTAATAACTATTAATTAGTAATGGTTTTTTAAAAAAATTAGTAATTAAAAATAGTCAATCATAAAGATGAATATTTAATAATTCATAACTAATAAACAATATTGATAACTAAGAAGTAACATTTAGTATTTAATATTTTATGATTATAATTAATAATTATACTGACAACTGGCGCCATATGACATTGAAGTAAATTGTCTTTAACAGCTAGCATTTTTTGACAGTTATAATAAAGGGTTTTTAACAACTGGGATTTTCTACCAGTTGTAATAAACATATTTTTGCAACTGCGTGTTTTTGTCAACTGCAACAAATGTATTTTAACAACTACGTTTTCCTATCACTTGCAATAAACAAATTTTTATTAACTATAGTTTTCTGCCAGTTGTAATAAACATATTTTTAACATCTACTTTTTCCTATCAATTGCAATAAACATGTTTTTAACAATTATCTGCTTTACCTAACTAGTTGCGAAATGAGCATTTTGTTAGAGTGATCTTATATGGACCATTATTAACAATTTATTATAATTAATGATTATTAACCAGTAATTTATAACTACTAATTATTATCTTTAATCAATAATATTTAATAATTTTTTGCAGTTAATTATTTATAATTAGTAAATTACAATTAATATTCATCTTACGTATAATAACAAATAAATTCTCAATAATTAATAACTAATTTCAATAATTAATATTTAATAATTATCGTCTACTATTTAATATTAATTAATTTAATATATTAATAATTAATGTATAATAATTTATTATAGTTTAATAATTAATAATTTATAATAATAATTAATTTACTATTTAAAAATATATTTACGAATTGATAATAAAAAATAAAAAATTAATGATTAACAATATGTACATAATAATTAGTATTTAATAATTAATTAATATTCAATTATAATTTAGAAATAAATAACAATTGATAATCAATAATTAATAAGTAAGAAATAATATTTAATAATTAGTAATTATTAATTACTATTAATAATTTCTATTAAATGACCGATAATTAAATATTAAGGCTAATATTTAATAACTAATAATTAATAAATAATTACTATTTAATAATTAAGAAGTAATATTTATTATTGAATATTTGATATTTAATAATTATAATTAATAATTATATTTCTTATTTTAAATAATTTAAAATTGTAAAATTTTCTAGCATAAATCTGAAAATATTCACAAAATTTAAGAACAAAATTTTGATTAAATTCAAAGATAAAGTTTATAATAATGTCCTTGGTTAAGGCACTAGCTTGCCTTGTATCATACAATAATTTGCTGTTAATTTTCTTTTCCCCGTTTCTGCCCCCTTTTTCTTTAATGATAAATCCACCGCAAGAAACAACATCGAAATATAATTTTCTTTCTCCGCTTTCCTCAACGCAATCATCTAAATCCACTGTAATCCGCTAACCCTACCATCTGCTAACCCTCCTTTTTGCACCCGAGTTTAAATATTTGAAACACCACTCTCCTCCAGTGACAAGTTTCATGCCAGCTTGGGAATTTCAATAATAAGAAGTTACAGATCGGGGTTTTTGTTCAAGAGGGCATTGGCGATATCACAATCTAGGTTGAATTGATTTTCTATGATGGAGGAGATTCATGAAGGGGATTTGAAGATCCGGCTCGGAGTTGGAAAATTAGGTAATATTCTCTCGATAGTTTCAATTTTTTATTATTTTTTTACTGAAAAAACCACCATTACTAAAAATAATAAATTTAAAAAAAATTAGTACAAAATTTGAAAAATTATATAAACCTTATTTTTCCTAATATGATTCTTTACGTTTCTTTAAGAAACGATAGTTTAGAGTATGGCATCTTCATTTTTGGAAGATCAATATTTAATGCTTTCAGAGAGATGAACTAGGATGAAGTGCCGATTTTTGCAAACTTGTAGTAAATCAAAATTAGAAGATTATAATGATGAATGGCAGTAAAAATATTCCTTTATCATTATTTCATTCCAACATATTTCAAAATACTGTTAATGCATATTCAAGCAACATAGATTCACTGCTATAATTTATCTAAGAAGACCACATCACCATTATCAAACTCTTATGTATTAAATTTATTATAAGTATTCATCCAAAACATTAGCATTGTCTAGAAATTGTTTTTCAAGTTGAATAGCTAATCTTATTCTGTTTCTATTATTGTGCGATGTTATGTCACAATATTTGCGAGTATAGTTATAAGTGCCTTTTGTTGGAATTCCAAAGGAAAAAATGAATGAAACATACATAAAGTCCCACATCGCCAAAATTTCAAAACCATTCCAATATATATATGGCTTTGCAATGAGGAGGTTGGGGGCCTGGGGCTCCCAAATGTATGCTTCGTTGTGAGGAGGGAGATCATGCATCTCCACCACACACACGCGCGCCGCCGTCCGACCGGGCCGGGCCGGGTTCGGGTTCGGGTCTAATATGATTCTAATTTTACTGCAAAACTGGGCCGGGTTTTTTTAACATTTGCAGACGAACGAACAGGTGCGACTGTTCATAAGCAGACGTGGTTAAATGAAGAGGTGCCACCCGTTAGTGACGAACAGAAGCGGGTGCGACCCGTTAGAGGCGAACAGGTGTGGCCCGACTGATGAGACGCGACTGAACATAAGCAGGCACACGAACAGTAACGATTAAAGGAAACGAGCGCGACCGTTTGGACGAACGGTTGCAGACGCGACCGTTCGAAGGGATGCGGACCAACTATAAATAAGTAGGAAAACTGATCACTTTCCTCACTGAATTTTCTAATCTCTTCTCTTCTGTTAACTACTGTTCTTATATTCAAATCACAGAGTGATATACTCATTACAGTTTCGAGCGGAATTCGTCTGTTGTATCTTGGGAGAATTTTGAAATAAAATTCTTAAGGAAATCGTTACGACGAGCCTCAGACACAAACCGGTTAGAATTTTAGTCTGTTTGTATATTCGTATACATTATTCTTTATTCTATCCTTTATTTTGGTTGTACTATTTATTCAAAATAGTATAACGCTGTTGTTGTAATTCAGTTACAACGTTCATATTGTTATAATATTTACTACAGAATTCCAGTGTAGTGGAAATCTGAGTTATAAACTTGTGTGACAAGTTTATATTTGATTATTCTCTGTTTGGTATACTAGACGTATAACATCTTAAGAATTTTACTGTTTTCTTACTAAAACAGAGATGGCAACTGTAGAATTTTCAAAGAATACTGCTCACAACAGACCTGAACCGTTCAAGGGAGATGGTGATGATTTCTTGACATGGCAGAATCAGATGTTATTTTATCTCACCACGCTCGGTCTACAAAAGTACCTCGACGAGGAGGAACCGATTCCTGCAACAAGCAAGGAAGCAGAGGTGAATATGTGGAAGCATTCCGATTTTTTATGCAGAAACTATATTCTGAATTGTCTCGACAAGGTGCTATACAAAGTATATCAGCCTTTAAAGACGTCAAAAGAACTCTGGAATGCACTTACCGCAAAATACAAGACGCAGAATATCAGTCTTAAGAAATTTATTGTAGACAAATTCATGGACTACAAGATGGTTGACTCCAAACCAGTAACCGCTCAACTGCATGAACTGCAAATCATCATTCATGAACTCGAGGCGGAAGGTCATAAGGTTGGAGAATCATTTCTGGTCGAAGCCATCACGGGAAAACTGCCGCCGTCGTGGAGAGATTACCGCAATTATCTAAAGCATAAAAAGAAGGAAATCTCTTTGCAGGATCTCATAGTCCGATTAAAAATCGAGGCGGACAACCATGCAGTTACAAAACCAAGCGAGGAGGCATTTGTGGCTGAAGGGTCGAAGACCAAAAACAAAACGAAGAGTTTCCAGAAGAAAAGGAAAGCTCAAGACAACAAACCAAAAGACAACAAACGAACCAAGAAGTTTAATGGCGAATGTTGGGTTTGTGGAAAAGTTGGACATGCCGCTAAAGATTGCAGACACAAGAAGGAACGCAATAAAGAGGCAAATATAGTGGATAACATGGAAGTAGACGAGTCCAACTTCTCGGCGGTGGTATCTGAATGCAATCCGGTTCAGAATCCTAACCAATGGTGGGTAGATACAGGTGCTACTCGTCATGTTTGTTCTGACAAATCCATGTTTTCTACATATCAGAAATTCGATCACGAAGAAAAACTCTACATGGGTAATTCTGCAGTTTCCATGATCGAAGGCAGTGGCACAGTAATCCTCAAGTTTACTTCTGGAAAAATTGTTAAGTTGAATGACGTGCTCCATGTTCCAGACATACGCAAGAATCTCATCTCTGGTGTAGTCCTATCAAAGAAGGGATTCAAGATGGTGTTTGAGTTAGACAAGATGGTTCTGTCCAAAGCTGGAATATATATAGGAAGGGGATATTTATGTGATGGCCTATTTAAGGCAAATGTAGCCGTTATCGGCAATAAATCTATGTATTCTGATTGTGCTCTTAATAAAATTGAAGTCACTTGCTTGCTTGAGCACGAAATTTTACTATGGCACGATAGATTAGGACACATAAACTTCCGAAAAATGAAGAAATTATCAAACTTGGGATTGATTCCAAATTTCCAAGTAGATAAGAACTACACATGTGAGACATGTGTAGAAGCAAAAATGGTCAAACAACCATTTAAATCTGTTGACAGAAGCACCGAACCATTAGGTTTGGTACATACAGATTTATGTGATTTTAAATCAATACCTACAAGAAGTGGGAAAAAGTATTTCATTACTTTTATTGACGATTATACGCGATATTGCTATGTATATCTTTTAAATAGTAAAGATGAAGCAATCACAGCGTTTATAAAATACAAGGCTGAGGTAGAAAATCAGCTAAATAAAAAGATCAAGATATTGAGATCTGATCGAGGTGGATAATATGAATCACCATTTGAACAGTTCTGTGCCGAAAATGGTATAATTCATCAAACAACAGCTCCATATTCACCACAACAAAATGGTGTAGCCGAGAGGAAGAACAGAACGTTAAAAGACATGATTACTGCCATGCTTTTAACTTTTGGTGTACCGACGAACTTGTGGGGGGAAGCCTTAAATATGTCTAATCACATATTAAACAAAGTTCCTCACAATAAAATGGGAACAATTCCATATGAGATATGGAAAGGACACAAACCAAGCTTTAAATACCTCAAAGTGTGGGGGTGCTTGGCAAAAGTTCCAGTTCCGCCTCCCAAGAGAGTCAAACTTAGACCAAAAACAGTAGATTGTTATTATCTTGGGCCAGCCCAAAATAGTAGTGCCTACAGATTTTTGGTATTCAAGTCTGATATAAATGATATTCATGTAAATACAATCATGGAATCAAGAGATGCCTCGTTCTTTGAAGATGTGTTCCCACATAAAAGAAACGATGGAAATCCTGTCCCGAAAAGGACAAGAGATAACAGAGATGAGACATGTAAAGATGAAACTCATCAGGACAACGAGGAGGTTGAACCAAGAAGAAGCGTAAGGGCAAGAACTTCCAAAACATTTGGTTCGGATTTTTTAACTTATATGTTAGAACACGAACCTCAAACGTACAAGGAAGCAATGTCATCTTCTGAATCCTCATGTTGGAAAGAAGCAATCCAAAGTGAGATTGATTCAATTCTAAGTAATAAAACTTGGGAAATTGTTGATATTCCACCAGGAATAAAACCAATTGGCTGCAAATGGATTTTCAAAAAGAAAATGAAAGCAGATGGCTCTATCGACAAGTATAAAGACAGATTAGTAGCCAAAGGATATCGTCAAAAAGAAGGAGTCTATACTTTTTTGATACATATTCGCCGGTAACACGAATAACCTCTATAAGAATGTTAATAGCAATTGCATCCATCTACAATCTAGAGATTCATCAGATGGATGTAAAAACAGCATTCTTAAATGGAAATCTCGATGAGGAGATTTACATGGAGCAACCTGAGGGATTTATTTCCAAAGGAAATGAAAACAAAGTCTGTAGATTAGTAAAATCATTATACGGACTAAAACAAGCTCCAAAATAATGGCACGAAAAATTTGATAGTGTCATGATAAGAAATGGTTTTCGTATAAATGAATGCGATAAGTGTGTTTATTATAAACAAATTGGACAATCATATGTGCTGATTTGTCTATATGTAGACGATATGCTAATATTTGGTCCAAATACTCAAGTCATAGAGACCATAAAGAAAATGTTAACTAGCAATTTCGATATGAAAGACTTAGGAGTTGCAGACGTTATTTTGGGAATCAAAATAATACGAACTCCTAATGGAATTGAATTGTCTCAGTCACACTATGTAGACAAAGTGATTGAAAGATTTCAAAATTTTGGAATTAAAGGAGTAAATACCCCTTTTAATCCATCGGAAGTACTACACAAAAACACTAATGAGAGTGTAATGCAACTGGAATATTCTCGTGTAATAGGCTGTCTCATGTATCTCATGAATTGCACAAGACCAGATATAGCTTATGCAGTAAGTCGATTGAGCAGGTATACAAGCAATCCAGGAAAGGAACACTGGAAAGCACTAATGAGAGTGCTTGGATATTTAAAAAATACCACTAACTATTCCTTACATTATGGAAAATATCCTGCCGTCTTAGAAGGATATAGTGATGCAAACTGGATTGCAGATTCAGAGGAATCAAAATCAACGAGTGGTTATGTCTTTACCCTAGCAGGGGCAGCAGTATCATGGAAATCTACTAAACAAACATGCATAGCTCGATCCACTATGGAATCAGAGTTCATTGCATTAGATAAGGCAGGCGAAGAAGCAGAATGGCTTCGTCACTTTTTAGAAGATATTCCGTTTTGGCCTAAACCTGTACCGGCCATATGCATACACTGTGATAACCAAGCAGCGCTAAGCAGAGCGCAAAACTTTGTATATAATGGAAAGTCACGACATATTCGTCGACGCCATAATACAGTTAGGCAGTTACTCTCAAATGGAACTATTTCCATAGATTATGTGAGAACAAATGATAACCTAGCGGATCCATTTACTAAAGGTTTATCAAGAGAGAAAATTGACTGCGCATCGAGGGGAATGGGCTTAAAGGCCTAAACCATCAAGAGTTATCTTATACGGAAACCTATCCTAGCGACTGGAGATCCCACGGACTAGGATCAATAGGCAAACCAGTTCTGAATAACTCAAGAAGTAATGTATTTGTTTGGACATAGTCCAATTCCATTCCTATGGTGCATAATATAAATGCATGCCTACAGAAGCATTTAAAGGTTAAAACTATGTTTTTTAATGATGACCATATCTTGAATATAACAAGTGGGGTATTTGTAGGATACTCTTAATGGTTGCGATCACCTATGTAAGTGTGAGCTGGGTCGGCTCTATGAGAATTTTATAAGGCTTTAAATTCTCTATAACACTCGCAGAACCAAGTACTGTTCAGGACCAAAATGAACACAACCAAGAAATTGGATGAGAAGGGAATCAATGCTTCGTAAACCTTATTGTCTGGATATACAATAAAGGCTGACGGTTCAAGATGAAATATTTCACCGATTAGCCAAGTAAATCCGATAAGTTTTAACTAGGGAAAGTTCAAAGTGAAATATCTACTTATCCACGATAAAGCATTAATTCCATATATACTCCGTGATATTTCGCTTTGTATGGGGGATATGTATATTATCATTCATGTGGGGGATTGTTGGAATTCAAAAGGAAAAAATGAATGAAACATACATAAAGTCCCACATCGCCAAAATTTCAAAACCATTCCAATATATATATGGCTTTGCAATGAGGAGGTTGGGGGCCTGGGGCTCCCAAATGTATGCTTCGTTGTGAGGAGGGAGATCATGCATCTCCACCACACACGCGCGCGCGCCGCCGCCGTCCGTCCGACCGAACCGGGCCGGGCCGGGTTCGGGTTCGGGTCTAATATGATTCTAATTTTACTGCAAAACTGGGCCGGGTTTTTTTAACATTTGCAGACGAACGAACAGATGCGACTGTTCATAAGCAGACGCGGTTAAATGAAGAGGCGCGACCCGTTAGTGACGAACAGAAGCGGGTGCGACCCGTTGGAGGCAAACAGAAGCGGGTGCGACCCGTTAGAGGCGAATAGGTGCGGCCTGACTGATGAGACGCGACTGAACATAAGAAGGCACACGAACAGTAACGATTAAAGGAAACGGGCGCGACCGTTTGGACGAACGGTTGCAGACGCGACCGTTCGAAGGGATGCGGACCAACTATAAATAAGTAGGAAAACTGATCACTTTCCTCACTGAATTTTCTAATCTCTTCTCTTCTGTTAACTACTGTTCTTATATTCAAATCACAGAGTGATATACTCATTACAGTTTCGAGCGGAATTCGTCTGTTGTATCTTGGGAGAATTTTAAAATAAAATTCTTAAGGAAATCGTTACGACGAGCTTCAGACACAAACCGGTTAGAATTTTAGTCTGTTTGTATATTCGTATACATTATTCTTTATTCTATCCTTTATTTTGGTTGTACTATTTATTCAAAATAGTATAACGCTGTTGTTGTAATTCAGTTACAACGTTCATATTGTTATAATATTTACTACAGAATTCCAGTGTAGTGGAAATCTGAGTTATAAACTTGTGTGACAAGTTTATATTTGGTTATTCTCTGTTTGGTATACTAGACGTATAACACCTTTAATCTCATATTTAGCTTTTCTGCAAGAACTTAAACCAGAGTTTTACCTCTATTACTATGCGATGTTATGTCAGATGATGATGGTGATGAAGGTTGAAGCTTGATTTGTTTGATAAGGCACTTTTTTTAAATGGTACTTTAGTTGCAATGGTCGGAGAATGCTCGGGCATAATTATGGTTTGGTTGGAATTTGATGTGATATGACAGGAGGTTTGGTATGGATGGGGTTCGATTGATCAATATTTCGAAGAGGGCCGTTCACTCATATTTTTTTGATTTTGGAGAAGGCATTTGTCCATCATTACAGCTACATATTTCATTGTTACTAAAGAATCACCCTTTTTCTTGATTTATACATTTACCTAATGTAATGTTCCTATAAAACCTATGTTAATTCATTTTGTATACTTCTATTATATATATATTCGTCCATAAAGTAATGCTTTATTTACATACAATGCTTCAAGGTTATAGAAATGTCGTTGATGTCTGTTTGGTGAGAAAGTAGTATAAAAATTAGCTTTAGAGCTTTTTTGTCGCATGTAGTTTGCAAAAACTAATTTATTATATTGTAAAATTTTGAATTGTGCGGATTCAGTTCAAACCAACTCGATAGTATAGAAAACTTTGATATGATCGCAACGCAAAAAACCGCGTCTCAAACGAACAACTTTTGCATAAGTTATTAATTTAGAAATCTATAAAAATTTAAATTTAACATTATTAATTAATTAAACATCTCAGTGCACCATTTTCATCTATTTTCCACAATGGGTCAATGGCCCATTGCTGCTTCGGATGCGTCTGACGTGTAGGGAACAAAAAAGGTGGAATTTTTTAGTCTCGAACAATACCTTGGCTATTATGAGAATGATATTGTCATTATATGCATATATCCTTATGAACTATATCTTTTTCGTCAACCTAGTAAGGACTGGTATCTATGTAACTGCACTAATTTTTGTAACATTCAATTTACTCCTTGTTCTTTTTTTGGTTGGATTAAAATTGATTGGTTTTTGTAGTGCGGTTGTTATTTGGTTTTTATTAATTTATTTAGAAAACAGTTTGTTTGCAGCTAAAATTTGGCTGAACTATTATACTTAACTTATATTACCTCAATCTCATAGAATTGATATAACTGGATATAAACTTTCCTGTAGCACATATCAAGAATCCTGTGTTTTTAGCATACGCAAGTGTTGATTTTATGCAT
This sequence comes from Allium cepa, assembly GCA_030765085.1. Taxonomy (NCBI): domain Eukaryota; kingdom Viridiplantae; phylum Streptophyta; class Magnoliopsida; order Asparagales; family Amaryllidaceae; genus Allium; species Allium cepa. The sequence continues at coordinate 490,471,949 of CM060931.1, forward strand.
GATGCTGTTCATTTCTCATATTTACGCATTTTCATGAGTTTTTCCACATACTTATTTTTATCTACGTACCTATCACCTATTCATGTTCTGCAATAAGAATAAATGAAAGTCTTACATGATGAATGTCGAATGTATTATCATATATTTGATTTAGTTAATATATAGGTCTCGTGGTGGAGTTTTAATATTATAAAATTATGTGATTAAATCCAAATAAATAAACGTAGTTCACTCATTCTTTCAGAAAAAAGCCAAACTTAGCCACTGCATATTTTTCACTTAAAGTAACCAACAATAAAAATTGTATTATAATAATCTAGTTTAACTTGATTTTATTACTTCCCAAATTTTGGTTACTCTATCTATTATAGCACTACATAACATACCTGATAAAAACTTATTGATACGAGTAAAAGAAATGAAGAAGATAAAGGTAATCGGAGTTACATTACCTTCATTTGTTGAGCTTAGCATTTGTGAGATCAACATTGTCTTCTTAGGGTTATTTTAAAACTATATTAAATTCTTCCTTTGCATTACATTAAGTGTCATTTTTTTTTTGTGAAATGCTCGTGCATAACCATGCATAGTCTTAATATTTTTGTTTTTATCACAAAATGATTAACTTTTATGGAGAGGTATATTTATGGAGAAGTTGTTAACTACCTAATATATTTTGTCCATTATGGTTGATTAAATTGTGCATAAAAACGGTTAAGCTTGCTGGTGCATTTTGACTTATGGGTTATGTATTGTACTATATTTAGATTCTGTGTTATATTGCGTTAGAACCTTGTGAATATAACTTTATTTATCCCTTTGGAATGTATGTTAAAAATTTGTAAATGTAATTTTATTCAGCTTTTTGGAATGTGTGTCTTTGGTTGTTTTATGATAATATTTGTTTCAATCATTAAATTATTAAATACTTTCAAAAATGTAATATAATATATAAGCTGCAGCTAATTTTTTTTACTTTTGCAATTATTTTGCAACTGTCAAGAATAGTTGCAAAAGATCAAATGATAACTGGCATTTACAGTTGTAGAAAAAATAAATTGTATAACGACCCGTAAATTTCGTGGATTTAAAATTGGTTGAATTAATGAGTTTCGTAATTAAATTTAGTAGAAAAAAACTTTATAAACAAATACTGAAATGAACGCTAAAATAAAATATATAAACGATGATTAAAACCTATTACTAGCAATTTGAATAAATTTCAATAAATGAAATGGGGTAAATATTATACCTGGATATAAAATTCATTAAAAGGAAATCAATTAATATGTTAATGTAAATTAAGATAATATTGGAATAAATGATGATTCCAGTCATACTTGTAAGCAGTTATTATAAGTTGCATGTTGAAATGGTTGATTGAATTGGGAATTTAAAATTTAATTTAAATGAACAAATAAAGGTTTATAATAACAGAAATTTAGGTAATAAGTTTTGAACAAGTTGATAAATAATAACCAAATTAAGGGAATAGTATTAATATAAATAAAGTTGAAACAAATTGGATATAGAGAAATAAATGTAAGCATTTAATAAAATTAATTAATGTGGATTTCAATAAATGGTAATTGAATAAAAGTCAACGTTCTCTAAGTAAATCATATTAGTTGCTGGAAAGTAATACGTAATTGATTGAATATGATTACGAAATATCAAATTTGTGTATACATGGGATTTTTAACGGTGATTGTTAAGTAATAAACCTATAAAGACATGTAAAGGAAATAGGTAACAATCTATATGTTATTTATTCATTTAGTATGTTAAATTTTTTTGAAAATCAGATCTCAATTAAGGGAAATTAAGTTGCACGTTAATTTGAAGCAAAATCTAATAAATATTACATTAATATGGGATGTAGTACAAATGGTTAGGGATTGTCAAATTTGGTAAAAAGGGATTTGACTTAGGAAATTTTGTTAATTGAGTTTAAAACCTTAATTAATACGTGTAATTGACAAGATTCACATTTTTAAGTATAACCGTTGATAAAATCTAAGATGTATATAGAAATATTAATGTAATGAAATATAAAACAATGTTAACTATGTTAGTTGAGTAATAATTGATTGAATATTTAGTTGTAATCGAATAAAATCAAATTTATTGGAATTAATTTGCAATTAATTGGATTAATTGCAGTTGACATTTGAACACTGTATTTACTGGAATAATTGACATTAAATCGATATGTGAATTTGCTTTTAGTCATTATAAATATATAAGGGATTAAAAATGACAAAAATCTACTAGTTTATAAATTTGTGCAGTTATGGTAGATGTGATTGGTCATTTGAAATGATTAATTCTATAAGATGTAATAAATGTTAATTTTAATTATAAAATAGAAATTGGTAGATTTAAGGAGTGAAAACCAAGCTTTGTTAATTTATTTGAGATATTAAATTTAATAAGACTCGAGTAACAAGGGTAAGAATTTAAATAGTGGATTTTGGAGTTTTATTTTTTTTATTTCTAAATTTAATGAAATTGAAATTTAATATTGAAATGTAGATTTACATTGGAAATGATAAATAAACCAACTATTATTGACATTTAAATTTTGTTCGAAGCCTTGTAAATGGTTAAAAAATTTAAAATGTTGAAATTGGAAATTTTAAGATTAGAATTTAAATTTGGATTTAATTCATTTAATTTTTAATTTATTTAATTAATGGAAAAATTGCCATTTTGGCCACTGACTCGGATTTCAACGAAACAAGTTTCATCGGATCCGTAACGGTGAATTATAATAGTGTTTCAAGTTTCGTAGCGATCGGACTCGTCGTTTGATCGTACGGACTCGAAACGCCTTGAAATTTATGCAATTTAGATCAATTTGGAAAATTTGAATTTAGCATAACTTCTTCGTACAATGGAATTTGGACGTGAAACTTTTTACATCGCGTTTAAAATATTTTTAAACATATATTTTGATATATGGGTTGACCCTTTTCCGTTCCGGAATCGAAACGGGCTTTTCGGGTCAATTATCTTTCAAAACCCAAATCCAACCTAGCCCATTCTTTCTATTCTGTTTGCCTATATATATGTGGTTATAAACCCTAGGTCATTGCTTATTCCTCATTCTGAATGTATGCTCTTCCTCATTCCACCTCAAACCCTAATCTTCCCAATCCAATTTCAATTTCAAAAAAATAAATAAAAAAATTGCGGATCTACAACAACTTCTGGTCGCGCTTCGAGTTTCAGAGGCAAAAACGCTGCATCTACTTCGGGGTAGGAAGAAAGTTACTCGGGTCGCTCCGGGTCGTTTTGGCAAAAACTCAAAGCAAGCACCGAGGAATTGAGGCGGTGGACCGAAGTTGAACCCGAAGTCGACTCAGGGCCAGAATTTTCCAATCTTCTAATTTTCTTAAAATTTCATACGAGCTCTGTATAACGCGGGACTTTTTTTGTTAGGATCGTAATAAAATTCCGGACACTTTGATGCTGGTTTGGACAAATTTGGAGACTATTCAAATTTTGGGTTTAAATTGGATTTAAATTCAATTTAAATTCAAAAGGTGAGTGTTTTAACCCATTCACAACTTCTAAGATTTCTTATGTTGGTTAAATTGATTTATGATGTGTTTAAAATTTTATTTGTAGCTGTTTGACATATATTTCATCATTTTCTTATTTAAATTGCATTCATTAATTTACGCGTTATTTAATTCATTACTGCATTTAAAACTACCAGTTAATTGTTAATTAATTTATTCATTGCATTAAAACTGTCAGTTAAAATTTTAGTAACATTTATTTTTGCATATAACCTGCTAGTTAAATTTATTTATTATTGCATATAAACTACAGCTAAATAGTTATTTAATTCATTATTGGAAATTTAACTATCAGAATTAATTATTATTTATTGTTGTGATTGTTTGAATTGGATGATAAATTTATGAATGTTTGATGATTGATATGACGGATGAATGGATGCTATATTTATATTGTATAAACTGCAAGTTATTATGAATTTTCATTTCATTTGGGATTGCGGTTTGAATGATATACAAACGCATTTTTATTTTTAAATTGCGGATTGAAATGATAGATATCCGTACCACTTGACCATAGGGTAGAAAATTATATACAGACACCATCGGTCTATATATATATAATTATTTTTGAAATGATTTTCTATGGTTTAGATAGGATAGGTTTAATAAATATTAAATTTTGATATTTTATAAATATTATTTTATATATATACATATATAGTTAAATTTTTGGAATTTAAGCTATATATAAATCTGTTAAATAAAAATGAATAAGTTGAATAATGGAGTTTGATAATTTATATTATATGATTTAGTACAGGTTTAAGATATTGTATATATATATATAGTTTAAATGATTCAAATCAATTAAGATTGGAAATTTAAAGATATGATATTCATAACTGGATTTTTATTCAAGATAAATCAAATGAATATTTCTAGTATAAATAAATTGAAGGAAATATTCAGTTGTTAGTTTCAGAAAATTATACTCAGATATATCTTATAATTCAATTTGAATTCAAATTGGATTTATAAAACAATGTTTATAAATTCACATTTATATATTTTATAAAAACTTCAATTTATAAATCTATTTTATTAACAAATTCCATTTACACCTTATTTACATTCAAAAATCAAATTTATAAGTTAATTGCTTATAAATTGTTTATTTCACAAATTCATTCATTTTATAACTTCACAAATTATAAATCTTATTCACTTGTAAAAATCCATTTATAAATTTATTTTAACACTTATAAAACTCGTTTTACAATTCCAATATTTTAATTTATAAAATACCCATTTTATAAATCTTCTATATAAACCATTTATAATAAATCAAAAATCTCAATTTAAATCATTTTACAAAATAGTTAACTTCACATTCCAAAAATCATATTCTGCTTTTATTTCACCAAAACCATAATTTTTATAATATTAAAATTATAACGTTTATTTGTTTAAAATAAATCAATTCCTTTAACACTTTAAAACTCCAAAATAGGCCCAATGCTGCAACAGCACTAAATACAACAATCACGACATCCAAAATATCATATATAATATGATAACAGAATATATATATATATATATCAATATCTGTAAATAAATCGATACAGGTGAGGAATCCAGTTGGATGCCTCCAACCTGTCACTTGTAACAAATATACATATTAGAATATGTGTACACGTCCGCTTCGAGGCAGACGCGCGAATAAAAGGTCATCCGCCTCATACACGGGAACGTATAGGGTCATCAGCTCCACTAGGCAGGTATATATCCAAATATCAACCAATATATCATATATCATCCAAAACAATCATCAATCATCATATAATAAATTATTTCTCACTTATATAAAAATATCAGTGAGTTGTACTCACATTGATTCCAATCGCAATTTCAGTGTTTTATTCCGAATAAAATTAAATGACCGTTTAATTTTACCCAAAATTTACACTAGCTCCAATCAATTCCAAACTAGCTCCATCGCGCAGTGCTCGTCAATACGATTCCACCGCAATTTGTTTCGTCAATTTTCGACCTCGTATGACCAAGTTATGATGTTACAAAGATTACACGAATTTTAATATATATAAATTTACAAATTAATTTTATATTCAAACCCTAGATAATTGCAGCCGTTCGTTTTTCAACATCAAATCCAGACCATTACTCTTTTCTTCTCCATGTACATCGTTCAAAACTGAACCCATGAAGCCGCCTCCTTCCTCGAATTTTCGCAACAAATACAAACGTCTTCACGTTGATCGACTAGCGCCATTCGAAATCTCGTCACGAACTCCATCACTGGTTGAAGCAAAGTTGAACTTGGTTGTGCCCTCACCATGAAAAACGCGCACGACATGCCAGCTTTTTCTTCAAGATTCACGTCGATTTGTAGCTCGAAACCCCATCATCACCGTATGGATTCGAAGGTCTCGACGAGATCTTCAAGTTTGTAGTTGTAACTATTTGTTAAAAGCTGATGGATTGAGAGGGATTAAGGGAAAAAGAAACGAAAATATCGGCCATTGAAAGGATGGTGGCAGCCTGCCCTAGTTTGATTAGGTTTTAGTGAAAATATGGAAATTCTAGGTCCTTTTATAGAAAATTGCAAAACACTATTCATCCGAAAATTTTTCGAACTCCAAACAAAGCGTGCCGCCTGGCGTTTATAATGTTTTGCCCTCATTTCGAATGCAATGGAATATATATCGGAAGCCAATCCTATCGTATTTGAAAGATAAGTTTTTCGAATCGTGTGACGACCGCCCATGACTCCCACACCAAAACAAGGAAATAATGCGCTGAAAGTGTGCCAGGCAGCCATGGATGATAGTCAAGGGTAAGATAAACATCGCAGACTCTATCGTAAAACTCACAGCGCATGGATAAGATACAATAGAGAAATATGATATAGTGAAGCTCCCATAGAACAGAATATCATCATCTAATCGTAATAGCTTTATACATAGTCTGAATCATGAATACAAGAGCCTCACTGCATAGCACTCAGAGTAATCAACAAACAGCGGAATATCCAGTACATAGAATATTAAAATAATATGTAAAGCCTCCTGCTCGTCTTCGTCATCATCAGCGTGAGCCACTAAGATCAGGACCTGCCACCTGTCACCTAGTCTGCCCATCCCAACATGGATGAACAGCCCAAGGTAATAAGAGGAGACATAAAACCTTGGGTCAGACAAAGTCTTAGTGAGCAGTAAATCAACTATCAAACATACCAAAAGAGCATAAGGGATAAAAGAAATAGGAACCAAACCATCCCACTCCACATCTTTCTACAGTGATAGCCCCCAGACACACTAAGGAGAAGCAAGCATAACATGGCAGACAATTAAAGTAAAGCAATAATCATTCGAGTCAAGGTCGATGTTTTCCAAATACAAACCCCCAAGGCCAAAACCAAGATCAGATAAGCACCCAGAAAACACCGCTCTTGAGACCGAATGATGATACAACCAAACATCCATGACTCTGGCTATCACTGTTATCATTGCCTTGATTTTATCGTTAATTGAATGACCAACTCATCTTTCAAACATCCGTCAAGGGCTAATGGCAACCCCGGTTCTAGACATAACTCCGCACGTCCTCGTGACCCGTGCCTAGGTATAACGAATCTACCCAGAGTACTAGCACGTCATCATGACCCGCGCCTAGGTATAACGGATCTACCCAACGTACTCTTGCTTTGAGCTTGCTAGAACCTTCAATAACGATAAGATCTCAGCCTTCTAGTCATCCTCCTCGACGACTATTCCCATTATAGCTCAAGCGCCTCTCGAGCCACCATTATCCACCAACTCGAACCGCATCATCGAGTAATCAACATGCTTGGGATGATCCCGTCTGGATTAAACCGAGGCTTCCACATCATGCTTTGCTCCAACGCATCTTAGCAAAGTCCATCTCATCATCATACTTCGCCTCAACATATCATGGCAAAGTCCATTTCGTCATCATACTTTGCTTCCTCTAACTATAGCAAAGTCCTCGAACCCATCCATATGAGCTTCATCATCCGCTTCATATGCCACAGCAGCTTTCACCATTCAAGAGCCTTTCCACTTAGCTTTTGAATCATCTTCAACCATCTTGTCCCAAATCAACTACAAGCTAACTCGAGACAATCAAATCAATCATATATCCAAACAATCAAGCATCCAAACAATCAAGCATCCAAACAAGATCTAATCAAGCAATATCAACTATAATGGCAATTTCGTAAATAAATGAGCATAAGTCTAACATATATGAAATCATGGATTTTAGCATAGATCTATCAAATATAAAACATGGGTTTTGTCTCTATAACTTGTTAATTGAACTTGCATAGGTAAACATCTTCAAAAGTAATGAATCTAGTCTTGGAACTAAGAAAAATGCATGAAATCTCTAACTTTAACACTCAAACAAGCCACCAATCCAATATACTCCTTTGGGTCCGCGTGAGAGATAACTACCACTCACCGAATCACCCAAACACTTCAAAAACTAATCACTTCAGATCTGGACAGCAAGGATTCAAGCTTGATCCGGCAAAATCTCGCTTCAATCGATGAAATCTCACTCGAACGGATGAAGATCTTCAACTTTGGCCCTTGAATCTTTGATCTTGATCTTCGATCTTGGATGGATGTTATCACTCGATTAAAGTGGAGGAAAGAAGTGAAGAAATGTTGTAGTCGAGCTCTCAAAATGGCAGCACTTCGTCGCTTCAAAATCCGGTGCCAAAAAGTGAGCCAAACCCCTCTATTTATAGGCTGATTTTTAGGTCGTACGTTTTTAGGTCGGTCGCTCTTAGGTCGGTCACGACCTAACGACCTAACAGCTAAGGCACTCACACGACCTAACCCTAAGGCACTCACACGACTTAACATAAGTCGGTAATGACCTAAAACATACGGCCTAACACTCTAACACAGCGGCAACCTTTCCTAAGTCGCCTGGTCGACTTACGACCTAACTTAGGTCGTCCCACGACCTAAGACTCACGACCTAAAAGCACACACGACTCAAGCTGTGACGACTTAACAGCCTCACGAGTTACGACTCAATCCTAGTACAACCTAAGGCCCACAGCATCCTAACTTAGGTCGTCTACGACCTAACACTTGCCGCGACTTACTGGGTTACGACCTATCTCTCAACCCCGCGTTGCGACCTAACAAAATCAACGGCCCAGATGACCTTACGACCTAAAACGAACGCGGATTAACTATGCCGCGACCTAACTAGTATACGACCTATCGAGCAACACGAGTTACGACGTATCACTAAGTCGCTAACGACTTAGCATGTGCCGACCTAACCATCATACGACCTAACTCCTTAGGTCGTTAACCCTTAGCTCGGTGACTCACTATCTCTACTAACCCACTGACTCGTAGGTCGCTGCTCCTCTAACTCGCTAAATCTTAGGTCGCCAACTCCTTATCTCGGCCATCTCTTAGGTCGGTCAGAAACCCATAACTAGTAACTCGGTTCAATATCTTAATCTGTTAACTTCTATAACTCGCCCAGTTCTCAACCCGTTAGCTCGTTAGCTATCTTAAGTCGCAACATATTAACCTACTCCAATTGCCAACTTGCTAACAACCTATTCCTTAACTCGTATCCCCTTAGGTCGTCTACGACTCATGAAAACCGACCTAAGCTTTCCCACCGAGTTAATCTCTACACGAGTTAACTTCCATACGACTTAAGCTAGGGATAACTTAACACTAACGGCCTGTAAGTTCTACGATCTATCGACACGTAAAATACGGGTCGTTACATTCTCTCCCCCTTAGGAATTTCGCCCCCGAGATTCCAAACAAACAAGAGCAACCAAAAATATTCTGCATTCCTACCATCCATAGCAATCAACAAACCATGCATCCAATTCTAACCTAGCATGCAGAATTCTAAGATAGGAATCAAGTTACAAATTCATGAGATGTCACGACACCTTAGGGCCATACCTCAAAGAGTTCGGGATGAGCTGCCTTCATCCTCTCTTCCTCCTCCCACGTACAGTCGTTAACATCTTCACTCCATTGTATCTTGAGCAACGTAATCGTCTTCCTCATAAGCTGTTTCGTGTCGGTTTCAACAACACGAAGCGGTTTACGAGGTCTTCTAACAACTGGATCAACTTCTAAATCTTCACAGCTATCAGCAGAAACCACCGTATTCGAGTCGTGCACATACTTCCGTAGATAAGATACATGAAAAACATTGTGCACACCCGCCATCTTTTCCGGTAACTCCAATCTATAAGCGAGCTTTCCAATTCGCTCGATAATCGGAAATGGTCCAACAAATCTCGGAGTTAACTTTCCTTTCTTCCCGAATCTAATAACATTCTTCAGAGGAGAAATCTTCACAAAAACCATATCACCTACGTCGAATTCCAAATCCTTACGACGATTATCGCATAACTTTTCTGACGATCTTGGGCTGCCTTCATTCGTTGCCGAATGATCCCTATACAATCCGAAGTCTGTCGAATCATCTCTGGCCCAAGTATCAGTTTTTCTCCAGTTTCCAACCAACATGTCGGAGAGTTACACGGTCTTCCATACAATGCCTCATATGGTGCCATACCAATACTCGACTGATAACTGTTATTATACGCAAATTCCACCAAATGAAGATGATCTTCCCATGATCCTCCGAAATCCAAAACACATGCCCTCAAAAGATCTTCCAAAACTCGGTTGACTCTCTCAGTCTGACCATCTGTTTGAGGGTGATAAGCTGTACTCAAACACAACTCAGTTCCCAAAACTTCCTGGAAGCTCTTCCAAAATCCACTAGTGAACAATGGGTCTCGATCGCTCACTATACTCTTCGGAACACCATGGAATCGAACTATCCACTTAACATAAAGCTCAGCCAACTTTGATGCAGTCCTAGTCGATCGAACAGGAATGAACCTTGCACTCTTGGTCAACCGATCTATGATGACCCAAATCCCTTCATTTCCCGCCTTGGTTCTAGGTAGGCCATCGATAAAATCCATCGACACTTGCTCCCACTTCCATGTAGGAACCTCTAATGGCTGAAGTAATCCAATTGGCTTTTTCTGTTCAGCTTTTACCAACTGACAGTTCATACATTTAGAAATAAAATTTCCAACGTCCTTCTTCATACCTTCCCAATAATAGGTTCTCTTCATATCTCGATACATCTTATTTCCACTTGGATGAATTGTCAACTTCGAGTGATGACTTTCTCTAAGAACTTCATCTCTCAATCCATCTACATCGGGAACAACTAGTCGTCCTTGCTTCCGAAGCCAACCCTCTCGATCGACTTCGAATCCTTTATCCTTTTATGGGTCCAATCCAGATTCCAAATCTCGGATAATCTTGACAAGCTTATCGTCTCGCTTTTAGCTCTCGCTAATTCTCTCCACCAGAGTAGGCCTTATCGATAAGTTTGCCAACATCTCAGGTTCCAATTCACATCTAGGCCTGAAATCAAATCTAGCTAAATACTCTAGACTCTCCCATTCCGAAAACATGGCTCCCAGTCCTGCATGTCTTCGACTTAACGCATCAGCTACTGCGTTACCTTTTCCCGGAGTATAAGCTATACCAAAATCATACGATGCTAAAAACTCTAGCCATCGTTGTTGTCGAAGATTCAAATCCTTTTGGGAAAACAGATACTTCAACGACTTATGATCCGTAAACAACTCGAATCGAACTCCCAAAAGATAATGTCTCCACATCTTCAAAGCAAATACAATCGCCGCTAACTCCAAATCATGTGTCGGATAATTCCTTTCATGCGGCTTCAATTGTCGACTTGCATACGCAACAACTCTATCCTTCTGCATCAGTACTGCTCCAAGTCCAGTACCACATGCATCGGTATAAACCACCATCTCATCATTCCCACTTGGAATAGTCAAAACAGGAGCACTTGTCAGTCGCTCTTTCAGGATTACGAAAGCTTGCTCACACTTATCATCCCATCTAAACACTTGATTCTTTTTCGTCAATCCTGTCAATGGTGCAGCTATCTTGGAAAAGTCTTTGATAAACCGACGATAATATCCTGCTAATCCAAGAAAACTTCTCACATCAGATGCATTCTTAGGTCTAACCCAATCCTGGATTGCTGCCACCTTAGCGGGATCAACCGCTATCCCATATCCAGAGATAACATGGCCTAAGAATCTCACTTCACTCTTCCAGAAGTGACACTTCGAAAACTTAGCCTTCAGCCGATGTTTCCGCAAGATTTTCAAAACAATCCTCAAGTGCGTCTTGTGCTCTTCTTCAGTTCTGGAGTAAATCAGAATATCATCCATGAACACAAGCACGAACTTATTCAACTGATCTCTGAACACTCTATTCATAAGATCCACAAAATATGCTGGTGCGTTAGTCAATCCAAACGGCATTACCAGCCACTCATAAAAACCGGATGGTGTCCTGAAAGCAGTCTTCGGCACACTATCCTTCGCCACTCTTAACCGGTGAAATCCCGTTGCCAAATCCATCTTAGAAAACACCTTAGCCTCGTGAAGCTGATCAAACAAGTCATCTATTCTCGGCAATGGATACTTGTTCTTCTTAGTCACCTTATTCAGCTCACGATAATCAACACACAACCTCAACAATCCATCCGCTTTGGTTGCGAACACAACTGGTGCACCCCATTCGGACACACTACGCCGAATGAATCCTTTCTGTAAAAGGTCATCAACTTGCACCTTCAACTCTTTCTGTTCCCTAGGCGCCATCCGCCTAAGAGGCATCACAACGGGTCTGGCTCCCTCAACTAGATCAATACGAAACTCGATCTCTCTATGCGGCGGTAACCCTTTGACCTCGTCAAAGACATCCTCGAATCCATTCACGATTGGCACTGATGACAGTCCATCTCGTGGAACAACCAGCGAATACATGAAGCTCATGAAGACGCCTTCCTCATGCTTACATTGTATCACAACCTTTCGCCCTTCCACATTCCCGACTGTCACCTCTAGCCTCTCACAATCAATCCTTGCCGCATACTTCCTAAGCCAGTCCATACCCAAAATAATTCCGAACCCCGCAAAGTTCAGAACAAAGCAATCACAAACAAACGAGCAATCATGACTCGACACAACTAGACCATGGCACATCATACACAGACATGACGAACCCCCAACTGGATTTGTCACAACCAGTGGCCTATCAACAATATCCGGTTTCAAACCCAACCGGTCTACTAACTCATTACAAACAAAGGAATGCGACGCCCCAGTATCAAACAACACCCTAACTAGAACACCACAAATGGAAAGAGTACCTTGAACCACCACACTCTTCCCTTTCTCTTCAGCAGTAAGAGCTTTTGAAAACGACGGCACAGCTCCCAAAGCATAAGCTTGCACAATCTGCCTGTCCTTCCTCGGTTTTGGACAATCTTTCCTGAAATGCCCTGGCTTGTCACAGTTGTGGCATTTCGCCGGCGCCTTTGGATTCCTACAATCCTTGGAGAGATGGCCCTTCTGCTGGCAATTATAGCAAGTCATTTCGCCCCTCGGCTTCTTCTGGCCATCCTTACCCTTCTGTTGCTGTTGCTTCCTCTTCTTGTTTCCACCCTTCTGTGGCTTAAACCCTTCCTTGGTTACAGCAACAACAGAACTCTCCCTAGGGAACAAACTCTCATGCCTGAGAGCTTTCTCCACAAGCTTCTCAAATGGATCGTCCAGATGATCCACCAACTGCCTTCCAAGATAACTGTCCAAGCCTGTCACAAACTTCTCATTCTTCTGATAAGAAGATTCAATATACGACCGAGCATACTTGGACAAGGCCTCAAACTCAGAAACGTACTCAAGAACCGATCTCCCACCTTGCTTGAGCTCAACAAACTTTTTAAACAAGACAGATTTCTGAGCCGTAGAGATGAACTTAGCTTCAAATCTAGCTTGGAATTGCTCCCAAGTAATCTCCTCCTCCGGAGTATCAATGGTGATAGAATTCCACCAATCCGAAGCTCTCCCTTGAAGTTGCCTTGATGCAAGCTTCCTCTTAGTTGCATCCTCAACTCCTAAATCACCAAAGATCCTTCTACAAGCATCAATCCATCTTTGCACTTCAATGGTTGATTCCGTTCCCAAGAAAACCTTTCCTCCAAGAGAAGTATAGTCCTTGCAAAGCTTAGAAAAATCCACTGGTCTTGGAGCTTGAACTTGAACTCCAACATCTACTGATGGCCCTGGAGCTGGTATCCTTCTCATGATAGAAGTCATCATAGCTTCAAACATAGCTCCATAATTAGCAACTCCTTCAGCGGCACGGCCTTCCCTTGCAGCTGGTCTCCCTCTTCGACTCATCCTTAATATCTACAAAAAGGAATGACTTAGAACACCTTGAGAAACAACTGCATAAGGAGTTCAAATCCTTCTAAACTACTATATTATATATAGTAATCATTCATCAAAATACAATTACGTCTCTCATACGTAGTCACGTCAGCGAGCGTTGGCTAAAATCGATTAACCAAAGCTCTGATACCAAATGTGACGACCGCCCATGACTCCCGCACCAAAACAAGGAAATAATACGCTGAAAGTGTGCCAGGCAGCCATGGACGATAGTCAAGGGTAAGATAAACATCGCAGACTCTATCGTAAAACTCACAGCGCATGGATAAGATACAATAGAGAAATATGATATAGTGAAGCTCCCATAGAACAGAATATCATCATCTAATCGTAATAGCTTTATACATAGTCTGAATCATGAATACAAGAGCTTCACTGCATAGCACTCAGAGTAATCAACAAACAGCGGAATATCCAGTACATAGAATATTAAAATAATATGTAAAGCCTCCTGCTCGTCTTCGTCATCATCAGCGTGAGCCACTAAGATCAGCACCTACCACCTGTCACCTAGTCTGCCCATCCCAACATGGATGAACAGCCCAAGGTAATAAGAGGAGACATAAAACCTTGGGTCAGACAAAGTCTTAGTGAGCAGTAAATCAACTATCAAACATACCAAAAGAGCATAAGGGATAAAAGGAATAGGAACCAAACCATCCCACTCCACATCTTTCTACAGTGATAGCCCCCAGACACACTAAGGAGAAGCAAGCATAACATGGCAGACAATTAAAGTAAAGCAATAATCATTCGAGTCAAGGTCGATGTTTTCCAAATACAAACCCCCAAGGCCTAAACCAAGATCAGATAAGCACCCAGAAAACACCGCTCTTGAGACCGAATGATGATACAACCAAACATCCATGACTCTGGCTATCACTGTTATCATTGCCTTGATTTTATCGTTAATTGAATGACCAACTCATCTTTCAAACATCCGTCAAGGGCTAATGGCAACCCCGGTTCTAGACATAACTCCGCACGTCCTCGTGACCCGTGCCTAGGTATAACGAATCTACCCAGAGTACTAGCACGTCATCATGACCCGCGCCTGGGTATAACGGATCTACCCAACGTACTCTTGCTTTGAGCTTGCTAGAACCTTCAATAACGATAAGATCTCAGCCTTCTAGTCATCCTCCTCGACGACTATTCCCATTATAGCTCAAGCGCCTCTCGAGCCACCATTATCCACCAACTCGAACCGCATCATCGAGTAATCAACATGCTTGGGATGATCCCGTCTGGATTAAACCGAGGCTTCCACATCATGCTTTGCTCCAACGCATCTTAGCAAAGTCCATCTCATCATCATACTTCGCCTCAACATATCATGGCAAAGTCCATTTCGTCATCATACTTTGCTTCCTCTAACTATAGCAAAGTCCTCGAACCCATCCATATGAGCTTCATCATCCGCTTCATATGCCACAGCAGCTTTCACCATTCAAGAGCCTTTCCACTTAGCTTTTGAATCATCTTCAACCATCTTGTCCCAAATCAACTACAAGCTAACTCGAGACAATCAAATCAATCATACATCCAAACAATCAAGCATCCAAACAAGATCTAATCAAGCAATATCAACTATAATGGCAATTTCGTAAATAAATGAGCATAAGTCTAACATATATGAAATCATGGATTTTAGCATAGATCTATCAAATATAAAACATGGGTTTTGTCTCTATAACTTGTTAATTGAACTTGCATAGGTAAACATCTTCAAAAGTAATGAATCTAGTCTTGGAACTAAGAAAAATGCATGAAATCTCTAACTTTAACACTCAAACAAGCCACCAATCCAATATACTCCTTTGGGTCCGCGTGAGAGATAACTACCACTCACCGAATCACCCAAACACTTCAAAAACTAATCACTTCAGATCTGGACAGCAAGGATTCAAGCTAGATCCGGCAAAATCTCGCTTCAATCGATGAAATCTCACTCGAACGGATGAAGATCTTCAACTTTGGCCCTTGAATCTTCGATCTTGATCTTCGATCTTGGATGGATGTTATCACTCGATTAAAGTGGAGGAAATAAGTGAAGAAATGTTGTAGTCGAGCTCTTAAAATGGCAGCACTTCGTCGCTTCAAAATCCGGTGCCAAAAAGTGAGCCAAACCCCTCTATTTATAGGCTGATTTTTAGGTCGTACGTTTTTAGGTCGGTCGCTCTTAGGTCGGTCACGACCTAACGGCCTAACAGCTAAGGCACTCACACGACCTAACCCTAAGGCACTCACACGACTTAACATAAGTCGGTAATGACCTAAAACATACGGCCTAACACTCTAACACAGCGGCAACCTTTCCTAAGTCGCCTGGTCGACTTACGACCTAACTTAGGTCGTCCCACGACCTAAGACTCACGACCTAAAAGCACACACGACTCAAGCTGTGACGACTTAATAGCCTCACGAGTTACGACTCAATCCTAGTACAACCTAAGGCCCACAGCATCCTAACTTAGGTCGTCTACGACCTAACACTTGCCGCGACTTACTGGGTTACGACCTATCTCTCAACCCCGCATTGCGACCTAACAAAATCAACGGCCCAGATGACCTTACGACCTAAAACGAATGCGGATTAACTATGCCGCGACCTAACTAGTATACGACCTATCGAGCAACACGAGTTACGACCTATCACTAAGTCGCTAACGACTTAGCATGTGCCGACCTAACCATCATACGACCTAACTCCTTAGGTCGTTAACCCTTAGCTCGGTGACTCACTATCTCTACTAACCCACTGACTCGTAGGTCGCTGCTCCTCTAACTCGCTAACTCTTAGGTCGCCAACTCCTTATCTCGGCCATCTCTTAGGTCGGTCAGAAACCCATAACTAGTAACTCGGTTCAATATCTTAATCTGTTAACTTCTATAACTCGCCCAGTTCTCAACCCGTTAGCTCGTTAGCTATCTTAAGTCGCAACATATTAACCTACTCCAATTGCCAACTTGCTAACAACCTATTCCTTAACTCGTATCCCCTTAGGTCGTCTACGACTCATGAAAACCGACCTAAGCTTTCCCACCGAGTTAATCTCTACACGAGTTAACTTCCATACGACTTAAGCTAGGGATAACTTAACACTAACGGCCTGTAAGTTCTACGATCTATCGACACGTAAAATACGGGTCGTTACAAATCGACTATTTAAATTTAAAAATTCACTTAAACCGATTTCTATGCGTTTTAGTTTGCCTCGGACAAACCGTAAATCCGATTGACACGAAATTTGAAATCTTACAAAAAGCTAACATTACGGATCCAATGAAATTGGTTTCATCAAAATCCGAGACTGTATGAAAAAGGTTATTTTCACTCGTCAATTAAATATTAAAATATTCAATTTTTACAATTTGACTTTTAATTCAATTTTAAAAGTTCTCTAACATCATTCTAAATCAAATAAGATTTAATTCAACTTTATAAATCATTTTCATTCACTTTAAATCTAATTTCCAATTATTTACGCAATTTAAAATATTAAATTAATAATTTAATTATCCAATTAAATTTAGATATTCGAAATATAAGTTAATCGACTTATAAAATTAATTTGTGCATATTTAAAATTAATTAAATATATGAATTTCATATGACAGAAATTCTGAGTCGTTACATTCTCCCCTACTTAAAAGAATTGTTTAACCTTTTAACTTTTTTCAAAATCCATTAGTTAAACTTCTGACCAAAACTTTTCTAAGTTTTCAAATCTATATATAGTTATCTTTTCAAAACCAACAAATATCGTTTAACTTTTAACTTCAAATCAAATTTTAGTTTTCACAAATTTTTTTCAATTTTCCCAAAATTTTTCTAACGCCTTTAATTTTCAAAAAAATTCGCCAGCGCCTACTTGACGCGGTTCGATCCCCCAAAAAATAGCAATATATATCACAAATATACATCCATCATCGAGGATGAGGCATCCCTAAGGGAAAAAGTGTAAAAGTACGATATGTAATCCGAGATATGTACCTTATATATTATTAGCGAGCATATAGGGCTAATATAGCGTGAAAGCGAGCACCAAATGCGAAGCAAGCGCCATCCGCACCTACTAAACACTCAACAACCAAATAAACAGCATGTATATATGAAAGTAATATCAATATACAACATATACTGTAACGACCCGCTATTTTGGACTATTCGCATCCGCACATGTCGGACTTGAATAATTCAAAATACCAAATTATTAATTTAAATTTTGCAAAACTGAACACTATACAGCAAATAAATAATTACAGAATCACAGACACAGAGTAATAATATGCAACGGAAGCAAAAGATAGTAGTTCATGAAGCTACTATATATATAACAGAGTTAAATAAGTAATAACAGAAGTTTCGAATACAATAATCGAATACAAGAATCAAAATACATCATTGGAATCAACTAAATCTCTGAAAGATGGATGGATAGCTGGATCTCCAGGCGAAGCTCCAACTCCAAAGGTGAGTCTCAAAGGCTGAACCACTCAGTCTGACCCGAGCGTAAAGCAAAACACAAAACACTCGAGTCAGGATTAACATTCTTATATCAATAAATCCAACTCAAGGGAAATAACGATTGAAATACAATAACTCAAAGGATGTTGGAATAACCATCCTCTAAGGATCCCTTAAACTATCTACTATGTAGTAGTGTACGCTAAATAGATAACGTCTATCAGGAATATAAATATCAAAATAGTGTTAAGGCGTTACCATTATCCCCCTTAACACATTTTATATAAGCGTTATAATCTATACAGCACTGTAAACTCCACCGTAAACTAGTGGGCTATCAGGGAGTACTCCATAGGTATAACACAAAAAAAATTCGTAGTAGTCGCGTATATAGGGATACAAGTATGACAAGGCACATGAGGCAATACCCAAGGTAGTGAAACTACCGTTTGCCTGATCCGGACTGGTGAGAACGCATCGCCGCAATGATTGCAACACCACGAAACAACACTCCTGAAATTCCGAGGGTGCACCAGTCAATAACAAGTAATGTGTAGTTTACGAAGAAGTGTGTTCGCTCGAGGTGGCCAACCCCATTTGGCCCGGCACGGCTCCTATTTTAGTCATTTCCAATTTGAACAATTGTCAAGGCTATCCATTTTCGTTCTCTTTCTTCAGTCATCACGTACATCATTCCAACCACTTCATTCTGGATCACACTCCGCGTATAGTTATTAAAGTGGTTTTCGGTTTAGACAGAGAGTATGTCCATAACCGATTCCGGTCTCTTTAATAACTTTCGTAATTATTACGCCGATTGGTCATTTATATATTTCAAAACCAAATAAATTTTAATTTCAATTAGAATTTATAAATCAACATTTCATTTGTCTTCCTAAATCAATTTCCAAAATTTACGTTTCAAAACTTTCAAATTACCATTTCAAAATCTTATAATTCAATTTCAATTTTATTTAAACACTTCAAATATTGATTCAAGTTCACATATAAGTTTCATTCCGAAATCAAGTAAATTAACTTAATCTAACATTCAAATCAATTTAAATACATTGATCGATTTCATTCAAATTCATTAAGTTAATTTATCATTCAAAACAATTTCCATTTAATTCCAACTCATTAAATCAATTACTTACGTTCAACTTCATTATATCAAAACTTCAAATTGAATTAAATAAAATTCGTCAAATAAAATTCTTAAATTACAAGTCTTCCATTTATTTCAATACAACGCATTTTATTTCTTGTTAAAGAAATTCAATTTCATTTATTTAATTACTTAGTTACAAATTTCAAAACTCAATTAATAAAGAACTAAATTTCACATATTCAAGAAGTTCAATTTCATTTAATGAATTCGATTCAAATTAAATTATTAAACAATTCAATCTCATTTAATTATCAATAATTTCAATTTCTCAATTATTGCTAAATTCAAAACTTAATTATTAATCATTTCAAAACTTATTTATTAATAATTTCAAAACTTAGTTATTAACAATTTCAAAACTTAATTGTTAATAATTTCAATTTAATTATTACTAATTTCAAACTTAATTATTAATAATTTCAAAACTTAATTATTAATCAATTTAAATTTTAAACAATGTTCTTCCGTCAGTCGCTACGTTAATATTTGTTTCAAATTTCAAATATTCAAATTTTCATTTCATTTAAACGTAAATTCTAATTTTATTTCAAAACCTTATTATTATACAAATAAAATCTTTATTTTATTTAAATCAATTTATTGACCAATCGGGTTAATTTAATTATCTATCCTAAGTCAAGTTATTTGGGTATTGTGACGATCCGGAATTTTCGAGCATTTAAAATCGGGATATTTGATTGATTTTAAATATTCAATAGAGTAATTTTAACTTGAATCACGAATATCACAAATTATTTGATAATTAAATTTTTGGATTAAATAATTGGAAGTTGAAATAAATGTTGAATTTGAAGTTTTAAACCTGTTGAATATAATTTGAAGGCTTGTAAAATTTATATTGATAACACTGAAGATAATAGCAATTGTAAAATCGAAATTAGCAGTGTTTTGTTCAGTTTTGAAATTTTATCG
Organism: Allium cepa; assembly: GCA_030765085.1. Taxonomy (NCBI): domain Eukaryota; kingdom Viridiplantae; phylum Streptophyta; class Magnoliopsida; order Asparagales; family Amaryllidaceae; genus Allium; species Allium cepa. Next base: position 490,492,462 of record CM060931.1, read on the forward strand.
TTTAAATTGAATTTAAAAATAGCCTTCCGAGGCACAGTCTCAGAATTAGACGAAACCAGTTCCGTTGGTTCCGTAATAGTGTTATATTATCGGATTTAATTTTTCGTAGACTTTGGAGTTGTTGTGTGAGCATACGATATAGAAACGCGTTGAAAATTTATATTAGAATTCAAATCGATTTCGTTCTTTCTCAACGGGAAAGAAATAAAATAAAATAATAATAATAATAATAATAAAACAACAACGTTGCCTGCCTCTTCTCTTTTCTTTTTACATCACATGATTTCTTTTGTTTCAGGGTCCCAAATCGAGTCGAATAAAACCTATATATATTCGTTCCTTCTCTCGCAAGCTAAAGATGAAATTAATAAATTAACTCGCGCAAACCCTCGTTCAGTTTCTAGATCGCGAACTTTCCCTTTTATCTTCCTTCGAACGAGCAGACAAAACGAAAAATATATATAAATCAATAATGGCCGAATAACAAAGAGAAAAAGTGCGATAGCCTTATCCTTTTTTTTTTAAATCGAATACGAGCTGCAGAAAAAAAAAATTCGAAATCAAGTATGGTGGAGGACCGACGCGACGACTGACACGTGGGTGTGTGTACTCACGCTCGAGTGGATCTCGATCAAACGAGGGTTGGCAGTGTTCTAGGGTTGAAGTAGTCGAAGTTAGGGATTCTCGAATCCTTCTACTGCCTGGTCGCGGCAGCGTGATGCGTGGGAAGGCGTACCAGTGTGAGCTTCGAGGAAGAGAGGTAGCTCGACTCGACTTGGAGGAGGCAGCGACCTAGCGCAGTCGACCGTGTTGGAGGCGAGGTTGTTGCTCGTGTCAGCATGAGCTCGTGTTCAAGTTCTATGGTTAAGGTAATTTAGGTTATTAATTTTAGGAAAAAAAAATGTTGTAAACTGGGTTAGTTAATTTTATTTAAAATAGGTCAATTTAAAATATATATATATAACGAAAGGGATGATAGCATATTCACACTAACACATTTTAACTCACTGGCCTGGTTTAAAATTTTATATAGGCATATCTTTACTGCATAAAAAGAAAGAAATGGAAGTGAATCTGTATTTGATTTTTTTTTTAAAAAGGGGAGATAAACTTGTACAAGAAGAAGTAATTGAATATAAACTGGTTTATGATTCTATTTTTGTTATACAGTTTAATCTTGCATTTTATAAAATTTACGATGAACTTATAATTTGGGTATAAACTGTTTTGTAACAAGAAGATTTAAAGTGATTTATTGTAGAGATTTATTTATTGAACTTATTTGCCTAATTGTTTTAGTTACCAAAACATTTAAAGGAGTTAGTTTAAAATGAATGATTAGTTTAAAATAAATTCATTGGTTAACTAATTTATTTAATGGAAATTTATCATCCAGTTTATTTCGAATATTTATAAACCGAATTATTTATACAAGGTCTAAAATCGAAGAACAAGCTGGTTTGGAAATGGATTGCAATAATAGCGAAGGTGAGTAAATCTCACTCTGTTAAATTTAAACTTAAATTTAAATGATTAAATTTAAATAATTGTTTGAATGTTTGAATTGTTTGATGTGAGATAGTATGGTATAATTTGAAATTGGCATATTATGTTGTACTAACGTCTGTGGATGCAGGAAAAACAGGTTGGAGGGATCCAACTGGACCCCTCAACATTTATTATTTAATATTCTCTGATGTGATTACTTGATATTCAATGTTGAATATATTGGAATATTGGATGATGTGATTTGATTGGATATATATTGGGTATAATGAATTATCAAAAATATATAAATTGGATTTTGGGAAGAAAATAAAGGAAGTAAATTTGTAAATGAAATAATCTAAGAGAATTTAATAAATTTAGAATGAATTGAGAAAGAAATGGAAGTATGTTAAATACTAATAAAGAACTTCGAATATGAGAAGAAAAGGGTTTGAATAAACCGTAATTAATGAATTGTAAATTTATGTGATATTAATTTAAATGAATAAAGAATTATTTTAAAACTGAAAGTTTTAAATTATCTAAAGGAATAAGAAGCAAATTGAGAAATCTAAATTGGTATTTCAATTAAAAGTATTTTAAATCATAATTAAGGAATAAAATCTGAAATTAAAGGATTTTTGAATAAATAAAATAAATTGGAAATCAATTTGGGGAAATTGATTTAAGTGATTGAAGTTGGAATTTTCTCGGGATGGCCAAGTACGATTTTCAAGCAATCTTAAATATAATTTAATGGTTTTAATGTTGTTTTAAAAAGCATATCTTAGAAAATTTATTATTTTTAAATGTTTAAATTCTAAAGTAAATATTTTTCAAAACTATTATCGTAGTAATTATTAAATGACTTGGTATTTGTTTTTAAAGAAAAATCTAGTTTATATTTTATAAAAGTAGCCTTATTTATTAAATATTTCTAAAGAACATATTTTAATTAAGTATTAAAGTAGTTTTAAATTTTTGAGGCTGTGAAGTATATTTTATAACTAAGTGCTTTTAAAATTATTTTAAAGCTAAAAGTATTTTATACTTGGCGTTTCAGTGGAAATAAATATTGGGAAATTATTACGGGAAAGGAATATGTTTGAAACTGATTTCAAAAGGGGTTTGAAAGTGAACTATATCTTGTGAAGATATTTTTGAGATAAATAAATAATTTGGGAAATTTATTTATTGTTTGATGGATGTTTGTGAATATTAATTGATAGTTAAATCACCGACTATCAATATTGGACAAAAATACGTTGATCGTTTCGAAGAGACTGAGATCGAGATTTATTTCTTGAAAACCACTTCGATCCGGTTTGTACGTTTTGTGAAAACGAGTTTGGATTTGAAGATGGAGCAGTGAAGTGCAAGGGCTAGTCGCTACTAATTCTGAGGATATTTTCAAAAATGGATGTAGTAGGAATAGTGCCTTCGGTTCCGTTCGAACCCGGGACGGACTTGTATGGATGAATGCTTGCGAAACATCGTCAGGTGGACGATGGGCATTCTAAGGGATATGTTCTAAAAAGGTAACGCTTAGCCTCAAGCCTCATCAAATGGGAATGACTGAATCAGGGGTTATGCAGCAAAGCTATGTGGGTAGCACCCAAGCAGGGTGAGGTCATCCCAGTCTAGATGTCCCTTTTTATTTCGGCTTCGTGGGCGGTTGCTGATCCCAACCGCGGGGTGATCTCACTAGGGATTATCCAGTAAGGGGTAGTCCCGGCCTTGTGTTGCAGGGGAGCGGGCGTACTCCTCGATACAGTGATCTAGGCCCCGTACTGTGACAGGTGGCACCCTAGTGCCTAGTCATTGGTTGGAAATCCATTCTCCATACGAGCCTTGTACAAGTTTTGTTTGTATTACCCACTCTGTGGCTAGTAGCTGGAATTTAATAAATGTAACAATTTCGGCTATTTTATAAGTATTTGTATATAGATCCTATTATAATATCAGAGGATTTCTATAAAAATTATTTTAGCTATCGTAAGGTAAAAACCCGACATGTTTATTTGTGGCGTGGTCTTACGAGATGCTTTTGTTTTCAAAGGATTTTTGAAACTTTAATAATCAATTGGGTGTGATTTTCTCACGCTGGTATTCCAGACTGACTCGGGTGTTATTTAACTGTAATGCTCGGGTCAGACCGAGTATTATAGGATATAGGATATGATGCTGTGGAGCTCACGGGACAAGCTGGATGACGATACGTACTTCCGTACTTGTTTATATATATTTATATATTCCGCTGTGTTGAGTTGTTGTGTATCCATTGTATGATATTGATGTTGAGCAGTGATTGATGTACTCTGATAATGTAATATATAAACAGAAATATTTGATGTTGAGTAAAGATTATTTATTATCTATTATATTTTATTCAGTTGCGATGGTTAGATTCTGTTATTGTTTTCTATTTTCTTCTTCTACCTCTTCTTCTTTAACCCAAATGGTTTGTATTTCTATATAACTTGAGTTGATTGTTGTAGAATAGTGTTGACTCAAGGGGTACGAATTTGCGGGTCGTTACAAGTGGTATCAGAGCATAGGTTGGTGATAACCTTGGCTCTGGTGGGAATTACTCATAAAATAGAGTCTGTAGTACTCTATATGAGTTTGAGCGTATTAATATATATGAGCGCGTATTTGTTAGTGAATATAAATTATTTTGATATTGTGTTGATTGGTTTATTGAGTGGCATATGAACCTTCGTCGACACAGTCTGCGCAACTGTATTGAAGGGGTTTCTAAACACTTGAATAGAACGATCGACACGGTATTGTTTTAAATGTGGTAAATGAAATAATTTTACCCAAAAATATATTTTGATATAAAGAAAGGTTTTATAAACTATTTAGCTAATATATGGATGTTTGGATGTTAGAAATGATAAAATTAAAGTATTATCATTGTTAACCGAAAATTTAACTAGAAATTAAAATATAACTAAAATTTAGAGGAATAAATTCATTATAAAATGAAATTTATAAATATGAATTATAAATGTAATTTATGAATTGAAATACAATCAAATGAGAATTTGTATAAGCATAAAGTGTACAAATGAATTATATTTAAAATTTATTTAAGCGGGATTTGGAAATTTAAAATCCCAGAGATTTTGGAAGTATTTTCGAAATGTGTTAAAGATAAATGATAGCATTATTATTTTGAAAGTATTTCTGAAAGGAAATTTGTTTAAAATGGGTTTTGAAAGTGATATAGCATTGAAATCACTTGGATTATGAGAAATTAATTCTGATGATGACGGCCGCATCATCAGTATTCATTTTCGAATTTCTAAGTGACGGATTGCTGCCAAACTGATTTGTTCAGAAAAGCTAGTTGTTTTTGAAAATTTCAAAGGGGATTTGTTGGAATAAAACCGGGATTGGATTAAATTTTGAGAAATGTGATTTGAGATGTTGGAGATTTCAAAATGATTTGAAACCAAAGCCGGGAATTAAAAAAAAATATGATAGGATGGGTTGTAAGCTTATAAATTAAGACGATTTTTAAGTCAAGAATGGAATATAAGCTTTGAATGTTGAAATTTGAATTTAAAGGGAAAAGTTGAAAATGAAATTAACTTGGATTTGGAAATAAAAATTTGACTGGATTGAAATTAATTGAATAAGCTGAAATAATATCCAGTTGTATTCGAATTAAGTTGAAATCGAATTGGGTTAAATAAATCTGAGTTAAAATTAAATTGAATTGGAATAAGAATTCAATTGAATTAATGAATGAAATTAAATTTTTACCTGAATAAATGAAAAATAAATTGGATAAGGATTGGGATTGAAATAAATAAACCAGAATAACTTATAAAAGAATTAAAATGCATGAATAAAATATGCTTGGGTTATAAAGAAGCATACGGCTTGAGTTAAAATAAAAGAAGAATATATTCAAGCTTATGATGAATGGAATTGTATAAAACAGTAAGTTGTGACTTATTAAATTGAAAATGGAATACAAAGCCAAAATCAATATTTTGATGAATTGAAAAATGAAAAGAAAATCCAAACTTGAATTATAAAATAAATTTGAACTTAAGAAATTAAATGAAGAGATTTTGAGATTAAAAATCAAGTGTCGAATTTTGTCCAGGGGAAGAACTAATTAGATAATAAATTAGTTAATGTAATTGAATGGTGAGTTTATGATGAAGTTTGGAAATAAACTCAAGTTATAAATTAAATTCGACTTAAATTGTTGATGAAGTGAAAGTAATTGAGAATGAAGTTGAATTGTGAGTTCATAAAATTGGGTGGTAAATAGAAAATGGATAGTGGATTCAGAACTTGAGTTATAAATCAAAATTTAACGTGAAGTGTTAAAAAATTAAATATAATTGAAATGTATCGAATAAAAATGAAATTGGATTGAAATAGTAATTGTTGAATTGCAAATAAAATCTAAATAAGTGGAAACTAATTGGAAATGGTCTTGTAATACATTGAATAAGCTGATTCTAAAAAGTTAAAATGTATAATAATTGATTAAATAAATTTGTAGTTTGAAATGGGATAGATTTAAAATAGAATCAAGTTAAATTGAAAAGAGAAATTTATTTGCAAAATGAGAATGAGCTTAAGGGTAAAATTTGAATAATTTGAAGAAAATTGACTTAAGCTGAATGAATGAAGGAGAGTTGAATTGAATTCAACTTGAACAAAGTTTAATAATATTGGATTGGTTTCAAATCAAGCGAAAATAAATTTTTAATCGAAATAAAAATTCGGTGAGTTGCCGATAATATTTAATGGAAAGAAAATTCTTAAATAAATAATTGTAAACCATTTAAAATGTTAAGAAATTGAAATAACTTGGAGACAATATTAACAATTGAATTTTCAAGTTTAATAGAATAGTTTTAAATGAAACGCTAATGATTGGGTTGAGAATAAAATTTAAATGGAATGTGTCGAGTTTAATAAATGGTTGTGAATGAATTAAAATAAAAAGAAAATTTAGTTGGAAATGAAAATGAACCTAAATTGTTAATGGTTTTGAATGAATTGGTTTGGTTAATAAAATGAGATGCAAGAGAATGAATTCCAATCTGAAATGCAATGGAAATGAGAATATATGGTTTGTGAATAAATTTGAAAATGGAATAGAATTAAGTATAAATTGAGTTGAAATCAGTTTAAATTGGTTATAAACATAAATACTTATTTATTCACATAAATCTCGTCAAATTGCATAGAATTAATTGTCATTTGATGTAAATGGAAGTAATTAAAAAAAATTTATGGATTGATAGGAGTAAAATAAATTAATTTTGAGAGAAATTGAATTAAATATGAGTTCGGTTTGCTTAAAAATTAAGTTTAATGTAAGCGATTGAGTTTTAAACCATTCAAATTGAATGAAAATGGTTTGTAAATTTATTGAAAACAGTTGAATTGGTATGAAAATTGTATAAATTGCTTACGGAAAATGTTTGATGTGCATTTCCTTTAGAATTCATATGTTTTAACTGTTTCAAATAAGTGAAATGTTGTTAAACTTCATTTATATCGCACTTACATGTTTAAAGTGAGTAAGTACAGGTACCTGGAAGCCGTGTGGCTGGATTTGGTTGTGCTAACGGCTAAATAACTAAGCTACTTGCTTAAAAATGCTAAATAAAGTACGCCTACGCAATTAAAATAGGAAATATGAACTGTTTTTGGTTTTTACGACCGTGTGGGTCGATGTATATATATTTATCTCTTTTGTCAAATTGCAAAAGCTCCTCCGTACAAAGGGGGCTCTGCCAAAAATTTTGGGAGTTAGAAAATTTTTGAAAATTTTTGGAAAATTTTGTTAACGATAAAACGGTTTCGAATTGAAAATTGAAATAAGTTAGTCAATGAAACTAATTTAAATTAATGACATGGATTAGTTATAAATGAGAAATAAAATTCAATGTTTAAAGTTAAAGGTAAATTGAATTCGTATGGAAATGAAAGAATCGATGTGGATAGAAATGGATATAAACTAAAATTGTAAGATGAAAATGAATATAAGAAACATATAAATTGCTTATGTTAACTTAAGAAGGAATGGTGAATTTTTAAATGGAAGATTGATACTACAAATATAATCTAAGATAATACTGGAATGAATAGATATTGGCATTTTGTGAGAAGGTCGATAAATGTTTTGGAATGTTGTAAATGGATATTAGTGCTAAGCAGGATATGCAGGTATTATAAAGGGAAAGAGAATTGATTTTGATTTCAGAAGATAAATTTGAAATGCTCGACAAAAAGGTATGTATTTAAATTTGGTGTGAAATTTGATTGGGAATTTGGATTGAGCCACTTGGCCTTTTGTTTTCATTTTGGATTTAGGAGGCCGTAGAGCCATTTTATAGTTGTACCGAGCTAGCCGCGCAAAGGAGATGCTGGCAAAATTTTTCGAAAATTTTGGGTGTTAGAAAATTTTTGAGAAAATTTGAAAACTTTAAACTTAGTTTTGAATCATGATTTGTATGAATGAGCAAGTAATAATAGTTGGAAACTATAGGAGAGTTGAGAAGTTAATAAGAATAATAATGGGTCTTTATAAAAGATAGTTGATAAGATGTTGAATTGTTAGAAAACGTTTGGTTTCGGGGAAAAAATAAACGGGTATTGGACCATTCTTCCTAACTAGTAAATTTCGGGGACGAAATTCTTTTAAGGGGGGAGGAATGTGACGACCCGGAATTTCCGAGCATTTAAAATGGGGATATTTGATTGATTTTAAATATTCAATAGAGTAATTTTAACTTGAATCACGAATATCATAAATTATTTGATAATTAAATTTTTGGATTAAATAATGGGAAGTTGAACTAAATGTTGAATTTGAAGTTTTAAACCTGTTGAATATAATTTGAAGGCTTGTAAAATTTATATTGATAACACTGAAGATAATAGCAATTGTAAAATTGAAATTAGCAGTGGTTTGTTCAGTTTTGAAATTTTATCGTTTAAATTGAATTTAAAAATAGCCTTCCGAGGCACAGTCTCGGAATTAGACGAAACCAGTTCCGTTGGGTCCGTAATAGTGTTATATTATCGGATTTAAATTTTCGTAGAGTTTGGAGTTGTTGTGTGAGCATACGATATAGAAACGCGTTGAAAATTTATATTGGAATTCAAATCGATTTCGTTCTTTCTCAACGGGAAAGAAATAAAATAAAATAAAATAAAATAATAATAAAAATAATAAAACAACAACGTTGCCTGCCTCTTCTCTTTTCTTTTTACATCACGTGATTTCTTTTGTTTCAGGGTCCCAAATCGAGCCGAATAAAACCTATATATATATATTCGTTCCTTCTCTCGCAAGCTAAAGATGAAATTAATAAATTAACTCGCGCAAACCCTCGTTCAGTTTCTAGATCGCGAACTTTCCCTTTTATCTTCCTTCGAACGAGCAGACAAAACAAAAAATATATATAAATCAATAATGGCCGAATAACAAAGAGAAAAAGTGCGACAGCCTTATCCTCTTTTTTTTTAAATCGAATACGAGCTGCAGAAAAAAAAAATCAAAATCAAGTATGGTGGAGGACCGGCGCGGCGACTGACACGTGGGTGTGTGTACTCGCGCTCGAGTGGATCTCGATCGAACGAGGGTTGGCAGTGTTCTAGGGTTGACGTAGTCGAAGTTAGGAATTCTCGAATCCTTCCACTGCCTGGTCGCGGCAGCGTGACGCGTGGGAAGGCGTACCAGTGTGAGCTTCAAGGAAGAGAGGTAGCTCGACTCGACTCGGAGGAGGCAGCGACCTAGTGCAGTCGACCGTGTTGGAGGCGAGGTTGTTGCTCGTGTCAGCAGGAGCTCGTGTTCAAGTTCTGTGGTTAAGGTAATTTAGGTTATTAATTTTAGGAAAAAAAAATGTTGTAAACTAGGTTAGTTAATTTTATTTAAAATAGGTCAATTTAAAATATATATAACGAAAGGGATGATAGCATATTCACACTAACACATTTTAACTCACTGGCCTGGTTTAAAATTTTATATAGGCATATCTTTAGTGTAGAAAAAGAAAGAAATGGAAGTGAATCTGTATTTGTTTTTTTTTTAAAAAGGAGAGATAAACTTGTACAAGAAGAAGTAATTGAATATAAACTGTTTTATGATTCTATTTTTGTTATACAGTTTAATCTTGCATTTTATAAAATTTACGATGAAATTATAATTTGGGTATAAACTGTTTTGTAACAAGAAGATTTAAAGTGATTTATTGTAGAGATTTATTTGTTGAACTTATTTGCCTAATTGTTTTAGTTACCAAAACATTTAAAGGAGTTAGTTTAAAATGAATGATTAGTTTAAAATAAATTCATTGGTTAACTAATTTATTTAATGGAAATTTATCGTTCTGTTTATTTCGAATATTTATAAACCGAAATATTTATGCAAGGTCTAAAATCGAAGAACAAGCTGGTTTGGAAATGGATTGCAATAATAGCGAAGGTGAGTAAATCTCACTCTGTTAAATTTAAACTTAAATTTAAATGATTAAATTTAAATAATTGTTTGAATGTTTGAATTGTTTGATGTGAGATAGTATGGTATAATTTTAAATTGGCATATTATATTGTGCTAACGTCTGTGGATGCAGGAAAAACAAGTTGGAGGGATCCAACTGAACCCCTCAACATTTATTATTTAATATTCTCTGATGTGATTACTTGATATTCAATGTTGAATATATTGGAATATTGGATGATGTGATTTGATTGGATATATATTGGGTATAATGAATTATCAAAAATATATAAATTGGATTTTGGGAAGAAAATAAAGGAAGTAAATTTGTAAACGAAATAATCATAGAGAATTTAATAAATTTAGAATGAATTGAGAAAGAAATGGAAGTATGTTAAATACTAATAAAGAACTTCGAATATGAGAAGAAAAGGGTTTGAATAAACCGTAATTAATGAATTGTAAATTTATGCGATATTAATTTAAATGAATAAAGAATTATTTTAAAACTGAAAGTTTTAAATTATCTAAAGGAATAAGAAGCAAATTGAGAAATCTAAATTGGTATTTCAATTAAAAGTATTTTAAATCATAATTAAGGAATAAAATCTAAAATTAAAGGATTTTTGAATAAATAAAATAAATTAAAAATCAATTTGGGGAAATTGATTTAAGTGATTGAAGTTGGAATTTTCTCGGGATACTCAAGTACGATTTTCAAGCAATTTTAAATAAAAGTTAAAGGTTTTAATGTTGTTTTAAAAAGCATATCTTAGAAAATTTATTATTTTTAAATGTTTAAATTCTAAAGTAAATATTTTTCAAAACTATTATCGTAGTAATTATTAAATGACTTGGTATTTGTTTTAAAAGAAAAATCTAGTATATATTTTATAAAAGTAGCCTTATTTATTAAATATTTCTAATGTACATATTTTAATTAAGTATTAAAGTGGTTTTAAATTTTTGAGGCTATGAAGTATATTTTATAACTAAGTGCTTTTAAAATTATTTTAAAGCTAAAAGTATTTATACTTGGCGTTTCAGTGGAAATAAATATTAGGAAATTATTCCAGGAAAGGAATATGTTTGAAACTGTTTTCAAAAGGGGTTTGAAAGTGAACTATATCTTGTGAAAATATTTTTGTGATAAATAAATAATTTGGGAAATTTATTTATTGTTTGATGGATGTTTGTGAATATTAATTGATAGTTAAATCACCGCTATCAATATTGGACAAAAATGCGTTGATCGTTTCGAAGAGACCGAGATCGAGATTTATTTCTCGAAAACCACTTCGATCCGGTTTGTACGTTTCGTGAAAACGAGTTTGGATTTGAAGATGGAGCAGTGATGTGCAAGGGCTAGTCGCTACTAATCCTGAGGATATTTCCAAAAATGGATGTAGTAGGAATAGTGCCTTCGGTTCCGTTCGAACGCGGGACGACTTGTATGGATGAATGCTTGCGAAACATCGTCTGGTGGACGATGGACATTCTAAGGGATATGTTCTAAAAAGGTAACGCTTAGCCTCAAGCCTCATCAAATGGGAACGACTGAAAATCAAGGGTTATGCAGCAAGGCTAGGTGGGTAGCACCCAAGCAGGGTGAGGTCATTCCAGTCTAGATGTCCTTTTTTATTTCGGCTTAGTGGGTGGTTGCTGATCCCAACCGCAGGGTGATCTCACTCGGGATTATCCAGTAAGGGGTAGTTCCGACCTTGTGTTGCATAGGAGCGGGCGTACTCCTCGGTATGGTGATCTAGGCCCCGTACTGTGACAGGTGGTACACCAATGCCTAGTCATTGATTGGAAATCCATTCTCCCTACGAGCCTTGTACGAGTTTTGTTTGTATTACCCACTCTGTGGCTAGTAGCTGGAATTTAATAGATGTAACAATTTCGGCTATTTTATAAGTATTTGTATATAGACCCTATTATAATATCAGAGGATTTCTATAAAAATTGCTTTAGCTATCGTAAGGTAAAAACCCGACATGTTTATTTGTGGCGTGGTCTTACGAGATGCTTTTGTTTTCAAAGGATTTTTGAAACTTTAATAATCAATTGGGTGTGATTTTCTAATGCTGGTATTCCAGACTGACTCGGGTGTTATTTAACAGTAATGCTGAGGTCAGACCGAGTATTATAGGATACAGGATATGATGCTGTGGAGCTCAGGGGACGAGCTGGATGACGATACGTACTTCCGTACTTGTTTATATATATATATTCCGCTGTGTTGAGTTGTTGTGTATCCATTGTATGATATTGATGTTGAGCTGTGATTGATGTACTCTGATAATGTAATATATAAACAGAAATATTTGATGTTGAGTAAAGATTATTTATTATCTATTATATTTTATTCCGCTGCGATGGCTAGATTCTGTTATTGTTTTCTATTTTCTTCTTCTACCTCTTCTTCTTTAACCCAAATGGTTCGTATTTCTGTATAACTTGAGTTGATTGTTGTAGAATAGTGTTGACTCAAGGGGTACGGATTTGCGGGTCGTTACAGGTATCTATCATTTCAACCTGATTCCATTTCAATTCAAAATCAAAACATAGCAAAGGGAACTTGCAGTGTGATAACTGGGATGGTGTCAAAGTAAATAAACAAGCAATAACAACAATCAATAACAATCCAATAATCAACTCAAATAATCCCGAAATAATCGTATTAATTCACATTGTTGTTTGTGCAAATTAATATAATTATTTTTAGAATCTACACTATCATTTCATGTAGATTAAAGATTGTTACATTATTATCCTATGCGGTTCTACACTTTACATCAAATATTCGATTTCATACAACATAAATTCCAATGGTTCAAGGGTGATTAACCATTCTACTTGTCAAATAATTAAACATTTAAGGGGTCATAATATTCAAATTAACTAATCAAATTCAACACATATGTCGATTCAAATTTTTAAACTATCCTACGTCAAATTCAATTGCATAATATTATCACCTTATACATTGCAATTTAACATCCAATATAAACAACAAACAATCAATCAATTATCAACCAAACTGGATTATCATCGTATAATTAACAGGTAATAGTGTCAGATGTCACAGGTGAACTGATACAGGTAATAGCAAATATAACAGTGAAATTAACTACAACAACATATTTCAATTTCCGTTTCAATTGAAATCAAATTTAATAAATAAAAGAACATTAATCCTGAGTGATTGCTCACCTTTCAGGGCTAGAGAATAACACGAGAGTGAGACGAGTTACGAATCCAAACGCGAATCCAAAGCAAAGGTAGATGTATACGGTTCGATAAAGAACAAGAACGACGGACAAAACTGATAAATATGAATTAACGAAGTCAAATCTGAAAGGCCTCGATGAAGATAAATGAACTTGTATGCATAACTTTTTATAAAATCATATTATATATTCCAGACACATTTAAATTAACATATGTATTTCAAAATTATTGTTTTAAACTAAAACTCAAATATTAAAATCAAACATATATAATAATAATAATTAATTTTTTTCTTTCTTTTTCTTTTTCAATACAACCAGATTTACAATTTAATATAAATAATTATATAAAGCTCATATATTTCAGTAACACATAGATATGCTTATATCATAATATATTTTAAATTTACACGTTATAACATATATACGTGCATCGGTTTAACCAAAATATATGTACACACAACAAATTTTCGCAACATTATATAGCCTTGCACTGACCGTAACAACATAGAACATGCATACAACTAGGACATGCATAAATAACATATTCATAAGATTCGTAAATATAACTTATTTAAGTATAGGTTCCATACTTATTACAGCAACTTGTAAAACTCTATGTATAGGCTACAGTCTATATGACATGAAGATAAACAACATGTTTATATTCTTATACAACGGATGATAAGTATATAGCAAAACACCTATATAATATATAAAGTGTTCGTACAGTAACCTATAAATAAATATTCAAACTTAGCAATACTTTTATAATGCAGACTAGTGAACCAAAGTGCTCGACATGAAAACACTGTATACTTTTATAAACTATGCATTTTTTAAACTACCATATATATACTTACAAGTACTGCAACTTTACTTATAAAATTTGTAGTATATATAATCAAAACTTGCATACCAACAAGAAGGAGGAGGCCGAGCAAGAAGACAATCGGGCGGGGACGATCGGGAAGAGTCAAGGTGCCGAGTGAAAGTAGCGGTGTCGGCAAGCCATCGTGTGGTCGAAGGTCGTCAGGGCGAGCAAGCTCGTGGCGGTTGTTGAGTGCAGCTGTGGAGCCGCCGCGTAAGGTGATGGAAACATGCAAGGATGACATGCCATGTAGTCGGAGGTGAAGAGGCGGTTGCAGGAGTTTGGCTCGGTGGAGTTCGTGGCTGCGGGTGTGGAGAGGAGGAACAGCGGCTGATGGTTGCTCGGGAAGTTGGGTTTCACGTAAGGGGATGGGAAGAAAGAAGCGCATGGGGTTTCAGGGTTGGGGTGTTGCGAGTTTGAGGGGATTGGGTCGGCCGATGGTGGAGGAGTGGTGTGCGGCTTGGTGGGTAAGGAGGAGGCGTGGGATGGATGGTGCTTTGTGAAAAGAACGAGCCTGATTTATAAACTCACTTACATTTTTTCTTTCGTGAGCAATAATAAAGAAGAATAGGAAACAAAGAGGAAGAAGGTGAAACAATACGCAAGCAAATGGAAAGCTACAGGCAGTATGAGCTGTCACCTTAATTAGCATATGCAAACATGCAAAATGAACTAGAAACATTAATGAACCAACGCATAAATAGCATAGGGAATAGATAAATTATAGCTTGAATCCCGGGAATTGGAAAAGGCAAAAAGACTGTTGATTTTGTGTGGTAGAACTTTGAATTGTCACGTGAAGTTATAGGTTTAAACGGTATCGATGTGGAGACAGTTATATTGATTTCGCAACACACCAGGTTCGAAAGACAGAAATGAATATACCACTATGCTTAGCGCGATGAGACGATCAAAATGGTACACAGTTATCGGTGATAGGATGAATTATAAAATTTCGAATTTTCTACTAGCGGAAAATGCAAGAAAAACGTAGAAAAATAAGATCGACGGAGCCAAAGATGTCCGAATTTGAAAAAACGACAAACTGTCGCTTGCTCAGAAGATGATTCAGAATTTTTCTATGTAAATTATTTAGGTTTTGAAAACGTTTTATTTTCATCGCTTTTTAACTGATTAAATTGAAGTAAATTTACGCACGAAATAAACTTTCATATTTTCGGACGAAAATTTACCAGTTGCTATGATTAACTAGACACATTCCAAATATCAAATTTATATTTCAAATTTTATCGTTTAAAATTTCACAAAATTTCAATTAAATATATAAATAAAACAAATAAAATTATAAATAAACAAATAAAATTATTAAAAATTTACAAGTCGTTACATTCTCCCCCACTCAAAACTTTTCGTCCCCGAAAAGGAAGGAAGTATGAGAAAAGAAACAACTAGAAAGAAAATAGACTTGAAAACAAAATAAACAATTAATTTAAGCCTTATAACTTTCAATTTTAAATAAACCTATATTCAACAATTTGTTTTTAAATTCACGGTTTCCATTAAATTGATTTGATATCACATTTATTAATGTTAGGTACAAAAAGTTTCTTTCAAAATGAAATTTAATTTTAATTCAGTTAATTCAAAATACCTCATTAAGTTGATTTAATTTTAATTTATTAACTTTCGAAACAAAATTTTTATTTTATTAAACACATATATTATTAAGTTAACTTATTATTCTATTTATCTCCATAAACATTTTATAATTAAAATTTTATTAAATAGCATTTATTATACGCACTCATATTTTATTGATGAAGACAATTTATATTGTATATTATCCAATTTTTCTTAAATTAAGAATTTCAAAAATCATAAATTTAGATAGTCATTTATTATAATCATACTTTATTTGACAAATTTAATTCTTTTTATTCCAAATTATTATTAAATTTATTTCACTTAATATATCTTATCACATATATTAAGTAGATTTACATTTATAATGACTACTCAAGTTTATTTAAAAATTCCTTTGATATCATTTATATTGTATAATATTCAATTACATAATTATCTTTTGAATATTTAGGTAGGTTATATATAATGCAATTGAGTATTATCCGAATGAAATTTTCTAATTTAATTATTCAGGCTTAATTATTTATTCAGAATATTTATTTCATTTTATAATTGAAATTTTCCTTTATCATAAACTTAAGAATTTAATTTTCGAGTAACCTCAAATTTTGTTTAGAGGTAAATAAATATATGTATAATATATCAAATCAGATTTAAATCATATATCGATGTATATATATTACAAATCAATACTTTAAGAAATTCAAATCAATTTATTTTTCAAAACAAACCGTAGCAAAGCTACAGAATAGTCTCTCCACTTCGAAACTCGAAGATGAATGTCGATGATGCGGCCGCCATCACCGAATTTATTTTCCAGCGATAAAAGAGAAGAGCTCTAATTTAATCATTTAAAATCCTTTGAAAACCATTTCTATTCGAAAATATTTAAATAATATACATTTTAAAACTTTTAAAAGCGTAGTTTGAAATTATCGAAAATTAAATTCCTAAATTTCAATTTAAATAATCTTAAACTCTAAATCAATTTATAAACCATTTTTTTTATAACTTGCCTCTATTTATATGTTGGTAAAATCAGTAGTTTTCAAAACAACAAATGAAAATTAAATATTATCATTTAACAACCAATTCAATTAACAATTTAATTTCAGAAAATTATACTCAGATACATAATATAATCATTCAAAATTTTTTATTTACTAAACTAGAAACAATATTGTGTCAGTTTGCTCTGTTAAAGTGTTTTGGAAATCCTATCGATAGCGTTGATCAGACGAATCGATCAGAAACCCAAATCAACATCAACAACTCAAACAACACAATATATTTTTAACATTTTTAATATTAATTCACAAATACACTCCTCGCTCGACGATACATGAATAGACTTTTCAAAGCAAGGACAGAGATTCAAATTTGATGGACTCAAATTAAAGAGAATTCTGATTCGAATATAAGTTCGGAAGAAAAGATAAGATGATTCAATTAACAGAATCGGGAGATGGATAAGCTTATTTAATTCACGGGCAACCTTAACCGGGTCGACTGTGACTTAAAGAATAAGATCGATGCAGAATTCCAAGGTAAATCAACATTCGATCTTAATAAATAGAATTCTGGTATAGCAGGAGATTGATAGCATCGTAAACCGAGGATACAGAAATCTCCGGTAAATCAATGCCTATTATAAAGGAGTTTCACCCTTTTACAAATAATTCGAAGATTGGCGAGACCGTCGATTTATTATAAAGGTTATTCGAAGTGGAGTTATGGGATACTCCAGAATTAAAAGAAGACGAATAGTGAGGGACATGAATGAATTCTGGAACCGAGGAACGTTCCGAAAATCCAATGGAATCGAGTCAAAAGGAAGAGGTTGAAACTCGAATGAGAGTGATTCTGTAATTAAATTAACCTTATATGCTAAGTTCTACCTAGAGCTACCAAAAGCTCTGATACCAACTGTAACGACCCGCTATTTTGGACTATTCGCATCCGCACATGTCGGACTTGAATAATTCAAAATACCAAATTATTAATTTAAATTTGGCAAAACTGAACACTATACAGCAAATAAATAATTACAGAATCACAGACACAGAGAAATAATATGCAACGGAAGCAAAAGATAGTAGTTCATGAAGCTACTATATATATAACAGAGTTAAATAAGTAATAACAGAAGTTTCGAATACAATAATCGAATACAAGAATCAAAATACATCACTGGAATCAATTGAATATCTGAAAGCTGGATGGATAGCTGGATCTCCAGGCGAAGCTCCAACTCCAATGGTGAGTCTCAAAGGCTGAACCACTCAGTCTGACCCGAGCGTAAAGCAAAACACAAAACACTCGAGTCAGGATTAATATTCTTATATCAATAAATCCAACTCAAGGGAAATAACAATTGAAATACAATAACTCAAAGGATGTTGGAATAACCATCCTCTAAGGATCCGTTAAACTATCTACTATGTAGTAGTGTACGCTAAATAGATAATGTCTATCGGGAATATAAATATCAAAATAGTGTTAAGGCGTTACTATTATCCCCCTTAACACATTTTATATAAGCTTTATAATCTATACAGCACTGTAAACTCCACCGTAAACTAGTGGGCTATCATGGAGTACTCCATAGGTATAACACAAAACAAATTCGTAGTAGTCGCATATATAGGGATACAAGTATGACAAGGCACATGAGGAAATACCCAAGGTAGTGAAACTACCGTTTGCCTGATCCGGACTGGTGAGAACGCATCGCCGCAACGATCGCAACACCGCGAAACAACACTCCTGAAATTCCGAGGGTGCACCAATCAATAACAAGTAATGAGTAGTTTACGAAGAAGTGTGTTCGCTCGAGGTGGCTAACCCCATTTCGCCCGGCACGGCTCCTGTTTTAGTCATTTCCAATTCGACACAATTGTCAAGGCTATCCATTATCGTTCTCTTTCTTCAGTCATCACATACATCATTCCAACCACTTCATTCTGGATCACACTCCGCGTATAGTTATTAAAGTGGTTTTCGGTTTAGACAGAGAGTATGTCCATAACTGATTCCGGTCTCTTTAATAACTTTCGTAATTATTACGTCGATTGGTCATTTATATATTTCAAAACCAAATCAATTTCAATTTCAATTTCAATTAAAATTTATAAATCAACATTTCATTTGTCTTCCTAAATCAATTTCCATAATTTATGTTTCAAAACTTTCAAATTACCATTTCAAAATCTTATAATTCAATTTCAATTTTTATTTAAACACTTCAAATATTGATTCAAGTTCATATATAAGTTTCATTCAGAAATCATTTAAATTAACTTAATCTAACATTCAAATCAATTTAGATACATTGATCGATTTCATTCAATATTCATTAAGTTAATTTATCATTCAAAACAATTTCCATTTAATTCCAACTCATTAAATCAATTACTTACGTTCAACTTCATTATATCAAAACCTCAAATTGAATTAAATAAAATTCGTCAAATAAAATTCTTAAATTACAAGTCTTACATTTATTTCAATAAAACGCATTTTATTTCTTGTTAAAGAAATTCAATTTCATTTATTTAATTACTTAGTTACAAATTTCAAAACTCAATTAATAAAGAACTAAATTTCACATATTCAAGAAGTTCAATTTCATTTAATGAATTCGATTCAAATTAAATTATTAAACAATTCAATCTCATTAAATTATCAATAATTTCAATTTCTCAATTATTGTTAAATTCAAAACTTAATTATTAATCGTTTCAAAACTTATTTATTAATAATTTCAAAACTTAGTTATTAACAATTTCAAAACTTAATTGTTAATAATTTCAACTTAATTATTGCTAATTTCAAACTTAATTATTAATAATTTCAAAACTTAATTATTAATCAATTTAAATTTTAAACAATGTTCTTCCGTCAGTCACTACGTTAATATTTGTTTCAAATTTCAAATATTCAAATTTTCCTTTCATTTAAACGTAAATTCCAATTTTATTTCAAAACCTTATTATTATACAAATAAAATCTTTATTTTATTTAAATCAATTTATTGACCAATCGGGTTAATTTAATTATCTATCCTAAGTCAAGTTATTTGGGCATCTATCATTTCAACCCGATTCCATTTCAATTCAAAATCAAAACATAGCAAAGAGAACTTGCAGTGTGATAACTGGGAAGGTGTCAAACTAAATAAACAAGCAATAACAACAATCAATAACAATCCAACAACCAATTCAAATAATCCCGAAATAATCGTATTAATTCACATTGTTGTTTGTGCAAATTAATATAATTATTTCTAGAATCTACACTATCATTTCATGTAGATTAAAGATTGTTACATTATTGTCCTATGCGGTTCTACACTTTACATCAAATAATCGATTTCATACAACATAAATTCCAATGGTTCAAGGGTGATTAACCATTCTACTTGTCAAATAATTAAACATTTAAGGAGTCATAATATTCAAATTAACTAATCAAATTCAACACATATGTCGATTAAAATTTTTAAACTATCCTACGTCAAATTCAATTGCATAATATTATCACTTTATATATTGCAATTTAACATCCAATATAAACAACAAACAATTAATCAATTATCAACCAAGCTGGATTATCATCGTATAATTAACATATAATAGTGTCAGATGTCACAGGTGAACTGATACAGGTAATAACAAATATAACAGTGAAATTAACTACAGCAACATATTTCAATTGTCATTTCAATTGAAATCAAATTTAATAAATAAAAGAACATTAATCGTGAGTGATTGCTCACCTTTCGAGGTTAGAGAAAAACACGAGAGTGAGATGAGTTACGAATCCAAACGCGAATCCAAAGCAAAGGTAGATGTATACGGTTCGATAAAGAACAAGCACGAAGGACAAAACTGATAAATATGAATTAACGAAGTCAAATCTGAATGGCCTCGATGAAGATAAATGAACTTGTATGCATAACTTTTTATAAAATCATATTATATATTCCAGACACATTTAAATTAACATATGTATTTCAAAATTATTGTTTTAAACTAAAACTCAAATATTAAAATCAAACATATATAATAATAATAATTAATTTTTTTCTTTTTTTTCTTTTTCAATACAACCAGATTTACAATTTAATATAAATAATTATATAAAGCTCATATATTTCAGTAACACATAGATATGCTTATATCATAATATATTTTAAATTTACACGTTATAACATATATACGTGCATCAATTTAACCAAAATATATGTATACACATCAAATTTTCGCAACATTATATAGGCTTGCACTGACCATAACAAAATAGAACATGCATACAACTAGGACATGCATAAATAACATATTCATAAGATTCATAAATATAACTTATTTAAGTATAGGTTCCATACTTATTACAGCAAGTTGTAAAACTCTATATATAGGCTACAGTCTATATGACTTGAAAATAAACAACAGGTTTATATTCTTATACAACGGACGATAAGTATATAGCAAAACACCTATATAATATATAAAGTGTTCGTACAGTAACCTATAAATAAATATTCAAACTTAGCAATACTTTTATAATGCAGACTAGTGAACCAAAGTGCTCGACATGAAAACACTGTATACTTTTATAAACTATGCATTTTTTTTAAACTACCATATATATACTTACAAGTACTGCAACTTTACTTATAAAATTTGTAGTATATATAATCAAAACTTGCATACCAACAAGAAGGAGGAGACCGAGCACGAAGACAATCGGGCGGAGTCAAGGTGCCGAGTGAAAGTAGCGGTATCGGCAGGCCATCGTGTGGTCGAAGGCCGTCAGGGCGAGCAAGCTCGTGGCGGTTGTTGAGTGCAGTTGCGGAGCCGCCGCGTAAGGTGATGGAAACATGGAAGGATGACATGCCATGTAGTCAGAGGTGAAGAGGCGGTTGCAGGAGTTTGGCTCGGTGGATTTCGTGGCTGCGGGTGTGGAGAGGAGGAACAACAGCCGATGGTTTCTCGGGAAGTTGGGTTTCACGTGAGGGGATGGGAAGAAAGAAGCGCATGGAGTTTCGGGGTCGCGGTGTTGCGAGCTTGAGGGGATTGGGTCGGCCGATGGTGGAGGAGTGGTGCGCGGCTTGGTGGGTAAGGAGGAGGCGTGGGATGGATGGTGCTTTGTGAGAAGAACGAGCCTGATTTATAAACTCACTTACTTTTTTTCTTTCGTGAGCAATAATAAAGAAGAATAGGAAACAAAGAGGAAGAAGGTGAAACAATACGCAAGCAAATGGAAAGCTACAGGCAATATGAGCTGTCACCTTAATTAGCATATGCAAACCTGCAAAATGAACTAGAAACATGAATGAACCAACGCATAAATAGCATAGGAAATAGATAAATTATAGCTTGAATCCCGGGAATTGGAAAAGGCAAAAAGACTGTTGACTTTGTGTGGTAGAACTTTGAATTGTCACGTGAAGTTACAGGTTTAAACGGTATCGATGTGGAGACCGTTATATTGATTTCGCAACACACCAGGTTCGAAAGACAGAAATGAATATACCACTGTGTTTAGCGTGATGAGACGATCAAAATGGTACGCAGTTATTAGTGATAGGATTGAATTATAAGATTTCGAATTTTCTACTAGCGGAAAATGCAAGAAAAACGTAGAAAAATAAGATCGACGGAGCCAAAGATGTCCGAATTTGGAAAAACGACAAACTGACGGCTTGCTCAGAAGATGGTTTAGAATTTTTCTATGTAAAAATATTTAGGTTTTGAAAACGTTTTATTTTCATCGCTTTTTAACTGATTAAATTGAAGTAAATTTACGCACGAAATAAACTTTCATACTTTCGGACGAAAATTTACCAGTTGATATGATTAACTAGACACATTCCAAATATCAAATTTATATTTCAAATTTTATCGTTTAAAATTTCACAAAATTTCAATTAAATATATAAATAAAACAAATAAAATTATAAATAAACAAATAAAATCATTAAAAATTTACAAGTCGTTACATATACCAATACAACAACTATATATGCCAATATGGCAAATGCCCATAATAAACAACAACAAATCCAACCATCAAACAACTATCATCCAACTAACATCCAACAAATCAATATCTATCCAATCAATCCATAATCAAATCAATATTCATTCACTTCTCATTAATATTCATTGAATTGGTATTCAATTTATCACATTTGATTCATTAACATTGGATTTTACTAACATTCATTCATTCATATTCAATTAGTTTACCGTCACTAATTTACATTCAAATTTGTTCACTTTTAATTCAAATCAAATTCAATTACATAGCTTTAAATTTCATTAATTCAATTTCATATGAATTTCTATACAATCAATTAACATCCATTTAACAAACAATGCATAACCAACATTACCAAATTTATTTACTTTGCTTACACTCAATTTGGTTTAACACTTTTAATTCCAATTGGTTTAACATTCAATTGACTTTCATTTAATTATTCAATTTCATTAGCTTTTAATGAATTAACACCTACATCCACTATTCCATATCATTTCATTTACATTAGATTGATTAACATTCAATCCATTTATTAATTCAGTTGCTAATTCATTCTTACAACTAAAGTTGAATTTCTTTATATAACTCAAGTTCACATTCATTTAATTCTCTTTATTAATTTACTTCGATATCAAAATCAACTTCATTCAACATTACTTAAGTTACATTCATTTCAACTTCATTTACCTTCACTTTCATTATACAACTTAAGTTCACTTCTACATTAAATCAAATTCTATTTTATTTAACTCTTACTTAAGTCAAATTCATATCACTACTCCAAATTCAGATTTTGTTTTGCTTAACAAAATTACTTAACCATTTTAACAATTGGTTTTACTTACCTTATCTCATTTTATAAGTTATACAACTTATTTTTATAAACTTCCAAATTCATATTATGTAATCACTTACCATCTTAAGTTTAATTTCGATTTCTATAACATATCTAATCCAATTTAAATCCAATTCAATTTATTAACCTTCCTTTAGTTAAATTTCAAATCATATAATTCACTTACTAACTCAAATTTCTTTCAACTTTACTAAAGTAAATTCTTACTTCATAATATAAGTCCAAAACCCGTTTCACTTATATTTATCAATTTCAACTTGGATTTTTAAATCAAATTCGTTTATCAAAACAAAATTTCAATTTACTATTGGTAGCAAATCCATCACACAGAAACTTGAAAATGATATACTAATGATGCTGCAGTCATCACCCTTATTATTTCCCAGCAACATTAGTGAATTCAATGATTTTTATTCTTTTTTTAAATAATCCTTTTATTATTTTTAATCACATTTATAAAATCTTTTACTTATATAATTTCACTATTTTCTATTTATAATAATATAACATCTTTAACTTTGAAAAACAACTTCCAAAATAAACGGAATTCAACATTGCAAATTCTTAGTTTAAATTCATTTTTATTTACAACTCATATTTAAAAATATGCTCGTTTAGTTTCATTTCTTATATATATATATATATATATATATATATGATTATTTCACAATTGTAAATCATATTAACTATATTTCCATACTTATATAATTCATTTTCTTATACAGTTTCATTCTTTTACAATTGTTGTTTTTATTTAGATTATACAAACAGCTTTTATTAACTTATATATATTTACATTTTCACACAACCAAACAATCAATTTATATTCACTTTAATAATTCTGAAAAATTATTCCTTTATATATAAAATATAATCGAGGTAAAATTATTTCATTTACCCAATTTAAAATGATACTATGTCGACTTGCCTTGTTTAAGCGTTTGGAAATCCCTATCGATAACGTGGCGTCCCACATCACGACCAGAATTCACAAACAGCTCAACGGATAAGCAAACACAATATAAAACATTTTATATCACTAACAAATACGCGCTCATACATATAGTACACTCAAACTCAATCTAGGGTGCTACTGCCTCTATCTATACTGAGTACACACCAAAGCTTAGGAATATACAAAATCTAAGCTCTAATACCAGATGTGACGACCCGAAAATCCATACTCTTTGAATCAACAATAATCCACACATGTCTGACCCAAAAAGTAAAAACTGACGGAAAGTCAAGAGAAAGAATGGAAGAGAGAAGAAGAGAAGAAAGAGAGAAGATAGAACCAAATAAAACAATACAGAATCTCAAGTCGCAGCGGATAATATATAATATCATATCAATGATCTTTACAAAATAGAAACTGTATATACATACATTCATCAGAGTTCAAAAATCAATCAGTAGTTATCAGCTTGGGCAGTTATAATAACCCGTCCTCACAATTGCCGATAATATACAACCAAAAACAAAGCACAGCGGATAATCAAACAAATACGGATGTACGAAAATGAAGATCTCCAACTCTCCTGCTGAAGCTCCAAAGGCATCAAATCTAGACCTGTAAATATACTCGGTCTGACCCGAGCATTGAAAGGGAAGAATGCCTAGATCAGTCTGGTAAACCAGCGTGAGAAACACACTCAACTGAATTTATTAAATTACCAAACTTTTTCTTAGTTTTCAAAACAAAAATATCTCGTAAGACAAGTCCACACATAAACACGGACATGTGTTTACCTTACGATAACTAAAACATATTTTATCAAATCCTCTTATATTATAGTAGTGTCTACCATATACAAATAATATTAATCATAGCCGAAATTGTTCCATTGATTAAATTCCAGCATATAGCCCAATTCGGTAATACAATAAAAATGGCAAGCACATAGTGGAGTTTGGATTTCCGTACAAATGACCAGGTGATGGGACTACCTTCCGGCAGTACATCTCTAGAAAAATATATCGAGGACCATCACTAAGGATCCTCTACCAACACAAGACCGGCCCACCTCTATAACTAGATGGTACCGAATATATAATCCTCTGGTCATTACCGACCTTTACCGAGGGACCTCATAGCATACAAACCACAATAATTAGATAAACGACGTCATAGCATGTAAAGATATATCTAGAAGAGGATGATCATATCCTAATGGGAATGACCCACTTAGCCTTTCTGCATCTAACCATGTTTTGGTCATTTCCGGTTGATGAGGCTAGATGTAACAATTACCTTTCACAAAGCACAATCACATCACTTAGAATGCCACACGGCCATTTCCATTAACTACTAATTGCCTTCCACAAAATATAACCCTTAAGCTCATATGTCTCAAGGAGGGAGTCAAGCTAAGAGAAGTTGCCTTCTCCGCCACCACTAATGTACGTTTGTAAAAACCAATGTACGTAATCTATAGAAATGCAATGTCAAACAAACATCCATACAAGTTGTCCAGGAACAGGACAAACCGATGGCACTTTCCTACCACATCGTGTCGGGAAATCCCTAGGATTGGTAGCGAATAGTCCTCGCATTGGATATTTCATAAATGAAGAGACCACTACTACTGGATGTATATTGGGATTTTAACCCCAAGCGATCAACAAGCAGTCCCCCACTATGAAACTCCGAAATATCAATATCATCACAAGCAACAGACACAATCGTTGTATATAAGTTGGTCCGAAGTAGTTTTCAGATAAATCTGATCTCGGTCTCTTTGCACCAACAACACAAAAGCGTTTCTCAACCTCACACAGCAACTAAGTCTCATAGACTTATCACGTTTCCAACTTTCAACTTGCTATCCTTCGGTCAAAGAAGGAAGCTCGATAGATTGGAGTAATACTCCGCACTATACGAATCAACATCCTCAACACAAAGGATAATCAAGCCTATACAGAAGGCTACGTACTAAGTGTACGACTAAATAGTTCCCACATCAAGTCAAGGAACTAAAATTTGGCCAATTCTGATAGTCGGTTATTTAACTATCAAAATAAACAAACAAATATTCAGCACCATAACAATCATTGGGCCCTTAATTAACCTTTCATTAATTAAATCACTTGCCAAATATTCACTTTAAATTATCTTAAAAAGATATATTTCAAACCATTTCAACCTTTATATTGGAAAACATTTCCATATACTTATTTAATAATAAGTAATTCACAATTCAATTTATATTTTCAACACTTGGAAAATATTCTATATACCTAAAACCTGATTAAGTATATATTTCATTATATGAGAAAAACATTCTCTTAAACACATTTATTAGAATATGTGTACAATGTCCGCTTCGAGGCAGACACATATACAAAGGGTCATCCGCTCATACACGGAAACGTATAGGGTCATCTGCTCCACTAGGCAGGTATATATATCCAAATATCAACCAATATATCATATATCATCCAAAACAATCATCATATAATAAATTATTTCTCACTTATATAAAATATCAGTGAGTCAGAAAGAGCGAGTTGTACTCACTTTGATTCCAATCGCATTTTCAGTGTTTTATTCCGAATAAAATTAAACGACCTTTTAATTTTATCCAAAATTCACACTAGCTCCAATCAACTCCAAACTAGCTCCATCGCGCAGTGCTCGTCAATACGATTCCGAAGCAATTTGTTTCGTTAATTTTCGACCTCGTATGACCAAGTTATGATGTTACAAAGATTACACGAATTTTAATATATATAAATTTACAAATTAATTTTATATTCATACCCTAGATAGTTGTAGCCGTTCATTTTTCAACAGAAAATCCAGACCGTTACTCTTTTCTTCTCTACGTACATCGTTCAAAACTGAACCCATGAAGCCGCCTCCTTCCTCGAATTTTCGCAACAAATACAAACGTCTTCACGTTGATCAACTAGTGCCATTCGAAAGCTCGTCACGAACTCCATCACTGGCTGAAGCAAAGTTGAACTCGGTTGTGCCCACACCACGAAAAACGCACATGACATGCCAGCTTTTGCTTCAAGATTCACGTCGATTTGTAGCTCAAAACCCCATCATCACCGTATGGATTCGAAGGTCTCGACGAGATCTTCAAGTTTGTAGTTGAAACTATTTGTTAAAAGCTGATGGATTGAGAGGGATTAAGGGAAAAAGAAACGAAAATATCGGCCATTGAAAGGATGGTGGCGTCCTGCCCTAGTTTGATTAGGTTTAAGTGAAAATATGGAAATTCTAGGTCCTTTTATAGAAAATTGCAAAACACTATTCATCCGAAAATTTTCCGAACTCCAAACAAAGCGTGCCGCCAGGAGTATATAATGTTTTACCCCCATTCCGAATGCTATGGAATATATATTGAGAGTTAATTCTATCGTATTTGAAAGATAGGTTTTTCGAATCGACTATTTAATTTTAAAAACTCACTTAAACCGATTTCTACGCATTTTAGCTTGCCCCGGACAAACCGTAAATCCGATTGACACGAAATTTGAAATCTTACAAAAAGTTAACTTTACGGATCCAATGAAACTAGTTTCGTCAAAATCCGAGACTGTATGAAAAATGGTCATTTTCACTCGTCAATTAAATATTAAAATATTCAATTTTTACAATTTGACTTTTAATTCAATTTTAAAAGTTCTCTAACATCATTCTAAATCAAATTAGATTTAATTCAACTTTATAAATCATTTTCATTCAATTTAAATCCAATTTCCAGTTATTTACGCAATTTCAAATATTAAATTAACAATTTAATTATCCAATTAAATCTAGATATTCGAAATATAAGTTATTCGACTTATAAAATTAGTTTGTGCATATTTAAAATTAATTAAATATATGAATCTCAGATGACAGAAATTCTAAGTCGTTACAACTCAGATTCTTCATCATCATCAGACAAAGCGATAGTGTCGGAGAACAAGCTAATGTGCGCTTTATGGCACAAACTAATGAGGTATGTCCGTAACATAGTTATGATGAATTATTAGAACTTAGCATGGAATTAGATGATAAATTTAGATAAATTAAAAAATTGAACAAAGAACATATAGCCAAAATAAATAAGTTAGAACTTGAAGTGGGAATGTTAAAAGACGAAAAAATTATTTTAGAAGAGGAACTAGAATTATCTCAACAAAAAATTAAAAATAGTTTGGTCGAAAATGAGATTATTGCTGCTGATTTCGATAAAAATAAATTAGAAAAGGATAACTTGTTAAAAGAAAATGTCAACTTGAAGAGTAATGTCGAAATATTGAAAATTGAAAATTCAAAATTAAAGAAAAATTAGATAAAATTACAAATAATGTTTCAAAATTTAATTAAGGAAAACAAAATTTGGAAAATCTTATCAAAACTTCAAAATCATCAGGAAATAGAAATGGAATAGGATTTAAAAATATTCCTAAACATAGAGGGAATGATATTAAGAAATATAGTTGTAAAAAGACTAAAAGTTCACCTAAGTCTAATACGAAGACCAGAAATATAAAAATTTGGATTTCTAAGCCAAATAATAATTTGACTGGACAAAAACATATTATAATTTTTTTAGAAAATGTAGTCTATAATAAAAATTATATTCATAGAGGTACCAAACCTTCTTGGGTATGGCTACATACCCCTCATAACATCTAGGAACCTAACAAAGTATCTGGGTACCAATTAAATCATCTTTTATTTTGCAGGTGTTGTAACGACCCGCAGTTCCATACCCCTTAATTCGACACTATTCTCTAACATATCAACTCAAAGAGAACGGAAATACGAACCATTGGGGTTACGAAAGGAAGAGATAAAAGAAGAGGAAACAAACAACAACGGAATCTTACCATCGCAGTGGAATAAAATATAATGGATAATAACAGATCTTTACACAAAAGAAAACTCTATCTGTTTTATACATACATCATCAGAATACATCATCAGAGTTCGACAACATCAATAACATACAACTGGACTGTCATATAAACTTGTCCTCAAAACTAAATACACAACGGAATAATTATCAAGTACGGAAGTATGTACCGCCATCCAGCTCGTCTCCTGAGCTCCACAGCATCATATCCTGTATTCTATAATACTCGGTCTGATCCGAGCATTATACTTAAATAACACCTGGTCAGTCTGAAAAACCAGCGTGAGAAACCACACTCAAATTGATTGTTAAAGTTTCAAAAATCCTTTGAAAAACAAAAGCATCTCGTAAGATCACGCCACAAATAAACATGTCGGGTTTTTACCTTACGATAGCTAAAACATTTATTATAAAATTCTCTGAAATTATAATAGTGTCTATATAAAAATACTTATTTAAATATCCAAAATTGTTACATTTATTAAATTCCAGCTACTAGCACAGTCGCAAACAAAACCGTAAAAGGCACGTAGGGAGAATGGATTTCCAACTAATGACTAGGCACTGGGGTACCACCTGTCGCAGTACGTGGCCTAGATCACCGTACCGAGGATTACTCTCAATCCCCTGCAACACAAGATCGAGACTACCCCTTACTAGATAATCCTGAGTAAGATCACCCCACGATTGGGATCAGCAACCGCACCACTAAGCCGAAATAAAAAGGGACATCTAGACAGGGATGACCTCACCCTAATGGACGCTACCCACACAGCCTTGCTGCATATCCCCGGATTTTCTGTCATTCGCGGTTGATGAGGCTCGAGGCTAAGCGTTACCTTTTAGAACATATCACTTAAAATGCCAGTCGTCCACCTGACGATGTTCCGAAAGCATTTATCCATACAAGTCCGTCCCGGGTTCGAACGGAACTGAAGGCACTACTCCTACTACATCCATTTGGAATCATCCTCAGGATTAGTAGCGACTAGCCCTTGCACTTCACTGCTCCACCTTCGAATCCAAACTCGTTTTTCCACGAAAATGGACAAACCGGATCGAAGTGGTTTTCGAGAAATTAATCTCGATCTCAGTCTCTTCGAAACGATCAACGCATTGGCCAATATTGAAAATCGGTTATTTAACTATCAATTTAACATTCACAAACAACCATCAAACATAAATAATTTTCCAAATTATTTATTATCCTCAAAATATCATCGCAAGATATATTTCCATTTTCGACCCTTTGAAAATTCAAACCACACTCTTCTCGTGGAATGAATTCCCAAATATTTATTTCCATTGAAAACACCAAGCACAAAAACTTTAGATTTTTAAAATAATTTAAAACACTTTATTATAAATTATACTTTAAAACATTTAAAATAAAAACTACTTAAATACCTTACTCAAATATATATACTTTAAGAATATTTAAAATAAAGCTACTTTGTACAATATAAAACTGAATTTCTAACTTTTAAAACATATTACCAAGCTACCTTTAAATAATTACTGCTATAATAAATTAAAAAAAACTTACTTTAGAATTTAAACATTTAGAAATAATAAATTTTCTAAAACATGCTTTTCAGCACAACATTAAACTTTTAACTTATATTTAAAAATTTGCTTTGTAAACGTACTTGGCTATCCAGGGAAATACGCTTCTCTTCCACATCTTTTAAAAATAAATCACTATTTATTTTTAAGCAAATTTACTCGTTCCCTTAATAAATTCCCACATGAATTTATTCTTCTAAATATTCACTGATATATTACTTCGCTTTTATAAATCCAGTTTACAAAATCCAAAGTCTCGTCTTCTTTAAAAACATAATTTCAAATTCTAAATCAATTTCAGATTTTGTTCCAAATTGAAATAAATTCTTTTACTTTCTCAATTTAACTCCAAAACCCATCAACTTCACTTTTACCGTTCAAATATGATTTAAAAATCTTATTTAACTGAAATATTACTTTCATACTTTTCTAAATTCCTTCTTTATCCTTTTAAATAAATTTAATCCTTGAATTTTAAAATAAATTCTTTATTTACTTTAAATAATATCACTTTAAGTTTAAAATTCGTTCTCTCTCTGTTTATTCAAAATCCCTTTTCCATACTCAGAATTTATTAATTAAGATTTAAAATCACTTTTATTCTTTTCCAATTCATTCTTAGATTTATTCAGATGCTCTATAATTCTTTTACTTAACAATCCACTCCTTCATTTTCTTTTCAAAATCCATTTTTATAGATTTTGATAACTCAGTATACCCAAATATATTCGATCAACCTGTAGCATCCAACATTTCCAATTATCAATATAGTTCATCCCAGGATATCTAATAATCATAACAGAGAATATTAAATAATCTAAATAAATGTTGAGGAATCCAATTGGATCCCTCCAACCTGTTTCCCTACATCCACAGATGTTAGCAAAACATAAAATACCAATTCCACTTTGAGGTGGAATATCCGGTGTATGGGTTTATAAAATATCATCCGCTATTATGCGGCGCATAGGGTCTCATCCGCTATATAATGCGGGAAATCAATCACTCCAATATATACTATATACTACTATATAATATAGCACATCAAATCAATTCAATCATTCAACCAACTATTTAAATTAAGCCATTTAAATTTAAATAACCCAGATGAGTGAGATTAACTCACCTTGATCTTTCTTGTCGCTTTCGCGTTCTGGTTTTGATTAAATTCGAACGCCTTCGAATACAACTGAAAATTCAAC
This sequence comes from Allium cepa, assembly GCA_030765085.1. Lineage (NCBI taxonomy): Eukaryota > Viridiplantae > Streptophyta > Magnoliopsida > Asparagales > Amaryllidaceae > Allium > Allium cepa. Next base: position 490,524,676 of record CM060931.1, read on the forward strand.
AAGCCTAATTGAATTCAAACTGATTCCCGAGCGTAACATTTATAGATATGAATGTAATGCAACTCGTTTCATTGGAATCCTTAAAACTTCGGCCCGACCCAACGTCCTTTTCCCCTTTCCTTTCTTCTCCTTCAATCGATCTACATTGTGCACGCACAAGAAGGCCTAGGCTGTGCACGTTTGTCACTGACCCAAGCTCCGGTTGCCAATTCATAAATCTAACTTCACTATTGCAATTCTCTCCTCCTCCTCAACTCGACTCGTCGGCAACCATAACATCACCTCTGAACGACCCTATCGAAATGTGACCTGAAGCCCTTCATTATGACTGTAGCAGTGTCACAACCTCTAATACGAGGCCGAGATCCGCTATATAACCACCACACGTGCGGTTCTCCTCGAAAACTCCAACGCCGAACTCGATTTCACCCATCGCTACCCCCATCGACCAAAAATTGGAACCCTAGTTCTAAAACCCAAAACCACGCCACTGTCGTTCCAAAAATCTACACGCAACCTTTGAAACAATTGTAGATCGAAGACCATGCTTTAAACAAGATTATTCATTTTAGGATTTTTATTGTTTTGTATTTAAGTGATTTTGATTTTTGAAACTTCCATTTCTTTTTCTTGTTGTACTCTGTTTGCTATGTTTAAAAGAAGAAAGAAGAAGCGTATTACAGAAGGAATAAGAAGGCATGAGAATAGGATAAGATGTAGTTTGACTAAAAATTTCGGATGATAAGACATATAAAAGTAATATATGTATATATACACATGCATACATATATATATTTGTGTATGTATATAATTCCAAAATGTCTAGTTATTTATTTTAAACCCCTATTGAAGCGTGTCGCTAGGCGCTTATAACGTTATACCCCTATTCCGAATGCAATGGAAAAGGTTCCGAGTCCTGATTCGATCGTATGGAGAAGATAGCTTTTTGAACCCAGTTATTATATTAAATTTATTATATAAATTTCATTGCGTTTATATATCGTATGCTCACACAACAACTCCAATAACCATGGAATTTGAAACCCAATAATAATACCATATTACGGATCCAATGAAATTGGTTTCGTCGAATTCCGAGACTACGCCTCAGAAGGCTATTTTTAAATATCAATTTAAACAACATATTTTTTTTAAAACCGAAAAAAACACTTTCAATCTCAAATTTAAAACTGCTATTATCTCCAGTATTATAAACATAAGTTTTCCAAGCCCTTGAAACATTTTTATCAGCTCAAAACTCAAGATTAAATATTTTACCCAATCTCTAATTATTATATTCAATAAACTTAATCGCCAAATTCAAACTGATATTTGAAATCCAAGTTAAATTAACTTGCAAATATTTAAAATTAATTAAAAATTCTAATTTCAAATGCCTAAAAATTCTAGATCGTCGCATTCCTCCCCCCTTAAAAGAATTTCGTCCCCGAAATTACTTGTTAAGAAGAATGATCCAATACCCATTTACTATTTTTCCAAAACCAAACAGTTTTTAATAATACCCAAAATCATCTTTTAATAAGAACTTCATCAACCTTACTAACTTTCCAAACTTCTCCCATAGTTTTCAAACAATACTATTTGCTCAACCGTTCAAATTTCAATTTAAAACCAAATTTTGAATTATTAAAATTTTCTCAAAAATTTTCTAACTCCCTAAATTTCTGAAATTTTTTGCCAGCATCTCCTTTGCACGGCTAGCTCGAAACAACTACAAAATGCCTCTACGGGCTCCCAAATTCCAAAAGAAAACAAAAGGCCAAGTGGCTAGATCAAATACCAAATCAAATTTCATATAGAAATTTAAACATATACCTTTTTGTCGAGCAATTCAATTTATCTTCTGAAATAAAAACAAATTTTCCTTTTCCTTTATAATACATGTATATCCTACATAGCAATAATATCCAATCACAACATTCAAAAACATTTTATTGACTTCCTTACAAAAATTCCAATATTTATTCATCCAAGCCCGTATGATGTACCTATATCATTCATACGCAATACGAATCTGATCGCTTACTCGATCACACATTTCATTTTCGAACTTGTGTTGTCCACCCGACTTCCTAGTGCGGACTCTGATCTGGTTTCTTGATCAGAAATCGTCATTCTTCTTGCATAGTCATAACTATGATAGGGAATTTCCAAAATCAATCAAAATCCATATCCAGGGTGCGCCGTCGAAAATCGAGTGAAAAATCCTAACTCGGATCGATATAACTATCTCGAAATCCGGTGCTTGAATCTGGATCAAATCGCTATGCGAATAAAATAATATACGTACATCCTACGTATTTATCTTAATTGATTATCAACTATATCAATTCTCTATTTATTCATATTCATTTTGATTTCTATTCACTTATCAACGCTTATCATTTCACATATTTTTACTAAATCTTCGCTCAAATACTTATTCAATATATTCTCTCGACACCCATATTACTTAAGAATTCTACCATTTCTTCTTAAGTTCAATATAAGTATTTTATACGCTTCTTATATTTATTTTCACTTCACCACTTTAGTTTTATATCTATTTCTATTCAAGTCGGTTCTCCCATCTCCATATGAATTCAATTTATCTTCAATTCTGAATATTGAATTTTATCTTCCATTTATAACTGATTCATATCATTATTTTAAATTAGTTTCATCCACTAATTTATTTCAATTTTCAATTTGAAATCGTTCTGTCGCTAACAAAAATTTTCCCAGATTTTTTTCTAACTCCTAAGATTTTCGAAATTTTTTGGTAGTCTCCTTTGTATGGAGGAGCTTTTGCAATTTGGTAAGGGATATAAATATATATACATTGACCCACCCGGTCGCAAAAACAAAAAACAAACAATATATCATATTTTCTAACTTTTATTGCGTAGGCGTGCCTCTATTTAACATTTTTAAGTAAGCGGCTTATTATTTAGCAATTAGCACGACCAAAATCCAGCTAAACGGCTCCCGGTACCTGTACTTACTTAATTTATACATGTAAGTGCGAAAATCATGTAATTTAACAACATTTAACATATTTAACTAGCAAACATACAAGTTTCTATAAGCAATGTAGGTTAAACAATATTTATAAGCAACTTATAGGGTTCCGACATTAATTTTAATTGTTTACAACCAAATCGTATACAACTTCGTTCAGTTTAAATGGTTTGCAACTCAATTGCTTATATTCAATTCATTTTTAATCCATCCCATTTCTAGTTTATTCACCAACCATACATTTTAAAATCATTTCATTGAGCTTGACAACATTCGATTCTTATATTAATAACCATTTTCCAAATTAATTTAACCCAAACTTTTATTTAATGAACTTTCATTCTTACTCGAAGTTGAGCTTCTAATTATTTTTAACTTAAGTTAATTTTCTTCAGTTTAGTCCACCTTCAAAACTTAAGCTCACTTCATTTGCAAATAAATTTTCTTTTTTTCACTTTAACTTGATTCTATTTCAATCAAGTCTCATTTCAATCTACAAATTTATTTGATTAGTTCTTTTATTTCGTTCATTACAAATTTAGTTTCAACCAATAAATTCTATTTCCAAACATTAATTATTTTTAGTCCATTTGAACTAATTCTACACTTCATTTTACACAATTTCAAATCAAACATTATCCAATATTCAAATTTCATTTCTAACTAATAAATTTTATTTCATTTACTTATTTCATTTAGCCTACTTAGATTTATTTCCTCACATTCACTTTTTATTTAACTTGGTTTAGTTACATTCTAATTTAATTCAAATTTTAAGTTTCTATAAGTTCTCCAATTTATTTATCTTCCGTTTGCTAACTTTTTTAACTCACGTAAATTAATAGGCTTACATTCTAACTTATTTTCATTTTCTTACTTACTTCAAATTTTTAATCCTTCTCCAAGTTAAATTTTCAATTCTAAACAAAATTTCAATTTTTTTATAAGTTTCCGAACTTATTTACCAATTCCATAATCATTATAAATAAGCTTTCAGAGTTTCATCCAAACATTTCAAACCAACTCCAGGGTTTAAACCATTACTAAAATGTTCAAAACTCAATTTTTAAATATATATATATGTATATATATCTAAATCAAACTATTCCTTTTCATTTTCAAAATCAAACCCAATTTCGCAAATAAACATTAATCCAAAATATCCAGGTAGCAATCCTCCTCTTGTAAACTTGAAAATGAACACCGATGATGTCGCAATCATCATCGGAATTATTTTCCAGCGACCGAAAAGAGTTCAATGCTTTTATCACTTTAAAATCCATTCAAATATTCCAAACTCTCCAGAGTTCAAATCCAATTCAAAAAATTTCCTAAAATTCCAAATTCGAAATCCATCCAAAACATTACTTTGGAACTTTCATGACAATTTATTTCCAAATATTTCTCTAGAATTTTTTATTTCATCTTCAATTATAGATCACATTTATAAATTTCATTTTGTTAATGAATTTATTCCATGGTTAAATTTTTAATCTATGACGACCCAGAATTTTGAACATTTAAAATTGAAATATTTAATTGATTTTAAATATTTGGAAGTTAGTTTAACTTGAATTTCAAAATTAACTATGGATTTGGCAATTTAATTATTGAATTTAACTTATTGAAGTTGGATAAAAATTTGAATCTTCACTTTTAAACTGATTAAAAAAAATTTCAAGGCTTAGAAAATTTATATTGATGATACTGAAGATAATGGAAGCTTCAGAATTGAATTTGGAAATGATTTGTTCAGTTTTGAAATTATATCGTTTAAATCGATATTTAAAAATAGCCTTCCGAGGCACAGTCTCAGATTTCAATGAAACCAGTTCCGTTGGATCCATAACATTGTGTTATTATCAGATTTGAATTTTCGTAATGCTTGGAGTTGTCGTGTAATCGTACGATAAGCAAAGCACTGAAACTTATATCGAAATTTAATTTAATAACTGGTTCAAAAAGCTATCTTCTCCATACGATCGAATTTGGACTCGGAACATTTTTCATTACGTTCAGAATGAGGGTATAACATTATAAACGTCTAGCGGAACGCCTCGATAGGAGATCAAAATTTTGAGTTGCGTTTACTGAGACCATTTAATTTTTTTTTTTTGAAACTTGGTTAATATCTTTATTGCTCACAAATAGGCCGGAGCCCAATATTTTACAATGAATGTTTAATTGTGAACTACAGGACGCGAACTGGAACATTCCATTTCTGAACCTCTTTATCTTCTACATCGCAAAGAACTTGATCATGGCGGCTCCTGAATCTCTAATAGATTTCCTTCATCGTCTACCCTCCTCTTCCACTTCTCTAGTAGTAATTTTCCTTGTTCCTTTAGGCTGGTAAGCACTCTCTTGTTTATTCTCATCATCATCAATGTAACAACTCTGTCAATTTGAGCATTCACTGACTCAGTGTTTTTTTCTTTTCCGTTGAAAGCCCTGTTATTCCTTTCACGCCAGATATGCCAAATGGTAGCTGCGAAGCAAATTTTGAATATTTCCTGCAGAAGGTTCGCACTGTTTCTTCGATTGTTCAGGTAAAAGATTTCATCTTTTAGTGTTTCAGCTGTTGCCAATCCAGTACATTTCATTTTTTGAATACCCCAGACTTCTTTAGTGAATTTGCATTCAAAAAATAAGTGTTCATGACTTTCATTCCGTTCCTTGCATAAGATGCATGTGGTCTCATCTACTATCCCCCATTTTTTTAAACGATCTTTAGTGGGAAGTCGGCCAAAAGACCATTTAAATTTAATTTAATATATATATATATATATATATATATATATATTGTGGTCAAGTGTTCACATCAACTGAAATTATGTCTACATCAAACCTTTTCTTCACTTCAGCTTTTACGCTCTTCAAGGCACTGTAGCCTGAAGATTTTGCATGCCTGTTCCCTCTTTTCAAAACATCATGTTCCATTTTTATTTTAAACTCATGCAACCAAGTAGATCGATTCAAAACTTAATAAAAAAAATGATGTAGCTTCGAAATTTCAATGGCCGACAAAAATCTTTTCTCTCCTCCCAGTTCGAAGCTGCCTTCTTCCCCAAATTTCCCTTCTCCTTTGTCAGAAACTAATCGAGCGAAGTTCTCGTTCGAATCATCAACAATCAAATCAAGTTTGACGAGCTCGTGAACCTAGGGCAAGGCGCGACGATGATGGGGGGTGCGATAGTGCCGAGGCAATAGGAAGGATCGTGAGTAGATGGCGACGGTCAGATGAGTTGAAGGATCGTGCGAGGCGTGCTAGATGCTGGGTTAGTCCTGGCAGTAAGGTATTCGTTCAAATTCTATTTTCATTTTAAATATATATATATATATATATATATATATATAGTAAGAGTTATAGACTGTTTTAAAACTTTTGGGTATTCACTTTAAAGAAAAAGGGGTTACTGTGATTAATTATAGACATATAAAAATTAATCATTTGCTTGTCTTGTTGAATGGATATATTAAAAGAAAATAAAATTTATATTAAGATTTAAAAGCTTGTATGGTTTGAAAAAAAAATGGTAAATGAAGATAGATACTATTTTGTGAAGTCATGTTTAATCAAGATTTGGAAATGAAAATTATATATATATATGTGTGTGTGTGTGTGTGTGTGTGTGTGTGTGTGTGTGTGTGCGCATAAGGTTTAGAAAAAAAATAGAATTTTTATGGTATTTTATTTTCATTGAGTTCAAATATTAATAAACTGTAAATGTCTATTCAAGGTTTAAAATCATGGAAACAAGCCAGTTTGAAATGGATTGCAAACAGCAAAATAAAAGATGAGATCTTCTCACTCAAATTTTAATAATTGAAAATTTCAGTTATTGATTGATTGCTGAATTGTGATAGTTAAATTTAAAATTGATTGACTATGTGCTTGGATGATTAATTTATTATCATTTATATTAGTTTAGACCCTATTGCGCTGCATAATAGCAGAGGTTATTATATTAAACCCGTATACCGCGATATTCCACCTCGAAGTGGAATTGGTATTATATATGTATTTGGAGTTGTTGATTTCCCGCATTATATAGCGGATGAGACCCTATTGCGTCGCATAATAGCGGATGATATTTTATAAATCCCGTATACCGCGATATTCCACCTCGAAGTGGAATTAGTATTTAATTGTTGTACTAACATCTATGGATGCAGGGAAACAGGTTGGAGGGATCCAACTGGATTCCTCAAATTTGTATGAATATTATTTCATATGTGTGATGTGATTGATTAATAATTTGTTGATGATTATATTGATGATCGAAAGTGTTGAAGGCTATAATTTAGCCAAATATGTTTTTGGTATCGTAGGATACCAGAAATAAATAAAATTTGATTTTTTTGAAATTTAATTGAAAATTTATAGTAAATAAATTTTAGAAAATTAAATAAATTCAAAAGAAGGAACTTGTTTCGAAAGATAATAAATTTGGTGTTGAAATAAATTTAGAAATCAATTTTGAAAATTGATTTGGTATTTAAAAATAAATTTGGAAATCAATTTAGAATTCAATTCGGTGCTGAAAGTGAATATTTGAAAATCGATTTGAAAATCATATATCAATAGATATTTAGAAGCTTAAATTCATAATGGGAATTTATAAAGGAAAGGGAAATTGGTTCTAAAAATAAAAATTTGGTTATTTTTAAAAGTGTGAAAGGAATTTACGGATTCAGAACGTAAATTTAAAATAAATCAAGAAAGATTTATTAATTGATTTGAATGAACCATTTTGAAATGAAAAATGTATTTTCCCTGGAAAGCTGAGTATGATTTCGAAGTAGCCTATAAATATAAACTGAAAATTTATAAGGATGGTTTTAGAAAGGATACTTTGGATAACTTATTTTATTAACTAGTTTCAAATCTTTAAAGTATGGATTTATTTAATTACTTATAGAAGGGATTATTTTAAAGATAAAAAAATTGATATTTGTTTTAGGAAACGATTATTTAAATAGTTATACCTTATCTACTAATTTTATTTTAAAATTAGTCGGGACTTAAAATCTTATATGTGATAATTAATATAATGTTTTCATAACCAATATTTTAAGTAAGTATTTGAGATAGTTTTATTTTAAATGTTCCAAGAATATTTTGGGTAAGTGATTTGAATTATTTTAACTTAGCAGATTTTCAGTGGAAATGAATAAATATTTGGAAATATATTCCATGTAAGGAAATGCTTTGAAAATTTGTTTCCAAATGATTGAAATGTGAATAGTGATTTGAAATTTGTTTCCAAAATATTAAAGTGATGAAAATATACCTTGCGAAGATATTTTGAAAATAAATAATTGGGAAAATTATTTAAATCTGGTAATCGTTGTGAATGTTGATTGATAGTTAAATAACCGACTATCAATATTTTCCTCTAAACGACATTTGAATTTCGATGCGACCGAGGGTCGGATTCCAAACGGTTATCCGAAACCCACATCGAACCTTTGTGATTGTGATGGATCCTTTGTTTAAGAAGATCAAAGTAGAAATTGTTGTGATTTGTTGAAATCTGATTGAACACTTATTTTTTTAAAAATAAGCACTCATTATTCGGATTAGCCGGGAGAGGACTTTGTGTCATAAAACCCACTCCGAATAATGATACGACGAAATAGGATTGCATTTGAAAATGGTGTTGAAGACCGAGTATTTTCGAAAAGGAAAGGATTACCTGTCGAATGTCTCTGCACCGGGTTGCTCTGGTATAGAGATTTTATCACATTTGTGATGGGGATTCCGGACGTGATTTGTGAATATCCGGATTTGCAAGGGCTTCTTTGAAGTGCCTTCGGTTCCGTTCGATCCTGGAACGGACTTGTATGGATGTGTGTCTGACATTACACTTTGATGTATAAAGCCGATTTCTTTCAAATACATATCTGTTGGTGGCGGAGAATTTATTCTCTTAGCGTAACACCCTTCTATAATACATACGAGCTCAAAGGTTATGTAGTTGATGGTTATTAGTGATATACTCCTAATTTGGTAATGTAGCATACGAAGTGCTGCTGATCATTTGTTGATCAAAGCATGACTTTGTGATAAGTGTAGCTTTATGGACGAGACTTCGTCGGACCTCACACCCCGGAAATGGTCGAAACATGAAAGATGCGACAAGGTTATGAGGGTTGCGCCATTTAGGGTATGTCATTTCCTTCTGGAAAAGGGTGGTATCATGGTATGGAGCCCAGATACTTAACCTATGTTGTTGCCGCAAATATTTTATATATACTTTGTGGTTGTTTGTTTATGGTTGAGGATCCTCGGATAAAGGTCGCAAACGACCGGGGGATGGCATACTCGAGTAGTAGTTACCTAGTACAGAGGTAACTTGGCCTTGTGTTGGCAGAGATCCGGGTAGGTTCTCGGGATGTCCCTCCAGAGGCGTACCCATGTGGCAGTAGAAAGTTCCTTAGCCTGACCAATTGTTGGAAAATCCAAAGAAACAATACGAGCCTTGTACGGTTTTAGTTGTATAACCTGCCATGCAGCGCGACGGTAACCTGCCACAAAACATGGTAGCTATAATAGGCATACAATATTGGTTGTATGCTGGCTAAGATTAATATTATACTTTCGAAATATTTTCTGCACTATGCACTAATGATAATATTAAAAAGATTTTGCGTATTAAGCATGTTTGACTATCATAAGGAGAAATCTCCTCCAATTCTACGTTCGCATTGTGTGTGTGGCGGGAGGCCTTATGGTAGTTTCATTTTCCAAAAGCATAACGGATTTCTTTTTATTTTCTTTGTGAAAATAACTCTTTTTAAGATCTCACACCAGTCCCATGACTGACATGGGGTTTATTGTTCCCTTTCTAAACTCTGGGTGCCCATAATTTTCCACATAGGCAGCCTAGAGTCAGGTTATCATTATTCTGGAACGAACTCAGAAAAGAAATGCTGTGGAGATCAGCAGCAAGCTGGATGGCGAGGCGTATCATTTATATATGTAATATTTCTCTTCCGCTGTTTGTTGTTGTAAACTCTGATAATGTAATGTGATGTAATGTAATAACTGATATAGTCCTTTGTTTTAAAGATATTCATTTATCTATTATATTTGTTCCGCTGCGATATGTGAGATTCTGTTATTGTTTCCATTTCTTCTTCTATCTTCTTCTTCTTAAACCCTAACGATTCGGTTTTTCGGCATTCGACTATGCGGCATTGGATGCAGTGGACGTATCGATGTCGACTTTCGGGCGTCGAAAAATTTGGACCGTTACAGTTTGGTATCAGAGCATTTGGTTAAGCGATAACCTTGGCTCTGTTGGGTGTTACGCATTAGAGATTGAGTCAGCAGTACTCTAGAATGAGTTTGAGTGCAATAATAGATATGAGAGCGTATTTGTTAGTGAATATAAAATTGTTTATATTATGTTGATTGGTTTGTTGAGTGGTATATGGATTCTGGTCGATATAGTCTGTACAACTCTATCGATAAGGATCTCTAAACACTCATACAGAACAATTCGACACGATATTGTTTTAAAATATGGTGAATGAAATAATTTTACCCAACTATTTTCATAGATACAGGAAATAATCTTTGTAAATTATTATAGCATATGGTTGCTTGATTGTTAGGAAGTTATAATATTATTATCATTTGAATAGGAAATTGAAATCGTAACTCTAAAATTAAGAAATAAATTCACATACAAATGGAATTTGAGAATATAAATTGTAATTGAGATTTATAATTTGAAATAGAATTCCAGAGAAATATTTGGAAATGTTCTTGAAAATATTTGAAATTCGGGAAGTTTGGAAATTGAATTCCTTTTGGGATTGAAAATTGATTTCAAAGGTTTGGAAAGATAATGGTGGAATTGATTAGGAAATAAGTTTTGAATTAAATTTGAAATTTGATTGAGTTTGCAATTTAAAAATATTTGGAAAAGTGTTTTGGAGGGATAAAAGTTCTAAACTCTTTTCGGTCACTGGAAAATAATTTCGATGATGATCGCGACATCATTGGTGTTCATTTTCTGGTTTCCAAAAGAGGAATTGCTGCTAAATTGTTTTAAATGGAAGTTGTTTGGAAAATTTGGGTTTGGTTTTGAAATTCGAAGTATAATTTGAATTGTTTTCAATAATGGTTTTGGTAAAGGTGGAAAGACTCTGGAATTTTATTAAAAGCAGTTATGGAATAATAAGTTTGAAAACTTAGGAAATTCAGATTTAAACTAAAATTGACTTGAGTTAATTTGAATAAAAGTAAATTTTAGAAGTCTAATAGACTAAAATGATTGGAATAAAATTATTAAGATGGAAAATAAATTGTGAATGAATGAATAAATTTGCAATTGCAAGTACATGAAAGTGAATTGAATGTTGAAATTCATTTCGAATTTGTAAGTAAATAGAACTGGAATTGGAATTGCATTTGAATTGCGATAAACAAAGTGAAGTATTGAAAAGAAATTAGTATGTGAAATTAGTTGAAGAAATGACAAATAGATATTGTTTGAAATGAATTGAATTCAATATTTACAAATGAAAGATAAATTAAATTCATATGGAATTTGAAATCCAGTTTAAATATAAGTGGTTGAAAACCAAAATGGTGAATTGAAATTGAATTGTGATTCAGAATGAACAAAAGAATAAAACTGGAATTGAAACTGAATATTTAAAACCAATTTGAATTGTGTGAAATAAAATGAAGTTGTAAAATTGGTTCAAAGTGAACTAAAGATAATAAAGGTGAAATAAGAAATGGTTTGAGATAAAATGAATTGGAATTTGTAATGAATTAGTAAATGAAGCTAATTTAAAATAGTGCAGTTATGAATGAAAGATAGTTGATAAAATTCAATATTCAGAAGTTAAATTGAATCCAAACAGAATTGAAAGTGTAAATTGAATTCAAAGGAAATTAAAAATGCAAGATTGAATGAAAATGAATATATAACTTCAATAGTAAAGTAAAAACGGCATAAGAATTATATATTAAAAATTTTGTAAAGGAATGTGCAAAATAAATTTGAATGTTGTAATTGGATATTATGTCTAGTAGAATATACAGGTATGTTACGGGAAAAAGTGAAAAAACGTGAATTGGGATTTTGAAGATAAAATTGAATTGCTCGACAAAAAGGTATGTATTTTAAATTTTAGTATGAAATTTGATGATTTTCTTGTCCAGCCGCTTGGTTTTTTGTTTTCTTTTTGAAATCTAGGGGCCATGGTGCCATTTTGTAGTCGTACTGAGCTAGCCGCACAAAGGAGACGCTGGCGAAATTTTCGAAAATTTAGGGTGTTAGAAATTTTTTAAGAAATTTTGGATAATTTGAAATTTGAATTTAAAATTTAAAATTCAATTTTTTAGAAAACAATGTTGTTGGGAATCTATGATTAATTTTGAAAAGTTTGTTGAAGCGATAATGGGTTGTTAATAAAAAAAAGATTTGTTTGGTAAGTTGATAAAACTGCTTAGTTTTGGAAAGATAGCGAATGGGTTAAGGATCGTTCTTCTTAATTAGTAATTTCAGGACGAAATTCTTTTAAGGGGAATGATGTGACGACCTAGAATTTTGAACATTTGAAATCGAAATATTTAATTGATTTTAAATATTTGGAAGTTAGTTTAACTTGAATTTCAAAATTAACTATGGATTTGGCAATTTAATTATTGAATTTAATTTATTGAAGTTGAATAAAAATTTGAATCTTCGGTTTTAAGCTGAATAAAAATATTTTCAAGGCTTATAAAATTTATATTGATGATACTGAAAATAATGGAAGCTTCGGAATTAAATTTGGAAATGATTTGTTCAGTTTTGAATATTATATCGTTTAAATCGATATTTAAAAATAGCCTTCCAAGGCACAGTCTCGGATTTCAACGAAACCAGTTCCGTTGGATCCGTAATATTTTGTTATTATCAGATTTCAATTTTCGTTATGCTTGGAGTTGTCGTGTGATCGTACGATAAGCAAACGCGCTGAAAATTATATCGAAATTTAATTTAATAACTGGTTCAAAAAGCTATCTTCTCCATACGATCGAATTTGGACTCGGAACCTTTTCCATTGTGTTCGGAATGGGGGTATAACATTATAAACGCCTAGCGGAACGCCTTGATAGGAGACCAAAATTTTGAGTTGCGTTTACCGAGACCATTTAAGTTTAATTTAATATATATATATATATATATATATATATATATATTGCTTAAGTGTTTACATAAGATGAAATTATATCTACATCAAACCTTTTCTTCGCTTCAGCTTTTACGCTCTTCAAGGCACTGTAGCTTGTAGATTTCGCATGCCTGTTCCCTCTTTTCAAAACATCATGTTCCCATTTTCATTTTAAACTCACGCAACCAAGTAGATCGATTCAAAACTTAAGAAAAAAATGTTGTAGCTTTGAAATTTCAATGGCGGGCAAAAATCTTTTCCCTCCTCCCAGTTCGAAGTTGCCTTCTTCCCCAAATTTCCCTTCTCCTCTGTCAGAAACTAATCGAGCGAAGTTCTCGTTCAAATCATCAACGATCGAATCGAGTTCGACGTGCTCGTGAACCTAGGGCAAGGCACAACGATGATGGGGGGCGCGACAGTGCCGAGGCAATAGGAAGGATCACGAGCAGATGGCGACGGTCGCGATGAGTTGTAGGATCGTGCAAAGCGTGCTAGATGCTGGGTTAGTCCTGGCAGTAAGGTATTCGTTCAGATTCTATTTTCAATTTAAATTTATATATATATATATATATATATATTTTTATAGTAAGAGTTATAGACTGTTTTGAAATTTTTGGGTATTCACTTTAAGGAAAAAAGGGGTTACTGTGATTAATTATAGACAGATAAAAATTAATAATTTGCTGGTCTTGTCGAATGGATAAATTACAAGCAAAAAAAATTATATTAAGATTTAAAAGCTTGTCTGGTTTGGAAAAAAATGGTAAATGAAGATACATATTGTTTTGTGAAGTCATGTTTAATCAAGATTTGGAAAGGAAATATATATATATGTGTGCGCGCGTGTGCGCGCGCATAAGGTTTAGAAAAAAAAATATAGAATTTTTATGGTATTTTATTTTCGATGAGTTCAAATATTAATAAACTGTAAATGTCTATTCAAGGTCTAAAATCATGGAAACAATCCAGTTTGAAATGGATTGCAAACAGCAAAATAAAAGGTGAGATCTTCTCACTCAAATTTTAATGATTGAAAATTTCAGGTATTGATTGATGGTTGAATTGTGATAGTTAAATTTAAAATTGATTGACTGTATGCTTGGATGATTAATTTACTATCAGTTATATTAGTTTAGACCCTATTGCGTCGCATAATAGCAGAGGTTATTATATTAAACCCATATACCGCGATATTCCACCTCGAAGTGGAATTTGTATTATATATGTATTTGGAGTTGTTGATTTCCTGTATTATATAGCGGATGAGACCCTATTGCGCCGCATAATAGCGGATAATATTTTATAAATCCCATATACCGCGATATTCCACCTCGAAGTGGAATTGGTATTTAATTGTTGTACTAACATCTGTGGATGTAGGAAAACAGGTTGGAGGGATCCAACTGGATTCCTAAAATTTGTATGAATATTATTTCATATGTGTGATGTGATTGATTGATAATTTATGGATGATTATATTGATAATCGAAATTGTTGAAGGCTATAATTTAGCCAAAAATGTTTTTGGTATCGTAGGATACCAGAAATAGATAAAATTTGATTTTTTTTTTGAAATTTAGTAGAAAATTTATAGTAAATAAATTTTAGAAAATTAAATAAATTCAAAATAAGGAATTTGTTTCAAAAGATAATAAATTTGGTGTTGAAATAAATTTAGAAATCAATTTTGGAAATTGATTTGGTATTTGAAAATAAATTTGGAAATCAATTTAGAATTTAATTCGATGCTGAAAGTGAATATTTGGAAATCGATTTGAAAATCGTATATCAATGGATATTTAGAAGCTTAAATTCATAATGAGAATTTATAAAGGAAAGGGTAAAAATAAACATTTGGTTATTTTTAAAAGTGTGAAAGGAATTTACGGATTCAGAACGTAAATTTAAAATAAATCAAGAATGATTTATTAATTGATTTGAATGAACCATTTTGAAATGAAAAATGTATTTTCCCTGGAAAGCTGAGTATGATTTCGAAGTAGCCTATAAATATAAATTGAAAATTTTTAAGGATGGTTTTAGAAAAGATACTTTGGATAAATTATTTTATTAACTGGTTTCAAATCTTTAAAATACGGATTTATTTAATTACTTATAGAAGGGATTATTTTAAAGATAAAAAAATTGATATTTGTTTTAGGAAACGATTATTTAAATAGTTATACCTTATCTACTAATTTTATTTTAAAATTATTTGGGACTTAAAATCTTATATGTGATAATTAGTATAATGTTTTTATAACCAATATTTTAAGTAAGATTTGAGATGGCTTTATTGTAAGTGTTCCAAGAATATTTTGGATAAGTGATTTGAATTATTTTAACTCGGCAGATTTTCAGTGGAAATGAATAAATATTTGAAAATATATTCCGCGTAAGGAAATGCTTTGAAAATTTGTTTCCAAAGGATTGAAATGTGAATAGTGATTTGAAATTTGTTTTCAAAATATTAAAGTGATGAAAATATACCTTGCGAAGATATTTTGAAAATAAATAATTGGAAAAATTATTTAAATCTGGTAATCGTTTTGAATGTTGATTGATAGTTAAATAACCGACTATCAATATTTGCCTTTAAACGACATTTGAATTTCGATGCAACCGGGGGTCGGATTTCACACGGTTATCCGAAACCCACATCGAACCTTTGTGATTGTGATGGATCCTTTGTTTAAGAAGATCAAAGCAGAAATTGTTGTGATTTGTTGAAATCTAATCGAACACTTTTTTTTAATAAAATAAGCGCTCATTATTCGAATTAGCCGGGAGAGGACTTTGTGGCATAAAACCCATTCCAAATAATGATACGACGAAATGAGATTGCATTTGAAGACGGTGTTGAAGACCGGGTATTTTCGAAAATGAAAGGATTACCTGTCGAATGTCTCTACACCGGGTTGCTCCGGTATAGAGATTTTATCACCCGTGTGATGGGGATTCCGGACGTGATTTGTAAATATCCGTATTTGCAAGGGCTTCTTTGAAGTGCCTTCGGTTCCGTTCGATCCCGAAATGGACTTGTATGGATATGTGTCTAACATTACACTTTGAGGTATAAAGCTGATTTCTTTCAAATACATATCTGTTGGTGGGGGAGAATTTATTCTCTTAGCTTAAAACCCTTCTCTGAGACATACGAGCTTAGAGGTTATGTAGTTGATGGTTATTAGTGATATACTCCCAATTTGGCAATGTGGCATACAAAGTGCTGCTGATAATTTTTTATCAAAGCATGACTTTGTGAAAAGTGTAGCTTTGTGGACGAGACTTCGTCGGACCTCACACCCCGGAAATTGTCGAAACAGGAAAGATGCGGCAAGGTTATGAGGGTTGCGCCCTTTAGGGTATGTCATTTCTTTCTGGAAAAGGGTGGTATCATGGTATGGAGCCCAGATACTTAACCTATGTTGTTGCCGCAAATATTTTATATATACTTTGTGGTTGAGGATCCTCGGATAAAGGTCACAAACGAAACGGGGATGGCATACTCGAGTAGTAGTTACCTAGTACAGAGGTAACCCGGCCTTGTGTTGGCAGAGATCCGCGTAGGTTCTCGGGACGTCCCTCCAGAGGCGTACCCATCTGGCAGTAGGAAGTTCCTTAGCCTGACCATTTGTTGGAAAATCCAAAGAAACAATACGAGCTTTGTACGGTTTTAGTTGTATAACCTGCCATGCAAAGCGGCGGTAACCCTGCCACAAAACATGGTAGCTATAGTAGGCATACAATTATGGTTGTATGCTGGCTAGGATTAATATTATACTTTCAAAATGTTTTCTGCACTATGCACTAATGATAATATTAAAAAGATTTTGCGTATTAAGCATGTTTAACTATCATAAGGAGAAATCTCCTCCAATTCTGCGTTTGCATTGTGTGTGTGGCGGGAGGCCTTATGGTAATTTCATTTTCCAAAAGCATAACGGATTTCTTTTTATTTTCTTTGTGAAAATAACTATTTTTAAGATCTCATACCAGTCCCATGACCGACTTGGAGTTTATTGTTCCCTTTCTAAACTCTGGGTGTCCATAATTTTCCACACGGGCAGCCTACATTCAGGTTATCAATATTCTGGAACGAACTCGGAAAAATATATGCTGTGGAGATCAGAAGCAAGCTGGATGGCGAGGCGTATCATTTATATATGTAATATTTCTCTTCCGCCGTTTGTTGTTGTGAACTCTGACAATGTAATGTGATGTAATGTAGTAACTGATATAGTCCTTTGTTTTAAAGATATTCATTTATCTATTATATTTGTTCCGCTGCGATATGTGTGATTCTGTTATTGCTTCCATTTCTTCTTCTATCTTCTTCTTCTTAAACCCTAACGATTCGGTTTTTCGACATTTGACTGTGCGGCATTGGATACAGTGGACTTATCGATGTCGACTTTTGGGCGTCGAAAAATTTGGACCGTTACATAATCCTTTGTTCAACTTTCACTTAACAATGATAATAATTTAATATCATCGTCTTCTAACAACCAAGCAACCATATATAACCATAATAATTTACGGAAAATCGTTTCCTTTATATACAAAAATAATTTGGGCAAAATTATTTCATTTACCCTATTTAAAACAACATTGTGTCGGTTTATCTTGTTTAAGAGTTTAGAAACCCTTATCGATGACATGGCGTCCCATATATCGACTAGAATCCATAAACATTCAACCGATAAGTCAACACAATATAAAACAACTTTTATATTCACTAACAAATACGCGCTCATATCTATTAATACACTCAAACTCATTCTAGAGTACTACCGACTCTATTGCTAATGAGTAATCCCTACCAGAGCCAAGGTTCTCGCATAACCTTTCAGCTCTGATACCAACTGTAACGACCCACAGTTCCATACCCCTTAAGTCGACACTATTCTTCAACATATCAACGCAAAGAGAATGGAAATACGAACCATTGGGGTTAAGAAAGAAAGAGATAGAAGAAGAGAAAAAAACAACAACAGAATCTTACCATCGCAGTGGAATAAAATATAATAGATAATAACAAATCTTTACACAAAAAAAAACTATATCTGTTTTATACATACATCATCAGAATATATCATCAGAGTTCAATAATATCAATAACATACAACTGGACTGTCGTATAAACTTGTCCTCAAAACTGAATACACAGCGGAATAATAATCAAGTACGGAAGTACGTATCGCCATCCAGCTCATCTCCTGAGCTCCACAGCATCATATCCTGTATTCTATAGTACTCGGTCTGACTCGAGCATTATAGATAAATAACACCCGAGTCAGACTGGAAAACCAGCGTGAGAAATCACACTCAAATTGATTATTAAAGTTCCAAAAATCCTTTGAAAAACAAAAGCATCTCGTAAGACCACGCCACAAATAAACATGTCCGATTTTTACCATACGATAGCTAAAACATTTATTATAAAATCCTCTAATATTATAATAGTGTATATATACAAATACTTATTTAAATAGCCAAAATTGTTATATTTATTAAATTCCAGCTATTAGCCACTGTCGTGGGTAATACAAACAAAACCGTAAAAGGCACGTAGGGAGAATGGATTTCCAACTAATGACTAGGCACTGGGGTGCCACATGTCACAGTACGTGGCCTAGATAACCGTACCGAGGATTACTCCCAATCCCCTACAACACAAGACCGGGACTACCCCTTACTGGATAGTCCTGAGTAAGATCACCCCACGGTTGGGATCAGCAACCGCACCACTAAGCCGAAATTAAAAGGGACATCTAGACAAGGATGACCTCACCCTAATGGACGCTACCCACTTAGCCTTGCTGCATATCCCCTGATTTTCAGTCATTCGCGGTTGATGAGGCTCGAGGCTAAGCGTTACCTTTTAGAACATATCACTTAGAATGCCCATCGTCCACCTGACGATGTTCCGAAAGCATTTATCCATACAAGTCCGTCCCGTGTTCGAACGGATCCGAAGGCACTACTCCTACTACATCCATTTGGAATCATCCTCAGGATTAGTAGCGACTTGCCCTTGCACTTCACTGATCCACCTTCGAATCCAAACTCATTTTTCCATGAAAATGTACAAACCGGATCGAAGTGGTTTTCGAGAAATTAATCCTGATCCCGGCCTCTTCGAAACGATCAACGCATTGGCCAATATTGATAGTCGGTTACTTAACTATCAATTTAACATTCACAAACAACCATCAAACATAAATAATTTTTCAAATTATTTATTATCCTCAAAATATCTTCGCAAGATATATTTCCATTTTCAACCTTTTGAAAACAGTTTTCAAGCCACACTCTTCTCATGAAATGAATTCCCAAATATTTATTTCCACTGAAAACACCAAGCACAAAAACTTTAGATTTTTGAAATAATTTAAAACACTTTATTATAAATTATAATTTAAAAAATTTAAAATAAAAACTACTTAAATACCTTATTCAAAAATATAAACTTTAAGAATATTTAAAATAAAACTACTTTGTACAATATAAAACCGAATTTCTAACTTTTAAAACATAATTCCAAGCTACCTTTAAATAATTACTGCTATAATAAATTAAAAAAAACTTACTTTAGAATTTAAACATATAGAAATAATAAATTTTCTAAAACATTCTTTTCAACACAACATTAAACTTTTAATTTATATTTAAAAATTTGCTTTGTAAACGTACTTGGCTATCCAGGGAAATACGCTTCTCTTCCACATCTTCTAAAAATAAATCATTATTTATTTTTAAACAAATTTACTCATTCCCTTAATAAATTCCCACGTGAATTTATTCTTCTAAATATCCACTGATATATTACTTCACTTTTATAAACCTAGTTTATACATTCCAAAGTCTCGTCTTCTTTAAAAACATAATTTCAAATTCTAAATCAGTCTCCAAATCGATTTCAGATTTTATTCCAAATTGAAATAAATTCTTTTACTTTCTCAATTTAACTCCAAAACCCATCAATTTTAGTTTAACCTTTCAAATATGATTTAAAAATCTTATTTAACTGAAATATTACTTTCATACTTTTCTAAATTCCTTCTTTATCCTTTTAAATAAATTTAACCCTTGAATTTTAAAATTAATTCTTTATTTACTTTAAATAATATCACTTTAAGTTAAAATTCATTCTTTCTATGTTTATCCAAAATCCCTTTCCCATACTCGGAATTTATTAATTAAGATTTAAAATCACTTTTACTCTTTTCCAATTCATTCTTAAATTTATTCAGATGCTCTATAATTCTTTTACTTAACAATCCCTCCTTTATTTTCTTTTCAAAAATCCATTTTTATAGATTTTGATAACTCAGTATACCCAAATATATTCGAGTAACCTGTAGCATCCAACATTTCCGATTATCAATATAATTCATCCTAGGATATCTAATAATCATAACAGATAATATTAAATAATCTAAATAAATGTTGAGGAATCCAATTGGATCCCTCCAACCTGTTTCCCTACATCCACAGATGTTAGCACAACATAGAATACCAATTCCACTTCGAGGTGGAATATTGTGATGACCCAAAATTTTCAACATTTGAAATTAAATTATTTAATTGATTTTAGATATAAGAAGTTATTTTAAGCTTGAGTTTCAATTTTAACTATGAAATTAGCAATTTAATTATCAAATTTAATTTATAGAAATTTGGGTAAAATTGTAAATCTTCAATTTTGAGCCTGTTAGAAATAATTTGATGGCTTAGGAAATTTATATTGATAATACTGAAGATAATGGAAGCTTTAGAATTGAATTTGAAAATGTTTTATTCAGTTTTGGAATTTTATCGTTTAAATCGATATTTAAAAATAGCCTTCCGAGGCACAGTCTCGGAATTCGACGAAACCTGTTTCATTGGATCCATAATATTGTATTATTATCGGATTTCAATTTTCGTGGCATTCGAAGCGATCATTTAGCCGTACGATAAGCAAACGCATTGAAATTTATATCGAAATTTAATTTAATAACTCGTTCAAAAAGCTATCTTCCGCATACGATCGAATTTGGACTCGGAACCTTTTCCATTGCGTTCGGAATGGGCGTATAACATTATGAACACCTGGCGGCACGCCTCAATTGGAGGTCGAGATTTTTTGTTGCGTGATTCGAGACAATTTAAGTTTAAATTTGAATTTTAATTTAAATTAAGTTTATATATATATGCATTCACAAATTAAACACGTTTATGACCTTGGAGCACGTGTCTACTATTTTTCTTTTCATGCTCCAAGTGTCCTTCAAATTTTACCGCGTATCTTCATTCTCAATGTAATCAAATGAGAAAAAAATATGGCAGATGAAATCAATGAAATCGCGACTACCACTTTTCCCTTCTTTAGTTTATAGATTCATGAAATCGTAGCAAAAAAAAAAGGGGGGGAAAAAGCTGACGCGAAAAAAAGAAAAAAAAGAAAAAGAAAAAAAATGGCGATGGCACTCGAGAATGCGCAGCCTCGTCGTAGTGAGATGAAATCAATCGAAGTCGAAAGCGCTTCGATCCTGGAAGCTCGTTGAATTCGATCTCGACTTAGGGTTGACGACCAAACTCGTGTTCGATTAGGGTTTCAGCGCGGCGGACTTAGGCGATTCACAATGGTGAGAAGGTATGGATGAGGTGAATTGCTCACTGCATGCATTCGATTGGGAGGGGCAGTGTCGCGACTTGTTGGCGAGCGTGGGTGTGGTCACGGTGGCATGTGGCGGCTAGGGCTTGTGAACATATGGTGGTTTGACTGTAGTTTTATTTATTTTGAATTTGATTTTCTTTTCAATTTGAAAATTAATAATATCCAGACAGAAGAAGAAATGATATAAAAATAAATATATTTATATATATGTAAATAAATGCACTTATCCTAAAACAGAATTTTTTTATTGAGGAAATATATATGTATAGGAACTTTGAAATGTTGTATGGTTTATATAAGAAATTAGATTAATAGGTTATTTATATAAGTATGTATGCAGTAAACATGAAAAAAACTATTGATTTGTTTATTTAATTTTGTACGTATATGATTTTAACAGTAAAAAGATTTACCCTTTTTGATTATTACAGAAAATATATTAATTATACTAACATTAAGGTATTTTCAGTTATTTTGTTAAATTTTATATATTTATATATAGATGGATAAGGGATTAAAAAAAATTCGAAATTTAAAAATGTTAAAAAGTATGTGTGTATATATATATATATATATAAGATTAGATTTTTAAAATCTATATGGATTCTTTTAAGTATATATATAGTTTTGATAAAATAAATATACATATACCTATTTTTCATCTACTAGTTTATCTTTAAACAATGTATATTAGTAATTAATTTGTTAATAAATTTATTTAAATTATTCAGGGCACTAAAAATAATTTTTTTGATAAGCTTATTTAAAAATACTTTTAAAGGAAATTTATTTTTAAATTTAATATTCGGTTAAACAGAGATTTTAATTAAAAGGGAAGTTAGCTTTAAATCAAATTGTTAGTTTATTAAAATTATTTAAAAGGAAATAAATTATTCGATTAGCTCAAGTATTAATGAAATCTTATATAATTATTTATACAAGGTCTAAAACTGTGTGGAAATCAAGCAGGAAAGAAATTGGATTGCATGCACAATAAAAGGTGAGATCTTCTCACTCAAGTTTAAAATCGGAATTTCCAGCTTGATTTTTAAATAGTTAACTTTAAAATTGTTGTTTGTGTTTATTGTGTACTTGTATGATGGTTGTTATCATTTTTTTGAAATAGACCCTATTTCGCCGCATAATAGCGGATAATATTTTACAAGTCCCATATACCGCGATATTCTACCTTGAAGTGGAATGGGTATTTAATTGTTCTGCTAACGTCTGTGGATGCAGGAAAATAGGTTGGAGGTATCCAACTGGATTCCTCAAATATTTAATTTGTTTTGTATGTTGTGTGTTGATTATTTTTAAATTCGTGTGACTATTTGTGATTGAAACCGTAAAGGCTGTAATTCAGCCGAATATATTTTTGGTATCATAGGATACCAGAAATAAATAGTTAATTGATTTTGAAAAGAACCAGATGAATTTTAAAAGAAGGAAATTTAAATAGATAAAGTTTTATCTTTGGAAACTTATAAAATTAATTCCAAAAATATGGGAAAATATTTTAACAAAGTAATTTTGAGTAATGTTGTTAAATAGTTGAAGGATTTTTTTAAGATACGGATTTTAAATAATTTAAAGAGATAAAGAATTTATTTAAAAAGGAAATAAATTTAGAAATTGAATTTGGAATTTAATTGAGAGTTGAAATTAACTTTAGAAATCGATTCGGAAATAAATTTGGAGTTAGAATAAATCTTAGGAATCGATTTGGAAATTTGGTTAGATGTTTTGGAAATAATTTGGGAAATCAATTTGAAGTTGATTTGATTTGATATTTGAAAATTAATTTGGGAAATCAAATTGAAATTTGATTTTGTGTTTGAAATAAATTGGAATTCAATTTGGGCTTTGATTTGGTTTGAAGATGATATTTGGGAATCGATTTAAAATTCATATATTAGTTGATATTTGGAATGTAAATTCACAATGGGAATTTTTAAAGAAAGGGAAATTGTTTAAAAATAAATGTTGGTTTATTTTTAAAGTGTGGAAAGGAATTTACAGATTTTCAACGTAAATTAAAATAAATCGAGAGGATTTATTAATTTATTGAAATGGACCATTTTGTAATGAAAAAGAAATTCTTCCCTGGAAAGCCGAGTATATTTTTAAAAATAGCTTTTTAATAAAATTTAAAAGTTTTAGATTTGGTTCTAAAAATAATATTGTTGGAGAAATTAGTTTGGAAATTGTTTAAAATAAAATTTATTTAATAAATTATATAAGTGATTATTTTGAAGATTTAAATTGATACCTGATTTAGGAAATAGTTATTTAAATTATTTATACTCTATATACTAATTTTATTTTAAAATTAGTTTTTGGACTTGAATTTGTATGAGATATTAGTATAATATTTTTCATAACTAATATTTAAGCAAATATTCTAAAATAGTTTATTTTAAATGTTTCCAATTATATTTTGAATAAGTATTTTTATATTATTTTAAAATATTTGAAATCGGCAGATTTTCAGTGGAAATGAATAAATGTTTGGAAATTTATTTTCAAAGGATTGAAGTGCGAAATTTTATCTTGCGAAGATCTATTGGAAAAAAAATTGGGGGAAAATTATTTGAAATCCAGTGACTGTTGTGAATGATGATTGATAGTTAAATTACCAACTATCAATATTAGCCTTTTTAAATGGCATTTGAATTTCGATGCGACCGGGAGTCGAATTCCAAATGGATATTCGAAACCCACATTGAACCTTTGTGATTGTGATGGATCTTTTGTTTAAAAGATCAAAAGGAAATTATTGTGAATTGTTTGAATCTGAATGAACACTTATTTTTAAAATAAGCGCTCGTTATTCGGATTAGCCGGGAGAGGACCTTGTGTCATAAAACCCATTTCGAATAATGATACGACGAAATGGGATTGCATTTGAAGAAGGTATTGAAGACTGGGTATTTTCGAAAGCGAAAGGATACTTGTCGAATGTATCTGCACCGGGTTGCTCCGGTATAGAGATTTTATCGCCCTTTGTGATGGGGATTCCAGACGTGATTAGTGAATATCCGGATTGCAAGGGCTTCTTTGGAAGTGCCTTCGGTTCCGTTCGATCTCGGAACGGACTCGTATGGATGTGTATCTGACGTTAGACTTTGAGATGTAAAGCTGGTTTCTATCAAATACATTTCTGTTGGTGGCAGAGAATTTATTCTCTTAGCTTAACACCCTTCTCTGAGACGTACGAGCTCAGAGGTTATGAATTGATGGTTACTAGTTATACATTTCCAAATTGGTAATGTGGCATACGAAGTGATGCTGATCATTTGTTGAACGAAGAATGGCTTTTGTGAAAAGCGTAGCTTTGTGGACAAGACTTCGTCGGACCTCACACTCCTGAATGGTCAAAACAGGAAGGATGCGGCAAGGTTTTAGGGGGTAGCGCCCCTTAGGGTATGTATATTTCCTTCTGGATAGAAGTGGTATCATGGTATGGAGCCCAAATACTTAACTTATGTGCATGTCGCAAATATATATATTACTTTGTGATTGTTGTTATTGAGGATCCTCGGATAAAGGTTGTTTACAACCGGGGGGTGGCATACTCGTGTAGTAGTTACCTATTTTTGCAGAGGTAACCCGACCTTGTGTTGGCAGAGATCCGGTTAGCTTCTTGGGGCGTCTATCCAAAGGCATACCCACGTAGCAATGGGAAGTTCCTTGGCCTGACCATTTGTTGGAAATCCAATTCCCAATACGAACCCAATACGGCTTTAGTTGTATAACCTACTATCTACTTATGGTGGCGCCCCACTGTTTAGATGGTAGCTATAGTAGGCATAGTTCGGAATGTCTATGCTGGCTAAGATTAATATTATATTTTCGAAAGGTTTTCCACACTATGCACTAATAATAACAATATCAAATGATTTTGCGTATCAAGCATATTCGACTATCATAAGGAGAAATCTCCTCTAATTCTACGTTTGCATTGTGTGTGTGGCGGGAGGCCTTATGGTAGTTTCATTTCCTAAAAAGCATTGCAGATTTCTTTTAAATTCGTTTAATTTTCTTTTGTAAAAGTATAACTGTTTTTAAGATCTCACACCAGTCCCATGACTGACCTGGAGTTTATTGTTCCCTTTCTAAACTCTGGGTGCCCATAATTTTCCACACGGGCAGCCTAGAGTCAGGTTTCAGTTATCCGGGAGCAAAGTCAGAAAGAGTTGCTGTGAAGCTCAAGAGACGAGCTGGATGGCGAAGCGTACTTCTGTATACTATTATCTTTTCTGCTGTTTTTTGTTGTAAACTCTGATAATGTGATGTATAAACTAATATAGTTATTCTGTTTTAAAAATATTTAGTTATCTATTGTATATTGTTCCGCTGCGAAATGTGAGATTCTGTTATTTCTTCTATTCTTCTTCTACCTCTTCGTTCTTTAAACCTTAAAGACTCGTAGGTTTGTTCCTCTTTGGCTAAATTTTTGTGGAAATTTGTCAGCTAAAAGGGGTACGGATTTGCGGGCCTTTACATTTGGTATCAGAGCGTTTGGTTAAGTGGCAACCTTGGCTCTGTTGGGTGTTACTCATTAGAGATAGAGTCAGTAGTACTCTAGAATGAGTTTGAGTGAAATAATACATATGAGCGCGTATTTGTTAGTAAATATAAAATTGTTTTATATTATGTTGACTTATCGGTTGATTGTTTATAGATTCTGGTCGGTGCAGTCTGGCCAACTGTTTTCGATAAGGGTTTCTAAACTTTTAAACAAGCTAAACCGACACTGTATTGTTTTAAAATAAGGTAAATGAAGTAATTTTACCGAAATTTTTTTTCGTATATAAAAGAATTAAATGGAAATAAATGGAAAATTTCCTAGTTATTGATAAAATAAATCCGAGATGAATTGAAAAAGGAAAGTTGAAATTTAAATGGATAAGTGAGTAAAACTAATTTAATTAAATTAGTAGATGGAGTGAATTTGATAAATGAAAATAAAATCAAGGATTTAAATTGGGAAGTGTTACAAGGAAAAATAAATTTGAATTTTGAATTTAAATAACTTAAGTAAATATTGGATCAAATGGAGCTAAATGTTAATAAAGGAATTTAAATTAGTTAGTGAAACTAATTAAAAGAATGACAAATTTAATATGGAATGCAAAATGAATTGAACGGAATCAATTGGAAATGAAATAGAATAAAGAGTAAATTGAGTTTGTATCAATTTAAATTAGTTATAAACTAGATTGGATATTCTATTAAGTGAATATCATCGAAATTTGCATAGAAATGATTGTTATTTAACGCAAACGAGTATATATAAAATTCTAAGAGTTAATAAAAGAAAATCAAATTGATTTTTGAATCAAGTGAAATAGATATGAGTTCATTTCGTTTAAAAATAAATTGAATAAAAGAAAGTGAGTTGTAAATCACTTGGATTGAATAGAAATGGTATGTGAATTGATTATAAGCAACTAAAAATTTATCGAAGCCATATAAATTGCTAATGGGAATAATTTTGAATATTTTGCTTGTGAAAACTATGTGTTTACTATTGGATATAAGTGAAATGTGAATAAATTTCTTATATATGTCACTTATGTGTTTAAATGAGTAAATAAAGTACAGGAGGGCCGTTTGGCTGGATTTGGTCGTGCTAAAATGCTAATAATAAACCGCTTTGCTTAAAAATGCTAAATAAGGTACGCCTACGCAATAAAAATAGGAAATATGAACTGTTTTTGCTTTTTCCGACCGGGTGGGTCGATATATATATATATATATATATATATATATATATATATCTTTTGTCAAATTGCAAAAGCTCCTCCGTACAAAGGAGACTCTGCCAAAATTTTCCGAAAATTTTGGGAGTTAGAATTTTTTTAGCGACAAATGATTTTAAGTTGGAAATTGAAGTAAATTAGTGAATGAAACTGAATTAAAATAATGATATGAATCAGTTATAATTGAAAAATAAAATTCAATATTCATAGTAGAAGATAAATTGAATTCAAATAGAATTGAAGTGTAAATTGAATTCAGATAAAATTGAAAATGCAAGATTGAATGAAAATGGATATGTAACTTCAATAGTGAAGTAAAAATGATACAAGGAGTATGATTGAAAATTCTATAAGGAAATGGATTAAACGGTTTTGGATATGGTAATTGGATATAATTGCGTAATAACTTACAGGTATTATAAATGAAAAAGAATTGGATTTTGATTTTGAAGATAATTTAATTGCACGACAAAAAGGTATGTATTTGAATTTCAATATGGAATTTGGTGATTTTCTTGTCTAGCCACTTGGCCTTTTGTTTTCTTTTGGGATTTGAGGGCCTGTGGTGCCATTTTGTAGCAGTACCGAGCTAGCCGTGCAAAGGAGACGCTGTCGAAATTTTTCGAAAATTTAGGGTGTTCGAAAATTTTTGAGAAAATTTTGAAAGTTTGAAATTTGAATTCAAATCTAATTTGAATTGGGAAGTAAACAATATTGTTTGGAACTCATAATTGAACTTGGAAAGTTAGTTGAAATGAATCTTTAATAAAAAGATTTGGGTTGATAAATTGATAAAACTGTTTGGGTTGGAAAATAGTAAACGGGTTAAGGTCCATTCTTCTTAACTAGTAATTTCGGGATGAAATTCTTTTAAGGGGGAAGGATGTGACGACCCAAAATTTTCAACATTTGAAATTAAAATTATTTAATTGATTTTAGATATTAGAAGTTGTTTTAAGCTTGAGTTTCAATTTTAACTATGAAATTAGCAATTTAATTATCAAACTTAATTTATAGAAATTTGGGTAAAATTGTAAATCTTCAATTTTGAGCCTGTTAGAAATAATTTGATGGCTTAGAAAATTTATATCGATAATACTGAAGATAATGAAAGCTTCAGAATTGAATTTGGAAATGTTTTATTCAGTTTTGGAATTTTATCGTTTAAATCGATATTTAAAAATAGCCTTTCGAGGCACAGTCTCGGAATTCGACGAAACCAGTTCCATTGGACCCATAATATTGTATGATTATCGGATTTCAATTTTCGTGGCATTCGGAGCGATCATTTAGCCGTACGACAAGCAAATGCGTTGAAATTTATATCGAAATTTAATTTAATAACTCGTTCAAAAAGGTATCTTCCGCATACGATCAAATTTGGACTCGGAACCTTTTCCATTGTGTTCGGAATGGGCGTATAACATTATGAACGCCTGGCGGCATGCCTCCATTGGAGGTCGAGATTTTTTGTTGCGTGATTCGAGACAATTTAAGTTTAAATTTGAATTTGAATTTAAATTAAATATATATATATATATATATGCATTCACAAATTAAACACGTTTATGACCTTAGAGCACGTGTCTACTATTTTTCTTTTCATGCTCCAAGTGTCCTTTAAATTTTACACGCGTATCTTTATTCTCAAAGTAATCAAACGAGAAAAAAAATATGGCAGATGAAATCAATGAAATCTCGACTACGACTTTTCCCTTCTTTAGTTCATAGATTCACGAAATCGTAACAGAAAAAAAGGGGGAAAAAGCTCACGCGAAAAAAAACAAGAAAAAAATGGCGATGGCACTCGAGAATGTGCAGCCTCGTCGTAGTGAGATGAAATCAATCGAAGTCGAAAGCGCTTCAATCCTGGAAGCTCGTCGAATTCGATCTCGACTAAGGGTTGACGACCAAACTCGTGTGTCGATTAGGGTTTCGGCACGGTGGACTTAGGCGATTAGCGATGGCTACGGGTGCTCAGCAATTGGTTGCGGTGGCAAGCACAACAGCAAGATGGTAGGGCTGAGGTGAATCGCTCACTGCATGCATTCGATTGGGAGGGGCGGTGTCGCGACTTGTTGGCGAGCGTGGGTGTGGTCACGGTGGCATGCGGCGGCTAGGGCTTGTGAACCAATGGTGGTTTGAGGTATCTGCAGTTTTATTTATTTTGAATTTGATTTTCTTTTCAATTTAAAAATTAATAATATCCAGACAGAAGAAGAAATGATATAAAAATAAATATATTTATATATATGTAAATAAATGCACTTCTCCTAAAACAGAATTTTTTTATTGAGGAAATATAATGTATAGGAACTTTTAAATGTTGTATGGTTTATATAAGAAATTAGATTAATAGGTTATTTATATAAGTATGTATGCAGTAAACATGAAAAAAACTATTGATTTGTTTATTTAATTTTGTACATATGATTTTAACAGTAAAAAGATTTTTTTTGATTTAATTAACCGTTTTGTGTGGGAAAAAAATACAAACAACAAAATTTTGATATATAAATTTGATATTTGGAATGCTTCTAGTTAAACATAGTAACCGGTAAATTCTCGTCCGAAAATATGAAAGTTTATTTCGTGCTTAAATTTACTTCAATTTAATCAGTTAAAAAGCGATGAAAATAAAACGTTTTCAAAACCAAAATATTTTCACATAGAAAAATTCTAAACCATCTTCTGAGCAAGATGTCAGTTCGTCGTTTTTCCAAATTCGGACATCTTTGGCTCCGTCGATCTTATTTTTCTGTGATTTTCATCCATTTTCCGCTATTAGAAAATTCGAATTTTCATAATTCAATCCTATCACTGATATCTGTGTGCCGTTTTATTCGTTTCGTTGTGCTGATTTTTCGGTATATTTACTTCTGTTCTTTGGTGTCTGAAATGCGGCGGAATCCACATAACCGATAAACTTATCAATAACCATTTTGGGTCTTTGGCCTCTGACACCATTTCATATTCCACCATTCACCTTTGTTATTCCAACCTTTCACAACTCGTGGCCTTTCAATTTTGGATCTGATTCGTTCATTTTGTAAATTTATTTTTATAAAAGAAAGGAAAGATAAAGATGCCTATTCATTTTCTATTTACTCTCTGCATGCATGGCCACGTTTCTTTCACTCAACTCATTTTTGCATGGCCTCATTCTTTTCAAATTCAATCTAAGTCTTCTCTTCTTCCTACCTTCTTTGTCACGCACAGCCTCACAAGCCTTCCTATCCACCGATGACCATGCTCCGACCTCTGCTCATCCTCCACGCCCACCCGAAAGCAACGCCTTCCTCCATACAAGCATGCGCCTCCGACAACCACGCGCTCATCCACCCCTCCACGTTTCTCAGCCTAGCCCACAGCCTTCTCTTCCCAATTGCAACTGGCTGAGAAACCTGCTATTTTCCCCTTGCCTCTTCTTACTTGGCTAGTGCACGCATCACAGTATCAAGCACCGAGGCTAGGACGTTCCATCTCACCCTATAGCTGGATTTAGCCGTAGCCAGTCACCTCCTTTATATATAAGGTATCTTTTATATGTATACGTATTTTGTATTATATTAGATTTTATATATACATACTAGGCCGAGAGCCTTGTCTGGTTATAAAAGGTTTCAGTTTTGGGTTTCGAATAATATATGTTACTTTGTATTTATTCAAGTATACATAAGGTTACATTAGTTAATAAAGTTACTGTAAATATATATAGTCAGGTTTACATTGTCTTATATATATGATAGTTTTGTTGTATAAATATTTGAACAAAAGGGTTAGTTGTGTTGGTTTATAGTATTGATTTTTATAATAATATGTACGTACGTCGTTTACAAAGTTTGGGGAAAATAGTGGTTATATATGAAAGATGTTTTGGTTTTTGTAAAACTTTGCAGTAAGTTATATATGTTATATTTTTTTATATAAACTAATAATACTGTTATGTTAGTATTAGTGTGTAGCTTTCTTTGTTACAGTCAAATATACAGGTGCTGAAGAAGAGTAAGAATAGTTGAAAATTTTGGTAGGTTTACACGCATCGGCTATTTACAAATATTTTATTTAAGTTTATATATACCTACAGTTCTGTTGAGATTTTGTTGCCGACTGATATTTTCAGTGTTATGGTTTACGTGTTTATTTATATCTACATATGCGTGGTTGCAAATTTTGTTTTATATTCATTCATTTTTTTTGTTATGCACTCTGTTTATAAATATTACAACAATCAATACTGTTGTGTGAGTACATATATATAGTTGATATAATTAAAAAAAGAGAGTATGAATATGGTTATCGTAAAAGTAACTTTCGCGCATGTACATTGAGAAGCACAGTCGTGTCTACTCCGTGGCAGTTTTTGACGTATACTATATTATTATTTTATTATTTTATTATTATTATTAAGTTACATATATACCCGTAGCAGTCGTATATATACTTATATATTTGATATGTTGATATTTGCAACAGATGATATATAAAATCTTTATACCTGGCAATTTAAACAAGTATGTATATATTAATTTAAAATATAATGGATATTTAAGTCGGATTTCAATGTGTGTATATATCTAAATTTATGATTTATTTAAAATGTATAAGTATTTCAAACTGAATATGGGGTTTAAAGAAATAATAATATATATCTTGTTTAAATTTTATAATAAGATAATTTGATTTGTACTCAGCGATTTCTGTTATCAGCTTCGTCCGTCGTGCCAATCTAGCTTTGATTTGGAATTCGTGCTTGGATCCATAACGCATTCTGTGACGACGCGGAATTTTCGCGCATTTAAAATCTGAATATTTATTTGATTTTAAATATTCAATAGAGTAAATTTTAACTTGAATTACAAATATCACAATTTGTTTAAGTTAAATAATTTGAAGTTGGGTGAAATGTTGAATTTGGAGTTTTAAGCCTATTGAAAATAATTTGAAGGCTTGTAAAATTTATATTGATAATGCCGAAGGTAGTAAAAGTGTTAAAATTGAATTTGAAAATGTTTGGTTAAGTTTTGAAATTTTATATCGTTTAAATTGAATTTTAAATAACCTTCCGAAGCATAGTCTCGGAATTCAACGAAACAAGTTCCATAAGGTCTGTAACATTTTATTATTATCGGATTCCAAATTTCGTAACTTTCGGAGCTATCGTGGGATCGTATGGAATATAAACGGCTAAACAAAAAAAATAAACATAAAAAAATAAATCGATTTAATTTGAATATAGATTTTTATACCAAGTCAACTTCAGTTTACCTTTCTCTACACGCCACTTCTCTTCAATTTTCCCGGCCAAGCTTCTTTCTTTTTCGAAATCATAATCAAAACCGGTTAATTAAAAAAAAAGTGTTGGCGTTGTTCGTAAGCTAAGGAACGAGGGTTATAAACGTGTTCTCGTTCTTCTGTTTCAAGCCAATTGTTAAAACAAAATCGATATACCCAAATAAAAAAAAAGAGCAATTCATGGACGAATATTTTCTTTCTGGCTTCAATTTCTATATCATGGTGGATCGAAATCGAGTCGAGCTAGGTCAATTCGAACAGCCCAGTTTTCTTCGAGGATTGCTCGCGACCTATCTCGCGATTGGAGGCGACTTCGACGCGTGGTAGCAGCGGTGCTTGGCAAATGGATCGCGACAGTGGGGTATCGGCGGAGAAATCCTTTTGCGTGCAAATGGATCTGAGGGTTTGGGATGCGACGAGGTCGACTCGGTGTGGCAGTCACGCGGTGGTGAACTCCTCAGGTGTTCGAGTTGGGGTTTGTGGGTGTAGCGCTCGCGTTCGAAGGGAAGATCAGCTGTAGCTTTGGTGGCCTTCGAGCTCGAAGGGGATTTTGGCGTTCGACTGTAAGGTATAATTTTGTTTTTAAAATTTAAAATGCCAAATTTAAAGTAGTGTTAGATAATTCGAATCTATTTCATTGATTCCAGAAACTTTATATATATATATATATATATATAATAATTAATAAATAAATAATATGGAAATTAATAGGAAATTATTTTGTATAAATAAGGTTTGAAGAAGATAATAAGGATTTGAAAATGTTGGAATTTATATAAGATTAGATTTTGAAATCTATGGATTATTATTTTTATACGTATACATGTAATTTCAAAAGTCAATAAATATACATATATGTCTATTTCCATTTGCTAGTTAATTTTAAACTAATGAGGATATATTTGTTAAATTAGATCTAAATTATTAGTTTAAATTAATTAAACAAATAGAAATTTATTATTCGATCAATTCAAATATTAATAAACCATAAATTGTTTATACAAGGTCAAAATAATGAAGAAAACAAGCCGAGTTAGGGTGGATTGCAAATCAAAAATCAAAGGTGAGTTAATCTCACTCAGTTAAATTTAAATTTAAATTTAAATGACTGAATTTAAATAATCGGTTGAATGACTGGATTGGTTGATGTATTATAGTATGAGATATTTTGAAATTGGCATATTATATTGTGCTAAAATCTGTGGATGCAGGGAAAACAGGTTGGAGGGATCCAACTGGACCCCTCAACTTTCATTTAAATTATTTAATATTCTCTGTTATGATTATTTGATATTCTATAATGAATTATGTGGAAGTATTGAATGCTATGGCTTGATTTATATAATTGGGTATAATGAATTACCAAAAATAGAATTTTGATTTTCGAAATGAAAATAAAAGAAGTGAAATTGCAAGTAAAATAATTATAGAATAAATTTAAGAATGACTTGGAAAAGAAATAAAGTGACTTTAAATTTTAATAAATGAATCTTGAGAATGGAAAGGAAAATTTGAATAAACAGAAAATTATTGAGGTTTAAAATGCGGTATTATAAATTTAAAAGAATAAACATTTATTTAGAATTTAAGATTTGAATTATTGAAAGAGTAAAGAAGAAATTGAATAATAATAATAATAATAATAATAAAGACCATAACTACTGAATTTGGAAATGAACTGGTAAGTAAAAGGATTTATTCCAAATAAAATAAATTGGAAATCAATTTGGGGAAATTGATTTAAGTAATTGAAGTTGGAATTTTCTCTGGATGGCCAAGTACTTGTTTTAAAAGAAAATTTGCAAATATAAATTAAATGTTTTAAAGTTGTTTTTAAAGAAGCAAGTTTTGTAAAATTTATTATCTCTAATATTTAAAGTAAGTATTTTATTTAATCTATTCTAGCAGTAATTATTAAGAAGTAACTTAGTATTTTGGTTTTAAAAGTAGAAATCTAGTTTTATATTTTGTTAAGTAACTTTATTTTCAAATATTCATATAAATGTATTTTTAACAAATTATTAAAGTAGTTTAATTTAAATGTTTTAAAAGTATATATTTCAAAGTAAAGTGTTTTAAATTATTTTAAAATCTAGTTTTGTGCTTGGTAATTTCAGAGAAGATAGAAAATATTTGAGAAAGTTTATTCTAAAAGGAAAGATGGTTTTGAAACTATTTGTAAAGGATGGAAAATAGTAATATATCTTGTGAAGATATCTTTGAGATAAATAAATAATTTGGAAAATTATTTATTGTTTGATGGATGTTTGATGGATGTTTGTGAATATTAATTGATAGTTAAATAACCGACTATCAATATTGGCCAACTGCGTTGATTGTTTCGAAGAGACCGGGATCGAGATTTATTTCACGAAAACCACTTCTATCCGGTTTGTACGTTTCGTGGAAACGATTTTGAATTCGAAGATGGAGCAGTGAAGTGCAAGGGCTAGTCGCTACTAATCTTGAGGATATTTCCAAAATGGATGTAGTAGGAATAGTGCCTTCGGTTCCGTTCGAACCCGGGACGGACTTGTATGGATGAATGCTTGCGAAACATCGTCAGGTGGACGATGTGCATTCTAAGGGTTATATTCTTAAAAGGTAACGCTTAGCCTCAAGCCTCATCAAATGGGAATGGCTGAAAATCAGGGGTTATGCAGCAAGGCTAGGTGGGTAGCACCCAAGCAGGGTGAGGTCATTCCAGTCTAGATGTCCCTTTTTATTTCGGCTTAGTGGGCGGTTGCTGATCCCAACCGCGAGGTGATCTCACTCGAGATTATCCAGTAAGGGGTAGTCCCGGCCTTGTGTTGCAGGGGAGCGGGCGTACTCCTCGGTACGGTGATCTAGGCCCCGTACTGTGACAGGTGGTACCCAGTGCCTAGTCATTGGTTGGAAATCCATTCTCCCTACGAGCCTTGTACGTGTTTTGTTTGTATTACCCACTCTGTGGCTATTAGCTGGAATTTAATAATGTAACAATTTCGGCTATTTTATAAGTATTTGTATATAGACCCTATTATAATATCAGAGGATTTCTATAAAAGTTGTTACCGACATGTTTATTTGTGGCATGGTCTTACGAGATGCTTTTGTTTTCAAAGGATTTTTGAAACTTTAATAATCAATTGGGTGTGATTTTCTCATGCTGGTATTCCAGACTGACTCGGGTGTTATTTAATTGTAATGCTCGGGTCAGACCGAGTATTATAGGATACAGGACATGTTGCTGTGGAGCCCAGGAGACGAGCTGGATGACGATACGTACATTCGTACTTGTTTATATTTATATATTCCGCTGTGTTGAGTTGTTGAGTATCCATTTGTATGATATTGATGTTGAGCTGTGATTGATGTACTCTGATGATGTAATATATATATAGACAGATATATTTGATTTTGAGTAAAGGTCATTTATTATCTATTATATTTTATTCCGCTGCGATGGTTAGATTCTGATGTTGTTCTCTATTTTTCTTCTTCTACCTCTTCTTCTTTAACCCAAATGGTTCGTACTTCTGTACAACTTGAGTTGATTTAGATAGAATAGTGTTGACTCAAGGAGTATGGATTTGCGGGTCGTTACAGTTGGTATCAGAGCATAGGTTGGAGATAACCTTGGCTCTGGTGGGAATTACTCATTTAACTCAGAGTCTATAGTACTCTAAAATGAGTTTGAGCATATTAATAGATATGAGCGCGTATTTGTTAGTGAATATAAATTGTTTTAATATTGTGTTGGTTAGTTTATTGAGTGGCATATGAACCTTCGTCGGCACAGTCTGTACAATTGTATCGAAGGTGTTTCTAAACACTTGAATAGAACAATCGACATGGTATTGTTTTAAATGTGGGTAAATGAAATAATTTTACCCAAAAATATATTTTTATATAAAGAAAAGTGTTTTTTGTAAACTATTTTAGCTGTCACATGGTTGCTTGGATGATAGAAATGATAATATTAAAGTATTATCATTGTTAAGTGAAAATTTAACTAGAAATTGAAAATACAACTAAAGTTTAAGGGAATAAATTCATTATAAAATGAAATTTATAAATATGAATTATAAATGTAAATTATAAATTGAAATATAATCAAATGAGAATTTGAATGAGAATAAGCTGTGCAAATGAGTTTTAGTTAAAATTGGTTTAAGCAGGATTTGGAAATTTAAATCCCGAAAATTTGGAAGTGTTTATCAAAGTATTTGAAGATGAATAATAACATTATTGTTTTGGAGATATTTCTGAAAGGAAATTTGTTTTAAATGGCTTTTGAAAGTAATATAGCATTGAAATCACTTGGATTATTGGGAAATAATTCTGATGATGACGGCCGCATCATCAGTATTCATTTTCGAATTTCTAAGTGACGGATTGCTGCCAAAAAAATGATTTGTTTAGAAAAGCTAGTTGATTTTGGAAATTTCAAAGGAAATTTGTTGGGATAAAACCAAGATTGGATTAAATTTTGAGAAATATGATTTGAGATGTTGGAGATTTCAAAACAATTCGAAAACGAAAGCCGGGTGTTTAAAAATCCTGATAAGATAAGTTGTAACCTTCTAAATGGAAATGATTTCTAAATCAGAAAGAAAAAAAATGAAATGAACTTGGATTGGGAAATAAAAATTTAATTGGATTAAAATAAATTGAATAAGCTGAAATATATCCAGTTGTATTCGAATCAAGTTGAAATCGAATTGAGTTAAATAAATCTGAGTTAAAATAGAATTGAATTGGGATAAAAATTTAATTGAGTTATCAAATGGAATTAGATTCTTACCTGAATGAATGGAAATAAGTTGGATAAGAATTGGATTGAAATAAATAAATCAGAATAACTTATAAAAGAATTAAAAATGCATGGAATAAAAATATGCTTGGATTATAAATAAGTGTAAAACTCGAATTAAAAATAAAAGATGAATACGTTCAAGCCCATAATGAATGTGATTGTATAAAATAATAAGTTGAGACTTATAAAATTGAAATGGAATACAAAGCCTAAAATTAATATTTTGATGAATTGGAAATTGGAAAGAAAATCCAAACTTGACTTATTAAATAAATTGAACTAAGAAAATTAAATGCAGTGATATTTGGGATTAAAAATCAAGTGTTGAATTTTAACCAGGGGAAGGACTAATTAGATAATAAATTAGTTAATGAAATTGAATTGTGAGTTTAAGATGAAGTTTGGAAATAAACTGAAGTTATGAATTAAATTCGACTTAAATTGTTGATGAAGTGAAAGTATTTGAGAATGAAGTTGAATTGTGAGTTCATGAAATTTGGTGGTAAATTGAAAATGGATAGTGGATTTACCACTTGAGTTAATAATTAAAATTTAACTTGAAGTATTAACAAATTAAATATAATTTGAAATGTATCGAATAAAAATGTAAATGGATTAAAATAATAATGGTTTGAATGTACAAATAAAATCCAAATAAGAAGAAATAAATTGGAAAAATAGCCAGGTAATAAATTGAACGAGTTGAATATGGAAAGTTAAATTCTATAATAACCAATCAAATGAAATTGCAGATTTAAAATGAAATTTAATTGAAATAGAATTAAGTCGAATAGAAGAGGAAATTTACCTGCAAAATGAAAATGAGCTTAAGTATAAAACTTTGAATGAACTGAAGTAAATTAACTTAAGCTAATAAATAGAGGACAATTGAATTTAATTCAACTTAAACTAAGCTTAATGATATTGGATTGGATCTAAATCAAGTGAAAATAAATTTGGATCGAAATAGAATTTGGTGGGTTGTAAATAATATTTAAGAAAATGAAAATTCAAAATGGATTGAGTAGATAAACTAATTGTATTGAATAAATAAATGGATAGAATAAATAAGAATCAAATGAAGTATGGTTTAAATAAGTTGAGAAATGGTTATTGAATGAAATAGCTAAGATTGTCTTTGAGCTAAATAAAATAGTTTGGAATAAATAAATATGGAATGAAATGCAAGTGAATGGATTCAAATCTTAAATGCAATGAAAATGAGAATATATGGATTCTGAATAAATTTAAAAATGAATAGAATTAAGTATGAATTGAGTTGAAATCAATTTAAATTGGTTATAAACATAAATACTTATTTATTTACATAAATCTCATCAAATTGTATAGAATAAATTGTCATTGGATGTAAATGGAAGTAATTAAAATTCTATGAGATGATAGAAGTAAAATAAATTGATTTTGAAAGCAATTGAATTAAATATGAGTTCAGTTTGCTTAAGAATAAATTAAATATAAGCAATTGAGTTTTAAATTATTCAAATTGATGAGGATTGTATACGAATGGATTGAAAACCATTCGAATTGAATGAAAATGGTTATAAATAAATTGAAACAGTTGAATTAGCATGGAAACTATATAAATTGCTTATGGAAAAATGTTTGGTGTGAATTTCTTTTAGAATTCGTATGTTTTAACTATTGCAACTAAGTGAAATATAGTTAAACTGCATATATTTGGTACTTACATGTTTAAATTGATTAAGTACAGGTACCTGGAAGCCGTATGGCTGGATTTGGTTATGCTATTTGCTAATAATAATAAGCTGCATGCTTAAAATGCAAAATAAGGTACGCCTACGCAATAAATATAGGAAATATGAACTGTTTTTGGTTTTTCCGACCGTGTGGGTCGATGTATATATATTTATCTCCTTCGTCAAATTGCAAAAGCTCCTCCGTACAAAGGGGACTCTGTCAAAAAATTTCAGAAATTTTGGGAGTTCGAAAATTTTTGAAAATTTTTGGAAAATTTTATTAACGACAAAACGGTTTCAAACGGGAAATTGAAATAAGTTAGTAAATAAAACTATATTAAAATAATGACAAGAGTTAGTAATAAATGACAAATTTAAATATTCATAGTTAAAGATAAATCGGATTCATATGGAAATGAAAGAATCGATTTGAATGGGAATAAATATAAAACGAAGTGGTAAGATGGAAATAAGTATAAGGAACATATTTCATACTTATACTAACTTAAGAGGGAATGGTGAATTCTTAAATGAAAATTGATACTACTAATATAATTTAAGTCAATATTGGGATGAATAGATATTGGCATTTTGTGAGGAAGTCGATAAAATGTTTTGGGAATATTGTGATTGGATATTAGGGCTAAGAAGGATATGCAGGTATTATAAAAGGGAAAAGGAAATTGGATTTGATTTCAAGAGATAAATTTGAATTGCCCGACAAAAGGTATGTATTTAAATTTGGTATGAAATTTGATTGGGATTTGGATTTGGATTGAGCCACTTGGCTTTTTGTTTTCTTTTTGGATTTGGGAGGCCGTAGAGCCCTTTTGTAGTTGTACCGAGCTAGCCGCGCAAAGGAGACGCTGGCGAAATTTTTCGGGAATTTAGAGAGTTAGAAATTTTTTTAGAAAATTTTGATAATTCAAAATTAGTTTTGAATTATAATTTGAATAGCTAAACAAGTAAGTTATTTGAAAACTATAGAAGGTTTTGGAAAAGTTAGGAAAATTAATAAGAATAATAATGGGTCTTTTATTAAAAAGATAGTTAATAAGATGTTAAGTTGTTTGGTTTTGAAGGTAAATAAACGGGTATAAGACCATTCTTCCTAACTAGTAATT
The DNA here is from genome assembly GCA_030765085.1 of Allium cepa. Classification (NCBI taxonomy): domain Eukaryota; kingdom Viridiplantae; phylum Streptophyta; class Magnoliopsida; order Asparagales; family Amaryllidaceae; genus Allium; species Allium cepa. Next base: position 490,565,247 of record CM060931.1, read on the forward strand.
TCGGGGATGAAATTCTTTTAAGGGGGGAGGAATGTGACGACCCGGAATTTTCGCGCATTTAAAATTTGAATATTTATTTGATTTTAAATATTCAATAGAGTAAATTTTAACTTGAATTACAAATATCACAATTTATTTAAGTTAAATAATTTGAAGTTGGGTGAAATGTTGAATTTGGAGTTGTAAGCCTATTGAAAATAATTTGAAGGCTTGTAAAATTTATATTGATAATACCGAAGGTAGTAAAAATGTTAAAATTGAATTTGAAAATTTTTGGTTAAGTTTTAAAATTTTATATCGTTTAAATTGAATTTTAAATAGCCTTCCGAAGCAAAGTCTCGAAATTCAATGAAACAAGTTCCATAAGGTTTGTAATATTTTATTATTATCGGATTCCAAATTTCATAACTTTCGGAGCTATCGTGGGATTATATGGAATATAAACGGCTAAACAATAAAAATAAAAATAAATAAATAAATCGATTTAATTTGAATATAGATTTTTATACCAAGTCAACTTCAGTTTACCTTCCTCTACACGCCACTTCTCTTCAATTTGCCCAGCCAAGCTTCTTTCTTTTTCGAAATCATAATCAAAACCGGTTAATTAAAAAAAAGTGTTGGCGTTGTTCGTAAGCAAAGGAACGAGGGTTATAAACGTGTTCTCGTTCTTCTGTTTCAAGCCTATCGTTAAAACAAAATTGATATACCCAAATCAAAAAAAAAAAAGAACAATCCATGGACGAAGTTGTTTTCTTTCTGGCTTCAATTTCTATATCATGGTGGATCGAAATCGAGTCGAGCTAGGTCAATTCCAACAGCCCAGTTTTCTTCGAGGATTGCTCGCGACCTATCTCGCGATTGGAGGCGACTTCGACGCGTGGTAGCAGCGGTGCCTGGCAAATGGATCGCGACAGTGGGGTATCGACGGAGAAATCCTTTTGCGTGCAAATGGATCTGAGGGTTTGGGATGCGACGAGGTCGACTCGGTGTGGCAGTCGCGCGGTGGTGAACTCCTCAGGTGTTCGAGTTGGGGTTTGTGGGTGTAGCGCTCGCGTTCGAAGGGAAGAGCAGCTGTAGCTCTGGTGGCCTTCGAGCTCGAAGGGGATTTTGGCGTTCGGCTGTAAGGTATAATTTTTTTTTAAAAAAATTTAAAATGCCAAATTTAAAGTAGTGTTAAATAATTCGAATCTATTTCATAGATTCCAGAAACTTTAAATATATATATATATATATAATAATTAATAAATAAATAATATGGAAATTAACAGGAAATTATTTTTTATAAATAAGGTTTGAAGAAGATAATAAGGATTTGAAAATGTTGGAATTTATATAAGATTAGATTTTGGAATCTATGGATTATTATTTTTATACATAGACATGTAATTTCAAAAGTCAATAAATATACATATATATCTATTTCCATTTGCTAGTTAATTTTAAACTAATGAGGATATATTTGTTAAATTAGATCTAAATTATTAGTTTAAATTAATTAAACAAATAGAAATTTATTATTCGATCAATTCAAATATTAATAAACCATAAATTGTTTATACAAGGTCAAAATAATGAAGAAAACAAGCCGGGTTAGGGTAGATTGCAAATCAAAAATAATAGGTGAGTTAATCTCACTCAGTTAAATTTAAATTTAAATTTAAATGACTGAATTTAAATAATCGGTTGAATGACTGGATTGGTTGATGTATTATAGTATGAGATATTTTGAAATTGGCATATTATATTGTGCTAACATCTGTGGATGCAGGGAAAACAGGTTGGAGGGATCCAACTGGACCCCTCAACTTTTATTTAAATTATTTAATATTCTCTGTTATGATTATTTGATATTCTATAATGAATTATGTGGAAGTATTGAATGCTATGGCTTGATTTATATAATTGGGTATAATGAATTGCCAAAAATAGAATTTTGATTTTCGAAATGAAAATAAAAGAAGTGAAATTGCAAGTAAAATAATTATAGAATAAATTTAAGAATGACTTGGAAAAGAAATAAAGTGACTTTAAATTTTAATAAATGAATCTTGAGAATGGAAAGGAAAATTTGAATAAACAGAAAATTATTGAGGTTTAAAATGCGGTATTATAAATTTAAAAGAATAAACATGTAACAACCCGCATATTTATCGAGTTTGTATTTAAATATTTTATTTAAATATTAACTCGTTAATCGGATTTTGGTCCGAAAAGCTACTTTTTGCAAACGGTCAAATTAGGACTCGAGACCACTTCCATTGAGTTCGAAATGCCGTTTACAACTTTTTTAAGTATAAACATCGATAGGTTTGGAGTTAGTGAAATTTCACTAACTTTTCCCGCTTTGGACTTTGGGATAGTTTAGCCTATTAAGCCCAAGTTCCAACCCTCTTCTCCTCACTCTTCATAAATTTCCTAACTAATCAAGCTTTGGCATTAATGGTGGAGGGAATGGGAAATTAAAATTCCAAAACTCAAATTCAATTGCAATCCATCTTTCTACTCCAAATTCAAGAAGAAGACATTGGATTCAAGCTTCTTGTGCTTAGATAGAAGAAGGATTGATTCTTGCTTGCTTAAAACTTCATTTTCATTGATATTTGGTGCAAAGGTGAGATTTTTATCTCACAAATCTAGTCTATAACTATATTGGACTGTTGAGAATGATTCGCTATCACTTTTGCATGCACATTTGCCTTTTTTTGGATTGGATTGGCGAAAAACTCCAATTTTTAGCATTTTTGGAAATTTCCTGCACGTAGCTCGTTCTGGCCACTTGACTCGTTCGGTGATAGGTCGCAAGGTCACTGGGTCGTAGGTCGCAGGGATTTAGGTCGTTCTGGAAGAATTGGCACTTTGGAATTAGGTCGCTTACGAGTTAAGTCGTTAGGTCGCTCGCGAGTTAGTACCATAGGTCGCAGGGCTTTAGGTCATTCTGGAAGTATTGGCACTTCGGAGTTAGGTCGCTCGCGAGTTAAGCCTTAAGTCGTAGGTCGCTCTCGAGTTAGGCCTTAAGCCGTAGGTCGCTCACGAGTTAAGCCTTAATTCTTAGGTCGTTTCCGACATATAATCTCTAGGCAAACGTTAAGTCGCTCGCCCTGGTTTATCTCGTAGGTCGTCTCCGACCTAAGCTCCTGATAAGTCGTTCGAGTTAGGTCGTTGGACCATTTACCTTAGGTCGCTCGTCCACTAAGTCGGCCTGGTTTATCTCCTAGGTCGTCTCCGACCTAATCTCCTGATAATTCGTTCGAGTTAGGTCGTTGGACCATTTACCTTAGGTCGCTCGACTCCATTAAGTCGTAGGTCGTTCGCCTTCCTTAAGTCGCTCGACCCCTCCACACTAGGTCGCTCGGCTTGCTTGAGTCGTAGGTCGTTGGACCTTAAGTCGCTTGCCTCCCTTAACTCCAGTTAGGTCGCTCGGCCATTGTGTTAGGTCGCGTGAACCCTTAGGTCGTTAGACCTCATTTTGCTTTAGATCGTAGGCCGCTTGTCTTCACTTAGGTCGTACCGTTTTGGATGGGGCGCTGCCCCCTAGACCCCCGCGACCTGACCGGGCAGGTCGAACCCCGTAAGCGGTGGCGTTGCCCCCACACTCCCACCTTGGGGGGTTGCCACCCCCCCCCCCCCCCCCGGACCCCCCCTCCGTAGGGGATCTTATCTGAAAAACATTGAGCTGATTTCCTTGGATTTTATTCACATCTCCGTATGCGATCTTTGTGATTGATTGTTTCTACAATTGCTTCTGTGTTTTGTCATTTTATAATATAAAGGTTTCAATACTAGTAGTAAATATCAAAACTCTTTTAACAAACAATTTCAACTCTATTTTTAATAACAAAGCTCTTTTCTTAAACCGTTTTCCAATCTATTAGTATATACAAACCTTTACCTCACTCGGATGAGAAATCTAATTAAACGACTTAGTAAAACAAGTGGTATGAAACGCTTGCGTTCACTTCGTCGGTTAATTCTTGGACTTGTTCAATTGAACCTCTTGTGACAATTTTATTAGTGAAGATTTACAGTTTGTTCGTAAATATTTAAGTTAAGCAAGTGGTTATGGGACATGAAGCTAAACTTCTATATTTACTAGCTTAGTGTAATTGACACTTCTCATTGATCATGACGATCATTCTGATGATTTAGACTAGCAACTGTGCGATGTCTCTTGTTGCGAGGTTAGACTAGACACCACTTGTGTGATTCCACTCACACATACCTTTTTGCTTTTTGGTTAGTCTGGACCTTAATCTGTGTGATTCCATTCACACATGTGGGGTAGCTCCCCTTGGTCTTCGGACCGTCATGTGATAGGCCTCTTTCTCTTTTCTATGATTTCAGGACTTCTTGCATTGATTTCTAGAATTTATGTCATTGACTTGTTATGAGTACAAGTTTGGGGTATGATGCCCTTTTCGAATCTTTGAGAAGATTCTTGTGATATTGATTATCTCTTATTGATTGATCTTCTGTTGATCATTATTTACATACTTATGGTGGTATGTCATTATGGATATTTTATGTTTATGCCATATCTTTTATGTTATATCATGTCATCTGATATTTATAGCTAGACTGACCCGTTTATTATTTTCTTAAATAATACTCGGGTCAGACCGAGATGTTACAGGTGCTTCTGCTTGACTTCTTCCCAGGGATTCATCACTCTGACTTTTGGCTAACTGTTTAGATTAGCGGTTTTTGTTGTATACACTTGAGATATAGACTCATAGTTGTATTCTTTTGTATAGCACGTGTTGCTATTCTTTTGTATTATCATGGATCTTATGGACCACTACTCTGATGTACACTTTCATGTGTTAGTTATATATTCATATCTTCTTCCGCCTTTGTGATATGGATATCTGTGACTGATTTGTGTTATGATTATTTCTATGTTTGTTTTCGAAGATTATTTATAGCCACCGTGTGATAAGCAATTACATGGATGGTCGCTCCTCAACAGCCTTATTCTCCATGCTAGTTGACAGCACTACACCATAGTGTTCTTGGCTAGTGTGGGTATAGAGGTGGGGCGTCACAAAACATTTATTTAGAATTTAAGATTTGGATTATTGAAAGAGTAAAGAAGAAATTGAAAAATAATAATAATAATAATAATAATAATAATAATAAAGCCCATAACTACTTAATTTGGAAATGAACTGGTAAGTAAAAGGATTTATTCGAAATAAAATAAATTGGAAATCAATTTGGGGAAATTGATTTAAGTAATTGAAGTTGGAATTTTCTCTGGATGGCCAAGTACATGTTTTAAAAGAAAATTTGCAAATATAAATTAAATGTTTTAAAGTTGTTTTTAAAGAAGAAAGTTTTGTAAAATTTATTATTTCTAATATTTAAAGTAAGTATTTTCTTTAATCTATTCTAGCAGTAATTATTAAGAAGTAACTTAGTATTTTGGTTTTAAAAGTAGAAATCTAGTTTTATATTTTATTAAGTAACTTTATTTTCAAATATTCATATAAATGTATTTTTAACAAATTACTAAAGTAGTTTAATTTAAATGTTTTAAAAGTATATATTTCAAAGTAAAGTGTTTTAAATTATTTTAAAATCTAGTTTTGTGCTTGGTAATTTCAGAGAAGACAGAAAATATTTGAGAAAGTTTATTCTAAAAGGAAAGATGGTTTTGAAACTATTTGTAAAGGATGGAAAATAGTAATATATCTTGTGAAGATATCTTTGAGATAAATAAATAATTTGGAAAATTATTTATTGTTTGATGGATGTTTGTGAATATTAATTGATAGTTAAATAACCGACTACCAATATTGGCAAACTGCGTTGATTGTTTCGAAGAGACCGGGATCGAGACTTATTTCTCGAAAACCACTTCGATCCGGTTTGTACGTTTCGTGGAAACGATTTTGAATTCGAAGATGGAGCAGTGATGTGCAAGGGCTAGTCGCTACTAATCCTGAGGATATTTCCAAAATGGATGTAGTAGGAATAGTGCCTTCGGTTCCGTTCGAACCCGGGACGGACTTGTATGGATGAATGCTTGTGAAATATCGTCAGGTGGACGATGTGCATTCTAAGGGTTATATTCTTAAAAAGGTAACGCTTAGCCTCAAGCCTTATCAAATGGGAATGACTGAAAATCAGGGGTTATGCAGCAAGCTTAGGTGGGTAGCACCCAAGCAGGGTGAGGTCATTCCAGTCTAGATGTCCCTTTTTATTTCGGCTTAGTGGGCGGTTGCTGATCCCAACCGCGGGGTGATCTCACTCGGGATTATCCAGTAAGGGTAGTCCCGGCCTTGTGTTGCAGGGGAGCGGGCGTACTCCTCGGTACGGTGATCTAGGCCCCGTACTGTGACATGTGGTACCCCAGTGCCTAGTCATTGGTTGGAAATCCATTCTCCCTACGAGCCTTGTACGAGTTTTGTTTGTATTACCCACTCTGTGGCTACTAGCTGGAATTTAATAATGTAACAATTTCGGCTATTTTATAAGTATTTGTACATAGACCCTATTATAATATCAGAGGATTTCTATAAAAGTTGTTTTAGCTATCGTAAGGTAAAAACCCAACATGTTTATTCGTGGCGTGGTCTTACGAGATGCTTTTGTTTTCAAAGGATTTTTGAAACTTTAATAATCAATTGGGTGTGATTTTCTCACGCTGGTATTCCAGACTGACTCGGGTATTATTTAACCGTAATGCTCGGGTCAGACCGAGTATTATAGGATACAGGACATGTTGCTGTGGAGCCCAAGAGACGAGCTGGATGATGATACGTACACTCGTACTTGTTTATATGTATACATTCCGCTGTGTTGAGTTGTTGAGTATCCATTTGTATGATATTGATGTTGAGCTGTGATTGATGTACTCTGATGATGTAATATATATATATATATATAGACAGATATATTTGATTTTGAGTAAAGGTCATTTATTATCTATTATATTTTATTCCGCCGCGATGGTTAGGTTATGATGTTGTTCTCTATTTTTCTTCTTCTACCTCTTCTTTTTTAACCCAAATGGTTCGTACTTCTGTACAACTTGAGTTGATTTAGGTAGAATAGTGTTGACTCAAGGAGTACGGATTTGCGGGTCGTTACACATTCCATTGTCTACCCCTTCTAGCCTCGAAAGGTGAGCAATCACTCACGATTAATGTCCTTTTATTTATTAAATTTGATTTCAATTGAAACAACAATTGAAATATGCTGCTGTTAGTTATTTACACTGTTATATATGCTATTACCTGTATCTGTTCACCTATGACATCTGACACCATTATCTGTTAATTATTTATACGATGATAATACAGTTTGGTTGATAATTGATTGATTGATTGTTGTTTATATTGGATGAAAATTGTAATGTGTAAAGTGATAAATATTATGCAATTGAATTTGACGTAGGATAGTTTAAAAATGTGAATCAATGTGAATTGACATATGTGTTGAATTTGATTAGTTAACTTGAATAATATGACCCCTAATAATTGGCATGTTAATTGACATATATAATTTGATAAATTACACTTTGAACCTTTGAACATATATTGGATTAATTGTTGTAGTATTAAATTTGAAATTGAAATTGAACGACAAGTGGAAAAACCGTAATGTAATAATCTTTAATCTACATGAAATGATAGTGTAGATTCTAGAAATAATTATAAACAACAATGTGAATTAATACGATTATTTCGGGATTATCTGAATTGATTATTGGATTGTGTTTGTTTGTTGTTATTGCTTGTTTATTTACTTTGACACCATCCCAGTTATCACACTGCAAGTTCCCTTTGTTATGTTTTGATTTTTGAATTGGAATTGGAATCGGGTTGAAATGATAAATACCCAAAATGAACTTGACTTAGGATAGAGAATTAAATAAAATCCGATTGGTTAATAAATTGATTTAAAAATAAAATAATGATTTTATTCGAGCAAAGAATAAGTTTTGAAACGAAGTTGGAATTTGAATTTTTGAAAGGAAAATGTAAACGTTGAAATCTGAAACAAATTTTAACGTAGTAATTGATGAAAGAACGTTGTTTGAAATTTAATTATTTAAAAATTAAATCGGAATTATTAATAAATAATTTGGAATTAATAATAATTGATTTTTGAAATTATTAAGTTTGTAATCATTTAATAATTAAATTTGAAATTATAATTAAGCTGGAATTATAATTAAGTTTGAATTATTAAGTTGAATTTATAATTAAGTTGAAACGATTTGATAATTAAGTTGTATTCATAATTAAGTGGAATTGATTTAATAATTAAGTTTGAATTTATAATCAATTTTGTAATTATTAAGTTTGAAATTTTTAATAATTAAGAATGAAATAATTTAATAATTGTATAACATTTAATTATTTGATAATTGAATAAAAATTGAATTCTTTGATGAGAGAAATTGAACTTTTGAATTAGTGGATTTGAACTTCGTTAATAAATGAATTTGAGTTTCTTTATTTATTAAAGTTTTGGAGAAATTATTTAAGTAAGTTAATAAGCGAAATTGAAACTTCTCGATTATGTGAAATTTAGTTCTTTATTAATTGGGTTTGAAATTTGTAACGAAGTCAATAAATAAGTGAAAATTCAATTTCTTTAACAAGAAATAAAATGTGATTTATTGAAATGAATGGGATTTATTGAAATTAACGCAAGATTTGTAATTTAAAGAATTGATTTGACGAATTTAATATTGTTTCAATTTGAAGTTTTGATATAATGAAGTTGAACTTAAGAAATCGATTTAATGAATTGGAAATTTAAATGGAAATTGTTTTGAATGATAAATTAACTTAATGAATATTGAATGAAATCGATAAATGAGTTTAAATTGGTTTGAATATTAAATTAAATTAATTTAAATGATTTCGGAATGAAGTTTATATACGAGCTTGAATCAATATTGAATTGTTTTAGAATAATAATTGAAATCGAAATATAAAATTTTGAAATGGTAACTTGAAAGTTGAAACGTAAATTCTGGAGATTGATATTTAAAGACAAATGAAATGTTGATTTGCAAATTATAATTGAAATTGAAATTGATTTGGTTCTGAAATATATTAAATGACCAATCGGTGTAATAATTACGAAAGTTATTAAAGAGACCGGAATCGGTTATGGACATACTCTCTGTCTAAACCGAAAACCACTTTAATAACTATACGCGGAGTGATGATCCAAAATGAAGTGGTTGGAATGATGTACGTGATGACTGAAGAAAGAGAACGATAATGGATAGCCTTGACACTTGTGTCAAATTGGAAATGACTAAAATTGTAACGACCTGGAAAATTTTAACAATTTTAATTGATTTTATAACGTATTTAATTGAATATTTGTGAAATCTTATAATAATTGAATTTTTAAATAAAATGTTTATATATTTAGAATACGTATATTTAAATATAGCAGATTGTAAATTTTCAAATAATTTTATGGAAGTTTATTTAATTGAGAAAACGTGCTGTCCAATTCAAGCTATTAATTGCTTTAATTGATTTCTGAATCAGTGCGTAATGTTTTCTTTTTACTACCGTTAAAGATTTCTATTTCTTAATACTTTTCCAATCCAGGTAGACTTTTCCATTCGTAACCATTAATAAATTTGAGATCATCGACCTTGCTTTTATTATTCCTTGTAGTTTCGTGCACTGACTTTACCTTTCCCACTACCCATAATTTTCTCTATACGTTTCTTTTGCAATTGAAGCGTATATTTATATTTATGGTGGTGCGTTTATTCTGGTCTCTCTTTATTTTTGTTTTTAACGCTTGAAAGAATCTCAAATCATCAAGCTAGTAGCATCCGTTCCTTACCTCGCTTTCATAAGGCCTATAATATATAAACCACTTGCTTATAGATCCGAACACAACTTTGTCATCAAATTTAATATGCCTTCCTCTCCCTATTATTTCGGTTCCAACCTTCCTAGTAAATGGCTTTAATAAATTTTGGCTAAATCATAGCTACGGACTTTTCAAATTTCTTTCATTTTATATTTATTTCCAATTCCTTCATTGCTTCAAAATTTTTGAACGTGCCTAATTATCTCAGCATGTATATATAATGTAAGCCTACCTTTCCTTGGAAAGCTATTGCTCACAAAAATTTCCTGATTTCTTTCCTTTTATCCATTTTTATATCCTTGACTTTCAAAACTCATTATGTGTTGTACAAACAAACAAAAATTTATTGCTTTAAGTGTATAGCTAAATCAACTATTGACCGTTGCAATTACTTTTTTTTTTTCATTTCAATTTGTTACTTAAATAACATTTTGATAAATTAATGGACAGCTTTACGTTTCTTTTGCTTTTGAAAACTTTATATTTATAGTGCACGTTTCTTTTCCATTTCAAAAATTTGAAACATGCTACCCCATTTAAGCCATTAATTATTTTAATTATTTTTCTTAATCAACATATAACCGTTGCTTTTTATTATTCTAGGATTTACATCCATACTTTAATCTCTGTTGTTCCATTTATTTCATTTGAAATCTAAATTTATTTACCATTCATTTATACGCCTCTTTCTCTTCCCTCTTCTACCTCTTCGTTTCCGTGTTTCTAGGAATATATATATATATATATATATATATATATATATAGTATAGCATAGATTGCATCTTCTTTTCTCTCTGTAGGCTATTCGTTGCCCTCAAATTAATATTAAAAGAGGAGAGAGCTTTGTAAATATTATATAAAGTCATATAGCACGTTCACATATCAGATGCAGACCTACCTTTATATTTAAGAAACTAACATTTTCTCTGTTGCCTGAAGAATGCCCTTCGCCGTGTCATGTTGCTTGAATCACGCATGCATTCTTCCTTTAAAAATCACCTGTTCTCATCTCCCCTCCATCTTTTCTTATTTCTTCCAAACCTGAGCATGAGCTCTCTCTTTTCCTTGGCCTGCCTCCTCCCCATGGCCGCATGCATTAGTTGGCAAAACATTTCCTCTCTGGTTTTTAAAAGTAAGTACACATTTTATTTGATATAAGTCTATTTTATATATTAAGAACAGTATAGATTGTGCATAAGTTTTGTTTTATATGTTTACTGCAACTATGGGGATTTTGAATTCCCTAACAGTTGAACTTTAAAAATAATAATATATTTCATAATAGTATATATATGATAATTGTTATATTTATAAACGTGTATATAAATATTTAACTTCTGTTCATATATAAAGGTTAGTATATATTTATACTGTATTATGTATATTATTTTAAGATTTTACGGTATATAGTTTTTGACTTTTGTTAGAATATAGTTATCATACGGCTTTTAGATATGTATGTTTTACTAACTAGTTGATAAGTTAAATATATATATATATATATACGCATTTTATTTTACTATTGATAGCTTACGGTATATATGGTATAAGTTTGGCAGCCTTCTATTAATATACGTATTTTTATATGTTTTATATATTTGGTTATAACAGTTTCAACTATAATAAAATATGTTATTTTATTAGCTTTCATATGTTAGATATATAAAATATAGTATTTCAATTTTCGTTACTGTTTTGGTATATATATTATATAAAATTGGTGGGTACAAGTTTGATAGGTCAATTTATAATATATATATTTTTATGATTGTTTTAGTATTTTAGAGTCTACCGTACTATATTTTATTTTATTTTCAACAATTTACATAAGTTATATTTAAATGTAGGTATATATATAAATTTTCTATGGTAGTTTTACAGTATAAGTTATATCAATATTTTATAATTTCAACAGTATATGCTTTCAAAAGTTTATTTCATGTCAGCCTTAAGGTTGTTTGCACTGACTGATATACGTTGGATTTTTTTTAAGGGATGTGTATTTTGATTTCAAGTATAGTCATATATATAGTCATATACAAATTGGTAGAGGAAATGTTATATAGTATATATATGGTTATATTAATATAGTCGGTCTGCACACCTATGTATATATATTAACCGAGGCATGCATATTTTGTTGCATATTTTATAAACTGTGTCTGCATATGTTGGCTAGTTGTATATAAGCTCACTTATCCTATTTATCTTCCTTGATCCAATTCTGATTTGAATTCGTCTATTCCTATTATCAGCTTTGATCATTGAACCGTGTCCATCTAGCTTAGTTTTGGAATTCGGATCTGGATTTCATAACTCACTTCTTTTTCTCTGGCCTCGAAAGGCGAGAAATCACTCACGATTAACATTCTTTTATTTACTAAATTTGATTTCAATTGAGACGACAATTGAAATATGAGGCTGTAGTTATTTAAATTGTTATATATGCTATTATCTGTAACTATTCACTTATGGGATATGACACCATATCCTATTGTTTATATATTTATTTTGATGATATATGCCTGTTGTTATTATTATTTACATATCTGTTATCACTCTGCAAGTTCCCTGTTAGTATAAAAATCACTATGGGTTGAAATGATACATACCCGAATAGACTTTAGAATAGGAGAAAATCGTTATGGGTTGAAATGATAAACCCAAGCGATTTTCATTTAATTGAATTGGGATTACGGGTTGAAATGCTATCCACCCGTATACATTTAGTGTACGGATTGAAATGATAAATATCCGTAACACTTGACCATATGATAAGAAATATATACAGACATCGTTGGTCCATATATATAAATATTTTGAAATTTAATTCATTGTTTTGGAAAGAAATATATGGTCTTATTAAATGTTAATCCTTATATTTTTTTATATATAAAGGGTAATGATATATAGATTTAATAATATTTAATTTAGTCAAAATTTGATTTAATACATAAATTATGCTAAATATTTATGTAAATTTTATTCCAAAAGTATTCTGCAATTTACTAAGATTGGGAGATAAATGTGGGTTTATCTAAATGGTATTTAAATAAGGATTTATTCAATTAAATCAATTTGAAATTTTTGAATGGGAAATTTAGGGGTATGATTTTGTAACTGGATTTTTATTTAAGTGATTTAATGAATATTTCACGTTTAAATAAATTAAAGAAAATATTGAGTAAAATGTAATTTAAGGTTACTTAAATGATATTGTATCTAACGAGGGATTATTTTAAGACTAGATAATAATGAGGTTAAATCAAGATCTATATGGAACTATTAAATTGAACATTTAATTAAATATTAAAGCTTTGAACTGTATTGGGATTTAAATGGTTTATTTTGAGATTCGGATATGTATTTGAAATCAGTATAGTTGAATTTATTATTTAGAAACTAAATTGATTAAAAAGTTAGTTTGAAACGTTGAATACTTAAAGTTTTGAAATATATTGAACATAAAGGGTATTTTGTGATTTCAAATCCGAATTTGAGATCGATAAAATTGAAGTGGTTATTTTAGAAATTGAGTTGAATTTAAATTAATAAATTGAGATTGAAATAGATTTAAAAGGGGTGGTCGGGTTGATGTTAAACGATTTGTTAAGTTGAGGGAATTGAAATTTCTTTACTGTACAAATTATTTAATATATAAAATACTATTTGGGAAGTATAGAGATATTTGAAGTGAAAATGATATTTGGTTTTGAAGTATAAATTAAGTTGAAAAGACTACGGTGTTATAGTGTATATTTCTATCTTTTAGATAGTTCCATGGACCCTTAGAGGATGGTTATCCCAAACATCCTCTAAGTTAATTACATTTCAGTTGATATTTCACTTGAGTTAGATTTATAGATATAAGAATGTTAATCCTAACTCGAGTATTTTGTGTTTTGCTTTACGCTCGGGTCAGACTGAGAGATACATCATTTGAGACTCATCTTCGAAGTTGGAGCTTTGCTTGAAGATCCAGCTATCTATCCCTTCAGTCATCCAGTTGATTGGTTCAGAGAAGCCATCTGTTGCATTGGAGACTTCATGGCATTTGAACTATTCGGTTGTATTTTATTTCTAACTCTGAGGTATATAGTTGCTTCATGAACTACTATTCTTTATCTATTCCACTGCATTGTATTACTCTGTGTAAGTGATCTATGATTGATTTATTTACTGTATATTTTAAGTTTTGCCAAATTTTATTAACAATTCGGTATTTTGAATTATTCAAGTCGGACATGTACGGTTTTATTGTCGATTTGAATGGTCCAAAATAGCGGGTCGTTACAGTTGGTATCAGAGCTTTGGCTCTAGGCAAAACCTAGCATATATGGCAAATTCATTTACAGAATCACTTTCGTTCGAGTTGAATCCCTTCTTTTTGACTTGATTTCCTTTGAATTTTGGAATGTCCCTCGGTTCCGAAATTCATTCTTGTCTCTCCCTATTTATATTCGTTTGATTCTGGAGTATCCCATAACTCCACGGAATGAATTGTAAAAGGGGTGAAAACTCCTTTACAATTGGCATTGATTCACCGGAGATTTCTGTATCCTCGGTTTACGATGCTGCTATATCTTGGTATGCCGAATTCTATCTCTGGCAATCGAATGTCGATTTGCTTTAGAATTCCGCATCAATTATATTCCTGAAGTCACGGTTGACCCGGTTAAGGTCGCCCGAGATTTATAGAAGTATATCCATCTTCTATTTTGTAATTTGATTTTCTCAACCTTGTTTGAGCCTATCTTCGAATCAGGATTCTATTGATTAGAGTTCCTCTAAATTAAATCTCTATCTTTGTTTTGAAATCCATTCTTGAATCATCCTTTGAAAATCGGGTTTGTTGTATTTTAAAATTGTTTTATACGAAATTATTATTTTGATAACTATGATTTTATTCTATATATAAAAGTGAAAATATTTTCGATAACGATTATATACCTATATATAAAACGAATAAGAAATGTTATTCTATATATAAAAGTTTTGAAAGGATTGGAAATTTTGAAAATTTATAAGAAAGTGATTTATGTAAAAAGGATTTATAACTGAAGGGTTAAATTTGAAATTCGAGAATTGAATTCCGATATTTTGAAATTGGTTTTAAGTTTTTGGGAAAATATATAAAAATAATACGATTTAAAAGTATTTTTTCGAATAAGAAATGTTTCAAATGGGTTCAGATGAATTCCAATAATTTTGAAGAAATTTCAAAGAAGTTTTCAAGAAAATAGAAGTCCAGAACTTACTTATGTCGCTGGAGAATAATTTCGGTGATGAGTGCACGCATCATCGACATTGATTTTCGAGTTTCAGAGTGGGGGAGAGGCCACTTTAATAGCTTCGCTATGCGAGTGATTTTGTAAAACCGTTTTTGATTTCAAATTCCGAAGTATAATTTGATATTTTCGAAAGATATATGTATATATTTGAAACAATTTAAAGTGAGACCGGTGTTCAGTCCTCGAGTTTTCAATTTGACTAGTAATAACTCTATATAAAAAAAAATTGATTTCTAACTCTTAGATTTGAAATTTGATTTCATCGACTATTTTGAAGGTTCGAGCACTTCCAAATCAAGGTTTAAAAGTTTTAAACTAGGAAATTTCGAAAAGTATAAAATTTTTGATAAAGCATATAAGTTTAGTTTTTAAGAGTATGACTTAAGTAAGTTTGAAACCTTTTGTTAAGTAAGTGAATATGACTATTTTTAATTATACTAATATGGAATTTAGTTTTGAAATGTTTTGGAAAAAAAAATTTAATTTCAAATAATGGTTTTCGGAAAGGTAAATTGGATATTTCTAATAGAAATAGATAGTTTAAAAGTTTTAAAGTGATGATTATAAATTTGGAAACCATTTTGAGTATAATTGATTTTGAGAAAATATTTGGTTTTGAAATTAAATTGAAATTAAAAACCAGTACTTATATGGTGATTTTGGAAATGAATTTGTTTGACTTGAATTATTTTAATTTGGAAACTGGGATAATTTTCTAAACCTATTATTTTGGGAACTTTGAAATTTAGATACTTAATTTGGAAGAAAATTTGGTGAAATCCTATATGATTTTGAAACTGAATTGATATTGAAATGATTTGAAATTGAGAACCTTATATTGTTAAGCACTTGATTTGGGAGTGGTCGAACTTATATAAAATGGATTTGTATAAGTATGAAGTGATTTGAAATCTATTGATTTGAAAGGTACTCAATTTGGAAAGAGAATTTTTTTTATAAATCGAAGTCTATATAAGTATGATTTGATATACTATTGATTTGGAAAGTATTCGATTTGAAAATGGAATCCTATATATATATATGGATTTTATATAAGTATGATATTTGAAAGTATTTGAAAAGGTACTATTTGATATATATTTTCGAAGTAAAGATATGGAAAGTGCCTTCTGCTTGATATCCGCTTTGTGGCCACATCGTGGATTCATTCTATCGATATTATTCTCTCTGATTTTCGGTTTTCCGGATGTAATACTCGAGTGTTTCCTACCGTGGCGTAACCCATGGTTTTTTTTTCTCTCGTGACTGCATAGCGCAACTGCCTGGCTGAGTCTTGCCTAGGGGTACGGATTGTTTCCTGGGGGATCCAGGCGTAACCATTGTGTATCCTGCAATCTGTGTAGGTCGCGAATAGTAGCGCAAGTGCCTGGCTGAGTCTTGCCTAGGGGTACGGATTGTTTCCTGGGGGTTCCAGGCGTAACCATTGTGTATCCTGCACTCTACTAGTCATCATGGCGTAACTCGCAGGGCTGAGAAAGCTTACGGATATGGATTGTTTCATGGGAGACCCAGGCGTAACCATTGTGTATCTGCGAACCATGGTCGGACAAAGGTTTTGGTTTGGTTGTTTGTTTGGATTGTACTTTCCATATCTGTTTTTAAAAAGGTTTTTCAAGTATTTTCACTAGGTGTTGAAACAGGTCTACTAAGTACTTGAAGAATTCTAGCTTTGCGCCTGATCAACACATGGCCAGAGTCTGCAAGAACGAGGATAAACTTGTTAAAACATCGAGTTATAAAAAATATTTTAGAAAGAAAGATTTATTTCGATATAAACATATTATTATAAAGGTATTTATTATAAAAGTATTTTTCCCAACAAAGAAATTTTGTATTAATATTTGAAATTAAAATCCTTATGGTTTGAAATAAATTATTCGTGCCCGATTCTATTCTTTTGAATCTACCTCATCTGCTCAGCTTCATTTTTCACCTATATTCCGTTTTCGGAATCTACCTTCCTTTCCTTTTTGAATAAATCTTTTAAATATTGCTTATTTGTATACTACATTGTTTTATATAAAATTTTAGTGTTATAAATATTTTTGAAGTTATAAATTAAATAAAACATCTTTAAAGAAAATGATTATTAATTTATTGATAATATTTGAAAGGTATCTTGAGATAAATTAAAATTTTCATAAATTTTGGATTTAATATTTTCAATAGTCTTTGTAAATAGAAGTAATAATGTAAATAATTGTTTGCAAAGGAGTTTGAGAAGTATTAAATATTAAAGAAAATTTAATTTCAAATGAAATTTTCAAATAAATATTTTAAATAAAATTTATATAGTTTTAAAATTTATTGTTTTCTTGGCTTTCAATCTATTTTTTTTTCTGGTTGTTTTATTCTCCTACCTCCTTCCTTTTCGGGGACGAAAAGTTTTGAGTGGGGGAGAGTGTAACGACCCGGAAAATTTTAACAATTTTAATTGATTCTATAACGTATTTAATTGAATATTTGTGAAATCTTATAATAATTGAATTTTTAAATAAAATGTTTATATATTTAGAATACGTATATTTAAATATAGCAGATTGTAAATTTTCAAATAATTTTACGGAAGTTTATTTAATTGAGAAAACGTGCTGTCCAATTCAAGCTATTAATTGCTTTAATTGATTTCTGAATCAGTGCGTAACGGTTTCTTTTTACTACCGTTAAAGATTTCTATTACTTAATACTTTTCCAATCCAGGTAGACTTTTCCATTCGTAACCATTAATAAATTTGAGATCATCGACCTTGCTTTTATTATTCCCTGTAGTTTCGTGCACTGACTTTACCTTTCCCACTACCCATAATTTTCACTATACGTTTCTTTTGCAATTGAAGCGTATATTTATATTTATGATGGTGCGTTTATTCTGGTCTCTCTTTATTTTTGTTTTTAACGCTTGAAAGAATCTCAAATCATCAAGCTAATAGCATCCGTTCCTTCCCTCGCTTTCATAAGGCCTATAATATATAAACCACTTGCTTATAGATCCGAACACAACTTTGTCATCAAATTTAATGTGCCTTCCTCTCCCTATTATTTCGGTTCCAACCTTCCTAGTAAATGGCTTTAATAAATTTTGGCTAAATCATAGCTACGGACTTTTCAAATTTCTTTCATTTTATATTTATTTCCAATTCCTTCATTGCTTCAAAATTTTTGAACGTGCCTAATCATCTCAGCATGTATATATAATGTAAGCCTACCTTTCCTTGGAAAGCTATTGCTCACAAAAATTTTCTGATTTCTTTCCTTTTATCCATTTTTATATCCTTGACTTTCAAAACTCATTATGTGTTGTACAAACAAACAAAAATTTATTGCTTTAAGTGTATAACTAAATCAACTATTGACCGTTGCAATTACTTTTTTTTTTCAATTCAATTTATTACTTAAATAACGTTTTGATGAATTAATGGACAACTTTACGTTTCT
Organism: Allium cepa; assembly: GCA_030765085.1. Taxonomy (NCBI): domain Eukaryota; kingdom Viridiplantae; phylum Streptophyta; class Magnoliopsida; order Asparagales; family Amaryllidaceae; genus Allium; species Allium cepa. The sequence continues at coordinate 490,583,855 of CM060931.1, forward strand.
TTTGCTTTTGAAAACTTTATATTTATAGTGTACGTTTCTTTTGCATTCAAAAATTTCAAACATGCTGCCCCATTTAAGCCATTAATTGTTTTAATTATTTTTCTTAATCAACATATAACCGTTGCTTTTTATTATTCTAGGATTTACATCCATACTTTAATCTCTGCTGTTCCATTTATTTCATTTGAAATCTAAATTATTTACCATTCATTTATACGCCTCTTTCTCTTCCCTCTTTTACCTCTTCGTTTCCGTATTTCTAGGCTATTCGTTGCCCTCAAATTAAAATTAAAAGAGGAGAGAGCTTTGTAAATATTATATAAAGTCATATAGCACGTTCACATATCAGATGCAGACCTACCTTTATATTTGAGAAACTAGCATTTTCTCTGTTGCCTGAAGAATGCCCTTCGCCGTGTCATGTTGCTTGAATCACGCATGCATTCTTCCTTTAAAAATCGCCTGTTCTCATCTCCCCTCCATCTTTTCTTATTTCTTCCAAACCTGAGCATGAGCTCTCTCTTTTCCTTGGCCTGCCTCCTCCCCATGGCCGCATGCATTAGTTGGCAAAACATTTCCTCTCTGGTTTTTAAAAGTAAGTACGCATATTATTTGATATAAGTCTATTTTATATATTAAGAACAGTATAGATTGTGCATAAGTTTTGTTTTATATGTTTACTGCAACTATGGGGATTTTGAATTCCCTAACAGTTGAACTTTAAAAATAATAATATATTTCATAATAGTATATATATGATAATTGTTATATTTATAAACGTGTATATAAATATTTAACTTCTGTTCATATATAAAGGTTAGTATATATTTATACTGTATTATGTATATTATTTTAAGATTTTACGGTATATAGTTTTTGACTTTTGTTAGCATATAGTTATCGTACGGCTTTTAGATACGTATGTTTTACTAACTAGTTCATAAGTTAAATAAATATATATATATATACGCGTTTTATTTTACTATTGATAGCTTACGGTATATATGGTATAAGTTTGGCAGCCTTCTATTAATATACGTATTTTTATATGTTTTATATATTTGGTTATAACAGTTTCAACTATAGTAAAATATGTTATTTTATTAGCTTTCATATGTTAGATATATAAAATATAGTATTTCAATTTTCGTTACTGTTTTGGTATATATATTATATAAAATTGGTGGGTACAAGTTTGATAGGTCAATTTATAATATATATATTTTTATGATTGTTTTAGTATTTTAGAGTCTACCGTACTATATTTTATTTTATTTTCAACAATTTACATAAGTTATATTTAAATGTAGGTATATATATAAATTTTCTATGGTAGTTTTACAGTATAAGTTATATCAATATTTTATAATTTCAACAGTATATGCTTTCAAAAGTTTATTTCATGTCAGCCTTAAGGTTGTTTGCACTGACTGATATACGTTGGATTTTTTTTAAGGGATGTGTATTTTGATTTCAAGTATAGTCATATGTATAGTCATATACAAATTGGTAGAGGAAATGTTATATAGTATATATATGGTTATATTAATATAGTCGGTCTGCACACCTATGTATATATATTAACCAGGCATGCATATTTTGTTGCATATTTTATAAACTGTGTCTGCATATGTTGGCTAGTTGTATATAAGCTCACTTATCCTATTTATCTTCCTTGATCCAATTCTGATTTGAATTCGTCTATTCCTATTATCAGCTTTGATCATTGAACCGTGTCCATCTAGCTTTGTTTTGGAATTCGGATCTGGATTTCATAACTCACTTCTTTTTCTCTGGCCTCGAAAGGTGAGAAATCACTCACGATTAACATTCTTTTATTTACTAAATTTGATTTCAATTGAGACGACAATTGAAATATGAGGCTGTAGTTATTTAAATTGTTATATATGCTATTATCTGTAACTATTCACTTATGGGATATGACACCATATCCTATTGTTTATATATTTATTTTGATGATATATGCCTGTTGTTATTATTATTTACATATCTGTTATCACTCTGCAAGTTCCCTGTTAGTATAGAAATCACTATGGGTTGAAATGATACATACCCGAACAGACTTTAGAATAGGAGAAAATCGTTATGGGTTGAAATGATAAACCCAAGCGATTTTCATTTAATTGAATTGGGATTACGGGTTGAAATGCTATCCACCCGTATACATTTAGTGTACGGATTGAAATGATAAATATCCGTAACACTTGACCATATGATAAGATATATATACAGACATCGTTGGTCCATATATATAAATATTTTGAAATTTAATTCATTGTTTTGGAAAGAAATATATGGTCTTATTAAATGTTAATCCTTATATTTTTTTATATATAAAGGGTAATGATATATAGATTTAATAATATTTAATTTAGTCAAAATTTGATTTAATACATAAATTATGCTAAATATTTATGTAAATTTTATTCCAAAAGTATTCTGCAATTTACTAAGATTGGGAGATAAATGTGGGTTTATCTAAATGGTATTTAAATAAGGATTTATTCAATTAAATCAATTTGAAATTTTTGAATGGGAAATTTAAGGGTATGATTTTGTACCTGGATTTTTATTTAAGTGATTTAATGAATATTTCACGTTTAAATAAATTAAAGAAAATATTGAGTAAAATGTAATTTAAGGTTACTTAAATGATATTGTATCTAACGAGGGATTATTTTAAGACTAGATAATAATGAGGTTAAATCAAGATCTATATGGAACTATTAAATTGAACATTTAATTAAATATTAAAGCTTTGAACTGTATGGGATTTAAATGGTTTATTTTGAGATTCGGATATGTATTTGAAATCAGTATAGTTGAATTTATTATTTAGAAACTAAATTGATTAAAAAGTTAGTTTGAAACGTTGAATACTTAAAGTTTTGAAATATATTGAACATAAAGGGTATTTTGTGATTTCAAATCCGAATTTGAGATCGATAAAATTGAAGTGGTTATTTTAGAAATTGAGTTGAATTTAAATTAATAAATTGAGATTGAAATAGATTTAAATGAGGTGGTCGGGTTGATGTTAAACGATTTGTTAAGTTGAGGGAATTGAAATTTCTTTACTGTACAAATTATTTAATATATAAAAATACTATTTGGGAAGTATAGAGATATTTGAAGTGAAAATGATATTTGGTTTTGAAGTATAAATTAAGTTGAAAAGACTACGGTGTTATAGTGTATATTTCTATCTTTTAGATAGTTCTATGGACCCTTAGAGGATAGTTATCCCAAACATCATCTAAGTTAATTATATTTCAGTTGATATTTCACTTGAGTTAGATTTATAGATATAAGAATGTTAATCCTGACTCGAGTGTTTTGTGTTTTGCTTTATGCTCGGGTCAGACTGAGAGATACATCATTTGAGACTCATCTTCGAAGTTGGAGCTTTGCTTGAAGATCCAGCTATCTATCCCTTCAGTCATCCAGTTGATTGGTTCAGAGAAGCTATCTGTTGCATTGGAGACTTCATGGCATTTGAACTATTCGGTTGTATTTTATTTCTAACTCTGAGGTATATAGTAGCTTCATGAACTACTATTCTTTGTCTATTCCGCTGCATTGTATTACTCTATGTAAGTGATCTATGATTGATTTATTTACTGTATATTTTAAGTTTTGCCAAATTTTATTAACAATTCGGTATTTTGAATTATTCAAGTCGGACATGTACGGTTTTATTGTCGATTTGAATGGTCCAAAATAGCGGGTCGTTACAAAAATCAGGAGCCGTGTCGGGCCAAATGGGGTTAGCTACCTCGAGCGAACACATTTCTTCGTAACTACTACTCATTACTTGTGATTGATTGGTGCACCCTCGGAATTTCAGGAGTGTTGTTTCGCGGTGTTGCGATCGTTGCGGCGATGCGTTCTCACCAGTCCGGATCAGGCAAACGGTAGTTTCACTACCTTGGGTATTGCCTCATGTGCCTTGTTGTATCCTATATACGCGACCATTACGAGTTTGTTTTGTGTTATACCTATGGAGTACTCCCTGATACCCCACTAGTTTTCGGTGGAGTTTACAGTGCTGTATAGACCATAACTCTTATAAAATGTGTTAAGGGGGATAATGGTAACGCCTTAACACTATTTTGATACTTTATATTACTGATAGACAGTATCTATTTAGCGTACACTACCATATAGTAGATAGTTTAACAGATCCTTAGAGGATGGTGATTCCAACATACTTTGAGTTACTTGTATTTCGATTGCTATTTCACTTAAGTTGGATTTATTGATATGAGAATATTAATCCTGACTCGAGTGTTTTGTATTTTGTTTTACGCTCGGGTCAGACTGAGAGTACCAGGTTTCGAGGCTCACCTTTGGAGTTGGAGCTTCGCTTGGAGATCCAGCTATCTTCCCAGCTTTCAGATATTCAGTCGATTCCAGTGATGTATTCTGATTATTGTATTCGACTATTGTATTCGAGACTTCTGTTGTAACTTGTTTAACTCTGATGTGTCTTATATATTTATATAGTAGCTTCATAAACTACTATCTCTTTTACTTCCGCTGCATATTATTACTCTGTGTCTGTGATTCTGTGATTAATTATTTACTGTATATCTGAGTTTTACCAAATTTAAAATTAACAATTCGGTACTTTGAATTATTCAAGTCCGACATGTGTGGATGCGAATAGTCCAAAATAGCGGGTCGTTACAGTTGGTATCAGAGCTTTGGTAGCTCTAGGCAAAACTTAGCATATAGGGTAAATGTATTTACAGAATCACTCTCATTCGAGTTTCAACCTCTTCCTTTTTGACTCAATTCCTTTGAATTTTGGAACGTTCCCTCGGTTCCGAAATTCATTCCTGTCCCTCACTATTCGTCTTCTTTCAAATCTGAAGCATCCCATAACTCCACTTCAAATGATCGTTATATGAATCGGCGGTCTCGCCAATCATCGAATTATTTGTAGATAGGTGAAACTCCTTTACAATAGGCATCGTTTACCGAAGATTTCTATCTCCTCGGTTTACGATACTATCTATTCTCTGTTATACCTGAATTCTATTTCTTGAGGTCGAATGTTGATCTGCCTCAGAATTCTGCATCGACCTTACTCTTGAAGTTACGGTCAACCTGGTTTGGGTTGCCCTTGAATTAAATAAGCTTATCCATCTCCCGATTCTGTTAATTGAATTGTCTTATTTTCTGTTTCGAATCTATTTTCGAATCAAAATTCTCTTTGATTTGATTTCTATCAAATTTGAATCTCTATACTTGCTTTGAAATCGATTGTCGTAACGTCAAGCGAGAAAGTGTATTTGTGAATGAATATATAAAATGTTATATATATATTGTGTTGTTTGAGTTGTTGATGTTGATTTGGGTTTTCGATTGATTCGTCTGATCAACGTTATCGATAGGATTTCCAAAACACTTGAACAGAACAAACTGATACAATATTGTTTTCAAATTTGGAAAATAAAATAAATTTTGTATGATTATATTATATATAAATATTAGTTTTCTGAAATTAAACAGTTAATGAATTATTGTTGAAATAATAACTTTTGATTTTCATTTATTGTTGTAAACTATTTACTATTGAGTAATATAAATAAATGAATTTATAAAACTGGGTTAAATTGATTTGAAAAATGGATTTAAACTAAAACTTGAAATATTAATATTCGGGGGTTGCAAACTTTGATTTGAAAGTTTTAGAGTGTGTACTATTTAAGTATTTTCGAATAGAAATCATTTGAAAGAAATTTTAGATGGTTAAATCAATGCTCTTCTCTTTGTCGCTGGAAAATAATCTCGGTGATGGCGGCCGCATTATCGACATTCATTTTCGAGTTTCAAAGTGGAGAGACTATTCTGTAGCTTTGCTGTGGTTTGTTTTGAAAAATAAATTGATTTGAATTTCTTAAAGTATGATTTGATTTGAAAATATATAGATTGGTATATGATTAAATCCGATTCGATATATTATACATATATATATTTATTTATCTCTAAATAAACTTGAAGTTACTCGGAATTTAATTCTTAAATTCATGATAAAGGATAATTTCAATTATAAAATGAAATCGAAATTTTGAATAAAAATTTAAGCCCGAATAATTAAATTAGAAATTTACTTGAATAATACTCAATTGCATTATATATTACTTACCTAAATTTTCAAAAGTTAATTTTGTAATTGAATATTATACAATATAAAAGGATATCAAAGGAATTTTTAAATAAATTTGAGTAGTTATAATGAATGTAAACATACTTAATATATATGTGAGAAGATATATTAAGTAGAATAAATTTAATAATAATATGGAATAATGATAAATTAAATTGGTAAAATAAAGTATGATTATAATAAATGACTATTTAATTTATGATCTTTGAAATTGTTAATATTAGAAAATTGGATAATATATAATATAAATTGTCTTTATAAATAAAACGTGAGTGCGTATAATAAATGTTATTCACTTAAATTTTGATTATAAAATGTTTATGAAGACATATAGAATAATAAGTTAATTAAATAATAGATGTGGTTAATAAAATAAAATTCTGTTTTGTAAGTTAATAAATTGAAATGAAATCAACTTAATAAATTATCTTGGATTTAAAGTAAAATGTTGAATATGAATTAATTTAAATTGAAATTTATATGGTTTAAATTAATTGTTTATTATGTAATTCAAGTTTATTTTCTTTTGGTTGTTTCAATTCTCCTACTTTCTTCCTTTTCGGGGACGAAAAGTTTTGAGTGGGGGAGAGTGTAACAACCCAGATATTTTAACGATTTTTTTTAATTTAATTAACCGTTTTGTATGGAAAAAAATATAAATGATAAAATTTTGAAATATAAATTTGATATTTGGAATGCGTCTAGTTAAACATAGCAACCGATAAATTTTCGTCCGAAAATATGAAAGTTTATTTCGTGCATAAATTTACTTCAATTTAATCAGTTAAAAAGCGATGAAAATAAAACGTTTTCAAAACCAAAATATTTTTACATGGAAATATTCTAAAACATTTTCTGAGCAAGATGTCGGTTCGTCGTTTTTCCAAATTCGGACATATTTGGCTCCGTCGATCTTATTTTTCTGTGATTTTCATGCATTTTCCGCTATTAGAAAATTCGAAGTTTCATAATTCAATCCTATCACTGATATCTGTGTACCGTTTTATTCGTTTCGTTGTGATGATTTTTCGGTATATTTACTTCTGTTCTTTGGTGTCTGAAATGCGGCGGAATCCACATAACTGATGAACTTATCGATAACCATTTTGGGTCTTTGGCCTCTGACACCATTTCATATTCCACCATTCACCTTTGTTATTCCAACCTTTCACAACTCGTGGCCTTTCATTTTTGGATCTGATTCGTTCATTTTGTAAATTTATTTTTATAAAGAAACGAAAGATAAAGATGCCTACTCATTTTCTATTTACTCTCTGCATGCATGGCCACGTTTCTTTCACTCAACTCATTTTTGCATGGCCTCATTCTTTTCAAATTCAATCTAAGTCTTCTCTTCTTCCTACCTTCTTTGCCACGCACAGCCTCACAAGCCTTCCTATCCACCGATGACCATGCTCCGACCTCTGCTCATCCTCCATGCCACCCGAAAGCGACGCATTCCTCCATACAAGCACGCGCCTCCGACAACCACGCGCTCATCCTCCCCTCTATGTTTCTCTGCCTAGCCCACAGCCTTCTCTTCCCAATTGCAACTGGCTGAGCAACCTGCTATTTTCCCCTTGCCTCTTCTTACTTGGCTAGTGCACGCATCACAGTATCAAGCACCGAGGCTAGGCCGTTCCATCTCACCCTATAACTGGATTTAGCCGTAGCCAGTCACCTCCTTTATATATAAGGTATCTTTTATATGTATACGTATTTTGTATTATATTAGATTTTATATATATATACTAGGCCGAGAGCCTTGTCTGGTTATAAAAGGTTTCAGTTTTGGGTTTCGAATAATATATGTTACTTTGGATTTATTCAAGTGTACATAAGGTTACATTAGTTAATAAAGTTACTGTAAATATATATAGTCAGGTTTACATTGTCTTATATATATGATAGTTTTGTTGTATAAATATTTGAACAAAAGGGTTAGTTGTGTTGGTTTACAGTATTGAATTTTATAATAATATGTACGTACGTCGTTTACAAAGTTTGGGGAAAATAGTGGTTATATATGGAAGGTGTTTTGGTTTTTGTAAAACTTTGCAGTAAGTTATGTATGTTATATTTTTTTATATAAACTAATAATACTGTTATGTTAGTATTAGTGTGTAGCTTTCTTTGTTACAGTCAAATATACAGGTGCTGAAGAAGAGTAAGAATAGTTGAAAATTTTGGTAGGTTTACACGCATCGGCTATTTACAAATATTTTATTCAAGTTTATATATACCTACAGTTCTGTTGAGATTTTGTTGCAGACTGATATTTTCAGTGTTATGGTTTACGTGTTTATTTATATCTACATATGCGTGGTGGCAAATTTTGTTTTATATTCATTCTTTTTTTTTGTCATGCACTCTGTTTATAAAGATTACAACAATCAATACTGTTGTGTGAGTACATATATATATAGTTGATATAATTAAAAAAAGAGAGTATGAATATGGTTATCGTAAAAGTAACTTTCGCGCATGTACATTGAGAAGCACAGTCGTGTCTACTCCGTGGTAGTATTTGACGTATACTATATTATTATTATTATTATTATGTTACATATATACCCGTAGCAGTCGTACATATACTTATATATTTGATATGCTGATATTTGCAACAGATGATATATAAAATCTTTATACCTGGCAATTTAAACAAGTATGTATATATTAATTTAAAATATAATGGATATATAAGTTGGATTTCAATGTGTGTATATATTTATATTTATGATTTATTTAAAATGTGTAAGTATTTCAAACTGAATATGGGGTTTAAAGAAATAATAATATATATCTTGTTTAAATTTTATAATAAGATAATTTGATTTGCACTCATCGATTTCTGTTATCAGCTTCATCCGTCGTGCCAATCTAGCTTTGATTTGGAATTCATGCTTGGATCCATAATGCATTCCATTGTCTATCCCTTCTAGCCTCGAAAGGTGAGCAATCACTCACGATTAATGTCCTTTTATTTATTAAATTTGATTTCAATTGAAACAACAATTGAAATATGCTGCTGTTAGTTATTTACACTGTTATATATGCTATTACCTGTATCTGTTCACCTATGACATCTGACACCATTATCTGTTAATTATTTATACGATGATAATACATTTTGGTTGATAATTGATTGATTGATTGTTGTTTATATTGGATGAAAATTGTAATTTGTAAAGTGATAAATATTATGCAATTGAATTTGACGTAGGATAGTTTAAAAATGTGAATCAATGTGAATTGACATATGTGTTGAATTTGATTAGTTAACTTGAATAATATGACCCCTAATAATTGGCATGTTAATTGACATATAGAATTTGATAAATTACACTTTGAACCTTTGAACATATATTGGATTAATTGTTGTAGTATTAAATTTGAAATTGAAATTGAACGACAAGTGGAAAAACCGTAATGTAATAATCTTTAATCTACATGAAATGATAGTGTAGATTCTAGAAATAATTATAAACAACAATGTGAATTAATACGATTATTTCGGGATTATCTGAATTGATTATTGGATTGTATTTGTTTGTTGTTATTGCTTGTTTATTTACTTTGACACCATCCCAGTTATCACACTGCAAGTTCCCTTTGTTATGTTTTGATTTTTGAATTGGAATTGGAATCGGGCTGAAATGATAAATACCCAAAATGAACTTGACTTAGGATAGAGAATTAAATAAAATCCGATTGGTCAATAAATTGATTTAAAAATAAAATAATGATTTTATTCGAGCAAAGAATAAGTTTTGAAACGAAGTTGGAATTTGAATTTTTGAAAGGAAAATGTAAACATTGAAATCTGAAACAAATTTTAACGTAGTAATTGATGAAAGAACGTTGTTTGAAATTTAATTATTTAATAATTAAATCGGAATTATTAATAAATAATTTGGAATTAATAATAATTGATTTTTGAAATTATTAAGTTTGTAATCATTTAATAATTAAATTTGAAATTATAATTAAGCTGGAATTATAATTAAGTTTGAATTATTAAGTTGAATTTATAATTAAGTTGAAACGATTTGATAATTAAGTTGTATTCATAATTAAGTGGAAATGATTTAATAATTAAGTTTGAATTTATAATCAAGTTTGTAATTATTAAGTTTGAAATTTTTAATAATTAAGAATGAAATAATTTAATAATTGTATAAGATTTAATTATTTGATAATTGAATAAAAATTGAATTCTTTGATGAGAGAAATTGAACTTTTGAATTAGTGGATTTGAACTTCGTTAATAAATGAATTTGAGTTTCTTTATTTATTAAAGTTTTGGAGAAATTATTTAAGTAAGTTAATAAGCGAAATTGAAACTTCTCGATTATGTGAAATTTAGTTCTTTATTAATTGGGTTTGAAATTTGCAACGAAGTCAATAAATAAGTGAAAATTCAATTTCTTTAACAAGAAATAAAATGTGATTTATTGAAATGAATGGGATTTATTGAAATTAACGTAAGACTTGTAATTTAAAGAATTGATTTGATGAATTTAATATTGTTTCAATTTGAAGTTTTGATATAATGAAGTTGAACTTAAGAAATCGATTTAATGAATTGGAAATTTAAATGGAAATTGTTTTGAATGATAAATTAACTTAATGAATATTGAATGAAATCGATAAATGAGTTTAAATTGGTTTGAATATTAAATTAAATTAATTTAAATGATTTCGGAATGAAGTTTATATACGAGCTTGAATCAATATTGAATTGTTTTAGAATAATAATTGAAATCGAAATATAAAATTTTGAAATGGTAACTTGAAAGTTGAAACGTAAATTCTGGAGATTGATATTTAAAGACAAATGAAATGTTGATTTGCAAATTATAATTGAAATTGAAATTGATTTGGTTTTGAAATATATTGAACGACCAATCGGTGTAATAATTACGAAAGTTATTAAAGAGACCGGAATCGGTTATGGACATACTCTCTGTCTAAACCGAAAACCACTTTAATAACTATACGCGGACTGATGATCTAGAATGAAGTGGTTGGAATGATGTACGTGATGACTGGAGAAAGAGAACGATAATGGATAGCCTTGACACTTGTGTAAAATTGGAAATGACTAAAATCAGGAGCCGTGCCGGGCCAAATGGTTTAGCTACCTCGAGTGAACACACTTCTTCGTAACTACTACTCATTATTTGTGATTGATTGGTGCACCCTCGGAATTTCAGGAGTGTTGTTTCACGGTGTTGCGATCGTTGCGGCGATGCGTTCTGACCAGTCCGGATCAGGAAAACGGTAGTTTCACTACCTTGGGTGTTGCCTCATGTGCCTTGTCATACTTGTATCCCTATATACGCGACCACTACGAATTTGTTTTTTGTTATATCTATAGAGTACTCCCTGATATCCCACTAGTATACGGTGGAGTTTACAGTGCTGTATAGACTATTACTCTTATAAAATGTGTTAAGGGGGATAATGGTAACGCCTTAACACTATTTCGATACTTTATATTACTGATAGACAGTATCTATTTAGCGTACACTACCACATAGTAGATAGTTTAACGGATCCTTAGAGGATGGTGATTCCAACATCCTTTGAGTTACTTGTATTTCGATTGCTATTTCACTTAAGTTGGATTTATTGATATGAGAATATTAATCCTGACTCGAGTGTTTTGTACTTTGCTTTACGCTCGGGTCAGACTGAGAGTATCAGCTTTCGAGGCTCACCTTTGGAGTTGGAGCTTCGCTTGGAGATCCAGCTATCTTCCCAGCTTTCAGATATTCAGTCGATTCCAGTGATGTATTCTGATTATTGTATTCGACTATTATATTCGAGACTTCTGTTGTAACTTGTTTAACTCTGATGTGTCTTATATATTTATATAGTAGCTTCATGAACTACTATCTCTTTTACTTCCGCTGCATATTATTACTCTGTGTCTGTGATTCAGTGATTAATTATTTACTATGTATCTGAGTTTTGCCAAATTTAAAATTAACAATTCGGTATTTTGAATTATTCAAGTCCGACATGTGCGGATGCGAATAGTCCAAAATAGCGGGTCGTTACAATATATATGTATAGGAACTTTTAAATGTTGTATGGTTTATATAAGAAATTAGATTAATAGGTTATTTATATAAGTATGTATGTAGTAAACATGAAAAAAACTATTGATTTGTTTATTTAATTTTGTACATATGATTTTAACAGTAAAAAGATTTACTGTTTTTGGTTATTACAGAAAATATATTAATTATACTAACATTAAGGTATTTTCAGTTATTTTGTTAAATCTTATATATTTATATATAGACGGATAAGGGATTAAAAAAAATATAGTTGAAATTTAAAAATGTTAAAAAGTATGTAAATATATATAAGATTAGATTTTTAAAATCTATATGGATTCTTTTAAGTATATTTATAGTTTTGATAAAATAAATATACATATACCTATTTTTTGTCTACTAGTTTATCTTTAAACAATGTATATTAGTAATTGATTTGATAATAAATTTATTTAAATTATTTAGGGCAATAAAAATAATTTGTTTGATAAGCTTATTTAAAAATACTTTTAAAGGAAATTTATTTTTAAATTTAATGTTTGATTAAACAAAGATTTTAATTAAAAGGGAAGTTAGCTTTAAATCAAATTGTTAGTTTATTAAAATTATTTAAAAGGAAATAAATTATTCGATTAGCTTGAGTATTACTGAAATCTTGTATAATTATTTATACAAGGTCTAAAACTGTGTGGAAATCAAGGTGGAAAGAAATTGGATTGCATGCACAATAAAAGGTGAGATCTTCTCACTCAAGTTTAAAATCGAAATTTCTTGTTTGATTTTTAAATAGTTAACTTTAAAATTGTTGTTTGTGTTGATTGTGTACTTGTATGATGGTTGTTATCATTTTTTTGAAATAGACCCTATTTCGCCGCATAATAGCGGATAATATTTTTTAAATCCCATATACCGCGATATTCCACCTTGAAGTTGAATGTGTATTTAATTGTTCTGCTAGCGTCTGTGGATGCAGAAAAACAGGTTGGGGGGTCCAACTGGATTCCTCAAATATTTAATTTGTTTTATATGTTGTGTGTTGATTAGTTTTAAATTCGTGTAACTATTTGTGATTGAAACCGTAAAGGCTGTAATTCAGCCGAATATATTTTTGGTATCGTAGGATACCGGAAATAAATAATTAATTGATTTTGAAATTTGGATAGAAAATTTATAATAAATTCACTCAAAGGAATCGGGTGAATTTTAAAATAAGGAAATTTAAATAGATAAAGTTTTATCTTTGGAAACTTATAAAATTAATTCCAAAAATATGGGAAGATATTTTAACAAAGGAATTTTGAGTAATGTTGTTAAATAGTTGAAGGATTTATTTAAGATACAGATTTTAAATAATTTAAAGAGATAAAGAATTTATTTAAAAAGGAAATAAATTTAGAAAATAAATTTGGAATTTAATTGAGAGTTGAAATTAACTTTAGAAATCGATTCGGGAATAAATTTAGAGTTAGAATAAATCTTAGGAATCGATTTGGAAATTTGGTTAGATGTTTTGGAAATAATTTGGGAAATCAATTTGAAGTTGATTTGATTTGATATTTGAAAATTAATTTGGGAAATCAAATTGGAATTTGATTTTGTGTTTGAAATAAATTGGAATTCAATTTGGGATTTGATTTGGATTGAAGATGATATTTAGGAATCGATTTAAAATTCATATATCAGTTGATATTTGGAATGTAAATTCACAATGAGAATTTGTAAAGAAAGAGAAATTGTTTAAAAATAAATATTGGTTTATTTTTAAAGTGTGGAAAGGAATTTACAGATTTGCAACATAAATTAAAATAAATCGAGAGGATTTATTAATTTATTGAAATAGACCTTTTTGTAATGGAAAAGGAAATTCTTCCCTGGAAAGCCGAATATATTTTTAAAAACAGCTTTTGAATAAAATTTAAAAGTTTTAGATTTGGTTCTAAAAATAATATTATTGGAGAAATTAGTTTGGAAATTGCTTAAAGTAAAATTTATTTAATAAATTATATAAGGAATTATTTTAAAGATTTAAATTGATACCTGATTTAGGAAATAGTTATTTAAATTATTTATACTCTATCTACTAATTTTATTTTAAAATTATTTTTTGGACTTGAATTTTGTGTGAGATATTAGTATAATATTTTTCATAACTAATATTTAAGAAAATATTCTAAAATAGTTTATTTTAAATGTTTCCAAGTATATTTTGAATAAGTATTTTTATATTATTTTAAAATATTTGAAATCGGCAGATTTTCAGTGGAAATGAATAAATGTTTGGAAATTGATTTTAAATTTATTTTCAAAGGATTGAAGTGTGAAATTTTATCTTGCGAAGATATATTGAAAAAAAAATTGAGAGAAAATTATTTGAAATCCAGTGACTGTTGTGAATGATGATTGATAGTTAAATAACCAACTATCAATATTAGCCTTTTTAAATGGCATTTGAATTTCGATGCGACCAGGAGTCGAATTCCAAACGGATATTCGAAACCCACATCGAACCTTTGTGATTGTGATGGATCTTTTGTTTGAAAGATCAAAAGGAAATTATTGTGAAATGTTTGAATCTGAATGAACACTTATTTTTAAAATAAGTGCTCGTCATTCGGATTAGCCGGGAGAGGACCTTGTGTCATAAAACCCATTCCGAATAACGATACGACGAAGTGGGATTGCATTTGAAGATGGTGTTGAAGACCGGGTATTTTCGAAAGCGAAAAGATACTTGTCGAATGTCTCTGCACCGGGTTGCTCCGGTATAGAGATTTTATCACCCTTTGTGATGGGGATTCCGGACGTGATTAGTGAATATCTGGATTGCAAGGGATTCTTTGGAAGTGCCTTCGGTTCCGTTCGATCCTGGAACGGACTCGTATAGATGTGTGTTTGACGTTACACTTTGAGATGTAAAGCTGGTTTCTATCAAATACATTTCTGTTGGTGGCGGATAATATATTCTCTTAGCTTAACACCCTTCTCTGAGACGTACGAGCTCAGAGGTAATGTAATTGATGGTTACTAGTGATACATTCCCAAATTGGTCATGTGGCATACGAAGTGATGCTGATCATTTATTGATCGAAGCATGGCTTTTGTGAAAAGCGTAGCTTTCTGGATGAGACTTCGTCGGACGTCATACCCCGGAATGGTCAAAACAGGAAGGATGCGGCAAGGTTTTAGGGGCTAGCGCCCATTAGGGTATGTACATTTCCTTCTGGATAGAAGTGGTATCATGGTATGGAGCCCAGATACTTAACTTATGTGAGTGTCGCAAATATATATATATATATATATATATTACTTTGTGATTGTTGTTATTGAGGATCCTCGGATAAAGGTTGTTTACAACCGGAGATGGCATACTCGTGTAGTAGTTACCTATTTTTGCAGAGGTAACCCGGCCTTGTGTTGGCGGAGATCCGGTTAGGTTCTCGGGGCGTCTATCCAGAGGCGTGCCCACGTGGCAATGGGAAGTTCCTTGGTTTGACCATTTTTTGGAAATCCAATTCCCAATACGAACCCAGTACGACTTTAGTTGTATAACCTGCCATCTACTTATGGTGGCGCCCCACTGTTTAGATGGTAGCTATGGTAGGCATAGTTTGGAATGTCTATGCTGGCTAAGATTAATATTATATTTTCGAAAAGTTTCCACACTATGCACTAATAATAATAATATCAAATGATTTTGCGTATCAAGCATAATTGACTATCATAAGGAGAAATCTCCTCCAATTCTGCATTTGCATTGTGTGTGTGGCAGGAGGCCTTATGGTAGTTTCATTTTCTAAAAAGCATTACGGATTTCTTTTAAATTCCTTTGTTTTTCTTTTGTAAAAGTATAACTATTTTTAAGATCTCACACCAGTCCCATGACTGACTTGGAGTTTATTGTTCCCTTTCTAAACTCTGGGTGCCCATAATTTTCCACACGGGCAGCCTAGAGTCAGGTTTCAGTTATTCGGGAGCAAAGTCAGAAACAGTTGCTGTGAAGCTCAAGAGACGAGCTGGATGGCGAAGCGTACTTCTGTATACTATTATCTTTTCTGCTGTTTGTTGTTGTAAACTCTGATAATGTGATGTATAAACAGATATAGTGATTTTGTTTTAAAAATATTTAGTTATCTATTGTATATTGTTCCGCTGCGAAATGTGAGATTCTGTTATTGTTTCTGTTCTTCTTCTACCTCTTCGTTCTTTAAACCCTAAAGACTCATAGGTTTGTTCCTCTTTGGCTAAATTTTTGTGGAAATTTGTCAGCTAAAAGGGGTATGGATTTGCGGGCCATTACAAATATCGTGGTATATGGGTTTATAGAATATCATCCGCTATTATGCGGCGCATAGGGTCTCATCCGCTATATAATGCGGGGAATCAATCACTCCAATATATACTATATACTACTATATAATATGGCACATCAAATCAATTCAACCATTCAACCAACTATTTAAATTAAGCCGTTTAAATTTAAATAACCCAGATTAGTGAGATTAACTCACCTTGATCTTTCTTGTCGCTTTCGCGTTCGGTTTCAATTAAATTTGAACGCCTTCGAATATAACTGAAAATTCAACAAGCTCTAATTGAATCCAAACTAATTCCCGAGCATGACATTTGTAGATATGAATGTAATGCAACTCGTTTCATTAGAATCCTTAAAACTTCATCCCGGCCCAATGTCCTTTCTTCTCCCTCAATCGATCTACACTGTGCATGCACGAAAAGGCCCAGGCTGTGCAAGTTTGTCACCGACCCAAGCTCCGGTAGTCGATTCCTAAATCTAACTTCACTATTGCAATTCTCTCATCCTCCTCAACTCGTCTCGCCGGCAACCATAACATCACCTCCAAACGACCCTATTGAAATGTGACCTGAAGCCCTTCATCGTGACTGTAGCAGTGTTACAACCCCCAATACGAGGCCGAGATCCCCTATATAACCATCATACGTGCGATTCTCCTCGAAAACTCCAACGCCGAACTTGATTTCACCCATCGCTACCCCCATCGACCAAAAATTGGAACCCTAGTTCTAAAACCCAAAACCATGCCACTGTCGTTCCAAAAATTTGCACGCATCCTTTGAAAGAATTGCAGATCGAAGACCATGCTTTAAACAAGATTTACAAAATTCATTTTAGGATTTTTATTATTTTGTATTTAAGTGATTTTGATTTTTGAAACTTCCATTTTTTTCTTGTTGTACTCTGTTTGCTATATTTAAAAGAAGAAAGAAGAAGCGTAATGCAAAAGGAATAAGAAGGCGTAGGAATAGGATAATAAATAGTTTGACTAAAAATTTCGGCTGATAAGACATATAAAAATAATATATATACATACACATGCATACATATATGTATGTATGTATGTATATAATTCCAAAATGTCTAGATATTTATTTTATACCCCTATTGAAGCATGCCGCTAGGCACTTATAATGTTATACCCCTATTTCGAATGCAACGGAAAAGGTTTCGAGTCTTGATTCGATCTTATGGAGAAGATAGCCTTTTGAACCCAGTTATTATATTAAATTTCCGACATAAATTTCAGCGCATTTATATATCGTATGCTCGCACAACAACTCCAATCACCACGGAATTTGAAACCCGATAATAATACCATATTACGGATCCAATGAAACTGGTTTCGTCGAATTCCGAGACTACGCCTCAGAAGGCTATTTTTAAATATCAATTTAAACAACATATTTTTTTTAAAACCGAACAGTTCAATCTCAAATTTAATACTACTATTGTCTCCAGTATTATAAACATAAGTTTTCCAAGCCCTTGAAATATTTTTATCAGCTTAAAACTCAAGCTTAAATATTTTACCCAATCTCTAATTATTATATTCAATAAACTTAGTCGCTAAATTCAAACTGATATTTGAAATCCAAGTTAACCTCACTTGCAAATATTTAAAATTAATTAAATATTTCAATTTCAAATGCCTAAAAATTCCGGGTCGTCACATTACTCCCCCTTAGAAGAATTTCGTCCCCGAAATTACTTGTTAAGAAGATGATCCAATACCCATTTACTATTTTTCCAAAACCAAACTGTTTTTAATAATACCCAAAATATCTTTTAATAAGAACTTCATCAACCTTACAACTTTCCAAACTTCTCCCATAGTTTTCAAACAATACTATTTGCTCAATCATTCAAATTTAAAACCAAATTTTGAATTTCTCAAAAAATTTCTAACTCCCTAAATTTTCGAAAAATTTCGCCAGCATCTCCTTTGCACGGCTAGCTCGAAACAACTACAAAATGCCTCTAAGGGCTCCCAAATTCCAAAAGAAAACAAAAGGCCAAGTGGCTAGATCCAAAAACCCAATCAAAATTTATACAGATATTTAAAAACGTACCTTTTTGTCTAGCAATTCAAATTTATCTTTCGAAATCAAAACAAATTTTCCTTTTCCTTTATAATACCTATATATCTTGCATAGCTATAATATCCAATCACAACATTCAAAAACATTTTATTGACTTCCTTACAAAAATTCCAATATTTATTCATCCAAGCCCGTATGATGTACCTATATCATTCGTACGCAATACCGAATCTGATCGCTTACTCGATCATACAATTTCATTTCCGAACTAGTATCGTCCACCCGACTTCCTAGTGCGGACTCAGATCTGGTTTCTTGATCAGAAAACGTCAATCTCCTTGCATACTCATAACTATGATAGAGAATTTCCAAAATCAATCAAAATCCATATCCAGGGTTCGCCGTCGAAAATCGAGTGAAAAATCCTTACTCGGATCGATATAACTATCAGGAAATCCTGTGCTCGAATCTGGATCAAATCGCTATGCGAATAAAATAATATACGTACATTCTACGTATTTATCTCAATTGATTATCAACTATATCAATTCTCTTTTTATTCACATTCATTTGATTTCTATTCACTTATCAACGCTTATCATTTCACATATTTTTATTAAATCTTCACTCAAATACTTATTAAATATATTCTCCCGACACCCATATTACTTAAGAATTCTACCATTCCTTCTTAAGTTCAATATAAGTATTTATACGCTTCTTATATTTATTTTCACTTCACCACTTTAGTTTTATATCTACTTCTATTCAAATCGGTTCACCCATTTCCATATGAATTCAATTTATCTTCAATTCTGAATATTGAATTTTATCTTCCATTTGTAACTGATTCATATCATTATTTTAAATTAGTTTCATCCACTTTCATAAATATATATATATATATATATATACACACACACACACACACATCGACCCACCCGGTCGGAAAAACAAAAAACAAACAATAGTTCATATTTCCTAACTTTTATTGGGTAGGTGTACCTCTATTTAGCATTTTTAAGCAAGCGGCTTATTATCAACAATTAGCGCGACCAAAATCCAGCCAAACGGCTTCCCGGTACCTGTACTTACTTAATTTAAACATGTAAGTGCCAAAATCATGTAATTTAACAACATTTAACATATTTAACTAGTAAACATACAAGTTTCTATAAGCAATACATGTTAAACAATATTTATAAGCAACTTATAGGGTTCTGACATTAATTTTAATTGTTTACAACCAATTCGTATACAACTTCATTCAATTTAAATGGTTTGCAACTCAATTGCTTACATTCAATTCATTTTTAACCCAAACAACTCACATTTATTTCAATTGATTCCAAAAATCAATTTTATTTACCCCTACCAATTCATATAATTTTTTTTTAATTTACTTTCGTTTAGGTCGAACGACTAATTTATTCTATGCAATATGACGATATTAACTTAATAGAATATCCATTTTAGTTTTTATCCACATCCAATTGATTCCAACTCAATTTATATTTAATTCCATCCCATTTCTAGTTTATTCACCAACCATACATTTTAAAATCATTTCATTGAGCTTGACAACATTCGATCCTTATATTAATAACCACTTTCCAAATTAATTTAACCCAAACTTTTATTTAATGAACTTTCATTCTTACTCGAAGTTGAGCTTCTAATTATTTTTAACTTAAGTTAATTTACTTCAATTTAGTCCACCTTCAAAACTTAAGCTCACTTCATTTGCAAATAAATTTTCTTTTTTTCACTTTAACTTGATTCTATTTCAATCAAATCTCATTTCAATCTACAAATTTATTTGATTAGTTCTTTTGTTTCGTTCATTACAAATTTAGTTTCAACCAATAAATTCTATTTCCAAACATTAATTATTTTTAGTCCATTTGAACTAATTCTACACTTCATTTTACACAATTTCAAATCAAACATTATCCAATATTCAAATTTCATTTCTAACTAATAAATTTTATTTCATTTACTCATTTCATTTAGCCTACTTAGATTTATTTCCTCACATTCACTTTTTATTTAACTTGGTTTAGTTACATTCTAATTTAATTCAAATTTTAAGTTTCTATAAGTTCTCCAATTTATTTATCTTCCGTTTGCTAACTTTTTTAACTCACGTAAATTAATTGGCGTACATTCTAACTTTTTTTCATTTTCTTACTTACTTCAAATTTTTAAGCCTTCTCCAAGTTAAATTTTCTATTCTAAACAAATTTCAAATTTTTTATAATTTTCCAAACTTATTTACCATTCCATAATCATTTTTAATAAGCTTCCAGAGTTTCATCCAAACATTTCAAACCAACTCCAGAGTTTAAACCATTACTAAAATGTTCAAATTTCAATTTTAAAAAATATATATATCTAAATCAAACTATTCCTTTTCATTTTCAAAATCAAACCCAATTTCGCAAACAAACATTAATCCAAAACATCCAGGTAGTGATCCCCCTCTTGGAAACTCGAAAATGAACACCGATGGTGTTGCGATCATCATCGGAATTATTTCCCAATACCGAAAAGAGTTCAATGATTTATCACTTTAAAATCCCTTCAAATATTCCAAACTCTCCAGAGTTCATGTCCAATTCAAAAAGGTTTCCCAAAATTCCAAATTCGAAATCCATACAAAACATTACTCTGGAACTTTCATCACAATTTATTTCCAAATATTTCTCTGGAATTTTTTATTTCATCTTCAATTATAGATCACATTTATAAATTTCATTTTTTTAATGAATTTATTCCTTAACCTTTGGTTAAAATTTTAATTGTAACAATACACATATTTTACGATTGTATATTTAAATATTTTATTTAAATATAGCATCGTTAGTCGAATTTTAGTCCGAAATGCTACTTTTTGCAAACTGTCGAATTAGGACTCGGGACCACTTCCATTGAGTTCAAAATGCCGTTTGCGACCATTTTGAGTATAAACTTCGATATGTTTGGAGCTAGTTAAAATTTGACCTTTGCACTTTGGGTTTGGGTTTGGGTTAGCCTAAACTATTAACTCTAGCTCAACCCCCTCTTTGCTTCATTCACTTTCATTTCCTAACACTCTAAGCTTTCATAAAAATGGGGGAAGAGAAAAAGAACTAGAATTCCTAAGCCTTAGTTTCATTGCAAATCCAAGTTCTAGCTCCAAATTCAAAGAGAAGCTATTGGTAAACATCCTCTTCTTTTTCTTCAACTCATTCTACCTTCAATTTCAGAAATCCCTAAAGTCTAACTTAGGAAATGTTTTTCTTTTAAGCTTATATTCAAGCTTCTTAGGTTGGAATTGAAGAGTGATTGTTCTTGCCTTGCTCTATAGCTTCTCCATCCTTGTTTTTGTGAAAAAGGTGAGATTTTTATCTCACATCTAAGTCTATAATTATCTTTGATTGTTAGGTATGAGTTCCTAACATCTTTACGTGTTCATTTGATTTTGATTTTGATTGATTTGGTGAATATTCCAATTTTTGGTTTTTTGAAAAATATATGGATATTGGACATGTTGATCGGAGTGTATTGATGAGTCTTTGAGGTTGGGTAGTCGTTTGGCGTAAACCTCTCGTAACCGTCACTCATCCGATTGCTTTCGATATGGTTTGGCCATCATTGGCCTAGGCAAGAAAATGCCCAAAGCTTCAGTTTCAGATGTTTGAAATAAAGGATTCAGATGTCTGAATATTTTTCTGGGCAAAAACTTTATTTTCCAGATTCAGACATCTGAATTATATATTTCAGACGTCTGAAATTGCTCATGTTCAACCAGAAAGGAAATAGGCTAAAATTATCCATTTTCAGACGACTGAAATTATTGATTCAGACGACTGAATACTGAACTGGAAAATATTCATTTTCCAGATTCAGACGTCTAAATCATCTATTTCAGACGTCTGAATCTGTTGTCTTTGCCCAATTTGCCTAATGTGTTTGGGTTCCCAGTTTTTAATCGATTCGTGTTTATCCAACTTATTATTATCATTTATTATTGACTTTGATGACTTCTTATTGGAATTTTTGGGAATATCCATTTTGATGGATTTGGTATCGATTTCTTTGGATTTGATTCACGTCTTCGAATGTGAATTTTTGTGATTGATTGTCTCTACAATCATTTCTGTGATTTGTCACTTTAAACATATAAAGGTTTTCTATACTAGTAGTAAATATCAAAACTCTTCATCAAAACGATTTCAACACTATTTTGTTACAAAGCTCGTTATTTAAAACTATTTTCCTACCTATTAGTATATACAAACATTTACCTCACTCATATGAGGAATCTAATTAAACAGCTTAGTAAAGCAAGTGGTATGAAACGCTTGCGTTTACTTCGTTGGTTAATTCTTGGACTTGTTCGATTGAAACTCTTGTGACAACTTTCGAGTGGAGATTTACAATTTGTTCGTAAATACTTAAGTTAAGCCAGTGGTTATGGGACATGAAGCTAAACTCATTTATTTACTAGCTTAGTATAGTTGATACTTCTTGATGATCATTTATTCGATTTAGACTAGCGATATGCTATGTTTCTTTGTCCACGTAGGGGACAGTACCTTGTTTTATTGAGTTTCGTCTCATTTCTTTTATAGGCTAACGACCTATGTATTATTTGGAGTTTCGACTTAATTTTTGTGGGCTAGCGACCCATATTCTTTTATGGAGTTCGGTTCATCGGACGTACCTTTGTACTACGTCGTTGTTCCGGCTTATCAGGATCAGCGGGCGTACCGTTGTACTATGTCGTTGTTTCGAATTATTTGAGTTTCTGGTTCCTCGGGCATACAGATATTGTACTACGTCATTGCACCGGCTCTATAGTTAGCGACCATGGGATATCGTCCCGTTTGTGATACACATGTTGGTGAGTTTTCATGCTCCCGTTTGTGATAGGCATCCCCCTTTTGTGATTTTCTGGATTTCTAATTGATGGTTTCTAGAATTTGTGTTTCAACAGCTTTTATGATTGGCAGCGATATGATGTCAATATTTGTGGTTTGGTGAATAAAGTAAAGAATATGACATTCTTTTTGGGTGCTTTGAGATTATTGAGATATTGTATGATTTTTGTTGTCGTTAAATATATACTTTTCATAGTATGGCATAATTGTTATCATACGTTTTGTTATATCTCTTATTCCATCTCATTTTATCTGATATTTATAGCTAGACTGATCCGTTTATTATTTTCTTATTAAATAATACTCGGGTCAGACCGAGATGTTACAGGTGCTTCTGCTTGACTCCTCATCTGGGAGTATTATCTGACTTTCGGCTAACTACATTAGATTGGTAGTATTTGTTGTTATACATTCGAGATAGAGACTCCTTGATGTATACATATTCTTTTGTGTAGCACTTGTATCTATCGTTTTGTGATATTGTGGATCTTGTTTGACCACTACTCTGATATACACTTCTATGTGTTATATTCATATATTTTTCCGCCTTTGTGATATGAACTTCTATGATTGATTTGTGTTAAGTTTATTTCTATATTTGTTTTCGAAGATATTATAGCCACTGTGTCGTAGCTTTGAGTTTGTATCTGTATGTCGGATTTTCTCTTGAAATGAAATGCATGTTATACTATCTAACATATCGGTGCTCGCACAAAGCAATTACACGGATGGTCGCTCCTCAACAGCCTTATTCTTCGTGCTAGTTGACGACATTACTCCGTAGTGTCCATGGCTAGCGTGAGTATAGAGGTGGGGCGTCATATTAATCCTTTATTCAACTTTCACTTAACAATGACAATAATTTAATATCATCATCTTCTAATAACTAAGCAACCATATATAACCACAATAATTTACGGAAAATCATTTCCTTTATATACAAAAATAATTTGGGTAAAATTATTTCATTTACGCTATTTAAAACAATACCGTGTTGGTTTATCTTGTTTAAGAGTTTAGAAGCCCCTATCGATGACATGGCGTCCCACATATTGACTAGAATCCATAAACACTCAACCGATAAGTCAACACAATATAAAACAACTTTTATATTCACTAACAAATACGCGATCATATCTATTAATACACTCAAACTCATTCTAGAGTACTACTGACTCTATTTCTAATGAGTAATTCCTACCAGAGCCAAGGTTTTCGCTTAGCCTTTCAGCTCTGATACCAACTATAACGACCCGGAGTTCCATACCCCTTAAGTCGACACTATTCTTCAACATATCAACTCAAAGAGAACGGAAATACGAACCATGGGGGTTAAGAAAGAAAGAGATAGAAGAAGTGGAAACAAACAACAACAGAATCTTACCATCGCAGTGGAATAAAATACAATAGATAATAACAGATCTTTACACAAAAGAAAACTATATATGCTTTATACATACATCATCAGAATACATCATCAGAGTTCAACAACATTAATAACATACAACTGGACTGTCGTATAAACTTGTCCTCAAAACTGAATACACAGCGGAATAATAATCAAATACGGAAGTACGTATCGCCATCCAGCTCGTCTTCTGAGCTCCACAATATCATATCCTGTATTCTATAATACTCGGTCTGACCCGAGCATTATAGTTAAATAACACCTGTGTCAGACTGAGAAACCAGCGTGAGAAATCACACTCAAATTGATTATTAAAGTTTCAAAAATCCTTTGAAATCAAAAGCATCTCGTAAGACCATGCCACAAATAAACATGTTCAGTTTTTACCTTACGATAGCTAAAACATTTATTATAAAATCCTCTGATATTATAATAGTGTCTATATACAAATACTTATTTAAATAGCCGAAATTGTTACATTTATTAAATTCCATCTACTAGCCACAGTCGAGGGTAATACAAACAAAACCGTAAAAGGCACGTAGGGAGAATGGATTTCCAACTAATGACTAGGCATAGGGGTACCACCTGTCATAGTACGTGGCCTAGATCACAGTACCGAGGATTACTCCTAATCCCCTGCAACACAGACCAGGACTATCCCTTACTGGATAATCCCGAATAAGATCACCCCACGATTGGGATCATCGACCGCACCACTAAGCCGAAATAAAAAGGGACATGTAGACAGGGATGACCTCACCCTAATGGGCGCTACCCACTTAGCCTTGCTGCATATCCCCTGATTTTCAGTCATTCCTGGTTGATGAGGCTCGAGGCTAAGCGTTACCTTTTGGAACATATCACTTAGAATGCCCATCGTCCACCTGACGATGTTCCGAAAGCATTTATCCATAAAAGTCCGTCGCGGGTTCGAACGGAACCGAAGGCACTACTCCTACTACATCCATTTGGAATCATCCTCAAGATTAGTAGCGACTAGCCCTTGCAATTCACTACTCCACCTTCGAATGCAAAGTCGTTTTTCTATGAAACGTACAAACCGGATCGAAGTGGTTTTCGAGAAATTAATCCCGATCCCGGTCTCTTCGAAACGATCAACGCATTGGCCAATATTGATAGTCGGTTATTTAAATATCAATTTAACATTCACAAACAACCATCAAACATAAATAATTTTCCAAATTATTTATTATCCTCAAAATATCTTCGCAAGATATATTTTCATTTTCAACCCTTTGAAAACAGTTTTCAAACCACACTCTTCTCATGGAATGAATTCCCAAATATTTATATCCACTGAAAACACCAAGCACAAAAACTTTAGATTTTTAAAATAATTTAAACACTTTAATATAAATTATACTTTAAAACATTTAAAATAAAAACTACTTAAATACCTTATTCAAAAATATATACTTTAAAAATATTTAAATAAAGCTACTTTGTACAATATAAAACTGAATTTCTAACTTTTAAAACATAATACCAAGCTACCTTTCAATAATTACTACTAAAATAAATTAAAAAAATACTTTAGAATTTAAACATTTAGAAATAATAAATTTTCTAAAACATGCTTTTCAACACAACATTAAACTTTTAACTTATATTTAAAAATTTGCTTTGTAAACGTACTTGGCTATCCAGGGAAATACGCTTCTCTTCCACATCTTTTAAAAAATAAATCACTATTTATTTTTAAACATTTACTCATTCCCTTAATAAATTCCCATGTGAATTTATTCTTCTAAATATCCACTGATATATTACTTCACTTTTACAAACCCAGTTTATAAATTTCGAAGTCTCGTCTTCTTTAAAAACATAATTTCAAATTTTAAGTCAATTTCCAAATCGATTTCAGATTTTATTCCAAACCGAAATAAGTTCTTTTACTTTCTCAACTTAATTCCAAAACCCATCAACTTCACTTTTACCTTTCAAATATGATTTAAAAATCTTATTTAACTGAAATATTACTTTCATACTTTTCTAAATTCCTTCTTAATCCTTCTAAATAAATTTAATCCTTGAATTTTAAAATAAATTCTTTATTTACTTTAAATAATATCACTTTAAGTTTAAAATTTATTCTCTCTCTGTTTATTCAAAATCCCTTTTCCATACTCAGAATTTATTAACTAAGATTTAAAATCGCTTTTATTCTTTTCCAATTCATTCTTAAATTTATTTAGATGCTCTATAATTCTTTTACTTAACAATCCACTCCTTTATTTTCTTTTCAAAAATCCATTTTTATAGATTTTGATAACTCAGTATACCCAAATATATTCGATCAACCTCTGGCATCCAACATTTTCAATTATCAATATAATTCATCCTAGGATATCTAATAATCATAACAGAGAATATTAAATAATCTAAATAAATGTTGAGGAATCCAATTGGATCCCTCCAACCTGTTTCCCTGCATCCACAGATGTTAGCACAACATAGAATACCAATTCCACTTCGAGGTGGAATATTGCGGTATATGGGTTTATAGAATATCATCCGCTATTATGCGGCGCATAGGGTCTCATCCCCTATATAATGCGGGAAATCAATCACTCCAATATATACTATATACTACTATATAATATGGCACATCAAATCAATTCAATCATTCAACCAACTATTTAAATTAAGCAATTTAAATTTAAATAACCCGGATGAGTGAGATTAACTCACCTTGATCTTTCTTGTCGCTTTCGTGTTTGGTTTCGATTAAATTCGAATGCCTTCGAATATAACTGAAAATTCAACAAGCTCTAATTGACTCCAAACTGATTCCCGAGCGTGACATTTGTAGATATGAATGTAATGCAAAACATTTCATTAGAAACCTTAAAACTTTGGCCCGGCCCAACGTGCTTTTCCCCTTTCCTTTCTACTCCCTCAATAGATCTACACTGTGCACGCACGAAAAGGCCCATGTTGTGCACATTTGTCACTGACCCAAGCTCCGGTCATCGATTCCTAAATCTAACTTCACTATTGCAATTCTCTCCTCCTCCTCAACTCAACTTGCCGGCAACCATAACATCACCTCCGAACGACCCTATCAAGATGTGACCTGAAGCCCTTCATCGTGACTGTAGCAGTGTCACAACCCCTAATACGAGGCCAAGATCCCCTATATAACCACCATACGTGCGATTCTCCTCGAAAACTCCAACGCCGAACTCGATTTCACCCATCGCTACCCCCATCGACCAAAAATTGGAACCCTAGTTCTAAAACCCAGAAACATGCCACTGTCGTTCCAAAAATCTGCACGCAACCTTTGAAACAATTGCAGATCGAACCATGCTTTAAACAAGATTTATAAAATTCATTTTAGGATTTTTATTATTTTGTATTTAAGTGATTTTGACTTTTTGAAACTTCCATTTCTTTTTCTTGTTGTCCTCTATTTGCTATGTTTAAAAGAAGAAAGAAGAAGCGTATTGCAGAAGGAATAAGAAGGCATGAGAATAGGATAAGATATAGCTTGACTGAAAATTTCGGCTGATAAGACATATAAAAATAATATATATATACACACAAGCACATATATATATGTGCATGTATATAATTCCAAAATGTCTAGATATTTATTTTATAACCCTATTGAAGCATGCCGCTAGGCGCTTATAATGTTATACCTATATTCCGAACGCAATGGAAAAGGTTTCGAGTCTTGAATCGATCTTATGGATAAGATAGCTTTTTGAATCCAGTTATTATATTAAATTTCCGATATAAATTTAAGCGCGTTTATATATTGTATTCTCACACAACAACTCCAATCACCACGGAATTTGAAACCCGATAATAATACCTATTACGGATCCAATGAAACTGCTTTCGTCGAATTCCGAGACTGCGCCTCGGAAGGCTATTTTTAAATATTAATTTAAACAACATAATTTTTTTTAAAACTGAACAAAACACTTTCAATCTCAAATTTAAAACTGCTATTATCTCCAGTATTATAAACATAAGTTTTCCAAGCCCTTGAAACATTTTTATCAGCTTAAAACTCAAGATTAATATTTTACCCAATCTCTAATTATTATATTCAATAAATTTAGTCGCCAAATTCAAACTGATATTTGAAATCCAAGTTAAACTAACTTGCAAATATTTAAAATTAATTAAATATTCAAATTTCAAATGCCTAAAAATTCCGGGTCGTCAAAGGTGTCCAAAATAAAAAATAAGGAGAAATGGATATTTGATGGTGGATGCTCCAATCATATGACCGAAAATTCAAAAATACTATCAAATATAACATACGTCGATGGTGCAACGGTAACTTTTGGAGATAACTTAAAAGGATATGTCATGGGCATTGAAGAAGTCATCAACTCTGGTATTTCTAACCTCCTATTATTACAAATGTTTTCTTAGTAAAAATCTAAAATACAACCTACTTAGTATTAGTCCATTATGCGATAAAAGTTTTCAAATCAATTTCAAAAAAGATAGATGTACTATTTTCGATAATAACAAACAACTTATATTTGAGGGTTTTAGAAACAAAAATATTGATGTCTTAAACATGAATATAAAAAGAAATTCAAATTTGTGTTTAACCGCCAAACATGATGATCCATGGTTGTGGCATAAATGATTTTGTCATATTAATTTTAAATATATTAATAAATTAGCAAAATATGAGCTAGTTAGAGGGTTACCTAAAATAAATTACAAAGTAGAAAATTTATGTGACGATTGTCAAATTGGAAAACTAAAGAAAAGCTCTTTTAAATATAAAAATAATATTTCTACCAAACAACGATTTTAATTATTAGACTTAGATTTATTTGGTCCAACTCAAGTACGATCTATAAATCACAACAAACATGTTTTCGTAATAGTTGATGATTTTTCAAGATACACATGGACTTTATTTTTAAAACATAAAAGTGACACCTTTGGTATGTTTAAAAGTTTGCTAAAAGAATTAAAACACAAATGGATTTGAAAATTAAGAACATTCGAAGTGATCACGGTGGAGAATTTGAAAATGAACTTTTTACTAATTTTTGTAATGAAAAAGGTATAAGTCATAATTTTTCTTTTCCCCGCACATCTCAACAGAATGGTGTAGTAGAAAGAAAAAATCGTACGTTACAAGAATGTGCATGAACACTATTAAATAGTAGTGGTCTACCAAAATATTTTTGGGCTGAAGCTATTGCCACATCTTGTTATATTTTGAATCGAGTAACTATACGACCTATGACTAAACAAACTGGTTTTGAAATATTTTTTGGAAGAAAACCAAAAGTATCATACTATAAAACTTTTGGATCAAAATGTTTTATACTAAATACAAAAGATAATTTAGGAAAATTTGACACGAAGGCCGATGAAGGAATATTTGTTGGATATTCGGATCGTTGCAAAGCATATAGAATTTTTAATAAATGAAATAATACTATTGATGAACGTTTACATGTTTCATTTTATGAAAATATTCTTAACCATCATACTAATGATGACGAAGAAATAATTCCAATAACAAATACAACAAATTCTTTTAATAATGAGACAAATGCATAAAATAATACTTTAGTATCATCTCCTAGAATTCTTAAGGATCATCCAAAAGATAATATCATTGGAGATCTCAATTCTAGAATAACTAGAATTCAACTTAACCAAATAAGTCTTATAGCATTTGTGTCAAATTTTGAACCAAAAAATTATAAAGAATCTTCAAATGATAACTTTTGGATAATAGCTATGCAAGAAGAATTAAACCAATTTGAATGTAATAATGTTTGGGAATGAATACTGGGACCAGAAAATCAATAGGTTATAGGAACAAAATGGGTATTTAAAAACAAAGCCGATGAAAACGGAAATATAATTTGAAATAAAGCTCGTTTAGTTGCTCAAGGTTATAATCAAGAAGAATGTATCGACCATGATAAAACCTTTGCTCCAGTAGCGAGACTTGAGGCCATACATACATTACTCGCTTTTGCAAATCATCATAATTATAAACTATTTCAAATGGATGTCAAAAGTGCTTTTTTAAATGGTTTTATTAAAGAAAAAATATATGTTGAACAACCTCCATTGTTTGTTCACGAAATATCCTGACCATGTTTTTAAATTACAAAAAGCCTTATATGGTTTAAAACAAGCCCCCGTGCCTGGTATGAACGTCTTAAAAATCATTTAATTACATCTAGTTTTCAAATAGGTAAAATCGATACAACTTTATTTATTAAACGAAAAAATAACGATATTTTAGTTATACAAATTTATGTAGATGATATTATTTTTGGTTCAACTAACGAAAATCTTTGTAATCGACTCTCATATATTATGAAAAATGAATTTGAAATGTCTCACATGGGAGAATTAAATTTCTTCTTAGGTTTATAAATAAAACAACTTGAAAATGGTATTTTTATTCATCAAGAAAAATATTGTAATGATCTATCACGTCGTTTTGAAATGGACAAAACTTCAAGCAAACCAACACCAATGAGTACTAGTGTTCACTTAGAAAAAGATGATCACGGAAAAGATTTCGATGAAAAATTATATCATAGTATGGTTGGCTTCTTACTCTATTTGACAGCAAGTCGACCCGACATTATGATGAGTGTATGTCTCTGTGCCCGATTTCAGGCAAAACCAAAAGAATCTTACCAAAGAGATGCTAATTGATCTTACGATATCTACCTAGTACTAGAGATTGCGGTTTGTTTTACCCTAAGGGATCATCTTTTGAACTAGTTTCATACGGTGATGCGAATTTCGGTGGATGTAAAATAGATCGTAAGAGTACTAGTGGAACATGTCACTTTATCGGACAATCATTAGTTTCATGCTTTAGCAAAAAGAAAAATTACGTCTCCTTATCTACTTGTGAAGCCGAATATATTTCAGCAGCTCTAGCATGTGCACAGGTGATATACATGCAACAAACAATTATGTATTTTGGCAAAGTTATCAATAAATCACCAATATATTGCGATAACACGAGTGCAATAAATCTATCAAAAACCCTGTAAATCACTCACGTACTAAACATATAGATATACGAAATCATTTTTTACGTGACAATGTAGAAAAGTTACATTAGAATACGTAAATATCGAGAATCAAATAGCAGATATTTTCACAAAACCATTAAACGTATAAACTTTGTTAAACTGCGACGCGATTTAGGAATATGCTCTCTTAATGATCTTCTAAACTAATAACCACATCTTCATTTATTCTATGTTTAGCTAAAAGTTTTTTTTATCCACAAATTAAAATTGATAACTCCTTCACCTTAAATTTTTTAGGTGGTTGGTTTCTGAAAATTACCTATAAATAATTTTTGAAATTATATATAAATCTTTACACAACAAGAAGTAAAGGATATATAGACTTTATATTTTTACAGAAAATATAATCATGTCTTCTAAAAATTCTCATCTATCCTTCTCGGCACCCACAACGGATAGCTCGATGGATACACCTCAACGCCTTACTTCCCCTACTACAAATCAGGAACCAACGTATAGGCGGTCCTCCTATCACATGGGATAAAAGCTCTAAACTCTTTTTGGTCACTAGAAAATAATTTCGATGATGATCGCGAGCGTAACATTGAAATTATTTCATCAGAATCCTTGAAACTTTGGCCCGGCCCAACGTCCTTTTCCCCTTTCCTTTCTTCTCCCTCAATCGATCTACACTGTGCACCCACGAAAAGGCCCATGTTGTGCACGTTTGTCACTGACCCAAGCTACGGTCGTCGATTCCTAAATCTAACTTCACTATTGCAATTCTCTCCTCCTCCTCAACTCGACTTGTCGGCAACCATAACATCACCTCCGAACGACCCTATCGAAATGTGACCTGAAGCCCTTCATCGTGACTGTAGCAGTGTCACAACCCCTAATACGAGGCCAAGATCCCCTATATAACCACCATACGTGCGATTGTCCTTGAAAACTCCAACACCGAACTCGATTTCACCCATCGCTACCCCCGTCAACCAAAAATTGGAACCCTAGTTCTAAAGCCCAAAAACATGCCACCGTCGTTCCAAAAATCTGCATGCAACCTTTGAAACAATTGCAGATCGAACCATGCTTTAAACAAGATTTATAAAATTCATTTTAGGATTTTTATTGTCTTGTATTTAAGTGATTTTGTCTTTTTGAAAATTCCATTTCTTTTTCTTATTATACTTTGTTTGCTATGTTTAAAAGAAGAAAGAAGCGTATTACAGAAGGAATAAGAAGGCATGAGAATAGGATAAGATATAGCTTGACTAAAAATTTCGGCTGATAAGACATATAAAAATAATATATATATACACACAAGCAAACACATTCAAGCATAAGAATATGTGCATGTATATAATTCCAAAATGTCTAGATATTTATTTTATAACCCTATTGAAGCGTGCCGCTAGGCGCTTATAATGTTATACCCCTATTCCGAACGCAATGGAAAATGTTTCGAGTCCTGATTCGATCTTATGGAGAAGATAGCTTTTTGAACCTAGTTATTATATTAAATTTCCGATACAAATTTCAACGCGTTTATATATCGTATGCTCACACAACAACTCCAATCACCATGGAATTTGAAACCCGATAATAATACCATATTACGGATCCAATGAAACTGCTTTCGTCGAATTCCAAGACTGCGCCTCGGAAGGCTATTTTTAAATATCAATTTAAACAACATTTTTTTTAAAACTGAACAAAACACTTTCAATCTCAAATTTAAAACTGCTATTATCTCCAGTATTATAAACATAAGTTTTCCAAGCCCTTGAAACATTTTTATCAGCTTAAAACTCAAGATTAAATATTTTACCCAATCTCTAATTATTATATTCAATAAATTTAATCGCCAAATTCAAACTGATATTTGAAATCCAAGTTAAACTAACTTGCAAATATTTAAAATTAATTAAATATTCCAATTTCAAATACCTAAAAATTCCGGGTCGTCAAAGGTGTCCAAAATAAAAAATAAGGAGAAATGGATATTTGATGGTGGATGCTCCAAGCATATGACCAGAAATTCAAAAATACTATCAAATATAACATACGTCGATGGTGCAATGGTAACTTTCGGAGATAACTCAAAAGGATATATCGTGGGCATTGAAGTAGTCATCAACTCTAGTATTTCCAACCTTCTATTATTACAAATGTTTTCTTAGTAGAAAATCTAAAATACAGCCTACTTAGTATTAGTCAATTATGCGATAAAGGTTTTCAAATCAATTTCGAAAAAGATAGATGTAATATTTTCGATAATAACAAACA
Organism: Allium cepa; assembly: GCA_030765085.1. Lineage (NCBI taxonomy): Eukaryota > Viridiplantae > Streptophyta > Magnoliopsida > Asparagales > Amaryllidaceae > Allium > Allium cepa. Next base: position 490,618,123 of record CM060931.1, read on the forward strand.
ACTTATATTTGAGGGTTTTAGAAACAAAAATATTTATGTCTTAAACATAAATATAAATAGAAATTCAAATTTGTGTTTAACCTCCAAACATGATGATGCATGGTTGTGGCATAAATGATTTTGTCGTATTAATTTTTAAATATATTAATAAATTAGCAAAATATGAGCTAGTTAGAGGGTTACCTAAATAAATTACAAAGTAGAAAATTTATGTGACGATTGTTAAATTGGAAAACTAAAGAAAAGCACTTTTAAATCTAAAAATAATATTTCTACAAAACAACCATTAGAATTATTAGACTTAGATTTATTTGGTCGAACTCAAGTACGATCTATAAATCACAACAAACATGTTTTCGTAATAGTTGATGATTTTTCAAGATACACATGGACTTTATTTTTAAAACATAAAAGTGACACCTTTGGTATGTTTAAAAGTTTGATAAAAGAATTAAAAACACAAATGGATTTGAAAATTAAGAACATTCGAAGTGATCACGGTGGAGAATTTGAAAATGATCCTTTTACTAATTTTTGTAATGAAAAAGGTATAAGTCATAAATTTTCTTTTCCCCGCACATCTCAACAGAATGGTGTAGTAAAAAGAAAAAATCGTACGTTACAAGAATGTGCATGAACACTATTAAATTGTAGTGATCTACCAATATATTTTTGGGCTGAAGCTTTTGCGACATCTTGTTATATTTTAAATCGAGTAACTATACGACCTATGACTAAACAAACTTGTTTTGAAATATTTTTTGGAAGAAAACCAAAAGTATCATACATTAAAACTTTTGGATCAAAATGTTTAATACTAAATACAAAAGATAATTTAGGAAAATTTAACCTGAAGGCCGATGAAGGAATATTTGTTGGATGTTCGGATCGTTGCAAAGCATATAGATTTTTTAATAAATGAAATAATACTATTGAAGAACGTTTATATGTTTCGTTCGATGAAAATCTTCTTAACCATCATACTAATGAAGACGAAGAAATAATTCCAATAATAAATACAATAAATTATTTTAATAATGAGACAAATGCGTAAAATAATACTTTAGTATCATCTTCTAGAATTCTTAAGGATCATCCAAAAGATAATGTCATTGGAGATCTCAATTCTAGAATAACAAGAAATCAACTTAACCAAATAAGTCATATAGCATTTGTGTCAAATTTTGAACCAAAATTATAAAGCATCTTTAAACGATAACTTTTAGATAATAGCTATGCAAGAAGAATTAAACCAATTTGAATGTAATAATGTTTGGAAATTAATACTGAGACCAGAAAATCAATCGGTTATAGGAGCAAAATGGATATTTAAAAACAAAGCCGATGAAAATGGAAATACAATTTGAAATAAAGCTCGTTTAGTTGCTCAAGGTTATAATCAAGAAGAATGTATTGACATGACAAAACCTTTGCTCCAGTAGCGAGACTCGAGACCATACATACATTACTCGCTTTTGCAAATCATCACAATTATAAACTATTTCAAATGGATGTCAAAAGTGCTTTTTTAAATGATTTTATTAAAGAAAACATATATGTTAAACAACCTCCATTGTTTGTTCACGAAAAATATCCTGACCATGTTTTTAAATTACAAAAAGCCTTATATGGTTTAAAACAAGCCCCCCGTGCCTGGTACGAACATCTCAAAAATCATTTAATTACATCTAGTTTCCAAATAGGTAAAATCGATACAACTTTATTTATTAAACGAGAAAATAACAATATTTTAGTTATTCAAATTTATGTAGATGATATTATTTTTGGTTCAACTAACGAGTAATCGATTCTCATATATTATGAAAAATGAATTTGAAATGTCTCACATGGGAGAATTAAATTTCTTCTTAGGTTTATAAATAAAACAACTTGAAAATGGTATTTTTATTCATCAAGAAAAATATTGTAACGATCTATTACGTCGTTTTGAAATGGATAAAACTTCAAGCAAACCAACACCAATGAGTACTAGTGTTAACTTAGAAAAAGATGATAAAGGAAAAGATTTCGATGAAAAATTATATCATTGTATGGTTGGCTTCTTACTCTATTTGACAGCTAGTCGAACCGACATTATGATGAGTGTATGTCTCTATGCCCGATTTCAGGCAAAACCAAAAGAATCTTACCAAAGAGATGTTAAGTGATCTTACGATATCTACCTAGTACTAGAGATTGCGGTTTGTTTTACCCTAAGGGATCATCTTTTGAACTAGTTTCATACAGTGATGCAGATTTCGGTGGATGTAAAATAGATCGTAAGAGTACTAGTGGAACATGTCACTTTATCGGACAATCATTAGTTTCATGCTTTAGCAAAAAGAAAAATTATGTCTCCTTATCTACTTGTAAAACCGAATATATTTCAGCAGCTCTAGCATGTGCACAGGTGATATACATGCAACAAACACTTATGTATTTTGGCAAAGTTATCAATAAATCACCAATATATTGCGATAAAATGAGTGCAATAAATCTATCAAAAAACCCTGTAAATCACTCACGTACCAAACATATAGATATACGACATCATTTTTTATGTGACAATGTAGAAAAGTTATAGAATACGTAAATATCGAGAATCAAATAGCAGATATTTTCAACAAACCATTAAACGAATAAACTTTGTTAAACTGCGACGCGATTTAGGAATATGCTCTCTTAATGATCTTCTAAACTAATAACCACATCTTCATTTATTCTATGTTTAGCTAAAAGTTTTTTTTATCCACAAATTAAAATTGATAACTCCTTCACCTTAAATTTTTTAGGTGGTTGGTTTCTGAAAATTACCTATAAATAATTTTTGAAATTATATATAAATCTTTACACAATAAGAATTAAAGGATATATGGACTTTATATTTTTATAGAAAATATAATCATGTCTTCTGAAAATTCTCATCTATCCTTCTCGACACCTACAACAGATATCTTGGTGGATACACCTCAACGCCTTCCTTCCCTTACTACAAATCAGGAACCAACGTATAGGTGGTCCACCTATCACATGGGATTCACTCCCGATAACAAGAAGTCCAAACGAGCTCTATTCATTTCTCCTAACACCAAGGAAAAAATTGATGAGATACATCACTATCAAAAGCAACAAATAGATCTACAACAAGAATTATATTTGAACAAAAATTTATGGCACGACGATTAAGTTTTTTGGAGCAAGTAGCGATAAAACTTTGTAATTCATGGAAGAAGGATATACATGAACCACTTTTGATTCCTTGCAATTCTTTGAATCGCTCATCCTTGTATCGTGCACCTTTAGATCCTTCACCAAGGCGATTATCAGGTTCCCCAAGAACCCACGAACATGAAAATATATGGTCTCCACTCAAGCCATGGAGGGATGACAAATCTGAAGATCGCAAAACTCCATCGTCATCTAAATAGGATAAATTATTTTCATTATTTTTATTTCTACATATATTTGTAATTCTATTTCACAAAAATAATACTATATTTGTTTTTCAAATAAAAAGTCGAAAAATAAGCAACACCTTTCAAAATTAGGCTATTTTTAAAAAAATTGGTCATTTTAGATGTCTGAACATTTCCCTCAGACGTGTGGCACTCTGATATCACACAAATTTTACACCATTGTACATATGTCAGACGTTTGATATAACCTTCTAGACATCTGAAAATTGTCTCTGCTTACTAAAAAATAGATACCAGACTATTTCAGACGTCTGAACTATGAACCAGATGTCTGAATAAAGTCTCTGCCACCATATTATAAAAGTTCGATCTATGTCAGATATCTTATATTTAAACCAGACGTCTGAGTAAACTATCTGTCATTTTGAAATGAAAATTTGATCTATTTCAGATGTCTGATAATACAAACAGAAGTCGGAAAAATCTCCCTGACTATCAAATTTTACAACTCGACCAAATCCAAACGTCTACTACAGCAAACTAGACGTTTGATTTTATTTACTATCTTAAAACTAGGTTAAATCAAGTTTGAATTACCTACCAGACATCTGAAATTCAATCGACGCATTTATACGTTCGGATAACTTTTTTACTTTCTTACTTCGTTTCATTTTATTTCTACAACAATCTTGATTTTTTGCTTCTCAAAAATCCTTTCTTTTCCAAACTTAATCAAATTTGATGGCGCCTAAAACAAAAAAATACTAAAATCTATAAGGGAAAACAAGACCAAGCAACTTCCTCAAATCCTCAAGTTTGCTCAAACAATCAAATTGAACGATGGACGAATCGAGTACCACATTCACTCAAGAGATATGAGGATATTTAGAAGAAGAAACTCCACACAGGTCCATTTTATAACATACTCAAGTTCCCATTGTACGATTTAGATGAAATGTGTGAAAGTGCCGGTTTATAAACTTTGATGTCTTTCAATGCCAATAATATCCAAATTGATCGGTTGGCTATATTTCTCTTCTATGCTAATTTGGATAGCACATCGGTTTGGAAAACTAAAAATGAAGATAATTGACTTTGGTCTAGTGTTTATGGCAACACGATTAGGCTCATTCCAGGAACCATAGGCAGAACTCTTGGCTGTTCTGACACTGGCGAAGATTTATATAATATTCCCGATATACCTTTCAAACCAAGGGACAATTTCACACATCAGATGTGGGAAGATGAAATGCCTAAGTTTGTATATAAATACCCAAGACCTAAGGAAAGACTCCTAACTCGAATGACAATCAACTCTATCATCCCTTGACTTGGTAATCATGAGCAGATAACGGAGTTAGAACACAAGGCCCTGTATGCTCTATTCAGCGGAACAAGGGTAAATTGGGTTAAATTTTTATTTAACGAGCTCAAATATTTTTGGACTCGATCATGCCCATCGATTATCTACCCCACATACATTACGAGACTTCTACGTGCTCACAGCATCCCCTCCTATTTATCCACTTTTTAAGAAATTTCTCCAAAATATGCTTCCACGAAATTTTTCCTACTAATGCACCTACCGGAAAATCCTCCGGAGTTTATATCATTTGAAGAGTGGACGCAATGTCGTTATGCCAGACAAGCTGGGCCTCCACCTCAACCACACCATGAACCATCACAAGTGGTGGAACAACATTGCGAGACTTTTCCTCCTCCTCCTACACCATTTGATTATACGTGCCACGATGTGATTTTAGAGATTCGGATGGAGACGAATTCAAATGAAAGTATTCAAGACTTACTCTTCACAATTTGTATATCTTATCTCGAAATCAAAAAGTTTTGGCTAAGCGCATTGACAGTTTTGAAACATCTTTTGCTACATGCCAAGACACAGTTGAAACATCACTTTCAACTGTATTATCGGTTCTCAAAGAGGTTCTTCAAAGGGTTCGTTGCCCTACACCATCTTCCAAAGATTGGCCAACACCAGTGCCTTCTCCTCCATCGAAGCATTCCAAACTTTTTAAGGAGAACAACCCTCTAAGACAAGCTCTGACATCTCCTACAAAGCAACCTAGCTCTTCCAAAAATGAAGATAAAGGAGGTGATCTAGAAAAAGCTTCCTCAAAAGACTCATAGATTTTTAGGACTCTATCTTATGAAAAATTGTTGAAATCCTATGAATGTACTCGAATAATGTAATTAATGAAATTTCTCTTTTGGTGTGTTATTTCTGTATATATCTCTGTCTTACAACGATTGGTTGATATTTAATATTTTTTAAATTTAAAAAATTATATATCCTTTTTGATAATGCCAAAGGGGAGAAATAATAAAGATCACAATAAGTTATGAAAAGCACATATTCAGAGGGAGATTTATAATAATATATAAGTACGTTGTATAGTTGTCATTATCAAAAAAGGGGATATTATTAGGAAATCAACTCTATGGTTTCGATGACAATAACTATACAATGGAAATCGAATATGCATATATATATATATATATACATATATATGTATATACAGTTACTTGCTAGAGCAACATCACTTGAAAGACAAGAGCAAGGCTCAAAGAACGTTACAAAATACTACAAGTTGATAGGATCAAAGAAGAAATAAGAAAGATGCACAAAACAGACATGCACAATTTTCAAACGTCTGGGTGCACAAGACAGACATCTGGAAAAGTCCTTTGGAACAACAAAACAGATAGAACCAGACGTCTGGTAGATTCACCCCGAGCTTGAAAATCTACTATATACAAAAAAAAATATAGTATCACACGCATGATACAAATACCAGATGTCTGATTTCGAACTCAGAATTTAAGTTCAAATTTCAACTGCTATATTTGAATAGACATCTTCGCTTCTCTTTGCTGCAACTCTTCACCATCAACAGAAGCAACTGTAGAGCACTTGTTAATGGATGCAACTACCCAAGGAACTTCTCTACAACTATATATATCATCAAGAATCAAGGAGAACCTTCACCTTACTTACTTGCACTCTCTACTTACATACTATGTTATATTCTTGATCTCTAGCAATCTATACTAGTATTTCACTCTTCCATATATTCAGATCTGTGAGAAATGCGGATTACGGATCTTAAGGCTAGGATTAACGCTAGAGGGGGGGGGTGAATAGTGTTTGTAAAGAATTACAAAATCTTTTTGAGTTTATGTTAATTTAGACACAGATGTATGCAGTCTACAGATACAGGGATAATCACAGAAACAAACACAGACGCAGAAATAAAATAAAAGCAGTAAAGGAAAGAACACAACGGATTTTATACTGGTTCAGAGTTACCCTACATCCAGTCCCGCAACACAAGTACGGATTTCCTTTCAAAAGTAATTGTACAATTACACCCTCGGTTTCAAGGCTACGAGGTATACCCTCCAGAATTTCTATCCTCTGGATAGAGATAATTGATTTTCGTGCCACAAGTTTACCCAATTGATTTACCAAGGCTACAATCACACCTTTTCTCTTTTGATTGATTTTCAAGGCTATAATCATACCTTTTCTCTTTTGATTGATTACAAAAAGCCTATAACTCTGAATAGCACTGAGAACCTTGTAGAGATAGTGATATGGAATCAAAGTAAAAGTAATCGAGTTCGATTCAATGTTGATTTCGGCAGAGTAATGATAAGAATATGTATTAAGGAATGTGGAAGAAGAAAAAGAGTGAAAAACCAAAAAATCTGATATAAAATTCGTTGAAACTAACCCCTATTTATGGAAAACAACAACCATGTCCATTCATGAAGAGTTATGGCGAATAGACATTTCTTTTGAAAGTTAAATTTTGAACTCAACTGACACCATGTCGACATGGGATACTTAGGCATGTCGACATCCCAAAGGATTTTTTGGTGTTTTGATTTTCTTTGAAAATAACTTTTATTTTATATTAAAACTATTTTAAACTTTATAAATATACTTTACTATAGTTACAATCCATAAAGAATAATATATACAATAACTTTACTTATAATTTTATATTTAAATCTAAGTATAAATATTAAAAGTTAAATATATTATATTTAAAAGATAGTTTAAAATTAGGATTAATTTGACTTTGAAATTAAAGATGATTTTGAGGCTAAAAGTATTTGAAATCAGGATAGATATTTTTGATTCTTTTAAAAGGAAGGTTTTGAAATCATTTTGAATAAAAAGTTAGCGGATACAAAACAATGTTCCACTAGATTTTTCGTAGGTTCCATCCTACTTAGGGTTCCATCCCTTTAATGGGCTCGAAGTGGATACCATTCCACGAATAAATTGGATTTTAAGATGCCAGTGCTTTTCTAGGAGTTTTAACAAAATTTCTAATTAAAGAATAAATTACTTGAATTCTTGAACTCTTGATAATCTTGATACTAATGAGTCTTCAATCTTGATATCTTGAATCTCTATATTGTACAGTCTTCATTCTTGTTACCTGCATGGTTAAATCCTGCATATACATATATATATATATATCTAAACTAATTAGGATTCATTTTAAATAATTGAAACTAATTTGTGAGCATGGAAATTTTGGTCTGTTTAACTTTGCTTGTTCCTTTGTGAGTAACTTGCAAAGTTTTCCAGATTTCATATGCAGACTTAGAAACTGACACTCTATTGAATTCGTTTCTATCTAGTGAACAAAACAAAATATTCATTGCCTTAGAATTATTTTGTGTAACAATCTTTTGCTCAGCGGTCCGCTGTGCAAAATTAGTTGTGGGTTCAGAATATTCAGTTTGTGTGATATTCCAAGTGTCTAATCTTATAGATTGTAAATATATTTTCATCCTACATGCCCAATATGCATAGTTACTGCCATCAAAAAGTGGTGGTCTGACAGTAGACTGACCCTCTACAAATGAACTAGTGACAGGGATACTAGTGTTAGTAATAGTACCAGTGTTGGTAGCCACTTTTAAACTTTTAAGAAAATCAGATTATGAAACTTTGAAACTTTGCCCTGATACCAATTGTGAGAAATGTGGATTACAGATCTTAAGGATAGGATTAACACTAGAGGGGGGTGAATAGTGTTTATAAAGAATTACAAAATCTTTTTGAGTTTATGTTAATTTAGACACAGATGTATGCAATCTAGAGATACAGGGATGATCACAGAAACAAACACAGATGCAGAAATAAAATAAAAGCAGTAAAGGAAAGAACACACCGGATTTTATACTGGTTCGAAGTTACCCTACATCCAGTCCCGCAACACAAGTATGGATTTCCTTTCAAAAGCAATTGTACAATTACACCCTCGGTTTCAAGGCTACGAGGTACACCCTTCAGAATTTCTATCCTCTGGGTAGAGATACTGGATTTCCGGACCACAAGTTTACCCAATTGATTTACCAAGGCTACAATCACACCTTTTCTCTTTTGATTGATTTTCAAGGCTACAATCACACCTTTTCTCTTTTGATTGATTATGAAAAGCCTATAACTCTGAATAGCACTGAGAACCTTGTAGAGATAGTGATAGAGAATCAAAGTAGAAGTAACCGAGTTCGATTCACTGTTGATTTCGCCAGAGTAATGGTAAGAATTTGTATTAAGAAATGTGGAAGAAGAAGAGGAGTGAAAAACCAGAAAATCTGATATAAAATTCGTTGAAACTAACCCCTATTTATAGAAGAACAACAGCCATGTCCATTCATGAAGAGTTATGGCGAATAGACACTTCTTTTGAAATTTAAATTTTAAACTCAACTGACACCATGTCAACATGGCGTACTTGGGCATGTCGACATCCCAAAGGATTTTTTGGTGTTTTGTTTTTCTTTGAAAATAACTTTTTATTTTATATTAAAACTATTCTAAACTTTATAAATATACTTGACTATAGTTAAATTCATAAGTAAATATAGAGAATAATATATATAGAATTTAACTATAATTTTATATTTAAATCTAAGTATAAAAGTTAAATATATAATTCAAAAAGGATAGTTTAAAATTAGGAGTAATTTTGACTTTTGAAATTAAAGATAATTTTGAGGCTAAAATTATTTAAAATCAGGACAGAGGGTTTTGATGTTTTTAAATGGAAAGTTTTGAAATTATTTTGAAAACATGATAATTTTGTAAAATCATTTTGAATAAAAAGTTAGTGGATACAAAACAATGTTCCACTAGACTTTTCGTAGGTTCCATCCCTTTAACAGGCTCGAAGTGGATTCCATTCCACGAATAAATTAGATTTTAAGATGCCAGTGCTTTTCTATGGGTTTTTATAAAATTCCAAATAAAAATACTTAACCTTGAAATCTTGAACTCTTGATAATCTTGATGTTCATGACTCTTCTATCTTGATATCTTGAATGTCTATACTGTACAGTCTTCATTCTTGGTACCTGCATGGTTAAATCATGCATATACATATATATCTAAACTTATAATGTCAGTATTTATATTTTATAATCTATTCTAAGGTTGCTGTCATCAAAACCATCATCTCACGGATTAACAATCTCTCCCTTTTTGATGATGACAACCTTTTTTCATAAAATATTACTTCTATCCTAATAACTCCCCCCTAAAACTAATAAACCCCCCTTAATTTATGCCTTACTAACTTATTTTATATTTCTCCCCCTTTATCATCAACAAAAACTCACTCCCCCTCATTCTTGAGCTTCAGTACCTGCATTGATAAACTATACAACGGAATATATAATATATAGATTAAGAAATAATTATACTTATGAACATGATTACTAATCAAAGACTATATACATTTCAATGTATATATATATGTTTTATACAACAGACTTCAAACCAATATCAAGAAATCAATCCACACAGAGTATCAATCCAGACCAAATCAATCAAAGCAAACAAATAGAAATCAAATGTTACGTGTAACTTCCTCCCATCCTTCTTCTCCAAAGATTGGGTCTGCCTTAATAGCATCCCAATTATCATTGTCGTTGGTGAGAGTGACAAGAGGATGTGCTTCATTATCATCCTTGTGTAGAGAGGAGATCATCCATCGTATCGCATCGAAGTGCCTTTCTTGTTCCTTGATCATCTGCATTTGACTCAATTCTAAGTGACGCTGGTTACGTAGAATAAACGAGAGAATATTCTTGAACGAATTAAGGGTTTCTTCAAGATTTTTGGATATATTATGAATAGGATTAGCCATACTTGAATTTGTGAAAGAAGTAAAGGATATAGATGATAAGAAATAAATTTCAGTGAAGAATTCTGGAAGAAAGAGGTATTTATAGGTGTAGAAATTCGTTTGAAATGAATAGACATTTGAAAGTTATTCAAATTTCAAATTCAAAATCAATTGTCATTTCTGAACAGTACATGTCGACATGGTCGTATAGGGGATGTCGACATGGGTTAGTGTAAAATTATGACTAATTTGATTTTGTGAATAATTGCATATATATATATATATATATGTAATATACTAACATTTATTCTGGAGATAAGATAAGGTAGATAACAGAAAGGAAATTTCATTTCATTGCATACTACAATAATACAATGATTAAGCACACAACAAACTACATGAACATTCGAAATAAAGCAAACTAAAACAAATACAACAAGATACGAAAAGATCAAACTAGTTAGAGGATGATGATGAAGATAGTCCAAGTTTCTTGCTGACTTTGGAAATGAACTTGTTCATCTTGGATGAAATTTTGTCCAACTTCTTACTAACGGATCTTTTAAGAATCCGTTGTTTCTCAACAATCGTCTTTTGGTTTTTGAGAAGGGTTTTGGTGGATGGATTAGGAGGATAGTCAATGCTTTCCAAAGAGGTTTCATCTTTTTCTTCTTCTTCAATTTCCATTTCATCCCCTTCTTCTTCTTCCTCTTCCTCTTCTTCCATTTCCTCATAAGCTAATCGCTCTTCTTTTTCGGTAAGGGTCTCATAAGGTTGAAAAACAAAACGAATTTTCATAAGCGAAATTTGGAATGAATGAAAATTTTTCAAGAAACAAATTCTTCGCCTTTGAAATCCACTCCAAAATAGTTAAAAATCCGAGTGAGATAAATTCCACGGTATAAAATATTCTCACCCATTTCAAGATTTTTAGGACGAAGTTCATCCAAATTAACTTGCGTCCAATTTATGTCATAATTTCCAAAAATAGCAAAAGGAGCTTTGCAAACTTTTGAAGTAGGATTGTTAAAATTCCCCGATCTTGGGGTCAAAGTATGTTGCAAAAGAAGATTGAAAATTTTTGCCTTTGGACGAAAATTTCGATTTTTGAATTCAAAATTATCAATTCCTTCGAAAATGTGATGAAATGTCTCACGATCATTTTCATCGATTTTAAAATTAGAAAGATCCATTCCCGTGCACTTGCAATTGAGAATGGTACCCAAAAGATCACAATTCAAAACAATTCTAGTGCCTTTGACACTACTCCAAATTTCATCCTCATTTCCATGATAAAATCCATGATTTAAATTAGCATAGAAAATTTTGACAAGATTTGGATAGCAAACAAAATCATTTTGAGAAGCATCAATAAGACTACGAACTCCATTGTTTGCAAAAAGAGAATCAAGTTCATAAGAAGAAAAAACTTGAAAAATAGCAAATTTTCCGCGATGGACTTTGGCATAGTTAGCATAATTGATGTATGCTTTTATTGCCTCCGAATCATTGAATAATTGCTCATTGATTTTTCTATAAATTCTCATGGTGGAGGGGTTGCTTGAAGAAGCCATTAATGTAGAGAGTAGAGAGCTTGAATTTATGAAGAAAGAGTTTGAATTTGAAAATGAGAGTGAAAAGATACGATAAAAGATAGTGAATAAATAGATTCTTAAAGGACATATTCTCTGGTCAAAAGGTAGTTTTTCAGAGAATTGAATGAAGTGAAAAAGTGAAGGGAAATTCAAACAATTGGATTCAAATTTTGAAATTCAAATTCAGGTACCCATGTCGACATCATGGTAGGGACCATGTCGACATGTGCCTTTGAATTTTCATGAATTAATTTTTCTTAAGTTCTCTAATATATATATATATATATATATATTATATTATTTTTAATGCCTATATGTATATCTGAAATATTATTAAACTTCAAATATATTTCAGAAAATATTATTATACTATTAAAAAATAATCAAAATAATAATGAAATAATAATAAAAAGTAGAAAAAAAATTTTAAAATTCAAACAACACACCAATTCAAAATCAATCAATCAAACTATCAAGCAACTAGTCTAAGCAAGCTATTTCAACCAATTGTATTGTAAACATATACCTTTTTCTGAGTCCGTTTCTTTAAATTAGTCGGAGTCATGAACAGCTGTGAAACACAAATTCGAATTATCAGTCTTCTGATCATCATCACTTGAGGACGAGTCTGAGTCATCTAGAGTAGCAGTAAATGCACGCTTCCATTTCTTTGCTGGATCATTGTTCATAGGATAATTTTGCATATCTGGATATGGACAGTCTCTTTTGAAATGGCCTGGTTTATCACAGTTGTAACATTTGTCTTTGTTTGGCGCTACATTCTGATTTCCAGAATTCTTATAGTTGTTTCTCTTGAGATTATTCATCTTTCTGTATTTCAAGAATTTCCTAAAATTTCTGGTCATAAAGGCTATCTCTTCATCATTATCGCTGTTTGAGTCTGATCCATCGGTCAATGCATTGAATGCCATTGATTTCTTTACATATGCTTTACTTTCTCTTCTCCTGATCATTTGAACTTTATACGAAATTAGATTTCCAATTAATTCTTCTATCTTTAAAGTACTGATGTTATTTGCCTCTTCGATCGCAAGTGTCTTTTGATCCCATTCTGGAGTTAGAGAATTTAAAATCTTTCTGAATTAATCTTCTTTGAAAAAATCCTTTCCCAAAGATATAAGAGAATGCACAATATCCTGAAATCTACTATACATATCCGAAATAGACTCATTAGGATTCATTTTAAATAATTGAAACTAATTTGTAAGCATGGAAATTTTGGTCTGTTTAACTTTGCTTGTTCCTTCGTAAGTAACTTGCAAAGTTTTCCAGATTTCATATGCAGACTTACAAACTGACACTCTATTGAATTCATTTCTATCTAGTGAACAAAACAGAATATTCATTGCCTTAGAATTATTTTGTGCAACAATCTTTTGCTCAGCGGTCCACTGTGCAAAATTAGTTGTGGGTTCAGAATATTCAGTTTGTGTGATATTCCAAGTGTCTAATCCTATAGATTGTAAATATATTTTCATCCTACATGCCCAATATGCATAGTTACTGCCATTAAAAAGTGGTGGTCTGACAGTAGACTGACCCTCTACAAATGAACTAGTGACATGGATACTAGTGTTAGTAATAGTACCAGTGTTGGTAGCCATTTTTAAAACTTTTCAGAAAATCAGATTATGAAACTTTGAAAACCTTGCTCTGATACCAATTGTGAGAAATGCGGATTATGGATCTTAAGGCTAGGATTAACACTAGAGGTGGGTGAATAGTGTTTATAAAGAATTACAAAATCTTTTTGAGTTTATGTTAATTTAGACACAGATGTATGCAATCTATAGATACAGGGATAATCACAGAAAAAACACAGATGCAGAAATAAAATAAAAGCAGTAAAGGAAAGAACACACCGGATTTTATACTGGTTCGGAGTTACCCTACATCCAGTCCCGCAACACAAGTACGAATTTCCTTTCAAAAGCAATTGTACAATTACACCCTCGGTTTCAAGGCTACGAGGTACACCCTCCAGAATTTCAATCCTCTGGGTAGAGATACTGGATTTCCGGACCACAAGTTTACCCAATTGATTTACCAATGCTACAATCACACCTTTTCTCTTTTGATTGATTACAAAAAGCCTATAACTCTGAATAGCACTAAGAACCTTGTAGAGATAGTGATAGAGAATCAAAGTAGAAGTAACCGAGTTCGATTCACTGTTGATTTCGCCAGAGTAGCGGTAAGAATTTGTATTAAGAAATGTGGAAGAAGAAGAGGAGTGAAAAACCAGAAAATCTGATATAAAATTCGTTGAAACTAACCCCTATTTATAGAAGAACAACAGCCATGTCCATTCATGAAGAGTTATGGCGAATAGACACTTCTTTTGAAATTTAAATTTTAAACTCAAGTAACACCATGTCGACATGGGGTACTTGGGCATGTCGACATCCCAAAGGATTTTTTGGTGTTTTGTTTTTCTTTGAAAATAACTTTTTATTTTATATTAAAACTATTTTAAACTTTATAAATATACTTAACTATATTTAAAATTCATAAGTAAATATAGAGAATAATATATATAGAATTTAACTATAATTTTATATTTAAATCTAAGTATAAAAGTTAAATATATAATTCAAAAAGGATAGTTTAAAATCAGGAGTAATATTGACTTTTGAAATTAAAGATAATTTTGAGGCTAAAATTATTTAAAATCAGGACAGAGGGTTTTGATGTTTTTAAAAGGAAAGTTTTGAAATTATTTTGAAAACAAGATAATTTTGTAAAATCATTTTGAATAAAAAGTTAGTGGATAAAAACAATGTTCCACTAGATTTTTCGTAGGTTCCATCCTATTTGGGGTTCCATCCCTTTAACAGGCTCGAAGTGGATTCCATTCCACGAATAAATTGGATTTTAAGATGCCAATGCTTTTCTATGAGTTTTAACAAAATTCCTAATGAAAATACTTAACCTTGAAATCTTGAACTCTTGATAATCTTGATACTCATGAGTCTTCTATCTTGATATCTTGAATCTCTATACTGTACAATCTTCATTCTTGGTACCTGCATGGTTGAATCCTGCATATACATATATATATATACATATATATATATATATATATATATCTAAACTTATAATGTCAGTATTTATATTTTATAATCTATTCTAATGTTGTTGTCATCAAAACCATCATCTCACGGACTAACAAGATCTTCATAATCAATACTCTCAAGATATATATTGGAAGCATTTATACTTATTAGTCAATATCTGTGTTCTATAACACATATTTGACAAGAACAATTTATTGTAACCAAGCCTTTCCTCCGGGCGAAGCGAGGGTATTTGATAGTCGAATTCTAAAGGAGAGCTTCAGGACTGGACGTAGGATGAGAGGTCCGAACTGTGAGAAATGCGGATTAAGGATCTTAAGGCTAGGGATAAACACTAGAGGGGGGTGAATAATGTTTTAGAGAACTGTTAAATCTTTTTGAGTTTTTGTCAATTTAAACACAAATGTATGCAATATTCAAACACAGAAATGATCACAGAATCAAACACAAATGCAAATATAAAGTAAAAGCAGTAAAGGAAAGAACGCACTAGATTTTATACTTGTTCGGAGTTACCTTACATCCAGTCTCGCACACAAGTACGGATTTCCTTTCAAAAACAATCTTTACAATTACACCCTCAATTTTAAGGCAACGAGGTACACCCTACAGAATCACAATCCTCTGGGTAGAGATACTTGATTTCCCGGGCAACAAGTTACCCAATTGATTTCCAAAGGCTACAATCACACCTTATCTCGCTTGATTGATTTTCAAGGGTACAATCACACTTTTCTCGCTAAGTTGATTACAAAAGCCTATAACTCTGAATAGCACTGAGGATCTTGTTGAGATAGTTATAGAGAATCAAACTACGATTGATCGAGTTTGATTCAATGTTGATTTCGGCAGAATAATGGTAAGAATATGTATTAAGAAATGTGGAAGAAGAAGAGGAGTAAAAACCAGAAAACTTCTGTTAAAATACGTTGAAACTAACCCCTATTTATAGAGTAACAACAGCCATGTCCATTCGTGAAGAGTTATGACGTATAGACACTTCTTTTGAAATTTAAATTTTGAACTCAACTAACACCATGTCGACATGGGGTACTTAGGCATGTCGACATCCCAAAGGATTTTTTGGTGTTTTGATTTTCTTTGAAAATAACTTTTATTTTATATTAAAGCTATTTTAAACTTTATAAATATACTTAACTATAATTACAATTCATAAAGAATAATATATACAATAACTTTACTTATAACTTTATATTTAAATCTAAGTATAAATATTAAAAGTTAAATATATTATATTTAAAAGATAGTTTAAAATTAGGATTAGTTTGACTTTGAAATTAAAGATGATTTTGAGGCTAAAAGTATTTAAAATCAGGATAGATGTTTTTGATGCTTTTAAAAGGAAGGTTTTGAAATCATTTTGAAAATAAGATATAATTTTGAAAAATCATTTTGAATAAAAAGTTAGCAGATACAAAACAATGTTCCACTAGATTTTTCGTAGGTTCCATCCTACTTAGGGTTCCATCCCTTTAATGGGCTCGAAGTGGATTCCATTTCACGAATAAATTGGATTTTAAGATGCCAGTGGTTTTCTAGGAGTTTTAACAAAATTTCTAATTAAAGAATAAATTACTTGAATTCTTGAACTCTTGATAATCTTGATACCAATGAGTCTTCAATCTTGATATCTTGAATCTCTATACTATACAGTCTTTATTCTTGTTACCTGCATGGTTAAATCCTGCATATACATATATATCTAAACTTATACTATTAGTATTTGTGACGCCCCACCTCTATGCTCGCAATAACAAAGAGTATTAAAAGAAATACTGTCTGTTGTCACGAAGAATAAGGCTGGATAGGAGCGGTCATCCGTAGTTAGGCCTTACACTAGTATTGGTTACCTCGATAGGAGTGGTATATATTTTTATTTTTCATCTCATATTTATTTACTCCCATCGACATACTCAATTCTAGTATAAAACGAACTACGATGGTTCATAATAGTTTAGGACAATCTATATAATAATAACACAGATAAAGTAAGTGCGGAACACAAATATAACAGAAAGTCTCATATATATATAATAACTGATGTCAGTTACAATACATTTGACACAATACATATGATACAACTACAACAGTCAACTCTGGAAGTTATATATACAAGTACATTATCAACTAATATACATGAATACATATCATCCTATACAATGACACGACAACTCCAAAAGATGTGAAAAGTCTTCAAGCTCAAACAGCAACCCAAAGTAAAATATCAACAACCTGTAAATACTCGGTCTGACCCGAGTATTAAATTCAAAAGAAAATAATACACGGGTCAGTCTAATTCAAACTCAGTTATTAGTGCACAGAAGCAATAATAATTAAATATGAATAGATGACAGTCACAATAAATCTCGTCTATCCGATCCTTAAATAAAGAAATCGGATAACGATAAATATAACACGTAACAGTGTTAAACAACAAATCAGCAATTTAAACCAAATCAGAATACGGAATTGAATAAACAAAACAGTTCAAACAATTGAAACATCAATTAAAACATCAACTCGAGTAGGGCTGCAGTACACGCACGCGTGCACTGCCTTGCCACTACAGCATATGGAATATGCAAAAGATCAAACAATCAAAACAAAATAAAATATAATACTCGCCATACCGTGTGGCTGCAGTTCACGCTTGCGTGCACTGCCTTGCCACTACAGTGATGATGTACCTAACCGAATACCATGTGGCTGCAGTTCACGCTTGCGTGCACTGCCTTGCCACCACGGTGATATGTACAAAATGAAATTTCACCACCGAACACAAGGTCAAACCCAGAATCAGGTTCAACTCACTGTACAGAAGCAAATACAAAGCAAAGGTCACAATGAAACTACAATTGCAACCAGGTACAAAGACAAAGATAATGCACATGACAACAGCACATAAATATGTGAATGAGTGATACCACAGTTCAGTGATCCCACAAGCAACCGAAGATTCAAACATCAATGTCGCTGCCTCAATGGTCATAGCAGAATGGCAATGGACAATGTGTACATATATACACATGACAGTGAATTAGATCAGAGTGGGTAGGGACAACATACATGTCGACCAGGCTGCATATCGAAGAAAATATGCAATGCAAGCAGCCTAAGTCGAGACAAAAATCAAGTTCAAAAGTAGCAAGTGAAGATGACAACAGCTAGCTCCAACAAATGTCCAGAGACCAAGTTTATATGCAAAGTGTAGAACAGTCAAAGACACAATACACAAATGCAAGGCAAAATTTATGAATCAAGTGATGCATTTGTGTAAGAGACATAGCAACCACAAGATACTGCAACAAACAACCTCAATATGGCAGACTCAAAGACACAGTGAAGCTCAAGTATAACACTGCAGGAGTTCAAATCAGTTCTACAACTCAAAGCAATGAATAGTCCCATAATGAAACTACAGTGGACAGGGCATACACATGAAGCAACAAGGCCTGACTGGAAGGTTCAAACATGAACTATAATTCAATGTCAACAAAACTACTCAGGAGATCAATACACATGACTCACATGAACCCGATCTTATATCGCACAAGTGAAATAGCCGCAGCTTCAATTGAACAGAGAAAGGAACAACAAGTGGTATGAGACTGAACTAGACAAATGGAACTGAGTTCAAGTGGATAACACATCATGAACTCGATGCAGTGCAACTCAATGCAACAAAAGACCACAAGACTCAACCTAGGGAAATGGATCAGTTGCACTAATTGAAATTGGGAATTGCAAATAACAATTATAGTACCCAAAACATGGGTCAGAAGCAAACAAGTCCAGACACAACAAGCATCATGTAGCACTGCAATACGAAGTCAAGAAAAGCAACTGCAGCTCGAAAGCAGGCTCAATGTAACAAGTGAACACTTGTGTACATATAAAAAAAACTGAAGTGAAGTCACAAGTGCACAACTTCAACAAACCAAACGTCATCAAGTAAACCTGATTCAAGCAGTAATAACACTGCAGCACAAGAGAATGCACAGAACTAAATGAACTCATATGGATAGTGCAGCAAGAATCACGCATGACACAGCAAGTATAAGTGTCAAAACTGGTCAGAGGCAGTGAAACACAAAAGAAATTCGAACAAAAGGAATTTCCAATCAGAAATTTCAGCAAAACGATCGAAATCATTCAAACATTTACACAAAACTATAACTGTAAATTTCAACCAAAGTCACTGTCGAAATCAACCAAACATCAATTTCCAGAAAATTGAAATAAGTGCACCAGGAAATCTTCGACATCTCAACAAAACAGTGCCGAGACAACCAAGTAGAAAAAGATGTGAGTAAAACTCACTCAAGTTCAAAAGTCATGGAACAGAAATAGAACAAAAATCAGAAATCACTAAAACTCGAAGCAACATTAGCCAAGAATTCAAGCAACAAAATACACAGATAACTCGAGACCTGAATTAGATGTGAGCAAGCTCACCTTTGCTTTGTCGAAGTGGCCGAAACCCTGAATCGCCGTTCGAAGTGACGAAGTTGAACTCGAATGAGATGACGAAGCCGGCTCTCTCTCGAAGCCCTAATTTGGAGACGAATGAAAACTTTGAGCCGCCACCATTTTATTTTTTCTTCGTTCGATTTAATGTTTAGGGTTTGAAAAATGAAAATGATCGAGAGAGAGTGGAACGGTATTCACAATTAACACGGCACAAAAAAAAGGCATGGGCCAAAATTATGAAGCCCACAAATTTTTAAACACATTTTTAAAAGAATTTACCCGATTAAAACTCCAAATAGCAATTAGCAAGCCACATTAATCGTCTAATGACGAAAATTAATTTCCACAAAAACTCGGGTTGTTACAGTATTTATATTTTATAATCTATTCTAAGGTTGTTGTCATCAAAATTGAAGAAAAAAAAAACGTTCAATCCATCATCTCACGGACTAACAATCTCCCCCTTTTTGATGATGACAACCTTTGTTTATAAAATATTACTTCTAACCTAATAACTCCCCCTTAATCTATGCCTAACTACCCTATTTTATACTTCTCCCCCTTTGCCATCAACAAAAAAATTAACTCCAAACTGTATAACTCCCCCTCATTCTTGGACTAAAATACCAGCATTAATAAACTTATACAATGGTATAAAGAATTAATAAATAATTATATTGCTAGTCACAATAATGAATCAAAGATTATATACATATTAATGTATAATTATACATGTTTGTACAACAAACATCAATCCATTACTACATATCAATCAAATTCAAACCAAGCCAAAGTAAATGAAATCTAATCAATCAAAGCAAACAATTCAAACAAAGCAACCAAATAAAATCAAGCGTTATGTGGAACTTCCACCCATCCTTCTTCTCCAAAGATAGGGTCTACTTTAATAGCATCCCAATTATCATTATCGTTGGTGATAGAGACTGGAGGATGTGCTTTGTTATCATCCTTGTGTAGGGAGGAAATCATCCATCGTATTGCATCGAAATGCCTTTCTTGCTCCTTGATCATCTACATTTGACTCAATTCTAAGTGTCGCTGGTTATGAAGAATGAACAAGAGAATATTCTTGAACGAATTAAGAGTTTCTTCAAGATTTTCGGATAAGTTATGAATTGGATTAGCCATATTTGGATTTGTGAGAAGAATGAGAGAAAGAGTGGATAAGAAATAGTTTTCAGTGATGAATTCTGGAAGAAATAGGTATTTATAGGTGTAGAAATTCATTTGAAATGAATAGACATATGGTAAATATTCAAATTTCAAATTCAAAATGAATTGTCATTTTTGACCAGTACATGTCGAAATGGTCATAGGGGTTATGTCGACATGGTGTAGTGAAATTTGATGATATTTTGATTTTGTGAATAATTGTGTGTGTGTGTGTGTATTTATGTAATATATTAACATTTATTCTTGAGATAAGATAAGCTAGATAATAGAAAGAAATTCCATTTCATTTCATACTAAGACGATACAACGATTAATCATAAAGAACTACACGAACATTCAAATCAAAATAAACTAAAACTAATACAACGAGATACGATAAGGTAGAACTAGTTAGAGGATGATGATGATGAAGAAAGTCCAAGTTTCTTGTTGACTTTGGAAATGAACTTGTTCATCTAGGATGAAATTTTGTCCAACTTCTTAGTAATGGATCGTTTAAGAATCCATTGATTCTCAACAATCGTCTTTTGGTTTTTGAGAAGGGTTTTGTTGGATGGATTAGGAGGATAGTCGATGCTTTCCAAAGAGATTTCACTTTCTTCTTCTTCTTCAATTTCCATTTCACCCCTTTCCTTTTCGTCTTCCTCTTCTTCCATTTCCTCATGAGCCAAACGCTCTTCCTTTTCGGCAAAAGTCTCATAAGGTTGAAAAACAAATGGAATTTTCATAAGCGAAATGTTGGAATGATTGAAAACTTTTCTAGAAATAAATTTTTCGCCTTTGAAATCCACTTCAAAATAGTTAAAAATCCGAGTGAGATAAATTCCATGATACAAAGTATTCTCACCTGTTTCAAGATTTTTGGGACAAAGTTCATCCAAAATAACTTGCGCCCAATTAATGTCATAATTTCCAAAAATAGAAAAAAGTGCTTTACAAACTTTTGAAGTAGGATTGTTAAAATTTCCCGATCTTGGGGTCAAAGTATGTTGCAAAAGAAGATTGACAATTCATGCCTTTGGTCGAAAATTTTGATTTTTAAATTCAAAATTATCATTTCCTTCGAAAATGTGATGAAATGTCTCACGATCATTTTCATCGTTTTTAAAGTTAGAAAGATCCATTCTCGTATTCTTGCAATTGAGAATGGTACCCAAAAGATCACAATTCAAACAATTCTAGTGCCTTTGACACTACTCCAAATTTCATCCTCATTTCCATTATAAAATCCACGGTTTAAATTAGCATAGAAAATTTTGACAAGATTTGGATAGCAAACAAAATCATTTTGAGAAGCACCAATAAGACTAACTCCATTGTTTGCAAAAAGAGAATCAAGTTCACAAGAAGAAAAATCTTGAAAAATAGCAAACTTTCCGGTATGGACTTTGGCATAATTAGCATAATTGATGTATGCTTTTATTGCCTCCGGATCATTGAGTAGTTGCTCTTTTATTTTTCTGGAAATTCTCGTGGTGGAGGGGTTGCTTGAAGAAGGCATTAAAGTAGAGGGTGGAGAGCTTGAAATTATGAAGAGAGAGAGTTTGAATTTGAAAATGAGAGTGAAAAGATATGATAAAAGATAGTGAATAAATAGATTCTCAAAAGACATATTCTCTGGTCAAAAGGTAGCTTTTCAGAGAATTGAATGAAGTGAAAAGGTGGAGGGAAATTCAAACATTTGAATTCAAATTTTGAAATTCAAATTCTGGTACCCATGTTGACATCATGGTAGGGACCATGTCGACATGTGCCAGTGAATTTTCATGAACTATTTTTCCTAAGTTCTTTAATAAATATATATATTTTATTATCTTTTAATGTATATATATATGGAATATTATTAGAATTATAGTATATTCCATAATTTATCAAAATAATAATACAAATAATAATAAAATAATAGCAATAAATTTTAAAATTCAAATAACACACCAATTCAAAATCAATCAATCAAGCAATTAAGCATCTAATTCTAAGCAAGCAATTTCAACCAATTATATTGTAAATGTGTACCTTTTTCTGAGTCCGTTTCTCTGAATTCGTCGGAGTCGTGAACTGCCGTGAAACACAAATTTGAATTATTTGTTTTCTGATCATCATCACTTGAGGATGAGTCTGAATCATCTAGAGTAGCAGTAAATGCACACTTTCGTTTCTTTGCTGGATCATTGTTCATAGGAGAATTCTGCCTTTCTGGATACGGAAAGTCTCTTTTGATGTGGCCTGGTTCATCACAGTTGAAACATTTGACATTATTTGGTACTACATTCTGATTTCCAGAGTTCTTATAGTTGTTTCTCTTGATATTATTCATCTTTCTATATTTCAGGAATTTCCTAAAATTTCTGGTCATAAAGGCTATCTCTTCATCATTATCACTATTTGAGTCTGATCCATCGGTCAATGCATTGAATGTCATTGATTTCTTTTCAGATCTTTTCTTTCTCTTCTCCCGATCATTTGGACTTCAAATGACATTAGATTTCCAATTAATTCTTCTACCTTTAAGGACTGATGTCATTTGCCTCTTTGATCGCAAGTTTATTTTGATCCCATTCGGTAGTAAGAGAATTTAAAAAATTTATGACTTGATCTTTTTCAGAAAATTCCTTTCCCAAGGATATTAAAGAATGCAAAATATCCTGAAATCTACTATACATATCCGAAATAGACTCATTAGGATTCATTTTAAACAACTGAAACTGATTTGTGAGCACGGAAATTTTGGTCTGTTTAACTTTGCCTGTTCCTTCGTGAGTTACTTGCAAAGTTTTCCAGATTTCATATGCAGACTTACAAACTGACACTCTATTGAATTCATTTCTATCAAGTGAACAAAACAGAATATTCGTTGCTTTAGAATTATTTTGTGCAAATGTCTTTTGCTCAGCGGTCCAATGTGCAAAATCGGTTGTGGGTTTAGAATATTCAGTTTATGTGATATTCCAAGTGTCTAATCCTATAGATTGTAAATATATTTTCATCCTACATGCCCAATATGCATAGTTACTGCCATTAAAAAGTGGTGGTCTGACAGTAGACTGGCTTCTACAAATGAACTAGTGACAGGGATACTAGTGTTAGTAACAATACCAGTGTTGGTAGCCATCTTGAAAACTTTTTCAAAAATCAGATTATGAAACTTTGAAAACCTTGCTCTGATACCAAATGTGAGAAATGCGGATTAAGGATCTTAAGGCTAAGGATAAACACTAGAGGGGGCGGTGAATAGTGTTTTAGAGAATTGTTAAATCTTTTTGAGTTTTTGTCAATTTAAACACAAATGTATGCCATATTCAGACACAGATATGATCACAGAATCAAACACAAATGCAAATATAAAGTAAAAGCAGTAAAGGAAAGAACACACCGGATTTATGCTAGTTCGGAGTTACCCTACATCCAGTCCCGTACACAAGTACGATTTCCTTTCAAAAAATCTTTACAATTACACCCTCGATTTCAAGGCAATGAGGTACACCCTCCAGAATCACAATCCTCTCGGTAGAGATACTTGATTTTCCGGGCAACAAGTTCACCCAATTGATTTCCCAGAGCTACAATCACACCTTATCTCGCTTGATTGATTTTCAAGGCTACAATCACACCTTTTCTTGCTGGGCTGATTACAAAAAGCCTATAACTCTGAATAGCACTGAGGATCTTGTTGAGATAGTGATAGAGAATCAAACTAGAAAAGATCAAGTTCGATTCAATGTTGATTTCGGCAGAGTAATGGTAAGAATATGTATTAAAATATGTGGAAGAAGAAGAGGAGTGAAAAACTAGAAAATATGATATGAAATTTGTTGAAACTTGAATTATTGGCAGAATTTTAGAGATAGGAAACTTGAATTAGGGGTTCAGTGCTACTTTTGCACCAAAAAATGTTGATGAGATTTTTCATCTCACAACACCTCGAACAATCACCATAGCAATAGCAGAATATTCTTAAGAATTTGAGTCAACAAGCTTAAGTTATATTGAATTTTCCTTTGGGTACTAATCATGTTACTGGATGCTTACATAACCTAGTAGTCACAATCTAATTGTTTGTCAGAATGTCAAGTGCAATTCGCATTTGTCTGACAAGTTTCAATATAATAATAAATAAGAAGGCAATAGTTCATGGAAGTAAGATGATATACAAATTTTACATGGTTCAGATTATCATGAATACTACATCCACAGGCCAAATCTTTTCTTATACATTGCTTTTGGGTATAGTTGTTTTCATGAGGACAATACAACTTTCTTGATTTTACAAAGAAGAAAACGTTTGCAAAAAAAGTCCCTCTTTGCCTTCCAACCTCCCCTCTATATATAGTCCAGAGGACATGTGTGGATTCTTATTATCATCCTTCTTTTGCTCTCTTCATTCGTACCTTTGGAACCTAATAAATGATATTCATCTGCATTGTTCATTTGAGGTATATAGATAGCAGGCATATATTTGGCGCAAAATTATAATTTGATCTGTTGAATTATGATCTTTGGTGAGAAGTTCGAGATTAAGGCGAGAACTCCTGAAATTGAAGCGGGAATACCCAAAATTTAAGTGGATCATATACTTTGGATTTGAGGAGATGGAGGGTTTGTATACTGCCTTAGGAGGAAATTGGGAGTTATTCTTTGTTTTTTGGGTGCTATTGACATATTTAGAGCGAAAGCTATAGTAATTGATATGCAACATTTGTATGATACCATGGTGATTGTCTAATACTTAGGTGAAATTTCCTTGAGCTGCTTTAGGCTTAACCTAGGATTTTGTTCAATACACATAAGAACATGATCTTAGCTGACTACGATCTGAGTTGTCCTTGTTGATTTGTACAAGTCATTGATATAGGAGGTTTATATCTCGTCTATCTTCCTGTAGGTGTGGATCTGCAACGAATCATTATTTGAGTGACTCTGTGTGCATTACGATATTGCTTAGGTTTCCCTCAGTATGTGTGGTATAGATCCACTCTTAAAGGTGTTAGCAAAGTATAAGTTTTGGGGATGTTGACAGCGCAGCTCGATTATTCGTGTATTTAGTTATGAAAGTAATGTATCATTTCTTGGGGCGTAGCTTCTTTGAACGGGATATGTTGTACTTTTACATCTCCAAAGCAGCTTCTAACATTACTGCATAGTATTTATGCCCTACATTGGTCTTGTGTATTATAATTGTTGATTGTTCCATATTCCCTATGACTATACCAAATCTGGGGTTTAACTCATAGTGTAATATAGAAATTAAGGGATAGGTGCAGATCTAATATCTTTGTAGCCTACCTTATGAGAATGGTATTTTATTCCGTTGTAACTTCTTATCCTTCGGGTGTAGCTTTTTAGTTGGATTGAGTGTCATGACCGAAGGTTGGCCGCATACTTGGCAATTAACTTTAATGCCAATAGTATTAGTTCTTTAATCAAACAATCAAGCTCAACTTCATGTGGCTCGTTGCAATTCTTGACTTCTTGTCTAGTTTCACTTGGATCATTTAAACACCTTCTCTCTTTTATTATAACTTTTAGTGCGAGGGCAGCTTTCACGCTCTTGCACCTCGATTGGACTATTTTAACATAGTTTGGAAAATATGGGTGTAACACTTACCTTCTTAATGAAAAAGTTGAACAGAATTCATTATGTTTAAGGTCTCTATAAACCTTAAATGGAAATATTTTGTTGATTTATCACCTTGATTTAACCATCAGAAATTGTTTTTTTAATGATTTTACATTAGTTTTATTAGAGTTAACTCTTTGAGCTTTTATATCCCTTCTCTGTATTGGGTCTATATATATATATATATATATATATAGATATATATATATATGATTCCGACATTTAAATTCGATTGACACAACAACGTATAAAATTTGAAATGAAATATATTTTATTTAAAACTCAAATCTTAACCTGACCAAGTCGAAAAAATTAAATTAAAATTGCTAATTAGAAGAATATTTCAAAACTCTTAAATTCAAATATTGATAATAATATCTATAGTCTAAAAAATCAAAATATTAGTTTTGACATATACGTTATATTATTTTTCAACCAAGAATTTTAATTATATATACAAATAGATTTTAAATATAATATTATATATTAAATTATAATTATTTAAATTATTTAAATTTGTTTTTTGCATCACTTTTTTTAAAATGGGCCAAGTGCAAAGAAATTTAGTATTAATTTTCCTAAATAAATTAATACTATAATCAATTTGTAAATCTGTATAATTGAAATAATTATTTATTGAATCAAAATTTTAAGATAATTATAATCTAAAATATTTATATATTAAGCATGATCGAGAATAACATTACGCACACATACATATTCACTTTGCAATTTATTCTATAATTTAAATCAAAATAATCTAAATTTGATTGCTACATTATTAAATGAATATTCATAAAATTGGAAACATAAATCTATTTATACATTTGGGATTAGATGAAATATATAAATGTAAGATAAACATTTGTACCTCGAATGATCAAGCCCTTCATGACACCTTGATTTGTGATACTTCTACATTACTTGAATCGCCACAGCAATTCCATATAATCAAATGCACTACTTATATTTACTTTGTATTTGATGTTTATAAGGGAAGGGGTGTTTGCCGAAGTGGAGGGGAGATTGGAAACTGCAGCCTGGAATGAGGAAGAGCAAGAGTGTATGATGAACAAGTTTGGTTCATATTTATAGAGGGAAAAGGAGAGAACATATCTCGCACATCTTACTCATTCTCTCATCAAATCAAATAAGATCTAGATCAAAATTCATTTCCCAGCTCTTATAGTTGGTAATGAATGGACCTTATATAGGCCGAAAAATCCATAAACCTATTTAGTAATTTATTATATTTAATTATGTTAAAATATATATAGTAGTCTTATATAGATACGTGCATATATAACATTTATGTATACATGCAAATAATTAGTAATAACACATTGAAAATTTCTGGGAGCTAACCCATTTACTAATGACACTGCAAATATCAAAAACATTAATACTTGATATTTCCTAAATATTAATAATTTTAATTCATTTATAACGCTTTATAAAATAATTAAATTTTATGTCATTTTAGAGATTTTACAAATGCAAGGTTATGACTTAGGGATGTGAATTCAGTCACTATCAAATAATTAAAATATTAACACTCATAGTTAGTGGTACAACGGTTTTGGCCAATTTTTTGGCTATAGAGTTTTGGATAAAACATACCCTACATCACCTTAAGTGACATTAATAGTGACAATAACTTACACACACACACACACACACACACTCTCTCTCTCTCTCTCTCAATACTATATCACCTTTGGATATATGTAGTTTGGTATTGGTTTAAGCTCAAGTAATATCCATATAAACTTGGTCAGTCCATAACCAAGCCTAGGTTCAATAATAATATGTATCATCAACTATTCTACTCTGGCCAAAGATTTTGAGTTAATGAAAGTTAAACATGATACTAACCTCACACAACCAAGGAGAAAAATTCTCTAATTAATAGTGCTTCGCTTCCAATGCTTTAACTCCGACCCAATGCGACGACCCGAATTTCGCGCTCGAAAATCGACATCCATACTTTACTCGTATTCAAATGACGCAGATTCAAACATTCGAATTCGATTCGCCGGAGCTTATAACACATTAAGTACAAAAACATAGCGGAAGAGAAATGAATAATATCATTGATATATAATAATACTCGATACAACACATTTACAAATGATATCAATATCCATCAGAGATATACAACAGCGGATAGATGAATCGCAAGTATGATCTTCCAAAGAATAGAAAGAAAGATAGAATCCAGAACTGCAACACCATAGCCAAAGCTCCAAAGACTTTAAAAGGCTAGAATCCTCCAACATGCTTACCAAACGCGAAGCGAGAAACCCCCATCACGATGTATTAAGAAAGGTCGGTCTTCCAAAGAACGAAGAAGATTTTTAATGAATGAAGGCTATCGAATCTACACCTACTATTTGATTATCTGAAAAACCCAACTCTAGACTGCATTGTGGAAAATTATGGACACCCAGAGTTTAGGAAAGGAACAATAAACCCGGGTCAGTCATGGGACTAGTATGAGCAAACGAAAACAATTTTATCTTTTAAACAACAATCAAAAAAAGAAAATAAAAGGGAAATTCGCAATGCTTTTTGGAAAATGAAACTAGCATAAGGCCTCCCGCCGCACACAATGTACGAACGCAGAATTGGAGGAGATTTCTCCTTATGACAGTCAAACATGCTTGATACGCGAAAATCATTTGATATTATTATTAATGCTTAGTGCAGAAAACCATTCGAAAGTATAATATTAATCTTTGCCAGCATACAACCATTATTGTATGCCTACTATAGCTACCATCTAAACAGTGCGACACCACCATAATTAAATGACAGGTTATACAACTAAAACCGTACAAGGCGCATATTGGAGATTGGATTTCCAACAAATGGTCAGGCTAAGGAACTTCCTATTGCCACATGGGTACGCCTCTGGAGGGACGCCTCGAAAACCTACCCTGCTCTTTGCCAACACAAGGCCGGGTTACCCCTGCCCGGAAGTAACACCAACAAGTATGCCATCCCCGGTCGTTTGCGACCTTTATCCGAGAGCTCTCAACCACAAAGTAATAAATTTGCAGTGCCCACATGAGTTAAGTATCTGGGCTCCATACCATGATACCACCCTTTTCCAGAAGAAATGGACATACCCTAGGGGTGCGACCCCGATAACCTTGCCGCATCTTTCCTGTTTCGAAAATTTTCGGGGTGTGAGGTCCGACGAGGTCTCGTCCATAAAGCTACACTTTTCACAAAGCCGTGCTTTGATCAACAAATAATCAGCAGAACTTCGTATGCCACATTACCCAATTGGGAATGTATCACTAGTAACCATCAACTACATAACCTCTGAGCTCGTACGTCTCAGAAAAGGGTGTTAAGCTAAGAGAATAAATTCTCCACCACCAAACAGAAATGTATTTGATAGAAACCAGCTTTACATCTCAAAGTGTAATGTCAGACACACATCCATACAAGTCTGTTCCGGGTTCGAACAGAACCAAAGGCACTTCATAAAGAAGCCCTTGCAAATCCAAATAATCCCTAATCATGTCCGGACTCTCCATCACAAAGGGTGATCAAATCTCTATACCGGGGATCAGCCGGTGCAGAGACATTCGACGAGTTATCCTTTCATTTTTGAAAATATCCAGTCTTCACCACTGGTCTCCAAATGCAATCCATAACGTAGTATCATTATTCGGAATGGGTTATATGACACAAGGTCCTCTCCCGGCTAAACCGAATAATGAGAGCAATATTTAAAAAACATATGGATATTGGGATCTTAGTTAAGTCACAACTTATTATCCAAAACCTTTCTTTTAAATGGTTTAAACAAATTACCATTTTCAAATCTTTAAAACAAAAAGATTCACTTCACAAAATTCACCAATCTTTCACAAAGATTCATTCACGGCTTTTAAAAACAATTTCATTTTCAAATTGGATTAACTCATCCAATCATTAAATCAAAGGCTCAACTCATAGCTTTCGAAACCATTTATAAAGATTCATTCATAACTTTCAAAACAATTTCTCACTTCAAATCTTTTATATAAAAGATACACCATTTAAAATCCTCTTCAATTTCAAAACAAGGTTCAACCATCTTTCACAAAGATTCATTTATAGCTTTCAAGTCCATTTCAATTCCATTTCCACTTGAAATCTTTCAACACAAATTGGAAATCCTTTCTTTATATGACAGCTATTATTATTTGAAACAAATAGTTTTCATTTCGGAAAAATCCGATTACATTTGCACAAGTTAAAGCCCTTCAAGTATAAAACTTGGGTTAAATTCAAATTCCCAAAACAATACTTTTAAAATGGTTTAAAACCCATATAAACACATTTACAACTTGTATAACCTTTTTAAATCATAATTTCCAAACATAGAACTCAATTTCAAATCTTGAATTCAAATTTAAATCAAATTATTTAAATTTCAAAACTTTACCAAGTTATTCAAAATAACTTTTATCTTCAAAATTCCTTTTCAAAAGCTTTTCATATTTAACCCAATTCCATTTCCAAAACCATTTTGGATTGAAAATTCAACTTTAAAACCATTTCAAAAATCCGCGACTTAACCAGTTTCCTCGTGCAATCCATATTTGTGTGTGTAAGGTATAGTCTAGGGGTTTTACACAATAGTGCAACATCAACAACAATCACCACAGGTTCACTCATATCAATATCGATAAGCGGTATGATCTATAACGCTTATTTTCATTCACAGATTCACGAATAAATAATATACACTCATTACAGATAAAGTAATTTTCCAGGAAAATAGGCTCAAGAAAGAAGTTGCAAAAAAAATTTAGTCTCAGAGATAGCAAGTTTATGTTTTAGTCTGAAGGACATTTGTTAGTGTAAACAGAAAATGATAGTTACAACTATCATTCTGTGATTTACACTAAAAAGTGTCCTTCAGCCTAAAAAGCAAACTTCTTGTCCTTATAACTAAATTTTTCTGCAACTTTTTCCTTGAGCCTAAAATCCACTTAAATCACATTCATCACAGCTCGAATCAATATAATTCATATCACAAAGCATCATACATCAGGGATATCACACAATTCAACATTTAATTGAATCCAAACATTCATAAGTAAGATTAATTAATCATTTGATTAATTTTTAATCAGATTAATTACTTATGAATAAATTTACTAATTCTGGTCAATTAACATTAATTATTTACAAATTATTTTCAATTAATTATCCTTTAATAATAAATTAATTAACCTACTTTAATTATCAATTAATCAATCTTTTATCATTAATTAATTCTTAATTAATTATCCTTAATTTATTACATTAATTAATTACCATTTAATAAATTATCCTTTAATTATAATTATTGATTTTCCCAGTCACATAAATAAAATATCACTTGATTAATTAACTTTGATCATAAATTAATTACTTTTTAATTAAGTGATCTTTTTAAGTAATTAATTATCTTTAATTATTTTCATTAATTTATTATTCTTTAATTACTTTTATTCATCAATAAATTTTTAATTACCCAAATCTTAATTTAATTTAAAGATTAACACATTATCTTAATCAGTTTACTAATTAAAGTATTTAAACCATATTTAAAACTGAATGCTTGAAATCATTTTATACAAAACATTGATTTAATCAAAGCTTAGATTACATCATCACGTTTTAAAAAAACACATGTTAATTTAATTAATTAACTTATATATAAAATCGTTTAATTTCTAAACACCTTATTTTATCCTTTAAAAATAAAACATTAAAACTTAAATGTTTTAATATTCTTTAAAGCTTAATTTAAATTGGCTAAAAACTTAATCTTTTAATAACTTTAAAACTTGTTAAATCATCAATGCTAAGTAACCTGAGCTATCTTTTAGTTTTTCCCGAGCATCCCACGAGTAACTCACGTACACCCTTCGTTCGAGCAAATCCACCAACTACCCCGAGTTCGTTCTCGAGCACATCTTCGTCTCCCCAAAATTTTCAATAACCAGATAAACGTACACCACGTGCATGTGCACCATCATCAAAACGCCCTCCGACCTTTGCCATAGCCAACAACATGTCGGCGATGACATTGTCAATCCACTCGACAACCCAGAAAACTCAAAAATCCATTAACACAAAATCGAGCACTTCAATCGAAAATCTGGAACCAGGTCGATCACTAAGAACCACCCCGCGACACCTTCACCGATCACCAGAAAACTCGACATCCTGTCTAGAGACTCGCCGTCATCCTACGCTGCTATTCTACCCACCCTTACTGATTGCGATGCACCATAGTCAGAGAAATCAACACGAAACCAAACTCGACTAAAACCACCACTAAAACCCTAGATCGATCTCGCTCCGTCACCATGGTGCTTCATAAAATCCTTGACTATTTTTCCCATTATCCTCGCTTCACGAGCCAGCTTTGACCAAAACCCTGAACCTCAGTTCGACATTGTTCGACGGAATGACCGTAAACCCAAATTTGATCATCTCCGAATACCTCATCAATCACGCGATTTAAAATCATAAAATTTACATCAAAATTCAAGTTTTTCCATCACGAATTAGCTTACATAATCAAAGTAAAATTTCTGGTTGATCAAATTTTTTAGCTTGTTTTTGATTATCTCTGAAATTTGTCATTATTGAAGTGATTTCTTAATAAAAATTCTTGAAACAATTTTTATGATAAATACTACATTGTTACAGACACTTCACCTTTAAAAATCAAAGCTTGAGTTAATATGGATTGGGAGATATAAATTTATTTGAGAAATTTGACTCTGTAAATATAACAGAATCAAGAGCAGATACACAGACTTGTACACACATAAACTCCATACATATGTACATATAACATATTCACACAACATTCATACTTCAACCATTTATCTCATTAAATCAAGATATAGCCATATTTAGGACAAAAGGGTAAGGTTTGCTGACCTGGATTGATTGACAAAGAGGAACAAAGAAATTGCTTTTGCTTTTTTTCTTTTCCTGGAAAATGTTTTGATTTGGTCTGAGCTTTGAACTAAATCCAAACATCCACACTTCCAGTTTCGAGATGAAGTTGAACTTTTTATCTGATCTTGCTTGTTTAAATTTACATGCTCTGTGATCTGCTTGGTCTATGCTTATGATTTTTGAGATGATTTGCTTCGAATTGCTACTGGGTTTGTTCCAGGTGGAATAGGGGAAGTTGTTTGATTAATTTTCTTTTGTTTTCAGGTTGTAGTTTGTTTCAGGCTTTTGATTTTTCTCTGGTTTTAATTTTCTTTCCATGTTTCTTGGTTTAGAGGTTTTCAAATGAGAAGATAAAGAAATTTGAGAAGCGAGGCCTGATTTTCTTTCTCTATGCCTATTTTATATAATTCTAAAATAAAAGAAAAGTTTATTTTTTCCACTTGTTAAAATAAACCGACACTTGTAAGTTTATATTCTACTTATTAAACATTTGTCAGAACATGATTTTAAAAAATTTACGCTTGTTAAAATTAAGTAAATTTATATTTAAACCTTTTTCTTTATTTTATTTATAAATTATTTTTAACCCTTTCACTTGTTAATATTTCATAAATTTATATATATTATGTTTTACTTAATGTTTGTATTCTTAACTATATTTATATCTTATTAATTTTAAAAGATACATATGTACACATATGTTTTTATTAACTTAAGTATAATTTTTAAGAATGTGTATTTATATATTTCCTTAATGATTTCCAAGAGATATGTATAATTTAAAACTTTTATTAATTCTATTTTTTATACTTATATATATTTACAAACTATATTTTCAAAAGGAAATCTTCAAATCCTATTTTGAACTTATTTTATTATACTTTTAAATGTATATATATATATATATATATATATATATACATGCAAATTACGTTTAGTTATATATAAATTTAAAATTAAACTTAAGTTTTTATACTTAAATTTATATAAATAATATTAGTGTTGAAAATACTCAAATTTAACTTTTAGAAAATTATTATATTAATTTCAAAATATAACTTCCAAATAATTATATTATAATTAGAAAACAAAATTTATTAATTTTGAAAATAGTATTTTCAAATTCAATTTATTTCTAAGATATTTACAATTGAATTCCCAAATTAAATTCAATTTATTTTCAAAAATATTTATTTTAAAGTTTCAAATTCAAAATGAAATTCAAAATTAATCTATATACATATGAATAAATAGACACTTCACCTATTTAATTTGGAAATTTTCAAATTAATTCTTAATTAAATTCTAAAATTTAAATTAATTACCAATTTAAATTTGTTTTTTAATTGGGATCGTTACAGATTCCCCCTTAAGAAAATTTCATCCTCGAAATTTGCTAGACGGGAAGACAACAAAGAACAAATAAATAGTCCACAATTCTCAAATACTAAGTATGGATTCCAAACTCAGGTCGGAATACCCCAAAGTTTACATCAATTTTGTCCCTCTTCGGACTTTGATCCTTACAAGAAATTTATAATAGAATTTCAAATTTGGTTTTAATCAAAATCGTTTTATCGATACAATCAAATTTAACTTCATACTAAATTAACCAATTTATTCCAATTTAAAATTTCAAACTTATTAAAGTTTAAAACGAAAAGCTGATGGCTAGAATATGAGATAGGAACTTATCTACAACGATTTGTAGAGCCATCACACCAAAGCTTCTCCTTGGAACTGCCACAAAGCTATCAAAGAATTGACGATCAAAGAGATTGAGAAGAGTTGCTTCCTTGTTATTGCAGAGTATTGACCATTTGTAGTTGTACTCCCCTGTCCCCTATCTCGTACTCTTCTTGCCACCGTACTCACTATCAGTGGATAGTAAGAGAATTTACTGAGGCATACGGATGGATATCTTAGGGAGATACTCATTCTAGGATATACTTCACCCTATCTCTAATGAGTTACTTAAGGTGTTATACTATAATAGCTAAAGTTCAACCTTTAGCTCTGATACCAAATGTGTCGGTCTAGGCTTTTCAACCATCAACAGCGGCCACTCTCGACCGGTAGGCTTTTCAACCATCCCAGCCCCGTCGTGGCTCACATTGGTACTTCGCAATTGCTTTTACGGCTGGCCTCTCGAGCCCCTTAACCGGTAAGCCAACCCTCCTCGGGGACATAATGGGTAAAAGCCTCCCGTTCGCCACCAAACATGAAGCAAGAACCCCCTATCATACTGAACTTGTAGCAAATGTGATCCATAACGTCGTATCATTATTCAGAATGGGTTATATGACACAAGGTCCTCTCACGGCTAAACCGAATAATTAATGCAATATTTAAAAAACATATGGATATTGAGATCTTAGTTAAGTCATAACTTATTACCCAAAACCTTTCTTTTAAATGGTTTAAAGAAATTGCCATATTATAATCTTTAAAACAAAAAGATTCAGTTCACAAAGTTCACCAATCTTTCACAAAGATTCATTCACGGCTTTTCAAAACAGTTTCCTTTTCAAATTGGATTAACTCATCCAATCATTAAATCAAAGGCTCAATTCATAACTTTCAAAACCATTTCTAAAGATTCATTCATAACTTTCAAAACAATTTCTCATTTCAAACCTTTTATATAAAAGGTACACCATTTAAAATCCTCTTCAATTTCAAAACAAGGTTCAACCATCTTTCACAAAGATTCATTTATAGCTTTCAAAACCATTTCAATTCCATTTCCAACTTGAAATCTTTCAACACCAATTGGAAATCCTTTCTTTATATGACAACTATTATTATTTGAAAACAAGTTTTCGTTTCGAAAAAATCCGATTACGTTTGCATGAGTTAAAGTCCTTCAAGTATAAAACTTGGATTAAATTAAAATTCCCAAAACAATAATTTTAAAATGGTTTAAAACCCAATAAACACATTTGTAACTTGTATAACCTTCAAGTATAAAATGGTTCAAGACCAGTGAACATCCTTTCAAGGCTCTTCAGCCACTGTTGCGCTCCAATGATGCTCTCGAAACCAGTGAATTTGACGCCGCCAAGCTGGGTGTATTCCTTGCTAAGAGTTGAAAATTCGACTGCGGGAGCTGGACCACATGGTTCAGGAGCATTTACTCTACCCCCACCTCTAGCGTTCCTTCTGGTACTCATCCTGGAATACCAAAAGCATCCTGAGAATCAAAGATAGAAATTTTATAGAACTTAAGGAAATTCTAATCAAACGAATTCAATAAGAAGGATGGAATCAAAGGATATGGATTCTGAAATGATTCTCCTCATTCTAGGGTTTGGTTACCCTATCTCTAATGAGCTTTAAAACTCCACAGGTTAAGGTTTTCGGGAACCAAAGCTCCGATACCAACTGTAACAACCCATATATTTAGACCATTTAAATTGACAATAATCCACACATGTCAACTTAAATAGTACAAAACACGAATTGTTAATGGAGTATATGTATATAAATGAGAATCATCACACAATCACAGAAGATACAACATAACAGAATAATGCAGCGGAATTACGGCAATGTCATAATAGTAGTTCATGAAGCTACTAAGTAAGTACAACAATGTCTCAAGCAAAAAGTGAAATAGAAATACATAGATGTCCGACAATATCCAAATAGAAAAGAGCAATACTGATAAAGATAAAGATAAATGATAGTCTTCAAGTCTTCAGCTTCCAAGTAGCACAGCAACAGAAATCCTCAGACTGACCCGAGCATAAGCATAAACAAACACTCGAGTTAGGACATATATTCTTATATAGATAATATAATTCAAATTTTGAAATAACAATAACTCAAAGATGAATGGAATAACATCTTTCAGGATCCGTTAAACTATCTATATATATAGTAGGGTACGCTAAGAAGATAATGCCAAACAGTAAAATAAAGCATCAAAATAGTGTTAAGGCATTACCATTTTCCCCCTTAACGCATTTATATAGCATTATAGTGTATACAACATGTAAACTCCACCACAAACTATTGGGATATCAGGGAGTACTCCATAGGTATAATACAAACAAAACGTAGCGGTCGCGTATAGGGATACAAGTATGACAAGGTACATGAGACAATACCCAAGGTAGTGAAACTACCGTTTGCCTGATCCGGACTGGTGAGAACGCATCCCCACAACGATCGCATCACTGTGACACAACACTCCAAATTCAAGGGTGCGCACCAGTCAATAACAAGTAATGAGTAGTTTACGAAGAAGTGTGTTCACTCGAGGTAGCTAACCCCATTTTGCCAGGCACGTCTACTGTTTTAGTCATTTCCAATTTGACACAAGTGTCAAGGTCATCCATTATCGTTCTCTTTCTTCGATCATCAATGTAAATCATTCCAACCACTTCATTCTGGATCACTCTCCGCGTATAGTTATTAAAGTGGTATTCGGTTTAGACGGTGACTATGTCCCTAACCGATTCCGGTTTCTTTAATAACATTCGTAATTATTACACTGATTGGTCATTTAGTAAATTTCAAAACCAAATCAATTCCAATTTCACTTAGAATTCGAAAGTCAACATTTCATTTGTCTTTCTTATATCAATTTCTATAATTTACGTTTCAAACTTCCAAATTTACCATTTCAAAACTCTATAATTCAACTTCAATTTTTATTTAAAACAATTCAAATATTGATTTAAATTCATATATAAGTTTCATTCCATAATCATTTAAGTTAAGTTAATTATCATTTAAAAAAAATCATTGATGATTTCATTCAGTAATCATTTAAATTAAGTAAATTTATCATTTAAAAATAATTTCAATTGAATTTCCAATTCATTAAATCAATTACTTAAGTTTACCTACATTATATCAAAACTTATAAATTGATTTAAATTAAATTCTTCAAATTAAATTCTTTAAATTACAAAGCTCATATTGATTTCCATAAATCTCATCTTATTTTTATTAAAGAAATTCAATTTCACTTATTTACTTATTTAATTTAAACAAATTTCAAAACTTAATTATTAAGGAAACTCAATTTCACTTTTTAAAGAAATTCAATTTTATTTAATTATTAAATAATTTCAAAACTTGATTCAATAATTTACTTAAATTTAAACAACATTCTTTCATCAAAACTTTGTTAATATTTTGTTTCCATTTATTAAATATTAACATTTTAAATTTCACTAGAATTCAAATTCCAAACTTCATTTTAAAACCCTTATTATTTCATTCAAATAAAATCTGTATTTATTTATTTTAATCGAATTATTTGACCAATCGGGTTTTTATTTAATTCTCTATCCTAAGTCAATTATTTTATTTGGGTATTTATCATTTCAACCCGATTCCATTTCAATTTAAGATCAAAGCATAGTAAAGGAAACTTGCAGTGTGATAACTGGGATGGTGTCAAACTAAATAAACAAGCAATAACAACAATCAATAACAATCCAATAATTAATTTAAATAGTCCCGAAATAATCGTATTAATTTACATTGTTGTTTATGCAAATTAATATAATTATTTCTAGAATGTACACTATCATTTCATGTAGATTAAAGATTATTACACTATTATTTTATGCGGTTCTACGCTTGATGTCTATTATTCAATTTCATACTACATCAATTTATACAACATAAACTTAAAT
This sequence comes from Allium cepa, assembly GCA_030765085.1. NCBI lineage: Eukaryota > Viridiplantae > Streptophyta > Magnoliopsida > Asparagales > Amaryllidaceae > Allium > Allium cepa. The sequence goes on from CM060931.1 coordinate 490,657,326, forward strand.
GATTCAAGGTGTAATTAACCATATTTCTACGTGTCAATTAATTGGACATTTAAAAGGTCATATTATACAAATTTTATTTAATCAAATTCAAACACATATATCAATTTCAAATTGTCAACTACCCTACGTCAAATACAAGTGTATGTTATTTATAACTTCATGTATTAATAATTTTAACGTCCATTATTAACATTAAACAAACAATCATTCATCAACCAAACTTGATTATCATCGTATAAGAATATAAGTCGTGAAATTTTATTCACCTTTCGTGGTTAAAGAAATGAACGACGAAGCACGAAGAGGCACGAATGGAATTGGTTCAGACACAACTCAAGCACGAACAATGGAACAAACTGCAACCATCGGCAAGAAAAGAATGGTATTAATTTCAATATGGGCGTTCATATATATTTTATAAAAATCATATATATGCACTTACGAAACAACGAAGAAAGAAAGAAGGCTGAAAATTTTGGTGCTTCTGCAAAGTGGAACTTCAACTGGTTGCTGCTGTACACAACAGAAAAGAAGTGGTTACTATTATTCAGCAACCAAAATATATATACTGCATATATATATTCTTTCGGCAATCACTTAAAAGCGACAGTACACTTCCTCCTCTCCCTAAAACAACATTGTTCCATCAACATCCTATATAAAACAAAACTGTTTCCTTTTTCCTTCTTTTTTTTTAAAAAACATACTATTTCTTCATTCCTTCATATATGCCAAACGTACACATGCACACATACATTCACCGCATGCACACAATGGCACAGGCGAGGTCAGGGGACTGGTGTGATGCATGAGTCTGGACGTGGGCTGGGTCGTTGTGCTGCACTTGCGCGCGTAGGAGGGCAGTGGAGTGGTTCAAGGAGGAGCGGGTTATGGTGGTGTTTGCGTTCGATGAGGGTGGTTTCAGGCGATGCGTGCACAGGTGGTTGTGGCGTTGGAGGCGGTGCGGTCTGGGGAGGCGCGACGGCCAAAGGGGGTGTGGGTGCGCGCGCGATCTGGACGAGCGGATGACTGGACAGTGGAGGGCGGTTTCAGGTGAAGGGTTGGCGCACGTAGGTCGTGAATGGCGGCGGTCGGAATGTGTGAGGTGATGTGCGGCGAGTGCGACTGGCGGTGAGAGGGGGTAGTGAACGGCGCGCGTACGATGAGCGGGTAGGAGTTGGAGGTGTTGAATTTGCTGTTCACGTTTCATTTTTTTCTTTTTTTTTGAAATTTGAAGAGTAAAATAAAAGTATACAGAGGAGAGAATGAGAGATATAAAAGAGAAGGATGAAGGAATTTGTACCTATAGCTACAGATAGCGAATGAAAATGGATAATAGATAACTATATTTCTTTTTATATTTTTGGAAACCAAAACCAGGCAGTAAATACCATTTATGAAATATGAAACATGCTGCCCATTTCCCCAAATTTTACAACCTTCCATGCCATTATCTCAGCTACCAACTACCCAATTGAATTCACCCATCAGCTAATATATTTTTTTTCAAAATTTTGAATGTGTACGGGCTGTTTGTTTTGGGCTGAACATTACTTAACCGGTCCGCTTGGAACGGTTCATTTAACGCGACGTCTTACGTCGAACTCCGATTTGTACAAATGAATATACCGTTTTGATCGGTGCGACGGGACGCTTCAATGGTACACAGATAATTGCGATACGACAGTTTTATCAAAACTCGAAATTTACGCTGATTAAATTGTTCGTTTGAGAAAACAATAAATGAAGCAGATGACGTCGGAATTAGACAAAACGAAAAGCGATGGCTTGATCAGATAAATTTTTACAACATTACTGTGTAAAAATATTTAGATTTGGAAGATGAAAATTTACGCACTTTAAAATGAGCTGATATGCAAATAAAAATGCGAACGAAATTTACTGCGATATTTTACGACGAAACTTTTCCTATATTCATAACAAACTGGACGCATCTTATAAACAAAGTTTGAACGTCAACCGAGAACGTATGTAAATTTAAAATTTTTATATTAAAATAATGCATTAAAAATTTTAAATTGGGTCGAAAATTTAGGGTCGTTACAATTTCCCCCATTCAAAACTTTTCGTCCTCCAAAAGGAACAAGATGGGAGAAGTAGGAAAGAAACAAACAGAAATCAAGATAGATTTAAGAAAATCAAATTATATCTGAAATTAGTAATTCTGGGTTTGAATCTCGAATACTATCCTTAGTTTCCCATGTGCAATCTCGGTCATCTGCACTCCACTGGACTTTGACGAGACTGACCGACTTCCTTGTAAGTTGCTTCGTCTCACGATCGACTATCCGAAGTGGCTTCCGCTCAATGGTCAGGTCAAGCTCAATAACTAACTCTTCTAACTGAGCGTGGGGATGGTCATAGATGGATCGCGCACAACTTTGCAAAGATGTGAGACGTGGAACACATTGTGCAAACTGGCAAACTTTTCTGGTAATGCGATTCTATAGGCCAAAGTTCCTACCCTTTCTGTAATCTCAAACGGACCAACAAATCTGGGAGCAAGCTTCCCCTTCCTTCCAAATCGAATAACATTCTTCAAAGGCGACACTTTGAGAAATACTTCGTCTCCTACACTGAATTCGAGATCTCTCCTCCTTCTGTCAGCGTAGCATTTCTGTCTGTCTTGTGCCGTCTTTATCTTCTTCCTGATTTCTTCAACTTTCTCAGAAGCTTCCATAATTATTTCCGAACCAAGCACTAATCGGTCTCCAGACTCAATCCAACAAGTTGGCGATTTGCACGGCCGTCCATATAAGGCTTTGAATGGTGCCATACCAATGCTTGCCTGATTTATTAAAGATAATTAATTCCAATTCAAATATACTTATTCAAATTTGAAATTCAATTTCTAATAACTTTTATTATAGGTAAATTCAACAAAATGGAGATGGTCTCCCCAAGATCCACCAAAGTCTATAATACAAGCTCGGAGAAGGTCTTCCAAAATCTGATTTACCCTCTCGGTTTGGCCATCTCTCTGAGGATGATAAGTTGTGCTCAGATTCAGTTTAGTGCCCAAAGTATCCTAAAAGCCTTGCAGAATTTACTACTGAAAATAGGATCTCTATCGCATACGATACTAGATGGTACACCATGAAGTTTAACAACTTCTCTCATTTATATCTCGGCCAAACTCGAAGCAGTACGAGTGGCCTTGACTGGAATAAAATGAGCGGATTTCATCAGCCTATCGACAATCACCCAAATGCTTTCGTTATCCTTTCTAGTCCTTGGTAGCCCATCAATAAAGTCCATAGAAATCCGCTCCCACTTCCAACCTGGAATCTCTAGAGGTTGGTGTAATCCCGTCGTCTTTCTGTGATCAGCTTTAACTTGTTGACAAGTTGTGCATCTATTAACATAGGTAGAAATATCATGCTTCATCCCACTCCATCAATATAACTTCTTCATATTTTGATACATCTTTGTGACTCCTGGATGAAATGAAAGCGAAGATTGATGGTTTTCTATCAGCACTTCCTATCTTAGACCATCAACATTGGGAACACAAATTCGATTGTCGATCCTCAAGACTCCATTACTATCCATTTGTGCACCCATCTTACTGTTAGCATTTCCGACTCTACCAAGAACTATTTCTTTGATACGATAGAGCAAGGTGTCTTCATATTGCTTGGCTATAATGCGATCCATAAGGGCTGGGGAGACGACGAGCTGGAATAACATCCCTTCCACAAGATTACAACGTGCCATTGCTTGGTTTCTACTCAAAGCATCGGCAACGGCGTTTGCTTTTCCTGGGGTGTAGTTAATATCAAGATCATATGCAGCTAAGAATTCGAGCCATCAGACTTGTCTCTGATTCAAATCTTTTTGTGAGAAAATATATCTCAATGACTTGTGATATGTGAATAATTCTAATTTGGTCCCCAATAGATAGTGCCGCCATAGCTTAAGAGCAAATACAACCGCAAGAAGTTCTAAATCGTGAGTTGCGTAATTTGCTTCGTGGTCTTTAACTGACGACCAACATAGGCAATAACCTTTCCTTTCTGCATTAAAACTGCACCTAATCCGTCACAGCAGGCATCAGTATAGACGGTCAATCCTTCACTTCCATCAATAACTGTAAGAACTGGGGCAGAGGTCAACCTTCGCTTCATCTCATTGAAAGCTGATTCTGTAACAACCCTGAATTTTGTGATTTATTTTAATTGTTATTTTGATTATTTTATTTGAAAACTTTATAATATTTATTAAAATGAATAATTTTTGTTATTTTAATTTTTTTTTTGATTTTTATGTGAATTATAATTTCAAACCTGAATATAAGGAATATTTTTCAGAAAAGTGGATTTTTGGTCAATCTGGTCAAACTTTGACTTTTAAATTTAAAATTTAAATTTTTTAATTTTTTGAATTTTATCCTTTATTATGAAAAAATAAATTTAATTTAAAGAATACCTCTTTTCGTTTCGTTGAAATCCGATTCATATTGTGAAAGTTATGCTTTTTACAATATTGAGTGTAAATTGATTTATTTAATAAAATTGTCTATTTTAAATTATATAAATAATATTTTTATTTGTTAAACCATGTTCTAATATGTGTTATTTGACATGTTAGGTGTATGTTTTATTTTAAATATTTTTAAAGTGATGATAAAAAGTTTCCAAAATTTATTGCATTTATTTTCTATTTTTGAAGCCTAGCTTCCAATTTTTGCTATTTTCTCAATTTAATTATTTTAATTAAAATTTATTTATTTATTTTTGTGGATTCATTGTATTTTTATGTTTTTATCTGTATTTGTATGTATTTTACGTGTATTTAAAATTTCAAAAGAAATTAAGAAATTTGAAAGGTTTTGACCTTTTATATGCATGCCTTTTCATTTTCAAAGTTGTCTTTTCATCACCAATCACCACATGCATTCAATTACTGCCATATCTCTTTCTTCAGCCGACCATACCACTTTGTTTTCACGTGAAAAACAAATAATTCTCAACCCTAAATCAATTGGCCATCATCCTGAAGACAAATTTTGGTAAAAACCTTCATTCTTTTCCATTTTTCTACTTTATTTATTGATTTTTGCACTTACATTCATCTTATGTAGTTCGGCCCTCCTTACTTCAGCACCTTGGCCGCCTCCACCACCACCTATTCCAGCCACCATACCCTCCTCTCCACTGCCATTCCAGAGTAGAGACCACCCAAGTTGAACATCTACCAAATTTTTGACAAAAACTCCACTTGATTCACCATAGCCGAACTCCCCTTATCTCCACTACTCCAATCATGCTTTGGCCGACCCATACACCACCACCACCAGCCACAACCTGAGCCTTGGACCTCTACAACACTTGTAGTCGATCTTCCAAGACCTAACCTTGTCCATCCATGCTTGGCGGAGACCTTTGATGGCCTTGAAATCCATGTATTTGCCTTGAATTTGTGTATTCATGCACACATATACCTCTTCTACTTCATATGTTGTTATAGCCGACTTATATAACCTTAACTTGATCCAAACCCGATCCAAAACCGTCCCATTAAAGTGATTTTATAGCCTATAGCTGAAGCATATGATATTGAATGCAAGTGCAAAAGCGTTAGCTTTGAGTTGTGTATTTATTCCTAGCATTGTTTTATAATATTTTGGTTTGTAATCCATATTGTACTTTGTTTTGTTTGAAATTTGACAAGACAATTAGCTTTGGCTCTCCCACTCTTGAATCGTAGTTGTGCTTCCATGCCTTTGTGGATCATAGTTTGTGTGTTTGGTTGTTATCTCCAGCTTGTAGAGGTGAGTATTTCTCACCAGACATTCCGTACTTATATAAGTAGTAAATTGACACCCTGTGAATCTGTAGATATTATTTTTATGTTGTAACTACTTATGCTATGATCATATGATGATCACCCTATTTATACACCTTTCATATCATCTGTTACTGTTATATGATGTTATTCTGTTTATTTATATCAGTTTTCACTGCAAGTTCCCTGTAGATTAGAATCACTATGGGTTGAAATGATACATACCCGACGGACTTTAGAATAGGAAAAAATCGTTATGGGCTGAAATGATTGGCCTGAGTGATTTTTATTTATTTGCATTTACTTGGGATTGCGGGTTTGAAATGATAGAAGCCGGATTTTTCCTTTGTAAATTACGGATTGAAATGATATATTATCCGTATTATTGGACTTAGGTTAGAAATTTTATACAGACTGTGGTTAAATATGTTTTCTAAAATTTTTAATAGTATTTTAGAAATGAAAATATTATAATATTTTGATTTATACTTAATTAAAAATGATTTTTTTTTGTAAAGTATTATTGATTTTCTAAAAATTTATAAGTGGAATAAATTAATGGTAAGGTTAGAAAATTTGAAATGTAAGTTATTTTGGAAATTTTGATTTGGGTATAAATGGTATTTAAATTAAGTAGGAAAATATGATAAATAAATATAAAATTTGAATTAAAATGAATTTAAAATGATTTTATAAAGTTCTAATGATTTTTGAATAAGTTAAAGGGTTAAATAAATGAATATTTAAGTTGAATTTTGAAATATATCTTAGATTGGGAATTTGTGAGTTTTGTTTAAAAATGAATTTAAGTTAAGTAAATAAAATGAAAAATAAGTTATATTTGGAAATTTAAACTTAGGTGTTAAGTTAAAAAATTAATTATAACGAATTGAAATGGAATGTTGAATTATATAAGTAAATTATTATTAATTGATTTTTGAATGAAAATTTAACTTTATAAAGTCATGAATATAAGGGTATTTAAATGATTGTTTTAAAAATGAAAATATATGATTTTATAAGTTTAAAATGATTTAAATAAAAATTTAATTGTTTGTGAAATTATATTGAATATTTGGAATTTAATTAACAACATTTTTGAAATGTTATTATTTCCAATGTAAAGAATATTACAACATTTGTAAATGTTGTAGTTGATAGAAATGAACTAAATGGTTGAATCAAGGGCTATTATAGCACTTTTGTAACAACCCGGTAATTGCATCAATTCATAATCGACATTTAAACGATTAATACTGTTGCATATTGCTGATTGAGGTTTCTAAATTGAATTAAAATTCTTTTATAAAGTGTTAAAAAGATTGATGAGCTTTGAAAAAATTAAATAGTGATCCATTTTTCTTTATTTTTATTTTGGGCCGTGAAAATTAACAAAAGCAATTCCTCCATCTTTATTACTTAGGCCCATCCCCTTTTATTTCATTTTTTATTTTCGTTCGTAACCCTACACAAAAATAAAAACCCGTCCCCTTTATTATTTTCAAGCCCTAGGTTAAAAATCGAACGAAAGAAGAATAATGGCGGCCGTTCCTTTCGTTCTCTCTGCTCTGGAAATTAGGGCTTGAAGTCGCCGGCTTTAATTCGATCGATCCAGTGATGTTTTGCGTGTCGCCTTGATCGATTGATTCCTCGTAGCTTGCTCGCGCTTGTTCTCTGATGATCGAGTTCGCAAATCAAGTAAGTGATTCCTTCACTTACATCTAATTCAGACCCTAGTTTGATTTTTCGTATGCTCGCTTGTTGTGTGCTAAAGTGGCTTTGATTCTTTGCTACTTGAATTACACGGCCGTTACTTTCCTCTTTTAATTTGTGACTTTTTTCAAAGATACGTTCACGAATTTTCTTGTTGACTTCTATATGCTTCCACATGATTTCGACTTCGAACATGTTATTCACTGTTTCCTTATGAACTTCTTTGATTTCATGTGCATTGAGCTTTGACCCTGTGTTGTTCATTTGCATGTAACTGTTGGCCTAGTTTCTGTTGGTCGTGGCTTAGTTTGTGTTGTTGTCACTATATATGTAGCTCGCATCACTGCCATACTTGATATTGTAGTCTCTGTTTTGATTTGCATTGGTGCAGTTTCCATATTGACGCCTGTTCGGACTTGTTCCTTCACTTTGCTTGAGCAGTTAGCATTGAAACTGTATGATTCATTGTGTACTATGGTATCACTTGCAGTTTCACACAACCTCGAGTTTACACTGTGCATTTACATATGCAATTTTTAGTGCAGTGCCACTGTTGTGAACTGTGTCTTGGTCTTTGAGTATTTTTGAGTTTGTTCTTCTTCTACCTGTTGCACATGCAGTGTCACTGCTTGTAGTCTAGTATCTGATCATTTGTATCAGTGTTGTTTTTTATTTCTAGTGCATTACTTTGCACTGTACATTCATGTATGTTGGATTTTGGGCATTTCTTGGTTTGATTCATTTCACTGTTGCATACATGTTTATGCACCTTCTTCCTGTAGCTTGTATTAGCTGCAGCTTCGACCTTGCTCTGTTTCACCCTTGCTGCACTGCCCAATTCTTGTTGTTGGCATTGATTTGTGGCAATTAATTCTCTTGCATTTCTTGAGCTTGGTGTCATATTTTCCACTGTCCATATCATATTGGACTGTGATGAATTGTATTGGGTTTTTGAGTTTGGGACAGTGTTGTTCACTGCTTTGGGTTACCTGAGCATTGTTTTGACTGTCTTATTTTGTTTGTGTGCTGTGGTGCCATAATTTTGGTGCCCTCACTTTCATTCTACTGCCTTCATGTAGTTTGTATCATCTTCCTTGTGCATCTGACTTGATTTTTGCAGTTGCCATCCCTGTCCACTCTAATTCATTGTGTAGTTATGTGTACATATATATGTACGTTGCTTCATTTGCTTAGTGCATTGCTCACTTTTCTGACCTTTGCATTCGCGAAACTCTTTTGTCAAAATTGTCGTTTTATGTCTGGTTCATGTGTACTTAGTTGGGCTTCTTTTTGGTCAGCCTGCATTCCATGTTGTATATTTGATTATTTGACCTTGTACACTTATGTTGCCCTGAGTTGAACCGTAATTCATTTGGGTTTGACCTTGTGCCCGGTTGTGTACATCGTCACTGTAGTGGCAGGGCAGTGCACGCAAGCGTGAACTGCAGCCACACGGTATTCATTGGGCACGTCATCACTGTAGTGGCAAGGCAGTGCACCCAAGCGTGAACTGCAGCCACACGGTATTTGTTTTGGTGTTATTTCTTTTTCTTTTGATTTATGGATCTATTTCGTATTCCATATGTTGTAGTGGCGAGGCAGTATACGCGTGCGTATACTGCAGCCCTACTCGTGATGACCTTTTAATTGATGTTCCAATTGTTTTGAATTGGTTCGCGTTATATTTACCGTTATCCGATTTCTTATTTAAGAATCGGATAGGTAAATTTATTTCTGTGACTGTCGTCTATTCATTATTTAATTATTATTGCTTCTGTGTATTAATAACTGAGTTTGAATTAGACTGACCCGAGTATTATTTTCTTTTGAAATTTAATACTCGGGTCAGACCGAGTATTTTCAGATTGTAGATATTCTGCTTTGGGATGCTGCTTGAGCTATGAAGACTTTTCTTATCTTTTGGAGTTGTCGAGTCATAGTATAGGTTGATATGTATTCATGTATATTAGTCGTTAATGTACTTGTATATATAACTTCCTGAGTCGACTGTTGTAGTTGTATCACATGTACCGTGTCAAATGTATTGTAACTGACAGCAGTTATTATATATATATGAGACTTTCTGTTTTATCTGTGTTTCGCATTTATATTTATCTGTGTTATTAGTTTATATTTTGTCCTAGACTATTATAGTCACTGTGTAGTAGCTTTGAGTTTGCATCGGCATGTCGGATTTCCTCCTGAAATGAAATGTTTTGTTTTTACTATCTGGCATATCGGTGCTCGCACAAGGCAATTACACGGATGGTCGCTCCTCAACAGCCTCATTCTCCGTGCTAGTTAACAGCACTACACCGTAGTGTTCTTGGCTAGCGTGGGTATAGAGGTGGGGCGTCACTGCTTGGTATCAGAGCCTGGAGTTTAGAACAAATATAAAACATAACTTAGATAGTACATGTGTTACAACTATTTGTCGATGTTTTATCTCACATTTTTATCTAAAATCATTTTTGATTTGTTAGGTATGAATTCCTAACTCTTATTCATGAGCATTGCTGCTATTCTCCGTTGCACATGCTCATTTGAGTTTGCACTGCTAAGTATCATTGTGTATATGCTCTACCAAGTTGCATATTGCTGCAACTCGTACCACTTCAATTTGAACTCGCGTTGTTTATTCGAACTGCTGTATATATGCATTCTTATCTCTGATTCGTGTACTTAATGCAGTCTCCATGCAATTGGGTTTTGGTTATCAATCTTTGAGACAAATTGAGTTTCAATTGTCGACTCTGTCTGCTTATCCATGGTTTGTTGGCTTTCATATGCCTCTCTCTGATAGTTTTAAAATTTCTTTGGTATAAAAGAAATTGTCTTGGACTTTGCCTTGTCGATATCGACATTGACTTGACTTTTACTTTTGCTAAAGTCATTCAAGCATTTATGCTCGTTCTGCTTTGTTTTTCCAATTGTTGATCGATTCTTCTTTTCGATTAGTTGTTACCACCTTTGTCGACTTTGATAACTTCTATTTCAGGAATTTTTGGGTATTCCTATCTTGATGGATTGGAATCGAATTCTTTGGATTTTATTCACGTCTTCGAATGTGAATCTTAGTTAATTGATTTGGTTTTCGAATTTAATCGATTCTTGATTATTTCCCGATTTGTTGCTATCATTTATTAGCAACTTTGATGACCTTTTCTTCGGGATTTTTGTGAACATACCTTTCGATGAATTCGGTATCGATTTCTTTGGATTCTATTCACGTCTTCGTATGTGAATCCTTGTGATTGATTGTTTCTACAATCATTTTTGTGATTTGTCACTTTATAATATAAAGGTTTCAATACTAATAGTAAATATCAAAACTCTTTTATCAAAATATTTTCAACTCTATTTTCAATATCAAACTCTTTTCCTAAACCGTTTTCCAATCTATTAGTGTATACAAGCCTTTACCTCACTCGGATGAGAAATCTAATTAAACGGCTTAGTAAAACAAGTGGTATGAAACGCTTGCGTTTGCTTCGTCGGTTAATTCTTGGACTTGTTCAATTGAACCTCATGTGACAATTTTCTAGTGAAGATTTACAATTTGTTCGTAAATATTTAAGTTAAGCAAGTGGTTATGGGACATGAAGCTAAACTTTTATATTTATTAACTTAGTGTAATTGACACTTCTCGTTGATCATGACGATCATTTTTACGGTTAGACTAGGCCTCATCGGTGTGATTTTGTCTCACACATATCTCTTGGGCTTTTAGGATTGTCTAGACACCATTTGTGTTATTTCATTCACACATACCTTTTCGGTTAGACTAGGCCTCATCGGTGTGATTTCGTCTCACACATATCTCTTGGGCTTTGAGGATTGTCTAGACACCATTTGTGTGATTTCATTCACACATACTTTCCTTTTGTTTGTGAGGTTAGACTAGACACCATTTGTGTGATTCCACTCACACATACCTTTTTGAATTTTGGTTAGTCTAGACCTCAATCTGTGTGATTCCGACTCACACATGTGGGGTAGCGCCCCACGGTCTTCGGGCCATTCGTGTGTCAAAATTAATGGCTTGCAACCATGAGATAGCGTCTCGTTATGCGTTGCACGTGTTGGTGATTTTCATGCTCACGTGTAGGTGAGATTTCGTGCTCCCGTTCTCGCTTTGCGTTGCACATGTTGATGATTTTTCATGCTCGCGTGTAGGCGAGATTCCGTGCTCCCGTTCTCGCTTTGCGTTGTACGTGTTGGTGATTTTCATGCTCACGTGTAGGTGAGATTCCGTGCTCCCGTCCTCGCTTTGCATTGCACGTGTTGGTGAGTTTTCATGCTCGCATGTAGGTGAGTTTTCGTGCTCCCGTTCTCGTTATGCGTTGCACGTGTTGATGAATTTTCATGCTCGCATGTAGGTGAGTTTTCGTGCTCCCGTTGTCGCTTTGCGTTGCACGTGCTGATGAATTTTCATGCTCGCATGTAGGTGAGTTTTCGTGCTCCCGTTCTCGCTTTGCGTTGCACGTGCTGATGAATTTTCATGCTCGCATGTAGGTGAGTTTTCGTGCTCCCGTTCTCGCTTTGCGTTACAAGTGCTGATGAGTTTTCATGCTCGCGTGTAGGTGAGTTTTCGTGCTCCCGTTCTCGTTATGCGTTACATGTGTTGATGAATTTTCATGCTCGCGTGTAGGTGAGTTTTCATACTCTCCTTCGAGTTTTCATACTCCGTTCGAGTTTTCATACTGTCCTTCGAGTTTTCATACTCCGTTCGAGTTTTCATACTCCGTTCGAGTTTTCATACTCTCCTTCGAGTTTTCATACTCCGTTCGAGTTTTCATACTCCGTTCGAGTTTCCATACTCCCGTTCGAGTTTTCATACTCTCATCTTGTGATTTTCTGGATTTCTTGTATAGATTTCTAGAATTTGTGCTTCACCAATTTTCGTGATTTCTATTGATAAGTTTTATCAATTTTTGTGCATTGGTGAATTCGTGTGTTATTGGCTTGTTATGAATACAAGTCTAGTGTATGATACCCCTTTCCATCTTTGAGAAGATTCTTGTGATATTGATTATCTCTTATCGGTTGATCTCCTGTTGATCATTATTTACATACTTATAGTAGTATGTCATTATGGATATTTTATGTTATGCCATAGCTTTTATTCTATGCCATACTCCCGCTGGAGTTTTCGTACTCCCGTTTGAGTTTTCATACTCATTTTGTAATTTCTGATTATCGTTTTTGATAATCAGATATTTCTTGTTTCTGATTTATCGCCAGTGATAATTAGATATTTGAGGTTTAATTACCGTTTGGGATGATTAAATATTTGTGATTTGAAATTTCCGATTATCGTTTTTGATAATCTTGTTGATTTGAAATTTGATTATCGTTTGTGATAATTGAATATTACTGATAATTGCATTTATTCAGTTTATTTCATCCATTTTTAGAAGATGATTTTGTGCTTGTATTGCCCATCGAGTGCTTTAAGTGTAACAACCCTGCTTTTGGAGATTACCTGTAAATATTAAATTATAACGGTAGTTATAATTTAATATTGTGAATTAAAATAAAATTGGAGAAATTAAATTGTTATTTGGAATAAACAATTAATTTTGAAACTAAAATGAGAAAGTAAAGTTTGAAACTTTATTTCATTTGTTTGGGTTAATAATAAATGGAAAATAGTTTTTATTTAGAGAAAATGCAATAATTTTATTCATTATTGTCAATTACTTCTTTTATTAATTTTTTTTAAAAGGAAGTATTTGATTTTTTTAAAGGTTGTTTATTTAAATAAAAATGTGGAAATTGGTTTTAAAATATGTTTTGGTTATAAATAAGGTTCGAAATATTTTTCTCAGTAAGAAAGGTATTTTTGGTTGAATTTTAGAAGTTAAAAGTGTGAACTTTTGCATTTGTTTTTCAAAATAGTGTATTTTTGCAAATTAAGCTTTTTAATAATAATAATAATAATGTTTTAAAAAATAAAAATCGATCTTTTCATAGAGTAAAATAATTTATTTCATGTGTATGTAAATTTACATATTTTGTTTGGTTGAAAATTGGAAAGAAAATGACTTTGTTTTATTTTATAGTGTAATATATGTGCATTTGATTTAAGTGTTGATTTTATAACTTAGACCATTTAGTTTTCTTCTTATTGGGTCCTAAAAGCCCATTAGCCTAATCTAAGAAATAAGGAAATGAGAAAAACATCTCCTGTACGTACAGGAAATTATTATCATCTCCTTCCTCAAGTCAGAAAAAAAAAAGAACCCATTTCCTTTTTACAAACCCTAGCTAAAAATCATCAAATTAGACTCAAATTTGGTGTTTTAAAAATCATTTTGAAGCTAAATCTACAGGTAATCAAAATCTAAAACCTAATATTTCATCAAAAGTCCAAATTTATGAATGATTGTTTGTTGATTGATTTCTTCTTTCTTGCATGCACTTGTTTCATAGTTTTACAGGTTGTAGAACCTAAAATTCCACCCAAGCTTCGATCTTTCTCCACTAATCCGAGTATTTAGGCAAATCAGCAAGGTGAGAACAATATCTCACAAATACTAGCTAACTTGCTTATGAAATTGCTTGAATTTGCTGCATATGTAAAAGTTTATTCAATGTATAGTCTATTTTCGTTTCTGGCCTGAAGTGCCAACTTTGGCTATCCATAACTTTCTTCTCCGGCAACGAAATGCTGTCGGATCTTTTTCTGAGTTAAGTTTATACGTTAAACTTCATTTCTGTAAATTTTGGTTAAATAATATGGTCATTTGAGTGTTCAAATCGTCACTGCGAAATCAATGCGCAGCCTGCAAATATCCTGTGCACATTTGAGTTGTTGCAAACATGGTCTGAGTCCATGTTTGAGATATCATATCTCTTTCGTTTATTTCTCAAATTGCACGATTCTTTTTCTTCTTGAAATATGAAGTTCTTTTCTTTATTCATACCAAATTTCAGATCATTTTGGCATAGATAGCTTATATAAATCTGGTGCCAAACTTGGACCTGGACCTTGTTTTTGCCCAGAGTTCAACAGTGAAACACTGTCTGGGTTCAACTTTGAGCGATCATATCTTTCTCATGGTTTATCCAAATTGCATCAATCTTTTTCTGTTTAAAAGATGACGTTTCCTACTATATGTGTATCTAATTTTAGCTCAATAAGATGTTATTTGATCTCCTGTTTTATGCCTAAAAGTTGAGTCCAGGACTGTTTTAGGCCTGCACATTTATTTGGTTTTTGAACTGTCGCAAACATGGCCTGAGTGCATGTTTGAGACAGCATAACTCATTCGTTTAAAATTGGATTTGAGTGATTCTTTTTGAAAAAAGAAGTAGGAGTGTTGCTTTACATTCCTGTATAATTTCATGAAAATCTGGGTTGGTTTGCTATTCCTAAACTACTGTCGAACTTGTACTCGCAGCTTGCTGTAATTCAGTATTTCAAACTTTGTTTTGGTCCGAGTTTGAAACGACGCAGATTCTTCGTTTCAAATCGGATTTGAATGATTATTTTTGCAGATTGAAGTAGGAATGTTGAACTACATTCCTACCAAATTCCATGACATTTTGACTCGGTTTGCGGGTCCAAACCTGCTGTCGAACTTGGGTTCGCAGCCTGTTTTCACCGGGTTTTTATACTTAGAATAATTTTCTGCTTTTTATGATATTTTCCGATTTCTTTGAGATTTTTCTGCAGATTTCATACACGGGTTTTATAAAGCATTACAAAGTGTTTTTCAAGCAAATTTACTTTTAAAATTATTATTTAATATTATTTTTAAGTATTAAATTAATTACTTCATAATAGGAGAATTTCAAATGCAATTTCTAAAGCGATTTTGAAGCGTTCCTAAAACTCGTTTTCTTCAATTTAATTTCTATATAAAACACACAATTTTGCACTTCGAGCGAAGAGAGAGGAGAATTAAATGATTAGATAAAACGCGTGCTATGAACACGTGCGTTTATCCTTTCAGTTAATTCCTAATCTATTCGTTTGATCGTTTTGACCTTTGGGTCTGGTTTACCGATGAGATGAAGTAAACCTTGTACTGCTTTAAGTGTGGAATTGACTAACGGTTAGTAAATCTTTTAGTGCGAACGTGTGGTATGGGACACACGTTAACACTTTTTGGGTTCCTTTTCGAGAGTTTGTGACACATATTGCCAGTTAGTGGTGTCCAGTACTGGGCCTCCGGACCTTCGCCACTACGGTTTGTGCCTTCGGGCTTGTGCCTTCGGGTTTGTGCCTTCGGGTTTGTGCCTTCGGGTTTGTTGCCTTCGGGTTTGTTGCCCTATAGTATCGCTTTTGGAGTTGGTCCTTCGTCACCGCTCGAGAGATACTTGGGTTTGTCGCCTTCGGGCTTGTGGATCCTTGTTATACAGTACTGAGCACGTGCATCTTTTGTTTCATTGATATTTAAATTTCCCTAGAGTATCGCCTTTCAGAGTAGGTCTTTTGAACCACTCGATACATAGCGATTACCTTGTGGAAACTTGTGTTACCTTCATTGGTATTTGTTATTTGCCTTTTGGCTTGATTTGGGATATTCATATCCTTTGTTTATTAAGTTGCCGATGATATGAGGCTTGTTATTATTCATCTTTTATTAGATGATCATGTTATTTCCTTTAGAGATTATTGTGGTACTTTATGACCTTGCATGTTCATTATCATTTAGCTTTTCTAACTGATTTGTTTAGCTAGACTGACCCGTGTATTTTATACTCGGGTCAGACCGAGGTGTTTCAGGTTAGGTACATTTGGACTTAGCCTATTCTTCTTTCGCATGGACTATTCTGCTAGCTACTTCTGTTATAGCTTTTTGTGTAGTCCTTTTTGGTTGTAACTCTGATATGTATATTCTTTTGACTCATCTGTATATTGTGGTTGCTACGCCACTTGACATATATCATTTTGTATACTCTGTGATGTATCTGTATATGTGTATATGTATGTGATGATCTACTGTTCTGTGATGTGGTTTACATTTGAGTTATTATATTTTGTTCTGTTAGATCTTATAGCCATTATAGTTTTGTATTAAGTATCTATTGGATAAGTCGATCCACCAAAAAAAAAATTGCTGCATTTATCGACATATACAGTAGATAGTTAAGACAAGGCTATAGATGGTCGCTCCTATCCAGCTCTATTCTCCGTATTAGCAGACAGTATTACCTTGTAATACTCTTTGCTAACATGGGTCTCAGAGTGGGGCGTTACAGCTTGGTATCAGAGCAGAGCTCAGAACAAAATATGATAAACACAGAACATAAACACATATTATAGTACATCCAAGTATAATACAAGTGAGAACATATTTTTCCACTATCGTATTCCTCGATCGTGCCTTTAGTCTTTTCATTTTCTTTGAATGGATAATAAGTTTGAAAACATTATAAGGGTTTTACGTATCACTATTTTAAAAAAAAAATAGTAGAAATTAGACCTAAGATGGCTTAGTTTGAAATTATGTGTTTTGAACCTTAGTGATTAGAGTTGCGCAGCGGAAATGGTGTGACCGTTTTCGCTTGGCACATTTAATGCTTTGTTTTTAGTAAATGCTTGTTTGGTTAATAATTGCATGAATGTGTGTTAGCATAGTAATTGTTGAAATAATATTGAGTAGGTGATATAATTGAGAGTTAGAAACCTACTCAATGCAAATGATAAGAACTTGCGGTGTCTTCAAGTTATAGCTACCGCAAGAATTATTAGAAAGATTAAATTTTGAAAATGAAATTTAATTCATAAGTGGTATTTAACCAAAGGTTAAAATGAAATAAAAATTTAATGTCTAAGAATTTCATGGATGCATTTTAAAGAAGTAAAATTACTAAAAGAATTTTTGGGAAAGAAAGCATCCATGTGAATGGAAAATCTTTCTAACAAGAGATATACTTATGTATATAACTTGATTGTTTATGAATTGATTGTATGGTTGTATAATTAGAAAATGTTTTATGTTTTGAAAATAAACATTGTTACAACCAAGTTTAAGATTCATTAAGAAATAAAAAAAAAGGTTTTATAATTTCTTGTGTCAATTGGCTAATGAGTATTTTAAGAATTCCGGTCGATGCGTCTGATCAGCGTTATCGATAGGGATTCCTAAACGCTTACGAGGCGATGTGATACATGCTTTTGAAATGGCAATAAACAATATTTACTAATATGGATGTTGAATGCAAAAATATATAAAGATATTGCAAAGTTTTTGAAAATTCAAAATTTCCATTTGAGATAAGTATTTTATATGCATACATAAGGACTTATGGAAATAGTGTAACATAGAGGGCAATGGAGAGGCAATGTTGATCTTGGTCAACTTTGCAGTCCTTGATAATGTCATTCACTATGAATTTATTAGTTAAATGTTATCATTTTATAAATTGATAATTGGAAAATTTGAATATGGTTTCATTTAAATAAATTTTATTCACTATTGGTTATATTACATGTTTATGAAAGTTTACATACATGGAAAATTTGAAATGCTTAAGTAAACTTTTGGGTAAAGTATTTTGGAAAATATTACCTGATGGTAATTTATTTATATGGCAAATAATTCTAATTAAGGAAATACCTTAATTGGATGAAACTATCATGTGATAGGGATTAATAAAACAAAGTATTCAAATTAAGAAAATGAATTGTTTAGAAATCTAAAATATAGATTGGAATGAGGTTTAGTAAAAAGTAAAAGGATAGTTATGAAGATTAGTTTAAACATTTAATCATTTGATTAATAACAAGTGGAAAAAAAAGTATGCCTTTGGGAAAATTTAAGAAAATGCTAATTTGGTGCTTTTGAATTAGCATGAAATTTATTAAGGAGCAAAACCATTAGAGTAAGTTTGGTTATGAATTTAAATAGTATTAAAAACTTGTTAATTATGTATTTGTGAAGTTCAATTGAAAACAAGTTTGAATTAAGTATCAACCTTGGAAAGTTCTTAATGATAATAAAATAAATGTTTAGCTTTGTGGATTAAGAGAAAATTGAATATAAAAGATTCGTTTATTATAAAATGCAAATTTTTGTGAAAACCTAGAAATAATAATAAATAGAGCAGCAAGATATGATTTTTTATTGTGAAAGCAATTTAAAAAAAAATCAATATGTAATTCCAATGTCTAGTTTTGATAGATAATTGTTTCTTAATAATATGAGAAAGTAATTATCTTAATTAAAATATGAGTCTTCTTTTAAAAGACTTGTTTGTTAATTGGGAAAAAGTTTTCTTTGTAAACCATTTTGAAAGTTTGTTGCATGTATTATAGTGTAATTCTAGATGTCTTAGCTTTCCGGAGAAAAGGATCATGTATTAAACGTTTTAGAGAAAAGATTTTTGATCTAAAATTATTTGGTTGGATTTAATTATGTTTTGAAAATTTAACAATAAAAGGTCTTGTATCGGAAAATTTTGATTGAAAAGTGCTGTTTAAAACAGCGATTACTTATGATTTACAAATCCAAATGAGTCCATTCTTTTTGCAAAAGAGAGTGCTTTCAGTAAGCTAGAAATCATCTTTGTATCATTTTCGAAAATTTTGCAGTTTGGTTATTAAAGAATGAGTTTGAAAACTGATGGACATCTCTGTCCTCTTTTATAATTTCTGAGTTTAAAGCTGAAAGTAAATTGAGAATAACTTTCAAAGCGTAAATCCGTTTTTCATGATCATTATATCGTTGGAAAGCATGGACTGAGTAGAATAACTTTTATTTTATGAGTATTTTCAGATTATGAGTTTTACTATGTCAAAAGTCTGAGTCTTTCTAGCAGGCCTGAATTTGAAAATTTTGAAGGTTTGAGTTGTTGTCTTATTTAAACTTTGATTTTAATGCTTCATATGTTTATAAGTGCATGCTAATATGTTTCAATAAGTTAAGTGCAGGTGAAAGAGGATATTTGAATGATTAATTAGCAAAATAGTAAGTATAAAAGTAGGCATGCTCGCATTTTAAACGTTAAAAATGAAAGGTATGAATTGCAAGGTGTTTATGTGTTAAATATATATATTATGTTCTGACCTTTTGGTCGATGTATATCTATAATTCATACTTATGAAATTATAAAAGGCTCTTCATGCAAAGGAGACCCTGCCGAATTTTTCGAAAAATTAAAGACTTAGAAAAATTTTGAGAAAATTTAATTAGTGAATATTTAGAGCCATCAATGAAGGGTCTAATAAGTGTCCTTTTAAATCATAAAGTAAAATGGTTTAAAACTTGATATATTCATTGGAGAAAAAAAATTGCTTATTATAGTATATTTATTTTTGGAATTGGAGTATGGAACAACTCCAATTTAATTTACTTTAAATTTAATGTAAAGATGATTGAATTGAAAATTTAAGTAAGAGACTTTAAAAAATTTCAAGTATTGAAGTTTGAGTTTTGTGTATTAATGAAAATGGATTTGAGTGAAAACTCTTATAACAAATTTTTGAGAAAATTTCTTGTAATCCATTCTTGTGTGTCTTGCCTTAATTTGATTCTTGTGATGACTTGCATTCATGTAGTCATGTGTTATGGTGGTAGCTTGAAATACCACCTATCTTTTGTTGAATCCTCTTTTTATGATTGTGCTTATTTGTGTTACCCCTTTAAAGGAGTTAAGTGCATTTCAGTATATTCGGAAAGTTGGCTCCTAGTTATATATGACCATCTACTATCACTGAACGTCTTGGTTCGATTGCTTTCATACATCGTTTTTCGTTCAGTTATGGGTATTCATGATATGTTCCAGGTAACCCAATTTCATTGTATCTTTGAGATTTAATCTCGATTGTTAATTCTCTTGTGTTGCACGATCACGAGTCTCACCGACTTGTGTATTGTGCCGAATTCTATTCGTGTAGTTGTTTCGAAGATTAAACACCTTCGAAATAAGAATGTTCCGCTTATGAAATTCTATGGTCCGCTAACCCTAAGTATTGTACTTGAGAAACCATAGGATTTGCCGAGCAAACTTGTCCTGATCCTTTCATCCTCTGTTGAGGGTGAATATTTATAATCCTATCTTTTGATTTGAATCTTGTTGTGATGAAATAGATGTTATAGATAACTTCCATTATAGAAATTGCGTGGACGCAATTTTGTTAAGGGAGGGAGTCTGTAACAACCCTGCTTTTGGAGATTACCTGTAAATATTAAATTATAACGGTAGTTATAATTTAATATTGTGAATTAAAATAAAATTGGAGAAATTAAATTGTTATTTGGAATAAACAATTAATTTTGAAACTAAAATGAGAAAGTAAAGTTTGAAACTTTATTTCATTTGTTTGGGTTAATAATAAATGGAAAATAGTTTTTATTTAGAGAAAATGCAATAATTTTATTCATTATTGTCAATTACTTCTTTTATTAATTTTTTTTAAAAGGAAGTATTTGATTTTTTTAAAGGTTGTTTATTTAAATAAAAATGTGGAAATTGGTTTTAAAATATGTTTTGGTTATAAATAAGGTTCGAAATATTTTTCTCAGTAAGAAAGGTATTTTTGGTTGAATTTTAGAAGTTAAAAGTGTGAACTTTTGCATTTGTTTTTCAAAATAGTGTATTTTTGCAAATTAAGCTTTTTAATAATAATAATAATAATAATGTTTTAAAAAATAAAAATCGATCTTTTCATAGAGTAAAATAATTTATTTCATGTGTATGTAAATTTACATATTTTGTTTGGTTGAAAATTGGAAAGAAAATGACTTTGTTTTATTTTATAGTGTAATATATGTGCATTTGATTTAAGTGTTGATTTTATAACTTAGACCATTTAGTTTTCTTCTTATTGGGTCCTAAAAGCCCATTAGCCTAATCTAAGAAATAAGGAAATGAGAAAAACATCTCCTGTACGTACAGGAAATTATTATCATCTCCTTCCTCAAGTCAGAAAAAAAAAAGAACCCATTTCGTTTTTACAAACCCTAGCTAAAAATCATCAAATTAGACTCAAATTTGGTGTTTTAAAAATCATTTTGAAGCTAAATCTACAGGTAATCAAAATCTAAAACCTAATATTTCATCAAAAGTCCAAATTTATGAATGATTGTTTGTTGATTGATTTCTTCTTTCTTGCATGCACTTGTTTCATAGTTTTACAGGTTGTAGAACCTAAAATTCCACCCAAGCTTCGATCTTTCTCCACTAATCCGAGTATTTAGGCAAATCAGCAAGGTGAGAACAATATCTCACAAATACTAGCTAACTTGCTTATGAAATTGCTTGAATTTGCTGCATATGTAAAAGTTTATTCAATGTATAGTCTATTTTCGTTTCTGGCCTGAAGTGCCAACTTTGGCTATCCATAACTTTCTTCTCCGGCAACGAAATGCTGTCGGATCTTTTTCTGAGTTAAGTTTATATGTTAAACTTCATTTCTGTAAATTTTGGTTGAATAATATGGTCATTTGAGTGTTCAAATCGTCACTGCGAAATCAATGCGCAGCCTGCAAATATCCTGTGCACATTTGAGTTGTTGCAAACATGGTCTGAGTCCATGTTTGAGATATCATATCTCTTTCGTTTATTTCTCAAATTGCACGATTCTTTTTCTTCTTGAAATATGAAGTTCTTTTCTTTATTCATACCAAATTTCAGATCATTTTGGCATAGATAGCTTATATAAATCTGGTGCCAAACTTGGACCTGGACCTTGTTTTTGCCCAGAGTTCAACAGTGAAACACTGTCTGGGTTCAACTTTGAGCGATCATATCTTTCTCATGGTTTATCCAAATTGCATCAATCTTTTTCTGTTTAAAAGATGACGTTTCCTACTATATGTGTATCTAATTTTAGCTCAATAAGATGTTATTTGATCTCCTGTTTTATGCCTAAAAGTTGAGTCCAGGACTGTTTTAGGCCTGCACATTTATTTGGTTTTTGAACTGTCGCAAACATGGCCTGAGTGCATGTTTGAGACAGCATAACTCATTCGTTTAAAATTGGATTTGAGTGATTCTTTTTGAAAAAAGAAGTAGGAGTGTTGCTTTACATTCCTGTATAATTTCATGAAAATCTGGGTTGGTTTGCTATTCCTAAACTACTGTCGAACTTGTACTCGCAGCTTGCTGTAATTCAGTATTTCAAACTTTGTTTTGGTCCGAGTTTGAAACGACGCAGATTCTTCGTTTCAAATCGGATTTGAATGATTATTTTTGCAGATTGAAGTAGGAATGTTGAACTACATTCCTACCAAATTCCATGACATTTTGACTCGGTTTGCGGGTCCAAACCTGCTGTCGAACTTGGGTTCGCAGCCTGTTTTCACCGGGTTTTTATACTTAGAATAATTTTCTGCTTTTTATGATATTTTCCGATTTCTTTGAGATTTTTCTGCAGATTTCATACACGGGTTTTATAAAGCATTACAAAGTGTTTTTCAAGCAAATTTACTTTTAAAATTATTATTTAATATTATTTTTAAGTATTAAATTAATTACTTCATAATAGGAGAATTTCAAATGCAATTTCTAAAGCGATTTTGAAGCGTTCCTAAAACTCGTTTTCTTCAATTTAATTTCTATATAAAACACACAATTTTGCACTTCGAGCGAAGAGAGAGGAGAATTAAATGATTAGATAAAACGCGTGCTATGAACACGTGCGTTTATCCTTTCAGTTAATTCCTAATCTATTCGTTTGATCGTTTTGACCTTTGGGTCTGGTTTACCGATGAGATGAAGTAAACCTTGTACTGCTTTAAGTGTGGAATTGACTAACGGTTAGTAAATCTTTTAGTGCGAACGTGTGGTATGGGACACACGTTAACACTTTTTGGTTTCCTTTCCGAGAGTTTGTGACACATATTGCCAGTTAGTGGTGTCCAGTACTGGGCCTCCGGACCTTCGCCACTACGGTTTGTGCCTTCGGGCTTGTGCCTTCGGGTTTGTGCCTTCGGGTTTGTGCCTTCGGGTTTGTTGCCTTCGGGTTTGTTGCCCTATAGTATCGCTTTTGGAGTTGGTCCTTCGTCACCGCTCGAGAGATACTTGGGTTTGTCGCCTTCGGGCTTGTGGATCCTTGTTATACAGTACTGAGCACGTGCATCTTTTGTTTCATTGATATTTAAATTTCCCTAGAGTATCGCCTTTCAGAGTAGGTATTTTGAACCACTCGATACATAGCGATTACCTTGTGGAAACTTGTGTTACCTTCATTGGTATTTGTTATTTGCCTTTTGGCTTGATTTGGGATATTCATATCCTTTGTTTATTAAGTTGCCGATGATATGAGGCTTGTTATTATTCATCTTTTATTAGATGATCATGTTATTTCCTTTAGAGATTATTGTGGTACTTTATGACCTTGCATGTTCATTATCATTTAGCTTTTCTAACTGATTTGTTTAGCTAGACTGACCCGTGTATTTTATACTCGGGTCAGACCGAGGTGTTTCAGGTTAGGTACATTTGGACTTAGCCTATTCTTCTTTCGCATGGACTATTCTGCTAGCTACTTCTGTTATAGCTTTTTGTGTAGTCCTTTTTGGTTGTAACTCTGATATGTATATTCTTTTGACTCATCTGTATATTGTGGTTGCTACGCCACTTGACATATATCATTTTGTATACTCTGTGATGTATCTGTATATGTGTATATGTATGTGATGATCTACTGTTCTGTGATGTGGTTTACATTTGAGTTATTATATTTTGTTCTGTTAGATCTTATAGCCATTATAGTTTTGTATTAAGTATCTATTGGATAAGTCGATCCACCAAAAAAAAATTGCTGCATTTATCGACATATACGGTAGATAGTTAAGACAAGGCTATAGATGGTCGCTCCTATCCAGCTCTATTCTCCGTATTAGCAGACAGTATTACCTTGTAATACTCTTTGCTAACATGGGTCTCAGAGTGGGGCGTTACATTAAGAATTCTGGTCGATGCGCTTGATCAACGTTATCGATAGGAATCTCTTAGACGCTTTGATGAGACAATCAGACACAGTAAATTGAATTTTAAAATGAAATTTTTTCTGAAAAGATAATTACATAAAGTAAATCGTAAATTTCGAAAGTTTTAACTTTTCGGGAAAGAATATTATTTAAAACAACTCTTTTCCGATACTTCTATTCTTGTGATTCCCGAGGGAACCAAGACTTTATCGTTTGTACCAATGCTAATCGTATTGGTTTGCATGCCATTCTCTTGCATAAGAGAACGTGCTGTCTCTTGTGTTTCTAAATCATAAATGCCTATTGAGACTAGATATGCCACGCTTGATCTAGTGCTCGTGGCTATTGATTTCGTACTTAAAAATTTGGCATCATTATTTTGGGTGAGAAATTTGTTCTCTACCCTGATCATGAATCTTGGGAATATTTATTTTCTCATAAGGAACATGATTTGCGTCAACCACGTTGACTCGAGCTCCATACATCTTATGATCTTGATATTATTTACCACTCCCGGATGGGAAATCGTGTTGCCGATGCACTTAGTCGTTGACAACAAGTGGTTGTTTCTTTGATGATGTCCGTATGGAATCATCTTTTTACCAAGTTCATCAGACGTTTCGATG
Source organism: Allium cepa (assembly GCA_030765085.1). Classification (NCBI taxonomy): domain Eukaryota; kingdom Viridiplantae; phylum Streptophyta; class Magnoliopsida; order Asparagales; family Amaryllidaceae; genus Allium; species Allium cepa. The sequence goes on from CM060931.1 coordinate 490,682,365, forward strand.
TACTTCGATTTTTTGAGCTTCGTCTCATTCCTTTTATGGACTTGCGTCTGTTCTTTTATGTTGATCGGTTCATTAGACGTACCGTTTTTATACTACGTCGGCGTTCCGAATTAATGAAGCTTTGATTCATCTGGCGTATCGTTATTGTACTACGCTGTTGTTCCAAATTATTCGTGTTTCACCTAGGATAGGTGTTGTGCGTTTCAGTTGGTCGGGGTGGTTAGTGCCTTGATATATTGGGTCATTTCCTATCACTGAACGTATTGGTTTCTTGGCTTATCGCCTCTTATTACCGACTCAATTTTCTGTTATTCATGACGTGTTTCACGCGTCTTCCTTCTACGGAAATGCCTTAGGGATTCCGATTTTATTCTTGAGCCCGGTATTATTGAAGAAATTGAAATTTCACCAGGTTTGACTTTGAGCAACATTCTATTCACATCAATGTTTCGGGGGTTCAGCACCTTCGAAATAAAGATGTTCTTCTCGTGAAAGTTCAGTGTTCTCAAGTTCTATGGATTTCACTTTGGAATCCAGAGAATTTATCGAGCAAACACGTTCTGGCTTTCTCTTTCATACTCTTTATGGTGAACTTCCTACTTTGAATTTCTTCATATTGTGATGACATGCTTTTATGGTTGTTACCTTTTGTCCATTTATCTCTTATGATTGCGAGGACGCAATTTCTTTAAGGAGGGGAGTCTGTAACAACCCGGTAATTGCATCAATTCATAATCGACATTTAAACGATTAATACTGTTGCATATTGCTGATTGAGGTTTCAAAATTGAATTAAAATTCTTTTATAAAGTGTTAAAAAGATTGATGAGCTTTGAAAAAATTAAATAGTGATCCATTTTTCTTTATTTTTATTTTGGGCCGTGAAAATTAACAAAAGCAATTCCTCCATCTTTATTACTTCGGCCCATCCCCTTTTATTTCATTTTTTATTTTCGTTCGTAACCCTACACAAAAAAAAACCTGTCCCCTTTATTATTTTCAAGCCCTAGGTTAAAAATCGAACGAAAGAAGAATAATGGCGGCCGTTCCTTTCGTTCTCTCTGCTCTGGAAATTAGGGCTTGAAGTCGCCGGCTTTAATTCGATCGATCCAGTGATGTTTTGCGTGTCGCCTTGATCGATTGATTCCTCGTAGCTTGCTCGCGCTTGTTCTCTGATGATCGAGTTCGCAAATCAAGTAAGTGATTCCTTCACTTACATCTAATTCAGACCCTAGTTTGATTTTTCGTATGCTCGCCTGTTGTGTGCTAAAGTGGCTTTGATTCTTTGCTACTTGAATTACACGGCCGTGACTTTCCTCTTTTAATTTGTGACTTTTTTCAAAGATACGTTCACGAATTTTCTTGTTGACTTCTATATGCTTCCACATGATTTCGACTTCGAACATGTTATTCACTGTTTCCTTATGAACTTCTTTGATTTCATGTGCATTGAGCTTTGACCCTTTGTTGTTCATCTGCATGTAACTGTTGGCCTAGTTTCTGTTGGTCGTGGCTTAGTTTGTGTTGTTGTCACTATATCTGTAGCTCGCATCACTGCCATACTTGATATTGTAGTCTCTGTTTTGATTTGCATTGGTGCAGTTTCCATATTGATGCCTGTTCGGACTTGTTCCTTCACTTTGCTTGAGCAGTTAGCATTGAAACTGTATGATTCATTGTTTACTATGGTATCACTTGCAGTTTCACACAACCTCGAGTTTACAACGTGCATTTACATATGCAATTTTTAGTGCAGTGCCACTGTTGTGAACTGTGTCTTGGTCTTTGAGTATTTTTGAGTTTGTTCTTCTTCTACCTGTTGCACATGCAGTGTCACTGCTTGTAGTCTTGTATCTGATCATTTGTATCAGTGTTGTTTTTTATTGCTAGTGCATTAGTTTGCACTGTACATTCATGTATGTTGGATTTTGGGCATTTCTGGGTTTGATTCATTTCACTGTTGCATACATGTTTATGCACTTTCTTCCTGTAGCTTGTGTTAGCTGCAGCTTCGACCTTGCTCTGTTTCACCCTTGCTGCACTGCCCAGTTCTTGTTGTTGGCATTGATTTGTGGCAATTAATTCTCTTGCATTTCTTGAGCTTGGTGTCATATTTTCCACTGTCCATATCATATTGGACTGTGATGAATTGTATTGGGTTTTTGAGTTTGGGACAGTGTTGTTCACTGCTTTGGGTTACCTGAGCATTGTTTTGACTGTCTTCTTTTGTTTGTGTGCTGTGGTGCCATAATTTTGGTGCCCTCACCTTCATTCTACTACCTTCATGTAGTTTGTATCATCTGCCTTGTGCATCTGACTTGATTTTTGCAGTTGCCATCCCTGTCCACTCTAATTCATTGTGCAGTTATGTGTACATATATATGTACGTTGCTTCATTTGCTTAGTGCATTGCTCACTTTTCTGACCTTTGCATTCGTGAAACTGTTTTGTCAAAATTGTCGTTTTATGTCTGGTTCATGTGTACTTAGTTGGGCTTCTTTTTGGTCAGCCTGCATTCCATGTTGTATATTTGATTATTTGACCTTGTACACTTATGTTGCCCTGAGTTGAACTGTAATTCATTTGGGTTTGACCTTGTGCTCGGTTGTCTACATCGTCACTGTAGTGGCAGGGCAGTGCACGCAAGCGTGAACTGCAGCCACACGGTATTCATTGGGCACGTCATCACTGTAGTGGCAAGGCAGCGCACGCAAGCGTGAACTGCAGCCACACGGTATTTGTTTTGGTGTTATTTCTTTTGCTTTTGATTTATGGATCTATTTCGTATTCCATATGTTGTAGTGGCGAGGCAGTATACGCGTGCGTATACTGCAGCCCTACTCGTGATGACCTTTTAATTGATGTTCCAATTGTTTTGAATTGGTTCACGTTATATTTACCGTTATCCGATTTCTTATTTAAGAATCGGATAGGTAAATTTATTTCTGTGACTGTCGTCTATTCATTATTTAATTATTATTGCTTTTGTGCATTAATAACTGAGTTTGAATTAGACTGACCCGAGTGTTATTTTCTTTTGAAATTTAATACTCGGGTCAGACCGAGTATTTTCAGATTGTAGATATTCTGCTTTGGGATGCTGCTTGAGCTATGAAGACTTTTCTTATCTTTTGGAGTTGTCGAGTCATAGTATAGGTTGATATGTATTCATGTATATTAGTCGTTAATGTACTTGTATATATAACTTCCTGAGTCGACTGTTGTAGTTGTATCACATGTACCGTGTCAAATGTATTGTAACTGACAGCAGTTATTATATATATATGAGACTTTCTGTTTTATCTGTGTTCCGCATTTATATTTATCCGTGTTATTAGTTTATATTTTGTCCTAGACTATTATAGCCACTGTGTAGTAGCTTTGAGTTTGCATCGGCATGTCGGATTTCCTCCTGAAATGAAATGTTTTGTTTTTACTATCTGGCATATCGGTGCTCGCACAAGGCAATTACACGGATGGTCGCTCCTCAATAGCCTCATTCTCCGTGCTAGTTGACAGCACTACACCGTAGTGTTCTTGGCTAGCGTGGGTATAGAGGTGGGGCGTCACAACTTTATAAGTGCTGTAGTTGCTGAAATTAACTAAGGTTTTATTTGAACTAAATTAAACCTATTACAGTATTTTAAATGCTGTCTTTTGTTAAATGAATTGTTTTAAAACATAACTTTCCGTAGCATCTTTTAAGTGCCGCGATAGTTGAATATATACCCTTTCGATAAATTTAAAAGAATAAATGAACTTTGAAAAGGCTAAATTTATGATAATTTGATATTTGATTATTAAATATAATAACTTCACTTTTAAATGATTTAAATGGAATATTTAAATGGTTTAAATGGAATATTTAATTGGTTTAATTGGAATATTTAATTGGTTTAAATGGAGTATTATGATTTGAAATATAAACCATTTTGAATTGTGATTTGAAATGGTATTTAAATTAAATAAAATTGAATGAGGTTTTGAAAGATATGATATTTTGATATTTTGAAATGGATTTCTGAATGATATTGAATTTTGAAATGATATTTGATTTCGAAGTATAAATTACTATTTTGAAATTTTAACCATGGGATGTATTTAATTTATAGTTTAACTGATCCTTAAACGATGGGCGATCCCAAGCATCCTTTAAGTTATTGCACATTACTACTACAGTTCACTTGAGTTGGTTTACATTATACAAGTATATATGTCCTGACTCGAGTGTTTTGTGTTTTACTTTACTCTCGGGTTAGCCTGAGTATTTACAACTTAGCTTTGGATTTCTTTTCTGGAGCTAGGAATCGCTGGAGATTCTGCTTGTCTGGTTATCTGTTCTCTTTCAGTTTCAGTTGTTCTATTTCAGCTCGGGTATTTATAAACTGCTACGTATTTGAGATTTCTATTGTATATGTTTTTCAGACTGATATTATGTATTATGTTTTGAGAGTTTGTTATAGTAGCTTCATGAACTACTACGGTATTTTAATTTCCGCTGCGAGTTATTCTGATATTTCTGTGATTGTATTTCATTTGCTCCAAATTTATTTACAATGCGGTATTTTGAGCAACTCAAGTCCGGCATGTGTGGATGCGAATGGCTGAAAATATCAGATTTTTACATTTGGTATCAGAGCTTTGGTTTTAGGCAAACCATAGCCTGTGGAAAAACTCATTAGAGATATGGTAGAAATACCCTAGAGTGAGTGAAATCAATCTCAAAATCATTTCCCTATGAGAGAGCGTATTTTCAAAGTATAAAATAATTTCCAAATGATTTTCAAAGGGTTTTCAAAGATTATTTTGGTATAAAAAATTGCTTATTTTGAAACCAAGATTTTCTAAACTTTATTCCTTCTGTATCCACCTTGTTAGAAATCTCTTGGTTAGGATTCTTATCGATTAGGATTCCTTGAACTTTGGAACGCTCCCACTTGTTCTGAAATCCAGTCTTGTTTTCCCTATTTTATCCTTTGATTTGGAGCATTACGTAACTCCACTTTGGATTGACCTCTATAAAGATCAGTGATTCCGTACATCTTTGAATGATTTGTAAGGGGGTGAAACTCCTTTACAATTGGCATTGATTCACTGGATATTTCGGTATCCTCAGATTTCAATGCTATTTATCTCCTGCTCTACCTGGATTCTATCCCTGGCGATCGAATGTCGATTTGCCTTAGATTTTCGAATTGATTATATTCCTGAAATCTCGGTTGACCGATTAAGGTCGCTCGCGATTTATAAAGGCTTATCCATCTTATATTTGATAATTAAATTATCTCATCTTCGTACGAGCTTATCTTCGAACCAGAATTCTATTTGATTAGAGTTGCTCTAATTTGAATCTCTATTGTTTGGAATCCACCCTTGAATCATCCTTTGGAAATTTGTGTTTGGTTGTATTTTGAAATCGTGCATACATCGATATTATTATTTTGATAAGGATGTTATATATAAAAGTGAAATGTTTTCGATAAGGATTATATACCATTTAAAAATGAAAATTTGAAGCTTCGAAAGGATTTGAAATTTTGAAAATTTAAAAGAATTTGATTTAAATAAAAATGATTTATAATTGAAGGGTTTTAAATTTGAATTTCGAGGAATCAAATTCCGGTGTTTTGAAATCGGTTTTACGATTTTGGAAAATATATAATAATAATATGATTTAAAGATATTTTCCTAATAAGAAATATTTAAAATGTATTCGAATGATTCCAATGGATTCTAAGAGATTTCAAAGAAGTTTCAAGAAAATAAAAGTCCAAAACCCACTTATGTCACTAGAAAATAATTTTGGTGATGAATGCATACATCATCGACATTGATTTTCGAGTTTCTGAGTGAGAGAGAGGCCACTCTAGTAGCTTTGCTATGCGAGTGATTTTGTGAAACAAATTTTGATTTCAGATTTCGAAGTATGGTTTGATGTTCGAAAGATATATGTATATATATACATATATTTGAAATCATTTAAAGTAAGCTGGTGTTCAGTCCTCAGGATTCAGATTTGTTTTGGTATAACCCTATCTTTTGGAATTGGTTTACTGATTTGTCGGCGATTTCCAATTCTTGGATTTAAATTCGACAATTTTGAAGGTTCGAGCACTTCCATATCAAGGTTAACTTTTCAAAGCTAAGTAATTTCGAAAGGTATAAAGTTTTTGAACAAAAGTATAAGTTTAGTTTGGTATGATTAAAGTATAAAGTAATATGATTTATATAAGTTTGAAACTATTCGTTGAGTGAAATAAATAAGACTAATTTGAATTATACTGGTATGAAATATATATTTGAAATGTTTTGAATAAAGTATATAAATAGAACAATAATCTTTCCAATGGTAAATTAATTTTTCATATAAAATAAATAGTTTGAAGGTTTTAAAAAGGGATGGTTTTAAACATAGTAACCATTTTAGATATTTTGAGGATTGAAATGGCTTGGAAATGATTTAATCTTTATTTTGATAAAGAATGTGAATTTGAAATGATATTTAGTTTGATAAATGAATATTTGAAGTTTATATTAGTATGAAAGGATATTTGGTTTACTTGTAATTTAAGTTTATTTAAAAATGATGGATTTATGAAATGAATATTTCAAAACTAAGTAATAATGAAGTAGAATTTGAGATATATGAAATTATAAAATTTAGTTTTGGAATATGGTATATTTAAGCATTGAAATATATTAAAGATTGAATAGTTTATTTTATGGATCAAATCTTTATTTGAAATTTGATAATATTTGAAATGTGTTGATTCATGGGTTTTGATTCATGACACAAGCTTCAGAGATCATAAGACGAAGTACAAAGAGAATACTACACAAAAGTAAATTGTGCACTACAAAGGAGACAAGACTACAATCCAGAAATTAGTATTAATATTTTATTATATTGAGTCTTAGAATATTGTTAAAATCATTCCTCAAGAATCATCATTCATGTTCAAATAAACTTGCTTGCATATTTTAATCAAAATCAAGTTTACAAAAAATGCATGGAGCGGGGATCGAACCCGGGTCACTAGTTTGAAAGGCAAGTACTCTAACCAAATGAGCTACTACTATTTTTGTTTAGCAACAGACCGACCAGGATCTTCGGTCGACCGACTCTGTAGTCACTGCACATATACTCTCTGTTTTGTGCACGTTTTCAAACTCAGCTGACCGACCCAGGTTTTACGGTCGACCGACCTGACAATAACGGCTACTTTCTGAAGAGATGCGATCATTTCATGAAGAGTAATGTCCTCTATTTCAAGAGATACGGACACAACTTTTGATTGGAACTCTTCATGAAAGATTGTAACTCTTCTACAACTATATAAACATCTTCAAATCACTTCTACAACCACCGATTCTTGTTTATAATTCTGAAATCTATTCTCTAACTATTCTCTGCAATTCAAAGCATTCATACTCATTTAACGTCACTAGAATCCATGTGTTTAATTCATATACTCCGATTCTACGTGATTATCTTCCTTCTAAATCTTCACACGCATACATACTCTTAAGGATTTGATTATAGGAAAGTTGTACTATCGAAAGACAATCAGTGTTATTCAGAACACATTCGTCAACAAACTATTTATATTGAAGTTAAAGTCCTCTTCGGCTGTTGAGGCGGAAAAATTCCTGTTCCGCTGCTCAGGTGTCGTATACCTATTCCTCTGGGTTAAGTGAGGGGTTTAGTTTAAATCCAGAGGGTATTCTGGGACTGGACGTAGAACGGAAAGTTCGAACCAGTATAAAAATTCCTGGTGTGCTTACTTTAATTTTTATTTTTACTGCTATTATCAGTTTCCGCATTTATATACCATATTACACGATCCTTAGTACTACACGTACACTTTCATTTGGTATCAGAGCAAGGATTCCTATGACCGTCACAAAGTTATTTGATATTTATTTCCAGTAATATGACAACAACACAAACTAACAATGTTAGCACTAACACTAATACTAGTTTCACAGAGGGTCAATCAACTTCACGACCTCCACTTTTTAATGGGTTAAATTATAATTATTCGTCAACTAGAATGAGAATCTATATGCAATCTAGTGGCTTTGATATCTGGAATATTATACAAAGAGAGTACATAACTCCTGCTGGAGAATGCTCAACTTGGAGTAACACACAAAAACTAGATGCTACATCAAATGCAAAAGCAATGAATATTTTATTTTGTGCATTAGATAGAAATGAATTCAATAGAGTTAGCATGTGCACTTCTGGTTATGAAATTTGGAGAACACTTAAGATAACACATGAGGGAACGAACAAAGTTAAACTAAGCAAAATTTCTATGTTGAAAAATCAATTTGAAAATTTCAAAATGAGACCAAACGAATCTATAAATGATATGTACTCTAGATTTCAGGATATTTATCATGCTTTACTATCACTAGAACAAAAGTTTACTGATTTTGATGTTGTTACAAAAATCTTAAATTCTTTAACGGACGAATGGGAAAGAAAAGTCTTAGCTATTGAAGAAGCAAGTGATTTGTCAACATTAAAACCAGAAGAATTAATAGGTAATTTAATGTCCTACGAAGTAAATTTGCAGGCAAAAAGAAATGGAGCACAAGAAAAGAAAATTGTGGCTTTTCAAGCAGAAAAAGATGATTCCGACTCAGATAATGAAGATATAGCAATGATCGCTAAAAATTTCAAAAAGTTTTTGAAATTCAACAGAAACAAATTCAAGGGAAACAAAAATAATTCCAACAACATTTCTAATAGCAGCAAACCATCATCTTCAGCAATGGAATGTTATGAATGTCACAAGAAAGGTCACATGAAGAAGGATTGTCCAGAACGCAAAAAGAGCAATTTTAAGAAGGACAAAACCAAACGAAGAGTTTTTTCTGTCACTTGGGACGACACTGACTCATCATCATCTTCAGAGAGTGAAAGTGATAATGAACAAGCAAAATGTGTGCTTCATGGCTTCATCAGACGATGTAAGTGATTTTACTTTTGAAGATTTAATTGAAATAAATTCTGAATTAGTAAATGTAACAAAGCAACTTAAAAAGAAAAATAAGGAGTTGCAAAGAAAATTAGATAGAACAGTCTTAGAAGTAGATATGCTGAAAGATGAGAAGAAAATATTAGAAGAAGAACTTGAAAGTTCTCAACAATCAAATTCTAACTTATCCTCTCAAATTTCGTCAATATCCGAAGAACTAGAAATTCAAAAGTATAAAAATGATGATTTACTTTTCAAAAATAATAGTTTAAACTCTAAGATTAAGGATTTAGAGTTAGAAAAATCTAGTCTTAAAATAAAATTTGATGATATATCTAAAAATGTATCTAATTCTAATAAAGGGAGAGAAAATTTATCCAGGATTATTGAAAATTCCCAACCTACTTCAAATAAGAAGGGATTAGGTTATGTTAAGAATTCAAAAACTCACAATGATAAAATGGTTTAGGATATAATAAAACCGATCGTAGAAATAGCACTAGATATGCTTTCACGTATAGTAAAAATGATAGTGCTAGTACTAAATTTCGAGTAAAGCCTAAATCCAATTTTTATAGAAATTCAAATACTACTATGACCTATAATGTTGATAATTTCTTTAGAAGTACAAAATCATTAACAGGAAATATGAATAAAAATTATCTAAGTATATGGGTTCCTGTTAATTGGAAAAATAGAGAAAAATACATTGATGATTATTTTGATATGGTAGTTAATAATGAAAATTATATTTATAAAGGTTCAACCACACCCAAATTGGTATGGTTTCCTAAAATTTATGAAATTATAAGAAGCCTGGGTATCGCATGCTTTAAATGTTAATTTTTCTGATACCTTACATTATAAGTAGTAGTTATTTTGTTTTATATTGTTCTATGTTAACACTTATGTGAAATATAATTTATATCATCAGTTAAACTCTCCTTTTTGTCGATGACAAAGGGGGAGAAATATATAAAAGCTAACAAGTTTTTGCAGAAAAGTCTTCATATATTCAGGGGGAGAATTACAATATATACTACTTCGTCACATAAATATTGTCATCAATCAAAAAGGGGGAGAATGTTGATTCATGGGTTTTGATTCATGACACAAGCTTCAGAGACCATAAGACGAAGTACAAAGAGAATACTATACAAAAGTAAATTGTGCACTACAAAGGAGACAAGACTACAATCCAGAGATTAGTATTAATATTTTATTATATTGAGTCTTAGAATATTGTTAAAATCATTCCTCAAGAATCATCATTCATATTCAAATAAACTTGCTTGCATATTTTAATCAAAATCAAGTTTACAAAAATGCATGGAGCGGGGATCAAACCCGAGTCACTAGTTTGAAAGGCAAGTACTCTAACCAAATGAGCTACTACTGTTTTTGTTTAACAACAGGTCGGCCGACCGACCAGGATCTTCGGTCGACCGACCCTGTAGTCAGTGCACATATACTCTCTGTTTTGTGTACGTTTTCAAACTCAGCTGACCGACCCAGGTTTTACGGTCGGCCGACCTGACAATAACGGCTACTTTCTGAAGAGATGCGATCATTTCATGAAGAGTAATGTCCTCTATTTCAAGAGATACGGACACAACTTTTGATTGGAACTCTTCATGAAAGATTGTAACTCTTCTACAACTATATAAACATCTTCAAATCACTTCTACAACCACCGATTCTTGTTTATAATTCTGAAATCTATTCTCTAACTATTCTCTGCAATTCAAAGCATTCATACTCATTTAACGTCACTAGAATCCTTGTGTTTAATTCATATACTCCGATTCTACGTGATTATCTTCCTTCTAAATCTTCACACACATACATACTCTTGAGGATTTGATTATAGGAAAGTTGTACTATCAAAAGACAATCAGTGTTATTCAGAACACATTCGTCAACAAACTATTTATATTGAAGTTAAAGTCCTCTTCGGCTGTTGAGGCGGAAAAATTCCTGTTCGGCTGCTCAGGTGTCGTATACCTATTCCTCCGGGTTAAGTGAGGGGTTTAGTTTAAATCCAGAGGGTATTCTGGGACTGGACGTAGAACGGAAAGTTCGAACCAGTATAAAAATTCCTGGTGTGCTTACTTTAATTTTTATTTTTACTGCTATTATCAATTTCCGCATTTATATACCATATTACACGATCCTTAGTACTACACGTACACTTTCATTTGGTATCAGAGCAAGGATTCCTATAACCGTCACAAAGTTATTTGATATTTATTTCCAGTAATATGGCAACAACACAAACTAACAATGTTAGCACTAACACTAATACTAGTTTCACAGAGGGTCAATCAACTTCACGACCTCCACTTTTTAATGGGTTAAATTATAATTATTCGTCAACTAGAATGAGAATCTATATGCAATCTAGTGGCTTTGATATCTGGAATATTATACAAAGAGAGTACATAACTCCTGCTGGAGAATGCTCAACTTGGAGTAACACACAAAAACTAGATGCTACATCAAATGCAAAAGCAATGAATATTTTATTTTGTGCATTAGATAGAAATGAATTCAATAGAGTTAGCATGTGCACTTCTGGTTATGAAATTTGGAGAACACTTAAGATAACACATGAGGGAACGAACAAAGTTAAACTAAGCAAAATTTCTATGTTGAAAAATCAATTTGAAAATTTCAAAATGAGACCAAACAATCTATAAATGATATGTACTCTAGATTTCAGGATATTTATCATGCTTTACTATCACTAGAACAAAAGTTTACTGATTTTGATGTTGTTACAAAAATCTTAAATTCTTTAACGGACGAATGGGAAAGAAAAGTCTTAGCTATTGAAGAAGCAAGTGATTTGTCAACATTAAAACCAGAAGAATTAATAGGTAATTTAATGTCCTACGAAGTAAATTTGCAGGCAAAAAGAAATGGAGCACAAGAAAAGAAAATTGTGGCTTTTCAAGCAGAAAAAGATGATTCCGACTCAGATAATGAAGATATAGCAATGATCGCTAAAAATTTCAAAAAGTTTTTGAAATTCAACAGAAACAAATTCAAGGGAAACAAAAATAATTCCAACAACATTTCTAATAGCAGCAAACCATCATCTTCAGCAATGGAATGTTATGAATGTCACAAGAAAGGTCACATGAAGAAGGATTGTCCAGAACGCAAAAAGAGCAATTTTAAGAAGGACAAAACCAAACGAAGAGTTTTTTCTGTCACTTGGGACGACACTGACTCATCATCCTCTTCAGAGAGTGAAAGTGATAATGAACAAGCAAAATGTGTGCTTCATGGCTTCATCAGACGATGTAAGTGATTTTACTTTTGAAGATTTAATTGAAATAAATTCTGAATTAGTAAATGTAACAAAGCAACTTAAAAAGAAAAATAAGGAGTTGCAAAGAAAATTAGATAGAACAGTCTTAGAAGTAGATATGCTGAAAGATGAGAAGAAAATATTAGAAGAAGAACTTGAAAGTTCTCAACAATCAAATTCTAACTTATCCTCTCAAATTTCGTCAATATCCGAAGAACTAGAAATTCAAAAGTATAAAAATGATGATTTACTTTTCAAAAATAATAGTTTAAACTCTAAGATTAAGGATTTAGAGTTAGAAAAATCTAGTCTTAAAATAAAATTTGATGATATATCTAAAAATGTATCTAATTTTAATAAAGGGAGAGAAAATTTATCCAGGATTATTGAAAATTCCCAACCTGCTTCAAATAAGAAGGGATTAGGTTATGTTAAGAATTCAAAAACTCACAATGATAAAAGTGGTTTAGGATATAATAAAACCGATCGTAGAAATAGCACTAGATATGCTTTCATGTATAGTAAAAATGATAGTGCTAGTACTAAATTTCGAGTAAAGCCTAAATCCAATTTTTATAGAAATTCAAATACTACTATGACCTATAATGTTGATAATTTCTTTAGAAGTACAAAATCATTAACAGGAAATATGAATAAAAATTATCTAAGTATATGGGTTCCTGTTAATTGGAAAAATAGAGAAAAATACATTGATGATTATTTTGATATGGTAGTTAATAATGAAAATTATATTTATAAAGGTTCAACCACACATAAATGGGTATGGTTTCCTAAAATTTATGAAATTATAAGAAGCCTGGGTATCGCATGCTTTAAATGTTAATTTTTCTGATACCTTACATTATAAGTAGTAGTTATTTTGTTTTATATTGTTCTATGTTAACACTTATGTGAAATATAATTTATATCATCAGTTAAACTCTCCTTTTTGTCGATGACAAAGGGGGAGAAATATATAAAAGCTAACAAGTTTTTGCAGAAAAGTCTCCATATATTCAGGGGGAGAATTACAATATATACTACTTCGTCACATAAGTATTGTCATCAATCAAAAAGGGGGAGAATGTTGATTCATGGGTTTTGATTCATGACACAAGCTTCAGAGACCATAAGACGAAGTACAAAGAGAATACTATACAAAAGTAAATTGTGCACTACAAAGGAGACAAGACTACAATCCAAAGATTAGTATTGATATTTTATTATATTGAATCTTAGAATATTGTTAAAATCATTCCTCAAGAATCATCATTCATATTCAAATAAACTTGCTTGCATATTTTAATCAAAATCAAGTTTACAAAAAATGCATGGAGCGGGGATCGAACCCAAGTCACTAGTTTGAAAGGCAAGTACTCTAACCAAATGAGCTACTACTGTTTTTGTTTAACAACAGGTCGGCCGACCGACCAGGATCTTCGGTCGACCGACCCTGTAGTCAGTGCACATATACTCTCTGTTTTGTGTACGTTTTCAAACTCAGCTGACTGACCCAGGTTTTACGGTCGGCCGACCTGACAATAACGGCTACTTTCTGAAGAGATGCGATCATTTCATGAAGAGTAATGTCCTCTATTTCAAGAGATACGGACACAACTTTTGATTGGAACTCTTCATGAAAGATTGTAACTCTTCTACAACTATATAAACATCTTCAAATCACTTCTACAACCACCGATTCTTGTTTATAATTCTGAAATCTATTCTCTAACTATTCTCTGCAATTCAAAGCATTCATACTCATTTAACGTCACTAGAATCCTTGTGTTTAATTCATATACTCCGATTCTACGTGATTATCTTCCTTCTAAATCTTCACACACATACATACTCTTGAGGATTTGATTATAGGAAAGTTGTACTATCAAAAGACAATCAGTGTTATTCAGAACACATTCGTCAACAAACTATTTATATTGAAGTTAAAGTCCTCTTCGGCTGTTGAGGCGGAAAAATTCCTGTTCGGCTGCTCAGGTGTCGTATACCTATTCCTCCGGGTTAAGTGAGGGGTTTAATTTAAATCCAGAGGGTATTCTGGGACTGGACGTAGAACGGAAAGTTCGAACCAGTATAAAAATTCCTGGTGTGCTTACTTTAATTTTTATTTTTACTGCTATTATCAGTTTCCGCATTTATATACCATATTACACGATCCTTAGTACTACACGTACACTTTCATTTGGTATCAGAGCAAGGATTCCTATAACCGTCACAAAGTTATTTGATATTTATTTCCAGTAATATGGCAACAACACAAACTAACAATGTTAGCACTAACACTAATACTAGTTTCACAGAGGGTCAATCAACTTCACGACCTCCACTTTTTAATGGGTAAAATTATAATTATTCGTCAACTAGAATGAGAATCTATATGCAATCTAGTGGCTTTGATATCTGGAATATTATACAAAGAGAGTACATAACTCCTGCTGGAGAATGCTCAACTTGGAGTAACACACAAAAACTAGATGCTACATCAAATGCAAAAGCAATGAATATTTTATTTTGTGCATTAGATAGAAATGAATTCAATAGAGTTAGCATGTGCACTTCTGGTTATGAAATTTGGAGAACACTTAAGATAACACATGAGGGAACGAACAAAGTTAAACTAAGCAAAATTTCTATGTTGAAAAATCAATTTGAAAATTTCAAAATGAGACCAAACGAATCTATAAATGATATGTACTCTAGATTTCAGGATATTTATCATGCTTTACTATCACTAGAACAAAAGTTTACTGATTTTGATGTTGTTACAAAAATCTTAAATTCTTTAACGGACGAATGGGAAAGAAAAGTCTTAGCTATTGAAGAAGCAAGTGATTTGTCAACATTAAAACCAGAAGAATTAATAGGTAATTTAATGTCCTACGAAGTAAATTTGCAGGCAAAAAGAAATGGAGCACAAGAAAAGAAAATTATGGCTTTTCAAGCAAAAAAAGATGATTCCGACTCAGATAATGAAGATATAGCAATGATCGCTAAAAATTTCAAAAAGTTTTTGAAATTCAACAGAAACAAATTCAAGGGAAACAAAAATAATTCCAACAACATTTCTAATAGCAGCAAACCATCATCTTCAGCAATGGAATGTTATGAATGTCACAAGAAAGGTCACATGAAGAAGGATTGTCCAGAACGCAAAAAGAACAATTTTAAGAAGGACAAAACCAAACGAAGAGTTTTTTCTGTCACTTGGGACGACACTGACTCATCATCCTCTTCAGAGAGTGAAAGTGATAATGAACAAGCAAAATGTGTGCTTCATGGCTTCATCAGACGATGTATGTGATTTTACTTTTGAAGATTTAATTGAAATAAATTCTGAATTAGTAAATGTAACAAAGCAACTTAAAAAGAAAAATAAGGAGTTGCAAAGAAAATTAGATAGAACAGTCTTAGAAGTAGATATGCTGAAAGATGAGAAGAAAATATTAGAAGAAGAACTTGAAAGTTCTCAACAATCAAATTCTAACTTATCCTCTCAAATTTCGTCAATATCCGAAGAACTAGAAATTCAAAAGTATAAAAATGATGATTTACTTTTCAAAAATAATAGTTTAAACTCTAAGATTAAGGATTTAGAGTTAGAAAAATCTAGTCTTAAAATAAAATTTGATGATATATCTAAAAATGTATCTAATTTTAATAAAGGGAGAGAAAATTTATCCAGGATTATTGAAAATTCCCAACCTGCTTCAAATAAGAAGGGATTAGGTTATGTTAAGAATTCAAAAACTCACAATGATAAAAGTGGTTTAGGATATAATAAAACCGATCGTAGAAATAGCACTAGATATGCTTTCATGTATAGTAAAAATGATAGTGCTAGTACTAAATTTCGAGTAAAGCCTAAATCCAATTTTTATAGAAATTCAAATACTACTATGACCTATAATGTTGATAATTTCTTTAGAAGTACAAAATCATTAACAGGAAATATGAATAAAAATTATCTAAGTATATGGGTTCCTGTTAATTGGAAAAATAGAGAAAAATACATTGATGATTATTTTGATATGGTAGTTAATAATGAAAATTATTTTTATAAAGGTTCAACCACACCCAAATGGGTATGGTTTCCTAAAATTTATGAAATTATAAGAAGCCTGGGTATCGCATGCTTTAAATGTTAATTTTTCTGATACCTTACATTATAAGTAGTAGTTATTTTGTTTTATATTGTTCTATGTTAACACTTATGTGAAATATAATTTATATCATCAGTTAAACTCTCCTTTTTGTCGATGACAAAGGGGGAGAAATATATAAAAGCTAACAAGTTTTTGCAGAAAAGTCTCCATATATTCAGGGGGAGAATTACAATATATACTACTTCGTCACATAAGTATTGTCATCAATCAAAAAGGGGGAGAATGTTGATTAATGGGTTTTGATTCATGACACAAGCTTCAGAGACCATAAGACGAAGTACAAAGAGAATACAATACAAAAGTAAATTGTGCACTACAAAGGAGACAAGACTACAATCCAGAGATTAGTATTAATATTTTATTATATTGAGTCTTAGAATATTGTTAAAATCATTCCTCAAGAATCATCATTCATATTCAAATAAAATTGCTTACATATTTTAATCAAAATCAAGTTTACAAAAAATGCATGGAGCGGAGATCGAACCCGAGTCACTAGTTTGAAAGGCAAGTACTCTAACCAAATGAGCTACTACTGTTTTTGTTTAACAACGGGTCGGCCGACCGACCAGGATCTTCGGTCGACCGACCCTGTAGTCAGTGCACATATACTCTCTGTTTTGTGTACGTTTTCAAACTCAGCTGACCGACCCAGGTTTTACGGTCGGCCGACCTGACAATAACGGCTACTTTCTGAAGAGATGCGATCATTTCATGAAGAGTAATGTCCTCTATTTCAAGAGATACGGACACAACTTTTGATTGGAACTCTTCATGAAAGATTGTAACTCTTCTACAACTATATAAACATCTTCAAATCACTTCTACAACCACCGATTCTTGTTTATAATTCTGAAATCTATTCTCTAACTATTCTCTGCAATTCAAAGCATTCATACTCATTTAACGTCACTAGAATCCTTGTGTTTAATTCATATACTCCGATTCTACGTGATTATCTTCCTTCTAAATCTTCACACACATACATACTCTTGAGGATTTGATTATAGGAAAGTTGTACTATCAAAAGACAATCAGTGTTATTCAGAACACATTCGTCAACAAACTATTTATATTGAAGTTAAAGTCCTCTTCGGCTGTTGAGGCAGAAAAATTCCTGTTCGGCTGCTCAGGTGTCGTATACCTATTCCTCCGGGTTAAGTGAGGGGTTTAGTTTAAATCCAGAGGGTATTCTGGGACTGGACGTAGAACGGAAAGTTCGAACCAGTATAAAAATTCCTGGTGTGCTTACTTTAATTTTTATTTTTACTGCTATTATCAGTTTCCTCATTTATATACCATATTACACGATCCTTAGTACTACACGTACACTTTCATTTGGTATCAGAGCAAGGATTCCTATAACCGTCACAAAGTTATTTGATATTTATTTCCAGTAATATGGCAACAACACAAACTAACAATGTTAGCACTAACACTAATACTAGTTTCACATAGGGTCAATCAACTTCACGACCTCCACTTTTTAATGGGTAAAATTATAATTATTCGTCAACTAGAATGAGAATCTATATGCAATCTAGTGGCTTTGATATCTGGAATATTATACAAAGAGAGTACATAACTCCTGCTGGAGAATGCTCAACTTAGAGTAACACACAAAAACTAGATGCTACATCAGATGCAAAAGCAATGAATATTTTATTTTGTGCATTAGATAGAAATGAATTCGATAGAGTTAGCATGTGCACTTCTGGTTATGAAATTTGGAGAACACTTAAGATAACACATGAGGGAACGAACAAAGTTAAACTAAGCAAAATTTCTATGTTGAAAAATCAATTTGAAAATTTCAAAATGAGACCAAACGAATCTATAAATGATATGTACTCTAGATTTCAGGATATTTATCATGCTTTACTATCACTAGAACAAAAGTTTACTGATTTTGATGTTGTTACAAAAATCTTAAATTCTTTAACGGACGAATGGGAAAGAAAAGTCTTAGCTATTGAAGAAGCAAGTGATTTGTCAACATTGAAACCAGAAGAATTAATAGGTAATTTAGTGTCCTACGAAGTAAATTTGCAGGCAAAAAGAAATAGAGCGCAAGAAAAGAAAATTGTGGCTTTTCAAGCAGAAAAAGATGATTCCGACTCAGATAATGAAGATATAGCAATGATCGCTAAAAATTTCAAAAAGTTTTTGAAATTCAACAGAAACAAATTCAAGGGAAACAAAAATAATTCCAACAACATTTCTAATAGCAGCAAACCATCATCTTCAGCAATGGAATGTTATGAATGTCACAAGAAAGGTCACATGAAGAAGGATTGTCCAGAACGCAAAAAGAACAATTTTAAGAAGGACAAAACCAAACGAAGAGTTTTTTCTGTCACTTGGGACGACACTGACTCATCATCCTCTTCAGAGAGTGAAAGTGATAATGAACAAGCAAAATGTATGCTTCATGGCTTCATCAGACGATGTATGTGATTTTACTTTTGAAGATTTAATTGAAATAAATTCTGAATTAGTAAATGTAACAAAGCAACTTAAAAAGAAAAATAAGGAGTTGCAAAGAAAATTAGATAGAACAGTCTTAGAAGTAGATATGCTGAAAGATGAGAAGAAAATATTAGAAGAAGAACTTGAAAGTTCTCAACAATCAAATTCTAACTTATCCTCTCAAATTTCGTCAATATCCGAAGAACTAGAAATTCAAAAGTATAAAAATGATGATTTACTTTTCAAAAATAATAGTTTAAACTCTAAGATTAAGGATTTAGAGTTAGAAAAATCTAGTCTTAAAATAAAATTTGATGATATATCTAAAAATGTATCTAATTTTAATAAAGGGAGAGAAAATTTATCCAGGATTATTGAAAATTCCCAACCTGCTTCAAATAAGAAGGGATTAGGTTATGTTAAGAATTCAAAAACTCACAATGATAAAAGTGGTTTAGGATATAATAAAACCGATCGTAGAAATAGCACTAGATATGCTTTCATGTATAGTAAAAATGATAGTGCTAGTACTAAATTTCGAGTAAAGCCTAAATCCAATTTTTATAGAAATTCAAATACTACTATGACCTATAATGTTGATAATTTCTTTAGAAGTACAAAATTATTAACAGGAAATATGAATAAAAATTATCTAAGTATATGGGTTCCTGTTAATTGGAAAAATAGAGAAAAATACATTGATGATTATTTTGATATGGTAGTTAATAATGAAAATTATATTTATAAAGGTTCAACCACACACAAATGGGTATGGTTTCCTAAAATTTATGAAATTATAAGAAGCCTGGGTATCGCATGCTTTAAATGTTAATTTTTCTGATACCTTACATTATAAGTAGTAGTTATTTTGTTTTATATTGTTCAATGTTAACACTTATGTGAAATATAATTTATATCATCAGTTAAACTCTCTTTTTTGTCGATGACAAAGGGGGAGAAATATATAAAAGCTAACAAGTTTTTGCAGAAAAGTCTCCATATATTCAGGGGGAGAATTACAATATATACTACTTCGTCACATAAGTATTGTCATCAATCAAAAAGGGGGAGAATGTTGATTCATGGGTTTTGATTCATGACACAAGCTTCAGAGACCATAAGACGAAGTACAAAGAGAATACTATACAAAAGTAAATTGTGCACTACAAAGGAGACAAGACTACAATCCAGAGATTAGTATTAATATTTTATTATATTGAGTCTTAGAATATTGTTAAAATCATTCTTCAAGAATCATCATTCATATTCAAATAAACTTGCTTGCATATTTTAATCAAAATCAAGTTTACAAAAAATGCATGGAGCGGGGATCGAACCCGAGTCACTAGTTTGAAAGGCAAGTACTCTAACCAAATGAGCTACTACTGTTTTTGTTTAACAACAGGTCGGCCGACCGACCAGGATCTTCGGTCGACCGACCCTGTAGTCAGTGCACATATACTCTCTGTTTTGTGTACGTTTTCAAACTCAGCTGACCGACCCAGGTTTTACGGTCGGCCGACCTGACAATAACGGCTACTTTCTGAAGAGATGCGATCATTTCATGAAGAGTAATGTCCTCTATTTCAAGAGATACGGACACAACTTTTGATTGGAACTCTTCATGAAAGATTGTAACTCTTCTACAACTATATAAACATCTTCAAATCACTTCTACAACCACCGATTCTTATTTATAATTCTGAAATCTATTCTCTAACTATTCTCTGCAATTAAAAGCATTCATACTCATTTAATGTCACTAGAATCCTTGTGTTTAATTCATATACTCCGATTCTACGTGATTGTCTTCCTTCTAAATCTTCACACACATACATACTCTTGAGGATTTGATTATAGGAAAGTTGTACTATCAAAAGACAATCAGTGTTATTCAGAACACATTCGTCAACAAACTATTTGTATTGAAGTTAAAGTTCTCTTCGGCTGTTGAGGCGGAAAAATTCCTGTTCGGCTGCTCAGGTGTCGTACACCTATTCCTCCGGTTTAAGTGAGGGGTTTAGTTTAAATCCATAGGGTATTCCGGGACTGGACGTAGAACGGGAAGTTCGAACCAGTATAAAAATTCCTGGTGTGCTTACTTTAATTTTTATTTTTACTGCTATTATCAGTTTCCGCATTTATATACCATATTACACGATCCTTAGTACTACACGTACACTTTCAAAATGGTTTTGTTGGAAAACTAAATTGAATTGAAACTGATGGTTTGAATTGAATTAAAATTGGAAAATTTAAATTTGGGCTTAATTGAATAAATTTGTGAAATGTAAAGAATTAAAGAAATGTTTTATGATTTAAAATGTATGATTTCGAAAGGTTATGATTTTCAAAGTGTAATGATTTCAAGTATTTTGGTTTCGAAAGATTTATAACTTTGAAAGTATTATGATTTTTGAAAGTGAATATATGTTTGAAATGGAAATGAATTTGTTTGACATAAATTTTGTTGATTTGGAAATTTGGAATGTTTTAAAAAAAATTGAAACTGAATATATGAAATTAGGAAAAAATGATTTGGCGAAATCATATAAGATTTTGAAACTGAATTGGTATTGAAATGCTTTGAAATTGAGAACCCTGTTTATTTAAATACTTTGATTTGGGAGTTATCGAACTTATACAAAATGGATTTGCATAAGTGTGAAATTGATTTGAAAACTGTTGGTCTGGAAAAGGGTACTCAATTTGTAAAGTGAAATCTTATATAATCGAAGTCTATATAAATATGATTTGACATACTATTGATTTGGAAAGTAATTGATTTGAAAATGAAATCTTATATATAATGGACTTTATATAAGTATGATATTTGAAAGTGATCTTGAAAGGTACTATATGATACATATTTTCGAAGTAAAGATATGGAAAATGCCTTCTGCTTGATATCCTCTTTGTGGCCACACTGTAGATTCATTCTATCGATATTATTATCTCTGATTTGGGTTTTCCGGATATGATACTCGAGTGTCCATCGAATTCCATGGCGATCTCCATGGTCTTATGATCGCGACTGCATAGCGTAATTCACAGGGGCTGCGAGAGCCTAAGGGTATGGATGTTTCCTGAGGGATCCAGGAGTAACCATTGTATATCTGTGATCTATTGGGTCGCTTGGTAGCGTAATCTGCAGGGGCTGCGAGATCCTATGGGTACGGATGTTTCCTGGGGGATCCAGGCGTAACCATTGTGTATTTGCGGTACTACCAGTCTTTATGGCGTAATTGCAGGGCTGCGGTAGTCAGCCTACGGGTACAGATGTTTCCTGGGGGATTCAGGTGTAACCATTGTGTATCCATGATCCATGATCAACATGTTTGGTTTGGCTGATTTGTTTGGATTGTACTTTCCATATCTTTTGTTTTTAAAAGGTTTTCTAGTATTTTCACTGGGTGCTGAACAAGTCTACCAAGTACTTGGAGAATTCTAGCTTTGCGTATGATCAACGCATAGCCAGAGTCTATAGGAACGAAAGTAAACTTGTTAAGACATCATGTTATAAATGTATTTTGATAAAGTATTATATAAAGGATATTTTGATCATTTATTTTACTTTTCTAAATAATTTAAAATGTTTTAAATATTTTTTACTTCGAACTGTCAAATTTGAATCAAATGACTATTTATCATATTATAAAATGTTTAAAATGTTAAATATAAAAATTTTAAATTGAAACTTATATAGTTTTAAATATGGTTCATCCTTTTCTTTCAACCTATTCTCCCTTCTAGCTATTTCTACCTTCTTCTTCTTTGAGGGTACTTTCTGTATTATGGAAAGAGTTTGTTCTTTGGCTTATCATTTAGATTTGCCCGAGAAACTTTCTAGAGTGCATATGTATTCCACGTCTCACATCTCCTCTAGTATCTTCTTGACCCACCTCTTTTTGTTCAACCATAGTTTGGATATTTAGCTTAATCTGACTGTCGAGAGTAAGCCACTTCGTATTGTCAATAGAGGTACGAAATAGCTAAGAAGGGAATTTGTTAGTCTGGTCAAAGTACTGTGTAAGTACTGATGGTCGAGAATGTACTTGGAAGAGGAGGAGAGCATTCGTGCTTCGAATCCGGAATTGTTTTTTTCAGGTACTATTTGCTTTGTCTATCTTACTTTTCCTTATTTTCCTTATTCGTTCTTTTCGAGGACGAAAAGATTTGAGTGGGGGAGAGTGTAACAACCCTGAATTTTGTGATTTATTTTAATTGTTTATTTTGATTATTTTATTTGAAAACTTTATTATATTTATTAAAATGAATAATTTTTGTTATTTTAAATATATTTTTTTGATTTTTATGTGAATTATAATTTCAAACCTGAATATAAAGAATATTTTCCAGAAAAGCGGATTTTTGGTCAATCTGGCCAAACCTTGACTTTTAAATTTAAAATTTAAATATTTGAATTTTTTGAATTTTATCCTTTTTTATGAAAATAAATTTAATTTAAAGAATACTGCTTTTCGTTTCGTTGAAATCCGATTTATATTGTGAAAGTTATGTTTTGTAAATTGATTTATTTAATAAAACTGTCTATTTTAAATTATATAAATAATATTTTTATTTGTTAAATCATGTTCTAATATGTGTTATATGACATGTTAGGTATATATTTTTTTTAAATACTTTTAAAGGGATGATAAAAAATTTCCAAAATTTATTGCGTTTATTTTCTATTTTTAAAGCCTAGTTTCAATTTTTGCTATTTTCTCAATTTAATTATATTTAATTAAAATTTATTTATTTATTTTTGTGCATTCATCATATTTTTTTGTTTTTATCTGTATTTATATGTATTTTACATGTATTTAAAATTTCAAAAGAAATTAAGAAATTTGAAAGGTTTTGACCTTTTATATGCATGCCTTTTCATATTCAAAGTTGTCTTTTCATCACCAATCACCACATGCATTCAATTACTGCCATATCTCTTTCTTCAGCCGACCACACCACTTTGTTTTCACGTGAAAACAAATACTTCTCAACCCTAAAACAATCGGCCATCATCCTGAAGAAAAATTTTGGTAAAAACTTTCATTCTTTTCCATTTTTCTACTTGATTTATTATTTTTGCACTTGCATTCATCTAATGTAGTTCAGCCCTCCTTACTCCAGCACCTTGGCCACCTCCACCACCACCTATTCCAGCAACCATTACCCCCCTCTCCACTGCCATTCCAGAGCCGAGACCATCCAAGTGGAAGATCTAGCAAATTTTTGACAAAAACTCCACTTGATTCACCATAGCCGAACTCCCCTTGTCTCCACCACTCCAATCATACTTTGGCCAACCCATACCCCACCACCACCAGCCACAACCTGAGCCTTGGACCTCTGCAACACCTGTAGTTGATCTTTCTAGACCTGACCTTGTCCATCCATGCTTGGCCGAGACCTTTGATGGCCTTGAAATCCATGTATTTGCCTTGAATTTGTGTATTCATGCACACATATACCTCTTCTACTTCATATGTTGTTATAGCCAACATATATGACCTTAACTTGATCCAAACCTGATCCAAAACCATCCCATTACAGTGCTTTTACAGCCCATAGCTGAAGTATATGATGTTGAATGCAAGTGCAAAAGCGTTAGTTTTGAGTTGTGTATTTATTCCTAGCATTGTTTTGTAATATTTTGGTTTGTAATCCATATTGTACTTTGTTTTGTTTGAAATTTGACAAGGCAATTAGCTTTGGCTCTCCCACTCTTGAATAGTATGTCGTGCTTTCGTGCCTTTGTGGATCTTAGTTTGTGCGTTTGGTTGTTATCTCCAGCTTGTAAAGGTGAGTATTTCTCACCAGACATTCCGTACTTATATAAGTAGTAAATTGACACCCTGTGAATCTGTAGATTTTTTTATTATGTTGTAACTGCTTATGCTATGATCATATGATGATCACCCTATTTATACACCTGTCACATCATCTGTTACTGTTAGATGATGTTATTCTGTTTATTTATATCAGTTTATCGCACTGCAAGTTTCCCGTAGATTAGAATCATTATGGGTTGAAATGGTACATACCCGAATGGACTTTAGAATAGAGAAAAATCGTTATGGGATGAAATGATAGGCTTGAGCGATTTTTATTTATTTTCATTTATTTGGGATTGCGGGTTTGAAATGATAGAACCCGGATTTTTCCTTTGTAAATTACGGATTGAAATGATATATTATCCGTATCATTGGACTTAGGTTAGAAATTTTATATAGACTGTGGTTAAATATGTTTTCTAAAATTTTTAAAGTATTTTAGGAATGAAAATATTATAATATTTTGATTTAAAATTAATTAAAAATGATTTTTTTGTAAATTATTATTGATTTTCTAAAAATTTATAAGTGGAATAAGTTAATGGTAATGTTAGAAAATTTGAAATGTAAGTTATTTTGGAAATTTTGATTTGGGTATAAATGGAATTTAAATTAAGTAGGAAAATATGATAAATAAATATAAAATTTGAATTAAAATGAATTTAAAATGATTTTATAAAGTGTTAATGATTTTTGAATAAGTTAAAGGGTTAAATAAATGAATATTTAAGTTGAATTTTGAAATATAACTTAGATTGGGAATTTGTGAAATTTGTTTAAAATTGAATTTTAAGTTAAGTAAATAAAATGAAAAATAAGTTATATTTGGAAATTTATACTTAAGTGTTAAGTTAAACATTTAATTATAAAGAATTGAAATGGAATTTTGAATTATATAAGTAAATTATTATTAATTGATTTTTGAATGAAAATTTAACTTTATATAGTCATGAATATAAGAGTATTTAAATGATTGTTTTAAAAATGAAAATATATGATTTTATAAGTTTAAACTGATTTAAATGAAAATTTAATTGTTTGTGAAATTATATTGAATATTTGGAATTTAATTAACATCATTTTTGAAATGTTATTATTTCTAATGTAAAGAATATTATAGCATTTGTAAATGCTGTACTTGATAGAAATGAACTAAATGGCTAAATTGAATTAAGGGCTATTATAGCACTTTGTAAGTGCTGTAGTTGCTGAAATTAACTAAGGTTTAATTTGAACTGAATTAAACCTATTACAGCATTTCAAATGCTGTCTTTGGTTAAATGAATTGTTTTAAAACATAACTTTTTCTGATTGCTGCGATAGTTGAATTTATACCGTTTTGATAAATTTAAAAGAATAAATAAACTTCGAAAAGGCTAAATTTATGAGAATTTGATATTTGATTATTAAATATAATAACTTCACTTTTGAATGATTTAAATGGAATGTTTAAATGATTTAAATGGAATATATAATTGGTTTAATTGGAATATTTAATTGGTTTAAATGGAGTATTTTGATTTGAAATATAAACCATTTTGAATTACGATTTGAAATGGTATTTAAATTAAATAAAACTGAATGAGGTTTTGAAAGATATGATATTTTGATATTTTGAAATGGATTTCTGAATGATATTGAATTTTGAAATGATATTTGATTTCGAAGTATAAATTACTATTTTGAAATTTTAACCACGTAATGTAATTAATTTATAGTTTAACTGATCCTTAAAGGATGGGCGATCCCAAGCATCCTTTAAGTTATTGTACATTACTACTGCAGTTCACTTGAGTTGGTTTACATTATATAAGTATATATGTCCTGACTCGAGTGTTTTGGGTTTTACTTTATGCTCGGGTCAGGCTGAGTATTTACAACTTAGCTTTTGATTTGTTTTCTGGAGCTAGGAATCGCTGGAGATTCTGCTTGTCAGTTATATGTTCCCTTTCAGTTTTAGTTGTTCTATTTTAGCTCTGGTATTTATAAACTGCTATGTATCTGAGATTTCTATTGTATATGTTTTTCAGATTGATATTATGTATTATGTTTTGAGAGTTTGTTATAGTAGCTTCATGAACTACTATGGTATTTTAATTTCCACTGCGAGTGATTATGATATTTCTATGTCAGTGATTCTGTGATTGTATTTCATTTGCTCCAAATTTATTTACAATGCGTTATTTTGAGCAATTCAAGTCCGACATGTGTGGATGCGAATGGCTGAAAATATCGGGTTGTTACATATTCGCACTTTTCACTTCAATTAAATTTGACATTCTTTCTGGTCAGTGCGGTGAGCGGTGCGGCAATACGAGCAAAATTTTCTATAAATTTGCAGTAATAGCCGGCCAAGCCTAAGAAACTACGAATATGTGTAGGAGTTTTGGGAGTTTCCCAATCCTACAAATTCAAAGGATTCGAATTTGGATAGAGATAAGATGTTAGGATAGAAATGGCAAGTAAGGATAGAACTTACATTGATAACGGCGATCTTAGCTGGATCGACCGAAATCCCATTCTCCGAGACTATATGGCCAAGAAATCTAACTTCATCTCTCCAAATGTGGCATTTCGAGAACTTGGCTTTAAGCTGATGACTACGAAGAGTTTCAAGAACAAAAGCCAAATGTGACCTATGCTCTTTCTCATCTTTAAAGAAGACGAGAATATCATCGATGAAAACAAGAACAAACTTGTTAAGAACATCATGGAAAACTCTGTTCATCAAGTCGACGAAATAAGTTGGAGCATTAGTTAGACCGAACAACATAACCAGCCATTCAAAGAAACCATTTTCAGTGCGGAATGCTATTTTAGGAATACTCTCCTCAGCAACTCTGAGTTGGTAAAAGCCGGTAGCCAGATCGAGTTGAGAGAAAACTTTAGCTCCATGGAGCTGGTCGAATAGATCATTAATGCGGGGCATTGGATATCTGTTCTTGTGTGTGAGCTTGTTTAGCTCTCTATAATCCACACACATTCTGAGAGAACCATCTGACTTTGTGACGAATACAACTGCAGCTCCCCCTTCTGAATGACTTTGCCGTATCAAGCCTTTAGCAAATAAATCTTCAATCTGAGCATTCAATTCTGCCTTTTTTTCAGGATCCATTCTCCTGGGAGGGAGAACTACTGATTGAGCAGCAGGGATAAGATCAATGCGGAATTCAATTTCCCATGGAGGTGGTAGAGAATTGACTTCTCCAAACACATCAGAAAAGAGTTGAACAACTGGGGTAGAGCTTAGATCATTCGGATGGGAGTCAAGAGAGAATATAAAACTTCCAGCACATTCTTGAGGCGATTTACCTTCAATAACTAAAGGTATAGTCTTGTCATCGATTAGAGTGATGGTTCGAGCTTTGCAAGAGATAACGGCTTCGAACTTTCTTAGCCAATCAACACCTAATAGGATATCGAATGTCTCGAATCCAAGGACATATAAATCTCAAGTGAAACGGTGCATGCCATACATAAGCATGACATATTTGCATACCCTTTTGAGGTTAGCAGGTCCTCCAATGGGATTTGATACATATAAGAAAGTAGATGAAAGGATGGGTTTCAATCCAAGTTTATTGCATAAATCAATAGAATGAAACTATGTGTAGCTCCGATGTCAAATAGAACTTTAACATGTAAAGTATGCAACATAAAGTACTCTGTAATGTACCTTAGTCATCCTGAACTTTCCAGGGTAGGTGTGGTAATAGAAAAAACTAAAAATGGGGTACACTTCTTCTGAGTTGGGCAATCTTTCTTAAAATGTACTGGCTGTAAGCAAATGTGACATACATCTCTCTTGGCTATCTGAGCCGGTGGAGGAATAGCTGCTTCCTTTGGGGATGGCAACTACTGGCATAATGACCCTTCTGATTGCAGTTGAAACAGATGATAGAGGATATGTCAATGGGCTTCTTTTGAGAATAGCCAAGCCCGGATTTCTTCTGCCAGTTCTTCCTTTGTTGCTCAAAATTTGGCTTTCTCTTCCCAGCCTGACTAGAAGATGGCTAAGTAACTGGAGCCTTGGTGCCTGATGTTCCCTTTGGCTTTCTCTCATACCTAAGAGCATAATCCATCAACTCGGTGAAAGTGCCATGGACATGAGCTGTAACGTACGCGGATTTTCGTCGCCGAAAAACCGAATAGTTATGGGTTTTAAAAAGAATTTAAGAAAAGAAAAAAAAAGAGAAGAAGAGAGAAGATAGAAAATAGAAAAGAGAACAGAAAATTTAGAAGAGAGAGAGGAAAGATAATAGAAAACTTTTAAAATAGAAGAAAATAGGACGGAATAGAAAACAAGAAAGAAAAGAGGATAGAACAGAAAACAACAGAACAACAACAGAATCTCACAATTCGCAGCGGAACAACATATAATAATAAATGAATAATCTTTAAACAAAGAACTATATCAGTTATTACATTACATCACATTTCATTACATCATATCATCAGAGTGTACAACATACAACATCAAACAATGCAGCGGAAAAAGAAATACTATATAGTAGTATTACGTCATGCCATCCAGCTTGCCTCCAGCAACTCCAGAATATCCAGAATATCCTGATAAACCTTAACTCTTAACTGCCCGTGTGGAAAATTGGTGGGCACCCAGAGTTTAGGAAGGAAAACAATAAACTCCAAGTCAGTCATGTGACTGGTGTGAGAACTCAAAACAGTTTATTTATCTTTAAAATCAAAATAGAGGAATATTTTTAAATTCAATTCGCAATGCTTTTAAAAATGAGACTACCATAAGGCCTCCCGCACACACACACACAATGCAAACGCAGAATCGGAGGAGATTTCTCCTTATGATAGTCAAAGATGCTTGATACGCATTTAAAATAACATTTGATATTATTATTAGTGCATAGTGTATAACAAATTCATTTCGAAAGTAGAATATAAATCTTAGCCAACATACGACCATTATCGTATGCCTACTATAGCTACTATCCAAACAGTGGTGACCACCATAAGTGAATAGCAGGTTCTACAACTAATACCGTAAAAGTTTCGTATTGAGAATTGGATTTCCAACAAATGATCAGGCCAAGGAACTTCCCATTGCCACATGAGAATGCCTCTGGATGGACATCCCCGAGAACCAAACCGGATCTCTACCAACACAAGGCCGGGTTACTCCTAACTGAGTAACAACTGACCGAATATGCCATCCCCCGGTCCTTTGGGACCTTTATCAACCGAGCGCTCGTAATCAATTCACACAATCATAAAGTGTTTTCAACATGAGTAAGTATCTGGGCTCCATACCATGATACCACCCTTTTCCAGAAGGAAATGGACACATCCTAAAGGGTGCTACCCCTCATAACCTTGCTGCTTCTTTCCTGTTTTGACCATTCACGGGGTGTGAGGCTCGACGAATTCACGTCCACAAAAACATACTTTATACAAAAGCCATGCTTTGGGTCAACAAATGATCAACACAATGATCACAAGGATAGACGATCAAATAAACGATCCTATCACAAATAATCAACACAATGATCATTTCAGCATCACTCAGCATGTCACATTACCAAATTGGGAATATATCGCTGATAACATTCAACTACATAACCTCTGAGCTCGTACGTCTCAGAGAAGGGTGTTAAGCTAAAAGAATAAATTCTTCGCCACCAACAGAAATATATTTGAAAGAAATCGGCTTTATATCTCAACTTGTAATGTCAGACATACAATCCATACAAGTCTGTTCCGGGCTCGAACAAAACCGAAGGCACTTCTTACGAAGCCCTTGCAATACGGGTATTCACAATCCCGATCGAATTTCCCATCACTTAGGAGATCTCTATACCAGGAGCTACCCAGTGCAGAGACAATCGATAGGTCATCCTATCGCTTTCACAAATACTCGGTCTTCAACACCGATCTTCAAATGCAATTCATAACGACGTATCACATATTCGGAATGGGTTATACGACCCCATGGTCCTTTCCCGGTTAACCCGAATAGTGAGCGCTTATTCAAAAATAAGTGTGGCATTCACATTCAAACAAATCACATCAATTACCCATTCAAAGGGAAATATTGATAGTCGGTTATTGAACTATCACTGGATATGCACACATCACCAGATTCCAAATAATTTTCCAAATTATTTATTTTCCAAAAATATCTTCACTAGATATTAAATTTCAATACCTCAAAAATAAATCAACATTTATTTTTAAACAAATTCTTCTTTTCATTTATAAATTCCATAATGAATTTATATTTCAAAATATTCATGAATATACGATTTCAATTATCCATTTTCAATTTATCTTCAAAAAGATAAATTCTAATTATTCACTTCATATTGGAAACAATTCCATACTTATTAAAAATAAGTAATTCACAAATCTTTTTATTTTCAACACTTAGAAAATATTCAATATACTTAAATCGAATTAAGTATATATTTCATTCTTTAAGGAAATCATTCACTTAAACATATTTATTTGGGCCAAAACGAATGTTGCGTAAAACATCGTTACGACGTCCCAAAATCACTAGTATAGGGATTTGAAATTAAAATAGATATATAAATCCCAATACTATACAAAACATTTCCTTTCGGAAATCATTTACTATAACAACAGTGTTATAGTCCACCATTTCCTTTTATTTCTCGAAAACGTCTATTTCAACAATAAATGTTGAAATCTATGGTTTCGAATCTCAACATATTTTAAAACATCGTTAGGTCGTTTTAATTCTATTTAAAACACCAAATCCAAAACAATTTCTTTAACGTGTTATTCACTATTCAAAAACGTGAATGTACTTTGTTAACAAATTTCATCCTTTTATTCATTTTAATTCAAAGGATTATTCACTATTCAAAAATGTGAATATAACTCCATCTATAGGTTTCAACAAATTTTCTCGTCAAAATAAATCATTTGCAAATTTATAAAACAACGTTTATAAATTCCATTTCTAATTATTTATAAAAACTTCCTTTTTATAAATTCCTTTATTAACCTATTCCAGTTTATAACTAAATTATAAACTAAACGTTCATATTATAAGTTAATTACTTATAAAACGATTATTTTACAAAATCGTTCCTTTAGAGACTTTCCAATTTATAAATCTTATAACTTATAAGATCCATTTATTTAACCAATCTATTCTTCAAATAATTTCACCAAATTTATAAATCTTACTATTTATAAATTTCTTTTATAACTTCACAGTT
This sequence comes from Allium cepa, assembly GCA_030765085.1. NCBI lineage: Eukaryota > Viridiplantae > Streptophyta > Magnoliopsida > Asparagales > Amaryllidaceae > Allium > Allium cepa. Next base: position 490,714,378 of record CM060931.1, read on the forward strand.
TATAATTCTATAAATTTCATTCATTTATGAATTTCATTTTCACTTCATTCAAAACACTTATAAAAAATCGTTTTATAACGTCCATATTTCAATTTATAAATATCCATTTATAAATCTCTTAATATAAATCAATTTATATTATTCTTTTAAACGTCTTTAATTTCCTTTATAGTTTCACCATTTTGATTTATAAAATAATCAAATTTTATAAATCGTATATTCAAACTTTTATAATGTATTCAAAAATCCAATTTAAACTATTTTATAAAATCGTTCCTTTATTTCTCAAAAATCAACTTTTAACTATATTTCACAAAATCATAATTTCTATAGCTTTAAAAATTATAACGTTTATTTACTTAAAATAGATCAAATTCCAAATATATGGTATATTTTCAAAAATCACTTTATAAATCATTTTAAAATTCCAAAATTTGGTCCAATGATGCTACATACCAAATAGTCAATCACGACTACAACGATCCATCATATATCGATATGATAATCCATCAAATATTAATATATCTGAAATCAAATAAATACTGTTGAGGAATCCAGTTGGATCCCTCCAACCTGTTTCCTGCATCCACAAACATTAGCACAATACCAATTTCGCTCCAGTACGAAATTATCGCGGTATATGTTCTTATTAAATATTATCCGCTTAATAACGGCGTAATAGGGTCTCATCCGCTAAACAAAAAATGCGGGAAATCAACAACTGCAATATATACATATGCCAATATATATATATTGATATTATATATAATACCAATCTCACTGTTTATGAAATATTCGCGGTATATGTTTTTATTAAATAACATCCGCTTACTAACGGCGTATAATGTCTATTTTAACAATCAATAGATATCAACCAACATTCAAACATGCATTCAAATATTTTAAATCTAACTATTTAAAATAAAATCGAAACTGATTCGATTGAGTGAGAAATTCTCACCTTGGTTTTAAATTCCGTTTTAGCGATTTATTTCGAATAAAATTAAACGGACGTTTAATTTTACCCAAAATTCTCACTAACTCCAAACGACTCCAAACCAACTCCATCGCGTAGTGCTCGTCCATACGATTCCAACGCAACTGAGTTTGCATTTTTTCGACCTCGTATGAAAAAGTTATGTAATTTACAAGTTTGTACACAATTTTTATAACTAAATTTACACTATTCTTTATAATTTTTACCATAAGCAATCTAGGCCCTCAGATCTCAATCCATTGCATCAAGACCGTTACCCCACTCCTTCTTCCTCACGCATAGGCTACAGGTTGAGGCCGCACTCCCTTGAACCCATAAACATGAATTAGGGTTGAATTATTCTCCCTTTGCACTCAATGATAACTCGATCCAGAAGCTCCATGCTGTAGCCCCCTCCATCACCCACCTTCGGCCTCAATAGGGAGGAGCTCGGTCCCCCTAGTTGCGTGGAAATGCGTGCCAAAACTGAAGAGAACGGCCACACATCACTCCCCCTCCGTTGCACCAAAATCCATCATCACCTTATAGAATCGAAGATCTCATCGTGCTCTTCGATTTTGCTGTTGATCACTTCGGCTAAAACTTCACGGATTGGAAGAGATTAAGGGTTGAATTTCGACAATTTCTGGCCTTCCATTATAAAAGAGGCGGCTAGGGTTTTATGTTGTTATTTTTATTTTTTTTTATCAATTTATGAAGAGGTGGGTCTATTTATAAGGAACGAGCGACACTATTCATCCCGGGAATTCCGAACTCCGATTTAGACGCCGTAACCAGCGTACCTAGGGTTTATCCCACGTTCCGGACACAATGGAATAGGTTTCGGAAGCTAATTCGGACATCTGTGCGAGTTATGGCTGTAAACGCTCAATTTAAATTAAACCGATTTAAATCGATTTCTAGGCGTTTTAATTTGTACCGGACAAACGGTAAATCCAATTGACTTGAAATTTGAAACCTTACAATAATATCACATTACGGATCCGATGAAACTGGTTTCGCCGAAATCCGAGACTTTTTGAAAAATGGCTATTTTGACTCGCCAAATTTAAATTAAAAATAATTCGATGCGTTTCGAGCTGCCACGATCAAACGATAGCTCCGATTGACACGAAAATTGAAATCCGGTAATAACTAACTATTACGGATCCAATGGAACTGGTTTCGTTCAATTCTGAGACTGTTCAAAAATTGACTATTTTCACTAGTCGATTTAAATATTAAAATATTCAATTTTCACAAATTAACTTTAAATTCGATTTTAAAAGTTCTAAAATATCATTCTAACTCCAACATGATAAAATAAAATTTTACAAATCATTTTCAATCATATTTAACTCAATTTTCAATTATTTCCACAATTTAACGTATTAAATTATCGATTTAATTATTCAATTAAATCCAATAATTCAAAATAAAAATTTATTCGACTTATAAATTCACTTATTAATATTTAAAATTAATTAAATATTCAAATTTTAATTAATAAAAATTCTGGGTCGTTACATGAGCTGTGAGGAGATCGTAATACTCTGGACGTGCTCCATGGATGAATTTCTCACTCTTCAGCAGTGGTGTATCAATCAAACCATGTCCGAACTTGAAGAGTTCGTTAAGCTTCCTTTCGTACTCAGAGAAAGTCATGTTGCCCTGCTTGAGGTCCATAAATGATCGATAAAGCTAGGACTTTCCGGCTTCTGGCATCCACTGAGCCATAAAGGAATCCTTATTTACAAGCGATATAAAGATGAGTCAAAATTTGACGAGATAGAAGAAGTTTATTTGGATGAAAATTTCAGTTAGATTTCTACCTAAACTGAGCCCTGGTGATAGTTTCCACGTCAGTACGGGAGGTTACTGACTCCCTCCAATCCTATGCCGCATCCTAAAGCTGCCAAGCGACCAATTGACGCTTCTGCACGTCAGTATTCTCAAGACCAGTGAAGATCCTTTCCAGGCTCTTCAGCCACTGTTCTCTAATGATGCTCATGGAACAAGTGAATTTAACGCCGCTAAGCTGGGTGTATTCCTTGCTAAGAGTAGAAAACTTGACTGCGGGAACTGGAGCACGTGGTTCAGGAGCATTTCCTCTACCCCACCTCTAGCGTTCCTTCTGGTACTCATCCTGGAACACCAAAAGCATTTTTAGAATCAAAGATAGAAATTTTATAGAACTTAAGGAAATTCTAATCAAACGAATTCAATAAGAAGGATGGAATCAAAGGATATGGATTCTGAAATGATTCTCCTCATTCTAGGGTTTGGTTACCTTATCTGTAATGAGCTTTAAAACTACACAGACTAAGGTTTTCAAGAGCCAAAGCTCTGATACCAACTGTAACAACCCATATATTTGGACCATTTAAATTGACAATAATCCACACATGTCAACTTAAATAGTACAAAACACGAAGCGTTAATGGAGTATATGTATATAAATGAGAATCATCACAGAATCATAGAAGATACAACATAACAGAATAATGCAGCGGAATTACAACATTGTCATAATAATAGTTCATGAAGGTACTAAGTAAAAACAACAATGTCTCTAGTAAATAGTGAAATAGAAATACATGGATGTCCGATAATATCCAAATAGAAAAGTGCAATACTGATAAAGATAAAGATAAATGATAGTCTTCAAGTCTTCAGCTTCCAAGCTGCACAACAACAGAAATCCTCAGACTGACCCGAGCATAAGCATAAACAAACACTCGAGTCAGGACATATATTCTTATACATATAATATAGTTCAAATTTTGAAATAACAATAACTCAAAGATGAATGGGATAACATCTTTCAGGATCCATTAAACTATATATATATATATATATATATATAGTAGGGTACACTAAGTAGATAATGCCTAACAGTAAAATAAAGTATCAAAATAGTGTTAAGGCATTACCATTTTCCCCCTTAACACATTTATATAGCATTATAGTCTATACAGCACTGTAAACTCCACTGTAAACTAATGGGGTATCAGGGAGTACTCCATAGGTATAATACAAAACAAACATAGTGGTTGCGTATAGGGATACAAGTATGACAAGGCACATGAGGCAATACCCAAGGTAGTGAAACTACCGTTTGCCTAATCCGGACTGGTGAGAACGCATCGCCGCAACGATCGCAAAACCGTGAAACAAACTCCAAATTCAAGGGTGCGCACCAATCAATAACAAGTAATGAGTAGTTTATGGAGAATTGTGTTCGCTCGAGGTAGCTAACCCCATTTGGCCCGGCACGTCTCCTATTTCAGTCATTTCCAATTTAACACAAGTGTCAAGGTCATCCATTATCGTTCTCTTTCTTCGATCATCAATGTACATCATTCCAACCACTTCATTCTGGATCACTCTCCGCGTATAGTTATTAAAGTGGTATTCGGTTTAGACAGTGAGTATGTCCCTAACCGATTCCGATTACTTTAATAACTTTCGTAATTATTACACCGATTGGTCATTTAATTAATTTCAAAACCAAATCAATTTCAATTTCACTTAGAATTCGAAAGCCAACATTTCATTTGTCTTTCTTATATCAGTTTCTATAATTTATGTTTCAAACTTCCAAACTTACCATTAGAAAACTCTATAATTCAACTTTAATTTTTATTTAAAACAATTCAAGTATTGATTTAAATTCATATATAAGTTTCATTCCATAATCATTTAAATTAAGTTAATTATCATTCAAAACAATTTAAATTCATTGATGAAATCATTCATTTATCATTTAAATTAAGTAAATTTATCATTTCAAAATAATTTCAATTGAATTTCCAATTCATTAAATCAATTACTTAAGTTTACCTACATTATATCAAAACTTATAAATTGAATTAAATTAAATTCGTCAAATTAAATTCTTTAAATTACAAATCTCATATTAATTTCCATAAATCTCATCTTATTTCTCATTAAAGAAAATCAATTTCACTTATTTACTTATTTAATTTAAACAAATTTCAAAACTTAATTATTAAAAAACTCAATTTCACTTATTAAAGAAATTCAATTTCACTTATTTACTTATTTAATTTAAGCAAATTTCAAAACTTAATTATTAAAGAAACTCAATTTCACTTATTAAAGAAATTCAATTTTATTTAGTTATTAAATAATTTCAAAACTTGATTCAATAATTTACTTAAATTTAAACAACATTCTTTCGTCAACACTTTGTTAATATTTTGTTTCCGTTTATTAAATATTAACATTTTAAATTTCACTAGAATTCAAATTCCAAACTTCATTTTAAAACCCTTATTATTTCATTCAAATAAAATCTTTATTTATTTATCTAAATCGAGTTATTTGACCAATCGGGTTTTTATTTAATTCTCTATCCTAAGTCAATTGTTTTATTTGTGTATTTATCATTTCAACCCGGTTCCATTTCAATTTAAAATCAAAGCATAGTAAACGGAACTTGCAGTGTGATAACTGGGATAGTGTCAAAGTAAATAAACAAGCAATAACAACAATCAATAACAATCCAATAATTAATTCAAATAATCCCGAAATAACCGTATTAATTTACATTGTTGTTTATGCAAATTAATATAATTATTTCTAGAATCTACACTATCATTTCATGTAGATTGAAGATTATTACACTATTATTTTATGCGGTTCTACACTTGTTATCTATTATTCAATTTCATACTAAATCTATTTATATAACATAAAGTTAAATGGTTCAAGGTGTAATTAACCATATTTCTACGTGTCAATTAACTGGACATTTAAAAAGTCATATTATACAAATTTTATTTAATCAAATTCAAACACATATATCAATTTCAAATTGTCAACTACCCTACTTCAAATACAAATGTATATTATTTATAACTTCATGTATTAACAATTTTAACGTCTAATATTAACATTAAACAAACAATCATTCATCAACCAAACTTGATTATCATCGTATAAGAATATAAGTCGTGAAATTTTATTCACCTTTCGTGGTTAAAGAAATGGACGACGAAGCACGAAAAGGCACGAATGGAATTGGTTCAGACACAACTCAAGCATGAATAATGGAACAAACTGCAACCATCGACAAGAAAAGAATGGAATTAATTTCAATATGGACGTTCATATATATTTTTATAAAAATCATATATATGCACTTACCAAACAAGGAAAAAAGAAAGAAAGCTGAAAATTTTGGTGCTTCTGCAAAGTGGAACTTCAACTTGTTGCTGTTGTACACAACAGAAAAGAAGTGGTTACTATTATTCAGCAACCAAAATATATATACTGCATATATATATTCTTTCGGCAATCACTTAAAAGCGACAGTACACTTCCTCCTCTCCCTAAAACAACACTGTTCCATCAACATCCTATATAAAACAAAACCGTTTCCTTCTTCCTTCTTTTTTTAAAAAAAAACAGACCGTTTCTTCATTCCTTCATATATGCCAAACGTACACATGCACACATGCATTCACCGCATGCACACAATGGCACAGGCGAGGTCAGGGGACTGGTGTGATGCGTGAGTCTAGATGTGGGTTGGGTCGTTGCGCTGCACTTGCGCGTAGAGGAGGGCAGCGGAGTGGTTCAGGGAGGAGCGGGTTGTGGTGGTGTTTGCGTTCGGTGAGGGTGGTTTCAGGCGACGCACGCGCAGGTGGTTGCGGCGCTGGAGGCGGTGCGGTCTGGGGAGGCACGATGGCCAGAGGGGGAGTGTGCGCGCGGGCGATCTGGAGGAGCGGATGACTGGACAACGGAGGGCGGTTTTAGGGGAAGGGGTGGCGCACGTAGGTGGTGAATGGTGGCAATCGGAATGTGTGAGGTGAGGCGAGTGCGACTGGAGGTGAGAGGGGGTGGTGAACGACGCGCGTACGAGGAGCGGATAGGAGTTAGAGGTGTTGAATTTGCTATTCACGTTTCATTTTTTTTTGAAATTTGCATAGTAAAAAAAAGTATACAGAGGAGAGAAAGAGAGATATAAAAGAGAAGGATGAAGGAATTTGTATTATAGATAGCGAATGAAAATGGATAGTAAATAACTATGTTTCTTTTTATATTTTTGAAAACCTAAACCGGCAGTAAATACCATTTTTGAAATATGAAACGTGCTGCCCATTTCCCCAAATTTTACAACCTTCCATGCCATTATCTCAGCTGCCAACTGCCTAATTGAATTCACCCAACTGCTAATTAATATTTTACTTATTCAAAATTTTGAATGTGTATGGGCTATTTGTTTCGGGCTGAATATTACTTAACCGGTCCGCTTGGAATGGTTAAGTTAACCTGACGTTTTACGCCGAATTGTACAAAGGAATATACCGTTTTGATCAGCGTGATGAGACGCTTCCAACTGTACACAGATAATTGCGATACGACAGTTTTATCAAAACTCAAAATTTATGCTGATTAAATTGTTCGTTTGACAAAACAATTTAAATGAAGCAGGAGATGTCGGAATTAGACGAAACAGAAAGCGACGTCTTGATCAGATAAATTTTTACAACAATACTGTGTGAAAATATTTATATTTGGAAGATGAAAATTTACGCACTTTAAAATGAACTGATATGCAAATAAAAATGCGAAAGAAATTTATTGCGATATTTTACGACGAAACTTTTCCTATATCCATAACTAACTGGACGCATCTTATAAACGAAGTTTGGACGCCAACTGAGAACGTATGTAAATGTCAAATATTTATATTAAAATAATGGGTTTAAAAATTTAAATTGGTCGGAAATTCAGGGTCGTTACACAAGGTCCTCTCCCGGCTAAATCGAATAATGAATGCAATATTTAAAAAACATATGGATATTGGGATCTTAGTTAAGTCAAAACTTCTTACCCAGAACCTTTCTCTTAAATGGTTTAAAAAATTACCATTTTCAAATCTTTAAAACAAAAAGATTCAGTTCATAAAGTTCACCAATCTTTCACAAAGATTCATTTACGGCTTTTCAAAACAGTTTCCTTTTCAAATTGGATTAACTCATCCAATCATTAAATCAAAGGCTCAATTCATAGCTTTTGAAATCATTTCTAAAGATTCATTCATAACTTTCAAAACAATTTCTCATTTTAAATCTTTTATATAAAAGATACACCATTTAAAATCCTCTTCAATTTCAAAACAAGGTTCAACCATCTTTCACAAAGATTCATGTATAACTTTCAAAACCGTTTCAATTCCATTTCCAACTTGAAATCTGTCAACACAAATTGGAAATCCTTTCTTTATATGACAACTATTATTATTTGAAAACAAATAGTTTTTGTTTCGGAAAAATCCGATTACATTTGCATGAGTTAAAGTCCTTCAAGTATAAAACTTGGGTTAAATTCAAATTCCCAAACAATAATTTTAAAATGGTTTAAAACCCATATAAAAACATTTATAACTAGTATAACCATTTTAAATCATAATTTCCAAACATAGAATTCAATTTCAAATCTTGAATTCAAATTTAAATCAAATTATTTAAAATTTCATAACCTTATCAAGTTATTCAAAATAACTTTTATCTTCAAAATTCCTTTTTAAAAGCTTTTCATATTTAACCCAATTCCATTTCCAAAACCTTTTTGGATTCAAAATCAACTTTAAAACCATTTCAAAAATCTGTGAGTTAACCGATTTCCTCGTACAATCCATATTTGTGTGCGTAAGGTGTAGTCCAGGGATTTTACACAATAGTGCAACATTAATAACAATCATCACAGATTCAATCATATCAACATCGATAAGCGGTATGATCTATAACGCTTATCTTCATTCACATATTCATAGATAAATAATATACATTCATCATAGATAAAATAAATTACATTTATCACAGCGCGAATCAAAATAATTCATATCACAAAGCATTATACATCAAGGATATCACACAATTCAACATTCAGTTGAATCCAAACGTTCATAAGTAAGATTATTTAATCATCTGATTAATTTTATGTCAGATTAATTACTTATGGATTAATTTACTAATTCTGGTTAATTAAACATTAATTAATTATAAATTATTTTCAATTAATTATCCTCTAATAATAAATTAATTAACCTTCTTTAATTATTAATTAATCAATCTTTTATCATTAATTAATCCTTAATTAATTATCCTTAATTTATTACATTAATTAATTACCATTTAATAAATTATCCTTTAATTATAATTATTGATTATCCCTAACCACATAATAAATTATCACTTGATTAATTAACTTTGGTCATAAATTAATTACTTTAAATTAAGTGATTATTTTTTAAGTAATTATTTATCTTTAATTACTTTCATTAATTTATTATTCTTTAATTACTTTTATTCATCAATAAATTTTAATTACCCAAATATTAATTTAATTTAAAGATTAACCCTTTATCTTAATCAATTTACTTAATTAAAGCATTTAAACCATATTTAAAACTTAATGCTTGAAATCATTTTATACAAAACATTGATTTAATTAAAGCTTAGATTACATCATCACATTTAAAAAAAACATTTGTTAATTTAATTAGTTAACTTATATATAAAATCGTTTAATTTCTAAACACCTTATTTTATCCTTTAAAAATAAATCATTAAAACTTAAATGCTTTAATATTCTTTAAAGCTTAGTTTAAATTGCTTAAAAACTTAATCTTTTAATAACCTTAAAACTTGTTAAATCATCAAAGCTAAGAAACCCGAACCATCTTTTAGTTTTTCCCGAGCATCCCACGAGTAACTCACGTATACCTTCCTTCGAGCAAACCTACCAACTACCCCGAGTTCGTTCCTGAGCACATCTTTGTCTCCCCAAATTTTTTAATAACCCAGATAAACATACACCACGTGCACGTGCACCATCATCAGAACGCCTTTCGACCTTTTCTGTAACCACCAACATGTCGGCGACGACATCATCAATCCACTCGACAACCCAGAAAACTCAAAAATCCATCAACATAAAATCGAGCAATTCAAATGAAAATATGGAACCAGGTCGATCATCAAGAACCGCCTCGCGACGCCTTCACCGATCACCAGAAAACTCAACATCCTATCTAGAGATCGTCGTCGTCTTACGTTGCTGTTCTACCCACCCTTACTGATTCCGATGCACCATAGTCAGAGAAATCGAAACAAAACCAAACTCGAATAAAACCACCACTAAAACCCTAGATCGATCTCGCTGCGTCACCGTGGTGCTTCAGAAAATCCTTCACTATTTTTCCCATTATCCTCGCTCCTCGAGCCACCTTTGACCAAAACTCTGAGCCTCAGTTCAACATCGTTCGACGGAAATTGACCATAAACCCAAATTTGATCATCTCCGAATACCTCATCAATCACGCGATTTAAAATCATCAAAATTACATCAAATTCAAGTTTTTTGATCATGAATTAGCTTACATAATCAAAATAAAATTTCTAGTTGAATAATTTTTTTTGCTTGTTTTATATTATCTCTGAAATTCGTCATTATTAAAGTGATTTCTAAATAAAAAAATCTTGAAAGAATTTTTGTGATAAATACTTCATTATTACAGACACTTCACCTTTAAAAAACCAAAGCTTGAATTAATATGGATTAGGAGATATAAATTTATTTGAGAAATTTGACACTGTAAATATAACAGAGTCAAGAGCAGATACACCGACTTGTACACACATAAACTCCATACATATGTACATATAACATATTCACACAACATTCATACTTAAACCATTTATCTCATTAAATCAAGATATAGCCATATTAAGGACAAAAGGGTAAGGTTTGCTCACCTGGATAGATTGACAGAGAGCAATAGAGAAATTGCTTTTGCTTTTTTTCCTTTTCTTGGAAACTGTTTTGATTTGGTCAGAGCTTTGAACTAAATCCAAACATCCACACTTCTAGTTTTGAGATGAAGTTGAACTTTTTGTCAGATCTTGCTTGTTTTAATTTACATGCTCTCTGATCTGCTTGTTCTATGCTTATGATTTTTGAGATGATTTGTTTTCTTGGTTTGCTTTGAATTGCTACTGGGTTTTTTTAAAGTTGAACAGGGGAAGTTGTTTGATAAATTTTCTTTTGTTTTGAGGTTGTAGTTTGTTTCAGGCTTTTGATTTTTCTTTGGTTTTAATTTTCTTTCCATGTTTATTGGTTTACAGGTTTTCAAATGAGAAGATAAAGAAATTTGAGAAATGAGGCCTGATTTTCTTTCTCTATGCCTATTTTCTATAATTCTAAAATAAAAGAAAAGTTTATTTTTGCCACTTGTTAAAAATAAACCTATACCTGTAAGTTTATATTATACTTATTAAACATTTGTCACAACATGATTTTAAAATTCTTATACTTGTTAAAATTAAGTAAATTTATATTTAAACCCTTTTCTTTATTTTATTTATAAATTATTTTTAACCCTTTCACTTGTTAATATTTCACAAATTTATATACTATGTTTTCCTTAAATATTTATATTCTTAACTATATTTATATCTTATTAATTTTAAAAGATACATATGTACACATATGATTTTATTAACTTAAGTATAGTTTTTAAGAATATGTATATATATTTCCTTATTGATTTCCAAAAGATATGTATAATTTAAAACTTTTATTAATTCTATTTTTATACTTATATATATTTACAAACTGTATTTTTAAAAGGAAATGTTCAAATCCTATTTTAAACTTATTTTATTATACTTTTAAATGTATGTATGTATATATATATACACACACAAATTACATTTAATTATATACAAATTTAAAATTAAACTTAAGTTATTATACTTAATTTATATAAATAATATTAGTGTTGAAAATACTCATATTTAACTTTTAGAAAATTATCATATTAATTTCAAAATATAACTTCCAAATAATTATATTCTAACTAGAAAACAAGTTTTATTAATTTTGAACATAGTATTTTCAAATTCAATTTATTAGTAAGATATTTACAATTGAATTCCCAAATTAAATTCAATTTATTTTCAAAAATATTTATTTTAAAGTTTCAAATTCAAAATGAAATTCAAAACCAATCTATATACATATGAATAAATAGACACCCCACCTATTTAATTTGGAAAATTTCAAATTAATTCTCAATTAGATTCTAAAATTTAAATTACTTACCAATTTAAATTTGTTTTAAAATTGGGATCGTTACACCCAACTATAGTCAATCTATAGTCTCCATGCCAGGATTTAACTACTATCAAAGTGGAATATCCACATAGAAGTTTCACAGCATTTCAAGTCGAGAGAACTACGTAACATCGACATACTGAGATTTCATGTTTGACCTAGCTGTTAGGAAACTCTCAATCGGGTCATTTTATATTTATAATAACTATAGGTACATAACCTATTATTGCCTCTAACTGCCACGAGTAATACACTTCTTAACATTTAGGGAGCATTATCTACTCCAGTCTCAATGAATGTATTGATATCCTTTCTCAAAACACCTCAACTAGGAATATTTGTAATAAAATGTTGTTTTATACTATGATTAATTACTCAAGATTGCAACTACTTGCAAGTATAATCAAATAACATTTCATTTATAGATTTTCTTATTAATATGCTTTAAAGTAACTACTCAATTAAATATATCACAGTACAACAAAGTATACAAAAAAAACACCTTTATTATGAAAAAAATTAATTATAGTGTTAGTAATTTACAATAAATTACACAGTTTTCCCTAAGGAATACCCCTAACTCTCTTAATCTCCCACTTGCACTTAGGCTAACTATTGATTCTTTGTCCATTTCTTTAACCAATTTATTCAGAATTGATCGAGCTAGTCCCTTCATGAATGGATGCTAAATTTCCTTTACTACCTATTCTTTGAACTGTCACTTCTCCGTTGTTTGAAAACCGCCTTATCCGGTGGAAATTATGGAGCACATGCCTTACTTCTTATAAGCTCTAGGTTCTTTTGCTATCGACATCATAATTTTTTATCATAATGCAATGTAAGAGATTCTTAACTTTTGAATTACCCTTGACTCAACCATAATAGAGCATCTAGCCCGATTCTTAAGCTATCTCGTTTAGGGATATGTACGCAGCCTCCATCTTAGAATTAGACACTATATCTTGCTTAGAACTTTTCCAACTAACCGCTCTGTAATTTAATATGAACATGTAACCAAACACATATTCATTGTCATTGATGTCACTTTTGAAGCCTGAGTCTGTATGCATTTCATAAGAAGTCATTCTTATATATGAGGAATAAATCTTTACGATTTCACAAATACTTAGGAATACATTTCATGATATCTAACTTTTTTCTCTAGGGTTGACTAGTATTAACTTATGCATTCTAATGCATAAGCCACATCTGATTTCGTACATAGCATAGCATGTATAAAGGATTAGACTGTGGATGCATATAGTATTCTTTTCATATGTCTTTATCCTCATTTGTATGAGGAGTGTCTTTCATCGAAAGGATGATTTTAGATAGCATCGGAAAATTTCCATGCTTGGGATTCTCCATACTTTACCATTTTAGTATGGTGTTTATGTATACGGATTAGGATAATCCTAGCAGCTTCTTAGATCTATTTCTATAGATCCTAATACTAACTATAGGTCAATTCTTCCAAATCCTTAATGGATAAGTCCTTAGATAACCAAGCTTTCATTGACTAAAACAACGGGATATCAGTGCAAATCAGGAAAAAAACATTAATATAAAGGACTATTAAAGCTATAGCATTGCATTGTTCTTTCTGGTATACAAATGCTTTCTCCATATTGTGATAAAAGCAAACTGATTGGTCGCTTTATTAAAAAACTTAATCTAATTCCTCGATGCTCATTCAAGGCTATATATTTATCTAAACTTACAAGCTTTTCGCTCACTACCACTGACCTCGAATCCCTTGAGCCATGTAACATCCCTTATTTTGAGACCCAAATGAGTGATGATGATGTTGTAGTCATCACCAGAATTATTTTCATGTGAAAAAATGAGATCAATAATTTTTTTTCACAACATTAAGTAAACAGAGCAGCTAAATATTTTCCTTACATAAATTGTCAACTTACATACTACCTTAATCTCAATACTTGCCATACAGAGGTAAAGCGCAATAAACATGAATAATAGTTTCATCTTCATCTTTGTTATTCGTTTATCCCAAAAGTAATCTATCTAAATTCATAAACTTAGCCTAGTCTAATGGGGAACCATGAATTTATGGGAAATAGTTAAAACAAGGGTTCGACATAAATTCCGATATGAGTAAAACATTACCCTAACACAAACAAGTAGTTAAACCATGCCACTAAAGCATAGAATAAGTTTTCCCTTACTAATGCATTTGAACTATTACGTTATATAAGCAACCATCATAGCATGAGCTTTCATACAATACAATTTCAGTTATAAGTTATTTCTAACCTTAACATCCAATTGTTAACCATGTCGTATGTACACATTCAACCATTATAATATAACTATACCCTATACTTATCATCAAGTGTTCTGAACCATGTAATATAATCATTAACCACATTCACAAACATCACTTGGACTCTTTTTTGTGATATTAAAATCATCTTTAACTTGTTCTAGTGATTACTTCCAAAACATATCTTTCACTAATTTATCCTTTTCTCAAACAATATCACTGATCAAATAAACACCTATTCCACCATCAGAGCCGATCTAACTCTCCTAAGATGTTGAATGTAAGTACCCTAAATCTATTCTAGCAAGAAACTTTAATAAGCTTCAATAACCTCTCATAGTCCCGAAACACTAATTTTTCATTGTCGATCCACTCGTTACTTTGGTGTTTTGCCTCCTCGCCACAAATTCACATTAGAGTTTAGGTTTTCTAGATTAAACTCTATAGACATCCCAAGTATCATGTGAAGACTTGCTTTTTTTACATATAAATTCAATTATAAACAACATTAAGTATGCTTACAACTAAATCTAGACATTAAGAATAATGGACTATAGGTAAAAAGATTTAAAAAATTTAAAACAATAAATAAAACAGGATATCTCACAACGGAATGTAAACATCAATGTAAACATATATATACATATCATTTTAGCAATCAAAAAATTATTCTAATAAAATACACCATTTAATTTGTACATTTCATTACGTCTATTATTAAAAAACATTAGGGTTGGAGCTTGCTCAGGAATAAAAACACACTAGTACACGCAAGTGATTGCAGTTTGAAGTTTAGTAAGGAGGAGAACATGGCTTCAAGATGTTTCTTCCCACTTAGATTCCAAAGCTTTGGCCTCTTGCTTAGGTTTGTTTGGTTTTTTGGGTAGCACTTATTGCTCTACTTCGTCGAATGATTATTTACTAGTTCTATGCTTGAATTAGCTAGGGAAATAGTTTTTTTATTGATCTCGATTAATCCGATATATATACACAAGAAATAAGGAACTTAAGAGATCCAATTATTAAACTCATGAGATATATTAGCCAGAATGTTAGGCGATTGCATGATCTATATAAATGCCATAAAATAAGGTCTTTTTGAAGGATGATAACATCGAAACAGTTCTTTTGCAAAAAAACCAAAATAAAACATTCTAGTTTCCTCTTTTACAGAAATTTAGGAGGGCATTTATATTAGTAAGTGTATTTGTCTCTTTACTCGAGGTAGTTCAAGTAATGTTGGGTTGGGAACAAAACTGCATTAAGCTTATTTAATCTATTATAAAGTATACATGTTGCATCTTATTTTCACGAAAATAAGTGGTGATGCATTATTACATGTCTCGAATTTTTATGGGCCTTATTACAATACCGATAGGGGAGAGACCTTTGGAGCTAATATCTCGAGTTTAGATCCCTTACTATCGGTCCATGGGTAATAAAGGTATATTTCAATATGGCTTGATTTTTAAGAGACCGTACGCTAAGACAAGGCGAGACTTCTACTGTGGATGAGGTTGAACAGTTTATTACTAATGATAATTTGATTGAATTTTCACTTAATAATAAGCCGGTTACCAAGTCAAATTCAAGAAAAATCCCTTCGATGGCACCTCTCGATCATTTCTTAATTAGTGAAGAAATAAAAGATAGGTTTCCTATTTTACCTTTTAAGGTTCTTTCAACCATGTATTCCAATCACTGTCCTATTACTTTACTTTACAAGAACCACCACTCAATTCTAAAAAAAAATTAGACTTGAAATGATTTGGTTTCTAAAAACTAATTTAGTTACGACTAAGTGGATTCCTATGCATAAAAATATTTTTAAACGCTAAGGTAATATAGTTAAAATATTTTTTAGCAAAGCTAGCGACTTAAGACTATCTCTTAAAAAATAAAACAAGGATGCTTTGGAAAACAATAGAATCAAAAAGGAAAAAAAATGCTTTTTGCAATTTTAAGATTAGACAAATTAGAAGAAGCTTGAATCTTAATCTCTTCCAAGAGAAATGTACTCTTACTCTTAAAGAAGAACTAGACAAAGTCATTACACAAGAGAAAATAATGTGAAAACAGAGGTCCAGGGTCTAATGGTGGAAAAAGATGATAAGAGTATCGATTCTTTTCATAAATTAGTCAATGGTTGCAAAAGTAATAGTACCAAAAAATCCATACTCACTAAGAATGTAGAAATTTTTAATCCAAATAAAATCAATAATTCCATCGTTAACTATAGCAAAGATATTTCTAGAACGAGTAGGGGTCATAGAATTAATGCTAGGTGCAATGATTTATATCTAGAATATTCGAGGATTAGTTTAAAAAATTAGGATATTCCATTTACGGAAGAGGAAATTCTTAAGAACATTATTGACATACCTAATGAAAACATTAACACCTAATGGATTTCCTTCATTCTTTTACAAGAAATTTAGGCATGTTCTAAAATATAACTTAATTAAAAAATTAACGATTTTTATGATGATGGTCTACAATTAAGAAAAATTAAATTCACTAACGTAACCTACTTAGCAAGAAAGTAGATGCGGTAAAATTTAAGAATTTTAGGTTTATATAATTAATTAATTATTTTCTTAAAGGTATTTCAAAGGCCTTAGCTGGTAGATTATGCACTAAAATGAATAATTTAATTGATCCAATGAATTTAGCTACATTATGGTTAGAAAATTATGACATTTTAGATTTTATCATTTTAATTTTGAATATTTAATTAATTTTAAATATTTAAATATTTTGTGTTTAGAAATCTAAATAACTTATATGTAAATATAGGTGTTATATAATATTTGAATTGTAAATTAAACTAATTTAATAGCCTTATTTAATTGCTTTTAATTAATTAACAAAAATTATGAACTTTTGTAAATTTATTTACAATAATAAATAGTTCAAATGAATAACAAGAAAATGGATGTGTGGTTCGGGGAGGTAGAGTTCGCGTAGTGGAGTTGAATGGTAGTGGTGTCATGTCGTTTCGTGGTGTGTGGATAGATCTAGGAGTAGAGAGAATTGACACTATGTGCATGTTCATGTCCGTGTGAATGATTTTGTTTTTGAAGGAAAGTTTATTTACGGAAGAAAGGATTTGAATAATAAAGGTAATTAGTGTGACGACCAGGAATTTTTGAGCATTTGAAATTGGAATATTTAATTAATTTTTAAATATTTAAAGGTTAATTTTAACTTGTATTCAAATATCACTATTTGTTTGACAATTAAAGTTTTGAATTTGATAATTTGAAAATTGGGTAAGATGTTGAATTTGGAGTTCTAAGCTGTTAAAAATAATTTTGAGGGATTGTAAAGTTTATATTGATAGTACTGAAGATAATAGAAGTTGTAAAATTGAAATTAACAGTGGTTTGTTCAGTTTTAAAATTTTATATTTTAAATTGAATTTAAAAAAAGCCTTTCGAGGCATAGTCTCAGAATTCGACGAAACCAGTTCTATGGATCCGTAATATTGTATTATTATCGGATTTCAATTTTCATTGTGATTGGAGTTGTTGTGTGAGTATAGGATATATAAACGCATTGAAATTGATATTGAGACGAATTGAACTTAAATAAAAATATATATTAATCAACTTTAGCTGTAATTCTACCCATCTGCCTGTTTCCTTTCTACATCGAGCTCTTTACTTCCACTGTAGCCAAGCTTCTTCTGCACGCCTCCTTTCTTTCTTTCAAATCATGTCGCTCCCTTCTTTTCTTTTCAGTCGAAAGAATCTCAAATCGAAATCGAATAAAAAGAAGAAAAAAATGGCGACAGCCTTATTCCCTCTTCCTTTTCTCATTTTCCCTCTATCCTCCTTTGCTGTAAGAAGAAAAATCAACCTCTTCCTTTCAAAATTCAAAATCGAGTACTACGATCCATTAAAAAAATGAATTTGGATCTGTTGGACTCGTGATCTCGGTATCTTCAAATAAATTTGTGTGTTGATGGGTGTGGTGTTATTTGAGGTGGTTAACGTGGTAACAGCCGAAGCAAGGGTTAGCCATAGTCGAGAATTGGAGCATCGATCGAGGAATAGGAGTGTGGATTTGAGTTTTTCATGTGATTTAGAGTGGTTGGTGATGAAATAGAGTGGTGCGGTGGAACATTGGTTGTTGCGACATGTCCATTGTCATGTATCTAGGAGCAGATTGCGGGGAACTTGAAGGAGCCGGAGGTCGATTCGAAGGGGGCGCTGAACTTGAGGAGGGAAGGAAAGTTGTATGGCGGCAGTTTAGTGTTCTCAGGCGGAGCATAGTGGATCACGGCCTGGGTGATGGTTGAATTAGGGCAATTGTCAGAATCGGGTAGGATGGTCAAGCTTTAAGTTTTCAGGTCCAAGGAGCCGAGATTTGGATGAGGAGTTCATTAGCGCAATAAGTTCGTGATTTTATGGAGCGTAGCTTCATGTTGGTGCTCGTGCGTGCGTGACATAGTGGGTTTGAGTTTCAGCGTGCATTAATTTGGGGGAGAAGATGGTTTAAGTTAGGGCTAGGGCTTGATTTCGAGCATTGCATAGGGAGGTTAGGCACTGCATCGCCATTCCATTGGCTGCGCACGCGAGGAGTAGTGGATTCCTGTTCGTGTTTGAGGTATTCGTTTTTCTTTCCCTCTCGGTTTAGCTTGATTTCTCTGAAAGATAATTCAATACAGATGAGATAATAAATATAGTAAGATAAAAGGTAAATTATGTTTTAAAATTTAATAAATACATATAGATTGTTTTTAAATTTATTTACAGAAGGAAGAAGAGTAGAAATATTTATATTCTTTACTGAAAAGAAAAAAAATATACATGTTTTAAAATTGCAATTACATTTGAAATAATGTATTGATGATAAACGGTTTAAGTAACTCATTTAAATTTTTGGTTTACTAGAAAATTAGTTATCATAGGAAAATTTATTTTTAATTTTGAATTTACTGGTCTAAATCTAATTATACTAGTTGATTTAAATTTATTTGGAAGGATAATTGACGGGTCGGTTATTTAAGAATGTTAATAAATTGTTTGCTTAATTCAAATATTAATAAATTTATAAATAGGAATATAAATGATCGATTTATTCGAATATTGATAAAAAAATCATTTAAAATTTATACAAGGTCAAAATGGCGAAGGAAGCAAGCTAATTTGGATGGGTTGTAAAACTAAGGTCAAAGGTGAGTTAATCTCACTCAGCTAAATTTAAATTTAAATGATTAAATTTAAATAGTTGTTTGAATGGTTGAATTGATTGATGTGCTATAGTATGGTATACTGTGGAATTGGTATTTTATGTTGTGCTAACGTCTGTGGATGCAGGAAAACAGGTTGGAGGGATCCAACTAGACCCCTCAACATTTATTTAAATTATTTAATATTCTCTGTTGTAATATTGATATTCTATGATGAGTTATATTGGAATATTGAATGTTATGGTTTGATTGGATATGTTTGAGTATAATGAATAAAAAAATATATATATAAATTGGATTTTGGAAAGAAAATAAAAGGAAGTAAATTTGTAAGTGAAATAATTATAGAAAATTTGAATAAATTAAGAATGAATTGAAAGTAAATGGAAGTAATATTAAAATACTAATCAATAACTTCGAATATGAAAAAAAAAAGATTTGGAATACACAGAAGTTAATGAATTGTAAAATTAAGTGATATTAGTTTCAAGGAATAAAGAATTATTTAGAATTCAAAGATTAAATTTATTTAAAAGGGATTAAGAAGTAAATTGAGAAATCTAAAATTGGTATCTTCAGTTAAAAATATAGTTAAGGAACAAAATCTGAAATAAACGGATTTTGGAATAAAAGAAAGTGAATTGGAAATCAATTTGGAATTTGATTCAAGTGTTTGAATTGGAAATATAGAGAAGAATGTGAAGAGAAGTATATTTCCCTGGATTGCCAAGTACGTTTTTAAAATAAACTTTTAAATATAAGTAAAAGCTTTAATGTTGCTTTAAAAAGCATGTTTTAAAAAAAATTATTATTTTTAACCGTTTAAATTCTAAAGTAATTTTTTTTTCAAATCTATTATCGTAGTAATTCTTTATTAAAAAGTGACTTATTATTTTGTTTTAAAGGTGAAAACCTAGTTTTATATTTTATAAAGTAACCTTATTTTCAAATATTTATATAGTATGTAATTTTAGTAAATTATTGAAGTAGTTTTAACTTAAATGTTTTAAGGTATATTTCAAAGTAAAGCATTTTTAAATTATTTTAAAATTTTAGTTTGTGCTTGGTGATTTCAGTGGAGATAGAAAATATTTGGGAATTTTATTCT
This sequence comes from Allium cepa, assembly GCA_030765085.1. Classification (NCBI taxonomy): domain Eukaryota; kingdom Viridiplantae; phylum Streptophyta; class Magnoliopsida; order Asparagales; family Amaryllidaceae; genus Allium; species Allium cepa. The sequence continues at coordinate 490,735,097 of CM060931.1, forward strand.
GAAAAGAAAGATGGTTTGAGACTGTTTTCAAAGGGTTGAAAATAGAAATATATCTTGTGAAGATATTTTTGAGGTTAATAAATAATTTGGAAAATTATTTAATGTTTGATGGTTGTTTGTGAATATTAATTGATAGTTAAATATCCGACTATCAATATTGGACAAAAGCGTTGATCGTTTCGAAGAGACCGGGATCGGGATTTATTTCTCGAAAACCACTTCGATCCGGTTTGTACGTTTCATGGAAACGAGTTTGGATTCGAAGATGGAGCAGTGAAGTGCAAGGGCTAGTCGCTACTAATCCTGAGGATATTTTCGAAATGGATGTAGTAGGAATAGTGCTTTCGGTTCCGTTCGAACCTGGGACGGACTCGTATGGATGAATGCTTTCGGAACATCGTCAAATGGACGATGGACATTCTAAGAGATATGTTCTAAAAAGGTAATGCTTAGCCTCAAGCCTCATCAACCGGGAATGACTGAAAATTAGGGGTTATGCAGCAAGGCTAGGTGGGTAGCACCCAAGCAGGGTGAGGTCATCCCTGTCTAGATGTCCCTTTTTATTTCGGCTTAGTGGGCGGTTTCTGATCCCAACCGCGGGGTGATCTCACTCGGGATTATCCAGTAAGGGGTAGTCCCGGTCTTGTGTTGAAGGGGAGCGGGCATACTCCTCGGTACCGTGATCTAGGCCATGTACTGTGACAGTTGGTACCCCAGTGCCTAATCATTAGTTGGAAATCCATTTTCCCTACGAGCCTTGCACGAGTTTTGTTTGTATTACCCACTCTGTGGCTAGTAGATGGAATTTAATGAATGTAACAATTTCGGCTATTTTATAAGTATTTGTATACCCTATTATAGTATCAGAGGATTTCTATGAAAAAGTGTTTTAGCAATCGTAAGGTAAAAACCAATCATGTTTATTTGTGGCGTAGTCTTACGAGATGCTTTTGTTTTCAAAGGATTTTTGAAACTTTAATAATCAATTGGGTGTGATTTTCTCACGCTGGTATTCCAGACTGACTCGGGTGTTATTTAACTGTAATGCTCGGGTCAGACCGAGTATTATAGGATACAGGACAATGATGCCGTGGAGCTCAGGAGACGAGCTGGATGACGATACGTATTTTCGTACTTGTTTTATATATATTCCATTGTGTTGAGTAGTTGTGTATCCAGTTGTATGTTATTGATGTTGAGTTGTGATTGATGTACTCTGATGATGTAATATATGAACAGATATATTTGTTTTGGTATAAAGATATGTTAATATCTATTATATTTTATTCCGCTGCGATGGTTAGATTCTGTAGTTGTTTTTTTTATTTTCTTCTTCTACCTCTTCTTCTTTAACCCAAATGGTTCGTATTTCTGTACAACTTGAGTTGATTTAGGTAGAATAGTGTTAACTCAAGGGGTACGGATTTGCGGGTCGTTACAATTAGTTTGTTAATTAAATAGTTAATGAACATTTTAATTAATGAATATTTTAATCTCATATGTTATAGAATCGGTATCTTGCTCATACAAGGTCAGATTTGTACGCAGTCTTTTACGTTAGAGTCATATCAACGTTATATACATGACAGAACTAATTTCATTAAATATAGGGCTACTAAAAATTTCTAGCGATTTTAGATCGAACTGTAACGCGAAAGCATCAACTGAAATTTCCTTGAGTTCACTCACCTTTAAATGGACTATATGAAAGATGGGGTATATAGATCATTGTTGAATCCTTGAATGATGGTTTGCAGCTGGCTGTTTGAATTTTTTGGATTCTCGCTTTGAAAAGTGGATGACACATTATATGGTATAAAGGGATCCCATATGAATACATATTGTTGTTTGATTTCTTTTTGATAACAAACTGCATAAATAACCATTTTGTTGCAGGGGATAAAAAGAAGAAGTTGGGTTATTTCCATAGTAAATAGATTGCTATGGGACACTTCAAAGTGCATATATATGAGATTTACAAGGGACTTTTGTAGAGAGACTCTAAGGGTTTTCTCGCCAGTATTGATTTTTTATGCTCTTATATTGCTTATATGGATGTTTGATTGAAATATTTGTGACATGCCATTTGAATTATGCAAGTGTCATTATAACAATTTTCGTTATAGCATCACTTATGAATATCGTCTCCTTAAACCTCTTTATATGCCGAACTTGTATTTTTACAAAATAAATGTTTGATCGCATTTTTGCAATTTGAAATTTGTTTAAACCATATTTTCAAGTATTTTTGAGAATTTTAAAAAGGACAGGTGTTGTTAAAATTTGTAAAAGGAGTTATAAATTTGATTAATTAACTTTTTGGGATAATTAATGATGTTTAAGTTTACAAAAAGATAATAAATCTGATTAATTGTCTTTCACGATGATTAATGTTGTTTTAAATTTAAAAAAAAGATTGTAAATTTAATTAATTATCTTTTGGGATAATTAATTGTTATAAATTTATGAAAAAACTATAAATTTAATTAATTATCTTTTGGGATAATTAATATCTTTTTATATGAAAAGATTATAAATTTGATTTATAATTTTCAAGATAATTGATGTCATTTCAAATTTATAAAAAGCTTATTTACTTTAAATATTTTGTAAATTCTTTTCAAATTGATTCACAAAGATTTTACATTATTTGGAAGGAATTTGGGGTTTTTAATATATTTTAAATTATTATTTACCTTAACATAAAAGGTTATTTTGAGATATTATTGTTTTAGTTAATCATTTTAATAACGATGTTTAAAGTTAATTAATCATTTTAATAAAGAAGTTTAAAGTTAATTAATAAATTGAGTAAAGCTATCTAAAATTAATATTTGTCATGCGAAAAAACAAGCACAAGTTCTGTTTTTAAATGTTTAAAAGTTTGATTCGATTATGGAAAAGATTAAAAATTTGATTTCCATAAATGATATTGTTTATATGGAAAGGATTTACTCATAACCTTAGCAATAAACATCGAGGTATGGAAACTCATTTCTATCTTGAAAGTTAAAAAGGCCATCAAGCCAAAACTTAGAGGTAATACTACCTTAACTTGCCCAACTTCATTTTAATCGAGGGACAATACAGGCTTGAAATCAATCAGTAGTGGTGAGAACACGAGCTTAATTTCCACATGTGATTATTTTGCTTATTCTCAATAGTTGATTTATTGACTATCGATTTCGCCACCTTCTTTGTGTGTCATTGATCTTAGATGATTTGTTGCTCATTTAAGCATTGATATCCTTTGTTGGAAATGACTAAAACCAAAGCACGAGTGGACTTCAAGCTATATAGGGTTGCTCCCATTAGGTTATGTTCACATTCACTCTAGATTGGATTCGGTAGTATGCACACATAGATGTGAAATACTCGGATACTCTATAAGGTTGGCGGGGTCCGACGTGTACATTTTTTGACAACCATCGTAATTCTTAATTATACTTTGAAGAGGTATAATTTTGGTAAGGAAGGTGCACCCTCCAATTCATTGTTGAAAATTTTCCCTTTCCTTGTTTTGATTCAAATACTTGAATTGTTTACATAATTGCTTTGAGGATTGTCTGGAGCTCTTCTCGATGTTTAATTATTTGTGTCCATTCTTTAAGTTTGGACTTTGATCAAGCTTGGGTTTTGTTCCTTTTTCTTTCCATTCCTTCATGTATGGATGTTGTTCTTGTAAGGTACAAATCGTTCTGTTTTAAGCGACGTGGTCTCACTAGATTTGCCACATTTCTTGAGTTTTCTCGCTGGTTTTTCAGACTGATCCGGGTGTTACATTGTTATGTGCTCGGATAAGACCTATTATTATTCAAAGTTGTCATTAGTTGGCATGGTGCTCATGGAGTAGAGTTGGAGTTTCACTTATCATAGTATTTTTTTACTTCCATTGTATTATTATATATATGTATATCCTTCAACAGATGTAAGGTCAGAAATTTATAACTGTTCGGGCTGGTAAAGTTTTTTAACTCTAATATACCATGTATTTTGGAGTGATGGTTTTTACTGTCTTTGTTATATTATATGCTGTCACTTCGCTGTGAGATTCTATTTTCCTCTATTCCTTTTCTTTTTCCTTTTATTTTTACCCTAGCATTCTACCTCTCCAGCATTTGGATGCTTGTCATTACAATACCATACATGTATTATGTGCCAACTTTTGAGGATCGAAAAAGACAAGTCATTGCATTTGGTATCGAATCTGAAGGTTAAGTGAGAACCTTGGCTCTATTGGGTTGAACTCATTAGGGATAAGCTAAATGACATCCTAGAATGAGTTGATAGTATTACATATATTACAACGTATATGTCATTACTATAAAAATGTATTGTTTTAATTAGTCTGTTTAGTTGTTTATCAATTTTGGTCGAGATGTGGGATGCCACAGTGTTGATAGGGATTTCTAAACACTTGAAAAGGCAAGCAAACACGATTTTATTTTTTGAAAATTTAACAAATGAAATATTTAATCTAGGATTTTTTTTTAATATATAATGGAATAAATTTATATTTTATATATATAAAGAATAATTTTCAAATTTATATAGTTACTCATGATGTGTTTGTTTGTCTCTTATAATATTTCTTTATTATCATTATTATTTGATTTGCCATGCTCGGATAGTTTGGGAGCATTGACTATTGTTTGTTGATTGTTAACTTATGCTCGATTAGTTTATGAGCGTTTACTGATAATTATGAGTACGTTAAAACGAACCCCTTTGTGTTCACAATTTGATTATAAGATATTCGGTGAAAATGTTTAGTAAAAATTCATCACTTAATAATGTTGAGTTAAAAGTAAAACTTTTAGATTATTTAATATAATCTAAATAGGAAGATAAGACATTTATAGGAAACTATTTGGTAAAGTATATTATAATAAAGTGAAGTTATTATAATATAAGACGATTTTAAAAGGTACATTTTATATCAGTATGGTGTATAAAATGGTTTATATGATGTGCTTTATAAGTAAAAAGAGTTTTGAGAATTAAAATCCCGATATTGCTTGAAATGATTTCAAAAAGATTTTGAGAATATATTAGTGGTTTTACTTGGAAGTAGTAGGTATGTAAATAATTCAAAGAGAATTCATAATAATGATACATTTACTTTAGATAGTTCAAGGAAAAAAGTTCGATTAATTTTGTAGTAATCTAAATAATTTTCTAAGTGACGATCGAAGGCTTGATTAGATGAATGTTATAATGTACCTAGTAAATTATTCTCTTTATAATTGTGCAATCAAAATGAGTTCAAATTTGAGCAAACCTAAAGCGTGTGTGGCAAACAAAATTTTGAAGTTATTTTATATATAAAACATACGTAGTATGGTTTCAAATAGGGTTTTAAATAAAAACCAGGTATTTGGTTCTTAAGTTTCCTTAACGGAAATTAAATAGGTTTATCTTTTATTTTAGTAGTTATGTTTTTAAAAAAGAGGACAGCTATATTTTGGAATAAATATCTATGAAACATTTTATGTAAAATATTGTAATAAAAAAGAGGTATGTAAATGGTATTTTATAAATAAAAGAAAGTTTAAATGCAGAAAGGAACTTTTAGATAATAATTTGGAGATTTGTAAAAGGACTTCTAAATATGTAATGGGTTTACAAGAAGGGAATTTTACAAAATGTGAAAGAATGTTTCGATAAATGAAATTTTAAATTCTTGGTTGGAAAAGAAATAATTCAACACAAGTTTTTTAAACGAGTTAAATTGGCTAGAAATGTATAATAAGCATTGTTTTATTGAAACCATAGTTTTTGTTTGAACATCTAAGTCAAATAAGCTATTTGATGTTATTGGGTTGACGGATAAACATCTTTATCTTAGAAATGTCCAAGGAAAGTAGACTTTGGGACTGAGTTTGGATACCGACATCGTACTCTTCTATGCTACTTAACAGACCAGATAGGTAATGAGGTTGAAGTAGTCAACTAGTTTTTAAAGAACCCTATTTTGTTTGAGCCTCCGTTTGAATTTAAAAAAAAATAGGTAAAATAAAATTGATATTTTGTATGTACTCTTGGGATATAGAAGAGTATTATACAAGTAAATAAAAGTGGAGTTAGTTTTAAGTTTAGTATTTTATAATGATATATTTTTATAAAATGTTTATAAACTTCGGTGAAAATTTATAAAGTAATTCATAATAATTTTAGTATTAAGTGAAATACTATAAACAAAAATGAAAGTGATTTAGAAAAATATTCATGCAGTTAATAAACCAAGTGGATTAAGTGTGTGAGGTATACGTAGATTATTTCATTCGCTTGGTTCCTGATCTAGGATTCAAGTACGTAACTTCGAAGTGATTCAAACCAGTTCGAAAAAGGATTTCTCACTTGATTTTTGTCAGCGAACACTTGATTTGGATTCTCAATATGATAGTAAAGTTTTCTATCATAATATATAGCTATTCAAAAAGAACAGGGGTTTCAAATCAAAGAACCTGATCGGAGTTCACACTTGGGAGGTTGAGTGAGCGATATTAGTTCGAAGTGAAGTTTATGTATCAAGCAAGTGGTTGGATAAGATATTACATATAGATGATTTATATACATCATGCAGGCTTAAGTCTATTGATATGCTTTGCTGTGTGGCTTAGGAAATTTTGGGGAATGGCTTTCAATTTTATTCTAAGGCAGCTTACATAATCTTCTAAGAAATAACCAAAGGCTGATGAGCATCGTAGTACACTTAGGAAATTATCTATATCCTTGGACGATCAAGAAAGTTATAGACCTAAGAAAAATTATCAATTTTCTTGGTAGTCATTTAACATTTTAAATAATGTTAAGCGTTACTCTATTCCTTTATGGAATCTGATTTTATAGACTGCGGTTTATAAAGATGTTGTTTATTAGGACTTGGACTTAAATCCCGATGCTTTTGGAAATGTGATTTCGAAAGAATTTGTGAAAGAAATGATGATTTTATTATTTCTACAAATTTGGTAAAATATTATTATTTCAGGATATTTAAAAAGAGTTTTGTGAAGTGGTTTTTTTCAAATATTTTTTGTTATGACTAAAGTGGGTGATTGGGAGTTTTTCGATTTGGAACATTCGCCGGATATACTTGTTTACTCTAGTTATTGTTTTAGAAAGAACCAGAATACCACTGGATGCTCTATTTTGTTTTAATTCCAGAGTTATAACATGATTCGGTGGGAGGAGCACCCTCCTTGTCATAATTGATTTTCATTTTGATATATTTCTCTTTGGAAAAATATGAAAATATATTTTGAAAAAAAGAACCGGGCTTTTAGTTCAAAATTTATCTTTTGATAAAAATTGGATGCTTGGTATTTTATTACAGAGTATTCTCAGTATTCTTGTTGCGTATGGTTGTTATATTGTTTTTGGTTGCATATGGCTTTATATCACACTAGAGTTGTATTATTACTATATAAGTTGTATCATATTGCTTTGTTGTATATGGTTATATTGTTTATATTACTTATGCTCATGATAGAAATGGCTAATGTATTGCTCTTTTTTCATCATGATTCTCATTCAAATTATGTAAGTACAAAATAGGTACAGGGAAGCAAGAGATCACTATTAATAGCTTGTGCACCTGCATTTATATTGAGATAGTGAGTTGCTTGCAAAAATAAAAATCAAGCACAACAGAGGTACGCAGTAGATTTAGATATTGGTGATTGGAGATTATGCCCCGGATATGGGAGGCCTCATGGCTTTTTTCTGTTAAACCGAAATTCGGTCCAACATTTTAGATGTGTGTACAAGGAGGCATCTTCGAACAAATTTCAAATATACCCCTCGATTTTGTAGTAATTCACAAGATTGTTTGGTACACAATTCATAAGTTCAAATGATAAAATAGGAAAATAGGCAATATGTTCAAGTCATGTTCCTTCATTTAATTATGAACATTTTACAAGATATGTCAATGTACAAAATTTAAATTGCATAGGAGCTTGTTTACATATATGTCATCTCCTCACTTATTATCCTTTGTCATTAACTTGTCCTCGAGCTCTCAACAAAAGAGAACTTAGAGAAAATCCTCATTGGAAAAAGTGATAAGAGTGAGAAGGAGGTTAAGGGCCCCTTTCCATGAGGGGGGTTGCATCCCTATTTATAGTAGTTGGAGGGAGATAAGCATGCTTTTATTGGCGATGTGAGACTTATGGTGCCATTTTCTTCTATCTTGATGGTGGCCTGAACATGGAGCTTGTGAATGAATGTGAAGGCCTTTGAAACTTTATGGATGAGAATATACTAAATCCTCACGAACTTGTCTTAGCGAATGATCTTATTCCTCTCTCTTTACATGACCTTTGACATCCTACAACCTAGATGATGTGTGACATCAATAATCACGCTATGTTCATGAGATATGACATTGGTTTGTGGCTTATGACATGCTTTTTGACAATATTCCCTATGAGTTTTATGGCATTAAGTATTAAAAAGAATTTCATGGTTAATGCATGGTTTGGAGTTAGTGCGGCATGGAAGGAGCATGGTATTTCTTGAGAGTTGATTTGAAGAGTAGCGGCATGAGATAGAGGGGGCATTGAAGAGGAAGCGACATCAAAGATATACGACATTGGTATGATGCAGCATTGATAATACACATTACGGACCACATGCGACATTGATAACTTACAGCATTGATCAACTTGGCCCATCAAAAGACTTGTGCTATAACTTACTTCAGCAGCATTGAATATCCTAGAACATATTTTCTATGCTCTAGCATGAAGCTATCAACATTAATAAATTTTCGGCATCATAAACTGTGATATAAATCCTCGAGTTTCGTCGTGAAGCTGAGTGCATTAATATCACCAACTTCGGCTTCACTGACCTCGGTGTCAATACCACCAACTGACGACATCAATATCGCATGGTGCAGCATCAGCACTACCGACCGCGGTATAAATATTACCGATTACGACATCAATTATCATACGATATTGATATCTCTTCAGTGTCAATCTTTTCGTTACAGGTTTTGTGGCATCAAATACTTTGACATCGTTTTCCTCAACATCAACCTCCTTCGCTACTAGCCTTTACAAATTATGTGGATAACATTTGCCTCTCCCTTATATAGAAGAAGCTTTTTCACTCTTTAGTGTAAAAGCAGGCATTCCTTTGCTTTGCTGAATCCTTATTTTTTTGCACAATATAGAACAATTGATATTTTTTAATCATAAACTCAGTTTCTAAATCCTGAATAATTCTCTCCATACTTAGTTAAGCCACATGAACTGATAATTTTGCCTATTAATAATTTCCTGCATAGAAAATTTGAAAGTCGTTTGATAAAATATGGGAGGGAAGGCCAATAATCCACTTGGAAATGGCTATAAAAACAAATAGATTATCTTGGATGGGAACTTTTCCAGCCATAATAATACTTTAGATAGAGGCCTGGACAATTGTCCTAGTAATAATAAAGTCCTACAAATATAAAGCTAGAAAATCCTTAGATAATCCATTAATAATAGAAGACCGAAAAATCATCTAGCAATAATAGATGTCCAAAAAATCCATCTGGGAATAATTGAAAATCAGAAAAATCCATCTGAAATAATTAAAGACCAGAAAACCCATCTGAAAATAATAGAAGAGCAGAAAATTCATCTGGTAATAATAGAAGACTAGAAAATCCTTCTGGTAATAATAGAATAGTAGAAGACCAGAAAATCCATCTGGTAATAACAGAAGATTTTCTGGTAACAATAGAAGACTAGAAAATCCATCTAGTAATAATATGAGAACAGAAAATCCATTTGGCAATAATAAAAGACCAGAAAATCCATTTGGCAATAATAGAAGACCAAAATACCCATTTGACAACAATAGAAGACCAGAAAATCTACCCGGTGATAATAGAAGATCAGAAAACTCATCTGGTAATAATGGATGACCAAAAAACCCATCTGGTAATAATAGAAGACCACAAAACCCAACTGGTAACAATAAAGGACTGAAAAACCCATCTGGAAATAATAGAAGACTAGAAAAATCTTTCTAGCAATAAAATTCCTTATACAGATGGTAGATCTTTGTTTCCTTTGGAGATCGTGTTGTCCATGTTTTGTCCTGTTGTCTGGTGCATTAGGTTAGCTATATCAAGCAAAACCATATACTTACCTGACCTCCCTCTGGGAGGTACTTTAGTGAGGCCTTTGATGACAACACTAAAGGTTGTTCCAGTGCTAGCAAAACTAGAAACTACCCGATCTCCCTCTAGGAGACGCTTCAATGAGCCATTTTATAATGGAACTGAAGGCTGGTTCGGCGCTCTGGGCAGCTATCTTAAGCAAAACCAAAGACTTACCCAACCTCACACTAGGAGGTGCTTTAGCGAGACCTTCGATGACGACACAAAATGCTAGCCCGATGCTTTGGGTAGTTATCTTAAGAAGAACCAAAGACTTACCCAATCTCCCTCTAGGAGACGATTTAGTGAGGCCTTTGATGATGGCACTGAAGGATTTTTCCTTTATTTTAGGAGAGTCTTACTCCATTTTATGGTTGATCAAGTAGGTGCACTTGAGAAATTTCATTTATTCATACATTACTGGCAAATACAATCTCAAATATTTGACATTTCATTTTATCACCATACTGCCATCAAGTTGGCGTAGTTGGTAAATTCCCGATGAAATTATTCTAAGTATAACTTTTAGAATATCCAATCTCTGTTTTAGAGTGGCCTTTTCTGAATTTATGTTCATTGTATCTTGATATCCTTTGGGCACTTAGTTGGCCATCTTATTCCTTAGTTCATTGATCAAATTTGGGGATTTTATTTTAACTCTTAACCTTCCGATGGGATTCAATCTCAATTTTGATAGGTAGCATTATTTATTATGCATACGAAATTCAACCTGTCATTGCTTGATATGCCTAAAGTGTGAGTGGTAGTTATTCCATCCAATTTGTTTTCATAAAGTGTGTAGTAAGAGCTGGGGAGTACTCCTTTATATATGTAGCTCTTTAATGACTTCACGCCTTTAAGGGAACTTTTCCTTTTTGGTACACTTCATCTTCAAATGAACTTTAGGGTTTCATTTGTTACTAGAGATCAACTTTCTATAATTAATATTTTCGATCTTGCAGATGAAAATCACATAATTATTCAAGATACTTTGCATTGATCTCATGCTAAATCCATATTGTGGTAAGAATTATTCATGCTTTTAGAATTCGATAGGAATTATAAGCATAATCAAGTTGAAGACACAAAATCCTAGAGTCCATCTATGTAGAATAATTTTATCAAAGTAGAAATCGAGAATATGAGTATTTTGGAATTTGAAGCAAGTTGTAATTAAAACTCATAAGTGTTTTGGAACTCGAAACTAGCCATTATCTAAGATATCTTTTACTGCTTTGTAAGTTATTATCCTATATTCGAATGATTTTTGAAGATCTAGTCTGAATTTTTTTGGTTGAAAAATTCAACATCGGATATTGACTCTACTTCTGAGTTCTTGAGTTTCTTCCTTGCTTTGTCTTGATGTAGAGATCATCTTGCTAATGACTTTAATTTTTTACTTTGTACTAATTGATTAATAATCTATATAAAAATCCTTTATTGGATCTTTCTTTCCTCAGTAAGTTCCAGTTTGACGAATTTGTTCCCTATTAACTACTCATGATCATGATTCTTGACGAATGATTTTCTATTCTTCACAAGTTGTTTAGAGCAGTTTTTGGGCCTAGATAAAATATTTTGCTTCCAATGTTCGAAGCTCAAAGGAAATTTTGTAGCACTCATAACCATATAATAGAAATGTATTCCTCGAATAAGGGACTGAATGATCATGATTTATGAATAAATAACCTCTTAATTGAGAGCAGACTCTTCTTGTTAAAGCTTTAGAAGCCTAAATAGGCTATGGAAAGACATAATTTTTAATAGTATATACTTTTAAGATTTTGTAAATTCCTTTTCAAAATAAATAGACAAATGTTTTCTCGATCCATGAGGTAATTGTTATTAACTTCTCTAATTTACAAATAATATTTTTCCAAAAGTGTATATGGTAAAACTCTTTGAGTAAAGTTGCTTGCTAAATAAATACGGGTGTATATTATTATACTTTTGTAAGACGTAAAATTTACTACGTTATGTTTCTCTTTGTGAAAATAAATATTTTGTTTATAACCCAAAAAAGTCATGATTTATAAACTTATAGGCTTTACAGACAAGAGCATGCTTTTCTATAAGATTCCCTTCTGTTGAAATAATCTTTCTTCAAAAATTAGCTTAAGAATCATACTATCATAGGTAAATTCAGGTTTGGAAAATCAGAATTTATACACCATCAGAAGTTCACTAGCATAAGAAGGTCTATTTTGTAGAACTTTACATTTTGAAGTCATAAATATATACATATTTGAAATCATATTATATAAAACAGTATATAAGAAACTTTAGATATAAGAACTTAGCGTGTATGAGACCATTTAATGCATGTAAGTCATTTGATGTGGCCAACATCTCCTAATGCTATATAAGACAATGAAGTCATTTGTCACTTTTGACATTGATCAATCCTTTTATTGTGCGCCAAACCTGATATGTTCCAAAATCTTTGATGCTTACAACATCATTTAATTCATACAACATCACTTGTACGTTTGGTATAACTTATCCATATAACATCGCTTAAGCAATACAATATTACATGCTACTATTAGAAATCACCTTACACTATGTTTTACCCGAAGTTCGATGTCTTTTCTAAACTTGGAATCTTGTATAAACCTTTCTTTTAGGAACTTAAATGATATTGTATATGCTTTGCAATAATGCATACTTAGGACTGTGCATGTGTACCAAATCACTTTTGCTAAAAGCTTGATGGGATATATATTGAAATTGATATATATGCTTGGAATCATATACGTATGGAATCATCCACGTATACATTGAAAACTGACATTGTAATGCCCCGGTATTTTCAACCATTTGCATCCATTATAAGTGTATAGGTAGACACTCATGCCGGAATTGAATTGCTCAAAATACCACGTTGTAAATAAAATTTTGGCAAATCTCAGAATATACAGTAAATAAAAATCACAGATCACAGACACAGAGTAATAATAATGCAGCGGAAGTAAAAGAAATAGTAGTTCATGAAGCTACTATATAAAAATATCAGAGTTACATAAAATACAACAGAAGAAATAAAGTACAAAGGAAGTCTCACTACATAGAAGTCTACTAATTCAAGAGCTGAAAGGAACAACAAACTGCAAAAGATGAAACTTGATAAGTAGATAATCTCCAGCGATTTCAATCTCCAGAAAGTGGAAATCCAAATCTATGAATAACTCAGGCTGACCCGAGCGTAAATAAAAATACAAACACTCGAGTCAGGACATACATACTTATACATTGTAAACCAACTCAAGTGAACTGTAGCAAAAGTACAAGTAACTTAGAAGATGCTTGGGACCGCCCATCCTCTAAGGATCCGTTAAACTATTTATTATACAGTAATATACGCTATATACAGTAGTGTCTAATCAGTAAAGTATAATCATATAGAAAATAGCATTAAGGGGATGGTGAACCTTAACGCGGTCGGATCTTTAAAACCAAAATCATAGTGGGCTCGATATAAGTATATGACAAGGCACGTGAGGCAATGCCAGGGTGGATACACCGTTTTCACTCCTGGACCGGTGGTGACGGCAAGCCAACAGCTTCCGCCACCTCGAGGCACATCCCCGAATCAAAGTGGCGCCACCGTATCGAATCACAAAAGTAATAGAATGGTTTCCGATGGAGCATGCTCGATGAAAGGGTGCGACCCTTTGTGTAGCCCGGTATAGCTCCTGTTTTAGTCATATATGCCAACTCACGGGAGTTGGGTCCACGTAATATACCTCGAGAACGTCGCCACCATCCTACTTCATTTTGGAATCTACACTGCGTACACAGTTGTTAAAGTGTTTTTCGGTATTGGCCGACTATAACACAATATCCGATCCCGGTCTCTTTAACAACCAATCGTTATTATAACCCGTGGTTATAACTTTAAAACAATATTTTCATACTTCAAAATAAAATATCCTTTTCAATCCAAATCTTTATCAAATAAAAATTATCATTTCCAAATCATTTCAATATCGAAAATATCAATCTTTCAAACTTCCTTTTCAAATCATTATTTGAAATTCAAATCCAAATGTCAAATTTAAGTATCTTTCAAAACCAAAGATAACATTCATTTATAAAAATTCGAACCCCCTTTTTAAATGATTCATTTCCAATTTAATTTATTCATTTAAATCGTTTTAAAAGTGGATTTATTATTCTTTCAATTCAAGTAGTCAAATTTCTAAGTTTCAAATCATTTTGAGCTCATTTACTAAGTCAAAAATCATATCTATTAAAATTTCAGCCTTTCATAGCATTTAGAAAAAGGATGTTATAAGTTATACTTGAAAACATTTTAATTCAGCAAGGACAGCACTTAAAACTACTGTTAAAACTCAGTTTTAGTCAAATTTTAGTTTAAAACAACAAAGACACCATTTCCAGAAATGCTTCGGTAGCTCAGATTTCAGAACAAGGTTTAAATTTGATTTCAGCAAAGACTGCAGACCACTATAGCATTTCCAAAGAATGCTACAATAGATCTGAGTCAAATATTAGCCTATAAGTTCAATTACAGCAACTACAGCATTTCAGAAATGCTGTAATAGCTCTTTTTACACAATTTTAGTTCAATTCAGAAACTATTGCATTTCTGAATGCTATTAAAAGTTAATTCCAGGTTTTAGTGTATTTCTAGCCAACAATAAACTTCAATTTAAAACCAATAAACATTTTTAAAATCATATTTTAACATCTAAAATGTTCATTAACATATCATTTAACATATTATTTTTATACAATAAATTTCTTATACTTACATCTAATCTTCAACAATTTACTAAATAAATTCAAGTGTAAAAAATTTCAATTCTTCATATTTTTAAATAAGCAACTTAACACTTATATTTCCTCCATTTCTCAAATGAACTAATTTTTTTATTTAATTAATTAACTTAAACCTTTAACTAAAAACCAATTTTACATTTCCAAGTCAAGTTATACCTTTAAAGGATCACTTTTAAACATTCATTTATTTAACCATTTAAATTCATAGAAAACTCGATAATACTTTAATAAATCACTTAAATTCAATTTAATCAAATTATCATATTTACCAATTTCCAATAAAATTAAATTTCCATTTTATTCATATAACTTAAATATCGTTTTTAACCAAAATTCCAAAATTCCAAACTTAAGTTATATTCAATAATCCAATTTAACCATTCATAAATTTACATTTTTAACTCATAGAAAAATCATAATTTCTTTATTAAAACATTTAAAAATCTATTTAAATCAAATTTCATAAATTTATATTTTAAAATACTTAAAAATATCGAAAATACTTTATAAAATAACCACGGGTCTGTATATAGTTTTATAACCTAGGTCAAGTGATACGGATATGTATCATTTTAATCTGCAGTTTAAAAAGAAAAATCCGGGTTCTATCATTTCAAACCCGTAATCCCAAGTTAAATAAAATAAATAAAAACCGTTCAAGCCTATCATTTCAACCCATACGGTTTTTCCCTATTCTAAAGTCCGTTCAGGTATGTATCATTTCAACCCATAGTGATTTCTAATCTACAGGGAACTTGCGGTGTGATAAACAGATATAAATGAACAGTAACAACATATATATAATAACAGATGATATGACATGAAATTTAACAGGTTTAACATCATATGTAATTAATCATAGGCAGTTATAACATCACATAATAGTTCTACGCATTCAAATGGTGTCAATTCACATTTGTATAAATGTCTAGTGAGATTTACTCAACTTTTTGTGCTCGAGATATCAATTCAAATGACACAAACGAAATCCAGAAGGCACGATAACAAGACTTGATTTGAGTGGAGATAAAACCAAGATGTTAATCTTGCATATACCCATAAAACAAACCATATATAAATATAAATACAATACTAAAGTTTTAAATTGAAACAAATGGAAAGTAGGCTAAACAAATACATCACCTAGCTTTTGACTCCAAATTGTTTGACCACAATTCAACTTTGCTCGACCACACAAGCATATAGGTTCGGCCATAACATGTTTTCATGTGACGATGGATTGGGTTTGGACCATAAGTGCAAGGCTACAAAGGAATAGGAAGTGGTTTGGAGTTACAAAGTAAGGAAGGCAAATAGACAAGGCCAAAAATGAAGTTTGGATGCATCTAGGCTCGACCAAAGGGGTCTATGGCTCAGTCAAAGGCTGCTACAGGTCTGGACAGATCTGAAACAAGGCAAATGGAGATGGCACTTGCTGGTGGTGGAGGCTAAAAGTGGTGGCCGTGGTAAAAAATGAAGGTATGTTGAAGGTAGGGCTCGACTAGGCATTGTTTTGAGGAGTTTTGACATTGTTTTGTGATGCTAGCTTCATGGGGAGGTCATGGCCATCTATGGTCAGGGGAGGAGGAGGGTTAGGTCATGGATGATGTGGGAAGGACTTGGTGTGGTGGTCGGTGGTTATGGTGGAGGTGATAGGCCGAGCAAAGCAAGAGAAGCCAAGGCAAAATCAAGTAAAACAAGGTGAAAAAGAAGAAGAAAAGAGAGGAAGAAAGAGGAGGCCATTACCCATATTTTTCTAGCCATGATTTTTTTGGAGGAGAAAGACAAATATTTGCATGAAAAACATGAAATAGAAGTCGGCTAATAAATAAATAAAAACTGCCGAAGAGTAAATGAGGAAACAGTAAAAGAAACGACTTAGGAGGTGAAACGACTTACGTTTCAAAAGCTTTTAAAGCCTTTGGTATTTCCTTAATTTATTTATATAAGTTTATATTACTGAAAATAATAATAATTTCAGTCACAATTTCGAAAATATAACCAAATATAAAATATATATAGATATTTATTAATTATATAAGGTTAAAATAAGAAAATAGCACAAAATTGCAAACTAGTCTAGAAAATGGAAAATAAACAGAATGAACTTTGGAAAATTTATATGGACTTGTAAAAATATTTATAACAAAGACAACAACATAAAAGTAAAAATGCATTCACAAATAAATATATAAATTTAAATTTAAATATAATTTAAATAAAGAAAATAGCAGAAAA
The DNA here is from genome assembly GCA_030765085.1 of Allium cepa. Lineage (NCBI taxonomy): Eukaryota > Viridiplantae > Streptophyta > Magnoliopsida > Asparagales > Amaryllidaceae > Allium > Allium cepa. The sequence continues at coordinate 490,752,303 of CM060931.1, forward strand.
ATGGAAACTAGGCTTTAAAATTTGGAAATAAATTCAATAAGCTTTGGAAAAATTCAAACATCACTTTAAAAATATTAAAAGACAAAATATACTTAAAAAAAATATTAACACAAAAAAAAATTTGAATTTAAAGAAAATAGAAAAAGATTTAAAGAAATTGCTTAAAAAATCCAAAACGGTGTCCAGAAATTACAAATAAATCACCATTGACTTTGGAAAATTGTTTACTTCATTTAGAAATTATCATAATATAAAAATATACATACAATAACATATTAACCCAGATTAAAATGAAATATGACAATAAAATATGATTTATACAATTTAAAAATAACAAAATTGCAGAATAAACAAATTGCACTCAATATTGAAATATACATAACTTTCACAGTCTAACTCCGTTTTCAATGAAACGAAAAGCAGTGTTCAAGTTATTATATCTATTTTCATAATAAAAGATAAAATTTAAGATTTAAAAATTATTTTAATTTTAATTTTAAAAGTCAAAGTTCAAACAGTTTGAGTAGAAATTCACTTTTTTAATGAAATGTCCAATTTATACTATTTTGAACTATAGATCACTTAATAGTCGGCATTTATATTTGAAACGAAATATTTGAAATAAAAATAAATTTAAAATAATTAAAATAAAAATAAAGTCAAATTTAAAATATATAGAGAAAAATCTAGGGTTGTTACACTCTTCCCCACTCAAAACTTTTCGTCCTCGAAAAGGAATGAGGTACGGAAAAGCACAGAAAAAGAGAGTGAATAGGATTAAGATAAGATGACAAGAAAATTGAAATTATATCTGATAACTGTTGTTATTGGTAAGTTTAACAAGGTGGAGATGATCTTTCCAAGATTCTCCAAAATTAAGAACACAAGCAAGAAAAAGGTGGATTCAAAATGATTACCAAAGATTATAGAAAGATTTCTAAACGGAAAGATTATAGAAAGATGCCTATACCAGTCTGTAGGAAGATAAGGATAATAAGGACAACAAAAAGATAGTTTGAAAAACAAAATAAGGAAATAAATTTGAAAGCATAGAAATTTCAACTTAAATAGGGAATAAATCTTTACACAAGTTAAATAAATCTTAACCATCCCAAATTTCATTATCTTATTATCCAATCATCTTAAATTAACAATTTTTTAAAACCATGGGTTTGAAAAATAATCATTTATTACACTCACAATGTACTTAATAAATTTTATTCTTCTTTATTCCTATTTAAAATTAAATTTATTCCTCTCAATATATGTATCACTTATGTTAAATATACTTACACTTATTATAACCGCTTTCTTTTATTCTTAGTTCTTTTAACATTATTTTATATTGTCAATTATTCAATTACCCATTTATTCTATTTACCTCTGTTAATTTCTTTTTTTCAACTAAAATTTAAGCGTATAACGTTTATTATAACCACTCATATTTTATTTATAAAATCTTTTTATATTGTATATTATCCAATTACATTGTTAACTTCTGAAATTAAGGTAAGTTATATTGGAATGCAATTGAGTTTTATACAAATAAAACTTTCCAATTCAATTATCTCAAGTTTGAATTATTTATCCAAAATTTTTGATTTTCTTTTTATAATTGAAATTATTCTTTAAAAATAAAATTTAAGAATTAAATTTCCGATTTCTTCAAACCATTTAGAGATAACTAAAGGTATGTACATAGTTTACCAAATCAAATTTAAATAATATATATATATTATAAATCAAGTCATATTTTAGAAATTCAATTCAAATCAATTTGATTTACCAAAACAAAGCTGTAGTAAGTCTACAGAGCAGTCTCTTCACTTCGAAACTCGAAAATGAACGTTGATGATGTTGCGATCATCATCGAAGTTATTTTCCAGCGACAAAGAGAACAACACTAATTTTTAAACTTTCAAGTTCTTTGAAAACAAATTTCTATTCGAAAATACTTTAAATAATATAACCCTTTAAAACTTTAAACACAAGGTTTGAAACCATCGGAAATTAAATTCTCAGATTTCTTGTTCTAAATTCATTTCAGTTCCCAAATCAATTTATAACTATCTATAAATTCATTTATAGAACAATAAATGATAAATCAAGTATTATCACTTCAAATAATCAATTTAAATCAGTTTATTAAGTTCCATAAATTCACTTATATATCAAAATTTATTTCATTAACCAAATTTTAAAATAATATCGTGTTAGTTTAATCTGTCAAAGTGTTTTAGAAATCTTATCGATAGCGTTGATCAGACGAATCGATCGAAAACCCAAATCAACATCAACAACCCAAACAACACAATATATAAAACAAAACATAGATATACAAGTACAATTCAAAATGTTTGGAAGAATAGATTGGAAACAAAAGACAAGATGATTAAATAACAGAGTAGGAAGGTGGGTAAGCTTAAATAAATCGCGTGCAACCTTAACCGAGTCAACCGTGACTTAAAGAATAAGATTAATGTGGATTTTTTTGGGGGTAAATCTACATTCAATCTCAAGAGTTAGAGTTTGGGATAACAAAAGATATTAGCATCTAAACCAAGGATAGATATAAATCTCTGGTGAATCGATGCTAATTGTAAAGGAGTTTCACCCTTTTACAATTCAATTTTTGAGATTGGCGGGACTGCCAACTCATTAAAAAGATCATTCGAAGAGGAGTTATGGAATACTCCAGAGTCAAAAGAAGATGAATAATAAGGGATACGAATGGATTTTGGAACTGTAGGGAACGTTCCAAAATCCAAAGGAATCGAGTCAAAAAGGAAGAGATTCAAACTCGAATGAAAGTGATTCTATAAATACATTCACTCCATATGCTGAGTTTTGCCTAGAGCTACCAAAGCTCTGATACCAACTGCAACGTCCTGGTATTTTCAACCATTCGCATCCATTATAAGTGTATAGGTAGATATTCATGCCGGAATTGAATTGCTCAAAATACCGCGTTGTAAATAAAATTTGAAAATTCTCAGAATATACAAAAAATAAAAATCACAGATCACGGACACAGAGTAATAATAATGCAGCGGAAGTAAAAGAAATAGTAGTTCATGAAGCTACTATATAAAAATATCAGAGTTACATAAAATACAACAGAAGAAATAAAGTACAAAGGAAGTCTCACTATATAGAAGTCTACTAATACAAGAGCTGAAAGGAACAACAGACTGCAAAAGATGAAACTTGACAAGTAGATAATCTCCAGCGATTTCAATCTTCGGAAAGTGGAAATCCAAATCTGTGAATAACTCAGGCTGACCCGAGCGTAAATAAAAATACAAACACTCGAGTCAGGACATACATACTTATACAATGTAAACCAACTCAAGTGAACTGTAGCAAAGGTACAAGTAACTTAGAAGATGCTTGGGACCGCCCATCCTCTAAGGATCCGTTAAACTATTTATTATATAGTAATATACGCTATATACAGTAGTGTCTAATCAGTAAAGTATAATCATATAGAAAATAGCGTTAAGGGGATGGTGAACCTTAACGCGGTCGGATCTTTAAAACCAAAATCGTAGTGGGCTCGATATAAGGATATGACAAGGCACGTGAGGCAATGCCAGGGTAGATACACCGTTTGCACTCCCGGACCGGTGGTGACGGAAAGCGAACAGCTTCCGCCCACCTCGAGACACACCCCCGAATCAAAGTGGCGCCACCGTATCGAATCACAAAAGTAATAGAATGGTTTCCGATGGAGCATGCTCGATGAAAGGGTGCGACCCTTTGTGTAGCCCGGTATAGCTCCTATTTTAGTCATATATGCCAACTCACGGGAGTTGGGTCCACGTAATATACCTCGAGAACGTCGCCACCATCTTACTTCATTCTGGAATCTCCACCGCGTAAACAGTTGTTAAAGTGGTTTTCAGTATTGGCCGGCTATAAGACAATATCTGATCCCGGTCTCTTTAACAACCAATCGTTATTATAACCCGTGGTTATAACTTTAAAACAATATTTTCATACTTCAAAATAAAATATCCTTTTCAATCCAAATCTTTAGCAAATAAAAATTATCATTTCCAAATCATTTCAATATCGAAAATATCAATCTTTCAAACTTCCTTTTCAAATCATTATTTGAAATTCAAATCCAAATGTCAAATTTAAGTATCTTTTAAAACCAAAGATAACATTCATTTATAAAAATTCGAACCCCCTTTTTAAATGATTCATTTCCAATTTAATTTATTCACCTAAATCGTTTTAAAAGTGGATTTATTATTCTTTCAATTCAAGTATTCAAATTTCAAAGTTTCAAGTCATTCTGAGCTCATTTACTAAGTCAAAAATCATATTTATTAAAATTTCAGCCTTTCACAGCATTTAGAAAAGGCTGTTATAAGTTATACTTGAAAACATTTTAATTCAGCAAGGACAGCACTTAAAACTACTGTTAAAACTCAGTTTTAGTCAAATTTTAGTTTAAAACAGCAAAGACAACATTTCCAGAAATGCTGCGGTAGCTCAGATTTCAGAACAAGATTTAAATTTGATTTCAGCAAAGACTGCAGACCACTATAGCATTTCCAAATAATGCTACAATAGATCTGAGTCAAATATTAGCCTACAAGTTCAATTACAGCAACTACAGCATTTCAGAAATGCTGTAATAGCTCTTTTTACACAATTTTAGTTCAATTCAGAAACTATAGCATTTCTGAATGCTATTAAAAGTTAATTCTAGGTTTTAGTATATTTCCAGCCAACAATAAACTTCAATTTAAAACGAATAAACATTTTTAAAATCATATTTTAACATTTAAAATGTTCATTAACATATTATTTTTATACAATAAATTTCTTATACTTACATCTAATCTTCAACAATTTACTAAATAAATTCAAGTGTAAAAATTTTCAATTCTTCGTATTTTTAAATAAGCAACTTAACACTTATATTTCCTCCATTTCTCAAATGAACTAATTTTTTTATTTAATTAATTAACTTAATTAACTAAAAACCAATTTTACATTTCCAAGTCAAGTTATACTTTTAAAACATCACTTTTAAACATTCATTTATTTAACCACTTAAATTCATAGAAAAATCAATAATACTTTAATAAATCACTTAAATTTAATTTAATCAAATTATCATATTTACCAATTTCCAATAAAATTAAATTTCCATTTTATTCATATAACTTAAATATCGTTTTTAATCAAAATTCCAAAATTCCAAACTTAAGTTATATTCAATAATCCAATTTAACCATTCATAAATTTACATTTTTAACTCATAGAAAAATCATAATTTCTTTATTTTAAAACATTTAAAAATCTATTTAAATCAAATTTCATAAATTTATTTTTAAAATACTTAAAATATCGAAATACTTTATAAAATAACCACGGGTCTATATATAGTTTTCTAACCTATGTCAAGTGATACGGATATGTATCATTTTAATCTGCAGTTTAAAAAGAAAAATCCGGGTTCTACCATTTCAAACCGCAATCCCAAGTTAAATAAAATAAATGAAAACCGTTCAGGCCTATCATTTCAGCCCATAACGATTTTTCCCTATTCTAAAGTCCGTTCAGGTATGTATCATTTCAACCCATAGTGATTTTAATCTACAGGGAACTTACAGTGTGATAAACAGATATAAATGAACAGTAACAACATATATATAATAACAGATGATATGACATGAAATTTAACAGGTTTAACATCATATGTAATTAATCATAGGCAGTTACAACATCACATAATAGTTCTACGCATTCAAATGGTGTCAATTCACATTTGTATAAATGTCTAGTGAGATTTACTCAACTTTTTGTGCTCGAGTTATCAATTCAAATGACACAAACGAAATCCAGAAGGCACGATAACAAGACTTGATTTGAGTGGAGATAAAACCAAGATGTTAATCTTGCATATAACCATAAAACAAAACCATATATAAATATAAATACAATACCAAAGTTTTAAATTGAAACAAATGGAAACTAGGCTAAACAAATACATCACCTAGCTTTTGACTCCAAATTGTATGACCACAATTCAACTTTGCTCGACCACACAAGCATATAGGTTCGGCCATAACATGTTTTCATGTGAAGATGGATCAGGTTTGGACCATAAGTGCAAGGCTACAAAGGAATAGGAAGTGGTTTGGAGTTACAAAGTAAGGAAGGCAAATCGACAAGGCCAAAAATGGAGTTTGGATGCATCTAGGCTCGACCAAAGGGGTCTATGGCTCGGTCAAAGGATGCTACAGGTCTGGACAGATCTGAAACAAGGCAAATGGAGATGGTACTTGCTGGTGGTGGAGGCTAAAAGTGGTGGACGTGGTCAAAAATGAAGGTATGTTGAAGGTAGGGCTCGACTAGGCATTGTTTTGAGGAGTTTGACATTGTTTTGTGATGCTAGCTTCATGGGGAGGTCATGGCCATCTATGGTCAGGGGAGGAGGAGGGTTAGGTCATGGATGATGTGGGAAGGAGTTGGTGTGGTGGTCGGTGGTGATGGTGGAGGTGATAGGCCGATCAAAGCAAGAGAAGCCAAGGCAAAATCAAGTAAAACAAGGTGAAAAAGAAGAAGAAAAGAGAGGAAGAAAGAGGAGGCCATTACCCATATTTTTCTAGCCATGATTTTTTTGGAGGAGAAAGACAAATATTTGCGTGATAAACATGAAAGAGAAGTCGGCTAATAAATAAATAAAAACTGCCAAAGAGTAAATGAGGAAACGGTAAAAGAAACGACTTAGGAGGTGAAACGACTTACGTTTCAAAAGCTTTTAAAGCCTTTGGTATTTCCTTAATTTATTTGTATAAGTTTATATTACTGAAAATAATAATAATTCCAGTCACAATTTCGAAAATATAACCAAATATAAAATATATATAGATATTTGTTAATTATATAAGGTTAAAATAAGAAAATAGCACAAAATTGCAAACTAGTCTAGAAAATGGAAAATAAACAGAATGAACTTTGGGAAATTTATATGGACTTGTAAAAATATTTATAACAAAGATAACAACATAAAAGTAAAAATGCATTCACAAATAAATATATAAATTTAAATTTAAATATAATTTAAATAAAGAAAATAGCAGAAAAATGGAAACTAGGCTTTAAAATTTGGAAATAAATTCAATAAGCTTTGGAAAAATTCAAACATCACTTTAAAAATATAAAAAGACAAAATATACTTAAAATAAAATATTAACACAAAAAATAATTTAAATTTAAAGAAAATAGAAAAAGATTTAAAGAAATTACTTAAAAAGTCCAAAATGGTGTCCAGAAATTACAAATAAATCACCATTGACTTTGGGAAATTGTTTACTTCATTTAAATATTATTATACAAAAATATACATATAATAACATATTGAACCAGGTTGAAATGAAATATGACAATAAAATATGATTTATACAATTTAAAAATAACAAAATTGCAGAATAAACAAATTGCACTCAATATTGAAATATACATAACTTTCACAGTTTAACTCCGTTTTCAACGAAACGAAAAGCAGTGTTCAAGTTATTACATCTATTTTCATAATAAAAGATATAGTTTAAGATTTAAAAATGATTTTAATTTTAATTTTAAAAGTCAAAGTTCAAACAGTTTGATTAGAAATTCACTTTTTAAACTATTTTGAACTATATATCACTTAATAGTCAGCATTTATATTTAAAATGAAATATTTGAAATAAAAATAAATTTAAAATAATTAAAATAAAAATAAAGTCAAATTTAAAATATATAGGCAAAAATCTAAGGTTGTTACAGACATATATTTCAACGTTAAAGTTTTATATGCATTCAAAGCTCAATATGTATTTAATGACCTATGTATGTACAGAAATGGATATTCTTGAAATCTTGGCATGTAGATATTAATCACATTTATTATAAAACTAGAATATCTAAAATTATACAATTTTGAAAACTTAGATGCACAAGGTTCTATACGCATAGGAAGTCTAATATTCTTGAAATCTGAAATTTGTACCTATCTAAAAGTTTATCATTCTGAAATTGTATACTCAAGGAATTGCATTTATATATATATGAGGCCCTTGCACCTTCGAAATCATGCTTATACATATATGTCTATGAAACTAGCTTAATATAAAAACTGATACACGTTCAAAACCTTTTTCAATTGAACCAAATGCATGTGTTTATGGAATTTTATACTTCTAAGAACCAGTGTTTTTCTACTATGCTTGTAAAACCTGCATTTTACTTGAACTTAGTACATATCTAAATCCATATTTACCTTTTGAAAATCCATATATTCATTCAAATTCATATATGATAAACTCTATATATTTGGAAAACTAATATGTATTGAATGTTAAATGCATTATGAAACTCATAAATTTGAATCTGGATAGCATATATACCAGAAATTATATGCATGTATATATACACATAGACACACATACACTCAAAATTTGTGTTTTATTGCAAACTTGGCTTATCAAACTTCCTTTATCTCAAAGCCCAATGCAAGATAGATAAAAAAACTGAAGCTATGCTTACTTGAAAACTGTAACATCCCCCATCTAGAGACCTAAAACAAACCGTTACAGATGCTGCAGTCATCTGTAGTTATTAATATTCGGTGACCAAATGCGGTAATGTTAGATATATTGATATACCAGAAACACATGGACATACAAAATTTTAAACTCAAATTTTAAAACAAATTTCTCATTCCACTTCAAATTGCATATCAGATTCATTACATAATCCCATGTCGTAAACCATGTTCATAGAAATATAATTATTACAAAATACATCAAGAGCGACATATGAAGATGCCTCCTTGGTTGGTCAGAGTCTAAATATAGAAAACTAAACATCTTTGCCGTTACATCCAAAACATAGAAAAATCAAACAGAAAGAACTCCTACTAGCTAGCTTGCCTCCTGCACATCTCTGGAAACTTATTCGTCTAAAGGAGGAACTGGAAACCCTAACTCTCAAACTACTCAAAATCAATTGAGCAGTCGAGAGTTTAAGAGGCAAACATAAACGTCGAGTCACACAAAAATCCTGGTGTGAATAATAACCTACCATCTCGAACCACGTAGATATTTAGTGAGACCCTGACGCCTAGCGGAATGAGTTTTCTCCTCACTAATATCTTAACTTAATCTATAATAACCTTTACTATGCACCTGCATCCATAATGGTTAAGACATAATATAATAAAGTGTATCATGATAATATGCAAACATGCAATATGTTCTAGATTTCTCATCCCTATTCATCTGACCATCTGTCTCAAGTTATAGTTTCTAGGGCCACTATTGACCTACTAGTTTTTATAGGCTTACTAATAACATGTTCCAAGCTTACGAGCTATCTGTCTGATTTCTTAGTTTTCGCGGGATCACTAAGAACCTACTAGTACCTACCAATAACTTCATACGATTATAGTTTACATGGGCTCATTATGAACCTAATGGGTTCTCCAATAACTTCTCTCATGTCATAGTTTTCATAGGTTGACCGTGAACCTATTGATCTCTGTCAATAACTTAATCCATATACAGTTTTCATGGGATTACTAAGAACATATTGGCCCCTGCCAATAACAATTTCCATACATAGTTTTCATGAGCTTACTATGAACCTATCTAATCTAATAATTCTTGGTCAGCCTTTCGGCATCCTATATTTTAAACTACCTGACTCCTGGATGCAATTCTACTCACATAGGAGTTAACTCAATATATATTCAGTACTAGATCAACCTAGCTGGTTATTCAACCCTTACAACACAAAAATGCAATTGTGGATTAATTATAAAGTGAATATGTTTACAGAAGAAGCATACATGATAACTGATCATAACATAAAAATATAAACATCTATGGTTTAATTCCTTTGTAATCATTTTCCAAAGGATACATGGTTAATGCATTTGACCTATTATCTTTAATAAGGAAAGCTTCTTCAAAATTACCAAAGTTAAATGCCATTTTAGAATTCATTCATATTGCCATGGGTTTACTTTTAAAATTTTATATGGATTTTCTTGTTTGAAAACTATGGCTTTTGAAACCCTAGGCCTTTTCTTTCAAAACCATTAAAACATACCTTTCGAACGTATTCAAACCTTCCTTTCAAAACACTTAAAGATATACCTTTTGAAACACTCAAAACATTCCTTTTGAAAGCATTAAAATATTTATTTCTAAACACTTAAAGATATTCCTTTCAAAAGAATTAAAACCTTCCTTTCAAACCACTAAAGCTTTACCTTTCGAAATACCTAAAGCTTATCTTTCAAAGGCACCTAGTTCAAGTAAAATTAATGGAAGTATAGTTTCAAAACCATTTAAGAGTATCTCTTTCAAAATCATTGGATTTAACATTAAATATAACTTCTAGGTCAAAGAAAATAAAAGTGAAAGCAACCCGTTTGAAAGCATTGATTTTCAAATAAATAAATTGGGGAAAGTATAGCTTTGAAACAAACCTTTTGAAAGCATTGGTAAAAGCGGCTACGGGAGACCTTTCAAAAGCATTGCTACGGGAGACCTTTCAAAAGCATTGCTATGGGAGACCTTTCAAAAGCATTGAGAAAGCGGCTTTAAATTTTACAAGGGCGAAAGATCCCCTTTCGATAGCATTGATTTAAATTTATAGGGAAAGCGGCCTTTAACTAATTCGAAAGGCATGAATGCGGCAGCTAGGTTTCAAATAGGTTCAAAACCAGTTAACCTTTCGAAAGCTCCTTTTTAAACAAACAAGTGACTATACATTCGAAAGCTTATTTTAAAAAAAAAAGGTAAGTGGTTCCTTGAACAAAGGTAAGTTGATTAATTCCAAAGCTTCAACCCCTTCGAAAGCATCTTTTAAAAACAAAGATAAGCAAGGTTTTCGAAAGCTTATAAGAATGGCTTCAACCCCTTCGAAAGCATCTTTCAACACGGTCCCTTCTGCCTTTTTCCAATCTACTACGTATCAATAGCTTGATACCATTTGTATTTGTTTCAAATGGGTTTATTACTAGATGTATAGTGACAAAAGCTATTAGATGGAAGTGGCGAAGTAGTAACTAAAACAAAAATGTTTTTACGCCTTTAAAAGAAATTCATTTTTATCTAACTTACCCAATTTGTCAAATTATGATTGGTTGCCAAATTATTTATAAAAATCCTTTTCTAAAAAGGCTGCCGAATTCAATAATTCATAATTGAATTATTTTAACAAATAAGTCATTCCCTTCCATAAATCATTTACGCATTTTAGTCCTTCAACTTATATAATTTAATAACCATATTAAAACACTTAGGAAAAATCCGCAAAAATCATCATAATTCCCTTTTAATACGTTTTCTAATATATATATATATATATATATATATATATATATATATATATATATATATAAATTTCAGACTCGAAATCCTTTATATAATCGCCGTAATTAATTTTTAAACCTAAATTATCTATTTCTTCCATTCAAAATTCATAATAAATCATCCATAGCTTGGAATACTACGAATATTCAAACCCATCTCTAAAATAATGTTTTACGCAATATATTTAATCCTTATGGCATTCAAAACCCATTTTCATAATTTTAACCTTAAGATCAAATTATACCTTCACATAAAAATACTTTTTTAAATCGAACATGGCATATAATTAAAGCATATCATCATTCAATCCATCCAAACGGTTTTAAAAAACTTAAACCCAAAATTACAATGTTTAAAATAAACATATATGTTAAGATTATTTCACCTTATTTGAATAAGGATCTTGAGATTTGTACTTGTTTAATTCTTCCTGGCTTGAATCCTTAGCTTCTAATTTGATCTCCTTTTCTCCTATGGTTATGACCGATCATGATCTCTTTTGTTTACGTTTTGTATTTATGAACGTACGAATGAAAATGAGGTAAGGGTTTAGGGGTTATGGGGTTGTGTTATATGGCTATTTCCCCTATTACCCTTTCCTTACCCCCTTTGTTATTTAATTTATAAATACATTTTATAAACCTATTTAGTTAAGGCACGACCCTATTTAGTTTTCAAATCTCAATCCCCTTATCATTTTAGACTTTACATTATTCTATTTAATTTATCTAAGTAAATCTCCTGAATGATGTTATTTAAAATTAAGGTGTTATAGGCTCCCTTCCTTAAAGAATTTCGTCCTCGAAATTCAGTAAGGATTAAATACTAATCATATTAATCATTTATAACCTCTCTGGACTACCATACTAGCCTACCTAACTAGAAAGTAGTCTATATAAAGCAAATATAGAACATACCCCTTCAGCAATCAGGATAAGTATCTCTAATCTTGTCTTCTGCCTCCCAAGCATAGTCCATCTCATTGCCGCTTCATTGAACTTTCACCAAATTGACTATCTTCTTTCTTAACCTATTTTTGTCTCTTGCTACAACCCAAACTAGTTGTGTAACAAAAGTAAAATTCAGTTCTACTATTTAATCTTCCAATGCAGTCGAAGGAATAGTAGTCTTTGGATCATGCATATACTTACGAAGATGAGACACATGAAACACATTATGGACCTGCTAAATTACTCGGCAACTCTACTCTGTATACAAGCTTTTTGATCCTCTCTATATCTGGGAATGGTCCCTGTTTCCCTAACTTTCTGAATCGTTCAACTCCCTTCATTGGTGATACTTTAATGAAAACCTTACCTCCATCCGAGAACTCTAAATCCTTACGCCTCTTATCTATGTATCTCTTTTGTCTAGACCGAGCTTCCTTCACCCTAACTCGGATCAACTCAATCTTCTCTATTGACTCTCTTACCAGATCTGACCTAAGACTAATCAGTCTCCAGTTTCCAATCAACATGCTGGTGACTTGCATGACCTTCCATGCAAAGCATCGAAAGGTGCAATTCATATACTAGTCTGATAGCTGTTATTATAGGAAAAATCAACTAAGTATAGCTGAACTCCCAATGATCCATCAAAGTCTAGCACACAAGCTCTTGACAAATCCTTGAGTACCCCGTTGACTCCCTCTGTCCGCCCATTTATTTGGAGGTGGTAAGCAGTACTCATCTTGAGCTTGGTACTTAACATATCCTATAGACTCTTCCACAATTCACTAGTAAATAAAGTATCTCTACCACTTATAATACTACTAGGAATTCCATGCAGTTTAACTATGTTCTTCATAAACAATTTAGCTAAAAACATGTGACATCCTAATTGACTTAACTGGAATGAAATGGGCACTCTTGGTTAACCTGTCCACTATGACCTATATACTTTCATTTTCTCGATTCGGCCTTGGCCATCCCTCTATAAAATCCATGGATATCGAATCCCATTTCCAAACTGGTATCTCCAAAGGTCGAAGCAGCCCATTCGGCTTCTGATATTCAGCCTTTACTTGGTGACAGTTTACCCACTGCCTTACCCACAATCTGACATCCTTCTTCATACCTTCCCAGTAGAAACTCCTTTTCATGTCTTGGTACATCTTGGTTCCCTAAGGATGAATCGTAAATTTGGATCAATGATATTTTCTAAGGACTTCTGCCCTTAAGTCTCTAAAATTTGGAACACATAATGTCCCTTCTTTCTCAACCATCCCCTCTGGTCAAGAATGAAATCTTTTAGATCATCTATCTGCGATCCAACCTCAAGCCTTTTAATCTTCTTGGATAGCAGTGGATCCTCTTTCTTCTTAGAAGCAATCCTTTCGATCAGTACTGATTGAACTTCAAAGAAGGATAACATGGCAGTGCTCTAATTATAATCAGAAGTCGATCTTAACTGCACACTATAGGTAGTCAAAATTCTCTAGATCCTTCCATTTTGTTAACATAGCTAACATCACATTCTGATGTTTCTTCTAAAAGCATCTGCTACTTTATTTCCATTTCCAGATGTATACTTTGTACCAAAATCATAAGCCACTAAAATATCCAACCACCTCGCCTGTCTCATATTCAATTCCTTCTAAGAGAATAAATACCTTAAGGACTTATGATCTGTGTATAACTCAAATCTCTCCCGTAAGAGATAATGTCTCTAAACTTTCAGTGCAAAGATCACCATAACCAACTCTAGATCATGAGTAGGATATTTCACTTCATGTGTTTTAAGCTATCGTGAAGCATAGGCAGTAACTTTACCTTCCTGCATCAACATAGCTCCTAATCCGATTCCACATGCATCGGTATACGCTCCTAATCCTTGGTTTCCATCTGGAACTACTAACACATGCACGTTGGTCAATAAATGCTTTAACTTGAGGAATGCTTCCTCACATTTGTTAGATCAAATAAACTTCACGTCCTTCCTAGTTAGTTTAGTCCAAGGCGCTGCTATCCGTAAGAAATCCTTAATGAATCTCCAGCAATAGCCAGTGAGTCAAAGAAAACTTCTAATCTCAATCATTGTCTCTGGTCTCTTCCAGTTGTTCACAGCTTTGATTTTATCTAGATCAACTGAAAAATCGTTCTCCAAAACCACGTGACGAAGAAACTTAACTTCTTTCTTCTAGAAATGACATTTTGAAAACTTTGCTTTCAGCTGATGCGACCTTAGCATCTCAAGAACTATCCTAAGATGAACTTCTTGCTCTTTCTCATCCTTAGAGTTTAATAAAATATCATCTATGAATACCAAATGAACCTATCCAAGTGCTCTTGAAAAACCCGGTTCATCAAATCTACGAAGGAAGCTGGCGTATTTGTTAATCTGAATGGCATTGCTAATCATTCGCACGAACCATACCTAGTCCGAAGCCATCAAAGAAATACCGTCCTCTACCACTCTTAGCTGATGAAAACCTGCTGCTAAATCCAATTCAGAAAATACTCTGGCTCCACTCAATTGATCAAATAAATCATCGATTCTTCGCAAAGGATAATTATTCTTGATCAACTTTTCGTTCAACTTACGATAGTCGATACACATCCTTAACAACCCATCTGGTTTCTTTACAAACACTATGGCTGCTCTCTAAGGCAAACTGCTTGGTCTAATAAAGTTCTTCTATTCTAAATCGACTAGCTACACCTTCAATTCCTCGTCTTTGTCGATGTCATCTTGCTAAGTGGTCTACTTACAAGTTCCGCTCTTGGCACTAGTCTATCTGAAACTCAGTTCTCGCTTTGGTGGTAGACCTTTGACTGACTCAAAAACATCCGCAAACTCTCTTGCTACCAAAACCTGATTTAACTCGTCTACTACTTCCATTACATTAAGTGAAGCACAAGCATTCCAATTTGAATTCTCCACTGAGTATATAAGTTGTTATGACTATTAGGGTGTCTAAGCGACATTTCCCTATATTGGAAAAATATCCTAGCATCGTTTTTATCTAACCATCCATACCCAAAATGATCTCGAAGCCTACAAAATGAAAAACATACAAACTCCATGCAAACTTGTGACTTAACAATTCTTTTTCTAAATGGTCACATCCCATCCTTGGAGTTGCATACCCTCCTATCTGATTTGAAACCCCTAAGTAAGTAACAAGGTATTGGCCTAGCAAACGATGGTCCTAAAGCAAAGACCTTTCCCTTATCCGCTTTGACCGGTTCTGGACGTTGATTCTTGTAATGGCTAATCTAGTCATAGTTAAAGCACTTCACTCCTTTCTTATCTGTAACCTTCTTTGCTTTTCGAGTTCAACATTCATAAGCATAATGTCCCTTTTTATCACACTTAAACCAAACTAGATTAGCCTTCGCCTTCTTGGCAGCTTCTCCCTTCTAGGTTCCGTTCCTCTTAAAGAATTTCCTTTTCTTGCCCTGAAAACCCTGGGTTTCAACCTGTTTTCCTTTCCATAAGTGGAAAACATCTCTTCTTTTGGATTTCAATATCACTACAACTATACTTGGATTATGGAGATGTGGCATTGTCGCTATAACAATCTCGGATCTTAACTCTTGAATAAATTTCTCATTTCTTATAATGATGGTGTTAATGGTAGCATATACATATCTAAACAACTCATCAAACTTCATAGCATACTCAGTCACCAACATCTCGCCCTACACTAAGTCTATGAACTTTCTCAGCAATACCGACTTAGCAATTTCAGACAAACGCCTCTCTTTGAATCTCCTTCAAAACTCTGCCTAAATCAAATCTTCCTCGGGAACTCCCAAAGTAACACTATTCCACCAATGAAGTGCTAGTCCCTGCAACTATCTACAAGCAAGTCTCCTCTTCTTCTCATCATTTAATCCCAAATTAGCAGAAATACTTACATAGTGCAATAATCAGTTTTCTACTTCAATGGCATTCTCCGTCCCAAATACGGCTTTCCACTAAGACTAGCATAATCCCTCCTCAGCTTAGCATAGGTACTGCCAACTAGGGCCATGGGATTAGCTCCTCTAACAGTCACAACATTACCCCCAACTACTTTTGCAGTTGCTCCAGCTTGCATCAAATTGACAAAGAACTAATACATAATCCTTATATCTACTGGCAGCGCTCTACACTTATGTTAGCATTTGCATTTGGATTAGCATTTTCCTGTCGACCCAAATCCCTATTAGTGTTGGGTCGAGCATTTCCGTTAGTTGTGGTGCTTCCTCCACCTAGATTTCCTCTTTTGTTTCCCGCCTCCACATCTTCCTTTCTCATAAGTCAGCATACCAGCCTTATTAAGATACGAAAGAATGGTCTTAGAGAGAGGAGAGCACGTACTTATATATATACATAACAAATACAAGTACATTACTATAATGTTAACCCAAACTGTGACCTTATTTTCTGATTTATTAGATTATGTTTTGAAGAACTTTTAGGTTTAATTCTTTTAAATTTTTTACGTAAACTATGCTCTGATAACAACTTATAACATCCCCCATTTAGAGGCCCAAAACTAACCGCTACAGATGTTGCAGTCATCTATAGTTATTAAATTTCGGCGACTAAATACGGTAATGTTAGATACATTGATATAACAGAAACACATGGATATACAAAATTTTAAACTCAAATTTAAAAAAATATCATTCCGTTCAAATTGTATATCAGATTCATTACATAATCCCATGTCGTAAACCACGTTCAGAGAAATATAATTATTATAAAATACGCTAAAAGCGATATATGAAGATGCTTCCTGTATTGGTCAGAGTCTAAACATAGAAAACCAAACAAATTTGCCATTACATCCAAAACGCAGTGGAATCAAAGAGAAAGAACTGCTGCTAGTTAGCTTGCCTTCTGCACATCTTCAGAAGCTTATTCGCCTAAAGGAGGACTTGAAAACCCTAAATATCAAACTACTCAAAATCAATTTAGCACCTAAGAGTTTAAGAGGAAAACATAAAATTCGAGTCAAACAAAAATCTCGGTGTGAATAATAACATACCATCTCGAACCACATAGATATATATAGTGAGACCACGCCGCTTAGCAGAATGGGTTTTTCCCTTACTAATATCTTAACTTAATCTATAATAACCATATACTATGTGCCTTCATCCATAAGGGTTAAGACATAACATAATAAAATGTATCATGATAATATGCAAACATGCAATATGTTCTGGATTTCCCATCCCCGTTCATCTTATTATTCGTCTCAAGTTACAGTTTCTAGGGTCATTATTAACCTATTCGTTTTCATGGGCTAACTAATAACATGTTCCAAGCTTACAGACTATCTGTTCGTTTTCATAGTTTTTGTGGGATAACTAAGAATCTACTTGTAACGAATCAGAATTTTCGACTCTCAAAAATCGATACTAATATGTCCACTGTATTACATGCCAAGAAATCGAATGCCGAAAAACTCGATTATTAGGGAAAAAGAAAGAAGGTAGAAGATAGGAAGAAAACTAAATAACATAGAATCTCATAGCAGAACGACTAATCTATAATATACCATAAATCTTTACACAAAATAAAAACTGTAATATATGTATATATAAACATCAATCAGAGTTAAAGAAAAACTATAATATGTGTATATATAAACATCAATCAGAGTCAAAGAAAAACTGTAATATGTATATATACAAACATCAATCAGAGTAAACTAACATATTTCATTTTGGACAGTTATAACAACCTATCCTTACAATTGCTAATAAATGCAATAATGAATACAGTGGAAAAATACATGTACGTGAATACATCTCTGGCCTCCAACTCATTTTCTGAAGCTCCAAAGCATCCAAACCAAGCTGTACTTTGCTCGATCTGACCCGATCATTATAATAAATTAACACCCAAGTCAGTTTGGAAAATCAGTGTGAGAAAAACACACCCAACTGAATTTTAAGGTTATATAAAAATCTTGAAATCAAAAGTATCTCATAAGACCACACCGTACATAAACACGGTTGCGTTTTTACCTTATGATAACCAAAATATTTTCTATAGAAAATCTATTTAAATTATAATAATGTATAAAAGTCAAAGTAAAATATGAATATAGCTGAAATGCTTACATCTCACATTCCAATATATCTGGGCACAAATAATTCCCGACGGTGCTTATTGGAAAATGGATTCCATACAATGACTAGGCTACTAGGGTACTGCCTATAACGGTGCATCTCTAGATAAAATAACACCCCGCCTGGATCCCCTGCCAACACAAGACCAGCCTACCCCTTGCTGAATTGTACTGAATATGATCAGTCCTATGTTAATGGGTCTCGAAGCATACAAATGAGAGATAATAGCGACTCAAGATCGGGATGATCATATCCTACTTGGGAGCGACCCACTTAGCCCTACTGCATCTCCTCTGTTTTAGTCATTCCCGATTGATGGGGCTGAGGCCACGATTAACTTTCAAGAACATTTACACTTAGAATGCTCACTGCCCTCCAATAACAACGTGTAGATCGCATTCATCCATACAAGTTCGTTCTGGATCTGAACGAAACCGAAGGTACTATTCCTACAACATCCTTTTAAAATCACCCTCTGGATTAGTAGCGATTAGCCCTTGCACTTCACATCTCTATCTTTGATTCCATGCTCTTCTTGATATCTTTAGTTCAAAATGCATTTGTTAAATCGAAGTGGTTTTTGGATAACATATCCGATCGCGGTCTTTTTGAAACAATGTTCGATAATTTTCGGTAAACTCAACCCCGATTCTTTAGAAAATAAATAGTCAACGATAAAGATAAGAGAACACCTCTTAACCGTTAGTGGATGGATTTCCTTATCATTATCCTAAGAGAATGAAATGAAATTTATATGCACAGTACAATATCATCGGAGATGACTGCGCTACATAACTCACGTGTTTCTCCTAGATATTTCCAAAGTTACATCTAGTGTCCAATTTCTATAGTTGGTTATTTAACTATCAACAAACATACATTCAATCAGGGATTTATTTCCATAGGGAATATCCAACATTGGTTCAGCATATAAGCAAAAACTAGCCTCCTTTTATAGATCTTTCATAAAAAAACATTTTAAATCACTTGTATAAGAATACTTTTACAAAGATATATCCATTGATTCATATACTTTCAATACTTAAATAATATCCATATACTTATCTCAACAGTATAAGTATATTTACAAATGAAGAAAGATTTCCTTTTTATTTGATACAAAAATCATTCATAAACTCCTTATAATTCTCTAAACCGTTTATAAGCCATTTTATAATGCTCCACAAAACCATTTATATAACTTCCTTTATACATTTCCATCATTTATAAATTCTTTTTGTATGTTCCTAAAACTCATTTATAAATCTTTTTTAAATCTCTAAACCATTTATAAATTTTCTTTTGTAAATCTATAAACATGTTTCTTAAGTCCATTTATAAATATTCAACCATTTATAAAATTCTTCACCTTGTAAATAACCTTCCTTACATCTCCAAACCATTTTGTAGGTTCCGTTATAAAAATCAAGACTTTATTTACGGGTCTCGGAGACATTTATAAATAATTAAAATCATTTACTTCAAAACATCATTATATAATAATCATTATTAACAATAACATTATAAATAAATGAAAATTATTAACTCTAAAACGTCTTTAAAATAAAAATTATTAATTTTGGATTATTGTTTAAGAAACAGTAATAATTAGTCTTTACCATTTTTATAAATAATAATAATAATTTATTTCAAACCCGTATTAATAATCCGTACAAAATTTCAAATCATAATTATTCTTAAAATAATTAATCTTTTCACATTTTTATAAATTCTTTAAAACTATATTACTATAAAGAAATAATTTTAAATAATTTTAACATAATTAAATAACCATAAAATAATATTGCTATTATTATCTAACTTTAAAACAATGTTAATATAGTTAATGCTTTAAAACAATCCTAAATATAATTAAATAGATAATCATTGAAACAAAATATTTTTGGAACACAATTTTGGATTTAAAAATCATTTTCTGTATAGAAAATCAATTCCTACTCAAACGGCAAATTTTAGTATTTTTTAAATACTAATTTCAGGCCAATAGACACCAATGCTCAACCAATGTTGATATTGAGTTTCTATTTCTACGAGTTTTTAGTCTTTAACATATAAGATGTCATAGCCCACATTTCCAACAAATCCGGTTAATTATCCAAAAATTCATACAGCTTGAATATTATTGAAATTAACTCAACAATAGCGAGGAATCCCGTTGGATCCCTCCACTATGTTTCCCTTGCATCACAAATGATATATAATCATAAAATATAAATCAACTGCTTTGAGATGGAGTTGTATACAAAGGGTCATCCGCTCTTACATGGGAACATAACAAGGTTTCATCTGCTCAAGGGATGGGAATATATCCAAATCAACTAATAAATATAGTAATTCATCCAACAATCATTCGATAATTTTTATCCACTATATATCGTACTAGTTACTTAAAATGGTGAGATTAACCCATCAAAATTTCAGTTGTTGATGTGGCATTTCTGTTTGGAACTAAAATCAAACGACATCCGATTTTAGCCCAAATTTCAACGGCCTCCAAATTTGTCCAGACTAGTTCCATTGCGAAGCTTTCATCCTTACGAGCGCAAAGAAAAAATCCACGCCTCGATTGGACCTCGTATGAGACAGTAATATTTTAGTTATCGATTTTTGAATTATAATAAATATAACTAATTATATAGCATTTAACCAATCATCATATAATTCCACTAATCCTCCTTTTTTACTTATTCAAATGCAGCTGAACCAATAGAAACCTTCATCCAACGCTTCTCGCCGCCGCTTAGAACCACCGGCCCTACCATGACCACATCGTCGAAACCTCCAAACCACCTCATACCCACGCTACAAGTCTTGCTCCCTCCAGTCACCATTAGCCAACAAATACCCAAACATGGTTTCCTTTTCAATTCCACATTGCTGCTGCCACAATCTCCTACGCTCCACCAAACTTCAGTTAAAGTTGGCCCTCATCATCCTTCACAATTCACTTTATGTCCGTTTGCTTGAAAGCCCAACAATCCACCGCAAAATTTCAAAAACTATATTCTGTTCATCATCACTTTTCCACCACTTCACATTCTTTAATGACGATCCCACCTTTGGTTGCCCACATCACATCTTCGTCGATGTTTCTCCAGCTAACGCCAAGCTCCGATATAGACTATAGTGCTGCCATGCGTTATTGGCCATTGGATTTGAGGAATTTTGATTTGAAAAAATGAGATAAATTCTCAGCTGAAGGTACATTATATGAAGGAGAGGGGTACGGATGAAAGTGGTAGGGGTATGGGTGTAATGATCCGGGATTTTCGACCCTTGAAAATCGACAACAATACGTCCACTGTATAGCATGCCGAATATTCAGTGCCGAAAATACCGATTACTAGGGGTGAAGAAGAAAAAGGGATAAGAAGAAAACCAAACAATAACATAGAATTTCACAATCGTAGCGGAACAAAATATAATATATAATAACAAATCTTTATACAGGAAACTTTAACTGTAATATACATACAATCATCAGAGTACAACATTCAACAGTCATTCTGGACAGTTATAATAACTTATCCTCACAAGTTCCAAATATACTACATACACGTAGAGCAGAATATAATCAAGTATGCGGAATATGCCAAAAACTCCTCTAGCTTGTCTCCTGAGCTCCATAGCATTCTAAGATGAATCTATAATACTCGGTTTGACTCGAGCATTATAATAAAATAACACCCGAATCAGTCTGGAAAACTAGCATGAGAATACACACTTAATTTGAATTTAATTATCTTCATTATCCTTTTGAAAAATAAAAGTATCTAAGAAGATCACGCCACACATAAATATGATGGGATTTTACCTTACGGTAACCAAAAACTTTCAAATAAAAATCTTGTGATATTATAATAGTGTCCAAATATAAATACTTTTTACAATAGATGAAAGCTTGCATCTCACGTTTCAACATAGTTGGGCCAATCAAAGCGTACAACACTTATTGAAGAATGGATTCCATACTATGACCAGGTAAGGAACTACCTCCGATGGTTGCATCTCTAGATCAATGCTTTTGAGTCTAACAAAAACATCTTGTACCCTACGACATAGAACCGGCTTACCACTTGACTAGTAGTACCGAATATGTCATCATCCCAGTCTTCCAACCATAAATGAGATCTCTCATGCATAACCGAATCCGTAAAAATAGGGTAATCTAGAAAAATGGATACATACCCTAATGGGACCGACCCACTTAGTCCTACTGCATGCCTTATTTTAGTCATTTCCTAGTTGATGAGCCTTGAGGCTACGTTTATCTTTTTGGATAGCAATCCCACTTGGAATGCTAACACTGCCTTCCAGGTAATAATACACTGATAGCATTCATCCATACAAGTTGTTCTAGGTCTAAACAAACCAATCTCTTCAAAATCACCATCTTCATTATCCTCAAGGTTTAAAAATTCATATTTCTCAAATCAGATTGAAGTGGTTTTCAGATAATTAAATCTGATCCTAGTCTCTTCGAATTGATCAATGAAATTATCTAGGTTTGATAGTCGTTATTTAAGTACCAAATTCCATACATAAATAGTCACTAAGCCCATATTATAAATCTTCAAACGTCTATTTTAGAATATCTTTACAAAGATATATGTATGTATGTATGTATGCATGTATGCATATATGTATGTTTGTCTGTCTGTATATTCAATCTCATTCAACATTTCAATATTCAAAAACACTTACAATTTCCCTTACAATTTTATTAATTCAACATTTCAATCTCATTCAACATTTCAATATTTGAAAACACTTGCAATTTCTGTACTTATCTCATAAATCTTTAGATTTTTATTAATTCCCTTACAATTTCCTAAAATTATAGATTATGCAAAATTATGATCCAACCAACAATTTATAACTCCTGTAATGAATTTCGATTCATTTTTCGAAGTTCCCGTATCTAAAAAATTTGGAAATTTCCTTTTCTCAGATCTTCTTAAGTTTTCGAATTCCATTATAAGATTTTCTCTAATAAAATCTCATCCACTAAAAAAACCCGTTTTACAAATCTCCGAAGCATTTATAAATAAATAGCATTCACTCACTTTTAAACTATATATACATATAACAATAAATTTCAAAAAAACATGGTTAAACTATATACGTATAAGAATAAAATAAAATACTATTTTCTTAATTATGTACTTAAAAAAACAAATCACCCGTTTAAAAACTAAATAGCGGCCTAAACCTTCTTCCCCTAATCTCGAGTTTGACCAGTGTGCACCCTCTTTTGACCTCGCCTCCCCTTTTCCTGAGGCCACCATCACCGACCAAAATCCTACCATCACGAAGCCCCTTCCATGCTGACTACTCCTCCCCCCCACATGACCTCCACCCTCGCGACTGAGCTTGCCCAAATGTCAACGAACGCGGCCGCTTCTTTATCCACTATTGCCGCCGCAGGCCATTGGCCTCCACCAAACTCACGCCAAAGTGCGCCTACGCCAACGCCACTACCCTTAGCCTCCAGCTCCCCCTGTAGCACCGCCTCAAGATTGTTAACTTTGCCGTCATTCATCTTAAGATTTTGGCCACCATAGGCAGCCGTGCCACATCTCCACCGCCGAAGAAGTTTGTCTCACGTCGGCAACAAGTTCCTAGTTGGCGACTTCATTTGAAAACGTCAAGATTGGCTCTGATGATCTTGGGCCATTGGATCAAACTTTTGAATTTGAAAAGAATGAACGCAAATCATTCTCAGGACATGTGCGGTATATAAGTGGGAAAGGTTGCAGGCTCGTTCGTACATAGGGTGTTAATTAAAACGAGTTAATTTCAAAATTACTAAATCACTTTTAGATCCAATTTACAATTTTATTTACCTTGATTCTTATTAAAAGAAATTTAATAAACCTTTAAATCATTTTTATCCAACTTAAAAATCCAAGATTCAATTATTTACACAATTTCAATTATTAAATTCAACAATTAAATTATCTAATAAATCGCTATTTTTGAAATTCATGTTATTTAATTTATAAAAATTACTTTTCAATATTTAAAATTAATTAAATATTCCAAATTCGAATACTTAAAATTTTGGGTCATTACATTCTTCCCTCCTTAAAAGAATTTCATTCTCGAAATTGCCAAGGTAGGAAAATGCCCAAACCTTTACCTTTATTTATAAACAATTAGTTGAAATAACTTCCCAAATCCATTTAAGCCTTTGACTTTCAAGAATCAATTTGTTGAAACATTGTTATTACTTTTACTAAGTTCCAAAATTTATCCATAGGTTCCAACTAATATTATCCATTCAGCCATTTCAGGTTATAACTCAAAAATCCATTTTTTAGTTATTAAAATTTTTCTATAAAATTTATAACTCTTTAAATTTTCGAAAAATTTCGCCAGCGTCATCTTTGCGCGGCTAGATCAGAACAACTACAAATCGCCACTACGGGCCGAAATCAACAAAAGAAAGCAAAAGCCAAGTGGCTCAATCATAAACCATCAATCAACCAACAACATTTATCGGGCAATCCAATTTTCATATGAAATCAAAACTATCATTTAACTCTTGCTTTTGTATGCCTACATCTTATTTACCAATGATATCCAGTCATATGTTCATAATTGTATTATTCTGCATTTTCAATTTCCAATATTTGCTTTATTTAAGCTCGTACGATGTACATATATCATCCGCACACAGTATCAAAGATGATCGCTCACTCAATCATACAATTTCACTTCGGAACTATTATTGTTCACACGACCACACTAGTGCAGACTCAGAATTGGTTCCTTGATTAGAAACTGTCATTCTCCTTGCATAGCCATATACTATAATAGAGAATTCTGGAATCAATCAAAAACCCATATCCAGTGTTCACAGTCGATAATCGAGTGAAAAATCCTAACCTAGATCTACGTAAATCATTTCAAAATCATGTACTCGAATCTGGATCAAACCTTCATGCGAATAAGATAATATACATACAACTTACGTATTTATTTTGATTGATTCTTAGCTACACCAAGTTCCTTTTATTCACATTCATTTCATTTACATTCATTATTTTCTAAGTATATCCTTTCCATACTGATATCATTTAACAATTTATTCCACCAGTTTCTATGGTCAACACATTTCACTTCATACTTACTTCATTTATGAATTATTCCATGAAATTTCTTAGGTTTATAAACATTTTATACCAACTTCTTATGATTATTACCACTTCACACTTAAGTTCTTATTCATTTCCAACCAAATTCGATCACATTTTCCAATTTCAACATTCAATTTAATCAATCGACATTCCAAATCAAATCCAAATAACTAATTAACTCAATTAGCTCATTTTATTAATTTATTTCGAATCTCAATCAATTCCATTACCAAGAATTATTTCATTTAGCCGATCTTAGGTCAAATTTTCAAAATTCACTTTATTTAACTTAATTTAAGTTAAATTCCATTCCACTTTTCAATTTCAAATTTTTATAAGTTATCAAACTTATTTTCTCATATTTTCAATAAAACATTTAAATGAAATTCCCAGAGTTTAAACACCTCATTCTAAAGTATTTCAAATCATTTTTGAAACCATATATACAAAAAATCCATAGGTACATCAAATCATTCTTTTGGATTTTCAAAAATCAAAACCAGCTTTACTAAACCAAAACTCCATGGTAGAAATTCCTGTCTTGGAAACTCGAAAATAAACGTCGATGATGATGCAGTCAGCACTGAAATTATTTTCCAGCGACCAAAGTGATTTCAGTTACCTTATTTCCATTCAAAACCACTTTTTTTTTAAAAAAAATTCTATTTCCAGTCAAAAATATTTTCCCAATAATAACACCATTATTTTCCCAAACTTCGAAAAATCATTTTCAAAACCAAAGGGATTTTAATTTCCAAATTTCCAACCTTTAAACCCTTTTAATTTATAAATTTCTTTTATAAACCATATTTATAATATACTTGCAAAATTTCATTTCCTTTTAATTTATAAATCACATTTATGAACTATATATTCATATATCCTCACTTTGGTTATATAAAATCACTTCTTAACTATTTATCTTGTTTACATTATAGTATCAACCTTTATTAGATCACAACAACAATAAATGATAATCAGATATTATCATTCCCTAACATCCAACACCATATAATAATAATTTCTGAAAAATTATTCCTTTATATATAAAATATAATCAAGGTAAAATTATTTCATTTACCCAATTTCAAAACAATACCATGTCGAATTGCTCTATCCAAGTGTTTAGAGATTCATATCAATAACGATAATTACTCATATTAACCAGAATCCATAAGCCACTCAATAGATCAACCAACATAATGTAAAAAAAAATATCACTAACAAATACACGTCATATATATATATACACATACACACACACACACTCAAACTCATTTTAAGGTGCTACTAACCCTATCTCTAACGAGTTGTACCACCATAGCCATGGTTCTTGCTTAACCTTCAGTTCTGATACCAAATGTAAAGATCTATGATTTTCGACCCTCGAAAATCGACATCAATACGTCCAGTGTATAGCATGCCGAATATTCAAGTGCCGAAAATACCGATTTCTAGGGGTGAAAACGAAAAAGGAATAAGAAGAAAACTAAAGAATGACATAAAATCTGATAATGTAGTGGAACAATATATAATATATAATAATAGATCTTTATACAATAAACTGTAATTGTAATATACATACATTCATCAAAGTACAAAGTCAACAATCAATCTGGACAGTCATAATAACTTGTCCTCACAAGTGCCAAATATACATCATACACACACAATAGAATATTGTCAAGTACATGGAATATGCCTAAGACTCCTCCAGCTCATCTCCTGAGCTCCATAGCATCCTAACCTGAATCCATAGTACTAGGTCTGACCCGAGCATTATAATAAAATAACATCCGAGTCAGTCTAGAAAACCAACATGAGAAAACACACACAATTTGAATTAATTATTTCCAATATCCTTTTGAAAAACAAAGGTATCTCGTAATTTATAATCCAACTACTAACTCCTTTAATGAATTCCGATTCATTTTTCAAAGTTCCGGTATCTAAACAATTTGGAAATTTCCTTTCTGAAATTTTCTTAAATTCCCAAATTCCATTATAAGATTTCCTCTTCTAAAATCACATCCACAAAAAAAACCCGTCTCGCAAATCTAAAGAGCATTTATAAATAATTTACAATCACTAACTTTAAACTATATATATAATAATTTCAAAAAAATATGGTTAAATAATTATTTAAAATATCAAAGCACTTTCAAAATGGATGTCAATAACTAATTCCGATTCATTTATAAAATTTCTAATCAATTTACCAAAATTTGATTATAAAACTTAGAATTCATTTCAATAAATTTAAATATTTATATAACTAGGTTTCTAAAATATATCCAATTAATAGTTTTTAAAACTATATAGTATAATAAATAAAAATCCTTTTCTAAAACAAACCTTAACTTCTTGTGAAAAACCATTAATAAAATTCAACATTTCCATTACTACACTTATAAATCTCTCTCGATTTATCACAAATCGACTTACATTTCCAATTTCTTAACTGTTTCCAAATTTCAAATTAGAATTCATTGATTCTTCCTAAACCGATTTCCATTTCTCATTTTTAAAATTCACATAGTGAATTTATATTTTCACATTTATCAAACGATAATCATTCCACTTATTTATAAACATCATTTATAAGTTTCATAAACTCATTACCTGTTTATAACAGGTTCATATTACTAAGTCCATTTATAAATTGATTTCTGGTTAAAGTCCCGTTTATGGATCTATTCCTTAAATAATCCAAACTATATTCCAAAACCATTCAAATCTCGATTTCTACTTCCATTTCGTATTATAAGATCTAATTAAAAATCTATTCATTTAAAAATACTCAATAAAAAAATTTCTATTCAAAACCATTTATGAAATAGCTAAATAAATATCCAATATCCAATCATTTATTTTATCCAATTCAGTTCCCTTTTAAATAGTCTCAGAATTCAATATAAATATTTTCGTTTCTAAAACTCCTTTGAATTTCCTTTTTAAAATCAAAAATATTATTTATGACATTTATAATACCAAAATTTAGGCCAGTGCTACTATAGCATCCAATAAATTTAAATAACGTAACAATCCATAGCAGATTATTCAGTCACATCATATATCGCTATATATAAAAACAATCAATATATTTGAGGAATCCATTTGGGTCCCTCCAACCTATTTTCCTGCAACCATAGATGTTATATAATATAAAATACCAATCCCGCTTCGAGGCTGGATATCGTGGTAATATAGGGTCATACGCTATTATGCAGGGCGCATAGCATCTCATCCGCTCCAATCGACGGAAAATATATCCAACTACTAATATATATACTAATATATAATATAACATCTGAATGATAATAATTTATCATTTCATCCAATCAATTAATAAATAATTTTTAACATTTTAAAATAAAACCAATTATCCAATATGAGTGAGATTTATTCACATTTATTTATGTTTCCGTTTCTGCGTTCTTGTTGTGACTAAATTCGGACAGCACTCGAATTTAGCTAAAAATACTACAAGCTCTAACTGTCACCAAATCAATTCCTTTTCATAGTGATATTCAGTACGAACCAAATGCGACAAACCGCGTTCGATTTGGACCTACAACGAGTAAGTTATCACGGTTCTAAGATTATTGAATAAAATAATATAATATTTTCTTAATTACATACTTAAAAAACTAACTACCCATTTAAAAACTAATTAGCCGCCTAAACCTTCTTCCCCCAATCTCGAGTTTGACCGGCCTGCACCCTCCTTTGGCCATACCTCCCCTTCCCCTTCGGCCACCATCGCCGACCAAAATCCCACCATTGTGAAGCCTCTTCCATGCAAACTCCTACACCCCCATCCTCCCTTGAGACTGAGCTCGCCCAATAGTCCGTGAATGCGGCCATGTTCCTCTCTCCACTGCTGCCAGCACAGGCCATTGGCCTCCACCAAACTCATGCTGAAGCGCGCCCATGCCAACGCCTTTCCAACCCTACCACCCTTAGCCGCCAACTCCGCCTATAGCGCCACCACGAGGTTGTTAACTTCGCCGTTGTTCATCTCAAGATTTGGCTACCATAGGCAGTCACGCCACATCTCCACCATTGAAGAAGTTCATCTCAGCGTCGGCAATAAGTTCGTAGTTGGCGACTTCGTTTGAAAACGTCTAGATTGGCTCTGATGATCTTGGGCCATTGGATCAAGCTTTTGAATTTGAAAATAATGAACGCGAATCATTCTCAGGAGATGCATGATATATAAGTGGGAAAATGTATAGGCTCGTACGTATAAAGGGTGGTTGAGAAGGGTAAGTATTTGTAGACTGATACGAGAGTTTAGGGTAGGCAAAAGTAAACAAAAAAATTTATTTAAATTCAAAATATCTCACTTATAGTTACTTAAAATCCCAAACTCCTATCGAGGCATGCCACTAGGCGTTTCTAATGTTTACCCCTATTCCAAATGCAATGGAATAAGTATGAAGCTCCAATTCGATCGTATGGAGAAGATTACTTTTTGAACCCAATTATAATATTAAATTTTCGGTATAAATTTCAATGCGTTTCTATCCAGTACGACCAAACGATACATCTGATCACTACGAAATTCGACGGTGTAATATAAATCATTATTACGGATCCAATGACACAAGTTTCGTCGAAATCCGATATTGTGTCCCGGAAAGCTATTTTTATATGTTAATTAGAATGAGTTAATTTAAAAATTAGCTAAATCACTTTTTAATCCAATTTAAAATTTTATTTACCTTCATTCTTATTAATAAAATTTAATAAACCTTTAAATCATTTTTATCCAACTTAAAAATCCAAGATTCAATTATTTACACAATTTCAATTATTAAATTCAACAATTAAATTATCCAATAAATCACAATTTTTGAAATTCATGTTATTTAATTTATAAACTTAACTTTTCAATATTTAAAATTAAATGTTCCAAATTTAAATACCCAAAATTTTGGGTTGTTACATTCTTCTCCCTTAAAAGAATTTCATCCTCGAAATTGCCAAGGTAGGGGAATGCCTAAACCCTTTACCTTTATTTATAACCAATTAGTTGAAATAACTTCCCAAATCCATTTAAGCCTTTGACTTTCAAGAATCTATTTGTTGAAACCTTGTTATTACTTTTACTAAGTTCTCAAATTCATTCATAGATTCCAACTAATATTACCCATCAATCTTTTCAATTTACAACTTAAAAATTCATTTTTTTAGTTATTAAAAATTTTCTTCAAAATTTCTAATTCTTTAAATTTTCGGAAAATTTCACAAACTTTTCCATTACGCGGCTAGATCAGATTAATTACAAATCGCCACTACGAGCCAAATCAGGAAAAGAAAAAGAAAAGCCAAGTGCTCAATCATAAAACCATAAATCAATCAATAATATAAACATGTACCTTTTTGTCGGGCAATCCGATTTTCGTATGAAATCAAAAGTACCATTTAACTCTTGCTTTTATATACCTACATCTTACTTACCAATGATATCCAATCATGTAGTTCATAATCATATTATTTTGCATTTTAAATTTCCAATATTTTCTTTACTTAAGCCTATACGATGTACATATATCATCCGTACACAATATCAAATCCGATCGCTCACTCGATCACATAATTTCACTTCCAAACTAGAATCGTTCACACGACCACTCTACTACAGACTCAGATCCAGTTCCTTAATTAAAAACCTTTATTCTCCTTACATAGCCATATACTATGATAGAGAATTTTAGAATCAATCAAAAATCCGTATCCAGTGTTCATATTCGATAATCAAGTGAAAAATCCTAACTCGTATCGATGGGAATCATCTGGAAATCATGTACTCAAATCTGAATCAAACCATTATGCGAATAAAATAATATACGTACAACTTATGTATTTATTTCGATTGATTCTTAGCTACGCCAAATTCCTTTTATTCACATTCTGTGACAACCCATAATCTCGTACCCTTTGAGCGATAATAAACCACTCATGTCCGAACCAAGTTGCATGGAAGTATGGATGATCAGGGGTAATAAAGAAAATAAGGCAGAACAAAATCTCACACAGAATGGAATAATATATAATATTGAACAATACCTTTACAGCGGAAAAACTTTTGTATACATATATCAGAGTCTAACCTAAATTCATCTTAGGCAGTTATAAACATCTGTCCTTACAATTGCTAACAAACATCAAACTAAAACAAGCTAAGCATGACGGATAATAGAATATGTCCGTACGTAGATGAATATCTCCAACTCTCCTATGGAAACTCCAACCTTCTTCAACTCAACCTGAAACTAATCGGATTTGACCCGAGTATTAAAAATACCCGGGTTAGGCTTGATAAACCAGCATGAGGAAAACCTCAGTAATAAATGACAATGTCATATATTAGCCTTTAAACAAAATGCTTTGAAAAGAATGTGTATCTCATAAGACCACGTCCACACATAAACACAGATGGGTTTTTACCTTATGATGACTTAAACACTTTTATATCAAAACATTTGATATTATTTCTAGTATCATTATTTGAAAACATTTGCAAATAAACTTATTAATCTTAGCCGAAATTGTTACCATTATTAAATTCCAACATAATAGGCTCTATAAACAAAACCGTAGGTTCTTATTGGAGAATGGATTTCCATAAAAATGACCAGGTAAAGGGACTACCTTCCGTCCATAGATCTCTAGAGGAATGTGCCGAGGAACATCATAAAGGAACCTCTACCAATATAAGACCGACCTATCTCTGTAACTAGATAGAACCAAACATATCATCCCTCGGTCATTACCGACCTTTAACTAGGGAGCCCGAGAACACAAACCAAATTAATTTACATCCTGAATGTCATAGTAGGATGAAATATATCTAAAAGAGGATGATCATACCCTAATTTGGAATGACCCACTTATCCTTACCGCATCTAACCCTATTTCGGCCATCTCCGGTTGATAAGGCTTGAGGCAACGATTACTTTTTCACATAGCACATATCACATCTCGGAGTGCCTTATTGTCATTTCTGTTGACTACTAATTACCTTCCACAAAAATACAACCCTTAAGCTCGTATGTCTCAAGGAGGGTTTTAAGCTAACGGAAGTCGCCTTCTCTGCCACCACTGACGTGCATTTGTAAAAATCAATGAACGTAATCTTTAGAAATGCTATGTTAGATAAACATCCATACAATTTGTCCAGGAACAGGACAAATCGAAGGCACTCTCCTACTACCACTAGTAGCGAGTAGTCCTTCCAATCCGAAAAATCTCCACAATGAGGAGACCACTGCTATAAATAATTCTATAATGGGAGATACCCAGAGCATGTCAACAAGCAGTCATCACGCTATGAAGATCCACAGTCTTCAATTATCATCATCTTCAACATGTCTTCACATTCGAACATATACATTGGTTCAAAGTGGTTTCAGATAAGAATCACCTAAATCCGACTCCCGTTCCTTCGAAATCCAATTATCGATAAAAAGTGAATATGAGTATACAGGATTTGTTAAGTCTCTTTTCACTTTATTTCTTCTCGGATGATTTCAAAATCTCTTTCTTTTGACCTAGGATAATTCTAGATAATTCATTCTTTTGCTTTGGATAATATTTCATTTTTCCTCACTTAACACTCGATCTAAATTCCTTAACTTTTAGGCAGGTTATAAAAAATGTTATTTAAGACATCATTTACGACAAACCCTAAATAAATTTTAGTAAAACATTTTTGAGTACATAGGATCATAGAAATCATTCTAATTTTTCTCAACATCAATTTTCGTACTCAAAAAGTTCTATGGGAAGAATAAAGGCGAAATCATCTTTTAAATTCCATGAATAGGATGAGTTCCTTCTTCGGATTTAGATAGCAAGTATAAGAAGACTATCTCTATGCAATCCAAGTTGTAGTTTGTTCATTTTGGAGATTGCTTAAATTTTGGATAATACTAATCTTCTTTTATTTCAAAAATTAAATACAATCTTTTTATTTTAGAGCACCCAGACTTTCCTTTCGATGTGTTCCCCCTTGCCTAAGAGAAGAGAATATAGGCCAGGTACATTCAAGGCACTGCTTGCTCCATCCCCAACCTTAGTTGAACACCTTGTTTTATCTTCTCAGATCTCGCAAGTGGTACAAATGTACTAGTCGTTTCCTCATACTCAGTCATCATCTTTATTCTGGAATTGATTATAAAGATTCCAAATCATTTTTTAAATGCTCAATTTTCCTTTTAAAAACATTTACAATTGATTCTGGGACGTTTAAACCCATATTCAAAAAGTTATACATTCGCAGCATAAAAGTGCCGCGAAAAGTGCTATATAAGCTTAATTGATTAAATCAACTTTTTAATATTTGAAAATTCATTCCAACCCAAATCTCTTTTAAACCATTTAAATGGATTTATCAAATTTAGTCTTTATTTTTTCATAATTAAAAACGTTCATTTAAACAGATTTCCTATTGTGGTCACTTAACTACACCAGCGCGATTTTTCTAGAAAATTGATTTGGACGTAATTCAAAATATACAAGATGAAATCTTGATTTTCTTTCTTCTTTTCGAAGATATGGATATAATAGTCCGGAATTTTCTTATCTCGAAAAATTTCGAGCTATATTCCACTCTATATACTCATTTTAACTTTTCGGCGCGAAAGTGTGAAATACGGTTGCGCGACGCACCTAGTTTTTTTTACTTATTTTTCAATATTTGAAATAATCTATTCAAATTGAATTTTATTACTTATAAAACCATTAAAAATCATTTTAAACCAATATTTTCACTTTTTAAAGTATTTAAAATGTATTTTCAATATTCTCATATCATTATTATTTATCCTAAATTTTTAATTTCAATTTCAATTCAGTTTCAATTCTAACTTTAAACTAAACTCAATTAAAACTTAGATTTCAAATCCAATTCCAATTTAAACACAAATTCAACCTTAATCTCAAGTTCAATTTTCAAAATCAATTTCAATTTCACTACTTATCTCAATTTCAATTTCACTTTAACTATCCTTTGTAATCTCATTTCACTTCAAATTTCATATTCTCTTTTATTTTTACTTTAATTTCAGTTCTAATTGAAAAAAGACTTATTTTACCAAAGTATATCATATGACCAAAATTGGTTCTTTCTTAACAAAGAGATCACTTAATCAATAATGATAGAAATTTGATGTCCATATAAACATCACAACCATATAAACAATCATATGACATCAACATATTCAATATGGTATAGTACGATAAATGTCATGACTTCACTATAGATCATCCAACATTCGAACAATTATTCAAACATCCATATCATAAAACAGTGATTATCTATCATAGCAAATTAATTCAATAATCAATATAAATTATATAACGGGGAGAATTTTCTCACCTTCATATCTGTTTCGTCAATCTTTTACGTGTGATACGCGTCTCTCGAGCTAACGTGCTATTTCCAAACGTCTCGGATTTTCCGCTTCCTTTCTTCTCCTTTTCTTTCTTTTATTTTTTTTATTTTTGTGGCCATGGGCTTTTAGAAGGGTACGGCCCTAGATATGGCGACGTATGGCTTTGGGTATGTGGGGTGTGCATGAATTTCGGAGGGGATGCGTGGGTTTGTGAAGGAGTGCGTGGGTTTGTGTCTTGGGTTGGATGCTTAGGTGGTGAGTGTGTGTTTTTGGAAGAGGGTAGAGGCATGTAAGGTAGTTGGGCCGAGGGTGGAAGGTGTTTTAGTGGTTTAGAGGAGGAGTATAGGTGGTAGAAGGTGAACGGCTTGGAGGTGGAAGAGAAATGGAGGAAGAACATAAGGAAATGAAGAGAAAGATTTGTGATTTTTTTTGAGAATGACATGGCTATTTATAGATGAAGCTAGCTTGGCAAATGACCATACTAACCTCCTCTACTTTTGCATTTTTTAGATCTTTGATTAAACCCTTAAGGACATGCATTTATGAAAGGAAAGGATGGCTTATTTTTGTGATTTGAATTTGTGACATGATACTCTCTTTTCTTTCTTAAACTTTATATTTTAAAGAGAAGACTTTTGCTTGATTTGATTACACATGACACTTGTCAACAAATTAGCATATGCATTAATGGTGGAAATGATGTTAAGCAAAAGTGTGTAGGTAGTAAAGAGAGGTGTTGTCATTTCCATGTTTACCAATATTAAAACATATAACTTTGCTTCTTTTCTATGCATATACATACCATCTTATTAATGAGATAAGAGATAAAGTAATGATGTTGTTTTATAAAGTTTAATTTAATTTTAAATTTGTCAAATCATGTTTTGTAATCTTTATTTATACCAATTTGAACTTTTGTTTTTATTACGGTAAATGTACATGTTACATATTTTGTAAAGTTGTATTATATATGTTACAAAGTGAATACATTTACTCAACGTTGCGACAACTTGTTTTGGTTGAAAACGGTGTTTTTATCGGCAAATTTTATAGTCAAAATTTGATGTTTTTGTTAAGCTATATATTGAAGTAAACCAAACATTAAAATGAACTTGTTACTTCTTTAAATAAATTAAAACATGTCACTTTATATTTTAAAATCATATTTGAATAATATCAAAATCTCTAATTTTACAATGTATGTAAAACTGACAAAATGCGACAAAATATGGTTATTTTTCTAAAACAATAATTAAAATATTTTTAAATATATTAACATACTTTTACTATCTTTATTAGATGTTTTTCCAATAAGATTTATCTTTTTAAATAAATTTCTAAACCCATTTATTTAAGCCTTTATTTATTTTTATCAAAATTTAACTTTTATTGATTTGTTCTAAAATCCAAATTTGTACTTTCTAAATTATTAACTATAATAATAAATAATTTCTTCATTATTATCTATTATATATAACATATTATTTTAGTTTTAAACCTTTTTAAGTTTAAAACAAACGAAATCTCTCATTTTCGAAGTAGCGAAATTACGGATCGTTACACATTCATTTCATTTACATTCATTATTTCCTAAGTATATCCTTTCCATACTGATATCATTTAAGAATTTATTCCACCAATTTCTATGTTCAACACATTTCACTTCATACTTACTTCATTTATGAATTATTCCATAAAATTTCTTAAGTTTATAAACATTTTATACCAATTCTTGTGGTTATTACCATTCACGCTTAAGTCCTCATCCTTTTCTAACCAAATTCAATCACATTTTCCAATTTCAATGTTCAATTTAATCAATCAACATTCCAAACCAAATCCAAATAACTAAATAATTTAATTAGCTCGTTTTATTAATTTATTTCAAATCTCAATCAATTCCATTTCCAAGAATTATTTCATTTAGCCTATCTTAGGTAAAATTTTCAAAATTCACTTTATTTAACTTAAGTTAAGCTAATTTCCATTCTACAGTTCAATGTCAAATTTTTATAAGTTATCAAACTTATTTTCTCATATTTTCAATAAAACATTAAACGAAAATCCCAGAGTTTAAACACCTCATTCTAAAGTATTTCAAATCATTTTTAAAATCATATATATATATATATATATAAAATCGATTAGTGAATCAAAACATTCTTTTTGATTTTCAACAATCAAAACTAGCTTTACTAAAATGAAACTCCATAGTAGCAATTTATCTTTTGGAAACTCAAAAATGAACGTCGATGATGCTACAGTCATCACCGAAATTATTTTCCAACGACCGAAGTGAGTTCAATGCCCTTATTTCCTTTCAGAACCACTTTTTTTTTAAAAAAAAATCTATTTCCAATCAAAAATAATTTTCCAATAATAACACTATTATTTTCAAAAACTTTGAAAATCATTTTCAAAACCCAAGGGATTTAAATTTCCAAATTTCCAACCTTTAAACCCTTTTAGTTTATAAACTATTTTTATAAACCATATTTATAATATAATAGCGAAATTTCATTTCCTTTCAATTTATAAATCATATTTATGAACTATAAATTCATATATCCTTACTTTGGTTATATACAATCACTTCTTAACCGTTATTCTTGTTTACAGTATAGTATCAACCTTTATTCAATCAAAACAACAACAAATGGTAATCAAATAATATCATTCCCTAACATCCAAGCACTCCATATAATAATAATTTCTGAAAAATTATTCCTTTTGTATAAAATATAATCAAGATAAAATTATTTCATTTATCTAATTTCAAAACAATACCATGTCGAATTGCTATGTCCAAGTGTTTGGAGATTCCTATCAATAACGTTCATTACTCATATTGACCAGAATCCATAAGCCACTCAATAGATCAATCAACACAATATAAAATGATTTTATATCATTAACAAATATACGCTTATACATACATACATACATATATACATATACATATATATATATATATATATATATATATATACACACACACGCACTCAAACTCATTCAAGGATGCTACTGGCCGTATCTCTAGTGAGTTGCACCTCTAAACCCAAGGTTCTCGCTTAACCTTTAGCTCTGATACCACGTGTAACGATCCGGGATTTCAACCCTCGAAAATTGACACCAATACGTCCAATGTATAGCATGTCGAATATTTTAGTGTCTGAAATACTGATTGCTAGGGATAAAGAAGAAAAAGGAATAAGAAGAAAACCAAAAGATAACACAGAATCTCACAGTCGCAGCGGAACAAAATATAATATACAATAACAGATCTTTATACAAGAAACTGTAACTATAATATACATACAATCATTAGAGTACAACAGTCAACAATCAATCCGGACAGTAATAATAACATGTCCTCACGAGTGCCAAATATACAACATACACACATAGCAGAACATAATCAAGTACATGGAATACGCTTGAGACTCCTCCAGTTCGTCTCCTGAGCTCCATAGCTTCCTAAAATGAATCTGTAATACTTGGTCTGACCCGAGAATTATAATAAAATAACTCCCGAATCAGTCTGGAAAACTAGCATGAGAAAACACACTCAATTTGAATTTAATTATTTTCAATATCCTTTGAAAAACAAAGGTATCTTGTAAGACCACACCACAAATAAATACGACGGGGTTTTATCTTACAATAACCAAAAAAAATTATATAAAAATCCTATGATGTTATAATAGTGTCTAATTACAAATACTTATTAAAATAGCTGAAATGCTAGCATCTCACATTTCAACAAGTTGGGCATAATCAAATCGTAGGACACTTATTGGAGAGTGGATTCCATACTATGACCAGGTAAGGAACTACCTTCGATGGGTGCATCTCTAAATCAATGCACGCGTGTTTGACAAGAACATCTGATACCCTGCCTGTGATATCCTGGAATTTCAAGCAATTTAAAATGTGACAATATCCTTTATAAATTATTTAAAAGTGGTAAAATTGTTGTTTTCAAATAATAATAATAATGTGTTATATATATATATAAATGGATTTTAAATAGAATTATTATTTTCAAATTGTATTTGTGTTTGTTTATATATATATATTTGAGTTGATTTTAAATCGGATTTTAAATTTAATTTGAATTTGGATTTAAATTTGAAATTTAAAAGATAATTATCTTAACATATTTTGGATTTAAAAATATATGTATAAGATTTGTATTAGTATATAATTTGTTTTACATTATTTTCGTTGAAGAGATTTTATTATATAAATTAAGAAATGTACTTATTAATTAGGAAATTTAATACAAAAGCTTTTGAATCATTTTAAAATTAATTAAACATGCATTACTACAAGTGTTACATTATTAATCTTTTTAATAACATATGTAAGGAGATAAATATTGGTAAATGACAAATGTTAATAAGATTTACAAGCATCACTTTTTAGTTTTAATTTTCTTTTATTTTAATAATGATAAATTAAGCCTATATATTCATCTATTTCTTCTCTTCATCTCCTTTTCCTATCTCATTTTCAAAACACAAAGAAACTCAAGTCTATAATAAATATACAAACCAAAAAAGCACAAAAGCCTGTAACACAAATTTTCAAACCAGAGGAATTAAAACAGCAATTTCAAACTAGAGATTAAATCTAGCAAACTTGAAATCAAAAGCCAAGATCATCTCTGTTTCAAAGATAAAACCTTATCAACAACTACTATGTTTCAGATTTGC
This sequence comes from Allium cepa, assembly GCA_030765085.1. Taxonomy (NCBI): domain Eukaryota; kingdom Viridiplantae; phylum Streptophyta; class Magnoliopsida; order Asparagales; family Amaryllidaceae; genus Allium; species Allium cepa. The sequence goes on from CM060931.1 coordinate 490,792,048, forward strand.
CAAGTTTCCTGTTCATAATTCAAAACAACAACAAAAGGATTTCCTGTAACAAGCTTTTAGGGATCAAAACAATTCAAGTTTCAAAGTTTCAAACTATTTTACGCTCTCTGTACATCAGCACAGGTGAGTAAACAAAGTTTTAATCTGATTTAAAATCTTGTTGCATGTAGTAATCTTGAAGTAAATTGGTGTTAAGGGATTGCATGATTATTTTATATGATTACATATATATATATATATATATATATATATATATATATGAATATATTGGTGTGCACGTCTGTTTGTTGCTCTGTTCTTGTTTACAGATTATAAAACATTGTTCAAAATTCATATCTCTTCCCTCAATTCTTTTTAGACTAGATATATAAACAAATTTGTTTATAATAACAAGATATTTGATTAAAAATATTTATAAGCAAGGTTTGAAGGTAGTTTTTAACAAAAGGAAGAATTACGGTAAAAATTAAAATATATCAAAATCCCGACTTAAATAATTTATGGATTCATGTGTATAATTTGATTCATCTTAGAAAACTAAGATTTTTAAGAATGTAATCATGATTTTTAAGCCTTTAAAAAGAGATGAATTTTGAGTTGAACGTGATTTAGGTTTCAGGCATTTTCTGATGATTGGTGAAGCTTTAGTGGTCGGGATATCTGATGAAGCAGGCCTGGCAATGGGCGGTGTCGGCATAATTGGTTGAAGAAATTCTTGTTACCTATGGTGGCCGGACGAGGTGAAAGTAGGGTTTAACGGCCCATTTTGCTCGGCTATTAAACTTGTCGATTTCAACGTCGAGGATGAGCTGGAGGTGATCGGTCGAAGGGGAACGTGCTTGGGTCTTCGGTTAGGCCTTGGGCGAGGTGGCGAAGCTTCGAGTGGTCGGAGTCGGCAGGTCAGAGTGATTTTTGGCGACCTGATTTGTTTCCAGGTTGGGCTCTTGAGCTAGATTTTGATTTCGAGTTCGATCGTTCGATCTTGAGGTCAAGATTGTAAGGGATGGCCATCGACAACTTGCCGACGATGATCTTGGAGGCCGAAAGTTCATCGACGATCGATGCATGTGCACGGATAATTCTGTGCATTCGTGTTTTGTTTTGGGAATGAAGAGATTTTTACTCGAGATTGGTCTCGAGGGAAAGAAGGGTTGACTCGAGTTTGATTCGCGTACGTAAGTGAATATATTTCTGACAGTTTTTAAAATAATTTTTTTTTTAATAAAGTTTAATGGAATACTCGAGTCGGTCTCGGTGATTTCTGGAGGATGTCTCGGGTTCCTTGCTGTGTTATCGAGTTTTAAAAATAGAAAATAAATAACAAGTTTAATAAGTTCAAAACTTGATCAAGTATAAACAATTTATCAACCATTTCAATTTTAAAATAATTAAGGTTTGGAATTATTTAAGGTTTGAGAATAGAATAATTTTGAGATTAAAGTATTTCAATACATACACCTTTTAAGAGTTTATTTTAATAATAAACTTAATAATGTAATTAAATAGGTTTAAGGATAATTAATTAATTAATTAATTATTGATTAAAGGGTTAATCAATATAATTTAAGTAAAGCTAAATAATTAGTGGAATTAATTAAAACTAAATCACTTAATGTAATTAATAAGGATAATTAATTTATAAAAATAGTTAGTGAATAGTTAATGAGTATAATTATTTAAGGATCATTAACTAGTGATTTAGAAATAATTAATTAATGAAAATTAATTAAAGGAATTTAATTGGTTTGATAAATTTAAAGACACTCACTTGTGGAACTGATTAAGTATTAGTCAACTAATGAAATTAATTAAGTGATTACTTAGTATAAGTAATTAATAGATAATTACTAAATAAAGAAGATAAATACTTTATGGAAGTAATTAACAATTAATTACTTAAAGTAATTAATTAAAGGATGAATTAGTGTAAGTAATTAGAGGATAGTTAATTACTGAATGTGATCGATTAAGGGTGATTAATGAATGTGATCAATTAAAGATTACTAGTTAAATGCAATTAATTGAGAGTGTAATTAATGAAACTAATTAAAGGATTATTAGTTAATTACTAAGAGTAATTAAAGTGAAAGGTTAAGGAATAATTAATTTATGTAATTAATTAAAGGCTAACTACTTAATGTAATTAGAGAATAATTAATCAAGAATGATTAATTGAGAAATCAGTAAAAGTGATTAATTGGTTTGAAATTAATTATTGTTAAATAAGTAGGATTCAAACGTAATCTAAGTAATTTAAGTTGGTAATTAATTTAATTGGAGACTAATTAAATTAATTAGGAATTATATATCTAATAAATCTTGCTTATGGATGGTTGTATGATATTGGATGACTTAGATTGTTGATGTCTCTGATGGACGATTGAAATGTACCGTGATATGAATGGGTTGAACTGTGATAATGTCGGTTACCTATCTGAGTGAAATTGTTGTGTGGTATGATATCGTGAATATAAATTGTATTGTTTAAAACTTGACAACTAGGATTAAAGATGACATTGAAATTGAAGAAACCGGGGTCGGGTATCAGCAATACCCAAAACCACTTCGATTTGTAATCTAAATTCCTTATAAATTGGATATGTGAAATTGAACAGGCTGGAATGGAATAAATTTGGTAACATGACCATTTAAAATGGAGAAACGTTTCTTAGATATCATTTGATAATATGTGATTGATTTTAAATAAGACGAGAACTCGTGGAAGGGATGAGTTACCCTGGTAATTCACATAACTTATATAGCTTGGTATTTCATATTATATGGGTTCACTCACGCTGGTTTCCATCCTAACCTGGGTGTTACTTTGATGTAATGTCAGGTCAGACCGAGTATTGCAAATCTCCAGGTTAGGACGTTCCGGAGCTCAGGAGGCGAACTGGATGGCAGGACGTATGGAGTATTCCACTGTGTATATTATTGATTGTATTTCTAGGACAAGTTAATTTTAATCGTCTAGTTTTTGTGTAATGGTTGTAACTCTGATGTATAGAATGTAGTTTAACTGATACAGTTTTCCTTTGTATAACTGCTATTATTTGATATTATATTTTGCCGCTGCGAATGTGAGAATCTGTGATTTGTTTCTATTTCTTCTTCTACCTCTGTTCTTCTTTACCCTAACAATCTAGGATTTTCCGGCGTTCTGGTGCTCGGCACTTCTTCAGTAAATGTATTAGTGTCGAATTTTCGAGATCGAAAATTCCGGGTAGTTATATTTTGGTATCAGAGCAAGGTTAAGCGAGAACCTTGGCTCTGGTGGGATTACTAATTAAGGATAGGGTCAATGATACCCTAGAATGAGTTGAGTGTATATATATGAGAGCGTACTTCTTATTTACTTATATAAAGGTTTAAAAATGGTTCAAAAATGAATGATTCTTATACAAGCTTATATTTTGATATATAAAGAAATTGGTGGTTGGTTATTGAAATTGAATAAGAATTTAAGTGGTATAAATATATCCAAATAGGGATTGGATAATATGGACTATACAAATAAAATAAACTAGAAATGGATTCAAACTAGAAAATAAAATGGTTATTGTGATGTTTGTTTTCTAATAATGATAAAGCAAAATGAAATGTGTTAAGGAAGTAAACTTTCAGATAAGTATGACTTGTAAATTGAAGTGGGTTTTAAATTATGAAGTTTTAAATCCTAAGATAAAAAACATTTGAAATTATTTTCAAAATGATTAAAAGAAATGAATAAATAATATTATTCGGACTATTTTTGAATGTAATCTTATTTTAAAATAAGAAGTTATATGAGAATTTTAAAGAAATTTGTTTTGAATTAAAACCAACGGTGGTTTAAAAATTTAACGTATAAATCGGTGTGGTGTGCTAAGGAAATAAATATGTATATATGAGGGATATACATGATATCAAAGATGATCTCAACTAAACTCTAAGTGTTGAGTTTTTAAATTTTCCTTGGAATGTGATATGAAAACCGAAGGTGATAAGGTTTTGAACTTATAAGTGGGAAGTTTATTAATGAGAAGTTTAAAATTTGAAATGGAAATTCAACTTGAATAATGTTGACTGGAGTAAATTAAATTGAATTTAACTGAGGGAAAGTTAAATAAGTTTAAGACAAACAACATGAATTGGAAATTTCATGATGAAATTGAGATTTAATTTGGGAAGTTAAACGGTTGATTTGAATTGGGAGTTTGTGTGATCACAAAATTGGTTTGAGATCTGGAAATTGGATACAGATGGATGTTTTAAAATAATTTGGATAATATTATCCTATTGTTATTGACAATCTTTAAACTGTGAATTGGATTTGTTCAAATGAATGAAGAAATGGATTGTTGTAATATATCCTTTATTGAAACAAAAGGGAAATTAAACTTTAATTTGAAATTAAGAATATGGAATCAGTTTGAACTTAAAATTTGAATCTTAAGAATTTAACGTGCAAATTAAAATTGTTTAAGAATCAGTTTCAAAGTTAGAAGATAAAATTGGGTAATAAATGGAATTTTAAAGATAAAATTATTTTGAACTCTTATTTGAACTTTGAAATAAGTTAAGTAAAGATAATTTAAAATGGAATTTTGAAATTTGGACTCAGAATTAAATTGTTTAAAGATTTAGATTGTTGATTTAAAAATAAAGGTTAATTTGATTTAATGGATTAAATCAACATTTAAAATTTAACTCGAATTTATATAATTCGAGATGGTTTAAAGTTGAGATTTAAATTGAATTAGTTCAAATTGAATTTGATTTGAATTAATTAGAATTTGGATTGAAGATGGATAAGTTTAAAATTCAAATGGAAAATTTGAATTGGATTAATTTGAAATAAAATTGAAGTTGAATGAGTTCAAATTCAAATGGGAAGTTGATTTGAATTTGGGATAGGAATGGATGTTAACTTAACTTGAATTGAAATTGAAAGTTAATTGGAAATTGGCAGTTGATTGGAAATGGAGATTGGGAATTGGATAGTTTGGCTCTGAAATATTTTCAAATAAATTATTTTAATGTAAACTGTTTTTAAATCTATTTTTCCTAGTTATTTACTATACAGCTTTTCTTTTTAAACCCAAAACTATTTTATACTTGTTTTACAACTATTTTTGGAACTATTTAACTATTTTACAATAATTTTACAACTGTTTTATAAACCAACTACTATTTTACAACTATTTTTCCACCATCTAATTATTCTACAAACTATTTAGCTGTTTACAACTATTTTATAATTACTTAACTGTTTTATTTATGTTCTACAACTACTTATCTATTTTAAACTTTTCAAGCTATTTTCTTAATACAAGTTGGTCAGAATGCGAACCGTTTATAATTGAATGCCAATTGGGATAAGTATTAAAGTGTTAACCCAAATGGAAATGGGGAGAAATTGTGGATAAGTGAATGGAATCAAAATGAAGGTGAATAGAAAAGAGAATTGATTCAGATAATATTCAATAAAGATAAATACGTAAGATGTACGTATATTGTTTTATTAGTATAATGATTTGATCCAGATTCGAGCACAGAATTTCAAGATAGTATATCGATCTGAGTTGGGAATTTTCACTAGATTTTCGACGGCGAACCTGGATATGGATTTTTGATTGGTTTTGGAAATTCTCTATCATAGTTATGACTATGTAAGGAGAATGACGGTTTCTGATCAAGAAACTAGATCTGAGTCCGCACTAGGAAGTCGGGTGGACGATACTAGTTCGAAAGTGAAATTGTATGATCGAGTGAGCGATCAGATTGATATAGCGTACGGTTGATACGTGTACATCGTGCGGGTTTGAATGAAATTGATATTGAAAATTTATGGATAAGAACTGTAAAATGATTTTTTAAATGAAAAGTATATTTTGTGAAATATATGATGAAATAAAGTGGAAATTGGATATTTCTATGGTAGAAATTTACTTTATGGAAGTAAGTAATATGGTAAGTGACTTTATAGAGTAATCAAGCTTGAATATTGGTTTAGCATAAACAAAGTTATGCATATATAATTGATAAACTCCCCTTGTTGAATCTAGCCAGAATAAAAAGGGTTTTTGAAAATATTTGAAGTATAAAAAGGGAATTATACAAGTATGAAGTGATCCAAAGATTTTCAAAGTTATATATATATATATATATATATATATATGAAGGATTTTAAGAGATGATTTTGGGAAAAAGGTTTTGGAACCTATGGATTTTGGAAAGGCTTTTGATTTTTGGAAAAAATCAATTTTGGAAATTTGAAAAGCCTAGTTTGAGAATTATCATTTTGGAATAATCGATTTTGAGAAAAGGAGATTTATATGGGTTTATACTAGGTGTATGATTTGGAAAATACTATATGTGTATAGTATAAAGTATTTGGAGAATGGCTTTGGGGAAAAAGGCGCTCCCATGAAATGAACTTCTTAGGAGTTTCATAGGTTGGTACTGGCTTGAGCCCTAAAGGGGGTTCTAAAGTTGATCCTGTGAGGAAGTCCGGACAAACTGAAGTTCCTGAGGATTATTGGGTAGCAAAAATTAAGGGCTTGATGCCTATAGAGGCATTTAGATTATGCTTTGACGATAGTGTAACTCGATGTCGCTGCGATCTATTGTGGATCATAGCGGAAATTGTGTGGAGGTGAGTGTGAACGGTCTATGTTTGATTTTGCCGGGAAGGCAACGTAACATCGGTAGGCTGCGATCTATGGTGGAGTGGAGAAGTTTCATTCTTTTGGCAGTGATATTCGAGGGCGCTGATGCCTACAGTTATATGGGTTTTTGCTGTGATAGCAATGTAACCCCAGATGTTGTTGTGATCTGTAGCGGGTTCCATGGTGTAATCGAGGGGCATGGAGTGCCTACAGTCATCTATTGATTTTGCCGGGATGGCAACGTAACCATCGGGTTAACTGCGACCACGGAGGGGGCGATGATTTCCAGAGCATTCTTACCAAAGATGTTTCCTCTATTTTCAAAAATGTTTTCTATATTTTCAATAAAAGTATCTTCTAAGTATTTTCACTGGGTGTTGAAAATGCGATTATAGATTTTCAGTCCCACGCCTGATCAACGTATAACCGAATTTCTGTAAGAACGAGGATGGACTTGTTGAAACATCGAGTTATAAAATGATATTTTTATAAAACTATTTTGGAAATATTATATAGATTTTAAAATGTTTTAAAAATGTTCAAAGAGGAAATTTAACTGATATTAAGTATTTTAATAAATTCTGGTTTCGTTCCTTTTCGAGGACGAAAAGATTCTAAGTGGGGAGGAATGTGATATCCCAGAATTTCAAGCAATTTAAAAGGTGATAATCTCCTTTACAATTATTTAAATGGGTAAAGTTATTATTTTCAAATAATAATAATAATGTGTTATTTTTATACATATAAATGGATTTTAAATAGAATTATTATTTACAAATTGAATTTGTGTTTGTTTAAATATATATATATATATATATATATATATATATTTGAGTTGATTTTAAATCGGATTTTAAATTTAATTTTAATTTGAATTTGGATTTAAATTTGAAATTTAAAAGATAATTATGTTAAGATATTTTGGATTTAAAAATATATGTATAAGATTTTTATTAGTATATAATTTGTTTTATATTATTTTCTTTAAAGAGGTTTTATTTATATAAATTAAGAAATATACTTATTAATTCGGAAATTTAATATAAAAACTTTTAAATCATTTTAAAATTAATTAAACATGCATTATTACAAGTGTTAGATTATTAATCTTTTTAATAACATGTGTAAGGAGATAAATATTGGTAAATGACAAATGTTAATAAGATTTACAAGTGTCACTTTTTAATTTTAATTTTCTTTTATTTTTAATAATAATAAATTAAGCCTTTATATTCATCTATTTCTTCTCTTCATCTCCTTTTCCTCTCTCATTTTCAAAACACATAGAAATTCAAGTCTGTAACAAATATACAAATCAGAAAAGCACAAAAGCCTGTAACACAAATTTTCAAACCAAAGGAATTAAAACAACAATTTCAAACTAGAGATTAAATCAAGCAAATCTGAAATCAAAAGCCAAGATCATCTCTATTTCAAAGATTAAACCTTCTCAACAACAAATAAGTTTCAGATTTAAAAAGTTTCCAGTTCACAATTCAAAGCAACAACAAAAGGATTTCCTGTAACAAGCTTTCAGGGATCAAAACAATTCAAGTTTCATAGTTTCAAACTGTTTTAAGCTCTCTGTACATCAACACAGGTGAGTAAACAAACTTTTAATCTGATTTAAAATCTTGTTGCATGCAGTGATCTTGAAGTAAATTGGTGTTAAGTGATTGCAAGATTGTTTTATATGATTATATATATATATATATATATATGAATACATTGGTGTGCATGTCTGTTTGTTGCTCTGTTCTTGTTTATAGCTGATAAAACTTTGTTCAAAATTCATATCTCCTCCCTTAATTCTTTTTAGACTTAGATATATAAACAAATTTTGTTTATAATAACAAGATAGTTGATTTAAAAATATGTCTATGCAAGGTTTAAAGGTAGTTTTTAACAATAGGAAGAATTTCAGTAAAAATTTAAATATATCAAAATCTTGACTTAAATAATTTATGGATTCATGTGTATAATTTGATTCAACTTAGAAAACTAGGATTTTTAAGAATGTACTCATGATTTTTAAGCCTTTAAATCGAGAAGAATTTTGAATTGAACGTGATTTGAGTTTCTGGCTTTTTTTGATGATTGGTGAAGCTTTAGTGGCCGGGGTTTCTGATGAAGCAGGCCTGGCGATGGATGGTATCGGCATAAATGGTTGAAGAAATTCTTGTTACCTGTGGTGGCCGGATGAGGTGAAAGTAGGGTTTAACGACCTATTTTGGTCGACGATGAAACTTGTCGATTTTGACGTCGAGGATGAGCTGGAGGTGATCGGTCGAAAGGGAACAGTGCTTGGGTCTTTGGTGAGGCCATGGGCGAGGTGGCGAAGCTACGGGTGGTCGGAGTCGGCAGGTCGGAGTGATTTTTGGCGACCTGATTTGTTTCCAGGGTGGGCTCTTGGGCTAGATTTTGATTTCGAGTTCGATCGTTCAATCTTGAGGTCGGGATTGTAAGGGATAGCCATCAGCAACTTATCGACGATGATCTTGGAGGCTGGAAGTTCACCCGCGATTGGTGCATGTGCATGGATAATTTCGTGCATCAGTGTTTTGTTTTGGGAACGAAGGGATTTTTACTTGAGATTGGTCTCCGGGGAAAGAAGGGTTAACTTGGGTTTGATTCGTGTACATGAGTGATTATATTTATAACAGTTTTTAAAATAATTTTTTTTTTAAATGAAGTTTAAAGGAATACTTAAGTTGGTCTCGGTGATTTCTGGAGGTTGTCTCGGGTTCCTTGCTGTGTTATCGAGTTTTAAAAATAGAAAAGAGATAACAAGTTTAAAAAGTTCAAAACTTGATTAAGTACAAACAATTTATCAACCATTTCAATTTTAAAATAATTAAGGTTTGGAATTATTTAAGGTTTGAGAATAGAATAATTTTGAGATTAAAGTATTTCAATACACATACCTTTTAAAAGTTTATTTTAAATAATAAACTTAATATTGTTATTAAATAGGTTTAAGGATAATTAATCAATTAATTATTAATTAAAGTTTGATTAAAGGGTTAATCAATATAATTTAAGTAAAGCTAAGTAATTAGTGGAATTAATTAAAAGTAAATCACTTAATGTAATTAATAAGGATAATTACTTTATAAAAATAATTAATGAATAGTTAATGAGTATAATTAATTTATAGATCATTAACTAGTGATTTAGAAATAATTAATTAATGAAAATTAATTAAAGGAATTTAATTGCTTTGATAAATTTAAAGATAATCACTTGTGGAACTGATTAAGTATTAGTCACTTAATGAAATTAATTAAGCGATTACTTAGTATAAGTAATTAATGGATAATTACTTAATAAATAAGATAATTACTTTATGGAAGTAATTAAGAATTAATTACATAAAGTAATTAATTAAAGGATTAATTAGCGTAAGTAAATAAAGGATAGTTAATTACTGAATGTGATTGATTAAGGGTGATTAATGAATGTGATCAATTAAAGATTACTTGTTAAATGTAATTAATTGAAAAAGTAATTAATGAAAGTTAAAGGATCATTAATTAATTACTGAGAGTAATTAAAGTGAATGGTTAAGGAATAATTAATTTATGTAATTAATTAAAGGCTAATTACTTAATGTAATTAGTGAATAATTAATCAAGAATGATTAATTGAGAAATAATTAAAAGTGATTAATTGGTTCGAAATTAATTAATGTTAAATAAGTAGGATTTAAAGGTAATCTAAGTAATTTAAGTTGGTAATTAATTTAATTGGAGACTAATTAAATTAATTAGGAATTATATATCTAATAAATCTTGCTTATGGATGGTTGTATGATATTGGATGACTTGGATTGTTGATGCCTCTGATGAGCGATTGAAATGTACTGTGATATGAATGGGTTGAACTGTGATAATGTGGGTTACCTATCTGAGTTAATTGTTGGTGGTATGATATCCTGAATTTAAATTGTATTGTCTAAAACTTGACAACTAGGATTAGAGATGATATTGAAATTGAAGAAACCGGGGTCGTGTATCAGCAATACCCGAAACCACTTTGATTTGTAATCTGAATTTCTTATAAATTGGATATGTGAAATTAAACAGGCTGGAATGGAATAAATTTGGTAACATGACCATTTAAAATGGAGAAACATTTATTAGATATCATTTTATAATATGTGATTGATTTTAAATAAGATGAGAACTCGTGGAAGGTACGAGTTACCCTGGTAATTCACATAAGTTATATAGCTTGGTATTTCATATTATATGGGTTTACTCACACTGATTTCCAGCCTGACTCGGTTGTTACTTTGATGTAATGTTCGGGTCAGACCGAGTATTACAAATTTCCAAGTTAGGAGTTCTGGAGCTCAGGAGACGAGATGGATGGCAGGACATATGGAGTATTCTGCTGTGTATATTATTGATTATATTTTTTGGACAAGTTAATTTTAACTGTCCAGTTTTGTGTAATGGCTGTAACTCTGATGTATGGAATGTAATTTAACTGATACAATTTTCCTTTATATAAATGCTATTATTTGATATTATATTTTTCCGCTGCGAATGTGAGAATCTGTGATTTGTTTCTGTTTCTTCTTCTGCCTTTGTTCTTCTCTACCCTAACAATCTGGGATTTCCGACGATCGGATACTCGGCAGAACGTATTAGTGTCGAATTTTCGAGGTCGAATTTTCTGGGTCGTTACATTTTAATCTTCCCACTTATAAGTTCAAAACCTTATCACCTTGGGTTTTTATATCACATTCCAAGGAAAATATATTCTATTTATAATGTATATACATGTATATATGTAGTAAATAGGAAATCTTTGGTTTTAATAAAAGATGTGTTTTCAAATTATAATATATATATGTATATATTGTGATTTGAAGTTATCTTTTAAAATTCAATATAATGATTTTCAAGGCTAATATTAAAAATGTTTTCTATTTTAAATATATATGTATCTGTATATATTTAAAAATGGGAAATTTTTGGTTTGAATTTAATAAAAGTGCTTACAAATTTAATATATATATATATATATATATATTGTAATTTGGAAGTTTTGATTTAATTTAATACAGAACCTTTCAAAAGCTATTTAAAAGTTTATAATTTATTTTCAAAACACTTAAGAGTAAATGTTTATTTATATTAAAAAATATAACAATCTTAGTTTGAATAAGATTTAATAAAAAATTATTTTGCCTAAACTAAAATGGTTTAAATATATAAATAGAGGTTTAAAATCATTCTTTCTTTCTAATTACCATATGAACTAAGTGCAGTTTTCATATATATATATATATATATATATATATATATAAACATTTAAAAACATACATTCATAAAAATAATTTGTATATATATATTTATAGTTTAAAACATAATTCATAATATATATATATATATATATATAAGTATTAAAGCATTAGTAATTAAGGAAAAATTATATATTTAATGAAGATTAAGACTCTTGTAGATATTTAATTAAAAAAATTATATATTTAACAATAATCTAAACACTTGTAAGCATAAGAAGCATTGTTTCAACATTTGTAAAAAAAATAACAATGTATGATAATAAGTGTAAGCTAAGCATTATAACAAGTGGCAAAACAATCTTTAAAAACCAAATTATATTAAATAACATATGAGAAATTGATATTTTCAGTTCAAATGTTCTCTACTCTTTTGTTCTTCATATTTTTGAAATAAAAAAAAGAAAGTCAAAACCGCAGTGAAAATCAAAACAAATCAATTTCTGTTCAACCTGAATCTAAGCATGCAACAAGCAAACTGAAATTAATCAACAACAGTTTCAAGCTGCAACATCAAGGAATCAGATTCAAGTCAAATTTAAACTCAAAGATCCTGACCAAAAATTGAATCAGAAGTTCCAGATCAAAACCTGAAAAAAAAACTGGTCTCTGTTTCATGTTTGTGAGTAAACTATTTTAAAAAAAATAGTTTTTTATATATCCTTATGTTGTTACATGTGATAAAACTATATTGAGATATTGTAATATGTTTGCCTAATTGCCTTCTGGAATTTGATTGAGTTTCTTTGTATGTGTATATAGATGTGAATGTCTGTATATACATATATATACATTTCTCGATTGAGTTACATGCCTCATTTTTTTCATTTGAAAATTCATGCCACACAGAACCGGCTTACCACTTGACTAGCAGTACCAAATATGTCATCATCCCGGTCTTCAAACCGTAATCGAGATCTCTTATGCACAACCAAATCCGTAAAAATAGAGTAGTCTAGAAAAATGATGACATACCCTAATGAGAGCGACCCACTTAGTCCTGTTGCATGTGCTCTTTTAATCATTTTCCGGTTTATGAGGCTTGAGGCTACGTTTACCTTTTTGAATAGCAATCCAACTTGGAACGCTAACACTACCTTCCAGGCAATAATGTAATGATAGCATTCATCCATTCAAGTTGTTCTGGGTCTGAACAAATCAATCTCTTCAAAATCATCATCTTTATTATCCTCAAGATTTCACAATTCATATCGCTCAAATCGGATCGAAGTGGTTTTTAAATAATTAAATCCAATCCTGGTCACTTCCAAATGATCAACGAAATTGGCCAGGTTTGATAGTCGATTATTTAACTATCAAATTCCATACATAAACAATCACTAAGCCCATATTATAAATCTTCAAACATGTGTTTTAAAATATCTTAACAATGATATATATATATATATATATGTTCAATCTCTTTCAACATTTCAATATTTGAAAACACTTTCGAATACTTATTGCCATAATAGGATATTTCCAATCCATATCAACACTTAGAAATATTTCCCTATCAAACTTATAATTCATTACTTAGAAAAATATTTATATATAAATCATTTCGAAAATATCTCCAAATCTTTAGTTTCAATACTTAGAAAATATTACAAGTCTATTTCCCAAATCATTTCTAATAGCCATACTTAGGAAATATTCCATACTTGTCTCATAAATCTTCGTAATTAGTTAATTAATTCCCTTATGATTTCCAAAAATTATCGATTATACATAATTATAATCCAATTAACAATTTATAACCCCTTTAATGAATTCTGATTCATTTTTCGAAGTTTCCATATCTAAACAATTTAAAATTTTCCTTTTCTCAAATTTTCTTATATTCCCGAATTCCATTATAAGATTTCCTCTTATAAAATCACACCCATAAAATCCTCGTTCAAAAAATCTTGAGGGCATTTATAAATAAATTGCAATCACATACTTTTAAACTATATACATATAAGAATAAATTTCAATAAAAACATGGTTAAATAATTATTTAAAATATCAAAGCACTTTCAAAATGAATGTCAATAACTAATTCCAACTAAATTATAAAATCAATTTACCAAAATTGTTTAGAAAACTTAGAATTCATTTCAATAAATTTAGATATTTATAGAACTAACTTTCTAAAATATATCCAATTAATAGTTTTTATACAGATATAGTTTAATTAATAAAAATCCTTTTCTAAAACAAACCTTAATTTCTTATGAAAAATCATTAACAAAATTCAACATTTCCATTTCTATACTTATAAATCTCTCTCGTTATATCACAAATCGATTTATATTTTGAATTACATAGCTATTCCTAAATTTCAAAATAGAATTCACTAATTCTTTCTAAACCGATTTCAATTTCTCATTTTCAAAATTCACATAGTGAATTTATATTTTCACATTTATCAAATGATAATCATTCCACTTATTTATAAACATTGTTATAAGTTTCATAAACTAATTACCAGTCTATAACATGTTCATATTAGTAAGTCCATTTATAAATCGATTTCTATTTAAAATCCCATTTATGAATCTATTCCTTAAATAATCCAAATATATTCCAAAACCATTAAAATCTCGATTTCTACTTCCATTTCATATTTAAATAATCTTATTTAAAATCCATTCGTTTAAAAATCTTAAATAAAAAAAATTCTATTTAAGACCATTTTGTGAAATAGCTAAATAAATAAGTTAAATAAATATTCAAAATCTAATCATTTATTTTATCCAATTCAATTTCCTTTTAGATATTCCTAGAATTCAATATTAATATTTTCGTTTCTAAAATCGCCTTTGAGTTTCTTTTTTAAATTCAAAAATAATATTTATGACATTTATAATACCAAAATTTAGGCCAGTGCTACTATAACATCCAATAAATTCAAATCACACAACAATCCGTAACAGATTATTAAATCATATCATATATCGCTATATATGAAAACAATCAATATGTTTGAGAATCCATTTGGATCCCTCCAACCTGTTTCCCTGGAATCGTAAATGTTATATAACATAAAATACCAATCCCGCTTCGAGGCGTGATATCGCGATAATATAGGGTCATCTGCTATTATGCGGGACGCATAGTGTCTCATCCGCTACAATCGACGATAAATATATCCAACTACTAATATATATACTAATATATAATATAACATTTGATTGATAATAATTTATCATTTCATCCAATCAACCAATAAATAATTTTTGTCAATTTAAAACAAAATTATTTATCTAATATGAGTGAGATTTACTCACATTTATTTCAGTTTCTGTTTCTGCGCTCTGGTTCTGACTGCATTCGGACAACGTTCGAATTAGCTTAAAATTCTGCAAGCTTTAATTTTCACCAAATCAATTCATTTTCGTAGTGTTATTCAATACGAACCAAACGCGTCAGGCCGCGTTTGATTTGGACCTAAAACGAGTAAGTTATCACAGTTCTAAGAATATTAAATAAAATGAAATAATATTTTCTTAATTACATACCTAAAAACACTAATTATCTGTTTAAAAACTAATTAGCTGCCTAAACCTTATTCCCCCAATCTCGAGCTTGACCAGCCTGCACCCTCCTTTGACTGTGCCGCCCCTTCTCTTTCGGCCAACATTGCCGACCAAAATCCCACCATCGCGATGCCCCTTCCATGCCAACTCCTTCACCCCCTAGTGACCTCCTCCCTCATGACCGAGCTCGCCCAAAAATCCACTAATGCGGCCACGTTCTTCTCCCCACTATTGCCACCACAGGCCATTTTCCTTGATCAAACTCACGCCGAAGCATGCCCACGCCAACGCCTTTCCAACGCCACCACCCTTAGCCTCGAGCTCCACCTGTTGCGCTGTCTAGAGGTTGTTAACTTCGCCGCCTTCATCTCAAGATTTTGGCCACCATATGCAGCCGTGCCACATCTCCACCGTTGAAGAAGTTCATCTCGGCATCGATAGTAAGTTCTTTGTTGGCGACTTCATTTGAAAACATCGAGGTTCGCTCTGATGATCGTGGGCCATTGGATCAAGCTTTTGAATTTAAGAAGAATGAACGTGAATCATTCTCAGGAGATACGTGATATATAAGTGGGAAAAGGTGTAAGGTCGCACGTATATAGGGTGGTTGAGTAGGGTAAGTTTTTGTGGGCTGATAAGAAGGTTTAGGGTAGGCAAAAGTCAAATCAAAAAAAAAATATTTCACTTAAATTCAAAATATCTCACTTATAGTAACTTAAAATCCCGAACCCATATTGAGGCATGCCGCCAGGCGTTCCTAATGTCATAACCCTATTCTGAACGCAATGGAACAAGTCTCGAGCCCCAATTCGATCTATGGAGAAGATAGCCTTTTGAACCTAATTATAATATTAAATTTTCGATATAAGTTTCAATGCGTTTCTATCCCGTACGACCAAACGTATGTCTGATCGCTACAAAATTTGATGTTGTTATATAATTCATTATTACGGATCCAATGAAGCTAGTTTCTTCGAAATCCGAGACTGTGCTACAGAAGGCTATTTTTATATGTTAATTAAAACTAGTTAATTTCAGAATTAGCTAAATTACTTTTAAATCCAATTTAAAATTTTATTTACCTTCATTCTTATTAATAGAAATTTAATAAACCTTTAAATCATTTTTATCTAACTTAAAAATCCAAGATTCAATTATTTGTACAATTTCAATTATTAAATTCAACAAATATATTATTCAATAAATCATTATTTTTGAAATTTAAGTTATTTAATTTATAAAATTAACTTTTCGATATTTAAAATTAATTAATTATTCCAAATTCAAATACCTAAAATTTTAGGTTGTTACAATGGAGGGTATGGTGATGGTGATGGATCATGGGCTGTGTAAAGTCAAATCTAAGTAAATATATTATTTAAATTTAAAATATCAAGCTATATAAATTTGAACCCCAATCGATGCCATCTAGAATTCTTTATGTTATACTGATATTTCGAACGTAATGGAACTTGTTTCGAGACCTAATTTCATCGTATGTAGAAGATAGCATTTCAACCCATTATATTAAATTTTCAATATTAAATCCTACACATTTTGGTCATGCACGGCCAAATGATACATCTGATCGCCATGAAATTTGACAGCGTATTATAATTCCTTATTACGGATCCAATTAAATTGGTTTTGTCGAAATCTGAGACAGTACCTTGGAAGGCTATTTTTTATGTTAATTAAAATGAGTTATTTTCAAAATCTGTTAAATCACTTTTTAATTCAATTTAAAAGTTTTATTGTCTTCATTCTTATTAAATAGAATTTAAATTAGCTTTGAAATTATTTTTCTATCCATCTTGAACCAAAATATTTAATTATTCAAATAATCAATAATTAAATTCAATAATTAAATTGTCCAATAAATCGCTATATTTGAAATTCGGGTTATTTAATCTGTAAAATTAATTTTTTTATATTTCAAATCAATTAAATATTTCAATTTTAAATAGATAAAATTTTGGGCCATTGCATTCTTCCCTCTTAAAAGAATTTCGTCCTCGAAAATGCCAAGGTAGGAAAAATATCCAAATCCATTACTTTTTGAAACTAATTTATTGAAATAAATTGCCAAATCTTTTTAAGCCTTTAACTTCAAAAAATCAATTTGTTGAAACCTTATTGTTACTTTTTCTAAGTTTCCAAATTCATTCATAGATTCCAACTAATACCATCTCATTCAATCATTTCGGGTTATAACTCAAATCCAGTTTTAGTTATTAAAAATTTCTTCAAAATTTCTCAAGAATTTCTAACTCTTTAAATTTTTGTAAACTTTCACCATCGTCTCCTTTGCACGGCTAGATCTAAACAAATACAAATTTCCACTGCGGGATCAAACTAACAAAAGAAAACAAAAGCCAAGTGGCTCAATTTGAAAGCATCAACCAAACAACAATATAAACATGTACCTTTTAGTTGGGTAACCAAATTTTACTTATGAAATCAAAGTCATCAAACTAGCTCTTACTTTTAAATACCTGTATTTTATTTACCAAAGATATCCAAATATATAGTCCGTAATCATATTAATTTCCAATTTCAATTTTTCAACATTATTTTTACTATAGCCAGTACGATGTACGTATATCATCCATACGCACAATCAAATCAGATCGCTCGCTCGATCACACAATCTCACTTTTGAACTAGTATCATTTACAGGACCACTCTAGTGCAGGCTTAGATCCGGTTTCTTGATTAGAAATCGCCGCTCTATTTGCATAGCCATATACTATGACGGAAAATGTTGAAAATGTGAATTACGGATCTTAAGGCAGAATTAACACTAGAGGGAGGTGAATAGTGTTTAATTAATTTTATGAATCTTTTTGAAATATTTTCAAATTAAACCCAAACAAATGAAATTCACAAATACAGAGACAATCACAAAACCAGACACAGATGCAAATTGTAAATAAAAGCGGTAAAGGAAAGAACACACCGGAATTTTATACTAGTTTAGAGTTACCCTATATTCAGTCCCAACAATTTCTTATGCATATTTCTTTTCAAATATAATGTGAATACTACAACCTCGATTTCAAGGCCACGAGATATACCCTCCTGTCTCCGAGTCCAGGGCAAGCTCTCTTGATTTAACCAGGCTATAATATCACACCCAATTGATTTACGTGCCACAATCACACTCAATTGATTTATAGGCCACCATTACACCGTTTCCAATCACACCTTGATAGAGAGAGAGACTTGATACACTTCAATCTTTGATTACAAATGATCCTATAACTCTGAATAGCACTGAGATCTTTAAGAGAGAGTGGCAGAGAATCAACCTAGTGACGATCAAATTTGATTCACTTAGGATTTTGGTAGAATTTGTTAAAGCATTTGAAATATAAGAGAATATTTGAATGGAGAAGAAGGAGTGAAGAAATGAAGAAAACTAACTTAAAATTCGTTGAAAATAACAGGTGTATATATAGGAAAACAACGGTCAAGTCCATTCGCAAAAGGTTATGACAAATAGACACTTCTTTCTAAAATTTGAAATTTGAAATCTACGGCTACCATGTTGAGATAGAGGGTATAGGGATGTCGACATGCCTATATTATTTTTGAAAATTGATTTTTCTTTAAAATGATTTCTATGGGATCGATTTCACCTTAGAGGGGGGGTTAATAGGGTGATGGTATAAATTATAAAAATTAATTGCGGAAGCTTATAAAATATTTTCAACACAGATCACAGAACAATAGCAGCACAGATAATAGCAGAATAATAAATGCAGAAATAGAACGACACAGAATTTACCCAGCTTCGGCAAAACCCTGCCTACGTGCTGCCCCCAAGGTTTCTACTAGAAATTAGATAGTCAGACGCTTACACACGTAAACTCGCGACACCCGCTATCGACTAAACCTAACTCTACGCTCAAAACCCTGCCACAACTCAGCCACTGAGTTGCGAATTCTCAAGCTACGCCATGTAGCTTATCCCCTAGTCACACGACTAGAAATTCAAACAGTTTAATACAAAATTACAAATTTAAAAAGAATTTAAACAAATAAAACAAAACCCTTATTTTTAAAACTAAGCCCAAATAAATATTATTAGGACCGGCCCAATAATTAGATAAAAATTGCGTCCCCCTTTTTCTCCTTTTTATTTTTATCGGCCTGGTTCCTTTTACTTGAGAAAAATGGCGTTCGTCTCTTTTCCAGATTTAGGGTTTTGTATCTCGAAGCGCCTGTTTTAATTCGATCGAATCAGTGATGATTTGCGTGTTGCCTTGATCGATTTGTTGCTCACTTCGGCTGCTTCATTGATCGAGTTCTATCTTTGCTTCGGTATGTAATTTTTCCTTTTTGCTTTCTGATTGAATACTTGAACTCGATGGTTTTGAGATTGCCAATGATGATTGTTTATATAGGGTTTGTAACCCTAGATTTGCGTTCGTACAATTATATTTGAATTTGTCAAATTCTTTTCTCTGACCGCTTGATTTTGCTTGGTCGTTTGAGATTGATTCTGACCTGTTCGTAATCGTATATTCTTGTTGCTTGGTTGACACGGTTTCGAATTTGATTACTGCTTGAATTGTTCGACGCCTTGATTGCCACGGCTTCGGGCCTGATCATTTTTCTGTTGAAGAAATTTTGACTTTGACTTTCGGCCATGTTTTGATTTCGTGAATTTCTTGGTTGACTTCGACTTTGATTCTTTGTGTCTGTATTTCTTTGCTACTGCATACTTGATAGCAAATTTGATGTGTGGTCAGACCTAAACTTCACTTGAGCATTTTTAAGTAGTTTGTAGTTGCCGTGTTGTCATTTGGGCTTGTAAGTTGTATCATACTTGATGATCTTCATATTCACGTGTCTTGTTGAAGTGGTTGAGACTTGCAATTCACTCGGCTTTGTTGTTACTGCATTCATGGTTTTTCTTCGACCACTGTCTTGCATTCTTGCTTGAGTACTGGGTTGCTATAACTCTTCCTGTACTCAGTGTTGTGTGCATAGCACTGAGCTTTATATATTTTGTAAATGATTTTGTTCATTTGATTTGATTTTGTTTGCTGTCATGTTTGCTGTGTCACTTACAAAAATTGGTGCATTTGTTTGCACTGTGCATTGAGCATTGTCACTTGTACCTTGGTCTTGAGCATTGCTGTGTCATTGAGCATTGTTGTGTCCATATTGTATTCGATACTGTTGCATTGCTACTGTGTTATGTAGTAATCTAGTTTCTGGCCACTGGTTCATTTCTTTGGTTGGGTCTGCACATTCACCTATTGTTGTATTCATGTATACTGCTGTGTGGTCTTGTGGCAGTTGCTTTGTCTCCATGTATTTCATGTAGTACGGGCATTTGGTTCATCGTATCTGTTGCACTTGGTCCCTGACCTTTGTTGCCTCTGAGTTTGAGCATTTGCACATTTGTAGCCTTGGTCTTTGTTGGTTTTTTTTTTGGTGGCATCTGGTTCTGTCATTTGCTTAGTGCATTGTGCATTTGTTTTGGACTTGCAGTTTGAATTGCATTGAGTTGAGTCGAGTTTGCAGTGATGGCTTGACCTTTGCACTTTGTTTGTTATTTAGTGCCTTCTTGAATTTGTGTAGACCGTGCATTACACTTGAGTTGAATCCAGTTTTAAAAACTTGGGTTTGACCTTGTGCTGAGAGTTGTGACATTTATTTTATTGCATGTGAGTTGAACCCGGCTTTTCATTTGGGTTTGACCTGTGCTCACCTGTCCCTGTAACATTATCATGTGTATATTGGTGTGCACGGCCTTGTGGCATGTACAGTGATACACTGTGCATGTCACATTGTTCGTGTGTGATGAATTCAAATATAAATCATGACGAACAACCCAAATAACTGAGGCAAATATTATTTCCAAAAATTCATATTTTATTTGATATTGCAAAAATATTTCTTTTTCAATTTTACTGCGTTAGTGAATATTTTTGCAGATTGCTTAGATGCTGGATTCTATCTGGAATGAAGTTGAAGATAAAATACGAATTGAGCGAATGAGTGAGTTGTAGTGAGGTTAAATATAAATATGAAATTGTGATGTATTTTTAATCAAAATTGTATATGTATAGTGAGAGCTTGAATTTGTACTATTCAAAATTGTAATAAATATTTGTTTGAATAAAATTTCTGTTTGAATTCAAATTCTGTGTTATTTAATTTTATTCAGCAAATATTTATTTATCCTGTGAAAAATAAAGTAGTACATTAACAAATACATTTAAACGAATGTATATATGTTTATTATCATCAAACAAAAAATCGTATAAGTGCATATTCAACAATCTCCCCCTTTTGATGATAACAAACATATATTTAAGATTTTGAATATGTTAAATGTATTTGATCATTCATATGCTCTAATTGCTCCCCTTATTTAAATGCTTCCTCTCTACACAAATCTCCCCCTACAAATATGCATACAATTAAATAACATGCAAATGAGCCTAGATGCAAATGGAAAATATTTGACCTTTGCTTGATTTCATTTGACAAAATCTTAACTTTTCTCTCCCCCTTTTGTTATCAGCAAAAGAATAATAGTGTTAAAGAAAATAAAGATAAGGTGATCGATATTAATTCAACATTAAAACTCAATTGAATATAAATATTAAATTTCAATAAAAAATCAAACAAAAATCATAAATATTTTGTTAGGAGCATATTCCACTTTTAAAATGATGGGAATTGTGTCATCATATAAAACCATACAGTTGTGTCTATTTGTGGTAAGTTATATCAGGAATTTGAATATCTACTAACCATGCATAACCGTTAGGACTTTTAAATGAGATTAGTAGTATTCCAATTTTATTCTAAAAAATGAATTCGAGTATCTTCTAACCACGCATAACCGTGAGGACTTTTAAATGAGATTAGAATCAACTTGTTTATTTTAAAAATCAACTTTTGATATGCGTTCCATACATGCATAACCGTGAGGACTTTTAAACGAGCATGGAAGCACATAACAAATTCCAAGTAATTCACCCATGCATAACCGTGAGGACTTTTAAATGAGAGTGAAACTTTGGTATTTATTTATTTATTTATTTTTTTACTATATAATTTTTTTTATTATTTTAAAAAAATGTAAAAATGAAAAACGAACGATTCCTGTTTAAAGTACCACATATCGACAAACTATGTAGAATTTTGATGAGTGATGGTCGTTAGAAATATGATAGATATAGAGATGGTCATGGAATTTTTACCAACAAAAAGTTTTATAACTCTTGTTTAAATTTCTAAAGAAATTTTTTAATTATACTTTCTCGAATTATAATATATGATCAAGATCAACACTCATCACTTTTTCAATCACTATTTATCTTTTCAGAGAATTATTAGGGAGCCAGATTAGTCAAAATAGTCATTTAAAATCAAATTCAAAAACAATTATGAAATCAATTTTTCAAAATGACTAATCTGTAAATATGGTCAAAAATGATTTTCTCGTGGGGGTTTTATAAGAAAATTTTCTGCTGTTTGAAAATTATTTGAAATGAAAAATATGCAGATAATTTTTTTTTTGAAAAACGATGCAGTTACTAAATGTCTCAAAAATCACGTTCAACAAGTAATTTTTCTATCAACTAGATTACCAGTGTAATCTGCATCTGAATTTCTTTTTCACTCAAAATCATCGTTAATTGAATTTGATCGACCAACCTATGAAGCGTGCACCAAAAATTTCAAACTCAGTTTTAACAGCAATTTAAATGACATTCTCTTGAATTTGAAATGAAGCCGTGTAAACAATCAATAACCGTGAATATAGAGTTAGCCGTATTATAACCAAATGTATTATCCAACAAAACACTATTTTTTAATCCAAATTTATATATATGAAGTAATTCAAAGAATTTAGAGAATTTTATAGTGTTTTTGGCATAAGAATACGATTGGCCAACTATGCTGAATAAGTCAGAGTGAAAATCATAATCTTTTCATCATTTCAATATTGGCTTATTTAATTCAGAATATGGTGCAGATTATCACATTTAATATGTCGTACAAATAAATATACCTTTACCTGTTTTACCTTTACGATATTTTTTATTGTTGTCCGTTGTGATTCTGTCACCTTTATACTAGGCTAAGGAACTTTGCTCTGTCGCCCGTTGTGTTTCTGGAACAGCCAAAATCCAGAGAACACTGTTGTTGTTTCTTAGTCTGCCACCACACCTACACGGGAAAAGATTTATGCGACCTATTTGTTTTTATAGGTCCATGGTTATTAGTGGTAGAAAGTTTTGAAAAACAATTTTGTAAAGACCCAAAACTATTTATAATTGTTCCCTTCGGCACCCAAATTTGTTTAACTTTGAGAGATTTTATATTTATGCCTTTTGGAACCCAAATTGGTATAGTTTTCATGTGTGTGGGTCTATACCAACAACTATTGTGATTGTGTCCAAATTTTCTACAAATTGTGCACATAGAATTGACTTGATTAATATTGCTTTCAACATTTTTAGAATGACTATATCCAAGTCCTTGTCTAACCATATTAACAGTTTGCTTTCCTAATAGCATATTCAATGATTTTTCACTTTTGGAAAATTTATCTAAAGTCGTTGACAAATGTTGGACTTGTGTTTTGAGAAATTCATTTTCGTTCAACAATTGAGTGCACTTTTTGATAGAATTCTCTCTCCTATTATTTTCACTTTCTTTCAAAATCAGAATTTCATTTTCAAGTGATTTATATTAATTTCTGATTTTTTGATTTCTTCTTCGAATGTTTGACACTTATCACACTTAGGGATCCTACTTTGATAGGTTTTAACTAATTGGTCAAATTGTTCATTTAATTCTATCAAAGAGTCTTTTTGTGATTCAAGTTTAGCGTATTTCTCCCTAAGTCGTTCAAAACAGCAATTTACTTCGTGGAAATAAATAAGTAATTCAGAGTGAGTAAGTTTTGATACCTCGCTTGGCTCATCGTCGTCGCTTTCAGTTATATTTCCATGAAGGCACTTATCTGCTTTCTCACTCTCACTGCTAGTACTTTGATTATCTTCATCACTTGTATTCCACGTGGCTGTAGCATTTTTCCGTTTTGATTTCTTTTCAAAATCGCGTTGAAATCGGGGATAATTGGGCTTGATATCACCGGGTTTGTTGCAAACGATCACGTGTTCTTCCGAGTTGTCTAGTGCTTTAATTATTCTGCTTTTCAATTGTTGATTTGGAACTGGATTTCCATATTTGTGGTTCCACGTTTTGAATTTCTTCATTAGTAATGCCAGCTCGGCTGCTCCATCATCATCATCCTCATCACAACTGCTATTTACCAATCCTGTTAAACACATTTCTTTAACTGAGCCAGTTGTGGAGGACTTCTCATTGTTGTTGACTTTTGCACCATATATTGCATCGAAAGTATTCCAAATTTCCTATGCATTTTCACAATGAGAGATGAAATTAAAATTATCTTGACTAATATGAGAATATAATATATGCATAGCAAGAGCGTTAATCGAGATAATTTTCTTATCTGTTATATCACACCCGTTTTCAATAATATCCCAACATTTAATATTAACATATTTTAAATAAAATTCCATTTTCAATTTCCAATTCAAAAAATCTGTTCCATTGAAAATAGAAGGAATAATATTGGAACGACCCTCAATAAAAGTATTATTAAAAGAAGCCATTTTAAAAATTCAAATTTTTAAATAAAAATCGATTTTTGAAACACCCTTTTAAAACAAAATTGACTTCTATTCCTTGCTCTGATACCACTTGTAGGATCGATTTCACCCTAGAGGGGGGGTGAATAGGGTGATGGTATAAATTATAAAAATTAATTGCGGAAGCTTATAAAATATTTTCAACACAGATCACAGAACAATAGCAGCACAGATAATAGCAGAATAATAAATGCAGAAATAGAACGACACAGAATTTACCCAGCTTCGGCAAAACCCTGCCTACGTGCTTCCTCCAAGGTTTCTACTAGAAATTAGATAGTCAGACGCTTACACACGTAAACTCGCGACACCCGCTATCGACTAAACCTAACTCTACGCTCAAAACCCTGCCACAACTCAGCCATTGAGTTGCGAATTCTCAAGCTACGCCACGTAGCTTGTCCCCTAGTCACACGACTAGAAATTTAAACAGTTTAATACGAAATTACAAATTTAAAAAGAATTTAAACAAATAAAACAAAACCCTTATTTTTAAAACTAAGCCCAAATAAATATTATTAGGACCGGCCCAATAATTAGATAAAAATTGCGTCCCCCTTTTTCTCCTTTTTATTATATCGGCTTGGTTCCTTTTACTTGAGAAAAATGGTGTTCGTCCCTTTTCCAGATTTAGGGTTTTATATCTCGAAGCGCCTGTTTTAATTCGATCGAATCAGTGATGATTTGCGTGTTGCCTTGATCGATTTGTTGCTCACTTCGGCTGCTTCGTTGATCGAGTTCTATCTTTGCTTCGGTATGTAATTTTTCCTTTTTGCTTTCTGATTGAATACTTGAACTTGATGGTTTTGAGATTGCCGATGATGATTGTTTATATAGGATTTGTAACCCTAGATTTGCGTTCGTACAGTTATATTTGAATTTGTCAAATTCTTTTCTCTGACCGCTTGATTTTGCTTGGTCGTTTGAGATTGATTCTGACTTGTTCGTAATCGTATATTCTTGTTGCTTGGTTGACATGGTTTCGAATTTGATTACTGCTTGAATTGTTCGACGCCTTGATTGCCACGGCTTCGTCCCCGATCATTTTTCTGTTGAAGAAAATTTGACTTTGACTTTCGGCCGTGTTTTGATTTCGTGAATTTCTTGGTTGACTTCGACTTTGATCCTTTGTGTCTGTATTTCTTTGCTACTGCATACTTGATAGCAAATTTGATGTGTGGTTAGACCTAAACTTCACTTGAGCATTGTTAAGTAGTTTGTAGTTGTTGTGTTGTCATTTGGGCTTGTAAGTTGTATCATACTTGATGATCTTCATATTCATGTGTCTTGTTGAAGTGGTTGAGACTTGCAGTTCACTCGGCTTTATTGTTACTGCATTCATGGTTTTGCTTCGACCACTGTCTTGCATTCTTGCTTGAGTACTGGGTTGCTCCAACTCTTCCTGTACTCAGTGTTGTGCGCATAGCACTGAGCTTTATATATTTTGTAAATGATTTTGTTCATTTGATTTGATTTTGTTTGCTGTCATGTTTGTTGTGTCACTTACAAAAATTGGTGCATTTGTTTGCACTATGCATTGAGCATTGTCACTTGTACCTTGGTTTTGAGCATTGCTGTGTCATTGAGCATTGTTGTGTCCATATTGTATTCGATACTGTTGCATTGCTACTGTGTTATGTAGTAATCTAGTTTCTGGCCACTGGTTCATTTCTTTGGTTGGGTCTGCACATTCACCTGTTGTTGTATTCATGTATACTGCTGTGTGGTCTTGTGGCAGTTGCTTTGTCTCCATGTATTTCATGTAGTACGGGCATTTGGTTCATCGTATCTGTTGCACTTGGTCCCTGACCTTTGTTGCCTCTGAGTTTGAGCATTTGCACATTTGTAGCCTTGGTCTTTGTTGGTTTTTTTTTGGTGGCATCTGGTTCTGTCATTTGCTTAGTGCATTGTGCATTTGTTTTGGACTTGCAGTTTGAATTGCATTGAGTTGAGTCGAGTTTGCGGTGATGGCTTGACCTTTGCACTTTGTTTGTTATTTAGTGCCTTCTTGAATTTGTGTAGACCGTGCATTACACTTGAGTTGAATCCAGTTTTAAAAACTTGGGTTTGACCTTGTGCTGAGAGTTGTGACATTTATTTTATTGCACGTGAGTTGAACCCGGCTTCTCATTTGGGTTTGACCTGTGCTCACCTGTCCCTGTAACATTATCAAGTGTATATTGGTGTGCACGGCCTTGTGGCATGTACAGTGATACACTGTGCATGTCACATTGTTCGTGTGTGATGAAATGAAATATAAATCATGACGAACAACCCAAATAACTGAGGCAAATATTATTTTCAAAAATTCATATTTTATTTTATATTGCAAAAATATTTCTTTTTCAATTTTACTGCGTTAGTGAATATTTTTGCAGATTGCTCAGATGTTGGATTCTATCTGGAATGAAGTTGAAGATTAAATACGAATTGAGTGAATGATTGATGTGTAGTGAGGTTAAATGTAAATATGTAATAGTGATGTATTTGTAATCAAAATTGTATATGTATAGTGAGAGTTTGAATTTGTACTATTCAAAATTGTAATAAATATTTGTTTGAATAAAATTTCTGTTTGAATTCAAATTCTGTGTTATTTAATTTTATTCAGCAAATATTTATTTATCATGTGAAAAATAAAATAGTACATTAACAAATACATTAAAACGAATGTATATATGTTTATTATCATCAAACAAAAAATCATATAAGCGCATATTCAACAATTTCAATTCTAAAACTTGTCAAAATTATCTCTATACTGTATAGTCTTCATTCTCAATACCTGCATACATACATACATACATACACACACACACACACACACACACACACACACATATATATCCTACATATACATATATATCTAGACAAGGATATTAGTATTTATGTTTTATAACAAGTTCTAAGGTTGTTGTCATCAAAACCATCATCTCAGGAACTAACATTCTCCCGCTTTTTGATGGTGATAACCTATGTTTATAAAATATACTTCACCAAACTCTAATTCTACTCTAACTCCCCCTTATTCCAACAACTCCCTCTTAATCCGCTAAATCCCCCTTAATCTAAGCCTAACTAATAGCCTAACTATCCTATTTTATGATTCTCCCCCTTTGTCATCAACAAAAACTAAGCCTAAACCACATACTCCCTTAAACTAATACTATGGAACTAAATGCTAATAACGAAGTATAATAAGCGAAACATAATCTAATTTTATTACATACAATGTTACATTACACATATATATGAAACATAGACTCAAATATATACAAGTACACAAAATATAAAAACATTAATATAATTACAATCTAACGAGAGTCCTTGATAATTGGTGACTTGTGAATCGAACAATTAGGGTAATTGAGACAAAAGTTTCTACCATTTTTGTCAAAACAGACTTGTCCAACGCAAAAAACATTGTCCTCCTCGCCTATTTTCGCTTATTCCTCTACTTCATCGTCCTCTAATGGATTATGAATACGAATGTTAGAGGAATCATCTTCAATCATAATAGGGTCTGCATGATTATTCATTAGAAACTTTTGCAAATTTATAAGAATCTTGCCTTGTTTCTCTTGTTCCTTTGCAATTCTTATTTGCATGACTTGTAATTCAGTCAACATTTGTAGAGAATCCTTTATAATTTCTCGATCTTCATTTCTCAAGCCAATGTAGTACATTGGAATGGACCAGAATTAGAAAAAGGGAAGGAAATGGTTGTATTTTGGTTTGATTTAGAAGAGAAGGCCGTTACTTTGTATTTTCAGAAGTTTATTAAAGAGAATATGAAGTGAGAAGACCGATAAAATTGATATATTATGGTTATATAACCACCAAATTGATTTTAGAGGGAAAATCAAATTTTTAAATCTGACCACTGTATGTCGACATGAGGGGTAGGGACATGTTGACATCCCTTTGAAAATTTTACAATTTTGTTTTTCTCTATTTATTTAAATATAAATGTTACTATATCTATATTTTATATCTCAGTTATAAAAAAAATGCCTAGTTCTCTTTTTAATTTAGTTAAGGTTGATTGATTAAAGGTTTTGGTAAGAATATCAGTTATTTGATTCTCGGTGTTGATAAATTCAAGAGAAATAATCTCTTTACTTACATTGTCTCTGAGAAAATGATGTCTGATATCAATGGGTTTGGTTCTGGCATGATGAGTAGGATTTTTGGATAAATTTATTGCACTTGTATTGTCACAATAAATTAGTGATTTTGAAATATTTAATCCAAAATCCTTTAGGGTCCATTGCATATAGATAATTTGAGAATAATCCAAAGCAACAGAGATAAATTCTGCTTCAGTTGTTGATAGTGAGATCGTATTTTTCTTTTTACTAAACTAGGAA
The DNA here is from genome assembly GCA_030765085.1 of Allium cepa. NCBI lineage: Eukaryota > Viridiplantae > Streptophyta > Magnoliopsida > Asparagales > Amaryllidaceae > Allium > Allium cepa. The sequence continues at coordinate 490,821,622 of CM060931.1, forward strand.
GCCAAAGAATATCCTAAAAAGCGACAAGTTCCACTTGTACTTTTTCAGTTTAATTGACAACCAGCATAATCAGCATCATAATATGAGATTAAATCAAATGAATCATTTTAAGGGTAAAATAGGACATATTCTAGAGTGTGTTTAACATATCTTTGGATACGGTTAATAGCTTTTAAATGGATTTCTTTGGGTTGAAATTGGTATCTTACACAGAGACAGACACTATGCATGATATCAGACCTACTCACAGTTATATAGAGTAACGATCCAATCATTCCCCTGTATAGTTTTTGATCAGCGTCTTTTGACATGTCTTCTTCATTCAAGGTTTCACTGGTTGCCATAGGAGTAGGTTTTCCACTCGCGGTGGTCATACCAAACTTACTAACTAGATCCCAAGCATACTTTTCTTGACTAATGAAAATATCACTATCTAACTGTTTTATTTGCAATCCTAAAAAGAAATTAAGTTCACCCATATGACTCATCTCAAACTCTTTTGTCATTATTTCAAAAAACTATATGTTCATTTCATTGTTTGTTGATCCAAAAATGATATCATCTACATAAATATGTACTAATTGGATATTGTTTTTGTTTCTTTGAATAAAAAGAGTATTATCTACTCTACCAATTTCAAAATTTGATTGCAATAAGTAACTTAGTCTATCATACCAGGCTCTAGAAGCTTCTTTTAAACCATATAAAGCTTTCTTTAATTTGTAAACATGATTTGGAAACTTTCCTTTTTAAAAAAGTGGAGGTTGTTCAGCATAAACATCCTATTTAACAAAAATATTTAAAAAGGCACTTTTTGACATCCATTTGAAATAATTTGAAATTGTTATGTTTTGTGAAAGCAAGTATAATTCTAATGGCTTTTAATCCTACAACGGGTGCAAAGGTTTCATCAAAGTCTATTCCTTCTTTTTGACATTAACCTTGTGCGACAAACCGAGCTTTATTTCTAATAACCTCACCTTGTTCATTCATTTTGTTTTTATAAACCCATATAGTTCCTATTATAGTTTTGTCCTTAGGTCTAGGAACAAGTTCCCGTACATCATTTCTGGTGAATTGAGTCAGTTCTTTTTTGCATAGGAAGAATCCATTAATCATGAGATGATGCTTCTTTTGAATTTTTGGGTTTAATAGTTGATATAAAAGCTACATTACTCATCTTGTTAGTTGATTTCTAGTTCTAATAACAGATTCGGTATTTTCTAGTATATTTTCTATTGGATGATCTTTTAAAAGCCCGATCCTTTTATTAGGATGAACAGTTTCGCAGTATGTTTCATTTGATTCACTATTTAAAGTAACATAATCATCTTCATCATTTATTCGAGCAAAATCTTTGAAATTTTCATCAAAAGATACATGCATTGTTTATTCAATGGTGTTAGTTTTTATATTGACTCTGTATGCTTTCTATTAGAATATCCGATAAAGATTCCTTTGTCGGATTTTGGATCAAATTTATCCAAATTGTCCTTTGTATTTAGAATAAAGCATTTACTTCCAAAAAATTTAAAATAAGATATTTTGGTTTCCTATTGAAAAGAAGTTCATATGGTGTTTTATTGGTTAGAGGTCTAATTAAAATCCTATTCAAAAAGTATCAAGCTGTAGCGACTGCTTCAACCTAAAAATTTCTTGGTAATTTACTATATGAAAGCATAGTTCATGCACACTCTTGAATCGTCGTATTTTTACGCTTTACCACTCCGTTTTATTGTGGAGTTTTTGAAAAAGAAAAATTATGACTTATTCCTTTTTTAATAAAGAAATTCTCAAAATTTTCATTTTCAAATTCTTCACCGTGATCACTACGAATAGTTTTTATTTTTAAAGAAAGTTGAATTCTTTTTGCAAAAGTTTTAAATAAATCAAAAGCATCATTTTTATGTTTTAGAAAAATTGTCCATGTAAATCTCGAATAATCATCTACAATTACAAAAACATATTTAATGTGATTTATTGACTGAATTTGAGATGGACCAAATAGATCTAAATGAAGTAAGTCAAGAGATTTTGAAGTTGAAATTATATCTTTCGATTTGAATGAACTCTTCCTAAGTTTTCCTAATTGACAAGCATGTACTTTAAAATCCATTTTAGGAAGGCCTCTTACTAGATCAAGTTTTAAAAGTCTAGATAAGAGTTTGAAATTCAAATGCTCAAATCTTTTATGTCAAATCCAAGGGTCACTTGTATTAGCAAAAAGATATATGTTATCATTTGAGATTTTCATAATGAGAATAGAAATATTTTCTTCTTAATTACTTCAAAGGTAATATTTGTTTTATTATCTTCGATGTGACACTTATCCTTTTCAATTTAATATTGTAGCCCTTGTCACATAGTTGACTTATGCTAAGTAAGTTGTGTTTTAGATTCCTAACCAACATAACATCATAAATAGTACGAGTTTTAGAGTTACTAACATTGCCGATGCTAATCGTGTAACCTTTTGAATTGTCTCAAAATTTGACCAGTCCTCCATCTTCATAAATTATGTCATACAATATCCCCGGATTACTAGTCATGTGTCTTGAACATTCACTATCAAGTATCCATTTGTTTTTCTTGATTTGCACCATTTGTCCATTGAGTATTGATTCTTCAAAAGCCATATAACATGTCTGTTCCTACACAACACACCAATTCGATAGATAACTTGATTTTCTATAATAACAATATGCAGACTTATTGTAACGACCTAGAATTCCTGCCATTTGAAATTCGTATATTTAATTGATTTTAAATATTAACAAGTAAAAATTTGTAAGTCGAATAAAATTTATTTCGAATATCTAGATTTAATTGGATAATTAAATCGATAATTTAATATTTAAAATTACAGAAATAATTGGCAATTGGGTTTAATGCGATTAAAATTGATCTGCAAAGTTGTATTAAATCATATTGCAGTTAGAATGATGTTATAGAACTTTTAAAATTGAATTTAAAGTTAATTTGCAGAAATTGAATATTTTAATATTTAATTGACGAGTAAAAATAGCCATTTTTCAAACAGTCTCAAATTTTAACGAAACTAGTTTCATCGGATCCATAATGTTATATTATTGTATGGTTTCAAACTTCGTGTCAGTCGAATTTACGGTTTGTCTGGGGCAAGCTAAAACGCACTGAAATCGGTTTGAGTGAATTTTTAAATTTAAATAGTCGATTTGAAAACTTATCTTCCAAATACTTTAGAATTGGCTCCCGATATATATTCCATTACATTAGGAATGGTGGTAAAACATTATAAATGCCAGGCGGCATGCTTCGATTGGAGTTCGAAAATTATTCGGGTGAATAGTGCGTGAATATTTTCTATAAAAGGCCTCCATATTTCATTTTTTACACCAAAACCCTAACCCTAGAAGCTTCAGTCGCCACCTCCCATTTCTATGGCCGAAAATTCATCTCCTTCTCCCTTAATTTTCTTCAAATCCGTAAATCGATTCATAAAACATTCAACTACAAACCTTTAGAGCTCGGCACGACGAGCAAATCCAACGCTATGATCATTTGAAACGTGGTAGATCGTCGGCAATCTGTTCGTGAAGGCCGTCGTTTCATGCACACTTATCGAGGTGGGATGGCGAATGAGTCACACGTGGATCTGGCCGTGGGAAGCTTTCGCGTTGGGCTTCGATTTGAGGGTCGCCGATCATCTCCAAGTGGCTCGATGCGGTTGCGTTAATTGAGGAAGAGGGGCGGCTATGGGTTAGGGGTTGCGTTCAAACCTTGGGGGAAGATAGTAGCGGCCCTGATTTCATCAAGTTTGAACGAACGGCCCAGATGCAGCAAGGTTAAAAAAATAACAAAAGAAATTGTAAATTAATTTTATTTCAATTCGTTCAATCTTTAAAACGTCATAACTTGTTCATACGAGGTCGAAAATTGACGAAACGACTTGCGTTGGAATTGTATTGTCGAATACTATGTAATGGAGCTGCATTGGGATGAATTGACGCTAGTGTTAATTTTGGGTAAACTTAAATGCGCGTTTAATTTTATTCGAAATAAAACACTGAAACTGTTATTGGAAGCAAGGTGAGAACTTCTCACTCGATCGAAATTGTTTCGATTTAAATTTTAAATAGTTAGATTTAAAATTGCTTGATTGTGTTGATTTTATACTTGGATGATAAATTAATATCTATTGTATTGAAATAGACCCTATACGCCATATATTAAGCGGAGGTTATTAAATTAAACACATATACCGCGATATTCCACCCTGATGTGGAATTGGTATTATATATGTACTTGGAGTTGATTTCCCGCATTATATAGCGGATGAGACCCTATTGCATCGCATAATAGCGGATAATATTTTATATAAACACTTGCACCGCGATATTCCGTCTTGAAACGGGATTGGTATTGTGCTAACATCTAGATGCAAGGAAACAGGTTGGAGGGATCCAACTGGATTCCTCAGCAGTATTGATTTATTTACAGATATTTGAGATATATTCTGTTATCATATGGATATATGATGTTTGGATGCCGTGGTTGATGTATTGATGTTGTTGCAACATTGGGCCTATTTTTGGAGTTTTAGAAATGTTAAAGTAACGATTTCGAATTTAAAAGGATTTTCAAGTGATTTTTTGAAAGTATACATTTTTTTTGAATTTTGGAATCGATTCATTTTAAATAAATAAACGTTATAATTTTTATGTTATAAAAATTTTGATTTTTGTGAAATATAACTGAAATGTGATTTTTGAAATAAGTAGTTGATTAGTTTGTAAAATGGTTTAAATTGTGATTTTTGAATTATTATAAACGGTTTATATAAAAGATTTATAAAATTGATATTTATAAATTAGAATATTGGAATTATAAAACGAGTTTTTATAAGTGTTAAAATGAAGTATAAATGGATTTCATAAGTGAATGAAATTTATAGATTTATAAATTGTGAAGTTATAAAATGAATAGATTTTTGTAAAATAAAATATTTATAAGTAATTAATTTATAAAGTGGATTTTGGCAATTAAATAAGATATAAATAGAATTTGTTAATTAAGGGATTTTATAAGTTGAAGTTGTTATAAAATATAAATGGAATTTATAAACATTGTTCATAAATCCAAAATCGACTTATTTGGATAAGTTAGTTATTATAGCTTATTAAAGAAGATATATCCACGATTTTGGACAACGGATAATCCTTTAAATTAAATATGTAGAAGTGTTGAATTTAGTAAACGATTTATATTCACGATTTTGGACAGTGAATAATATATTAAAGAAATGTTTTAGGAAGTGATCTTTTAAATAGAATTAAAATGATTTGAAGTTGTTTTAAAATGTGTTAAGGATCGAAACCATAGATTTCAACATTTATTGTTAAAATAGACGTTTTCGAGAAATAAGGAAAAGATGGACTATAACACTGTTGTTATAGTAAATGATTTTTGAAAGGAAATGTTTTTGTATAGTATTGGGATTTATATATCTATCGTATTTTTGAATCCCTATGCTATTGATTTTGGGTTGTCGTAACGATGTTTTACGCAACATTCGTTTTGACCCAAATAAATGTGTTTAAAGAGAACATTTTCCTTAAAAGAATAAAATATATACTTAATCGTGTTTTAAGTATATTGAATATTTTCTAAGTATTGAAAATAAATAGATTTGTGAATTACTTATTGTTAAATAAGTATTTGGAAATGTTTTCCAATGTAGAAATTGAAATGGTTTAGAGAATAAATATTTTCAAAGAAAATTTGAAGTGAATATTTGGCAAGTTATTTAATTTATGGAAGATTAATAAAAGGGCATAGTGATTGTTATGGTGATGAATATTTGTTTGTTTGCTTTGATAGTTAAATAACCGACTATCGATATTTACCTTTAAATGGGTATTTGTTGTGATTTGCTTGAATTTGAATGCTACACTTATTTTAAAAATAAGCGCTCGTTATTCGGTTTAGCCGGGAGAGGACCTTTGGGTCATAAATCCCATTCCGAATAGTGATACGTCGTAATGGATATCATTTGAAGACCGGTGTTGAAGACCGGGTATTTTCGAAAACGGAAGGATTACCATCGAATGTCGCTGCATCGGCTGATCCCCGATATAGAGATTTTATCACCCTTTGTGATGGGAATTCCGGACGTGATTAGTGAATATCCGGATTTGCAAGGGCTTCTTTGGAAGTGCCTTCGGTTCTGTTCGAACCCAGAACAGATTTGTATGGATGTGTGTCTGACATTACAATTTGAGATGTAAAGCTGGTTTCTATCAAATACATTTCTGTTGGTGGTGGAGAATTTATTCTCTTAGCTTAACACCTTTCTCTGAGACGTACGAGCTCAGAGGTTATGTAGTTGATGGTTACTAGTGATATATTTCCAATTTGGTAATGTGGCATACGAAGTGCTGTTGATCATTTGTTGATCAAAGCTTAACTTTTATGAAAAGCGTAGCTTTGTGGACGAGACTTCGTCGGACCTTACACCCCTAAAATGGTCAAAACAGGAAGAATGTAGCAAGGTTATTTGGGGATAGCGCCCCCATTGGGTATGTTCATTTCCTTCTGGATAGAGGTGGTATTATGGTATGGAGCCCAGATACTTAACCTATGTGGTTGCTGCAAATTTATTTCTTTGTGGTTGTTGGTGAATCCCGGGATAAAGGTTGGTTACGACGGGGGGATGGCATACTCGTGTCAGTAGTTACCTAGCTAGAGGTAACCTGGCCTTGTGTTGGTAGTGATCCGGTTAGGTTCTCGGGGCATCTTTCCAGAGGCGTACCCATGTGGCAATGGGAAGTTCCTTGGCCTGACCATTTGTTGGAAATCCAAAGAAACAATACGAGCCCTGTACAGTTTTAGTTGTAGAACCTGCCATCTAATATGGTAGCTATAGTAGGTATACTATAATGGTACCTATGCTGGCTAAGATTAATATTATACTTTCGAAATTCTTTCTACACTATGCACTAATAATAATAATAATCAAATGATTCTGCGTAGTAAGCATCTTTGACTATCATAAGGAGAAATCTCCCCCAATTCTGCGTTTGCATTGTATGTGTGGCGGTAGACCTTATGGTAGTTACATTTTCTAAAAGCATTGCGGATCTATTTTAAAATATTTCTTTGTTTGTATTTAAAGATAAACTGTTTTAAGTTATCACACCAGTCCCATGACTGACCTGGAGTTTATTGTTCCCTCCCTAAACTCTGGGTGCCCATCATTTTCCACATGGGCAGTCTAGAGTCAGGTTATCAGGTAATTCTGGAATTCAGGAGTTGCTGTAGAGATCTGGAGGCAAGGTGGATGGCATGGCGTATCAACTAGTATATAGTATTTCTTTTCCGTTGTTTGTTGTTGTAAACTCTGATAATGTAATATAATGTGATGTAATGTAATAACTGATATAGTTCTTTGTTTTAAAGATATTCATTTATCTATTATATGTTGTTTCGTTGCGATATGTGAGATTCTGTTATTGTTTCTGTTTTCTATCTTCTTCTTCTACCTTTTTCTTCTTCTTAAACCCTAAGGGTACGGTTTTCCGGCATTCGATTGTTCGGCGGTTGATACAGTGGACGTATTAATGTCGATTTTCGAAAGTCGAAAATCCTAATCCTTACACTTATGAGACAACGATGATTTGTATAATTTTGAATTAGTGTTAATAGAATCTCCAAAAATTGCCATTTTAAACTTTTTCAAAATTTAGATTATGATAACTTTGGAAACCAATGCTTCGATACCAAATATTGGAAATGCGTATTACGGATCTTAAGACAGAATTAACACTAGAGGGGGGTGAATAGAGTTTAACTAATTTTATGAATCATTTTGAAATCATTTTGAATTAAAACCAAACAAATGCAATTCACAAACACAAAGACAATCACAGAACCAGACACAGATGCAAATAGTAAATAAAAGCAGTAAAGGAAAGAACACGCCGAAATTTTACACTGACTCTGAGTTACCCTACACCCGGTCCCATACAATTTCTTCTGCTTATTTTTATTCAAACATAATGTCAATATTACAACCTCGGTTTTAAGGCCATGAGATACACCCTCCTGTCGCAGAGTCTAGGGAAAACTCTCTTGATTTAACCTGGTTACACGATCACCCAATTGATTTACGGGCTACAATCACACCCAATTGATTTACGGGCCACAATCACATCATTTTCAATCACACTTTGATGGAGAGAGACTTAATACATTTTGATCATTCGATCTTTGATTACAAATGATCCTATAACTTTAAATATCACTAAGATCTTTAAGAGAGAGTGGCAGAGAATCAAACTAGAGAAGATCGAGTTTGATTCACTTAGGATTTCGGTAGAATTTTATTAAAGCATTTGAAATATAAGAGAATATTTGAGTGGAGAAGAAGGAGTGAAGAAATGAAGAAAAACTAACTTAAAATTCGTTGAAAACAACTGGTATATAGGACGATAATGGTCATGTCCATTCGCGAAAGGTTATGATGAATAGACACTTCTTTTGAAAATTTGAAATTGGAAATATACGGTTACCATGTCGACATGGGGGTTATAGGGATGTCGACATGCCTATGTTATTTTTGAAAATTGAATTTTCTTTAAAATGATTACTATTCTAAAACTTGTCAAAATGATTTCTAAACTTTGTAAACCATTTTGAATATAGTTTAAACTTATAAAAGAGCTTTAGAAAGTAACCACAAAATATATAATCTATAATATAAAAGTATATTAAAAAATAAGTATGGACTTCTTTAAAATATATTTTTTAGATTTAAAGCTAAAATATTATTATCAAGAGATAGTTTTAAAAAAAAGAGATGATTTTGAGATCAAAATATTAAAAGATGATAATAACAGTTTTTGAATTAAGGCTAAAAAATTTAAATTGATAGAGATGACATTTAAAAAGATAGTTTTTGAAAAAATAGTTAAAATAAGTTATTTTTAATATTTCGTGAATTCCATTCCACTAAAGAAGATCATGGGTTCCATCCCACTATTAAAGCGAGAAGGTGGATTGCATTCCACAATTAAATCCGAATAAAGCTTTTAGTGCTATTATGAAGTTTTAACATAAATCTAGACCCCGTTACTTATCTTGATATCTTGAACTCTTGAGCTCTTGATAATCTTGATACTTATGAGTCTTCAGTCTTGATTTCTACAATCTTGAATTTATCAAGTCTTGAATCTCTATACTATACAGTCTTCATTCCTAATACCTAGAATATATATATAGCGTATACATATATATATCTAGACAAAGATAATAATATTTTTATTTTATAACAAGTCCTAAGTTTGTTGTCATCAAAACCATTATCTCAGAAACTGACAGGAAAATTCCAGAATCAATCAAAAATACCCAGTGTTCGCCGTCGAGAATCGAGTGAAAAATCCTTGTTCGGACCAATATAAGTCATCTCAAAATCATGTGCTAAAATCTGGATCAAACATTATGCGAATAAAATAATATACATTCAACTTATGTATTTATTTCAATCTATTTATCAAATTCCTTTATATTCAAATTCACTTTACTTCATTTCATTCAACTTGACCACATTCAACTATTCACATTCCTTTATTATCATTCATTTATTACCTAGTATATTTCTTTCAATGCTGATATCTTTTAGGAACTATTTCATCAAATTTTATGTTTTAACAACATTTCACACCATATTAAATTCAATTATGGATCATTTTATAAAACTTTGCTCAAGTTTATAACAAACATCTTATACTACACTTCACATATTTATTTCCACTCTACAAATTAAATATCTATTTCTAATCAAATTCAATTTCATTCAACTCAATTGACTTTCTAATTTCAATATTCAATTTTATCAACCATATTCTAAAACCATATTCAACTCACTAATTAATTTAATTAGTTCATTCACTAATCATTTCAATCATAATCAATTTTATTCCCAAAATCATTCCATTTAGCCTAACCCAAGCTAAATTTTCTTTCCAAAATCCATTTTATTTAACTTAACTTCAGTTAAGATTCATTTTAGTTTTAATTTTCTTAACATTTATATCCAAAAAAATTTAAGACTTTGTTTTAGATTATCCATTTCTCAAAATTTATAAGTTATAAAAATTAATTTCTCATATTTTCATAAAATTCTTAAATGGAAAGTTACCCCGTTCTTATTTGTTTCAAATCATTTTGAAATCCTATATATTCATAATCCCCTTTGGCATATCAAATCGTCCTTTTGAATTTTAAAATCAAACTAGTTTAGCCAAAACAAAACTCTAATGGTAGCAATTCCTCCCTTGAAAACCCGAAAATGAATGTCGATGATGTTCACCGAAATTATTTTCCAGTAACCGAAGTGAGTTCAGTGCTTTCTATCTTTTTTAAAAATTCCTTTTAAATATTTCTATTCAAAATATTTCTCAATAATGTTATTATTACTTTCCATACTTTGGAAACCATTTCCAAAACCAACAGGAATTAAATTCCCAATGTCCCTGCTTTTGAAATCCTTTTTCTTACAAATCATATTTATGAAATACTTCAGAAATTTCATTTCCTTTCAATTTATAAATCACATTTATAAACCATGTCTATATAATTCCATTTTGTTATATAAACTCAATTCTTAATTGTTAATCTTTGTTTGCATTATAGTAATGACAACTTTTATTAGAGCACAACAACAACAAATGATAATAATTAAATATTATCATTCTCTAACAACCAAGCACACTATATATACCACAATAATTTTTGAAAAATTATTCCTTTATACATAAAATATAATCAAGATAAAATTATTTCATTTACCCAATTTTAAAACAATACCATGTCATAATGCTCTGTTCAAGTGTTTAGAGATCCCTATCAATGACGTTAATTATTCATATTAACCAGAATCCACAAACCACTCAACTGACCGATCAACATAATATAAAATAATTTTTATATCTCTAACAAATACGCGCTCATAAATATATATATATATATATATATATATACATACATACATACATACATACATACATACACACATACAAATACACACTTAAACGCATTATATGGCATTCTATTACCTTATCTTAGTGAGTTACCCCACCGAAGCCAAGGTTCTCTGTTAAACTTTAGCTCTTATAGTGAATGTAACGAACTGGAATTTTTGACCCTAAAAAACCAACACTAATACGTCCACTGTATTACATGCCGAGAAATTGAATGCTGAAAAACCCAACTATTAAGGGAAAAGAAAGATGGCAGAAGATAGAAAGAAAAAGAAAAAACACAAAGTATCACAATGGAACGACTAATCTATAACATACCACCAATATTTACTTAAAAGTAAAACTGTAATATATGTATATGCAAACATCAATCGGAGTATACCAAACTATTTCAACTTGGACAGTTATAACAACCTATCGTTATAATTGCCGATAAATACAATAATGAGTACAGTGGAAAAATAACCATGTACGTGAATATGTCTCTGGCTTCCAACTAGCCTTCTGAAGCTCCAAAGCATCCAAAGCAATCTATAATATGCTCGGTCTGACCCAAGCATTATAATAAACTAACACCTGAGTCAGTTTGGAAAACCAGCGTGAGAAAAACACACCCAATTAAATTTTAAGTTTATATAAAAACCTTGAAATCAAAGGTATCTCGTAAGATCACACCACACATAAACATGAATGGTTTTTACCTTACGATAATCAAAACATTTTCTATGGAAAATCCATTTAAATTATAATCATGTATAATGGTCAGAGTAAAATATGAATATAGCTGAAATGCTTACATCTCATATTTCAACATAGTTGGGCACAACTAAGTCCATGCGGCACTTATTGGAGAATGGAATCCATATAATGACTGGGCTATTAGGGTACCACCCGTCACGAAGCATCTCTAGATGAAAATAACACTGAGGTCTTCGCCTGAATCCACTGCCAACATGGGATCGGCCTACCCCTTGTTGGATAGTAGTGAATATGATCTCCCCACCGTTAATGTGCTCCGAAGAATACAAATGAGAGATAATAGAAACTCTAGATAGGGATGATCATACCATACTTGGGAGCGACCCACTTAGCCCTGCTGCATCTCCCATGTTTTATTCATTCTCGGTTGATGAAACGCCTAAGGCTATGATTACCTTCCAAGAAAATTTACACTTAAAATGCTCGTCGCCTTCCAATGGCAATGTGTTGATAGCATTCATCCATACAAGTTCATTCTGGGTCTGAATGAAACCGAAGGCACTATTCCTACTACATCCATTTTGGTATCACCCACAATATTCGTAGTGAGTATCCCTTGCACTTCACATCTCTATCTTCAATTCTATGCTCTTCTCGATGTCTTCACCTCAAAACGCATTCATTGGATCAAATTGGTTTTCGGATAACATGTCCGATCTCGGCCTTTCGAAACAACGTTCGATGATTTTCGGTAAACTCAACCATGATTCTTTAGGAAACAAACAGTCAAAGACAAGATCGTAGACTACATCCTAACCGTTAGTGGAAGGATTTCTTTATCGCTATCCTAAGAGAATGAAACGATATTTATATGCCCGGTACGATATCATCGAATATGACTGTGCCATATAACCCACGTGTTTCTCTTAGATATTTCCAAATTTATGTTTGGTGTCTAATTTCGATAGTCGGTTATTTAACTACCAACAAACATACATTCAATCAGGGATATAATTCCATAGGGAAAAACCAACAATGATTCGACATATAAGAAATTACCAGCCTCCTTTTATAAATCTTTCATAAATAAAACCATTTGTAAATCACCTATATAAGATTACTTTTACGAAGATATATCGACTGATTCCTATATTTTCGATACTTGGAAAATATCCATATACTTATATCAACGGTATAAGTATATCTACAAACTGAGAAAGATTTCCTTTTTATTAGATTCAAAAATCATTCATAAACTCCTTATAATTCTCTAAATCATTTATAAGCCATTCTATAAAACTCTTGATACCATTTATAAATCTTCCTTTATACATTACCATCATTTATAAATTATTTTTGTATATTTCTAAAAATCATTTATAAATCCTTTTTAAATCTCTAAACCATTATAAATTTTCTTTTATAAATCTGTAAACTCGTTTCATAAGTCTATTTATAATTATCCAGCCATTTATAAAACTCTTTACCTTGTAAATAACCTTCCTTACATCTCCAAACCATTCTGTAAGTTCGTTTATAAAATCCAAGTCTTTCAACTCTATTTATGGGTCTAAGAAACATTTATGAATAATTAAAATAATTTACTTCAAAACAACATTACATAATAAGCATTATTAACAATACCATTATTAAAATTTCAAACCATGATTTTTCTTAAAATAATTAATCTTTTCACATTTTTATAAATTCTTTAAAACTAAATTACTATAGACAAATAACTTTAAATAATTGTAATATAATTAAATAACCTTAAAATTATTTTACTATAATTAATTAACTTTAAAACAATATTAATATAATTAATGCTTTAAAGCAATATTAAATATAATTAAATAGATAATCCTTAAAGTAAAATATTTTTGAAACCCAATTTCAGATTTAAAAATCATTTTTTGTCTCGAAAACCAATTCCAACTCAAACGGCAATTTTTAATATTTTTGAAGTACTAATTTGAGGTTAATAGCCACCAACACTCGACCAATATTGATATTGAGTTTGTACTACTACTGGTTTTCAATCTTTAACATATAAGAAGCAGTAGCCCACATTTCCAAAAAATCGCGTTAATTGTCCAAAAATTCATACAACTGAATATTACAGAAATCAATTCAACAATAGTGAGGAATTCTGTCGGATCACTCCAATCTATTTCTCCCTGCATTACAAACGTTATATAACCATAAAATATAAATCAACTACTTCAAGACGGGATTCATATAGAAAGGGTCATATGCTCTTACACGGGAATGTAATAGGGTCTCATTTGCTCCAAGAGAGGGAATATATCCAAACCAACTAAGAAATATAGTAATTCATCCAATAGTCATTCAACAATTTTTATCTACTATATATCATACTAGTTAACCAAAAAGTTGAGACTAACTCGCCGAAATTTCTGTTATCAACGAGGCATTTCGATTTGGAACTAAAATCGAACGACGTCCGATTTTAGCTTAAATTTCAACAGTCTCCAAATTCATCCAAACTAGTTCCATCGCGAAGCTTTCGTCGTTACGAGCGTAATGCAAAAATCCACGCCTCGATTGGACATCATGTGAGAGAGTAATTAATTTTTTTAGTTATCAATTTTTAAATTATAATAAATGTAACTAATTACAAAAAATTTAGCTAATCACCATATAATTCTGCTAATCCTTCTCCTTTACTCATTTGAACGCAACTGGACCGGAAGCCGCCTTTATTTAACGCTTCTCGCCCCCGCTTAGAACCACCTGGCCTAACCACAACCACGTCGTCGGAACCCCTATACCATGAAAAGCCCACGCTGCAAGTCTTGTTCCCTCCAGTCACCATTAGCCAACGAAAAACCCAAACATGGTTTTTTTTCAACTCCACATTGCCACAGACACAATCGCCTATGCTCCACCAAACTTCTATCAAATGTGGCCTTTATCATCCTCCCAAGTTCATTTGAGATCCCTTCGCTTGAAAGCCCAATAATCTGCTGTAAAATTCCAGAAACTATGTTCTTGTTCCATTCATCACCACTTTTCTATCACCTTGCCTTCTTAGATGAAGATCCCATCGTTGCCTTCATCATGTCGCCGTCAATGTTTCTCCATTTGACGCCGAGCTCCGATATGGACTGTAGTGGTGCCATGCGTTACTGGCCCTTGGATTTGAGGAATTTTGATTTGAAAACAATGAGAAACATTCTTGGTTGAAGGCGTGATATATAAAGGAGGGGGTAGACGAACATGTTAGGGGTACGGGGGAATGGTGATGGTGATGGATCATGGGTTGTGTAAAGTCAAATCTAAGTATATATATTATTTAAATATAAATATTAAGCTATATAATTTTGAACCCCAATCTAGACGTGCCACGTGGTGTTTTGTATATTATACAACTATACCGAATGCAATGCAACTTGTTTCGATACCTAATTCGATTGTATGCAGAAGATAGCTTTTTTATCCAATTATTATATTAAATTTTCAATAATAAATCCTACGCGTTTCAATCTTGCGAGGCCAAATGATACATCTGATCGCTATAAAATTTAACAGCGCATTATAATTTCCTATTATGGATCTAATGAAACATGTTTCGTCAAAATCCAAGATAGTACCCCTTAAGGCAATTCTTACATGTTAATTAAAATGAGTTATTTTCAAAATCCGTTAAATCACTTTTAAATTAAATTTAAAAGTTTTATTATCTTCGTTCTTATTAAACAGAATTTAGATTAGCTTTGAAATTGTTATTTTATCCAGCTTAAACCCAATATTCAATTTATTCAAATAATTTCAATCATTAAATTCAACAATTAAATTATCCAATAAATCGCTATATTTGAAATTCGAGTTATAAAAATCTACAAAATTAACTTTTCAATATTTAAAATCAATTAAATATTTCAAATTCAAATAGCTAAAATTATGGGTCGTTACACTACTGGTATCTACCAACAACTTTATCCAATTGTAGTTATCTCGGCTCACTACGAACCTATTGGGTTCTCCAATAACTTCTCTCATGTCATAGTTTTCATGGGTAGACTATGAACCTATTGATCTTTGATAATAACTTAATCGAACACAATTTTCATGGGATCACTAAGAACGCATTGGCCCCCGCTAATAACAATTTCCATACATAGTTTTCATGGGCTTACTATGAATCTGTCTAAACAAATAATTCATGGATCAGTCTTTAGGCATTCTATATTCTGGTCTACCTGACCTCCTGGATGTAATTCTACTCATACAGGAGCTAACTTAATATATAATCACTACTGGATCAACTTAGCTTGTTATTCTACCCTTAACAGCCCAAATATGCAGTTATGGGTTAATTAAAAAGTGAATATGTTTACAGAAGAAGCACACATGATAACTTATCAAAACGTAACAATATAAACATATATGGTTTAATTCCCTTGTAATCATTTTCCAAATGAACCGTGGTTAATGCATTCAACCTATTATCTTTAACAAGGAAACCTTCTTCAAAAATACCAGAGCTAAATGCCAGTTCGAAACTCTTTCATATTGCCATGGGTTTACTTTTAGAATTTGAGATTAGGTTTCTTGATTGAAAATTAAGGCTTTTGAAACCTTAGGCCTTTTCTTTTGAAACCATTAAAACATACCTTTCAAAAGTATTCAAACCTTCCTTTCGAAACACTTAAAGATATACCTTTCGTAATACTCAAAATCTTTCTTTCGAAAGCATTAAAATCTTTTTTTGAAATACTTAAAGAAATTCCATTCAAAAGCATTGATACCTTCCTTTCGAAACCGTTAAAGGTTTACCTTTTGAAATACTCAAATTTTATCTTTCGAAGGCACCTAGTTCAAGTAAAATTAATGGAATTATAGTTTCGAAACCGTTTAAGAGTACCTTTTTCAAAATCATTCGGTTTAACATTAAATATAACTTCTAGGTCAATGAAAACAAAAGTGAAAGTAATCCTTTTGAAAGCACTGACCTTCAAATAAAAGAATTGGGGAAAAGGATAGCTCCGAAACCACCATTCCAAAAGCATTGGTAAAAGCGGCTATGACAGCCCTTTTAAAAGCATTGAGAAGGTGGCTTCAACTTTTACAAGGATGAAATATCCTCTTTCGAAAGCATTGATTTAAAGTTATAAGGAAAGCCGCCTTTAACTAATTTGAAAGGCATGAATGTGGCAGCTAGGTTTCGTATATGCTCAAAACAGCTATCCTTTAGAAAGCTCCTTTTTAAACAAATAAGCGGCCACACATTCGGAATGTTTATTTAAGAATAAAGCTAAGCGGCTCCATGAAAAAAGGTAAGTTGATTAATTCTAAAGCTTCAACCCCTTCGAAAGCATCTTTTAAAAACCAAGGTGAGTAAGGAATACGCAAGCTTATAAGAATGACTTCAACCCCTTCAAAAACATCTTTCGACTCAGCCCCTTCCGCCTTTCTCCAATCCACTATGTATCAATAGCTTGGTACCATTTGTATTGGTTTCAAATGGGTTTATTAGCAGAAGTATGGAAACACCAACTATCAGATGGAAGTGGCGAAGTAGTAAACTAAAAAAAATGGTTTTATGCCTTTAAAAGAAATTCCTTTTTACCTAACTTACCCAATTTGCCAATATATGATTAGTTTCCAAATTCTTTATAAAAAACCTTTTCTAAAAAAGTTGCCGAATTTAATAATTCATAATTGAAATTATTTTATCAAATGAGCCATTCCCTTCCATTAAACATTTAAACATTTAAGTCGTTCAACTTAAATAATTGAATAACCATATTAAAACAATTAGGAAAAATCCTCAAAAAATCATCATATTTCCATTTTAATATGTTTTCTAACATACATAAATTTCAGACCCAAAATCCTTTATATAATTGTTGTAATTAATTTTTAAACCCAAAATATTTATTTCTTCCGTTCAAAAATCATAATAAATCATCCATAGCTTAGAATATTTTGAAAATTTAAACCTATCTCCAAAACATTGTTTTACGTAACATATTCAATCCTATGTTGGCATTTGCATTTGCCTGTCTGTATCATCCCAATATATACTGGCAGGGCTACAGCACCTACGTTGGCATTTGCATTTGGATTAGCATTCACTTGTCATCCTAAATTCCTCCTGGTGTTGGGTCGAGCATTTCCGTTAATTGTGGTGCTTCCTCCACCAAGATTTCTTCTTCCATTTCCTACCTTCATATCCTCCTTTCTTGTAAATCTACATACGAGCCTTAGTAAGATAAAAAAATAAGGTCTAAGAGAGAGGAGAGCACGTATGTAACAACCCGTATCTGGAGGCCTGCAATCATCTATAATATTAACTTCTGGTGACAAAATATGGTAATGCTAATGGTATCCACAATATCAGAAGTACTTGAATATGAATAAAATCATAAATTTCCAAAAACAACATTTTACAGATTATACTTTAAAACAAATTCATATTCAAGTTGCATAATCCCTTAACATTTCCCAAGTAAAGATTAATTATAATAATTACCAAAATGCGCCAAGAGCGACATATTACGAATCCCCTTTGGTTGATCAAACCAATATAGCCATAACTGACTTAATATACATAGAGAAAATAAACAGAATTAACTACAACTCCTTAATAGCTATCCGTCAGCCACCTGCTCGTCTTTGTAAGCTTTATTCGCCAAAACAACAAAATCTAAAAACCTAAACCCTTAGCTTACTCAAATCAATTTTGAGCACCTGAATGTTTAAGGGGAAACAAAAACTTCGAGTCATAATTAAAGCCTGGTGTGAATAATACTATTACATCTCGGTTTACTAATATTGAGTAAGACCATGCCACTTAGTGGACCAGGTTTTCCGTTACTAATATCCTTTTCAAAACATATATTTTGCAAGCCTTTTCCTGCACCCAAACTAGTTAATCAAACTGATTATAACAGTAAATATAGTAGTATCTATTATGCCAAAAATTGGTAACATATGGATATTTGTCTGAAATCTAGGCTGATTGCCCATAAACTAGACCAACTATCCAAAAATGGACTAACTATCCCTTTGGCTGACTCGGGCCTACCAGATACAATATCAAATGGTCTAAACATCTTTAGACAAAACTTCCAGACGGTCTGTCCTTAACTTACTTCTATAAAGGTCAACTCATCCTAATAGTTTTGTTGGCTAACCAATAACATATCTTTGTACATAAATATTTCTTTCTATATGTAACCAACATTTTAGTCTTACTTGTGAAAAAGCCCTACACACTATAATTCTAGACTAAATTAACTAGGGGCTAATAACTAATAAGCATAGGGCATGACCCTACATAAGTCCTATCTAGTCTTCTAATCCGAGCCATTTTCATAAGGTTAACTACCCTTCACTTTTTCCTTAAAAAACCTTTTCAAAATGATTTAACCCTTAAATTCATACTTATACAAGGAAAATACATCTTTACCTTTACTCTAAGCTATTTTGCAATGTTATATATACTTCACTCAAAATAATGCTGATGAAATTTAATGAAGATTAGCTATCCTTCCAAAACAAGTTAAAATCCCTTTTAACTTGACAACACTTAGGCTATATTGCCTAGTTAATACATTCGAAACCTTTGTTTAAAACCTTTAAACACCCCTTCCGAAACCATAGAAAGTACCCCTTTCGAAACCAAGTAAAACCCTTTACTTAACTTAGGCCAAAAAAGGCCAAATCCTTCCTTTCGAAACCATTCAAATACTTCCTTTTGAAAGCATAAAAAACATTCCCTTCAAAAGCTTTAAAATCCTAGACATCCTTCTTTTAAAATCTTTAAATACTGCCTATTGAAAACATATCAAAAACATTTCCTTTCAACCTTTTCGAAACCCTGGGGAACCACCCTTCGAAGCCGTTCAATAAAAAATTTCGAAGGCATCAAATCCTTACTTTCAAGAGCACTAGGGTTTAATTATAAACACATGGAAACACCATTCAAAACCATTAAAATTATCTCTTTCAAAATCATTTGGGTTATACTTCAATCAGAGAACAAGGGTCATTAAATCAATTACTTCGAAAGCATCTATTTCAAAACCATTTCCTAAGTAAGTAAGCGATGGTATCTAAACCATCCTTTCGAAAGCATTAGAGAAGTAGCCAAACTTTAGAAAACAAAATAACCCCTTCAAAACTATCTAGGTCGAATATTAGAAAGCGACAGGTAAAGGTTTAGACTTAGTCGAAAGCAGTCATTTAAATCAAAAGCACAACCCTATTGAAATCATTTCTTTAAATCCATTTGACCTAGATGAATGCTAACCGAGTCGAAAGCTACTTAGTTGAAATCAAGTATGCACATTTTCATTTAAAAGAAAAGTAGTACTTCAAACCTTTCGGAACCCCTAGTTTCGACTCTATGCCTTTCGCCTACAACCAATTCACTACATACCAGTTCCCTAGTACCATGTGCATTGGTTTCGACGGTGTCGGAGGCGATGGTAAGGAGGTGGAATCTGGTGCCGAAACCATCGAAATAGTGAAAAACATGTTTATTTTTCCTTTCAAACTATTTCTTTACACCTAACTCGCCACGTTTGTCATATTGTGATTGGTTGCAATTTTCTCTTTTCCAGAAATACTGTCGACTTCTAAGAAATAACAATTTTATTTATTTACAAAGAGCCCCTTCTCCATTCATAAATATATAAAACATTTAAGTCTCATACCTTAAATAATTTTATATATGAATTAATACACTTAGGAAAATTCTACAAAATCCAAAAAATCACTTATTATATATTTTCTAACAATATAAATTTCAGACCCAAACCATTAATTATTTAACCATAAATAATTTATAACCTAAAATAATATTTTCTTCGCTATAAAATTCATATAAATTCCACAAAAATTTTGAAAATTTTGAAAATTGAAACCCCAACTCAAAAATTAGTCTATATAAAAATTCGCAAGGCATTTATATGTCTTGTAGTAGGGTTTTCACATTAAAACATGCCATAAAATCTATATGAACAACCATAAATCATTAATAAGTATATATAATCATTCCATTATTCAAAAACATGGAAAATTTATGCAGAATATTTTGGATTTCATCTTAAAGCTAAAAAAAGAAATATGCAATGTAAACATTATTCACCTTTGTTTAAAGAGATTGACATCTTCCTCTTGTTGTTGTTAATGGTGGCCGGCCTTATGTTTGAATTTTTTTTATAAATGTAATAAATGTGTACAGGAGAATATACGACCATGTTTTAGGGATATAGGAATGGCCTCTTTCCTATTACCCATCTTCTATTTCATTTTAACCCTTGTTTTAATTTATTGGTTAAACGGCACGACTACACCTTAGTTAAATCAAATCTCAATTCCCTAATCGACATTTTATTTTATTCAACTAATTAAATACCCCAAATAATGTTACCAAAAATATGGGGTGTTACAAACTGCCCTCTTAAAGAATATCATCCTCGAAATTACAATAAGGTACATAACAAATTAACCAAAGAGGTAAAACATACCATCAAACAAGTCAGGATAAGCATCTCTAATCCTAATCTCAATCTCCCAAATATAGTCATTGTCATCGTCACCCTACTGGACTTTGATTAATCTGAATGTCTTGGTTCTAAGCCTCTTCCCATCTCTCGCAACAATACGAATCAACTTTCTCACTATAGTCAAGTCGGTTCTACCATTGAGTCATTTAGCACAGTCGATGCAATAGTAGTCTCCGGGTCTCTAACACACTTTCTGAGATGAGAAACATGAAAAACATTGTGGATTCCTGCCAAACTGCTCGGTAACTCAACTCTATATGTGAGTTTTTCGATCCTTTCAACAATAGGAAAAGGTTTAATGAATATCAGTGCCAACTTTCCCGATCTTCCGAATTTGATCACACCCTTCATCGGTGACACCTTAATGAAAACCTAATCTTCAACTGAGAACTCTAAATCTTTCCGTCTTTTATCTGCATAACTCTTCTACCTAGACTGAGCCTCCTTCATTGTAAAACAATTGACCTCAATCTTTTTTGCAGCTTCTCTAACCAAATCTGGACCAAGAACCAACCTATCCCCGGTCTATAACCAATAAATGTAGACTTGCACGGCCTTCCATATAAAGCTTCAAATGGTGCCATCCTAATACTTGTGTGAGAACTATTGTTATACGAAAACTTGACAAGATGCGGATGGTCTTCCCATGATCCTCCAAAATCTAGTACAAAAGCCCTTAACAAATCTTCCCAAGATTTTGTTAACTCTTTATGTTTGCCCATCTGTCTACGGAGGGTAAGCAGTACTCATCTTGAGCGTGGTTCCTAAAACTTCCTATAGACTTTTCCAAAACTCGCCGTGAATAAGGTGAAACACCACACACCCCTTAATATACCCAAAAAGGACATGCTAAAGGATATGGTGCATTATAGGTATAGATAAAGCATCACAGAGACTAAGATTCACAAGACAAATAAGTAAAAACATCGGAAATATTTAAATAATAATTTATCATTCAAAATTAAACTTCTTCTAAAAATAAGTCATAAAAACATAACATGTCTCAAAAAGCTTAAAATCTCTCATGTCTCATGAAAATACATCTCAGTCTCATATAATCAGAGTACAAAAGTAACAATAATAATAGTAATCCCTATGACAAGTGCAAGTTCATCATAAGCCAAATGAAAAAGATGAAAAGTTGAAGAATACATCTGTAATGAGAAAACTCTGGAAACTAATCTCCAAGCAACATGAATCAACTATCCTCAACTCTGCTGTCCTATTGGGGGGAAAAGGGGAAATAGAGGAGTTGGTAAGACAATAAGTCTGGTGAATGAAAGTAATTACTAGCATTTCTAAGCAAGATAAAGATAATGTACTAAGCAATAGTTCTATCTTGAAAGGAAAATAAAACTCAGATAAAATACTGTTTCTGATTTTGTTTGACTGTTTGCTTTGATTATTTGATTTGATTATTTGCACTTTTCTTAAACTATTGTGATTAGGCTAAAACCCTAATCCTATCTCAACTGCTAAATTGTATAGGTTGAAAACCTAATTCTACCCTTTGATCGGCCTATCTATCCCTGTTATGCCACTGTGAACCAATCTTGTTGGTCACAGTAAAAGACAACTCTTTAGCGCTTAGGACAGAGTAGCGAATTATTTACCCTAATTGATGTTGCACCCTTGGTCAGCGCCGGTACACACTAACCGTCACCCTTTATTTAACCCTTTATTTACCCTAATCAGCATAAGCATCCCCAGCCTCACCTAACTATTGTGAGACCATCATTCCTAGACCTGAAATGGAATGCTGCCCAATCTCACCTAACTGTTGTGAGACCATCAGTCCTATACTTGAAAGAGAATGCTGCCGGTATTGGTCCTAACAAAAAAAATCTTCTAGTTTTACACCCCTGCCCAAATCCTCAAATTTGAACCTCTATCTATTGGCCACTATTTACCCTAATCAGCATTAGTGTATCCCAGCCGCACTTGCTATTGTGAGACCATCAGTCCTAGATCTGAAAGGGAATGCAACCGGCACAGGCCCTACTTTTATATTGCTTATTAACTTAATCTAAGTTTCAAAATAAACCTTTTATGTTATTTCTGCAATATTTTCTTATTAAATTAATCTAAGATCTAAGTTTTAAAATAAGCTTCTTATGTTATTACTTTCTTCCTGGTTATAACCTATATTATAATTATTACTCTTTTATTTTCTCTTTTTAGTTATAACCACTTGTTATAATCATGCTTGCAAATATCTTAAATTTTCCTATTTCAGTCCATCTCTATTTTATTTCAGTTTTTCTCATTTTACATCTAATTTCTATAAATTTAGTGTTTTTCTATTTTAATCCATATTAGCGAATTCTTCTCTTTTTAATTTATTCGTGTAAAAAGGAATTAAATGTTTATAAAAAGAAACTAACATTTACAGTATAAATTCCAACTTAAAACAAATGTAAATAACTGTGAATAACTTAAATAATTATAAATACCTGAACAAAATAGCTGAATAAAACAGACTGGAAAGAACTTCTGAAATTTACTTAAAAATAGACTGTAAACAAACTTACATAAAAGTTGTCTCAGAATTGGAGAAAAACTACAACTATTAAGAACCCTATTATTTTAAATTACTTAAAAATAAAAAATAATTACAATACACTCACATGTGGCCCTTAGCTCTAATCCTTGGGCCTTCCTAGATCCGCTACTAGGGTGTAAAATATTTTTATTAAAAAGATCTTCTCCTCAGAAAAAATTTCAATTTTGGTTCAGCCTCAGGCAATGAACCCAATTGGGAGAAAATCTAAATGAGAAAAATAACTAGGCCTAGGGTCTTATTTATGGTGTGGCTTACGGATCTCAGGCCATTGGATTTAAAGATTAAATCTGGTGCAACCATGTCAAAGGCTCAGTAGGAACCATCGGATGCAAGCACGAACGTACAGGATTAAGCTGAAAATCAAAAATATAGTCTTCGGGTCGTACCTTGATGTTTTCACGTCCAGGAAATAGTGTGGGTCGACCCAACCTATAAGCGGTACGACCTATGGGTCGACTTATGTATATTAGGGGTCGATATACAGGTCGACCTTACCAAAACAAGGGTCGACCTAGGCCCTTGTTATATATTTTTTATTTTCTTTTGATTTCTTATTTCTTTCGTAACTTCTTCATACTAGCTTGGATTTTGACAAGTTATATATGAAAATTAATCGAAAAATCACCATGAACCTAATGGTGCAACACCCATAGCTCGATTTTGAAAATTTCATAAACTTATTATCATTAAATTAGTTCGTTAATTAATTATTTTACCTCAAATTTGGGGTTTTTACATGAGGAATCTCTATCACTAACTGTACTATTGGGAATTCCATGTAGTCTATCACATTCTTCATAAACAACTTCGCTAAAAAAGGTGCCATCCTAGTTGACTTAACTGCAATGAAATGAGAACTCTTGGTCAATCTGTCCAGTATGACCCATATGTTCGACCTTGGCAACCCGTCAATAAAATACATAGAAATAGAATCCCACTTCTATATCGGAATTGCCAATGGCTGAAGTAATCCACATGGCTTTTGGTGTTAGCCTTTTCCTGTTGGCAATTCAAGCACTGCTTCACCCATAAGCTGATATCTCGCTTCATAACTTTCCAGAAGAAACTTCTCCTCATATCCCGATACATCTTAGTTCCTTCCAGATGAATAGAGAACTTCGAACGATGACCTTCTTCTAAGACTTCTTTTCTTATGTTTCCTACACTCGGCACACATAATCTTCCTTTCTTTCTTAACCATTCATTCCGGTCAAGATTGAAATCATTCAAGTCATCGCTCTCTGTTCCATCTCTTAACTTCATGATCCATTCAGCTAACACTATATCCTATTCCTGCTTAGAAGCAATCCTTTAGATCATTACCGGTCTAACTTCCAAAAAAGATAACACTACGGTTTCTCTACTAGACCTAGCCTCAGATCTCCACTACACTCTGTAATCTGCCAAGGCTTCCAAATCTTTTCACTCAGCAATCGTGCTAACGCTTCATTCTGATGCTTCCAGCTAAGTGCATCTACAACTTTGCTGTCTTTCCCCGATGTGTACTCAATCCAAAATCATAAGTAGTGATAAATTCTAACCACCTCTTCTGTCTTATGTTCAGCTTCTTCTTATAAAACAAATATTTCAGCGACTTATGGTATATATATAACTCAAACCTCTTTCCCAAAAGGTAATGTCACCACACCTTCAATTCAAAAATCACTGCAACCAATTCCAAATCATGCGTCGGATATCTGACCTCATGTGGTGTAAGTTATCTAGAAGCATATGCAATCACTTTACATCTCTGCATCAGCACAGCTCCTAATCTTGTTCCACACACATCTGTATAAACCACCAAATCTTGATTCCCTTCCAGAACAACGAAACTGGTGTATGGGTCAATAAGTATTTCAAACTCTTGCTTCCTCACACTTACCAGTCCAAACAAACTTCACATCCTTTCTCGTAAGCTTGGTCATTGGTGTTGCTATCCGCGATAAGTCCTTAATGAATCTCCGATGACAACCAGCTAATCACAAGAACTCTTTATCTCAGTCACTGTCTCAGGTATCTTCCAACTATTCGCCGCTTCAATCTTAGTCAGATCTATTGACAAACCTTTATCTGAGACTACATGACCAAGAAACTTCACTTCCTTCTTCCAGAAATAACATTTTGAGAGCTTCGCCTTCAGCTGATGCTGCCTCAGCGTCTCCAACATCACTCTAAGATGAACTTCCAGCTTGTTTTCATCCATAGTAAATCAAGATATCATGTATGAAAATTGTTTGTACCAAAAATGGGTACAACAATCTTCAGACGTATTTGAAGAGATAAAATGAAGAAAATAAATGGAAAAAGAGGATTATCTAACAAACACTTCAAAAACAGATAAGAAAAATGCACAGAGACACAAAGATTTAGAGAGGTTTGACAAATTGCCTACGTCCACTATGAAATGATTGATTTTATTAACTTTTGTTTGCTGGTTAGCAGTGAATTTCGAGTACAATAGTGATTGTTGAGTACAACGATGATTCCGGCAGAGTCTGGACATAGGAGAATCAACAAGTCCTCTTTCTATAAGCTCTGGCATGCTATTTATAGGCGTAGGCTGCAAATATCTTGCTCAGATCTCGGGAGACCTCTTTTGGCATGTGGGTGGGCCCACTCGAACGATCCTATGTGATTTGCACTCGGTCCGTGATTGATACAAATGAATTTCGTATCGATCAAGATTTGACCCAATCGAGTTGAAATTGAGCACAAACATTCTTTGGGTTGTACGTAAACTCCTATGAAAATTTCATACGATTTGGACTTGTAGATTGTGAGTTATGATCGATGTAAGTTCAGGTTTTTCATATGCTATCTTGTTCGTCTCGATGTCGTTCGTATCGATCTGTTCCTATCGATTCAGGCATGTGCCTATAAGTTTACGTAGTGCTAACTCCTCGGATCGATCCACTTTTTATGCCGAATGATCGAGTCTACCCTATGCGTATGCCTTGTTCGTATCAATCATCATAGCTCTGCTCCTATCGATAGGCTCTGCTCTGTTCGTATCGATCGGAATTGTCTTATTCGTGTCGATCATCATAGCTCTATTCGTATCGGTCGCCATTTCACTTATTCGTATCGATTGATCATATTTCACTTTATATCAATCTTGTGTGCTCCACTTCGTATCGATCTTTTGCATTCACATCCTATCGATAGGGAAGGTGGGCTTTGTATCGATTGGTGGTCGATCGATACGAAACATGTTTAAAGCTTAATTGACACGAGATGGACACTGTTTTACAATTAATGGATATGAATTAGGCAGAGCAAGATGGATTTGAACAGGATGGATGCGAAAGAGGCTGATACTTTAGATGGATTCGAAGAGGATCAATGTGATTTGATGGATAGGAATGAGTCAATTGTGTAGACTTTCATCGATCATATCTTAAGCATACGACCTCGGATTGATTTGGAATTTGAAACGCTGACTTTCATAGCTTTGCTTGTCTCGTCATACCAATTGTACCTTGATACATATTCAGATAAAATTTATCGACATCCATAGTGAACCTGCATATAATCGATCTTCGAGATGATTATCTTTGATTTCCAATTATTTATTTTAATATCACGGCCTTGCCAAAAGGCGGGATAACATTTTCCCCACAAAGTATGCCTTGTGAGGATATGATGTGCTTTGAAAAGCCACAATCTTCATTCTAAACAGTTCTATCTGACTTGTGAAATGGTTGTTGTCTTCTTGACGAAAGTTGTAATCGTTGATTGGTAAATAATAACATAAATAATGAATTTGTTGACTGCCAATTATGTACTGCGCACTGTTGTCACTGAGTATTGAATGATAGAAAACTGTTGTTTGTTGTGGTAATCGTCATCAGTGAGCATTCAACTCTTGTGAATTTTAAAAAATTGAATGTTAGTCCATCATACATGTATGTATGTTAACCTGACTCCCGTTAGCATTCGTACGTTAAAGAGTCTTGTTAGTTTTCTTTTATCAAATTCTGTATCAATCCTCTCCTGAATCGATGTGAAACTCGAGTTTTAACAACGGCCGATGGTAGTTTTGATCCGTTCCTTCGTATAGATCCTCTCCTGGATCGACTTGAGAACTAGAAAACTATCTTCGTGTCGATGGTGATCGACACGAATTTGTTGGTCTTTTAAAGATAATTTACATCAACGGGTACGAATCCTAGTGGTCTTCAAAATGATGGATATGAAGTTTTAATTTTGTATCGATGAGAAATAAACAGCTTAAACATCGCTTGGCAAGGGCGTTCATATCGGTGACACCGGTGGTCGATCTCTGATGGATACGAACAGCGGTGTACCTGATCGATTCGGGATATGGATATGAAGAACACTCCTTCATATCGATGACATTGAAAACTATTTCTACCGGTTCTTAATACTGGGAGACGAAAATTTTCCTTCCTGTATATGAAACCATATAAGTATGCTTAGGACTTAGCCAAATTTCTCACTTGCGTTCATTTTCACACACTGGCTTCGTATCGATAGAGAGTCCGAGAAAAGGAAAACTGTTCTCGCCTTCAAATCGAACCAAACCTCCAATCTCTTGATGTAATTGTTGAAATCAAGTAATTAATCGATGAACTCACGCTAAGAACGATAAGGTGCGAGTCCAATTGATAATCTATTCACATACACGGCCAATTTCTTGCGATGTTGAGGTCAGAGTTGGTTCGGAGCATGGTCGAGGGTGGAAGGAAATAAAGTTATGTCCGTTTGGGGAAGGAGGAGTGAGGAGGGAGATGAAAGAATCGGTGGAAGGTTGTTTGTCCTTGATTTCTCATCGATGAAGGGTTAGAGGAACTTGGTTTTGCCTCGAACCTCAACCGGAAGCTTCGTATCAGTCCTCTACCTTTGACTTCGCATCGACTGTTGATTTGTGGATTTTGTTTTTATCATTTCAAATCAGTATCAATGCGAAGCATAGTCGTGTTGGATATGAATTCCGTTGTAATCCGATCGATGCGAAGTCAATGCAAATTGATTGATATGAAACCATCCGGTTTCAATCGATACGAAGTTGAGGCTTCCTTGATCGATACGAAGTCAATGCTTCCTTGATCGATACGAAGTGTACTTTTTGGATTGGTACGAAATGGTTAAGCTCCGATCGATACAAAGTTAATAAATTTTAGTCGATACGAAGCCAAAGATCTTTGCCAATTGATCCCAATTTGGACTTTGATGGATACGAAATTCATACAAATTCGAACATTTGACTCCGTCGAGCTTCAGCCTTACAGAATTGGACTTAACTGCTAAACTGCATATTTGATTACCTTTTGAAGCTCATCGATGAAACAGTAACTTAACCAATTTGACTAACTTTAACCAGTATCGATTGTCGAAGCCTGGATGGCACGGTTGTGATAGTCAGCGATGACGGTCATTCCAATTGGATATCAAAGTCTTGTCGTTCGAACACTTCTTAAATTCTGCAAAATTCTTTAAGTATTATGTAGCATTGAAGAACACATTCACGCACTTCACATCGGGGGATACACGGGCTTATTATCATCTAATGATGATTTTAATAAGTTGATTAGTTATGGATTCTACAAGTTAACAGCAACATGAGCTTTAGGGTGCATCTCCCTTTGTAGAGAGATACCAGCCATTGCGGCCGAAGTTATAGATCTCGCTCTGGACGAGCTACTAGAAGCTAGGTTCATCAGTAATCCATAAGATTCTGACCGTCCAACGTCTCCGAAGACATGCTGGGATGGATATGCCTAAGGCATGGTTTGTAGTCGGACGACGTATTATTACCGGGACCAAATGATAGACCGCATGCTTCCCTAGAGGGGTTTACTACCTTCAATCACCATGCACGTACAGCAGGAACACTTCCTCCGTTTAACCAATATATAAGAGAAGTGCTTTCTTTCTTTGAAATCGTCCTATCATAGTTACACCCAAACGGATACGCTCTGCTAAATAGTCTATTTATTGTATTCATGGAGCATCTTTTCCGACCACCGATCCTGATCGAAATCAAATACTTATTTAATGTCAAGAGTCAGGGAGATAGCCTTTCCTTTACGTTCCCGGAGGCGGTCAGGAATTGTCAAGTGGTAACGACATCCTAGACCAGGTTGAGTTACTTTAAAATGGAATGGTTCTATGTCTGATGTGCTCCAGGATTTGCTAGCCGATGGTTAGTCAGATGTAAGTGCTGCAATTTTTTCAGTAGTTAACAAGATAATCGTAGTTGATGTTAAAACTAATATCTTCTTTTCTTTGCAACCATAATTGCACGACCTGTAGGCGTGCAATTTAAATAAATAGATAGGTCCTTTATGAAGCTCGAAGTGAAATGAGGGACATCAATTCGGTTCTAACATATAGGCATTTGAGAACCGTCGGGATAATCGAGCGGAGCCAAAGTATAAGACTTGAAGGAACACTTAGGGTAGCCCCGACGAGGCGAGTAAAGCGTAAAACACCCAGGGTCGTATAGATGAAGAGTGTGATGAGGAAAATACACCCACCGATGATGAACCCATAGCCGGGCCTTCTGATACCTTTCAGGATTCTGAGGGAAGGAGAAAAGGCAAGGCAGCTGATTTCAAACGTCATAAGTCTCGAAGATGGAAATTTGTAGTTGTGTCATTGTTAATCTCTGGTATTAGAATTATGGAGACTCCTTCCCCTCAGGCAGAGAATCCTTTCAAAGGGCTTGCTGATATTCCGATTCCGAATTATGTGTCACTTTAGCACGACACCGAATTGGAGGAGCTTTAAAGTGATCTTGATCTAAGCGAGTCTTTTCCTATAAGTGCGGCCGACATTTTCGGTTGGTCGGGGGGTTGCACATACATATACACTTCATGGAACTACACAATTTCTGATCACAAGTTTCTTACTTTAGGAGATTACTAACTCTGTTATTCTATCCTCCTTTATAGATATCATGACTAGGAGAGAGTCCATGTTGGGAAGTCTCTGCTCTGCACGGCAATCATTGAGCTCTTATTATGAGTCCCAAAGGAGGAAGGATGATAGAAACCGCGATCATAGTTACTCTAGTCAAGAACGCTATGATAGAGAAAGGGATAGGGATTACAGACATCGATCTCGTTCTCCTCATCGAGCCTCCACACAACCGTCAGGCCATTGTAGACAACCATTAGAGCTCCCTCGCCAAAAATGATCTGCTCAAACCTCTAGGCCGAATTCTCAACGCTAAAACATGAGGTCGAAATTTCCATTACCTCTAAACAAGCTATCACAGAGCCCAATGGGGAAGGGGCTATCAGAATCGCCCAACTGAAGAAAGATTTTCCAAACATATGCTTCGACGGCTACATCTTCCCCCCTCATTTGAAGAGAATTCCCATAGAGGTAGAAAATACAATGCATGATTTCATTCATGACACTATACACAATAAAAGGAATGGGCGCAAGCTGTCGAGAGAGCATCGAAGTTGGCTTTTGAGAGGGCAAGTACCATTGAAAAATTAGAAATCGAGCTTGCCCAAAAGGACCGAATTATTCAAGTACTTAACACCGAAGCTGAGTCCTTCTGAAAATTCGAAATTGAGGCCACCCAAAAGGCCGATGAGGAAAACTTGGCGATGTAAAGGATGCAGCAGGCCCATTATGCCCTAATTGAAGAAATGGGCCACCAGAACACTACAGCCATAGCCGAGAGGGATGCTGCCCTGAAAGAGCTTAATGAACTTAAAGCTAAGTTCTCTGAAATCAACAAAGAAAGAGATGATGCGAATAGCACAGCATAGGAAGCATGTGAGCAGGCTGTGGTGCTCCGGTGTGAAAGGGATACGGCATCTGCTAAAGCCAAGGAGGTGGAAGCTAGGATTGAGGAAGAGATTAAGGCGGTCGAGTCAGGTTAGAGGTGGATATTGAAGATCTGCTCATCACTTACAACGCCAACGTTCTGAAACATAGAACCTAGCTTGGCTCGAGAACTATTCATCACATCTATACAATGTATGGAGTCGATTAGTTGAGGATGAAAAGGCTGCACATTAAGACGAATCTATTGATGAATTTGATCTTGAAAACCAAGTGCTAAATGAAGATGGGCGAAAAATTCTCCATGACACATTCATTTCATATGAAAAGGAGAAACTTGGCTTCCAGCACCTAGAGGTTGGAGAGGGTTCAGGTGTTGAGCATCATGACATTGCTTCTGAAATTCTTATGCTAACCCAGCCTGAATCTTCATCTGCGATTTACCCACAATCTGCTCCAGCTTATAATCCTGATCAACCGCGGTTGTCTCCAGCTCATGCTCAAGTTTCTGAAGCTGCTCTATCGTATGTGAGCCAAACTAAGGAAGGTACACCGAACACTTCTCATACTTGTTCAAAATCGTAAATGCTACTTGAAGTGATTATTAACAGTTCTTCTTTTGTTTCCGTCCAGTGACTAGAGCCACATCAGTTGCGCCTGCTGCAACTTAAGAATTGCATCATGTGTAGGAGGCGATTATTATGGAAGCGACCATAACATCGGCCACTATACCTGTAGATGATATATAAGGGAGGACACTTTCGTTTGACGATCAGCTGATGGAGGAACTTTTCAGCCATCATAGCGACCCTTTCACCGTATTGCCATTTGTTATGAGTGGAAGCGCTCTTGCTACCAGCTCCTCAGACCCTACCGCAAGCGTTTTCGACGATGCACAAATACTCAAAAGGAAGAAGTCACTATTATACTTACTTCGAATTCATTTGTCATTATTTTTGACAATTCTAGGGTTGGTTGTTCAATTGTTAAATAAAAAGTAATATCATCTACCTATATTTGTATAAGTTGGATGTCTTTATAATTTTTTTATAAATAAAGAGTATCAACTTTCCCTATTTTAAATATTGACTTAATTTGGTAAGATTTGAAACTTATATACCAGGTTCAAGGTTCTTCTTTTAAACCATTAATTGAGTCTCTTTTAAGCTTGTGGACACGATTGTGAAAATATTCATCTTCGAAAAGAAAAATTGCTCAAAAATACATTTTCTTTAATTACTCTACTCAAGAATGAACATTTCACATCCATTACCAATAATTTGGAGTTATGATTAGCAAAAGCAAGTAATATTCTTATAGCCTCGACAGCAACATATGCAAAAGGTTTTATCAAAAGCAATGTCTTCTTCTTAATTATATCCTTTTACCACTAAACATACCATATTCATTTTTAGTTCTCTGTATGATACTCCATACCTTATTTGAATATTTTGCACAACTTAAAAGAAAATTAGTACTAACATTTATATTATTGTTGTCAACAAAGTCAATACTTAGGGTGTTAACAATAATTATATATTATGACCCCTCTAATCATTGTTTCCCTAATATTTATGTACTCTCTTATTAGCATGTCAAAATTTTCTCCCCTTTGTCATACACAAAAAGAGTTGAAAAAGGAAAATGTATGGAAAATACTAAAAATTCTAGTTTAGTTTTTACAAAATATTTTGTAAGTATAATAGTGACTAATTTAGGTATATGGTAATATGAATTCAACAACATAAGTTCATTAATACCCGTAATTTAGTTTTGCTCTCAAAATATAACTTTTTTTGCTTACCTTAGATTTGAAACATTTGTTATGATCACAAAACATGGAAAATAATAATATTTTCTTAAATTTGGTACATAATATCTACCTTAATTTAGTCAATGATGTTTTAGTTTAAAGCATAATAGTGTCTAAAATCTATTTGACTATTGCATACAGAATTTAAGCATTGTGAAACCCAAAGAACTTTATAATCATAATTATCATTTTTAAAGCAATGTAAGTCAAATAGATTTTGATAGAAATTTATTTAGCTCTTCTCTAGTGATCCATATATTGTATTATTTTTAGGACTTGATTTTACTATTTTTACATTTTCGCACTTTAAGTCCATTTTCATTACCATATAGCTTAGAAACAAATTTTGGTATAAATTTTATTACCATGGGTAGGATTGGCAATAAAAAGAAAAGTTCTTTAATTAAACTTAAAGTCACAATCAGAATTTTTTTTGAAAATTGAGATTTTTTATCAAATTTGAATTTCTTATCCTTTAAGGTTCGATCTCTTTCTCAAGAATAAATTTGGAGAACTAGAATTGCTTAATGAAGTTTCAAAAATATTTAATTTCTTTGAGAAAAAATTGTTTAATTATTTTCCAACAAATTTCAAGTCGATAATTTTCAAAGTATTTTGTAAAATAATTTCAAAATTTTCACATTTTCATTTTTTGCCCTAATAAATATTGTTATATAAAGAATATTTATAATTATTTTAAGAGATATATTTAAAACCAATGTTTATACATAGAATTTTCATATAAAACTTGAACTGGATATACTATTATTATTGACATTCTTAATGACATGTCAATTCTAATTCCCAATCACATCTGTATTTAGTTATCCAACACTTTTTCATATATTTTGGTACTTGCAAAAAAAATTATGTATACTAGTACCCACTTCCAATGTTAGGGTCCAAGGATTTAGTCAAAGGTAACAATATCTAGGAAAGCTTGGTAACCCTTTCAAAATCAATTTTTTATTTCTATATATATGTAAAATAAACTCGTTCACATACTTATTTCTAATAAGGTTATTGTTAGATATCAAAATCAAAATTTTTATAGTCTAACATTGACGCTTGATTGACTATATATTTTGGTTTCCTAAAATTTGTATAAAGAGAGCTATTCTTAAAAGGATTACGTTTAATTTCTTTACTAGACTTCCTGAACCCTAAACCATTTTTATTATTCGGAGGTTTAGAAATATTTATTAAATTTGATAAATTTTCTTGACCTTTGTTAAATTTTGAACAATTGGCTGTTAAACTATTTAATTTATCTCTAGTACCTTAACATCTTTTGTGGTAATTTTATATACGATTTCAAACCATAATTTTCTTTTGATAATTTAACATTCTCCTCTTTATATACTTTTATTTCATCGTTAATATGATATTTTTGAGAATTTAAGTTTTATAACAATCTTATGATTTTGGTGATTCTTCTTCAAGAATTATTTTCTTTTCCTTAAGCATTGGTAATTCTTATTCAAGGCGGTTTAACATTCCTATCATAACTTTATTATCACTTTTAGTAGATCCATCTTTTTGCGCTATTCTCATATTTATTGCTAATAACTTTTATTTGGAAAATTCAGAAAATACCTCATCATATATCGTCTTAAAGCAAAATTTTGTTTATTCTAAGCTGATATCGCTTTTCGAAGTGGATGTTTCAAAGTCACCCAATCAAACTGGAAAGCATTATTTTTTTTTTTTGCAAAGTTAGTGGAATTAAATGGACCCCTACCATTTTAGTAATAATTTGAAAATACAAGCAATTAACACGTCAAAGGAAAGAATGGAGATAACAAGAAACAAAAACAAAAATAAAAACCCTAGCTACACAGGTCACCATTTATCCAACATGAAAGAAGAGAAGGCAAATGGAGAAGCCAGCATTGCATTATAAATCCCACGAGATCTCAAACTAAATTTCCATCCTGGTTTTACACTTAGAAGAGAAAATTTGCATATACTTCTCCTTCCAAACACTGCTGACAAAAACTTTGAGAATCAACATTAAGCCATAAGTGGAAGAATTCTTCCAACATGTTGCTTTAAAAATACTTTCCAACTCCTTTATGCTATCTCAAAAAGGAGTATTATGACCTGCATTAAATTTAATCTTCTTCCGAAGAAAGTAGGTAAACGAACAGTGGAAATATAAATGTAAGTTATCCTCTGGCATACACTTGCAAAAATGGCAGGTTGTGATAATTGGAATGCCTCTATGAGCGAAGTCACTAAAGGTGTGCAGTGCATTCTTTAACGCTCTCCACAGGAGGAAATTGAGCTTCTCTAAGGAGGACATGTTCCAAACTCTTCTGAACCAAGGAAACTCAGTCAGTTCATGATGTTAAGAAAGAACAGAATATATCAATGAGGTGGAGTGAGCTTTCATATTAGAGGACCAACATACTCGTTTTTGTCAGCAAGGCAAATGGAGGAATTAGCGTATTTATTTCACAGCACTAACATTATGGTGGCTAGAGGATGGAAGTTTAATAAGACCATTCCTGATATAGTCAATTGCCTTAGCTTGGACAGGAATGCCAGTTCATAATTTCACCAAGGGACGCACAATTCTTTTAGTACTCATAGCTATCCAAGGAACTTCCTAGAACTTGGAATTACTATTTCTGGCAAGTTTTAGAGTGGCTTGGGGTAGAAGGATGCTCCTCATCCTTAGTAAAGTTTTCTAGATCCAACTAGACTAGGGTTGGGTTCATTCCTTAGTAAAGTTCTTTGATCTTAGGATGTTGTTTCTAGTCCAATCAACCCAAATAGATTTGGAGTTGTTAATGAGATTATCAAAGCGTTTAGAAAAGGCAAAACATTCCAGTTTTTCAAATTTTTTATGTGCAGATCACCATACTTTTTAGATTATTCAAGCTTAAAAAAGGCTGCGGGGAATAGCTTCCTAGAGAAAATATGAACAGTCAAAAGGAATCTGACCATGGCAATCCTCACTATGGATATAAGTTTAACAGGGAGCAAGAATGTCCTACCTCAATAACCTATCATTGAGAAGATGATAGATTTAAGTATAGTAAGTCTACTGGCATGACTTAACAACCTGTTCTGCCAACTTTTCAGTGTGTTCGTTATCTTTTCAAATAAATGAATACACTGAATGGTGGTAATAGTTTTAGTAGCAAGAGGAATTCCGAGATAGCTTGTGTCATTTTGCAAGGGTTACATATTGGTAATAGAGAGGTAGTGATCAATCTAAGGAGAAGTAAGCCCGGCAAGAAGAATATGAGATTTTGAGAAGTTAATATGCAATCCAGTGAGTGAAGCAAAGGAATTAAGGGTGTTCATTAGGCATGAGAGGGAGTTGTGAGTCAGTTTGGTAAAAATGATGAGATCAATTGCAAGGCAAGTGATGAGATCAACTGCAAAGCATGCTTCTTCTTGTTGCTATAATTTTCATTTCTTGTAGTTTTTCTTTTCCATAGTCAGCTCTAAGCAATCCTTATTCACGTGTCCATTTGTTTTTCATTCATAACATTTAACTTGTCTCTCTTATTACCTCATTTATCATTTTTAGAGAGTTTTAAACTCTGTTGATATTTTTAGTAATACATGCAAATTCATCCTTATCGAAATTAGAATTCTCTTTAGCTTGAAATGCATTATTATTTTTCTTGTGCTTATTCCCTTTTAACCCCATAAACTAACTTAATACAACATCAGGTTTCCTATTTGCTCCTCAACCTTGAGATTTAGGAGATCGTTGGCCTCTTGAATTGTGAGGACCTTTCTTACCCACTCATTGGCTAAAGAGCAACAACATCAAAATCGTTGATTGTGTCTCCAACCAAAGCAACTAGAGTGTATTATTGAAACAAGAATACAAACTTTGCAGCCATGGCTACCTACACCAATCTTCTTAATAATCCCATCTATGACCTTGATCAGATTGATAGGTCTCCTAATACTTCTCCATCTCACTCTCCTCCACCTCCACCGAATCCATTGCCGCTGCCGCATGAACCATCTCAGCCAGTGAAAGCCCATGTTGTTGATTCAGAAGGATTTCAGATCGTTCAAGGCAGAAAATCTTATCAGAAGAGTAAAACTTCTGCTCTGCAATTTTCAGACAAAGCTTCTCATCAATACAAGAATCATATATATGCAAATAATGGATCCTACAATTCAAGAAATGCAATTTCTGAAGGTGATCATACAAGAAATATGACAAGAACCAATCAGCAAGTCCCAATTCCAGAAAATCAATTCAGAAATTCAAGATTCAATGCAAGAATCAATCAAAACAATGAAACTGCTTCAAAATCTAATACTAACCTGATCAAACCCACTTCTTGAGCAGAAATGATTAAAAAAGGAGGGTCAAATTGTGACTTTGATCTGAAATATGTGGCTCATATCCATCAATGAGAAGAAAATAGCGGTGGTGAGCACGAAGGCCAGTAGAAGGGCTGAGAGTAAGTGGAGTTTCTCAATTCTTGCCTATGTATTCGGCAATAGACCTGTTTATCATCACTTCAAGGCAGTTATTGTTAGAATATGTAATCCCACTAGAAATTTCGATATCTTTACTCGTAATAATGGTTTCTTCCTAATCAGATTCTCTAATGCTTCAGACTGTGATAGAGCAATTAATGGGGGTCCATTCTTTATTAATGGAAAGCTTATCATCATGAAAAAATGGAGCAATAAACTCAATCTTGATAGAGATTTACTTTCTACCATGCCTATTTGGATTAAACTGCCTGGATTAAACCTCAGATTGTGGAGGATAGTGAAATTCTAAGTGCTATTGCCAGCGTGGTGGGTATTCCTCTCAAATTGGATGAACACACTGCAAAAGAATCTAGACTTTCCTTTGCAAGAATTCTGGTTGAAATTAATGCAGACACAGTTCTACTGAATGAAGTTACTGTTTCTTTACATGATGGGAAAAATTTAATTCAAAATATTGAATACGAATGGATTCCCCCCAAATGTAAAACTTGTTCTTGTTTTGGACACACAATAGAAAGCTGTGATGCTAATTTGGTATGGAAAGTTAAGCAAAGTAGTCAAGTGAATGCAGAAATGAATTGTAGCAACTATGCTGTGGAAGGAATTGACACTGATGGTAATTCTCACAATGACATTTTGGGGTAAAATAAAAATATTGAAGAATCTCTTATCATTCAAAACTTCCCCCTTGAAAATGATTCTCAAGAAGGCATCATAACCCTGACTAATAAAGACAAAGAATTTGAAATCATTTCTGAAGCATTTGCAAGTCCAGAGAGCAGCACTGAAATTACTCAAGTCAAAGGCAAAGGCACAAACTTTCAAGCAAATGAGGTCTCAACTGCTACAGAGGTTATGAACTTGGATGATGGTTCTTACATTAATAATATCTTAAGTAAGGAACCATCTGTTAACCCCAATATCAGTCACCTTGCCTCTCACCTTTCCCCGATTATCAAAAATTCAAATTCCAATTCAGAAGACAATATTCAAAAGGCAATTAAGCTGATTACAAATTCTATCTCTGTCTCAAGGAAGAACAAAGAATATAGCAAGGATAAGAAAAAAGGCAAAATGAAAAGTATTAAAGAGATAGTAGACAATGGAAACTCTGAAAATTAAGAAGACAGTGAATTCAGAAAGAAATACATCATCAAAAATCTCAAATGGGAAGATCAGTTAAAAGCATTCAGTAAAACCACTTATAAGAAGAAAGGGAAAAGGATAGAAACCTTTGAAGAAGAGAGCAGTCATAGTGCTTAATTGCTGCTGCTTCATGTATCCTTTAAGTATCCTTATATTTTATTTTAATCTGTTTTTTTATGTCTATTATCTCTTGGAATGTTAGAGGTCTTAATTCTTCTGAAAGAAGATTGGACCTGTCTTATCTTCTTAGGACAGACAATCCTAGTATGGTTGAATTACTTGAACATAAATTAGATGATTTAAAGATAAAAGATTACCATATCAAATGCTTAAATAATTGGAATATTGTTAACAATAATCAGATGGGGGAAATGGTAGAATTTTGATCATTTGGGATCCTAATATTTGGGATATCACCCAGTATTTTGTTAATTACCAATTTTTTCACTATAAATGTATTAATAAAGATGCTTTTCAAATAGAAATTACCTTTGTATATGCATCAAACAGTGAATTTGAAAGGCAAAAACTTTGGGAAAATCTTGAACAGATTAACTCTAATATGCATTCTCCATGGATTATTCTTGGTGATTTTAATACTATTATGCATTCCCATGAAAAAAGAGGGGCATTCCTTTTCCTTCTAAAAAACTAGATTTTTAAGTAACTTTTTACTTAAAACTGGCCTTTGTGAACCAGTTATTTTTGGCAATAAATATACTTGGAAATCTGGCAAATTCAGAAACATCCACTGCAAACTAGACAGAATCTTACTTAACCTTCACTTCACTAACTGTTTCAAAAAATTTAAATATTACACTCTTCCTCAAGCCTCTAGTGATCACACCCCAATCCAAATCTTTCTTACTCAAAATAATTCTTCAAAGAAAAACTTTACTTTCAGATTTATCAATGGTTGGGTCTATAAAAGCAATTACAAAGATATCATTAAAAACAGTTTGTCTTTTGAGGTACAGGGCACTGCCCAGTACAAATTTAGTAATTTTCTGCAACCTACAAAAGGAAACTTGAAAAACTGGAATAAACTCAGAATTAAAAATAATTTCTCTCATTTTAGAGAGGAATGCAAGCTTAGGCAGAATCTTTTGGATCATGATTGCTCAGACAGAGATAATGTCAACAAATTTTTTGAAGCCCAAAACAACATAAGTATGTCCCTTCAAGTGCAGTCTATGAATTTGAAGCAGAAAGCTAAAGCAGATTGGCTCACTCAAGGTGATGAAGCTACTAAATTTTTTTATGCTAGGATGTCTAGCAGAAAATTTAGAAATGATATAGGAAAAATTATAGATGTTAAGGGTAATGTTATTAATGAAGAATCTTGCATTGAAAAAGAAGCTATTAATTATTTTACTAATCTCTACAATTCAAATAGTTGTACTAATAACTTTCCTACTATTGAAACCAAATATAATTTGAATTCTAATAGTCAAGACATTCGTCTTGCTCCTATTTGCTTAGAGGAAATTAAAAACATTATCTTTCAATCTAATAATGATAAAAGTCCTGACCCTGATGGATTTGGTGCAAAATTCTACAAAACTCACTGGGAAGATATAAAGTGTTTTCTTTTTGATTCTATTTCTGAGTTTTTTAGAACTGGTAGGCTTTTAAAAAAATTAATCACACTTTTATCACTCTTATTCCAAAAGTTCAAATTCCAAATAGCCTGGATGATTTCAGACCTATTGCTTGTTGCAACTTTATTTATAAAATCATTGCTAATATTTTTGTAACAGAATTAAAATATTTTTAAAATTCTTAATTTCTGAAAATCAATGCGCTTTCATCCCTGGCAGACTTATTATGGAAAATATTCATCTTGCTCATGAGTTAATTAGAAACTTTAATAATAAAAATTGTAATCTTATGTGTGTCAAGATTGATTTACACAAAGCTTTTGACAAAATTAATAGGCACTTTATTATTTATATGATGCAACAAATGGGTTTTGATAAAAAATTCTGCTCTCTTATTCAAGAATGCATCAACAATGTTTCTTACTCAATTCTGGTAAATGGTTCTCCTAAGGGTTTTATTCATAGCAATAGGGGAATTAGGCAAGGGGATCCACTTTCTCCCTACTTATTCACTATTGCTATGGAATATTTCTCTTTCCTTATGGAAATTGAGATTATCAAGGGAAATATTAAACCCATCAATAGAATCAAACCTGTCATTACACATTTGTTATATGCAGATGATCTTCTCTTATTTTTACATGCAGACTCTAATAGTGCTAAAACCATATCAATTTTTTTTTTGAAATTGGAAGACCATGCTGGTCTGAAAGTTAATGATTTTAAAAGTAAAATCTATTTCAGCAAAGGCTGTAACAACAAAACTGAAATTCTTAACATCCTTAAATTTAAAGAGGGCAAACTTCCAGTAAAATACTTAGGTTTGCCTCCGAGTGTAAATCAAATCAATGATATAGGTTGCACTAGACTTTTGGACATAATTCAAAATAAATTTGAGGGTTGGGCTTGTAAGCTTCTGTCTCTAGCTGGCAGGGTAGAATTAACACATACTTCCATCATTGCAATCATAATGTATTAGATTCAAGCCCATAATATCCCAGTTAAATCTATTCATAAATTGGAAAAAGCTTGTGCTAATTTTATTTGGAAAGGAAAACATCATAAAATTGCATGGGATATGGTCTGCAAACCAAAGAAATTTGAGGGTCTGTGTAAAGACCCGCAAATCCGTACTCCTTGAATAGACACTAATCTCCAGTGATTAACTCAAGATGAACGAAGATACGAACCGTTATGGTTTTAAGAAGAAGAAAGAGGTAGAAGAAGAGAGAAAAAGATAGAACAGAACAGAAAGAAATAACAGAACAACATCAGAATCTCACAATTCGCAGCGGAGCAACATATAATAGATAAATGAATACTCATAAAAAAAACAAAAGAACTGTATATTTTATACATTACATCACATTACATTCGTTATCAGAGTTTACAACAACAAACAGCGGAAAAGAAATACTATATACTTAGTAATATGCTACGCCATCTAACTTGCCTCCAGCAACTCCTGAATTCCAAAATATCCTGGTAACCTGACTCTTGACTGCCCGTGTGGAAATTGGTGGGCATCCAGAGTTTAGGAAGGAAAACAATAAACTCCAAGTCAGTCATGTGACTGGTATGAGAACTCAAAATAGTTTATCTTTAAAACAAAATAGAGGAATATTTTTAAAGTCAATTCGCAATGCTTTTTAAAAATGAGACTACCATAAGGCCTCCCGCACACACACACAATGCAAACGCAGAATCGGAGGAGATTTCTCCTTATGATAGTCAAAGATGCTTGATACGCATTAAAAAGAAACATTTGATATTATTACCAGTGCATAGTGTAGGAAAATTATTTCGAAAGTAAAGATATAAATCTTAGCCAGCATAGGCATTCCGCACTTATGCCTACTATAGCTACCATCCAAACAGTGGGGCGCCACCATAAGTGAATGATAGGTTCTACAACTAAAACCGTACAAGATCGTATTGTTTCTTTGGATTTCCAACAAATGGTCAGGCCAAGGAACTTCTCATTGCCACATAGGTACGCCTTTGGAAAGACGACCCGAGAATCAAACCGGATCACTGCCAACACAAGGCCGGGTTACCCCTAACTGGGTAACTACTGACACGAATATGTCATCCCTCGATCGTAACCGATCTATCCGAGGATCATCGATTTCCAACAACCATAAAATTTGCAGCAACAACATAGGTTAAATACCTGGGCTCCATACCATGATACCACCTCTATCCAGAAGGAATGACATACACTAAAGGGGTGCTACCCCCTAATAACCTTACCGCATCCTTCC
This sequence comes from Allium cepa, assembly GCA_030765085.1. NCBI lineage: Eukaryota > Viridiplantae > Streptophyta > Magnoliopsida > Asparagales > Amaryllidaceae > Allium > Allium cepa. Next base: position 490,864,517 of record CM060931.1, read on the forward strand.
TGTTTTGACCATTTCCAGGGTGTGAGGTCCGACGAAGTCTCATCCATAAAGCCACGCTTTATACAAAAGCTGTGCTTTGGGTCAACTAATGATCAAAGTAATGATCACAAAGATAAATGATCTAACAAATGATCATATCACAAATGATCAAACAATGATCATCCCACAGCAACACTCAGCATGCCACACTACCAAATTGGGAGTATATCACTAATAACCTTCAACTACCTAACCTCTGAGCTCGTACGTCTCAGAGAAGGGTGTTAAGCTAAGAGAATAAATTCTCCACCACCAACAGAAATATATTTGAAAGAAATCAGCTCTATATCTCAATTTGTAATGTCAGACATACAATCCATACATGTCTGTTCCAGGCTCGATCAGAATCGAAGGCACTTACAAAGAAGTTCTTGCATTCCGGATAATTTCTACTCACGTCCGTACTTCCCGTCACTAAGGGTGATAAAACCTCTATATCGGAGATCAGCCGATGCAGAGTAACTCAACAGTAATCCTTCCGTTTTCAAAAATATCCAGTCTTCAACACCGGTCATCAAATGCAATTCATTACGACGTATCACATATTCGGAATGGGTTATACGACCCCAAGGTCCTTTCCCGGCTAACCCGAATAGTGAGCGCTTATTCAAAAATAATTTTGGCATTCAAATTCAAGAAATCACAACAAATACCTATTTAAAGGTAAATATTGATAGTCGGATTATTTAACTATCAATTGGCGTGCTCAACATCACCAAATTCCAAATAATTTCCCAAATTATTTACTTTCCAAAATATCTTTACTAGATATATCTTTCCACACTTCAAAAATAAATCAACATTTATTTTTAATCAAATTCCCCTTTCCATTTATAAATTCCATAGTGAATTTACATTCCAAAATATCTATGAATATACGATTTTCTAATCGACTTCTAATATTCATTTTCAATTTATCTTTAAAAGATAAAATCTCAAAACATTCACTTCATATTGGAAAACATTTCCATACTTATTTATTAATAAGTAATTCACAAATCCATTTATTTTCAATACTTAGAAAATATTCAATATACTTAAATCGAAATTAAGTATATATTTCATTCTTTTAAGGAAATCATTCTCTTAACACCTTTATTTGGGTCAAAAACGAATGTTGCGTAAAACATCGTTACGACGACCCAGAATCACTAGTATAGGGATTCGAAATTTAGATAGATATACAAATCCCAATACTATACAAAAACATTTCCTTTCGAAAATCATTTACTATAACAACTGTGTTATAGTCCACCTGTAACGACCCGTAAATTTTCGATAATTAAAATAGCTAATTTAATAAGATTTCGTGATTTAATGTTAGAAAAAGAAATTATTAATTCGTTTGAAATAATAATAACTGGAATGAATTGCAAAAATTACTATCCAAGTGATGAGAAATAAAAGCTATTTGGTGAATGCCTTTGCAATCAATAGTTGAGTAGGATAATAAATGTTGAATTCATTGGGTAAAATAGAGTAATTGATTGATAAGTAAAATTGATTTAAAATCAAATATTGAATAATGAACAGGTAAATTGTTTAAATTTAATATTTAAAACTTATTGAATAATTTGATAATGGGAATTGAATAACCGTATAATGAAAATAGTTGTTCTATAATTTTAACTCGTTTCAAAAGTTAAATTTTTAAGTTCGTTTTGAATATTTCAAAGGATAGTGATTTAAGAATAATCAAATTGTTTAAATTTAAAATTATGAATGTTTGAACAAATTAAATTTCGAATTTGATATGATTAATTTGATATTGAAATTTAATATATGAAAATAGAGTAAATAATTGAAATTTGATTTAATATGATTTAAATTGGTTTTCAAAGTGAATATAAGTTATATTTGGATTTTAATAGAGTTAATACGATTTTAAAATTGGAATTTATTGGATAAATTGAATAACGGGTTTAATACCATTAAAAAATGATTTGTAAAATTTTATTTTATCATATTGGAGTTATAGTGATGTTATAGAACTTTTAAAACTGAATTTAAAATTTATTTGTGAAAATTGAATATTTTAATATTTAATTATCGACTGAAAAATAGGCAATTTTCGAACAGTCTCAGAATTGGACGAAACTAGTTCCATTGGATCCGTAATAGTTAGTTATTATCGTATTTCAATTTTCATAGCAATCGGAGTTGTCGTTTGACCGTGGCAGCTTGAAACGCGTTGAAATTGTTTTAATATTAATTTGGCGAGTTAAAATAGTCATTTTTCAAACAGTCTCGGATTTCGACGAAACCAGTTTCATCGGATCCGTAATGTGATATTATCGTGAGATTTCAAATTTCAAGTCAATCAGATTTATTGTTTGTCCGGGGCAAGCCAAAACGCATAGAAAATCTTTAATCGGTTTAATTTTATATCGATCGTTTATTGCTGTATCTCGCACATACGATGGAATTGGTCTCCGAAACCTGTTCCATTGTGTCCGGAACACGGGGTAAACCCTAGAAACGCCAGTCACCGCGTTTCGTTTGGAGATCGTTTGAAAAAGCATGTAAATTTTGGAATTAATAATAATATAATAATATAAAATCTTATATAAACATTCTGAACAGTGAAACCCTATAGGGTTTTTCATGGCCGCCGTTTCTAGTGATCAATGGCCGAAAACTTCAAAAATTCTCCCATCCAAAACTCTAAATCCATGCTTTGATTTCGAAAACTTTCTAAAGGAAGATTGTAGAGGTCAACGAGATCTTGTAGTTCAACGGCTGTGATCGAAATCGAAGCAACCAATCAATGGCAAATCACTTCCGTTCGTGTTACCTTTGTGCACGTTTTTCGAGATGGGAACAGGGCCGAGCTCCACCGTGTTGAGGCCGAGTGTCGAGCGCGAGATAGGCTTTGGAAGGAGCACCCTGATCGAGCTAGATGTCGTCGGAGTTGGGTGCGTTCAAGAACCCTAGCTTGCGTGTTGGGTTCGGTTTTTACAACCTGGGAACGAACGCAAAGGGGAAGGAGAAAGGCGTGGTCGGCCTTGATGGATTCTGAAAAAAAGCAACGGCAGATGATAAAGGTTAAAAATTAATAATAATAAAAGAAGTTGTAAATGGTTATATTATAATTCGTGTAACTTTAAAACCATGTAACTCTTTCATACGAGATCGGAAAAAAGCGAAATCAGTTGCGTTGGAATCGTATGGACGAGCACTACACTATGGAGCTGGATTGAAATCATTTGGAGCTAGAGAAAATTTTGAGTTAAATCGAACGTCGTTCGATTTGATTTAAAATCGTAAAAATCAAGGTGAGTGTTTTATAACGCTCACAACGTACTGAATATCTTTATGCTAGTTAAATTTGATATTATGAAGTGATATGAATTTTATTTTTCATTGTTTGATAGAATTTAATTGTCATTTGAATTAACCGTCGAAAATTAAATTGACAGTTAAATTTGAAATTAAAATTGAAATTGAATTGCGATTTAATTAGCTGACATCGATAACTATGAAATTGCCATGAATTGTATTGCCTATTGGATGACGTATTTCGATGGATGCTATTGGTTGATATTTGAATGTTTGGATGTTTATTTGCTTATATATATCCTGTTATGCATACATATGATACTGTGATTAATTTAAGTGATATATATTCATCCCTGACATTTAATTGAAATAAATAATTACTTGGCCATATGATAGAAAATTATATACGGACACCGAATTGGCTAAATTAATAAAAAATTAAAATCGTCGATTTGAAATTTATTTAAATGTTCGATGTAAAAGTTATAAATGGAAATCAAATTTATAGAAATCGAATTTATCGAAAATGTGAGTTTGGAATGTTGAAATAAATTTTGGTTAAAGGAAATTGTTAAATAATTTAAGTTGAGACTTTGAGATTAAAAATCGGAATATGATTGAATTTCGAAAATTTATTCATTTTAAAAGATTGAACCTTAATTCGAGCTTTGAATATTACTAAGTAAAAGCGATATAAAATGATATTTGAAATTGAGCTTGAAATTGAATCATATTTGTAAGTGGGATTAAAATTTGAATATTGAAGGAAAATTTTGTTAAGTGTTAAAATTGATATTTTGAAAAATCAAGCTACAAATCGATAAAAAAATTGAGATTGAATAAATTGAAGGTGAATGTAGAATTGAATTGATTTGAAGTTAAAGTTGACGTTGATTTGAATTGAAATCGAAATTGAATCGGTAAATTGGAAATTGAAATTTATTTGATTGGGAAGTTATAATTGAAATGGATTGGTTTTGAAGCTGTTTTAATTTGTTTTCCAAATTTCTCTGTTATATAAACCATTTGAATACTTAAACTATTTTAATCTACTTAACCCAATTTAAATTATTTTAAACTAATTTATCTATTTTGAATCTATTTTAAAGATTTTAAGTATTTTTAACTATTTTAATTATTTAAACTACTTAAAACTATTTTCTAAAAAAAATTTCAAGCTGGTTAATAAGGTGAAATGTGTATGTTTAAATCTTGAATTTAAATACGAATTGGGTTAAATGAAGTTGCAACCTAAATTGAAATTCGGAATGATTTTGAAATCGAAATGAGATATTGAGACGGAAAATGATTTTTGAAAAGGAACCTTAAATTTTGAATGGCTATATCGATATTTGAAATGAATTTGATTTTTGAAACGAATATGATATTTGATATCAATTATGAATCGATTTGAAATGTAAAAGAGCCAACGGTGTAATAATACGTAGTTATTAAAGAGACCGGGATCGGATATGGACATACTCTCTGTCGATACCGAACACCACTTTAATAACTATTATACGCGGAGTGTTGATCCAGAATGAAGTGGATGGTTTGGTGAACGCGTTGACTGAAGAAAGAGAACGATTATTGGATGACCCCTGACATGACTAAAATAGGAGCCGCGCCGGGCCATTGAGGTTCGCCACCTCTAGCGGACACACTTCTTCGATACCATTTCTATTACATTTGTGATTCGATTTGGGTGCACCCCTTGATTTCGGAGTGTTGTTTCGCGGTGTTGGGGTAGCTGCTGGCTATGCCCAACATCAGTCCGGATCATGCAACTACTAGTATCCTAGTTGGTATCGCCTCATGTACCTTGTCATACTGATTATCCTATTCGCGACCACTACGTTTTGATCTGTACCTTGAGTATATGGATTGCCCTCTGCTGACTTCCGGTTTTGGGGAAACTACGGTCTTGTATATGCTTTTAGGAATATAAAATGTGTTAAGGGGGATTATGGTAACGCCTTAACGCTATTTTGATACTTTATATTACTGATAGGCATTATCTACTTAGCGTACATTACTACATAGTAGATAGTTTAACGGATCCTTGAGAGATGGAAAATCCCGTAACATTTCTTAAGTTATTGCACGCATGTTGACACTGGATAAGAGATGTCAAATCCCGTAAACATCTCTGACGCCGTTACACTCATATTATTTACGACTGATTTAACTTTCATAAGGATATTTTAGTCCTGACTCGAGTGTTTTGTTTTTTCATTACGCTCGGGCCAGTCCTGAGTTTTTCAGATTTTTGAAGATCTATTCTGGAGGATGAAGACGAAGATTTGGTATACTATTACTATTATTACCCTTGCATCATGCTATCTGCTGCATTATTTTAATTGTTCTGTTGTATATGTATAACTCTGGTAAATGTTGTATAAATAATTGTCAAAGTATAGTAAACAGCTTCATGAACTGTTTATTTGACTATTATATTTTATCGTTCCGCTGCGAGATTCTGTGTTGTTTCATTTTCTTTATTTCTCTTTCTTTTCTTTTCTTATTTACCCCAATAACTATCTGCCCTTTTGAATGGTTTGGAATGGACATGTGTATTTGATCGTCTATTTAAACTGTCCAAAAAGGCGGGTCGTTACACCACCATTTCCTTATTTCTCAAAAACGTCTATTTCAACAATGAACGTTGAAACCTATGTTTTCGATGGTTAATACATTTTAAAACATCGTTAAAATGATTAACTTCAATTTAAAATATTCATTTTCCCGAGCATATCCATTTTATTTATAATAATATATTCACTGTCCAATATCGTGAATATACTTCCTTAACCAATTTCAACATTCAATTTATCGAATTCCATTGATTTCGAATTTATAAACAATGTCTATAAATCCTATTTCTATTTATAAGCTTCGATTTATAAATCTCCTTTATTTACTCATTCCATTTGTATATCTCAATATATACCAAAAGTCTATATTATAAGTTGATTACTTATAATTCATTTATTTACAAAATCGTTCTTTCAAAACTTCACAAATCATAAATCTTATTACTTATAAGATTCCTTTATATTTTATAACAACTTCAACTTATAAAATCCCCTTTATTAACACTTTCTATATATCCCATTTATATGCTTAAAACCCAGTTTATAAGTTAATTACTTATAAATCTTTTATTTTACAACATCTATTTATTTTACATCTTCACAATTTATAAATCTATAATTTTCATTTAAATCCATTTTATACTTTATTTTAACACTTAATAAACTCGTTTTATAATACCAATATTTTAAATTCATAAATATCAATCTTTATAAATCTTTTATATAAATCGTTTATAATAATTCAAAAATCCCAATTTAATTAAACCAATCCTTTTAATAATTTACAAATCGTTATTTAAGGTTTAAATAACTCCAAAATCATATTTAAGTTTTTTTTTCCAAAAATAATAACTTTTATAACAATAAAAATTATAACATTTATTTATTTAAAATAAATCAATTCAAAATTTTAATAAAACATATACTTTCAAAAATCACTTTAAAATCCTTTTATATTGGAAATCATTATCTTAACATTTTAAAAACTTTAAAATAGGTCCAGTGATGCAACATACCAAACAATCAATCACGGCATCCAAACATCATATATCATCATATGATAAACAACAAATATCACAATATCTGTAAATAAAAAAATCACAGTTGAGGAATCCAGTTGGATCCCTCCAACCTGTTTCCCTGCATCCACAGATGTTAGCACAATACCAAATCCGCTTCAAGACAGAATATCGCGGTATATGGGATTTTATAAAATATTATCCGCTTAATAGGCGACGCAATAGGGTCTCATCCGCTATACAATGCGGGAAATCAATCAACTCCAATATATACATATACCAATATATATATATTGCTATATATACTATTATATATACTATCATAATCAAGCAAACAATCAATAACTGCAATTCCAACATTAAATTTTTGAGTGAGAAGTTCTCACCTTTGCTTTTATTTTGTAGTCCATTTTCCATTCCAATTTGTTTTTTCCTCCCTTTATAGACCTTGTATAACAATTTATACAATTTGTTAATATTCGAATCAAATCGAATAATAAATTTTCATTTGATAATTTCAATTCATCGGTGATTTCATTTTTAACAAATTTCCCTTTTAATACATTCATTTAATTAAAATAATTTATATATTTCAAAAATTTAATTTTAAATAACTCCTTAACATTTTAAAATTCCTAGGTATTCTCCAAAATTATTCAAATATAATATATAAAAATAAAATTCCTCTTCAGCCTATATTCTAATTGAAAAGCAGAAATTTTTATTTTTAACTTTACTGTTTATATTTTTCTTTACTGTAAGCATATAAAATTGAAACTGCATATATTTTTCTCAGATTTAAATCAAATTGAAAATTTCGAAAAGCTAATTACCATACTGCCTACCTTCTATTAATATCTTAAGATAATCAAATAAGTTAATCACCCTTATCCATTTATTTTAAAATAACTAGTAAGTTTAAAATGTATATATATCTATGTTTATTTTTCTTTTTCTACTTTTTCTTCTTCTTTAACCCTAACGGTGCGGTTTTTCGGCTACAAAAAATCGTCGATCGTTACAGTCTGGGCCTTAGGAATATGAATGATTTGAGTGAACTTTGTAAGCTTAAACTTTTTTGGAAATTTGTCAATGGAAATTCACTCTGGGCTAGATGGATGAAAGCTAAATATCTTAAAAATAAAAAAAATTGGACCGCAAAATCTGAAAATCATTTCTCTTTCTCTTGGAAAAATATTTTGAGTTGCAGGGAGGTTGGTCTAAAACTTTTGGATAGAAAATTCAAGGATGGAAATCAAACCAGCTTATGGTTTGACCTATGGATTCATGGGAAATCTCTGGTCAGTCTTTTGGGTTGGGATAGTTTTCTTTGGTTTGGGGGAACTTTTGATAAAGTTAGTACCATTATCCAAAACAATTCTTGGAATACATTTAGACATCCAGCTGCTTCTATCTTTAATGCAGCCATTAATAAGATTACTATTAACCCCAATCTGCATAATGATACTTGGGATTGGAGACCTTCAAAAAAAGGGAATTTTTCTTTTAAAAAAACTTGGGAATTTAATCGAGGTCAAAAAAGTGATGTAGATTGGTATAATGTTATCTGGAATAAATCAAATTGCCCAAAAATGTCCCATAGTGCTTTTTTGCTGTTATTAACAGATTACCCACAGGGGCAGGTGCTTGAAATGGAATATAAATGGGAATCAATTTGTCTATTGTGCAAACAGGAGGCTGAAAGCATAAATCATTTATTTTTCGATTGTGTTTTCTCAAAACATATTTGGTTCATAGCCAAATCAAAACTTAAAATCAATCAGCATCAGGCTATACAAAGCATCAGAGAAAGCATCAAATATATTCAGGAAAACTTCAGAGAAAAATCAAAGGAATTCAGAAATGCTAGCATTACTCTTACTGCAACCATCTTTCACATTTGGAAAGAAAGAAACCAAAGACTACATACTCAAAAAGAGACAGATGGTATTCAACTTTGGAAAACAATAGATATGGAGAGCCAAATTGTTCTCAAAAAATTTGAAAGCATGAAAATATACTCAATAAATCTCAATCAAAAACTTTGGAGTGCAGAAAGGTATGATGGGGAGCTTGAAAATTTCTTACAAAACGAGAATCAGGATTTTGCTTTCCCTCGAAGCAAACCTCTTCACCACAGTGGCATTCACTGGATGAAGAAATTTACTTGCCTCAGTAGACCTAATATGAAGCTTGCACATTTTGGTGGCGGCCACCTCTACCAGCAAATCAGTAACCTACCCTGCCATGAAAAGGGAAAGGGAAGTTATTTTTATTATAACAATGTGTCATATAATAATATAATTATGAACACTGATCTCTCTTCTAACTTACCTGATAGGGGCGGAGGCTACCGCAAACTCAAGCACAAGGCTTATTCCGAGCATCTCCTGCATAAAGACAGGATTTTGCAACTAGACATGAATATCAGAGAGTTTCGTCAGATTTCTACAAAAGCAACATCAACAATCTTTTTTATCACTTATCTGTTTGGGACAAAGGTGAATCAAGCAAACATTCTAGTGAAGAGTTTGCTGCTGACAACCGCAGCAAGAGATCCACTAAAAGCAAGTTGGACTCAATTGAATTTTTCGACTGCTGCTCATTTTCTGAGCAAAATAAGCAAGTGGCATTTCCTAGACCAGCGATTCACGACATTTTCGCTCAAAATCCCTCAAATAACAGAGATAGGCTTACATCTGAGCATCTCATGGAAAATAGCAAGAATTCGATGCAGAGTCTCACAGTTTCTCCACCTTTGCGAACATCAATTCGAGATTCACTCGCTATCACAGATGAAGATAGCAAGGGAAGATATTTGTTTGGAAGCCTCCATGATTTCTCTGTTCTTCATCAAAACAGCCTCAAATCGCCATGGATGTTTAAGTTTTAGCTTTCGCGTTTTTTTTTTACTAAGGTTTATTTGTTTGTTCTGCTATTGTATTGCGGCGTGGTTTGTTAGGGTTATGTGTTTGGTTAGGGTAGGGTTTTATTTTACCCTCCTGCTTACTTTTGGGCCTTGGGCCTTTATTTTTCTCTTTTTCAAAAAAAAAACTAGAGCGTATTGTATAACTTGGAATTTCAAATACATATCAACTATACCCTCATTAGATTTCATTTTAAACTTCATAATTGATTATTTAACATTGAAACCTTTCTCTGTTTAACTTTATTTGCGCCTTGGTGTGTTACTGCAAAATGTGTCATATTTCATATGCAAACCAACAAATGTTAACAAAATATTATATTTATAACTTTAGAGCTAGTTCAGCCATTGTTTTTTGCTCATTGATCCATGTCTCAAAATCAGTGGTTGGCCCCTCATACTGAACTTGAGTCATTTTCAAAATCGCGAAATCATTAGCATGCATATCTACTTTTTTCTTGTTGACAAATATGCATGGTTTGAATTCGTGAAAAGTGTTGTCCATGTAGTTGATTGACCTTCTAAAAATATGGCAAAGTTACCAGTGACCATGTTAGTATTTAAAAATGGTGTTATGACTTTTGAGAAACATAAAACTGATACAAAATGAAAGATCATGATGGATCGATTAATAAGACCAAGCGTTTTTATAACTTAACTAATATATTTTAGTATATTCTAACTTGTATAAGAACTTGCCAGGTCGAAATAGTGGAAATTAAAAATATTTTAAAGTAAATGAAATCAGAAATTTTATATTGGTTTGGATCCCATCCTATATCCAGTACTAAAATTCATTTCTGGAATTTTACTAACACAACCCTTAATGCAGAAGAATGGGTTTACACTGATGCTTGAGCTAGAGAATAAGACTTCAACTGAACTGCTTGAGGACTTTGCAATTAGACTTCAACTTCAATAAAAAAAAAGTAAACTTGAAGACTTTTGTATCTCTAAGATACAGGTAAGTCATTTTTAAGTATAATTTTCCTATAACCCAAACAATATATCTTTGGGATGAAAGTGCAAGTGGCCTAGGAAGTGATTTAAATAATATAAATGTGGAAATAAATGCATAGATTATGGCTAGTTTAAAAATTTGAGAGCAGTGGAGCAATAGATCAAAAATTAAGAGAGCGAAAAGATGGTCATTCTAGAGTTGCTGTATAAAAGTTTTAGTGATTAGAAATGACGTAGGAATAAAGAGAAGCAACGACAAAATTATGAAGAAAAGAAGAACATGAATTCAAAAGTTCACGGCAAGGAAACATTACATATCATATGAACTTGTGCAGGTCGATGTGTGCAGATTCGTAACTCGACCTAAGGATATTGCATAAGTCGACGTATGCAAGGTCAAGTGTCGAACTATGTGAACTTCTAGCTATGTCGTCTTTTTTTCTTCATTTAAGCATTTACAGCACTTCAAAAAATCATGAAACTTCTCAAAAATATTTTGTGATGTGTAGAGGGTGATGAAAATTTTTGGTGCAACTCAGAGATCATTCATAAGATTTAACAAATTTAAACTAGAAGAACATAATAAATAACTTACTTGATTTTTGTGCCTCTTTGTCCATCTTTGAGTATTTATTTGACGTTATGTAATATCTCGTATCTGAAGGCCAAAAGCTAAGTGCTACAGATGCTGCAGTCATCTATAGTATTAACTTTTGGTGACAAAATATGGCAATGTTAATAGTATTTATAATATCAGAAGCCCTTGGAGATGAACAAAATCACAGATTTTCAAAAACGGCATTTTACCGATTACATTTCAAACAAATTTATATTCGAATTACATAAACCCATGTCCATTTTCCAAGTAGATCAATTATAATCATTACAAAACTATGCTAAGAGCGACATATGACGATGCCGCATTGGTTGATGAGATAAATATAGTCATATCCGACATAATATACACAGCGGAAAAATAAATAGAATAATCTATATTCCTAATTAGCTATCCATCAGCCACATGCTCGTCTTTGGAAGTTTTATTTTCCAAAATATCTAAACCTAAAAACCCTAATCCGTAGCCTACTCAAATCAACGAGAGTTTAAAGGGAAACAAAAACTTTGAGTCGGACATAAAGTCCGGTGTGAATAATTCTGTCACATCTCGGTTTACTGATATTAAGTGAGACCACGCCCGCTTAGCGGAATGGGTTTACCCCCACGATATCCTTTTCAAAACATATATTTTGCAAATCCTTTCCTGCAACTAAACTGGGTAATCAAACTGATTATATCAAAATAACAATATCATCTATGCTAATAGATGGACTATCTGTCCGTAAAATGGGTAATATGTGAGCTATCTACTCGCAACATAATAGCAAGGTCCGTTATGCTAACAAAAAAAGGACCAACTATCCGAAAAACAATAGCAAGAACTGTTATGCTACAAACGGACTATTTATCCATACAACTAGGCTGATTGTCCACAAACTGGACTAACTGTCCAAATTAAAATGTACTAAATGTCCGAATCTTTTTCTTAGGGTTAATTATCGCTTAAATATTTCTTAAAAACCTTTTCAAAATGATTTAGTCCTCTAAATTATATATATACAAGTAAAATATATCTTTAGCTTTACTCTAAACCATTTTTCTATGATATATATATTTTACTCAAAATAACGTTGATAAATTTTAATGAGGGTTAGCTATCATCTCAAAATAAGTTAAAGTCCTTTTTAACTTGAAACATTTAGGCTATATGGCCTATTCAATTCATTCGAAATCTATGTTTAAAACCTTTAAACATCCTTTCAAAATCCTAGAAGGTAACCTCTCTGAAATCATTGAAAGCAACTCTTTCAAAACCCATAAAATTCTTTTCTTCGAAAGCTTTAAAACATTAGACATCCTTCTTTAAAACCTTTTAAACCATGCCTTTCAAAACATAGGAAAAACCTTCCTTTTCAACTCTGTCGAAACCCCGATGAACCATCCCTTTCGAAACCATTGACTAAAACCTTTAGAAAGCTTCAAAACTCAATCCTTTCGAAAGTACTTTGGGTCCAATTTAAAAAATGTGGAAACCTTTCGAAACCATTCAAAGTTAACTCACTCGAAACCCTTTGAAAACGTCTTGGTCGAAACCATTTGGATTCTACCTTCACGTAGAGTCAAAGAATTAGAAACACATTAGATTGAAAGTATCTGCTTCGAAACCATTTAAAACTATCTCTTTTGAAACCATTTTGGGTTTTACTTCAAACATATAAAAAGGGTCTTAAAAACATTTACGTCGAAAGCATTTGTTTCGAAACCATTTTCTAACGACCCATATTTTTGGATGGTTTAAATCGACAACAAACTACAGATGTCAACTCAAACCATTCAAAAGGGAGAATTGTTAATGGGGTAAATAAGGAAATAAGAGTAAAGAAGGAAAAACAAAACGCAGAATCTCACAGTGGAATGACAAAATATAATAATCAAATAAATAGTTCGTGAAGCTGTTTTATAATATACATTTGATTACACAAATTTTACAACAATTAAAGTACAATTAACAATGAAAACAATAACGATACAGCGGAAAAAATACTAATAATAATACTGGTGTCCCATCATTAACTGATAGAGATCTATAGTTGGCTTGAAAGAAAATATATACCAAAATCTGTCTTGGTCCTTTAAAAATAGAGTCTTCAACACTGAAAAGCTCAAACTCACGAGCGTAATGAGAAGACAAAAAATTCAAGTCAGAACTAAAGATCTTATGTAGGTTAAACCGGCAGCGAATAAATATGAGTGTAGTGGCTTTAAAGATGTTTACGAGATTTTACATATCCTATCCAGTGTATAACGTGCATTTAATAACTTAAGAGATGTTTCGTGATTTTCCATCTCCTAAGGATCCGTTAAACAATTTATATGTAGTAATATATGCTATATATGTAGTGTTTATCAGTAAAGTATTAAAATAGCGTTAAGGCGTTACACATACCCCCTTAACACATTTTTATAGGCATCGTAGTCTATACAGTACTGTAACTCCACCGTAAACTGGTGGGCTATCAGTGAGCATTCTGTAGGTAAGACATAAATCAAAATCATAATGGGATTGATAAGGCATGTGACAGGGCACATGAGGCTATACCCACGGTAGGATTCTACCGGATTGCAGAACCAAGATGATGGTAACGCATAGCCATAGCTACCGCCCACCTCGAACATCACTCCCATAATCAAATCAAGTGTGCCAACAATCAATCACAATGTAACAGATATGGTATCGAAGAAGCGTGTCTGATCAGAGGAGCGACCTCACTCGGCTTGGTTATGGCTCCTGATTTTAGTCATATCAAGCTGACCCAAAGGTCATGGATGCTTTCTTACCTCATACTAGTAGCGTCCGTCAAACCATCCTATTTCGCTCTGGATTCTCCACCACGTATACAATTGTTAAAGTGGTTTTCGAATTGGTAGAGAGTATGACAATATAAAAACTCTGTCTTTTTAACAACTAAACACTTATTTCACACTGTGGTCATTTTATAAGATATTTTTAATAATAAATCCAGAAAACAGTTTATACCTTCATATCAAGATATCCATATACTTACTCTAAAAGTATAAATATATTCATAAATACCGAGGAAGATTTCTTTCAATCAATTTCGAAAATAATTTGTAAATCTCTCTTAAACCATTTATAACTATTTATATGCTTTAAAACCATTTATAAAGCTTATTATAAATTCAAAAACAGTTTACAACTTTTTTCCTTTTCATAAGCTTCTACGAAAATTCCTTTAAAACGCTTCCAAATCCCTTTGTACTAGTCCTTTTATAAAACCCTTTATAAAATCGTTCAAAACCTTTAAACTCCTTTATAAAACTATTATAAAATCCTTTATAAAAATCTTTTATCAAATCCATTACAAAATCCCTTACAAAACTTTTATAAATTCCTTAAAAACCTTTTACAAAATATTAAAATCTTCTACAGAATCCTTTTATCTATTAAGGTTATTATAAAAGTCTATATTCATTATCTTAAATCAAATCTATATTTATTATATTAAATTAAATTTAAAATATATATATTAAAACTATATTAAATATTTTATTAAATTAAATTTTATACTATGTAAAATATATATTTAAACCTAAATAAAATTATAAGCTGAAATCTTAAATTTACATTTAAAACCATATATTGACTTATAATTTGAAGCTTTAAACATATAAAACAAGTTATTTTCCAAACATAAATTTTGAACAAAATCACCGAATTAAATTTAAAAATAAAATTTAAAAATAAAGCATTCTTTACCATTTAGAAAATATTTTAAAATCGACCGCGGTGCCCGTATATAATTTTCTACCCTATGGTCAAGTGATTGGGTATGTATCATTTCAACTCAAAATAGTTAAATTTCCCAGATATATATCATTTCAACCCGTATCTCGAATCAATAATTTCTAAATCATTAAAACCGCCCAAGTTTATCATTTCAATTCATAACGATTTTTCCATCTATAAGATCGTTCGGGTATGTATCGTTTCAACCCATAGTGATAACAGGGATATAAACATCCAATCATTCAAAAATGTCAATAAATAAACATCCATCACAATTATCATCCAAATCAGCGAATAAATTACAACAATTAACCGGTTATCATTATCACTAATAATTTAAATTCAATATTAATTTAAACGTCAAATTAGTTCAATATAAATTTAAATTAAATTTAAATGATAATTTAAATTACCAAACAACAATCAATAATATTCTTATCACATCATAAATTTAATTCAACTAATATAAGAAGGTTTAGTATTTGTGAGTGGGTTAAATCACTCACATTTGGTTTTCAATCGATTTAAAATCCAAATAAAGCCAAATTTTGAACGTTCTCCGAATGCAGCCAAACTAGTTCTAGATTGTCCGAAATTTTGATATGATCCCAAAGGAATTGTGCGTTAATCGGAGCTCATTTCAAAAAGTTACGCACGTTAGAACATTTGGAATTTAAACTAAAATTAAAATAAAACACAGGTATTATTGTAATTAACGCTGCCTTCCTCGAGCCTTGGCACGTACGGTCGAACCATCAGCCACCAATGAATGTCAACTACCGACGCTACCTACAACCATTGATCCCCTGATCTGACCATGCCATGTGAACTGCCTTGTCCAAGCGACCTCCCCTCAGCCTCGCGACCATCCTCAGCGCCTCCAAGCACCAACCACTGTCATTGTCAATGATCGCTGTTTGAGACAAATACAGATGCCTTTGATATGAACTAACCCAGTGAATGCACTCTACTTGATGCCTTCTACACCGTAGTACCCTTCGATAGCTGTATAATCGACGATCCACCGTTAATCGTGAAACCCTAGCAATGGACAGTTGAGAAAGATGGCCAAATTCTGGCCAAACCAAGACTCAATTGCAAAAACAAACTACAGATGTAGATTGCGTTCATCGAGAGCTTTTCGATAGTATATAATTCGATAGGGTTTGATGAGTTTGAATTTGGGAATTAGGGTTTTGATATTTCTGGCATTGAGAATGAGGAAGGAGCGGAAATTTGAATGTACAGCAAATGAAATCAAAAGGCTGCTGGGGTTTCAGAAGTATTTTTTATATAGACAGATGGTAAGAAGGAATGGACAGATTAAATTGGGAAGAAATGATAACAACGACCCAAGAAGCCCGTTTCGTTCCCAAAACAAAAGTAAGTCATCCAAAATATATTGAAATATAGGTTTTCGATATTTTTAAACTCAACTAGTTTCAAAATCCAATTCCATTATATATTGAAGTTTCCTTTAAAATCAAATTATATTCATTTAAATTCTTTTAATCGACTCTCTACGTTTTGAGCTCGCACGGTCAAACGATAAGTCTGATCACTACGAAAATTGAAATCTTACAATAATTCACAGTTACGGATCCGATGAAAGTGGTTTCATCGAAATCCAAAACTATGGCCAAAATGGCTAATTTTCACGCTAAATAAATTATTAAATTGATATAATCATCTTTTAAATTCATATTTGAAAGTTAATCATTTTCATCATTCTTGGTTACATAGAAATTTATAATCTTTTAAAATAAAGTTTCCATGTTAAATCTAATATTTAAATATTGCACTAATTTCAACGTTCAAATACAACTATAATAAAACCCTAGTTAATTATATTTTAATTTCGATTAAATTCTTTTATTTCGATTACACTCTTATTATTGAATCAACTATTACCTTATGAATATAATCAACATTAGTTTACAATATTACATTCATATCCTACAATTATCATCTTAGCTCATATTAACTGCAATATTTAATTAAATTAAATTTTATTGACTTTTAAATTAATTTCAACTGATTAAATAATAAGGAGATAAATAAAATAGTTGTCATATATTAGTAATTTAAACACATATGTAGATTTATTGTTTACAAACAAAGCTAATAAATTTGTAAACTAATTAATTGATTTCATATTCCATAATAAACCTATTTCGATTTATAACATATAATTTCAACCTTAAATCCAACATTTAATTTATTCCTTATTTACAATTATAACCAAATTAACTTCACGGTTATTGTTATTGATTGAAATAAGATTAAAATAGTTGTCGATAACATTCAGACAACTTTATTAAATCACATTTTAATTATTTTTCTAATTACTAAATCATAAATTTTAATTTCTTACAATATTAAATTTCAAAATCTAATTTAATTTTAATAGTTTTAATTACAAAAATACGGGTTGTTACACTCTCCCCCACTCAAAACTTTTCATCCTCGAAAAGGAACAAGAAGGAATTAAGAAACTGATTGTGACGACTCAGATTTTTCGACGTTTGATTTCGAATATTTAAATGGTTTTAAATATCTAAAAATTAATTTTTAACTTGAATTTCAAATAAAAACGATTTATTGGATAACTTGATCATTGAATTCAATAATTGGAAATTGTTTAAAATATTTAACCTTGAGTTTAAGCTTGGTAAAAATAATTTTAAAGGCTTATAAAATTTATAATTATAATAGTGAAGATAATAAACCTTTTAAATTGAAATTAAAAGTGATCTGTTCAACTTTAAAAATAGCTTGTTTAAATTGATATTTAAAAATTACCTTCTGGGGCACAATCTTGGAATTCGACGAAATTATTCCATCAAGTCCGTAATAGTGTATTATTATCAGATTTCAAGTTTCGTAACATTTGGAATTATCGTTTGATCGTACGGAATATAAACGCACTAAAAATAATATCGAAAATTCGATATAATAATTGGGTCCAAAAAGCTATCTTCTCCATACAAGCGTATTAAGAATCGAAACTTTTTCCATTAGGTCCAGGATAGCGGTATAACCTTAGGAACACCAGGTGGCACGCCTAAATAGGGTTTAAAATTTTGAGATATGAAAACAAATAATTTGAGTGGATAGATGTGATATGAAATCAAATCAAGTCAAAACCCTATCTCCATCAGCTCACCCTAACCCATTCAAGCATGCTACCTCCCTTATTTCATTTAAGACTGGTACCTATCTTCATCCTCTCATTCTTCAAAAAAAAGGGAAAGGAATGAATGAAATCGAATTTCATTCAAACTATATAAAAAAATAAAAAATAAAAAAACGAATCTTGTTCGATTCGCGATCTGTTGAGGCGGCAGTTTGGAGGCAATCAAGGAGAGAGTTAATGAAGGGGAGGTGTTCGCGTAGGCTCATCGAAATCAAATTTCTTGTATTGGTCATGCGATGTTGGCTGAAGATCGAAGACACGAGGGAGGTTTCAGGCAATGCGATGGCATAGTTGATAGGACAGGCGCATGTGATCTGGGTTTCATCACGTCAATGGAGGAAGTCGCGATGGGGGATTAGATTTGGGATTGATGGCATATGCAGTTGTGGCGAGGCGGGGAGTGGAGGAACGAGGTAGTGACAAGAAGTGATGTTAAGTGGTTTGTGAGTAATCTGACTATTTTGGAGGGCAGTGATGCAATCAGTTGCTCGAACGGTGGTTTATAGTGTGGAGTTATGGGATGAGAGAGGGGCGGCTACGGCGGAGTTGGTGAGCAACAGGTAATCGATGATGTTTGTTATATATATTGGTATGAGTTAATAAAATAATTAATGTAACTCAGTTTGTCAATAACTTATCATTTCTGTATCAAATCGTACGAGATCCTATGCACGTAACGAGTCACTGGGTTCGTAACGGAAAACTCTACGCGATAAACTAATGTGAGAATTTCTCACTCTTTTGGATTGCCACATTTAAATTTAAATGTCTAAATTTAAATTAATTGATGCTTGATTGGATTGATAAATTATAATTATCTGTTGGATATGCATATATATATATATATAGCAGTATGTATATATTAGTAATTGGAGTGATATTTCCATATGTTATAGCGGATGAGACCCAATGCGTCATGCATAATAGCGGATGACCCCATATACCGCGATATCCCCCTCGAAGTAGGATTGGTATTTTTATTATTGTCTAACATCTGTAGATGCAGATAAACAGGTTGGAGGGATCCAACTGGATTCTTCAAAATATATTTAGTGATTTTCATATACATAAAAATATATGATGTGATTGGATAATCTGCTGAATTATTGTGTGTTGTATGTTTTAAATGTTATAATAGCAGGGAAATTAACTTTGGTATATTAAATACCATAAATACTATTTCAAATTTTTTCAAGCGATTAAAAGGAGATTTCCAATATAAAAATATGTGTATTGGAATTTGGATTATTTAAAAGAGGTTGAATTTAATAAGCAATAATTGTTTTTTTATCTTACTAAACAATGTAGGAAAAATATTTTAAATAGAGAATTTAAAATAAATTATATAAAGGAATTTTCAAAGATTGGATTTTAAAATGATATTCAGGAAATATGGAAAGAAGTTGAAATCGATATTAAAAAGGGATTGGCAAAAATAAGTGGAATTTATAAGAAATTGAATTTATAAAATGGAATTTTATAAATGAGGTTATTTTAGTGAAACGCAAAGGAGTTGCAAAGATTAAATGATGTTTATAAATAAAGAAATTGATATCTTGTGATAAGTTGGAAATATAAATTTATACGGAGAATTTATATTTAAATATGAAAATAGGGTGAGAGAAAAATAGTGGATACTATTTTTGAAGTGGAAATGGTTAAGGAGACCAACATGGAAGTGATGTGATAGAAATTGAGAAGGGTTATAAATTGGAATTTGGTTATTGAGATTTAAAAATATATTTTTATAAATAAGTTAAGTTTTATTTTAAAATGGAAGGTTTTATTATTTATTAAATTATGTAATTCAAAGTTAGTTAGTATTGAATACTTCAGAAGTGAATCTTTCAAATACTTAATATTATTTTAATAAATCCTAAATTTTTAGACTTGCTTTGAAAAGTGATATTATAAAAAATGCTTAAATATTTAGATAATTATTTGAACATGCCTTAAAAATAAATAATTATTATTTTTCTTTAAAACACTTATTTACATATGTGTGTATATATATAGTTTTGAAAATGGTTTAAATGTATTTATAAATCTTCTCGAGAGTTGGGAAATGGTTATTTAGTAGATGGGGACTTATAAGAGAATTCTCAAAATGAAATTTGGGAAAAGTAAGGAAATTTATAAAGAAGTTAAATAAAAGTGAACTTCAAAAAATGAAATAGAATTCATAAAAGAAGTAGAAAGGGAAATTGTAATTATAAGCAAGTATATTTGACTTTGGATATATTGAAGGGAATTAATTAAAGAATTCCAGGACTTATAAAAATTCGTTATGAACGAGTTAAGAAATTAACAAATGAATTGTAAATGATTTGGAGGAAAAGATATAGGGAACAAATGGAATACTTCCTAAGTGTTGAATATAAAATGAAGGTGAAAAAATATTATAAGTATTGGAAAGGGGTAGGAATATTCCGTTGAAAAAATAAGGATATGAAAACTGTTTCAAATGTTAAAGTACTGGGAGTAATATCTTATAAGGATATTTTGAAATAAAATTTTGGAAAGTCTGAAATAAGACCTGATGTCTACTTTTGGATGTGTATTGATAGCTAAATAACCGACTATCAAGTTTGGCCAAATTTGCTGATCGTTTCGAAGAGACCGGGATCGGGTTTAATTATCCGAAAACCACTTCGACCCGGTTAGAACATAACGAATAAATACCGTGAAGATAATGAAGACGGTGATTCGATTTGTTTAGACCCAAGACAACTTGTATGGACGAATGCTATCAAAACATCGTCATTGGAGGATGATGGGCATTCTAAGTAAAATTGTGTTCTTGAAAGTTAACATTTAGCCTCGAGCCTCATCAACTGGGAATGACTAAAACAAGGGAGATACGGCAAGGCTAGGTGGGTCGCACCCAATTATGGTATGTTATCACCTTTCTAGATGCCCTCAGAAACCTATTTATTATGGATATGGTTGTTCATGGAAGGAGCGCTCGATGGTAAGGGTGGGAACACCTGGGGTGATAACATATTTGGTCTATCTAGGTTAGGGATAGGCAAGTCTTTTGTAACAGGGGATCCCGCGAGGTCCTCGATACATTGTTCTAGAGGTGAACTGTGATGGACGGTACTCAGTGGCCCAGTCTTTCGATGGAATCCATTCTCCAATATGAGCTTACGATTTTGTTTGTAGAGTCTAGTATGCTGGCATTTAATTAATGTAACAGTTTCAGCTATTTGAATAAGTATTTGTATTTGGACGCTATTATAATATCATTGAATTTTGTATAAAATGTTTTGGTCATCGTAAGGGAAAAACCCGTCATCTTTATGTGTGACGCGGTCTTACGAGATACCTTTGTTTTTCAAAGGATTTTGATAAAAGTTAATAATTCAAATTGAGTGTGTTTTCTCACGCTGGATTTCCAGACTGACTCGGATGTTATTTTATTACAATGCTTGGGTCAGACTGTGTATTACAGATTCAAGATAGATTGCTATGGAGCTTAGGAGGCGAGCTGGATGATAGAGACTGTATTGAACTTTCATATAAATCTAGAAATCAAAATAACAAGAAATTAAAAGCTTTATTGAAGACGCCATGAATTTTTATTATCATCATAAGAAAGTAGAAAACAACAGAGATTATTTTCACGAGCAGATACACTCAGATATATATGATACAGAACAGTAAACTAATAATGGAAATAAACAACTGATGGGCTAAATGGGCTTATGGGCTAGATACACGTGAGAATATATTAATGTAAAATTGATTCATAACACTCCTCCTCAAGTTGGGTTGTACATGTCTAATAAACCCAACTTGCTACTCAACTGCCTAATCCGATCTCCATTCACTGCTTTAGTAAGCAAATCAGCTGGTTGATCATCAGTTCGAATATACTGAGATTCAATTTCTCCTTCTTGAATCTTACCACGAATAAAATGGCAATCTACTTCTATATGCTTTGTTCTTTCATGGAATACAGGATTTGAAGCAATGTGTATAGTTGCTTTATTATCACACCATAACTTTGCAGGTTGCTCAAACTCTAGCTTGCACTCCTTCAACAAATGTTTAATCCACATAACCTTACACACTGCTTTAGACATAGCACGGTATTCAGACTCAGCACTTGATCTCGATACTATATTTTGCTTCTTGCTTTTCCAAGACACCAAATTTCTTCCAAGAAGTACACAAAATCCAGTGGTTGATCTTCTATCTTCTCTTGATCCATCCCAATCAGCATCAGCAAAGCTTTCTAATTTCATATGATCATGATTGGTGTACATGATGCCATGTCCAGAAGTTCCTTTCAAATATCCTAGAATATATTCTAGAAGTGACCAATGTTGTTTGGTTGGTGATGCCATATATTGGCTGACTAAGCTCACTGCAAATGCTACATCAAGTCTGGTTGTTGTTAAATAGTTCAATTTTCCCACCAGTCTTCTATATCTTTCAGGGTTATCCAATAATTCTCCATCAAACATTAGCTTTAGATTAGGTATAACTGGAGAGCTTTGTGGTTTGACACCAAGTTTCCCTGTTTCCTTTAATAAATCCAGTATGTATTTTCTTTGGCATAGAAAAATCCCATGATTGCTTCTAATAGCTTCTACACCTAAGAAGTATTTCAATTCTCCTAGATCTTTGGTTTGAAAATGAGTGTGAATGAATTGTTTAAGACTTGCAATTCCTTTCTCATCATTTCCAGTTATCACAATGTCATCCACATATACCACTAATAAAATTTTACCTCTTACGGAAGTTTTATGAAACACTGAGTGATCACTCTTGCATTTACTTATTCCAAAGCTTTCAAGTGTTTGACTAAATTTCCCAAACCAGGCTCTTGGGCTTTGTTTTAAACCATAGAGAGTTTTCTTGAGTTTACACACCAGTTTATCTTCTCCTTATGCAATGAAACTAGGAGGTTGAATCATGTATATTTCTTCAGTAAGATCACCGTGAAGAAAAGCATTCTTTATATCTAATTGATGCAATTTCTAGTTAAACCTAGCAGCTAATGCAATACATAGTCTAATGGAAGTAATTTTTGCAACAGAAGAGAAAGTCTCTGAATAGTCCATACCTTAGACTTGTGCATAACCTTTAGCCACAAGTCGAGCCTTATATCTGGCTAATGTTCCATTGGGATTCATTTTAACTGTATAGATCCATCTGCATCCAATAGCCTTTTTTGAGTTCGGTGGTTTAACTAAATCCCATGTGTTATTCATTTCAAGAGCACTCATTTCTTCTATCATAGCTTTCTTCCATACTGGTTTAGAGAGAGCTTCAGCGGCAGTTTTGGGAATACTAATGGAATCCAGTGAGGTAATAAAAGACTATGACTGATAGGGAATATGTTTATGTGATATATATGTAGCTATAGGATAGGTACATTGCCTTCTTCCTTTTCTAAGAGTAATAGGAAGATCAAGATTAGGATCAAGTGTGGGTCTGGTTTCCACTGTAATAGGTGGTTCATTAAGTGGTTCAGATTCTTGTTGCGTAGTAGAATAAACTAAGAATTCATCATTCTCCTCCTAGATTTGTGAATTGAATGATAGATCATTCTCCTCCTGATTTAGCACATTAGATGATTGATAAAATGACAAGTCTTCAATGAAATTTACATCTATAGATACCAGATATTTGTTTAAACTAGGAAAAAAAACACCTGTAACCTTTCTACAGCCTTGAGTATCCAAGAAATATACATTTTACAGACTTAGGATCAAGTTTGCCTAGTTGGGGGTTAATATCTCTGACAAAACACGTGCATCCAAATATCCTTGGTATAATAGGGTGTAACTCTTTATTAGGAAATAGGATTTTATATGGAATTTCGAAGTCAAGAACTGTTGATGGCATTCTATTAATAAGGTAGCATGTTGTTAACACAGCATCTGCCCAGAATGGTTTTGGAACCTTCATATGGAATAACAGTGCTCGAGTGGTTTCAAGTAAATGGCGATTCTTTCTCTCAACAACACCATTCTGAGAGGCAGTGTGCACACATGAAGTTTCATGTAATATACCATGCTGACTTAAGTATGTACTAAAGGTATGAGATGTATATTCTTTGGCATTATCACTCCTTAGGGTTTGAATATTTGTTTTAAATTGGTTTTGAATCTCAGTATGAAAATCACAGAAAATAGAGAACAGTTTAGATCTATGCTTCATTAAGAATAACCATGTAACACGAGAATGATCGTCTACAAATGTTACAAAGTATTTAAAACCAGATTTAGATACACTAAATGATGGTCCGCAGATATCAGAGTGTACAAGTTCAAATGGTGTACTTGCACGTTTATTTATTCTAGGTTTTGAACAACTACGATTAAGTTTAGAATATTGACATGGTTCACAATTAAGAGTAATAATATCATTGTATTGGGGACATATACGTTTTAATAGAGTAAGAGAAGGATGTCCAAGTTGCTGATGAACTTTGATAGCTGAATCTACACTAGAGCATGCTACTGGTATAGTGTCAAGGATATAGAGACCACCAGATTCATCTCCTTTACCAACAGTTTGCCTCGTCATAAGATCCTGAAAGACATACTTTTCAGGGAAGAATGATATGCTACAATTCATACTTTTGGTTAGTTGGCTAACTGACAGTAGATTATAAGAAAGGGATGGTATGAACAATGCGGACTTTAAAGGTGGTGATATATTTATATTACCAGTGCCTTGAATATTAGACTGAGATCCATCTGCTAAGGTGACAGCTTGACTTTGATCATGAATTTTAAGATCTGAAAATAATTTAGAGTTACCTGACATATGATCAGTAGCTCCTGAATCGATAATCCATTTGGATGTTTGCTTGTTTGTATTAGCTAGGGTAGACACTGATACTGATGATGAAGAACCACTAGCTGGCTGTTGCAATGATTCTTGATACTTTGAGTATTTATCAAATTCTTCGCCAGTCATGAGCACTGTTTTGTTAGCATTAGTAACTCCTTGATTCTTCTGATTATTGTACTGCAGTTTTCTACACTCAGAAATTAAGTGCCCTGGTTTCTTGAAGTATGAACAGACCTTATTATTTGGTCTCCATGTATTTCTTTGAGGCCTCCATGGTTGTGATGATGGTGGTCTCTATGATTCTAGTCGTTGTGTGGAGTTCCATGGTGGTCTAAACTCTGATGGTGGTTTCCATGAAGTATGATAAGCAGTGGGATTGTTGCAAGAACTAACTAAAGCACTATTACTAGTGTTGCTATTAGATGGAACAGATGTGCTTTCAGTTCGAAGTATGCAACTAAAAACTTCTTGAAGTGAGGTGAGTGATGATCCAGATAATATTTGTGATTTGGCTGAGTCAAATTCTGATGATAATCCAGCAAGAAAACTCATAATAGCCATTTGTTCCCTTTGTTGTTACTGAACTGCGATATCAGTACTTGTAGGCAATAACTCATTAAATTCTTCACAGGTTTGCTTAAAATTCATAAAGTAGTTTGTAAGTGTTTGATCTCGTTTTTCTGCTCTGTAAAATGCCTTGCATACATCAAACATTCGAGTTAAATTTCCTTTACCAGAGTAGAGAAATTCAACATATTCCATCAATTCTTTTACAAATTCATAGTGGTTAATTAAATTGATCACTTCGTTATCAATCGAATTTCGTATCTGTAAAAATAGTCTTGCATCTTCCATTAACCAGATTAAATCAATCTGGTCCTGTGTCTTTGGTGGATCTTTGGTCAAGTGATCATCCTTATATATGCTGCGAAGATAAAGTCGGATAGTTTTGCTCCACTCCATATAATTCGAGCTTGTTAATTTCCGATCTGTTATTTTTGACATGATTGGCAATACATCAATCATTGCTAATCTTTTGTTTTCGGCCATGATGAATTTTGAGAAATAAACCTAGATCTGAATTTGAATTTGAATTCTGGAAATAGAAACCCTAGATCGATGTCGTATGCTCTGATACCATGTAATGAACTTTCATATAAATCTAGAACTCAAAATAACAAGAAATTAAAAGCTTTATTGATGATGCCATGAATTTTTATTATCATCAGAAGAAAGTAGAAAACAACAGAGATTATTTTCACGAGCAGATACACTCAGATATATATGATACGAAACAGTAAACTAATAATGGAAATAAACAACTGATGGGCTAAATGGGCTTATGGGATAGATACACGTGAGAATAGATTAATGTAAAATTGATTCATAACAGAGACATATCTCCATACTTAATTTATATTTCCGCTGTATGAGGACATGTTATTATAACTGTCTAGATTTGATGTATTGATTATTGTACTCTGATGATTGTAAGTATATATACTGTTACAGATTCCTTTGTGTAAAAATTTGTTGTTATATATTATATTTTGTTCTATGGTGGTTGTGATATTCTGTGTTTGTTGTTCTATTTTCTTCTACCTCTTTCTTCTTCACCCCTAATGAACTGGTATTTTCGGCACTCGAATGCTTGGCATTTTAAAAAGTGGACGTATTAATGCAAATTTTCAAGGATCATAAATCCAGAGCCATTACCGTTATTATCAGAGCTGAAGGTTAAGGGAGAACCTTGGTTCTAGTAGGGATTACTCGTTAGAGATAGGGTCAGTAGTATCTTAGAATGAGTTTGAGTGTGTTAATAGATATGTGCATGTATTTATTGGTGAATATAAAATGTTTTATATTGTGTTGGTTGATTTATTGAGTGGCTTATGAATTCTAGTTGGCATAATCCGTACAACTAAATCGATATGGGTTTCTAAACACTTGAATAGAGTAATTCTAAAAAAATATTGTTTCGGAAATGAGGTAAATGAAATAATTTTGCCCAAAGATATATTTTGATATAAAAGAAGTAATTTTCTAAAGTGGAAATTAGCTACAAGGGCCTCTTTAGCATGTGCAATTAGTTTCTAAGACACACAACTGAATAATTATTTTTAAGGACAAAAAGCAAAATAATTAGTTTCTAAGGCCTAAAAACCTATGAAATTATGTCCTTGAAAGTAATTGGACTGTTGACTTTGTCCTTAAAAGTAATTATTCTACTGACTTTGGCCTTAAAATTAATTCATGTGAATGTGTGTCCTAGAAACTAATTGGACTGCAAAGTTTGTCCTTCTAGTGAAATGCCCCTTTTCTAAAATTATTACATATATTTGGAGTGTTTGGTTGATAATCAAACAAGATTATAAAATTGGAAAAGGTTTATATAACCAAATGAAAATTTGTATAAATTATACAAATGGATTATAACTGAAATGGGATTCAAACAAGAATCTGGAAATTAAAAATCCCGAGAAGTTGAAAAAAAAATTTCAAAGTGGCGTGGAAAATAATAATAAGAGTATTATTTTTGAGAATATTTTCGAAAGAAAATTGTTTTAAAATGGATTTGGGAAGAGATATAGCACTGGACTCACTTGAATCGCTGAAAAATAATTCTAGTGATGATGGCAGCATCAACAGTATTCATTTTCGAGTTTCTAGGTGATGGATTGCAACCGTAGTAATTTGATATGGAGATTTTTGTGAAAAAAAATGTTGTTTTAAAGATTTCGAGGAAATTATTTTGGATAAAAATCGAATTGCTTTTTGTAAGTTAGAGGAAATGTTTGTTAAGACAGAGTTATATGTGATTCAAAGTTAGTTTGTATTAAATACTTCAGAAGTGAATATTTCATGTACTCAATATTTATTTTAATAAATCTTACATTTTTAAACCTGCTTTGAAAAGTAATGTTATAAAAAGTGTTTCAATATTTAGATAATTATTTGAACATGCCTTAAAAATAAATAATTATTATTTTTCTTTAAAACACTTATTTACATATGTGTATTTATATAGAGAGAGTTTTGAAAATGATTTAAATGTAGTGGAAATAAGGGAGGCATCCCTATCATACTTTCATATTGTAAAGCGGGTCCCTGTCAAAGTTTCATTATAAATCGGGTCCCTGTTTTCTGGAAACGAAGAAAATTATTGCTGAAATGTCAGCAACTTTTATAAATAAGTGCTGGTATTTCAGCAACTTTCCCTTTCAAAGTTTCATTGTAAATCGGGTCCCTGTTTTATGAAAACGAAGAAAATTATTGCTGAAATGTCAGCAACTTTTATAAATAAGTGCTGATATTTCAGCAACTTTCGTAAACTGTGTTCACAGTGTACATAAATGTTGCTGAAATGTCAGCAACTTTTATAAATAAGTGCTGATATTTCAGCAACTTTCATACACTATGTTCACAGTGTACAAAAAAGTTGCGGAAATGTCAGCAACTTTTTTGAAAAGTTGCATCATGCTCTGCAATAACCGTGAATAAAAAAATAGGGACCTAATTTACACTGAAATTTAGTGAAGGAATTTTCGTGAATTTTGAAACTTAATAAGGACCTGTGCCAAAAGTACCCTTAAATGTATTTATAAATCTTCTCAAGAGTTGGGAAATGGTTATTCAGTAGATGGGTACTTATAAGAGAATTCTCAAAATGAAATTTAGGAAAAGTAAGGAAATTTCCGAAGAAGTTAAATAAAAGTGAACTTCGTAAAATGAAATAGAATTCATAAAAGAAGTGTAAAGGGAAATTGGAATTATAAGTAAGTATATTTGATTTTGGAAATATTGAAGGGAATTAGTTTAAGAATTTCAGGACTAATAAAAATTCATTATGAATGAGTTAAGAAATTTACAAATAAATTGTAAACGATTTTGAGGAAAAGAAATAGGGAATAAATGGAATACTTCCTAAGTGTTGAATATAAAATGAAGGAGGAAAAATATTCTAAGTATTGGGAAAGCATGGGAATATTCCATTGAAAATATAAGGATTTGAAAACTGTTTCAAATGTTGAAGTACTGGGAGTAATATCTTATAAAGGTATTTTGAAATAAATTTTAGAAAGTCCGAAATAAGACCTTATGTCTGCTTTTGGAAGTGTATTGATAGTCAAATAATAGACTATCAAGTTTGGCCAAATTCGCTGATCGTTTCGAAGAGACTGAGATTGGGTTTAATTATCTGAAAACCACTTCGATCTGGTTTGAATGTAATGAATAAATACCGTGAAGATGATGAAGACGGTGATTCGGTTTGTCCAGACCCAGGACAACTTGTATGGACGAATGCTATGAGAACATCGTTATTGGAGGACGATAAGCATTCTAAGTAAAATTGTGTTCTTGGAAGGTAACGCTTAATCTAAAGCCTCGTCAATGGAGAATGACTAAAACAGGGGAGATGCAGCAAGGCTAAGTGGTCACACCCAATTAGGGTATGTTATCAGCTTTCTAGATGTCCTTGGAAACCTATTTATTATGGATATGGTTGTGCATGGAAGGCGCACTCGATGGTAAGGGTGGAAACACCCACGGTGATAACTTATTCAGTCTATCCAGGTTAGGGGTAGGCCGGTCTTGTGTAGCAGGGGATCCCATTGAGGTTCTTGGTACATTGTTCTAGAGGTGTACTGTGATAGACGGTACCCCAGTGGCCCAGTCATTTGATGGAATCCATTCTCCAATATGAGCTTACGGTTTTGTTTATAGACCATAGTATGCTGGAATTTAATTAATGTAACAATTTTAGCTATTTTGATTAGTATTTGTATTTTGAAGCTATTATAATATCACTGGATTTTCTATAAAAAAATTGATTATAATAAGGTAAAAACCCGTCGTGTTTATGTGTGATGCGGTCTTACGAAATACCTTTGTTTATGTTTTCTCACGCTGGTGTTCTAGACTGACTCGGGTGTTATTTTATTATAAAGCTCGGGTCAGACCGAGTATTACAGATTCAGGATAGAATGCTATGGAGCTCTGGAGGCGAGCTGGATGATAGAGACGTATCTCCATACTTGATTTATATTTCCGCTGTACGAGGACAAGTTATTATAACTGTCCAAATTAGATGTATTGATTTTTGTACTCTGATGATTGTAAGTGTATATATACTGTTACAGATTCCTTTGTGTAAAAATCTGTTGCTATATATTATATTTTGTTCAGCTGCGATTGTGAGATTTTGTGTTTATTGTTCTATTTTCTTTTACCTCTTTCTTCTTCACCCCTAATGAACTAGTATTTCCGACACTCGATTGCTTGGCATTTTATACAGTGGACGTATTAATGAAAATTTTCATGGGTTGAAAATCCTAGGATGTTACACTGATATAATAATTTTATGCGAAATATTCAGTTTATAAACAATTAATTTACATAATTTAGTTCAACAAGAATTTTAATATAACTCAACTTTCACAAAATTTTCTTAAGTCCTAAATTCACGAAATATTTCGGCAGAGTCTCCTTTGCAAGGTTAGGTCTGGAAAAATAATAATATCAATAATTACCACACACACACACACACACATATATATATATCATATTTCAATAATAAACATCCCAAACCTTCGATAAAACAATAAAATATCATTTCAAAACCGTAATCTGAAAACGTACCTATTTGTCGGGCAAACAACTTTATTTACAAAACCAAAAGCAGTAGCTATTGCTTCCATAAACCTGTATTTCATTTATATAATCCAAAAGAGTTAAAATTATGTAAAAGATTAATAGTTTAGCTGTTTCCATCAATAACAAAAGCAATACAACACAAATAATAAAAATATGCAAACAAAACAGCACAACCATTATATGTAACAAAGGAATCAATCATACATCTATAACAACCAAAACTAATGATTTATTCAAGTTTAAAAACTTTTCATAGCACAAGGGTGATAAATAACTAACAAGTGTATCTTGTGCTCAACAGCCTTAGATAATTACTTAATAGATTATTCAAACAACCTTAAACAATTAAAAGTATCATTTCTCAAACTTTCCATCAGCCAAAAAAAAGAATCTAAGTATTTAAATTTGCATGATGTACATAAATCTATTTTACACAATATTAATTATAATCACTTGCTTGAATGCACATATTCCACTTCCGAACAAGTATTGTTAACCTGACCACTCTAGTAGGGACTCTGATCCGATTTCTAGATTCAATATTTTCGTTTTCTTTCTATAGCCATAAGCCATGATAGAAAACTTCAAATTCACATCGAAAATTTGTATCAGTTGTTCGCCGTCAAGAATCGAGCAAAAAATCCTAATTCGAACTGGTGTGAATTACCAAAAATCTTGTGTTCAAATATGAATCAGAGCTGTTATGCGAATAAAATGATTTACGCACAATTTACATATTTATTCTATTGGTTTCTTCCACATCATTATTTACGTTTCATTTGTTTTAATTCATTCAAACAATAATTATCATTTATTAATTTTCCTTCATTACTTACACAATTAATTTCCTATTCAATGTTTGAAATCATCAATGAATCCATTATTAATGTATTACACACATTTCATTACAGTTTGTTTCACATTTATTACTTACTTATAACTTTGACATCCATTTTAATATTAGTATTCATCACCGAATCATTTTAGTCATTTTCTTGAGTTTATAATCATTTACTTAAGCAACATTCATTTTTTTCCACTTAATTTAATTACTAGCATTTCAAAATATTAACTTATGTCTAAAAAAATTCTTATACATCAAAATTCTTATTTGTAGACATATCTCCATTACTTAAGTTTTACTTATATGAAATTCTATTACATATTCATATTAACATTTTAACTTTTAAACATTTCTGGTAAGTTTAATGTATGCTTTTAGAGTGTAATTAAGTGTCATACAAATTTATCTTATTCATTTTAGTTAGCAAAAATATTCAATAATTTATATCTTCTTAATTTTCCTTATCTTTTGATTTAATGTGATTTATCACTAATTTCTTGACAGTTTCATTAATCACATAGCTTCAATTTCTTATTTCCCATTTCAGAAGTTTCCAGCTATTAAAATTTCACTTCGTTTCTACAACTGAAAATCATTTATTTAACAGGAACTTAAGAACTAAATACCAGGTTCATTTCAAATCATTTTGAAATAATACACACACACACATATATATATATATATATATATCCATATCCTTTATATATATCAAATCATACTTAAGAAAAAAGAATTAAAATTTGTTTATCAAAACAAATGTGTAGTAAAGCTACTACAGTGGTCTTTCCACTTTGAAATTAAAAAATGTTGATGATGTCGCGATCATCACCGAAATTATTTTCCAATGACAGAAGAGGGAAGCACGGACCTTATTTCCTTTTAAAATTCTCTTAAAATATTTCTTTCAAATCACATTGAAAATATTTATATCCGAAAATACTTCGAAATAATATTAATATTATATCCCAAAATCTATAAAAACCAATTTCAAAACTCCAGAACTTAAGTTCTCCAATTTCCAATTCATATTTACTTTATTTGTAAATTTTAGATTGCAGTCAATATTTATAAAATTTCACTTCCTAACAAACAAACATATCACATACAACCATATCCATTTATAAAAATTATTCTCTTATACACAAAATATATATTAGGTAAAATTATTTCATTTACCTATATTTCAAAAGCAATATTGTGTCAGTCTGCCCTATTTAGTGTTTGGAAATCTCTATCGATGTCATAGCATCCTATGTACCGACCAGAATTTATAAATACTAAATAGAACAAAGTAACACAATATAAAAACATTTTTATAACACTAACAAATACGCTCTCTCATGTATATACACGCAGACTCATTCTAGGGTATTAATAACCCTATCTCTAATGAGTTAACCCCAACCGGCTAAGGTATCCATAAACCAAACAACTGATACCAATTAAAACGACCCATCTTTTAGACGGTTTAAATCGACAATAAACCACATATGTCAACTCAAACAATTCAAAAGGGAGGATTGTTAATTGGGTTAATAAGAAAATAAGAGAAAAGAAGAAAAAAACAAAACACAAAATTTCACAATGGAATGACAAAATATAATAATCAAATAAATAGTTCATGAAGCTATTTTATAATATACATTTGATTACACAAATTTTACGACAATCAGAGTACAATTAACAATGACATACAACAATGATGCATTAGAAAAATTACTAATAATACTGATGTCCCATTCTTAACTGATAGAGATCTATAGTCGGTTTGAAAGAAAATATATACCAAACTCCATCTTCGTCCTCCAAAAATAGAGTCTTCAACACTGAAAAGCTCAGACTGACCCGAGCGTAATGAAAAGAAAAAACACTCGAGTCAAAACTAAAAGATCTTCTGTAAGTTAAATCAGCAGTAAATAAATATGAGTGTAATAGCTTCAGAGTTGTTTACGTGATTTTACATCCCTATCTAGTTTATAACGTACGTGCAATAACTTAAGAGATGTTTTGGGATTTTCTATCTCCTAAGAATCCGTTAAACTATTTATATGTAGCAATATACATTGTAAATATGCAGTGTCTATCAGTAAAGTATTAAAATAGCATTAAGGCGTCACTCATATCCCTCTTAGCATATTTTTATGGGCATCGTAGTTTATACGGTACTATAAAGTCCACCAAAAACAGGTGGGCTATTAGGGAGCACTCCATAGGTACGACACAAACCAAAATCGTAGTGGGCTCGATAAGGCATATAACAGGGCACACGAGGCTATATCATGGTAGAATTCTACCGGATTGCAGAACCAGGCTGGTGGTAATGTGATAACCCGGATTTTTGGGCATCTGCAATTGATAATATAATTGGGTTAATTAATAGAAATACTAAATTTATAGATTGAACAAATGAATCTGATTAAACAAATATTTATATTTGTAATTGTGTTGTGTGTGTATATATATATACATAGATTTTAAATAGAATTATTATATATAAGTTGAAATTGTATTTTTTTAAGTATATGTATATGTAAAATTAATTTGAAATTTAATTTGAATTTGGATTTTAAATTGAAATTCAAAAGGTAGATATATATATATATATATATATATATATATATCTTAAATTATACTTTGGTTTTAAAATGTATTTTTATTTGATTTTATTGAGAACATAAATTGTTTGTATTATTTTCTTTTAAAGGAATTTATTTATATAAATTAGAATATGTATTTATAAATTAGAAAATTAATTACAAAAGCTATATAAATAAATATATCATGCATAATTACAAATGTAAGTATATGAATGTAACTAATTACAAGTGTAAATGGATTATAAATTGTAATTGACAAATATTAACTAATATGACAAGTGTCATCTTTGCATTATCATTTTCTTTAAATTTTAATAAATCATAATTTACTCTTTATTAACTCCTATCTTCTTTTTCTTTCATCTTTTTTTTTTACATTTCTTAAACTTAGGAACTCAAACCTGTAAATATTCTCAACTCAAAATCAAAGTTGTAATTAAATCAAGATCGCATTTTTTTCAACCTAAAATCAAACTAAAGGCCTGTAATTTTCTTTTAAAAAAAAAATATCTAGCAAAGATTATCATGCAATCAGCAGCATTTGAACTGAAATCAAAAGTCTTAAATCATCAAGTTCCAGTTTCAAAAGATCTAAGCTTTTTTTTCTGCAATTCAAGTTCAAATAAAGCTTTCCTGTTTCAAAAATCAAGGCTCTCTATTCATCTTCTTTCAAGTGAGTAACCCTAAGATTTGATCTGTTCAAAATCCTGTGGCATGCAGTAATTTCTTGGAACAAAGTATGATATGCATTTGCAAGATTATTATTTGAATTGCATGTAGATATATATGATTATATGGTATGTGCATGTCTGAAAAATATGAATACTCTATTCTGTTATTCAAGTTTTCAAAACCTGATCAATTTAAATATCTCTTTCCTGATTCATTTTTAAACCTTGATGTATTAACGAAACATATTCATGTTAACAGGATAATTGATTTAAAAATATTTCTAGTAAGAATCTGAGGATAGATTTAATAAAAAGGAAGAAAAACATGGAAATCCAATTCATATCAAAATTTCGATTTAAAAGAATTCCGGTTTCTTGTATATAATCTTCTTCGTTTTCAAATCTAGGATTTCTAAAAACGAAACTATGATTTTTAGACTTGTAATTAGTGAGATTTTGCGAGATGATTAGTTTTGGGATAACTGTAAATTGTCATTGATCGAAGTCGATCTATGACTCGTGGCTCATGTTAGAGGTGGTTCGTGGAACGAGTATGGTGGGAAAATAGTCTAGTATTTTCTGGAATGTCATAGTGAGAGGGCGACATCGATCTAGGGTTTAGATTGAGTTGGAGTTGTGGTTGTCCTCAAAGGGAATTTCAGTGCCGATGTTGACTCGAGTTAGTCGGACAACGGGAAAGGGAACGAGGATCTTAGGTAGAGGTCCAGGTACGTGGCCGTGGCCTTCGGTGGACGGAGATGGAAGATTGAGGTGATCGATGATTGGGAATTCTGTCTGTAGGCGTTCCATTTCTTCATTTTTGCTCTGTGATGTGGATCAAGTTTTTGGGAATTCGATGGGGTTGTGATGATCGACAGCGACTTGTGGGTGCTGGTAGGGTCGATCAGATCGACGTTGAACTCGCGTGCACATGCACGATGATGTTCTGGTGCATGTAAGTTGAAGATGGGAAGAATTTGCTAAGTTTGAGAATGAAGGAAGGAGAGGGAATTGGGTTCGTCTCGGGGTTGCTGTGTAGTGGCACGAGTGAGGCACCGAGTTTTTGTGCGAGAGTTTGCATGATCGAGCACGACTGAAATTTAGAAGAAGAAGATAGGAAGAAGAGTTGGGTTTGGGAAACTGGGACTGGTTCGAGCTTGTATCGGTTTTGCTTGAGTTTTTGTAGAGTAAGCTTTGTTGTAACTAGTTTCATTAGTTTATCGAGTTGGGCTAGGGAAGTGTTGTATTGGGCTTTTGTTGTTTTTGTGTATTAAAAGATTTTGAAACATAAGTTTAGATATTAGGTTTCCAAGTAAAGATATTTATTAAGTTATCAAACAAATTTTCGAAATTCGGATTTATAAGTCAAACGTGCCCTAAATTTAATTAAATTGGTTTTTAAAATTGTATTAATTTCTTAAGTATATTTTCAAATGGGATTCAAAATAATTAAATTAAGTAAGTAAATTAGAAAAGTATATCAAACCTTGTTGGTACAATGGTCGCAAGTGAGTTATATTAGTTGAATCCTAACATTTAATTTAAATGATAATTACTAAATGTAAGTAATTAAAAGATAAATGTAACGACCCGTAAATTTTTGATAATTTTTATTTGTTTTATTAATATATTTAATTGAAATTTTGAGAATAAAATGTTTTCCAAACCTGAATATTTTTCTATAGAAAATTTCTAAATTCTCTCCTGAGTGAGGCGTCATCTTTCATTTCTCAAAATTTAAACTTTTGTTGCTCCGTTTATCTTACTTCTATTAAAATAGCAGCATTTCAGGTACCGATTATCAACTTTCGATTAGATGATCATACCATCAATATCTGTATACCGTTTTGATCATCTTATCGTGTTGATCTCTACGGTACATTCATTTCTGTATTTCAAAATTCCGGTACGCGGTGAAATATATGTAACGATTCATCGTATCGGTACGCTTGAACTTTTCAATTCCTTGTGTCCATTCATTAGCTACCGTAGGAATCAAATAGTCGTTGCTTTTATATTTTCTGGAATTTGAGGGTGACCATTTCTTTTTCCAACGTTTGATTTATTAAAGTTGGTTCGTTTCTTTCTATTTGAAACTTCAGCTGTACATTTAAAACTTATACATATATTTTATTTTCTTCATCCTTTTTTAATTTTTCCTGTTTTAATTCACATGGCCCAACTTGTTGCCCACGACCAATCCTCCTCTTTCTCTGATCTATCATCACAAGGCTACACCACATCGGTCACCCCTCTCCAGGCCGGGAGCCAGCCGCCTTACTCCGCCATCACCGATAGCCGAGCCGCCGACCACTGCTGACCGCGCACTACCTCTTCACGTGCTCGCGCAACCTCCGCCTTTGCTCAACCTGTCACCGCCCGCGCAAAACTACTCGAGCCTTCCCCTGACCGATCATGCTCGCCACACTCCAACTTTGGCCATCCTCTCCTCACTTCCCTCTCGATTTCGACAGCCTTCTCCTTCGTGCCGCTTGACCAACCTATTCGCTTATATATATGAGTGATTTTGGAAGGTGAACTTTTTTTTTATTTCATATTGTTCTTCTGTATATGTCTACTAGGCTATACCGCGTACATAAATTGCAGTGCAAATTTTAGAATTTAGTGATGTTGCTTTTTATTGTTGAACAGTTTATAGCCTGTCATTGTTCTTCCCATTCTCCGTGTTCTTTTGTGTTCGTTATTTTGTTAGAAGGGGATATATCATATTAAAAAGTTATATATATATATATATATATATATATATATATATATATATTTGTTTTATATGAATGGCTTCGGCTGGGTTATTGTTCACATGTTTCATTTGAACTGCATACATTTGTTTATATTTACCCTTGTATGCCAGTAACTCGGTTGGTCTTAAGTCTTGTAAGTGTAATATATGTTGTATATAAGTAAAATAGTCTAGTTATATAGTTTGCATTGGTAATTACATTTTAGAGTTTCATAAATAGAGATCTATGTAAGTTTATATATGTAATATTTGACGTGTTTTATGCGTATTATGTCATTATATACCGGTCGTAAGTAGATTTCATAATGGATTATACATAGATTTTAAACCGGTTATCTACTGTTAAGTTTATACAGTTTGCATATGAAGGTTTCAAACAATATTATGTTGTCTATATATATATGTGATTATTTTATAAATTTTCATACAAAATATTGTTATACCGTTTGGAAATTTGTAAGTATATATTATAAATAAAGATATACATTTCAGTTGGAAAGCTTACAATTCAATTTTGGGTTTATATATATATATATATATATATATATATATATATATATATAAACTAATATTTGTTACGGTCAGTATATATATTGATTTCTAATACAGTGTTTATACATAAGCGTGTTTCAGTATATATGTTTGAGTTCATTTAACCTGTCCATATATATATTTAGTTGAATACTAAATAGGGTCTTCATAGGTTTGCCTACATATCTATAGTTTACATTGGATATTTTAATGCAATTGGTCATGTACATATATATTCAAGGGGATCATAGTGATTTTATGTGTCATGTTTACCTGTATATGTTTGATTTATAAAGGTATGGATATAAATCTAATATTGATTTGTTAAGTATATAATTATTTACGTTATAATAATATTTATTTTAAGTTTATGACTATGTAAGTATCTTTCATTTTAAACTATGAATATACTATTTTATGAGTATTCGTCCCAACAAAACATATTATCCGTCTATCAAGCTAATTCGTTCGATTCGTCAATTCCTTTTTACCAGCTTTAACCATCAATTTCGTGCCTACCTTGTTTGTTTGGACTCATGTTCGGATTCGTAACTCAATTTCAGTGCCTGTATCAGTGTGCGCATCAGTGTCATCTCTTGTTCTCTCTGGCCTCGAAGGTGAGCAATCACTCGCGATTAATGTTCTTTTATTTATTAAATTTGATTTCAATTGAAACGACCATTGAAATATGCTGATGTTAGTTATTTACACTGTTATATATGTATTACCTGTATCAGTTCACATGTGACATCTGACCTATTATTTATGCGATGATAATCCAGTTTGGTTGATAAATGTTTGATTGTTTGATGTTGATATTGGACGTTAAATTGTTAATGTAGTAAGTGATAAAATAATTTGAAATTGAAATTGACGAAGGATAGTTAGATTCTATATATGTGTTAAATTTGATTAGATGACATTCACATAATATGACCTCTTAAAATGTTTAAATTATTTGACATGTAGAAATATGGTTAATTACACCTTGAACCATTTAAATTTATGTTGTATAAATTGATATAGTATGAAATCGAATAATAAATGTCAAGTGTGGAACCATATAAATAATGGTGTAATAATCTTCAGTCTACATGAAATGATAGTGTAGATTCTAGGAATAATTATATTAATTTGCACAAACAACAATGTGAATTAGTACGATTATTTCGGGGTTATTTGAATTAATTATTGGATTGTTATTGATTGTTGTTATTACTTGTTTATTTACTTTGACACCATCCCAGTTATCACACTGCAAGTTCCCTTTGCTATGCTTTGATTTTGAATTGAAAGGGGATCGGGTTGAAATGATAAATACCCAAATAAACAATTGACTTAGGATAGGAAATTGAATAAAACCTGATTGGTCAAATAATTTGATTTTAAAATTAAATAAATAAAGGTAAAGATTTTATTTGAATGAAATAATAAAGGTCTTAAATTGTAGTTTGAAATTGAATTCTAGTGGAATTTAGAATGTTAATATTTAATGATTTGAACAAAAATATTAACAAAGTGTTGATAAAGGAATGTTGTAAATTCATTGAATTAAGTTTGAAATTATTTAATAATTAAGTGTTGAAATTATTTAATAATTAAGTTTTGAAATTATTTTATAATTTAATGAGATTGAATTATTTAATAATTAAATAAAATTGAATTCTTTGATAATTGATATTGAAATTCTTTAATAAGTGAAATTGAGTTCTGTAATAATTAAGTTTTGGAAATTTGTTCAAATTAAATTAGTAAATAAGTGAAATCGAATTTCTTCAACAAGAAATAAGATGCGATTTGTTAAACTCAATATAAGACTTGAAATTTAAAGAGTTTGATTTTTCGAATTTAATTTAATTAAATTTGGAAGTTTATATGATATAGGAAAACTTAAATTGATTTAATGAATTGGAAATTAAATATAAATTGTTTTGAATGTTAAAGTAACTTAGCGAATATTGAATGAAATCGATCAATGAATTTAAATTGATTTGAATGTTAAATTAAATTAATTTAAATGATTACGGAATGAAATTTATATAAGAACTAGAATCAATATTTGAATTGTTTTAAATAAAAATTGAAATTGAATTATAAGATTTTGAAATAGTAATTTGGAAGTTTGAAACGTAAATTATGGAAATTGATTTATAAAGACAAATGGAATGTTGGTTTACAAATTCAATTGAAATTGAAATTGATTTGTTTTTTGAAATTTATTAAACGACCAATCGGTGTAATATTTAGGAAAGTTATTAAAGAAACCGGAATCGGTTACGGACATACTCTCTGTCTAAATCGAAAACCACTTTAATAACTATATGCGGAGTGTGATCCAGAATGAAGTGGTTGGAATGATGTACGTGACGACCGAAGAAAGAGAACGATAATGGATAGCCTTGACACTTTTGTCAAATTGGAAATGACTAAAACAGGAGTTGTACCGGGCTAAATGGGGTTAGCCACCTCGAGCGAACACACTTCTTCGAAACTACTCATTACTTGTCATTGATTGGTGTGCACCCTCGAAATTTTGGGAGTGTTGTTTGGCAGTGTTGCGATCGTTGCGGCGATGCGTACTCACCAGTCCGGATCAGGAAAATGGTAGTTTCACTACCTTGGGTATTGCCTCATGTGCCTGGTCATACTTGTATCCCTATACGCGACCACTACGATTTATTTTGTGTTATACCTATAGAGTACTCCCTGATATCCCACTAGTATAAGGTGGAGTTTACAGTGCTGTATAGTTTATGACACTTATATAAAATGTGTTAAGGGGGATAATGGTAATGCCTTAACACTATTTTGATACTTTATATTACTGATAGGCATTATCTACTTAGTATACACTACTACATAGTAGATAGTTTAACGGATCCTTAGAGGATGGTTATTCCAACGTCCTTTGAGTTACTTGTATTTCAGTCGTTATTTCACTTGAGTTGGACTTATTGATATAAGAATGTTAATCCTGACTCGAGTGTTTTGTGTTTTGCTTTACGCTCGGGTCAGACTGAGTGTACCAGTATTCAAGACTCACCTTTGGAGTTGGAGCTTTGCTTGGAGATCCAGCTATCTATCCAGCTTTCAGATATTCAGTTGATTCCAGTGATGTATTCTAATATTGTATTTGACTATTATATTCGAGACTTCTGTTGTACCTTATTTAACTCTGATATGTATATAGTAGCTTCATGAACTACTATCTTTTGTTTCCGCTGCATTTATTACTCTGTGTCTGTGATCTGTGATTATTTATTTACTGTATATGCTCAGTTTTGCCCAAAATAAGTTAACAATTCAGTATTTTGAATTATTCAAGTCCGACATGTGCGGATGCGAACGGTCTAAAATAGCGGGTCGTTACAGTTGGTATCAGAGCTTTGGTAGCTCTAGGCAAAACTCAGCATATAGGGTAAATGTATTTACAGAAACACTTCCATTCGAGTTTGAATCTCTTCCTTTTTGACTCGATTCCTTTGAATTTTGGAACGTTCCTTATGGTTCCAAAATCCATTCTTGTTCCTCATTATTTATCTTCTTTTGATTCTGGAGTATCCGATAACTCCACTTCGAATGATCTTTATAATGAGTCGGCGGTCTTGCCAATCTCAAATTGATTTATAAAAGGGGTGAAACTCCTTTACAATAGACATCGATTTACTGGAGATTTTTGTATCCTCGGCTTATGATGCTATCTATCTCCTGCTATGCCTGAATTCTATTTCTTGAGATCGGATGTCGATTTGTCTCGGAATTCTTCATCGATCTTATTTTTAAGTCACGGTCGACCCGGTTAAGGTTGCCCACGATTTACATAAACTTATCCATCGCCCTAATTTGTTATTTAATTACCTTATCTTTGTTTCAAACTTATTTTCGAACCAAAATTCTCTTTGATTTGAGTCCATCAAATTTGAATCTCTATCCTTGCTTTGAAATCCATTATTGTATCGTTGAGCGAGGAAGTGTATTTGTAAATTAATTTTAAAAATGTTTTATATATTGTGTTGTTTTAGTTGTTGATGTTGATTTGGGTTTTCGATCGATTCGTCTGATCAACGCTATCGATAGGATTTCCAAAACACTTGAACAGAACAAACTGACACAATAGTATTTTCGAATTTGATGAATAAAATAGTTTTGTATGATTATATCATATATATAAGTATAAATTTTCTGAAATTAAATTGATAATAAATTTGTTGTCAGAAATAATAAATAAAGAATTTATAAACTTGGCCATAATTTGATTTGGAATTTGAAATGCATTTAAATCAAGTATTTGAGAATTTAATTTTAGGCCATTTCAAACTTGGGCTTTAAAAATTTAAAGGATATATAATTTAAAGTATTTTCAAATAAGAATGGTTTCAAAGAATTTTAAATCAGTGATCTTCTCTTTTGTCGCTGGAAAATAATTTCGGTGATGACGGCTGCATCATCGACATTCATTTTTGAGTTTCGAAGTGAAGAGACTTATTCGTAGCCTTGCTACACTTTGATTTTGAAAATTTAAGTACATTTGAATTTCTAAATTATGACTTGATTTATATATATTGGTATATGATTATTGATTTAATATGATATATTGAATGTGTTTATATATATATATATATATATATATATATATCCCTAAATAGTTTGATGTTAATCGGAAATTTAATCCTTGAAATTATGTTAAACGATGATTTTAAATAAAGCCAAAATTTTGAATAAATATTTAACTTGAAATTTTTAATAAGGAAATTTTACTTGTATAATACTCAATTGCATTCTAAAATATAACTTACCTAAATTATTCAGAAGTTAACCTTGTAATTGAATATTATACAATGTAAAATGATGTTAAAGGATTTTATAGATAAAATTTGAGGGGTTGTAATAAATGTCATACACTTAAAAATTTAATTATAAAAAAATGTTAATAGAGATAAATAGAATAATAAGTTGATTGAATAAGATAAATTAAATAAAATTTTGTTTTAAAGAAATATTTTGTAACAAACATTAATAAATTGAAATAGAATCAACTGACTAAATTATCTTGATTCTAGAAAATCAATTGTTGAATATAAATTATTTAAAATTGAAATTTATATGGTTTAAATTAATTGTTTTATTTTGTAATTCAAGTCTATTTTCTTCTGGTTGTTTCTATTCTCCTACCTCCTTCCTTTTCGGGGACGAAAAGTTTTGAGTGGGGGAGAGTGTAACGACCCGTAATTTTTCGATAATTTTTATTTGTTTTATTAATATATTTAATTAAAATTTTGATAAATTGTAAACGATAAAATTTTGAAATAAAAATTTGATATTTGGAATACGTCTAATTGGACATAGCAAACTGTAAATTTTCAACTGAAAATACAAAAATATATTTTATTGTATAATTCTATTTATATCGGTAAATATTTGATGATAATAAAATGTTTTCCAAACCTGAATATTTTTCTATAGAAAATTTCTAAATTCTCTCCTCAGTGAGGCGTCATCTTTCGTTTTTCAAAATTTGAACTTTCGTTGCTCTTATCTTAATTCTATCAAAATAGCAGCATTTCTAGTACCGATTATCAACTTTCAATCAGATGATCGTACCATCAATATCTGTATACCATTTTGATCGTCTTGTCGAGTTGATCTCTGCGGTATATTCATTTCTGTATTTTGAAATTCCGGTACGTGGTGAAATATATGTAACGATTCATCGTATCGGTATGCTTGAACTTTTCTATTCCTTGTGTCCATTCATTAGCTACCGTAGGAATCAAATAGTCGTTGCTCTTATATTTTTCGGAATTTAAGGGTGACCATTTCTTTTCCCAACGTTTGATTTATAAAGTTGGTTCGTTTCTTTCTATTTGAAACTTCAGCTGTACATTTAAAACTTATACATATATTTTATTTTTGTCATCCTCTTTTACTTTTTCCTGTTTCAAATCTCACGGCCCAACCTGTTGCCCTTGACCAATCCTCCTCTTTCTCTGATCTATCATCACAAGGCTACACCACATCGGTCACCCCTCTCCAGGCCGGGAGCCAGCCGCCTTACTCCGCCATCACTGATAGCCGAGCCGCCGACCACTGCTGACCGCGCACCACCTCTTCACGTGCTCGCACAACCTCCGCCTTTGTTCAACCTGTCACCGCCCACGCAAAACTACTCGAGCCTTCCCCTGACCGACCATGCTCTCCACACTCCAACTTCGGCCATACTCTCCTCGCTTCCCTCTCGATTTCGACAGCCTTCTCCT
Organism: Allium cepa; assembly: GCA_030765085.1. Taxonomy (NCBI): domain Eukaryota; kingdom Viridiplantae; phylum Streptophyta; class Magnoliopsida; order Asparagales; family Amaryllidaceae; genus Allium; species Allium cepa. The sequence continues at coordinate 490,909,022 of CM060931.1, forward strand.
TCGTGCCGCTTGTCCAACCTATTCGCTTATATATATGAGTGATTTTGGAAGGTGAACTTTTTGTTTATTTCATATTGTTCTTCTGTATATGTCTACTAGGCTATATTGCGTACATAAATTGCAGTGCAAATTTTAGAATTTAGTGATGTTGCTTTTATATTGTTAAACAGTTTAAAGCATGTCATTGTTCTTCCCATTCTCCGTGTTCTTTTGTGTTCGTTATTTTGTTAGAAGGGGATATATCATATTAAAAAGTTATATATATATATATATATATATATGTTTTATATGAATGGCTTCGGTTGGGTTATTGTTCACATTTTTTATGTGAACCGCATACATTTGTTTATATTTACCCTTGTATGCCAGTAACTCGGTTGGTCTTAAGTCTTGTAAGTGTAATATATGTTGTATATAAGTAAAATAGACCAGTTATATAGTTTGCATTGGTAATTACATTTTAGAGTTTCACAGATAAAGATCTACGTAAGTTTATATATGTAATATTTGACGTGTTTTATGCGTATTATGTCATTATACACCTGTCGTAAGTAGATTTCATAATGGATTATACATAGATTTTAAACCGGTTATCTACTGTTAAGTTTATACAGTTTGCGTATGAAGGTTTCAAACAATATTATGTGGTTATTTTATAAATTTTCGTATAAAATATTGTTATACCGTTTGGAAATTTGTAAGTATATATTATAAATGAAGATATACATTTCAGTTGGAAAGCTTACAATTCAATTTTAGGTTTATATATATATATAAACTAATATTTGTTACGGTCAGTATATATATTGATTTCTAATACAGTGTTTATACATAAGCGCATTTCAGTATATATGTTTGAGTTCATTTAACCTGTCCATATATATATTTAGTTGAATACTAAATAGGGTCTGCATAGGTTTGCCTACATATCTATAGTTTACATTGGATATTTTAATGCAATTGATCATGTACATATATATTCAAGGGGATCATAGTGATTTTATGTGTCATGTTTACCTGTATATGTTTGATTTATAAAGATATGGATTTAAATCTAATATTGATTTGTTAAGTATATAAGTATTTATGTTATAATAATATTTGTTTTAAATTTATGGCTATGTAAGTATCTTTCATTTTAAAATATGAATATATTATTTTATGAGTATTCGTCCCAACAAAACATATTATCCGTCTATCTAGCTAATTCGTTTGATTTGTCAATTCCTTTTTACCAGCTTTATCCGTTAATTTCGTGCCTACCTTGTTTGTTTGGACTCGTGTTCCGATTCGTAACTCAATTTCAGTGCCCGTATCTATGTGCGCGTCAGTGTCATCTCTTGTTCTCTCTGGCCTTGAAAGGTGAGCAATCACTCACGATTAATGTTCTTTTATTTATTAAATTTGATTTCAATTGATACAACAATTGAAATATGATGTTGTTAGTTATTTACACTGTTATATACGTATTACCTGTATCAGTTCACCTGTGACATCTGACACCATTATTTGTTATTTATATGATGATAATCCTGTTTGGTTGATAAATGTTTGATTGTTTGATGTTGTTATTGTACGTTAAATTGTTAATGTGGTAAGTGATAAATAATTTGAAATTGAAATTGATGAAGGATAGTTAGATTTGATATATGTGTTAAATTTGTTTAGATGACATTTGCATAATATAACCTCTTAAAATGTTTAAATTATTTGACATGTAGAAATATGGTTAATTACACCTTGAACCATTTAAATTTATGTTGTATAAATTGATATAGTATGAAATCGAATAATAAATGTCAAGTGTAGAACCGTATAAATAATAGTGTAATAATCTTTAATCTACATGAAATGATAGTGTAGATTGTAATATCCCAGAATTTTTAACAATGTCAATTTAATAATCTGTATTTAAAATTAAATTGATATTGATGTTCTGTTAATAATTATTCAAATGAATTTAATAATCTTCTTCAATAAATATTTAAATTAGCTATTTTATCTTTTAAATGATATAAATTGATTTCTATTTAGAATATAAATAATTGGTTTATATTTTAAATAGATTGGCATTTGTTTTAATTTTAATAATAAAGCATAATTTTCTAGTTTTATTATTTGTAGTAATTTTGGAAAATTTGTTTTATTTATTATTTAAGCTTTTCAAAGTTAAATAAATGATTTTTGTTTAAATTAATATTGAATCATGTTTTAAAATTTTAATAAATACATTATTAATTGGGAATTTTGATTTTTAATTAGTATTGAGTTTTTAAAACTATTTCATAAATAAATATATGATTTTAAAAAAAATTGATAAGAAAAATATTAAATGTTTTAAATTTAATTAGAGCGAGTTTTAAAATTTAGAATAAATTTAACAAAATGGTTTCATGACTTAATAAAATAGATATTTTATTAATAAAAATATAATTTCTTATAAAATGATTTTTAATTTAATAAAAAGAGATTTATAAAAGAAATATTGATATTGTATTGTCTTTGTAAATAAGTTTTGAATAAAATTTGCAAGTTGTTATTTCAAAATTGAATTTATATTTACAACTTGATTTGAAAATAAGTGATTTTGGAATTTAGTTTGAATCTAAATTCAAAAGTATAAATTTTAAATTGTTTAGTTGTTTTAATCTTTAATATGTATAAGTTTATTTATAAACATGATTTGCTTTTATTTTCATTTATAAATTTATACACATATTTTAATATAAACTAACAACTTAAATTTTAGATAACATACACATTAATTTGTAAATTTAAATAATAATTATTTTAAGGAGACATGTGTTTAAAAATTAACATAAATTTGACAAGTGTCTAACTTTTGACAAGTGTTAGAATTTTGTTTTAATTTTTCTTTTCTTTTAGTAAATCTGAAATACATTAGTTAAATTTGCATCTTCATTTCATATTGCATTTTCATTCTTCCCTAATCAAAACAAAGATCAAACTCATTTTCTTCATACATACATTCTCTTTAAAAATCTACAAAATCTAAATCTAGTAAATCTGCATTTCCTAAAAGAATCCACAAATCTGCATTTCCAAAATTCATAAACCTGTACAAAATTCAAGCAAATCTACATATTCACTTCCTAGAAATAAAATCTACACTTCATTTCAAAATCAAAATGAAGCCTGCACTATTTTCTTCTTTCTGCATTCTGTTTTAAGTCCTGGAATGAATTTGAAGACATGAAAGCATTTGCCTACATCTGAAGATTTAGCAACTAAATCTACAGCTGCATAGAGTAAGAAGCATGAGCATTTCATCAAAAATTCAAACTCAGATTTCAACAGTGGAAGTCAAGCCTGCATTTGTTTTCTGCAAATTCAAATGATCAGTGGTCTGCATCATTAAAAAGTGACTAACTTAAAAAAATTTAAATTTAAATAGGTTGCATGCTTATGTTAGATATAATTTGGTAATGTTTGTGTTTATAAAAGCCTGGTAATATGTTTGTGAATACATGTTGGCTATGCTCTGCTGTGACTTTGAATTCATCTTCCTATTTAAAGGAATCCACCAAATATTGTTTAAATTTGTGTTAGTATCTGTTCTTAAAATAACTAAAATTTGTTTGCTTATTTAGATTAGAATCAAATATTTTTAGGTGAGTTGATTTACTGCCTGAAGATAATTAACTTTAGCAAGTTAAAAATATAAGTAGTGTGGCCTCTGCATGTTAATTCAAAACACAATTTAATGAGTTAATCTTGTATTTCAGTATCACCAAACTATGTATTAATTAAAACTTGAATTTTAAATCAAGTGTTAGTGTTTCTAAATGTAGATTTCAGTAGCAGTTTGTTATTGAACAATAATATGAATTGGGGCAAATGCATGCAATCTGTAGTTTAAGGAAACTCAAATTTCTTTTGAGTTATTAAGTAAGGATCATAAATCCTTGGAAAAATCAGAGATGTAGATATATTTGATTAGGATGATTGCAGTTTTGATTTTTCAGTATGAACCTTAATTTTGAAATAAGGATTAAAGATTGAGTCAGTGTGAGGTAATGGATTGACCGAGTGTTTTGGTTTTTGGTGTGTGGGTAGTTGGTGTGTGGAGTAGTTTATGGCCAGAGGGGTCGATCGTCAAGAGGTCGGAGCGGTGGGTTTTGGCCGTTGACAGGTTTTGAGTAGAAAACTATAAAGATTTTCCAGGGTTTGAATTTGGGGTAAAAACTTTGATTCTCTGATTTACTACTTGATTTGGTGATGATGTTAGGACTTCGATGGATTTCTGGTTATGGTTTGATCGTCCCTGATGATCGCCAGAGGTGGTGGTCGCCGTGCATATGCACGGCGACATGTTTTCTGGCATACTGTTGGGATTGGGAATGTTTCAGGGTAAAGTGGGAGTTGGCTCGGAGCAAGTTGATGTGAAACTCGAAGTAAGGCAGCTTGAAACCCGAAGTAAAATTTTGTTTTCTCGGGTTGATCTGTAGTTTACAGGTTACACAGTAAATGTAACAACCCGCATATTTATCGATTTTTTTTTATATTTAAATATTTTATTTAAATATTTTATCGTTAATCGGATTTTGGTCCGAAGCTACTTTTTGCAAACGGTCAAATTAGGACTCGAGACCACTTCCATTGAGTTCGAAACGTCGTTTGCAATCTTCTAAGTATAAACATTGATATGTTTGGGGTTAGTGGAATTTCACCACTTTTTCACTCGAGCCTTTGGTTTGGACTTTTAGCCCATTAGGCCCAAGTTCCACCCCCCTTCTTCTTCATTGCTTCATTTCATTTCCTAACACTAAAGCTTCAACAAAAATGGTGAATGGAATGAGAAATTAAAACTCCAAAGTCATTGTTTTATTGCAACTCCAACATTCAACTCCAAGTCATTGTTTTAATCTTTAATATGTATAAGTTTATTTATAAACATGATTTGTTTTTATTTTCATTTATAAATTTATACACATATTTTAATATAAACTAACAACTTAAATTTTAGATAACATACACATTAATTTGTAAATTTAAATACTAATTATTTTAAGGAGACATGTGTTCAAAAATTAACATAAATTTGACAAGTGTCTAACTTTTGACAAGTGTTAGAATTTTGTTTTAATTTTTCTTTTCTTTTAGTAAATCTGAAATACATTAGTTAAATTTGCATCTTCATTTCATATTGCATTTTCATTCTTCCCTAATCAAAACAAAGATCAAACTCATTTTCTTCATACATACATTCTCTTTAAAAATCTGCAAAATCTAAATCTAGTAAATTTGCATTTCCTAAAAGAATCCACAAATCTGCATTTCCAACATTCAGAAACCTATATAAAATTCAAGCAAATCTACATATTCACTTCTTAGAAATAAAATCTACACTTCATTTCAAAATCAAAATGAAGCCTGCACTATTTTCTTCTTTCTGCATTATGTTTTAAGTCCTGGAATGAATTTGAAGACATGAAAGCATCTGCCTACATGTGAAGATTTAGCAACTAAATCTACCGCTGCATAGAGTAAGAAGCATGAGCATTTCATCAAAAATTCAAACTCAGATTTCAACAGTGGAAGTCAAGCCTGATTTGTTTTCTGCAAATTCAAATGATCAGTGGTCTGCCTCATTAAAAAGTGAGTAACTTAAATTTTTTTTTAAATTTAAATAGGTTGCATGCTTATGTTTGATATAATTTAGTAATGTTTGTGTTTGTAAAAGCCTGGTAATATGTTTGTGAGTACATGTTGGCTATGCTCTGCTGTGACTTTGAATTCATCTTCCTATTTAAAGGAATCCACCAAATATTGTTTAAATTTGTGTTAGTATCTGTTCTTAAAATAACTAAAATTTGTTTGCTTATTTAGATTAGAATCAAATATTTTTAGGTGAGTTGATTTAATGCCTGAAGATAATTAACTTTAGCAAGTTAAAAATATAAGTAGTGTGGCCTCTGCATGTTAATTCAAAACACAATTTAATGAGTTAATCTTGTATTTCAGTATCACCAAACTATGTATTAATTAAAACTTGAATTTTAAATCAAGTGTTAGTGTTTCTAAATGTAGATTTCAGTAGCAGTTTGTTATTGAACAATAATATGAATTGGGGCAAATGCATGCAATCTGTAGTTTAAGGAAACTCAAATTTCTTTTGAGTTATTAAGTAAGGATCATAAATCCTTGGAAAAATCAGAGATGTAGATATATTTGATTAGGATGATTGCAGTTTTGGTTTTTCAGTATGAACCCTAATTTTGAAATAAGGATTAAAGATTGAGTCAGTGTGAGGTAATGGATTGACCGAGTGTTTTGGTTTTTGGTGTGTGGGTAGTTGGTGTGTAGAGTAGTTTATGGCCAGAGGGGTCGATCATCAAGAGGTCGGAGCGGTGGGTTTTGGCCGTTGACCGGTTTTGAGTAGAAACCTATAAAGATTTTCCACGGTTTGAATTTGGGGTAAAAACTTTGATTCTCTGATTTGCTACTCAATTTGGTGATGATGTTAGGACTTCGATGGATTTCTGGTTATGGTTTGATCGTCCCTGATGATCGCCAGAGGTGGTGGTCGCCGTGCATTTGCACGGCGACATGTTTCTGGCATACTGTTGGGATTGGGAATGTTTCAGGGGAAAGTGGGAGTTGGCTCGTAGCAAGTTGATGTGAAACTCGAAGTAAGGCAGCTTGAAACCGAAGTAAAAAAATTTTTTCTCGAGTTGATCTGTAGTTTACAGGTTAAACAGTAAAACTGTGTTTGTTTTGAAAAAATCTGGGTTTTTGAAAATTTAAAATCTGAAGTTTATGTTTAAAGAAAAGTTTAAGTTTAAAATCAAATTCAAGTTGTATTTTTGATTTGAATTCAAGTTTGTATTTTTGATTTGAATTCCAATTCCAGGTTTTGAAACCTGTTTTTTTCTGTTTTTTAAAAATCTGGATTTAAACTTTTTAAATCTGCAGTTTTATGTTTTGAGTAAAATTTAAGTTCAAATTCAAATGCAAGTTTAAATTTCTGACTTGAATTTAAATTCCAGTTTTAATATTAAAATGGAAGTTTTAGAAATTTAACTTAATTATCTAATTTTTTTTGGTAGATCGTTTAAAATTTTAAATATTAAGGTTTTTAAAAAAAATGTGAGTAAGGATTTACAGATTAAATTTAAATCTGGAAATTCTAAGTTTAGAAATGAGTTCAGTTTAAATTTAAAGAAGATTCAAATTGAAAGTTTAAGTTAAGAAAGAGTTGAAATTTCTAAAACATTGAAATGAATTCAATTTCAAATTTTTATTTTAAGACAAACTTTTGATTTGTTCTAAAATTTAAATAAGATTTAAAATTATCAAAAACTTTGTTAGGTTTTAAATTTTTTCTATTTTAAGCTTGAATTTAAATTGAAATTTAAAAGGAAATTTCTTAAGTACTTTGTTTTAAATCAAATTGTTTTAAACATAATTAAGTTATGTTCATAAGGATTTAATTTAGATAAATATTTCAGAATTAATTTGTTCGATCAGGTAATTAAGATTAATTAATTTAATTAATTAATTGAATTTGGATTAATAATTGATTAATGATTAAACAATTATAATTAAGATCATTAATTAAAATTATTAATTAATGATGAATGAATGTAATTAAGTTTTAATTTAAGGTTAATTAGTTTAATAATTAACTTTAATTAATAAATGATTGAAGATAATTTAAATGGTAATTAATTTAGGTTAATTACCTTATAAAATAATTTAAGGATGGTTAATGAAGGTCATTAACCATGATTATTTAACAATTAATTAATATAGTTAATTTTTATATAATTAATTAGATTAATTAATTTAATAATCATCAATTGTAAATGGTTTGAGTATAATTACTAAAAGTTATTAATAAATTAATTACTTAATGTAATTAATTTAGTTTAATGAGATTATTTATTTTTAATTAATTAAGTTTAATTAATTATAAACACTTGAGTTTTATGAATAATTACTTTATGTAATTAATGATTTGAAAAAAAATTACTTAGTTAAGTAAATTGTTTAATAATTACATGATTGTGATTAAGTGAGGATGTTTAAGTATAAGGTAGTTTGGTTTAATTATTTAGTAATTAATCAAATAATTAATTGAGAAATTAATTTAGGGATAATTAATTTGATTTAATATAGTAATTAAGTTAGTTAATTACTTAGAGTAATTAATTTAAGGGATAACTAAAGATCATTAATTATTTTAATTAATGATGTGATTAAAATTGATTAATTATGATTAATTAATCAATAATAGGTAATTAAAGGTAATTAATTAATTATTAATTAAGAATTAATGTAATTAATTATGATTAATTAATTAATTGAAGTAATTAAAGGTTAATTACTGTTTAGTTGGAAAATTAATTTGTGAAATTAATTAAGGATAATTACATGAATGTAATTAAGAGTAATTAATCAAGAGTGATTAATTAAGGTAAATTATGATTGATTAATTGATTATGGTCAATTAATTGGGTAAGCAAGTTATAATTTGATGAAGTAATTAATTTAATTTATTTTAAATTAATTAAAGATGAAGGAATTAATTTAATTCATTTTAAATTAATTTGAGGTAGAGAATTAATTTAATTCATTTTAAATTAATTATATTATGGTATGAGTTAATCATTGCTTATATATATTTGGATGTCATTGATTTTCTTGGATGCTTTGTAATCTCAATAATGAGATAAGGAATGTTGTGTGGTATGGATGTTTGGTTGTATTGTGATGATAACATAGGTTATCTGTTGTGATGGTGATATATGGAATATCTATTCGATATTGATAATGTGGGTTACCTGTTAATGTTAATTATCAGTTATGATTTATAAGTTATTTATCTGTGTGTATATAGATATTGCATTGAATTGTTTTAACCCTTTAAAAAACAACTTGAACCTAAAAGACACGCTTTGGATTTCGATGAGACCAGGATCGGATTTCCATATTTGGATATCTGAAAACCACATCGATTCCAAATAACGTTAGGTCGTGAGTCAAAGTGGAGCTTTGTGAAGACTCGAGGTATAAGGGCTATACGTCAGTATAACTCTGTGGGTGATTCCGTAATGAGTTGACGGAATAGTACTTATAGATTCGAGATGGTGGTTTAGAGTGCAAGGTTTATTGTCGTTAACTCTGAGGGTGATTCCAAAAATGAGTGTAACGAGATAATGCCTTCGGTTTCGTTCGAACCCGAAACGAACTTGTATGGATTGAATGTTTTCAGAACATCGTCAGGTGGACGATGAGCATTCTAAGGGATGTGTCCTATAAAGGTAATCGTAGCCTCAAGCCTCATCAACCGAGAATGGCTAAAACAGGGGAGGTGCAGCAAAGCTTCGTGGGTAGCCCCCACTTGAGAGTAAGATTTACCCCTGTCTAGAGGTCCCTTTTATTTTTGCTGTGTGGACGGTTGAATAGCTACAACCGTCGGGGTTGTCTTATTTGGAACTGTTCGGTAAGGAACGGGTCCGGCTTTGTGTTGAAGGGGATTGGGAGTAATCCTCGGTACGGTGATCTAGGCCACGTACTGTGACGGGCGGTACCCCAGTAGCCCTGCCATTGTATGGAATATAAAATCCAATAAGTGCCGTACGTATTAGTTGTGCCCAACTATGTTGGAACGTGAGATGTAAGCATTCCAGCTATTTCTGTATTTTATTTTGAAAACCCTAGACACTATTATAATATCATCAGATTTCCTATCAAATGTTTTGGTTAGCGCAAGGTAAAAACTTTTCCATGTTTATGTGTGGGAAGTCTTACGTGATACTTTTCTTTTCAAAAGGTTTTTAAAAGTTAAGCAACTTTAACCTGTTACTCACACCAGACCCATGTCCGACCTGGAGTTATTTCTGTTTTTCTTTAACTCTTGGGTACTCAAATTTTTACGAGTAGCCAAGGGAATTCAGGTTAGGATTCAGGTTAGCTTTGACGAATTCTGGAGGAGCAATGGAGCAGGGAGGCTTCTACGTATAGCTATATAGTTTTCCGCTGTGTGTTCTCTGAGTTGTTTGTCTTTGAGTTGTATAACTAGACAGGTACCTATAACTGTCTAGTATGAGTTGATTATGCTGTGTATCTCTTATATTGGTTGTAAACTATGTAATATTATGTTATTAATATAGTTTATTCGTTCCGCTGTTAGATTCTGATGTGTTGTTTCTTTCTTCTCTTCTTTCTATTCTCTTTTTTATCCCTTTCTTTCTTAAAGATGATGCGATTTTCTGGTAGTAGAAAGTCGGGTCGTCGCATAGATTCTAGGAATAATTATATTAATTTGCACAAACAACAATGTGAATTAATACTATTATTTCGAGATTATTTGAATTAATTATTGGATTGTTATTGATTGTTGTTATTGATTGTTGTTATTGCTTGTTTATTTACTTTTACACCATCCCAGTTATCACACTGCAAGTTCCATTTGCTATGCTTTGATTCTGAATTGAAATGGAATCGGGTTGAAATGATAAATACCCAAATAAACAATTAACTTAGGATAGGAAATTGAATAAAACCCGATTGGTCAAATAATTTGATTTTAAAATTTAATAAATAAAGGTAAAGATTTATTTGAATGGAATAATAAAGGTCTTAAATTGTAGTTTGAAATTGAATTCTAGTGGAATTTAGAATGTTAATATTTACTGATTTGAACAAAAATATTAACAAAGTGTTGCTAAAGGAATGTTGTAAATTCATTGAATTAAGTCTGAAATTATTTAATAATTAAGTGTTGAAATTATTTAACAATTAAGTTTTGAAATTATTTTATAATTTAATGAGATTGAATTATTTAATAATTAAATAAAATTGAATTCTTTGATAATTGAAATTGAGCTTCTTTAATAAGTGAAATTGAGTTCTGTAGTAATTAAATTCTGGAAATTTGTTTAAATTAAATTAGTAAATAAGTGAAATCGAATTTCTTCAACAAGAAATAAGATGCGATTTATTGAATTCAATATAAGACTTGAAATTTAAAGAATTTGATTTGTTGAATTTAATTTAATTAAATTTGGAAGTTGATATGATATAGGAAAACTTAAATTGATTTAATGAATTGGAATTTAAATAGAAATTGTTTTGAATGATAAAGTAACTTAACGAATATTGAATGAAATCGATCAATGAATTTAAATTGATTTGAATGTTAAATTAAATTAAATTAAATGATTACGGAATGAAATTTATATAAGAACTTGAATCAATATTTGAATTGTTTTAAATAAAAATTGAAATTGAATTATAAGATTTTGAAATAGTAATTTGGAAGTTTGAAACGTAAATTATGGAAATTGATTTATAAAGACAAATGGAATGTTGGTTTACAAATTCAATTGAAATTGAAATTGATTTGTTTTTTGAAATTTATTAAACGACCAATCGGTGTAATATTTAGGAAAGTTATTAAAGAAACCGGAATCGGTTACGGACATACTCTCTGTCTAAACCGAAAACCACTTTAATAACTATATGCGGAGTGTGATCCAGAATGAAGTGGTTGGAATGATGTACGTGACGACCGAAGAAAGAGAACGATAATGGATAGCCTTGACACTTATGTCAAATTGGAAATGACTAAAACAGGAGCCGTGCCGGGCCAAATGGGGTTAGCCACCTCGAGCGAACACACTTCTTCGAAACTACTCATTACTTGTTATTGATTGGTGTGCACCCTCGAAATTTTAGGACTGTTGTTTCGCGGTGTTGCGATCGTTGCGGTGATGCGTTCTCACCAGTCCGGATCAGGAAAACGTTAGTTTCACTACCTTGGGTATTGCCTCATGTGCCTGTCATACTTGTATCCCTATACGCGACCACTATGATTTATTTTGTGTTATACCTATGAAGTACTCTCTGATATCCCACTAGTTTACGGTGGAGTTTACAGTGCTGTATGGTCTATGAGACTTATATAAAATGTGTTAAGGGGGATAATGGTAACGCCTTAACACTATTTTGATACTTTATATTACTGATAGGCATTATCTACTTTGCGTACACTACTACATAGTAGATAGTTTAATGGATCCGTAGAGGATGGTTATTCCAACGCCCTTTGAGTTACTTGTATTTCAGTTGTTATTTCATTTGAGTTGGATTTATTGATATAAGAATGTTAATCCTGACTCGAGTGTTTTGTGTTTTGCTTTACGTTCGGGTCAGACTGAGTGTACCGGTATTAGAGACTCGCCTTTGGGGTTGGAGCTTCGCTTGGAGATCCAGCTATCTATCCAGCTTTCAGATATTCAGTTGATTCCAGTGATGTATTCTGATATTGTATTTGACTATTGTATTCGAGACTTCTGTTGTACCTTATTTAACTCTGATATGTATATTGTAGCTTCACGAACTACTATCTTTTGTTTCCGCTGCATTTATTACTCTGTGTTTATGATCTGTGATTATTTATTTACTATATATGCTCAGTTTTTCCAAAAATAAATTAACAATTCGGTATTTTGAATTATTCAAGTCCGACATATGCGGATGCGAATGGTCCAAAATAGCGGGTCATTACAATAAATTTGTTCAGGATTTATTAATTTAATAGTAATTAAAGGTTAAATTAATTAATAATCAAAGGTTAATTAATTGAGGATAATTAACAATGGAATAATTACTTGATGAAAGTAATTAAAGAGAAATTACTTAAGGGAAGTAATTAAGGATTTATTACTTAGTGAAATTAATTAAAGGGTTGATTTATTTAAGAAAATTAACTAAGGGTTAGTTAATTAATTAATTTGATTTATTTATGGATAATTAATCAATGTAAGTGATTATAAGATAATTAATTTGAGTAATTAACTAAGGATCAATGTAATTAGGATGGATAGATAAAGGTTAATTAATTTGTGTAATTAAATTAGAGTTAATTACTTATTGTAATTCAAGGATAATTAGTCAAGGGTGATTAATTAAGATGGATAATTAAAGGAACATTAATTAATTGGTAATTAATTAATGTTAAGTAAAGGTAATCTAAGTGATTAAAGATTAGAAATTAATTTAATTAGAGATTAATTAAATTAATTTTGGAAGTATTAAATCTTGGTTATGAATAATTGAGTGATGCTAAATGCCTTGAATTAGTTGGTATCGCTGATATGAAATGTTTTGTGATATGATATGTTGGGTGGACAGTGATATTGTGGTTATCTATGATGATGAATTGCTATGTAAAAAGTGACATCCTGTGTATAAAGTTGAATTGTATTTCACTTGAATAACTTGGGTTAAGATGATATTGAATTCGAAGAGAGCGGGGTCAGATATCAATAAATACCTGAACCCATTTCGATTTGTAATCTATAATAATTCTATATAGATTTGATATGTGAAATCAATAAGCTGGAATGGAAAAATATGGACCTTTGAAACTAAGTATGGGTACTTAGGGATCAATTTGTGAAATAAGTGTTGGGCATAACAAGTAATGAACTCGTAGTGAAGTACGAGTTACCCGGGTTTTTCTTTTATGGTTTGAACTTAGTGTTTCAAATTATATGGGTTTACTCACGCTGGTTTCCAGCCTGACCTGGGTGTTACTTTGATGTAATTCTCAGGTCAGACCGAGTATTACAGGTTTTCGAGTAAGGACGTTCTGGAGCACAGGAGTCGAGCTGGATGGCAGGAACATACGAAGTGTATTATCCAGTGTTTCTGTAAATGTTGTAACTCTGATATATTAAATGTAATTTACTAATACAGCTTTCTTTATGTAAAGAATATTATTTGATATTATATTTTATCCGCGGTGAATGTGAGATTCTGAGTTTGGTTTTCTGTTTCTTCTTCTATCTCTTTCCTTCTTTTCTTAACTATCTGGAATTTTCGGGATCAAAATTTCCAAGTCGTTACAGGGAACGCATAGCCGCAGCTACCGCCCACCTCAAACAACACTCACATAATCAAATCGAGTGTGGCCACCAATTATTCATAAAGTAGTAGATATGGTATCGAAGAAGCGTGTCCGATCAGAGGAGCGACCTCGTTTGGGCTGGTTATGGCTCCTGATTTTAGTTATATCAAGTTGACCTGAAGTTCAGGGCTGCGTTCGTACCTCATACCAGTAGCATTTACCAAGCCATCCTACTTCGTTATGGACTCTCACCATGTGCACAGTTTTTAAAGTGGTTTCGAAATTGGCAGAGAGTATGACAATATCCGACCCCAGTCTCTTTAACAACTAAACGCTTATTTCACACCGTGGTCAATTTATAAAACATTTTCAATAATAAATCCAGAAAATAGTTTATACCTTCATATCAAGATATCCATATACTTACTCCAAGAGTATAAATATATTCATAAATATCGAGGAAAATTTCTTTCAATCAATTTCGAAAATAATTTATACATCTCTCTTAAACCATTTATAATTATTTATATGCCTTAAAACCACTTATAAAGCTATTTATAAATTCCAAAAAAGTTTACAACTCTTTCCCTTTTCAAAACTTCTATGAAAATTCCTTTAAAACGCTTCCAAATCCTTTTATACAACTTCTTTTATAAAACCCTTTATGAAATATTTGTTAAACCATTAAACGCCTTTATAAAACTATTATAAAATCGTTTATAAAAATCGTTTATAAAATCCATTATAAAATCTCTTATAAAACGTATAAATTCCTTAAAAAACCTTTTACAAAATATTATATTCTTTTACAGAATCCTTTTATTTATTAATTTTATTATAAAAGTTTATATTTATATCTTAAATCAAAACTATATTTATTATATTAAATTAAATATATATATATATATATTAAAACTATATTAAATATTTTATTAAATTAAATTTTAAACTATTTAAAATATATATTTAAAACTAAATAAAATTATAAGTTAAAATATTAAATTTACATTTAAAACCATATATTAATTTATAATTTGAAGCTTTAAAACATATAAAATAATATTTTTTCAAATATAAATTTTTAAATAAAATCATTAATTAAATATATAAATCAAATTTATAAATCAAACATACTTTACCACTTAGAAAATAATTTGAAATCGACCAATGGTGCCCGTATATAATTTTCTACCCTATGGTCAAGTGATTGGGTATGTATCATTTCAACCCAAAATAGTTAAATTTCCTGGGTATATATCATTTCAACATGTATCCCGAATCAATAATTTCCAAATCAATAAAATCGATCAGGTTTATAATTTCAATCCATAACAATTTTTCCTCATCCGTAAGATCGTTGGGGTATGTATCATTTTAACCCACAGTGATAACTGGGATATTAACATCCAAGCATCCAAAAATGTCAACAAATAAACATCCATAACAATCATCATCCAAATCTGCCAATAAATCACAACCATTAACTGGTTATCATTTTAACTAAAAATTTGAATTCAATATTAATTTAATGGCAAATTATTTCGATATAAATTCAAATCGAATTTAAATGACAATTTAAATTAGCAAACATCAATCAATAATATTCTTATCACATCATAAATTTAATTCAACTAGCATAAGAAGGTTTAGTATTTGTAAGTGGGTTAAATCACTCACTTTTGATTTTCAATTGATTTAAAATCCAAATAAAGCCCAAATTTTGAAAGTCTTCAAACGCAGCCAAACCAGCTTCCGATTGTCAAAAATTTTGATACGATCCCAATGGTAGAAACCGCACGATAATCAGAGCTCGTATCAAAAGGCAATACACGTTAGAACATTTAGAATTACAATTAGAATTAAAATAAAACAAGGGTACTATTGTAATTAACGCTACCTTACTCAAACCCTAGCACATACGCTTGAACCATCAGCTTCCAATGAATGTCCACTACCACTGCTACCTACGACCATCGATCCCCTGATATGACCATGCCATGCGAACCGCCTCGTCCAGGCAACCTCCCCCTAGCCTCACGATCATCCTCAGCGCCTCCAGGCACCAACCGCCGCAGATGCCAATGATCGTTGTTCGAGGCGAATACAGATGCCTTTGACACGAACGAGCCCAGTGGATGCACTCTACTCGACGCCCTCTACACCACGGTACCCTCCGATGGTTGTATAATCGACGATCCACCATTGATCATGATACCTTAGCAATAGATGGTCGAGAAAGATCACAAAATTCTGGCCAAACTGAGACTCAATTACAAAAACGAACTGCGTATATAGATTGCATTCATCAAGGGCTTTCCGGTAGTATATAATTCGATAGGGTTTAATGAGTTTAAATTTTCGATTTGATTTTGGATTTAGGAATTAGCGTTTTGATATTTCTAACATTGAGAAGGAGGAAGGTGCAGAAATTTGAATATACAGCAAATGAAATCGGAAAGTTTCTAGGGTTTTAGGTAGTATCTATTTATATAGAAAGATGGATATGAAGGAATGGACAGATTGAATTGGGTCGAAACGGTAACGACCCGAAAAGCACGTTTCGTTCTCGAAACGAAAGTAGGTCATCAAATATATCAAAATATAGGTTTTCGATATTTTCAAACTCAATAGAATTAGTTTCAAAACCCAGTTCCATTGTAAATAGAAGTTTTCTTTTAAAATAAAATTATGTTCATTTAAATTATTTTGATCGATTTCTACGTGTTTCGAGCTCGCACGATCAAGCGATAAGTCCGATCGTGATGAAACTTGAAATCTTACAACAATTCACCGTTATGGATCCGATGAAATTAGTTTCATCGAAATCCGAGACAGTGGCCAAAATGGCTAATTTTCACGTCAAATTAAATAAGTTATTAAATTGATTTAATCATCTTTTAAATTCAAATTTAAAAATTATCCATTTTCATCATTCTTGATTATACAGAAATTTATAATTTTTTAAAATAAATTTTCCATGTTAAATCCAATATTTAAATATTGCACTAATTTCTGTTTAATTACAACTGCAATAAAACCCAGTTAATTATATTTTAATTTCAATCAAATTCTTTTATTTCGATTTGCACTCTTATTATTGTATCAACTATTACCTTATGAATATAATTAGCATTAGTTTATATTTTATTACATTCATATCCTGCAATTATTATCTTAACTCATATTAACTGCAATATTTAATTACATTAAATTTCATTGATTTTCAAGTAATTTCAACGGATTAAATAATAAGTTGATAAATAAGACAATTATCATATACTAATAATTCAAACACATTTCTAAATTTATTGTTAACAAATAAAGCTAATAAATTTTTGTACTGCTAATTGATTTCATATTCCATGATAAACCTATTCCAATTTATAACATATAATTTCAACCTTAAATCCAACATTTAATTTATTCCTTATTTACAATTATAACCAATTTACCATTATTTTAATTGATTGAAATTACATTAAAATAGCAGTCGATAATATTCAAACAACATTATTAAATCATACTCTATTTTTTTTCTCATTAATAAATCATAGATTTTAATTTCTCACAATATTAAATTTCAAAATCTTATTTAATTTTAATAGTTTATTTGTCAAAAATACGTGTCGTTGCTCATTTTCTATGTAATGAAGTGACGGTGTCGAAAGTATCCCTTCAAAAGCATTGGAGAGGTGGGAAGATTTTCTAAAACAAAATAACCCCTTCGAAACCTACTGGGTCGAAAGGTAAAAAGGCGATAGCTAGGTGTTTCGAGTTAGTCGAAAGCGTTCAATTAAACAAAGATGCAACCCAATCGAAACCATTTCCTTTTAAACTATTTGACCTAGTCGAAACCCAACCAAGTTGAAAGCATCTTAATCGAAAGCAAGAGGCACGTTTTTCTTTAAAACCAAAACCAAGTTTCAACCCTTTCGAAACCTCATGTTTTTTATCATATACCTTTCGCACACATCCAATTCATTACGTACTAGTTGCCTGAACCATATGCATTGGTTTCGACTATGTCAGAGGCAATAATATGGAGGTGGAACCTAGTGTCGAAGGAGACGAAAAAGTGGAAAACCTATTTATTTGTACTCTTAAACTATTTCTTTTGTACCCAACCTGCCTTGTTTGTCTAAATCTAATTGGTTGCCATATTAATTTTTCAAAAGTGCTGCCATTTTTCCAAAATTAACAATTTCAAATTATTTACAAAAATCCCCATCTCCATTTTAAAATATATAAAACATTTAAGTCCCATGCCTTAAAATTTATTATATACCTATCAAAATTCTTAGGAAAAATATGAAAAAATTCAAGAAAATCATTTTATATATGTTTTCTAACTTGTAAAAATTTTAGACCCACATAGTTAATATTTACCCATAAATAATTTATAACCCAAAATATCATTTTCTTTACTAGAAAATTCATATTAGTTACACGAAAATTAGAAAAATCCAAAAATTGAAACCCATCTCCACAATATTATTTATGATCTTCATAAAAATTCACAAGGTATTTGGATGTCATTTAACAAGGTTTTCATCTTAAAACATATCATAAGTTCATTATGAAGAACCAAATTCATGAAGAAGAAAAAATTATTCCATCATTCAAAAACATAGCAAATCATTACAAAATATTCAAAATTTATCCTAAAATCGAAAACATGATCAAAAATGAAATGTAAACATTATTCACCTTCGCCTTTGTGATTAAATAGATTGAGATATGAATAGATTTGATTTGCTTAAGCTTCTTCCTAGTTTATCTTCTTTCATTTTCCCCTTTTTCTTATTAATGGTGGCTGACCCTGAGTCCTCAAAATTTTGAAACGAAATGAACATATAAATTATACACGGCTAAGGTTTGGAGGATATAAGAATGGCCTATTTCCTATTCTACCCCTCCTCTAATTCATTTTAAATTTTTATTTAATTCATTATTAAATGGCCCAACTACAACTTCATTAAAATCAAATCTCAATCCCCTAATCAACACATTATTTTATTTAATTTAGCTAATTAAATATTTTAAATAATGTTACCAAAAGTCTGGGGTGTTAAACGCTGTTTTGTCAAAGTACATTTGTTAGCTCTATTAAATGCCTTTGTAATCTATTTCTCTATTTCACGTCTTTTTTTACTTTATTTTGATATTCAAGCCTATATTTAATAATAGCACCTTCGATGCAGTACTCATTCTTTTCTCTTCAATATTGTGTAAGCTTATTCTCAACCTATGAAATTTGATAAACACATCATACAGTTGTTATCATCATAATACCAAAATCATTATTTTAACAATGTCCTACTTCATAATAATGAAACTACACCATTAAGTAACTATATATTATGCATGTTATGCGTCTTCGTCAATATTACATCATTCAGATGTTTAAAGCTTGGTTAACACTCTAATAACACCCTTAATTAGCTGTGAAATTTGATCTTCGAAGTCACTTGGTTCAATTAGGTAATATTTACTAATTTATCATACTGCTTTATCCAAGGTCTTCATGACTCTATGTCAACGTCCGATTATGATGACACTAATCTTTTATATTGAAGGAGAAGAATCCTTTGTTGACTAATGTTTCATTAAATGTGCTTTAAAACATACACAACTATTATTGTAACATAATATTTTATTGTCTGATTATCCATAGTCGAAGCATGGTATCCATACATAAATTCCATATTATTCTCAAGTCAAAAGACCATAACACATTGTCATGTCGATCTTTTTCCTAAATTAGATAAAGTAACATATATAAGATTCTTAGTGGTTTATTCTATGTTTAAATGCTGACAACCACATGTACATAACCTCTAAGTGTATCCAACATTCTTTAGCGATTCATTGTCCATCACATGGAGAGAAATAGTGCACTAGTTTATCTTATGCATTGATAACCCTAAGCACCCACAATTAAGAATTTTAAGAATAAGTGTTTGGGTGTGTTTTCAAATTTTGATCGATAGAACATATTGTCCTAAGGATTTCGTATCAACATAAGTCTTTATGTTCATTACATAATGATGTAATGATATACTGATTAAAAAAAGCCAGGAAGAAAGAAACATAGAATCTCACAACCACTATGGGGAGAAACACATCAGACGATAGGTATGCTCCGTTCTCTGATTGCATACCTATTTGTTGCTAAATCCAGTGCTGTCTCACTGCATATCAGGCCAAGGATATGCCCAGTTGTCTAATATGCAATTAACACGAAAAAAACCATATGTTGTCTGCTGCTATAGTATCATTTCTAGAGTTTCCTACTATACAACATATAAATATTGACTGATATGAATAATTATTTATTGAATGAAATAAATGAATTGCAATTTTATTTAAACAAATACTGTATTTCAAATCAAATTCAAATACAATACAACTTTCACTATCACTCTACTTACATTTTCAAATACAATACAACTTAAATTTACTCACACTCACTCAAGTTTGTTTTGATATTGATCTTGATTTGCTTGCTTTAGTTTATGTACAGCCATCTCCTATACCTATTAAATAAACAACAACGTGGTAGACTTTAAAAACAAAATCTAAATTCAAAAATAAAATTGACTTTGAATATTAAATATTGCCTTAATTTATTTTTGTTCTTTTCATTTTTAGACAAGAATAGATAAATGTGTCATAGATAATTTATGATATGCATAGTGTATCATTGTGAATATCACAAGGCGAATCCTTGATTCAATCACATGAACAGCTGCAAAGGTCAAGCTCGAAGGCTCAATTCAGTGTAAATACACAAGTTCATGCCAAAGCAAGCTCGGGCTTAGCATAAGTAGTTTAATTCAGCACAAAATAGATCAGGTAAGTTAGCAAAGCCAAAGTGCACAAACAAGTGCAATGTACATCGAGATGCACAAAGTCATGCACCAGCAAACCACATATACAAAAATATTGCCACTTATATCTCCTATAGCGAGTAACACACATATACACATATGTATATACATGTATATATGCAACACAGATCAAATGCAGCTAGGAAGTGCCATAAACAAATGAACAACAAATAGTGCCACAAACAAAAGCAGATAGGAAGTACATGAGTTCAGGGTAGGAAGTATAAACAAATGAATAGGAATTAAAAGAACATTCACACATGAATCAAAAGAATTCAAGTGCACATAAACAAGTTCAGGCAAAAATATAGTGCACATAGGAGCAACTCAAGGCAACTTAAAACAATTCAAATCAAAATGGCTTAGGAACTCAAAATGATTCAGATAAAGGCATGAACAAGTAACACCAGAAAATGCACACATGAAGCATGTATAATGGCACATGCATGACATGCATTTTATGTTATAGGCCGCAAGTATGTAACATCCTGATATTTTCAACCATTTGCATCCACATATGCCGGAATTGAATTTCTTAAAATACCAGATTGTTAATTTATATTTGGAAAATCTCAGCATATACAGTAAATAAATAAATCACAGAATCACAAACACAAAGTAATATAACAATAATACAGTGGAAATAAGAGAATAGTAGTTCATGAAGCTACTATATAAATAACAGAGTTAAATAAGACACAACAGAAGTGTCAAATACAATAGTCAAGTACAAGATCAGAATACATCATTAGAATCAACTAAATATCTGAAAGCTGGATAGATATCTGGATCTTCAAGCGAAGCTCCAACTCCAAAGGTGAGTCTCAAAAGCACCACTCAGTCTGACCCGAGCATAAAGCAAAACACAAAACACTCGAGTCAAGATTAGCATTCTTATATCAATAAATCTAAATCAAGTGAAATAACAACCGAAATACAAGTAACTCAAAGGATGTTTGAGATAACCATCCTCTAAGGATTTGTTAAACTATCTACTATGTAGTAATATACGCTATTATAATAATGTCCAAAGTAAAACAAACTTTCTTAAAAATAACGTTAAGGCTTTACATTTTTCACCTTAACACATATATGGTGCCAAAAGTCTATACAGTACCATCGTACCTCCAGATCGGGAGGCTACCATAAATACTCCATAGATACGAAACAAATCAAAACTCGTACAAGGCGCGCTAGGGTAGGTGACACGACACAACTAGGCAATGCCAGGGTAGATATACCAATTACGCATTCGGACTGGTGGTAACGCATAACAGCTACCGCCCACCTCGAGCCACACTTCCAAAATCAAAAATCAAAAGTGGCCACCAAGTCAATCACAAAGTCAGAATATAGTATCGAAGGAGCGTGTCCGATCAAAGGAGCTACCTTATTGGTTTGGAATCGCTCCTGTTTTGGTCACCTTATGCCAACTCACGAGAGTCGGGTCCACGTATGTACCTCAATAGGACATCGCCACCATCCTACTTCATTCTGGAATCTCCACTGCGTACACAGTTTTAAAATTGGTTTTCGAAGTTGGCAAAGAGTATGACAACTTCCAATCCCGTTCTCTTTAATAACCAAATGTTATTATAACACCACGGTCATTTTCAAAATAGTTTATACTTTAAAACCAAAATATCATTGTCATTTCAAAACCATATCAATATGATATCATTTCCATTTCAAATATATCCATTTCCAAAGTCATAGCATTTCAAAGTTACAACACTTCGAAACCAAAACACTTGAAATTATAACACTTTGGAAATCATAGCCCTTTTGAAATCATAACACTTTAGAAATCATAATTACTTTGTAAAATCTCAACACTTCCCTTTAAACAGTTTAGATATTAATAATAGCATATAAAATAAAATAGTTTATAAAATAAAATAGTTTGTATAAATAGTTATAAGTTAAAATAGTTTATATCAAAAATAATTTATATGAAACTAATTTATAAAGTAAAATATATGAATAGTTTTAAATATAATTTAGAAATACTTTATATAATAAAATAGTTTCTTCAAAATTCCACAAAATCAATTCCAAATCAACTCGAATTCCAAAATTTAAATTTAATCAAATCCCAAATCATCTATTTCAATTCAATTCAGTTTCTCGATAAACCCTTTCAAACTATATCAATTTCAAATACAGATTTCAACCTCAAATAAACCATTTCAATTTCAACATATTTCAAAGCTTTAAATATTCCATAATTTCAAAACTAAATTTAATATCTTTAAATAAAACTCAAACTTCAAATATTCATTTAAACCTCTTTTAATCAAAAATTAAGTTATAAATCATACCCTAAAATCCTAAATTTAAATAAATTTCAAATCAAACTTATTTGAGTTAAATTCTTAAATAAATTCAATTTCAAAACCATGGAAATCATTTCCAAATATATATATATATATATATCTTAAAAATAAATTTAATAAACTTTGATATCCCCGAATTTTTGGAAATGTCAATTTAATAATCTTTATTTAAAATTAAATTGATTTGATAATATTGATTAATAAAATATGAATTGGTTTAATAATCTAATTAAATAAATATTTAATTAGTGATTTTATCTTTTAAAAGCTAAATAAATGTTTCTATTTATAATGTATATATATATTTGTATATATATTATAGATAATCTTTGATTTGGAATTTAATCAATAAATAAAGTTCTGTTTTCAAATTCTAATAATATATTTAGTAATTTGGAAATTACGTTTTAAATTAATATTAAGTTTTTCAAAGTTATTTAATTAATAACCATATGGTTTGTAAATACTTCAGATAAATATTGTTGTTTAAAATTTTATCTTGGCTTAATTTTTAAATTTAAATAAAAGTTTGTTTTATTTCTTTTTAAATATTACTTGATATAAATGTGATTCGAAAATTTTATATATAAGTTTAAATTACAATATGGCATATGGTCTTAATTCATTTAATAATAGTCATTTATAATCTCTTTTATAAATTATTTAAAATTGTTAAATTTTTTATTTTCAAGCCATATTAATAGTGTATTGTTTTTCCATATAAATATAAAAAGAATTAAAATAAGAAAATGAAATTATCATTTTAAATTGAATAAGCTGATTTTAATTTGGATTTCAAAGTTTAATTTGAATTTGGAATTTATTTTGAAATTCAAAATAATAGATTCTTAAAAATATTTGGATAAGCTTTAATTTATAATTTGTTTTTATTACATTTTCTTTACATAAGTAATTCATATATATATTTATATAAGTATAAATAAATTAAGTAAAACCTTTATTAACATTTAAAATAAAAAGAAAATTTAAACAAGACATGTGTTTACATATTAAATAATCAAATAACATGTGTTAATGTATGAACTAAACAACATGACAGGTGTCAATTTATTTTTATCTTTTTCTTTTATTTTGTTAAACCAAAATTCAGCCTTTATAAACATATTTTCTCCTTCATTCTTTTCTTTTCTATCTTTCAAAATCAAAGGCTAAGTGAATAAAAGAAAAAAAATCTGTAAATCAATAAACCCTGAAATCATTTCCAAGTTTATGCAACAAACCTGTAACCTCATTTCCATTTTCAAAAGAAAACCTGAAATTCACTCCTCAAACATGCAAGTCAATTCCAAAAACATAACTTGTTCAGGTTCAAAATCAAAAACCTATAACAGATTTTCAAAATACAATCTTTCGCCTGTAGATCAATTTCATAACCAAAGCTTGAGCATTTCTTCAATCTGAAGCCAGCATGCATGTAGTTTTGGTCAGGCAGCATAAGCAACTTGGAACTAAAGCATTTTAAAACCTGCAATTTCTTCTAAAATTTGGAACTCCTGCAGGAATGAAGTTTTAAAACAGGGAGAAAAAGCTTTTTCATTTCCAATGGGGTGCTTTTTTCTTCTGAATAACAGTGAGTAACATTTTTATTAAAAATAATTTAAGTAAATGTGGTTGCATGATTAATTTCAGTGGAAGTTGTTTTTATGTGATTATATGAGATATGTTTGGTAAAAATTTTCTGCGTATATGTGATAGTATGTTTATGTGTATATGTTATTGCCTGTAACATATCTGTTGCCAAATTCTTAAGCTAAAACTTATTCAAAAATTACTATCTCTTGATCCAATCGATATTTGGATTCAAGTATTAAACAAAATATGTTTTTCAGATCATAGAGTAAACTTTAAAAAAAAATAAGTTAAATAAATTTTGAAATAGTTCTGGAAATAAAGAAAAACAGAAGTGTTTTAAGTTTTGACAAAAGTTCAAACTTTGTAAATTATTGATTCAGGACTTTAAATTAAATTCTTATTCAAATCTTGATTTTTAAAACATAAATCATCAATTTTAGTGAATGATTGAGGGTATAATTATGGGTTGACCAGAAATATTGCTTTTGGGAGTTTCTGGTGATTCAATTGTTCTAGGGGGTCGAGTTTCTATATGAAGGAAGAAGGATGGTCGGGGATTGAAGGAAAAATAACCAGATGTCGATCAGAGGTCGATGGTGACGATGGGAGGCCGTTGATGTTTCTCAACCTAATTTGGGTGGATGGTCGGTTTTGCTTCAAAAATAAACCTCTGGTAGATCGAGTGTTATCAAACTTTGAGCATTGGTAGCTGGATCGATGACGAGGGTATGGTCGAAGCTGCAGCGTTTACGGTGGTCGGAGGAGCTTGGTTTTGGCGTTGACAGGTTTGGGTTTGGGGAAGGTTCTGTGTTTCCAGGTTTGGGGTTGAGTCTAGTTTTTGATTTCTGGATGGTGGAGATGATCTGATGATCGTGGGTTGGTGTGTGGGTGGTTGCCGACGTAATGAAGCCACAGTGAAAGGCCGGAGATGATCGGAGTCACGGTGCATGTGCACCGTGCACTTATGTTTTCTGGTGAAGTGATTTTGGATGGACGTAAATGTACTCGGGATTCACTCGAGTATTTCGAGTATTTGCTCGAAGGAATATAGGGTATGACTCGGAGTAAAGCAGAGTGGGCTCGAGTAGTTTTTGTTTCAGGTTTTAGAAAACCTGACAGTGTGCAGTTTTAAAATTTAAATAAATTTAAATAAAGAAGCAAAGCAAGTTTTAAACAAAAGTTTGAAACAAGTTTTAATCTGAATTCAAATAAGTTTGAATTCTAGTTTTTAAAAATAAATAAATTTTTAAAAAATGAAATGTTTTAACCACTTTAAATTATTAAAGTATTTTATAAAGTGTTTTAAAATCTGAAAATGAGATTTAAATAGGATTTTAAATTTAAGTTTAAATTTGAATTTAAAATCTGGATTCAAATAGAATTTTAATCTTAGGTTTTGAAAAGAAAATAAAGTTTATAAATTCAAATGTTGTAATTAAGTTTGAATGTTAATGTATTTTATAACATGTTTTTAAAATCTGAAATATAAGATTTAAACAAGATTTTAAATTTTAGTTTAAATCTAAATTCAAAGCTTGATTTGAATTCTAGTTTGAAAGAAAATAAAGTTTTTGAATTTAAAGTGGTTTAAAACAACTTGGAATATTTAAAGTGTATTTTAAATTGATTTAAGTTGAATATGGGTTTAAAACTGTTTAAATTTCCCTTAGAAGATAAGTAATTCTTTAACATGTATATAAAAGGTTTTTGAATTTTTAAACTTTGTTTAAGTTAAAATTGTTTTTATTTTAAATCTTGAACTTAAAATGGAATTTTTAAATTAAGTTATTAACTTTCCATTTCTTTTCAAGTTAAAAATGGCAAGCACTTTTCTGGAATTTTTCGCTTCTTCTCCGTAACCTTCCATCCTTGTCTGATTGCCGCCCCATTCCCCTTTCATTTTCGCCATTCCGTCCTCCCTTCCCTTTCGCCCTCTTCTCTTCCCATGCCCTCGAACAGGTTATCGCGTTTTTCGAAAAATTCATCAGATCTGTCACGTGGTTATGGCGAGCTCTTGGTTACTGCTTCCTCTTGTTCGAAACGTGCATGTGATTTACCAAAAGCGGTGCTCAATTTGCCTTTGCCTTTGTCTGGTATTATGTCAGACTTCACACCTCCGGTCTCGTCTTCTCCATCAGTGCTTGGTCCCTTTCCATATTCTGGTACGTCCACTTTGTCAACGTTTTTAGCTGCTTCACCTGACAATGCTTGGTCGTCATTGGATGCGGGTCTTCCTGTTGACTCTGTTTTGGATGTTGGAACTGTGGTTCCAGATTGTCTTGGGGGTAAGTCTGATATGGGGGTGGTTATGGCCGTTGATAATTCGATTGTTAAAAGTACTTCTATGGTGTCAAATGGCTGTGAGGTTGATGCTGATATTTGTGTTGACGCTGCATTGGGTTGCAAGACTAATTCTGGGGTAATTTTGGGCAGCACATCTAGTGTTTGTTGTATTGCCGATGACATTAATCCCAAGACAGTTGTTTCTCAGGTTAATCCGGTCGTCCCTCCTATGTCTCGACCTGCGTCCAAGTGGTCATCTTTGTTTACCAAGATGCCAAGTAATGCGGGTATTCACTCTCCTCGTCGATTTGAATTTGTTGAGAGCGAGGGAGTGATGGTTCCACCCGTGAAAGTGATTGAGGCCGGTGTGGATTTTTGGAAAGAGCATTTGGTTGGTTTCTTTCTTGATTCCAATCCTCCCTATCACGTAGTTAAGTCGAGGTGCAATATGGTGTGGAAGCCTAGAGGTGGTTTGTCTGTTCACTATGATAATGAAATGTTCTTCTTTAACTTTACGCGTAGTAATGAAAGGCAACGTATTCTGGAAGAAAACCCTCTCCTTATTGATGGAAAACCGTTCATTATCACTACGTGGAGTCCTTCTGTGGATCGTGCAAAGGAACAAGTTTTATCTATTCCTGTCTGGGCCCATTTTTCTCATATTCCATCTGTTCTCCAGCCTCTTATTGGGATTGACTGGCTTGCTGGTCTGGTTGGTAAGGTGATATGTTATGATGCTAATACTGTGGCCATAAAGAAGCTTGTATATGCCAAAGCTCTTATTGAGATCACTCCTGACAAACCCTTGCCTATGGTTTTAAAGGTCAAATTAGATGAGAGACATGTTGCTGAGATCAGAGTTCGCTATAGTTGGAAACCTGAGATTTGTGAGTCTTGTCAGTCCTTTGGTCATTGTGCTGATGCCTGTCCTGGTCTGGTTGTCCCCTTTGTTGACCGGACACCTCTTCCTCGTCCTCCTGTCCGGAGGTGGGTTAGGAAGATTGCTGCTCCAGCTCCTCCTGTTCCTTTAGTTGTTGCGCCTCTAGCTCCCGATTTAGTCCCCCCTATTGTCGTTCTACCAGTTGTCCCGTTGGGTTGCTTTGCTCCTTCTGTTCCTGTGCCTGCTTTAGCCCTATCTTCTGCTTCTCCTCCTTCGTCCTTGGAGGTGGAACCTTCTGCTTCCGCTTCTGGTATCATTTCCTGGAACTCGATTGAGCGTGCTTGGGTTCACTCTCCTTCTGATATGAGATATTCGCCTGAAAGGGACATTTTTTACGCCTTTATTAGTGAGATTGGTGGCGAGAGTCGATATCTTATGTATCATATTGTGGGAGAAGGATTGTGCCTCACTACGGTTGGTGAGTTGGGGGAGGAGAACAAAAGTAAGTTTTATGACGTCACTTGGGATAGGAAATTTCTTTACTCGCCTGGCTCTGTTGGTTATGATTCTCGTTTGGCTGCTCTCTTCTCAGGGTTTTCGCATGTTATTGGTCCAACTTCGGTTGATGGACGAGATTGTTCTTCCTCTTCTGAGGAAGATTAGTTCTGTTGTATTAGTGGTTTAGGCTTTTTTGTCTAACTCCTGTTCTTTAAAATTTTCTCCATCTTAGTTGCTCTGTGCATGTGCGAGTACCTATTCTCCCATTTTTATATACGGTAGCACGGCCCACTATAAAGCCGGCTAGCTTTACTAAAAAAAGGGAATTTAAAGGAAAATTTAAAAACAAATTGTTTTTAAATACCTTGTTGATGATAATTTAGTCATTAATAAGATTAATGTTTATCTTAAAGTTAATTAGAATTTAATGATTTATAATTCATTAAAATGATTAAGGTAATTAAGATTTATAATTAATTAATTTAATTAATAATTTGGGTTAATTAATTAAATAATTAAGGGTTTTTTTTAATTAATTAAAGGATTAAGTAAGTTAATTAAGATTAATAAAATTTTAATCAAGAATCATTAATTAGATAAGGTTTGATTTTTAAATTTAATGATTTGAAATTTATTAATCAAGTAATTAACAATTTATTAAGATATAGATTAACATTTAATTAATTAAATAATTAGAGATTAATTAATGGGTTTTATAGATAAATTAATTTGTAATTAATAATGATTAACCTCAGTTAATTACTTTAGAGAAATAATTATAGATTTGTTAATGGTTAATGAAGGTCATTAACTTAGGATTATTTAATAATTAATTAATGTGATTAATTTTAATAATTAATTAGATTAATTAATTTAAAGATAATCAATTGTGAATTGTCTAAATGTAATTAATTAATGGAAGTAATTAAGAAATTAATTACTAATTGTAATTAATTAAGTTTATTTTGATTAGTTTAAGTTAACTAATTAAGTTTAATTAATTTAAAATAATCATTGGATAATTTAAGAAGTAATTCAGAAGATAATTACTGGATGCAATTAAATTGAAGGATAATTGGGTAATGGAAGGTTTTTGGAAATTAATTACTTTGTGTAATTCATATGAAGAATAATTACTTAGAGGAAGTAATTAATAATTAATTACCTAGTGTAATTAATTTATAATAGATTAATAAAGTTATTTGAAGATAATTAAGAAATGTAATTAATTAAGTGAAATAAATTACTTAATGCGATTAATCTAGGGTGATTAATAAATGTAGTTAATTAAAGAGTAATTATTAAAGATAATAATTAAGGAGTAATTAATTTATTTAATGAGGTAATTAAAAGTAGTTAATTACTGAATGTGATTAATCAAGGGTGATTAATCAATATGGTTTAATTTATGATTAATGACTTAATGTAATTAATTTAAATAGGGTAATTATAAATAAAATAATTAGGGATCATTAGTTTATATAATTAATGATGTAATTAAGGATTGATTAATAAGAACAATTAATCAATGAAGGAATTAATTAATGTAATTAATTAAGGATTAATGTAATTAATTATAATTAATTAATTAATGAGGTAATTACATGTTAATTACTGAATTTGGTTTAGAATAATTAATTTGTGAAATTAATTAAAGGTTAATTACTTGAAATGTAATTAAAGGGAAATTAATCGAGAGTGATTAATTAAGGTGATTTATTTGAGGGTAATTAATTAATTGATTTATAATTAATTAATGGATATGTAAGCAGGATTTGTATCGATGAAGTAATTAATTTAATATATTTTAAATTAATTAGAAAAGAAGTAATTAATTTAATTCATTTTAAATTAATTATAAAATGGTGATTAATAAGTCATTGTTTATGAATGATGATTGATATTGATTGCGCCGAATAGTTGAGATCTCGTATATGAGATAAGTGATGTTGTATGATATGGATGCTTTAGTTGCATTGTGATGATAATATGAATTATCTGTTGTGTTGCTAATGTTGATTATCTATTGTGATATTGTGAATTATCTATCTGTGTGAATATAGATAATATTAAATTGAATTGTTTTAAACTTTAAAACAACTTGGAACTAAAAGATGGCGTTTTGGATTTCGATGAGACCGGGATCGGATTTCTATATTTGGATATCCAAAAACCACATCGATCCAAATTAACGATAGGTCATGAATCTCAAGTGAAGATGAAGATTCAGAGTGCAAGGGTTATCGTCGTTAACTCTGAAGGTGATTCCAAAACGAGTGTAACGAGATAATGCCTTCGGTTCCGTTCAAACCCGGAATGAACTTGTATGGATTGAATGCTTTTAGAACATCGTTAGGTGGGCGATGAGCATTCTAAGAGATGTGTTCTCTAAAGCTAATCGTAGCCTCAAGCCTCATCAACCAAGAATGGCTAAAACAGGGGAGGTGCAGCAAGGCTAAGTGGGTCATGCCCAAGTAGGATGAGATTTACCGCTGTCTAGAAGTCCCTTTATATTCGGCTGTGTGGGGAAGTTGATTGCAACAACTGCCGGGGTTGTCTTGTTCGGGAATGTTCAGTAAGGAATGGTCCCGGCCTTGTGTTGCAGGGGATTGGGAGCGATCCTTGGCACAGTGATGTAGGCCATGTACTGTGACGAGCGATACCCCAGTAGCCCTGCCATTGTATGGAATCCAATCTCCAATAAGTGTCATACGTTTTAGATGTGCCCAACTATGTTGGAACGTGAGATGTAAGCATTCCAGCTATTTCTGTATTTTACTTGAAAAACCTAGACACTATTATAATATCATCGGATTTCCTATCAAATGTTTTGGTTAGCGTAAGGTAAAAACTTTTCCATGTTTATGCGTGGGAAGTTTTACGTGATACCTTTTGTTTTCAAAGGATTTTTAAAATTAAGCAACCTTAACCTGTTACTCACACCAGACCTATGTCTGATCCGGAGTTTATTTTCTGTTTTCTTAAACTCTTGGGTAATCAAATTTTTACAAGTAGCCAAGGGATTCAGGTTAGCTTTGACGAATTATGGAGGAGCAATGGAGCAGGAGGCTTCTGCGTTGTAGATATATAGTTTCCGCTGTGTGATCTCTGTGTTAGTATCTTTTTGTTGAGTTGTATTGAGTTGTAATAACTAGACAGGTGTTTATAACTGTCTACTATGTGATGTATATGTTGTGTATCTCTGATAGATATTGTATATTGTGTAAATACTTATGTTATTAATATAATTTATTTGTTCCGCTGTTGAGATTCTGGTTTTGTTTCTTCTTTCTCTTCTTTCTTTTCTCTTTTCTATCCCTTTCTTTCTTAAAGATGATACGACTTTCTGTGGATAAAAAGTCAGGTCGTCACAGTTGGTATCAAAGCGCTAGGTTGAGTGATACCTAGGCTTTGGAGTGATTTCTTTCTTGAGAGAGCGTATTTGTAATTTTGATATATATATATATATATATATATTTCTACCTATTTGTTGGGTTACCTGTTCGGGTTTTCCAATATAAGTTATAAAGGTAGATGAGGTAGTGGTGTCACCTGTTCGGGTTACCTGTTGGGGTACCTGTTCGGGTTCTCCAAGAACCACATCGATCCAAATTAATGATAGGTCGTGAATCTCAAGTGAAGATGAAGATTCAGAGTGCAAGGGTTATCGTCGTTAACTCTGAGGGTGATTCCAAAATGAGTGTAACGAGATAATGCCTTCGGTTTTGTTTGAACCCGGAACGAACTTGTATGGATTGAATGCTTTCAGAACATCGTCAGGGGGACGATGAGCGTTCTAAGAGATGTGTTCTCTAAAGGTAATCATAGCCTCAAGCCTCATCAACCGGGAATGACAAAACAGGGGAGGTGCAGCAAGGCTAAGTGGGTCATGCCCAAGTAGGACGAGATTTACCCCTGTCTAGAAGTTCCTTTATATTCGGTTGTATGGGGCAGTTGATTGCAACAACTATCGAGGTTGTCTTGTTCGGGACTGTTCAATAAGGAATGGTCCCGGCCTTGTGTTGTAGGGAATTGGAAGTGATCCTCGGTACGGTGATGTAGGCCACGTACTGTGACGGGCGGTACCCCAGTAGCCCTGCCATTTTATGGAATCCAATCTCCAATAAGTGTCGTACGTTTTAGATGTGCCCAACTTGTTGGAACGTGAGATGTAAGCATTCCAGCTATTTCTGTATTTTACTTGAAAACCCTAGACACTATTATAATATCATCGGATTTCCTATCAAATATTTTGGTTAGCGTAAAGTAAAAACTTTTCCACGTTTATGTGTGGGAGCCTTACATGATACCTTTTGTTTTCAAAGGATTTTTAAAATGAAGTAACCTTAACCTGTTACTCACACCAGACCCATGTATGACCCGGAGTTTATCTTCTGTTTTCTTAAACTCTTGGGTACTCAAATTTTTACGAGTAGGCAAGGGATTTAGGTTAGCTTTGACGAATTGTGGAGGAGCAATGGAGCAGGAGGCTTCTGCGTTGTAGATATACAGTTTCCGCTGTGTGATCTCTGTGTTAGTATCTTTTTGTTGAGTTGTATTGAGTTGTAATAACTAGACAAGTGTTTATAACTGTCTAGTATGTGATGTATATGCTGTGTATCTCTGATAGATATTGTATATTGTGCAAATACTTATGTTATTAATATAATTTATTCGTTCCGCTGTTGAGATTCTGGTGTTGTTTCTTCTTTCTCTTCTTTCTTTTCTCTTTTCTATCCCTTTCTTTCTTAAATATGATACGACTTTCTGTGGAGAAAAAGTCGGGTTGTCACATAAGCCATATATTTCTTTCCAAAAACCATAGAAATCATTTTCAAAGTATTTATATATAGACCAACGGTATCTGTATATAATTTTCTATCCTATTGTGATATCCCGGAAATTTTAGCAATATCAATTTAATAATCTGTATTTAAAATTAAATTGATTTGATAAAAATTTGTTAATAAAAATTAACTTGATTTATAATCCAATTAAATAAATGTGTAATTTATGAATTTTATCTTTTAAAAGCTAATAAAATGTTTTCCTATTTATAATGAATATATATATATATATATATATATATATATATATTGTGAATAGATAAGTTTTGAGGTGAAGTTAAATTAACAAATAAAATCTTGTTTTCAAAATTCTAATATTCATTTAATAATTTGAAGATTATTATTTTATTTAATAAATAACTAATTGGTTTAAAATACTTAAAGTAATTGTTTTAAATTGTATAACAGTATTTTAAATATAGTTTAAATTTTAATAAGATAAATAAAAGTTTATTTTATTTGTTTTAAATATAGCTTGATAATTATAATTTGGAATTTATATGAAAATTTAAGATACTTTTTATATATTAAACATTAATTCTTTTAATTAAGATAAATAAGAGAAGTAATTTATGATTTCTTTTATAAATGATTTAAAATTGATAAATGAGTTATTTTCTAACAATAATAAATGTATAAATGTAGATATGGTTTAAAAGACAAAATTATTATTGTCAAATTATATATGTTAATATAAATTAGTTTTAAAATTGGATTTTAAATGTATAAATAGCATTTGAATTTGAATTCATTTTGAAATTCAAATTAATAAATATATGTAGATCTTGTAAATAAGTTTCACTTCTATGTAAATTGTTTTACTTCATCTAAAAGAAATACATATCATTTCATTTATGTAAACTACTTTATATGTATTTAAATAAAGGAAGAGGATTTTATTTATCTTTAAGTTAAAAATAATAAGTAACATATGTATAAAAAAAAGTGTTAGCATATTAAGAAACTAATGAGACATGTGTTATCATATTAATATAAGTTTGAGACAAGTGTCTTTTATTTTGATTTTCTTTTAATTTTTAAATAAATTATTTATACCTATATAAAACATGTTTTCTTCAAGCTCTTCCTTTTCTAAATCTTCATTTTTTTCAAAGTTAAGAAGAAGAGAGAAAAAAAGAATCTCAGCTGAAACAAATTTGTTTCAGAAAACTCTCAAACCTGAAATCAAAACTGTAATCAAATCAATATCTTATATTTCTTTTTCAAAATCAAAGCCTGCACTTGAAATCCTTTCAAAATCAAATGAAAAGCCTGCAATCCCCTGTGCAATTTTTTTTTAAATGCAAAGCAAAGCATATGTTGCATGCATGCAAGTGCTAACAACTAGCTCAAAGTTCAAATGGCCTTCAAGCTTGCATACAAGCTTTTAAACAAGTCATATGTCTTCAACAAAGTTTCATCTGCATGTAATTGCAATTTCAAAAGCTTTTCAGAAAAATAATAATAGTGCTCTGCTTCATCACAGTATCCAGGTGAGTAGCTTCACTAATCTAAAAATAATAAGTATTTTCTGATGCATGTTTTCTTTTCCCTTGAAATAAGTAAGTTTGTGTGAATATTTATTGATGAAAGTTCTGTGCAAATTTGGATATGAATGTATGTGATGACTGTAAACTTTCTGTTACTAGTTTCTTTAAAAAAAAAAGAATCCTCTTGCTTAGTTAAAATATTTTGTTAATGTTTAGATTATGTAATAACTTAATTAGACCATAGTTTAGTTTAGAAAACTTATTAAGTAAAAACAAAATTGGTGAATTACTCTGTAAAACTTGAAACATCAGAGTATGTTCAATAAACTTGAAACTCAAACATTAAAAATTATAAATACAGTGTTATAATCTGGAAACTTAAACAAAATAATGATTTTTAAAACTAAAATCATATTGTTTAGTTAGGGATTGAGACTGTAGAACCCATTTGAACTGAAATTGGGTTTTAAGCAAACTCTGGTGATCGAGTTAATTTGAGTGTTTGGGATTCTTGGGGATGGTAGAGCAGTGATCAGGGGATGTGGCAAAAATGTCAGGAAGTTGAACAGAGCCAGGTGGAGGCAATGGAAGGTGGATGGAGTTTGTTAACCTAGTTTTGAGTAGTTTTGTAATTTTGGATCATTGCGATCCTCTGGTTGATCGAGTTCGATGGAACTCAGGGGGAGAGTAGCTAGGGCATGGACGAAGGCATGGCCGGAGTCGCCGGTGTTCTGGTGGTCAGTGATGGTAGTACGAGATGTTTTCAGGTTTTGGGAAATGGGGGTTGCCTGTTGTTTCCAGGTTGTGTTTGGGTGTTCAAATTTTGATTTCGTGATGCTAGTAGGATTTTAATGGCCGTGGTGGGTTTTAGGGTAGGTCGTCGACTTGTTCGATGTATTGGTGGAGGCCGGAGATATCCAGAGCCACCGTACACATGCACGGTGGGGGTGGTGTATCAGGTGAAAGTTTTTGGGTTTGCTGTGTTTGTTTTACTCAGGTTATACTCGAGTTAACTCGAGCTTTTGCTCGAAGATAACCTGGGGTTTACTCGAAGTAAACTGAAGAGTGGCTCGGGTGTTCTTTCTTCTGTAGTTACAGGTTTTAGAAAACCTGTATATTTCAATTCAAATTGTTTTAAAAGTCTGAATGCAGGTTTAGACAGAATCTAAATCTAAATTTAATGTATGAACTCAAAAGAAGGTTTGAATTCCAGGTTTGAAAATTTAATTTAAACCTTTTAAATTAAAATGTTTTAAACATCTATCAAAGGGTTTAAAAATCTAAAATTTAAAATAAAGCATTGAATTAAAATAGAAGATTTAAAAACAAGTTTAAATCTAGAAATATGATTCAGATTTGAATCATGTTTTTGAAAATAAAAGTAGTTTTTAAAATTTTGAAATGTTTAAAAAGCTTTAAATTGTTGAAACATATTCTAAATATAATTTGAATCTTAAAATTTAATATGGGTGTAAATTTCTTTTATAAGGAAATCTTTAGCATAAGTTTTTAAAGGATTTTAAATTTTTTTTAAAACTTTGTTTAAGTTAAGTTTGATTTCTTTTTAAATTTAAAATTTAAAATGTAATTTGAAAACAATTTTGAGTAAAATTGTTTAAGTTACTTTATTAATCATGAATAAGAAATGTTTTATTTTTAAAAGTAAATTTAAGATTTAGTGATCTTTATTTCATTAAATTAGTAAGGTAATTTAAATAATGTAATTAATTTATTTATTTAATTAATTAAAGATTTGAAATAAATTAATTAAGGTTAATTAAATTTGTAGTTAATATTAATTAATTTAAGTTAATTACTTAAGAAAGATAATTAAGAATTTATTAATAAGTTAATGAAGGTCATTAACTTGTGATTATTTATTAATTAATTTATATAATTAATTTTGATAATTAATTGGATTAATTAATTTAAATAATCAATTATGAAACTTAATTAAGTATGATTTCTTTATGGAAATAATTGAAGATATTAATTACTCTTTGTAATTAATTTATTAATTGGATTAGTTTAAATTAATTAATTAAGTTTAATTAATTTAGAATAAACATTAAATGGGTTGATAAGTAATTAATGGTGGTTAATTACTTAGAGAAGTAATTAAGATAAGTAAATTACTGAAGATAATTAATTGAAGTATGGTATTTTGGGATTAATTACTTTGTGTAATTAATGTGAAGATAATTTCTTTATGAAGTGATTAATAATTAATTACTTATTGTAATTAATTTAAGCATTTATTAATTAAGTTATTTGAAATAATTAAGTGTTGTAATTAATTAAGAGTAATTAATTACTAATGAGATTAATCAGGGATGATTAATAAATATAATTAATTGTTAAATTAATTTAGAAGTAATTAAGAAAGTACTTAAGGGTAGTTAACTACTAAATGTAATTAATCAAGTATGATTAATAATTGTGGTTTAATTAAGGTTAATTACTTAATAAGTAATTAATTTAAATTTAATTAAGGATCATTAATTAATATAATTAATGATGTAATTAAGGATTAATTAATTAAGATTAGTTAATCAATGATAAGTGATTAAGGAAGTAATTAATTAATGTAATTAATTAATTAATAAAGTAATTAAAGGTTAATTACTGATTTTGGTTCAGGATAATTAATTTGTAAAAATTAATTAAAGATAATTACTTGAATGTAATTAAAGAATAAATAATCAAGGGTGATTAATTAAGGTGATTAAACTGAGGATAATGATTTAATTGATTGATAATCAATTAAGGGTTAAGTAAGCAAGTTTTAAATGGTGAAGTAATTAATTTAATTCATTTTAAATTAATTATGGATGGTGTGATTATGGATCCTTGCTTATGAATGGATGATTTGGTTTGACTTGAATGGTTTGAATCTCAGACATGAGATAAATGGTGTTGTGTGTTATGGATGCATTGGTTGCATTGTGATGATGATATAAGTATCTATTGATGATGATAATATTGATTATCTATTATGATGATGTGAATTATCTATCTGTGTGTATATGGATAATTAGATTGAATTGTTTTAAAACTTAAAACAACTTGGACCTAAAAGACACGCTTTGGATTTCGATGAGACCGGGATCGGGTTTCCATATTTGGAATCCGAAAACCACATCGATTCCAATTAAACGTTAGGTCGTTAATCCAAGTGGAGCAAGTGGAGACTCGAGGTGTAAGGGCTATACGTCAGTATAACTCTGTGGATGATTCCGTAATGAGTTTGACGGAATAGTGCTTATAGATTCGAGATGGTGAATCCGAGTGCAAGGGCTATGGTCGTTGACTCTGAGGGTGATTCCAATAATGAGTGCAACGAGATAGTGCCTTCGGTTTCGTTCGACCCCGGAACGAACTTGTATGGATTGAATGCTTTCAGAACATCGTCAGGTGGACGATGAGCATTCTAAGATTTGATGTCCTATAAAGGTAATCGTAACCTCAAGCCTCATCAACCGGGAATGGCTAAAACAGGGGAGGTGCAGCAAGGCTTCGTGGGTAGCTCCCACTGGAGAGCAAGATTGATCCCTGTCTAGAGGTCCCTTTATATTCGGCTGTGTGGGCGGTTGGTTCGCGACAACTGCCGGGGTTGTCTTGTTCGGAACTGTTCAGTAAGGAACGGGTCCGGCCTTGTGTTGCAAGGGAGTAGGAGTACTCCTCGGTACGGTGATCTAGGCCACGTACTGTGATGGGCAGTACCCCAGTAGCCCTGCCATTGTATGGAATTCAAAATCCAATAAGTGCCAACGGTTTTGATTGTATTACCCACTTTAGTGGCTAGTAGCTGGAATTTAATAAATGTAACAATTTCGGCTATTTCATATTTACTTGAAAACCCTAGACACTATTATAATGTCATCGGATTTCCTATCAAATGTTTTGGTTAGCGTAAGGTAAAAACTTTTCCATGTTTATGTGTGGGA
Source organism: Allium cepa (assembly GCA_030765085.1). Classification (NCBI taxonomy): domain Eukaryota; kingdom Viridiplantae; phylum Streptophyta; class Magnoliopsida; order Asparagales; family Amaryllidaceae; genus Allium; species Allium cepa. The sequence continues at coordinate 490,947,668 of CM060931.1, forward strand.
AGTCTTACGTGATACCTTTCTTTCCAAAGGTTTTTGAAAGTTAAGCAACTTTAACCTGTTACTCACACCAGACCCATGTCTGACCCGGAGTTTATTTTTGTTTTTCATAAACTCTTGGGTACTCAAATTTTACGAGTAGCCAAGGGATTCAGGTTAGCTTTGACGAATTATGGAGGAGCAAATGGAGCAGGAGGCTTCTGCGTGTAGATATATATAGTTTTCCGCTGTGTGTTTACTCTGAAGTTGTTTTCTTTTACTGATTGAGTAGTAATAACTAGACAGATGTTTATAACTGTCTAGTATGTGTTGTATTATCTGTGTACTCTGATAGTTGTTGTATACTATGTAATACTTATGTTATTAATATAATTTATTCGTTCCGCTGTTTAGATTCTGATGTGTTGTTTCTTCTTCTTCTCTTCTTTCTCCTTTCTATCCCTTTCTTTCTTATTAGCGATGCGACTTCCTGGAGTCTGGATGTTGGATTTTGGCAGTGGTATCAGAGCATTAGGTTGAGTGAATACATAGGCTCTGGAGTGGTGTCTATCTTGAGAGAGCGTATTTGTAATTTGATATATATCTATATATATATATATATATATATATATATATATATTATTTCTACCTATCAGTTGGGTTACCTGTTCAGGATTTCCAACATAAGTCATAAAGGTAGATAAGGTAGTGGTGTGTGTAACACGATTACTACCATTGGTTGGAGTTTGAATGTTTGAGGTTGGAAGTGATTTTGTCGAGACTGTAGACCTAATACCGTCTCGAGTGAGTTGTGCAGTGGTGTAGAGATTTCATCGATCTCTGAAGGAAACCTGTTAAGGTTCAGAGTTCATCTTTGAAGATGGATGAGTTGAGTTTGGATCTGTCGGTTTGGCAGAAGTATATGATGGTATTTTGATACCTCAGGAAGTAGTAGCTGCGTGATGAGATGCAGTGAATATGGATGTCTCCGAAGATGTTTTCTTTGGAACAAGTTTTAGGGAGATATGTCTGCTTCGGTGTTGTGGCTGAGTTCAGCAGGATGTGGTGGTTGGCATTGGGGGCCGAGTTTCTCGAAGAACTTCAAATAAGAAATTTTTGGCATTGGTGTCAGCAGTGAAACTCGGAGTGTCTGTGATTGGCAGAAGTTTTCTGGCTGAGTAATTTCTGAAGGTGGAGTTCAGAAGCAGCAGAGTGGACACAATACTTTATTGGATTGGCTAATTAAGAGTAAGCTATTCTGTTTGGTAAAGAGAGAATAGTTTTCTTTGGGAATTGGTCTATATTGATCGCAAAAGTGATTTGCGATAGTTTGAGTGTTCTTTTGAGGTATTGAAGAATTTTTGGTTGTCTTCTGAGAAGTCGGAAGTTTGTCCACTTCTGAAGATTGAGTTTTCTTATCGTCTGGATTCAGGAGTGCTACCGGTGGATCTGCTAGAAGAAGGATGGTTTCTCGAGATAGGTTTGGTGAGGCAGCTCAGGATTGGTAGAACTTCTGAGTTTTCTTTGGATATGTTGAACCATATTTCTGGGAAGTGATGTCCAGTTTGTACTCATATTCTTCATCAGCAGTGTCTTCTGTGCCAGTTCAGAGTTGTGCAGCGGAAGCAGTTTGGGAGTATTTCTATTTTGTCTTTTCTGGATAGAAGAAGTGAGTTTGTTCTTCTGATGTTTGAAGAGTGGAGTTGGTGATCTTAGTCTTGGGTGATCTTGAGGAGATCGTTGTGTTTGGTTCTGTTTGTTTCTAGAGGCATCAGTGAAGGTTAAGCTGATCAGTTTGGATATAGGAAGCCCAGGATCGTCAGAAGATTTTTGTGGATAAGAAATTAAGGAATGTAGATTCCGGAGTCGGAGATTTGTTTTGGATCTCTTCTGTGTTTTGTTAGAGTGGTGTTTGGTTTTCAAGAATTGAGTTACCAGTTTGGATAACTGGGATTCGATGAGATTCACGTATCTCTGAGGGAGTACGTGTATGAGTTATCTCTGGAAATGGAACCAGCTGTTCAAGAAGGTTTGGTTGTTAGGTCAGACTCGTTTGTAGTCTGATATCTTGTCTAATTCTGTAGAGCTAGATGAGTAGAAGAGCTCTGTAGCTTCGTAGTTTAGATTGTTTGGATTCTGTAGGGCGAGTATCCCGGCATATATATATACTTGGGGAAACTCGAGAAGATTTTATCCAGAATTTTATCTGGATAATCAATTTGTTTGAATTAGATAGATTGGTTGCTATGGTTGTTAGCATATGATTGATGTATGTTTGTGATTTAAAATTTAAAATTTTAAATGGGTTATTAAGTTACTTTTGCTTTTAAATTTCAGGGACGAAATTCTTTTAAGGGGGAAGGGATGTGATATCTCGGAAATTTTAGCAATATCAATTTAATAATCTGTATTTAAAATTAAATTGATTTGATAAAATTTTGTTAATAAAAATTAACTTGATTTAATAATCCAATTAAATAAATGTGTAATTTATGAATTTTATCTTTTAAAAGCTAATAAAATGTTTTCCTGTTTATAATGAATATATATATATATATATATATATATATATTGTGAATAGATAAGTTTTGAGGTGAAGTTAAATTAACAATTAAAATCTTGTTTTTAAAATTCTAATATTCATTTGGTAATTTGAAGATTATTATTTTATTTAATAAATAACTAATTGGTTTAAAATACTTAAAGTAATTGTTTTAAATTGTATAACTGTATTTTAAATATAGTTTAAATTTTAATAAGATAAATAAAAGTTTATTTTATTTGTTTTAAATATAGTTTAATAATTATAATTTGGAATTTATATGAAAATTTAAGATACTTTTTATATATTAAACATTAATTCTTTTAATTAAGATAAATAAGACAAGTAATTTATGATTTCTTTTATAAATGATTTAAAATTGATAAATGAGTTATTTTCTAATGATAATAAATGTATAAATGTAGATATGTTTTAAAAGACAAAATTATTATTGTCAAATTAAATATGTTAATATAAATTAGTTTTAAAATTGGATTTTAAACGTATAAATAGCATTTGAATTTGGATTCATTTTGAAATTCAAATTAATAAATATATGTAGATCTTGTAAATAAATTTCACTTTTATGTGATGACTGTAAACTTTCTGTTACTAGTTTCTTTGGAAAAAAAAGAATCCTCTTGCTTAGTTAAAATATTTTGTTAATGTTTAGATTATGTAATAACTATGTAATTAGACCATAGTTTAGTTTAGAAAACTTATTAAGTAAAAACAAAATTGGTGAATTACTCTGTAAAATTTGAAACATCAGAGTATGTTAAATAAACTTGAAACTCAAACATTAAAAATTATAAATACAGTGTTATAATCTGGAAACTTAAACAAAATAATGATTTTTAAAACTAAAATCATATTGTTTAGTTAGGGATTGAGACTGTAGTACCCATTTGAACTGAAATTGGGTTTTAAGCAAACTCTGGTGATCGAGTTAATTTGAGTGTTTGGGATTCTTGGGGATGGTAGAGCAGTGATCAGGGGATGTGGCAAAAATGTCAGGTAGTTGAACAGAGCCACGTGGAGGCAATGGAAGGTGGATGGAGTTTGTTAACCTAGTTTTGGGTAGTTTTGTAATTTTGGATCATTGCGATCCTCTGGTTGATCGAGTTCGATGGAACTCAGGGGGAGAGTAGCTAGAGCATGGACGAGGGCATGGCCGGAGTCGTCGGTGTTCTGGTGGTCAGTGATGGTAGTACGAGATGTTTTCAGGTTTTGGGAAATGGGGGTTGCCTGTTATTTCCAGGTTCTGTTTGGGTGTTCAAATTCTGATTTCGGGATGCTAGTGGGATTTTAATGGCCGTGGTGGGTTTGAGGGTAGGTCGTCGACTTTTTCGATGTATTGGTGGAGGCCGGAGATGGCCAGAGCCACCGTGCATATGCACGGTGGGGGTGGTGTATCAGGTGAAAGTTTTTGGGTTTGCTGTGTTTGTTTTACTCGGGTTATACTCGAGTTAACTCGAGCTTTTGCTTGAAGATAACCTGGGGTTTACTTGAAGTAAACTGAAGAGTGGCTCGGGTGTTCTTTCTTCAGTAGTTATAGGTTTTAGAAACCTGTATATTTCAATTCAAATTGTTTTAAAAGTCTGAACGCAGGTTTAGACAGAATCTAAATCTAAATTTAATGTATGAATTCAAAAAGAGGTTTGAATTCCAGGTTTGAAAATTTAATTTAAACCTTTTAAATTAAAATGTTTTAAACATCTATCAAATTGTTTAAAAATCTGAAATTTAAAATAAAGCATTGAATTAAAAGAGAAGATTTAAAAACAAGTTTAAATCTGGAAATATGATTCAGATTTGAATCATGTTTTTGAAAATAAAAGTAGTTTTTAAAATTTTGAAATGTTTAAAAAGCTTTAAATTGTTGAAACATATTCTAAATATAATTTGAATCTTAAAATTTAATATGGGCGTAAATTTCTTTTATAAGGAAATCTTTAGCATAAGTTTTTAAAGGACTTTAAAATGTTTTTAAAACTTTGTTTAAGTTAAGTTTTATTTCTTTTTAAATTTTAAATTTAAAATGTAATTTGAAAACAATTTTGAGTAAAATTGTTTAAGTTACTTTATTAATCATGAATAAGAAATGTTTTATTTTTAAAAGTAAATTTAAGATTTAATGATCTTTATTTCATTAAATTAGTAAGGTAATTTAAATAATGTAATTAATTTATTTATTTAATTAATTAAAGATTTGAAATAAATTAATTAAGGTTAATTAAATTTGTAATTAATATTAATTAATTTAAGTTAATTACTTAAGAAAGATAATTAAGAATTTGTTAATAAGTTAATGAAGGTCATTAACTTGTGATTATTTATTAATTAATTTATGTAACTAATTTTGATAATTAATTGGATTAATTAATTTAAATAATCAATTATGAAACTTAATTAAGTATGATTTCTTTATGGAAATAATTGAAGATATTAATTACTCTTTGTGATTAATTTATTAATTGGATTAGTTTAAATTAATTAATTAAGTTTAATTAATTTAGAATAAACATTAAATGGGTTGATAAGTAATCAATGGTGGTTAATTACTTAGAGAAGTAATTAAGATAAGTAAATTACTGAAGATAATTAATTGAAGTATGATATTTTGGGATTAATTACTTTGTGTAATTAATGTGAAGATAATTTCTTTATGAAGTGATTAATAATTAATTACTTAATGTAATTAATTTAAGCATTTATTAATTAAGTTATTTGAAATAATTAAGTGTTGTAATTAATTAAGAGTAATTAATTACTAATGAGATTAATCAGGGATGATTAATAAATATAATTAATTGTTAAATTAATTTAGAAGTAATTAAGAAAGTACTTAAGGGTAGTTAACTACTAAATGTAATTAATCAAGTATGATTAATAATTATGGTTTAATTAAGGTTAATTACTTAATAAGTAATTAATTTAAATTTAATTAAGGATCATTAATTAATATAATTAATGATATAATTAAGGATTAATTAATTAAGATTAATTAATCAATGATAAGTGATTAAGGATGTAATTAATTAATGCAATTAATTAATTAATGAAGTAATTAAAGGTTAATTACTGATTTTGGTTCAGGATAATTAATTTGTAAAATTAATTAAAGATAATTACTTGAATGTAATTAAAGAATAAATAATCAAGGGTGATTAATTAAGGTGATTAAACTGAGGATAATGATTTAATTGATTGATAATTAATTAAGGGTTAAGTAAGCAAGTTTTAAATGGTGAAGTAATTAATTTAATTCATTTTAAATTAATTAAAGAATAAGTAATTAATTTAATTCACTTTAAATTAATTAGAGATGGAAGTAATTAATTTAATTCATTTTAAATTAATTATGGATGGTGTGATTATGGATCCTTGCTTATGAATGGATGATTTGGTTTGACTTGAATGGTTTGAATCTCAGACAAGAGATAAATGGTGTTGTGTGTTATGGATGCATTGATTGCATTGTGATGATGATATAAGTATCTATTGATGATGATAATATTGATTATCTATTATGATGATGTGAATTATCTATCTGTGTGTATATGGATAATTAGATTGAATTGTTTTAAAACTTAAAACAACTTGGACCTAAAAGACACGCTTTGGATTTCGATGAGACCGGGATCGGGTTTCCATATTTGGAATCCGAAAACCACATCGATTCCAATTAAACGTTAGGTCGTTAATCCAAGTGGAGCAAGTGAAGACTCGAGGTGTAAGGGCTATACGTCAGTATAACTCTGTGGGTGATTCCGTAATGAGTTTGACGGAATAGTGCTTATAGATTCGAGATGGTGAATCCGAGTGCAAGGGCTATGGTCGTTGACTCTGAGGGTGATTCCAATAATGAGTGCAACGAGATAGTGCCTTCGGTTTCGTTCGACCCCGGAACGAACTTGTATGGATTGAATGCTTTCAGAACATCGTCAGGTGGACGATGAGCATTCTAAGATTTGATGTCCTATAAAGGTAATCGTAACCTCAAGCCTCATCAACCGGGAATGGCTAAAACAGGGGAGGTGCAGCAAGGCTTCGTGGGTAGCTCCCACTGGAGAGCAAGATTGATCCCTGTCTAGAGGTCCCTTTATATTCGGCTGTGTGGGCGGTTGGTTCGCGACAACTGCCGGGGTTGTCTTGTTCGGAACTGTTCAGTAAGGAACGGGTCCGGCCTTGTGTTGCAAGGGAGTAGGAGTACTCCTCAGTACGGTGATCTAGGCCACGTACTGTGATGGGCAGTACCCCAGTAGCCCTGCCATTGTATGGAATCCAAAATCCAATAAGTGCCAACGGTTTTGATTGTATTACCCACTTTAGTGGCTAGTAGCTGGAATTTAATAAATGTAACAATTTCGGCTATTTCATATTTACTTGAAAACCCTAGACACTATTATAATATCACCGGATTTCCTATCAAATGTTTTGGTTAGCGTAAGGTAAAAACTTTTCCATGTTTATGTGTGGGAAGTCTTACGTGATACCTTTCTTTCCAAAGGTTTTTGAAAGTTAAGAAACTTTAACCTGTTACTCACACCAGACCCATGTCTGACCCGGAGTTTATTTTTGTTTTTCATAAACTCTTGGGTACTCAAATTTTACGAGTAGCCAAGGGATTCAGGTTAGGATTCAGGTTAACTTTGACGAATTTTGGAGGAGCAAATGGAGTAGCAGGCTTCTGCGTGTAGATATATATAGTTTTCCGCTGTGTGTTTTCTCTGAAGTTGTTTTCTTTTACTGATTGAGTTGTAATAACTAGACAGGTGTTTATAACTGTCTAGTATGTGTTGTATTATCTGTGTACTCTGATAGTTGTTGTATACTATGTAATACTTATGTTATTAATATAATTTATTCGTTCTGCTGTTTAGATTCTGATGTGTTGTTTCTTCTTCTTCTCTTCTTTCTCTTTTCTATCAATTTCTTTCTTATTAGCGATGCGACTTCCTGGAGTCTGGAAGTTGGGTTTTGACACCTATGGTCAAGTGATACAGATATTTATCATTTCAATCCGCAATTTAAATATAAATACGGGTATATATCATTTCAACCCGCAATCTCAAATTCAATTAAATAAAAATCGCTTGGGTCTATCATTTCAACCCATAACGATTTTCTCCTATTCTACAGATCGTTCGGGTATGTATCATTTTAACCCATAAGGAATTCTATACTAACAAGGAACTTACATAGTGATAACAGATATGATAATAATATAACAGGCATATATCAATAACATATAAGGTGTCAGATGTCACAGGTGAACAGATACAGATAACAGCATATATATAGCAATGTAAATAACTAACAGTAGCATATTTCAATTGTTGTTCCAATTGAAAAATCAAATTTAATAAATATAAGAATGTAATCTTGAGTGATTTCTCACCTTTCGAGGCTAGAGAGAATAGGAGATGACACAGATACGAACACAGATACAGACACTAAAGTTGAGTTACGAATCCAAGCACAGTGAGATGGGCACGAATTTGATGAAGAAACAGGGCACGACAGACCAAAAGCTAATAAAATAGGAATCAATGAGAACAAATCAGAATCATTTTGATATAAACTTAAAATATGTACATTATTATTATATTATTTATTTCTATATTTCAATTAAAGACAAATATTAAAATAATATAACTTTCAAACTATTATTAAATCGAACTCGTATATATTATTTTAGTTTAATGTTTATATACATTTAAAAATTAAAATAACTGTATATGTACTTATATACTTATCATATTTTAAAACAGTGGAGATATATATATATATATATATATATATATATATCAAACAAGCAATGACAACTATACAAACAAGCAGAGAACAAATAGATTATTTAAAACTTATGTATACTATATATATATATATATATATATATATATATATATTCAAGTAGACTAGTATAAGAATTATATAAACTGATACTGACATATATAAAACATAAAAAAAAATTTATATAAACTATCTATATATATACTCTTTAAAACATATTATAAAATAAATTGCTTTCTTAACAAAATAGGTGATACATGTAACTCTCAACATATAAGTGAATGTACAAACTTATATGCAGCCTTGTATATTTACGCAATTATATGATCAAAATTCTTAAACATATACGAACAAATTTTAACATATAATAACAGCGAAATATACTAAGCAACATATATATATATATATATATATACACAAGTAGTATATACTAACATATATATACTCATTATTATATCATATATATTTTCCTTAAAACCAAACTCGATTTAAATACAATTTACAATGACATACCTATGTATTACAAAACTTTTAAAATGACATACATACTTGTGTACAACAACTAAAAATATAGACTATTATAAACTTGCACTAAAACATTACAGCCCAATATCTCTTATATATGTACACTCTAAACTAAAATAATATAAAATGATATATATATATACAACTTAACTCTTTATCACATAACAACAACTCTTAAACAAAATGCATATAATATTAACATAATATTTCAAACAACCATGTCCACACTAGTTGTAAACAAATATATATATATATATATACATATACATATATATATATATAACTTAGTATACTTTGGAATATACAAACTATAACACAAACTGCAAATAAATAAAACCATATAAACAACTTATCAAATTTAAAACCCAATATCCACCAAACAAACACACTGACCAATCTACGAATACCTATATACAAATAACTAACGTGTAAACTATAACTAACAATGTATATTTTTACATACAACTAATATAAATATATATATATATATATATAATAGTTTACTTTGAACAGAAACAGCAGACTAAACATTATACAATTTTATACTGTATATATATATATATATATATATGATAAGAATAGGACCAAAAGCATATAGTTTATAATATATATATATATAATACTTAGGCATAGGATGTATATACTGTAGCATATGCACAACTAAAATATTATACATATATAACTACAAATATATAAATTACAATGAATATATAAGTCGCAAAACATACATAAACTAACATAATTAATATTATATACCACACGTATATATACACACCCGAAAATGACTGCAAGATCTCGGTTGGGGTTGATGGAGATGCGACAGGTGTGGGGAAGGTCGCTGGTGATGTGCGAGCTGCTGACAAGGATGGGCTCGAGAGGAGCATGCGTGGGCATGGCTTGGCTGGGCAATTGGTTTCGGCTTTGAGTTGGAGGCGAGGGGATGTGGGGCGTGGCTGTGAAGTGGTGAAGAAATACGAACAGGCAAAGTTTATATTATATAAAAATTGTTCCATTCCAAAACAAGCCAGAGGAAATGTAAAACGAACCAAATAATAAAAAAATTGAATTGATGGGAGAGAATATGGTGGGCACGATTTGAATGCCAGAAAATAAATGCTACTGACTGTTGGTTAATACAGAGGATATATGAAAATTCATATGGAACCCAATAGGCTCAAATAACGAACCGCAATGGCTAACCGTTTGCATATTTCATGGCATATTGGGTTCGAAAAACAGAAATCAATATACTGCTGAGATCAGCATGACGAGACGATCAAAACGGTATGCAGATATCGGTGGTACGACCATCGTGTCAAAAGTCGATAATCGGTACCGAAAATGCTGCTAATTTACCAAAATTAAGATAAACGGAGCAATAGAAGTCCAAATTTTGATGAAACAAAATATGACGTCTCATTCATAAGATGAATTACAAATTTTCTATAGAAAAATATTCAGGTTTGAAAAACATTTTGTTATCATCAATTTTTAACTGATTGGGATTGAAATAGAATTACACTGGAAAATAAACTTCCATATCATTTGATGAAAATTTACATTTGCTATGTTTTAGAAGACGTATTCCAAATATCAATTTTTTTTTCATTTTCAAATTCAATTATTTAAAATTTCATGAAATTTCAGTTAATTAAAACAGTTAAAATTTATGGGTCGTTGCAAAGTAAATATCATCAATGTGAGCACGTACATATATACATACATATATGTATGTATGTACGTATGTATGCATATGCATAGGCATCAAACAACAAGTGCTCAGGCAAAACATGAAATCACAGTGCTAAAGCAAGTATATATAAGCTCGAGTGTTCATACAAGTACATACAAGTATATACAAGTACATACAAGTATATATACAATAATTGAATTGAAATAAGATATGCAATCGAAAGTGTAACAAAAAATCATAGTGAACATGAACAGGCTCATGCAAAACAACAAGTGCTGAAGCTAATATCAAAGTGCATAAACAAGAACCAAAGTGTATGAAAGGGATTCAACTAATGTCAAGGCATTGCCATGTTCAAGACAGTGCTAGCGCACTGCCTTGAGCAGGGTAGTGTGCAAGTACATAGACAAGGCCATAATGCAACAATGCAACAAGGCCAACAACATGGACCAAGGTAAAGCAAAAACAAGATTGGAACACATAGGAGACACACACACACACACACATATATATATATATATATATGGAAGTTTAAATAAAAAACATGGTAATATTTCATACATATATACATACATATGTATGTTTGTGTATATATGGAAGATATTTCACAAAGCTGACTCAAAGGCCAACAACATGTCAGCAATGGTACAAACATTCACATATATGTACATAAATATATATGTATGTATGTATGTTGAAGTTCAAACCATCGAGACTACAATGGGTACAAGGCAGGGACAAGTGTACACATGAACTCAAATGATCAAATGAGTTGCAAGAACTCAAATGAAGTGAATAAAGTTGAACTTGACTTCCCAAAATCAAACAATGAAATTGAAATGAAATTGTAAGGCGCAAGAACCAAATGAACAGGAATCAAAAGAACATTCACACATATATACATACACATGTATGTATGTATATACATGGAAGTTAAATACATCCACTAACTCAAACATGAACTTATAAAACAGCAACCAAAGTTTTCACCATCGCAATACATATATCTCAAAACATATATGTACAAGTATATACACTTATATCTCAAAACAGAAATTTAAAAACACATATCTCAAAACATATGAATTCAAGTGAAACTCAAACATGATATACACACATATATGTACATATATACACGTGAACTCAAGTGGAACTCAAGTGAAACTCAAGTGAAACTCAGCTAGGAAGTACATGGAGTTCAAGGCAGTCCAACTGGCTTATTAAAATCAACATCAAAGAAAAGTAATATCGAAAACTCGGGTAAGAATGGTGCAATTAAAAACCAGATAGCAAGCTCAAGAAAAAAATCAGAAAATTAGATTATACTAACAACTATTAGATTTCAAAATCAGTAATAAAGAAACCAAACCCATAAGTATACCTGTATTAACGAAACATAGGGTTTTAATCCCTATGTATAACCCAAAATCATCATTGGCATACCAATTTTTAACTCGCAGCATCAAAAGTCGAGAACACAACAAATCAACAGGGGGAAAAAATCATACCAAGTAGTTGAATTCAGATATCATCGACTCACGAAAGCAATTGATTATGAAACCCTAATTTTTGAAGGCAGCTCGAAGATAAAGAGAGCAACCTAAAGAAAGTGTTTGGAAAAACCCTAATTCAATAGCCCATGTTTTGAGAGGTAGGGAGTATCAGGTTCTAAAATTGAGAGGGAGAAGTAACCGTTTTGAGAGGAACGAAGGCAGCCATGAATTGGAAAGGCAATTTTTTCCTTTTACAAACGAATGAATTGAGAGAGGGAACAAATTGGAACAAAGGAGGCTACGAAATGACATAGTGAATTTTGAGACAGAAATGCAAATTTTAATAAGGAGCCAAAACCAAAATTTTGATAATTTCAATCGAACGATAGACAAGTATTCTCTGAGAACAAATGTCTGATCATTATTGTGTCACACAACAGATGATTTTTTCATGTGTTGTTTGAAAAAGTGGAATAATAGAAAAATCTACCATGCGTTGTATGATCGCTGTTGTCTGATTCACTTTTTGCATAGTGAATGCAAGGGAATGACATATAATAGAATATAAGATGGTGCATATGGTCACTTCCAAAATGAAACATCAAAGTTACAACATGTACAAACTTCAATCGGGACATAAAATAACAAGATAATGGCAAAGCCTCCTGCTCCATGCTCATCTAAAATGCATCTGTAAGAACCTGGACAACTTTGGTAATTAAAAATTAGAGTACCCAAGAATATAAGGGAAAGAAAGAAACACTCCAAGTCAGACATGAGTCTGGTGCAATTAAACTCAAAACATATGATTTACACTTAAAACCCTTTAAAAATAAAGGTATCTCATAAGACCTCATCGCATACAAACATGGACAGGTTTTTTCCTTACGATAATCAGACCATTTCAAATAGAAATCCGACAATATCATAGGAATGTCTAAGGTTTAAAATAAATATACATAACATAGCAGAGTCTCACATTCCAACATATTGGGCACAACTAAGACTACAAAGCATGCTGTAGAAAATGGTCAATGATAGGGCTACTGGGACACCCACTATCAGAGTATATCTCTGGAAAAAATGTACCGAAGTACAAAACCTTTTGACCCTTACATGGCAAGACTGGCCTACCCTCCTTGGATAGTACCGAATATAGTCATCACCTGGTTTCAATCAACAGCAATACTGGGTCGAAGCGTACATCCAAAATCAATATTGATCTAGATCAGGGGTGATTACACTCTAATGGTAGCAAATCACATAGCCTTGCCGCATTTCCCTTGATTTTGTCATTCTTGGGTGCGAGGCTCAAGCAACGGTTATCTTTTTCTTTATCAAATCCCATTTCAAATGCTAACACTACCCTTTAGGCAATAATGCAATGCCATTATTCATCCGTACAAGTTGTTCAGGTTATGAACAAACTGAAGACACTACCTCTACTACATCCCCTTTTGGAATTAGCATCAGGATTAGTTGGAATCTAATTCATCTTTTTCTTGCACTTCAAAGAACTCTGTCTTCATTTTCATTTATAAGATGTTTCCAATTCAAATGCATATGTCGGTTTGACGTGGTTTTCGGATACTCACATTTATCTGATCTCGATCCCTCCAAACCAACAATCAATGATTTCCATTTGATTCAATCTTGGTTCTTTCAGAAGTAAGCGGACAATATAAGAGTCCCAAGAGGATCTAGAATATATCCCTTAAGGAGAGAGATGTTTCAGTAGAATGAGTTCTCTTACTAAAATCTCAAACCATATGAAATCACGAAGCTTCTATATACTTCCTAAGTTAAAATAGGTCAAGTTGTCATAGTAGACAAACAACTATTTTGCGTAAGTATATTTTTCATATGAAAAATTGAGCATCTTATACTTATCACCACTTTCCAATTTCAAATATCATCCCTTTATTAACAATGAAGTCGGACAAGTTAAAAAACTATCCTTGCCTCGACATACGTTCTTACTTCTTGTGACGGAGATGGATTTCCATAACTCGAAATTCGGTGTCAAGTATATGATGAAGTACCATGATACCATCCATATACTTAATTAATCATGACCTATTTGAAAAAATTAACTCTCTTATAATTATCATGTTTTTCAACATTTCGACTTCTCTGTCCTTCACATAAAACTCTGGTTCCAGATCTCATATATAGAGAAAAGTATACTTATCGGCTTTTAGTGCTAAATAAAAGATGACTTACTTTCCACAAACGTACCAACATTTTAGCACTATTTATCATATTTTTTCGATGTTACTTAATGGTACAAAGACATAAATCCCTTGTATTTAAAACATCCATTTTGAAGATAATTGCTTTAAAACAAAACTCAACCTTTGCAACAAAGCAGTTAAAATCCAAACCTCTTATTTAAATAGCTAAATAAATTCTTAAAAAATATTTAAATTTCAAACTTCCTTATATAAACTTATAAACTCATTTGAAAATACATTTCAAAATATTTAAAATAGATAACTCTTTTTATTTTATGCAAAAATCATCGATTTACAAACTGCATCCATAGTGACTATTACCATATGGACCATAACTTTTAAAACTTATTTTGTAAATCAAATTACTTTTAAACCCTTCATTTCTATATTTTAAACCACTTTAATAACTTTATAAATTTTTTTGAAAAAACAGGTAAGTTTGGAAAAGAAAACTTTTTAAACCTTTTCGGAGGATGAAGTAGTAAACTAGTTTGAAAGAAAACACGGGATTTTCACTGTTACATAAAAAAATTTATTAAACAAACAACTATTTCCAAGCAACAAATATATTCCATCACATCTTACATAATATATAAAAATGTAAATAAACATCCACATGGCAAGGAAATATTGTCCCCTGCAAATTATCACTTATTACTTTGAAGTGTGTCGTAGCGACCTATTCGCTATGAACACTTCGACTTTATTTCAAGTCCCCTACAAACATCCTATGTACCATCCACTTTTAAGCGAGAACCAAACCAAACCATATTCATTCCATACACTTATAAAAAAAAGCAACCAACCAAAATTATAATAGCAAAATAATAAATTTTAAACTTGCTTTTAAAGTGAGTTTTACTCACCTAAACAAATATGATCATTTACCTGAGCTACTACAACTTTGAAAACAATATACGGGCCTAGCTTCTTTTTATAAAACTTGATTTTTAAGACCTATAGGTGGTCAAGAAACTTGGCATATGCTAGGAGGACTCTGTCATGGTACTAAGAGGGCATGGCCTTGGTGACAATGTGGGATATGGGTCTGATTTTGGTGAATAAGTGATGTATAGTGGAATAGAAGTGGTTTTAAGGACTAGTTGAAGTGTTTAAAAGAGGAAATGAGTTATTTATAAAACTTTTACTTTTTAAAATAGTGGAAGAAGAGAAATGAAGTGAGTATAGAGGAAGAAGAAATAAATGGAAAAAAGAAATGAAATAAAGTAATGTGGAAAAGGAAAGAGTGGAGTTATTTTTATAAAGAATGTAAAATGACAAATTACTAAATACCCATAGCTAATACCCTCCACCACAATGTTGACAACCCACCCATCCTCTCTTGAAACATACGCAAACCCCCTTGTCTTTCCATGCATCACTTCACTCCTTTTTATGTGTACTAATGTCTTAGATTTTACGCGTACTAATGTCTTAGATTTTGTGCTACTTTTCTTTTTAGATTATAAAAGAAAAGTCCACTTTCACTTTATTATCTTAAGTATACTTTTAAACTCATTTTAATCTAATCACTACATTAGTCAAAAGTATATGTTATTTGTATATATGTGTTCATATATACACTAATGTGCACAGCATGTTCCGACAATTTTTACATGGTGAAAGTCGAAAATCCAAAAAATGGTTTTTGGTCACATTTTCGATTTTTCTTTGAACTAACTATATTTTTAAACAAAATTTTAAAACAACTTACCATCATTAGTTATTAATTAAAAGAGGTGTATTTGAGTTATAAAATCCATAATTTAATTATATAAAAATATATTAAATGTTCATATTTAATATAATTAAATTATGGGTCACTACATTCTCACCCCTTAAAATAATTCCGTCACGAAATTAACACATAAAAAGATAACTCAAAAAGGAAATATACAAAAGATATACATACAAAGTGACTACACCATAGGTGGTGAGTGCAATATCCATACAGTATGCATACTACTAATCTATCATCAATTCGGGATAAGCCTCCCTCATACTACCTTCAGTTACCCAAATGCAATATCTGGAATCTTTGCTCCATTGAACTTTAACCAATCTCACGACCTTATTATGCAATTGTTTTACATCCTGATCAACAATACGAACCAGATGTCTCATTATGGTCATGTTCTGTTCCACTTCCAAGTCTTCCAGAATAGTTGGCTTAATAACTAGTGATGAATCATGCACACATTTCCTCAAATGTGATATATGAAAAATATTATGAACCCTTGAAAATCTCTCAGGCAATTCAACTCGATAGGCAAGCGGCCCAATCCTCTCAAGAATCTGAAAAGGTTCAACATATTTAGGTGCTAACTTCCCTGCTCTCCCAAACCGCACAATTCCTCTTATTAGAGAAATCTTCACAAATACATAGTCTCCGACTGAAAATTATAAAACCATGTACCTTCAATCGGCATATCTTTTCTATTTACGCTAAACATCCTTCATCTTCTTTTAATGACAGCTACCTTCTCTATGGTTTTCCAAATCAAATCGGGTCCAAGTACCAATCATCCCTAGTTTCTACCCAAATTGATGGTGATTTGCATGATGATTTTCATAGGGTGTCATGCCAATACTTGTTTGATAACTATTATTATAAGAGAACTCAACTAAATGAAGATGATTCTCTCATGATCCTCTGAAATCCAAAATATAGGCTCTCAAAAGATCTTCTAAAAACTCTATTCACCCTCTTTGTTTGATCATTAGTTTGAGGATGATATGTTGTGCTCAAAATTAGCTTCGTCCTCAAAGCTACTTTCAATGCTTTTCAAAATTGACTGGTAAAAATTGGATCCTGATCGCTTACAATACTACTTGGAACTCCATGCAATCGGACAATCTCTTTCATATAAATATCTGCCAAGCTTCTGGCAATCCAAGTCAGTTTTGCTTGAATAAAACGTGTGCTTTTAGTTAGTCGATCGACAATTACCCTAATGCCTTCCATTACCCTTCCTTGATCTGGGCAAATCATCTATAAAATCTATTTATACTTGCTTCCATTTCCAATTCAGAATTTCAAGTAGTTGTAGTAATCCAGCAGTCCTTTGATGATCATCCTTGATTTGCTAGCAAATCACACATCTGCTAACATAAATTGAAATGTCCCCCTTCATTCCTATCCACCAAAATATCTGCTTTATATCTCGGTATATCTTAGTAACTCCAAGGTGGATACTTAATTTAGGTTTATGGTATTCTGCTAAAACTTCCTACCTAAGACCTTCAACATTTTGAACACGTTACCTTTCGTTCATCCGCAATATCCCACGGCGTCTATCTCAAAACTCGAACATCGTCCTTTGTCGAATTCTTGAATAAATTCTATAAAATGACTGTCTTCTCTTTGCTTACTTGCAATCCTTTCGAGGAGATTCCGAGTAACTTCCAAATGAAAAAATACCGCATTTCTCGCTACTACATTGGCTTTTCTCGACGTATATAAAATATCCAAGTCATATGCCAACAAAAATTCCAACCTACATTACTGCTTCGTATTCAAATCTTTCCATGTGAAAAGATACTTAAAGGACTTGTGATCCATGAAGAGCTCAAACTATGCCTCCATATCTTTAATGCAAACACAACATGTAATAATTCCGAATCATGTACTGCATAATTGCACTTATGAAGCTTCAGCTGCCTACTAGCATAAATAATAACTCTCCATGCTACATCAATACCATACCCAAACCTATGCCATAAGCATTCGAATATACATAGTTAATCCTCCAACTCCATTCAGAATAGCTAGAACTGAAGCGCTGGTTAAAATATTCTTTAATGAATGCTTCTTCACACTTCGATATCCAAATAAACTTAACATCCTTATTTGTTAACTTTGTCAGGTTACGAGGCGATCTTGGATAAGTCTTACATGAATTTCCTATAATATCCCGCTAAGCCTTAGAAGCTTCTGACCCTTGTTGGATTCAGTGGTGTCTTCTAACCTTGAAAAGCTACTACCTTTTCTAGATCAACCGAAATACCATCTCCTGATATAATATGTCAGAGGAGCCTTACTTTCGATTGAAAAAAGTGACATTTAGAAAATTTAGCTCTTAATACGT
This sequence comes from Allium cepa, assembly GCA_030765085.1. Classification (NCBI taxonomy): domain Eukaryota; kingdom Viridiplantae; phylum Streptophyta; class Magnoliopsida; order Asparagales; family Amaryllidaceae; genus Allium; species Allium cepa. Next base: position 490,966,018 of record CM060931.1, read on the forward strand.
GTTTCCTTAATGTTTCAAGCATCACTTGCAAATGGTGTTTGTGTTCCCCCTCGGTCATGGAGTAGATAAGAATAACATCTACAAAGAGTAACACAAACTTATTAAGCACATCTCTAAAAACTCGGGTACTAAGATCTACAAAATAAGCGAGTGCATTGGTTAGGCTAAATGACATAACCAACCACTCGAAGAAACAATCCAGTTCTCTGAATGTTGTTAATGGCACACTATCCTCTGTTTTCCTTAATTAGTGAAATCATATGGCAAGATCCATTTGAGAGAATACTCGAGCACCATGTAGTTGGTCGAACATGTCTTCTATATGTGGTAAGGGATACTTATTTTGAATCATTTTTTTGTTTAGCTTATGGTTATCCATACAAAATATTAACGATCCATCTGAATTTTCAACAAAAACTAACAATTAATCCCTAAGTTGACCGATTGAGCTAAACAATCCCTTACTTAACAAATCATCTTCCTAATTCCTTAACTCCTCCTCCTCCCGGAGCCATAAGATGCGATAAATAATAGGTTTTCAACCAGGAATTAAGTTAATATGAAACTCAATCTCCTAATGTGCAGGCAGACTATTAACATCTTCAAAAAGATTTGGAAACTTTAACAATTACAGTTGACTCTGACTCTTTTCGAGGCGAATCCAATGCATAAACGAAACTACTCACTAATTTTCTAGGCTCTCCACAAGCCACTTTAACATGCTTCCCTCTCTTATTTTGCAATACTATCCTTCCTTCAACATAATACTTTCAAACTTTGATAATTATTCCATACCAAGTAAAACATCAAACCCATTAAAATCCAAAACAAACATGTCCCAAAAGAAGTAATGGGCAAGGTAAGTAACTTGCACATTTTTACAAATCATACACAGATTAGGTGCACCACCTATGGGGTTATATACAAAAATAGGGATTTAAATGAATTTTAGGGAAAGTTATAATCTATCAACCAATCCTTTAGAAATAAAACAATAGGAAGCCCAAGTATCAAACCATACTCGAAGTAAAATGCCACTAACAAATAAAATACAAGAGCTCCTTTTCCTTTCACATCTGTAGAGGTCGATGGTTCATCCTTGATGTCATAAACTTTGACTTGCTATCCTTTCATCATCAATGGAAAACCCTTCACCATATGACTGATTGGTGACAATTAAAGCAGAGCGTCTTTTGAACCACCGTAGAAATAGGTCATGTCCATTGCTTCTAAACTCCAGAATTCTTAAAAATCTTGCAATATGGCCCATTTGATTACAGATATTACAAATATAATCCTTGAAACGGCTTTCCCATGCCATCCACCTGGATTTGCTCCCTACTGCTTCTTCCCTTACTAGTTAAACTTCTCTTGTTATTGTTGTTATTGCTGCTACGTGCTACTATCGACATAACGCAAAGCCATATCCACTAAGTCCATAAAAGATCCCTTTAAATAGGAAGTCATCTTCTCATAAAATCCTTCCCTCATCCCAGTTGCAAACATCTCATTCTTCTTAAGAGGGGTATCAATCAAATCCCAGACCAAATCGCAATAATCATTGAATTTGGTTCCATAGTCAACTATTGACAAACCTCCTTGCTTAAGATCCAAAAAGCTTCTATGCACACGAGCTTTTCTATAGCCATCATATACTGGTCTTCAAACACCTCCTTAAACCTTGCCCAAGAAAATTCATCCTCTAGGATGTTCACTGTGACCGAATCCCACCATGTTGATGCTTTATCTTATAACTACAAGATGCCAAGAAACGATTCTGCTTATCTGAAATATCCAACCTCTTGAAGATCTCCTCACAAGAACGAAGTCAAGCTTGGACTTCGATAATGGATTCCATATCCTTAAACCGCTTTCTCGTAGATTAGTACAGTCTTTGTATAAGGCCGCAAAGCTAACATTGGGCTGCATAGATGCTGCCTCTTCAATAGCTCCGACCTTTCCAACATTTAGAGCTTGACCATTAGTGGTCGTGGTACTACTAGTACCTTTCCCTTGTCTTCCTCTATTACTCATTCTTAGTACTTGAATATGGTAAGATAACTTAATAATACTTATACGAGATTATCTTAAGGAAAAGGGTACCAAATCAAACATATCGAGGCTGATCCAAATAATTCATATATCTATATATGAATAAACTTTATAAATACGCGCTTTCATAGACCAAAATCTTTATAGGGTACTACTAAACCCATCTCTAATGATTTGACCCCAACCAATGCGTACGTGTTGGTCAATTTAAGCTTTGATACTACGTGTAATGTTCCACGTTTCTTACTCCTAATGACGACACTTAATACATCAATGATATTTGTGTGGCAATCATCTAGGTATCCGAAAGACAAACTATTGGGGTTAAAAAAAGACAAGAAGAAAGAACCACAGAATCACACGATGTAAGGGAATCACATATAATAGAACATAAGGTAGTACATATAGTCACTTCCAAAATGAAACATCAAATTTACAACAGATACAAACTTCAGCCAAGGTTACTTAAAACTGCCTGCCCCACAATGTTGATGCATACTACACATACACGGTGGAAATAAAATAACTATATAGTGGTTAAGACTCATGACCTATGCTCCTCCAAAATGAATCTGTAAGAACTTAGATTACTTAGCTACTCAAAAATTAAAATACCTAAGAGTTTAAGGGAAAGAAAGAAAAACTCCAGGTCAGGCATGAGCATGGTGTGAGCTGTTAGTTCCTAAGATGATGGTTTTGATGACAACAACCTTAGGACTTGTTATAAAAAATAAATACTAATATTTTTGTCTATATATATATATATATATGCATCATATATACATGCAGGTACTGAGAATGAAGATTGTACAGTATAGAGATTCAAGACTGATGAATTCAAGGTTGAAGATATCAAGACTGAAGACTCATGAGTATAAAGAGTTCAAAAGTTCAAGATATCAAGATAAGTAATAAAGTCTAGATTTATGTTAAAACTTCATAATAATACTAAAATCTTTATTCTGATTTAAATATGGAATGGAATCCACCTTCTCGCTTTAATAGTGGGATGGAACCCATGACCTCTTTAGTGGGTGGAACCCACGACCTTCTCTAGTGCAATGGAATCCAAGAAATATTCAAAATAAATTATTTAAACTATTTTTCCAAAAACTATCTTTTTAAAAGTCATCTCTATCAATTTAAATATTCTAGCCTTAATTCAAAATCTATTCTTATCATCTTTTAATATCTAGATCTCAAAATCATCTCTTATTTTTTTAAACTATCTCTTGATTTTAATATTTTAGCTTTAAATCTAAAATAATATTTTAAAGAAGTTTATACTTAGTTTTTAATATTACTTTTATATTATAGATTATATATTTTAAGATTACTTTCTAAAACTCTTTTATAAATTTAAACTATATTCAAAATGGTTTACAAAGTTTAAAAATTGTTTTGACAAGTTTATGAATAGAAATCATTTAAAAGAAAAATCAATTTTCAAAAATAACATAGGCATGTCGACATCCCTATACACCCCATGTCGACATGGTAGCCATAGATTTTAAAATTCGAATTTTCAAAGAAGTGTCTATTTGTCATAACCTTTCACGAATAGACATGATTGTTATTCTCCTATATATACTAGTAGTTTTCAATGAGTTTTCGCTTAAGATTTCTTTGTTTTCTCTCCTTTTTCTTTTCCATTCTTATTTTCAAACATTCTTAACAAAACTCTGCCAAAATACTAAGTGAATCAAACTCAAATGTCTCTAGCTTAATTCTGTGCCCCTCTCTCTTAAAGATCTCAGTGCTATTCGAAGTTATAGGATCATTTGTAACCAAAGATCGAAGTGTATCGAGTCTCTCTATCAAAGTGTGATTAGAGACAGTGAGATTGTGGCTCGTAAATCAATGTGGTGTGATTGTAGCCCGTAAATTAATTAGGTGATCTTGTAGCCTGGTTAAATCAAAAGAGTTTGCCTTGGACTTGGAGATAAGAGGGTGTATCTCATGGCCTTGAAATTGAGGTTGTAAAATCGACATTATATTTGAAAAGAAATCCGCACAAGAAATTATGTTTGACTGGATGTAGGGTAACTCCGAATCAGTATAAAATTCCCGTGTGTTCTTTCCTTTACTGCTTTTATTTACTATTTGCATCAGTGTCTGGTTCTGTGATTGCCTCTGTGTTTGTGAGTTGCATCTGTTTTGGTTTAATTTGAAAAGATTTCGAACAGATTTATAAAATTAATTAAATACTTTTCACCCTCCCTCTTTCTAGTGTTAATTATGCCTTAAGATCCGTAATCCGCATTTCCTACACTTGGTATCAAAGCATTGGTTTTCAGAGTCATCATAATCTGAATTTTGAAAAAGTTTAAAATGGTTATGTTTGGAGATTCTGTTCACTAGTTCAAAACTGTCCAAATCATCATTGTCTCATAAGTTTGCATATTGTTATCATACAAAATCAAGTTATTTACCGAATTGGTATATTCTGCAGGAATAGATGTGTTATATGACTTTTGAAGAATTAACACTCAATGGATATATGGTGCAAATCAAGAAAAACAAATGGACACATCATAATGGATGTTGAAGACACATAACTCATAATCCAGAGATGCTGAATGACATAATTTATGAAAATAGAGGAATGGTCAACTTTGGAGACAATTCAAAAGGATAAGTGATTGACATCAACAATGTTGGTCACTCTAAAACTCCAACTATTTCTGATATTGTATTATTTAGGAATCGAAAACACAATTTACTTAGCATAAGTCAACTATGTGACAAGGGCTACAAAATTAAATTTGAAAAGAATAAGCGTCACATTGAAGATAATAAATCAAATATTATCTTTGAAGGAATTAGGAAGAAAAATATTTATATTCTTAGTATGAAAATCTCAAATGATAACCTATGTCTTTTGGCTAATACAAGTAACCCTTGGATTTGGCATAAATGATTTGGGCATTTGATTTTCAAACTCTTATCTAGACTTTCAAAATTTGATCTTGTAAGAGGTCTTTCTAAAATGGATTTTAAAGTAGATAGTATATGTGATGCTTGTCAATTAGGAAAACTTAGGAAGAGTTCATTCAAATTGAAAGATATTATTTCAACTACAAAACCCCTTGAGTCACTTCATTTAGATCTGTTTGCTTTATCTCCAATTCAGTCAATAAATCATAGTAAATATTGTAATTGTAGATGATAATTCTAGATTTACGTGGACAATTTTTTTGAAATTTAAAAGTGATGCTTTTGATTTATTTAAAACTTTTGCAAAAGAATTCAAAATCAACTTTCTTTAAAAATCAAAACTATTCGTAGTGATCATAGTAGATAATTTGAAAATAAAATTTTTGGGAATTTCTGTAATAAAAAAGAAATAACTCAGAATTTTTCTTTTCCAAGAACTCCATAACAAACGGAGTGGTAGAGTGTAAAAATAGAATGATTCAAGAGTGTGCAAGAACTATGCTTTTAGTTAATAAATTACTAAGAAATTTTTGGGCTGAAGCAGTCGCTACAGCTTGTTATATTTTAAATAGGATTTTGATTAAACCTCTAACCAATAAAACACCATATGAACTTCTTTTCAATAAGAAACCAAAGGTATCTTATTTTAAGGTTTTTGGAAGTATATGCTTTATTCTAAATACAAAGGACTATTTGGATAAATTTGATCCTAAATCCGGCAAAGGAATCTTTATCGGATATTCTAATAAAAGTAAAGCATATAGAGTTTTAAATTTAAAAACTAACATCATTGAAGAAACAATGCATGTATCTTTTGATGAAAATTTCAAAGATTTTGTTTAAATAAATGATGAAGATGATTTTGTTACTTTAAATAATGAATCAAATGAAACAAATTATGAAACTGTTCATCCCAATAAAAGAATCAGGCTTTTAAAAGATCATCCTATAGAAAATATACTAGGAACATTGACTCTGTTAGAACTGGAAATCAACTAAACAAGCTGAGTAATGTAGCATTTACATCAACTATTGAACCCAAAAATCCAAAGGAAGCATCATATAATGATTCATGGATTCTTGCTGTGCAAGAAGAATTGAATCAATTCACCAAAAATGATGTATGGGAACTTGTTCCTAGACCTAAGGATAAAACTATAATAGGAACTAAATGAGTTTATAAAAATAAAATGACTGAACAAGGTGAGGTCGTTAGAAACAAAGCTCGGTTAGTCGCGCAATGTTATTGTCAAGAAGAAGGAATAAACTTTGATGAAACCTTTGCACCCATATCAAGATTAGAAGCCATTAGAATTCTACTTAATTTCGCAAACCACAACAATTTCAAATTATTTCAAATGAATGTCAAAAGTGCCTTTTTAAATGGTTTTGTTAAAGAGGAAGTTTACGTTGAACAACCTCCACTTTTTGAAGAAGAAAAGTTCCCAAATCATGTTTACAAATTAAAGAAAAATTTATATGGTCTGAAACAAGCTCCTAGAGCCTAGTATGACTGACTAAGATCTTACCAATTACAATCAAATGTTGAAATTGGTAGAGTAAATAATACTCTTTTTATTAAAAGAAACAAAAATGATATCCAATTAGTACAAATTTATGTAGATGATGTCATTTTTGGATCAACAAACAATGACATGAACAAAGAGTTTTATGAAATAATGACAAAGGAGTTTGAGATGAGTCACATGGGTGAACTTACTTTCTTTTTAGGACTGCAAATAAAATAATTAGATAGTGGTATTTTCATTAGTCAAGAAAAGTATGCTAGAGTTCTAATTAGTATGTTTAATACGACCACCGCGAGTGGAAAATCCACTCCTATGGCAACCAACGAAGCCTTGAATAAAGAAGACATGTTAAAAGGTTTTGATCAAAAACTATACAAGGGAATGATTGGATCGCTACTCAATATAACTGCGAGTAGGCCTGATATCATGCATAGTGTCTGCCTCTATGCAAGATACCAATCTCAACCCAAAGAAACCCATTTAAAAGCCGTTGAATGTATCATAAGATATGTTAAAAACACTTTAGACTATGGCTTATTTTACCCTAAAAATGATTCATTTGATTTAATCTCGTATTGTGATGTTGACTATGCTGGCTGTAAATTAGATCGAAAAAAGTACAAGTGGAACTTTTCACTTTTTAGGACATTCTCTGGTTTTTTAGTTTAGTAAAAAGAAAAATATTGTCTCACTATCAACAACTGAAGCAGAATATATCTTTGCTGCTTTGCTTGTTCTCAAGTTATCTATATGCAACAGACCCTAAAGGATTTTGAATTAAATATTTCAAAATCACCAATTTATTATGACAATACAAGTGCAATAAATTTATTCAAAAATCCTACTCATCATACCAGAACCAAACATATTGATATCATACATCATTTTCTCAAAGATAATATAAGTAAAGGTTTCTCTTGAATTTATCAATACCGAGAATCAAATAACTGATATTCTAACCAAACCCTTGAATCAATCAACCTTTACTAAATTAAGAAGAGAACTAGGTATTTTTTCTATAACTGAGATATAGAATATAGATATAGTAACAAATATATTTAAATAAATAGAGAAAAACAAAATTTTCAAAATTTTCAAAGGGATGTCGACATTCCCCTACCCTCCATGTCGACATATAATGGTCAGATTTGAAATTTTGATTTTCTATCTAAAATTAGTTTGGCGGTTATATAACCACAATATTTCGAATTCATCTGTCTTCTCACTTCATTTTCTCTATAATAAACTTCTGAAAATACAAAGTAATGGCCTCCTCTTCTAATTCAAACCAAAATGCAATCATTTCCTTCCCTTCTCCTAATTCTGGTCAATTCCAACGTACTACATTGGCTCGAGTAATGAAGATCGAGGAAATTATGAAGGATTCTCTACAAATGCCAACTAAGTTACAAGTCATGCAAATAAAGATGGCAAAGGAACAAGAGAAACAAGGCAAGATTCTTAGAAATTTGCGAAAATTTCTAATGGATAATCATGCAAACCTTATTGTGATTGAAAATGATTCCTCTAACATACGTATTAATCGTTAGAGGACGACGAAGAAGAAGAAGAAGAAGATGAGGAAGAAGCACAAATGATCGAGGATGATAATGTTGTTTGCGTTGGAGAAGTTTGTTTTGACAAAAATGGTAATTTGGTCGAACAGCATGAAAACTTTTGTCTTCATTACCCTAATTGTTTGATTCACAAGTCACCAATTATCAAGGACTGTCGTTAGATTGTTATTATATTAATGTTTTTATATTTTGTGTACTTGTATATATTTGTGTCTATGTTTCATATATATGCAATGTAACATCACACATAATAAAATTAGCTTTATGTTTCGCTTATTATACTTCGTTATTAGCATTTAGTTCCATAGTATTAGTTCAAGGGGGAGTTATGTAGTTTAGGCTTAGTTTTTAACGATGACAATCTATTTCTTGATTTTAATATTTTAGCTTTAAATCTAAAAAAAATATTTTAAAGAAGTCTATACTTAGTTCTTAATATTACTTTTATATTATAGATTATATATTAGATTACTTTCTAAAACTCTTTTGTAAGTTTAAACTATATTCAAAATGGTTTACAAAGTTTAGAAATTGTTTTGACAAGTTTTAGAATAGAAATCCTTTTAAAGCAAAACCGGTTTTCAAAAATAACATAGGCATGTCGACATCCCTATACCCCCCATGTCGACATGGTAGCCATAGATTTTAAAATTTGAATTTTCAAAAGAAGTGTTTATTTATCAAAATCTTTCACGAATGGACATGACCGTTATTCTCCTATATATACCAGTAGTTTTCAATGAATTTTCACTTAAGATTTCTTTGTTTCTCTCCTCTTTCTCTTCCATTCTTATTTTCAAACATTCTTAACAAAACTATGCTAAAATCCTAAGTGAATCAAACTCGATCGTCTCTAGTTTGATTCTCTACGACTCTCTCTCAAAGATCTCAGTGCTATTCAAAGTTATAGAATCATTTGTAATCAATGATCGAAGTGTATTGAGTCTCTCTCTATCAAAATGTGATAAGAAACAGTGTGATTGTGGCCCCTAAATCAATTGGGTACGATTGTAGCCCGTAAATTAATTAGGCGATCTTGTAGCCTGGTTAAATCAAGAGGGTTTGCCGTGGACTTGGAGACAGGAGGGTGCATCTCATGGCCTTGAAATCGAGATTGTAAAATCGACATTATATTTGAAAAAAATCCACACAAGAAATTGTGTGGTACTGGATGTAGGGTACCTCCGAACCAGTATAAAAATCCGGTGTGTTCTTTCCTTTACTGCTTTTATTTACTATTTGCATCTATGTTAGGTACTGTGATTATCTCTATGTTTATAAACTGCATCTGTTTGGGTTCAATTTGAAAAGATTTCAAAAAGATTCATAAAATTAATTAAACACTATTCACCCCTCCCCTCTAGTGTTAATTCTGTCTTATGATCCGTAATCCGCATTTCCTACACGAGCAAACTCAAAACATATGAATTTATACTTAAAACCCCTTACAAATAAACAAAGGTCTAAGGTCCATGCTACACATAAAAACGATGTTTTTTTCCTTATGATAACTAAACCATTTCAAATAGAAATCCAATGATATTATAGTAATGTCTAAGGTTCAAAATAAATATAAAACATAGTTGAAATGCTTGCATCTCAATTTCCATCATGTTTAGGCATAACTAAGTCCATAAAGCATTCCACCAATAACAAAAGCTGCTCGAGTACTTTCCATCATAGTACATCTTTAGAAAAATGTACTGAGGCTGAAAACCTTTCGATTCCCGCGTGACATGACTGTCTTACCCCTCCTTGGATGAAACTGAATATAATCATCCCTTGGATGCGGTCACCAACCATACTGGGCCTGAAGCATACATCCAAAATAATATCGATCTAGATCAAGAATGATTACACCATAATGGTAGCGAACCACATATCCTTGCAGCATATCCCCTATTTTAGTCATTTCCAGGTGCGAGGCTCGAGGCAATGATTACATTTTTCTTTAGCAAATCCCGCTTGGAACGCTAACACCGCCCTTCAGACAACAATGCAATGCCATCATTTATCCATATAAATTGTTTAGCTTTTGAACCAATCGAAGGCTTAACCATTACTACATCCTCTTTTGGAATCACCTTCAAGATTAGTAGCAAATAGTCCTTGCACTTTAAAGAACTCTATAATGACCCAGAATTTTGGGCAATATCAATTTAATAATCTGTATTTAAATTTAAATTTATTTGATAATCTTTGTAATAAAAATGAATTCAATCTAATAATTTAATTAAATAAATATTTAATTGGTGAATTTTATTTTTAAAAGCTAATTAAATTTTTTTCTATTTATAATGTGTATATATATTTGTATATATTGTAAATAGATGAGCTTTGTTTTAAATTTAATTAAAAATGGCATGTTTTCTAATTCTAATATTTTTGATAATTTGGAAATTGATTTATTTAATATTAAGCTTTTCAAAGCTACTTAATAAATAACTATATGTTTTTAAAATACTTAAGGTAAGTGTTAATTGTTTAAATTTATTTTAGCTTAAGTTTAAATTTAAATTAATTAACAAAAAAGGTTTGTTTTATTTTCTTTTTTAAATGTAGCTTGATAAAATAAGTAATTTATTAATACTAAGATAATTTCTTTTATAAATTATTTCAAATTGGTAAATGAGTTATTTTTAAACAATATTAATAATGTATTGTTTTTACAAAAAGATTTTAATATAAAAATAGAATTGTTATTTCAAATTGAATTTGTATATATATATCTTGATTTTTAAAGTGGCCTTTTGAATGTGATTTGAATTTAAATTTAAAATTTTGAAATTCAATGTATAGATATTTTAAATTGTCTTGGATTTTAAAATATTTGTATAAACTTTTATTTATGAATATAATTGTTTTATTTCTTTTGAAATTATATATATATATATATATATATCAACTAATTAATTAATCATAACCTTTATTAACATTTAGAATATAACTGATTAACTTAAAGATGACATGTGTTATTTTCCTAAGCTTTCTATAACATGTGTAATTTAAATAATTAATGTGTGTGACAAGTGTCATTTAATTTAGTTTTTTTCTTTTATTTCTATTTTTAAAACATTTCAGCTTATTTAAACATTTGCCTTCTTCCCTTCCATTCTTTTTTCTATTTTTCTAAATCTAAAGCTGAAATAAAATCAGTAACCATCTTCAATCTGTAATCAAACACCTCAGAGCAAAATCCCTGTAACCCTAATCAAATTGAAATCAAAACCCTGTAAATCACTTTCCAATTCAAACATGCAAACCTGTAAAAGCATTTTCAAAGCAAACCCTGTAGTTCATTTTCAAATCTGTTCTAAAGCCTGTAATCATTTCCAAAGTTTCAAATGAAATCTGGAAATTATCTAATGCACGCAACTGCATTTTCAAATCAAAGCAACATTTTAGCAAAACAAGTTTTAAAGAGTTCAAGTTTTCAAAGCTTTTCAAATCTGGAAGCATGCGGTTTATAAATCAAAAGCAAAAGCATTTCAGCACTCAAGTTTTTAAAGATCAAAAGCATCAAAAGCTTTTCAAATCTGGAAGCTCTGTTCTTCTTTAATTCTGGTGAGTAACATCACTACTTTAAAAAGTTTAAGTATATGTTTTGTTGCATGTTCATCTCTGAAAAATAGTATGTTTGTGAATATATTTTAAGTAATTCTCTGTGTGTTTATATTTGGATATGTTGGTGTGTGCATGTTGTGTATTTAGATGTTTTTCTCTGGTTCCAATTTCCAGGCTCTAGATCTAATCATAAATCAATTGCTCTTGATCAAATCTTTGTTAGTACTTAAGTTTTGCACAAATTATGTTTGTTATATCGTAGATTTAAGTTTAAAATTTTGTTTAAGTAAAAAAAAATATGAATTGTCACTGGAAAAAAATAAATCACCACAGCAACTTAAAATAAGTCAAATTTCAATTTAAATGTTTCATGGATTCAGGTATATGAATCAAATACTTAAACTAAAACTTGATTTTAGAAACTAAAATCATAATTTTTAGTAATAAGATAAATGTGCAGTTTTGAGTGGAACTAAAAATGGTATATTGGGATTTTCTGATGATCTTTGTTGACTGGGAGGTCCGGATCTTCAGTATTGATGGAGGAGTGATCGAAGATAATGGGAAAAATGCCTGATAGTGTAGCATTTCACTATGGCGGTAGTGATGATGGATTCTTGTTTGGAACCCAAGTTTTAACTAATCCTGGTAAATTGATCACCACGGTTTCTCCAGTTGATCGAGTGCAATGGGATCTTGGATAATGGGAGCTTGGACGTTGACGAAGACTTGGTCGGAGTTGTAGAATTTTTGATGGTCGGAGTTTTGGAGACGACGTGGTTTCCAGGTTTTGGATGGGGTGTTCCAGGTTTTGTTCCAGGTCCGTTTGAAGATCGAATTTGATTTCGATTTTATTGTAACGATCTGCTGATCGTGATAGGGTGTTTGAATGATTGTGGATATGGTAAGATCAGTTGATGATCAAAGGTGATCAGCACCACCGTGCATGTGCACGGTACACTGTTGTTTCTGGTGAAGTTTGGTTTTGGTTAATTCTCGAGCAAATTGATGTTTGACTCGAAGTGTTGTGGGGTTTTGCTTGAAGCAATATAGGTTATGGCTCGTGTAAAATGATGTTACAGGTTTTAAAGAAAACCTGGCAGTGTTTTAAAAAAATTAAAACTGAAGTTTAAATGTAAATTAGAGATATAAATAAGTTTTAAATCCAAGTTTAAATCTGATTCAAGTTTAGTTTGAATCTTAGTTTAAAAATAAAATAAAGTTTTAAAAATTTAAATTGTTTTAACAACCTTTAAATGTTTAAATAGTTTGAATTTAAAAATGAAGTTTTAAAATGTAAGTAGGTTTTAAATCTATGTTAATCTGAATTCAAATCCAAATATGTATTCTAGTTTTGAAATAAAAGAAAGTTCTTAAATTTAAATTGTTTTAAAATAATTGAATATTTAAAGTGTATTTTAAATGGATTTGAATTTAAAAATGAATTTGATTTAAAATTCCTTTAAGTTTCTTTTATAGGGTATGTATTACTTCAACATGTGAAATTAAAGGTTTTAAATTGTTTTTTAAAAATTTGTTTAAGTTAAATTTGTATCCATTTTAAATCTTAAATTTAAAATGAAATTTGAAAGTTAATTTGAAAGCAAATAGTATTAAAATGCTTTGTTAATGATAATTTAATCATTAATAAGAATAAAGTTTTATCTTAAAGATAACTGGGATTTAATGATTTGGATTCATTAAATTGTCAAGATAATTAAAATTTGATAATTAACTTATTTAATTAATTAATGATTTGGATAAATTAAATAAGTAATTAAAGGTTTAAATTAATTAATTAAGGTTAAGTTAATTACTTACTTAAGGAATAATTAATTTGTAATTAAGGATTATTAATTAGAATATTAATTAATGATTAGAAGATTATTTAATCCAGTAATTAAAGATTAATTCAGTTACACTTAAAACTTAATTAATTAAATAATTAAAGGTTAATTAATTGGTTATTTAAGATTAATTAATTTGTAATTAATAATGATTAATCTAAGTTTAATTTCTTAAGAAAAGAAATTAAAAGAATTGATAATAGTTAATGAAGGTCATTAACTTAAGATTATTTAATAATTAATTAATGTGATTATTTTTAATAATTAATTAGATTAATTAATTAATGATAATCATTTGTGAAATTGGTTAAGTATAATTACTTAATGAAAGTAATTAAGGAATTAATTACTCATTGTAATTAATTGAGTTAATGTGATTTATTTAAGTTAATTAATTAAGTTTAATTAATTTAAGATAATCACTGGATGATTGGTTAAGCATAATTACTTAATGAAATTAATGAAGAATAATTACTTAGTGAAGTAATTAAGATGGGTAATTATTGGATGTGCTTAAATGAAGATTGAAAGTGATTTGAGATTAATTACTTTGCGTAATTAATATGAAGGATAATTACTTAGAGAAAGTAATTAATAATTAATTACTTAGTATAATTAATTTAAGAATTGATTAATAAAGGTTATTTGAAGATAATTAAGTGATGTAATTAATTAAGGGTGATTAATAAATTTAATTTATTAATGATTAATCATTAAATGTAATTAATTAAGGAGTAATTAATTTATTTAATGAAGTAATTAAGGGTAGTTAATTACTGGATGGGATTAATCAAGAGTGAATAATAAATGTGGTTTAATTAAAGATTAATCACTTAATGTAATTAATTTGAATAGAGTAATTAATTAAAATATAATTAGAGGTCATTAATATAATTAATGATGTAATTAAAAGTTGATTAATTAAGATTAGTTAATCAATAATAAGGATTATAAAGTTATTAATTAATGTAATTAATTAAGGATTAACGTAATTAATTAATTAATTAAGTAATTAAAGATTAATTACTGTATTTGATTAAGAATAATTAATTTGTGAAATTAGTTAAAGGATAATTACTTGAACGTAATTAAAGGACAATTAATCAGGAATGATTAATTAAGATGGAAATTAGTTGGTGATTAATTATTGATTTGTAATTAATTAATGTTCAAGTAAGCAGGATTTATAGAATGAAGTAATTAATTTAATTTAATTTAAATTAATTAGAGATGAAATAATTAATTTAATTCACTTTAAATTAATTGGGGATGGTATAGATCATTGCTTATGTATGGATGGATGATATTGATTGCCTTGAATGGTTTGAGATCTCCGATATGAGATAAGTAATGTTGTGTGATATGGATGCTTTGGTAGAAGTGTAATGATAATGTGGATTATCTGTTTATGATGATAATGTGAATTATCTGTTTGTGATGATAATGTGGATTATCTTTTGTAAGATTGTGAATTATCTATCTGTGTGTATATAGATAATGGAATTGAATTGTTTTAACTTTAAAACAACTTGGACCTAAATGATGGCGTTTTGGATTTTGATGAGACCGGGATCGGGTTTCCAGATTTGGATATCCAAAAACCACATCGATCCAAATTAACGATGGGTCATGAATCTCAAGTGAAGATGAAGATTCAGAGTGCAAGGGTTATCGTCGTTAACTCTAAGGGTGATTCCAAAATGAGTGTAACGAGATAATGCCTTCGGTTTCGTTCGAACCCGGAACAAACTTGTATGGATTGAATGCTTTCAGAACATCGTCAGGTGGACGGTGAGCATTCTAAGAGATGTGTTCTCTAAAGGTTATCGTAGCCTCAAGCCTCATCAAGCGGGAATGGCTAAAACAGGGGAGGTGCAGCGAGGTTAAGTGGGTAGCACCCAAGTAGGACAAGATTTTCCCCTATCTAGAAGTCCCTTTTTATTCGGCTGTGTGGGTAGTTGGAACGCGTGCCAACTGCGGGGTTGTCTTGTTCGGGATTATTCAGTAAGGGATGGTTCCGGCCTTGTGTTGCAGGGGATTTAGGATGGATCATCGGTACGTTGATCTAGGCCACGTACTGTGACGGGCGGTACCCCAGTAGCCTTACCACTGATGAAAACTCATTCTTCCTACGTGCCCCTTACAGTTTTGATTGTATTACCCACTTTGTGGCTAGTATGCTGGAATTTAATCATGTAACAATTTCAGCTATTTCTTATTTATTTGAAAACCCTAGACCCTAATATAATATCACTAGATTTCCTATCAAATGTTTTGGTTAGCTTAAGGTAAAAACTTACCCATGTTTATGTGTGGGAAGTCTTACGTGATACCTTTTCTTTCAAAGGTTTTTAAAAGTTAAGCAACTTTAACCTGTTACTCACACCAGACCCATGTATGACCCGGGGTTTATCTTCTGTTTTCATAAACTCTTAGGTACTCAAATTTTTACGAGTAGCCAAGGGATTCAGGTTAGCTTTGACGAATTCTAGAGGAGCAATAGAGCAGGAGGCTTCAGCGTTTGTAGATATATATAGTGTTCCGTTGTGTGATGTCTGAGTCAAATGTTTGTGTTGTATTGAGTTGTAATAACTAGACAGGTGTTTATAACTGTCTAGTATGTGATGCATAATCTAAGTAACTCTGATTGATGTTGTATACTATGTAATACTTATGTGATTAATATAATTTATTCGTTCTGCTGTTTAGATTCTGTTGTTGTTTCTTTCTTTCTTCTATTCTTTTCTCTTTCTATCCCTTTCTTTCTTATTAATGATGCATCATTCTGTGGAATGAATGGCGGGTCGTTACAGTGGTATCGGAGCGCTAGGTTGAGTGAATACCTAGGCTTTGGAGTGATTTCTTCTTAAGAGAGCGTATTTGCATTTAAGTGTGTGTGTGTGTGTGTGTGTGTGTGTGTGTGTGTGTATATATATTTCTACTTATTAGTTGGAATACCTGTTCGGGTTTTCCAATATAAGTTATAGAGGTAGGAAGGGTAGTGGTGTGTGTAACACAACTACCAATGGAAGGAGTCTGAGTGTTGAGATTTGAGGTGTATCTGTCGAGCCTGTAGACCTAATACCGTTTCGAGTGAGCATTTGCAGTGGTGTAAGGATTTCACCAATCTCTGAAGGAAACCTGTTAAGGTTCGGAGTCCATCTTTGAGGTTTGGATGAGTAGAGATTGAATCTATCGGCTGAGCAGAAGCAAGTGATGGTATCTTGGCAACCTCAGGAAATAGTAGTTGTGTGATGAGATGCAGTGACTATGGATGTTTCCGAAGATGTTTCTTTGGAGAAAGATTAAGGAAGTCTTTCGCATCTGTGTCAATAGTGCAGCTCGGAGTGTACTGTGTGCCGGCAAGGAGGGTCATTTGGATTAGCAGTTTTCTAGAGGTGGAGTTCAGAAGCAGCAGTGTGCATCCATTTCTTTGATGGATTGGCTAGATAATCATAAGCTATTCTGATTGGTTAAGATAGAACAGTTTTCTTTGGAATTAGGCTGGGTTGATCGCAAAACTGAATTGCGATAGTTTGAGTGTTCTCTTGGATTGTTAGAGATTCTTCTAGATGTCTTCAGGGAAGTCAGAGGTTTGCCTAGCATCTGGAGATTGAGTTTCCGTATCGACTAGAACTCCAGGAGTAATACAGGTGGTTCAGCTAGTTGAAGGATGGTTCCTAGAGAGATGGTTTGGTGAAGGAGCTCAGGATTTCTTAATGCTTCTGAGTTTTTCTCTTATGGATCCGTTGAACCATATCTCTAGAATGTGTTGTCCAGTTGTAACAACCCGCATATTTATCGATTGTATATTTAAATATTTTATTTAAATATTTCATCATTCGTCGGATTTTAGTCTGAAAACCTACTTTTAGCAAATAGTCGAATTGGGACTCGAGACCCCTTCCATTGAGTTTAAAATAACGTTTGCAACCTTTTTGAGTATAAACATTGATATGTTTGGAGCTAGCTAAAAATTTGACCATTTTCACTTTGGGTTTCGGTTCAGCCCACTAGCCAACTTAATACCCCAAACTGAACCACTTCTCTTCATTCATTCCCTCTTCCTTATCTTTTTAGTTCTAAAGAGATTAATGGGGGAAAAGAAAAAGAATTGAAATCCTAAGTCCTAGTTTCCATTTGCAAATCAAGTTCTAGCTCCAAATTCAAAGAGAAGCATTGGTAAGTATCATCTCCTTCTTCTCCAACTCATTCTCTCTTTGATTTCAGAAATTCCTCAACCTAAATTAGGAAATGTTCTTCTTTTAAGCTTAGATTGAAGCTTCTTGAGTTGTTATTGAAGAGGAATTGATTTTGGCTGTTTTAAAAGCTTCTCCTTCATTGATTTGGGTTTAAAGATGAGATTTTTATCTCACATCTATGACTATAATTATCTTTGGTTGTTAGGTATGAATTCCTAACACCTCTTCATGTGCATTTGCTCTTGATTCGGATTGGTTTTGTGAATATTTCAATTTTTAGTGTTTTTAGTTCAAATCTTTAAAAATCATACCTTCTATCTTTGAACATGTTTTTGGTGATGCATCAAAGAGCTTGTAGGGCCAGGCCATCGTTTGGCATAAAACCCTAGC
The DNA here is from genome assembly GCA_030765085.1 of Allium cepa. Classification (NCBI taxonomy): domain Eukaryota; kingdom Viridiplantae; phylum Streptophyta; class Magnoliopsida; order Asparagales; family Amaryllidaceae; genus Allium; species Allium cepa. The sequence goes on from CM060931.1 coordinate 490,984,116, forward strand.
GCCCATTGCTTGTCCAGTTGCATTTGAGAAGAGATTGCCTCTTCATTTTTAGGCTGAAATACTGGAAATTCCAGTTCAGTCGACTGAAATCTCTAAGTCAGTCGACTGAACCTGGAAACAGAAAGTTTCCAGGCATGATTCAGTCGACTGAAATCTCTGTTCAGTCGACTGAACCTGGAAACAAAAAGTTTAAAGGCATGATTCAGTCAACTGAAATCTTTGTTCAGTCGACTGAACCTGGAAACAGAAGGTTTCCAGGCATGATTTAGTCAACTGAAATCTCTGTTCAGTCAACTCAATTTGTTGTTTCTGCCCAATTTGCCTTTTGGGATTGGATTTCCAATTTAAATCGATTCGTGATGATCCTATTTGTTGTTATCATTTATTATGACTTTGATGACTCCTTTTTAGGGACTTTTGAATATCCATTTCGATGGATTCTTTATCGGTTTCTTTGGATTGGATTCACGTCTTTGTATGTGGATTTTAATGATTGATTGTTTCTACAATCATTTTTATGGTTTGTCGCTTTAAAATACAAAGGTTTCTATACTAGTAGTAAATATTCAAACTCTTTATCAAAGATTATTTAAACTCTATTTTCAATATCAAACTCGTTTATAAAACCGTTTTCCAACCTACTAGTATATACAAACCTTTACCTCACTCGTATGAGAAATCTAATTGAACCACTTAGTACGACAAGTGGTATGAAACGCTTGCGTTTACTTCGTCAGTTAATTCTTGGACTTGTTCGATTGAATCTCTTGTGATAATTCTTGAGTGGAATTCTACAATTTGTTCGTAAATATTTAAGTTAAGCTAGTGGTTATGGGACATGAAGCCAAACTTATATATTTGCTTGCTTAGTGTAATTGACACTTCTTGATGATCGATGATGATCATTTTATGGTTTAGACTAGCAATGTGCGATGTCTCTTTGTCCATGTGGAGGACTGTACTTTATTTTACTGAGCTTCATCTCATTTCTCGCATGGATCGTACCTATTTAGGTGCGTCGATGTTTGTTTACTTCGTAGAGCAATCGGCTCAATAAGTCGGGACATGGGGCGTATCTTTCTAGGTGCGTCGATGTTCGTCTATGCATGGGGCGTATTTTTCTAGGTGCGTCGTTGTTCGACTTTCCATGGGGTGTATCTTTCTAGGTGCATCGATGTTAGACATTACATGGGGTGTATCTTTCTAGGTGCATCGATGTTTATTTATGCATGGGGCGTATCTTTCTAGTTGCATCGATGCTAGAGCATGGGGTGCACCTTTCTAGGTGCGTCGATGCTCGTCTTTACATAGGGTGTATCTTTCTAGGTGCATCGATGTTTATTTATGCATGGGGCGTATCTTTCTAGGTGCGTCGATGTTCGACTGTGCATGGGGCGTGTCTTTCTAGGTGCGTCGATGTCCAATTTATGGGATTGGCCATCCTCTTTTTCTTATGATTTCTGGATTTCTAATTGATGATTTCTGGAATTTATGTTTCACCAACTTTTACGATTTGGCATCGATATGTATGTCATTTGTTGTGGCTTGGTGAAATAAATAAAGAATATGATATTCTTTTTGATGCTATGAGATTCTTGAGATATTTGTATGATTTAGTTGATTTTCTATGTATACTTGTCGCAGTATGACATTTTTTGGTTATCATACGTTTTTATTACATCTCTTCTTATATCTCATTTTATCTGATAATTATAGCTAAACTGATCCGTTTATTATTTTCTTCTTAAATAATACTCGGGTCAGATCGAGATATTGCAGGTGCTTCCTCATGACTTCCTATCTGGAACCATCTTCTGACTTTTGCTTAACTACTTTAGTCTAGTAGTTTTTGTTGTATACATTTGAGATATAGACTCCTTGATGTATACATATTCTTTTGTCTAGCACTTGTATCTATTCTTTTGTGATATTGTGGATCTTATTTGACCACTACTCTGATTTACACTTTCATGTGTTATATTTATATCTGTTTCCGCCTTAGTGATATGAATTATCTGTGACTGATTATGTTTTGTTTATTTCTATATTTGTTTCCGAAGATTATATATAGCCACTGTGTAGTAGCTTTGAGTTTGTGTCGGATTTCCTCTTGAGATGAAATGCATGTTATATTTTATCTGGCATATCGGTGCTCGCACAAAGCAATTACACGGATGGTCGCTCCTCAACAGCCTAATTCTCCGTGCTAGTTGACGGCATTACCCCGTAGTGTCCTTGGCTAGCGTGGGTATAGAGGTGGGGCGTCACACCAGTTTGTGCTCGTGTTCATCATCAGCATTCTTATCTACTCCAAATCAGAGTTGTGCAGCGGAAGCAGTTTGGGAGTGCATCTGTTTTATCTTTTCCGGATAGGAGAAGTAAGTTCAGTCTTTTGAAGTTTGAGGAGTAGAGTTTGTTCTTGGTTTTTGGTTGATCTTGATAGGATCATTGTGTTCGGGTTTTTGGTCTGGTTTGTTTCTAGAAGCATCAGCGTAGAGTGAGCTGATCAATAAGGATGTAGACAGCCCAGGATCGTCCAAAGAGTTTTGTGGATAAGAGACGAAGGAATTTGGATTCTGGAGTCGGAGATTTGATTTTGGATAAGTATTTGATCTACAGGATTGTATTGCCGGTTTGGATAACTGGGATTCAGTATGTTTCACGTATCTATGAGGAAGTACGTGTATGGTCTATCTCTGGTTTTGGAACCAGCAGTTTAGGAAGTTATGGGTGTTGAGCTTGACTTGTCTGTGGTCTGATATCCAGTTCAGTGTTGTAGATCCAGATGAATAGGAGACCTATAGCTTAGTAGTTTAGATTGTTTGGATTCTATAGAGCGAGTATTCCGGTAATTATACCTGGGAAACTCTAAGAAATTCTATCTAGAATTTTTCTAGATAGTTAGATTTGTTTGATTGTGCGAATTGGTTGCTATGATTGTTAACATATGATTGATAATATATGCTTATGATTTAAAATTAAAATCTTTAATGAGATTATTAAATTACCTTTGCTTTTAAATTTCGGGGACGAAATTCTTTTAAGGGGGGAGGAATGTGATGACCCGGAATTTTGGGCAATATCAATTTAATAATATGTATTAAAATTTAAATTGATTTGATAATCTTTGTAATAAAATTGAATTTAATTTAATAATTTAACTAAATAAATATTTAATTGGTGAATTTTATTTTTAAAAGCTAATTAAATTGTTTTCTTTTTATAATGGATATATATATATTTGTATATATTGTAAATAGATGAGCTTTGTTTTGAATTTAATTAAAAATGGCATATTTTCTAATTCTAATATTTTTGATAATTTGGAAATTGTTTATTTAATATTAAACTTTTCAAAGCTACTTAATAAATAACTGTATGGTTTTAAAATACTTAAGGTAAGTGTTAATTGTTTAAATTTATTTTAGCTTAAGTTCAAATTTAAATTAATTAAAAAAAAGGTTTGTTTTATTTTCTTTTTTAAATATAGCTTGATAAAATAATTAATTTATTAATACTAAGATAATTTCTTTTATAAATTATTTCAAATTGGTAAATGAGTTATTTTTAAACAATATTAATAATGTATTGTTTTTACAAAAAGATTTTAATATAAAAATATATTTCAAACTGAATTTGTATATATATATATAACTTGATTTTTTAAGTGGACTTTAGAATGTGATTTGAATTTAAATTTAAAATTTTGAAATTCAATGTATAGATATTTTAAATTGTCTTGGATTTTAAAATATTTGTATAAACTTTTATTTATGAATATAATTGTTTTATTTCTTTTGAAATTATATATATATATATATCAACTAATTAATTAATCATAACCTTTATTAACATTTAGAATATAACTGATTAACTTAAAGATGACATGTGTTATTTTCCTAAGCTTTCTATAACATGTGTAATTTAAATAATTAATGTGTGTGACAAGTGTCATTTAATTTAGTTTTTTTTCTTTTACTTGTATTATTAAAACATTTTAGCTTATTTAAACATTTTCCTTCTTCCCTTCCATTATTTTTTCAATTTTTCTAAATCTAAAGCTGAAATAAAATCAGTAACCATCTTCAATCTGTAATCAAACATCTCAAAGCAAAATCCCTGCAACCATAACCAAATTGAAATCAAAACCCTATAAATCACTTTCCAATTCAAACATGCAAACCTGTAAAAGCATTTTCAAAGCAAACCATGTAGTTCAATTTCAACTCTATTCTAAAGCCTGTGATCATTTCCAAAGTTTCAAATGAAATCTGGAAATTGTCTACTGCATGCAACTGCATTTTCAAATCAAAGCAACATTTCAGCAAAAGAAGTTTTAAAGAGTTCAAGTTTTCAAAGCTTTTCAAATCTGGAAGCATGCAGTTTATAAATCAAAAGCAAAAGCATTTCAGCACTCAAATTTTTAAAGATCAAAAGCATCAAAAGCTTTTCAAATCTAGAAGCTCTGTTCTTCTTTAATTCTGGTGAGTAACATCACTACTTTAAAAAGTTTAAGTATATGTTTTGTTGCATGTTCATCTCTAAAAAATAGTATGTTTGTGAATATATTTTAAGTAAATCTCTATGTGTTTATATTTGGATATGTTGGTGTGTGCATGCTGTGTATTTGGATGTTTTTCTCTGATTCCAGTTTCCAGGTTCTAGATCTAATCATAAATCGATTGCTCTTGATCAAATCTTTGTTAGTACTTAAGTCTTGAACAAATTGTGTTTGTTATATCGTAAATTTAAGTTTAAAATTTTGTTTAATTTAAAAAATGTTGAATTGTCAGTGGAAAAATAAATCAACACAACAACTCAAAATAAGTCAAATTTCAATTTAAATGTTTCACGGATTCAGGTATATGAATCAAATACTTAAACTAAAACTTGATTTTAGAAACTAAAATAACAATTTTTAGTAATAAGATAAGTGTGCAGTTCTGGGTGGAACTAATAATGGTATATTAGGATTTTCTGATGATCTCTGTTGGCTGGGAGGTCGGGATCTTCAGTATTGATGGAGGAGTGATTGAAGATGATGGAAAAAATGCCTGATGGTGTTGCATTTCACTGTAGCGGCAGAGGTGATGGATTCTTGCCTGGAACCCTAGTTTTAACTAGGCTTGGTAAATTGATCACCATGGTTTCTCCAGTCGATCGAGTGCAATGGGATCTTGGATAATGGGAGCCTAGATATTGACGAAGACTTGGCCGAAGTTGCAGAATTTCTGATGGTCGGAGTTTTGGAGACGAGGTGGTTTCTAGGTTTTGGATGCGGTGTTCCAGGTTTTGTTTCAGGTCTGTTTGAAGATCGAATTTGATTTTGATTTTTTTGTAACGATCTGATGATCATGATAGGGTGTTTGAATAATTGTGGATATGGGAAGATCGTCGTTGATGATCAAAGGTGATCGGCGCCACCATGCATGTGCATGGTGCACTGTTGTTTCTGGTGAAGTTTGGTTTTGGTTTGTACTTGAGCAAATTGATGTTTGACTCGAAGTGTTGTGGAGTTTTGCTCGAAGCAATATTGGTTATGGCTCGTGTAAAATGATGTTACAGATTTTAAAGAACCTGTCAGTGTTTTAAAAAAAAAATTAAAACTGAAGTTTAAATGTAAATTAGAGATATAAATAGGTTTTAAATCCAAGTTTAAATCTGATTCAAATTTAGTTTGAATCCAAGTTTAAATAGGTTTTTAATTCAAGTTTAGTTTAAATTTAAAAATGAAGTTTTAAAATGCAAGTAGGCTTTAAATCTATGTTCATCTGAATTCAAATCCAAATCTGTGTTCTAGTTTTGAAATAAAAGAAAGTTCTTAAATTTAAATTGTTTCAAAAAAAAATTTGAATATTTAAGGTGTATTTTAAATGGATTTGAATTTAAAAATGAATTTGGCTTAAAATTCCTTTAAGTTTCTTTTATAAGGTATGTATTTCATTAACATGTGAAATTAAAGGTTTTTAAATTGTGTTTTAAAACTTTGTTTAAGTTAAATTTGTATTCATTTTAAATCTTAAATTTAAAATGAAATTTGAAAGTAAATTTGAAAGCAAATTGTATTAAAATGCTTTGTTAATGATAATTTAATCGTTAATAAGAATAAAGTTTTATCTTAAAGATAACTAGGATTTAATGATTTGGATTCATTAAATTGTTAAGATAATTAAAATGGATAATTAAAATATTTAATTAATTAATGATTTGGATAAATTAATAAGTAACTAAAGGTTTAAATTAATTAATTAAGGTTAAGTTAATAATTATTTAAAGAATAATTAATTTGTAATTAAGGATTATTAATTAGAATATTAGTTAATGATTAGAAGATTATTTAATCAAGTAATTAAAGATTAATTAAGTTACAGTTAAAACTTAATTAATTAAAAAATTAAAGGTTAATTAATTGGTTATTTAAGATTAATTAATTTGTAATTAATAAAGATTAATCTAAGTTTAATTTCTTAAGAAAAGAAATTAAAAGAATTGATAATAGTTAATGAAGGCCATTAACTTAAGATTATTTAATAATTAATTAATGTGATTAATTTTAATAATTAATTAGATTAATTAATTAATGATAATTATTTGTGAAATTGATGAAGTATAATTACTTAATGAAAGTAATTAAGGAATTAATTACTCATTGTAATTAATTGAGTTAATGTGATTTATTTAAGTTAACTAATTAAGTTTACTTAATTTAAGATAATCACTGGATGATTGGTTAAGCATAATTACTTAATGTAATTAATGAAGAATAATTACTTAGTTAACTAATTAAGTTTACTTAATTTAAGATAATCACTGGATGATTGGTTAAGCATAATTACTTAATGTAATTAATGAAGAATAATTACTTAGTGAAGTATTTAAGATGGGTAATTACAGGATGTACTTAATTGAAGACTGAAAGTGATTTGAGATTAGTTACTTTGCGTAATTAATATGAAGGATAATTACTTAGAGAAAGTAATTAATAATTAATTACTTAGTATAGTTAATTTAAGAATTGATTAATAAAGGTTAATTCAAGATAATTAACTGATATAATTAATTAACGGTGATTAATAAATTTAATTTATTAAAGATTAATTATTAAATGTAATTAATTAAGGAGTAATTTATTTATTTAATGAAGCAATTAAGGGTAGTTAATTACTGGATGGGAGAGTGATTAATAAATGTGGTTTAATTAAAGATTAATCACTTAATGTAATTAATTTGAATAGAGTAATTAATTAAAATATAATTAGGGATCATTAATTAATATAATTAATGATGTAATTAAAAGTTGATTAATTAAGATTAATGAATAAATAATAAGGATTATAAAGTAATTAACTAATGTAATTAATAAAGGATTAACGTAATTAATTAATTAATGATGTAATTAAAGGACTAATTACTGTATTTGATTAAGAATAATTAATTTGTGAAATTGATTAAAGGATAATTACTTGAATGTAATTAAAGGATAATTAATCAGGGATGATTAATTAAGATGGAAATTAGTGGGTGATTAATTATTGATTTGTAACTAATTAATGTTCAAGTAAGCAGGATTTATAGAATGAAATAATTAATTTAATTTATTTTAAATTAATTAGAGTTGAAGTAATTAATTTAATTCACTTTAAATTAATTAGAGATGGTATAGATCATTGCTTATGTATGGATGGATGATATTGATTGCCTTGAATGGTTTGAGATCTCAGATATGAGATAAATAATTTTTGTGATATGGATGCTTTGGTTGAAGTGTGATGATAATGTGGATTATCTGTTTATGATGATAATGTGAATTATCTGTTTGTGATGATAATGTGGATTATCTTTTGTAAGATTGTGAATTATCTATCTGTGTGTATATAGATAATGGAATTGAATTGTTTTAACTTTAAAACAACTTGGACCTAAAAGATGGCATTTTGAATTTCGATGAGATCGGGTTTCCAGATTTGGATATCCGAAAACCACATCGATCCAAATTAACGATAGGTCGTGAATCTCAAGTAAAGATGAAGATTCAGAGTGCAAGTGTTATAGTCGTTAACTCTGAGGATGATTCCAAAATGAGTGTAACGAGATAATGCCTTCGGTTTCGTTCGAACCCGGAACGAACTTGTATGGATTGAATGCTTTTAGAACATCGTCAGGTGGACGATGAGCATTCTAAGAGATGTGTTCTCTAAAGATAATCGTAGCCTCAAGCCTCACCAACCGGGAATGGCTAAAACAGGGGAGGTGTAGTGAGGTTAAGTGGGTAGCACCTAAGTAGGACAAGATTTTCCCCTGTCTAGAAGTCCTTTTTTATTCATCTGTGTGGGCAGTTGGAACGTGCGTCAACTGCGGGGTTGTCTTGTTCGGGACTATCTAGTAAGGGATGGTTCCGGCCTTGTGTTGCAGGGGATTTAGGTTGGATCCTCGGTACGTTGATCTAGACCACGTACTGTGACCGGCGGTACCCCAGTAACCCTGCCATTGATGGAAACTCATTCTTCCTACGTGCCCCTTACGGTTTTGATTGTATTACCCACTTTGTGGCTAGTATGCTGGAATTTAATCATGTAACAATTTCAGCTATTTCTTATTTATTTGAAAACCATAGACCCTATTATAGTATCACTGGATTTCCTATCAAATGTTTTGGTTAGCGTATGGTAAAAACTTACCCATGTTTATGTGTGGGAAGTCTTACGTGATACCTTTTCTTTCAAAGGTTTTTAAAAGTTAAGCAACTTTAACATGTTACTCACACTAGACCCATGTTTGACCCGAAGTTTTATCTTATGTTTTCTTAAACTCTTTTGTACTCAAATTTTTACGAGTAACCAAGGGATTCAGGTTAGCTTTGACGAATTCTGGAGGAGCAATGGAGTAGGAGGCTTCGGCGTTTGTAGATATATATATAGTGTTCTGCTGTGTGATCTCTGAGTCAAATGCTTGTGTTGTATTGAGTTGTAATCACTAGACAGGTGTTTATAACCGTCTAGTATGTGATGTATATTCTGAGTAACTCTAATTGATGTTGTATACTATGTAATACTTATATGATTAATATAATTTATTTGTTCCACTGTTTAGATTCTGTTGTTGTTTCTTTCTTTCTTCTATTCTTTTCTCATTTTATCCCTTTCTTTCTTATTAATGATGCGTTATTATGTGGAATGAATGAAGGGTCGTTACAAACTCAGTCTTCGATTTCATCTTCAAGATGTTTTCAATTCAAACGTATATGTCGGTTCGAAGTGGTTTTCGGATAACTCATACTTACCTGATCTTGATCTCTTCGATCCAATAGTCGAAAATTTCCAGTTGACTCGATCCTGGTTCTTTCAGAAGTAAATGGACTATATAATAATAAAAATAGGGTCTATAATATACCCATAAAATGAGAGATGTTTCACAAAATGAGTTCTCCTACTAAAATCTTAAACCGTTTGAAATCACGAAGCATCTATATGCTTCCTAGATTAAAATGGTCAAGTTGCCATAGTAGACAAACCACTATCTAGCGTGAGTATAGTTTGCATATGAAAAATCAGACATCTTATACTTATCATACTTTTTGATTTCAAACAGTACTATCACTTGATTAACAATGAAGTTCGGACAAGTTAGAAAACTATCCTTGCCTCGACATACGTTCTTACTTCTTGTGGTAGAGACGAGTTTCCATTCCTCGGAATTTGGTGTCAAGTATATGATGAAGTACCATCCATATACTTAGTTAATCATGACCTATTTATAAAAATTAACTCTCTTATACTTATCACGTTTTCAACACTTCAACTTCTCTATCCCTCACCTAGAAACTCTGGTTCTAGATCTCACAGATATAGAAAAGTCTACTTATCAGCTTTTAGTGCTAAATACAAGATGACTTACTTTCCACAAACGTGTCAAAATTTTAGCACCATTTATCATATTTGTTTGATGTTACATAATGGTATAGAGAAATAAATCCCCTGTATTTAAAACATCCTTTTTGAAGATAGTTGCTTTTAAACAAAACTCGACCTTTGCAACAAAGTGGTTAAAATTCAAACCTCTTATTTAAATAACTAAATAATTTCTTAAAAAATATATTAAAAAATTCAAACTTCCTTTCAAATACTTATAAACACAATTGAAAAAACATTTCAAAATATCCAAAATATATAACACTTTTTATTTTACACAAAAATCATCGATTCACAAACTACATCCATAGCGACTATTACTATATGTAAATTGAATAACTTTTAAAACCTTTGTTTTTATATTTTAAATACCTTTGATTAATTTTTATAAAGTTTTGATAAAAAAAAGTTAAGTTCGAAAAAGAAAACATTTAAAACTTTCTCAGAGGATGAAGTAGTAAACTAGTTTGAAAGAAAACACGGTATTTTCAATGTCATATAAAAACAAGTTATTAAACAAACAACTGTTGCCAAACAACAAACATATTCCATCACAGCGTACACAATATATAAAAATGTAAATAAACATCCACAATGCAAGAAAACATTGTCCCCTACAAATCATCACATATGCTCTTCGAAGTGTCATAGCAACCTATTCGCTATGAATACTTCGACTTCATTTCAAATCCCCTGCAAACATCATCTACTTTCAACTGGAAACTAAACCACACCATAATCATTCCATACACTTATAAATGTAAGCAATTAACCAAAATTATTGTCACTAAATAATAAATTTTAAACTTGCTTTTAAAGAGATTTTTACTCACCTAAACAAACATGATCATTTGCCAAAACTACCGCAACTTTGAAACTGATACATGAGCCTTGCTTCTTTTTATAAAACTTGCTTTTTAAGACCTATAGGAGGTCAAGAGGGCTCAGCCTAGGATAGGAGGGCTTTTCCATAGTGCTAGGGGGTATAGCGTTGGTGAAAATGTGGAGTTTTGGTTTGATTTGCTGAATTAGTAATGTAGAAAGGAATATAAGTGATTTTAAGAACAAGTTTAAAAGAGGAAGAAGTGGTTTTTAATACTTTCACTTTGTAAAACAGTGGAAAAAGAGAAATGATGAGAGTGGAGAAGAAGAAGAAAGAAATGGAAATAGAAAAGAAATGAAGTAAAATGAAAAAGAAAAAGTGAAGCTGTTTTTACAGAAAATGCAAAATGGAAAATTACTAAAATACCCTTGGCTAATATTTTCCACCGCTGTGTTGACAACTCACCCCTCCTCTCTTGAAACACACGCACCCCCTTGTCTTTCCATGCATCACTTCGCACCTTTTTTATGTGTAATGTCCTAGATTTTCTGCTACTTTTCTTTTTAAATTATAAAAGAAAAGTTTACTTCCACTTTATTATCTTAAGTACACTTTTAAACTTATTTTAATCTAATCAGTTCATTAGTCAAAATTATATATTATTTGTGTGTGTGTGTATTCATATATATGCTAGTAGGCACAGAATACTATAATAACATTTGGACAATGAAAAGTCGAAAATCCAAAAAATGATTTTAGGTCACATTTTTTATTTTTCTTTGAACCATGTAAACAAAATTTAAAACAACTTTACTATTATTAGTTATTACTTAAAATAGGTTTGTTTGATTTATAAAATTCATTATTTAATTTAAAAATATATTAAATATCCATATTTAAAGTGACTTCGGATTGTTCCATAAAACAAGATAGCCTATAGTCATCATGAATGATATGAGCTATAAGCCTCACATATGCAACCAAATTATATAATTGCCAGCCAACAGGGTTGGTGCAGTTGGTTGATGGTCCGGACTGCGTGATCGAAGGTCACGAGTTCGAGCCCCAAAACTGACAACCCTGTAACAAGTACCCGAAGTATGTGTTTGGCAGGCACATACTTCCCTAGAGTTTACGAGCGAAGCTTGGTTCTCTAGGTAATTCAAAAAAAAAAATTATATAATTGCCTATATAGCACCCAGAATTCTACCATAAACCACATTTCTACCACTTCATATTGGTTGTCCATAGGTCTCTATATCTACTCTCACAGGGCTTAACTTTGGCAATAATAAGGCATAGTGAGCTTATGCCCCCGTACACCGAAAAATCGAATGCTAGACTTTAAATGGCTCTATGCTTCTTCAACATACCTAGATCATCGTCCAAATTAGGTACAACCATCATTAGATTTCATGGACCAACAACTAGGATTCCCTTACCTAATCACATTGATAAACTTTCAATCACTTCTTCAGTTAAGTCAAATAAGTCAATATGAGTATCAAAATGCTTAATGTTGACCCTAAGTATCACTATGGGTAGTAATTTGTCAGTTAAGGGACTACTTCCCCAAGACAAGGCAAACAAAAAGTTCCAACACATTAAAGTACATATAACTCTAATATAATGTGTAAGTAAGCACAACAACGAATTTGTACATTGGGTATAAGAGTTACACAAATGAAATTCAACATTCACACACATACATAATTTAATATCTATAAAATACCCTATAAAATCATCATGATGGTCTTCAGTGAGAAGAAAACAGACCAAAATGCTCTAAATGCGACTTCCTTAATGTTGATCTAAGCAACCCTATAACTTCGTATTGTGCATCTTGATCTGAATCTAAGTCGTCATCGTCAAAAACTAACACCTTGCTCCTGCCATGGCTCTCCTTTTCAATTTATTTTGAGTTTGAGATTGAGAATTGAAGTAAATGGAGTGGATGGGTGGTTTTGCAATGATATGGTGCATGAGAAAATTTTACCTAACCTTCTTTTCGATCTTACCCCATACAAAATACCATAAAGCAACTAAACACACAACTCGTCTTTCTATTAATTATCATGTATTACACGTCGCATATTTTTCTACCCTTAAGCCACCGATCATCACTTTGAGCTACAATTTAATCAATCGTACCATTGAATTCATGTTAACGTTTACAAGAAAAGTAAGCACCCTTATGACTATATAACCTTATATGCCAAACTCATGTATACTCCCTCTACTGATACATTAGTCATTTGAAAATATAATGAACTACATCTAAAGTCCTTAAAGTTTAAAAGTAGACCACTGATCCCTCATACTTACAACTTAAAATTAATTTTCTATTTTTAGCATATTACGTTTCAAACACACAAATCTTTTTTAACATATGTAATCCTAAATATTATTCATAGAAAAGTCAAGAGGAAATTTCATTTTCACTTTATAATCACAATTTATTTTATAAGAGCAATTTTTATACAAAAATTTAGTCAAACTACAGATAAATTGAACTTATTAACAACTCCTGCTTTGATTATACATATGCACGCGCACACCCATGACCACACATAGATGTACACACAAATGCACCAAATAAATCTTACCAAAATATAAGACATATGGATCATTTTGGAAAGATTATATAATGTGTAATGTACTAGTAAAAATGAAATCCTATTCGAATATTTCAAATGTTGAATGATAGCAGAAAAGTTGATGAATATTTCAAAGTGTAGGTAAATTGCAAATATTTGCAATTTATGTAACGAATTACAAATAAGGTGCATGTAATTATAAAAAATTACAATTTATAATATATGAGTATTATTAAAAACGATTATAACATATATAATTTAATTATAAAAATAAATTTATAGTTAGATGTTTCAATTTAAAAAACTACAAATAGTTGTACTCACATGTAAATTAGAAACATATTCCGTTTGTGCTATTAAAAAGATTATAACATTTATAATTTAATTATGAAAATAAAATTATAATTAGATGTTTCAATTTAAAAAACTGCAAATAGTTGCACTTCCATGTAAATTGAAATTGTATTCCATTTGTGCTTCACATAGGCATTTGCAAATATTCATCGAAACTTACAACATGCTTGCTGTAAATAGTATAGATTTTATGCTTTAATAGTGAAAACGAATTTACATTCTGATTTTTCAAATGAATGGTATTGCTTTTGGAATTAGTATGAAAGCATGTTAAAATGGAAAGTGGTAATATTAGATGAAACTAATTCTAGGTACTCAATTTACAAAGTTTAGATGACAAAGACTTTAGATAGAATTAGTTTCAAACGAGAACTTAAGACTAGGTTCCAATTTTTTAGTATCCTTAAATGCACTTCAAGTGCATGCATCCCACATTCATTATTACTTATGCTATGCATTTTAAACATTATGACATGATGTTTTTGAAAATAATTAGATTTAGCTTGGTAATTGGCTACTCATGTGGAACTAACTAGAAAGATAATGCAGAGTATATAAAAATTAAGCATCACTCTTATATATTTTAAATATATATAGGAAACTAGATACATTCTAGGTAAATTCCTAATTTATAGTCTCGTCCATTGAGTTTTATTCATAATTATACGAAATATACTTTAAGTATAATTGGTAAACCACCCTAAATCGGTCGAGTTATTGAATTTTGAATAAAATCAACTCTTTTTTCTTATTGGGTTGATCATCCCTTACCCAAACTCAAGCCTTTTTAATTATACTTTTCAGCCTCTTCCTTCTCATATCAATGTCATTTACTCTTGCTATCTTATTTTACGATAGTGATGAGTGTAAGAAGATAACAAAATCTTCATCAATTCTGGTAAGTATTCTACCTTTTGATTTTACTTAGGCTTCTAGTTCATATTAATTTCTCATCTAAGTTCATTTTTCTTCTTTTGATACTTTCTCTAGTTTTTTTTTCCTAACCTTACTGTTTTATGACTATAATTTTTGGTTTGACTAATTTCACTTTATGCTTTAAATAGATTCCCAATCTAATTTCATTTAATTTTTGCTGCTACAATCTTTTGTCTTAAAGGCTTATTTTCAATAAATAGCGAGATTCTCTTTCATTTGTTAATTTCATTTGTTGATTTCAAGTTCATTCATATCATTATTTTCTTTTCTTGATGTGCTTTTGTTTTGCTAATAGTTCAATACATAATCATACGTGGAATATGTACTTCTAGTTGTAGACTTTGTATTTGAAGTTAGAAAGTTATGACTCCCTTACAACACTATAATTATCAAAGGTATAAATGAGATATAATATCAATACAATAATATGAATACCAAGCTCAATTTCGAGAGCACACAAACACCCTTGAATTTTGGCAACTCAACAGTCTCTAAATCTATATTTCCTTTCTTTTATTCTTCCTAAGCGTCACATTCTTCCTCTCATCTCTGTAACTGTAGGAAAAACAAAATAGCAAAATTTCTTTTTTCCTGCTAGTGGCCTCTCTTCTCTCATCTCCACTTCTAGACTTTCGATCAAATCAAATAAAATTGACGTCTAAACCCTAGAATTTCTTTGACATCCTCAATTCCTTCCCTCTACATCAAAATATCCACTCTCCACTCCTTTCCTTACTTTCCAACTCCTTGGTTGATTTCCTACGATCCAATTACTATTCGGCATCTGATTTCATGTGTACTAATCTACTTAATCCACTAAATCGAGAGCATCCAACAACGACTTCGTGAGTGAGGTATTTTACTATTTCTATTTTTGATTTTTCCATCTCTTAATCGAATTATTTGATAGAATTTTCTATATTATTTTTAGGTCATTTTGTACTTTTGATTTTGAGAATTTCATGTATAATGATTTTGCGGATTTGCTGGATCCATAGTCAATCAAGAACATCCTTAACGAATCTGTGATCTAGGTTTTTTATTACTGTTTTGGAGTTACGAATTATCTGTTAAAAATTTGCTCCATTTTATTTCCAGATTGTCAAAGGCTATGGATATGTGAAACTTAGCAATTTAAAACCGACGATTGGATTTGTGATTATCGTTATTACATTATTTGATCAGTTTTATTTAGGAAGTTTTCAGGAAATCCAAAAGCAGCAAGATAGATCTAGTATAGAGTATAATTTTATAAAACATGTTACCTCTTAACATACTTAAACTAATAATTCTCATATTTAATGTTGGTAAATATTTTAAAAAATGTCAATCATGTCTGCATTTAACAATTAATCAATATGTAGGTTGGTTTTGTTATAATAACCATTGTTTATCTATTTAGCTTGGTTATCTCTGTCATTACTAATAACTTATATAATCACTTTTTCATTTATCATAATGCTACCTCCACAGGTTTTGAGACACAAAGCTTTTGTTGAGACTGTTGGTGTTTGCTTTACTACTGATCAAGCAATGGAAGTTGCCATTCATGGTTTGCTTTTAATCGAGCTATACTGCAACATTCCAGAGGTCATTTGGTAAATTACGTATGCTTTGTATCAATTTGCTTATCATGTTGTTTAAGGCAGGTATCTAAAATTAGTCTTGGCTTTACACATCTTTTATGCACAAACATCTCATTATGAATATCGTGTACCTATCAAAGTTCGGTCAATGTCCACGTAAATAATGGCACAATCCAAGTGCATAACAAGAGTTCTCTCATTAAATTTTAGTACAATGTTTGTTATTCCCAAGCATAAAATGTTCATGTTTACTTTTCCTAATAATTTTCATTTCTGATCTAATAAGACACCATAAATAATTTGAAATTTC
Source organism: Allium cepa (assembly GCA_030765085.1). NCBI lineage: Eukaryota > Viridiplantae > Streptophyta > Magnoliopsida > Asparagales > Amaryllidaceae > Allium > Allium cepa. Next base: position 491,000,630 of record CM060931.1, read on the forward strand.
AACAGGTTAGTTATTGTATTTCTTATTATTCATGATCATTTAAACTTAGGGTGCACGATTATGTTTATCTCATAAAACCGATTAGATTTGTAAAATTTCAATTACTTTGGAGACCATGGATGATGGGAAAATAAAAAATATTTATTTGAATTAAACATAGTGAAATGACACTTTTGGTGATTAACCCGATATTTTTTTCCATCCTGTCTGCAAATGCACAATAATGACAATATATATCATGCTTCACAATTTCACTTTCCATAGGTGTTTAGTTGATTTGGGGTTACCACATAGTCCTGTTTTGATTCACTATGCCAACATAAACAATTGGATACTAAATTTTAAAGCAATTAAGTTAGACTCCAATAATTAGAAGCACTTTAACATTCTGGAATGAAAAAAGATAATGCATGTGAGTGGGTGGGTATTAGAAACACAGATTAAATGATCATTATAAATGTTTAACTAGGAAAAAAATATGAATATGATTTTGATACAATAGTACATCACACAACATCTGAATAAATGCATGCAATAGTCTGCATACAAATTTCTTCACCAATATCCATTTTATTATCTCATCCACTATGTTTATTGATGTTTCATAATTTTATTCATATAAACACTTTTGTTCATCTCCTCTTATGTCATCTTCTTAAATTCAAAATAACTATTGTGTATCTTGCTTTTGCAGCAACACCGATTTACCCTTTTTTTCCTAACAATCAATTCTTTGTTGCATGCAATTATATAGAAAAAATACGTTTGGATTATCCAGCGCTTAAAAAAGAGGCATGATTTTCAGGTCAATTTTAATCCAATTTCTATTTTTAGTTATTTATAGTATTTGGATTTTATTTTCTATATTTTAGAATGAAAGTTTTTTATAAAAACAAATTTGATGAAAGCTATCATTTTTGTTAAATTACTTTCTAACCAATTAATGATTCCATTTTGTAATTTTCTTTTCACCCGTTCCTCACTATTTCAATGCACTAAATTGATTTTGAAAACTATGATTTTTCTTAACTAAAGACGTTATGGTTTTTCAACTGTTTTAAAATTTGATTCCACGATCAATTTTCTTACACATTTCTTCTCTCAGTTTATTTGTTGAATATAACATTTCCTTACAGATTACTATTAAGGCTAATTTCAAATGTGCATCAACTATGGTATGTAGGTCTACCTTCATCTTTGTTTACCATTTGTGATATCGTAGTACAAGTTGTTTCTTTGCTATGTCTATTTTGGATGCTTAAACTTTGTTCTTTAGTCAAAGAGTGTTTATGGATATATATTTTTTCCAGTAAATGAACTTTTCTACAGCCAAAATCTTTTCATTACATTTACAGAGTTAAGCATTGCTACATCCACATAGCTGCTAATTATGTTGGAATTGCTCTTAATTTACAGGTTTGAATGACCAAATTTGCAGTAATTTATGATGGTTGCTTAACAACAGGGATTCAAGAAATAGTTGTTTTTTATTCCGTATATAAGGTACTTCTACTAGACTAAACCAACTTTGGCATCATGTGTATATTTTGTACTGCTCGCTGATACCATATCTATAACAATGCTATGTTGAAAATATCTTTTCTATTTTAAGATGTATCAAATATTTCTTTTCTATTATATTGTAGAGTATACTTTTCCTTTCCATTGTAGACATCATTTCATACTTTAACTTTGGCTTTTTATGTTGGTCATAAGCTGAGTTGAAAGTTAATGTTCCCAATTTTAGATTATACCCTTTGGTTTAATTAGTATATAAATTGATTTATATTTCTATAAAATAATCATTTCCTCACATGTTTGGTCTTTTTATCGGTTTTCATTGTTTGGATGTACTTTGACTTACTCAAGCCAGTTTTGAAGCTCTACGTGAAGGTTAAAATATATACTAAATATTGGTTAATTTACATATTATATGAACCAAATATAGAATATATTTCTTGCCTTTTTAGTATATTTTTTGCAGTGTTAAGTGCAATCCTCTTTTTTATCCTTTCTATTTTCATTGAAGGATTAAACATATACTATGTTACCATGTATGCGTGCGTATATGTACGTATGTATATGTGTGCGCGTGGGTGTCTGTATTATATTTGCGTGTGTGTATAAGACCAAGAAGTTCATATAGAATTATATTAATAATTTTGTTGTTATTAAAGGTATTACTTCAATAAGTGTATACGGAAGTTTGATATATCTTATACAAATATTCTAACCTGTAAATATATGTTTTTAATAGAAGTGTATGTATTTATAAGCTTTGACTATACGTTTCATCTCTGAGCTTTAATATCTTTTATAATAATTCAACTTATTGTTTTCTGTAGTTATAGGCTCTTTCTCTATTTTCTACTAGCAATCACGAATTTGTTTTTTTATGACTAATGTGTTTTTTCTTTCAACGTGTTGGATAAATAATAAATATTCATATTGTCTGCAGAATTTATTTGGTGATTGTCTATTTTCAAAGATGAGTTGCTCCATAGTTCAAGTCCATTGTTCTTAATAGTTCATATATGTTATCTGATATGAATGTCATATCTAATTTGAATAATTCATGTCATGTCCTTAAGCTTTTAGGTTTTTTCTTTAGCATGTTCATCCAGCGGTTTGTCTTTGTTTAGCGGTTGTCACTATGCATACATATAACTTTTCTTCACATATTTATAATAAGGTCAATTGGTTATCAAGTCAGTGTACATGTGTCTTTTCGCCGATGTCCACTCTTCAACTATTTTTGAATGTTTGTAATATTTGTACCATATAAAACATTTTACTTCATCTAACTTGATTCTCTTTGGTTTTTAATCACGTCTGAAGCTTCGTACAAAGAAATAGACATTTCTTTAATTATTCGTGGGTTTAAAATCTATAGCAAATTAACATATAGAAATAGTTTGACTGAATTATCATTGTATAGTAATACTTTTCTATAAAAAATAGAATTTGTATTGACAAAAAAACTAGGAATCGCAAGTGGTAGTAAGTGACAGACATAATAGTTTCAATATTAATGTTTGATGAACATGTGGTTTACCAGAACTTATCATCTTTCTTAATTTTGTTGCAAAAATCATGTATGGTTTAGATACCAACCACTTAATCATACTGATTCTGTATTTGTCAATGGAAGGAATATCTCACCCCAGGGATAATTTGTCATTTTTTTATTTTAATGAACGAAAATAAATGAGATTTCAAAACATACCAGTTTTTGCAAAATCATTAATGTAGGTTTGTGAATAAACTTAATCCATCGTTCCCATAGCATTTCAATATCATTGGGTGCTCACTTTCCCATTGTAACATAATAAAAAGGGAAATTGCCTTTGAAAACATGTATTTTCACAAGACAACCATGGTTAATAATTAAACCAGTATGGTGGAAACGTTATTTTAATATCACCTCTTTAGTCATATTTTATAGAACCGTGCTTTTTATTGCTTTCGTATTTCACCATATTACATCTGCTACTTTTTTTACTAATGACAAATCCACTTTGCCTTTTTAACTCTTTTGCCTTGATATATGTTTAAGAGCATTCAGTTATATTACTACATTGACTCAATAAGGATTCTATACTAATTTTAATACTTATATTTCATATTATAGTAATTTTTTATAATTCCTTCACGTGAATAGTATATTTTGATTATTTATCAAAATAATTAAATTTTCTAACTACAACAAATATATTTTTGTTATATCCGTGTGCAAAGCACGGGTTCACACTAGTTATGTAGGAATGTCAAGTGAATTGTCAAACAAATGAAAGTGAAGGTGCATATGTGATGGTTTGTTTTATGTCTTGTTTATCTCATATGATATTAGTTTGAAATTTATTCATGAATCCTTGTTATTTATTTGCATTACATGGTATAAGTGATTTTTTTCCATGATAAATTACTAATGATAAACGTGTGATATATCAAGGTAAGTGCATAATTTTCTTAAGGTGGTTACTAGTATTATAAGCTTGGGTTTATGAAAACTAATTTTTGACATGACATATAATCCAAGATAGCTTTGAAATGAATTTTAGGAACTGATATGTAAATCCGAAACGATCATTCGAGATGGTCTCGTCTCATTCGAGATCGCACCTATTACGAAAAAAACTCTCTGAATTCTTTGAAAAGCGACGAGATCGAAATTTGAGATTTAAAACCTTGTCGCCCTAAAAATCATTGGCAGTAATCCATATGGTGTCGCTAATGTCTTTATGGGGGAAGGAAATTGCAAATCCTTGATTTATTACTATTTTATTGATTTTATATAAACGGATTCTTCTTCTAGCTACCTTATCTTAGTAGGTAATACTATTTTCTATTGTTTTCACACCTCTTCCTGGGATGAACATACCTTTTGGCATTATCAAAGGAAAAGGCCTCGTAATATATGACCATTGAGTAAAACTGCCAACATCGATCGATTTAAGATTTTATTCCTGAGGAATTTGTTCTTTATGTGGGAGAAGCACTCACAAGTTTGTGGTCAGAGAGAGGTAAGCTTCCTTTTTCCTTATTCTTTCTCTTTTCCGGTACTAGTACAAAGCGCACGTACCTGCATTTAATAACATTAGCTAGAGAAATCTATATTTTATTTGATAAAAATTAATGGATGGATGTGTAATATAAGTGCAAAAGCTTTGATAGTCACAAAATCTTTACTTCAAGCAGTTTTTTTGTGATGTCGGATGCAAATTGATAGTAAAATTCTTTTGTTGGATGGTCAGGAAGGGGAGTGGTGGAGATTGCAAACCGTTAGTGAGATTCTTTTGATGAGTGATGGACTATTTTCAGAATTTCAAAAGGACACGGTGGAAATTGTAGAGATAAATGGCATGATGTTCTATTTCAATATCCAATTCACAGTCTCATCCATTGAGTTTTCTTCAAACTTAATGAATCATGATTTAAGTACTACAAATGACATGAACTACGAAATCTAAATCAAACTAAGCATATTATATTAAAACTCCTTTATGATCATGAATTTATTATTTTATTTTCGGACTCCCTAATATACCTTTTCTTCCATTTTTAATTTTATTTTTCTAACATAATAGACATGAAAAAACTTGAATGTAAATGTTTTGATCGTCGCTTTTATGTTCAAGAATATTAGTATGGCTCAACTGGATGTTATTTTCATACACATAAATCACAAATTCGAACTTTTGAGTTTATAAGAATAGACGATGTTTGAAAAATATTTGAAGGCCTAGTTATGTCGTTGCATTTTACTACGACTATTATTTCAATGCAGCCATGTGCTACAAAAAGTGGATTAACATTACATTTTTGAAAGTAATAATCATGGCAAAATTTTATTTCATTGAAGATGTTTGTCAAATATTGTTTTAAATTATTCTTGATAAACATTCAACTTCAAATGTTGAACATAAGTAAAATAAAAAGTTTTGCAATTAATTTTCAAATTAATAAAATATATGTGTTTTGTCCAACTTAAAGCATGATACATGTTTCAATAGTGAACACACATAAACGTTTGTCTTTTTTCCTTAAAGAAGAGTGATATTTAATTTAAGTAGAGCACTCATTTTAGTGTTTCGCGAGAACATAAAAATACTTCTTTCAATCCACAAAAACCTAGTACAATATAATTCACTTGATTCACCGAAAAATTATCTACCGACTCATTGCAATTAGTTTCAACTTACACAACAATTCAAAAAAAAAAAAATTGGTTTGGCAATGGTTTATTCACCCCAAGATATATGGACCATATCTTCCTTTAGGCTAAGCCTGTGAGTTTTGTAGTAATAATTATGAGAAGTTCCGAGAGTACTTGTTTTTATCGTAAATGATCGTAGCGGTTTTGATTGGTTTATATGAAGTGTTATTATAACCGATCAATACATGCTTGGAAGATTAACATACATCGGTTGTAAGATTTTTCCACTAAAGCAATATTGCATTTATGCCCTTATTTATTTTCTAGTTGTGTGAAGATTAATTTTGCAATATGATTAGTATGAGTATAATTAGAAAAAAAAAAGTTAAAACCACTCAAAATACCACAATTTAATGGATCGAGAATTGTCATTAAAATTACACTATGGTGGTTTTCATTAGTTGTAGAATCACCAATAACCGATGTAAAAAAAAACTTACAAGTAGAGGTTATCACAACACTTGAAATACAGAGTCGTTCAAAATCAGTCAAAGCCGGTAGAAAAAACTTTCAAACGAGTCTTACAATCTTACATATCCAAAGGTAACTTCCTAGTTGGATTAGGGTCCTAGTTAATGAGTACGTTCTCCTCTCCATTCGGTTAACGCATCCAACTTAATTTTACATTTGATCCCTTCGCGGAACATTCATTGAAGAGCGAGTGGACAAAAATGTCTTTTCCCAAAAACCTCGCCTATAAAACATTTATGACAATGTCTTTTTTTAAGGCACCTTTCAAATTTTCCAACGTCAGGTATATTTTGTTGTACCTGTTTTAATTTTGCATCAAATTTTGTTTATTATGTATTTGTTACATTTTCTCTTGCTATTTTGCATCAAATGGATGGCGTTCTATTTATTATTGGATAGCCATTTAATGACACTCTGTATAGTTCTTAGAACAAAAGAAAGGGAAACAGTAACGAGACGCTAGAAAGTGGAAAAAGAAGGAGAAAATGAACTCCAAGCTCTGTAAAATATACTTTTATACACAATGCTAACTAATTTAAGATTCAAATTTATCCTAAAACATAGATGAAGAAATATCAATTAGCATGTTGCGAATTTCCTCGGACGCGCTTTGATTTGCTGCGGTTTGCGATTGTATTTGACTTGTTTCGCAAATTGATATACTGCTCCGGTTTGCCATTTTGGTGCTGTGGATTTATTAGCGATTAGCAAAGAGCATCTCGGTCTATTTGAATAGGTCGGTTTCTTCTAAGTTCAGAAAAAAATGTGCTAATTGTGTTATCTTTGCTGTATTGGTTTTGCGATGATTTTTCTTGGCAGAGTTGAAAAGCTGTTTGAGATTATTACATTGAGAAGTTATTGATAGAGTGCGATTATATTTTCCAACCGAACAAAATGCTTGTGAACTTTATTTAAGAAGAATTATTCTACGATCAGAGGAACAGACTGTTATTCCGTAAAGCAAAATAAATTTTGATCCAACATTCACCTTTCTAATCGACCATAGTCTGAATAACATTATTTATGTCTTGGCTAGTCTTAGTTGAAGCTTTGAACTCTATGATATAAATATACAGAGAGAGAGTATTTGGAACTACCGGCATTTTGTGAGTAGTTATCTTGCTTGTAATACATTCAAGTTACCTTTCAGGTATTCGTATATTTAATTTATTAACCACAAGAGATTACTTATCCAGTTTGTAATTTAATTTGTAACAAATCTTTGCAAAAGAAATTAATTAAGGCAATTTCTGACCTTATTTGATTTAAATATGTAGTATTTGAACAAATTTAGATTGATTGTTGGATCTTTTATTACTGTTGGAATCAGCTAATTTATTAAACCAAAGTATCTAAAATTGACCGAGATGATCGGATATGAAAACAATGATATCTTTAAAAGCATGAACCAGATGTTTCTAATCGGTCATTATGTTTTATGAAATCATATTTTGGTCTTTCAATTGGTGTCTAATTAGGTATATTAGTAGTTTAGAATTTTAAAATATTTCTCCCTAATTAATAAAAATAAACATAGCAAATTTCTTTTCTTTTATACTGAGATGGCATATAATAGTTCAATAAAACAATTACTCTTGTCAGAAGGAAGAAAATAGCCAGTTATTGTTTTAGTACATAAACCAAACTAGCATAATGGATATTTCATTGCCAGCTAAATATGATTTTGGTTGCCACGAAAGAGAATGGGTTAACCCTAATTCAGGAAAGTAGTAAACGAGGATGTTTTCACTGCAACAGACGTGTGCTATTTTTTACCTTGTTTATTTATGAATTTAGTTATATGGGTAATGTAAATGTATTAATTCTTTTTTGGCCAATAATAAAATTATTACCTTCTTGAAATGCACAAAAAAGGTTATTTATTTGTGGAAATTAGGATCCATCATTTATTTTCATAATTTAATATCTAAAAAATAAGTTTCATGAAACACTCCTGTCAAGTTTCCAGCAAAAAATGTGCATTTTAAGTTGCACATATTTGCAGTTAGAACTGCAAATGTTTGCAATGTAAGTTATATATACGTGCAGTTTAAAATGCACATATTTGTAAAATAAGTATTTGTAGTATGGACTATAAATATTTAAAGTATAGAATGCATATTCTTACAGTATAGACAATTAATTTTCATTTCATGAAAACATGCAGTTTGAATTGCGAATATTTGCAGTGTAGAGTGTAAATATTAACATTTCTAACTGTAAATATGTACGGTTTAAAATGTTTGTTTTCAGGGATATTTTGGGAAACTTGTTTTTTAGAGGGGGCCGAAGTGAATTTTGAAACTTTGAAGGATGTTTGAAATAAATGTCCCTATTTATTATATGCTAGACTGGCAAATTAGATATTAATACACAAAAGATTCACATTGATGGCCAATTGGTTATAATTTGTTACTTTTATTGTCTTATTAATATGTATGTTATGGAGAATTAGTTTTAGATTAACAATATGATTTCAATTTCTCACCATATGTATGTATGTATGTATGTATGTATATGTATATGTATATGTATATGTATATGTATATGTATGTGTATGTATGTGTATGTATGTATGCACACACACACATATATATATAAGTCATATAATGTCAACATCATGTGTCTGTGCGCACACATGTTAAATTATGACTCAAGTAGATATGCTATTGTACTAGTTAACTGAAATATGCCTTGTAGTCAAGTCAAATAAACGTTTTCCCTAGAGCTTGTTGTTTCATAAGAATATGGGTTCTACATATTTTATGTAATGACCAGACCAACTTATATATTCAAACAGTCCAAATTGTGATGATTTTCTTAATCAAATGGATGAAAAATAAATTCATTATTTATATACATTGGGCAGATAACAAACATTGAAAGACTAGGCAAGTTGAACATGATGAATTCCGGCAATACTGGGGATTCTGATGGAGAAAACAACATTATTATTAATCGTATCGGTACAGGAGAATCAGAAAATGATAGCAGTTCACGAAGTGATAACATTGATTGTAATGCAGTTTCTGGTGATGTTTTTAATCTTTATCAAGATAATTCAGTTAGAAGGAGAAACATTTCTCGCCGCCATTCCCCTGATCAAATTCATGAACTTGAAAAGTAAGCACAATCTGCCAATGCTGCTTTTAGATGTGCATATCATATGTCATGTAATTAATTTCTTTAATATGCTTTGTAACTGTAGGATGTTTAAGGACTGTGCTTATCCTGATGAGAAACAAATACTAGAGTTAAGTCGTCGCATTAAACTTGACACTCGCCAGGTTAAATCCTGGTTTCAAAACCACCGCACTCAGCTCAAGGTGTTTTCTTGCTTGCATCTCATTAATTTATTTTAAGTCTCCATTTTTATGTATCTAATTTTTTTTTTCTATGAATGTATACAGGCGATGATAGAGCGCCATGAAAACTCAATCCTAAAGAAAGAAAACGAAAAGCTACGAGCAGAAAATTTTTCAGCCAGAGAAGCAATGAGCAACCCAACATGTAACAACTGCGGTGGGCCCACCGTCTTAGCAGAAGCAAAACCTGATCAACAGCAACTGAAACTTGAAAACGCTTGTCTAAAAGCTGAGCTGGAACACATATGTGCTATAGCTGAGAAATTCCTAAGTCACCCTTTAGTCAACACGAGGTCCTCATTTAACTTATCAAGTGGACTTAGCAATGGCTCTCACCAAATTACCCCCACTGTTCCGGACAATATTTCCAGTCTAGGAAATGACAAAGTGGTGGTGCCTTCTAGCAATACCAATGGGAACGTGGGTGTAGATGAGAGTGGTCAGAAATCGAAGTTGTTGGAACTTGCATCGGCAGCTATGGATGAGTTGATGAAAATGGGGCAAATAGAAGAGCCTTTATGGTTGAAAAATGGTGAGAATGGGAGGGAAATCTTGAATTTCGAGGAGTATGGGAGGAGATTTGTAAGGTGCATAAGACCAAAACCAGTGGGGTATGTAGTAGAGGCTAGTAGGGAATCTGGAGTTGTTATTGCTAATAATAAGACGCTTGTTGATATACTCATGGATGCTGTAAGAACTCTTTTGGAAGATTACAAATACTGTTTAGTTTATTCGGATTTTTCTTTCTTATTTTTAGTAGAGAAACAAGAAGAGATCTCCAAGAATTGCATTACAAATAATGCAACCTTGTAGTTAACATTCCCTCCGTATAATCAATATACCGATTATTTAAAGTTTATGCATGTTGAAAATTTTGCTCTAAATGTACTCTTAAATAAATAACAATGTAGGATCGCTGGATGGATACGTTCCCTTGTTTGATTGCCAAAGCTGCCACCACTGAGGTCATATCTAGTGGCCTGGGTGGAACTAGAAATGGTGCACTTCAACTTGTAAGCATTTTTAAAGTTCGATTTATTTCAAATTTTGATTTTCTTCTTTCATGATAATGCTTAAGTGATATTTTTGATATATTCAACATGCTTTTTCTGAATTTTTTATAACAGATGGAAGCAAGTCTTCAAGTTCTGTCACCATTTGTTCCAGTTCAGGATGTCGAATTTCTTCGATTCTGCAAGCAACATGCCGACGGCCTATGGGCAATCATTGATGTTTGTAGTGATGGGATTCATGAATTTTCCACCGCGACAAATAGGAATATGAGCTGCCGGAGATTGCCTTCAGGCTGCATTTTGCAGGATATGCCTAATGGCTATTCAAAGGTAATTTACATTATTGTCATACATATATATTCTACTCATTGCATGCAATCTACAGAAAAATAACAGATGGAATATTTTTGATGTCTTTGTGCTGATTTTTATGCTAATGCCCTGTTGTTGACGTCTAAATAGTCATCACTAACTGCATTTAATATCAAATAAAAATAATATAGTTACCCTAATTTAAGTAGATGATCACAGCTTAATTGCTTTGATGATCAATTTCTTTCTGTTAGCATTCTTTCTTCTGAATCTTTTGCACAATAATCTAGTTTTGTAAAACCTGATTTCTTAACTCTATATTTCACAACACCGTCATTTAAAAACAAAAAACAAAAAACTAATATAATTTACTTATTAGAAACTAAACAGAGAGTATAAACTTTTTACTAGGGGAAAGATAGCAAAAACAATAGTTGGTATTGGTGTAGATAAATACATGAAAGATAAAAATAGTAGATATGTGTGTATGTGTGTATGTTTGTACGTATGTATAATTTCGTGTGTGTATAAATTAATGAACATAAAATTGTTCTAAACGTTCAAAATTTAAATATTACTACTACATACGCACCCAATCAGGTTCCAACGAAAACACATTAGGATATGTTAGATAAAATTATGCATTCAATACTAATACACGGAAAGTTGTTTGCACGATGAGACTTCATTGGACATGTAACCATAAACGATAGAGATAATACAATAGTTCACTGAGGATTTATTCTTGGTACACGTGACGTGAAGAAGAATCAGTTTTAAACTTTATTAGGGCATTTGATTTAGGTCTAAAAAATATTATCTTAAGAAGAGAACATTTGAGAACATACAAATATGGATTAAAAAAACATAAATCGACTGTTTCTATATAGAATAACATATTTAGCATCATTTAATGATTATATAGTCATACTTAGAGAAAGTTCAACAAGCCAACATTTTCATACCATACGTGTTAATTAAGGAATTGAATTTAAGAAATATGAATAAACAGCATAAAACATCAAACAAGAGAATTAAAAACGACAATATAATAGAATTAAAGTACATACCGTGAACGAAATAAAACGGAATTGGTATGATGTTATAAATAGAAGTGGGAAAACATAGCCAATGACACTAGTAAAAAAGATAATGAAAATTTAGAAGAAGCTGGGGAAAATGTTTCAGAGTAGAAACAAGGTGGTTGGGAGAACAAGAACCATAAGCAATACATGTAAAGGGAAAAAAGAAAAATCAAACCGTGGTTTTTGTTAGTAATTAACATAGTAAATATTAATAGAAGTGAGGATGTTAAACAAGTGAAGGGAAGAGCATATTCTACTAATTTTCAAATGCAATGGAGATGTAGATAGAAAGTATGGTAATTATAATGGAATCAATCTAATAAGACGTAAGATGAAATTGTGAAATAACGTGATAAAGTAAATATAAACAAATGAATCCTTTGTATTAGAAAATCAGTATGGTTTTACGTTATATAGGTCAACAATTGAAGCTATACAGTCAGGAAAACTATTTAGTAAAACGATATAGGAGTAAACAGAAAGATCAATATATCATATTTCATGGGTTAAGGAAAGAATGCAATAGAGTACTAAGACACATTATTTGATGAACTTTAATAAGAAAGTAAAGTTTACCTCACATAATAAAGTATCTATAAAACTTTAAGACGAAAGCACAATCCGCTTGCCAACAAACTAGTAAGCTTTTCATAGAGGTGGTATTCGACGAAGGGTTAGTTCTAATTTTACATCTTATTTGCATTGGTTTTGGATGAAGTAATAAAAAAATCAAGAAGATATATCATTGTTCGTGATACTTGTTGATGACGTTGTGGTAATAAGCACCTCGAGAAAAAACTTGAATAAAGTTAAAATAATGGAGGGTTACACAAAAATCAAAATGATCGAAAGTTAACAAGTCTAAGATTGATAATTCATTAAGTCAATTGTGATAGTATTACAATAATTATATAAAACCAAATGATTAGAAAGTAAGAAATATTTAAATGCGTAGGATCAATTATATAAAAAATGAAGATACAGAAAATGACCTACGAAGCCAAATTAACACATACCGGATAAAATGGAGGCAGTAAAAAATAAAACATTTTTTTTTATTAGACCATGATTAGATATTCTATATTATACAGAGCAGAATGTTAACATACATGTATAAGAAACGAGAATATTAAAGAAAATACTAAAATTATTAGAAAAATAGAGTTACAAATAAGAGAGTGAGAGTGAAACTGAAGATGTAACTATGATCACGGGTGAAAGACGCCTCATAGTTGACGCAATCAGTTGACCACATTAGGAATCTTAAGTATATAAAAAGAATCAATTTTTATTGGTTTGAAAAGAAGAAAATAGACCATAAATCTGCACACATTAACTGTAAAAGGTATTCATTTATTTGGATGGTTAATAAAGAATAAATTTGGAGTTTGGAGATAGACGAGGGAATATGATATTTGTGGGCTTTAGGATCTCATTTGTATTAATTTTAGTTTCATTGCCTCTGTCGTGTGTGCGCACGCTCACCTTCATTGGTGGTCATGGGCAAGTTCACCCTTATTCAATTCAAGTTTGAATTCAACAAATTTGAATTGTTTGATGTTCAAATGCAAACTTATGGTCAAGTTCACCCTTCTTTAATTCAACTTTGAATTCAACAAATATGAATTGTTTGACATTCAAACGCAAACATTGTGAAATTGAAGCTTGCTTGAATTGAAACTAAAATTGAATTGCTTGAATTAAATGCTTAACGAAATTGCTTGAAATAAAATCTAAGTTTATGAAATAGGTTGAATTGAAATTCTAACTTTATGAAATTGCTCGATTTGAACTTAAATAGATTGCTTCTTTTGAACTGAAATTTTAGTTTCGTTTGATTAAAATGCTTGCTCAATTTTATTGAAATTCTTGAACTAAAAAAAGATGCTTGCCGATTTGAATACCATTGATTGGAGACGAAATGCTTCAATTCAACTGAAGTGCTTAAACAGGAATATTACCGTTTCAAATTATTTAAATGCTTCCCTTGTTGCTTCTGAATCAATTTAAATGCTTGCTCTATTGCTAAGTGCTTACTAAAGTTGAATTTTAACTAATGGAAATAGGTATTTCTTTTGTCCAAATTTATGGAAATATTTCTAAAAAAGGTTGGAATATTTCTAATACATACGCACTCAATCATATTTCAATGAAAACACATTGGATATGTTAGATAAAATTATGCATTCAATACTAATACACGAAATGTTATATGCATGACGAGACTTCATTGGACATGTAGCCATAAATGATAGAGATAATACAATAATCCGCTGAGGATTTATTCTTGGTACACATGACGTGAAGAAGAACCAGCTTTAAACTTTATTAGGGCATTTGATTTAAGTTTAAACAATATTATCTTAAAAAATTAACATTTGATAACATACAAAAATGGATAAAAAATACATAAATTGACTGTTTCTATATAGAATAGCATATTTAGCATCATTTAATGATTATATAGTCATACTTAGAGAAAGTTCAACAAGCCAACACTTTTCATACAATACGTGTTCAAGGTTTTAAATATCGGATTTCGGTCACGTTTCGTCTCAGAATTTTTACACAAGTTATCTCGTATCGGAGGAGATTTCGGACGAGATGAGTACATATCGGATGTACATCTCGGATTGACATCTCAGGCCTTATAATGCATCTCAGGAATATCTCAGATGTAGTTATTTTCTAAAATTAAGGTGTCAACAATTTATTTAACGGTTACAACTTTCTTAGTAAAAATAAAAATGGTAATATACTCTATTTACATGGAAAAATGAATATTTTTAGAAGAGTGGTAGCTTGATTAGCTTAATTGATTTGGTAATGATTGAATAATATACTTTTTTTAACATAATAAAGAAGTGAAATCTTTCGCTATGACTCATTAAGATAAAAAGTAAAGAATATATTTAAGAAGTTGGTAAATTATAATTGGATTGAGTAGTTTCTTTTGAATCAATATGAGAATAAAAAATATTCTGAAAAATAAGAAAAATGTATGATTTTGGGTGAGATCTCGGATTGATATTTTGATTCATATATCGGGTGAGATTTGAATATGTCGGACAAGATGGGTGTCGAGGGAGATATGTAGGAGATTTGATGTCTCGTCTCGTTTAAGCGTGAAAATGAGATCTCAGAGGAGATCTCGTACGATATATAGGAGATTTAAAACCATGTACGTGTTAATTAAGGAATTAAATTTAAAAAATATGAATAAATAGCATGTAAGATCAAACAAAAGAATTAAAAAAATGACAATATAATAGAATTAATGTACATACCATGAACGAAATAAAACGGAATTGGTGTGATGTTATAAATAGATGTGGGAAAACATAGCCAATGACACTAGTAAAAAAGATAATGAAAATTTAGAAGTTGGGGAAAATGTTTCAGAGTAGAAACAAGGTGGTTGGGAGAACAAGAACTATATGCAATACATGTAAAAGGAAAAAAGAAAAATCAAATCGTGGTATGTGGTTTGGAGAAGAAGAACAAGCACCAAACTCGAAAGGAGGGGGGGGGGGGTAAAATATGGTAAAATAGTAGACAAAAATAAGAATTGAAGTACAAAAAATTCAAAATGAAATATATAACGTCGTTGGTATAACCAAATAAAATGCCAATGAAAATTTATGCAGACCAAATATAAAAGAAGGAAAAGATATTGATAAATTTGGAAAAAAAAAAAAAAAACAAAGTTAAACTAACTCAAGATTTGAAACAAACAAATTGTTGAAAAGACTTGAATAGTAATATATTGTTCAATGAGAACAATCAATATGGGGATGATCTTAAAAATGCGATGTAGATAAAAATTAAAAAAATAGAGAGAAAAAAAAGCGGTGTACCTGGATAACATACCAATTGACGCACTGAAAACATTAGGAAATAAATTAATTAAATGTGTTAGTAATTAACATGGTAAATATTGATAGAAGTGAAGATGTTAAACAAGTGAAGGGAAGAGCATGTTCTACTAATTTTCAAATGCAATGGAGATATAGATAGAAAGTATGGTAATTATAATGGAATCAATCTAATAAGACGTAAGATGAAATTGTGAAATAACGTGATAAAGTAAATATAAAGAAATGAATCCTTAGCAATAAAATCAGTATGGTTTTACGCTATATAGGTCAACAATTGAAGCTATACAGTCGGGAAACTACTTAGTAAAATGATATAGGAGTAAACAGAAAGATCCATATATCATATTTCATGGGTTAATGAAAGAATGCAATAGAGGACTAAGACACATTATTTGATGAACTTTAATAGAAAAAAAAGTTTACCTCACATAATAAAGTATCTATAAAACTTTAAGACGAAAGAACAAACTGCTTGCCTCGATTTGAACTTAAATAGATTGCTTCTTTTGAACTGAAATTTTAGTTTCGTTTGATTAAAATGCTTGCTCAATTTTATTGAAATGCTTGAACTAAAAAAAGATGCTTGCCGATTTGAATACCATTGATTGGAGACGAAATGCTTCAATTTAACTGAAGTGCTTAAACAGGAATATTACCGTTTCAAATTATTTAAATGATTCCCTTGTTGCTTCTGAATCAATTTAAATGCTTGCTCTATTGCTAAGTGCTTACTAAATTTGAATTCTAACTAGTGGAAACAGGTATTTCTTTTGTTCAAATTTATGGAAATATTTCTAAAAAAGGTTGGAATATTTCTAATACATACGCACTCAATCATATTTCAACGAAAACACATTGGGATATGTTAGATAAAATTATGCATTCAATACTAATACACGGAAAGTTATTTGCACGATGAGACTTCATTGGACATGTAGCCATAAACAATAGAGATAATACAATAGTCCGCTGAGGATTTATTCTTGGTACACGTGACGTGAAGAAGAATCAGTTTTAAACTTTATTAGGGCATTTGATTTAGGTCTAAAAAATATTATCTTAAAAAAAACATTTGAGAATATACAAACATGGATAAAAAAAACATAAATTGACTGTTTCTATATAGAATAACATATTTAGCATCGTTTAATGATTATATAGTCATTGTTCGTGATACTTGTTGATGACATTGTGATAATAAGCACCTCAAGAAAAAAGTAGAATAAAGTTAAAAAAATGGAGGGTTACACTAGAATCAAAATGATCAAAAGTAACAAGTCTAACATTGATAATCCATCGTTTAGTTTTCTAAAGTAAATTGTGGTAATATTACAATAATTATGCAAAACCAAATGATCAACAAGAAATATTTAAATGTGTAGGATCAATTGCAGAAGAAAAAAAAAGATATGAAAAATGACATATGAAGCTAAATCAACGCATATTGGATAAAATGGATGCTATCTAATAACATTTTATACGATAAGAAAGTAGCAAAAATAAAATAATTTTTTTGATTAGACCATGATTAGATATGCTATATTATACGGAGCAGAATGTTAAAATACATGTATAAGAAATGTGAATATTAAAGAAAATATTAAAATTATTAGAAACAATAGAGTTTCAAATAAGAGAGTGAGAGTGAACCTGAAGAGGTAACTATTACCATGGGTGAAGATGCCTCATTGTTGGCGCAATCAGTTTACCACATTAGGAACCTTAAATTAAAAAAGAATCAATTTTTACTGGTTTGAAAAGAAGAAAATAGACCGTAAGCCTCCACACATTGACTGTAAAAGGTATTAATTTATTTGGATGGTTAATAAGAATGAAAGGTGGATTTCGGAGGGAGACGAGGGAATATGACATTTGGGGACATTTGGATCTCATTTGTATGAATTTTAGTTTCATTGCCTCCGTTGTGCGCGTACGCTTACCTTCATTGGTGGTCATGGAAAAAGTTCACTCTTAATCAACTCAACTTTTAATTCAACAAATTTGAATTGTTTGACGTTCAAATGCAAATTTATGGGCAGCTTCACCCTTCTTCAATTCGGCTTTGAATTCAACAAATATGAATTGTTTGACATTCAAACACAAACTTTGCGAAATTGAAACTTTCTTGAATTGAAACTGAAACTGAACTGCTTGAATTCAATGCTTAATGAAATTGCACAATGATACTTAGAGAAAGTTTAACAAGCCAATGCTTTTCATACAATACGTGTTAATTAAGGAATTAAATTTAAGAAATATAAATAAATAGCATATAACATCAAACAAAAGAATTAAAAAATGACAATATAATAGAATTAATGTACATACTGTGAACGAAATAAAATGGAATTTTTATGATGTTATAAATAGAAGTGGGAAAACATAGCCAATGACATAACTAAAATTGGGAATGAAAATTTATTAGAAGCTGAGGAAAATGTTTCAGAGTAGAAACATTGTAGTTAGGAGAACAAGAACCATAAGCAATGCACTTAGAGGGGAAAAAAATAAATCAAAACAGGGTATGTGGTTTGGAGGAGAAGAACAATCCACACACTTGGAAGGGAAAAAAATAAAGTATGGTAAAATAGTAAACAAAAATAAGACTTAAAAGAAGTGTAAAAATGTTAAAAACGAACAAATAAAGTCGTTGATGTAACCAAACAAAATGCTAATGAAAATATATAGGACAAACTAAATGTAGTAAGAAGGAAAAAATATTAACAAATTTGAAAAAAAACAAAGATAAATTAACTCAAGATTTGAAACAAACAAATTGTCGTAAAGACTTGAATAGTAATATATTGGTCGAAGGGGTAGATATATATTATATAGATCGTAAAAGCATTTGAACAATTGTTTAATAAGAAAAACTTAGAGAAAAATTAGAATAAGTAGAAAATAAAATAGGGATGATCTTTAAAAAAAGGATGTAGAAAAAACAAAAAATAAAATAAAAAAATATAAATAAAGCACCGTTCCTAGATAATATACCGGTAAATAAATTAAATGTGTTGGTGATTAACATAGTAAATATTAATAGAAGGGAAAATATTAACCAAGTGAGGGAAGGAGCATATTGATACTAATTTTCAAAAGTAAAGGATATACAAGTAGAAATTATGATTATTATAAACGAATCGAACTAATAGGACGTAAGATGAAATTATGAAAAAAGTGATAAAGTAAAGATAAAGAAATGAATCCTTAGTATTAGAAAATCAGTATTGTTTTATGCTAGATAGATCAACAATTGAAGCTAATCAATCAAGAAAACTATTTAGTAAATGATATAGAAGTAAATATAAAGATCCATATATCGTATTTCATAGGTTAAGAAAAAGAATGCAATAGAGTACTAAGAGACTATACGGCGAGAACTTAAGTAAAAAACTATGTTTACCTCACATAATAAAACTCACTAATATGAAAACACTATCTGCTTGTCGACAAACTGGTGAGTCTTTGATAGTTGTAGTATTCAACAAACAGTTAGTTCTAAGTTTATGTCTTATTTGCATTGGTTTTGGATGAAATAAAAAAAATCGCGAAGATATATCATTGTTTGTGATAGTTGCAGATGACATTGTGGTAATAAGCACCTCAAAAAAAAAAAAAAAAAATTGGATAAAGTTAAAAAAATGGAGGCTTACACTAGAATCAGAATGATCGAAAGTCAACAAGGCTAAGATCGATAATCTATCATTTAGTTTTTGTATAGAAACTTATGATAATATTACAGTATTACAATAATTATACAAAACCAGATGTTTAACAAGTAAGAAATATTTAAATGTGCAGGATCAATGACACAAGAAGATGAAGATATAGAAAATGACATACGAAGCCAAATTAACACATACTGGATAAAATGAAAGTAATCTAATATCATTTTATGGGATAAGAAATAGTAAAAAAGAAAAAAAACGGTGTGATTAGACTTGCTATATTATATGGACCAGAATGTCAAAATAAATATAGAAGAATGAGTGTTAAGGAAAATATTAAAATTATTAGAAAAAATAGAAATTCAAATGAGAGAGAGAGAGAGAGAGAGAGAGAGAGAGAGAGAGAGAAACTAGGTAGGTACCTATGAGCATGGGTGAAGACACCTCATAGTTGACGCGATTAGTTGACCACATCAGGAATCTAAAATGAAAAGGAATCAATTTTTACTCAATCTTTACACCTTTGAGAAGAAAACCATAATCCTTCGCACATTAACTGTAAATGGTATTAATTTATTCATTGGTTAATAAAAACCAGAGGTGGAGATCAGAAGAAGACGAGGGAATATGATATTTGGAGACACGGGATCCCATTTGTATTGTTGGTTCAAAGCTTATTGCCTTTGCTGTGTGTGTGGGGGGCTCACCTTATCGGTGGTCATGGGCAAGTTCACCCTTCTTCAATTCGACTTTGAATTCAACAATTTGAATTTGTTTGACATTCAAATGCAAACTTTATGAAGTTGAAACTTGCTTGAACTGAAACTAAAATCGAATTGCTTGAATTAAATGCTCAACGAAATTGCTTGAAATGAAATTCTAACTTTATGAAATTGCTTGAATTGAACTGAATAAATTGCTTCTTTTAAATTGAACTAAAATGTTATAAGTATGCCGAAACGGTTTTGAAAACTATATCGGCTAGTTAAATTTTCTGATTTACGAATCCGTTCAGTTAAGATAGATGCTTTTAGGGAAAAAAAAATTACTTAGTGTGGTGCTACTGTTTCAAATATTAAAGTCAACTTTAAAGACTACTTCATAACAAACATCATTAATTGCTACAATTAATTAAATTTAAAATTAGTGAGACTGCACGACAAACAAACAACACGCATAGTAAGTGTATAAATAAACATCTCTCAAATCATACAATAATAATTTAAAAACAATAAAATACGTCTTACGTACGTTGTTAATTTTAATATCCTTTGTCATTAATTGATTATATAAGAAGTTGTTATTGTGTTTGATTATTAGTGTTTGGTTTTTTTTTATACACGTCGTTTGGTTTTACATAACCGGATGACTGAAATTTCATTTAGATTTGCATAGCTGATGTGGGTTTTTGCAGTAGTCACTTTGATTTACTTTTAAAAGCCCTTCAAGTGGCGTTAGTGATAGGTTTGGTGTTTGTATATAGTAACACCCTATTTTTTCAAGTGTTTCTATTCCTTTTATTACACACCTAATTGTAAAGTGAATATAACACAGGTAACATGGGTGGAACATGCAGAATACGACGAAAGCAGGGTGCATAATCTGTACCGCCCTCTTCTCAAATCAGGCTTTGGCTTTGGTGCACAACGTTGGCTCACCAATCTCCAACGCCAATGTGAATGCCTTGCCATTCTCATTTCTTCTCCTTCCACCCCTCATAATAATGATCACACCGGTCAGTCATCTCTCTATGGTTTAATATTTCGTACAAACTACATCATATATGTTGTATATGTTAAATTTATACAAAATCACAAATAGAGGGAAATAAATATGCAAAAGAAAGAAAGAGAAATTTTGTTTCCTCTAATTAATAGACATATTTGAGTATGTTTATTTCTCTCTCTAATTGGCTAATCAAATTATTTTTTGTCATCTAATGTTAACTTGGGCATTAAGTAATTGATTATATAAATAGAGACTTTAAGAGATGGTAAAAGTGTGATGGAAAATCTATTTGCTAATTTTCTCTTCTTCATCTTTGTTCTTTTTCTCCAATAATTTTACCATATAGATATTTGCTTCATTTCTCAATTTGGTTATTAATTCAATGGTATTTTGTTTACTTTAACTTTGTTCTATTAATTGTAAACAAAATTTTGGTGAATCAATAAAGTGCGTTGTTGAGTGAAATATTTTGTGTTATTGCGTTTTGATTTCAATTTAGTCTTGTTTTCAATCCAAGTTATCTCTTTGTGATTTGGATGACAAAAATTCGTTGATAAAAGCTTCTGCAAAACGCTACTATTTTCATAACAGTTTGGTATCGGAGCACAGATCATCGCAAAGCTTAGAGTAATTTTGGTTTGAAAAATTATTGATGTCGGATATGATTTCGTTTTCAAAGATGGCTATCTTGGATGAGAAATATTGTGGTATTTGGAAGCCTATGATGGAGGATGTTCTGTACCTCAATGATCTTCATGATCCGATTGATGGAGATGGAAAGAAGCCTTTTGATGTAGATGAGGAAAAATGGAAGAAGATGGATAAGAAGGCGATTGCTTTGATTTGTCAGTACCTTGATGATTCAGTTTTTCATTATGTGGCTAGTTGTGAATCCGCGAAGGCGTTGTGTGACAAGTTGATATATTTGTATGAGTCAAAGAGTGCTACTAGTAAGGCTTTTCTGATTCGAAAGTTGGTACAACTGAGATTAGATGAAAAGAAGTCTGTTGCAGAGCATTTGAATGAATTTCAAGATGTAATAAATCAATTGGCAAATATGAAAGTCAATTTTGATGATGAGTTACAGGTTCGTTTATTAATGAGTTCGCTTTCAGAAAGTTGGAAAACTTTGATTGTTTCATTAGGTAATGCTAATGGAACTATCTCTTTGGAAACTGTTCGAAGCATTCTTTTAAATGATGAGCTTAGAAGAAAAGGGTTAGGAATGAAATCAATTCAAAGTGAGCCTATGGTGGCAAGAGACTCGAAGAAAGATATAATTTGGAAGAAGAAGGACGCTAATGGTAAATGTGTTATCACTTGTCATTATTGTAATAAAAACGGTCACATGTGCAGCAAGTGTTATGCTTATAAAAAAATCAGAAAAAGGTTGCGCATGACGATACTAGTAGTGATGCACATGCAGGTTTTGCTGAAGGTACCGATAGTGATGTTTCTTGTGATGTCCTCTTTAGTGAGAATAAGCCTTGAAAGATAGATTCAGAAGCCAGTTTTCACATTTGTAGAGATGTGAATTGTTTTTCTTCTTATGAGAAGAGTGTCGGCATGATTAGGACAGCCAATGGAGAAGAACTATCAATTTGTGGTATTGGATATATCCGATTTCGTATGCATGATGGTGTGGTTAAAAAAGTCTCTGTAGTGAGACATGTACATACTTATTCACATAATCTTATTTCTCTCGGTCAGTTGGATCGCCGTGGTTGCACTTATAAAACTTAAGATGGAGTTTTAAGAGTAAAGAAAGATGGTCGTGTAAGGATGAGAGGAATATTGAAAGAAGGAAATCTTTATAACTCGGTTGGTTCTGTAGTCGACAATGGAAAGCGAGTGACGGTTGAAGGACCTAGTCCACAGCAAAATGGAGAGGTTAATGTGGTACTGTGTTTATGATTGCAGCATTGAGGATTATATTTTAGACATGGGTTTCATGTTGATGATGCTCGACGGATCAATAGTAATCACGTAATGAGCTCAGATCGAGTGATAGATGGGTGTCGAGTTGCAAAATCCACAAAGACAAGACGGAGATCTTTATGGTATTACAAATGTTTTTGAGATCGGATTTGTGTGGTGCACCTCACGTGGAAGATGCATCACTTGCAGACGGTGGTTGAGGTTTGTAATTTAGTGTGGTTGAGATATGAGGATTTACGATAGATCAATATACGACATGCTTGATATGTTGGAGATACGTGATTTTGCATCAAGGTGGAGTGTTAAATTTCAGTGATACAAAAGGGAAATAAATATACAAAAGAAAGAAAGAGAAAATTTTGTTTTCTCTAATTAATAGGCATATTTGAGCATGTTTATTTCTCTCTCTAATTGGCTAATCAAATTATTTTTTTCCATCTAATGTTAATTTGGGTATTAAGTAATTGATTATATAAATAGAGACTAGCAGAGAGGGTAAAAGTGTAGTGGAAAATCTATTTGCTAATTTTCTCTTCTTCATTTTTGTTCTTTTTCTCCAACAATTTTGGTCATATAGATATTTGCTTCCTTTCTCAATTTGGTTATTGATTCAATAGTGTTTTGTTTACTTTAGCTTTGTTCTATTAATTGTAAACAAAATTTTGGTGAATCAGTAAAGTGGATGGTTGGGTGGAATAGTTTGTGTTTGCTTTTTGATTTCAATTCCGTCTTGTTTTCAATCCAAATTATCTCTTTGTGATTTGGATGGTAAAGATCCGTTGATAAAAAAGCTTCTGCTAAGCGCTATCTTTTCTCATAACAGTATGTATATGATAAATAAGCTTTTGCAGGGATGACCACAAGTGGAAGGAGGAGCCTGGTAAATCTAGCTCAAAGAATGACAAAGAACTTCTGTGCCAGCATCTCTGCATCATCAGCATCATCATCAGTGCACAAATGGAGCAGGGTCATCTCAGACGGCAACATCAATGAAAACATCCGGATCATGTATCGTCAGAGCATGAACGATCCAGGTGGGCCGAATGGCGTCGTGCTGAACGTAGCCACCTCGGTTTCCCTACCACTGTGCCCTACCAGGATCTTCGACTTTCTAAGAGACGCGAGTAAGAGAAGCAAGTGGGACATTATCGCTAGCGGCAGGCCCATGCTGGAGATTAGCCCTATATTTAAAGGGCTGAACAGCGCCAATGCTGTCTCTCTCCTCTCTACTAGTGTACCTTCACAACATTTAATTTATACTTTTGAGTTTTATTATGTGTCTTTAAGTCTCAAATAACCTGTGGTATTTAATTGAAATGTGTTTAGGTTGGAAATGAGGATCGGAGCAGGAAACTGGTACTTCAAGAAACTTGCACGGATGCATCAAGTTCTCTTGTTGTGTACGCCCTTGTAGGCATCCCGGATGTTCATCTCGTGATGAGCGGTGGTGACTCTGCATGTGTAGCTCTACTGCCTTCTGGTTTTTCCATTATCCCTTATGGGCCTTGTGATGGTTCTTCGAGACCTGGTTCGCTGTTAACTGTGGCCTTCCAAATTCTGGTTAACTCTCTTCCGAATGGTAGACTCAGTGCGCATTCGGTTCAGACTGTTAACAACCTCATTACCAACACTGTGCAGAGCATAAAAGATGGTCTTGATTTAAAGAATTAATCGAGTACATCGTCTCTTTACTCCCCAAATACACCATAAGTATATTACTATACCAATACAGGGATATAGAATACCTTTTTTCAACTTCACAGAACAAATTATAATGTTGTCATGAATGTTGTTATGTATATGTGCCATGTAGTCAACTATATATTTTAGTTGAGTCGCCTATGAATCAACCTAGGTTTTTTCTTCCATAGGGAAGAAGCAACTTTTGCTTGGTTATGAATTGGCTGAAGTATGCGATTTGTGTTCGGCTCATACTTAAATGTATTTACAAGCAGAACTTGGTTTTTGTTATATGGAAAGGGGAAGAAATAAAATCCAACACTGATAGTAGTTGTTTGTAATAATGTAATGGCTAGAACGCTGAATAGTACAATTTATCTCTTATGTATTTTGTTAATTTATTGCATGTATTTCAAGTTGTGTTACGTTTATACTTTGTCATCAGATGTATTTGTACTTAGTCTGATTGGTTTACTATCAAACCGGAACTGTCTGGGGGTTTCCATGTTGAATTTCAGTGTTTCGGTTTAAGTGCCCTACTTTTCTACACATTTAAACTTGTCATAGATATTTAAACCAAACCCACAAATAATTTGAACGCATTTAGCCTTAACTACACGATTGTCCTATTGCTGTGTAAATTTGAGCTTGTAACGGTGATGTATGAATACAAGTGAATTGTTTGATGTTTGTAGATTAAAGTAAGTGATCTCATTTAATATGTCTAGAGAAATGGTGTTTATGTTGACAATAGACGAACATATCGGTGAAATCTAACCTTTAAAACAAATCCTTGTATTAACAGCGATGTGGCAAATCACTTTGATGATTGCAACATGAAGGATGCTTGGAGCATTACCAATAGGACTTAACCCCGACATGATTTTGATTGGTCCAAAGCAGTTTGGAGAGATTGAGAGTAATGACTTATCTAGCATTAATCAAATCGACCGTTAGGGAGGTTTGTTTACTGTCGCTGGTCAAAATCAATTTTTCTGAAGCCAAAAAACGTGGATCTTGTCTTATCGCGGCTTTCCAAAAAACGTGGATCTTGTCTCGTCGCGGTTTGCCTAAACTTCCTCCTTTTATTTCGCGCATCAAAGATTCCAAATTCAAATCTATTATGATTTTCAAATTCTAAAATTTCAATTTCAAATCGACAATTTTGAATGCTATGATTAATATTTAAATTTGAAATTCATATTTTCAGATTCAAATCTCAATTTATTCTTTTCCAATATATTATCACTTAATGTTTAAGTAATATTAACAAAAATTTTAAATGTATATTTCTTATCAAAGTTATACAATTGAACGGTCGGTTTCTATACCGTTGTGCGGTTATACTAGTAATACCGGTAAAATTAGCTGACATTATTAATACCGGCTAAGCAAGCATGCAACGGTAAAATGTATAGATGTTTTGCATAATTTGCTATTGAAATTTTTGTTTTTTAAGACGTCCTACCTTTTCTTCTACAACCATTCATTCTCTTAAAATTAATGCTAGTTTAGCATGAAAATGTCAAATAGTCAAAGTGGAAATAAATCAATGAAATGCGGCCTATCTTAATTTTTGCTTATTCAACCAAAATTTAGATTTTGAGATAATTCTCCTTTAGACTGACAATCATCAAAATTTTCAACAATATTCTTAACAAGGTCTCAAGTACATTCTCGTCAACAACCGCAAAAATCAATCCTAGATACAATGTTCAGTCAATTAACCTGCAGTCAAATATTAGTCTACAATATCAACAACAAGATTATAATTAAGGTTGTCAATGAGTCCCTGAAAAATCAAATCTACCCATATCTGTATCTGAAATTTCGAAAATTATCCAATATCCGAAAAACGGATACGAATGCAGATATGGCCATATTCGTATCTGATAATTTTCGTTCGGTTTTTATCAAGATTATACCTATATTTGTGTATTTCAGTAAATAAAATGATTGTTTTTACTATTTTTTGTAGCTAAAAAAATAATATGTATGTAAAAATCAATATGTGCTGCTTGAAATTATTTTTCTTTACGTAATTATTGTTTTATACTTTTAATACTGAAAAGGATTTATTATAAATCAAAATTTTGTATTTATTTATTTAAATTTATTTGTTGTGAACTGGTCAAAGAATATTCGATAAATATCCAATATCTGTTCGCATCTGCGGATATATACCCGATATTCGAAAATAAGTTCACACACGGATACAGATTTGACACTATCTGAATCTATATCCAATCATTTACAGGCATAATTATAGTTGTAACTCGAGAGGTAACTATATCAACTGGTCAACTCAAATAGAAATTTGAATTGTAAATTGGATTCTTATGATGAGACCCTGGTCCAATTTAAAATAATTTTGGAGACTATGGAGAAGATGATAATTTATGGGGTGGAGATGGTGTAGTCAAGAATATGAATGAACTCAAAGAATAGCAGATAAAGGAGGGATTTACATCAACGGGACGTTGATTCCTGAAAACTATGAACCACTGTCCAAAAATTCAAATCAAAAAGGATGGATGACTAGTCAAGGACCACTAGCTCAACTTGTTAGTGATATGGTGCCTTAAACTTAAATTCTAAATGTCATGGGTTCAAATGTCTGAAACATCAAAATGAATGCTCTGCTTGAATAAAGTACCACTTATGTTACGAAAATAAATAATTAAATTAAAAGAGTAAAATCATAATCCTACATAAATGACAAAATATTAAATTTTTACAAAAGTTTTAATTAGGCTTTAAGATCTATTGCATTATGAAATTCTATTTCGATCGACTTTCAAATACCAAGAATAAAGTGCCAGAAATTGTGTAACGACCCGTCAACTTTGATAATTAAATTTGTTAGCATAAATATTGAAAGAAATAGAAATTGAATTGGAATCAAGTGCAATAAATCTAAATAAAATATGACGTTAATGTTAATTAAGGTAATATTTGAAAATAATGCTAATGTTATTCATAATAGGACAATTTGTTGAATTAAAGGAATGGAAAATAAATATTTATTAATTTAAACTTAATAAATGGATAAATTGTAATTAAATGAAAATTAATATTTAATCATTACATTAATAGGAATTTAGATGAAATTTGAGAATATTAATGTAATGTCATGAACCAATTGTAAATTTCATCCATTTGATAATAATTTATTGAATACAGAATTTAAAATCAAATAAATGGTTTATTAGAATTTCAACTGATAATTAATGAATCTATAAAAATTGAAATTTAATTACGGTAATGGGTAAATCAATTTACTTTGAAGTGATATCTAAGTTTATTTAAATAATTGTAATAGTTTAAGAAATCAAAAATGATAAGATTTGTTAATTATGTAATTGAAATTTAATTAATTAATTATTAATTTATTTAATTAACTAAAAAATAGTCATTTTGGCCACTAACTCGGATTTCGACGAAACTAGTTTCATCGGATTCGTAACACTGGATTATTATAGAATTTCAAGTTTCGTAACGATCAGACTTGTCATTTGATCGTACGGGCACGAAACGCCTTGAAATCAATGAAATTGAAATCAACTGAAATCAATTTGAAATAACTTGATTTTAGCACAACTTCTTCATACGATGGAATTTGGACTTGAAACATGTTCCATTGACTTTAAAATATTTTAAAACATCTATTTTGATATATGGGTTGACCCAATTTCGTTCCGGAATCAGAACGGACTTTACGGGCCATTTATCATTCAACTTTCGATCCAAATCAATCTGGTCCATTCTAATTTCAGCTTTGCATATATATCCCTCGTTATAAACCCTAGCCTATTTCTTATTCCTCGTTTCTGTACGTATAAGTTTATTTTCATCTCCTCTTTCAATGGCAGACAGAACCCTAAATCCCAAACTACAAATTCACAATCAAAAATCAAATCGAAAATTTTCAAACTCTATATCGAATTATATATGGATTTGAAGCTCTCGACGAGTGCAAGTCAGATATATGATTCGTTTTTCAATTTGAGTTTCAATGTGGCCAGAAATCGATGGAATACTCACGGCCGTTCATCGCGCGTCGATGAACGTTGTCGGATCGTCGAATTAACTTAGGGGTTTTGTAGAGATCGTTAAGCGGAGTGCATCGGTGGTGTTCGTTCTGTGAATCGACCACAGGATCATCGTCAATTTTGGATTAGGTTTAGAAAATTTGCGGCGGTGGCTGCTCGTTACGGCGTCGATCGTCGTCAGGGAAGCGTCGCCGGGTGGTCGCGGGTGGAGCATGACGCTCGCATCATGGTGGCGTGGGCTGTAGCCTTGGCGGCGCGCGCGTTCGAGCAAAAGGTGACGGCGCATTTTCGTGCGTGCGTGGGTTTGGGAGAGAAGCAGCGACGTGGCAAGCATCTAGTGGTTGTCCCCTTTATTTTTTATTTTCGTAATTTAAATTCGTTCATCTTCTAATATCAATATCTTTTGCATACGAGGTCCATTTCACACGCGCTTTTCTCCGCTAGGTTCATTTTGAAATTCCGAACATTTTAACGCGGGTTTGGATGAATTCTGAGACTGTTCAAATTTTAGGGTTTAAATTGGATTTAAATTCAAAAGGTGAGTGTTTTAACCCACTCACGACTTCTAAAAATTCTTATGTTTGTTAAATTGATTTGTGATGTGATTTGGATTTTTTTTAATGACTGTTTGGCATATTTTATTCATCATCTCGGTTAACTTAAATTTATTTGAATTAAATTGTTATTTAATTTATTATTGCATAAATCGTTAATTAATATATTATTGTATGTAAACGCCAGTAAATACCTGTTAATTATTATCTGTTCTGTATTGATGTTATTGATTGAATTGGATGATGATTGTGATAAATGTTTGATGATTGATATTGGATGAATGGATGTTTTATTTTATATTGTTATAAACTGCAAGTTGTTATGGATTTTATTTCATTCGGGGTTACGGTTTGAAATGATATATAATCGTATTTATATTTTAAATTGCGAATTGAAATGATAAATATTCGTATCACTTGACCATACGATAGAAAATTATATACAGACACCGCGGTCTATATACAAATATAGTTTGAAATGCTTCCTATGGTTTTAAAAAGAAATATATGATTTTATAGAAATATTGATTTCAGGTATTATATAAATGTTACCTTATATATATGGTTAAATTCTTGATTTTAGCTCTGTATAAATTTGTTTGGTATAAAACAAGTTCAAAATAAAGATTGATTTTATTGAAAATGAAATGTGTTTAAGTATTTATATAAATTAGATTTTTATATAGAGTTTATAATGATTTTTAAATAAATTAAGGTTGGAAGATAAATTGGAAATTTATTTGAATTTGAATTTATTTAAGGATTAAACTCAAATAATTTGATGTGAAATTTATTAAATTGGAAATTTTAAAGGGGTATGATTTTATACCTTGATTTTGAGTTAAGGTGAATTAAATGAATAGTTCAAGTATAAATAAATTGAAGGAAATATTTAG
The DNA here is from genome assembly GCA_030765085.1 of Allium cepa. Lineage (NCBI taxonomy): Eukaryota > Viridiplantae > Streptophyta > Magnoliopsida > Asparagales > Amaryllidaceae > Allium > Allium cepa. The sequence goes on from CM060931.1 coordinate 491,030,986, forward strand.
TTATTTGTAATTCAGGATTTATTTAAATGATAATGGATTTATTAAGTAAATGTTTCGAAACTAAATAATAGAAAATTGAAATTTAATATATATGAAATTATAAAACTTAGTTTTGAAATTGTTGAATACTTAAAGTTTGAAATGGTTTATTCTGTGGATCAAATCTGTGTTGAATTGGTAAAATTTGGAATAGTTTATTTAGAAACTGAATTGAATTGAAATGTATGATTGGGATTTGGTTAAATTAACATCTAGAAATTCGAGTTGTTTTGAAATTGATTTGTGAAATTTAAGAAGCTATTTTATTATATAAAGTATTCCAATATTTAAACCATTTAAGCGGTGAAGTTATGTTTCAAAATTTCGAGTTTCGAAGTATTATGATTTGAAAGTGTATAGTTTCAAGTGTTTGGTTTTGAAGTGTCTAACTTTGAAAGTGCTATGATTTTTGGAAAATATATAATTGAAATAAAAGGATATTATATTGAGTTGGTTTTTGAAATGGATAGTATATTCTGGTTTTGAAGTATAAATTATTTTGAAATGACCGTGGTGTTATAATAACTTTTAGTTGTTAAAGAGACCAGGATCGAAAGTTGTCATACTATCTGCCAACTTCGAAAACCACTTTAACAACCGTGTGCGTGGTGGAGATTCCAAAATGAAGTAGGTTGGCGGCGGTGTTCCTTTGAGGTATATACGTGGACCCAACTCCCGTGAGTTGGCATAAGGTGGCTAAAACAGGAGCGATTCTCGGGCCAAGGAGGTAGCCCCTCTTATCGGACACACTCCATCGATATTATATTCTGACTTTGGATTGTTTTGGTGGCCACTTTTGATTTTTTATTTTGGGGTTGTGGCTCGAGGTGGGTAGTAGTAGCTGTTACGCGTTACCACCAACCCGGATGCATAATTGGTATATCTACCCTGGCATTGCCTTGTGTGCCGTGTCACCTACCCTAGCGCGCCTTGTACGAGTTTGGTTTTCTTCCGTAGCCCGTGGAGTATTTAGGGTAGTCTCCCGATCTAGAGATACGCTGATACTGGATTGACTACTGGGACTATTATCGTGTTAAGTGGAATATTGGGTAACTCCTTAACGCTATTTAAAAGTAAGTTTATTTTACTGTAGACAGTTTTATAATAGCGAAATATTACTACATAGTAAATAGATTAACAGATCCTTAGGGGATGTGAATCCCGAGCATCTCTTAAGTTACTGCACTCACGTTAGACACTAGATAGGAGATGTCAAATCCCGTAAACATCTATGACGTCGTTCCACTCATATTTTAGCTTTGATTTAACTTACATAAGATCTTTTAGTTCTGACTCGAGTGTTTTGTCTTTTCAATTCGCTCGGGTCAGTCTGAGCATTTTAGGATTCAAAGACTTTATCTTTGAAGGATGAAGATGAAGATTTGTATTACTATTTTATATTCCACTGCATCACATTGTTCTATTGCATTGTTATTTATTATTTTCTGGTATGTGTAACTCTGATATGTATTGTATAAGTATAATCAAATGTTTTGTAAAACAGCTTTATGAACTGTTATTTGATTATTATACTTTGTCGTTCCGCTGCAAGGTTCTGTTTTTTTATTTCTTTCTCTGCTTTTCTTATTTACCCCATAATAATCCGTCATTCTGTATTGTTTGAGTTGACACGTGTGTCTACTTAAGCGTACAAAAAGACGGGATGTTACAAATTATAACTATGGGATCGAAGTAGTCCTCCATCTATTTCAAATGCACATTCTCCATCTTCCTCGGTTTTGGTTACAATAGCATCTTTCATTCCATTGCGTTAGGAATGCCATTTACAGTTAGAAAACATATATAACTTGTTGAACTTAGTTGAACAGGCTAGAAATTAGAAAAAGTTAAACTTAATGACATTATCATAATGTTTAAGTACAAATTTTCAACCCAAAATATTTACCTCTTTGACTTAACTTCTTTTTCTTTAAAGATCTTACCTCTATTTATTAAACTCTAATCCCTACATTAATTCCAAATCCACTAAATCAAATCTAAATTAAACAAATTTACATACTAACCGATCATCGTGGAGAGAGCTATGCAAATAAATCAACGTTATCGAGAAATTTGGAGTTTTGAAAATGGGGAATTTTTGGACAATGAAAGAGAAGGAGGATCCATATCAAATCGAAGAAGATGCACGACTAATCGGTAAGTGGAATTCATCCTATTTGGGTAAATATTAGTAATATATAATAATTTATCCTTTATGATCGTAAGTCACATTATAAATGATGTAACTAAAAAATAAAAAGTGATTTTTTTATATAGACATGATTAGAGTATAGTATGTCATGGTTAGATGATTAAAAAAAGTCAGTTTTTGTTAATTATAATTAGTCGAAGTTAATCATTTCCTAATTAAAAATTGTAAAATATAAAGGTGTTCTAAATTAGGCATATTATACATCAAAATTATATTTCTCGATGATACGAATCCATTGGTGGTTTTCATTCGTTGATCGGGTGTATAGATGGAATGGAAAATACGTCGGAAGTTCAATGAACATGGTCTATCCATTTCAACTAAACGATGAAGCGGAGATGATACGACGATTAGGAAGCATGGCTTTATAGGGGAGGTTGAACGGGGTCCTATGCTTGTCTCTGATTATCCAAGATCGAGGCGAGGTAGTGTATATCGGAGGAAAACCTCCAATGACAACGGAATAGGTGAAGATGGCCAGAGGGGATAGTGTTGGTGGATTTGGGTGCGATATGGTGTGGGCGGGTCGGTGACTTATTAGATCAGGGTGGAATGGCTGGGTGGCGACGTCGATAACAAGATGAAGGTAACGATTGAACAAACTCTTGCATACGACAACCATTTCATGCGTGGTTCATAGCATCATGATCGTGGTGAGATGAAGAACATTTTGGTATATTTTTGGTATGTTTTGAGATACCTTAGAAAATTATCTTAGTTGGACAAGTTCGTTGTACTATTTTACGCTTATCGGTTGAGGCTTAATCCAATAACTTCGTAAACAGTAGGGCGATGAAGAGTTTTGGGATTTGGTCCCAATAGTATTGCACACCATTTGGAAAATGACTATCATTGACTTGACCTTAATATATGATAGTTCGAGGAGCTGAGTCCTCAATATGCGATAGCTAGAAGAGTTGAATCATAAATATATGATAATCGGAGGAGCAGAGTCCTTAATGTACAATAGTCCGAGAAGCCGAATCCTTAATATTTGATTTGATTCATGGCCCTATTAAAGGAGTTGAGTCCTAGGATATGATTTGGCGACATTGGGTTGAGACTTTTGGTTTAATCATGAGCATATGATTAGGCATGGAATACATTTTTGTGAGACCTTAGCATATGATGTCACTACAGTATTATATTATATTTAGATGGCTTGTTAGATACAGGTGGCATAAGTTAAGGTAGATTTTCTATTATAAATGTTTTTTTACTAGTTAATTAATATTATACAATGATATAATGCGTCACTCACTAGACGTATGTGATAGTGTTAAGGGTATGCCTAGGGGAAATTATGTAATTGTTACATATGTCTAACTCAATAATCAATCGTGTTAAAAATAAAAGATATTTTCTTTCTATTATATACTTGATATAATGTGTTATATATTAGTTAATTAATTAAATTAAATGTATATTTAATAAAAAATTCATAAATTGTATGTTTTGTGATAGTCACTCAATTGAAACGATGAATACTCCATTTATCACCCGATTTAATTAATTTGTAATTATTATAAATTAATTGATATTTATGAAATATTAATTATAAAATTTTGTATTTGATGTGTTGAGTAATGTTAAACAATGTATTTGTAGTGGTTATAAATATATTAATCGATATACGATATCGGTACAAGTTTAAAATTAAATTTAAATGCAACAAACTTTTTCGGGAGGGAATTGGCTTTGAGGCCCATATGAGGCATGAAAATTTTGACCAAAATATCTTGGATGGGCCATCCAATTGTTGGAAAAATAGGGAGGCTTTTGAATGGTTTAAAAGAGTGGAATTGGTAAGAGAGTGATAAGGCTAAGAAATCACTTTTCTCTCCATTTGACTTCCTATTTATATGACGCTCTCTACATCATTCTTTTTGAGACTTTTTTTATTGTCTCCCTCTGTAAATTTAGAACTGTAAACCCCATTTAAATCCAAAATAAATCCAAGATCAAATCACATCAAAATTCTTCAATTCGATCGTCAGTGGTAAACCAGTTCGTGAGCCAATAACTCCAAAACATGGAATTTGATTCAGCAAGCTATTTCATCATTTTAAAGTGAGATATCTATGCTTTAGTGAAAGATATTTAACATTTTTACTAATTCATTAATATCATTGTCTATTATTGTTGTATATTGTAGGTTATTAGATCATATTACAAATTGAATGTATTGATGTTCTATCACATATTGGATGGTTGAATATATTGGTGCATCTATATATGTTAATTAAAATAGTGTATACATACTAGCATTAAATCCATTTCCTAAAATTAATTTCTAATTGAATAATATTATATATATGATTTTATTAAGTAATATATTATATATTAAAGATAAAAATCATATAACAAAAATTTTAAAATTTATAAAATTTTGTTTCTATACAATATTAATTTGGCCGCAATGAATGTCAATTTTAATATATATTTATATTTACTAACATTTACTTAATGATATAACTATTTATTTAACTAGAAATTGATTTTGTATATAAAGTATATATATAATATAATTTGAATAAGTATAGAATTTTACATAAAATATTACATAATTTTTTGATCTCATAAACGAATTTTTATTAATTAATTTAATTCAATTGGTTTTAAAACTATTTTATAATTGTTTAATTAAAATTCATTTTAAAATTAAATTTTATTTTAATTTTTCTATCATAAGCTTAAATCAGGTATTATTAAATATGTGTGTGTATATGCATATGCGTATGTACATTTGTAAATATTTATAATTAAAAATTAAAATATTATGTACAAATTAATATAAACAAATATTTGTTCAAATATATTTTAAAATATCATGTACAAATTATTATAATTATTTTTGCAACGCAAGCCAATTTTTTAAGTGGCCCATCCACTTTTAATAAGTAACAATAAAGTGCAGGTGTGAGTAGAACCCTCAACAACTATAACTCACTCGAACAATACCTCACCAAAAAAACATAATAAACTGAAAGCACATAATCCCCAAGCAAGAACAACGATGACACAAATCAATTGGGAGGCATGCCTATCATCCAAGAGTGGTTTGTTTCATCGTATTTTCAATACCGTTACCCCGATCTTCGTAGTTAGCTTTCTTAGGAGATTGAGTTGTCCTTGCAAGAACTGATAGAGGTGGCGGCTCCATATAAACCCAGGGTGCAGGATCAAGAACTAAAGCAGTAGCTATGTCAATAAAATTCTTCAAACTAGAGTGGTCCTCAAAAGGAGTTGCGGTATAATGGAGTGAAGGATCAAGTTGGATAGGACCATTGGGGCTTCACCCTCCACTCTTTAATTGTTTTCTGCAATGTAATTCTAAGGGCACTTAGGTTTGTGGATTTGGAGGAGTAAGGGATGGAGCATGCTTTCAAGACAAAGCTAGGTGGCCAAAAGAGCAGCAAATAGTGCATATAGGAGGCTTCCATAGAAAATCTACATCTACTTAGGATGTAACATGCTTAGACAGAAAAAAGGTAAGGAGGAAGGCAACTCCTTATCTGGGATAATTTCAATAAGGGATCTAGCATAAGCAAGTCTGTGTCTATGCTCAGCTGCTTCATCTAAGCAGATTAACTTTCCAATATGACTAATTAAGCAATCCAAATATTCTAAAGGCTAAAAGAGAGAAGGGCTATTTGAGATCTTGACCCAAGCACGGATTGATCGAACATGTTCACGGGTAGTATCTATGGCATGGGTCCATTGGGTGATAACGAAAACTTTATCTTGGATTATATGGGGATCAGGTTCAAGGATTCTATCATGGTCCTCTAAGCATGAGAAGTCCAAAAGGAACATATCCTTGTCATAGGTAACCTTTACTTTGGCTTTTAATTTCCAAACTCTTGACAAGTAGCTTTTAACAATATTAAAAGGAAGGTTCTTATCTAAGAAGAAGGAAACAAGATAGTTTTTCCAATATGTTTTACCGACATCAATCACCTCACCGTGAGGGACAAGAATGTTCCCTACACTACCAACATTAAATTTTTTGACATGTACCTTCTGCATTTCTCGTTCTGTAACGAAAGAGAGAGGACCAAGACTAGTTCGTAGGAGTGCTAGTTGAGACTGCAAAACAAGGGTTAGCATCACTGTTTCATATCTCGAAAATATCGGTCGATATCTCGGTCTAGATCTCAGTTTGATCTTCCTATGAAACGAAACGAGAAATCTCGGTCTAAATCTCATTTTGATTACATTGGCCAAGATATGCAATATCAGCTGATATATCAATCGAAATGAGACATTGAAATATCGTCCAAGATTTTCACATTGAAATATCGTCCAAGATTTTCTTTTTTCCTTTTTCTTTTTGAGCTAAAATTTAAACTCATAGTTAACCTAAAACGATAATTTAAAAAAAATAAAACTTGGCTACTATAAGCTCTTGCTATTTCAATGGTTAACCCCTCCTATTTTATTTGTTAAAATTAAACCCTAAAAAGGTTCCCTAAATCGAACAACCCTACAGAGACATTTAAATCACATTCTGAATCACTTGATGAATAACCTTTTAAGATATATTAATGGCTCTTTTTTCCAGTTAGCCTGTAATGGTAAAAGCTTGGTTTTATTTTGGACTACCATTATGATCTTTTTGTGTGATTTGTATGTAAATAGAAGAATTAAAAAGAATCATGTTTAATCTTTAATGTTTTATGTACATTTTGCATGTCATATGACCGTATTGTACATTTATATATGTTCTACAATATTTTGCATTTCATTTTCGTCATTCCTTTACATGCATATTATTTATGAATATATATGTTTTATGTTCTACTTTTGTGTTATTTTTAATATTTTGGATCTTTTCTATATTCTCTGTCTTCGTGTTCGTGGATCATGAATTGTAAGGTATAATCTATTTGTATTGTATTATTCTATTAGTTTAACCATATTACGATTTATGAATAAGAATTTTCTTTTATAGATTAATAATAATGGATTGATTTTGCAAATCAAAATTAAATTATTATTTTTATGGTAGCGTTCACAAAAATTATCATGTAAAAATATCAATTTCTAAGATACCATATACCCTAAGATGTTTCCGTGGTGTGCTTTAAGACCCAAGATGGAACTTCGAGTCAAACACCCAAGATGGAATCATCTATTCTGAGATCTCTCCCAATACGAGATCAAGTATCTAAAATTTCCTTGATGAAACGTGACTGAAATTCGAGATTTAAAATCTTAGCTAGCATTCGCTATAGGATCTATCAATGAGGGAATGGATTGACCAGCACTTTGGCTAATGACCATGCTCAAATTCTAGCAGATGCGGAAGGCAAACCAACAATGCCAGAAAGGTGAACATGGAGGCTAGTATAGTTGATTATCTTTATCGGGTCATTCGATAAGAGGGAAGGCGAGTCGATAGTTCTTTAAGTTGCATTTGACCGAATTTTTCGTTGATTCCCAAGAGAGGGGAGTTCATCATCATCGTTCAAACATAGTTGTCGCTTCAGCCTGACTTTGTCAAATCGGGAGGTGGAGGTAAGCTCAACGTCCGATGTTTAGGATCTAAAGAAACATGGCTTCAATATTACGTGATCTAGAAAATCGTTGCTAGGAAATGATGCAGCAAGAACGGCGGCCTCATGGTGGAGCGAGAAGCGCAATGGGGAGAGAGATGGTAGAGCAACAAGTGGGATGGGAGGAGTGAGGTGGAAAGAGTGCAGTAGAGGGAATTAATATGAGTCCATTAACGCGGGTTTCATTTTTTGCATTCTGTCCTAAAATCATTATAATTATTATTTCCACATGTTTTTGTATATGTAAATATATACGATTAAATATGTAGACACATTGGTATAATTTTACAGATATATATATATATATATATATATATATGATTTTCGATGTGTGTGCGCATTCATTTAGACATCACATAAAATACTAGAGGGGCTAACATGTCTGTTGCATTGTATATCTCGACACCTATACAATGGCATGTTAAGCCGTATGCACTTTATTATGTTGCATGTGTTGAGAGTTGGTTTTAATTCATGATACAAAGCTATCACTACAACATACAGATTTGATGACTGTTACGACAAAAAGAGAATATATACTACATGGAGACAAGACATCAAAATCGATGCATCAATTTTTATATTATCTTGTTTTGAGTCTTAAATCAATTTTGTTAAGATCTCTCCTCGTTTATGTATATATTAGCTTATATATATAATTTTCTTATTTTCAAATGATTTACTCATATATAAGCATATAATATATATATATATATATATTATCAAAGTTTTTCTTTAGAATTATATATATATATATATATATATAAACCTGTGAAAACTATGTAAATAAGTCGACTGACCTGCTTATTTCTGTGCAACATGCACATGTGCACAAATATATATTTTAAAAAATTCGTTTGAATATTTAGTTGACTGACCCAAAGGCTCAGTTGACTGAATATGTATAACAGCTATATTTTCTGAAAAGACACGACCATTTGCGAAGAGTTATGAATCTCTACAAAGAGATTTGGATGCAACGCTTCAACCAGAACTTTTCATCAATTGTTGATGCTTTTTAACAACTATAAATACATATCCTAATTTGATTCCAAATCACTGAATTTTCTTAACTTTCTTATCTAACTCTCTTGAATATACTTGCGACTGTACTCTCAAATATTCAACATTAACATATTCTAAGCAATATTATTCATTTCTATTCTTCATAAGAAGGGTGTACTGTAAACAAACTTATCCGTGTTATCAGAACACAAAAAGTCAAACAATCTTTTGTATTTGTTAAATTCCTATTCTACTGTTGAGGCATGTGAAGTCCTCTTCAGCAGCTAAGGAAAAATCCTGTTCCGCTGCTTAGGTTCTTGTTCGGCTGCTCAAGGGTTGTATAAACCTATTCCTCTGGGTTAAGTGAGGTTTGCTGTTTTAGTAAAATTTCAGAAGGAGTCTGCGACTGGACGTAGGACGGAGCTCCAAACCATTATAAAAATATCTAGTGTTATTTTTATTATGCTGCTTTTATATTCCGCACTATTTATTGTATAGCTATCATCACTATACTCTATATTATTGTATATCCATATTACACAATCCATAGCATACTTTCATTTGGTATCAGAGCAAGGTTCTTCGTATAATCGTAACACAGTTATCTGATAATCTAATAATATGGAAACTAACACTAGCACTAGCATACTAGCTCATTGAAGGACAATCCACAGCACGTCCACCACTATTTAATGGCACGAACTATAACTATTTGGCTACACGAATGAGAATATATATGCAAGAAAATGGTTTTGATTCATGGAATATAACTCAGAAAGAATACATTATTCCTACTGAAGAGTATTCTACTTAGACAAATACACATAAACTAGATGACACAGCAAATGTAAAAGCCATGAATATGTTGTTTTGTGCCATAGATAAAAATGAGTTTAACCGTGTTAGCATATGCAACACTGCATATGAAATATGGCGTACACTCAAAGTTACACACAAATGAACTAACAAGGTGAAACAAAGCAAAATATCCATGCTCAAATGTCAGTTTTAAGACTTTAGGATGAAAGACAATAAATCAATAAATGATATGTATTCAAGATTTCAGGATATCTACCATTCATTAGTAGGACTAGGAGAAAAATATTCAAATTTTGATATTGTATCCAAAATCCTTAACTCTTTAACGGAAGAATGGGAAAAAAAGTTCTCACTATTGAAGAAGCGAACGATATTTTCAAAATAACTCCAGAAGATTTAATAGGAAATCTAATGTCATATGAAGTGAATTTGCAGGCTTAACGAGTTCAAGCTCAAGAGAAAAAGAATACAGCATTCCATGTAGAACAAGAAGAATTAGATTCAGACAAAGACAATCTAGCCTTTATTGTCAAAAACTTCAAGAAATTCTTAAAGTATAGAAAAGGAAACAGAAACAATAGCAAGAAAAGCACAAACATCAATAAACCACCGTCTTCATCAGTTATGGAGTACTTTAACTATCATAAAAAGGGGCACATACAGAAGGATTGTTCGGATCAAAAGAAAGAATATCTCAATAAAAGGAAGGACAAATTTAGAAGAAAATCTTTCTCAGTTACATGGGATGATTTAGATTCCTCTTCCTCCTCAGAAAGCGAGAGTGACAGCGACAATGAACAAGCCAACATATGCTTTATGGCCAAAGATAATGAGGTTAGTGATTTAACTTTTGATGATATAACAGAGGTAAACTCAAAATTGTTGGATAGTTTAAAACGTCTCAAAAGAAAATATAAATAGGCTGTTGAAAATCAGAACAAGGCAGAATTCGAAAGAGATATGCGCAAAGACGAGAAGAAAATATTGGAAGAAGAACTTGAGAAAACTTAAGAATCGCTTTCAAATGTTAATTCTCAACTGATATTATTGAGTTAAGAAATTAAGACTCAAAAAGAAAAGAATGATGTTCTTGTTTTTGAAAATCATGAATTGAAAACTAATATTAAAATGATAGAATTGGAAAATTCGAGTCTAAAAACCAAATTAGAAAGAATCACTAAAAATGTCTCGAATTTTAATAAAGGCAGAGAAAATTTAACTAAAATTATTGAAACTTCACAAACTGCTAATAATAAAAACAGACTAGGTTATAAAAGGAAAGTCAAGAATTCACAATCCAATAATGTAAACAATGTTAAGTCTAAAATATCATCTATATCTTCAAAAAGATCAGTTTCTAAAACTATCAATATATGGGTTCCTAACAAGTAACAAGCTAATAAGGAATAAGTATATTAGATCATTCACAGAAAACGTTCATAATAATAAGAATTATATCTATAAAAGGGATACTAAACCCACTTGGGTTTGGTATCCTAAGATCTAACTCTTAGGACCCTATTAAAAATGTGGGTACCAATGTCATCTCGTATTTTTTGCAGATCCCACTCAAGAAAAGAGGAAAATGGATACTCGACGGTGGTTACTCAAAACACGTGACAGGAGACAAAGATATGCTGACGAACATTATATACTCATACGGAGGTTCTATCACTTTTGGAGATAATTTCAAAGGCGGCAAAAGCAATGTGAGCGATTACTGTACATCTAATTTACCTCTTATTACAAATGTTTTATTAGTTAAGAATCTAAAACATAATCTATTAAGTATAAGTCAATTATGCGATAATGGATTTAAAATATCTTGTAGTATCTTCGATCAAAATCAGAATCTTATTTTCGAAGGAGATAGAGATAAAAACATTTACGTTTTAAATACGAAAGTTAATCGTAACTCAGATATGTGTTTAATAGCCAAAGAAAATGATCCCTGGCTATTGCACAAACGATTCTGTCATATCAATTTCAAAATTATAAATAAAATTTCTACACTTAATCTCGTAAAAGGATTACCAAAGATGAATTTTAAAGTTAATAATATATGTAACGCATGTCAATTAGGTAGATTAACTAAATCCTCGTTTAAATCTAAGAAAGTTATTTCGACGTTACAACCACTTGAATTACTTCATATGGATTTATTTGGACCGACCCAAGTACAATCCATAAATCACAATAAATACGTATTTATAATAGTTGATGATTTTTCTAGATATACATGGACTATCTTTATGAAAAATAAAAGTGATACCTTTGAGAATTTCAAAACATTTGTTAAACGAATTCAAAACTTAAAAGGTAATAAAATTAAAAATATTAGAAGTGATCACGGCGGTGAATTTGAAAATGAACTTTTTGATAATTATTGTAAAAAGAAAGGAATATTCCATAACTTTTTATTTCCTAGAACTCCATAACAAAATGGAGTTATAGAATGAAAGAATCGAACTCTACAAGAATGCGCCAGAACTTTACTAAACGCAAGCACATTACCAAAACATTTCTGGGCAGAAGCGGTTGCAACTGCCTGTTATGTATTGAATCGTGTGTCTATTAGACCCCTCACTAAGAATACACCTTACGAACTTTTTAACGTTAGAAAACCAAACATATCTTATTTTAAAGTATTTGGATCAAAATGTTTTATATTAAATACCAAACATCGCTTAGTGAATTTGATTCAAAATGTGATGAAGATATATTTCTTGGATATTCAAATCGAAATAAAGCTTATGAAATTTTCAATAAACGGACTAATACTGTTGAAGAAACACTCCATATATCTTTTGATGAAAACTCTAAACAAATTTCAAATTTTAATGATGACGATGATTTACTTGATAATAACACGAATATAGAAACAAACCACTTAAGAGAAGATAAAAACTTTGTTCATAATCTAGAAAATAGTAATATTATCAATACAATAAGATCTCCTCCAAGAATCTTACGAAATCATCCTACAGAAAATATAATTGGAGAGATAGATTCAAATGTTCGAACTAGAAATCAACTAAATTTAATGGGTCATGTAGCCTTTCTTTCTACTATAGAACCTAAGAATACTAAGGAAGCATCATGCGATGAAAATTGGATTATTGTTATGTAAGAAGAACTAAATTAGTTTGAACGAAATGAAGTTTGGAAACTAGTACCCAGATAGAACGATCAGGAACTAAATGGGTTTATAAAAACAAAGCAGATGAACTAGGAAATATAACTAGAAACAAAGCCATATTAGTGGCACAAGGGTATAACCAAGGAGAAGGAATAGACTACGAAGAAACTTTGCTCCAGTCGCTAGACTAGAAGCAATACGCATCTTACTGGCTTATGCGTGTTTTAATAACTTTAAACTCTATCAAATAGATGTTAAAAGTGCATTTTTAAATAGTTATATTAAAGAAAATGTTTTTTAGAACAAACATATTTATTTGTTCATGAAAAATATCCGGATCATGTCTATAAACTTAAGAAAGCTTTATATGGTTTAAAATAAGCACCACGTGCTTGGTATGAATGCCTTAAAAGCTATTTAATTGAATCAGGATTCGAAATAGGAAAAGTATATTAGACTCTATTTATAAAGCATTCTAAAAATGATATTTTAATAGTTCAAATATATGTAGATGACATTATATTTGGTTCAACTAATAATAAATTATGTAAAGAATTTTCTGAAATAACGACTAGAGAATACGAATGTCCCATACGGGAGAATTATCATATTTTCTAGGTCTTCAAATAAAACAAGTTTCAAATGGAATATTTATAAATCACGAAAAATACTGTAATAATCTTATCAAGCGATTCAGAATGAAAAACACTTCTGCCAAACCGACACCTATGAGCACAACAACACTTCTCGATAAAGATGAAAACGGCAAGAGCGTAGACCAAAAACTGTAACTCAGTATGATAGGATCATTACTATATCTAACGCTAGCCGACCAGATATAGTGATGAGTGTATGTCTATGTGCAAGATTTCAAGTTGACCTAAAAGAATCACACTTATAAGCCGTAAATGAATACTACGTTATTTTAGTAATTCTAAAGGTTTCAGACTTTTCTATCCACAAGATTGCTCGTTCGAGTTAGTGTCATATAGCGATGATGATTTCGGAGGATCATGAATGGACAGAAAAAGTACAAGCGTTACATGTCACTTCATTGGTAAATCATTAATATCGTGGTTTAGCAAGAAACAAAATTATGTCTCACTATCAACTTGTGAAGCAGAGTATATATCTGCAGCATTAGCTTGTGCACAAGTAATCTATATGATTTCGAAGTTAATTTATTAAAATCAACAATTTACTGTGATAATTCCAGTGCAATAAATCTATCTAAAAATCCAGTAAATCACTCAAGAACTAAACATATAGATATTAGACATCATTTCCTACGCGACAATATAGAAAAAGATGTGATAAATTTAGATTATGTTCCATTTGAAAATCAATTAGCTGATATCTTTACAGAACCGCTGTTAGAAAATGCATTTATAAAACTACATCGATAACTCGGTATAATGTCCATTAAAGATATATAAATATCCTAGAATAATAAAAATACAAAATTTTAGACTACAACCAAATATAATTTTTTGACAAAAAATCATTTTTTTTACCATGCTGAGACTCGAACTTATGACCGGTTGTGAATAGCCCAGATGAGTTAACCACCTGAGCTATTGATTATTTGCATTAAGGTCCAGGTCGAGGCTATTCTTATATGGTCACAACTATACTCTAATTTGTTTATAACTCTTACCTATATATACAAACATATTAAATTTACATAAGTAAATCACAATAACAGAAAATCACTAAAATAGCAACTAACATTCCTAACTAACAACGTTGTTGTAACTAAAAACAATTCAATCCACTCATTTAATCCCTTTTATTCTCCGCTAGAGTCTATAAATATATATATTCTTATTCACTATTATTCATACAAACAACTAAACTAATAAAAATACAAAATCCTATCATTCTGTCAAACTCCTCAAATTCCACTCATTCTATAGAAACCATAACCTCTTCCGAATCACCAACAAAAACACACGTTCATCATTCTACACCACCTTCTTCTTCTCACGATCATACCAAATACACTTCGGAGAAAAAGAAAGGAAAGAAAATGATGTCTAACGTCTCCCCAACTACTAAACAAAAGATAAGTGATATACATCACTATCAGCAGGAGCCGTTAATGCTTCAGCGTGAAATGTATTATGAACAGAAAATAAATTCAAGACGTCTAGGTATTATAGAACATATTGCCATGAAATTCTGTGGCGCTTCATCCCATCCAATCGACGAACACGTTGTTATGCCCATTCGCCGACCTTCTACTTCATTCCCGCCATGACCACCGGTCTCACCAAACTCATGGGATCGAAATGAAGCATCCAACGTTCGACGCAAACAGTTACAGGGCTACAAAACTCCTAGTCCTTCAAAATAAGAAAAGTGTCATTGTATTTCATTTCTCAAACAATTTAACAAATCATGTACAATTTTGTTTACTATTAAAAGAACCATTTCTTTTCCTTTGTATATTCAAAATATATATACTGGGTCTATTATTCAAATAAATAAATTTACATCTTCATAAGTATTAATTTATAAAATAATAAAATAAACAGATATGGAAACCACTTCAAAATCCAAAAGAAAAATTCTAACAGACTCAGTCGATTGAACCAGTGGGTCAGTCGATTGAACCAGTGGGTCAGTCGACTGAACCAGAAGTTAATTTTTATTTTTAATAACCTAGATTTAGTCAACTAAATCAGGCCTTCAGTTGACTGAACCAGAAGTTCAAAAATATTGAAATTTTGGTTCAGTCGACCGAACACCTGATTCAGTCAATGATTCGTAGATCTAAGCCAAATTAACTGCTCCTACCCACCCATTCTCACCTTTTAACCTTCAAATTCACCTTTACTCTTCACTCTCATTTCAGATTTTTCACCTTTCTTAAACCCTAGACCTTCAAAAACCAAATTTTTACCTCCACATACTCAAATTCAATGGCTTCAAAAAGAAAAGTCAAGCATCTTCATCTTCTCAACCTCCTTCCAATAACCAAATCCAACAATGGCTTTTGGATTATACCGCTATCAGATGATGGAGGAGAACGCAAGATTCTCGTATTTTTGAAAATTCCTTTGTAATATTTACTGATTTCTCTCCTTATCATATACAAGAATTGGCTGGTCGTAGCAATTCGGAGTCTTTGTTCAATATTGATGAAAACAAGCATAAAATAAACCAAATTATGGTCAAGATATTCTATGCCAATCTTAATTTAGGTCACCAAAACATTCAAAACCAAGATGATTGTGTATGGAGTTTGGTTTGTGGAAAACCAGTATTTTTCTCTTTAAATCGAATGGATCACATTTTAAAATCTAAAAATGATGGAATTGAATTAAGTAACGTTGATTGTGATATGGTCGTTCGTGATCGTGTAAGTCGTTTATTTTTGGATGATGATATGCGCCAACTCAAATCTATGTCCTTAAGGCCTAAAGCTATAATTATGCACCATGCATTAATGAAAACCGTAACTCCGAGAACCGAAAGTTACGAACTTGTTTATGAGCACAATTTCAAAGCCTTGTATGCCATCTTCAGAAGTACCAAAGTTAATTAGCTTCGGTTAATTCTTGATGAATTCTTAAGTTTCAACAATGGTCGCATGAATGTCATATATTGAGTTGAGTACATTATGCGGTTACTAAAAGAATGTGATATTCCAGAACCCGACTCACCAATTTCTATCGTCGGCTACTTTAATTCCCGTACTCTAGCATTGATGAAATTAGCAGTTGCTCGATCTCCTCCTATCATTTCTTTTGAAGAATGAACTCAACGCCAATTACCTCAAGATTAACCACCATAACAATAAGGCAAAGCATCATCTCACCGTCCAACTCGCCAAAGATCAACTATTCGTCAATAAGATGAAATTATGATTCCAAACCCGGGCCTCCCTCCACATGAGTCTATTTCCATGATATGCCGCAACCAACAAATTCTTTAATCACATATAACTAGGGTTGACAAAAAGCTTGATAAAGTTAAAGGATTTTTCACAAAGTTATGGCAAGCAATCTTGTGCTCATCCGGCTCTTCCATAGCTACACTAGGTGATCCAGGCAAACAACCCATCTTCACTTGGTCTTCCTCTTCCGATGATCAAGCAAGTAGTAGCGAAAACGGTGGAAATGGAGGCGATAGTGGTGGTCAAAGTTCTCATAGTGATAGAGGCAAGCATATAATAGAGTAAGTTTTTGCTTCTCTTATGTTCTAAAAACAAGAGTCTTTTATTTCACAGCATTATGGCTTGTACTAAATAGCCAATGTTTTCGTATTATTTCAAAACTCTTGTTTGAGATATTGTAATGTATGAATGTTTGTTTCTTTTTTAATATCTATGATACATCATACTATTATTCATGCTCTTTATTCCTTTTTGTCAATGACAAAGGGGGAGAAAAATTATCACTAACATTAAGAATGCAAGATATAAATCGTCAAAGATTCAAGGAGAGCAAGTATTTATATTATATACAGTCAAAATCTATATCTATTTATAGGTTGTCATCAATTAAAAAAGGTGAGAATGTTGAGACTTGGTTTTAATTCATGACACAAAGCTATCACTACAACATACAGATTTGATGGCTGTTACGATAAAAAGGGAATATATACTACATGGATACAAGACATCAAAATTGGAGCATCAATTTTTATATTATCTTGTTTTGAGTCTTAAATCAATTTTGTTAAGGTCTCTCCTTGTTTATGTATATATTAGCCTATATATATATATAATTTTCTTATTTTCAAATGATTTATACATATATAAGCATATAAAACATATATATATACATAATCAAAGTTTTTCTTTAGAATCATACACACACACACACATGTGAAAACTGTGCAAATTGCACAAAAATTAGCAGGTCAGTCGACCTGCTAATTTCTACGCAAGATGCATAGGTGCACAAATACATAATATATATTTTTAAAAATTTGTTTGAATATTTAGTCAACTGGCCCAGAGGCTCAGTTGGTTGAATATCAATAACAGCTATATTTTCTGAAAAGACACGACCATTTGCGAAGAGTTACGAATCCCTAAAAAGAGATTTGAACGTAATACTTCAACTAGAACTTTTCGTTAATGGTCGCTGCTTTTTAACAACTATAAATACATATCCTAACTTGATTCCAAATCATTGAATTTTCTTATCTATCTTATCTAACTTTGTTGAATATACTAGCGACTATACTCTCAAATATTCAGCATTAACATATTCTAAGAAAAATTATTCTTTTCTATTCTTCATAAACTTCAAATATATATATATATACACACACTCGAGGAGAAGATCATAAGAAGGGTGTACTATAAACAGACTTATCTATGTTATCAGAACACAAAAAGTCAAACAATCTTTTGTATTTGTTAAAGTCCCGTTCTATTGCTCATGTGTGTGAAGTCTTCTTCAGCCGCGGAGGCAAAATCCTGTTTCGCTGCTTAGGTCCTTATTCGGCTGCTCAAGTGTTGTATAAACCTATTCCTCCGGGTTAAGTGTGAGTTGTCGTTTTAGTAAAATTCCAGAAGGAGTTTGGGACTGGACGTATGACGGAGCTCCAAACCAGTATAAAAATCTCTGATGTTATTTTTATTATACTGCTTTTATATCCCGCACTATTTACTATATAGCTATCATCACTATACTCTATATTATCGTATATCCATATTACACGATCCATAACATACTTTCAACATGTGCACGTACACACATATGTGTAATGATACACATATTCAAATATAATAAAAAATAATACAAAACAAAACTTTATTGATAAAATAAAATAAAATAATGTTTTTATTTAAAATAAATTTAGAAAGTTGTAAATGAATTAGACTTCATAAGCCTAATAAAGTTCCGGAATGGCAAAAAAAATAAACTCACTCATTTCTTCCGTTGTGGGCCGGTCTAGTTCCATCAATGATATCAGAGCCTAATAGTTTGTATGGTCCAAATTAGTCATATTAGGGCTAACTAATTAAGCTTACAATCCATTTAGTAAGGTGTATAAGAAAGGTAGTGCCTAGGCTGGATTGTTGGATAATCAAGTATCATGTCCTACATGGCTATCGGTCGGTCCCAAATTGTTATGTGAGCCCAAAGGTTACCCCTGGTAGAAAAAGGTCCATTTTGAATTGGTCCTTGGGTAATTTCTAAATTATTTTGAAATTAAAAAATAAAAGTTTTAAATTTAAAAGTTAAATTTAAAATAAAAATATTATAAATGTTATAATATAAATTTCCAAATTATTTTGAAAATAAAAATAAATTTTTTAATTTAAAAGTTAAATTTATAATAAAATACTTATTATGAAGGTTATAATATAATTTTTAAAAATATTTGAAAATGTTATAAAATTAATTTCAAAAATATTATTTATCAATAAGATTAATAAAATTTAATTAAATAAGTTAATTAATTAAATATATATACATGTATGATATATATAATAATACATGTTATGTTTTCTTGAATTATTTAAGATAATATGAGTACACATGTGTGTATAAAAGAATTTTCAAAATTAATAAAAAAATTAATTAGAGAAATTTATTAAAATTTAATTAATAAATTAGAATAAATATATAGGATATATATGTGTTACTAGAGAGGTTATATTATATATACTCAATATGATATGTTATAATTAAACAAAATAAATTCAATTAAAATGCTAATTAATTAAATAAGATATAATTAATATTACGTTAAGCATAAAGCTGTTGTATAAATTATAAAAGTCAGATAATAATTAAAACTTATATAATATGTATGTATGAATTAAAGGTGGAAAAGTAAGAAACCCAAATAGATTTAAGGATAAATACATATGTATTACACGTATACCGTAATTTCAGATGTGTCCGACACTTGAATCATGAGGGTATTTCACATTATTCCATAAGTCGATATTACTCTAAGTATAATGCTAAAGATTATGAGTATTTAATATAACATTGTTCTCTACCATTTATATATCATTAAATTACTTGCATACTCTTTGCTTATTAAGCAAACTCGAGTAAGAGATGTTATGTGTAGTATTATTAATATATTGACTAAACAAGTTAAGATGAATATATGTATTTATTGAAAAACTCAAGGTACATAAACTATATTTAGGCCATCATGAAATGGTAGGTATGAGTGAATAATTTTCTTTTGATTTGTTGAGCAAACTCAAAGTTAAAATGAGATTAGAATAAGGAACTATAGGTTGGGAGTTGTATACGATACAAATGGTAATGAGTTATCCATCGTTTGTAGGGCAGTTCTTATTGAGAAAACTCAAGGTCAGAATCCTAAGACAGATGAGTCATAATATCCACTGGTGAAGTCGAAAGACTTTTATGTTTCATCTTAGGGTTTGAATAAACATAAACGACTAATTTGAAGAAAAATAAAAGACTAATAAGATCCTTATTAGAAATATGAGATGGTAATATTTAACCTTTCTAATATTGTAAGAACATTTACTATATAAAGTTATAATAATCTACATCAATAAATTTGTACATTAGATATAACTAATAAAATATTTATTGGTTAAAATATATACAGATGAACTGAATTAATATTGACAAATAGAAATATAAAATATAATTACTAATAATTTTTTTGTATGATGACACATGCAAGAGCTTAATTATACATCGAAGACATTCATAACTTGGTCATTTACGAATTTACTTGCCTAAAACTATGTATTGTCTTCAATGAGTTGCAAACTCTAAAAGCAATACAAGGATATGGATATTTGATCCATTTACGATCACATATAAATGTTATATGGTGAACGATCACAATTCGTAATGTACGAAACTTTGATAAAAATGGTTCATTGAAATAAGCAAGTAAGTTGCAATATGAGATCTTGTATTCAATATGGTTGATTAAAATAATGATCTTGTTGTGTTAAATAAAACACTGGACCAAAGGTTATAAGATAGATCTAAGAATTTGATCGTTGAAATTTCAGTTTGATTGGTTTACGTAAAGTGCAATTTTTTTGTTGTCCTTAAAAGTTAAGGAAAACCAAGTGCATTTCTATACAGAGTTTATTATGATATTATAATAAGGATCTCCTTTGAATGATTCGACCATTTTGAAAGGAAATTGAATGTATAAGAGTTGAGGTAACCAAAGGCACGGTTGGGATGAAGAAAGTGAATGGCCACTTTTACTTACAAAGAAACATCGAAAATGAGAATTGTAAAATAAAAGTTGATCCCTATGCGGTTAAAGCGCCGAGCAGTTCTATGGCGGTAGAGGTGCAAAAAGTTATAGCAGGGATAAAGCTTGGATATAGCAGAAAATAGCAGAGGTGCAAACAACCTTAGATATAAAACCAAATATTTAAAGTTAATTTATTCTTATTTTCACATCATTTGTATAGGAAAAAAGGAATACTTTTTAGTCTTATTTAATAAAACTGAAGAATATCATGATTTATGCAGACTTAGTTCGATGACTACAATAGATTTTTAACTTATATTGAGCATTTATGCTTAAAACTACGTCTCCACCCTAACTTTACTGATTTGGTTTAAAACGAAACTAATCAAACCAACCTTTTATATTAATGTTGCTAAAGTAGAGGCTAAAAAGCCTTGATTTAGCGAGCATAGCGGAAAATAGCGATATTTAAAGTGGATCTATTATTTAATAGCACCAAATTAAAATAACTTAGCGGCCGAAGAGTGCTATGTGCTATAGTGAGGATTCTACGGGACCTTAATATGGCTTTAACTGCACAAGGTGATACTTAACATTGAAATAAGAAATATGATTTTTATTCTAAAATTTATTTTCATATATAGTTTACTATTAGATTTATTCTTCTGAGTTTAAGATATTTGATCTGAAAACTCTCTAGTGTAAAATTGGTTACAATTAATGGAATAAATTGCATACATTAAGTGGTTGAGTGGACCTCCACATTTTGTATGCTATTATGGTAATTGTGAGTGAAGTTAAGTCAACTTTCTTTTGTAAGATCGTGTATTTAAGAGTAGTACACAAGGTTGAAATTAATTTTATCTAAAGAATGTTTTACAAAATCATACAAGATAAAGGGTTTTAAGAAACCCCAATATATCCTAGGCCAAGGAGTTGACAGGTTGTGTAAGTTGAAATACTATAAGTAATAACTGTAGATGAGTGATCTTGCACGAATTGCCCCAAAAGGAGTTTGGAAATGACTGTCATTAGATAGCCTACTTATGTGTTGAACATAAGTTATGTAAACTAAAACCAAATTGGTTTTACGTAAAAGGAAATTCATGAAGTGTTTATGAATATCTATTCCATTGCACTGAGAAACAATTGTTGTTTCAAGAAATATGAACTTTATAGTGAAAGAATTTCTTTGAGAAATTATTGGTATTAAAATGGATTTGGATATGGTCAAAAGATAAAACTAATTACGTGGGATGAAATGATATTAACATAAACTAAATGAACATATCACATTAGAGTGTCTAATAAGTATTTTCACACATTGAAGAGAGACTATAAGTTTCTTATCAATGTCAAGAATAGAAAAATCCTCGGTTGTTAATTAAGTCACCAAGAGTAGTGACTCTACGACATGGTATGATGCAAAAATCCAAAAAAGATTCCAAGTGATATGGTATGATGCGAAAATTCGAAAAAGATTCTAAGTACATTATCAAAATATGATTTTGGTGGTTGCACTCGAAGGGATATGATCCATCAATCGTGAATGTGTCTTTAAGAACAAGACAAATGTAGTTAAAAATAAGCAATGTTAATAAGAATAACATCATAAATTGAAATTATTGAAATTGGCATAATAGATTTGTTATTTAATGGGTTAAAGTTAATTTGGATTTCTCACAAAATTATCGCTTGGTATGATATTGTGTTTGGTACATATATATTAAAATGGAAAAATGCTAAATAATAAATTTGAACGAACTGTTTGCGCATAACAACCGAAATGTCTTGAAATCAGTGGAAGCAGTATTGAATTTGTGGGTTTAGGACATGACCCAAAAAATGATACAAAGGTATCATTTCATAAGCATCATAATTAAATAAATATTTTGATAGAAACATTGAATGGTTTGATTTTCAATCAAAATGCAAAGGAAATGTGTGTCTATAAGAAACAACCATTAAAATGTTCATAGATATTTCTAGACTATAAGTAAATAACATACTGCTGATTGTTAATAATATACTCATATCAAAATCAGTAATAGTTTGGTTTTTTAATACAAGATATTGGATTTGTAAATTATATCTTATATAGTAAGTATAAAGGATATTGGGAATGCCCTAAATGATATGTAAAGACACCTTATTAAAATGTTTAATAAGGAATATGTAAGATGGATTCCTTATACTTTAGCATTAGGAATTATCATACATGTTGTATTGTCTATATTATTACAATATGCTTATGTATTTGATACAGAAAGCAAATATCAAGTCCAAATTAAGATCACTAAATGGTAGTTTAGAGTATTATCGAGTATTTATAAAATACTAGAAAATTATTTATAGAAACAAAGAACTTCTTATGAAGGAGTATACAAACACAAACTTTATGATTGATATATAACATAATATGTCAATATTAAATTCATGCTCAAACCTTAATTAAGAAGTTTTAAGTCGAAAATGTTTCAAATTAAAGATTGTGGCTAATTCAACGAAAAGGCTAATTACATCGCCTTGAATGGCACCACGATAAAAGCAACATATAAACATAAATACATAAATTTATAAGTCAGCTAGGATGATTCTAAGTATTAAGAACACTAATCATTGTTATATGATAATAATGTAATAATAAGAACTCACTAGAGGTCAAGAAAGATTGATGGAGTTAAGGATACGACCAAGGGGCAATTATGCAATTGTTACATATATCTAACTCAATAATATATCTTATTCGGAATAAAAGGTGTTTTCTTTCTATTATATATAGTTGATATAATGTGTTATATATTAATTAATTAATTTTATTAAAAGTATATTTAATAGAAAATCAATAAAAATGGTATGCTTTGTGATACTAGTTACAGTGTGTTATAACCATGTGTGATTTATCATAAAAAAATAATCATACCATTTTAAATATTCCCAATCAAGATGTATGGAGACCAGATATCGATGTCACCATTGGAGCTAAAGTAAGTAATGCTCTTTAAATATTGGACAGTATATTATTTATAGCTATTGGAGGCACCAAGGGGTTATGTATTAATAGTTATTTGATAACTATGGAATGACATATTCAATAATTTTCTATTAGTTAATATAACTAAGGTCAAACAAAAAATATCGATGTGGTAAAATTACACGGTTCTCTTAACTTGAGAATGTGTTGATCTTCAATGTGGAAGCACCGCTTTGAGTATAGTTAAATCATGGCACGATGTCCATTGAATGACTATAGTGTGTTGAGTGGAAGTAGTGAAAACGAAATACTATTCAAGAGAGGATTTGTCTCCTCAGTTATATAAGATTACTATTATGGTCAACTAAAGTCAACCCAAAATCAAAGTCTTTGACCAGAGCAGTTCGATTGATAATAATTGTTTTTATCTAAATATTTTCCAAAGGGAATTGTTATTATATACCAGGATGCCAAAAGTATGAGAAGCATGTCGAAGATCAGGATGTCGAATAAGAGGCAAGAAAGCATGCAAGAAAGCATGCAAGAAAGGACGTCACACTCTATAAAAGCTACTGCCAAATGCTAACAAGAGGAAGGGCTCCAAGCTTCATGAGATGACATGTACAAGATCTTGATGACAGTAATGTGAAAGAAGGTATTCAATTCCTTCAAGTCAAATGATATCAAGCCTCTACAATATGGTATTATAGAGCATGAAGACAAAGGAAGATGCTAAACTACTTCAGTAGGCTGATATTAAAGGATATTGAACGGTTGCATCAATGCTGCACTTCATTAATGCCGTGCCTTATCAATACCGCATCCCATCATTGCGACACCTCATCATCGGTGCATTTCCTAAATGCCATATTTCATCAATAGCATATGGCACATATCATCAATTCAATGGAAATTTCAATGTCAAATGTTAAAGATATGAAGGATACTGAAAGAATGTGATACTAAGGGGATATTAAAGTAGATAAGAGGATGTCGCATGTCGCCATATCAGTAAAGATATCAAATTACAATGCCACAAGTTACTAGCATTCAAAAGGATGTCAAAAACCATTACCTTACATGAAGATGCCGAAAGCCATGCAAGGAAAAAGGAGCAAAAATCATTAAATCAAGAAGAGTGAAGTTAAGAGGATTTAGTGTAATATTTTTCATAAAGCTTCAAAAGAATTCACATTCCATCACATGCTCCATGTTGGAGCCACCACCAAAATTTTAATCCATGTGAATTAGTCAACCTCAAAGAGATTACAACTAGTGGCACCATCAAGTCTTACTTTGCGATGGAAGCAAGCATTACCTTCTCTCAATCATTATAAATAGAGATGCATCCTCTTATGGAAAGGAGCCCCTAATTTCTTTCTCTCTCTCTCTCTCTCTCTCTCTCTCTCTCTCTCTCTCTCTCTTAGTCTAAGTAGTTTTAGGTCTAGAATTTCTCCAAGCTCTCTCTCAAGAGCTAGAGAACAACTTTAATGGCAAATGGCCAATGATGAAAGAAATGACATACGTCATTTTGCATTCAAGGACTCGGACAATTAAAATTTGCATATTTGACTTGCTTTATAACAAGCCTTGTGATTGCATATAAATTCTACGACATACGCATATTGCATGTTTTTGTCCAACAATAAACAAAGGACTATTGCCTATTTTGACTTGCCTATATTATTATTGAACACAGGGTTTGGATTTTGAATAGTTTCATAAATATATCAAAACCAAAGAGTGTAATTTGAACATTTTCGAATATGCCTCCTTATACAACATTATGTGCATTGAACTAATTCTTGGTTTAACATTTTGACACTGAAAGGAAGGCCTGAATCTTCGATGTTCAAAAAATGGTCAAAATACCCTAAAAACTTGAATTTTATATTTAGAAAAATTTTCCTACTAAATTTTAAAATTAAAATTTGAAAAATCACCACCTTTATTGTTTAAACGTTTGCAGGTGATAAACAAAAGTTACTGGCTTAATTTATTAGCATCTGATTTACGAAATCTCTTCATTTACGGTTTCGTACTTATCCACCATCTATACCATCCTTTGTTTTCGTCACATATTATTTTGTTCTATCACCTTACCTCCATGTACAAACAATCTATACTTTATCCATTTCGCTTGTCAACTCGATTCTCAATTATTTGATATTCAGCAATCATTGTAAAGAGTATATAATACTCTTCTACACGCAATTATCATATGACTTCATATTATTCCACCTCACTTCCTTATATAAGCAGCCTATCTCTTTCTCTTACATCTGCTCTCTCCTTTGTGCTAATTTCTCTTCATTTCGCGACCTCTTCTTCATTTCTCACACATGCAATATCCTTTTCATTTCACACACTTATGACAAACCTTTCCACATCTCGCTCCTCCCTTTTTTGTTCAACCGTTAAGGTACTGTTTGGTTTAAAAATGAATTTTATGTTTTCGGTTTTCAATATGTATGTCAAATATGATAAGAATGGAGGGACGATGGAGAGGATGAAAGAAAGATGGAAGGAAGGACAAAGGGGATAGAGGGATGACGGATGAAGTGTTTGTTTCACGTGGTTGTATTATTTTTCAAAACACGGAAAATATAAAAAAGTTGTTTTCTAGTTTGTATGTAAACTTCGTTTTTCAAATTAGTCATCTTCGACGATACACAAATATTATGTGCATTTTTGTATGAACGAAAAACCAAAACTAAAAATAATAAACCAAACACTACTTGGTTTAAAAACGAATTTTGTATTTTCGGTTTTCAATATGTTTGTCAAATATGAGAAGGATGGAGGGACGATGGAGAGGATGAAAGAAAGACGGAAGGGAGGACGAAGGGGATAGAGGGACGACGAATGAATGTTTTGTTTCACGTGCTTGTGTTATTTTTTAAAACACGGAAAATTAAACAAGTTTTTTTTTGTATTTTGTTTGTAAACTTGGTTTTCTAAATTAGTCATTTTAGACGATATACATGTGTTATGTGCATTTTTGTATGAACGAAAACTCAAAAATAAAAACAACAAACCAAACACAACTTAAGTTTCTAGGATCGGACTTATGGAAAATATTAGGCTTGGGGTGATGTTGTAAATATCGGATGACATCAAATGATGTCGTAAGTGTTGGAGATACCTAGTGATGTCTGTAAATATTTCGTAAGCATCTGGATTTGGTACATATTTGGTTTTCGAAATTCGAGGATGTCATAAGTTAATGATGTCAAAGATTTGAATATCATCGTTTTGAAGATTATTAGAAGTCATGTCAAAGTTTAAGGGCTTCATACCCTATGTCAAAGCTAAGGGCTTCATGTCGAAGTTAAGGGATTTATGGCGAAGTTGGTGATTTTGGAAGTTAATAAATTTCAAATATTTGAGTTTCATTTCAATAATCTAGATTTCATTATGAAGATCTAGATATCATTGCGAAGATCTGGGTTTCATTTCAAAGATCTAGGTTTTTTAAGTATAAGGCTTGGATATGGGTAGTTTCGGATGAAAGCATGTGGTCGACGTTCATGGTTTCATGTCGAAGTTCAATGCTCCTTGTTGAAGTTTACGGGTTCATTTATAAGATTGCTAAAAGATAGTGGTTTAAAAATAAAATTTCTTAAAAGTTTACATGTTTCATAAATATAAGAAGAAGTTAAAGGTTTTTAAATATACTGTTTATATATAAAAGCTTTAAAGGTGAAGGTTTCAAATGCTTGCATGGTTTTGAAACTATAAAGTTTAATGTACTGATTCTAAATATGAAAGTTTCGAATGAATGAGTTTCAGATATACATCGAAGTTTCAAAAATATAAAATTTGCATGTATTTGAGTTTCGAGAATACAAGGTTTTATATGTATATAACTTCTTGTATATATGAGTTTCAGATGCATCGAATTCGAATGAATGTAAGGTTTTGAACATGTATACAGTCTCGAGAGTAACTGATTTCATATACATATATAATGTTTCATGCATATATGGATTTAAATAAATTTTAGATACATACGAGGTTGTGTAAATACAAGAATTTCATATATATTGACTTCGCAAAACATAAGATTTTAAAGAATAAAGGTTTTGAGTATATTTTCTTCATCTATGTATATGAAGTTTCTGATACACAGTTTCAAATATATAGAGTTTTGTAACATCCCGAAAATTTTGAATTTAAAATTTAGTAATGTATTTGAACTTTTTGAAGTTTAAATTGAAAAAGTTATAAAGAAATAGAATATGAACAAAATATAGTGTTTTTAGTTAAACCTTTTAATAGAATTAAAGCAAATATTGTAATAAAATCACATAGTCATTTAATATTAATAACTAAAACCACTTTTCTTTTTAACAAAGTAAAATAATAAATTATGATAGATGAGCTTTTAATAGAAATAAAAAAATTGTTAATGCAAGTTATGATAAAATTTTAAAATTTAAATCGCATCATTATAATCTAACATGTAAACAAATAAACAAATAAACATGTTAATAAATCAAATCAGGTAAGTCTAAGAAACTAAAACAAAACATAATATGCTGAAATTAGCAAAGTAACTACAAACCAGTAAACTAAAATATGTAAGCAAAAGAAAATACAATAAAATAAAAACAAACACTTTCATTTAGTAAAACAAAAGTAAATTAGTCTTGCAACAAAAATAGTAATAAACAAAACAACACACACACATATATATATATATAAAATAAAAATAAAAAAAACAAAAAAAAAACAAAACATCAGCTAATAATAAAATAACACTATGCTGTAAATATAGAAAGAGGCAAAGGAGCATTGTATACATGCTTCCATTTAATGCTTCATTTAATGCCATTACTCTAGTAACATCAAGTAAGACATTGACTGTAAATACACGCTTGTATTAAATGTTACTCTTCAGCCTCCCTTGAAGAAAGGAGGAAAACATGCAAAGTACAAAAGCCTGTATAAAGCCACCCTGCAAAATAAATGTTTCAGTACTTTGGTTAAAAACTTGCCTACCTCCCTTACTTTGTATACTTCTATATATATCAACCTATGCATCATCTCGTTTAAAAAAACTTCTTATTGAAAGAAAAAAAAATTTAGCAAAGAAAAATAGAAATTAAAAAGAGGAGAAGAATCAAAAAGAAAAAGAAAAACCTGCATATTTCAAAACAAAACCAAAGTATCCCCTGTTTTCAAATTTTTCCAGGTGAGTACACATTTTTCTTTTAGTCTAAAACTTGTGTATTGCTTTACAATGATATATGCTTGCTGAATAATTTTGAGAAAAAAAAAACAATCTCTGTGAATATCCATAGGATTACAGACCCTGTTTTGTTTTTTTTGTTTTCCTGGTTTCAGAGTGAAATGAACTGTATAAAATTCAATACCTCTGCATCCAATTACCATTAGGCTTAAATTCTTAAACAGACCTGGTTGTTAAAACATAGAACAAGAGCTAAAGCTTGGTTTTAAAGGGGTTGGTGAAATATTACAGTAAGAAACATTGTTTACAGAGCAAAATGATATAAAGTGCCAAATTCAAATGTCATGAAACCTTGATTCGCTTATATAACTTGAATCCACACTACAAGAAATGATTTTCAAAACGAAAATAAAGATTTTTAGATTTGTATTTAAGGGACAATTTGAATATGAACAAAAATGGCAATTTGATCATTATCTGGGGTTAGAATCGAAATTGTATGTTAGGATTTTGGTTAAAGCAAGATTGATCATCGTTGAGTTCGAAAAAAATGTTGAAAATTTTTTCTATTGCATAAATTTTGAATTCGAATCTAAACTAGGGTTTAAGGACTGTTTCCAGTTCGCGTTGTAAATGGGATCGCCGCTCCACCTATGGGTGATCGGAATCCACGTCTCCGGTGCCAGTCGAGGCGTCACATCTTGATGAAGCTTCAGTAAGATTTTTGTGGCTTCTAATGGCCATACGTGGGAAGACGAGATGATTTAGTGGTGATGTGCCGTTGGGTTTGTTCGATCGAACCACCTGAAATTGAACCACGGTAGTATCTGAATTTCTGGGTGGTCGGCTAGGTTGAGTTAGTCATCATCGACTTGCTGATGGTCGCGAGGAAGGTCGGAGCGTCACCGTTCAGGCGTACACGTATACGCGTATCATTGCGTATCTGAACAATTGTGGGTTGTGGAAGAAGAAGTGGCATGGAGGAAGACTCGAAGTAATTCTCGGGGGAACTGGGGTTAGACTCGAAGGGGAATCGAGATGTTTCAGGGTTTTGTCGTGACCAAAAATTGGGACTTAACAAAATTTGTAAAATTTTATTTCTCGGGTAGCTTTGGGATGAATCTCGAAGCAGGCAGCGTTCGAACTCGAGCGTGACTCGGGGGAGACTCGGGTTGGCCACCTGAAACAGCATGTTCAGTTGAGGCTTGTCGAAAACTTAAGTTTAAACAATGTTTATAAGCATTGTTTATAAAATGAAGATCGTTTGTAAATGGAATGTGAAGTTAATAAATTAATGATTAAATAATTTATGATTTAAAATTACTTTTTAATTAATAATAATAAATAAATAAAAGCAATTAAAATTAAAGTTGTAAATTTAAAAAAATCATTAAGTTGATAATTTAAGTTGATTGATTTAAAATTGATAGTTACATTAAGATAATTTATTAAGGGATAATAAATTAATATAGTCAATTGAGATTTAATTTAATTGTAATTATAAATAATAAATCATCGTTTTAAAGTAATCAAGAAAAAAAAATATTTATATGGTTAATTTATTAAATCCAGATACATTATTTTACAAAATTGTTTAATAAATAAATAATGTAGTTTAAAATGATAATTAAGGTAAATAATTGCTAATCAATGATTTTGAAAAGAAATTAAGAATGATTTACAAAGTTGTAATTAAATTGATTTATAAACAATTAAGTGTTTAAATAAATTTGTAAGTAAGAATTTGTAAATTTTGAAACAATAAATTGAGTAATCAAAATTTAGTTTATTTATCCAAATTCTCATCATTAAATTAAATTAATTTAGGGGTAAATTTATTTAAATCACATTGTGAAGTAATTAAATATTGTTGTTAACTACTGAATGTAAATTCTGTATGATGTAATTGCCATGTTATTGCACTGTGATTATGATTTGTTCTGTATTGATGTGAAAACCCTGTTGTCCGTAAAACGACATTTAAACTTCGATGCGACAGGGGATCGGATTTCAGTTTGTTATCCGAAACCCACATCGACTCTGTGAATATTTGTGAATGACATCCACATGTTTTAAAATTTGACACCCACTATTCGAATTAGCCGGGAAAGGACCGTTGTGTCATATAACCCATTTCGAATATGTGATTCGACGTTGTGGATAGCAATTGAAGACCGGTGTTGAAGACCGGGTATTTGCGAGAGAGATAGGATGATCTGTCGATTGACTCTGCACCGAGTTGCTCCGGTATAGAGTTCTCCATATGTGATGGGGAATCCGATCAGGATTGTGGATATCCAGATTTGCAAGGACTTCTTTGGAAGTGCCTTCGGTTCTGTTCGAGCCCGAAACAGACTTGTATGGATAGTATGTCTGACATTACAAATTGAGATATAAAGCCGATTTCTTTTAAATATATTTCTGTTGGTGGCGGAGGATTTATTCTCTTAGCTTAACACCCTTCTCTGAGACGTACGAGCTCAGAGGTTATATAGTTGAAGGTTATCAGCAATATATTCCCAATTTGGTAATGTGACATGCTGAGTGTTGCTGTGAAATGATCATTGTGTTGATTATTTGTGATAGGATCATTTGTTTGATCGTCTATCTTTGTGATCATTTCTATGATCATTTGTTGACCCAAAACACGGCTTTTGTATAAAGTGTGTTTTTGTGGACGTGACTTCGTCGGACCTCACACCCCGAAATGGTCAAAACAGGAAAGATGCGGCAAGGTTACTGGGGGTAGCACCCCTTAGGGTATGTGCATTTCCTTCTGGATAGAAGTGGTATCATGGTATGGAGCCCAGATACTTAACTTATGTTGATATCGCAGATATATATATGATTTTGTGATTTGTTGCTGGGGCCCCGGTTAAAGGTTGGTTACGACCGGGAGATGGCATACTCGTGTCAGTAGTTACCCAGTTAGGGGTAACCCGGCCTTGTGTTGGCAGAGATCCGGTTTGGTTCTCGGGGACGTCCTTCCAGAGGCGTTCTCATGTGGCAATGGGAAGTTCCTTGGCCTGACCATTTGTTGGAAATCCAAAGAAACAATACGAGCCTTGTACGGTTTTAGTTGTAGAACCTGCTTCCTCAGGAGGTAGCTATAGTAGGCATAATATAATGGTACCTATGCTGGCTAAGATTAATATTCTATTTTCGAAATGATTTACTTCCCTATGCACTAGTACAATATCAAAGAATTTCTTTTCTCGTATCAAGCATATTTAACTATCATAAGAAGAAATCTCCTCCAATTCTGCGTTTGCATTGTGTGTGTGGCGGGAGGTCTTATGGTAGTTCCATTTTTAAAAGCATACCGAAAATTCTTTTATAAATCTTGTTTTATTTAAATGCAACTGTTTTTGTTTACTCATACCAGTCCCATGACTGATCCGGAGTTTATTGTTTTCTTTCCTAAACTCTGGGTGCCCATTATTTCCACACGGGCAGCCTAGTAGCAGGTTTCTTTATTTTGGAGTAGTAGTATTTTGGAGCTCTTATCTTGGATATATCTTAGGAGCTATTGGAGATTTCAGGTGTTAGCTTTTGGGAGTTCGTTATCATCTCTCTCATTTGAGAACTTTTGGATATATGTTCACTGTTGTATTATCATGATGTTGTATTTAGAGTTGTAGTGTATGTATTATGTACTCTGTTGCAGTATGGATATTATGTTGATGTTGTAACAGTGATGCTATTTATGATATTGATTCTGTTCCGCTGTTTTATATTCATCTAATTGTTGTTATAAGCTCCGGCGATGCGAATTTGATGTCGTTTATTGGACATCGAGTTTGGGTCGTCACAAG
Source organism: Allium cepa (assembly GCA_030765085.1). NCBI lineage: Eukaryota > Viridiplantae > Streptophyta > Magnoliopsida > Asparagales > Amaryllidaceae > Allium > Allium cepa. The sequence goes on from CM060931.1 coordinate 491,063,922, forward strand.
TGGTATCAGAGCTGTTGGTTGAGTAAGAACTTTAGCTACGGAGTATAACACATTAGATGGCTCATTAGAGATAGGGTGAAGTATGCCCTAGAATGAGTATAATCAAAATTGAAACTTTGAAATTTCTTAGTCTATTTCTTTTTACTGCTGATATTCCTTAAGATATTTCGTCTGCATATCTAAATCAATTTTCTTACTAATCTCAGATAGTGAAAATGAGTGGACGCAGAGGAAGAATTAGGGGTCAAGGCAATGCTGCAGCACCAAATCAAATTCCCGCAGCCGCAGAAGCAGTAATAGAAATTCAGCAGCAGCCGGACTTGGCTGAATTATATAAGAAATTTGAAAAGCTTGGTGGCAAACCATTCAGTGGCAAGGAGTCAATTATTGACGCTCAAGCTTGGGTAAGATCGTGTGAAAAGATTTTTAAAGGGCTAAAATTGCAGGATGAGCAGAAAAGACTTATAGCTTCTTGGCAACTCCAAGGAGAAGCTTCAGCTTGGTGGGAAACCATCATAATAGATGAACCCGAGGAAGAATTTACTTGGGATCGTTTTAAGGAAGTGTTTGAAAAACGTTACATGCCATCGGCGGGAGTTTCCAGAATGTATCAGGAATTTCTGGATTTGAAACAAGGAAGTTTGTCGTTTGAAGAATACTTGAATAAATTCAGCGAACTATCTCGGTTTGGCCCGGAATTGCTAAATACACCTCTGAAGAAAAACGAAAGGTTTATCCGGGGAATGAACCAGAAATATCATGGAAGAATGACGGGTCATGTTAAAGAATCTTTTTCGGATTTAGTAGATATGGGTTACAGATAAGCTACCCTTGATATACAAGAAGCAACTATGGAGAAAGGTAATTCAGGTAGTCAGAATTATAAAAAGCGAAAGTTCGGAGGCAAGAAACCTTGGCAAGGCAATGAGAAGAAGAGGAACATTCAAGGAAGTGCAACAGAAAAGGTCACTTGTTACAACTGCAAAGAGAAAGGCCACTATTCAAATGACTGCCCAAAACCGAAGAAACCAGCTAGAGAATGTTACAATTGTCATAAACCGGGACATTTAGTTAAAGATTGCCCAGTGATGAAGCCAGCGCAGGTGGCAAAAGTTTACACGATAAAGGAGGACCCCTCATCTTCAAAAGCTGACAAAGGGAAAAGTGTTTTGGAAGGTAACCTTACTATTAATAATAGAACTGTTAGAGTTTTATTTGATACAGGAGCTTCACATAGCTTTATCTCCCAACAAACCGTAAATGAATTGGGACTTGAAACTAAATTTGCTAACGATCTTATTTGCGTGAAAAATCCGGTTGGAGGTCCCGCAAATCTTAGTTCATATTGTAAGAGAGTTCCTATTTCATATGCTAGCTATAAATTTCCTATCAACCTATATGTCCTCGAATTTGACGAATTTGAAATCTTACTCGGTATGAACTGGTTATCGAGATACGATGCTATATTGGAGTGTAGTAATCGGACAGTTTTAATTAAAACAAGTTTTGGAAATTTTATTGAAATCTCTTGTGAGAATCCAAGTCCAAGGAGCGACAGATTGATATATACTTTGGGAAATCTTGAACCCACTTTGCAGTCTATACCTGTTGTTCGGAATTTTTCCGACGTATTTGAAGAAGTGAAATCTTTACCTCCTCATCGAGAAATAGAATTCCGAATCGATCTTGTACCTAATACTCGTCCTGTTGTTCACGCAAGTCGTAGGATGGCACCCAGGGAAAAGATTGAATTGGTTCATCAAACTAATGAGCTACTAGCAAAAGGATTAATTCGACCCAGTGTTTCTGAATGGGGTTCAGCCGTCGTATTTGTTGCCAAATCAGACGGATCTTTAAGATTGTGTGTAGATTACCGCGATCTAAATAAACAAACTCTCAAAAATAAATTTCCACTGCCCAGGATTGATGATTTATTTGATCAGTTGCATGGCGCTCGTTTCTTTTCAAAAATGGACCTAGCTCAGGGATTCCATCAACTACGAATCGCCGAAGATTGTGTCCATTTGACTGCTTTCAGAGGCCCTAATATGTTCTATGAATGGTTGGTTATGCCTTTCGGGCTAACCAATGCTCCAGCATACTTCGTAGATCTCATGACTCGTGTGTTTCGGGAAGTTCTGAATAAATTTGTACTAGTATTCATTGATGATATTTTGATCTATTCTAAGACTAAAGAAGAGCATGCCGAGCATCTTAGAATTGTCTTAGAAATTTTGAGGAGAAATGTTCTATATGCAAAATTTTCCAAATGCCACTTCTGGGTCAATGAAGTCAAATTCCTTGGCCATATTGTTAATGAAGAAGGAATTTCAGTAGATCCTAGCAAAATTTCCGCTATTCTTGATTGGAAACAACCCACTTCCAAGAGAAGTTCGAAGCTTTTTGGGTTTAGCAGGCTATTATCGGAAATTCGTTCAAGATTTTTCTAAGTTAGCTAGTCCGCTGACTAAGTTAACAATGAAGAATGCAAAGTTCATTTGGACTTCAAGATGTGAGGAAGTTTTTCAAGAGTTGAAAAGGAGATTGACCACTGCTCCTGTTCTCACTATTGTTAACGGGAACCGAGGCCTATCTGTCTATACTGATGCATGTGGTGAAGGGGTAGGTGCAGTATTAATGCAAAATGGAAAGGTGGTTACCTACGCGAGTAGACAATTACGTCCGCATGAGAAGATCTACCCAACGCACGATTTGGAACTTTTGGCTGTTGTTTTCGCTTTGAAAATATGGCGACATTATCTTCTGGGTAAGAATCTTTTCAGCCTTCTTAATAATTTGCGAAATTAACTAAAGAAATATACTTAATAAACTCTCTTTGTTTTAGGTGAAAAATTCGAATTATTCACCGATCATAAAAACTTGAAATATCTTTTCACCCAGAAGGATCTGAATCTGCGACAACAACGTTGGTTGGAATTTCTAGCATCATATGACTTAGATATTCTGTATACACCCGGAAAGGCCAATGTAGTTGCAGATGCTTTGAGCAGAAGTTATGCTGTTCTTGCTTATCTGTTTATCACTCCTACTCTTCTTGAGAAAATTGCCAGTAAACAAAAAGGGGACGAGTTCCTTCATCAAATTTATGAGAAAATCCGTCATGGTGAAGATACGAGTTTTGAAGTTGACGACAATAAAATCATTAGATTAAAAGGCAGGATTTGTGTCCCTGACATTCCAGAACTGAAACGTGAAGTATTGGATGAATGCCACAAGTCAAAATTCAACATCCATCCAGGAGTCAACAAAATGTATCGAGATGTTAAAAGAACATTCTGGTGGAAAACGATGAAGAGAGACATATCTATTTATGTGAGTCGCTGTGCTACTTGTCAGCAAATCAAGAGCGACCAAAAGAAAGTGGCCGGTTTACTTCAACCTTTGGAAGTACCAAAATGGAAGTGGGATCAGATATCGATGGATTTCATTGATGGATTGCCTCGTACCAAGAAAGGCAATGAAGCGATTTGGGTTATTATGGATCGTCTAACTAAAAATGCTCATTTCATTCCAGTTAAATCTACTCGGACTGCGGCAAGCTTGGCAGGTATTTATATAAAGGAAATTGTTCGCCTCCATGGTATTCCCAGTAGTATAGTGAGTGATCGTGACTCGATCTTCACTAGTAGATTTTGGGAAGCATTTCAGGACGCATTGGGAACGAAATTAAATTTCAGTACTGCTTATCATCCGCAATCTGATGGACATACTGAGAGAGTTAACCGAATTTTAGAAGACCTACTGCGTGCTTGTGTTCATGATTTTGGTGGTTCTTGGGAGGACCATTTGCATCTGGTTGAATTCTCTTATAATAACAGTTATCAAGCCAGTTGAGAAATGGCTCCTTTTGAAGCTTTATATGGTCGTCCGTGTCGATCACCTACATGCTGGATCGAATCAGGTGACAGACTTGTTCTTGGACCGGATATGATAAAAGAAGCCACTGAGAAGGTAAATTTTATTCGAAAGAAATTATTAACTGCCCAGAGCCGTCAGAAGAGCTACTATGACCGTCGAAGGAGAAATTTGGAATTTCAAGTTGGAGATTCTGTATTTCTGAAAGTATCTCCGATGCGGGGTGTGTTGAGATTCGGGAAAACTGGAAAGTTGGCACCGCGTTATATTGGTCCTTTTCCTATTCTGGAAAGGATTGGTTCTCTAGCATATAGAGTGCAGTTACCCAGCTGGTTGTCTGGCGTACATGATGTGTTTCATATTTCTAATCTTCGGAAATATGTGCACGATCCAGATGATATTATTGAAGAAGCTGCTCAGCAGGATCTTAAAATCACTCCCAACTTGGCAGTTAGAAGGGAACCGATGAAAATTGTTGATCGTGATGAGAAGCGATTGAGGAACAAAATTGTGAAATTGGTCAAAGTTAAATGGAGTGGCGATCCAAAGGACTGTACTTGGGAGACTGAAGAGAATATGAAGAAATCATATCCCAAATGCAGAATTGACATCTCGACTTAAAACTGTAAGTCATTTCCTTATTTATAAATTCGTCTATTCTTTGTTTACGTTTCTCTCTCTTTCAATTTCGAGGACGAAATATTCTTAAGGAGGTGATATTGTAACATCCCAAAAATTTTGAATTTAAAATTTAGTAATGTATTTGAACTTTTTGAAGTTTAAATTGAAAAGGTTATAAAGAAATAAAATATGAACAAAATATAGTGTTTTTAGTTAAAACTTTTAATAGAATTAAAGCAAATATTGTAATAAAATCACATAGTCATTTAATATTAATAACTAAAACCACTTTTCTTTTTAACAAAGTAAAATAATAAATTATGATAGATGAGCTTTTAATAGAAATAAAAAAATTGTTAATGTAAGTTATGATAAAATTTTAAAATTTAAATCGCATCATTATAATCTAACATGTAAACAAATAAACAAATAAACATGTTAATAAATCAAATCAGGTAAGTCTAAGAAACTAAAACAAAACATAATATGCTGAAATTAGCAAAGTAACTACAAACCAGTAAACTAAAATATGTAAGCAAAAGAAAATACAATAAAATAAAAACAAACACTTTCATTTAGTAAAACAAAAGTAAATTAGTCTTGCAACAAAAATAGTAATAAACAAAACAACACATATATATATATATATATATATATATATATATAAAATAAAAAAGAAAAAAAAAACAAAACATCAGCTAATAATAAAATAACACTATGCTGTAAATATAGAAAGAGGCAAAGGAGCATTGTATACATGCTTCCATTTAATGCTTCATTTAATGCCATTACTCTAGTAACATCAAGTAAGACATTGACTGTAAATACACGCTTGTATTAAATGTTACTCTTCAGCCTCCCTTGAAGAAAGGAGGAAAACATGCAAAGTACAAAAGCCTGTATAAAGCCACCCTGCAAAATAAATGTTTCAGTACTTTGGTTAAAAACTTGCCTACCTCCCTTACTTTGTATACTTCTATATATATCAACCTATGCATCATCTCGTTTAAAAAAACTTCTTATTGAAAGAAAAAAAAATTTAGCAAAGAAAAATAGAAATTAAAAAGAGGAGAAGAATCAAAAAGAAAAAGAAAAACCTGCAGATTTCAAAACAAAACCAAAGTATCCCCTGTTTTCAAATATTTCTAGGTGAGTACACATTTTTCTTTTAGTCTAAAACTTGTGTATTGCTTTACAATGATATATGCTTGCTGAATAATTTTGAGAAAAAAAAAACAATCTCTGTGAATATCCATAGGATTACAGACCCTGTTTTGTTTTTTTTGTTTTCCTGGTTTCAGAGTGAAATGGACTGTATAAAATTCAACACCTCTGCATCCAATTACCATTAGGCTTAAATTCTTAAACAAACCTGGTTGTTAAAACATAGAACAAGAGCTAAAGCTTGGTTTTAAAGGGGTTGGTGAAATATTACAGTAAGAAACATTGTTTACAGAGCAAAATGATATAAAGTGCCAAATTCAAATGTCACGAAACCTTGATTCGCTTATATAACTTGAATCCACACTGCAAGAAATGATTTTCAAAACGAAAATGAAGATTTTTAGATTTGTATTTAAGGGACAGTTTGAATATGAACAAAAATGGCAATTTGATCATTATCTGGTGATAGAATCGAAATTGTATGTTAGGATTTTGGTTAAAGCAAGATTGATCATCGTTGAGTTCGAAAAAAATGTTGAAATTTTTTTCTATTGCATAAATTTTGAATTCGAATCTAAACTAGGGTTTAAGGACTGTTTCCAGTTCGCGTTGTAAATGGGATCGCCGCTCCACCTATGGCTGATCGGAATCCACGTCTCCGGTGCCAGTCGAGGCGTCACATCTTGATGAAGCTTCAGTAAGATTTTTGTGGCTTCTAATGGCCATACGTGGGAAGACGAGATGATTTAGTGGTGATGTGCCGTTGGGTTTGTTCGATCGAACCACCTGAAATTGAACCACGGTAGTATCTGAATTTCTGGGTGGTCGGCTAGGTTGAGTTAGTCATCATCGACTTGCTGATGGTCGCGAGGAAGGTCGGAGCGTCACCGTTCAGGCGTACACGTATACGCGTATCATTGCATATCTGAACAATTGTGGGTTGTGGAAGAAGAAGTGGCATGGAGGAAGACTCGAAGTAATTCTCGGGGGAACTGGGGTTAGACTCGAAGGGGGAATCGAGTTGTTTCAGGGTTTTGTCGTGACCAAAAATTGGGACTTAACAAAATTTGTAAAATTTTATTTCTCGGGTAGCTTTGGGATGAAACTCGAAGCAGGCAGCGTTCGAACTCGAGCGTGACTCGGGGGAGACTCGGGGTGGCCACCTGAAACAGCATGTTCAGTTGAGGCTTGTCGAAAACTTAAGTTTAAACAATGTTTATAAGCATTGTTTATAAAATGAAGATCGTTTGTAAATGGAATGTGAAGTTAATAAATTAATGATTAAATAATTTATGATTTAAAATTACTTTTTAATTAATAATAATAAATAAATAAAAGCAACTAAAATTAAAGTTGTAAATTTAAAAAAATCATTAAGTTGATAATTTAAGTTGATTGATTTAAAATTGATAGTTACATTAAGATAATTTATTAAGGGATAATAAATTAATATAGTCAATTGAGATTTAATTTAATTGTAATTATAAATAATAAATCATCGTTTTAAAGTAATCAAGAAAAAATAATAATATTTATATGGTTAATTTATTAAATCCAGATACATTATTTTACAAAATTGTTTAATAAATAAATAATGTAGTTTAAAATGATAATTAAGGTAAATAATTGCTAATCAATGATTTTGAAAAGAAATTAAGAATGATTTACAAAGTTGTAATTAAATTGATTTATAAACAATTAAGTGTTTAAATAAATTTGTAAGTAAGAATTTGTAAATTTTGAAACAATAAATTGAGTAATCAAAATTTAGTTTATTTATCCAAATTCTCATCATTAAATTAAATTAATTTAGGGGTAAATTTATTTAAATCACATTGTGAAGTAATTAACTATTGTTGTTAACTATTGAATGTAAATTCTGTATGATGTAGTTGCCATGTTATTGCACTGTGATTATGATTTGTTCTGTATTGATGTGAAAACCCTGTTGTCCGTAAAACGGCATTTAAACTTCGATGCGACAGGGGATCGGATTTCAGTTTGTTATCCGAAACCCACATCGACTCTGTGAATATTTGTGAATGACATCCACATGTTTTAAAATTTGACACCCACTATTCGAATTAGCCGGGAAAGGACCGTTGTGTCATATAACCCATTTCGAATATGTGATTCGACGTTGTGGATAGCAATTGAAGACCGGTGTTGAAGACCGGGTATTTGCGAGAGAGATAGGATGATCTGTCGATTGACTCTGCACCGAGTTGCTCCGGTATAGAGTTCTCCATATGTGATGGGGAATCCGATCAGGATTGTGGATATCCAGATTTGCAAGGACTTCTTTGGAAGTGCCTTCGGTTCTGTTCGAGCCCGGAACAGACTTGTATGGATAGTATGTCTGACATTACAAATTGAGATATAAAGCTGATTTCTTTTAAATATATTTCTGTTGGTGGCGGAGGATTTATTCTCTTAGCTTAACACCCTTCTCTGAGACGTACGAGCTCAGAGGTTATATAGTTGAAGGTTATCAGCAATATATTCCCAATTTGGTAATGTGACATGCTGAGTGTTGCTGTGAAATGATCATTGTGTTGATTATTTGTGATAGGATCATTTGTTTGATCGTCTATCTTTGTGATCATTTCTATGATCATTTGTTGACCCAAAACACGGCTTTTGTATAAAGTGTGTTTTTGTGGACGTGACTTCGTCGGACCTCACACCCCGAAATGGTCAAAACAGGAAAGATGCGGCAAGGTTACTGGGGGTAGCACCCCTTAGGGTATGTGCATTTCCTTCTGGATAGAAGTGGTATCATGGTATGGAGCCCAGATACTTAACTTATGTTGATATCGCAGATATATATATATGATTTTGTGATTTGTTGCTGGGGCCCCGGTTAAAGGTTGGTTACGACCGGGAGATGGCATACTCGTGTCAGTAGTTACCCAGTTAGGGGTAACCCGGCCTTGTGTTGGCAGAGATCCGGTTTGGTTCTCGGGGACGTCCTTCCAGAGGCGTTCTCATGTGGCAATGGGAAGTTCCTTGGCCTGACCATTTGTTGGAAATCCAAAGAAACAATACGAGCCTTGTACGGTTTTAGTTGTAGAACCTGCTTCCTCAGGAGGTAGCTATAGTAGGCATAATATAATGGTACCTATGCTGGCTAAGATTAATATTCTATTTTCGAAATGATTTACTTCACTATGCACTAGTACAATATCAAAGAATTTCTTTTCTCGTATCAAGCATATTTAACTATCATAAGAAGAAATCTCCTCCAATTCTGCGTTTGCATTGTGTGTGTGGCGGGAGGTCTTATGGTAGTTCCATTTTTAAAAGCATACCGAAAATTCTTTTATAAATCTTGTTTTATTTAAATGCAACTGTTTTTGTTTACTCATACCAGTCCCATGACTGATCCGGAGTTTATTGTTTTCTTTCCTAAACTCTGGGTGCCCATTATTTCCACACGGGCAGCCTAGTAGCAGGTTTCTTTATTTTGGAGTAGCAGTATTTTGGAGCTCTTATCTTGGATATATCTTAGGAGCTATTGGAGATTTCAGGTGTTAGCTTTTGGGAGTTCGTTATCATCTCTCTCATTTGAGAACTTTTGGATATATGTTCACTGTTGTATTATGATGATGTTGTATTTAGAGTTGTAGTGTATGTATTATGTACTCTGTTGCAGTATGGATATTATGTTGATGTTGTAACAGTGATGTTATTTATGATATTGATTCGGTTCCGCTGTTTTATATTCATCTAATTGTTGTTATAAGCTCCGGCGATGCGAATTTGATGTCGTTTATTGGACATCGAGTTTGGGTCGTCACAAGTTTCATATATGTGTGTGTTTTGGTTTTATATTTACCTGAGTTTCAAAATATAGAGCTTTAAATGTATACGGTAGGATTCAAAAGTATTAAATTTCAAATACATGTAAGTATCATATTTTTAATATGAAAGGTTTCAAATGAATGCATGATTTAGAATACGTGAAGTCTTTTATATATATATAAAAGACTTCACGTATCGAAATCATGCATTCATTTGAAACTTTATGAATGTTTATAGTTTCAAATACATAGGTTTTTGAGTAAATATTTAACGACCCGAAATTTTCGATCCCGAAAAATTCCAGATAGTTATGAAAAAGAAGAAATAGATAGAAGAAGAAGAACAGAAACACCAAACATCTCACATTCGCAGCGGATAAAATATAATATTAAATAATAACAGTTTACAAAAGAATATTATAACTGTCGATTACATTTAATATACATCAGAGTTTCACATAATATATAGTCACTGAATATTTACAATTATCATGACTCAGATGAACAATAATATAAATACAGCGGAATACTCAATACGATATCGCCATCCAGCTCGCCTCCTGAGCTCCAGAACGTACCTACCTGAAAATCTGTAATACTCGGTCTGACCCGAGCATTACATCAAAGTAACACCCGGGTCAGGCTGGAAACCAGCGTGAGTAAACCCAACTAACATGTAATGTCAAAGCAATTAACTTGGATAAACCCCGGGTATCTTATAACAATTTAACCAATTCACAATTTCCTATAAACAACACTTATTTCACATATAAATTTCTAAGTACCAAACTTAGATAGAATAATCCAATTCACTTAAACATTTCATTCCAGCCTATTGATTTCACAGATCAATTTATAAAATTCGAAGTGGTTTCGGGTATCTCCCAATACCGACTCCGGTCTCTTCGAAACTCATGTTATCCTATCCCACGTTATTCAAATAAAATTCACAACGTTTCATATCAGAGATATTAACACATTCAAGCATCCAATACCATTCAGTCATCCATAAGCAATGCTTAATCACATATAAATTAATTCAATTTATTCCAACTGAATTCCTAACCACATTCATTTAGATTTCTTCATTCAATATTAATTAATTCCAAATCAATTACTTAGTCAACCCTTCACCATTCATCTTAATTAATCACCCTGGATTAATTATTTTACAATTACCTTCAAGTAATTATCTTAAATTAACTTCACAATATTAATTAGTCTCGACTAAGAACATTAAGTAATCTTAATTACTTCACGAATTATATTAATTAACTTCATGAGTCACTTATTACCGATTAATTCATCTTCATTAGTCAATCTTCAATTTCATCGTTAATTATATTAATTTTTTTCCCAATTATATTTTAATTTGTTCCAATCTAAATTAATTACTTTAATTCAACCACAATACTAATCATTCTCGATTTATCACAACCTGTATTTAATTATCTTCTATTTACTTCATAAGTAAATTAATTCTCCTTAATTACTTATCTTTAATTAATCTCATTAAACCACCCAATGATTATTCTAATTTAATTAAACTCCATAAATTTACTTAATCTTTAATTAATTAATTCAAAACTCTTAGCTACTAAGTTGATTACCCCAAATCATTAACTAATTTTAATTTAATTTATTGTCCAATTTATTTACCCTTCTTATCAATTTCATCAAGTAATTTAAATCTAAATTACTTCCACTTATTAATCATCCATTAATTTATTACGACTAGTAATTTCAAGTCTCACCAATTACTTGATAAATTACATTTAGTAAATTATACTTACCAAATTCCACAATTGATTTCCTTAAATAAAACAATAAATTTTATTACTTTATATTAATCTCATTATTTAATCATTTGATAATTCTTATCTAAAAAATCTTTTATTAGCTATATTCTTTAGCCAAACCTTTAATTACTTCTCTAAGTACTTAACTTCAATTAAGCACTTAACTACCAATTAATTAGTTCATTTATTCTTAATTACAAATTTATTTAATTTCTAATTAACTTTAAATAAACATTTTTATGACTAACCAACTGATGATTCTCAAACACAATTGGAAATGTTTCCCTTCCTATTCATTTCTAAACTTAAAATTTGTTTCTTTCAATCGACAAGGTAGATAATAGTAATCAAATATAGCAACTCAATTATTAACAGAAACTCGGGTCATATCAGATTATGTAGTACGAAGATTTACTCACCATCGATTGTGTTAGCATCCAATCCCAAATCCAGCTTGTTTCTTCTCAAGTTTTGACCTCTCTCAAACCTCCTTTAGACTTCCAAACCGACATATAGAGGCAGCTTGGAAAACAGTGATGTCCACGTAGGAGCAGGTCGTGGCATTGGAAGATCCAGAGAATTAGCTTGCGCTGCAGCAGAATTAGGATTTTCCACTTTGACATTTCGACAAGCACCCAGAGTGCATTTCTTTGCTAAACCATTTACAGCAACATTTAACACTCCAGCAATAGCCGAAGACACACGAGCTATGTTCATCACATCTCCAACAGCCGATAGCTCAAGATCGGGCTGCCCAAACTCGGCAGTACCAATACCAAAATCAACATTCAACCCAATAGCAGTTTGAGTCTAAGAATTATTACGTACTGTAGATAATACTCGTTAAGAAAAATCGAAACTGGGTTATCACGAGAAGCAGACGACAACGGCTCACTGTCAAAAACCAAGGGATTGCAAGCAATTACCGAAGACGGAACCATGGAGATGCCAGCCTCTCCACACGAACACGATTCAATCACAACTTCAACGCTACCCCTCGAGCACGAGCTCGAGTTACACGAGCTCGATTCAATCCTTGCGTCGCCGATCATCTCGAGCTAGAGACGAAGATGAATAGGACTTCGGCAGAGCCGGCTTCGGCCATGACTTCATAATTTCCTCTATGTTTTTCGATTTGTACGCGACTTGGATCCGAAGGCTACGGCCATTGATGTAATTCGATTTATTTTGATTCGAGGGAGAAAAGGTTTCGGCTCCATTTCTTATTTATTTTTTTATTTTTTTATATTGTTTTTTTTAAGATGCGATCTGGGTCTTTTAGAATGAAGGGGGAGAACGGGAAAAATATAAAGGAGATGGAAGGCTTCTCGAACACGACAATCTAAAGGAAATATCTTGCTAATTTAATTAAAAATTTTTTTTAACTTATATAAAACTTCAAAAATGCTATATCGATTGCTACCTGAATATCGAACCCTCTTAAGGAATGCCGCGAGTCAATCCCAGGGTTTTACCCGCATTCCGAACACAATGGAATGCGTTTCGGAGGTTAATTTGATTGTATGCGCGAGTTATGGGAGTAAATGATCAATTTTAAATTAAACCGACTAAAATAGTTCTAAGCATTTTGAGCTGCCAGGTTCAAACGACAACTCCGATTGCTACGAAAATTGAAAACCGATAATAACTAACTATTACGGATCAAATGAAACCGGTTTCGTCGAATTCCGAGACTGTGCCTCGGAAGGCTATTTTTAAATATTAATTTAAACGATATATTATTAAAATTGAACGAATCACCTTTAATTTAAATTTTAACCATTCAATTATCTTCAGAATCATCCTTATAAATTTTATAAGCCTTCAAATTATTTTAAACAGGCTTCAAAATCCCAGGTTCAACAATTTACCCAATTTCAATTATTAAATTCATTTCTTAAACCATATAATTCAATGATTTAATTATCAAGTAAATATCGATATCTTAAATTCAAGTTAAAATTAACTTTTAAATATTTTAAAATAAATTAACAATTCTATTTTAAATTGTTGGAAAAATCTGGGTCGTCACAAAATATAAGTTTCAAACATTTGTCAGCATGAATATAAGAACTATATAAGTCTAGATAGCGGATTGGAAGAGAAGAGAAGCAGATTCATGAACGTTCTGTCTTTTTGGAAAGAGAAGAGAAGAGTGGAGCTAAAGAGTATGTTTGAAGCTTGCGAGAAGCCGCCATTTTTGAGTATTTTGAGTATGCTAGGGTTTCTTTCATCTGTCGACGAAAACCCTTAGCGTAGAGTAATTTGTAGAATACGGGTTTTGTACCCAGTTATTTTTGTTCTTGGGCCATGGGACTTGTACTTGTTATTTCAAAAACATGAATATAAGTTTCAAATACATGAATATGAAATTTCTCAAATATTCGAGTTTCATGTATAAAGACGTTTCAGAAAATATGTTAGCTTCAGATATTTATGTGAGTTGGTTTCATAAGTGCATGTTTTAGGTATCTTGGATATAAAAGTTTTATACATGTCCATTTCATATAAATTGATATGGAATGTTAAATTCGAAAATATACAATTTCGTATAAATGGATTTCAAATATGAATTTCATAAATACACATGTCTGGTATAAAAGGGTTTCAGAAATATAAAGATACATATTTTCCAGACTCATATCGTGTCGACTACAAAAAGCAGTGGTATGGTAAAGATATGTAAACAGGTTTATAAATTTAAATAATAATAATAAGATAATATGTGAAATTTGAGTGCGCTGATAGGATACATACAAAATCTTCCCGCACACATCAACCATGACTTGTAGTCAGGGTCGACCCTAGGGCAAGGCAACCAAGACGGTCGCCTAGGGCAGCATGGCGGAGGAGGGCAACATTTTTAATATCCATGTTTGTAAATAGTCCGTTGATATTAGTGAAAGGGCAAAAAATTTAATGAGATTAGTTAGTCTAGTGGTTTGTTGTATTCTTTCCAATTGGAGAACCTGAGTTCGAGCCATCCTATGTTTTGCCTAGGACAACTGAAGGTGTAGGGCCGGCTCTGCTTGTAGTACAAAATCACGTGCTCATTATCAGATATAGCTATTAAAATGGAAGAATAGGCTTCTAAAATAAGTACCATATGGTAGAAACCAGATTAACGTTGTAGCATATAGATAAGTTGCCTGTGTAAATTTGAAATGTATGGCTAATGTTTTGCATTGGAGCATACATGAAACATCAACATTTTTAAAAACAGCGGTGGCTTAAGTTAGAAAGTCCCCCAGTATTATGGGGCATTTTAAGTGCGCGTACAAATCGAAAAAATGAACGTACTTATTACATGCATGTGCACGAAGTTTATTATTACTTGGTAGGTAAATGTGACCATATTATATTATTGCTATTGCACTTTTATTTCTAATTATCATTATTGTTGCTTTTAATTTATAAAAACTACTGCTTTGCAGGCATGCTATATATAAATTTGCAATTTAATAAGGTCAACCGTGAAATATTATGGCTATTATCCACCATGGATCAACTCTACTCATTAAAAAATTTAATTCATTTTTGTGCATGAAATTCACACTGTACTAACTCAATATTTAAATTTCTTTATAGGATGAAACAAAAAGTAATCTACTATGAGTAGACATTCGAGAGATTCTGGATTTTCTTGTCAAAGCGCAACGAGAATCTCCATTATCAGATGATTTTCTGGATTTCTTATTATCAGATAGTATTATGAACTTCTTATTATCATATGGATTTTCTAGTCTTCTATTAAGCAGATTTTGGTTTACTATGAAAGAGGATAAAATAAATATCCAAGAAAAAATGACTCTCTATCTCAAAGCCTGAATTTGTATAATATAATGGATTTCTTTACGGGCTTCTAAGTCACCATCAATCCTCCATCATAGACCGGTTTTCGAAAAAACATAGTTATTCAAAATTCTCTTAAAAGGAGGAATTCTTAAAGAAAAGCGTGCTCTTATTCGTAAAGTCTATCAGTTCATGAATCATAACATTTCAGACTTACAAACAAGACAATTTTTTTTGCTAAGCAAAACCTGAAGTGGTATAGCTATACATAGTATACAAAGATGGAGTAATATACACCAATATTAGTTTCAACAAGCAGTTTTATTGCAAAAGTTTTACCAAACACATATTTGGGAAAAATATTTCAAAAATCAAAAGAATTATTACTAATTACCCTATGGATGAGGGAAAACACTGACATATCTATTTTAAAGAAGGTTTATAAAAATTTTAAAAAATACATAGCCTAACATTAATAATCCTATGGAAGGTTTTGATTTGAAACATGCTAGAAAAAGCATTCTTAAAGTTTTCAGAAATCATTTAAAAAGAAAAATTTACTCATATTTTTCAAAAAAAATTCTAGAACTTCCAAAGCTTATCGACACCATAGAAACTCAAATTAGAAAGGCCTATTCTCGATTATAGAACTATTGGTTCATGAATCATGACCAAATAGTCTCTTATTTGAGATTACATTTTTACAATGAGATTTTATCAAAAACCCTTCTTAGTGGTAACATTATGAAGAGGCTTTTTTACTAAAGGAATCCAATATCTAAGATAAACTTTTCAACTCATTGGCTTAAAACCCAAACCAACAAAAGCGTTTTATGAAAGAAAGATCGATTTTCAGGAAATATTTCTTGTTTTATTGGAGAAGCACTTTTTCAAAAAATTCTTCCTACTAAAGGAAAATTTCATATCAGAAAGGTTGAAGTTTTTGATTTCAAAAGGATTTCCCAAAATGCATCAATTGACTAAGAAGCCATAGATTATTTTAACAAACAAGTTTTACAAAGACTTTTAGCATGTAAGAGTCATGATGAGAAAAGCCTCCATAATATTATTATAATTATTATTAACTCGCTACCCCCAACGAGTATAAACCAAGGGCGACCCTCGGTTCAAGGTGACTATGTTGGTTGAATCTTTTGACCTGAAAAAGTCAATAAAGATTCTTTGAGCAAAAACATACCTTTCACCCAGTCGGTGTGCCTCTTGGATTAAATGTTCAGAGGAAGCCCAATTACAGACATTTGAAGGCTGATGCAAGAGTTGGTAGGAGACCTAAATCACTCGTAAGGGGCCTAAATCACTAGTAAAGGGTGAAGAGTTAAAAGCCTAAATCACTAAGTAAGGGGCCTAAATCACTAAGTAAGGGAGTGAATATCCTAGTAAGGGGTCTAAATCATTAGTGAGCGATGAAAAGTTAAAAGCCTAAATCGCTATATAATGACTTAAATCAATAAAAAGAGACAAAGAAGTCCAAAGACCAAAGAGAGGCAAGCCTAAAGAGTGGCAAAAAGGATCAGTCAAAACCTAAATCATTTCCTAAAGATGAAAAAAAAGGGGTTCAATCACATCCTAAATCATTACCAAAGAGAGTGGCAAGGGGCGAAAGAAAATCAATCAACAAAGAGATGAAGAAGTCTGAAACCCAAAAGTGAGGCGAAATAATTTAATCAATATCCTTACTAAGGAAGTAAGAAGCGACAAAGAAATCCAAATGCTCAAAGAAGTGGAAAAAAGATTCAATCGAAGCTTAAATCGCTACCGTAGATGGTATTAAGAAATTAAAGTAGCTCAAATCAATACCAAAGATGATAGTAAGAAATGAAAAGTAAGAAGCTCGAATTACTACCGAAGATGGTAGTAGAAAATGAAAAAGTAAATAAATTAAAGGAATGGAAAAAGAAGCTCAATCACTACAAGTAGTAAGAAATGAAAAGTACGAAGCCTAAATCACGACCTAAGATGGTTGTAAGAACAAAGCCTAAAGGATATGAGGAGAAAAAAGGAATCGATTAAAGATTAAATCCTTTAAAAAAGGTATGAATGGACGAAAGGAATCAAGTACAACCTAAATTATAGAATAAGCAACCAAATAAGGATAAATTTCATTTGAAGGATAGATCAAAATAGACTTTTAAGAGGAAGTACACTCGAACATGAGCAATCTGTTCCTAACCCAAAGATATAATTGTTATCAAGGGAAGTTCGGGTAATGGTAATTGAACAAGGTAATCCGGCCATGAAGACATCTACTTAAAAAGATAAGAATCCATTATCGATGCAATTATTGCAAGAAGACTCAACTTCAAAATAAAACCTTAGATTCAAGTGATTGGTTTAGGCGAGCGGTATAAAAGCCCAGAGGTAGCCGATTATGCACAAAAGGATTCAAACCCAAATAACATCTATAAGGAGTGTAGATAAATAGCTAACCAATAAAGCCTAAGATGTATTCTATAGTAAACTGAATGGATATGTATTAACCAAAAGACAATTGTTAGAGCATCTAATTATTAAGGAAACATTAAATGGAATTCAGGTAAATATCCACTTAATAGGAAAGTGTGATAAGACCCAGTCATCAACGAGATTAAAAATTCCACCAATTGATGAGAGAATAGGAAGAATGGTCTCATGAAAACCCTAGCATATTCAGGTAAAATTTCTAACCTCAAAAAGGTCTTCGTAAAGTTTTCATCTTTCGAAAAACCATTTTCAAGATCATTTTTCTGAAAAATCTATAAGCTGGTCTATCTTACCATTTCAGGAATAGTCACTTTTTATAGAATCCCAATTAGGAATCTTTTATTCAAAAAAACTATGAAATCAATTACGAATTAGATGATATTCAATCACTTAACAAAGAAGAAGTATAATTTCTACAAATTCTGAAAGTATTTTCTATTCCACAGATACTTTTGGAAAATTTAAAAGCTCTTTCAAATTATTATTCTTCAAAGGTTTCAAATAAGAGTTTTTCAAAGAAGAAATTCCAATTTTCATATAAAAGTAAGGTTGAAAATGAAGAGTTATCAAGATTGTAAAAATATATATGTATGGAAAAGAAAGAAAGAATTACTTTGTGTAAGAAAAGAAGAAAGGAAAGAAGTCAAAATACAAAAATGATTCAAATCAGAAGGAGAAAGTTTGATCATAAAGATACAAATTGTAATGAAGATAAAGTCGTCGCAGAAATATATTTCCAACATTCTGTAGAGAGAAGGATGACAAGTGAGTTATTGTTGATGCAGAAGCGATTGGCAATACATCAAAGAAACTTCAAGCAATGCAAATTCAATTCACAGATATACAAGAATAAAAAAAATCAAATAGGAAGTGACTCTAGAACAAAAGTTACCAAAGAAATAAAAGAAGAAGAATAATCTTTAGTTTTATACTTAAGTGTAAAAAGCTTCTTTTATACAAGGAGGGGTGCAAATGTTATCCACATATTTTCTAAAGGAAACTGTTATTATAAACCATGGTGCCAAAAGTATGAGAAGCATATAGAAGACCAAGATGTGGAAAAAGAGGCAAGAAAGCATGCAAGAAAGGATGTCATACTCCATAAAACTGCTGCCAAATACTGACAATAAGAAGGACTCCAAGCTTCACGAGATGGCATGTGAGGATCTCGAAATGATAGCAATGTGAAGGAAGGTATTGAATTCCTTTAAGTCAAACTATATCAATTACAACATGGTGTTGTAAAGCATGTAGACAAAGGAAGATTGCTAAACTACTTGAGCAAGCCAATATTAAAGGATACTAAATGGTTATGCCACATTTTATCGATGTCGCACCTCGCCAATGCCGCACCTCGCCATTTCCGCATTTTATTGATGCTGTATTTCATCAGTAATAGATGGCTCATGTCATCAATACAATGGAAATATCGATGTCAATTATTAAAGATACAAAGGATATAAAATCAATGCGATACTAAGAGGATGTCATAAATAGACAAGAGGATGTCGCATGTCACCAAATCAGTAAAGATATCGAATTTTAATAAATAATTGAGTTGCGGTGAGTCACTAGTGTTCAAAAGGATGGCAGAAATCATTAACTTACATGAAGATGTCAAAAGCCATGCAACAAAAAAGAAGCAAAAATCATTAATAAAAGAAGAGCAAAGTCAAGAGGATTTAGTGTATTTTCCTTTATAAAGAATCAAAGACATTCATATTCCATCACATGCACCATGTTAAGACCACCATCAAAATATTAATTCATGTGAAGTAATAAAGAGATCATAACAAGTGGCACCATCAAGTCCCTCATCGTCAATGAAGCAAGCTCCTCCTAACCATTGTAAATAAGGATGTCATCCCTCATGGAAAAGGGCCCCTAACTTCTTTCTCTTAGTATAAGTAATTTTTGGTATAGAATTTCTCCAAGCTTTCACAAGAGCCCAAATAAAACTTGGGTGGGAAATGGCCAATGATGAAGGAGATGACATATGTCATTTTGCATTCGAGGACTCGGACAATTAGAAATTTGCATATTTAACTTTCTTTGTAACATGCCTTGTGATTGTACAAAAAAAGTGACTTGTGCATATTGCTTATTTTTGCCCATTGAAAACAAATAAAGGAATAATGCCTGTTGTGACATGCCTGTTTTATTATTGAATATGGTTTGGATTTTAAATAGTTTTGCAAATATTAAGTCAACATCAAGGAGTATAATTTGGAATTTTTCGAATATGCCTCCTTATACAAAATCATGGGTGCTGATCTAATTTTGGTTTAATAATTGTTATTATTGAACCAATGACTTTGTGTTTAGACTATAGAGTTGAATATAGACGGTATTGGAGTTTTTACCATTACCAAATTCCATAAGTCCAAAGTGATATAGTTTTGATAATGTGAATTGGTGTAAATAAATCACCACCAGATAATGTTTAACAAAGCTAATTTGGATTTTGTCAAAACTAAGTAAGCGATAAACTTGGCCAAAATGCCACACCACTTGTGAAGTGACACTTTAATGTTAATATTCAAATTGTTCGATATTAATCGCTGACCAAATTTACACTTAGAGTCACATAACCGAAACGACGAACACTCCGTTTATCATAGATTCAATTAGTTTGCAATTTTTATAAATTAATTAATATTTATAAATTATTAATTGCAAAATTTTGTATTTAATGTGTTGAACAATGTTAAATGATGCATTTATAATAGTTATAAACATATTAATCGATATACGATATCGGTACGCTTTCAAATTAAAATATAAATGCAACAAACATTTTTCGGCCTGGAATTGGCTTTAAGGCCCATACCGGGCATGTAAATTTCAAAAAAATAACTTGGATATGCCAACCAAATGTTGGAAAAAAGGGAGGCTTTTGAATTGTTTAAAAGAGTGGAATTAGTAAGAGAGAGACAAGGATAAGTTCCACTTTTCTCTCCATTTGACTTCCTATTTATATACTACTCTCTACACCATTCTTCTTGATACTTTTTCTCTCATATACCCTTACAGATTTCGTCCAGTAAAACCCAATGAAATCCAAAATAAATCCAATCTCAAATCACGTCAAAATTCTTTGATTTGATCATCGGTGTAAAACAGTACGGGAGGCAGCAACTCTAGAACTTGAAATTTGATTCAACTGGTCATTTCATCATTTCAAAGTGAGATCTTTAGGCCTTATTGAAAGGTATTCAAATGTTTACTAATTCATTTAATATTACTATCTATTATTTTATTATTATGTAGGTTATTAGATATATTTTTAATAGTTTTTTTATGTATGTGCACATGTGTACGTATATTTATATATATTTATAACTAAATAAAAAATTGATTTTTACATAAATTTGAAGTAGAAATTCGAATAAAAATTTAAAATTATTTTATATTAATTATTAAATGATTTTTTATTTAATATAAAAAACATTTGTTCAATAAATTTTAAAATATTGCACATAAATTATTATAATTGTTATTTCCACATATTTGTGTTCCAAAATATATGATTATATTTTATATAAGTATAATTTTACATAAATATATATATATATACATATATATAATTTTTAATGTGCATATACATATTCATTTAGATAACACATAGAATACAAAAGGGGCTAACATGTCTGCTGCAGTGTAAATCCTACCACCTATACATGGGGGTGTCAAACCTTGTATACTTTATTATGTTGCACATGCATGTACATACATATGTGTATATGGTACACATATTCAAATATAATACAAATAAAATAAAGCAAAACTTTATTAATAAAATTAAATAAAATAATGATTTTATTTAAAAGAAATTTAGAAAAGATCTGAATGAATTAGACTTCATAGGCCCAATAAAGATCCAAAATTGTTAAAAAAATTGAAAATTCACTCATTTCTTCCGGGGTAGGCTGTCCCAATTCCATTAGTAAGTCTGGCCCCCTCTATTCATTTCTCCTTCTTGTTTACTCTGATAGGTAGGTAGAGAGGATTAGTGGTGATTTCGAAAACACCGTGTATGATGGAGATGCGCATTTATCTATTAGCTCTCTACTATTTATTTAATTTATTCATTTCTAGACATTAGACTATTTTTCATTAACAGTATCAGAGGTGCTGTAGTTGAAGTTTATTTGATACTCCATTATTTTTATCCGGAATTGTATTTATTTATTACCAATATATTTTATTCCATCTGTTGTGAGTTTCAAAAAGTATTGATTTTTGTAAACAACTTTGTAATCTGATTTATACATTTTACCTCAAAACAATCCGTTATCTTCTAGGTCTATGATGTCAGTGTCATTTATGTGTGAATCGGAGCATCGTAGATGGTGGGTTGTCACACTTACTATCAGAAAAGAAGACAGTGGTATACAGTACAAGAATAACTTTTTGTATTTTAGCAAGAGTGTTCAAAAGATCCAATGAAAGGTACGTTACAAATCAAGTTTGCATATTCTCTTTGATGTGTCACACTTACTATTCAATATGTCTTCATTTACTTTATTTCAATATCTGTGCTCGTATTTAAAAGCAGCTCCTTAAATGTAGTACTCATTGTTTTCTCTTTCATGCTGTACTATAACAAAGCTTACTTTTAATCTGCAAACATTATAAAAACATTATTAGCTTTGTCTTACAGTTATTACCATTATAGAAAAGGGATTTAACCAAGTTCTACTTCGCAATAATGAAACTGTACTCTTAAATAACTATATATTACGCGTGTTGTTGATGCCAAAAGTGAAATTATGTCTAATGATAACCTACCATAGGATTATATTTAGTAGAAATGGAGAAAAAGCATAGAAAAGTATAGATACATAAGATTTATATAGTGGTTCAGCAATCTCTAACCTATGTCCACTTTATAAGTTTATTGATTATGGATTTTATTAAGATTTAAAGAGAGATTAAAGTCACTAGTACAAAGAGTTGATTGGTTCTTAAGCCTTAAACTGCCAAATGTATCTGCCTAGGTGTGTATGGTGTGAAGAGATAGGAGATGAAGAAGTCCAGAATTCGATGCCCTTTTTTAGTTGCTATAGGATTGGTATTTATATGGGAAACTACTCTGCAGCTCTACAGGCTCAAGTTGCATAGTCTAGAAGCTAGCCCACAAGTGGAGAAGAGGATACACGGGTCCGTAATGCAAAATGTTCCTCTCGGTACTGAGAGGTTCCTATCGGTATCGATAGATTTGTTTAGGTGAAAACCTAACTCTTTCTCCCTGCGATGTCTTCTCATCTCTTATTGTTTTCCTAACTCTTTTCCATAGAGTTTGAGTTATTCCCAATGATTTGCATGATAACGCTACTTTCTTTGCATTCTTCTCATCTTTCAGAAAAGCCCTTGACGTAGATTGCTTAAAGTAGTGCGTGAAGTACAAGAGGTCTAGGGTTGTAAAATGCAAGGAAAAGGTCTCGCAACTGAAAGCTTCCTCTCAATACCGGGAGGCCAGCCTTACCCAATTCTTAATGTAATTTCTTGGGTTCCCTCTTGTATTCCTTCTAAGTGTGTTTGCAATTTGTGAGTCATTTTGTCTCCGCTTTGGCCTTCTACTTCCACTTGAAATTGGCTTGGTTAAAAACCTCATTATCACTTACCTCACATAATGTGCTTTCCTATTGAAAACAAGGCGTGCTGTGGAGACAAGTCCTAACTCGTTCGTTCATGATTTTAGTTAATCGCTTAACAATTTCTTTGAAGCATGGCTTTCACCTGTCAGATATTCCTTTAACTTCTTTGCTAGACAAAGTGCCATTCTTCGTGTTAAGGAAAAGAACTACGCTCCAGAGATCACCCTGCGCCTAGTTTAATATGATCTTTCCTATGCCGGGCTTTTTTCTTACTTTTAGGTGAAAAGTGCCTCTCAGTATCGGCATGTTACTCTCAGTACCCAGACCTTTAACCTCCCCTAAAAGCTTATATAAGCCAACATTTAGAAAAAAATGCTTCCTTTATTTTAACTTTTTACTTCGTTCTTTCTTCCTATACACTGAAAACTTCAAACCCTAACTCGTCTAAACCATCTCATTGTCGATCTTCCACCATCAATAGCTCTTTGCCTTTGTTGCCACAGTCCACTCGACGTCTTTGATCATCTACCATCTTTGATCCTTAGCTTTAGGCCCTAATTCCACTCAACTCTTCGCCACCGAATCCTCACCTCTACTGCCGACACAAAGCTTTCATCGTCAACCACTTTTTCCCTTCTTATTGAACCCGGGTCTTGATTGTTCTTAAAGATGATGATTACTTTAGGTTGAGATGGTGATTGTTTGGGGATAATTTGGATGGTTTTGATTGGATTTGATTGAATTTTTGTGCAAGATGTTATAACCCTGAACGTCTTCCAATATCTGACTCCTGTCAATGTATATCTAATTGTATCCTACTGTTTAAACTCTAATAAGATGGTTCTTGTTCGAGAATGGTCATATTGGTCGGGCTTTGAGATCCAAATGGTTCCATCTCTTAACATCTCTATCATTTATTGCGTTGCACTCTTTATTATTGCATTCTTGGTGTTCCTACAAAGGGAAACCGTCTACGTCGCTTTGAACAACGGTTCTATTGTGTAGAGTGATGCGTTTTCTAGCACAAGTGGGTTATCTACAGAAAATGGTCCATTCATCGTGCACTGGGCATTGGACCCATACTGCATTGATTGACACTTTTACTTGCCCCAGTCAATGATCAAAATCTGATTGGTCAATACATGTCGACGTTCTTTAGATTTCTGTCGTTGGTCAGACGGGTTTATTATGTAAAATAAAACATATCTGACCATGTTGAATGCTAAATTTTATTATTTAGAATGACTCATCGATTGTCATGATTCAAGTCCAATGAGAGTATGTCTATTCCTTATAAAGCAAGGTCCTTCATAAATCAGGCTTCTCCTTCAATTTCTATCAGGCCCAAATGTTCGATTTCAGCTGAGTTATGGAATGCAATTGTAAGAATGGACCTACTACAAAGTCAACCTACCCCTCTGAATAATTATATCAGTCTGAAGGACTTGCATGATCTGGCTGTTCAAATTCCAACCGTCCTTTTAATGAAAATGCTTCAAAATATAAATTGTCGACATAGAATTCCTAAGAATGATGTATGGTTTCCTACTCAGGGTGAACGAGCACATCTCCCTCCATAGGGATTCAAAACTTGCAATAGATATATTTGTATCGGTGGTGTTATGCCCCCTTCAATTTATTTATTTGCATGGTTTAAAAGAGCTTGGATTGGCTCCGGCTGAAGTCCACCCGAACGGTGTTGCTCTACTAAGCTCTTTGTATGTGCTTTATATGAATAGCTTAAATAGGGCTCCAACTTTCCAGGAGCTTACTTACCTTCTGCGCTTCAAGAAAAGGCAGGCATATCCTTACTATATGATCATCAAGGCTTGGTGTAGATGCAAAGCCATCGAAGATCTTCATAGTAAACCGTTGTACATCATAAATTAGTACTTCTTCATTCGTTGCTATATGGTTTCAATGGGCGTTGGCTATCAAAAGTGAGTTCCTTTCCTTTTGTTTGTTCTATGCTTAAGTTGTCTCCGTTCAAGCACTTAACCTATTGTTTATTTATTCATAGGCATTCCTACTCGAGATGCTCATGACAAGCATGCCAATACTTTGATGGACTAAGGGAGGTCAGCTTTCAACAATGCACCACTGCCTGTCTCATTTCTAACGAGAATCTCTGATGGTGCGGTCCCCTGCTTCCTAATAGGATTACCATCCTTGATCTGATTCCGTTGAACAGCTCTAGAGCTCCCACCCAAACCACCGTTTGTACTCATAGCTCCGGCAAGAATCTACAATGTGCAGTTGAAGGTCCAACGGGCAGAGTGCATGTAGAGGAACCTACTAAAAGAGGAGGCGAAGAGCTCGTTGTTAGTTATGCCCGAGAGATGAGGGCTATGGAATTGGAGCATTGAAAATCCCTAAAGACAGTGATGAAGCTGGAAGGAGAGAGGGAAAAGCACTAATGATTAAAGAGGAAGAAGAGAGCGCCGTGATGACAATTACCATTCTAGTGCACAAAGATATGAGTTGTTCAGTGAAACATCCCTTGAAGCACCCGAGCTCCCCTCTTCACCCAATCTGGAGCAAATTTTCATTAAAACACCTGAAACACCCAGAGGACCAACCATATTTCCTTTAGGTGAAATGACACCTTGAGTGCGCGTTGTTGGTGATGTATTCACTGGTTTAAGCAACTTTGATATTTTAATTACTAATCCTCTCATTAAAGGCTCACCTCACTTTAACTTTCCTCCTCGAGTAAATATAGATGAAGGTGGTGAGACTCCATCTTGACGCCTATGCAAATAAAGTCTATTGAGTAACTAGGAGGTCACTGGCACCACACAGCACTCGAATCATGGACATGCATCCTTGCATTCATTCATGTTCTGAAATTCGAACGCTTACACCATTTTTCTTCTTATTTCAGGTCCCATGGGTCATGATTGGTATAAGAATCTTTCCCGTAATGTCGATCATTTTAGGGGCCAAACTCTTGATCATCATTCGCCTTGCTCTAATTACTAGAGTTATCGTGAGATCGAGTAGGAAAGGTGAAGAAAAAAAGATCATAAAGCAAAGGACGCCCGCAAGGCTGATAGGGAATGTGAGAAAGAAAGAGAAAGGGAAAGGAGGAAAAAGAACATCGAAGAGGGCTATCATGTGATCCTGCCAAATGACCAAGGGGACAATCTGATCGCCGTGGAATTTCTTCTAGCATTGTTCCATGGTACACTGAACCACAAAGCTCTTCTCAGTAGCAAGTTCATGCTTCCCAATCCTTGATTTCCATAGCTCTTCCTCATTCTAAAGAGATCTCTTCTTCCTTGGTTCCTCTTACTTTCGGCGCGCCACGCGTGCATGTCTCATTTCCCAACCTCTTCCTACATGGTATTGAGTTTGAGCAGGACATTGAAGATGTCCCTATGAGGTTGGAGATAGAGATGCTCTAAGCGTTCAAAAGCACATCGACAAAGGGTACAAGTGGAAATGGCTATGTTATGCTTTCTCCGAGTCAACGAGATTGACTATATATACAACATCAAGTCCTTCAATTTCGGGAAGGAGACATTTGAAAAAATCATCAAGGAATGGGAGGAATACTTGGTGAAGGTTATGAGAGAAACGTAGCCCTCAAAACTTAAGCCCGCTCTGAAAGTTTGAGGGAGGAAATGAAGTTGGCTCACAAATGCACCGAGATCATGATGCGTAATAGTCTAAAAATTACACATGAACATAGGACTAAAATGAAAAAGAAAATTACCGAGAGGGACCTGGCCCTTACTAACAAGGATAAGACTATTAATGAGTAGGCTGCTAAAATTCAAAGGCTCCGAGAAGAGAATCGCAAGCTTACTGTTGGCTTGGAATAGTTAACTATGAAAAAGCTCAGTTTTGATATTGAGCTTGTTGTTTCTCAAGGAGAAGTTAAGAAGCTACAGGAGGAAAAAGCTCAAGAGAGAGAAGAGCTTAACTCGGACCTCCTACACTTCTATGCCAGCATTGTCTTACACAAGAATCTAAAGTGGTCAGGGGATGCTTATCCCGAGAACCTAACTGGTGCTTGGAAAGAGGTGTTATGATGACTTGTGGTGTCTGAGGATAACCGTTCCAAAGAAGAGTTCATAGCCGAGTACCCCGATGTTGGGGATATACAAAAGCCTATAGAGGGAATGGTCATTCTTGCTATTGAGAATGCACCGCTGTTGTCGCCCAGGATCTCACTAGCCTAAGCTCATCAGGTTATCATGAATCATTTACTCCTAAATATGTAGAGCCCGTGGTGACAATTCCTGCATCCATGGGGTAAGCTCTGATTACACCTATGTCATTCCGGCCTCTATAGCGAAAACTATCGTCGAACCTTACATTCCCACTTTTGAAAGATAATCAAAGGCATATCTGACCGAAAAGGGAGAATTTGTCAAGTCCCCTAAGGAACGAAGCCCAAGTCCAGGCATATCTCTTATTTTGTTGGCCTTCGAGAAGCTTTAGTTCTCGTGTGAATCCACTACTGACCTTTACCATTCCATTTGTCAACTTGTAGGTCAACCTCATCTTCCACCTCCGCTGCCAACTACTTAGGGTTTGGGACCTAGAGTAATTTTTACCATGTCAACTTCCATTACTACAGAACTCGTCGCTTTGATCCTACTCCAGTTCTGGAGCCCGTCCTAACTCTTAGAAGATCAGGGCTTTGGAAGGGCTAGAGGACATTTCTCAATCCTAAGAAGACATCATGAATACTAGCGCTACAAGTCTAATCGATCTTATCATAATGGTGAAGCAGCTAAAGATAGACCTTTCTAAGGTTAGAATCAAGATGGATCCTGACATTGAAAAGCCTGGTATCTTAACTCCTACAAGCCCTACTTCTAAACTCCACACGATTAAAGTCAGGCCGCCCAAGCTCATGATCAAATTCTTAAGGGCTTCTACCGGGAAGACTGGTGAACTTTACATTGCTATTAGGGAAGAATCTACCAAATCTAAGGATAAAACTCTCAAAGGAAAGGTGACCAAAGAAGGAAAGAAGCATAAGAGGCGACTCAACGGTTTCAGTAGCAGAGGCAAGAAGAAAGGGAGGAGCAAGTAGAGGGTACTTGGAGCTTGCTTGTGTGGTGGTTTGCTTCATTGTATGGTCTGTCCCTTTGCTTTTCTTTTTGGTGGAAAATAGGTTGTGTTTTTATGAGAGTGGCCCTCGCTTTAATTTGTACATAAAGGAAGAAGTAATGAAAAGATTTTCCTTTTTTCTCGTAATCTATGTTCCATTAACCTTTTTTATACCTTTATGTATTATTCGTTTTTACATATAATTGCCAGCGTATATTATATAACTACCTATTCTATAATTATATATATATTTTTGTGTGTATGTTTCTATGCAATATGCTTATTTGCTACAACTCTATGCATATAATTAATATTCATGTAATTGCTTAGGTTGTACTCCGATGCTGGCTCTGTCTATAGCTGCCAAATTATTTCGTTTGGAGAAATAGAACCATTAATTAACCATCTCCCTAGGTATTTTTAGTCAAGTTCCTTTCGATAAGTTGGTAATGGTGAATGATCCTGATTCCACGCGGATCAGCGGTTAGGATATTCATTTTCTTTTTCATTTGACTTCGTTGTTTGCTTATCCCTATTCACGAAATATTTCTCTCCAAATTCCAAATTCTGGACATTGATGGGATAGATATATTGTAGGGAAATTACCAAATTATCCCCCATCTAAGTGTACTTTTCCTATCCTAATCTGGACCGAGAAAACCTGAAAACGATAGTTTTCAAGCCTTCATAACCATCCTCACTTATCCTCAACCGAGCATGTTCTTCATGATCGCTAGCACCGTCTTTGAAATTCAATTGGAAACTAGTTTCAATCTCCAAAGGCTAGGGCATAAATCAACCAGTTTTGAGTTTCTTTTCCTGAGGTTACCTATCTCCGGGCAATAATCAAATTTGTGATAATTATAACGACCAAGAATTTCAAACACTTCGTATTAATATCTACATTATTTAAATATTTGATTCTTGAATTAAATATTATTAAATCGATTTAATAAACTTATTAAACCCCTTTTAAGTAATAACTAATGATGATAAACTTTTTTTGGAAAACTGTTTACAAAATATATATACCTTGATGAAATATCGACAATGCGATAAAAAATCTTTCTACCGATAAACAACATTTTACTCAACAGAATTTATTCAAACATTTTTTACATACAATTATTTGTTTAGGAGAACATTAATATGAGATAAAAATGTTTTTCCATTAATGAAAATAAAATATTTGATGATGTCATGGGTAATGTCATAAGAGATATTTGGAGATAAGGGTATTCTACTACGGAAAAATGAGGTGTAAAGTAGAAGGAGCATGCAAGGCACATTAGGAGGGGTTCTTAGCTGTACAAAGGAGGATTTTAGATGGGCTAAACACTTCTTAACATTCAAAGCTCAAAAAGTATTAAAAGAGCAAAAATGGTAGAAGTGATTAGCACTAATCCACTTATATCTTCACTAATATTTCTCTAAATAGCTCAAATCTTCTCCAAACAGCATCAAACTTTAACCAACACCTTAGGAAGCATGATTCTAAATTCAAAGAGGAAGAATAGTGAAGAGGATGGGGGATTCATCATGGGCGTTGAGAATTAGATAATGGAGGGCGGAGATGCTTTGTGATTTTGGTTCTAAATGTTGGACTTTAGGCTTTTTGTGATGGTAAGAAGTGGTTCTTTGATTCTTATGTGTTTGAGCTTATTGTAGACTTGGATTTGGTGAAATATCTCACTATCTTATATGTATGTATATTGTGTGTGTGTGTCTATGTGTAAATATAAAGTTAAAGTAACATTAACTAATTAAAGTTATAAACTTTTGATCCCTCTTGCTTTTGAAAGAAAATGATGACTTTATATTGTATAACATCACTTCTATTACCTTCTATAATATGTGGTGCGGCTTTTACATAATGTTTAAATGGTTGTTTGGATTACATGGTGAATTAAGTATATTTGAAAGTGTTTGAGGTGAATATAGTCGTTATAAGTGCACTTTGATATCCCTTAACTTTAACTTGTATAAACGGGAGATTTATAAATTAACTTGAGATAATTTGATTTGGTTGTTCTCTACACATATTTCGGTGTATAGATAGCGAATAATTGGTTTGAAAAGTTATAGAAATTGCAAAAAAATGTTGTAAAAATTAGCCAAAAGGTCACTATGGATTCACTTTGAAAATGCCTTATGTTCAACGATTTTTAAACTTAACATTGAGAGATATATGTTATTCCGTATTTTGACCCAGCTATATTCGAACCGACTAGACAAGTTAGACTCGACTATCATCATGGCCAGCAGCCTAGTGCAATGATTGTGGTCCAAAAATCAAGCATAGATGATAATATGAAGCAGAAGCATGAAAGCTCACTACTCCTCGAAGATGGATCAAGTATGATCCATATTCAACACTATGGATCGTATTGTATCGATGCTACAACTCAAATTTGCACCGGTAATTGGTCAATAACTCAAAATCTGTACATGATATCAACATGAAACTTGGAGTACAAGCTTACTACAACATATGAAACACCCTATAGGGATCTCATTCCAATTGGATAAAGTTGGAGGGATCGGCGTAACTCCCTTTAGGGAAATCAGCAGAAATCAGAATTCAAGCAACACTATATCACGGAAAATGCGATATCTCGCAAACCATGCATCGAAATTGAACGAATTTTGGGGGCAGGTAGCTAACATCATGGGACATCCCTCATTGGGATCGCAGCCCATTTTGACACACTAATAGGGATCGACACCGATCCATATTGTGCACCTTAATGGGCGTCCAAAAATTTGGATGGCCTCATCTTGGTTTTCCGAACCTTTTGCCAAAATTTCAGTCTGATCCGTGCATATCTTCCTATATAAATATAGCAGGCATGGAGTCAAAAAGGGGATCCTTCTTTTTGCTGAAAGGCTATTCCATTTTTTTCTTCATTCTTGTACTAATGGATCCTAGTTGATACAAACATTCTTGTAATCATAATCAAGTGCAATATCAATAAAAATATGAAGTAGATGTAGGCCAACATTTGCGAACTACTATAAAAATTTGTGTATTCATTTATGATATTCGCTCTGTTTTAATTTCATTTTTCATTTAATCTCTACTATATTTTGTTGGGTGTTGATGCCAATTTTTGGTGTCAACAATATCTTAGGGCCTTCTTTGCATTTTTGATAAGTACTATAAATGTAATTATTTTCGAAAAAATATAGATGCTTTGATCATTCGTTAACTTGTGAAACTAAGTTACAAAATGTTATAGCGAGAAGAAGGTTGCTATATGAGCAAATTGAAATGCCTTGTTTTTAGGAATTTTTATAAATAAATTAAAGATATTCTTAGAGGATTCTTTCCATGATTTTTAAGTAACTAAGGGTAGTGCATATTGTTAAAATTTCAAGTCTTAAATCATTTGTTTAAGTGGTTAAAACTTGTTGGAAAGGTCGTGCTGTTCTATATTGTTCTTTATTAAGGACTTTTAACAGCATTTATAAATGCTATTATTTATGGTTTTAAGTGTTTAAAAATGATATATAAATTTGGTATTTTTCTCTAGTATTTTTAGGAATGTTTTCTAGCCTATTTTGTAGTATTTGAAGTTAGTTTGAAGTTCAAATATATTTTTAATAATTATTTATGAATTTTGAAAGTAAAGAGGATTTATAATATAAAACATGCTTTTTATTTATTTTCATCAAATTATAATTTAGTTGTTTTCAAGTAATATTTTACATAGATATTTAAAACTTATTTATAAGTATTTTCAAAATACATATATATAAGGTTGAAAAAGTAATTAACTATGATAACACTAAAACCAACGAAGTAGACTTATCTATTAGTGACAGTTAATTTGATGTTAGGGTAAGGTTAGAAGCAATTTATCTCTAATCTATCAGCTTCACTCTAGACTGAAGAATAGTTAAGTCAAGAATACCGAAAATGTGTTAATCATGTTATTTGTTTGCTCGTTTATGAAAGTGACTGATACTATACTTAACACTAAAGGTAGGCAAGATAGACTTATCAATTTGTGAAAGCGAAGAATAAAGTGCTTAGGCAAGACTTTAATATGCAACTGTTGCTCTAACTTATCTGGCTTAAATCATGAATGGGGGAGAGTATATGTTGGAATGTCAGAAATGAGTTAAATATACAAACCTTGATTTCATTAAGTGGTTGTTTTAACTATATAGTCGATTAGTTGACTATAGAAGTTAACCAAATACTAACTTAGATCTTTAAATGGATGTTTTAAAAATTAAAATAGTATGGAATGGCTTTGGATACGTTGTAAGAATGTGCTAATAACATTCATATTTAACCCTTTTTTATTATACTTATGAATATTAATAGATCTTTAAAATAATGTTTTTAAAGATACGCTTAAATGATATGGTTTTGGGTTTGTAACGATAATGTTTAAGTTACATTAGTCTCCAACCTTTTTGAATGGATTTATGGAAGTACTTAGATCCTTAAAATGGATATTTTGAAGGAAATTATAAGTATGAATCTTTTGGAAAAAAATAGAAAAAGTAAATGTTAAAAGTAAGAAATTTTGTTAGTGATTCGTGAATATACTTATACAATTTGAGATAAGTATATGAATACTTTCCAAGGTATTGAAAGAATACAAATGAATAGGAGAATTTGATAAATGAATTTATATTAGATTAAAGAAGTTTTACTAATAAAAGAGCTTTAAATTAATTAAAAGTATTAATCAAGTAAAAAGGGGATTAGAAGTTGCATATGTGACTTAATTGTGCTTTGTGTAACTTAATCTTGCTTTCGTGTGTTTATTCATTTGTGGAAAGTTTTTAGTCGTATACTTAGCACTAAAATTCATTGAAGTAGGCTTGTCTATCTGTAAGAATTAAGAGTTATGTTCGAGCAGGGTTTAGTAGTAGTAGTGCTCTAACCTACTGGATTCACTTTTGACCTAGGAATAGTATGAAATGAAAAGGTTGGAAGCGTGAAAACTATACGAGACCGGTTTCCATATATGATCGTTTATTTTAAACTTGATAGTTGATTAGTCGACAATCGAACTTGATCAGAAATTCATCGAGTTATTTTGAAGAGACCGGGATCGATAAGTTTTTTACTTATCGAAAACCACTTCAAAACCGGTAACATGTGTTTG
Organism: Allium cepa; assembly: GCA_030765085.1. NCBI lineage: Eukaryota > Viridiplantae > Streptophyta > Magnoliopsida > Asparagales > Amaryllidaceae > Allium > Allium cepa. Next base: position 491,097,251 of record CM060931.1, read on the forward strand.
CGCTAAAACTGGTCACAAATACCTAGTTGTATCTAAAAGCACCAATTTCCAAAAACAATATCCAAATAGAAATATAAGCACGTAGACCAGAGAACAAATAGCATAAAAAGTAAAGAAACACATGAGTTTTACAGTGCTTCAGCAAACTTCGGCCTATGTCCGCTCCAATTATCTTTTATTTATATTGTAAGATTACAAGTGTAGTTGGTTTTACCATAGAAAATTAGTGGAGGAAGAGATAAGAAGTGATGTAGGAGAGGCAGCGAAAAAGTCCCTTGCGATGAGCCAAGTCTATTATATTTATAGGTGAAGACGTACATGAATCGGGTTGAAATTTCGGCAGAAGAACCTCCATGCTCATACGACCCATAGAATTTGGGATCGATCGGGTATCAAAAAATAATCTAGGCTGATCGTTCCATACTAACTCTAATGGGGCATTGATCTTTTTTGTGGGGTCCCCCGTCCCTGCTTCCAAAGTTTAGCGCCATTCTGACTTACCTTTTGTGAGATATCGATCGATCTTCGCTGTTTTGACCAGAAATTAGATCATGCGAGATCGTTCCATGATTTATCCTTTTAAGTTTCAATCAATCATGGCAGTGCTACATGATGCATGCTATTATCTCTCCAAATTTCATGCAATTCTAATATACTGTTCATGAGATATCATGTTTTCCATAAAACTATGGATCGTTATGCTGATTTGTACGATCGTTCCAATAAAAATCAGAATCTTTTCCAAAATTTCATCCTTTTGAGCTACGATGGATCGTGGGCTTCTCTATGATGTAAGCTACTTGCTCTTCAATTTTTGTGAAATTCTGATATACTATTTGTGAGATATCACATTTTCCGTAAAACTATGGGTCGTTATGCTAGTTTGTACTATCGTTCCAATAACGATCGACCTCTTTTCCAAGTTTCCATCTTTTTAAGCTGCGATCGGTCATATGGGTACTCCATGATCTAGGCTAATTTCTTCCCAAACTTCGTGCAATTCGAACATATCATTATGACATATCGTGTTTTCTGTGAAACTATGTATTGTTCTGGCAGATTTGTACGATCGTTCCAATAATGATCAGCCTCTTTTTCCAAGATTTGGGAATTTTGTCATGGGATCATTTTTATGGGCTCCACTCTTCAATATATTAGTTCTTTGAAAGTTTTAAGTGCATTAGCTTTGTATATTTTGAGACATTGATCGATCTTTGTCGATTTGCGCTGTTATATGGATTGTTACCGATCGATCCATAAAAATTCGTCATTTGCCCAGAACTCAAGCATATAAACTCCGATTGACTTGAAATTCAAAGTAAGGATTGATGAAGCCTTTCTTGTCACTTTATATTAATTTCACTTTGATTGGAATCCGCTCCAAATCCGCCTAACTATTTTCCACAGTTCCAAATATCATCGATTTTCAAGACTGATAACCGTCTCTCTGGGCTTCTTGCCTTGATGATCATTGAAGCCATTGTCCAACTTTTATCATATACTACTTGGTTAAAAGGCAGTATAACATTTTCACTCCAAAACATGCCTTACAGTAGAAGATTTGTTTTGAATTGCCTTAAGTTCAATGTTCAAACCCGTTGATGACCTGTGAACAAATCTATGATCTTGCCTGATTGTTATTAACGGCCATTCGACACCGTTGATTAAATTCATAACCGTCCTAGACTAATGATGATCGCATAGGATCGAGTGTCTGTTTAAGGAAAAATTCGATCGTTTAAGATCGACTATTGGTTTAAGGCAAAATGTGATCGTACGAGACCAAGGGCCTCTTCAAGGCGAAACATGATCATTCGAGATCAAGTGCCTCTTCGAGTCATAATGTGATCGTTCGAGATCGAGTGCCATTCGAGGCGAAATATGATCGTTTGAGATCGAGTGCCATTCGAGGTGAAACGTGATCATCTGAGATCGATTATTATTCAAGGCGAAATGTGATCGTTCGAGATCAAGTGCCATTCGGGGTGAAATGTGATTATTCGAGATCTAGTGTCGTTCAAGGCGAAATCTGATTGTTTGAGATCGAGTGCCGCTCGAGGCGAAATGTGATTATTCGATACTGAGTGCCTTTAGAGGTGAAATGTGATCGTTCGAATGTGACTCGAAACTATTAATGTCATATTTCACATTCGAGTGAGTTTTGTAATCAAAATATTCAACTAATAAAGTTAAGTCCAAGTACTAAAAAGAAAAAAGAAAAAGAAAAACTAAACACTACAATGCATGCCTCTCCAAGTGTGACGGTTCATCATCATCTCAGAGCATGCATAAGGATCCTTATCGATCCCGTACATGTGTAAGTGACTTAGCCATTTTTTTGTGGAGTTTAGTGCTCATTCCTTACCATCCCGATCAATTGATGATGCCTCGATCCAAGGCGGTTCTCGTTCGATGCGAATGGTGGCTGCTCCTGTTCCACCGCCACTTCCCGACTTCTTACGTATTGTGACAGCCTGCCATTCCGGACAATTTCCTTAATATCATCCTTTAAGTGCCTATAGTCGTTTATATTATGCCAATCCAACTCATAGAACAAATAATATTTCTCTGATTTCTTTTCATTGTTTTTAGACTCTCTCCTCATTAGCCTTCGACTGAGGATCTACCCTCTAGTATCCAGATATATCGAGTCTAATGTTTCACTCGATTCCGTGTAAGAGGTGAATCACGGTTCCCTTCGTGGTCGCTTTGATCCATCAGAGCCATCCTCTGCTTTCCATTTTCCTTTATCCTTGTTTGAACCTTCCTCGGGCGGGCCTCTGCCTTTAACCGCATAAGCTTCCACTTCCTCTCTTCCCTCCCTATTAGCTTTCGCATCTTCCTATCGTAGAAACCTTTCTACTTCATGGTCAAATTTCTCGAGATCCACTGGTAGATCTCGTTCCAACGATACCTTGAAATCTGAGTTATCCGCAATCCCTCACACCACTGCTATGAATACTATCAATGGATCTGGTCGATCCATTGAAGCTACCACCGTATTAAACTTGGTTAAGAAATCCTTAAGTGATTCTCCTTTCCACTGCTTCATCGATGTTAAAGTCATCACACTTTTGGGTCCTGTAATGTGGATCGAAAATTGCCTCATAAAACTTTCAGTCAATTCCGTTCATGTGCTAATAGAGATGCTTTCCAACAGTCTAAACCATAGTGTAGCTATATCCGTTAAGTACAATGGGAAGCATCGTGCCATGACTTCCTTCTATGCCCCCAATACTTCCATGTGTCTCATGTATCTCATCAGATGAACAGCGGGATCCATTTTTCCATCACATGTCTCAAGCGTTGGTAGTTTAAACTTCGGTGGATTCTTAGATTTCCTGATATTATGAGTAAAGGGACTCCTACTTACATCTTTCGGATCCGTATTCACCAATGCTCCTCTCATAGCCCATCCGATCATTTCCGCCAACTTGTATAGTCATCTAGTGGTAGTCTTTGATCATTGTCTCCAACTTGCCCCATGAGTCCATAGGGGAATCTCGAAATCTGCCCTTCTGGACGTGCATCCACACTCCAATCAATACAACACTGCTCGGTATCCTATCAGGGATCAATCCAACATGACCCGGGGACATGTCCATACTTATGGATCGATCAACACCAATCATTTTAGAATGATAGGCACCGATCATTCTAGAACGACCCGCCTTGATTGTTTTTGGTTTGTCAGGGGCTGCTCCCAGCTATTCCACTCCATCTTACATCCTATTAGCTTCGTTTCCTCGGTCTTGATTCTAATTTTCCTCGGTTCCTGCTGCTCCAACTCCATGATCCATATTTACATCGTTTATTGCTATTCCATTTCCTTGCTTATGCGCTCCAACTTCTCCATTCTATCAGAGTAGATCCTGCATTATCTCTTCCCATCTCTTTAGCATCCTTTCATGCATAGCATCCATCATTATTCCCATCTCATCTCTGGTGATGTAGATAGATGTCTGATTTGCTCCAGCTCCAGAAGAAGCCTCCTGACTCCCTCCATGATGGATCATATCCACTAATGGTCTCTTTGTCGATTGTCTAGCTATTGCTTCCTAGATCCAAGCTTCCAAATCCAAGATCCTAACTTCCAAATCCGTGGGTGCAAGTCCATCTTAACAAAAGCACCAAAAATTTTACGCCAAAAATGGTCACAACACCCAGTTGTATGTGAAAGCACTAATTTCCAAAATTAATATCCAAATAGAAAGATAAGCACATAGGTCAATAAATAAATAGCAGAAAAAGTAAAGGAACACATGAGTTTTATAGTGGATTAGCAAACTCTGACTTATGTCCAATCTAATAACTTTTATTTATACTATAAGATTATAATTACAGTTGTTTTTGCCTTAAAATTTAATGTAGGAAGAGATAAGAAGTAATGAAGGAGAGGAAGCCGAAAAGTCCCTTGTAATGAGCTAAGTCCTTTGTATTTACAGGTGAATACGCATATGGACTGGGTTGAAATTTTGACTAGAGAATCTCCAGGCCCATATGACCTGATCCCCAAAATTTAGGAGCGATCGGACGTCAAAAAATAATTTAGGCCTATCAATCCATACAAACTCCAATAGGGTTGCAATCTTTTTTATAGGGTCTCCCATCCCTCTAATTCTTGCTTCCTAGGTTTCATGCCATTTGGACTTGCCATTTGTGAGATATCGATCGATATTTGCTGTTTTAATTAAAAATTGGATCATAGAGGATCATTCCATGCTTCATGCTTTTAGGATACGATTGATCATGGGGATGCTCCATGATGTAAGCTACTTTCTCTCCAAATTTCATGCAATTTAGACATACTATTTATGAGATATCGCGCTTTCCGTAAAACTATGGATCATTATGCTGATTCTATAATATTTCCAATAACGGTTGTCCACTTTTTTCAAGATTTGGGAGTTTTGTCATGAAATTTTTTTTGGCCTCCACTCTTCAATAATCAACTGTCCGAAAGTTTCAAGTGCATTGGCTTTGTAGAATTTGAGATATTGATCGATCTTCATTGATTTATGCTTTTTTATAATTCGCTCTCAATCGATCCATACAAACTCTTCCTTTCCCATAACTTGAGCATACGAACTCTGATTGACTATAAATTTGAAATGCAGCATCATGGAGCCTTCCTTGTCACTTCATACTGATTACACCTTCATTGGGACCTGGTCTGAATCCTCCCAACTATTGTCCATAGTTGCAAATTCAGCGATTTCCAAGCCTAATAACCGTCTCCTTGAGCTTTTCGCCTTGATGACCACAAAAGTCATTTAGCCAACTTTTATGATATACTTCCTGATCAAAAGGCTGTATAACCACGTGTTCCATGTTTTAGAAGTGGTTGTCAAGTGGAATGCTATAGAATTGAATTGTCTATCCCAAGTTTAAGTCCAAGAATGAGGCCAGTGTTAGCATTCGTCGAAGGACTTATGTAGGAATTTATGTGGGAATTTATGATTTGTTCAAGATTTTAGAATCCATTTGAGGATTCGTGTTCTTTCAAGTGATCAAGACTCATGTGAGAAATTTCGAACATGACCTTGACATCGAAAATGAAATAAAATAGAGTAGGGTCATAGCTTGGGGTTTAGCTAAACCATGATAGGATATTATCACTCCGTATCTAGAGTGTGCTTATCAATGCTGCACATGGGAGGTAGTGATATTCAGGATCACTTTTTTGGGCATGGACGGTTATGTTTTCCTTATTGGTATATATATATATTCTACCTAGAGATATACGACGTTCGGCGGTAGCATCTGACCCTTATGTAGGGATTGGATTTCAGCTTGATCGGAGGGGTCTCTTGGAAAATCCATTATGCGAATGCACCTTAGCAATTTTGATTGTACCCTCAATATTACTGTGGTGTAATTAATCTAAACACCAACGACTATTTCCTAATTTATGTTCTCAACCCTAAACATTATATGTACTTAAAGAAGTAAACATTTCTAAACGGTAGTAAAAGTATTATTATATATTAGTTGTAATTTCTTGAGTTTTCAAACCAGACTTATGTCTGGCACATGTTTTTGTGTTCCCCAAATTCCCCATGTGCTCTTTGGAGTAGTCGGGGAAAGGCAGATATTCGTTGACGTTCATTGGAGCTCAAGGAGATAGGCTGGATGTTTCACTTACCATAGTATTCTTATTTCCACTACATTATTATTATGTATGTAACAGTGTTTATTAGAATTGGTTGTTATAACTGTTCAAGCCGATGATAGTATTTGGAATTGCAGTTTTGAAATGCTGTATGTTTTAAAGTGATAGTTTGTACTTTTGATATCCACTATGAGATTCAATTATTGTGTTCCTTATTTCCTTTTCTTTTCTAACGATCTTTCTTTTTGCACTTGGATGATCGAAACAAAAATACCGCTGATGTATTAGTGTCGACGTTTGGGGATCCAAATGGTGGGATGTTACAATAATCATGGTCGAAAATCTGGCCGTGTACCAGTTTCCATCTCTAGAAACTAGCACATCATGGTTCGACCCCAAAAGTTTCCCTATGACGTTGCATGTCTCTTGGCAGCATCAATTCCTTTCAAATCGGCATCGATTTACCACTCAATCCTTCGGTTATTTTCTAGAAAGCTAGGCCAAATTATTTGATTGGCCCTGAATATTACTACATGCTTACATTGCCTTTCTTTAGGCAAAGACAAATTCATGCAAGTCGGGATCGAACTATCAGATCAATCCCAAAAGGTTGGGTCTAATTATCCGATTGACCTGAAGCAATTGCTTTCCCTGATGTTGCCAATCTCCCAGCCATGCCAGATTCCTAAAGGATGGGGGATTTTACCTTCCTGACATGGCCAATCTACGAGCAACGTGGGATTCCTAAAGATTAGAGTTTTCCTTCCTAGCATTGCGTATCTCCAAGCAACACCAGATTCCTGAAGGATGAAGGGTTTCACCTTCCTGATGTCGCCAATCTTCGGGAAATGCAGATTCCTAAAAGTTATAGATTTTCAAATCTTCTTATTATTTCCTATCTTTAGGCAACGACAAATTCCTGAAGATCTGATTGAATGGTATAAACCTTTTCCTCATTGCCTATCTTCAGTACGACAAATTCTTGAAGGTTTGAGTGAATTGGAGTCGAACTATCTGTCCAACCCTTAGGAACATACCCCTTGTCCATTATCCGTGCCCAGAGGGGTATGTTTCTGATCATACTCTACTCGCATAGCATAGAAGTTTTTTATTACGAGAACACGGTTCCATTGGTCCAAGGAGTTGACTTTATTGGTAAATAGGAGAAGTGGCAGGTCCTGCCTTGTTACATTGTCTCCCAGAGTCTTCGGTTGGCTTATTTGTGGAAGACAAACTAAGAAAAGCTAAATGTAGTGGTACCGCAACAGTTCAATGTCCCATGCATGCTGGATAGGGACTTACTCAATAATTTCCAGCTTAAATGTTACGTCTCCAAGCTTACGATTGATTGCGTAGGGATCTTCCCAGTTTTTGGTGAAGGTCCCTATACCTCAAAGAACTCATTTCAGAATGATATCCCCTACCTCAAACCTAAATAGTTTATATTTGTATTGGTAACGTATCAATCAAGTGTAGGTAGGAGATATTTCAAAATATCATGATAATATCGGTATCGGTGATATATGAGACATGTTTATAACAAATTGTATGAGATAATGTACTATATTATAATGGTATAGTCATGTTTAGTTTCTTCGGCTATTTAATCATCTCCATTATTTTTCAAATTCCATATTCACGACTCCTTCATTTTCCATTTCACTTATATTATTGAAGAAGAAATGCTGAATTGATACATATGATTGTTTTTAGCCCATTCTTTATCGATGCAAATATATAAATTTACCACTCTTCAACATTTAGTTCTGCATGCAAGATAATAATAGAAAAAAGTTTATTTTCGTAAACTACCTTGGTAATAAATAATGTATGGAGAAAATGATTAAAATATGTAGCACATACAAAATCTTGTTTTTAATGATAATTGTGCACACAAAATATGACATATGAAATAATTGGATAAGTAGATTTTTTCTATATTGAAATAGTAATGAGGTGGACTAAAAAATATAAACAAAATTGAAAAATAATTGCATTTGGATTTCATGTATGGTCTACACATTTTCATTCACTATATACTAAAAATAAACTTTAAGAATGTAAATTTATTTACGTATCCTTTCCTTTTCAGCAGCAATTATAAAAGTGAACGATATTCATTATGAATATTAGATATTCTACACTAAATATTGAAGCGATATATCGGCAAATATCAAGCGATATATCGGTAGCGATATTTTAAATGATATTTCAAAAAAAAAATCGACTATGCAGCGATATGGGAGATATCAGTGTATATCGATGATATTACTTTGATATTAACTATTTAGCCTCAAACGTAAGGTTCTGAACCTTTGCGTTGAAATGCCATGCTTCCTCTTTTTGGTGGGCAACTATCCTCAATTTGGCTTCTTCCTTTTTCTCATCTACTAAATCGAGAGACTCAAGCAGGAGCTCCTTGTTTACCTTTGGGTCAAAATACCTTTTATGATGAGAAGGGGATTCTAGTGCTATCAAGATCATCACTTCTGATCCATAAGCCAAAGAAAATGGTAGGTGTCCAGTTGATGACTTGTCGTCTTATAAGCCTACAATGCTAGTGGAAGCTCATTAATCCAGTGGCCTTTAGATCCAGTTAGTCGCTTCTTCAAGGTCGATTTGATGACCTTATTCATTGCTTCTACTTGTCTGTTCACTTGTAGATGTGCCACCATGGAGAAGCTTTCCTCAATCCTATATCGATAGTAGAAATCTTAGAATTGGTGCACGCGAACTGGGTTTTGTTGTTTGTGATGAGCTTTTGAGGTATTCTGAACTTATAAATAATATTCTTCATCGTAAAACTGATTACCTTTTTCATTGTGATCATGGCAAGCGGTTCCGCTTTAGCCTATTTTGATAAAGTAATCCACCACAATGATAGCATATTTAGCTCCTCACTTTGCTACCGGTAGCATACCGATGATGTCGATTCCCCATTTTGTGAATGGTCATGGACTGATCACTTGCGTATGTTCCATCGACGAGGCTCTTTGAATCTTTGCAAATCTCCGGCACTGCTCATACCTTTGGTGTAGTCAGCAACATCTCGATTTATCATTGGTTAGAAATATCAATATTGAAGTACCATTTTGCAAAATTCTACCTCTAGTGTGATCACCATAGCCGCCCTCATGTATTTCCATAAGGATTACCTAGACTCGTCATTGATTACACACCGAAGCAGGGGCATAAGAAATCCTCTCCTGTATAGTGCTTCGTTTTGCATCACTAATCATGGCCCTTTTTGGAGGATTTTCTGTAATAACCCACCCTTTATAATAACTAAAAGTATGCACCTTATATCATTGCATGACTTTTGAATACCATAAAAGATAGATCATTGGGGTAAAATAAAAAAAAACACTAAACCAAGACATCGATAAGATCTCACAATGAAATGGCAACATATAATATACCAAACTATATGAACAAAAAAGAATAACAATATATAAGAGACCATACAGCAGAAGCAACTGCCGAATAAATATCAGTACAGTATAGTCAGAATACATCAACTCCAAAATAAAGATGGAGTTCTGAATAAATATATGATACGACAGTCTCGTATATAAATAACAGGTCTGTCTTGTACAAATCAAATAACAATTATATATATCTCCAAATATCAATGTCGTGCCTCCAAAATGATCCAGCTATTCATTCTGATAGTGTATTCCAAAAGCACCTAATTCTCGAACTACTTAATCGAGTACTTGAAAGTGGTCATGACATAAGTACACAAGGACAAAGTGCAGGTCAAAAAGTTAAAGTCTGGTGTGATGGAAATTATCTCAAAATACTGTATATTAAAACTATATACAAATAAACAGGAACTACTAAATCACAGTCGATCCTCTCCACAAATATGGTTCCAGGGTAATCCGGGTTGCCTATAAGAAAGCATAGTAAATCCATCTCAAAAGTAGGGGATCGCACCATAACCTGCTCTTCTTTTGTAACAACAAGTTAGCACAATATCTTCCATTGCACTATACTAGCCCAAAACTACTAATAATACAGTTAAATATACCAATTTCAAACCGTGATCCTAAAACGATGATCACAACTGCTAAGATCGATAGGGTACGTCCAAAAGCATATGGTCACTATTGATAAGACCAAATAAGTACGCCACAATAAGTACGGTCACTACTGTTAAGACCAATCATTCGTAATATTACAAATGTATCACAACAAGATAAAGTTATTCACGGTCCCTCTAAGACCGTGTTGAGTGTATCTTGTCCATCAACAACACTCTAAGTACATCACAACAAGGTCGATACCTAAGTAGGTCACATAAGTACGTTCCCTGGGTAAGTCACATAAGTCCATATTCTTGGTGTGTCACAACAAGCCAACACCAAACAAATCGTATGTTAATCTAAGTTCGAAATCATATAGTATGGACTCACTTTGCATATAACATATGGAATCGCCACGAACGTCTCTAGTCGACACAGCCTAAAAACCCACCGAACAAAGCTAAAAAAGCCTCATACTAACCCAAGTCCAATTCTAAATGGAATGCATGACCTCAATATCATAACTCTCTTCCAATATACGCTCCCGGTCTCCCTCAAAATCTATGGTTTTAGAATATGTGCTGGGGTGGGTCCTAGTGGGACCTAAAATCAAAATAATTCAACACCTACCAAAATTTAATGAGTTATAGCCCTTGAAAGTTGATGAACAATGGTCTAAAACTCACCTCAATCTGAATTTGTACATGAAAGTTATCGCGTTTTGAAGTTTACACAATCATAGTAAGTTCAACCGACTGAAGGGCCATTTAGTCAACTGAACCTGGGTCGAGATGGATATTTTCCTCTCGATCAGTCGACTGAATAGACCAGATCAGCCGACTAACCTGATAATTTTTGGGTAATGAACCTAGGCAGGGAGTAGATTCTCCAAACAGATGTAGATTCACACGTCGTTTCCTTCGATGCTTTGTATAATGAGTCGCCTTGCTACTAAAGCCAGCCTCCATCCCATCGGACATCTGCTTGGGTTCTTTTGTTTACATTTTGGAAGTGAATTCCATAAGTCATTGAAAATCGATTTCAACTCCAAAATCCACACTTTGCACAAATAGAGTTCTACGGGCGATTTTAGCGACCGGTTTCCTCTAACACCCCCAAAACGACAATACCTAGCCTTGTGCGTGCCCATATGTGTGCCAATGCACTCATTTGTTCATGCCTATGCACACGCGTATAATTAACTACACACATCACAAAAAAATACATGTGAGCTTCACGAAGGCGAATAGTTGACCCGGTACTTTCCTATGCAACTTAGCGCATCCTATGGTCGCTATGGCTACATTCGATCGCTCTTATAACCATATACACATACGGACGTTCCCATATGCATATACAATCCATTACATGAATATTCACATCTTACAAATACAACTCTCATCACAACTCTAGCTGCAACACTACTGTTGTTTCGATTGTTGCTTAACTCCGAATACACGTATACATATACCTACTTGTGCGCATATACACACACGTATATCCAGTAGGTAATTCAACCATTACTCAACCAAATATTACTTATTTTAGTAACTCTTCTAATAAGAGTGAAAGATATCTTTATATCATTTTATAAAATCATAAACCATTTTACAAAATATCATATTAGCACTATAATAATAATTACAGAGTTCACAAATCACTTAAATTAGTTTATTAACATTTTGCAAATCAATTCAAATAGGTTAATTAATATTGTCTAACGATGTGCACATCATTAAACTACTTGATTAACCCCAAATTAAATAATAACATCACAACTAATCACTCAATTAGCCTAAAATAATCCTAGGGGTTGCTAACTATTTTCAAACATAGTAATTAGGGTCTTAAATAATTAATTAGCTAAGGGAAACATATTTTTAACATGAATACAAGTCTAAACCCTAGCATAGAAATCTCTAAATCATTCCATAATACTTCATAATTATAAATGAAAAAAAATTACTGAAGTAAAATACACAAATTTAATAAGAGGATTATCCTAATCACCTCGCATTCACCTACACAAGCTTCAAATCACAAGAAAACCAATTCTATCTCTCTTGAAATTTGAAATGGAGCTCCAAACTTTGAATCAAGAAAATTCCTTCTCGAGTTATGTGAGGAATGTAATTAGAAGAATTATGGTGTTTTTTTTAGATTTATAGGAATTTATTTAACCCCGGATTAGTGGATTTAGGGAAAGAGGGTTAATGGTGATTAGAGGAGTAATTAGAGTAAGAGGAGAAGAAGGTAACGTGGAATGAAAAGTGAAATGGAAATAATGAAGAGCTTAGCTACTCATAAGCTAGGTGAGGGAAAGCTAGTGGGCTTGGCCCAATCCTCTTCACAGCATTATTCATCGCCGAAATTCGAAAGTTCAAACATATCAAACCTTATAATCATTTGATTCATGACGTCGATCTGGACTCAACAAAAGTGATCTCAAGTCCTTATTCAACCGTATGCCAAAAGTTGCATTTTAGACTTCCAATTAAATAACAACTTAATATTTGAATTAACCATTTAAATATATTATTGTTAAATATGCATGTATTATATTCTCCCCTCCTTAAAAGGATTACGTCGTTGAAATTCACATGAGTATGAGAAAGTAATAGGACTAACCAAATTTCTTGAATCTTAGTTTTGAAAAACTATAACGGTACCTTCCCTTGTGCTTTTAGCACTGCGAAACTCTAAAAATTCGAATGCATCACACACTATGAAATATGCAATGACCTACGTCATTCCACATTTCCCAAAAATTCATACCTCCATTAAGAAAGCTTCTCCTTATTTAAATGTTAATCTAAGCAAATAAGCGTTTAAATAGTTATACATCGGCACTCAAGTACCTAATTGTACTATACAAAGAGGATTGTGCACTAATACAGAATTCAGACATGTATAACCTCAGTATAATAACCGGTACTACTAAAGTCATACACGACAATCAATTAGAGAATAAGCTCAAGTGATTCAATATCAAAATACACCGCTGACTCTATGTTACAATAAAAAGCAATGGACTTGTACAAATCCTATCTTGCCCCATAGCAGGCATGTATGAAATACGTCAGATAGCTAAGGAATAGAAATCGTAACCATCATTACTGAGGGTGGAGTCTAACAATGGACATTTTTCGTGATCCAATGATTCTACATAAAGAGGGCTAGTATACTAACATACTACGACATTTGTCGCAATTCAATAATAAATATAAACAATACACTAACGTACCCAAACGGCTATCGGGATCTAATAATAAGCATGACCACTAATATAAAGCCAAAATAATGTATGCTAACTAACATAAGATCAATTTTGAACACAATCACTAATGTACGACTGATATGATTTATCCAACTATACATATCTTGGAGTAAACCCCCAAATATAGGAATTCATTATTGCCAATCATTGATATGCACTTAATTATATTATATAATAGCCTCTAGTCAATCAATAACAATCAGCAATAATAACTGGCATACAAATTATTAAACATGCAAACAAGCAATCATTAACAATAAAATTAGCCAACATCAAAGTCAAACAACAACAACAACAACAACAATAACAAAAAACAATATCAAACATTAGTGACAATCGCACCAAACAATATCAAGTAGCAAACACAAGTAGTAGTAACAACAGTGAGCAATAACCAATTGAAAACAACAATCAATAACAAACAACAAGAAACAAAGCAATGATATATTTAAAAGAGTTTACATAAACATGCTTAGTAACGATCAAGAGTCAAATGCGCATGTTGAACCATAAACACCAATGAGTCCATCCATTATTCAGAAGGAATAAACGCCTAAGTGGTGCAATTCCTTTCAGAAATATAACATACGAACGACTACTACACCTCTCGGTTACAAAGAGGACAAGCTCTATGATATGTAGGTCCATCGAGTCTCCAAATTCTCACATAAATCCAGTAATCAATGTCTCTACTTTCCTTTTCTTTTGTACAAAACTCATTCTTCAAAGGAGAAAATTATACTTATTAAATCATCATTAAATGGGGATTTACAATTGTCTAATTTTCTCGAGTTCAAACTCACCTCGAACGCACAATGTTAATAAGGATAACATACTAAGTGCACTATGATACTCACGTAGGCAAACATCATCTCATCACTTAGAGGATTATCTGAATCAGCATCAAACTAGTCGAGAAATCCTTCTCCATACTATCCCATGAATAATAATTATAATATTCTAAAGATCATTCCAAATACATGATAGAAGTTCGAACCCTTTGTTTTCTTGCAAGATCACTTTGTTAAATTAGGGTCGGCCACCTAACTATATCAATGTGAACTCTGGTCTGGTTCCTTGATCTGACTATAGAAATCCCATTACACGACTAAGGTCATGCTTCAATAATCTGCTAGTAATCTCAAAAATCCACCTCAAGTGCTCGTCTGTCATAATCAAGTGAAATACCTATACTAACTAGTGCAAATCACCCCGAAAATCTATGCTCAAACTATAGGTTAAGTACTGGTACATGATTATACCAATCTTTAGAAAATGTCCTTTTTGGCACAAGGTATTACTCCCATCACCTAAGGTTTAGTGACATAATGAAACAATTATGACTTGAACGACTCCAAGCAAATTCCCATAAGTCATCCGCTTGGTCTCATCGAACCCTTGCTCGGATATAAATCCAAGTCATACTTTATCGAACGAACCCACTTAACCCGAAAGTCAATGCACTTAGTTCGAATGGTAACACTTCAATCGCGTTACTCAGATTAGCAATTAAGGTGAGTCATACAACGTTTATCTCTACCTAAAAATTTATCTACTATGAAAGGTATTAAGTTTAGCCTATCTATTGAGTAACTGGCACAAATAAAATATACCGCTCAAGTGTTGAATGGAACATAACCGATTTTCCAAAAATGGAGAACACCTTGCTACTTATGCTCTTTCCAATTTTCCTAAGCCATATGCTCGTAGGGACCCTGTGATGCTTAAAAGGCACAAGTCATCATCACTTACACACCCTTCGAAAACGTAGGATAGTCCTTCTTCAAGTGATCAAGCCGATTGCAAATGAAGCACTTACGCTTCAGTCTAACTGGATGGCATTTCAAATGCCTCCCCTATGCTAAAGGAGTGGCAACTAGGCTAGCATTTCTTTTTAGAATAAACTCAATCTTCCTAGTATCACGGTCGTAATGCCTCGGTTGGAGGTGTGGTTGCATTCTGCTTTTACTACCTAAATGGTATCTCACGGGCATTCCCATGAAGGAGAATCATCCGAACAAGATATTCAAAAGTGGACACTAATAGGGATAAGGATAAGAAATGGATCTCCAACCAATGCTTAAGACCCAAGCAAATCTCTTTGCCTACAATAATGGAGTATCGATTACCATCTCGAACCCCAAAACAAAAGGTTGAGTTGATTAATACTCCTTCACTGACAAGCTCTGTTCAAAATGATGGAATACTCAAGTTACACGCTCTTTACAATCTGAGAAATAAACCAAGAACTTAAAGAAATGCCTGAATAGATTATGAATCATACGTACGCTTAATAGCATGGAAATACTACATCCTACACAGCCAAAGTCTCCCTTCCCCAAATGCCGAGAAATAATCTCACTTATGAGAACTTTCCCTAGACTTATATCTATGGAATCCTTCTTATGCATGTGTCTAAGACAATGTCTCGGCAATAGTCTCAGGAACCAGATATGGCTCCCCTCCAAGGCTAAGGAAATTCTAACACTGCTTTGAAGAGCCTACACTGGTGGAGCTATAAATACTAATGCTCAAAGGGCCATAACCTAGCGCTAACCGCAATCTGTTGGCAATGTTCACATGTGATGGAACATCTTTTGTGGTAGCTAAATAGTCTTTGAATAAATTAAGCATCTCATACTACCTATCTGCACTCGCTCCTATGTTTCATCTGCTCATAAGGATAATCCGATGAAAATACCTTAGCAACTAGCGTAGAATTAATCTAAGTTCAGAAAACAAGCGATGTGTATAATATATAATAGAAAAGACAAGTAGCTCTCTCAACTTATCTCCTTTAACCAGATTGATTAACTCAAACTGGTCTACTTGGTCCAATTGTTGAGTCTAAGCTCCGATACCAAATGTAATAACTCACCCTTCGTAATACCCAAAAGTTTGCACTTTACATCATTGCAAGACTTTTAAATACCACAAAAGACAGATCACTATGGTAAAATTAAAACAAAACACTAAACCAAGACATCGATAAGATCTCACTACAGAATAACAACACAAAATATACTGAATATACATGAAAAAAATAGAATAATGCTATATATAAGATCGCACTAGCGGAAGAAACTGACAAATAAGTATCAGTAAAGAATAGTCAGGATACATCTACTCCAAAATAAACAGAGTCTTGAACAGATATTTGATACAATGGTCCCTACATGAATAACAGGTCTTTCATGTACAAATGAAATAACAAGCACATAATTTCCAAATATCAATGACACACCTCTAAAATGCTCAGCTGCGCACTCTAATAGTGTATCCCTAAAAGCACATGACTTCTGAACTACTCGATCGAGTGCTCGAGAGTTGTCATGCCATGAGTAGACAAAGAAAAAATGCAGGTCAGACATAAAGTCTGGTGTGAGAGGAACTATATCAAAATACCGTATATTAAAAATATATACAAATAAGCAGGAACTACTAAATCACAGCCGACCCTCTCCATAAACGTGGATCAAGGGTAATTTAGACTGCCTATAAACAAGTATGTTAAATCCATCTCAAAAGTTGGAGATCATACCATAACCCGCTCTTCTCCTATAACAACGAATTAGCATAATATCTTCCATTGAAATACACTAGTCCAAAACTACTAATAATATAGTACAAATAAATCATGATCCCAAAACAACGATCACTACTGCTAAGATAAATAAGGTATGCCCCAACGCCTATGATCACTATTGCTAAGACCGAATAAGTATGCCACAACATGTATGGTCACTACTGCTAAGCTAATCATTTGTAAGATTACAAACGTAGGATCTAAAAACATCCAAGCAATCATAACAAGATAAAGCTATTCACGGTCCCTCAAGACAAAGTCAAGTGTGTCATGCCCATCAACAATGCTCTAGGTACACAACAATAAGTCGATACTTGGGTAAGTTACACAAGCCTATACCCTGGGTAGGTCACGTAAGTCCATACACTTGGCGTGTCACAAAAATTCAAAACTAAACAAATCATATTACTCTAAGGTTGAAAGCTTAGAGTGTGGACTCACTACGTATATAACGTATGAAATTGCTACGCACGACTCCAGTCGCTTCAGCTTAAAAAGACACCGGACAACTCTAACCAAATCATACTAAACCAAGTGCCATTCTAAATGGAATGCATTACCTTAATGTCGTAATACTCCTCCAGTATACCTTCCTGATCTCCCTCAGAATCTACGATTTTAGAATATGTGTCGAATTGGGCCCTAAAATCAAAATACTCCAGAACCTACCAAAATTTAAAAAAAATTGTTTCCTCAGAAAATGATGAAAAATTGTCGAAACCTCATCTCAATCTGAATTCATATGCGAAAGTAATTGCATTTTGAGTTTTGCACAATACATAGTAGTTCAGCTGATTGAAGGGTTGTTCAATCGACTGAACTAGAGCCAAGATGGATTGTTTCCTCCCGACCAATCAACTGAATGGACTAGATCAGCTAATTGAACTACAAGTTTCAAGATGTGAGCCTGAAAGGGAGTATATTCTCTGAAAGGATGCCGATTCACATGCCTTTTCCTCCGATGCTTAGCCCAACGAGTCACCTTGCTACTAGAGCCTTTCTCCATCCTATCGGACATCTACCAGGGTTCATTTATTGAAATTTCAGAAGTGAATTCCATAAGTAATGGAAAACTAGTTTTGATACCAAAATCCATTCTTTGCACGAGTGGAGTCCTACGGGCGATTTTAGCAACCCGGTCTCCTTTAGCATGCAAAAACGACATACCCAGCCTAGTGCGTAAGCCATACATGTGTAAATGCACTCATTTGTTCATGCTAATGCACATGCTTATACTTAACTGCATACATTACAACAAAAATACATTGGAGCTTCACCGGGGCGATTACTCGACCCGGTACTTTCCCATGCAATTTAGGGCACCCTGTAGTCGCTATGGCTACATGAGGTCGCTCTTAACATGACCTTATACACATATGGACAATCCTATATGCATATACAACCTGTCACATGAATATTCACCTCTTACAAACATAACTCTCATAACAACTCTTGCTACGACACTGTAGTTGTTTCGATCGTTGTTTAACTCCGGATATACATATATGTATGCCTACTCGTGCACGTATACATACGTATATATCCAATAGGCAATTCAACTATTACTCAATCAAATATTACTTATTTTAGTTATTTTATAATAATGAGAGTGAAACATCTCTTTTTATCATTTTGTAAAATCTACCATTCTATAAAGTATTATACTAGCTTATAATCACTTTATAACCTTTAAAATACTTAATCACTTCATTAAAAATCAAGTATTCACCTTTTTACTATTTTATAAAATCTCATATCTATTTTATAAAATATATACTTCATTTTAAAATCATGAAACCGTTTATAAATACTGATTAAGGTTTATAGGGTCTCTAATCACTTTAATAATAAGTGTAGAGTTCAAAAATTACTTAAATTAGCTTACTAACATTTTGCGAATCAATCCAAATGGGTTAAATAATATTTTCTAATGAAATACACATCATTACACCACTTAATTAACACCAAATCAAACTATAATATCACACATGATCTCCTAATTAGCCTAAACCAATTCTAGGGTGCACTAACTATTATCAAACATGGTAATTAAGGTCTTAAACAATTAGTTAGGTAAGGGAAACATGTTTATAAGATGAATACAAGTCTAAAACCTATCATATAAATCTCCAAATCATTCCATAATACTTCGTAATTATAAATAAACAAATTAATGAAGTAAAATACACAAATTTAATAAGAGAATAATCCCACTCATCTTGTTTTCACCTAAAAAAGCTTCAAATCACAAGAAACTCAATTCTAACTCTCTTGAAAGTTGAGATAGGGCTCCAAAATTTGAATCAAGAAAATTCCTGTAAGGAATGTGATGAGAAGAATACTAGCAATTTTTCTGAGTATAGGAATTTATTTAACCTCATATTAGTGGGTTTAGGGAAATAGGTTAATGGTGATTAGAGGAGTAATTAGAGAAAGAGGAAGAGGAGATAAAATGGAATGAAAAGTGAAATGGAAATAATGAAGAGCTTAGCCATATATAAGCTAAGTTAGGATAAACTAGTGGGCTTAGCCCAATTCCCTTCATCTGGCCTACTCAACCTCGAAATTTAAAACTCCAAACATATTGAACCTTATACTCATTTTGATTCACAACATCGATCCGGACTCAATGAAAGTGGTCTCAAGTCTTAGTTCGATCATATGCCAAAAGTCACATTTTAGACCTCCAATTTAATAACGACTTACTATTTAAATTAACTATTTAGACATACTATTATTAAATATGCGGGGATTTCACAATTTCCTCTATCCATTCCTATCACTCAGGAGAGTTTCATTGACTAGATAGTCATTGATTGGGTCATCAATAATTCCTCCTCCTCTAAGGTCTCTAGAATCCAGTAGTTGTCCATCTGATCAATATGAGGAGTTGTCAGAACTTCCACTAAAGCCAATCCCATTAGCTTCATTTTCTCGGACCTGGCTAATTTAGCTAAAGAACTCGCCATTATGTTCTCCTCTCTAAGGATATGTGTTATTGTATAATGCTTTACGTCCTTTATTAGTTCCAATGCCTTCGAAAGGTAAGGGCCTAGTCTCTCTCCCTTGGCATGGTACTCCTTCCTGATTTGGCAAACAACCGGGACTTGCGAGTATGTGTAGTGTCTTTTTCCCCAGTTCCTTTTCTATCTACAATATATCAATTAATGTCTCGTACTTTGTTTTGTTTTTAGTTGAAGGAAACTCCAACTTAAATGCATAATAGATTGATCATCCCTCCAACGTTTCGAATACTACTCCTACCCCGAGTAATGTTATTTTAAAGCATTGTCGACGAATGCTTCCAATGAGGGACCACAATTCCAACATCCTCTTCCTCTTCACCATCATATGTGGCAAACTTGAAGATAAAATCTGCCAACACCCACCCGTTTATTGCTCTCCTCAAATGGTAAGTGATGCCGTATCGGCTTAACTCAATATTCCATTTCAGCAATCTTCCCAAGGTCTGGGGTCAGTATGATACTTTCTTGAGGCTGATCTATCGGTACTTTGATTGGATAAGCTTTAAAATATGATCGTAGTTTTCTAGATGCAATCAAAAAGTAGTATGCGAGTGTTTCCAACCTCGGTTAGTTCCTTTTAGCTTATGTGAAGCACTTGCTGATATAATAGACTGGTCTTTGAATCCTTCCCTCTTCACGCACCAGTGCTATGCTTAGTGCATGAGCAGACATAGCCAAACAGAGAAAGAAGTCCTCCATGTCCAGTGATTTGGACAACATTAGCGGCGTCTTTGTAATGACCCCTATTTTACGTATCGGAGTGCTGTAAAACGTATGATTCTAGAATTTTTTGGATATGACTCTTAGGACATTTTACAAACCTATTATTTTTTCTAAATTTCTATGTGACCATTTTGACCTTAGGAATATTTTTTAGGCAATAACTATCTGATAGGAGTTGAATTAGGGTTCCAAACTAGTCCCATTGCTTCAGGATGATGGTTTGCAATATCGTAGAGTGGTCATAATAGAAAAATGGATTTACAGTTAGAAAGTTATGCCCATTTCAAATTTTTAAAGCAATTGGCCAGGATTAGCGTGTCATTAGTTAAGACCATTAGCGAGCCCATTAGTCTAATTAGAGAATACTATAAGCAGAGGATTGAAGAGTCAATTCAAAACTTTACCTCTTATTCTAAATCAGGTCTGAAGCATAATTAGCCCTAGATCGATCCCAATTTCATCCAAAGTCACCCAAATTGCTCTCTAAATCAAACTAAATTATGGATTAGAGATTAAATCATCAATTAAAAGTTAGATCATCGTTTTGCTTGATTTGAAGTGCATTCCATTGCTGTTCGGATTAGATCTACATTCGTATTGGTTGAATTTGGTAATTGATGAGTGATTTATGCCTTCTCATTATAGTATGCATGCTTATATGGTAGAATCATAGGATTTAACATGTTTTAAATCGATTTTTTGGCTATAAAACATTTTCCATCTTTAATTATAGGTTAAACTACGTATATGGTTTAGGTTGATTAGAAATCACCTTTTCTCATGCTCGCATATTCATGTTATATGTAGACCTATGTTAGAAATTAATTTGTTTGTCTTATTTTAATGGATTGCATGTTTGATTTGATGAAATTATTTGTTATTCTATGTTGGATGATATGATTTGACATTGTTTGTTAGGGTTGTGATTGCATAGAAAGTTAGGTCGGAGAATTAAGCAAATCGAAGGCAAAGTTGGTCAAAATTGGATTATTGGAAGAGAGGCTCTGGAATAATGGAGGAGCTTGAGGTTCAAGTCGTAGGTTCAAATTGTCTAAGCACAAAAGTTGGCACCGACATGAGACGTCGGTATCGATTTCTGTGGGTTGATCTAACGAATTGGCGGTTTATGGGGAAGTAAAAGTGTTGAGCGTAGAGGTTCCTAAGGTGATGGATAGGTGATTGACCAACTGTTGGAGGCTATGACGACTTGTTTCTAGAATATGAAGTAGGGTGCTTTAGAGAGAGGACTTGTTCTATGACGACTTGATTTATATAGAGAAGTTAGGGTCAAAGCATCTGGGCATGGAGTACTAGAAGCAAGGAAGGAGTAGAAGGAAACGTAGTCATAGATTGGCTAAGTGGAGAGAACGGTGCCGAATTCAAAGGTCCAGGCCGATTTCTAAAGATAGGTCCAAATGGCATGAAACTTTTGAGAGGTGAAGTAAAGGTCCTGCAGATCGTGTTTGAGGTGTTAGCTCGTTCGTATCATTTTGGATGATTATATAGCGGTATGATGAAAAACTATGGTCTTTGGATGTGGGCTCATGTTGAGAGTAGGTTTCGAAGATGGCGGTTTGCAAGGGGGTGGGCTGTAGGATCGGGGAATATGGAAGGGTTCCTTACGAATAATAGAAACTGGATTGAGCAAGAATGGCTCATTATCGAAATGGAGCAAAGGAGGACTCAGGTGTATGTAAAGAAACCTTAATGCTCGGAGTGTTTTCTTTTATATTCGAAGCAGGGAAATTATAAATGGGGATGCCCATGGGTCAACGAAAGGACCTGTACACCCTAGACTTGTAGCTTTGGGTCTAGTGTTCAACTTTGGGCTTCGAGAACGTATCCAGCTTTGGGCTGCACGATATGAGAGTGTGACGAAGAACCAAGATTTCCATTAGTCCCTGGTAGATAGAAGGCTATACGAACAGTCGTATATTCAGAGCACATGGAGTGTTAGTTATGATTGTTTGATGGATGCTATGAATCTATGGTTGTTTTGGTTATTCTTTTTAGGAGGCTATCGCTCATAGGTTTCAAGGAAAGTAAATATTGGAAATATGAATACCTGAAAGACTGATATCCTTTATTTGGTTTGTGGTGTATCTTTACGATATTATAGAGTAGCATATTATAGTGTTGTATGTTAACTCCTTGGTTTAAGGATAGGTCGGGCATGGTTGGTGTACTCCTATCCCTTACCATATTTATCCGTTTAGTATTTTGAGACTCATTTACCGCTCAAACCAGATTATTGTCTGACCCAAGGTTTTATGCTTTTCCTCTTATTACCTTGAGCACTCTTATATGAGTAAACAAGATAACAAGTCTTGGTGATGTAGTAGTTGTTCGAAGGACGGCTGGATGGACCTATCTCGTATTATATACATACATGGAGTCTACACTTATTCTGTTGAGCAACGCTACTTCTTCCATCCAAAGACAAGAAATCAAGTCCTCGAAGGTGCTATGGAAATCTTGATTCCATTCAAAGTTTTTCTTCCCTTTCTTGAAGGCATCAAGGAAGGGTATACATTTATCAAAAGCCATTGAGATGAACCGACTCAAAGCAATGATCTTCCCATTAAAGCTCTATAGCTCATTCTTCATTGTTGGAGTGGTTACATTCCTCATGGCGTCTACTTGCTACGGATTGGCCTTGATGCGTCATGCATTCATGATAAATCCTAGTAACTTTCCTAATTTTGCTTCAAAAGAACATTTCAGTGGATTTAGCTTCATTTAGTTTTCCGTAAAACATCAAACATCTTTGAAAGATCATTCAAATAGTTTTGAGATACTCGTGACTTCACAAGCATGTCATCTATGCATAATTCCATTATCCACCCGATACGATTCTTGAAAGAATTTATCAGTCTTTGGTATATGCCTTGACGTTCTTCGACCGAATGACACAACTTGATAGAAGTATAAGCTCAAATCTAATATAAAGCCAGTATTCTTCTAATCTGGTATATGCATCAGAATTTGGTTATAACTGGAATAAGCATCCATAAATGAGAGCAACTCATGTCCCGTATTTCCGTCCTCTGGTTGGTCAATCCTAGGCAAAGGAAAACTGTCCTTCAGGCATGCTTTATTCAAATCCGAGTAGTCAAATTTGCCATTTTCCATTTTACTTCTTGATCAACACAGGGTTGGATACCTAATCGGGTTATAAAGCATCGCGGATAAAGTCGTTTGTCATTAGCTTATCCGCTTCTTCCTGCAACGCAGTGGGTCGCTCTGGACCTAGATTGCACCTTTTCTATTTTACTGGCGTGAACTTTAGGTCTATATTCAATGCATGACACGCTGTCTCTGGCAATATCCCACACACATCTGAATGTGTCTAGGCCAATACATCCAAATTTCCTCGAAGGAAATTCATCAGCTCCTTTCTTAAGTTAGCATTGAGCTGAGATCCAATCTTTATGACTTACTAGGGTCATCCATATCGATTAGAACATTCAACGTTGGCTTAGCCAGTGCTAGTCGCCCTTCCCTAACTGCTTCCTAAGATCCATAACCTTATTAAAATGGCTATGATTATTGAGCCAACATCTAAGCTTTGGTTGTTATGCTTGCGAATCCTGAATGTGGAGAGTTCTCTTTATATTCTTACCTTTCTTGCGTCGATTTGCTTCTCTCAGTTCTACGACGTAACATTCTTTCCCAGAGCTTTGGTCACCTTTCACAACTCTTACCAATGTTTTCCATGGGAATTTCATAAATAAACACCAAGGCTCCAGTGCTATTCTAAAGTCAACAACGGTCGGACAACCCAAGACGGCATTATATGTCGAGTATTATCCATGATAACAAACTTCTAAATTTGGACTATCCTTCGATCTTCTTCACCTAGTTCCATATGCAAATCGATCATTTTAGTTCACAGTTTCGCTTTGCCTGTAAATCCTTGATTCTTTGTTCTACAATCTATGACTTCCTTCATTGTTGATCTTCATTTGAATGAATGTTCCCTTGAATAGTTTGTTGACTAAACTCTTGGTCTCTTCCAAGATTTGATGTACAGTTACCGAACCAATCCTAACTGTTACCACCATAAGGTCAAAAGTAGGCGCTTCGACTCCGTCGGCATCCTTGTTCTTGAATACTATATCATTGGTTATCATCCTTTTCTGCTTGGCTAGAGCTCCGTCTTCTACACCAAAGAATCCCTTCTATGGTACATGCTTCAGTGAGCTCGTGTACCATTCCATCTCCCTCCAGCTTTTCTTAGCTGGATGGGGTCCTCTAGTTATGGTATTAATGATTAACTTCCTATCTTTTGCTTGGGACCCTCCATGCTTGGTCCGAATTGATTC
This sequence comes from Allium cepa, assembly GCA_030765085.1. Taxonomy (NCBI): domain Eukaryota; kingdom Viridiplantae; phylum Streptophyta; class Magnoliopsida; order Asparagales; family Amaryllidaceae; genus Allium; species Allium cepa. The sequence continues at coordinate 491,122,328 of CM060931.1, forward strand.
CGTTGGGCAGGCGGACCCAAGAATCTTAATACTTGAGCATCTTCTTGCAGTTCTTTGATGTACTATTAGAGCTAATTTTTCCTTATCAATTCTTTGATGAGATCCCTTAAATGCCAACACCTATTCGTGTTGTGTCTACGAGTTTCATGGAAACAACGAAACTTTCTAGAGTGCCTTTCTTTCTTAATTTCCTCCCTCCTTAGTAATTTCTTATATCATTCTATTCCTTAAATAGCTAGGTATATGTTTTCAAACGTATCGTCCAGAGGTGATTACTCCTATGGTTTCAAGTTCTGTGGGTGTTTCTTATGATCATTACAGCTACCGCTAGGGCCTTGGTTCCATTTCTTTTGGTTTCCAAAGTTACGAACATTAGTTGCCACATTACCAGAACTATCTCTAGATTGCTTTACTGCTACGTTGCTCTAGATAACCTCCTTCAACTGTCCACCGTCGGCATTGCTTGAAGCTTGACTTGCTTCTTCTAAGCATAGAAATTGATTAGCCTTTTGATGGAATTTCTTCATTGTTATAGGTTGCTTCATCTTCAGCCATCTATCGAAATTCTTGTCCAGGTAATTACTCTAGACCAATGTCATGAACTCCAAATCCTCCTCTGGATTACTTACTTCAGCAATAACAACTTTAAACCGATTCAAGAAACCGTTCAGCAACTCCTTAGGCCGTTGAGATAAGCTCGATAAGGATATCACATGCTTGGGTCATGTAAATGGAACAACTCCATGAACTTCTTAGCCAACTCACGAAAAGTGGATATAGACCTTGAATCGAGCCTAGTGAACCACATCGACATGATACTTCCATGAAATTTGAAAAATCTCTACATCGAACATCATCCGTCCCCCTAGCATCGTCCATATGCCATTCATATCTGAGTAAATATTGTATATGATTTGTAGTTCCATTATATGATGGCATGGTTGGCACCGTAAACTTCTTGGGATACTCTTCTCTTAGAATATTCTCCGGGAATGGAGTCCTGCTCGGTAGAACCCCAATCCTCATTCTTTCTACCTTTACTTTCCTTAACCGACCGTTTAACCATGTCTGCTATGTAGTCTTCACTAGTGCAGTATTCCATAGGACGACTATAGGAGGCTGTCCTGAGTGTATGGCTCCGTAAACGACCTTGGTTTTTCACCTAACGTCTAGGTCCTCCAGACTCTGGGAGAATGTATCCTTCAGTATTTTGTGGGCGTGCGATTGGTTGAGCTACAGCTATTTGAACTCCAGCTCCATTAGCTTCAACGCCCAACTCACAATCATCGCTATCACGTTGCAAGTCGTCTTTAGAATTGGATAATTCCATAGCATCTACTTCATATCCCCCTCCTCTCTAAAATTCCTCTCGGCATTGAGAGAAATTCTCTTAGCATTGAGTTATTTTCTTATGGGGGAGCATTTTTGTTTCCTCGTACAGCTCCTTCTACAACTCCAACAACTATTTATAGCTATTTTCCCTTTACTTTTCATTTATTCTAACCAGAAATGGATGAATTCACATCTTCAAATCTCGAGGGAGAAATTTCTCATTTGTTCTTCCTAGTCCTTTGTGGTTGTTGGGTTAGTAGAGCAGCCACCTTATCCATAAAAGCATTTCGACTGTCCACCATTTTCCGGTTCAATTCCTACAACATCTTATCAAGCTCATCTCTGGTGATCACTTCCTATTGAGTAAATGATCCCAGTACCACCTGTTGTTAATAACTTCAACTGCTAAGCATTTTCTTCATCTCCACCAACCACCTTTCCGGCTGATCTTCCTCTTCTAGGCACCATTGTCTTCAAATATAAAGTTTCCAAATTCCCTAAGCAAAACTTTTGGATCTTACCACTAGACTTCTTCAAATCCAAAATAACAAGTTAGATCTAACCCTAAGCTCAACTCTTAGTGGAAGCACAAATTTTAAAGCCAAAAGTGGCACAACACATAAAGATAACATGTTGTAGGATTAGATCTAGTATAAATAGCAAAAAAGCATAGAAAAGTAGAGAGACACAAGATTTTTATACTGGTTGACAATCTCTAACCTACGTCAAATTTATAGTTTTATTGGTTATGGATTTTATAAAGATTTAGAGAGAGATTAGAGTCATTAGTCAAAAGGGTTGATAGATTCTTAAGCGTAGAACTGCCAAAATTATCTACGTAGGTGACTATTACGTAAAGAGATAGGATATGAAGAAGGTCCAGAGTCTGAAGTCCTTTTTTAGTTAATATAAGGTTGGTATTTATAGGGGAAACTGCACTACATGTTTACAGGTTCAAGTTTCCCAAGGTCCAAATGCAAGTCCACAAATGGAGGAAAGGGTACATGGGCCCTTTTGGACCAAAAAATGGTTTAACACTTCGGATGCAAATTGTGCTCAGTTAGTCCTTGATTTATAAATATACGGAGATGTGACCAAGCATTTCTTCATTTTGTCGACTTGGTTTTAAAGAAGTGTGGATGCGCAATCAAATGACTTGACAATTCGTCAAGGTCTAACTCATCGCCTATGACTCATCATGAGATTGAAGCATTTATTGATGAATGACAATTGGCCCTTAAGGAAGAATGTATGAAGGTTTGTTCATCACTTTGAATTATTACATTCGAAGTCCTCTAGGGCCATTAGTTTTGTTATGCATATGGATCTACATTAGTTGTTAAATAATGCTGTCCATATGGCTTATAGTATGTCATATTTCAATAGGCATGAAGATAATTCATGGAGTCATATCGAAGTCTATTGTGTATAATAATAGGTTATGCATTCCACCCTTATGTTCAAAGTCCATAGTCAATATGAATATGCATATAGGAGTTTATCATTGTTCGAGGCACTTTGACTAGATTTATACCAACTTAATAAATGATAAGTTCATATTAGGCAAGTCTAAATCAATATTGTACAATAGGCTCATAATCATAGTCAATATTCAAGATTAAGTCCATGTTTATTTAATTTGAATGTGATTACAGTCAAATAGAATTTTCACCAATTTAGGCTTTGATATAAGAAGACAGTGGGGGGATCATATTTATAGAGGTAGTAGGCCCCTACTCCGCATTTCACATGTTCGACAGGTGGACTTCAGCGGCATTCAACTTCAACAACACTATCCTAATTTAGTCTCTATGAAGGCAACATTGTCTTGTTTCATGTCTTCAACTTTGGCGGCTATCTCTGCTGGTATAAAAAGATACCAGCAAAGTGCTATAAACTTAGCGCTGCCTTTATGCAATCTTCGAGACCTTCATGGTAGTTGCAGATGTTATCTATGAAGTTTGTTACTTGATGTTATGGCCTTCGCAGACATCGACGATCTTACTATCGACACCACTTTACTTGAGTATGTGATTTCCATAAGAAGGGCAAAGTGCGCCTATATTCGAAGAGCATCTTGCTGATGAGCTTACTTTTGGTTTGATGAGCGAATAAAGGTCCTCGTTGATAGTAGCATGCTTTCGATGAGCTGTATAAATGCGATGTGGTTATCAGCGACAAGCAATTTGTTCTTGTTTGGCTTGAATATTCTCGACGCCTATAGGATGGAACACTACCATGTTTTTGGTAGCCCTAGTTATTGTTGTCGAGATGGCTCTTCGATGCTAACTTATCTTTGATATTTAACACCTTTGAAGTCATCCGAGAAGGATCATGTCGAAGTGGTGAGGTGCAGTGCGACACATCATCGAAGGTGCATGTTTGTATCTTTGAAGAGATGTGTTGTTGACAAAGTAACGAAGTGCGAAGAGATACCCTCGAAGATACATGTTATTGACGAGGTGTAATTTTATTCCTTAATGTAGGACTTAAGTAGCTTTAATCCTTTTATGACGCCATCATTTATAACATTACTTTAGACATTGGAACTATATGGATAACATGCCCATAATGCAAAATAGACCTCTCGATATTAATATGCTTGTTTGGATAAAAACCTAACATGTTCCCCATGCAATGTCTTCCCATCTCTTACGTTTTGTTTTACTAACTCTTTTCCATTGATTTTGAGTTGTTCCCAACGATTTGCTAGATAAGGCTTGTAGTATCCTGCTTTATTTGCTTTCTTCTCACTAATCCTTGGTATTGCTCATCTATTCTCTAAGAAAAGCACTTGATAAAGATTGCTTAAAGTAGTGCATGAAGTACAAGAGGTCTAAGAGGTGATAAGTGCAAGGAAAAGCTCTCGGTGCCGAAAGCTTGCTCTTGGTACCGAGAGGTCAAACTTTCTCAACTCCTAGTGTAATTTATTGAGCTCCCTCTTGTATTCCTCTAAGTGTCCCACGTTCATGAGTTATATTGTCCTCGCTTTGGCCTTCTACCTCCGGTTGAAATAGGCTTGGTTAAAAACACACTGTTCACATGTTATGTGTTTTTGTTCAAACTATCTCATTTGGATATCTAACGCTTAGCCATCACTTCAATAATGCTCGTAGTTAGTTATGATGTTTGATCTTCAAAGTCACTTGGTTCAATCAAGTAATATTTACTGATTTATCATACTACTTTATCCAAGGTCGTCGTGACAATAGGTCAAATTCCAATTATCATAACTATAACAATTTTTACTAAAGGAGATGAATCCTTCCTTGAGTAATGTTTCATTTCACATGCTTTAATACATATACAATTATGGTCATAACATAATCTATTGTTGTTTAATTATCCATGGTCAAATCATGGTATACATACATAATCTCCATGGTATTCTCAAGTCAAAAGGCCACAGCACACCATCATATAGATCTTTTGCCTTAATTAGATACAATAATATATGTAAGATTCTCAATGGTTCATTCTATGTTCAATTTCTAACAACCAAAATATCTAACTTCTTGGTGTGTATAAGATCCTTAGGATTCATTTTCCATCACATATAGAGATGTAGTATACTTGTATGTTGATATCCCAACATTTAGGTAAAGTGCGTTTCCAAATTATGATTGATAAAACACATTATCCTAAGGATTTCTATTGACACTCACCAATATAAGTTTTTATTTTCATTACACAATGGTGTGTGATAAATTGATAAAAATAAAACAAGATAACCTGTAACTCTATCATGAACGATGTGAGTTATGCGCCTGGCTTATGTAATCAAAACTACGTTATTACCCATATAGCAATACCCATATAGCAACCTATAACTCTATCATAAACTGCACCTCTACAACTTCATATTAGTTTTTTATAAGTCTCTACGTCTTGTCTCATAGGGTTTAATTTTGCCAAGAATATGGTTAGTGAGATGATGCCATCACACACCCAAAAATCAAATGCTAATGTAACAACCTTCTCTGAAATGGACCTAATTTCAATCTAGAAAAGGCCCATTGAAACATAGACTCATCTCGAAGCTGGCTATTGGCGAAAAGAACAATACAGAGCTATTATCTACGCATTAAGAATCTAACAGCGGAAGGATAAAATATAATGATAACAACAATACTCATTTTATTCAAACTTCAAAATGTTCTTAAAAGCCATAACAAAATATCCATAATCACCATTACATACCCATGGTACAATATTCCAAAATTACAACATCGTTTTTATTTCATGGATACATTAGAAACTATAGAAAATAACAAGTAAATAAGTAGACTACTGCCTCAAGCCTTACAAACATTTCCGCCTTTAGCATCACCCTTCCTAACTAGTGTTGTAATGAGGAGGGAGTCAGTACAATATGTGTTCGGTAAATAAAATTCTCAAGCTTTACTAGATTAGTGCTTGGGCAGTATAATTTAAATAGAAATATGTCTTACGTATTTTACCGACAACATAAGTCCTTTCAAATATAAACCCAAAGGCTTTTCTCAAACATAAATAAAGAACTATCCAAATATAATCTCATAGCCAATTTGTTAGCAACTCAATAACCCATATCTATCATCCATAATGTTTAATTAATGTAGGAGATAGTATTCAAGTCACTTAATACATTTTAATGGGAATTAGACAGACTTTGACCATTTAATACCTTACTCAAGGCAAGTCCACATCATTTACTACCTATCCCAAGGCACACTCCTCACTAGTAACTATCTAGCTAACATTAGAAGAAATCTCTTCAGCCACTTAATATTTTTTATTGAAGCGGGACCTTTCTCGAGATATCCTCAACTATCCCTAACTCACAATCCTGATCATTTACTACTTCCTACATAGAGAAGAGGCGGGCCCTTACACAATCACTTAATACCTGCAATCTCGAAAGCAGGTCCCTCGTATTATGACCCGATGACTTCTCATATAAGTCCGACTATTCATAAGTATTGTTGGCCAGATTAGCTGGACAAATTTACCCCGTATAATTTGAGACTAACCTCGCATCATCGTAGATACTTATTATAGGCGATATCTCATATCAACCCAAAATCACACTGTTGGTAGTCAGATTAGTTGGGCAGACTTCCGTGTGCTTTTGGTTGAGCTCGCATCTCTATAACTTAGTGATAATTTATATCACTCTCTACATATAATATACACATCCCACTGTTTCCGTAATTAAGGCCTTATAAGAAGTTATAAGAATTCCTTCTTATTTCTCCTTTAACATTCATTACTTTCCTAAGGGGGATCTAATAAAATTATTAACATATTTGGCTACATCGTTATACGTTATAGTTATACGCTAACTACGCTAATATATACACACACATGCGCGCTTACCACTTTCTAAGCGTGTGGAATTTTGGCCCTAGCTAGCATTTAAATGTCAACTCTTTCGACAATCATACAGGTCTCATTTTATATTATCAACATTGTCAAAATTCCAATATTCATATCCAAAAATCCTAATCAATAGATTTGTACGCCATTAAAATTTAAAATCAACTTATTACAACAAAATATTGGAATATACCGATAATAGAAACTTATTGTCTTAATTTTATGCTCTATTCAACTCCTTTTCACGTAAAAATAAATAAGAGAATTTCTATTTAATTCATGGAAATAAGCGGTTAAAACTATGAATAAAATTCATACCTTACATACTATTCCCAAATAAAATCCTTAAATCAAATTCAAAGAAAAAGAATAAGAAGTGGAATAGAAGGTAAAATTATCAAAACTGAAAATCTATACAATTCCCATTATTTTGATACAATCTATTGAGATTTCAACCTAAAACTGACATTTCGCAATGGAGGAGTTTTGGGGGTTTATAATATGATATTTTCTCAAACCAAAACTCCCTAAGGCATATTCAAACTCAAACTATACTAATCGGCTACTAAAAAAGAAAAGCTAAGATTTTCACTTATAATATATCCTTAGCTTTGCCTCCTTTGGATTTAACATGACTTTAACAATCTCTACCCGATCTCCTCTTTTCAATGCACACACACAATAAGGGATTTGTATTTATACATTAGATTCAGAAAATTGGAGAAGAATAGGTTGGGAAAATAGATAGAAAACAAAATAGATATATAGGAATTCTTACTTGAAACCCTAGTGGAGTTTTTTTGAATCTATAAAGAGACAAACTGGTGGAGCTTTTCTAGAATCCTAAAATATTCAGTGAAGGTAAGGATCCTATTTATAGTGGTTGAAATGCAACAGAACCGTCAGATTTAAGTTGGTTTAATATTATATAACTCGGTATGTTCATTGTGCAAAAAAACTCTAGTTGCCACATTCACAATCGTTCAACCGCAATTGTGTCGTTGTTTTATAATTTATTTTATTCCTTAACTACAATTTAACATTAACGTTAATTGTAACGTTTATTTAATCTCCAAGTCTAACTACGGTTAACTTTCAATTTTCCAATACTGTTAAAATTAATTATTCTTTGAATTTCAATTCTATTTAAATTAATTTTTACTCGAAAGCTTCAAACATCCATAACTTCTTCGTTTGAGCTCCGTTTTCAGCATATTATATACGAAAATTGATCGGAATTTCATCACGGATGCAATGGCATTACTTTTGTAGTTAAATTTTAACTTTTACAAAGTTTTCATTTTATCCTTATTTTATTTAATCTAATTTATCCAATTTATTTATTTACGGTTGATTTTATGGGTGTTACTTTCTTTCCGTTAAAATGAGTTTCGTCCCTGAAACCTTTTCCAAGGAGCAAACAACGTAATACGCATTAGACATCCATGTTATACAACTAGGTTATCTATATAACCATGTACTCAACCAAAAGTGAATGTGATTATGTATTGTAGACATACTATAAGTGACCTCAATCCTAGCCTGAGTGCATGACCGTGAATATACGTATGCAAGCAAAACACCCTAAACATGCATAAATTTTCTACATAAGTGCAAAGTGGCAGTGAAAAATGTAGCAATTATCTTCTACCATCCAATCTAGCTTCCACGATACAACCAAAAATCTAATTTTGAAGAGAAAATTTTACCAGTGAAAAGCTCCAGATGGAAGATCTTCGTCTTCTCTTCAGTTTCCCATGTGCTTCCCCTAGGTTATCTCCCAGTTGTACTTGAACCAACCTAATTCTTTATTATGGAGCTTCCTTGTTTCATGCTCCATAATGTGTGTGGTGGCACAGGATGCTACTGGCTCTATCTTAGTGTCCCCTAGTTGATTGGGCTCAACCACAATAGTTGTGTCATGAAGACATTTCCTCAGGTGTGAAATGTGAAAAACGTTGTGGAATCATACTAATTTATCGAGTAGCTCCACGCGGCAAGCCATTCTTCTTATTCTTTCCAAAACTCGAAAAGGCCCAATGAATCTTGATGCCAACTTTTCTATTTTTTCGAATCTCATGACTTTCCTTAGAGGGGAAACTTTGATAAGCACCATATTTCCTACCTTGAACTCCAGTTCTTTCCTTCTCTTATCGACATAGGATTTCAGGCCATCTTGCATTGCCTTCATATGTTACATAATCAACTTTACCTTTATCGACATTCGTGAATCAAATCTGTGTAACACCCCTAATTTTTGATAATATTATTCAAGATATGCAATTAGATAAATTAAACAGAATAATGTAAATGTAAGTGGTAAGGGATAGGGAATTGAATTAATTAATTAAGGTCATGCCTAATGAACTAATTTATAGGCTAAATAATGGGTTTTAATTAATTAGGTCACATAAGGGTATATTGGGAATTGCCGCCTCTAGCTTCCACCCTTATATATTTTGGTTCCCACAATTTTCTTCCCATTCACATCATTTTAAGACGCAAGCAAAAATATAGAGGAATGGCCTGCCATTAAGAGATCAAGAGAAATTCAAATTAAAGCTAGAAAATTAAGCATAGAGGAAATCAATCTCAATCCAAACTCCTTATCAAGAGCAAGGTGAATAATAATTTCATCTGTATTTTGGTTTTAAATCATATATTTTTAGATTTACGGGATAATTTCGTTTTATGATATATTGGATGATGACATGCCTGATTCATGATTTATTTGATTTAAACAAAATTGTTTACATGGTTTTTGTACGATTTTAGATCAAAACAGAGATTAAATGATGTTTAATGTCATGGAAAAATTTTATGTTATGAGAAACATAATTTGTAAAATTTTAAGAATTTTCCAAGCTATGGAAAAATTATTAAGAAGTTTTAAAGGAAAATATGGTCATTTGGGTTTATAATTTCTTTTGGAAAATATTTTGAGAATTTGGATCTGGAATTTTGATATGTTGGATAACATGATTAAAATGAATTTCTAGAATTTTTAGGGATTTTTCCAAAGTGGTTTGCTATGCCAAATAAATTGTTTTACAAGATGGACTTCTTTGCAAAAATTGGAAGGGCTAGTCTGATTAACTTAACCGTGGTTTAGATATGGATTAGCGATAGTTATTTTTGAAAAAGAATTTAAAAAAGTTAAGGCGACCAATCTGATGTTGACACATGGCAAGTTAGTTAGAGAAAATTTTACTTATTTAAGAACTAAAGTCTTTGCTCGGATAATTGGGTGTCGCCTGTTTTGGAAAATAATTTTCGATACAGTAGCTTCCGCATTCATCCTTGTCGAAACCAAGTATGCTGAAACTAATACACAAGGTATCACTACGATGATATGAAGTGGATTGGAGATAAGTGAAAGGTAAGGTGTCAAAAGCATAGCTTCCGAAGGGGATGAAACCTTGCTTTGTTTTTAAAAGGAAAGCGCCTGCCTATATTTTGTTTTAAGCTTTTAACAAGGTCGAAGCAGAAGGTTTCGAAAGTGGTTTTAAAGGGTTTCAAAAGAGGTTTCCATTAATTTAAGATTTCTTTCGACTGGGTTTCTTACATATAAAAGAATGTTTTAAAAGAAGTGGTTCTGACCTAGCCGATACCCTACTACTGTCTTGTAGCCTTTTAATGGTGTTGAAGATATCAACACTGTTGGAAGTTACTTTGTTTTATAAAGTTTAAGCCACTTCCTAAAGATTTCGAAAGGGGTTAGGGGTTTCGAAGGTGATGGTTTTGAAAGGGGTTTCGATTCCACCCTTCCAATGTTTTACCCAGATGTTTTATGCTTTTGAAAGGGATGGTGCCGATGCCATCAAGTTTTCCCCAATATTTTTATAAGATAAAAGATGGTTTCCAAATAGATGTTTTTGATTATATTCACTTTGACTCAAATAATGTTTTAAGTATAAACCCAATGTTTTCGAAAGGGGTACTTCCAATGGTTCAGAAGTGTTACTTCCATAAGCGTCGAAAGGTGTACTTTCAGCTGGTTTCGAAGCTAAGACTTCTAAAGTTATATGCTAGTACTTTAATATATTCGAAAGGTTTCGAAAGATATAATTTAAAGTATTATAAGGTAGGAGCCTAATGTCTTTAAGAGCTTTCGAAGGAGGTTATCCGATGAAGTCAAAAGCCAGGTTTCGAAGGTAACAAAATGTTTTATGACCCAAACTCTATTTTAAGGAAAAACCCATGGCAATATTAAAGGAGTTTTTATAATGGTTTTAAGAAGAAGAAATCTTTGACAAAGAAATAGGTTAAGGGATTAATCATTTTTTATTTTAAAATCATTGGAGTGGTATTGCTATATTTCATATTTATTCTTCTAATATGAATATATTCACTTTATAATGGACTCATAACTGCATTTTGAGGATAAAGGGTATGAGAACCGGTTAGGTTAACCCAGTGGTGAATATAAAATTGAACAAACTCCTGAATGAGTAGAATTACATCTAGGAGGTCAGAAAGACCAGAATATAGGATGCTAAAATTTAAAGGAAAGCTATTGGTAGGGGCCAATAGGTTTATAGTTAGCATATGAAAACTATGTATAAATAGAAGATGTCACATACACAGGTTCATAGTTAGCCCATGAAAACTATGTATAAAAAGAAGATGTCAGACAAACAGGTTCATAGTTAGCTCATGAAAACTATGTGTAAAGGAATATATCAAATAGATAGGTTCATAGTAATCCTATGAAAACTATGACTGGATACTAGCAAGGCCAATAGGTTCTTAATTAGTCCCTGAAAACTATATCCGGATGAAATATTGACAGATGTCAACGGGTTCCTAATCAACCCATGAAAACTAGGGTAAACAAAAAGGACATTGGGGTTACCAATAGGTTCGTAGTCAACCCATGAAAACTAGAATAAGAGTAATATTGGATTTACCAATAGGTTCATGGTGATCCCATGAAAACAATGTAACTGGACTGTGAGTCCTTAAATGTTTAGCGGTTATTAGTCAGCCCATGAAAACTAACAGGTTAATAGTAATTCTAGAAACTATATTTGAGACAGATAGTCTAAATTGAATGAGGATGGGTAATCCAAAATTTATTTAATTATTTTCATATCATCATATTACACTATTTGAATTGTTTTAACCATTATGGATGCAGGAGCACAGTATATGGTGTTGTCAAGGTTTTAAGATACTAGTAAGGGAAAACCTGTTCCGCTAAGCGGCATGGTCTCACTAGATATCTAAATGATTTCAGATGGTAGATTATTATTCATACCAAGCTTTATGTCTGACTCGAAGTTTATGTTTTTCCCTTAAACTTTCGGGTACTCAATTGATTTTGAGTACTTTAAAAGTTGAGTTTTCAGGTACTTCTTAAGATGAATAAGCTTTCGGAGACGTGCATGAGGCATGTTAGATATTTAAGGCTCTCTATTTTTTGATTCCTCTATTTTGATTGTATTGGCAAAGTTGTTATATTGCTTGTATATACTCTGATCATCCTAGGGGCATCTTCATGTGTCACTCTGGACGTATGTTCTAATAAATATATTTTCTCTGAACGTGGTTTACAAGTATTAAGATTACATATTGAATTGGAAATATTTTTATATAGAATGTGATTTTGGGTGAATTTTAAATTTTTTCCATATTCATGTGATTCTGTGTATCAATGAATCTAACACCGCCGTATTTGGTCGCCGAGGATTAATAACTATGGATGACTGTAGCATCCGTAGCCATTAATTTTAGGCCTCTAAGTAGGAGGATGTTACAATATGGTCTGAGTAGAATTATATCAGTGGTTTCCCACCAATAATTTGGCGATTTGCATGGCCTTCCATAAGGTGCTTCAAAAGGTGTTATGTAATGATCGATTGGTAACTATTGCAGTAAGCAAATTCCACTAAAGATAGGTGCTGCTCCTAATGTCCTCTTAAGTCTATGATGCAAGCTCTTAATAAGTCCTCCAAGATCCTATTTACTCTTTCTGTTTGTCCATTAGTCTATGGATGGTATACGGTGCTAAGATGAATAAATTTCCTAAAGCCATCTGCAAACTTCACCAAAACTCGCTAGTAAATAAGAGGTCCTTATCACTAACAATACTAACTAAAATTCTATGAAGTCAAACCAATTTCTTAATATAGATCTGTGATAGAGTTGTTATGGTCCGATTGCTCCTAACGGGAATAAAATAGGCACTTTTTGTGAGTCTATCCACCATGACCCAAATTGTTACATTTCCTCTTTAACTCATAGGCAACCCAACTACAAAGTCTATCGATATATGTTTCCACTTCCAAATTTAGGATTTCTAATGGCAAGAACAATTCTCTACGCTTCCCTTGCTCAACTTTAACCCTTTGAAACATCAAGCACCTAGAAATAAATTCAGCTACTCTCTCCTTAGTCCCTGGCCAGTAGAAATTCTTTTTCATATCCCTATACATATTATCTCCTTCAGAGTGAATAGTCATTCATGAAGGGTGACATTCTGTAAGTGCTTCCTTTAATATAATATAAATCTTTGGGACATAATGATGCTAATATACCCTCAAATATCCCTTCCCTTCAACTACATATCTGTTAATGTGGAGAAATTGTTTTCTTCTCCATAGCTTATCCAAGATATTGACTATCTCTTTATCTTTCTTTTATTTAAGTTCAATATGGTTCATCAGTGCCAGTCTAACCTTCATTGTTGCCAAATAGTTTTGACTTTGTTCTATTAGTAGTTGGAAGGTGAAATTTGAGAGGAGCTCTAACATCCTTCACTCATACAGAGCACCCAAGGTAGCATGTCTATAGCTAAATGCGTCGGCGATGACATTCACTTTTCCAGGGTATGTTATCTCCCAAAGTTGTAGGATGCTATTAACCTCATCCCTCTCTATGGCCTAAGATTTAAGTATTTTTAGAAAAAATTAGATATTTGAGTGATTCATGGTCAGTAAATAACTTAAAAATTTCCCCTAAAAGATAGCGCCTCTATATCTTTAGGTGAAAATAGTGGCTATCAACTCCATGTCATCCACTGGGTATCTCCTCTCATGGTCCTTCAGTTGCCTGCTAGCATAAGCTATCACTCTTCGTTCTTGCACAAGAATTGCTCCTAATAATGTACCATGTGCATAGGTACAAACCATAAAGGGCTTCATTCTATCGGGGATGATGAGCACTAGTGCACTTATCAATAGTTCCCTTGACTTCTCAAACGCTTCTATCGTGTCTCATCCCAAACGAAGACTAAATTCTTTTTAGTCAAGCAAGTTAGAGGAACTACTATCTTTGGAAAATACTTTATGGATTTCCTATAATAACCCACTAACCCTAGAAAACTTCTAACATCTGTGGCATTCTATGGAGTTTTCTAATTTTGAATAGCTTCCACTTTTTAGGATCTACTGCTAACCCATGTTTCGAAATAATATGCCTAGGAAAATTAACTTCCTTCTTCCAAAAGTGGCACTTTGAGCATTTGGCTTTACATTGTTATCTTCTCAAAATTCCTAATCTCCCTTAATTGATTTTCATGCTTCTTTTCACTTTTGGAGAATACTAAGATGTCATTCATTGAAACTAGGGTAAATTTGTTTAACTGTCCCCTAAACACTCTGAATGGTCAAATATACAAAGTATGAAGGGGATTTGTGAATCGAAAAGGCATCACCTCTCATTTATATAGCCCATCTGGTTTGCGAAATGTGGTCTTTGGTTCATTATCCTATGCAACCTTAGTAGACAAAATCTGGTTACCAAGTCTAATAGAGAGAAGACTTTAGCTCCTACAGGTCGATCAAACAAATCGTCTATCCTAAGTGAGGGATACATATTTCTTCGTCAACTTGTTGAATTCTCTATAGTCGACACAAAGCCTCAATGATCCATCTTCCTTAGTAGCAAAGACCATGGGGCTCCCATTCCGAGGTACTATGACGGGTTATCCCTTCTATAATAGTTTCGAGATATGCTTGTCTAATTCTCGCATTTCCTTACGGGCCATATGTCCTAATGGCAGAGAGACTAATCTTGCATCCTTCTCTAGATCAATCCTGAATGCAATCTTCCTTCAGGGCATAAGCCTTGAAACTTCTTCAAAAACATCGGAGCATTTTCATACTACGGGTACAGAAGAAAGTTTGATTTTCAATAGGGTCATCGAATATAGATAAATTAACTCAAATGAAATTTGGGGTGTGCATCGAACTTCTATATCTCTTCATTTACAACTCTTTAACCATATTACCCTCTTATTGCATTCTAAGGCTGCCCCATAGTGCGATGACCAATCCATTCGCAAAACAAGTCCATACCCTTCAAAATTAAGAATGCATGCATTGCATATGAAATCAACATAGCATATGCCTAGCACTAGGTCTTTGCAAATTAAGAATAGATGTGTCATCCCTAATAGAATTTAAACCATGATTGAGTGGGTGACAGTTTGCACTTGAAGATTTCAGGAGTCAACCATATTCCTTGCTATGAATGAATGTTATGCTCCAGAGCATAATAGAGTATGAATTTTATTCGCAAAAATAAGAGTTATTCCTTCTATAGCTGCCTTTCCTTAGTCTCTAGGGGGTGGTCTACTCAAAATAAGGGCAGTCTCAATGGGATAGGCTTGCCCACTTTGCCCTTTCTTTACCATCTTTGTTAGTGATTATTATAATGCCTATCTTCATGTCAGTGGTAATACTTTCCCTCAAAAGCTTCCTTTAACAAATTCACTCTATAATCGTGAGGTGTCCTTTATTTTGTCGTCTATCACATAATTTTCCTTCTTTCATAAAATTTTCCTTTTGACTTCTTATTTTCCAAAAAATTCCCTTTCTTGGCCCATTCATGATTATGTGTGGGTCTTACCTTCTCCTTCTTCTTCTCTTGCTCCTCAATGTTAGCGCTCTGTAGTAAAGACATCTCATAAGTAGCACTATTGGTTATTTTATTCAACAATCATTCTCTAAGCGGGAGTTTATCCCCTTGAAAAACTTCATAGCCTTCCTCGTGTGTCAATTAAACTCATTCCAAACTTGGATAGTCCTGTAAATTTACTAATGTACTCCTATAGAGTGGAGTCTCCCTGCCTAAGTTGTATATATTTCTCTAATTGTATGCTTACCTTTTCTCTTGACATAAACCTTGTCTCAAATCATTTCTTGACCTCATCCCAAGTAACAACCCTACCACTATCCTCTTCAGTCACCATATTCCACCAATCTATGGATTTTCCCTTAAGGTGCCAGTTTCTATCCTTTGCTTCAATTGATCCTCCCAACTAAGCTCCCAAAATATTCTTACGTAGTGATATATCCAAGCATTAATCTCTGTGATTCTTTCCTTTTCAGAATATACTATGCCTCCTATATTCATAAATCCTTACACATTTTGGGAAAATCAATGGGACATGGTGCTCCCTTGGTAGGCAGAGCAATGGGTGCTACCGATGTAATTTGCTAGGGAACATGGACCTGTCCAACATGTCAGAGGTACTGCTTGAACCGTTTGGATATCCCTTGAATGGTATACATTCTTGGATGGGATTCCTAATCTCAAAAGAAGAAGGGTTCTCAGCCATAATCTACTATCTATAAATTAAACATTTAGTCATATTTTCCTAAGATAGTATTATATGCTGAAAGAAAGATTTACCTAATATATATATGTATGTTCATCAATAATATGTGTACATAATAGGGTTCTCAAAAAAGTCCTTTCAAAAGTAACATGTACGTCTCTTGTCATATACTTATCCCCGTTGATTATGTAACATAAGCTCTAATATCAAATATTACAGTCACCCTAAAATGTTGATGGCTACAAATGGTAATTCCAAACACACTGGTTTTATGGCCCTGCCTCTCGACTGCCTAGGCCAGTCCTCTGACCGCCTGACCAACCCACATTATCAAGACGTGTAGTGGTAAGAGATAAAGCTTTGTCATAGTTCACAATGCTAGAACACCCTATCATGATGCATCTACATACATCCAGGTTCAAACGCCCATAACTTCAAATGCTTGACCAACTTCAAACACCCATAACCTCTTTGTTTGAGCTTCATTTTCAGCATATTATATGTGAAAATTGATTAGAATTTTGTCATAAATGTAACATCATAACTTTCTTAGTCAAATTCTGAATTTTACAAAAATTTTATTTTTATCCTTTTCTTATTCAATTTAATTTATCCAATTTATTTATGACTGATTTTACGGGGTGTAATCGCTAAATCTTGAATGACCCTACGCTTCTTCATTGTACATGGATCATCGTCCAAATTGGTTATAACCATCATTATAGTTCATGGACCAACAATTAGGTTTCCTTACCTAACTAGGTTGACAAACTTTCAATCGCTTCTTCAACTAAGTTAAATATGTCAATACGAATATCAAAACGCTCATTTTTGACCCTAAATACCACTACAAGTTAATTCTATCATTAAGGGACTTCTACCCTAAAACAAGGAAAACAAAAAAATCCAACACATCAAAGTACACATAAATATAATCAAAGGTGTAAGAAAGCAACATCAATGAACTTGTGCATTACGTATAAGAGTTGCACAAATATATATATATATATATATATATATATATATATATATATATATATTATACATACACAACTTAATATGTACAAAATACCCCATGATATTTTCATGATGATCTTTGGTTATAAGGAAACACACCATAGTGCTCCAAATGTGAATTCCTTAAATTGGTATATAGATCTACACAGCCCTATAGCTTTATATTATGTATCTCGATCTAAATTCAAGTCGTCTACCTCAAAAACTAACACCTTGCTCTAGCTATGGCTCTCCTTTTCTTGCTAATTTGAGTTTAATATTGGAGGATGTAAGAAAATGGAGAGTAAGGATGTTTTCACTGATATGGTGCATGAGAAAAGTTTACCTAGCCTTCTTTTCAATCTTACCTAAAACACAAAATATCACTTGAAGCAGCTAAACACACACTTAGCTTTCTATTAGTTATAGCATATTACACTTAGTCGCACACAATTCTAACCCTAAGCCATCGATCGCAACTTTGAGCTACATCTTTAGTCTAATCGCACCATTGAACTTGTATCGATCTTTCTAAGAAAAGTAAGTACTCTTATGACTATATAACCTTATATGCCAAACTCGCATGCACTCCTTTACATATTGGTAATGTGAAAATACAAGGCATCACATCTAAAGTTCTTAAGGTTTCAATGTAAACCACTAGTCCCTCATACTTATAGCCTGAAATTTTATGTTTTATTTTTGGAATTTTATGTTTTAAACACATCAATCTTTTTTAATATATACATCCTAAATATAATTCATAGAAGAGTCGAGAGAAATTTCATTTTCATCATAAAATAAAAACTTTGTACTTTTTAAATAAGAGAAAATGTTGTAGAAAAAGGTTATTCAAACTATAAGTAAACTGAATTTATTAACAACTTCTACTTTAAATTATACACACAAAAATATACATTCACACGTATACACATACGTACACACTCAAATGCATCAAGAAAATCTTATTAATATAAAACATATAGATCTTTTTGGAAAGATTATGTAATTTGTAATGTAGTAGTAAAAATGAAACTCCATTCAAATATTTCAAATGTTTAATAATAGTTGAAAAGTTGATAAATATTTCAAAGGCAGGTTAATTGCAAATATTTGCAATTTTTGTCTTGTGATGCAAAACGCATCTAATAGTAAATATTTACAAATTCCATTCCTAATTACAAAATATTTGCACTAACACAATTGTACCATATCACATGATATGTTATTGCTATTGGAAAGATTATAACATTTATAATTTAATATAAAAACAAAATTAAAAATTTATGTTTCAGTTCAATAAAATGTATGTATCTACACTTACATGTAAACTGAGAATATTTTCCATTTGGGCTTACATCCTAAATATTTGTACTTGTTTATATTCATCGAACTTACGACATGTGGATCTTGTTGCAAATAATATACAAGTTGTGCTTTAATAGTGAAAATGAAATTGCATTTTGATTTTTTTAAAAATCGTATCGCTTCTGGCAATAATATGAAAGTAAGTTACATAAAAAGTGTGGTACCATCCAAAATTAATTTTAGGTCCCAGATTTACAAAGTTTGGATGATAAAGACTTTAGAGGGAATCGGTTCAAAAGGAGAAGTTAAGAGTGGTTTCCAATTTTTTTTAGTATCCTTAGATGTACATCAAATGCATGCATGGCGTTCATTATTACTTATGTGGTGCATTTTAAACTTTGGAGACATGGTGTTTTAAAAAATAATCGGTTTAAACGTAGTAATCAGTTACTCATGGGAAAGTAACTAGAATGAAAATGCCAAGTACATGATAATTAAGCATCAATTTTTTGTATCTTAAATGTAACAACCCAATGTCGATAAGCAATTAATTAAATTATAATGGAGATTTAACTAATCAAATGAGTTTTTATCAATAAATTGTTAATGTTGGGATTTGCGATGATTTGGAAATATAGAACTTATTTAGGACTTAGAATAGAAAAGAAGAAAATTGAGTTTTAATGATGCTATGAAGTGCTTTAAGACGAATGGAGCTTCTCTTAGCTAAAGAGAGTGTCTTTCATTCACAAATCTTTGTCCATATGCTTTTATGAAATTAAATTGCTGATTGTGTTTGAAATAAGTTTGTATGAAATGAATTTACTATTAATTTTATACCTCCCTTAAAATCTTTGATTCATGATGATAGGATTCATGTGTTTGTGTGCGTGTGTATAAGTGTGTTTGGATTTACCATAGAGTGGAGTTAGGATGGGCAAGCGAAAGGGAGGAGGAAGGTGATGGATGGTTCATGGCTTGGAGCAAATTCATGCTCTAGGTCGCAGCATCGACGCACCGGTCCAAGCGGACTGGTGGACTGGTGGGGGAACTTGGAGCACAAATCTGCTCTAGGACTGCGAGTTATTTTCAATAGTAATAATAATAATATACATTTAAAATTAATCAAACTATGATTTTGAAACTATGGACTTAAAGCATTACAAAAATAAAATTATCTTTGTGAAGTAGTTTATTTCATTAATATTAGTTACATTATTAAATATATAATTATTTAAAGGAAAAGTTGATTTTTTTCCTTACATAATTAGATAAAAATCCAAAAAGTTATAGACAAATATGAAAAGATTTCTAATTAATATTTGATAGTTTTAAAGTTTATTTCATAATTTATTTGTATAAATTAGAGGAGTTTTGTAAAATTAATCTATAGGTTTGAAATAAAGCAATTGATTTAGAGATTATAAATTCATTTAAAATTGTATTTGATTTTTGAAATTTTTATAAGTAAAGTTTTGCTATGTAGAAGATTTTCAAGAGTTTTAAATATAGAAAAGAGGTTAAGAAATATATTGCGTGGATTAAAGTCCTTAATTTTGCTATAAAAGGAAAAGGGAAATTTATTATCATTTCATAAGAAAAGCTTTGGAATAAATAAATGTAATTTTCCTATAAATGAAATCTCTTCTCTGTATAAATTGTGTACATTGCGTGTGTGTATTTATATGTAATGAGAATATAAAATAAACAAAGTTATAATGCCAATTGGCATTATACTTTTGATAATACTACTTCGGTTTTCCATTGGACTCGCCACATAGAAAATTATTATGTGAAGTTATGTATGGTGAGAATTTTGTGTAACAGACTAGTAATACCATCTGGTATGAGACATTTAGTAATATTATTATGATTGCTCGTTTGACTCGTGTTATAATATCATTATTGGTGGTGAGTTTAATTTACGAGCATTAAGTAAATGAGCGAGTAACACCATGTGGTATGGGAAGCCCACATTGATATTTGTTTAATTATTTTTTATAAGTGAAGGATACACATATTTTATGGGACAATGTCAAGAGTGGTTTGTTGTGTGCTTACCAAGCGTGCTTTATGCCAACGATATGTGATTACTTACTGGCTGGATATATGCCTTAGGAATAATTTATATGCGATTATTGGTTGTATGCTTACTTGTGTTATGTATTGTTTATCCAAATAAACAAGTGTCTATTTTAGTTGGTTGATCGTGGGGTCGCACCTTGGATCCATGGCATCATATTATTATACATGTTGTGTGGTGATATCTAGATATGTGATGATATGCCTCAATACCACACTAGCTAAACAATTTGTTACCATTATGCAGTAAGCTCATGACCATAGTGTATATATGGACATAGAGTCATGATGATCGAGAGTAACTAAGAATGTGTAATAGATGTGTGTTATAAGTGTTGTGTGATGTCCCCGAGAACGTGATGTGTTCTTTGAGGCTCCCATATGAAATATGTGAGATTATATGATTATACTTTAATATTTAGATACCTCTTCAAGACATTTATTCAGAGGTGAGGACATCTAAACACACATGACCTATTCTATGCTCATGCATCTCTATGATAGTGTTTGTGCCTATATCTGTATTATTAGGGCTAGCCATGTGCTCGCCTATTATGTGTTAGATTATATTGGTATGCCTTACAATAAGTTTGCATATGCTATTGGTTATACATCCCCTAGGGCCATGCAGTCGAGAGTCTTTATCTTTCATTAGGGTTGATGGTCAAGATACATTATTGTATTTGGTTTTGGCATGCAGTTCATTGTTAGATTATGTTTCCCATATATTACTTTGATTCTATTAATGAAATGATTGACCACTCTTTTTTATGTGTGATATTATATGTCCATGGTTTGGTATAGGATTGATACATGTGTGATGTTATATGTTGCTTTGTGATATTTATTTACACCATTCCAATTGTTATTATATATTGATATCTACATTTTTGACATAGTTTGACCCATGTGTTATTTATATAATACTCAAGTCAGACTGAGATATTTCAGTTTCCGATGACCGGCTTTGATTACTGGGCATGGTGTAGGCTAATTATTATATATAGATGTATAGCATCATGAATTATTTAGAATCTTGTACATATGTAATTTGGTGATGTATATTGGACTTATACTTGTGTATTTTAGAGATTTTGGGTATTTGACTTATTTTTATATCCCACTCAGACTTATGTGATGTATTATATTTTTATCGCTGCATTATCGACTCTATGTTCTCATTATCAGTTTTATATTATGTATTGTTCTATCCATGAATCACATGCCTCTATTACTTTATGCCGATACGGGTACGTATAAGTGAGTTTTTTAATATTTTAAATACGTGTCACTATTAGTTCAGGGAATATTCGTGTGTGATAGCCCAATATCGCCTCATTCTCTGTATTATTAGATAGTATTACCTAGTAATACTCTTTGGTGGCATTGGTTTAGAGATAGGGTGTTACAGTTGGTATTAGAGCAGGTTTAGAACAATAAAGAATATAAAAGACATGAGTCTTGGCCTTAGTTGAGACTTAGAGTCCATGTCCCCTTGGGTGTGTTGGATAGTTACCATATATTAATGGACTAAGAGTATATAATGACTACTAGGGTTATCTTCAAGGGATGTATTTTTGTTTTCTTAGTATTTAATATCTATCTCCTTTACCTTCTGAGAATCAAAATCTACATGAGATACAAAGTAGTTGACGAGGGTACGGAAGGTAAAAGTATTTGTCTCACCGGTAGGGTTAGGTTTTGTTGATGATTATCAGACCTTAACGTGGATTTGAATAGAATAATCTAATCCATAATGGATTGGAGTGCACAGCGAAAGCCGAAGGATTACTTTCTATCGAGCATCTTGGTTGTTTAGATGATTATATTGGTTTATTGATGCTTGGACTTTGTTGTATGAATGTTTTGATTGATCGATCTTTATTGTATCGACTTTGAGTGTGGTATTCAGAAGAAGCTTCCACTTGAAGGGAGTATTTCACTTAAGTCTTAATATTGGAACCTTGGGCAGCATCAATGTTGGACTTACCTTAAAGGATATTGGGAAATTGTTTCTCTTATATAGCATTGTATTTATATATAATTTAATTGAATATACTGAGATTAAAAAAAATCTTTTTTGTAGTATATATGCATACATATTAGTGTAGTACTAAACTATGTTTTCCTGTAATTAAATAATAATTCTTCTACGAAACAAGTTTATTGGAATATATATAGTTTTGGAAAGATGATTATTTGGAAGCAAGCAATAAAATTTCAAATTATTTAAAGTATATCTATAAATAAATATTAAAATGTGTTTTAAATTTAATATTATGTTAATCTATCCATTGAGTGCTTTAAGAATTTTGGCCAATGCGGCACGCTCAAAGATATCGATAGGGATTCTTAAACACTAGGACCAAACATTTGGACACAAGGTTCTGAAAAGTGTTGTGATATTTTGGACAGATGTAAAGTACTTTGAACTATGTTTAAATGAATATTTTAAAATAGTGTTTTAAGGAAAATTATTTAATGTTTTGAACAGATTTGGATGATATGAAGGATATTTTGAAATAATATAATATTTAAAGGATGAAGAATTAATTAAAGTACATAATTTGTGGAAATGCATAAGTAATATTATTGAGAAATTTTTTTTGAAAAACAACATAAATAAATGCTTTAAAGAAACACTTTAAGTTGTATTTTGACAGGATTGTGTGTGTATGTATGTGTGTGTGTATATATATATCTATGTTAGGATAAAATGAAGTAGTATTCTAAAGATGTTACATTAAATAACTTGAAATGAGAATATAGATGTGTTATTCTATAAAGTATATTGTTTTGGAAATAACTAAAAATATTTTCACAAGTTAGATATTATAGATGATGATCGCAACTATCAAGTATCAGTGGACGGTTGAGATCAATGGCGAGGCAATGTTGATCATATGAATAAGACTATAACAAGTTGGCAAAGTGACCCGCTAAAATTCATAGTAAGGCAGCATCGTTAAAGTGTAAATATTTCGGTGAGATTTGTATTGTTGGAATTGGATTAGCAAGTAACGGGGTAACTGGCTAAATTTCAATTTTTTTAACCATTTTAGATCTTATTTAGCATATGAAGTTTAAATTAATTTATATCCAATGTAAATAATTTTGAATAAAATGTTTATTTTATTTAATTAATTTATATAAATATTTTGTTTTGCACAAATATGTAACATTTAAAGTGTATATGTATCAAATACACACATACATGAAAGTGTGCGTGCAACATATAAATGTGTATGTGGTATACTGTGCTCATATAAAAGTGTTGGAATTTACGCCACAATGGACATGTTGGTCATTTATATGCATGTTGCTGTCCAAAAAAAATTATAAATTTATACATATATGTATAATATTTAAAATTTTAGGTATTTATTTTGTAATTAAATAAGTTATTTTGAATGAGTCAATAAATTTTAATAAAATCCAAATTTACTATTTTAAGCGGTATCCGTAAATGGTAATTATTTACATCAATTCACTTTTCCAAAACTACATCACGTTAGGACTCATGGAATTTGGTAATGGTTAGAATTCCAAAATCATCCATACTTAATTTTGTAGTCCAAACACAAAGTCAGTGGTTCAATAATAATTTTTTCTATTAATCGAACTGCTCTAACCAAAGACTTTGAGTTGACTTTAATTGACCATGATACTAACCTCATATAATCGAGGAAACAAATTATCTCTTGAATAACGTTCACTTCAATTGCTTCCCATTGACCTAACTATAGTCATTCAATGAACATTGTACTACGATTTGACTGCAATCAAAGCGAAGTTTCCACATTGAAGCTCGATGGTATTCTCAAGTCAAGGGATTTGTGTAATATTGTCACTTTCGATATTTTTTTATTTGACCTTGGTTATATTGACCAACAGAAACCTATCGAGTGAGCCCTTCCACAATTCTCCAATAACTTTTAATACATAACCCATTGTGCTTTCTGCAGTCATGAGTAGTACAAGGCCCGACTGTGACGACCCGGAATTTTTGAATGTTTGAAATTGGAATATTTAATTGATTCTAATTGTTTAAAAGTTAATTTTTAACTTGAATTCAAATATCACTATTTATTGGGTAATTTAATTATTAAATTAAATTATTTGAAGTTGGGTAAAATGTTGAATCTGGAGTTTTAAGCCTGTTAAAAATGATTTGAAGGCTTGTAAAATTTATATTGATAGTGCTGAGGATAATAGAAGTTTTAAATTTTAATTTAACAGTGATTTATTCAGTTTTGAAATCATATCGTTTAAATTGAATTTAAAAATAGTCTTCCGAGGCACAGTCTCGGAATTCGATGAAATCAATTCCACTGGATCCATAATATTGTATTATTATCGGGTTTCAATTTTTGTATGGAATTGTTGTGTGAGCATACGATATATAAACGCGCTGAATTTAAATCGAAAATTTAATATAATAAGCATTGGAAGTCAACTAGTCAAATATATTTTTATAATTGGACACTCGAACTCAAGAAGCCATCCCCAATCTATATTTCATCTCTGTCTCCCTCTCTAATTTTCATACCGAAGTGAACACAGAAAAAAATCTCTTCGCCCAAAATCGAATTCGTCAAAATCAACAGGGTCGATTCCTCGTTTCAAATAGAGGCAGGTAAGGAGATGGAGGCGAATAGCAGGTCGCAAGAGCGGGTTTGGTGGTTGTGAGGGCGTCGCTATTGATAGCAGCAATGACGTCGATTTGGGGAAAGCGATTTAGGGAGGCAGTTTCCATTGGAGGTCGGCGTTTGAATGGAGATTGTCTCGTGTTCAATTACCATGGGGGGGAGGGGTTGGCAGTTTGTAGACGAGGAAAATTAGGTTAATTACTGTTGGTGTTTTGCATGTGTTCTAGGGGAGGTGTTTGTTAAGATGTTTGTTTGATGGTCGTATGGGGTGGGTGTTGTATTGGTTGCAGAGATTGGAGATGTCTTTGGTTGCCAATTGAGTGGAGGAGGAGGAAGTTGTGGGTTTTGGTTGTAGGTGAAGTAACTGTGGAGCTTTGGAGATGGTAGTGGTGTTGGCTGTGAGTTAGTCCGGTGTGTTTTAGGCAGGAAAGTGAAGTTGTGAAGGGGAGTATGAGATGATCACTTTTGTTGGTGTATGGAGTTGGAAAAGGTTGTTATGGGTTGTCAGATGGAGGCAATTTGGTGGTGGTGGGAATGTTGATTTTTGATGAGCAGGAATGACAATGCAAATGCAAGTGAAAATGAAACATAAGGTCTAAAATCCGAAAGGGGACAAGTTGAGATTAGATCAGATTGCACATTCAAAATCGAAGGTGAGTTAACCTCACTCATTTGGGTTTTAATTTAAATTTAAATGGTTGAATTTAAATATTTGGTTGAATGATTGAATGTGACATATCATATAGTAATATATAGTATATATTGGAATGATTGATTTCCCGCATTATATAGTGGATGAGACCCTATGCGCCGCATAATAGCGGATGATATTTTATTTAAACCCATATACCGCGATATTCCATCTCGAAGTGGAATTGATATTGTGCTAATGTTTGTGGATGCAGGGAAATAGGTTGGAGGGATCCAATTGGATTCCTCAAAATTATTTAGATTGTTTAATATTCTGTGTTATGAATATTGATATTCTTTGATGAATTATATTGATAATTGGAATATTGAATATTGTGGTTTGCTTGGATATATTTCGGTACATTGGGTCATCAAAATATTTAGAATTGGATTTTCGGAAGAAATATAAGAGTAAATTTTGGAAGTAAAATAATTATAGAATAAAAATTAGAATGAATTGGAAAGAAATAAAAGTGATTTTTGAAAACTGAAGTTAAATTGTAAAGTAGAGATTTAAAACAAGTTTTAAATCAAAGTTAAATCTGGAATTCAAGTTAGTAAATCTCAGTTTTTAAACAAATAAAAGTTTTTAAATTTAAATTGTTTTAACAACTTTAATGTTAAAGTGCATTTTAAATTGCTTTGAATTTAAAAATGAATTTGGTTTTAAATTCCTGTAAACTTCTTTTATAAAATGAGTAATTAATTTATTTAATAAAGTAAATAAAAAGGTAGTTAATTGCTGGTTGAGATTAATCAAGAGCGGTTAATATTTATGGTTTAATTAATGATTAATTTCTTAATGTAATTAATTTAAATTAGGATAAATTAAAATGTAATTAGAAATCATTAATTTATATAATTAATGATGTAATTGAAGGTTGCTTAATTAAGATTTAATCAATAATAAGTGATTCATGAGAAATTAATTAATATAAGTAATTAAGGATTAATGTAATTAATTATAGTTAATTAACTTGTGAAGTAATTAAAGATTAATTACTGTTTTTGGTTAAGAATAATTAATTTGTGTAATTAACTAAAGATAATAACTTGAATGTAATTGAAGGATAATTAATCCAGGGTGGTTAATTAAGATGGATAATTAAGGGATGATTAATTAATTGATTTGAAATTAATTAATGTTAAATGAAGGAATCTAGGTGATTGAGGTTAGTAATTCAATTAGAATTAATTAAATTAATTTGGAAGTGATCAAGTTTGCTCATGGATGATTGAATGGTATTGGATGCCTTGAATGAGACTCGAAGAGACCGGGGTCGGGTATTAGAAAATATCCGAAGCCACTTCAAATTTTTATAGATTGATATGTGAAATCTATAACAATCTATATGCTGGAATGAAATGATTTAAGTGAATTGGACTATTTAATCTAAACTTTGGTACTTAGAAAGTTGATGTATGAAATAAGTGATGTCTATAACAAGTTCTGAATTTGTAAATTGATACGAGTTACCCCCGATTTTATATAAGTTGTATGCTTTGTATTCTATGTTAGATGGGTTTACCCACGACGGTTTCCAGCTTGATCTGGGTGTTACTTTGATGTAATGCTCGGGCCAGACCGAGTATTACAGATTTTCAGGTAAGGACGTTCTGGAGCTCAGGAGGCGAGCTGGATGGCAAGAACGTATGGAGTGTCTCCGTTGTATTATATTGTTGTATATATGAGACAGGATGATTGTGTATATCCAGTGTGTGTGTATATTTGTAACTCCGATGTATTATAAAGGTATTTTGACAGATAAAGAATTCTTTTATAAACTGTTATTATTTATTATTATATTTTATCCGCTGCGAATGTGAGATGTTGGTGTTTCTGATCTTTTTCTTCTATCTCTTTCTTCTTTTTTTCTAACTATCTGGAATTTTCGGGATCGAAAATTTCGGGTCGTTACAGTTGGTATCAGAGCTGAAGGTTAAGCGAGAACCCTTGCTCTGTTGGAACAACTCATTAAGGATAGGGTCAATGGTACCCTAGAATGAGTTATATATATATATATATATATATGAGCGCGTACTTGTTATTTTCTTATATAAAGGTTTTAAATGATTTTATATAAGAATATATTTTGATATATAAAGTAATATTTCTTTCTAATAAATATTAAGGTAATTGGTTGTTAAATTATTTGAAAATTTTAATAATGAGAATTAAGTGGTAATAGAAATACAACCAAATTAAAATTAAATGAAGATAAGTTTGAAATGGATTCAGAATTAAATGGTTTAAAGAGATAAGTTGATTTGATTTAAAGGATTAAATCAACATTTAAAATTTTAACTCGAATTTATATAATTCGGGATGGTTTAAATTTGAAATTTGAATTGAATTCATTCAAATTGAATCTGATTTGAATTAATTGGAATTATGATTAAAGATGGATACGTTTAAAAATTCAAATGGAAAATTTGAGTTGGATTGCATCGAGATGATTTGAAATTGAAGTGGGTTCAATTGATATTAGTCCAAATTGATTGAAATAATTTGCAATTGTAATTAAAGTTGAATAGGTTTAAAATCAAATGGAATTTGATTTGAATTTGGAAAGAAATCAAGATTAATTCAACTTTAATTGGGGTTAAATCAATTTTCAATGGAAATTGAAGTTATTTAAATTGAAATTGAACAGTTTGGCTCTGGATTGTTTTCAGAATAAATTATTTTAATATAAATCTATTTTCCAAGTTATTTACTATATACTATTATTTTTGGAACTATTTAACAATTTTTCAACTGTTTTATAAATTAATTACTAGTTTTCAATTATTTTACAAATTAATTACTATTTTACAACTATTTTTCAGTTATCTAAAATCTCTGAAACTATTTAACTATTTTCCAACTATTTTATAATTACTTAGCTATTTTACAGCTATTTTACAAACTATTAATTGTTTTTCAACTACTTATCTATTTTCAAAACTTTTCAAGCTATTTTCTGAATTTAAGCTGGACAGGGTTCAAACTGTTTATGATTGAATATCTATTTGGGATAAGGATAAAAGTGATAATCCAAATGGGGATTGAGGCAAAAGTGAATAAGTGAATAAATTCAAAGTGAGGATGAATAGAAGGGAAATTGATTTGGCTAATAATCAATGAAGTTAAATACGTAGGATGTATGTATATTATTCTATTCGAATAGTGGTTTGATCCGGATTCGAGCACAGAATTTCGAGATAGTTTATCGATCCGAGATTGGGGTTTTTCACTCGATTTCCGACGGCGAACCTGGATATGGATTGTTGATTGGTTCTGGATATTCTCTATCATAGTTATGGCTATGCAAGGAGAATGATGGTTTCTGATCAAGAAACCAGATCTGTGTCTGCACTAGCAAGTCGGGTGGACGATACTAATTCGAAAGTTAAATTGTGTGATCGAGTGAGCAATCAGATTGGTATAGCATACGGATGATATGAGTACATCGTACGGGTTTAAATGAAATTGATATTGAAAATTTATGAATAAGAAATGTGAAATGGTTTCTTTTGAAATGAAGGTATATTTGGTGAAATATACAATGGATAAAAGTGAAAGTTGGATATTTTTATGATGATAAGTAAGATGGAAACAACTTTAAAAAAAAAGAGTTATCAAATTTGAATATTTGATTTCGAGTAAAAAAAAAGTTGTATATCTTTGTTATATAAGATAAATCTTCCCTTGTTGAATCTATAGCCAGAAGAAAATGGTTTTGAAAGTATTTGAAGTATAAAAGGAGTTTTATACAAGTTTGAAATGGTCCAAAGTTTTTTAAAAAATTATGTGTATCTATATACATAAAGGATCTTATGAGGATTTTGGAAAAAGGTTTTGGGAACCTTTGGATTTGGAAAGGCTTTTGATTTTTGGGTAAAATCAATATTAGAATTTGAAAATCCTAGTTTGAGAATTATCGATTATGGGATAATAGATTTTGAGAAAAGAAGATTTATATGAGATTCATACTAGGTGTATGATTTGGAAGATACTATATGTGTATAGTATAAAGTGTTTTGATAATGGCTCTGGGAAAAAAGGCGTTCCCTTGAAATGAACTTCTCAGGAGTGCCATAGGGTGGTACTGCCTTGAACCCTAAGGTGGGGTTCTAAAGTTGATCCTGTGAGGAGTACAAACAAAATTAGTTCCTGAGGATTATGAGTAGTGTGTAGCGAAAGTCGAGGGTACTGATGCCTACAGAGGCATTTGGGTTATGCTGTGATGACAGTGTAACTCAATGTCACTGCGATCTACTGCAGACCATAGAGAAAGTCGTGTATGTCGCTGAGAGCCAACAGTCTACGTTTGATTTTATATCGGTAGACTGCGACCTATGGTAACATAGCGAAAGTCGTGTGTGCCGCTGAGAGCCAACGGCCTGCGTTTGATTTTACATCGGTAGACTGCGACCTATGTCGGAGTGGAGAAGTTTCATTTTTGATAGCGAAAATCGAGGGCGCTGATGCCTACAGTTATATGGACTTTTGCTGTGATAACAACGTAACCTTAGAATGTAACTGGGATCTGTTGTGGGTTCCATGGCATAATCGAGGGGCGTGGAATGCCTATAGTTACATAGACTTTTGCTGTGATGGCAACGTAACCCAGGATGTAACTGTGATCATGGATGAGGGTGATGATTTCCAGAGCATTCTCACCAAAGGTACTTCCTCTATTTTCAAAAACTATTTTCTATATTTTCAATAAAATTATTTTCCCAAGTATTTTCACTAGGTGTTGAAAACGGGTTTACCAAGT
Source organism: Allium cepa (assembly GCA_030765085.1). Classification (NCBI taxonomy): domain Eukaryota; kingdom Viridiplantae; phylum Streptophyta; class Magnoliopsida; order Asparagales; family Amaryllidaceae; genus Allium; species Allium cepa. The sequence continues at coordinate 491,153,074 of CM060931.1, forward strand.
ACTTATATTTTCAGTCCTACGCCTGATCAACGTATGACAGAATTTCTGTGAGAACAAGGATGGATTGGTTGAGACATCGAGTTATGAGAAGTATTTTTATAAAAAGATGTTTTAATAGTATTATGTAAATTAAAATGTATTTCTAGAATTTTAAAATAAAAATGTTGGAATTTTGGAAAATGAAAGAAATCCAAACTGGAATTATGAAAAAAAATTGAATTCAGGAAAATTTAATGAAGTGATTTTTGTAATAAAATCGAATATTGAATTAAAAGTTGGAAGTAAGCTAATTAGCTAAATAATTATTTGATAGAGTATGTTAATAAAATTTATCTCGGTTAAATAAAATGGATTGTGAGATAATAATGAAGTTTGGAAATAAACTCGAATTAAAATAAAGTTCGATTTGGATTGATAATGAATTAAAATAAGTGGAGATGTTGTAAAAAAATAAAAATAAAATGAAATTGGATTATAATAGAAATAACTTGAGTTATAAATAAAATCCAGTTCGAGTATAAATGAGTTAAATATGTGCTAGGATATTATTTTTATAAATTGAGAATGTGAATTAAAATTAAAATGGATGGGCTAACTGAATTAAATGGAATTTGATTAAATGAGAATCAATTAGAAGTGAACTTAAGTTTGATGTTGGAATAAATTAAAGTAAATTAACTTGAGTTTAAAATTTATGGAAGCTTGGCTTCGAATAAGGGTGAAAGCCCATTAAATAAAAGCTTGGGTTGAATTAATTTAGGAATGGTTAGTAGTATACAAGCATGGAATGTGTCGAGCTAAATAAATTGGTTGTGAATAAATTAAAATGGAATTGAATTAAATAAAACTGAGTCGGGATCAAATTAAATTGGTTATAAAACTTAGTAATTATTTATTCACATGGATATCATTAATTTGCGTAGAAATGATTGTCGTTTGACGTAAACAAGATTTAATTAAATTCTATGAATTAGTGGATGCAAATAAAATTGATTTTTGAAACAATTGATAGGAATATGAGTTTGTTTGGAATTATAAATGAACTGAAGGTAAGTAAGTAAGTTGTACATCACTTAAATTGAATGCAAGGGTAAGAAAAGTGAGTGAAAGCAAATGAATTGGTGATTGAAACCTTGTTAATTACTTTTAAGTGCTGTTTGGTAGGTATGGCTTATGAAATCCATGTGTTAGCTATTGAAAATGAATGAAATGTAAATGAATTTTCTATATATGGCACTTACATATTTAAATTGAGTAAGTACAGGTACCTAAAGGTCGTTTGGCTGGATTTGGACGCACAAATTGCTAATTAAATAAGCCGCTTGCTTAAAAATGCTAAGTAAAGGTAGCCTACGCAATAAAAATAGGAAATATGAACTGCTTTTGTTTTTCCGACCGTGTGGGTCGATGTATATATATTTATATCTCTTGTCAAATTACAAAAGCTCCTCCGTACACAGGAGACTTTGCCAAAAAAATTCGAAAATTTTGGGAGTTAGAAAAAAAATTGGGAAAAAATTTTGTTAGCGACAAAACGATTTCAAATTGGAATAGAAATAAATTAGTGGATGAAACTAATTTAAAATAATGATATGAATCGGCTATAAATGGAAGATAAAATTCAATATTCAGAATTGAAGATAAATTGAATTCATATGGAAATGGGGAAAACTAATTTGAATAGAAGTAGATATGAAAACTTCTATAAGGTAATGTATAAAATGATTTTAAAAGCTTTTATTGGATATTATTGCTAAGTAGGATAAATAGGAATTATAAAGGAAAAAGGAAAATTGGTTTTGATTCCAGAAGGTAAATTTGAATTGCTCGACAAAAAGGTATGTGTTTAAATTTCTGTATGATTGGGTTTTTGACCTAGCCACTTGGCCTTTTGTTTTCTTTTGGAATTTGGAGGCCTGTAAAGGCCTTTTGTAGTTGTACTGAGCTAGCCGCGCAAAGGAGATGCTGGCGAAATTTTTTGGAAATTTAGGGAGTTAGAAAATATTTGAGAAAATTTCGATAATTCAAAATTTGGTTTTAAATTGAAATTTGAATGACTGAGCAAATGGTACTGATTGAAAACTATGGGAGAGTTTGGGAAGTTGGTAAGAACGAGAATGGGTCTTCTATAAAAAGATAGTTGGTAGGATGTTGAATTGTTGGTTTTGGGAAAAAGTAAATGGGTATTGGGCCATTCTTCCTAACTAGCAATTTCGAGGACGAAATTCTTTTAAGAGGGGAGGAATGTGACGACCCGGAATTTTTGAATGTTTGAAATTGGAATATTTAATTGATTCTAATTGTTTAAAATTTAATGTTTAGCTTGAATTCAAATATCACCATTTGTTGGGTAATTTAATTATTAAATTAAATTATTTGAAGTTGGGTGAAATGTTGAATCTGGAGTTTTAAGCCTGTTAAAAATGATTTGAAGGCTTGTAAAATTTATATTGATAGTGCTGAGGGTAATAGAAGTTTTAAAATTGAATTTAACAGTGATTTATTCAGTTTTGAAATCATATCGTTTAAATTGAATTTAAAAATAGCCTTCCGATGCATAGTCTCGGAATTCGATGAAACTAGTTTCATTGGATCCGTAATATTGTATTATTATCGGGTTTCAATTTTTGTAGTGTTTGGAATTGTTGTGTGAGCATACGATATATAAACGCTGAATTTAAATCGAAAATTTAATATAATAAGCATTGGAAGTCAACTAGTCAAATATATTTTTATAATTAGACACACGTACTCAAGAAGCCATCCCCAATCTATATTTCATCTCCGTCTCCCTCTCTACATTTCATACCGAATCGAACATAGAAAAAAAAACACTTCGCCCAAAATCGAATTCGTCGAAATCAACCGGGTCGGTTCCTCGTTTCAAATAGAGGCAGGTAAGGAGATGGAGGCGAACAGCAGGTCACAAGTGCGGGTTTGTTGGTTGCGAGGGCGTCACATTTGATAGTAGCGATGACGTCGATTTGGTGAAAGCGATTTAGGGAGATAGTTTCCGTTGGAAGTCGGCGTTTGAATGGAGATTGTCTCGTGTTCAATTACCATCGGGGGGGGGGGGGGGGGGGGGTTGGCAATTTGTAGATGGGGAAAATTGGGTTAATTACTGTTGGTGTTTTGCGTGTGTTCTAGGAGAGGTGTTTGTCAAGATGTTTGATGGTCGTAGAGGGTGGGTGTTGTATTGGTTGCGGAGATTGGAGATGTCTTTGGTTGCCGATTGAGTGGAGAAGGAGGAGGAAGTTGTGGGTTTTAGTTGTAGGTGAAGTAACTGTGGAGGTTTGGAGATGGTAGTGGTGTTGGTTGTGAGTTAGTGTGGTGTGTTTTAGGTAGGAAAGTGGAGTTGTGAAGTGGAGTATGAGATGATCACTTTTGGTGGTGTATGGAGTTGGAAGAGGTTATTATGGGTTGTCAGATGGAGGCAACTTGGTGGTGGAGGGAATGTTGATATTTGATGAGCAGGAATGACAATGCAAATGCAAGTGAAAATGAAACATAAGGTCTAAAATCCGAAAGGGGACAAGTCAAGATTGGATCAGATTGCATATTCAAAATCGAAGGTGAGTTAATCTCACTCATCTGGGTTTTAATTTAAATTTAAATGGTTAAATTTAAATATTTGATTGAATGATTGAATTGATTGAATGTGATATATTATATAGTGATATATAGTATATATTGGAGTGATTGATTTCCTGCATTATATAGCGGATGAGACCCTATGCGCCGCATAATAGCGGATGATATTTTATTTAAACCCATATACCGCGATATTCCACCTCGAAGTGGAATTGATATTGTGCTAATGTTTGTGGATGCAGGGAAAGAGGTTAGAGCGATCCAACTGGATTCCTCAAAATTATTTATATTGTTTAATATTCTGTATTATGAATATTGATATTCTTTGATGAATTATATTGATAATTGGAATATTGAATACTATGATTTGCTTGGATATATTTCGGTACACTAGGTCATCAAAATATTTAGAATTGGATTTTTGGAAGAAATATAAGAGTAAATTTTGGAAGTAAAATAATTATAGAATAAAAATAAGATTGAACTGGAAAGAAATAAAAGTGATTTTTAAAAACTAAAGTTAAATTGTAAAGTAGAGATTTAAAACAAGTTTTAAATCAAAGTTAAATATGCAATTCAAGTTATTGAATCTCAGTTTTTAAACAAATAAATTTTTTAAACTTAAATTGTTTTAACAACTTGAATGTTAAAGTGCGTTTTAAATTGCTTTGAATTTAAAAATGAATTCGGTTTTAAATTCCTTTAAATTCTTTTATGAAATGAGTAAATAATTTATTTAATGAAGTAAATAAAAAGGTAGTTAATTACTGGTTGAGATTAATCAAGAGTGATTAATATTTATGGTTTAATTAATGATTAATTTCTTAATGTAATTAATTTAAATTAGGATAAATTAAAATGTAACTAGAAATTATTAATTTATATAATTAATGATGTAATTAAAGGTTGATTAATTAAGATTAATTAATCAATAATAAGTGATTTTTGAGAAATTAATTAATATAAGTAATTAAGGATTAATGTAATTAATTATTGTTAATTAACTTGTCAAATAATTAAAGATTAATTACTGTTTTTGGTTAAGAATAAATAATTTGTGTAATTAATTAAAGATGATTACTTGAATGTAATTGAAGGATAATTAATCCAGGGTGATTAATTAAGATGGAAAATTAAGGGATGATTAATTAATTGATTTGAAATTAATTAATGTTAAATGAAGGAATCTAAGTGATTGAGGTTAGTAATTCAATTAGAATTAATTAAATTAATTTGGAAGTGATCAAGTTTGCTCATGGATGATTGAATGGTATTGGATGCCTTGAATGAGACTCGCAGAGACCGGCGTCGGGTATTAGAAAATACCCGAAACCACTTCAAATTTTTATAGATTGATATGTGAAATCTATAACAATATATAGGCTGGAATGAAATGATTTAAGTGTTGGACTATTTAATCTAAATTTTGGTACTTAGAAAATTGATGTATGAAATAAGTGATGTCTATAACAAGTGGTAAATTTGTAAATTGATACGAGTTACCCCGGGTTTTATATAAGTTGTATGCTTTGTATTCTATGTTAGATGGGTTTACTCATGCTGGTTTCCAGCCTGACCCGGGTGTTACTTTGATGTAATGCTCGGGTCAGACCGAGTATTATAGATTTTCAGGTAAGGACGTTCTAGAGCTCAGGAGGCGAGCTGGATGGCAAGAACGTATGGAGTGTATCCACTGTATTATATTGTTGTATATCTGAGACAGGATGATTGTGTATATCCAGTGTCTGTATATATGTTTAACTCTGATGTATTATAAAGGTATTTCGAGAGATACAAAATTCTTTTGTAAACTGTTATTATTTATTATTATATTTTATCCGTTGCGAATGTGAGCTGTTGGTGTTTCTGATCTTCTTCTTCTATCTCTTTCTTCTTTTTTTCTAACTATCTGGAATTTTCGGGATCGAAATTTCGGGTCGTTGCACCAACATTTGGAGAATGTTACATAATCTAGTCTCGACGAACGTATCTTTATCCAGTCTCGATACATATTAACTAGGAATATTTGAAATGGTATGTTCAATTTCATCGTGATAAATTGTTTATTGTTTTAATGCTTTGTAACCACTATCACTAAACATGCCATTTATGGATTTTATATCAAATGTGCTTTTAGTTAAATTAATTAATTAATATAAAATATTATATCAAGTACATAATAAAAAGAGAATGCCTTTTATTTCGATCAAGATTGGTTATCGAGTTAGATATATTTAATAGATTACATTATTTTCCTTAGGGTTTTGTAACGACCCGCCTTTTTGGACGTTTCAAGCAGACACACATGTCTGACTCAAACCATTTAAAAGGGTAGATTGTTAGGGTAAATATTCAATTTCAAATCATATCTCTTTCAAAATCATATTCACTTCAACTATATTCACTTTCAAATCATGTTCAATTCCAAATCATATTTACTTTCAAACCATATTCACTTTTGAAATCATATTCACTTTGAAATGATCGATAAGTTATGTAAACTAATTCTTCATTTCAGAATCGTCTTATTTACTCAAATATGTCATTTCACAAAAATGTCGGTTCTAAATTACAACTTAGGTTGTATAATCATGAAGGATTTAAATATAAATATTTTAGCTTTACACGGTCTGAACTTTTAGAAATTAGTTTAGGTAATCATTGATAGCTTATATAGTTATAAAAATGGTTAAATAGATTTAAAATGGTTTAAATAGTAAAATAGTTTAAGTAGATTTAACATTGATTTAATTAGTTTTAAAATGATTTAAATAGATTAAATATAGATTTAATAGAATTAAATTATATTAAGTAGATTTTAAATAGATTAAATGAATTTAAATTAGATTAAATAAATTTAAATTATATTAAATGGATTTAAAATAGATTAAATAAATTTAATTAGTTTAAAATAGGTTAATTAGGATTAAATAGGTTGTAATAGATTAATATAAATTAAAATAGTTTAAATTGATTAAGATAATTGATTTAATTAAAATAGTTTAAATTAGTTTAAAATAAATTTCAAAGTTATAATCAACCAATTTCAATAACTCAATTCCTATTAGTCCACTTATTTATGCCAGTTCCACTTTGAAATTCCCATTTAAATCCTTTAAACAAATTATTAAATCAATTTCAGCCTTTACGTTTGAATTCTCAAAAATAATTCAGTTTATATAAATCAACTTCTATTTAAAAATTCCAGTTAACTAAATTCAAAAATTTTAAAGACTCAAAAAAATCATTTAATTTAACTAATCCGGTGTCCGTATATAATTTTATACCCTAGGGTCAAGTGATGTAGAAATTTATCATTTCAATCTACAATTTACAATTTTACGGTTATATATCATTTCAAACTGCAATCTCGAATTTAATAAAATCCATAAAATCATTCGAGTCTGCCATTTCAACCCATAACGATTTTTCCCTAACCTATAGATCGTACGGGTATGTATCATTTAAACCTATAGGTAACTTGTTGTATTATAATAATATAAAATACAACCGGCCATCCAATATCAACAATCAACATACATCACAGTCATCATCCAAATAAATCAATAACCATCAATAGATAACTGATAATCAATACAGGTATTAAATTGACAATTTAAAAACTCAATATTAAAATAGCGATGATTAAATGCAATAAAAGTTAAATTTAAGCAGAATGACAATTTAACATACCAAATAGCAATCAATAAATTTCTAATCACATCATAAATTTAATTTAGCTAACATAAGATAATTTAGTAATTGTGAGTGGGTTAAAACACTCACCTTCGATTTTAAATCGAATAAAAATCTAATTTAGGCCCCAAATTCAAACAATCTTAGAATTCATCCAAACGAGCATCTCAATGTCCGAAATTTCGATACAAACTCAATATAAGAAACCGCGTCCAAATCTGAATTCGTATGTAAAAGTTATGCATATTAGAACGCTAAAACCTAAATTAAAAATCAAAATAAATAAAATGAAAAGAAAAAAACATACCCATGTTACACGTCAGCCCACCTAAGCACTCACGCGTCTACACGAAGTGACGCAGCCATTCGAATACTAACCCTAGCATAGTAGTTGGTATTTCACGAATTTTCGCCGCTGACTCGCCCAACGTTGCCCTAATTTGACCATGCTACCGCCTTGACCACTCCAGGTAGCGCCTAGCCATGGTCGCGAATCCCCTTCAGTTTCCCCTGGTCGTTCGCCTCCTTATGATTTGAGGCCCGATCATGGCGAAATCCTAGACTATTACGATCAGTTAATCGTTGGATGGACTTGCCTCGACACCCTTTTGCATCTATGCCCTCCTATCGGCTCCACGACGTAGATCCACCGTTAAACAAGGCAACAGTCTACGAACAACCAAAAATAAATCCTTCATTTCTGACTAAACAGCGATTCGATGATAGAAACAAATTGCAGATCTGGGTTATGCTCGTCGAGAGTTTCGAAACGATATATAATTTGATAAGGTTTGGAGTTTGATTTGGATTTGAATTTGGTTTGCAATTGAATTTTGAATTGGTTTTGGTTTGTCTGTCGTTGAAAAGAGAGGAGCATAAAGAATTGTACATACTATAAATGAGAATACGAGAAACAATTAGGGGTTATAATGGGCTATTTATAGGTAGGTTAGAAATAGAGATGAATGGACCAGATTGGTTTGAAAGTTGAACGATAAATGACCCGAAAGACTCGTTTCATTCCTAAACGAAAACGGGTCATCCCATATATCGAAATAGATGTTTCCGATAATTTTAAAATTAATGGAATAGGTTTCAAGTACTAATTCCATCGTATGAAGAAGTTATGTTAAAATCAGCTTATTTCAAATTGAATTCAAATAAATTGACTTATGGGCATTTCGAGTCCGTATGATCGAATCGCTATGAAACTTGAAATCCTACAATAATTTACCGCTACGAATCCGATGAAACAGGTTTCGTCGAAATCGAATCAATGGCCAAAATGGCTATTTTCACGTTAATCAAATACATTAATATTAATATTAATTAAATCACTTTTTCAATTCAAATTCAAAAATTCACAATTTCTACCATTTTAGATTACTTAATACTTTATAATCTTTTAAAGCAAATTTCCGTATCAATTCAAAATTTAATATTGCACAAATTACAGTATTTAAATTCAATTTCGAATAATTCAGCAAATATAAATTTAAATTTCAATAAATCCATTTATTTGATTGTCGATCCTGTTATTCAATCCATTATCATCTTATAGGTATAATTAACATTGGTTTATATCTTAGTACATTATTATTCCCCAATTTCACCTTAATTCCTATTAACGTAATATTTAATTTTATTTAATTGCAGTTGGTTTCCAGATTAATTTAATAGGCCAAATAAATAGGTAACATATAATAATTGTTACCATTAACTTTTAATCACTTATAAGTTCATTATTTACAAACAAATGTTACAATTTCTTACATAACACTGATTTTATTCAATTACCGTTTGTTATATACTAGTTCATTAATTTATACAACATTTACATTTATTTACTTATATTCAATATATAACCAAATATAACATTTAAATTGTTTTAATTGATTGGACTATCGTTAAAATATTTGATAATTAACTTAAATTTACATTATCACATTTCACTCTTGGTATTATCTTAACTCACATTAATGTAACATTATTAACATTTATTTGTATGTTTAATCAAATTAGTAACAAATAACAATTGTCACCATTTCTACGTTTAATAACATTTGTAATTTTATTATTTACCACCAATTGTTACAACAACTTATACAACTCTACTTTTATCAATTAAAATTAATTACACCTTATTTCATAAATTTACACCTTTTACATTACCAATTTCCGTTTAAACCTAATGATAAATTTATACACCCATCATAATACAATAAATTTCCCATCTATAAGTAGTTATAACTTTCTAATTATTTCAATAAATTAGAATTACATTCAAAGCAATTGTAAATTACCTTAAATTAATACTATTACCTTTTAACCCAATTACATTCCTATTATTTAATCACAAAATTTCATTTCTTCCAACATTGAATCACAAAACCTTATTAAATTTACAATTTTTAATTATCGAAAATTATGGGTCGTTAAAGATTTACCCCTAACTATATAAATCATCCACTTGCATTTAGGGCCAATTACTGAATCTCTATCTCATCCTTTCAATCGATTTGGTGAGAACGGATCGAGTTAGTCTTTTATGGACTTAAATCTTCTTATTTAAGATTGAACATGAATTTAATATCGACATAGTATATTTGATAACATTTATGAAATTTGTGTCCGGACACTCCTTCATAAGGTGTTCGTTGTTTACTTGAAAAAATTCTATAGTATTTTGTAAATACTTGAGAATACTCTAAACTGCCATTTAGTTATCTTAATTTTGATTTGATATTTGCTTAATGCATTAAATACATAAACAAAATATGATACTGTAAACAATACAACATGTATGATAATTCCTATTGTCAATACATAAGAAATCCATCCTACATATATTTCATATTAAACATTTCAATAAGGTGTCTTTGAATATTGTTTGGGACATTCCTAACATCCTTTATACTTATCATAAAAGATATAATTTAGAAATCTAATATTGAGTATTAAACAACCAAACTATTACCGATTTTAACAAAAATACATTGTTAACTATTAGAAGTATGTTGTTTATTTATAATTTAGAAATATTTATATACCTTTTAATGCTTCTTTCTTATGGACACACGCTTCCTTTGCATTTTGACTGAAAATCAAACTCTTTAATATTTCTATCCAAATACTTACTCGATTCTGATGCTATTAAAATAGTACTTTTGCATCATTTCTTTGATTATATCCAAAAATTCACAAACTTAATATTGCTTCCACTAACTTTGAGATATTTTGATAGTTATATGCAAATAGTCTATTCTAAATCATTATTTAGAATTTTCTATTTCAACGAATAAATACTACAAGTCATACCAAGTGATAATTTTATGTGAAAACATAAAATAACTTGAGCATGTTGAACCGTGAATATATTACATTAATTTCAACATTTTAAATTTATGATTTTATTCTTATCAATGTTGCTCATGACATCCAACTAAAGTAGCCTTTCTTTTGAAGACACATTTAAGGTTGAAGGATCGTATCACTTTATGTACAACTAATCAAAATCATATTTTAGTAATTTTTTTGTAATCTTTTTGGATTTGTGCATCATACCATATAATAGAGTCAACACACTTAATGGTTTAATTGACAACTGAGAATTATCTATTCTCAATATTAATAATAAACTCATTATACCTTTTCAATGTGCAAGAATGTTTATTAGACATTTTAATGCATTGTCTTCGTTCAAGTTTGGTTAATTTCATTTCATCCCACAAAATTAATTTCATCTTTGGATTGTACACAAATCCATTCTATTGCAATAATTTTTAAAAGAAATTATTTTGCTACGAAGTTGGTATTTCTTGAAACAATAATTGTTTCTTAATGCAATGGAATGCGTATTCACGGTTCTTTTTTAGGAATTTCCTTATGTATAAAAGTGATTTGGTTTTAGTTTGCGATACTTTACGTTCAAAACATAAATTGGTCATCCAATGTTGATTGTTACCAATCTCCTTTGGGGGCGATTTATATAAAGACCCCTACGAACAATTATTACGTATAGTCTTTTGACTCGCATAGCCTACCAACTCCTTGGCTTAGGACATATTGGAGTTTCTTATAAACTCTTATCTTGTATAATTTTGTAAACTATTCCTTTAGATGAAACTAATTTTATCCTTGTGTAACTCTTAAGCACATGATCTTATTGAAAGAAGTTAACTCAACATGACTCACCATAAATTATACTTTATTCAATAAAGTTTGATTACTGCTTATTGATGCATCATGATATGCTATAGGGAGGAGTGACTAATATTGAGATTGAATCTTTATTAATTTTAGTTACATTCTGAACCTTTTCCAATATAGTCACTGATTGATTCAAATTGAATCATTTATATTTTCTATTACATATTATTTTATTTACTATTGTTTTATATTCTATGAGCTTATCATAGATATACTACATGCTATCAAATACACATATTTATTTCTATGATAACTCATCGGTGAACACAATAATGTCTATGGAACCATTTTGTATTAATAGATTTATGGTTGCATACATATATATGTATCAATCTGAAGAGTTCATCAACTCTTGTGTCACTCTCACTCAATGGTACTTTTCCCTTTATTGTTTAAGATATAATTCATTAGTACCACATAATTCATAATCATATAATCATAGAATTGTTTCTCCAAACTGTAGCTCTGCTCATAATTCCAAAATAATTGCAAATAAGTTTAGATACCTTTTTATTTTTCGATGCACAAAAAATACCACTATTATAGTTTTGTTTTTTAATGAGTATTCATAACATTCATATTAAAGTAAAACTATGTCTATATTTTGGTCAACATTGAAATTATTATTTCATAAATGATGTTTGGTACATTTTACAGGAATAATTTTCATAACTTGATACGATCAATAAGTGTTATATGGCATTCTCCTACCATTTTTAGCATTTAAAATAGTGAATGGAATATGAAGCTTCATTCAACCATTTAGTATAGGCTATTTATTTCATTTACTATAACTGGTTTATACGCCAAGATTTTTAGATCAAATATCTTAAATTCAAAGAAATAAATCTCACAACAAAAAATTATGTGAAAAATATATTTGGAATATATAACATATTTTTTTATTCCATGTTAAGAATATATGATTGTTTTACAATTCTTGTTTCATATATTTCTTTATGAACTAAAATGACCATTTACTCTCATCATCCTAACCATGACTTAGATTGCACTCACCCTTATACATTCGATTTCCTTTCTAAACAGTTAAACCATTCAATGTAAATCCTTACCACATCATCATAATGAACTTTATACAAAGCGCATTTGGTCACCTTAACTTTTGAGAATGTCAAATATATTAAACTTTTGAAAACTGATCACTCAGATGTTTTAGTGATTGAATTCTTAGATTTATCTTGCATCCTTTGATCTAGTGTTACATTTAACATAACAAGGTCATTACTGTAATCAATCATATTGAATACATGATGTCACAATACAGTTACTTACTTATTTCGAATGAACTAATTTTATCAAGGTTTCGTACATTATGAATAGTGACTGTTCACCATATAACATTTACATATGATTGTATAAGGAACAAGTATCTATATTCTTGTATTTCTTTTAGAGTTTAAAACTCTTTTGAGAAATATATGGTCTTTAGGTAAGTAAACATGTAAGTGATCAAGTTAAGAACATATTTAGTAGATATATAATTAGGCACTTGCATGGGTAAACATGCAAAAATATTTATTGGTAAGTATATTTTATATTTCTAGTGTCAATCTTAATTTAATTCCTTTGTATATTTTAACTGGTAAAAATTATCAATTATATTAGTTGGACAAATTTAACGATGTAGATTATTTTAACGTTATACAGAAGATGTTCTTACAATATTAGAAAGGCTAAATGTTACAATTTCATTTTTCTAATAAAACTCCTGCCAGTCTTTTATGTTTCGCCAAACCCTAAGATGAAACATAGGAATATTTCAACTTCACTAGTAGATGTTAGGACTTGTATGTCTTGGGAATCGACCTTGAGTTTTCTCAATACGTCATAACCCCACAAACGATGGATAACTCCTTACCGGTTGTATCATATACCACTCCTAGCATATGGTTTCTTGTCCTAATATCATTTCAACCTTGAGTTTTCTCAACAAATCGAAAGAAATTATTCATTCGTACCTACTATTTTGCATCATCCTAAGTATAGTATATGTACCTTGAGTTTGCACAATAGATACATATAGTTATCTTGCCTCGTCTAGTCAATATATTAACAATACCAAATATAACATCTTTAGCTTGAATTTTCTCAACAATTATACCGTATGCAAATAGTTTAGTAATACATAAATGGTAGAGGGCAGTAATTATATCAGAGATTAATAATCTTTAATATATTTAATTGATTTATATCGACTTATAGAATAATGTATTGCTTATGAAATACCCGCGTAATTCAATGTTCAACACATCTGAAATCATGATATACATATTGTTCATATGTATTTATTCCTTACGTCTATTTTAGGTTTCTTTATGTTCCACTTTTTAGTATGTGCTTATATTATATTAGTTTGATTCTTATATAACATCTTATATTTTAATTAACTTATATAATAATCTTATGTGTAATCTTATATTACTTAGATCTTAATTAATTAGTTTAATTCTTTATTATTTAATTTAATTAATTTCATTTTTGATTCATTTTAAATATTTAAAAGTGAATATATGGACGATAACAATTTTGGTTACATATCCATATTGTGTATATGATATTATTTATTAATTAACATTTAATTAATATATTTAATTAAAATAATTTTAACTAATTATAATTAACTTTGAAAAATATATATATTTATATATCATCTTATAATTTTTGGGTAATGTTAAATATATCAATATATATGTTATTTAATTTGAATAGTTATCCTTTATTAATTATTTATTTAATTAAACTAATTTAATTGTTAAAAAAATTGTAAATAATTATTTTATTTTCAAAATAATTTTGAAAATTATTTTATAACATTTATAAAATCATTGCTTATTTTAAATTTAACTTTTTAAGTTTAAAATATTATTTTTGTCTAAAAAGAGATTTTGAAAATTAGCCTAAGACCCAAATCAATTTGGGCCTTTATATTATGGATAACCTTACGGTTTACCTCATCCTTTCGGACCAGGCCAGTAGCTAGGAAAGGTGAGTACTTTACTACCCAAACCCAATCTTAGATACTACTTTTTCAAACACCATACAATATAAGAGGCTTTAATGAGTTAGCCGTAAAACTGCTAATTTAGACTGCACAGGCTAGTTGGCTCTGATACTATTGTTGGAATTAGACCAAAATGAAATGCGTTAAATGGGTAAATTTCTGTAACGACCCAGAATTTCTGTCATCTGAAATTCGTATACTTAATTGACTTTAAATATTAACAAGTAAAATTTATAAGTCGAATAAATTATATTTCGAATATCTAGATTTAATTGGATAATTGAATCGATAATTTAATATTTGAAATTACAGAAATAATTGGAAATTGGGTTTAATGTGATTAAATTTGATTTGTAAAGTTGTATTAAATCATATTGGAGTTAGAATGATGTTATAGAACTTTTAAAATTGAATTAAAAGTTAATTTGTGGAAATTGAATATTTTAATATTTATTTGATGAGTAAAAATAGTCATTTTTCAAACAGTCTCGGATTTTGATGAAAGTAGTTTCATTGGATCCATAATGTTAAATTATTATAAGATTTCAAATTTTGTGTCAACCAGATTTACGGTTTGTCCGGGGCAAGCCAAAACGCATGGAAATTAGTTTAACCGATTTAATTTAAATTTGATCGTTTATTTCCGTAACTCGCACAAATGATCAAATTAGCTTCCAAAACATATTGCATTGTGTCCGAAACGTCGGTTAAACCCTAGAAACGTCAGGCGGCACGCTTCATTTCGAGTTTGGAAAAATTTCGGATGAATAGTGTTCTGGCAATTTTCTATAAAGGACGTTAATTTCTTCATTTTACACAAACTCTAGAGAACTTAGGTCAGGCCGCCACCTTGATATTCAATGGCTGACATTTTCCAGTATTCTTCACTCGATCTCTTCCAATCCACGCATTATTTCAAAAAGTTTCCAACTGCAAAGTCGTAGAAGGTAGTGAGATCTTCGTATTCAACGGGTATGATCGCGAATGGAGCACCACGGCGTCGTCAGGAGGGCCACGTTCGGCTGATATTCACACACGCTTTTCAACGTAGGGGAGGGGCCGAGCTTGCCGTGTTCGTGGCTGTGGGTGAGGCTCTGGTAGGCGCACGAATCTGTGGTGGTTGATCAACTTCTCGATGCTCGTAATGGCCGTGGAAATTGATGGAAGCAAACGTTAGAATGGGTTGTTTTGATCGGCTTCAAACGAGAAGAAGGAAGATGGGAGGGGACATCCCAGATCCTATTTTCCAAAATCAACGGCCGAGATTGATTGGGATAGAAAAAAAAAGAAATTGTAAATTTGTACTATATAAATTCGTTCAAACTTCTAAATTGCATAACTTTTTGATACGAGGTCCGTTTCGCACGAAATGAGTTGCATCGGGTTCGTATTGACGAGCTCTACGCGATGGAGCTAGATTGGGATCAATTGGAGCTAGTGTGAATTTTGGGTAGAATTAAACGCGTGTTTAATTTTATTCGGAATGAAACACTACAACTGTTATTGGAAGCAAGGTGAGAACTTCTCACTCAATCAAATTTGTTTCGATTTAAATTTTAAATAGTTAAATTTAAAATTTCTTGATTGTGTGATTGAATGATGGTTGCTATTGGTTGTATTGAAGTAGATCCTATACGCCGCATATTAAGCGGAGGTTATTATATTAAACACATATACCGCGATATTCCACCGTGAAGTGAATTGGTATTATATATGTACTTGGAGTTGATTTCCCGCATTATATAGCGGATGAGACCCTATTGCGCTGCATAATAGTGGATGATATTTTATATAAACCCATGTACCACGATATTCCGTCTTGAAACGGGATTGGTATTGTGCTAACATCTGTGGATGCAAGGAAATAGGTTGGAGGGATCCAACTGGATTTCCCAAATAATTGAATTTGTTTCAATATTGTGTGTTGATTATTTTATAATCTCCATGTGATTATCTTTGTGATTGAAATCGTTGAAGGCTAAAATTTAGCCGAATATAATTTTGGTATCGTTGGATACCGGAAATAAATAAAATTCAAGTTGAAAGTTATATTAAAATTTATTGTTGAGAATTGGATAAATTTAAAAGAAGGAATTCTAAAATAATATAGTTTTATTTTTTTTAATCTTATTAAATAAAACTTCAAAATATGGGAAAAGCTTTAATAAATATATTTTGGGGTAATATTATTCAAAGGTTGAATAATTTATTCAAAATACGGATTTTAAAGAGTTTGAAAAATAAAAGAATTGGTTTTCTTTAAAAGGAATTTATTTTTTAAAAGGAAATATAATTTGAAACCCATTTGGGGATTGATTTTTGGTGATTGAATTTAAATCTTTTGAAAATCCATTTGGAATTTATTTGGTGTTTTGAAAAGAATTTGGAATCAATTTGAAAATTGATTTGGGGTTTAGTAGAAATTGATTTCAATTTAAGATTTGAATGAAATTCACTTAGTGTTTAATTTCATGGAAAAAAATCATTATGGAATTTGATTTGGTTGTCTTTGAAATCAATTGAAAAATTGAATTGTTGTTGAAAGTGAATATTTGAAATTGATTTGAAAATCGTATATCAGTGGATATTTGGAAATTTAAATTCACCATGGAATTTATAAAGGAAAGGGATATTTGTTTTAAAAAAAACATTGATTTATTTTTGAAGCGTGGAAATAAATTTACGGATTGGGAACGTAATTTAAAGTAAATCGGTAAGGATTTATTTAATTGGTTTAAATGAACCTTTTTGAAATGAAAGTGTATTCTCCCTGGAAAGCCGAATAAAATTTCTGAATAGCTTTGAAAGATATATACATATATATATATAATTCCAGAATTGGTTTTGAAAAGGATACTTTGGAGAAATTAGCTTTTTAAATTATTTTAAATCCTTTAAGTAAAGATTTTTTTAGTGGATATAGAAATGATTATTTCTAAGATTTAATCAATAATTGTTTTAGAAAATAGTTATTTAAATAGTTATACTATGTCTACTAATTTTATTTTGAAAATTAGTTTGGACTTAAGTTATATGTAATATTGGTATAAGATTTTTATAACTAAGATTTTAAGCAAAGTGTTTAAAGAAAAATAGTCTTATTTCAAAGTGTTATCCCGATATATTTTGGATAAGTGTTATAAATTATTTTAAAGTATTTGAACTCGGCAGATTTCCAGCGAAAATGAATAAATATTTGGAAGTGTTTCCGCGTAAGGAAAAGTGATTTGAAATTTGTTCTCAAATGGTTGAAGTGTGGAAAATATATCTTGTAGAGATATTTTTGGAAAATAAATAATTTAGGAAAATATTTGGAATCTGGTGATGTTGTGCATATCTATTGATAGTTAAATAACCGACTATCAATATTTACCTATAAATGGGTATTTGTTGTGATTTGCTTGAATTTGAATGCTACACTTATTTTAAAATAAGCGCTCGTTATTCGGTTTAGCTGGGAGAGGACCTTTGGGTCATAAATCCCATTCCGAATAGTGATATGTCGTAATGGATAGCATTTGAAAACCGGTGTTGAAGACCGGATATTTTCGAAAACGAAAGGATTACCTCGAATGTCTCTGCATCGGCTGATCACCGATATAGAGATTTTATCACCCTTTGTGATGGGAAGTCCGGACGTGATTAGTGAATATCCGGATTGCAAGGGCTTCTTTGGAAGTGCCTTCGGTTCCTTCGATCCCGGAACATACTTTTGATGGATGTGTGTTTGACGTTACAATTTGAGATGTAAAGCTGGTTTCTATCAAATACATTTCTATTGGTGGCGGAGAATTTATTCTCTTAGCTTAACACCCTTCTCTGAGACGTACGAGCTCAGAGGTTATATAGTTGATGGTTACTAGTGATATATTCCCAATTTGGTAACATGGCATGCTGAGTGCTGCTGATCATTTGTTGATCAAAGCGTGGCTTTTGTGAAAAGCGTAGCTTTGCGGACGAGACTTCGTCAAACCTCACAACCCGGTAATGGTCAAAATAGGAAGAATGCAGCAAGGTTATTTGGGGATAGCACCCATACGGTATGTACATTTCCTTCTAGATAGAGGTGGTATTAAGGTATGGAGCCCAGATACTTAACCTATGTGGTTGCTGCAAATTTATTTCTTTGTGGTTGTTGGTGAATCCCGGGATAAAGGTCGGTTACGATCAAGTGATGGCATACTCGTGTCAGTAGTTACCTAGTTCAAAGGTAACCCGGCTTTGTGTTGGCAGAGATCCGGTTAGGTTCTCGAGGCGTCCTTCCAGAGGCGTACCGTTGTGGCAATGGGAAGTTCCTTGGCCCGACCATTTGTTGGAAATCCAAACTCCAATACGCACCTTGTACGATTTTAGTTGTAGAACCTGCGATTTATTTATGGTGGTCACCACTGTTTAGATGGTAGCTATAGTAGGCATGGTTCGGAATGTCTATGCTGGCTAAGATTTATATTATACTTTCGAAATGTTTTCCTACACTTTGTATTTATAGTAATAATATCAAAGAAATTTGCGTATCAAGCATGTTTTACTATCATAAGGAGAAATCTCCTCCAAATCTGCGTTTGCATTGTGTGTGTGGCGGGAGGCCTTATGGTAGTTACATTTTCTAAAAGCATTGCGGATCTATTTTAAAATATTTCTTTGTTTGTTTTTAAAGGTAAACTGTTTTAAGTTCTCACACCAGTCCCATGACTGACCTGGAGTTTATTGTTCCCTTCCTAAACTCTGGGTGTCCACCAATTTCCACACAGGAAGTCTAGAGTCAGGTTATTAGGTCATTCTGGAATTCAGGAGATGCTGTGGAGATCAGAAGCAAGCTGGATGGCGAAGCGTATCACTTGTAAATGATGTTATCTTTTCCACTGTGTATTCAGTTGTGAGAACAAGTTTATATAACTGTCCATTATTGTGTGGTGTTGTATATTGACTCTGATGATGTAATGTATAAAATGTACAATTCTTTTGATTTAAAGATTATTCATTTATCTATTATATGTTATTCCGCTGCGATTGTGAGATTCTGATATTGTTTATATTGCTTCTTCTTTCTTTCTTCTTCTACATCTTCTTCTTTAACCCTAACAATTCGGTTTGCCGGCCCTCAATTGCTCGGTAGTTGATACAGTGGACGTATTAATGTCGATTTTCGGAAGTCGAAAATCTTTGAATCTTTACAATTTCAAAAAAAAATTACCATTTTAGATCTTAATGGGCCTATGAGGTCTAAATTGATTTAGATCCAAACTAAATAATTTTAAATAAAGTCTTTATTTTATTTAGTTAATTTATAAGATTTGGTTTTGTATAAATATGTATTGTATCAAGTGTATATGTGTATCAAATACAGAGATACATGTAAATGTATGTGCAACATATAAATGTGTATATCATTTAAAGTGCTCATATGTAAGTGTTGAGATTTACACTACAATGGACACATTGGCCCTTTACATGCACGTTATTGTCCAAAACAAATTTAAATTATAAATATACAGTCAATAATTTTTTGGTAAAATCCAATTTTACTATTTTAAGTGATACCCATTAGTGGTAATTATTTACACCAATTCTCTTCATTGGAACTATATTACATTATGACTTATGGAATTTGGTAGTGGTTAAAATTCCAATATCATCCATATTCAATGTTATAGTCCAAAACAAAATTCCTCGGTTGAATAATGGCAATTATTATTAACCAAACTGCGCTGGCTAAGACGTCGACTTTTAGTTGAGTTCAGTTAACCATGATATTAACCTCATATAATTGAGGAAAGAATTCTCTTTGATTTCATCACTTACAATGCTTCCACTCGAACTAACTATAGTCGTTCGACGGACACTGTGCAACAATTTGACTATAATCAAAGTGGAGTTTCCATATTGAAGCGAACACCATGCAGCGATTTTACTATAATCAAAGCAGAGTTTCCATATTGAAGCTTGACTGTATTCTCAAGTCAATGAAATTTTGTAATATTATAACATCGATATTTTCTATTTGACATTAGTTAAATTAACCAATAGAAAACTATCAAGTGAGTCATTCCATAGTTGTCCAATAACTACCGATACATAGCCCCATGGTGCCTCCAGCATGCACGAGTAATACACTGCCCAACATTTGGAGAGTGTTATATACTCTAGTCTTTAACGTGCCAATACTCAGTCTCGATACATCTTAACTAAGAATATTTAAAATGGTATGTTTAATTTCTTTGTGATAAATTACTCACGGTTATAACACTTTGTAACTACTATCACTAAAACATACCATTTATGGATTTTCTATAAAATATACTTTTAATTAAGTTAACTAATTAATATAATAAATTATATCAAGTATATAATTGAAATAAAATACCACATATTTCAAATTAGATTGGTTATTGAGTTAGATATATGTGATAAACAACATAAGGGAATATTCCTACTCGATCACGTGTGGTATGTGATGTTGTGATTGTATGTCTTCCATGTTGTTTGATTAGTTGTGACTATGGTTAACGTTCTGAAAATGTCTGTAATGTAATAAATAATGATATAAAATTTTATATACATAAGTTTTTAACCTGAATCACTTTTAAAAACTAATAAGGTACTTTAGAGCTTGAGCGAAGGATAGGTTACTTTGAAATTGTCAATATGAATAATAAGTATTTTGTAAGGAAAAGTTCAAGAGTAAAGTGAAGTAAATATTTCAATTTTTTTTAATATAAACTGAGGACGTAGTTTTGAAATAAGAAGGTATCCCATAAATATTTGGAATAAAGTATTGATTTTGTGAACTATTTTGGGTAAAGTACAATTTTATAATTAGTAAAGAGTTTTCAAAGTATAAACAGTTTGGAAAATATGCAAAAGCAAATTGTTTGAGCTTAGAAATATGAAATAGGAAGAATTTTTCTTAGCGGGAAGAAATTATTTTATTCATGATATATATTGTTTGGATATTCTATTAAAAAATCATAAAAAAAAATTATTTGTCGAAAAATTAAGCTTTTGGAAGTAAAAGAGTATTTTGAAAATTGAGCTTATAAATTAAAGGACAATTTGAAAGACATTTTGTAAGCTTATATGAAATGAAGAAAAATTGAATTTAATGGGAATTAAATTTTTTGGATGGAACTTTGAAGTTTTAATTTTCATTGCTATGATAAAACAACTATAACTTTTGATCTTATATTCAGATTTTGGAGAATCAATTTTTGGTATAACTTGGTGTTTTCCGTGAAGAACAAGTTTTGTGTTAATCAGACTTCCAGGTTATGAAATAGTAGTAAAAATTTTGAGTTGAAAATTTTATGTTTTTATAATTTTAAACCCATGATATGTTCTAATGGTTTGTGATTTTAAAGAAAAATTATTTGCAAAGGGCATTTGTCTAAGATAAAGTGTTTTAAACTTAATGAAACATTTTTGAATTTTTTAGTCGAGAGTAAGTCAGACTAGATAAGAGGAGTTTGAGAATTAAAATTTTCCAAAAGTAGTATTGAAATTAGACAACTATGGAAATGGATTATGTAACTTTATTTAAGATTTTTAAGAAGAAAGAAGTAGATTTGAAAAGAATTAAATTTTGGACAGGATTTGTGGAAAGATTTCATTAATTTAAGATTAAATTTAGTTAAGTACAACAACTTTTGTATTAATTTTTTTTAGGAATTATGAAGTTTTCGAGCAATAAAAATTTGTTTAAGAAGAGGATATGCCTGTCAAAATTTTCTAAGAATAAGTGTTGAATTATTAGGTCATAACTTTTAAATGAATTTATATTTTGTTTTGAGTATTGTGGATGTCAAAATACAATTTGTACCATAAGGATTACCCCGAAGTTTTTCAAAAAATTCAACATATAGTAATATTTTGATTATTCGTATAAATATTGGAATCTTCCAAATGAGTTTGTTCAAACTCATAGTCCTCATGCTTTTCGCCGGTTTATCCTCCCATTGTACTCGAACTGGCCTAATTTCTTTATTGTGAACTCTCATAGTTCTGAACTCCACAATGCGTGTGGTAGCACAGGATGTTATTGGCTCTGTCTCAATATCGACTAATTGATCGGGCACTACAACAGTAGTTGTGCTATGAAGGCATTTCCTTAAGTGTGAAATGTGATAAACTTTATGGACTCCTACCAATTTATCCATTAGCTCCTCGCGGTAAGTAGGTTTTCATATCCTTTCTAAAATTGGGAGAGGCCGAACATGTCTTTGGTGCCAACTTTCCTTACTTTTCAAATCTTATGACCTTTCTAAGAGGGAAAACTTTAATAAACACCATATACCCTACATTTATTTAAACTCTTTTCTTCACTTGTCAACAATAAAATTTATAGCATCATTCATTCGCTCCTTAATCTATTCTATCATTTTCTTTTTGGCATGTCAAACATCTAGTGGCAAATTCTGCCACCTTCTTCTTCATTCCTATTTAAAATAAAATTTTCTTCATATTCCTATCCATCTTATCCCCCTTAGGGTGAAGAGTCATCCTTGAATGGTGTCTCTCCGTAAGCTAAAATTTATTTTTTCCAAAATCCTAAAAAAATTAAGATCAAAGCATCTTTTATTCTTAGTTACTGACCTCATTTCCTCATTTACTTCTAGCCTTACCAATAGTTTATCGCTAGTTAAGTGTCCTTATTAAATTTCCTTATTTATGTTATTTTTCAATATGTACATATTTATCAAGCGGTCTAGTCCCATTCATAAAGTCAACACATCCAGAAAACAGGAACATATCTTATACCATATGTTATCCTAATAATTTTCAAAGGATATAAGCTAAGGAATCAATACTGAGAATAAGGGTTCACGTCGAGGTTTGAAGCAAGGGTTCATGTTGAGGCTTGAAGAAAGGGTTCATGTCGAGGTTCGAAGCTTGAGATGCAAGGATGGATATCAACGTCAATTCCTTGTCGGCATCAAAGAACACAAGATGGTGAAAAAGAACCATACCGCTCCTATCCAATGATGTTGAGTTTCTTCAAAACAAGTCGCTTCATGTTGATGATAAGAACCAAAAATTATAGACATCGTCAATGGTCAAGAACTAACATACTATCAACTTTATATAGGAAACCTCGATAGTACTATTATCAAGGTTCATCAACAACATCGATGTCATGCTTCAATGGCATCGATGGTCATCAAGGAAGAGCGACATCAGGCATTGAGGTCAAAACGAGGTCTCATCATGAAGGTACAAGAGTATAAGCATTAAAGCGTGATGACTCTATCCATGCCGAAGCCAATAAGGCTGCACTTGATGCTCGACGACGATGAAGCTTGGCGAGCCTAAAGGTTGGTGATATCTACCCGCCCAACTTTATAAATAGAGGCCAAGGATCTCCGTGTCCAGGGATGATTTTTCATTTCTTTCTCTAGTTCTTAAATCGTACTCTAGAAAACCCTAATCGAATTGAGAAAATTTGAATTTGATCGTAATCATTTTTTGATCAAAAGCAACAAAGAGTTGGATTGGCCTGTGGACTTCGAATATGATTTATTTAAATATTGTTAATTTGGGCAGCAAATACTTAGACTCCTCGAGTTCAAAACTCGATATGATTAGCCTCGATGAGCTTTGAACTGCACAATGTTTTTATCCCAATTGCATAGCTCGATATAGGGCGGTCGTAAAGTTTAAAGCTTGACATGACCATAACCTACGAACGTTTGACAACCACCGATGCACAACCTCGACATGATCATTATCATCAAGTTTTGGACAATGGCGAGCTTGTATATGCATGGCTATATAAGCATTGGATTCTTGAACATGAGAATAAAAAGGGCATATGGTATATTATCATGCTTGATAGATCATGTCCCCAACTTTTCACATCTTCAACATTTTCAATTGATCATATGATGTGACATAAGTCTTTGAAAAAAGTACTTATCCAAAAATTCACAATGAAGGACGTGCATCGTCGTGCCAGTTTCTATTGAGGACGTCGAGTTCCCTTTAGGATGTCGAGCCTAATGACTAATAAAAGAGAAATGAGCACAAGCTTCTCTCAAAGACATATTATAATCCTTATCAATGATTTTATCAAACACTTATTCTTATGATGGCAAGTTGGACCATGGTGTCTTCGACAACAACACTAATTAATGACCTGTGGTAATTTGCCTACATATGTTAAAGTTATGAGCAAACTTGTCATTATCGTCATCATGGGTGTTATACTGTTTTGTGGTCTATTGTTTTCGGCATTAGAAGGAGGGCTTGAAACTCTGGCTTATTTAATTTCCGTTTTGGAATTGATGAATCAAAAAAAAATATTTCAGGAAAAATGAAATCAAAACAGCTTAATCGTACGAATAAGGATGTAGTACACACGACAACTTTGGAGGAAAATGTTGCTCCCACTTTCAACTTATAAGGTGCGAAAATAGGCCAACCATCAACTCCAGCGCACCCAATAACAGCGAAGCTAAGGTCAAGAGCTTGGAACACCAACTATTGGAAATAAAAGGGCTTTTAGAAATGGTGCTTATTTAAAAGTCATCCAAAAGTGCTAGACATATGATGGAAGTCGAGGTGAACTCTCCGAGGAGGGATTTAAACACTTCTCTACTTAGAAGCAAAAGCAAGCTCAACATAACTCCAAAAATAAGAAAGAAAATAAACCTACCAAGCTAAATTACCTAGGAAGAATAGATAAGAAGTCCAAAGAATAGTCTAGGATCTCAACCATGAAAGGATACAAACTCGAAAGGAACAACTACCACGATGAAGATGCTTATTTTAGGGACATGGTTGAGAAGATAGCAAAAGATGCATTCATCGATAAAGCAAAAGGAACTCTCGATAAGAGGGTCAACGACAGTCACCGGAGGGCTCCTTTCACCGATGAAACTATGTTTACCAACATCCCATCTCATGTGAAGATTCCATCCCTGAGGTAACGGAACTACCGATCCTGACGATCATCTGATGGAATTTCAACGTCAGATGGATCTCTATAACACTTTTAATGCAGCACAGTGTAGATTCTTCCCTGTCACTCACCAAGAAACGGCCGCTAAGTGATACTGGCAATACCATGAAAAGACAATATATTCTTGAAACCAGTTTCCTTATAAGTGCTCTGCTTAGTTTTTCATTTTCAAAGACTTGACTATAGATTACATGGTGTTAGCCAACATAAGACAAAACCCAAAGAGCTATTAGGTGATTACCTCAAAAGGTTCAATGTGGAGGTTTTAAAAGCTAAAGGAATGAACGATGGAGATAAGCTGATAGTAATGCATTCATGGCTGATCTTAGATACCCATTTTGGAAGGTATGTCCATGAATGCAAAGATCTTCAAGACTTTCATTTTAAAGAAAACAAGTTTGTCCGAATGGACGAGATGTACCATGCTAGGAAAAATAATCAAACGGGGAGGGATACTGGAAAGCTGGCTTCGACCGCAGTCATAAGAGGTCGTGATGGGAGGATAATCCAAACATAATTCTATTACCATGAAAAAACCACTGTCCTATGTCTATACAATGACCAAGGAGAAGGTTAATTTTTTAATCTCATTCAAAGCCAAAATTTATCAAGAACTTAAAAAAGGAAGGTGACAAATGCACCTATCATAAGGCGAACAACCACAAGACAAATGAATGTCGCACATTAGTAGGCATTATTTAGAAGCTAATCCATGAAGGACACTTGAAGAAGTTCATACAGAAGGAAAAAGGTTACTTGCACTGATAATGGTCGACAGAAGCTCTCGAGCAATGACGTAGACATCCTAAAAGATGAAGATCAGCTAAATCTCAGCCCACCTCTCAACAGGATTAATGTGATCCATGGAGGACCACATTTGTCTGAAGCAGCAAAGGTGCATGGAACAGATACATTAGAGAAGCGAAAGAAGGAGTATTTTCTATCTGAGAAGTGTCGCTGCTCAAGAATCCTCAATTCAATATCCAGTTACCTAATCCTACTATTACTCTATACGAAATAAAGGGAATCCAACATCCTTACAACGATCGTCTCATGACCACTGCTCAGATTGGACTCTAGTTATAAAGATTCTTGTGGACACTGGAAGCACTGTCAATGTGATCTTTAAACATGCTTTTGGCCAAATGGGAATCTCAGAGGGAAGTTGGAACCAAGCCTTGACCCCATCTTTGGATTTAACAATAATGGATCAACACCAAGGAAAAATGAAACTATTGGCGCAAATGGGGATACCACCATGATGTAGAGCTTTTAGATGCTATTTGTGATCATTGGTCCGCCTTCATACTACAATGCTTTCTTTGGGTGCCCATCCTTGGATAAAGTCGACGCATTCATATCACCTAAATACTTAATGGTGAAGTTCCTGACAAAAAGTGGTTGGGGAGCTATAAAGGGGGAACAGTTCAGTTCTCGCGAAATGTATTTTGCTACTCTAGAACAATATAAATGAGAACACTCTTCTTACTATGATTCATCACTATTTTTCAGCTTTTGGATGAAGGATTTCTACATCTAACATCCAAAGCGAGATCTAATAGAACAACTAAGCATGTTCTTAAAAATTATAACTCTTATGAAGTAAAGGGAAGAGCGCGAATGCTAACTTGGTGGAAGAAGAAGTAGAAAATGAGAAGATAGTTGTTGAATTAGATGTTGAGGTGAAATAGAAAAAATAAATCCCAAAAAGAACCTCGAGGAGATATGTGTAGGTCCTACCGATCCAACAAAAATAGTCAATATTGGAAGGGGGTTAGAAAGCAACCTTAAGGCAAAGTTAATTCAATTTCTTCAAGCCAGTAAAGATGTATTTGCATTTACTCGTTCAAATATGGTTTTGATTGTTCCAATAGCTATGTGCCATGCTTTAAACATCGATTGAAGTTAACCCCCATTAGGCAAAACAATAAGGAAATTGGTGAATAGGATGCAGGTGCTACCTATTAGAAATTGGTGAATAGGATGTTCAAAGAACAAATCGAGCGGAATATGAAAGTATATATACATGACATGTTGGTAAAATCTCATGAAAAAGTCAACCATTTAAAAGACATTAAAGAAATATTCGAGATATTGCAAAAGCATCAAATGAAGCTTAATCCATCGAAGTGCTCTTTCGAGATGCAATCGGAAAAGTTCTTGGGATACATCATTAACGCTCGAGAATTGAAGCCAACCCTGAACAAATTCAAGCTATAAATGATATGACAGAATTAAAAATAAGTAAAGATGTAATGAGTTTAAACGGAAGGGTAGCAGAGTTGAATAGATTTATCTCTAAAACCACTGTAAATGCATCCCATTCTTTAATGTAATTAAAAAGAAGAAAAATTTCAAATGGGAGAAGAATGCCTGAAAGTTTTTAAAGAATTGAAAGACTATCTTGAGAAGCCACCAATATTATCCAATCCCATAGAGTGAAAAAAATCTATATACATGGCCATCTCAGAACATAGGGCCAATTTGGTGTTGATGAGGGAAGAAAAATAGAACTCAACTTCTTTTATACTATGTAAGTAGAAGAATATATTATATCCAGACCAGATATCCAATCATGGAAAAGCTCGTATATTGCCTGATACTTATGGCATGATAATTAAGAATTTACTTCCAAACACATATAATCAAAATGCTAACTAATTTTCCATTCAAGCAGGTAGCAAAAAAGAAAAATCGGGTATATTAGTGAAGTCAAGAATAGAACTTAGTCAATACAATATCGAACTTATACCCCGAGCAGCCATTAAGGGGCAGGCACTGGCTGATTTTTTTCGATGAATGCACAAGTTTCATCAAAGAGAAACCAGAAAAGGAAAAGGACCAAAAGCCCAAATGGCGATTGTTTGTAGATGGAGCATCAAATGAGCAAAAGGCAGGAGCAGGATACATCATTATCACCCCTGATGGGCATTGTTTGCATTATGCAATGAAACTGGGCTTCCCGGATACTAACAATGTAGCAGAATATGAATCAATGGTGGCAGGGTTTACTTTGGATTTGCAATTAAAGATCCTAAGAATTGAAGTCTTTAGTGACCCTCAGCTAATGGTGAACCGACTAAAACAGATACATCGGACCAAGAATGCTAAATTAATCTTATATGTGAAGAAAGTGCTGAAGATGCTAAACCAATTTAAAGATTTCTCAATACATTAGGTCCTAAGAGGAAAGGATTCCAAAGTGGATTGATTAGCGAAGTTTCCTAGTTCAAGAGGAGCCCCAAAAACTCGAATCGTACTAGTGGGCTTTCAACCGCACCCAGTATCGAAGAAAAAGTGGCCGAATCAGGAAATAAATCATTAGTGCTAACCAAGTCCCAGGCCTTAGCACATAAAAATAAAAGAGAAGCCAAAAATGAACCTCCTTAGGAGAAACTTTTTCACCTAGAAATGTATAATTAGTATAAGGATAACTGGACAACCCCAATTGTCGAGTACCTTGTTAATGGGACATTACCACTTAATAAGACTGATGCAAGAAGAATCGGACATCAAGCTCCAAATATTTCCATCATGGATGGAATACTTTATCAAAAAGGATATGCCCTTCCTTATTTGAGACATGTAACTCAAGAAAATGAATTGACATCATTGAAGGAAGCACATGAAGGATTTTGTGGAGACC
Organism: Allium cepa; assembly: GCA_030765085.1. Lineage (NCBI taxonomy): Eukaryota > Viridiplantae > Streptophyta > Magnoliopsida > Asparagales > Amaryllidaceae > Allium > Allium cepa. The sequence continues at coordinate 491,182,192 of CM060931.1, forward strand.
ACTCTAACGGGATAAAGTTGGCCAAGAAGGTCTTGAAATAAGGTTTGCATTGGCCTCTGATGACCAATCAAGCCATCGACTATGTAAAAAGATGTGAAAGATGCCAGAAGTATTCCAAAATATCTCATTTGCCATGAAGCGAATTAACTACGATCTCAAGCCCATGGCCCTTTGATATATAGGGAATTGAATTGATCGGACCCTTGTCAATGTCTAAAGGAGTAGCCAAGTATGCAGTAGTTGCAATTAATTACTTCACCAAATGGGAGGAAGCAAAACCACTTCCAAATATTACCTCAAGAAAGACGCTCAAATTCATGATCAAGAATGTCGTTACTATATTTGGGATCCAGCACAAAATTATATCCGATACCGAGACACAATTTTAAAGTGAATAGCTTATACGATTTTGCAACAAACGGAATTATCAAGAGTTTCTCTTCCAAAGCACTTTCAAGGCCTAATGGAGCCATCGAAGCAGCCAATAAGACTATCAATACTATACTTAAGAAGTGGTTAAATAAAGCCAAAGGAAGTTTGGTAGAAGAACTACTACTTATATTATGGGCATACAGAACATACACTGAAATGTAATGGGCCATACTCCATACTCCTTGACATTTGGATGTGAGTTAATGCTTCCAATTGAAGTTCAAATACCTTTACATCAAAGAATTGCATGTGCATTTGACCTAAACCAAGAGTTAAAGAAAGAATTTTAGACTTAAAATATGAATTTAAAGACGAAGCGACCATATGAACCGTTTGAAAATCAAAGAAGGGCAACCAAACACAACAATTCGAAAGTAAGGATAAGATCGTTCCAAAAGGGGGACTTAGTACTCCACAAAGTGATGGCTACCGCTAGGATCATACTAGGAAGACCCCCTAATTATACACAAAGTGATTCCACCAAGAGCTTATCAACTATGCCGACCAGATTGCAACATAGTCCCTAAAACATAGAAAGTAGAACATTTACGACCATATTTCCCAATAATAGATGAATAAAGTTCAGATTCTCAAGTATATCTACATGGACAGGAGTAGGATTCTCCTCAAGCAATGAAACTACCTAAGATGGTAGAAAGCCTTTGACCGCATAAAGATTACAGGGTCAAAGCGCCTCCTAGAGGGAGGTCAGAGTAATTCTTTAGCCGTGCCAGAAATGGCCAGGCTAAAGCATCTACAAGCCCTCAACAACGCCTACATGGCCATATCAAGGCACCTCGTAGAGGGAGAATGGAGTAAGCATTTAACATCTCCTTAACAAACCAGGTTAGAGCACCTACCAGCCTTCATTCCCGCCTATAAGGCCTGCCCGAAGCACCTCCTAGAAGCCTCTGGTGCCTCCTAACAATGGCCAAGCCAGAGTACCTAACTAGCCTTCACTCCTACCTATAAGGCCTATTTGAAGTGCCTCCTAGAGGTAGGTCACGTAAAGATTTGGTCATGCATGATGAAAGCTAACCAAACACACTAGACGACTTGATTTATCACCTAAGATGGTGGTAAGCGGTCAAAACAAAGGGTTAAGACATCCATTGCCCGAAGGGTGGCACGTAAAAAGGTTTAACAATGTCCATTGCCTAGAAAGTGGCACACAAAAAGGTTTAACAACATCCATTGTCCGAAGAGTGGCACAAAAAAAAGGATTCAAATGAAACCTGGAGGGTGGCATAGAACAAAGGATTCAAACATCCAAAGCCCGGAGGGTGGAAAATAACAGAGGATTCAGACATCCAAAGCCCAGAGGGTGGCATGGAATAGAGGATTTGGACATCCAAGGCCTGGAGAGTGGCGCAAAACAAAGGACTTCTATTATTGGTTTCAAATGATGACTTCTAAACTTCTATTATTATTTATAGATGATGAATTTTAGACTTTTATAATTATTATCATATATGGATTTCAGATATGAATTTATGGTCTTCACTAATTATTTCCAAAATTGGATTTTTGGACTTCTTTTATTATTATAAGATATGGATTTTCTATCTCATTTCCAGATGGTGATTTCTGGACCTCTATTATTATTGCCAAATGAGGATTCTGATTTTCTAATTATTATCAAAAGGGGTTCTGATCTTCCATTATAATCATTTTCAGATAAGGATTTATGGTCATCTATTTCTAATAATGGATAAGAGTTTCTAGTCTTCTTCTGTTATTTCCAAATATGGGCTTCTTTTTACTACTATTATTATCGCTAAACAAGGGTTTCTGGTCTTCTTCCTTTATTAGCAAATAGATTTTTACTCTTCTTCTATCACTACCAATATGAATTACCGGACTTCTTCTAATATCATCTCCAGATGCGGATTTTTAGTCTTTTAATTATTATTAAATGAGATTATGGACTTCCATTCATTACTAGTGAAGAATTCTAATGCTCCCTTCTATGATATTCCCAGAAAATCTTTTGGGCTTCCATTTGAAAACTTATTGTTGTTTATTACTCTCTCTCTCTCACTTATAGAAATTTATAATTTTAGCCCACACATAATATAGGTAATGAATGCCACCATACTTAGTTAAATTATGAAAGAGAATTGTTAACAAACAATATTTTGTACATCATGTTTTATAAGAAAACAAGACTAGTAGGGAAATATTATTGAGGGTTGGACAACACAAAGGAATTTTAGGTTTTACACTAAAGAGAAAAGGTCTTCTCTTATTATAACATCCACTACCTTGAGGCCCGAAGCTAAGTGCTACAGATTCTGCATTTATCTATAGTATTAACTTCCGGTGACAAAATACGGTGATGTTAATGGTATCCATAATATTAGAAGCACGTGAATAAGAAATACAATCAACTCAGATTTCAAAAACAACTTTTCTGATTACATTTCAAGTCCATATTTCATATTCCATTACATAATCCCAATACAGTTCCTAGATTTTGATCAAATATAATTATTACAAATTACGCCATGAGCGGCATAAGAAGATGCACCCTCGGATGATCAGAGTACTAAATAGACATATTAGTCATAAATGCATCTTAGTGGAAACAATACTAAATAACTCCTACTAGCTAGCTTCGTCTCTTGCATGTCTTCGGAAGCCTATTCGTCCTACCTACTAAATCTGAAAAGTTCCTAACCCTTAGTCTACTCAAATTTAATTTTAAGCACCCGAGAGTTTAAGGGGAAAACATAAAATTCAAGTCAGACATAAAGCCTAGTGTGAATAATACTATTATATATTTACTAATACAATGCGAGACTACGCTGCTTAGCGGAACGGGTTTCCCTTCACTAATATCCTTTCAAAAGCACATCTTTTGCAAATCTAAAACCTATAATAAAACTGATTATAATCAAAATACCAATAACATATATGCCTATAAATCAGGTAATCAATGGACTAAATGTACTAAATGTCCAAACAATATAGTTTTATCTGGCAGACTATTAACCACTGGTTGACTCGAGCATACCTGACATAATTAATATTCCAACTTTTGTAAGACACAATACTAGACGGTTTGTCCTTAACTTACCTTTTCAAGGATCAACTGATCCTAATAGTTTTGCGGGCTTACCAATAACATATCTCTACTCTGTATATTCCTTTGTGTGACATCATTTTTGTCTTACCTATGACAAAGCCCGACACACTAGAATTTTGGACTAATATTAGCTAGGGCTACTAGCTAAAGTATAGGGAGTGACCCTATACCAATCTCATCTAGTCTTCTAATCTTTGAGTCATTTACTTAGGATTAACTACCCAATACAATTTTCCTTGAAACCATTTTTTTCAAAATGATTTAATCCTTTTTAAATCATACCCAAACAAGAAAAAAAATATTTCTTGCTTTACACAAAGTACTTATGCCATGATATACGCTTTACACAAAACAATGTTGATGACTTCTAAATCAAGGGAGCTTTCTATCCCATCAAAATAAGTTAATACTTCTTTCTAAGTTAGAATACTTTAGGCCTTAAAACCAAAGCAATACTTTTGAAACCCTTGTTTAAAAACCTTAAACGTTCCCTTACGAATTCATTGAAAGTACCCCTTTCAAATAAGTTACTATTTTAACTTGAAAACATTAGGCCAAAACATACTTTTCGAAAACATCACTTACGCCTTAGACATCCTCTTTCGAAACCATTAAAAAATACCTTTCGAAACACTTAGAAATAAACCTTTTGAAAACATTGGAATCCTTCACTTACATACATATCAAAAGTATTGGGTTCAGATAAGAGTTTATGGAAGCATAGATTCGAAACCATTTAAAATAATTCCTTTTGAAACCATTGGGTTAACATATAATATAACTATAAGGTCATAAAGAACAAAGATGAAAGCATTGCTTTTGAAAGCATTAATTCTAAGTAAAAGAAGGAGGATAGTTTCAAAACCGACTCTTTCGAAAGCATTGCCTCCGAAACTATTTGAAAGCGGTTATATGACCCTTACGAAAGCATTGAGAAGACGACTCTAAAGCAAAAAAGGCGAAAGCACCCCTTTCGAATATGTTGTTTTAGGGATATGAAGAAAAGCGGCCTTAACTAAATCGAAATGTATAAATGTAGTAGCTAGGTATCGACTAGGCTCAAAAGCGGCTATCCTTTCAAAAGCTTCTTTTAAAACAAAAGGCAAGCAACAACTTGTTCGGAAGCCTCTTTTTTTATAACAGAGATAAGCTAATTGATCTGAAAGCTATTTTGAGTAGCTTTAACCCTTTTAAAAGCATATCTTCGACACCATCACCCCTTCTGCCTTTTTCCAATACACCGCATACAATTGCTTGATATCATGCATTGGTTTCGAATAGGTGAAAAATGCCTTCTGGGCATGCTGATGAAAGCTAGCTAAGGAAGTGGAAAAGTTGTAATTCGAAACAAAACTATTTTATTGCCTTTCAAAGTAATTTCTTTTTACCTAACTTGTCCAATTTGTCAAAATATGATTGGTTGCTCATTCTTTATCATAAGCTTTTATAAAAAAGCAGCCGAATTTAAAATTAACGGTTTAAATCATTGTAAAGTAAGCAAGACCTTCTCCGTGATAAAACATATGAAACATTTAAATCCCTTAACTTAGATAATTTTATAACCGTAGTAAAATACTTAGAACAATTCCCCAAAAATCATTATAATTCACTTTTAATATGTTTTCTACTGTATTTAAATTTCAGGCCCAAAATCATTACATAATTGCTCTAAATAATTTAAACCTAATATTAACTATTTTCTCTCCTAGAAAATTCATAATAAAATCCACAATAATTTAGAAAATTATGAAACATGAAACACACTTCTAAAATAATGTTCCTAACTATATATCAAAAACGCAAATCATATGGATGTTATTTAATAGGTTTTCCAATTTAAACTTATCATAGAATCTATATGAAACAATATAAATCATCAAGTATATATATCCATCTAAAAACCAAAACATGGAATATCCTTGCAAAATTAATTCGGATCTAACTTGAAATCAAAATCAATGTAAAAATGATATGTAAATAAAATTATCCACCTTAGCTTGGTGTCAAGAAGGTTGAGATTTGCTCTTTGATTGATTTCTTAAGCTTTCTACTTGAATCCTAGCTTTTCTTCTTCTTGAATCTTCTTAATGGTGGTTGGTCGAGCTCACTAATTTTTTTAGTTTTGTTTGCAAAATGTTGAAATGGATACGAAATGAAGGAAAGAAGGGTTTAGGGTATAAGAACAAAAGCTATTCCTATTTTTCCCTTACCATATTCCTCTTACTTACTTATTTTTACTTCTCTTTTGCTTATACATTCATTGAGGTATGACCACTTATTAATTCACAAATCTCAATCCCTTAACCGTCTTCATAATTTCATTTAATTTATCTAATTAAATGTCCTAAACAATGTTAGTCAAAATTAGGGTCATTATAGACTCCCCTCCTTAAATAATTTGGTCGTTGAAATTACGGTAAGTTACTCACACAATCAAACATAAAGGTGAAACATGCCATAAATCTAAGTATCTCTAATCCTGCTTTTGGTTTTCCAAGTACAGTCTCTCTTGTCATCACTCCACCGGACTTTGACTAATCTGATTGTCTTATTCCTTATTCTCTTCTCATCTCTTGTAACTATATGAAATAGTTTTCTAAATATAGTCACACCGAGTTCCGCTACTAGATCATCTAATACAGTCCGTGTATTAATAGTCTCTAGATCCCGAATACACTTCCTTAGATGACAAATATGAAAATCATTGTGGACATACACCAAAATATTCGATAAGTCTACTCTATATGCAAGTTTCCCAATCTTTCTATAATAGGAAATGATCCAACAAATCTTGGTGCCAATTTTCCTGATTTTCCAAATCTTGTTACACTTTCATCGGCGACATCTTAACGAAAACATGATCTCCAATTGAGAACTCCAAGTCTTTTCGTCCTTATCAACATAACTCTTCTACTTAGACTGAGCTTCCTTTAACCTAGCTCAAATTAACTCAATCTTCTCTGCAGCTTCTTTAACCAAATCCGGATAAGAACTAACCTATCCCCGGTCTCTAATCAACAAAGGGGAGATTTGCATAGCCTTCCGTAGAAAGCTTCAAACGATGCCATCCATATACTAGTCCGATAACAGTTATTATCGAAAATTCGACTAAGTGTAGATGGTCTTCCCATAGTCCTCCAAAATCTAGCATACAAGCTCTTAACAAATCCTCTAAGGCTTTGTCAACTCTTTTCATTTACTCATTTGTCTGCAGATGGTAAGCGGTACTCATCTTAAGCTTCGTACCTAAAGTCACATGTAGATTCTTTTAGAACTCGCTAGTAAGTAAGGAATCTCTATCACTTACTATACTACTAGGAATTACATGCAGTCTAACTATATTTCTCAAGAATATCTTAGCTAAATCTAGTGTTGTCCTAGTCGACTTAACGGGTATAAAGTTTGCACTCTTAGTCAATTTATCCACTATAACCATATACTCTCATTTCCTCTATTCGACCTTGGAAACCCATCTATAAAATCCAGTGAAATAGAATCCCATTTCCAGACTGGAACATCCAAAGGCTGAAGTAACCTACTCGGTTTCTGATGTTCAACTTTCACCTGTTGACAGTTCAAATACTGCCTCACCCATAAGCCTACATCTCTCTTCATACCTTCCCAGAAGAAACTCGTTTTCATATTGTGATACATCTTAGTTCCTCCCATGTGAATGGTGAACTTCGAACGATAACATTCTCTAAGAATTTCCTTCGTTATGTTTCCCACATTCGGAACACGTGGTTTTTCTTCCTTCCTCGACCACCTATTCTGGTCAAGATAGAAATCTTTCAAATCATTGCTCTCTATTTTATTCCTTAACTTTTTGATCCATTCAGCTAATAAGGAATCCTCCCTTTGTTTAGAAGCAATCCTTCCAATCATCACCAGTCGATATTCTAAACAAGGCAACATAGCGGTTTCTTGAATATAACTACTCTTAGATCTCCATTGTATTCCACATGTAGTCAATGCTTCTAAATCTTTCCACTCAGCTATTATTTTCAATGCCGAATTCTGATATTTTCTGCTAAGCACATATGCCACCTTATTTCCTTTCCCAGTGTGTTCTTAATACCAAAATCATAAGCGGCTAAAAACTCCAACCACCTCTGTTGTCTCATATTCAACTCCTTCTGAGAGAATAAATATTTTAGTGATTTGTGGTCCATGTATAACTATAGCCTTTCTCCCAAAAGGTAATTTCTACACACCTTCAATGCAAAAACTACCGTAGCTATTTCCAAATCATGAGTTTGATATCTAACTTCATGCGGTCTAAGCTATCGTGAAGCGTAGGCAATAACTTTACCTTTCCACATCAACACAGCCCCTAATTCGGTTCCACATGCATCTGTGTACACCACTAAGTTCTGATTCCCCTCTGGAATAACTGACATAGGTGTATTAGTCAATAAATGTTTCAGTTTCTGCAATGCCTCCTTGCACTTATCATTCCAGACAAACTTTATATCTTTTTGAGTTAGGTTAGTCATCGATGCTGCTATCTGTGAAAAATCCTTAATGAATCTCCGATAGCAGCCAGCTAATCATAGAAAATTCTTTATCATTCACTGTATTAGGTCTCTTCCAACTATTCACTGCTTCGATCTTAGACGATCTACTAACAACCCTTTCTCTGAGACTACATGATCAAGAAACTTTACTTCCTTCTTCCATAAATAGCACATCGAAAATTTTACTTTCGGTTGATGCCGCCCCAACATTTCAAATACTACTCTAAGATGAACTTCATGCTCTTTTTCATCCTTAGAGTATAACAAAATGTCGTTTATGAATACTAACACAAGTCTGTCCAGTTGTTCTTGGAAGATTTGTTCATCAAGTCCATGAAGAATGCTGGCGCATTGGTTAGTCCGAACGGTATCACTAACCATTCGTATGATCCATATCTGGTCCTAAACAACGTTAAAGGAATATTATCCATCTGCTACTCTATGCTGATGGAACCTTGTTGCCAGATCCAATTAAGAAAATACTTTGGATCCACTCAGATAATTGAGCAAATCGTCAATCCTATCGTCTTCTCGTTCAATTTATGATAATCGATACACAACTTCAACGATCCATTTGGTTTCTTAGCAAACACTGTGGCTGCCAACTGTAACTTTAACTCTTCATCTTGGTAGGTTTTATTCTACTTGGCGGTCTACTCACCAGTTCAGCTCCTGGTACTAAATCAATTTGAAACTCAATGGCTCGTTTCGATGGTAGTCCTATCACAGGCTCAAAGACATCTACGAATTCTCTAACAATGAAAACTCAATTTAACTCGCCTTCTTCGTCCATAACACCAATAAAGCATTAACCTTAAAACTAGGGTTCTCTATCGAATATATAATCTGATCACCACAATTAGGGTGTCTAACTGATATTTTCTATCATTGCAAAATAACCCAGCATTGTATTTAATTAACCAATCCATGCTCAAAATAATTCCTAACCCTACGAAATCTAGTACATGCAAAATGCAAGCAAATACATGACCTAACAATTCAAACTCTAAGTGGTCACATCTCATCCCAAGAATCAATACCCTCCTATAGATTCGCAAACCTTAAGGAAGTAACTAGGTGTGAAGGTTCTAGGTTGAGCTTATCTACCAAATAATGAGATAAAAAAGAATGTGATGCACTAGTATCAAATAAAACTCTAACTAACATACCATGAGTCAAAAGCGTACCTCCCAACATAGCTTTTCCTTTCTCCTCTGCTATTGGTTTTGAGGCAGCTGGTTCTAATGCGAACACTTTCCCTTTCCATCATTGGCGGGTTCCTTGCACTGGTTCTTATAATGTTCAGTTTGATCACAGTTAAAGCATTTGATATTCTTCTTCCCAAACACCTTCTTTCCATCCCCTAAGCGACAATCATTAGTGAAATGTCCTTTCTTATCACACTTGTAGCAGATAACTTCTGTCTTTCCTTTCTTAGCAGCTCTACTCTTCTGAGCTCCCTTCTTATGGAAAAACTTTCTCTTCTAGTTCTGCCCACTTTGAGTTCCTACCACTTTACTATTAAAAAAAGCAAGCATCCTCTCGTTCCTTAAAGCCATCTCAATAACTACATCGCACGAATCCCTAATATGTGGTAAAGTTGCTTTAGCAAGCTCAGATTTTAATTTGCAGATGAAATTCTCATTTCTTTTGGTAACCACATCAACCGTAGCATATGTGTATCTTGATAGCTCCTGAAATCTGGTAGCATACTCCAACACTGTCATGTCTTCCTGCATAACCTTAGCAAACATTTTAAGCAGAGTCGACTTAGCGATCTCCGACATGAATCTTTCCTCAAACCTCCTTATGGATCCTACCCAATTCACGTTTTCTTCATTTACTCCAACAGTAACACTGTTCCACCAGTACAGTGCTGCTGTTTACAATCACCTAGAAGCATGTCTCCTCCTCTGCTTATGATTAAGCCCTAAATCAGCAAAATCCATTTGTAATAAAGAAACTAATTCTCCACTTCAATTGCATCCTCAGTGCCAATAAACGGGTTTCCTCCAAGCCTGACATAATCTATGCTTAGCACTACATAGTTATTGACCACTAGAGCTTCCTAATTTCTTATGACTAATCCCGCAGTCGCTCAAACTTGCATCATGTTGATGAAGAATTGACACATAGATCCCATATCAACTTGCAGTGCTCCAGCACCTACATCAGCAGCTTGTGCCCGACCTGGATTCCTTCTAGTATTTGCGCTGTCATTTCCATAGATTGTGGTGATCCCTTAACTAATATTAACTCTTTCACTCCTAGCATCCATCTACTTCCTAAAATTTGCATTTGAATCTTTGTAAGACACAGAGGAATAGTCTAAGAGAGATGGGAGAATAGAGATAAAGCTTATACTTATATATAGTAAATATAGGCATGTTACTATAACGTTATTCATACCCCAATCTTTTCTTTAATTCCTTAGGATTATGTTTCCAAAACATTTTTAAGTTTAAAATTTCTTTTAAGTTTCTATAAACCTATGCTCTAATACCAAGTTGTAACATCCCCTATCTATAGGTCCGAAGCTAAGTGCAACAAATGCTACATTCGTCCATAGTATTAACTTCAGGTGGTAAAATATGGTAATGTTAATGGTATCTATAATATCTGAAGCATATGAATATGAAATAAAATCAACTCAGGTTTCAAAAAAAACTTTTCTGATTACATTTCAAAATCCATTTTTCATATTCTGTTACATAATCCCAAAAAATTTCCCAAATTTTGATCAAATATAAATATTACAAATTACGCCTAGAGTGACATATGTAGATGCCTCCTTAGATGATCAGAGTACTAAATAGACATATCATCCATAAATACATCACAGAAGAAACAATACTAAATAACTCCTACATAGCTAGATTTGCCTCTTGCACATCTTCGAAAGCATATTCGTCATGGGTGAGGCAGTGTTTAAAGTGTCAAGAGGTAAAAGCAGAACATCAAAAACCGAGGGAATTATTTATCCTACAGATGTTTTAGTCTGGAAATGGGATTCTATCTCAATGGACTTCATAGATTCTATTACATAATCCCCAAACAATTCCCAGGATTTGATCAAATATAATATTACAAATTACACCAAGAACGACATATGAAGATGCCCTCTTGGATGATTAGAGTAACAGATAGACATATCGGTCATAAATACATCACAACAAAAATAAAGTAAATGGCTCCTATATAGCTAGCTTTGGCTTCTATACGTCTTCGGAATCTTATTCGTCCAACCTATTAAACCTGAAAAATCCTTAACTCTCAATCCAGTCAAATTAAATTTGAGCATCTAAGATTTCAAAGGGAAAACAAAAACTTCGAGTTAAACGTAAAGCCTATTGTGAATAATTCTATTACATCTCGATTTACTGATATTAAGTGAGACCACGCTGCTTAGCAGAACGGGTTTTCCCTCATTAATATCCATTTAAACTCATTTCTTTTACAAATAAAACTCATGCAATCAAACTGATTATAACAACAAGAGCAACAACATATATGCATATAAATTAGGTAATCAATAGACTATCTTTCCACCCTATACTTTTATCTGGCTAACTATTAACCGTTGGTTTACTCGGGCCTACCAGGAAAATCAATGATCTAACTTCTTATTAGACACAGTACTGGGCTTTCTGCCCTTAACTATCTTCTTCTAGAGTCAATTGATCCTAATGGTTTTGCGGGCTCACCAACAACCTATCTTTACTCCATATATTTACTTCTATGTGTAACATCATTTTAGTCCAGTCTGTTAATAAGCCCTACACACTGGAATTATGGATTTATTTTACTTGGGCAATAGCTAAAGTATATGGCGTGATCCATACCAGTCCCATCTAGTCTTTCAATATTTGAGTCATAAACTTAGGGTTAACTACCCTATTCAAATTTCATTTCCTTGTAAACAACCTTTGCAAATGATTTACCCCTAAAATCATTTATTTATAAAATAAGGATATCATACTCTTTTCTTTAACCAAAATACTTATGTCATGATATATGCTTTGCACAAAAAAATGATGATGAAGTCTAATCAATGGGATTATCTATCCCTTCAAAATAAGTTAAAACCATTTTTAACTTAGAAAACTTTAGGCCATGAAGCCACAACAATACCTTCGAAACCCTTGTTTAAAACCTTAAACAATATCTTTCGAAATCATTGAAAACAACCATTTCGAAAGAATTACTTAAAATCTTAGACATCCTCCTTCAAAACCATTTGAACTTATCTTTCGAAAGCATTAGAATCTTCCTTTCGAAATACTTCAAAAATATCTTTCGAAACATTCACAATGTACCTTTCGAAAGCATTGGGCTCAATTATGGGTTGTGGAAACATTGCTTCGAAACCGTTTAAAATAATTCCTTTTCAAACCATTGGGTTTAACATTCAATATAACCATTGGGTTAAAGCAAACAGAAATGAAAGCATCCATTTTGAAAGTTTTAATCCAAGTAAATGGCTTGGGGAAGAGGAAGCTTCGAAACCCACCCTTTCAAAACTGTTGCCTCTGAAACCATTTAAAAGCAGCTAGATGACACTTTCAAAGCATTGAGAATGCAGCTTCAAAGTAAAAAGGTGAAAGCACCCCTTTCAAATGCATTATGATTCGAAAGCTATGAATATGGAAGGTAGGTATAGTATAGGTTCAAATGCGCTTATACTTTGGAAAGCTTATTTTAAAACAAAAGAAAGCGGCCGCTCTTTTGAAAACTGCTTTCTGAAAACGAAGGCAAGTGGCAACTTGTTCGAAAGCTTCTTTTTAATCAAAGGTAAGTTGATTGATTTGAAAGCTAATTAAAATGGCTTCAACCCTTTCGAATGCATGCCTTCGACATAGTCCTTTCCACCTTTCTCCAATACACTACGTACCAATTGCTTGATACCATGTGCATTGGTTTTGAATGGGTTCGAAAGGCCTACTGGGCATGGTGATGGAAGCAAGCAAAGGATGTGGCAAAGTTGTAATTTGAAACGAAACTGATTTTATTCCTTTTAACGTAATTTCTTTTTACCTAACTTGCCCAATTTGTCAAAACATGATTGGTTGCCATTTCTTTATCAAAATCCTTTTCTAAAAAGGCCGTCGAATTCAAAATTTGCAGTTTAAAATATTTTAAGCAATTAAACCCTTCTCCTTGGTAAAATATATAAAATATTTAAGTCCCTTAACTTAAATAATGTTATAACCATAATAAAATAATTAGGAAATTCTCCAAAAATCACCATAATTTGCTTTTAATATGTTTTCTTACATATATGAATTTTAGACCCAAAATCATTATATGGTTGCCTTAAATAATTTGAACCAACATTAACTATTTTCTCTCATATAAAATTTATAATAAACCCATAATTACTTAGAAAATTATAAAACTTGAAACCTACTTATAAAATAATATTCTTAACCATAAAAACGTAAATCATATGGATGTCATTTAGTAGGTTTTCCAATCGAAACCTACCATAAATCTGTATGAAATAATATAAAACATCAACAAGCATCTATATCCATTTAAAAAACACAACATGGCATGTAACTTGCAAAATCAATTCGGATCTAACTTGAAACTGAAATCAATATAAAAAATGAGATGTAAGTTAATTATCCACCTTGACTTGGTGTTAAGAAGGTTGAGATTTGTCTTTTGATTAATTTCTTCAAGCTTTCTACTTAATTCCTAGCTTATCTTCTTTTTGAATCACCTTAATGGTGGCCGGCCAAGCTCTTAAGGGTTCTAATTTTTGTTTGTTAAAATGAACAAGGAATGGAGAATGGAAGGATTTGGGGTATTAGAATGAAAGATGTTCCCATTTTACCCTTATCATATTCCTCCTACTTACTTATTTTCAATTCTCTTTGCTTATACATTCATTAGGGCATGACCCCTTATTAATTAACAAATCTTAATCCCTTGACTATCAACATTATTTTATTTTATTTATCCAATTAAATGTTCTAAATAATGTTACTCAAAATTAGGTTCATTACAGTTGGTTAGGATTGGTCACTTAGGATTAGTGACTTAATTATCCTTCTCTAAGATAATAACTTTCAATGGCGCCAAACTCCAGGTGCTAGTTTAAGTCAAGTACTTGGATCATATTTCGTGCGTCCTCATCCAAGGTGTTTAAGTTCAATCGTGCCTAGCTCCAGGCGTCAATCAAAGGTTTGTAAGTCAGTTTCCGCCTTACGCCGTGCATGGATTTTTATTTTTCTTACTCTGGGCAAAGTGTTAAGGATTAGACGATCATTTCACGCCCTCTTTTGTTTATACTCCCACCCCCAATCCAAGCACTAGAGTTAAGTGAGTGAACGGTCATATCACGTTCATTTTGATTTATACTGCTACCATCAATCCGAGGGTATGAGTTAACATATGGACGGTCATATCATGTTTGGTTCTTTTTATACTCCTACCCCCAATTTGGGGACAAGAGTTGACTGGTATCAACTTACGGATACTAAAAAGGACTTCGAGGATCTGATCATGGACCATGGAAATTTGGTTGGCACCTATCTCCAGCATTTGCACACCTACATTAATCACATGTAGATTCATTTGAGCCATTCAAGTCGCAACACTTAAGCAGTGAAAGACAGACTCTTGGGCTGCAAAAGCCATTTTACTTCATAAAAGACTGGAGATGACAAAATCTGTTTTATTACACGGCTCTAGCCAATTATTTACAGGTTTATTTCTAAGTGAAATAGTGTCATAATTTCTAGCTAGTCCATGCCTTCAAGAGTGGAATCCCATCTATCGTTGCCAACTTGAAAGTGACATCTCCAAGCTTTTGTCTATTGCGTACGAACCTTCCCAACTCGAGTCTAAGTTCTGAGGACTCGGGAACACTCGTTTGACTAGCAGGTCGATGATCTCAAAGTTCTGATTCCTGAACTTAACATTGTAATATCAGGTAACTTGGTGTCGGTTCGCAGCTGCCCTCAACTCAGCCGCATTGCGCTTCTCATCAATCTTATCAAGAGACTCCAGTAGGAGCTACTCTGTAACGACCCGTTAAATTTGGTAATATTAAATGAATTAATATAATATGTTCTAATCTAATTTAGAATGAAATAAAGTCTTAAGATTTTATTTGAGTAAGTGTAGAAATTTGTTATAGTAATTGGAATTTAAAGTAACAATAAAATTTATGACAATAGATTTGTATAATGTAAATTGTCACATTTTGTTGAAAGTTAATTTTAAGAAACATACAAATGTTGTATCAGTTGATATTAATAAAAATATTTACTAGAATGGAATTCAATTAATATAAAATAAACAGTGGTGATTGTACATTTGGTTGTAATTATAAATAGAGACTAAGTAAAAGTGACCGTTGAATAAACCAATGCAATATGTGAAGGTAAGTAATTTTCATAAATGGTCAATAATAAACGCACTTAAAAGGGTAATAAAATTTGTTTGTTTAGGTGATTACGTATTGATAAGCTATAACTAAATCTGCAGTTTGGTAGTAAATGGGATATGAGAAGACAAAGGCATTTAGAAAGTAATAGATGGGATTCATAATAACAAGTAGTAAATTTATGCATATATTTGGGCGTTTGCCATAATTACCAAATTTTACCATTCATAAAATTTATTTTATTAAAGTCTATAGCAACATTGTTGTTAATAATGTTGTTAGTGAATTTGGATATAAAAGAATGACAAGTGTAGGTTAACCATTTATTTTATTTTGTTAAGAATGGAAATAGCTTGAAATAGATCTGAATAGATTTTTTTTGGGTTGTTTATGTGCCTAGTTAATAAGGGAGAGTTTATAAAAATAAAAAGGAATGCACAAGTGAAATGTATATAAGAAAAGGTTATTTATACCCACAAATTTGTTTAATTACTGTATAGGAGATTTAAATGTATAGTTAATTATGAATTGTAGAAACGGTTATTTAATCTAATTGTTGAAAAATTAGGTGAAATATAAATAGGGAAATAGCGTAATTGTTGCACTTGAATAAAAAATAAATTTAAGAATTTATGACATGAATTTAAATTTCCTATGTGTTTATATATATTGGTAAAATTGTAACTATATGGGAATTTAGGAAGTAAAATAAATGGCAGTGAGGGATGACCAATTTAATGCAATACAAAGGTGATTGGAACGACTGTTGGGTTTAATGGAGTATATATAAACAGTGAAAATCATTATAATCTCTTAATTTAATACGATTGTTTAATTAATACTAAAAGAATAAAGTTGAAATAGTATTAATGTAATAAAAACTTTAATAGATTGCAATTGTATTATGGAAGTAAATTGTTAATAAATGAATGTAAATATTAACAAATTTATGGAAATAAAATATAAAGGAATGTTGGATAGAACATAAGTGAATGAAATTTGATAGTACGTTAATTTGGAGGTAAATTTAAGAAAGAATAACAACCATTATAAATTTCCTAACTTATTTGTCAATGAATGTATTTGGGAATAGAGTTCTTTTATATGTTGGATAGTTATAATGTTGTTATTAAGAATGAACGTTACTTTATTAAGCATAAATATAGTAACGGAAGTATGAATAAATTTATAGAAACGTAAGACTTACTTTAAGGTAATATTTGAGTGTAGGCTTTTGAAATAGATTTGACAACAATAATTATTGTTCGTTACCTATCTTATTTGTTGTTAAGTTTATTTCGAAATCAAATCTCAAATGTATTCACTAAATTTTTGCAGTTGCGTAGTTTTGGTTTGTAATTGCAGTAGTTAGTTCTATAAGGTGAGGTCTATACTAATTTTATTTTTATTGGACCATTGGTTGATATAGACTTTAGAAAGCGAGATTTATAATTTTTAATTTGAGTATTTAATTCAACAAATGGTATTTATTATTACAAATAAAATGGAATTAAGCGTAAAATATTAATTAAAATGGAATTTGTAAACATTATAGTGAAATCTTGAACTAATGTTAGTAGCATCTTTATTTTAGGTAAAAGTTTAGAATATAAAAGTTAAAAAAAAAAATCTTAAGTATGGGTTTTGAGGATTTAATTTATAAAATTCTTAAATATAAGAAAGTGTAGAAATTAACATTGCAATTTATGTACTTGTCAACTTTAATTCACAGCTAAACTTGTTAGGTCATTTAAATTGATTATGAATTTTTTTGGCGATAAAATTTAGTCAATTATAGAGTTTTAATATAAAATTGGATTTTTATAATTTATTTAATTTATTTAATGAATATTAAAAATAGCCATTTTGGCCACGGACTCGGATTTCGACGAAACCTGTTTCATCGGATCCATATCGGTGAATTATTATAGGGTTTCAAGTTTCGTATCGATCGGACTTGTCGTTTGATCGTACGGGCGTGAAACGCCTTGAAATCAATTTTAATAAAATCAATTTGAAATAAATTTGGAAATTTTGTTTTCAGCATAACTTCTTCATACGATCAAATCTGGACGTGAAACTTTTTCCATCGCGTTCAGAATATCTTAAAATACCTATTTGGATATATAGATTTAATAAATTCGGTTCCGGAGGCATAGCGGGCTTTTTGGGCCATAGTTTGTTTCGTACGTTCACTTATCTGATCCATCTACGCTATCTCTAGTCTACCTATATAAGCACGGTTATAAACCTTAGCCACTCCTTATTTTTATTTTCTATACATACATCTCCTTCTCACCTCCTCATTCTAATGGCAGAAAAAAAAAACTAATTCCCAAATTCCAAAAAAAAAAAATTCAAATTTAAAAAAAAAAAAAATTGCGGATCTGCAGCAGCTTCTGGTCGCGCTTCGGGTTTCAGAGGAGAAAACCCTAGAGCAACTTCGGGTCAGGAAGAAAATGACTCGGGTCGCTCCGGGTCGTTTTGGCAAAAACTCCAAGCAGGCAACGGGGAATTGAGGCGGCGCACCGAAGTCGAACCCGAAGTCGACCCAGGACCAGAATTTTCCATTTTTCAAATTTTCATAACTTTTGCATACGAGCTCGGATTCACGCGCGGTTTGTTTTGCTGGGATCGTATCGGAATTTCTGACGTTTTGACGCTGGTTTGGACGAATTCCGAGAAGGGTAAATTTTTGGGTTTAAATCGAATTTAAATTCGATTTAAATTCAAAAGGTGAGTGTTTTAACCCACTCACAACTACTAGAAGCTTTTATGTTTGTTTAAATTAATTTTAGAAATGAATAGAAATTTATTTATGAGTATTTGGCATGTTTATTTTATTCATATCTTTTGAATTGCATTTATTTAATTTAACTGTTAATTTAATTAATTTATTGCGTATAAATTTACAGTTAAAATTTATTTGTTTGTATATGAACTGCTAGTTAACAGTTATATAATTTATTTCTGAATATAGACTGTAGATTAATAGCTGTTAAATTTAATTTGAATAAAATTGCCAGTATTACCTGTTATGTAGTACCAAAAATAATATTGTTATTGATTGATATTGATTGATGATTGCGATTTGGATGATGGATGATGTTGATGAATGGATGTTTATTGTATATCATTAAATTGAAAATTATCATGCATATTTCATTTCATTCGGGATTGTGGTTTGAAATGATATATAACCGCAAAATTTTATATCTTTTAAATTGCGGATTGAAATGATAAATATCCGTATCACTTGACCATAGGATAGAAAATTATATACAGGCACCGCGGTATATATATAACTATTTTAATGTGATTTCTATGGTTTGGATGGAATACGGTTTATAATAATCTTAAATTTTATATTGTATAAATATTTTTCTTCCATATATATATACATATGAAGTTGAAAATTTTGAAATTAAAAGGTGTATAAAAATCTTTATTAAAAATGGAAGAAAATTAAGAAGATGGAGTTTAATAATTTATATCATATGTTTAAATGTTAAGTTTGGAAATTTTAAGATATGATATTTATAATTGGATTTTTCCCAAAATAAATTTGAAATGAATATTCTAGTATAATTTGAATTGGGAAAAATATATATATTTTATTACTAGAAATTGAAGTCTTATTATTTATGGATTTTATATGAATATTCAAGACTAATTAATAGAACAATTGATTTGTTGAAAGGATAAAATCCAACTTTAGTTTGAAATATTGATACTCAAAATGGATATACGTATATATAAATAAATTGAAGTGGTTTTGGAACTTGAGAGAGATAATATAAATTTTGGTTTAGACTTTAATAAAGAAATGTATTTGTAAAGCCATGAGAACTATTTTCTTTACAAAGTAACATTTAAGTTAAACCATTTAATTCATATACCGTTGAATGTCCAAACCATTCAAGTTTTAGAAGTTATGGTTTTAAATTATGATTTTCAAAATATTATGCTTTGAAAATATTTGATTTTCAGACGTTATGAAGTTAAAGCATTATGATTTTGGAAAAGAATTATATTTGGGATAAGTGATAAAATATGGTTTTGGGTTTTGAAATGATATCGTATTCATGGTTATGAAATGGAATGTTTATTCTGATTTTTAAAGTATAACCTATTTTTAAATGACCGCGGTGTTATAATAACGATGGGTTGGCAAAGAGACCGGGATCGGATATGGACATACTCTCTGTCGATACCGAAAACCACTTTGACTAACCGTGTACGCGGTGTGTAGCGACCCGTAGATTTCATGGATTTAATTTGGTTAAATTAAGTTGTAATTAAATTTAGAAGAAAAATAAATTAAAAACCTACTTATAGTAATTCGAAGTTAATTCAAATGATTTTAAGTAGTGAAAAGAATTTTACCAGTATATGAGTTGAATATGAGGAATTTGAGGAAATTATTAAACTAATATAATGTAATAAACATTGTTAACAGTAAATGGAATATGATAATAAGAAAAATTGCAGGTTTGTATTTATGGGCAAAATAATATTGATAGGTAATAATTGTTGTAGAGAATAAATTACAAATGTATAAATTGTATAATGGTAACAACTATTGTTCGTTACCAATGCATTTAATTTATAGCGATTAAATAAGAAATAACTGAAAATTTTGAAGGAAAAATCAATAGGAAGGTTAACTACATGCATAAGATGGAAAGTTGAATAGAATTCTAATAAATGATAATAATGGAAAATATATATACAATCAATGTAGGTAATTTGAAATTACAAATGATTAAACGTTTCTTGTGATAATGAATAAATAACGAAAGGAGTAAGCATATTTATTTAGAGTATTAATTACTATTGGGTAGAGATTTAAGTAACAACGTTTAATGCAATGTAAGTAATGACATTTTAAGTCAATAATAAGGAATTGGGAATCATATCTATGAATTGATAACGAGAATACAAGATGATAAATGCCAATTAAGGGTAATAATTAAGAAACTTAATGAAATCCCAATTTTATACAAAATAATTTAAAGGTCAGGTTTGGTTATAATTTGAACATAAGTAAATTGAATTTGTAGTATGAAAATATATGCAGAAATTGATTTTTGTAATAAAGGATTTTGTATGTGACAAAAAGGTAACGGTAGTGTTTATGGTAGGTTGCCTATTCATTTATTTAGATTGTTAGTTGGAACTGGAAATAAGTTTGTAATAAATGTAAATAAATGATACATTTATGTAACCAATGTAAATTTTACTTATAATATAGCAAAAGGTGGATTTAAGAAGTGAAATTGTAGAATTTGAAGCTAATTAATAATAGACATAGTAAAGATGGCAATCCAATCAAATGCTTAGGAATCAGATTTATTGGAAGGTAACCTAATTTATAAATAAATGGTAAGTATTAAGATATAATTCTATATAAATTAAAACTGATTGTAGATTTAGTGTAGTAACGTTAAGGCTAACTGAATTTGATTTATAGATGGAATTAAAATCAAGATGGATAGGTAACGAACTTAAAAATTTAATAAGTGAATTTATTTCAATCAGTGCAATAAAAGGATACGTAAATAAATGGTAAGATGAAATGGTAAATTTTTGATGTTAATAAAATGATTTTTTTTTTTTTTTTTGAATTGAAATAAGTATTATAATGGGCAAATTTAGTTACTTTAAAGGGAAACGGAAATTTTAACGCAATAGTTTGAATGCAATATTAAATTCATCTAATTTATAATAAAGATTCGTTAGATTTATTTAATAGAAATTTTGGGACTTTTAATAGATAATTGCTGATGTTGAATGGAACAAAGGAATTGAATTTAACATGAATAGCATGAATATTAATAAAAGAAATTATGTAATAATTGATTTATTTTAGCATTTATGAATGAAATAGGAATTTATGTTTAAGCAAGTGATGAATAAGATGTTGTGCAATCCAAATTAATATAGTAATTGTGAGTAATAAGAGCTTATTTGAGATTCTAATTTTTTTATATATGTTTTACAATTTCAATATAAATGGAAATAGTAGCAATACAAAGAAAGGCAGAATTTTTGAATATAGTAGTTAAGAAAAGGCAAACAAATCCTTCCATCTAAATCCAATTTAAAATAAAGCTTAATTATTGCAGTGGTTAGAATTAAATATTATGCTAGTCGAATACTAACTAATTCATTGAAATACCTATTCATGAAAAACAATTGAAAGGTTTTATTTGGTTATAATTGGTAGATTTGAAATAAACGTAAAGTTATATTAATTGACGTAATAATACGCAGTAAACTATAAGGTCATAGTCAAAGTTAAATTTAAGTAAATTCTTGGAATTTACAATATCTGAATTTACCGTAATTGAATTCAAACACTGAAATTTATAAATTTATTTACTTGACATTGATATCTGGGTTTGTTTAATTTGTTGTAACTAAAGTGAAATTATAAAAATGATCAAATTTTCAATTTTAAAGTCAAAAATTTTAAAGATTGAATTTAATTAATTTATTTGCCTATTTATTTAATTAATATTAAAAATAGCCATTTTGGGCACGGACTCGGATTTCGACGAAACCAGTTTCATCGGATCCGTAACGGTGAATTATAATAATGTTTCAAGTTTCGTAGCGATCGGACTTGTCGTTTGATCATACGGACTTGAAACGCCTCGAAATTTACGCATTTTGAGATCAATGTGAAATTTTTGTTTTTTTAGCATAACTTCTTCATACGATCGAATTTGGTCGCGAAACTTTTTCCATTGCATTCAGAATATTTTAAAACACCTATTTTGATATATAGTTTTAACAAATTCGACTCCGGAGGCAGAACGGGCTTTTTGGGCCAACTATCGTTTAGCACGTTCGTTATCCGTACCCACCTAGCCTTCTTTTATCTGTCTATATATTTGCGATTATAAACCCTAGCCACTCCTTATTTTCATTTTTCTATACGTACATCTCCTTCTCAACTCCTCATTCCAATGGCAGAAAAAAACCTAATTCCCAAATTCCAAAATTTTATTTCAAAAAAAAAAAAAAAAAAAAAAAAAAAAAATTTGTGGATCTGCAGCAGCTTCTGGTCGCGCTTCGGGTTTCAGAGGAGAAAACCCTAGAGCAACTTCGGGTCAGGAAGAAAATGACTCGGGTCGCTCCGGGTCGTTTTGGCGAAAACTCCAAGCAAGCATCGGGGAAATGAGGCGGCGCCCCGAAGTCGAACCCGAAGTTGACCCAGGACCAGAATTTTTCATTTTTCAAATTTTCATAACTTTTGCATACGAGCTCGGATTCACGCGCGGTTTGTTTTGCTGGGATCGTATCGGAATTTCTGACGTTTTGGCACTGGTTTGGATGAATTTGGAGACTGTCCAATTTTTGGGTTTAAATTGGATTTGAATTCAATTTAAATTCAAAAGGTGAGTGTTTTAACCCACTCACAATTACTAGAAGCTTTTATGTTTGTTAAATAAATTTTAGAAATGAATAGAAATTTATTTATGAGCTTTTGGCATGTTATTTCATTCATATCTGTTGAATTGCAATTTTTTGAATTTAACTGTAAATTTAATTGATTTATTGCGTGTTGATTGGCTGTTAGAAATTATTGTTTGCATATGAACTGCTAGTTAACAGTTATGTCAATGATCACTGAATATAAATTGTTAGATTAATAGTTGATAAATATAATTTGAAATAAAACTGCCAATTATTACCTGTTGTATATTACCAAACATATATTGTTATTGATTGATATTGCTTGATGTTTGTGATTGGGTGATGGATGTGTTATTGAATGGATGTTTTATTTGATATCATTAAACTGCAAGTTAGTATGCATTTTTCATTTCATTCGGGATTGCGGTTTGAAATGATATACAACCGCAGTTTTATTTTTAAATTGCGGATTGAAATGATAAATATCCGTATCACTTGACCATAGGATAGAAAACTATATACAGGCACCGCGGTCTATATATAACTATTTTAATGTGATTTCTATGGTTTGGATTGAATACGGTCTATAAATCTTAAATTTATATTGTATAAATATTTTATTCCATATTTATATACCTATGAAGTTGGAATTTTGAAATTAAAAGGAATATAAATTTCTTTATTGAAAATGGAAAAATTTAGAAAATGGAGTTTGGTAAATTTATATCCTATGTTTAAATGTAAAGTTGGAAATTATAAGATATGATATTTGTAATTGGATTTTTCCAAAATAAATAGAAATGGATATTCTAGTATAATTTGAAGTGGAAAAATTCTATATATATATATATATATATATATATATATATTTTACTAGAAATTGAAGTCTTATTAATTATGGATTTTATGTGAATGGTCAAGATTAATTAATAGAATATTGATTTTGAAAGGATAAAAATCCAACTTTAGTTGAAATATTAATGCTCAAAAATGGATATAAATATATATAAAATTGAAATGGTTGTGGGACTTGAAGTAATATTTTGGACTTTGGTTTAACTTTAAAACAAGAAATATTTGGAAAGCCATGTAATTTATTCTTTATAAAGCAACAGTAAAGTTAAACCTTTTTAATTCGCATACCGTTGAATATCCAAACCATTTAGTTTTGAAAATAATGGTTTTAAAATACTATGGATTTTCGAAGAATTATGTTGAAAGTTACAAACAAAATATTGGTTACATGGGATATTAAATAATAAAAAGTGACATAATTTTTGGAAAGGAAAATTTTATTTGGGAAACGATATCATGGATTTGGGTTTTTATAAAATAACATGAAGATAAATTATTTGTGTTTTAAAGAAAAATGATATCGTAATATTATGGTTTTGAAAGGGACTATGTTCTGGTTTTAAAGTATAAACTATTTTAAATGACCGCGGTGTTATAATAACGATTGGTTGGCAAAGAGACCGGGATCGGATATGGACATACTCTCTGTCGATACCGAAAACCACTTTGACTAACCGTGTACGCGGTGGAGATTCCAGAATGAAGTAGGTGGTGGCGACGTTTCCTGTAAGGTAAATACGTGGACCCAACTCCCGTGAGTTGGCATAAGGTGGCTAAAACAGGAGCGATTCTCAGGCCAATGAGGTCATTCCTCTGATCGGACGCTCCTCTTCGTTATTATACTTTGACTTGGATTGATTCAGTGGCCACTTCTATATTTTGATTTTGGGGAGTTAGTCCGAGGTGGGCGATAACTGCGGCTACGCGTTTCCACCAGCCTGGATAGCAATTGGTATATCTACCCTGGCATTGCCTAGTTGTGCCGTGTCACCTACCATATCGCGCCTTGTACGAGTTTGGTTTTCTCCCGTAGCCCGTGTGGTATCCTCTAGTGGCTTCCCGATCAGGAGGGGCTATGATATTGGACGGACTACTGGGACTATTACGTGTTAAGGTGGAAAATGTAAAGCCTTAACGCTATTTAAAAGTAAGTTTATTTTATAAATAGACACTATTATAATAGCGCAATATACTACATAGTAAATAGTTTAACGGATCCTTAGGAGATGTAAATCCCGAACATCTCTTGAGTTACTGTACTCATATTTATATTCTGTTTATTTAACTCACATAAGATATTCTAGTCTGACTCGGGTGTTTTGTCTTTTCAAATTCGCTCGGGTCAGTCCGAGCGTTTCAGGATAGCAGATTTTAGCTTTGGAGGACGAAGACGAAGAATCAGTATTATTTTATATATAGTATTACACCACACTCTTTCTATTCCGCTGCATTGCTTGTATTGGTATGTGTAACTCTGATATTTATTGTAAAAGAAGAATCAAGCTTTTGTAAACTGTTTATGAACTGTATATTTGTTATTATATTTTATCCTTCCGCTGTGAGATTCTGTTTTTGTTTTTATTTCTTCTCTGTTTTTCTTATTTACCCCATAACAATCCGCCCTTGCGTATGCTTTGAATTGGCACGTGTGTCGGTTTAAAGTGTGCAAAAAGGCGGGATGTTACAGTTGGTATCAGAGCTTTGGTTTAGCGATAAACCTTGGCTTTGTGGGGTTTGATTCTTTGTTAATAGGGTAGTAATATCCTATGGGAGTCGCTGAGTGTATATATATGAGAGAGCGTATTTGTTAGTATTAATAAAAAGATTTTTATATTGTGTTAATCTGTTCCGCTTTGTATTTATAAATTCTGGTTGATGCATGGGACGCTATGTCATCAATAGGGATTTCTAAACACTTAATAGGACGGACCGACATAATATTTGTTTTTAATATAGGTGAATGAAATAATTTTGCCTATTATATTTTCTATATATAAAAATAGTTTTATAAAGATATATATATATTTGGTTGCTATAGATTGGGTGTTAGAAAATAAAAATATCTATAATAACTGAAGCTAAGTTGAAATTATGATAAATCAAATTGGAGATTTTAGAACTTAAGTCCGGGATTTTTCCAAATCTGCTTTCAAAGAATTTGTGAAATTTATTGATTTGGTTTATAAGTATTTTCTTATATAAATATTTCGTATAAATTGGAAGAATTGTTTTAAAGTAGATTTTGGAAAAGAATTAAATTCTGTACTTTCCTCTCTGTCGCTGGAAAATAAATTCGGTGATGACGGCCGCATAATCGACTTTCATTTTCGAGTTTCGAAGGGAAAAGGCCACTGTAGTAAATTCTACTGCAGATTTATTTTGAAATTTTCTAAAAATTTTCTTTTATTGTTCTAAATATAATTAGAGATATAAAAGTTGCAAGAAATTAATTATCTATTATTTTGAAATAAATTGAAAAAAAAACCCGGTATTTAATTCTAAATTTTTCCGTTAATTAATTGTTTAAAATTTTTTAGTGAAATAAAAGTTAAGTAATAAATGAATTGAAACCTCTAATTGAAATAAAAGAATAACTGCAAAGCTATAAAGAGGAATTTGCATACATATGAGACAAAGAGTAATATGGATAAACATTAAATTTAATTAAAAGAATGGAGATTAAACTTGTATAAGTTCAATTGCAATTTCCTTAACATAAAAAACTTACCCAAATATAAAAGTTGAAGTGTTAAATAAGAAACTGGAATTGAATATTTTACAAGTAGGAATTTAGGAAAAATGAAGTATTCAATAAATTACTGCTATAATAAGAATTAAATGGTATAAACTTAAGTTATGATTGAAATTTTACTAAAAATAAAGTTAAGTATTATTAATAGGTGATATGAACTTAAGTATATAAAATGATATTCTAAATAAGGATTGATTGTATGATTATTGACTTAAGTATGTTTTAATCTTCCCTATTCCAATATAATGGAAAGTAGAAAAATTTGAAATGACTACAATTAATAGTTGATGAATAAATAAAAACTTCCACTTATAAGAATGAATGTTAGCAGATTAAGAATTTAAGGAAAATCTTACAAGTGAAGCTTGAGGGAAAAGGTATTCTATTAATTTGCTATGGTTAATGAGAATTAATTGTATAAGCTTAAGATAAATTGGAAATTTTACTATATAAGTAAAGGTAAGTAGTATAAATAGATGATATATACTTAGTCAATAAATTGGAATACAAATATAATGAATTTTGTAATAAATGGAAAATAAAAATTGTAAGAAACAAAGAAATCCCTCCATAAAGGAAGGGAAGAAAATCAAACCACTGAAGTATGAAATAAATGTATAATAAGCTATTTTGGTGTTGATTTGAATTGTTTGGTTGATGTATGGTTGTTGGGTAAGGAATTTTGAAGTTGTGGGATGGAGAAATAATCTATCTTTGTTCCATCTAAGACTGTTGAGTAAAGGATGCACTTGATAGTTATTTTACATTTCGTATAATTTCGGAATTTGAACCTAACAACTAATTGTTTGTTTGATTGAATGATTGTCTGTTGGTGGCATGTGCTGTTTGTTAAAATTTATGGTTGTTGCATTTGATTGGATATAAATGATTGAATCTACCCAAACATTTCACTGTAAAATAAATATTTAACCTTTTAGATTATATAAGTGAATACAGGGGTTGGAAGCAACTACTACTGCTTTTGGTTCCAAAATAATAAGCGTTTTGCCCGACAAATAGGTACGTTTTCGGATTACGATTAAAGCGCTATTTATATATTTCCCCGTTTGGGATATTTTATTTTGGATATATGTAATATATTTGTATATTTGGATATTATATTTTCTCCAGAGTCCCTCCGTACAAAGGAGACTCTGCCAAAAATTTTCGTAAATTTTGGACTTAGAATTTTGTTACAGATATTTTTCCAACTTTAATAATTTAAGTATCAAAAGACATAATGATTATAAAACAAGTGTAATTCATTAAAGGAAATTAATTTAGTAAATTATTGTTATAAGTTAATATTTGAAACTAGATATACTGTTTTATTCTTCTTTCTCCCTTCCTTTTCCTTTTCGGGGACGAAAAGTTTTGAGTGGGGGAGAGTGTAGCGACCCGTAGATTTCATGGATTTAATTTGGTTAAATTAAGTTGTAATTAAATTTAGAAGAAAAATAAATTAAAAACCTACTTATAGTAATTCGAAGTTAATTCAAATGATTTTAAGTAGTGAAAAGAATTTTACCAGTATATGAGTTGAATATGAGGAATTTGAGGAAATTATTAAACTAATATAATGTAATAAACATTGTTAACAGTAAATGGAATATGATAATAAGAAAAATTGCAGGTTTGTATTTATGGGCAAAATAATATTGATAGGTAATAATTGTTGTAGAGAATAAATTACAAATGTATAAATTGTATAATGGTAACAACTATTGTTCGTTACCAATGCATTTAATTTATAGCGATTAAATAAGAAATAACTGAAAATTTTGAAGGAAAAATCAATAGGAAGGTTAACTACATGCATAAGATGGAAAGTTGAATAGAATTCTAATAAATGATAATAATGGAAAATATATATACAATCAATGTAGGTAATTTGAAATTACAAATGATTAAACGTTTCTTGTGATAATGAATAAATAACGAAAGGAGTAAGCATATTTATTTAGAGTATTAATTACTATTGGGTAGAGATTTAAGTAACAACGTTTAATGCAATGTAAGTAATGACATTTTAAGTCAATAATAAGGAATTGGGAATCATATCTATGAATTGATAACGAGAATACAAGATGATAAATGCCAATTAAGGGTAATAATTAAGAAACTTAATGAAATCCCAATTTTATACAAAATAATTTAAAGGTCAGGTTTGGTTATAATTTGAACATAAGTAAATTGAATTTGTAGTATGAAAATATATGCAGAAATTGATTTTTGTAATAAAGGATTTTGTATGTGACAAAAAGGTAACGGTAGTGTTTATGGTAGGTTGCCTATTCATTTATTTAGATTGTTAGTTGGAACTGGAAATAAGTTTGTAATAAATGTAAATAAATGATACATTTATGTAACCAATGTAAATTTTACTTATAATATAGCAAAAGGTGGATTTAAGAAGTGAAATTGTAGAATTTGAAGCTAATTAATAATAGACATAGTAAAGATGGCAATCCAATCAAATGCTTAGGAATCAGATTTATTGGAAGGTAACCTAATTTATAAATAAATGGTAAGTATTAAGATATAATTCTATATAAATTAAAACTGATTGTAGATTTAGTGTAGTAACGTTAAGGCTAACTGAATTTGATTTATAGATGGAATTAAAATCAAGATGGATAGGTAACGAACTTAAAAATTTAATAAGTGAATTTATTTCAATCAGTGCAATAAAAGGATACGTAAATAAATGGTAAGATGAAATGGTAAATTTTTGATGTTAATAAAATGATTTTTTTTTTTTTTGAATTGAAATAAGTATTATAATGGGCAAATTTAGTTACTTTAAAGGGAAACGGAAATTTTAACGCAATAGTTTGAATGCAATATTAAATTCATCTAATTTATAATAAAGATTCGTTAGATTTATTTAATAGAAATTTTGGGACTTTTAATAGATAATTGCTGATGTTGAATGGAACAAAGGAATTGAATTTAACATGAATAGCATGAATATTAATAAAAGAAATTATGTAATAATTGATTTATTTTAGCATTTATGAATGAAATAGGAATTTATGTTTAAGCAAGTGATGAATAAGATGTTGTGCAATCCAAATTAATATAGTAATTGTGAGTAATAAGAGCTTATTTGAGATTCTAATTTTTTTATATATGTTTTACAATTTCAATATAAATGGAAATAGTAGCAATACAAAGAAAGGCAGAATTTTTGAATATAGTAGTTAAGAAAAGGCAAACAAATCCTTCCATCTAAATCCAATTTAAAATAAAGCTTAATTATTGCAGTGGTTAGAATTAAATATTATGCTAGTCGAATACTAACTAATTCATTGAAATACCTATTCATGAAAAACAATTGAAAGGTTTTATTTGGTTATAATTGGTAGATTTGAAATAAACGTAAAGTTATATTAATTGACGTAATAATACGCAGTAAACTATAAGGTCATAGTCAAAGTTAAATTTAAGTAAATTCTTGGAATTTACAATATCTGAATTTACCGTAATTGAATTCAAACACTGAAATTTATAAATTTATTTACTTGACATTGATATCTGGGTTTGTTTAATTTGTTGTAACTAAAGTGAAATTATAAAAATGATCAAATTTTCAATTTTAAAGTCAAAAATTTTAAAGATTGAATTTAATTAATTTATTTGCCTATTTATTTAATTAATATTAAAAATAGCCATTTTGGGCACGGACTCGGATTTCGACGAAACCAGTTTCATCGGATCCGTAACGGTGAATTATAATAATGTTTCAAGTTTCGTAGCGATCGGACTTGTCGTTTGATCATACGGACTTGAAACGCCTCGAAATTTACGCATTTTGAGATCAATGTGAAATTTTTGTTTTTTTAGCATAACTTCTTCATACGATCGAATTTGGTCGCGAAACTTTTTCCATTGCATTCAGAATATTTTAAAACACCTATTTTGATATATAGTTTTAACAAATTCGACTCCGGAGGCAGAACGGGCTTTTTGGGCCAACTATCGTTTAGCACGTTCGTTATCCGTACCCACCTAGCCTTCTTTTATCTGTCTATATATTTGCGATTATAAACGCTAGCCACTCCTTATTTTCATTTTTCTATACGTACATCTCCTTCTCAACTCCTCATTCCAATGGCAGAAAAAAACCTAATTCCCAAATTCCAAAATTTTATTTCAAAAAAAAAAAAAAATAATAAAAAAAAATAAAAAAAAAATTTGTGGATCTGCAGCAGCTTCTGGTCGCGCTTCGGGTTTCAGAGGAGAAAACCCTAGAGCAACTTCGGGTCAGGAAGAAAATGACTCGGGTCGCTCCGGGTCGTTTTGGCGAAAACTCCAAGCAAGCATCGGGGAAATGAGGCGGCGCCCCGAAGTCGAACCCGAAGTTGACCCAGGACCAGAATTTTTCATTTTTCAAATTTTCATAACTTTTGCATACGAGCTCGGATTCACGCGCGGTTTGTTTTGCTGGGATCGTATCGGAATTTCTGACGTTTTGGCACTGGTTTGGATGAATTTGGAGACTGTCCAATTTTTGGGTTTAAATTGGATTTGAATTCAATTTAAATTCAAAAGGTGAGTGTTTTAACCCACTCACAATTACTAGAAGCTTTTATGTTTGTTAAATAAATTTTAGAAATGAATAGAAATTTATTTATGAGCTTTTGGCATGTTATTTCATTCATATCTGTTGAATTGCAATTTTTTGAATTTAACTGTAAATTTAATTGATTTATTGCGTGTTGATTGGCTGTTAGAAATTATTGTTTGCATATGAACTGCTAGTTAACAGTTATGTCAATTATCACTGAATATAAATTGTTAGATTAATAGTTGATAAATATAATTTGAAATAAAACTGCCAATTATTACCTGTTGTATATTACCAAACATATATTGTTATTGATTGATATTGCTTGATGTTTGTGATTGGGTGATGGATGTGTTATTGAATGGATGTTTTATTTGATATCATTAAACTGCAAGTTAGTATGCATTTTTCATTTCATTCGGGATTGCGGTTTGAAATGATATACAACCGCAGTTTTATTTTTAAATTGCGGATTGAAATGATAAATATCCGTATCACTTGACCATAGGATAGAAAACTATATACAGGCACCGCGGTCTATATATAACTATTTTAATGTGATTTCTATGGTTTGGATTGAATACGGTCTATAAATCTTAAATTTATATTGTATAAATATTTTATTCCATATTTATATACCTATGAAGTTGGAATTTTGAAATTAAAAGGAATATAAATTTCTTTATTGAAAATGGAAAAATTTAGAAAATGGAGTTTGGTAAATTTATATCCTATGTTTAAATGTAAAGTTGGAAATTATAAGATATGATATTTGTAATTGGATTTTTCCAAAATAAATAGAAATGGATATTCTAGTATAATTTGAAGTGGAAAAATTCTATATATATATATATATATATATTTTACTAGAAATTGAAGTCTTATTAATTATGGATTTTATGTGAATGGTCAAGATTAATTAATAGAATATTGATTTTGAAAGGATAAAAATCCAACTTTAGTTGAAATATTAATGCTCAAAAATGGATATAAATATATATAAAATTGAAATGGTTGTGGGACTTGAAGTAATATTTTGGACTTTGGTTTAACTTTAAAACAAGAAATATTTGGAAAGCCATGTAATTTATTCTTTATAAAGCAACAGTAAAGTTAAACCTTTTTAATTCGCATACCGTTGAATATCCAAACCATTTAGTTTTGAAAATAATGGTTTTAAAATACTATGGATTTTCGAAGAATTATGTTGAAAGTTACAAACAAAATATTGGTTACATGGGATATTAAATAATAAAAAGTGACATAATTTTTGGAAAGGAAAATTTTATTTGGGAAACGATATCATGGATTTGGGTTTTTATAAAATAACATGAAGATAAATTATTTGTGTTTTAAAGAAAAATGATATCGTAATATTATGGTTTTGAAAGGGACTATGTTCTGGTTTTAAAGTATAAACTATTTTAAATGACCGCGGTGTTATAATAACGATTGGTTGGCAAAGAGACCGGGATCGGATATGGACATACTCTCTGTCGATACCGAAAACCACTTTGACTAACCGTGTACGCGGTGGAGATTCCAGAATGAAGTAGGTGGTGGCGACGTTTCCTGTAAGGTAAATACGTGGACCCAACTCCCGTGAGTTGGCATAAGGTGGCTAAAACAGGAGCGATTCTCAGGCCAATGAGGTCATTCCTCTGATCGGACGCTCCTCTTCGATATTATACTTTGACTTGGATTGATTCAGTGGCCACTTCTATATTTTGATTTTGGGGAGTTAGTCCGAGGTGGGCGGTAACTGCGGCTACGCGTTTCCACCAGCCTGGATAGCAATTGGTATATCTACCCTGGCATTGCCTAGTTGTGCCGTGTCACCTACCATATCGCGCCTTGTACGAGTTTGGTTTTCTCCCGTAGCCCGTGTGGTATCCTCTAGTGGCTTCCCGATCAGGAGGGGCTATGATATTGGACGGACTACTGGGACTATTACGTGTTAAGGTGGAAAATGTAAAGCCTTAACGCTATTTAAAAGTAAGTTTATTTTATAAATAGACACTATTATAATAGCGCAATATACTACATAGTAAATAGTTTAACGGATCCTCAGGAGATGTAAATCCCGAACATCTCTTGAGTTACTGTACTCATATTTATATTCTGTTTATTTAACTCACATAAGATATTCTAGTCTGACTCGGGTGTTTTGTCTTTTCAAATTCGCTCGGGTCAGTCCGAGCGTTTCAGGATAGCAGATTTTAGCTTTGGAGGACGAAGACGAAGAATCAGTATTATTTTATATATAGTATTACACCACACTCTTTCTATTCCGCTGCATTGCTTGTATTGGTATGTGTAACTCTGATATTTATTGTAAAAGAAGAATCAAGCTTTTGTAAACTGTTTATGAACTGTATATTTGTTATTATATTTTATCCTTCCGTTGTGAGATTCTGTTTTTGTTTTTATTTCTTCTCTGTTTTTCTTATTTACCCCATAACAATCCGCCCTTGCGTATGCTTTGAATTGGCACGTGTGTCGGTTTAAAGTGTGCAAAAAGGCGGGATGTTACACGGTGGAGATTCCAGAATGAAGTACGTGGTGGCGACGTTTCCTGTAAGGTAAATACGTGGACCCGACTCCCGTGAGTTGGCATAAGGTGGCTAAGGAGCGATTCTCAGGCCAATGAGGTCATTCCTCTGATCGGACCCTCCTCTTCGATATTATACTTTGATTTTGGATTGATTCAGTGGCCACTTCTATATTTTGATTTTGGGGAGTTAGTCCGAGGTGGGCGGTAACTGCGGCTACGCGTTTCCACCAGCCTGGATAGCAATTGGTATATCTACCCTGGCATTGCCTAGTTGTGCCGTGTCACCTACCATACCGAGCCTTTACTACGAGTTTCTATTTATGTCGTACCTATGGAGTATCCTCTGGTAGCTTCCCGATCAGGAGGTATTACGGTACTGTATAGACTATTGGCATTATTTGTGTTAAGGGCTATATGGGTAACCCCTTAACGCTATTAAAAAGTAAGTTTATTTTATAAATAGACACTATTATAATAGCGCAATATACTACATAGTAAATAGTTTAACGGATCCTTAGGAGATGTAAATCCCGAACATCTCTTGAGTTACTGTACTCATATTTATTTCTGTTAATTTAACTCACATAAGATCTTTTAGTCTGACTCGAGTGTTTTTGTCTTTTCAAATTCGCTCGGGTCAGTCCGAGCGTTTCAGGATCGAAGACTTTAGCTTTGGAGGACGAAGACGAAGAATCCGTATTATTATTATTTATAGTATTGCACCACACTCATACTGTTCCGCTACATTGTTTGTATTGGTATGTGTAACTCTGATATTTATTGTATAAAGAAGAATTAACTGTTTTGTAACCGTTTATGAACTGTATATTTATTATTATATTTTATCCTTCCGCTGTGAGATTTATTTTGTTTTATTTCTTCTCTGTTTTTCTTATTTACCCCATAACAATCCGCCCTTGCGTATGCTTTTAATTGGCACGTGTGTCGGTTTAAAGTGTGCGAAAAGGCGGGATGTTACAGTTGGTATCAAAGCTTTGGTTTAGCGATAAACCTTGGCTTTGTGGGGTTTGACTCTTTGTTAATAGGGTAGTAATACCCTATGGGAGTCGCTGAGTGTATATATATGAGAGAGCGTATTTGTTAGTTTTATAAAAAGATTTTAATATTATGTTACTCTGTTCCGTTTTGTATTTATAAATTCTGGTTGATGCATGGGACGCTATGCCATCAATAGGGATTTCTAAACACTTAATAGGATAGACCGACATAATATTTGTTTTTAATATAGGTGAATGAAATAATTTTGCCTATTATATTTTCCATATATAAAAATATTTTTATAAAGAGATATATATATATATATATATATATATATATATATATATATTTGGTTGCTATAGATTGGGTGTTAGGTAATATAAAAATATTTATAATAATTGAAGCTAAGTCGAAATTATAATAAATCAAATTGGAGATTTTAGAACTTAAGTCCAGGATTTTTGAAATCTTCTTTCAAAGGATTTATGAAATATAATGATTTGGTTTATAAATATTTTCTTATATAAATATTTAGTATAATTCGAAAGAATTGGTTTAAGAGGATTTTTAAGAAAATAAGTTTGTACTTTCCTCTCTGTCGCTGGAAAATAATTTCGGTGATGACGGCCGCATCATCGACTTTCATTTTCGAGTTTCAAAGGGAAAGGCCACTGTAGTAAATTCTACTACAGATTTGTTTTGAAATTATTTAAAATTTTAATTGATTAAAGGCAACTAGAGATATAAAAGTTGTAAGAAATTAATTATCTATTATTTCAAAAATAAATTGAAATTTGACCCGGAATTTAATTCTAAAATTTTCCATTAATTAATTGTTAAATTTTAGTGGAATAAAAAAAAAGTAAGTAATAAATGGATTGAAAACCTCTAATAAGTAAGAGAATTAATGCTAAGTATAAAGGAAGTTAAAAATTTAAATTATAAATAATGGTAAAGATTTATTGGAAAATCAATGAATTATAAGAATTGAGATTAAACTAGTATAAGTTCAATTGCATTTCTCTTTAAACATATATAACTTACCAAATATGAAAGGTTGAAATGTTAATTAAGAGATTTGAATAGAATATTATGCAAGTTGAAATGTTGGAAATTTTGGATTATTCTATGAATTGCTATTATATAAATAAGAATTTAGTGGTATAAAGTTTGATTGTAGGGTTATTAACTTAAGTACGCCTTAATTTCCCCTATTATAATATAATGGAAAGTAGGAAAAAATATAAATGACTGCAATCCATAGTTAATGAATGAGTAAAATCTTTCACTTATAGGAATGCAAGTTATAAGGTTAATAAATTAAGTGTAAGTAGAGGGTTACTGTAATTAAATATAATGGAAACTTCAACATTAAATAAATGAATGAGATTAAAGGTAAGTCGAAATTGTAATTTATAAAACGAATATATATTAATTAAAGGAATGGAGAAGAAACTTGTAAATTTTCACTTACATTCTTAAAACATACATAACTTACCATATAATAAAAAGTTGCAATGTTAGTAGGAAAATGTAAGGGGAAATCTTACAAGTGAAGAGTAAGGTAATAAAGGTATTCTATTAATTTGCTATTATTAATGAGAATTAATTGTATAGACTTAAGTTAAATTGGAAATTTTACTATAAGTAAAGGTAAGTAGTATAAATAGATGATATAAACTTTAGTCAGTAAATTGGAATACAAATATAATGAATTTTGTAATAAATGGGAAATGAAATTTGTAAGAAGTAAAGAAATTCCTCCATAAATGGAAAAAAAGAAAATCAAACCACTGAAGCCTGAAATAAAAGTATAATAAGCTAATTTGGTGTTGGTTTGAATTGTTTTGTTTGATGTATGTTCGTTGGGTAAGGAATTTAAAGTTGTTGGATGAATAAATAATCTATCTTTGTTCCATATACGACTGTTGAGTAAATGATGCACTTGATAGTTATTTTTCATTTCGTACAATTTCAGAATTTGAACCCGAACAACTAATTGCTTGGTTTATTGAATGATTGTTTGTTTGTGGTGTGTGCTGTTTGTTAAAATTTATGGTTGTTGCATTTGATGGGATATGAATGATTGAATCTACTTGAATATTTCACTTTGGTATAAATATTTAACCTTTTAGATTATATAAGTGAAATACAGGTGATGGAAGCAAC
Source organism: Allium cepa (assembly GCA_030765085.1). Lineage (NCBI taxonomy): Eukaryota > Viridiplantae > Streptophyta > Magnoliopsida > Asparagales > Amaryllidaceae > Allium > Allium cepa. The sequence continues at coordinate 491,218,949 of CM060931.1, forward strand.
TGCTACTACTTTTGGTTCCATAATAATAAGCGTATTGCCCGACAAATAGGTACGTTTCCGGATTACGTTTTGTAGCGCTATTTTATATAATTTTCCCGTGTTGGGATATAATATTTGGATAATATTTGTAATATATTTGTTATATTTTGATATTATATTTTCTCCAGAGTCTCTCCGTACAAAGGAGACTCTGCCAAAATTTTCCATAAATTTTGGACTTAGAATTTTGTGAAAATGTTTTCCAACTTTAATAATTTAAGTATAAAAGGTTATAATGACTATAAAACGGGCATATCTCATTTAAGGAAATTAATTTAGTAAATTATTGTTATAAGTTAATATTTGAAATAAGAGGTACTGCTTTATTCTTCTTTCTCCCTTCTTTTTCCTTTTCGGGGACGAAAAGTTTTGAATGGGGGAGATTGTAACGACCCGTTAAATTTGGTAATATTAAATGAATTAATATAATATGTTCTAATCTAATTTAGAATGAAATAAAGTCTTAAGATTTTATTTGAGTAAGTGTAGAAATTTGTTATAGTAATTGGAATTTAAAGTAACAATAAAATTTATGACAATAGATTTGTATAATGTAAATTGTCACATTTTGTTGAAAGTTAATTTTAAGAAACATACAAATGTTGAATTAGTGGATATTAATAAAAATATTTACTAGAATGGAATTCAATTAATATAAAATAAACAGTGGTGATTGTACATTTGGTTGTAATTATAAATAGAGACTAAGTAAAAGTGACCGTTGAATAAACCAATGCAATATGTGAAGGTAAGTAATTTTCATAAATGGTCAATAATAAACGCACTTAAAAGGGTAATAAAATTTGTTTGTTTAGGTGATTACGTATTGATAAGCTATAACTAAATCTGCAGTTTGGTAGTAAATGGGATATGAGAAGACAAAGGCATTTAGAAAGTAATAGATGGGATTCATAATAACAAGTAGTAAATTTATGCATATATTTGGGCATTTGCCATAATTACCAAATTTTACCATTCATAAAATTTATTTTATTAAAGTCTATAGCAACATTGTTGTTAATAATGTTGTTAGTGAATTTGGATATAAAAGAATGACAAGTATAGGTTAACCATTTATTTTATTTTGTTAAGAATGGAAATAGCTTGAAATAGATCTGAATAGATTTTTTTTGGGTTGTTTATGTGCCTAGTTAATAAGGGAGAGTTTATAAAAATAAAAAGGAATGCACAAGTGAAATGTATATAAGAAAAGGTTATTTATACCCACAAATTTGTTTAATTACTGTATAGGAGATTTAAATGTATAGTTAATTATGAATTGTAGAAACGGTTATTTAATCTAATTGTTGAAAAATTAGGTGAAATATAAATAGGGAAATAACGTAATTGTTGCACTTGAATAAAAAATAAATTTAAGAATTTATGACAAGAATTTAAATTTCCTATGTGTTTATATATATTGGTAAATTTGTAACTATATGGGAATTTAGGAAGTAAAATAAATGGCAGTGAGGGATGACCAATTTAATGCAATACAAAGGTGATTGGAACGACTGTTGGGTTTAATGGAGTATATATAAACAGTGAAAATCATTATAATCTCTTAATTTAATACGATTGTTTAATTAATACTAAAAGAATAAAGTTGAAATAGTATTAATGTAATAAAAACTTTAATAGATTGCAATTGTATTATGGAAGTAAATTGTTAATAAATGAATGTAAATATTAACAAATTTATGGAAATAAAATATAAAGGAATGTTGGATAGAACATAAGTGAATGAAATTTGATAGTACGTTAATTTGGAGGTAAATTTAAGAAAGAATAACAACCATTATAAATTTCCTAACTTATTTGTCAATGAATGTATTTGGGAATAGAGTTCTTTTATATGTTGGATAGTTATAATGTTGTTATTAAGAATGAACGTTACTTTATTAAGCATAAATATAGTAACGGAAGTATGAATAAATTTATAGAAACGTAAGACTTACTTTAAGGTAATATTTGAGTGTAGACTTTTGAAATAGATTTGACAACAATAATTATTGTTCGTTACCTATCTTATTTGTTGTTAAGTTTATTTCGAAATCAAATCCCAAATGTATTCACTAAATTTTTGCAGTTGCGTAGTTTTGGTTTGTAATTGCAGTAGTTAGTTCTATAAGGTGAGGTCTATACTAATTTTATTTTTATTGGACCATTGGTTGATATAGACTTTAGAAAGCGAGATTTATAATTTTTAATTTGAGTATTTAATTCAACAAATGGTATTTATTATTACAAATAAAATGGAATTAAACGTAAAATATTAATTAAAATGGAATTTGTAAACATTATAGTGAAATCTTGAACTAATGTTAGTAGCATCTTTATTTTAGGTAAAAGTTTAGAATATAAAAGTTAAAAAAAAAATCTTAAGTATGGGTTTTGAGGATTTAATTTATAAAATTCTTAAATATAAGAAAGTGTAGAAATTAACATTGCAATTTATGTACTTGTCAACTTTAATTCACAGCTAAACTTGTTAGGTCATTTAAATTGATTATGAATTTTTTTGGCGATAAAATTTAGTCAATTATAGAGTTTTAATATAAAATTGGATTTTTATAATTTATTTAATTTATTTAATGAATATTAAAAATAGCCATTTTGGCCACGGACTCGGATTTCAACGAAACCAGTTTCATCGGATCCGTATCGGTGAATTATTTTAGGGTTTCAAGTTTCGTATCGATCGGACTTGTCGTTTGATCGTACGGGCGTGAAACGCCTTGAAATCAATTTTAATAAAATCAATTTGAAATCAATTTGGAAATTTTGTTTTCAGCATAACTTCTTCATACGATCAAATCTGGATGTGAAACTTTATCCATCGCGTTCAGAATATCTTAAAATACCTATTTCGATATATAGATTTAATAAATTCGGTTCCGAAGGCATAGCGGGCTTTTTGGGCCATAGTTTGTTTCGTACGTTCACTTATCCGATCCATCTACGCTATCTCTAGTCTACCTATATAAGCACGGTTATAAACCCTAGCCACTTCTTATTTTTATTTTCTATACATACATCTCCTTCTCACCTCCTCATTCTAATGGCAGAAAAAAAAACCTAATTCCCAAATTCCAAAAAAAAAATTCAAATTTAAAAAAAAAAAAAAAAATTGCGGATCTGCAGCAGCTTCTGGTCGCGCTTCGGGTTTCAGGGGAGAAAACCCTAGAGCAACTTCGGATCAGGAAGAAAATGACTCGGGTCGCTCCGGGTCGTTTTGGCAAAAACTCCAAGCAGGCACCGGGGAATTGAGGCGGCGCACTGAAGTCGAACCCGAAGTCGACCCAGGACCAGAATTTTCCATTTTTCAAATTTTCATAACTTTTGCATACGAGCTCGGATTCACGCGCGGTTTGTTTTGCTGGGATCGTATCGGAATTTCTGATGTTTTGACGCTGGTTTGGACGAATTCCGAGAAGGGCGAATTTTTGGGTTTAAATCGAATTTAAATTCGATTTAAATTCAAAAGGTGAGTGTTTTAACCCACTCACAACTACTAGAAGCTTTTATGTTTGTTTAAATTAATTTTAGAAATGAATAGAAATTTATTTATGAGTATTTGGCATGTTTATTTTATTCATATCTTTTGAATTGCATTTATTTAATTTAACTGTTAATTTAATTAATTTATTGCGTATAAATTTACAGTTAAAATTTATTTGTTTGTATATGAACTGCTAGTTAACAGTTATATAATTTATTTCTGAATATAGACTGTAGATTAATAGCTGTTAAATTTAATTTGAATAAAATTGCCAGTATTACCTGTTATGTAGTACCAAAAATAATATTGTTATTGATTGATATTGATTGATGATTGCGATTTGGATGATGGATGATGTTGATGAATGGATGTTTATTGTATATCATTAAATTGAAAATTATCATGCATATTTCATTTCATTCGGGATTGTGGTTTGAAATGATATATAACCGCAAAATTTTATATCTTTTAAATTGCGGATTGAAATGATAAATATCCGTATCACTTGACCATAGGATAGAAAATTATATACAGGCACCGCGGTATATATATAACTATTTTAATGTGATTTCTATGGTTTGGATGGAATACGGTTTATAATAATCTTAAATTTTATATTGTATAAATATTTTTCTTCCATATATATATACATATGAAGTTGAAAATTTTGAAATTAAAAGGTGTATAAAAATCTTTATTAAAAATGGAAGAAAATTAAGAAGATGGAGTTTAATAATTTATATCATATGTTTAAATGTTAAGTTTGGAAATTTTAAGATATGATATTTATAATTGGATTTTTCCCAAAATAAATTTGAAATGAATATTCTAGTATAATTTGAATTGGGAAAAATATATATATTTTATTACTAGAAATTGAAGTCTTATTATTTATGGATTTTATATGAATATTCAAGACTAATTAATAGAACAATTGATTTGTTGAAAGGATAAAATCCAACTTTAGTTTGAAATATTGATACTCAAAATGGATATACGTATATATAAATAAATTGAAGTGGTTTTGGAACTTGAGAGAGATAATATAAATTTTGGTTTAGACTTTAATAAAGAAATGTATTTGTAAAGCCATGAGAACTATTTTCTTTACAAAGTAACATTTAAGTTAAACCATTTAATTCATATACCGTTGAATGTCCAAACCATTCAAGTTTTAGAAGTTATGGTTTTAAATTATGATTTTCAAAATATTATGCTTTGAAAATATTTGATTTTCAGACGTTATGAAGTTAAAGCATTATGATTTTGGAAAAGAATTATATTTGGGATAAGTGATAAAATATGGTTTTGGGTTTTGAAATGATATCGTATTCATGGTTATGAAATGGAATGTTTATTCTGATTTTTAAAGTATAACCTATTTTTAAATGACCGCGGTGTTATAATAACGATGGGTTGGCAAAGAGACCGGGATCGGATATGGACATACTCTCTGTCGATACCGAAAACCACTTTGACTAACCGTGTACGCGGTGGAGATTCCAGAATGAAGTAGGTGGTGGCGACGTTTCCTGTAAGGTAAATACGTGGACCCGACTCCCGTGAGTTGGCATAAGGTGGCTAAAACGGGAGCGATTCTCAGGCCAATGAGGTCATTCCTCTGATCGGACTCTCCTCTTCGATGTTATACTTTGATTTTGGATTGATTCAGTGGCCACTTCTATATTTTGATTTTGGGGAGTTAGTCCGAGGTGGGCGGTAACTGCGGCTACGCGTTTCCACCAGCCTGGATAGCAATTGGTATATCTACCCTGACATTGCCTAGTTGTGCCGTGTCACCTACCATACCGAGCCTTTACTACGAGTTTCTATTTGTGTCGTACCTATGGAGTATCCTCTGGTAGCTTTCCGATCAGGAGGTATTACGGTACTGTATAGACTATTGGCATTATTTGTGTTAAGGGCTATATGGGTAACCCCTTAACGCTATTAAAAAGTAAGTTTATTTTATAAATAGACACTATTATAATAGCGCAATATACTACATAGTAAATAGTTTAACGGATCCTTAGGAGATGTAAATCCCGAACATCTCTTGAGTTACCGTACTCATATTTATTTCTGTTAATTTAACTCACATAAGATCTTTTAGTCTGACTCGAGTGTTTTTGTCTTTTCAAATTCGCTCGGGTCAGTCCGAGCGTTTCAGGATCGAAGACTTTAGCTTTGGAGGACGAAGACGAAGAATCCGTATTATTATTATTTATAGTATTGCACCACACTCATACTGTTCCGCTGCATTGTTTGTATTGGTAAGTGTAACTCTGATATTTATTGTATAAAGAAGAATTAACTGTTTTGTAACCGTTTATGAACTGTATATTTATTATTATATTTTATCCTTCCGCTGTGAGATTCTATTTTGTTTTATTTCTTCTCTGTTTTTCTTATTTACCCCATAACAATCCGCCCTTGCGTATGCTTTTAATTGGCACGTGTGTCGGTTTAAAGTGTGCGAAAAGGCGGGATGTTACATACTCATTAGTCTGTGGATTGTAGTGAATCATTCAGTGAGAAGGTACTTCCAGTTCAACCAGAATAATAGCCTCTAATCCATAGGCTAGGGTGAATGGAGAGTGGCTAGTCGTTGACTTGTGAGTCATTCGATAAGCCCATGGTACAAACAGTAGTTCATCGACCCACTAGCACTTGGCCTTTTCCAATCGCTCCTTGAGAATGGACTTAATAATCTTATTTATAGCTTCGACCTGTCCATTCCCTTAAGGTTGTGCAATAGCAGCGAATCTCTTCTTTATGCGATATTAGTGGCGAAAATCCTTAAATTCAGTGTTGTGGAATTAGGTCCTTTTATTAGTAACAATTTCTTGTGGCACTCCAAAATGACAGATAATATTCCGAACTACAAAGACGATCACTATTTTCATGGTGATCATGGCTAACAGCTTTGCCTCATCCCATTTAGTGAAGTAATCAACTGTAATGATGACGTACTTCATGCCACTTTTGTATATCGGTAATACACCGATGATGTTGATTCCCCAGACTGCAAATAGCTAAGGAATAACCATTTAAGTAGTCTCAATCAACAGGGTTTTGAATCTATGGCACCTATCACGTCTGCGAGTGTAATCAGATGGGTCTGGGTTGACAATTGGCCAGTAGTAACCATAACGAAGGATCTTCTTTGCTAATGTTTGCCCCCCCAAATGTGGTCGTCGCAGGCCCCTTCGTAAAGTTCTCTCAAAACTCACTTGACCTCGTCATGAGTGACATGCCGAAGCACAAGGATGGAGAAACACTCCCTGTACAGTACTCCTTCTTGCATGATATATGTCGAAACTTGTTAAAGGTTCTTTCGTCGTACATTCCTCTCTGGAAGGATTCCTGTTTGCAAATAATTCTGAATCGAGGTTACCCATGACTCCATTTCAGGTTCAGTATCCAAAATCCAATCGACATCATCTGGTCGATACTCAAAGCCAAAAGTACTTCCATCGGAACCAAGCCTATGAGCTGCGCATCTCCGAAAGTAGCTAACTTAGCAAGTGAGTCAGCCCGCTCATTCTCCTCTCTAAGAAGATGAGTGATTGTGTAACATTCAATGTCATTGAGCATCTCAAGGATTTAGTTTAGATAAGGAGATAGTCTCCCTCTTTCACTTGAAACTCTTTTCAAATTGACAAACAACCAGCTAGGATTGGCCGAAAATATGCAAAGTCTTTATCCCCGGTTCCTTAGCGATTTTGAGTCCTACAATCAAGGTCTCATATTCAGCTTCATTGTCCGTCACCGGAAAGTCAAGTTTCAAGGAATAATGAATTGAGCGCTCTTCTGGAGTGACAAGTACGGCTCTAGCATCGGAACACCGTTCATTAGATGCACCATCCATGTACATCTTCCATCCAGTATTCTGACCACTACTCTATGGAGGATCATCTCGTGTAGTGAATTCAGCCATGAAATCCACCAAAGCCTGACACTGGATTGCTCTCCAAGAGTGGTAAGTTATATCATATTGGCTTAATTTAATGTTCCATTTTAACAGCCTTCCAAAACTCTCTGGTCACTGCATTACTTGTCGTAAAGGCTGATCGGTTAGAATTTTGATCAGATAAGCCTGGAATTAAGGGTGAAGCTTTCTCGAAGCGCTCAAAAGGCTGTATACGATCTTTTCTAGTCTTGGGTAATTTCGTTCTATGCTTGTCAACCGCTGACTGATGTAATAGACCGGTCATTTGATGTAAGATTCCGCATGTACAAGTGTGGTGCTCAAAGCATGCACCGACACATCCAAATATAAAAACAAATCCTCATCATCCACAGGCTTCGAAAGGATGGAGGTCCTCACCAAGTGATTCAAGAATGTGTCTTTACACTCTCGATTTCATTCAAAGTTCATTTTTCCCTTCTTAATCACCTTGAAGAAAGGAATGCATTTATTTGTGGCTCTGGAGATAAACCAACTCAAGGTAGCGACCTTCCCATTCAAGCTTTGGACAACCTTAATTGTCTTCGTGGCTTCAATCTTTATGAATGCCTTGATTTTCTTTTGATTGGCTTTAATCCTACAGGAGTTCACAATGAATCCCAAAAATTTCCTTTACGCCACATTGAAAGAGCATTTCAAGGGATTGAGTTTCATTCAACACTTTCGAAGGATAACAAACATCTCCACCAAATCATTAACGTGGTTTCTTGAATGTTGTGACTTCACAAGCATGTCATTCATGTAGACTTCCATTGAGCGTCCAATATGTTCTGTAAACATTTGGTTTACAAGCCTCAGGTATATTGCTCCTACATTCTTTAATCCAAAGGGGTGACAATGTAGCAATATAGTCTGAGGTCGGTTATGAAGCTGGTGTGTTCCTGATCTGGGACGTGCATCGGGATTTGGTTGTATCCATAGTACGCCTCCATAAATGAACTAGCACATGTCCAGCGGTTGAGTCCACTAACTGATCGATCTTTGGAAGTGGGAAAGCATTCCTTATTCAAGTTTGAAAAGGCAATGTATATCCTCCACTTCTTGTTAGCTTTTCTCATCAAAACAGGATTAGACATCCAATCCAGGTATAAGGCATCACGGATGAAGCCATTGTCCTTTAGCTTATCCACCTCTTCTTTGAGTGTAGTGGATCTCTTCAGACCCACGTTATGGCATTTCTATTTCATAGGGACGCATTTAAGATTAATGTTTAATGCATGGCTCTCTCTATCCCGGGCGAGATCCTACACATGTCTGAGTGTGTCGGGTAAACACATCTAGGTTTTCCCAAAGGAAACCAACTAACTCCTTCATCACGCTTGCGTCGAGTTGAGATCCGACATTCAAGACGCGGTTTGGATCATCCTGGCTGACTGGAAGTGTGATTTTCAACTCAGTTGGAGCTTCTTGTCTGCCTTCTGTCTCTTTCCATCGATCCATATAGTCATGGAACCGACTAGGTTACGCAAGCCGTGGCCTAGGCTGTATTTACTATGCGTCCAAAGCCTTAGTGAAGAGGTTCCCTTCTATAATTTTTCCTTTCTCCCTTCACCTCGCTTCCTTTAGCTCGACAATGTAACATTTGCAGCGAGCCACCTGATCTCCTTACATGATCCATATTCCGTTCTTTGTAGGGAACTTCATAGTTAAGCACTAAAGGGTAAGGCCGCTCTAAACTCTACCAAGGCCGGTTGGCCTAGAGAAGCATTATAGGCTGAGTAGATATCCAACACCAAAAAAAGCATGACCCACACTCACTTGTGGTCGCCCTCGCCAAGTACCAACGGTAATTCAACTAATCCTATAACTTTGGTAGCCATCCTATTGAACCCCTATATTCGAGAGTTACAAGGTTACAAATCCTTCTTCCCTAGCAACATTTGATCATAAGCTTTTTTAAACAAGATATTAACTAAACTCCCATAGTCAATCAGCACCTTTCATACGATAGTAGGATCAATAGTATTTGTGATCATGAGTGGGTCACCGTTGGAGATTTCACTCCGTCGGCATCTCTATTTCGAAAAACAACGTTGTCGGTCGTCATTCTGCATTGTTTTGTCGGAGTTCCATCCTCAACAGAATAGTAACTTTCACTCTCTGCAAGTTTAATAGCAGTAACATATCTATCAATCTTTGGTATACTTTTATTGGCGGGGTGTGGCCCGCCGATGATAATCTCAATCTCCAATCGTCTTTCTGGCTGTCTGGGTGCATTGATACTAGGCTTAGCTTATCTCCGCAGGGATGATGACCCAGGGGCTTTTGAATTTCCTTGTCTGTCATCCTACGGGGCTTTCACATACTGCTGTAACTTCATTTTCTGAATTAAATCTTCTATCATATCTCGTAAATGTCTTCACTCATTGGTATTATGACCGTGAATTTCATGGAACCTGCAAAACTTGCCCGTCTTTCTCTCCTTTTCAGTTAATTATCTTGGAGCTAGTTTCGTATACGGTTAGTATTTTGAGTCCCTAGATAGATGTTCTCTATCGCGTTGTTCAGCTCAGTATAGCTGTCATAATAAGGAGTCCTAATATGATTCATGTTGTCCGGCTTTCGTTTCTTAGCCCTATCATCATTTTATTTATGATTACCATTTTTGTTACCAACATTCACATCTACCTTACAAGAACTTCCTTCAGATTGTTTCACAGCAATGTTGCTTTGAATCACTTTATTTGAATTCCCAGCACCAGTCCTTCATAGATGTTTATTCGCTTCCTCCAAGCATAAATATTCATTTTCCTTTCTGTAGAAAGCACCCATCGTTGATAGGGGCTTCCTTTCCAACCAATCTCCAAAATTCGAGTCCAGATGAATTCCCCTAATCAGTGCCATCAATACTATGTCTTCTTTTGGATCAATAACTTCCATCATGGCCATGTGGAATCGATTCAAGAAGTCCCATAGCGACTCTCCAATAACATGAAAAGGTTTGAGAGTGACATCACATGCATTGGATGTGAAGTGTGAAGTGAAACTATTCCAGAAACTTTCGTGACAACTCAGCGAAAGTTGATATGGAAATCGGTGAGAGTCAAGTGAACCACATCGTAGCTACTGCTTCTAAAAAAATTCAAAAATGGCAGCATTTCATGGAATCAAAAGCCCTAATTGAATTCATACGGCACTCATATCTCGTCAAGTGTTACCTAGGATCCATTACTTCTCCATACAATGGCATCATTAGCATTGCAAATCTTCGAGAATATCTCTCACTTAGGATGTTCTCAGTGAACGGAGTTCGACTACCAGAGGTACCTCGGCCATCCTTGTTTCTAAAACAATTTTCGTTAACAAGTCTCCTGACACATCCACAAAGTGGTTCGGGTCCACAGGTTCGACTGAATGGCGATGATCGAGACTAGCCCCTAGTGTTTGGCTTGGTGAACGCTCTCAATTTGGCTCTTGATGCCTAGGATCTCCAAAGTTTGGGAGATCCATTCGTCCAGAAGTCCCTCATGCAATTCATGTGAGCAACATCATCGGCAGCAACATGATTTTCCGAATTCTGACCATCAATAGCATGTCCGGGAGCCAAACCCACACCGCTTTCCAAATGGTGGGTTTTGGGGCCCACCATTGAAGGGGTCGGTAACGACCCCTAACCTCAGGTCGGTACCGTTCCCTAAAGTTGAGCCAAGAGCTTGTCTTTCCGCTAGTACGATATTTCAACAGCATTATGAGTCCACTTTTGCTTTCTGTCCCACCATCTTTGCTCGGATGATGAGGAACTTTCATATGAAGAACTAGAATCTCTTCTACTTATTCTACGGCCGTTTTGCGTTAGCCCATTGAACAGTCTCAAGCTTTATGGCATTGTTTGATTCAATTCATTTTGACTAGCCTAGAATCTATCTTCCATCTACTTCATCATCCTATCCATCTCCATTCTGGTCATGACATTAATTGGAATTTGGGCCTCTGTTTGTCCCTGTTGCACAACTTCATGTACATGTTTAGGATTCTGATTCTCAGCATTATTGGGGGTGGCTATGATTGTTATGATATGTGGTTCCTTCCTTGGTGGGGCCATACCCAAAATCTTCTAGTAGATCTTTAAGAATCTGAGTTGAATTGTTAAGAGGTAGAGAAATCTAATCTATCTCTTGGATATGGAAAACCCATTAATTGACGATGGATCCAAATAGCCTGAGATTATCTTTCTCAATGGAAGACCAAAATGTTTGAAACAAAAATAGCACAAACACCTAGAATTTATATAGAGAATAAAATATGAAGAAATATAAATCTGAGAAATAAACAGGACACAATAGTTTGTAGTGGTTCGGCAAAGCAATGCGTACGTCCACTTTAAGATTTGATTACTTATATTTGATTTCGAAGCAGAAGTTTTTAAAGGACGGTACCACTTCGACACTTGGACTTTTAGACTTACAAGAATACAGAGTAGAGAAGGACTAGAGCCAAATGATCCTGAAAAATGAGCCCTACCTTCCTATTTATAGAGGTAGGGGACTAAACACTCATATAAAATATCTCCAGGTCATTACCTATAATTTAGACTAATTCTCCCAAGAAAAGTAGGTACCAACTCATCACTCTGTATAGGTCGGTACAACTCCAAGGTTAGAGGTTGGTACCGACCTATAAAGAGACCAATGTGGTCGCCTTTAACTCTTCATCTTGACCCGTCTTGTCGTTATCTTAATGATTCCATATTTATTTGCATCAATATTATCTTGTTTTTCGGTCCAAACGATGGAGTTGTGGAAGAACAGAGTTGCAGCTTGAAGAATTCATGGAGATCAACGAAGAATTGCATTGGATCAATAAAACAACATTAGAAATAGGCTCTTGGTATCATGTAAGACATGTAGGTAGAAATGGGTCCCCCAATTGGAACTCCAGGCTATTTTCCACCTGAGTAATAAATATTACAAATTCATATGTATTTGTATAATTGGTGTACAGTATAAATAATTTAGAACAAAATGTTGACAATCAATGGTAAAGTTGTAAATCAATTTAGGAACTCCATATGACCTCTAAAGAAGATTACTTTGCATTTGGAGTGGTTCTAGAAAAATTAATAAGGCATTGTCGTGCTCTCATTTCCAGATATTTCTAGATAGTAGGCATTGTCATACTCTTATTTCAAGGAACTCTAGAAGACCCACCAATAGGATTTGACATGACTTTTGGGTTGGTAACGGTTTGGGTTTTTAAACTCAAGGACTTGACTATAATTCTATATAAGAATGAATGTGATGCTCCCAATTTATATAAGGTATATATGAATAGTATTTCCAAAGACAGTGGTTGTATCTTCTAATGTTGCTTTTACTTGGTCTCTAGGAGCGGAGCTCTACTTGAGACAGATACAACCTCAATGGCATAAACATGCCGACTTTGTCCTCCCCTTGCTAGTTTTGTACACTAATTCTTATAATGTCCCTCCTTATGGCAATGATAGCATCTGTTAGTCCGTGAGATGATGGTTTTGATGACAACAACCTTAGAATAGATTATAAAATATAAATACTAACATTAAAAGTTTAGATATATATGTATATGGAGGATTTAACCATGCATGCACTAAGAATGAAGACTGTACAGTATAGAGATTCAAGATATCAAGATAGAAGACTCATTAGTATCAAGATTATCAAGAGTTCAAGATTTCAAGGATAAGTATTTTTTATTATTATTAGGAATTTTTGTTAAAACTCATAGAAAAGCACTGGTATCTTAAAATCCAATTTATTCGTGGAATGAAATCCACTTCGAGCCCGTTAAGGGGATGGAACCCTAAGTAGGATGAAACCTACGAAAAATCTAGTGGAACATTGTTTTGTATCCGCTAACGTTTATTCAAAATGATTTTTCAAAATTATATCCTGTTTTCAAAACTTTCCTTTTAAAAGATTCAAAACCCTCGATCCTAATTTTAAATAATTTTAGCCTCAAAAACATCTTTATTTTCAAAGTCAAATTACTCCTGATTTTAAACTATCTTTCTAAATAATATATTTAACTTTTAAATATTTATACTTAGATTTAAATATAAAATTATAGTTAAAATCTATATATAGTATTCTTTATATTTACTTATGAATTTTAACCATAGTCAAGTATATTTATAAAGTTTAAAATAGTTTTTATATAAGATAAATGTTATTTTCAAAGAAAATCAAAAACACCAAAAAATCCTTTGGGATGTCGACATGCCTAGCATGACCATGTCGACATGGTGACAGTTTGATTCAAAAATTCAAATTTCAAAAGAAGTGTCTATTCGCCATAACTCTTCATGAATGGTCATGGCTGTTGTTCTTCTATAAATAGGGGTCAGTTTCAACGAATTTTCAATCATAATTTTCTAGTTTTCACTCCTCTTCTTCTTCCTCATTTATTAATACATATTCTTATCATTACTCTGCCGAAATCAACAATGAATCATACTCGATTACTTCTAGTTTGATTCTTTATCACTATCTCTATAAGATTCTCAGTGCTATTCAGAGTTATAGACTTCTTTGTAATCTATTAAGCGAGAAAAGGTGTGATTGTAGCCTTGGAAATCAATCAAAATGAAAAAGGTGTGATTGTAGCCTTGGTAAATCAATTAGGTAAACTTGTGGCCTGGAAATCAAGTATCTCTACCCAGAGGATCAAAATTCTGGAGGGTGTACCTCGTAGCCTTGAAACCGAGGGTGTAATTGTACAATTGCTTTTGAAAGGAAATCTGTACTTGTGTTGCGGAACTGGATGTAGGGTAACTCCAAACCAGTATAAAATCCGGTGTGTTCTTTCCTTTACTGCTTTTATTTTATTTCTGCATCTGTGATTGTTTCTGTGATCATATCTGTGTCTGTACATTGCATACTTTTGTGTCTAAATTAACATAAATTAAAAAGATTTAGTAATTCTTTATTAACACTATTCACCCTCCCCCTCCCCCCCCCAACTCTAGTGTTAATCTTAGCCTTAAGATTTGTAATCCGCATTTCTCACAGCATCTTCCCTTGAACTCTTCCCTCATCAAACTCAATTTACAGTCATTAGCCATATGCCCTTTCTTCTGACACCTACAACATACCACATTCCCTTTCTTGATCTTTCTCTTGGCCTCCTTATCAGCCCAAAATCCTCCTTTTTTAGCTCCACCTTGACTTTGTGCCTATCCTACCTTCTCTTTTTCCTCAATACCAAGAATCTAAAGCAAGGCCATTTCAACTATCATCTCCTCAGTGGCATTTGCAGGAAGTTAGGTCAAAAGCAGCTCCCTAAGTGTAAAATTTAGGCCTTTAACAAAATTCATAGCCTTCTTGTATGAGTGTCAATGGGACCCAATTCAAACATAGCTAATTTCGTGAACTTATTGATATACTCTTTCAACGTGGAATCTCCTTGCCTTAGTCGTATAAACTTCTCCAACTGCAAACTTACCTCAGCTTTGGACATGATTCATGACTCAAAGCAAGCCCTAAATTCAGCCCAAGTAACCCTTTCCTCTTTATTTTCTTCAACTATAATGGTCCACCAATCTAGCGCATCCCCTTCAAATGTCAGGCAGCCATCCTCTTCTTGATCTGATTATCCCACCCGAGGTCCCACAATATACGTCTATAGTCGTTAATCAAAGCCTTTATTTCAATAAAATGTTCAGCTCCCATATATGCCTTTCCTCCCATATTTTTGTGGTCCTCGCACATTTTAGGAAAGTCTAATAGACGAGGTACTGCTTCAACAGGCGGAGCAGTTGGTGTCGTTGGTGCAGCTTGTTGAGGAATATTAACTTACTTTCATATGCCTTAGGTATTGCTTGAACCATTTTGGCATACCTCAAATGGTATGTATTTCATGAGTGGAGGGGTTCCCAGCCCAAGCTATTATTTCTAACCATAATCAAATGTCTGTAAATTCAAGATTTTAGTTACAACTTTCTAAGATAGTTTTATTTGTTGAAATAAAGTTGTTTATTGTGTTTGCATGTGTTCATAAAAGAGAGAGTGTGTGTGTAGTTGGGTTTAGAAAAATACTTTCAAAAATAACAAATGCGCACTCATACATATGTCTACCCTCATTGATCGGGTAACCTAAGCTCCCAAATGTAACAACTCTCTCTGAAACGGGCCTAATTTTTTATCCATAAAAGCCATCGAATCTTAGGTCCATTCCATAACTAGCCATTGGATGATAAAATCGATATAATAAATAATATATAGAGCTGTCTATCTATGCTTTTAGAATCTCATAGAGGAAGAAATAAAATATAATTACAAATTTAAGTACACATTTCATAAATATTCATATTTTAAAAATAAAAAATATCATCCAAAATGTCCATACTACAATATCTCAAAATAGATCGGTATGTCTGAAACTGGGTACACCATAATATATCAAAAATATAAATAAATAGATAAACTACTACAAACCTTTGTTGTTGCCTTTATCTTCTCCATCATCATTTGATTCCCCTGATCTACGGATTGTAATGAAAAGAGAGTCAGAACAACAATGTCTGCTGAATGAAAATCTTAAGCCTTACCATGATAGTATTTGGGAAGTAACATTTAGATAAGTTATATGTCATATGCATCATATACTATATCCTACCAAGTATACCTCCAAGTGTAAGCCTAAAGGCTATTCTAGTCCAATTCCATAACTCTAACAAGGACTACGGTCAATTATGTCCTAACGATGTGAGAGAAAGTGCATGAGCCACTTAATATCTTTATAATGGAAATTAGGCAGACTTTGACCATTTTATAGATATACTATATGCACTAGGAAGATCCTTATCATTTAATACATAAACCCAAGTCGGACCCCTCTTTGATATTCCTTAACTGACATCATGAGAAAATCTCACCGGGTCACTTAATATCTCTTTTACGGAAAGAGGTGGACTCTATATAGCCACTTAATACCTCAACCCCGAAGTGGACCCCAACCAAAGATATCCTTCTACCGCACCTAAAAGATACTCTGAAGCATTTATTACTTCTTGAGTGGGAAGGAGGCAGATCCTATAACAGTCACTTAATACCCCCAACCCAAAAGCATGCCCTTATTGGGGTATCTCTCGTATGACCCGTAACCCAAACCATGACATCTTATAAAAGTACAACTATCATAATATTAGTTGGGCAGACTTACCTTACAGAATTGAGACTAACCTCGCATCCACCGTGAGTACTTATTATAGGCGTTGTCTCACATCAATTCCAAAGTCACATTGCTAGTGGCTAGAGTAAATGTGCATACTTCTATGTGTTTTGACTGACCTTGCATCCCTATAACTTACTCATATTTCCACTCTCCTAACATATTACATGTTAGCAAGTTAATTCACTGACCTGATATGCAAGGCAGACTAAGGTTGGTTGGAATAATGGCTTAAGTGACCTTATGCAAATTCAAGAGAATATGCAAGTCCAAGTCCAAGCTCAAGTCCAAGTCTGAAGATAAGTCATAAGTCATATACATGTCCATAGTTCAATAATAGTTGAGTATACACATTTAAGAGAAGTATAATGTGAAAGTTCAAGAGTTATAATCCTCTAAGGAAATATGCTATGCAAGGTTAAATGTCCAAGGTCTTATATGTGAAAATTTCAAAGTTACAATCGGCTCTAAAAATCCCTAAATCAATTTTTGATTTACAACTTTAAAAATTGAGAAATAGGGAAAGAATCAATCTCCTCTCTTTAGGTTTCAATAAGGGCCTATTTATAGGGATGTCAATCATGCAAGATGATTGACACGTGGCATGACTTTGAATTCAAGGGCTCCGATGGAACCATCTTGATGAAACCTCGGCATTCCATTGTTGAGATTCAACATCACTTGCTAACACAAGCTTGGCAACATAACCCCCTTGTAGAAACTCCACATCTTCTACATCTTTAATGTTTCGGTATCCCTTGCTGCTTGTAAAAGATCAAAGCCATTTGCTAGTGTTGAAGCTCAATATCATTTATTAGTAGATGCTCTACAATAGTTATAGTTGTAGGGGCTCGATAATAGCTAATGCATCATAGGTTTGTTATTCATAGAAACTCGATATTCTCCACCTGCGGTTAGATGCTCGACACCTTTTAGTGGTGAAGCATCTTTCCTTTACTACATACTCTATAATGTTTTGTGTTGTAAAGGCTTGGCATCTCTTGTTCTTCCAAGTTTATTGCAGCTCGATATATCTAAATGTTTACTAGTTCGACATCTTTATCCTCTTACAAGTTCGATACCCTTCTTCATTGCCAATGTTAGACATCGCCTTCTACTTGTTAAATGCTTGACAACACTTGTTGTTGTAGAGGCTTGTTGCCTCTTAGAGACTCGACACCTCTTCACTACTAATTAACCACTTGAACATTCGACCTCCTTAAAAACTCGGCATCTCTTTGTTAGTAGACGTTTAATTCCTTTAGAAACTCAGCATCCTTTTGCTTTATAACTTTGTCTTCTTTAAGTTTGACATCACTTTTTGTCTTCAAAATTGACATGTCCTTTTAGGTTCTCGATATACATATTTCTAGTAACATTTACCCCTTGTATGGTACAAGCATAGTATACTTTATGATTTCACTTTTTATATTGATGCATATTGGCATTCCGATGCTTTCAAGCTCGTCCGTGCATTCAAATGAGAATCAACGCTCCATGTTGTTTCTCTTTTCTTCTATAAATACCTTCGTTTTCTTCTCCCAAAAGCTTCACCTGAAACTTAAAAACTTAAATTACAATTATGATTTTTCTCTTCAATCCCATAATTTCAAAAAGAATCCTTCAATTTCTACCATATTTAAACTTGGTTTAAGGTTCGATTTCTATTTCAATCGATTTGAATATAGAAAATAGGGGTTTTCGATTCTAAAACTTGGATTTTATTAGTCAAGTACTTACGAATGTCTTAGGTTTGATTGGCAATTTGAATCATATACTCTCGTGATTTGAACATGTAACGACCCGGATTTTTTACATCTGTTAATTGGATGATTAACTGATTTAAATTATTGGGATATTAATTTTGATTGGTCGAATAAATAATTTTTCTGATGTTAAAAATATCTGAATCTATATATATATATATATATATATATATATATATATATATATATATATATGTGCGTGTGTGGATTGAAACTATATGAATTTAAATATATATTCTGGATATGATAAATATTAAAGAAATGCATATATAAACTCCACCATTTAAATTAAGATAAAATCCATAAATACACACACACACACAAGCTTTATGGCGTTTGACAATATATAAGTATATAAATGTATATATATGTATATATGCCCATATGAAACAAAATATAGGAAAGTTTGTATAAATGTGAATATATATATATATATATAATATCAAAAATATACATAAGCAATGTATATGAGAATATGTATAAGTGTAAATGTATGTATAAGATGGTAAAACATATGTAAGTAAATAAATATGTATTAATGTAGGTAAGAATACCCATGCAAATATAGATAAATATGTAAATAGGGGATAATGTGAACATATATATATATAATATGATGACAAATACAAGCAAGTGTGTGTGTGTGTGTGTATTAAATAGTGAAAATGCAAGTATATATATAATGACGACAACATATATGAATAGGTATATATATATATGTTCATAAAAGTATTGTATATGGGAACATGTGTATATATGTTATAAAAACCTTGCATATAGTCTAAGTGGTAGGAAATATATATACACATATATATATAAGGGTATATATATGGATAAGCTAAAAGGGACATCATCATGGCAATGCATCATTTCAAGCATACAAAACCTAAAATCAATGTCAAAACAAAATCAAGTCAAGCTTGAATTAAGGAAATCAAATCAAATGAAATTTTATCAAATCGGCCAAAATAAAATAAAATAAAATAAAAATAATAAAATCTTATGAAATGATGCCTGTACAAGCCCCTTTATGTTAACTGTTTCTTTCCAGCCTCTATAAATTAACACAGTAACTTGCCTTTGATTCACGAACATAGAAGGAAAAAAGGGAAAAATTTATATATATATATATATATATATATATATAACACAGTAAAAAGGGGAAACATGAGCTAGGGAAAAGAAATAAGCAGCTTATCACCTATGCTTAAAAAACTGTGAGTAAAACTATTTTTTTATATTGTAATATATGCTTGGTCATGGAGTTTTAAGTACTCTTTGAAACATATATAGATACACACACACACTCATATACGAATATATGTAAGTGTATAACCAGAGAAGCTCGGGTCTGTACATTCTTTTCTTTCACCTCTGCTTTGTATTTTAATGTAATGCCTAACTTTAAAGTTTCCTTCCTCTCGACCTAACCAGATTTAGGATATGATGTTAAAATAAAATTTATTTGTTTTTGATTATACTTTATTTTAAAAATGATTTTGTGGGATATTATCAAGTATAAATGTGAAAAATATAACTTACACATAGTTAACCCAATTTTGCAAAAAAAATTCGAATATCATGATTGGATAATTGGATTATATGACCTTATTCGCTGTTTAAAATCATGAATTTTAAGATTTGTTTGGTGACTTCTAGTATCGTATAGAGGAAGAAATCGATAGATGAACGGAAATTGGGTTTCTTCCCAATTCTGGCAACCTAACTTAATTTAGGGAACGGCTTTGGGTGAGGAGGAGCATCGGGTGGAGGGCCATCAAGGAAAAATGGAGCAAGAATTTTCAGTTGCTTGGGGTAGCCAGTCGAAGGTGATTTAGGGTTTAGGGGTGTGTTGGGTTGGCTTCGGGTTTTGATCTGTGGTGATGAAGAGAGCAAGTGATAGACATGCGTGGGTGGGGGAAAAGGTAGAGGATACGATGGTGAGGTTGTAGGTGATGTATGGGGGTGAACGGTGGCCGTAGGTGATGTGGCGAGGAGGTTCAGTGACGCGATTTCGTTGCCAGTTTTGGGTGGAGTTCGAAATTTTCGAACAAAGAATTTGGCCGAGTTTTCAGGTGGAGGAATGGGAGTTTGGGTCGAGGGCAACTTGCAACGTTGGTCGGCATCGAGGTTAGTTCGTCGGGGTTTCGATGCATGTGCACACCTGGTGTATGTACGTGCATGAGAAAAAGTATAGGAGAGAGCTGGGTATGTAGAAGAAATGGAAGAGGAAGGAATAGGAAATGGGCGGGGGAAAAAGAAAAATGGGCCGAGGAGAAATAGAAAAGAAAAGAAAGAAAGCAAAAAAAGAAAGGAAAAGGGAGAATAAAAATAAAAAAAGGAAAAGAAAGAAAAAGGAATAAAAAGAAAGAAGTGAAACTTATCTATTTATATAATAATTTAAAATTTTAAACTCAAAAATATTTTTTATTTTAAATCCAAACCAATACCCGATGTTTAAATTAGTAAATTGGATTTTCTCGAAAATTAGAGTTTAATGATATTTTACAATTAAAACGTGTAATTAATTGTTATATTATCATTTGACTTAACCCTATGTAAATTAACAAAATTGGATATCAAAATGGGTGTACAATTTTCATTAACTAATAATAATTATTTGTATAATTTCTTTAGTTTGTAATTAATTTGGATTAAGACATAAATGTACTTCAGTTGATTAAAGTTAATAAATCTTGATGTGAAATTGTTTGATATGGTTATAGATCGTTAATTTGGTTAACGATCTATATCTTGGTTAACTATTGGATATTTATTTCAATTATTCTTGCATGTGCCATCAAGGGGTCGGGCAAGTTAAATAGTAAATTAAAATGATGATACATTTTATTTGAAATAAACGTCTAATATTGCCACCCTAAATAATAAATTGTTTATTTTAAACAATTTACCCTTTCAAATTTATTACTTGGATTCGAAGAGACCGAAATCGGATATCTGTGTTATTCGGAACCACTTTAATTTAATAATCACTCAGAACTTTATGGGTTTGATTATAGAGTTTAATAGGCTGGAATTGGATTAATTTCACAAATCTAACTATGTTAAATGAGTATTGTACTTAGACACTATTATAATATCGATGGATTTCTGTAAAATGTTTTGGGTTAAAATAAGATGATAACTCGTCGTGTTGTATGAGTTACCTTGGTTTTTCAAAGGATTTTATAACTTAAGTATTTCAACTTAAGTGGGTCTACTCACACTGGTTTCCAGCCTGACTCAGGTGTTACTTTATTGTAATGCTCGGGTCAGACCGAGTATTACAAAATTTTAGGTTAGGACGCCTATAGAGTTCAGGAGACGAGCTGGATTGCAGAGACGTATTACACGTATTGACTATATTCCGCTGTGTATTGTAGGTTGTAGAGACAACAGTTGAGGGTAAGTTATTATAACTGTCCAGATTATTTGTTGATAATTGTACTCTGATAACTTGTATATGTATATTAGCAGTTACAGCTTTTCTTGTATAAAATGTTGTTATTATATTTTGTTCCGCTGCGATTGTGAGATTCTGTGCTGTTATTTATGTTTTCTTATTCTATCTCTTTTTCTTAAAACCCTAACAGTCTGGTATTTTCGGCACTCCATTGCTCGCACTCTATACAGTGGACGTATTAGTGTCGATTTTCGAGGGTCGAAAATCGCCCGGCCGTTATAGAACGTTCTCATGGATGAATTCAAAAGTAGTTTGCAATTTTGTGTCACCAAGGACAAATAGAAATTTTATGAGAAATAGAGTTATGATAACTATCATAGACCTGAAAGCATCCATGAAATTCGACAATTAATTTGGGTTTTGGTAATCGTTAAAGAATCAACATTTATTTAGAGAATCAATAGCCTGCTAGAGGTTTGCTAAATACTTATAGGCTCGCCAACTAATTGTAAACACAACAGTTAGCTAGAGACTCAACTACTAGCTAAAGACTCGATAACTAGTTATGAGCTCGTCAATTAGTTGTAAGTTCAGCAACTTGTCGGTGACTCGATAACTAGCTATGCATCCAAAAATTGCTTAATGAATCATTAACTAGTTACAAACTTTACAACCTGCTAAAGAATTATTAGCTAGCATTTCAAATTTGAAAACCATTTAGAGAATTGTTAATTAGTTACAAATTCGACGACTGCATACAGTATAGTTAGCTTATTACAAATTCAGTACCTTTTATAAGTTCGACATTTACCCTAAACCGACACAAGTGAACACGTAGAGTATACTAGTCATGAAAAAGATTCATTTGACTTCGCATGAACTCACTAGCTATTTATGAGTTTGACATCCGGTTATAAACCCAATAACTAGCTACAAGTTCGACAACTTGTTATGGACTCAATAACTAATCATGAATTCGTCATGTTGTTATAAACATGATAACTAGTTAAGGCGCTCTAGTTACGAACTTGTTAACCATTTAAGAGTTTGACATCTCGTTATTCCTAGATAACTAGTGAAAGGACCTTTAATTATTTACAAACTCGCTTAACTATTTATGAATTAGACATCTGGTTACCTATTTATTTAGATCTATACTTAAAGAATTAATTTTTCTTTGACATTTCCTTAAGTACACTAGACTTTTATAATATATATGATATTTCCCTACTTTCTGCATGATATTTCTTATCAGGAAAATGGCTAGTAAGAAAGGCTTCAAATCATCTCCTGCTTTGGAAAAAGAGGACTATAGACTCGTTCAATCTTATAAACTACATAAGATGAGATAAATGCTATTCTTCAACATTTTGGCATTATCAACGTGGAAGCTAGGGTGGTTGGCCCATCCAGAAGGATAGACAATCCTCCGAAAGTATTTTTTTGCTTTCACTCCAATCCATATTTGGTATTCATACTACTTTTCCTTTCCAGAATTCCTTGTACAATTCTTGGACCACATGGAAATTGCTCCAATACAATTGATGCCCAACTCTTATACTTATCTAAGCCGCCTTGAGATATTGGCTAGGAAAGCTGACCTCCCTCATTCGATGATGAAACCCTTCATTTATAAATCTTGTTAGAGCGGGAAACAATAAGAGGGTACCATATATTGCCTCCTTCCCCACACGAGGAGCTTAATCGTTAATTTGGCCAACAGAACCAAGGATTGGGAAAACCACTTCTTTTATATTAAGAGCCATACCCCTAGAATCAAGGGTTCCTTCTCTACCCCTAATAAGTCTTGTTGCTTTCTCTCTACTACTTATATTACATTTTGTTGTTCTTTTCTAATGGTTTTCTTTTCCAAAACTTGCTTCTAAGGGGATGAACACTTCTGTCCCTGGTACAATTAGTGCTTAAGTCAGGCTTCTCAGAAAATCGGGGATAGGTTTAAACTCCAGACCAAAGTTAACCTTTAAAAGTATTCCTTGATTTTTGAGAATCATAAAGTGCTATGGAGCCTCCAATGATCAAGAAGGATGCTCATGGGAAACAATCTTTGGTTGTTGGAAACCAAAATGCATTTTCTCCATATTCTCCCTATTTGCATTGATTCGTTTAGTAATTTCTTACAATAATTTGATTGAATTTTCTAAATTGTCATCCTATGGTTCCTTTTTTGACTTAGATTAACTCTTATCATTCTGATTGCCAAGTCTAAGAAAGCTAAAGCTCCTACCTCCTCCTTAAACGTGACTACCAAAGCCACTCCTGTTGCTTGACTCTATCACTGAAACCCTTAAGGCTACTAATAGTCGCAAAAGCAAAAGGGATTATGAAAATGTGTCTAATGTTTCGATTTCTCCTCTAGTCAAAAAGGACAAACTTGGAGAAGATCGGTTGCTTGCTATTATTATCGAGGAATAAAATGTAGCAATATCTACAATCAACCAAGACTCCAGTTTTATTGATTTAAGCCATCCCGGTCAGAACCCTCAGGACCAAATAGAAGTCGCTAACACCCTGAACTCTATTACAAACATCATGAATCCCTATCTGCAACTGTTTTTCAACGTTTGTACCAAGAGTTGGGCCTGACTTCTCCTCCTTCTTAATCTTCACGTTATGAAGCTTCGACTTAATCCATTCCTTCGAAAAACGGCTGGTAAGAAAGGCTTATCAAATTAATTGTTATTCCATGCAGAAAGCTGCTCCCATTGTAAGTTTGGCAACTTGCTTGCAATGGTCTAGATTTTTAGGCATTTGAATTTGAAATATTTAATTGATTTTAGATATTGAATTATTATTTTTATAAATTAAATAATTTGAATTTCAAATATAGCAGTTTATTTGATAATTAATTTGTTGAAATTGTTTAAATAATTGAATCTTAGGCTTTAAGTTAGATAAAAATGATTTCAAAGCTAATTTAAATTCTATTTAATAAAAATGAAGATGGTAAAAACGTTTAATGTAAATATAAAATTGATTAATTTGGTTTTTTAAATAATTCGTTTTAATTAACGAGCAAAAATAGCCTTTTGGGGCACTGTCTCGGATTTCAACGAAACTAGTTTCTTTGGATTCATGATACTATATTATTGTATGATAACGAATTTCATGACGATTGGACGTGTGTGTTTGAAGCGCTTAGAGACTAATTCCAAAAATTTATATAATAATTGGGGTTAAAAAGCCAGCTTTTGCATGTGATCGAATAAGGCCTCGGGACAAGTGTAACGACCCGCAAATTTTCGATAATTAAAATAGCAAATTTAATAAGATTTCGTGTTTTAGTGTTAGAAAAAAATTTGTGAGTCGTTTGGAATAATAATAACTGGAATGAATTGCAACAATAATTATCCAAGTAATTATTTATAGATTGAATGGAGTTCTAATCTAATTGAATTGACTCAAATGTTATAACTTGATTAAGGGAATATATGGAAAAACCAATGCAAATAAATGAATAAGAATTGTGAATTATTTAGGTAGTAATACAAATTTTAATAGATTGGTTTCGAAGATTTGAATAGTAATAAGTATTGAAAAATAAATGCTACTTAGTGAATGTCATTGCAATCAATAGTTGGATAGGATAGAACTCATTGGGTATAATAGAGTAATTGATTGATAAGTAAAAATCTATTTAAAATCAAATATTGAATATTGAACAAGTAAATTGTTTAAATTAAATATTTAAAACTTATTGAATAATTGAATAACTGTAAAATGAAAATAGGGTTCTAAGATGTGAATTGGTTTTAAAGGTTAAATTTTATAAGTTCGTTTTGAATATTTCAAAAGATAGTGGTTTAAGAATAATCAAATTTAACTAAATTTAATATTACAAATGTTTGAATAATTAAATTCCGAATTTGATTTGATTAATTTGATATTTAAATTTAATATATGAAAATAGAGTGAATAATTGAAATTTGATTTAATATGATTCAAATTGGTTTCCAAAGTGAATGTAAGTTATATTGGGATTATAATAGAGTTAATAAGATTTTAAAATTGGAATTTATTGGATAATTGAATAACAGGTTTAATATGATTAAAAATGATTTGTAAAATTTTATTTTATCATATTGGAGTTATAGTGATGTTATAGAACTTTTAAAACTGAATTTAAAATTTATTTGTGAAAACTGAATATTTTAATATTTAATTATCTACTGAAAAATGGCCAATTTTTGAACAGTCTCAGAATTGGACGAAACTAGTTCCATTAGATCCGTAATAGTTTATTATTATCATATTTCAATTTTTGTAGAATTGGAGTTTGCATTTGACTGTGGCAGCTCGAAACGCATCGAAATTGTTTTAATATTAATTTAACGAGTTAAAACGGTCATTTTTCAAACAGTCTCGGATTTTGACGAAACCAGTTTCATCGGATCCGTAATGTGATATTATTGTAAGATTTCAAATTTCGTGTCGATCGGAATTATCGTTTGTCCGGGGCAAGCCAAAACGCCTAGAAATTCGTTTAATCGATTTAATTTAAATTTGATCGTTTATTGCCGTAACTCGCACAGATGATCGAATTAGCTTCCAAAACCTGTTCCATTGTGTCCGGAATGTGGGATAAACCCTAGAAATGCCAGCCACCGCGCGTAAATCGGAGTTTGGAAAAGCCGGATGAATAGTATTCGTCGTTTCCTATAAATAGCCTTTATTCACAAATTAAAAAAAAAGGGCTAGGGTTTCTTACAGCCGCCGCCCTTATACCAACCTATGGCCGAAAATTGTTCAACTTCATCCTCTTTTATCTCACAATCCGTCAACCAATTCGAAGAATCTCCAACTAACAAAATGTAGAGCTCGGCGAGAGCTTCAGTATGAACGGTGATGATCGTAAAATACGAAGTAGATTGTCTGCAATTCGAGCTTGAAGGCCTAAGAGTTGCGCACGTTTTCCCACGTCATATGGAGGCCGAGCTCCTCCAACCTTCGGCCGAAGGTAGTGCATGTTGCGAGCTTCGATGTGGTGTGGTTAAGATGGGGTTTCGTCGTCGTTTGGGGGGCGCGACTTTGGTGGGGTCGAACGTGAAATGGGTTATCGCGTGCGCTGGAACGAAGAAGAGGGGGAAAGGAAATCACGGCCGAGATTTACAGGCCAAGAAATCAACGGCTAAGATGGTAGCTAGGTTTAAAAATATAATATATGTTGTAAATAATTATATTAAAAATTCGTGTAAACTTTTAAATATCGTATCTTTTTCATACGAGGTCGAAAACGCGCGAATCAAGTTGCGTTCGTATTGTCGAGCACTACGCTATGGAATTGGATTGGAATCGTTTGGAGCTAGATAAAATTTTGGGTTAAATCGAACGTCGTTCGATTTGATTTGAAATCGTAAAAATCAAGGTGAGTGTTTTATAACGCTCACAACGTACTAAATATCTTTATGCTAGTTAAATTTGACATTATGAAGTGTTCTGATTTTATTTGTCGTTGTTTGATAAAATTTAAATTGTCATATAGATTGTCATTTGAATTAACCGTTGAAATTTAAATTGACAGTTAGATTGAAATTAAAATTGAATTGCGATTGAATTACCTGACATTGATAACTATGAAATTGCCATGAATTGTATTGTCTATTGGATGATGTATTTCGATGGATGCTATTGGTTGATATTTAAATGTTTGGATGTTTATTTGCTTATATATATCCTGTTATGCATACATATGAGACTGTGATTTGGTTTAAGTGATATATATTCATCCCTGACATTTAATTAAGATAAATAATCACTTGGCCATAGGATAGAAAATTATATATGGACACCGGATTGGCTAAATTAATAATTTTAAAAATCGTCGATTTGAAATTTATTTAAATGTTTTGATTTAAAATTTATAAATAGAAATCAATTTATAGAAATCGAATTTACCGAAAAAATGAGTTTGGAATGTTGAAATAAATTTTGGTTAAAAGAAATTGTTAAATATTAAAGTGGAGACTTTGGAATTTAAAATGGGGATATGATTGAATTTCGAAAATTGATTTGTTTAAAGATTGAACCTTAATTCGAGCTTTGAATATTACTAAGTAAAAGTGATATAAAAATGTTATTTTGAAATCGAGCTTGGAATTGAATCATATTTGAAATTTGGATTTAAACTTGAATATTGATGGATAATTTTGTTAAGTGTTATAAATGGATATTTTTGAAAAATCAAACTCCAAATCGATATAAATTGAAATTGAATTAATTGAAAGTGAATATAAAATTGAATAAATTTGAAGTCATAGTTGACGTTGATTGAATCGAAATCGAAATTGAATCGGTAGAAGGGAAATTGAACTTGTTTTGAATTGGGAAGTTATAATTGAAATGGTTTGGTTTTGAAGCTGTTTTATTTTGTTTTCCAAATTACTCAGTTATATAAACCAGTTTTGAATACTTAAACTATTTTAATCTATTTTAAATCTACTTAACCCAATTTAAATTATTTTAAACTAATTTATCTATTTTAAATCCATTTTAATACTTTAAGTATTTTTAACTACTTTAATTATTTAAACTACTTTTAAACTACTTAAAACTATTTTTCTAAAATTTCAAGCTGGTCAATAAGGTGAAATGTTTATGTTTAAATCTTGAATTTAAATACGAATAGGGTTAAATGAAGTTGCAACCTAAATTGAAATCCGAAATGATCTTGAAATCGAAATGAGAAATGAGGCGAGAAATGATTTTTGAAAAGGAACCTTATATTTTGAATGGCTATGACGATATTTGAAATGGATTTGATTTTGAAGTGAATATGATATTTTGATATCAATTATGAATCGATTTGAAATGTAAGTGAGCCAACGGTGTAATAATACGTAGTTATTAAAGAGACCGGGATCGGATATGGACATACTCTCTGTCGATACCGAACACCACTTTAATAACTATTATACGTGGAGTGTTGATCCAGAATGAAGTGGATGGTTTGGTGAACGCGTTGACTGAAGAAAGAGAACGATATTGGATGACCCCTGACATGACTAAAACAGGAGCCGCGTCGGGCCATTGAGGTTCGCCACCTCTAGCGGACACACTTCTTCGATACCATATCTATTACATTTGTGATGCGATTTGGGTGCACCCCTTGATTTGGGAGTGTTGTTTCGCGGTGTTGGGGTAGCTGCTGGCTATGCTCAACATCAGTCTGGATCACGCAACTACTAGTATCCTAGTTGGTATCGCCTCATGTACCTTGTCATGCTGATTATCCTATTCGCGACCACTACGTTATGTTTTGTGTTATACCTATGGGGTACCCTCTAATAACCACCAGTTTACGGTGGGGCTTACGGTGCTGTATAGACTATGGCATTATAAAAATGTGCTAAGGGGGATTATGGTAACGCCTTAACGCTATTTTGATACTTTATATTACTGATAGGCATTATCTACTTAGCGTATATTACTACATAGTAGATAGTTTAACGGATCCTTAAGAGATGGAAAATCTCGTAACATCTCTTGAGTTATTGCACGCACGTTGACACTGGATATGAGATGTCAAACCCCGTAAACATCTCTGACGCCGTTACACTCATATTTATTTACGATTGATTTAACTTTCATAAGGATATTTTAGTCCTGACTCGAGTGTTTTGTCTTTTCATTACGCTCGTGTCAGTCCTGAGTTTTTCAGTTTTTTGAAGATCTATTCTAGAAGATGCAGAGGAAGATTTGGTATACTATTAATATTATTACCCTTGCATCATGCTATCTGCTGCGTTATTTTAATTGTTATGTTGTATATGTATAACTCTGATAAATGTTGTATAAATAATTGTCAATGTATAGTAAACAGCTTCATGAACTGTTTATTTGACTATTATATTTTATCGTTCTGCTGTGAGATTCTGTGTTGTTTCATTTCCTTTATTTCTCTTTCTTTTCTTTTCTTATTTACCCCAATAACCATTTGCCCTTTTGAATGGTTTGGAATCGGAATGTGTATTTGATCGTCGGTTTAAACTGTCCAAAAAGGCGGGTTGTTACAGTTGGTATCGAGCTTTGGTTTAGCGATAACCTTAGCTTTGTAGGGTCTGACTCTTTATAAATAGGGTAGTAATACCCTATGATGAGTCGTTGAGAGTATACATATGAGAGAGCGTATTTGTTAGTGATATAAAATGTTTTATATTGTGTCGGTTGATTTGTTGAGTGGCTTATGGATTCTGGTCAATACGAGTAATTAATGTCATTGATAGGGATCTCTAAACACTTAAACAGAACAATTCGACATAGTATTGTTTTGAAATTGGGTAAATGAAATAATTTTACCCTAATTATATTTTGTATATGAGAATTTATTTTCAAAAATTATTGTGACTTATCTAGCTTACCTGGTTGTTAGGAATGAAAATATTGGTTATTATCATAAATTGGATATTGTAATTTAATAAATAAGATGAATTACAAAATGAACAGTAATAAAACAACTTGTAGAATGTTTTAAGAAAGAAAATCCTGTAAGAATGTTTTATAAAGGTGTCTTAAAATATATTTAAATTGGAAAATATTGAATTTAAGACCCGAAGATTTTGAAAAATAGTTCTCAAAGTTTTGAAGAAAATATATTGTGATATTAGTTGGAAAATATTTATAGGAAATATTTTGAAAGGATTTTTAAGAAGGAATGAATTCAGTACTCCTCTCTTATGTCGCTGGAAAATAATTTCGGTAATGACTGCGCAGTATCATCGACGTTCATTTTCGAGTTTCGAAGTGCGGGAGACTTCTAGGAAGCTTTGTTTTTCTTCGAAATTATTTTGGGTAAATGGGTTTTGGTTTAAACTCCAAAGGTATGATTTGAAATATTAAAGATATAAGTGTATATGTTTATTTGAAACGATTTGAAAAGAACCGGGCATTTAAAATTCTAAGTTCTGTTAATTAATAATTTTCAATTTTTTTTTATGAAATGTGAATAATCAGAATTTATAAAATAAGAGGATTAAGATATCTAAGCTATAGTTTGGGAAAACTTTAAAGTTGAAAGGTAAAGAGGATTTAAACAAATTAAATTGTGAACATTCTAAATTAGTAAAATGAAATTCTATAAATTTGTATAGTACCAAATTTGCATTCTAATAACATATAATATGACTTACCAAATATTAAGAAGTTAAAATGATGTTTTGGATATGTAATGAGATGTTGTACAAATAAACAGAACCTGAAAATAATTGAAGTATACAAGTAAGGAAAACTCAAAGGAATTAGAATGTATATAAATGAAAATTTGGTTGTGATAAAAATGTTATAAACTTAAATATAGCATGAAATGATGAATGGATTAATGGAACAAGTAAGTGAACATAAGAAAGAAGACTAATGAATTGTATAATATCTTTTGTAAATTGGTTATAGAAAATAAATATAAATTGCATAGAATTTTTTTTGAATTTGTAACCTTTAAGATAACTGTAAACTAAGAAAAGTCATTTAGGAGTGGTTAGACTTTTATAGGATGATTTATAAACTAAAGTGCCGGTTAATAAAATGTTTCACAAATGAATTCGTTATTAATTGAAATTATGAAAATGCAATAAATGTAAACAAAGGAATTTCTTATAGCTAAGAATCAATTGGAAAATAAAATTTAATTTAATTAAATTATATAGAATGTTTAAAATGAACTTGAGTAAACAAATTCTCTGATATGATGTTTAAGAAAAGATAATGTTGAAGAGTATGCTATGTAAAGAAATAGATATATTAACTAAATAATGGATTGTGAATAATTAATTGTAAATAAAATGAAAGTCAATAAAATAATTTAATATAGATAAATTGGATAGAAATCCATTGGAAGGTAATACGTGAGATTGTACGTATATTATTTTATTCGCATAACGATTTGATCCAAATTCGAGCACAAAATTTCGAGATGATTTATATCGATCCAAGTTAGGATTTTTTCACTCGATTTTCGACGGTGAACCCTAGATATGGATTTTTAATTTGATTCTGGAATTCTCTATCATAATATATGGCTATGCAAGGAGAGTAACAGTTTCCAATCAAGGAACCAAATCTGAGTCCGCACTAGAGAGTCGGGTGAACGATACTAGTTGGAAGTGAAATTGTGTGACCAAATAAGCGATTAGATTGATATTGCTCACGGATGATATATGTACGGCTTACGGACTTAATCAAAAGTTAGTATTAGAAATTTAAGATGCCAAATATGTGGAGATAAATTTGTAACTTTTGAGATAACTATAAACTAAGAAAGCCATATATAAGAAGTTAGACTATTATGGAATGACTATAAATTAAAGTGAAGATTAATAAAATGTTCCGCAAATAAATTTGTTATTAACTGAAACTGAATATGAAGTAAATGTAAACAAAAGAATTTGGTATGGCTAAGAATAAATTGGAATTGAAAGAGATAAACCAAATTGAATGTAAAATTAATAAATTTGGTTATGTTGGGTATGATTTGGTTGTTATATGATTGTTAGTTGATTGTATATAATTCATTAAGTGTTAATGAAATTGAAAGCTATAAATCATTGAAATCAAATTGGAAGTTAAATGAATTTAAAAGAGTTTAATTTGATTCAAATTGGAAGTGGACTAATGTAAATATAAATTAGTGAATGTTATCTAATTGAATTAAGAATGAATGTTAGTAAAATCCAACGTTAATGAATCAACTGTGATTTAAATTGAAAACCAAGTGAATAAATAATGGTGAGAAGTGAATTTATATTGATTGGTTATGGATTTGTTGGATGATAGTTGGATGATAATTGATTGGTGGATGCATTTGTTGTTATGTTGCATTTGCTATGTTGGCACATGTAGTGTTATGTTGCTATATGATGTATATTGATATTATTTTCATAATATGCATGTTTCTCATGGTTTGTTGAGTGTTTAGTAGGTGCGGATTGCGCTTGCTTCGCATTTGGAGCTCGCTTTCGCGCTATATTAGCCGTATATGCTTGCTAACAAATATATAAGGTACATATCTCGGATTACATACCGTACTTTTACACTTTTTTCCCTTCGGGATGCCTCATCACTTGATGATATGTATATTTGTGATATATATACTTTTTTTTCCGATCGAGCCGCGCAAAGGAGACTCTGCCGAAATTTTCCGTAAAATCCGGGTGTTAGAAAATTTTTCAACTTTAAAAATTTTTATAACTTGTTTTGATAACTAACTTTTAAAGTTAGAAAGGCGTTTGGAATAACTTAGTAAAAGTGTAGTAATGACTTTATAAATGGAATTTCATTGTTTATAAGTTGGTAACTTTGAATAAAATATATCTAATGTTGAATTCTATACTTAGTTCCTTTTCCTTCTTTTCCCTTTTCGGGGACGAAAAGTTTCGAGTGGGGGAGAGTGTAACGACCCGTAAATTTTCGATAATTAAAATAGCTAATTTAATAAGATTTCGTGTTTTAGTGTTAGAAAAAAATTTGTAAGTCGTTTGGAATAATAATAACTGGAATGAATTACAACAATAATTATCCAAGTAATTATTTATAGATTGAATGGAGGTCTAATCTAATTGAATTGACTCAAATGTTATAACTTGGTTAAGGGAATATATGGAAAAACCAATGCAAATAAGTGAATAAGAATTGTGAATTATTTAGGTAGTAATACAAATTTTAATAGATTGGTTTCGAAGATTTGAATAGTAATAAGTATTGAAAAATAAATGCTACTTAGTGAATGTCATTGCAACCAATAGTTGGATAGGATAGAATTCATTGGGTATAATAGAGTAATTGATTGATAAGTAAAAATCTATTTAAAATTAAATATTCAATATTGAATAGGTAAATTGTTTAAATTAAATATTTAAAACTTATTGAATAATTGAATAACTGTAAAATGAAAATAGGGTTCTAAGATGTGAATTGGTTTTAAAGGTTAAATTTTATAAGTTCGTTTTGAATATTTCAAAAGATAGTGGTTTAAGAATAATCAAATTTAACTAAATTTAATATTACAAATGTTAGAATAATTAAATTCCAAATTTGATAAATTTGATATTGAAATTTAATATATGAAAATAGAGTGAATAATTGAAATTTGATTTAATATGATTCAAATTGGTTTCCAAAGTGAATGTAAGTTATATTGGGATTATAATAGAGTTAATAAGATTTTAAAATTGGAATTTGCTGGATAATTGAATAACGGGTTTAATATGATTAAAAATGATTTGTAAAATTTTATTTTATCATATTGGAGTTATAGTGATGTTATAGAACTTTTAAAACTGAATTTAAAATTTACTTGTGAAAATTGAATATTTTAATATTTTATTATCGACTGAAAAATGGCCAATTTTCGAACAGTCTCGGAATTGGACGAAACCAGTTCCATTGGATCCGTAATAGTTTTTTATTATCGGATTTCAATTTTCGTAGCAATTGGAGTTTTCGTTTGACCGTGGCAGCTCGAAACACATCGAAATTGTTTTAATATTAATTTAACGAGTTAAAATGGTCATTTTTCAAACAGTCTCGGATTTTGAAGAAACCAGTTTCATCGGATCCGTAATGTGATATTATTGTAAGATTTCAAATTTCGTGTCGATCGGATTTATCGTTAGTCCGGGGCAAGCCAAAACGCCTAGAAATTCGTTTAATCGGTTTAATTTAAATTTGATCGTTTATTGCCGTAACTCGCACAGATGATCGAATTAGCTTCCGAAACATGTTCCATTGTGTCCGAAACGTGGGATAAACCCTAGAAACGCCGGTCACCGCGCGTAAATCAGAGTCTGGAAAAGTCGGATGAATAGTATTCGTCGTTTCCTATAAATAGCCTTTATTCACAAATCAAAAAAAAAGGACTAGGGTTTCTTACAGCCGCCGCCCTTATACCAACCTATGGCCGGAAATTGTTCAACTTAATCCTCTTTTATCTCACAATCCGTCAACCAATTCGAAGAATCTCCAACTAACAAAATGTAGAGCTTGGCGAGAGCTTCAGTATGAACGGTGATGATCGTAAAATACGAAGTAGATTGTCTGCAATTCGAGCTTGAAGGCCTAAGAGTCGCGCACGTTTTCCCACGTCATATGGAGGCCGAGCTCCTCCAACCTTCGGCCGAAGGTAGTGCATGTTGCGAGCTTCGATGTGGTGTGGTTAAGATGGGGTTTCGTCGTCGTTCAGGGGGCGCGACTTTGGTGGGGTCGAACGTGAAATGGGTTATCGCGTGCGCTGGAACGAAGAAGAGGGGGAAAGGAAATCACGGCCGAGGTTTACAGGCCAAGAAATCAACGGCTAAGATGGTAGCTAGGTTTAAAAATATAATATATGTTGTAAATAATTATATTAAAAATTCGTGTAAACTTATAAATATCGTATCTTTTTCATACGAGGTCGAAAACACACGAATCAAGTTGCGTTGCGTTCGTATTATCGAGAACTACGCTATGGAATTGGATTGGAATCATTTGGTGCTAGATAAAATTTTGGGTTAAATCGAACGTCGTTTGATTTGATTTGAAATCGTAAAAATCAAGGTGAGTGTTTTATAACGCTCACAACGTACTAAATATCCTTATGCTAGTTAAATTTGAAATTATGAAGGGTTATGATTTTATTTGTCGTTGTTTGATAAAATTTAAATTGTCATTTGAATTAACCGTTGAAATTTAAATTGACGGTTAGATTGAAATTAAAATTGAATTGCGATTGAATTACCTGACATTGATAACTATGAAATTGCCATGAATTGTATTGTCTATTGGATGATGTATTTCGATGGATGCTATTGGTTGATATTTAAATGTTTGGATGTTTATTTGCTTATATATATCCTGTTATGCATACATATGAGACTGTGATTTGGTTTAAGTGATATATATTCATCCCTGACATTTAATTAAGATAAATAATCACTTGGCCATAGGATAGAAAATTATATATGGACACCGGATTGGCTAAATTAATAATTTTAAAAATCGTCGATTTGAAATTTATTTAAATGTTTTGATTTAAAATTTGTAAATAGAAATCAATTTATAGAAACCGAATTTACCGAAAAATTGAGTTTGGAATGTTGAAATAAATTTTGGTTAAAAGAAATTGTTAAATATTAAAGTGGAGACTTTGGAATTTAAAATGGGGATATGATTGAATTTCGAAAATTGATTTGTTTAAAGATTGAACCTTAATTCGAGCTTTGAATATTACTAAGTAAAAGTGATATAAAAATGTTATTTTGAAATCGAGCTTGGAATTGAATCATATTTGAAATTTGGATTTAAACTTGAATATTGATGGATAATTTTGTTAAGTGTTATAAATGGATATTTTTGAAAAATCAAACTCCAAATCGATATAAATTGAAATTGAATTAATTGAAAGTGAATATAAAATTGAATAAATTTGAAGTCAAAGTTGACGTTGATTGAATCGAAATCGAAATTGAATCGGTAGAAGGGAAATTGAACTTGTTTTGAATTGGGAAGTTATAATTGAAATGGTTTGGTTTTGAAGCTGTTTTATTTTGCTTTCCAAATTACTCAGTTATATAAACCAGTTTTGAATACTTAAACTATTTTAATCTATTTTAAATCTACTTAACCCGATTTAAATTATTTTAAACTAATTTATCTATTTTAAATCCATTTTAAGACTTTAAGTATTTTTAACTACTTTAATTATTTAAACTACTTTTAAACTACTTAAAACTATTTTTCTAAAATTTCAAGCTGGTCAATAAGGTGAAATGTTTATGTTTAAATCTTGAATTTAAATACGAATTGGGTTAAATGAAGTTGCAACCTAAATTGAAATCTGAAATGATCTTGAAATCGAAATGAGATATTGAGG
This sequence comes from Allium cepa, assembly GCA_030765085.1. NCBI lineage: Eukaryota > Viridiplantae > Streptophyta > Magnoliopsida > Asparagales > Amaryllidaceae > Allium > Allium cepa. The sequence continues at coordinate 491,255,630 of CM060931.1, forward strand.
CGAGAAATGATTTTTGAAAAGGAACCTTATATTTTGAATGGCTATGACGATATTTGAAATGGATTTGATTTTGAAGCGAATATGATATTTTGATATCAATTATGAATCGATTTGAAATGTAAATGAGCCAACGGTGTAATAATACGTAGTTATTAAAGAGACCGGGATCGGATATGGACATACTCTTTGTCGATACTGAACACCACTTTAATAACTATTATACGCGGAGTATTGATCCAGAATGAAGTGGATGGTTTGGTGAACGCGTTGACTGAAGAAAGAGAACGATATTGGATGACCCCTGACATGACTAAAACAGGAGCCGCGCTGGGCCATTGAGGTTCGCCACCTCTAGCGGACACACTTCTTCGATACCATATCTATTACATTTGTGATGCGATTTGGGTGCACCCCTTGATTTGGGAGTGTTGTTTCGCGGTGTTGGGGTAGCTGCTGGCTATGCTCAACATCAGTTCGGATCACGCAACTACTAGTATCCTAGTTGGTATCGCCTCATTTACCTTGTCATACTGATTATCCTATTCGCGACCACTACGTTATGTTTTGTGTTATACCTATGGGGTACCCTCTAATAACAACCAGTTTACGGTGGGGGTTACGGTGCTGTATAGACTATGGCATTATAAAAATGTGTTAAGGGGGATTATGGTAACGCCTTAACGCTATTTTGATACTTTATATTACTGATAGGCATTATCTACTTAGCGTACATTACTACATAGTAGATAGTTTAACGGATTCTTAAGAGATGAAAAATCCCGTAACATCTCTTGAGTTATTGCACGCACGTTGACACTGGATATGAGATGTCAAACCCCGTAAACATCTTTGACGCCGTTACACTCATATTTATTTACGATTGATTTAACTTTCATAAGGATATTTTAGTCCTGACTCGAGTGTTTTGTCTTTTCATTACGCTCGGGTTAGTCCTGAGTTTTTCAGATTTTTTAAGATCTATTCTGGAGGATGAAGACGAAGATTTGGTATACTATTACTATTATTACCCTTGCATCATGCTATCTGCTGCATTATTTTAATTGTTCTGTTGTATATGTATAACTCTGATAAATGTTGTATAAATAATTGTCAATGTATAGTAAACAGCTTCATGAACTGTTTATTTGACTATTATATTTTATCGTTCCGCTCCGAGATTCTGTGTTATTTCATTTCCTTTATTTCTCTTTCTTTTCTTTTCTTATTTACCCCAATAACCATCTGCCCTTTTGAATGGTTTGGAATCGGCATGTGTATTTGATCGTCGGTTTACACTGTCCAAAAAGGCGGGTTGTTACAACAAGTTTCGTTGCATTCGAAATAGGATATAACATCTAGAATGCCAGGTGGCACGTCTTATTTAGAGTTCGAGATATTGAGCGCTTAGGACGGGATATTATAATATATATATATTACATTACCATACCTACCCATTGTCCCCATACACCTAACTCATGCCTCTTACTATTCTAAACATACTCCTTCCTTTGTATAATTCATGGCAGCATAAGAAGGTTTTACAAATTTTAAACTTAAAAACTTTAGCCTCATCCGACGATCCATGTCAATCGAGACCAATTTATGCATTTTTAGGGGAAGTCGTCAACTACAAAGTGGTTCATGACATCGAGATTGACCTATTGAACTCTTGGATCATTGTAATCATCATGTAGTGTGCGTAGTTCGTCGATGAACGGTGAACAAAAATCCTTCAATTCCAGCGATTTAGGTCATCGTTGTGCTATGGCACCTAAAGTAAAGTTGTAGACCAAATCAAGGGCGAGGCAATGGCGAAGTTTGGTGAGCTATCATCGCACGGTGGTGGTGTAGTTGTGATTTGAACATGGCCCACGTCAGGTTCATTTTAGGGGGTAAGGTTGGCGATATTCGTCCAGAGGGGTCTGGTGGCATTCGGTCGAAGGAAGCAGCGACTCGCTGTGGGGTCAGGCGACAATGAGGCGAGAGTTTAGGCGAGGTCCTGTTTAAAATTTTTACGGCCTGGTGGGTGTGCGAGCATGAATGAAGATGGGAAGAGGGATTTAACTGTAATTAAAAGGTAATCTTGTAGTTATTTTATTATATTATAATTTTAAATATCAATAACTTAAAATTTTAATAACTCTCTCATACGAGGTCCAATCGAGGAATGAATTTTTGCATTGCGCTCATAATGACGAAAGCTTCGCAATTAAACTAGTTTGGACAAAATTGGAGACTGTATAAATTTGGGCTAAAATCGGACGTCGCTTAATTTTATTTCCAAACCGGAACGCCTCGGCGATAACAGAAATTTCGATGAGTCAAATTCGCCTTTTTGGTTAACTTGTATTGATATATAGTTAATAAAAATTGTTGAATGATCATTTGGATGGTTTACTATATTTATTAATTGGTTCGGTTATATATTCCCACCCTTGGCGCGGATGAGACCCTATTACGTTTCCGTGTAAGAGCGGATGACCCTTTGTATACAAATTCCACCTCGAAGAGTTTGGTTTATATTTTATGATTATATAACATTTGTGATGCTTGGGAAATAGGTCGGAGGGATCCAACATGATTCCTCACCGATGTTGATTTTATTTATATATATGTGTGTGTGTGTGTGTGTGTGTGGGTGCTGATATATATGAGCTGTGATGCAGGGGGACGGGTTGGAGGGATCCAACGGGATTCCTCGTTATTGTTGATCTAGATTTTTTGTTGTTCTATTTTGAATATTTAAATGGTTTTCGATATTGAATTTGAAATATATATTATTTTTAATTTGAAAATTTGGGTTTATTTATAAAATAAATTCATAATTTAAATATAGCGATTTATTGAATAATTTAATCATTGAATTTTATAATTGGGTTAAATTCTTGTATCTTGAGTTTTAAGATCGATAAAAATAATTTAAAGGCTTGTAAAATTTATATTAAAAATAATGAAGATAATAAAGGTTTTTAAAAAGTGATATGTTCAATTTTAAAAATAGTTGTTCAAATTAACATTTAAAAATAGCCATCCGGGACATAGTCTCGAATTCGACGAAACCAGTTCCATTAGATCCGTAATAGTGTACTTAATCGGATTTCAAATTTTATAGCATTTGAAATTATTGTTTGGTCGTACGGGATATAAACGCGTGGAAATTTAGATCGAAATTCAATATAATAATTGGGTCCAAAAAACTATCTTCTCCATATGATCGAATTAAGACTCAAAACCTTTTCCATTGCTTTTGGAATAGGGATATAACCTTATGAACGTCTAGTGGCACACCTCGATAGAGATTCGAGATTTGAGATGTGTATTTTGAGACGTTTTGGAATTTAAATGAATATTTGACTAGTCAAAAAGCCTGTCTTATCTTCTGCAACTTGATTGTGACCTAACCTATCCAAATACACAAAACATATTCAACACGCAACCTTTTTTTAAAAAACCCATCTCGTTCTCAAATTAGATAAAACAAAATCAAATTTTCGGTTATCAAAAGAAGAAGAAAAAATGCCTTGTTCATTCTTTCCAATTCTGAATCAAAATCGCGCCTCCCTCGTCCTAATTCAGAAACCAAAATCGAAATTCACGTAGAGGAATAAATGTATGAAGTGAGGTCGCGTTCGACAGTGGAAAGGGGACGCGGTCAATGTAGAAAGGAGCGAGTGGTGTCGTCGTGGGAAGGTCGAGATGTGGTGGCGGTTTGGTTGTTATTGCAGGTTGTAGATTTATGGGCTTGTCGTGTTCGATTTTACGGGTTTGTTTGATTGGAGGAAGGAAGTGTGGGGCTATGGGGTAGGTTGCGTATTGGAGGAGCTCGTGCTCGGGCTACGGTCATCGAAGATGGAAGGTAGGGGTCGCGTGGGTGATGGTGGAAGTTGTAGGATCGATTTCACCCTAGAGGGGGGTGAAAGGGTGATACTATTAATTATAAAAATTTAATGCAAAAATATATAAAATAATCACAGCACTGATCACAGCAGAATAATAGCAGCATAGATAATAGCAGAATATAAAAAGCAGAAATAGAACAACAAATATTTATCCAGCTTCGGCGAAACCCTGCCTACGTGCTGCCCCCAAGGTATCTACTAGAAATTAAATAGTCAGACACTTACATACGTAAATTCGCGACACCCGCTATTGACTAACCTAACTCAACGATCAAAACCCTCCCACAACTCAGCCACTGAGTTGCGAATTCTCGAACTACACCACCGTAGTTTGTCCTCTAGTCACACAACTAGTAATTACAAAAGTTTAAAAGTAAATAACAAATAAAAACAAATTAAAAACAACAAAAACCCTAATTTAATTAATTTAAAGCCCAAATACTAATTTAAAGAAGCTAGTCCAAATTAAAGAGTATCCCTCTTTTGATTTTTATATTATCGCCTTCTTTTCATTGTGTTAAAAAATGGCCGCTTCCTTTTTACTCGTCGTTCCTTTATCAGAAAATTAGGGTTTTGCTTTTCTTTGAATCTGCCGCTTGCAATTGTTGATTGAATGATGATTCGAATGCTTTCTTCGATTGATTAGTTGGCTACTTGAAATTTTCGAGATCGATTGATGTGTGAGTTGGTACGTGAATGCCTTTTTTTATTATTAATTATTCTCGACTTTGATTCGAGTTGAATGATTTAGTCTTCTCTGTTGTTACTTGAACTCGAATGAATCTATATGCCGATGATGTTAAGGTTTAAATAGGGTCTGAACCCCTATTACTTTTGATTTGTATTCTTCTTAATTCTTGCTTGGTCATATGATTTTGATCCAATGCTCATGATGTTTTCTGACTGGTTCAGTTCATATATTTTGTAGCTTGATTATCACGGCTTTGATTCTTGGTTACCACGGCTTTGATTCTCTGTTGACTTCGGTTATGGTGATTTTGTGATGATATTTTGACTTTGTTTGAAACTTCTACTTTGATTTGAAATCCTATGTCCAGTAGCTTGTTTTATGTGATGTTGGACTGGTTTTACTTGTGAAGTCTTGCTCGACTTGATACTCTATTGCTTGTTCGATTTGTAGCTTGGTCAATTATTCTGTAGTTTGACCATTTATATGATGTTCCCTCTGGTTTCACTGCATATATATATATATATATATATATATATATATATATGTTCACGCATGTATATATTCATGTTGTACTTGTACTCATGTCTTAGTTATGCATTGCATTTGTTGGCATATTGGTCTAGTCGCTGTTGATCCTGCTTTGTTGTTTTGACACATGTCCTTATGCATATATATTGCATCACTGTATCATGCATACATGTGTAAATGTATGTTTTCATATAATCTGGTTTTATGTGGAGCTTGATTGAGGCTTCACTTGCATGCTCTAAACCATGTATTGTGATTTTTCATTCGCTGTTGCATATGTATATATGTCTATAGCAGTTCCAAACTATATACATGTAGCTGCTGTGATAGTTTTGCATTCCACTCCGTTTTCATGTGTACTGACCCAATGTGTTGCACTTGTGTTATCACAATTACACGGTGTCTTGTTCAAGTGTGTTCGTAAGTCTGCACTGTGCATTAAACTTGCGAGCATGATGAACTTCTAGCTTGTGTTTGGTCTTGGCCATTCGCTTGTTGTTCATGAACTTCTAGCATGGAATATTTGTGTTGACATTGGCCATTGGTTCATTTGTACATGTATGCTAACATATACATATATGCTTGTGTTGGTATTTACAGTCTTGAATCATGTGCATGTTGCCTCCTCTGTTGATGATGGCTTCATGTGTACATCAATGTCTGGGTTACTCCTGACCATTTTATTGAACTTGCACCTGAATTGAATCTATCTTTGCCTCAGGTTTGACCTTGTGCTCGTGTCGTGACTTTATTTGTATTGCACTTGAGTTGAACCTGGCTTTTGATTGGGTTTGACCCTGTGCTCAACTGTCCCTTTAGTTTTGTCAAGTGTATATCGGTGTGCACGACCTTATGGCATGTATAGTGATACACTATGCATGTCACAAGTTGTTCGTGTTTGATGAATTCAAATTAAATATGATGGCGAACAACCCAAAAAACTAAGGAAAATAATATTTTCAAAATACGCATTTTATTTTACACTACAAAAATATTTCTTTTTCAACACCGTGTCAATATTTATTTTCTAGATAGCTCAGATGCTGGATTCAACCTGGAATAGAGTTGAAGATAGATACGAGTGAACGAGTGATATGTAGTGAGAATTAGATGTATGTAGACATTGTCTAGTGAAAAAATTGTGATGTAATCGAAATTATATTGTAATTGAAATTGTGTATATATATTGAGAGCTCAAATTTGTACTATTCAAAATCGTAATAAAATATTTGCTTGAATTAAATTCTGTGCTATTTATTTTATTCAGCAAATATTTATTCAATTATGTGAAAATAAAATAGTACAATAACAAATACATTTAAATGAATATATATATATATATATATGTATGTATGTCTATGTATGTATGTTTATCATCATCAAACAAAAAATCATATACTTACATATTCAACAGAAGTCGCGGTCGATTAGAGTTGAAGTCGAGCTCTGTTTTTTCGTTGGACTTCTTCATGACGAGCAGGCTGAGGATGTTCTAGTGGATTTGGGGCAATGTCTAGCTGGCATGGTCGTAGCGACCTGGGTCAGTAGCACAGACGTTTCATTGACTGTAGGGGAGTGATGGGAGTGAAAATCTATGGTTCATTCTTCGTAATGGTAGGTTCACAAACGAGAGCATGAGAGGGAGAGGGAGGCGGTTAGTTTAAAAATGGTAATATTTCTTTTTTATCGTTAATTTCGTGGTTAAGGAAAATAATAATTATTTTAATTGATTCGAATACTTATTAATTTAATTACTTGTTATACGAGGTTAAATTCAAATGGAATCTGTGCAATGGAATCGAAAATTGGATCGATTAGAAAATTCGAAAATAAAGGTGAGAAAAATTCTCACTCATTTGGATTTTTAAAATTTAAATTTTAACTGGTTGAAATTAAATTTGGATGCTTGTTGAATTTATAAATTTATTATCTGTTGAATCATATAATATATATATTAGTATTCGGAGTGATATTCTCGCACATTACAACGGATGAGATCCTATGCGCCCTGCGTAATTGCGGATGACCCTATATACCGCGATGCCCCCCTCGAAGTGGGATTGATAAATTTTTATGTTGTATTAACATCTGTGGATATAGGGAAACAAGTTGAAGGGATCCAACGGGATTCCTCAATATATTATTTATTTTTCATATATAGTGATATATGAATTGTGTAGAATAATCAAGTATATATTATTATAGTGATTGAATTTATTGGATGTTATTGTAGCACCGGCCTAAATGTTAATATTTTAAATACCACAAATATATTTTTAAAAAGTAAGGAATTAAAGGGTATTTGTGATATAAAAATATTTATATTAGAATTGGGTTTATTTAAAAGAAACTGAATTGAAAAAAAAATAGTTGATTTTTTGGTTATACATAACTATTATGAATTTTAAAGGGTGATTTTAAAAATGAATTATATAAGAAAGTTTATAAATGATATCCCAGAAATATAAAAAGAGTTGAACTCGATATTAAAAAAATAGAGTTAAAATTATAAATGGGATTATTAAGGTAATGTGTTTATAAATGAAATTTAATAAACGAGATGGTTTTTATAAAGCAAGTAAGACTTAAGGAAGTATAAAAAAATTATAAACGATGCTATAAATAAGTTAAGTGACATTAGTGCATATATTGGAAAATAAATTCATGGAGTGAATTTATATTAAAATATGGAAATATGGTAAGAAAATAGTAGGTACTATTTTGTAAAGTGAAAATGGTTCAGGAAAATCGGGATGGAAGTGATGTGATGGAAATCGAGGGGGATTTATAAGTTGGGTTGGTTATTGAGGTTTTAAAAATATATTTTTAATCCTAGGAAGTTAAATTTGCGTTTAAAAGGAAAATTTATTATTTAAACTATAAAATTTTAAACCAATTAGGATTGAAATACTTTGGTAAGTAGATTTCAAATATTAAGTATTTATTTAATAAATTCTAACTTTTAAAATCAGCATAGAAAATATTTGTTTAACTAAAGATGAGTTGTTAATGTTATAAAAGTGTTTTTCGATATTTAAATAATTACTTGAATATATTTTAAAGACAAATTATTAATCTTTTAAATACTTATTATATATATATAGAGCTTTAAAGTAACTGAAAAAAATTATTTTATAAATTCTCTCAAGATTCAAAGAAGGGGCTTACAAACGGATATGATTTTGAGGAGAGAAAATTTATTCGTGATTCCGGAGATTTTTGAAATAGGTTACGGAATAATTCTCTGAAACGTTAATATTGAAAGGATTTTGGAAAATAAGATTTGTAATATTTTCCTAAGTATGGAAAATGGAATTTGGAAAATTTTCTAAGTGTTGAGATGGTTGGGAAATATCCGATGAGGGATTAAGTATTTGAAGTTGTTTTCAAATGTTAGAAAGGATTGATATATATTATAAAGATATTTTGAAAATAGATATTTTTGGAAAAAGGTTATAACAAGGCCTAGTGTTGCTTGTGGATGTTATTTGATAGTTAAATAACCAACTATCAATATTGGCCAATTTCATTGATCGTTTTGAAGAGACCGAAATCAGATTTAATTATTTGAAAACTACATCGACTCGGTTTGAATGTTACGAATGAATACCGTGAAGATGAAGAAGACGGTGTTTCGGTTTGTCCAGACCCAGGACAACTTGCATAGACGAGTGCTATCAGAACATCGTCATTGGAGGACGATGAGCATTCTAAGTAATATTTGTTCTTGAAAGGTAACGCTTAGCCTCGAACCTCATCAATTGGGAATGACTAAAACATGGGAGATGCAGCAAGGCTAAGTGGATCGCACTCAAGTAGGGTATGTTATCACCTTTCTGGATGTCCTTGGAAAACCTTTTTATTATGGATCTGGTTGTGCATGGAAGGAGATCTTGATTGTAAGGTCAGGAACACCCGGGGTGATAACATATTTGGTCTATCCAGGTCAGGAGTAGGGTGGTCTTGTGTAGCAGGGGATCCCGGCATGGTCCTTGGTACATTGTTATAGAGGTGTGCTGTGGTGGGCGGTACCCTAGTGGCCCAAATGTTCGTTGAATTCATTCTCCAATAAGTACTTACGATTTTTTTGTAGAGCCTAGCATGCTGGAATTTAATTAATGTAACAATTTTAGCTATTTGAATAAGTACTTTTATTTAGACAGTATTATAATATCACTGGATTTTCTATAAAAAAAATTGGTTATCATAAGGGAAAAACCCGTCGTGTCTATGTGTGATGTCATCTTACGAGATACCTTTTTTTCAAAGGATTTTGATAACTCTTATAATTCAAATTGAGTGTGTTTTCTCATGCTGGTTTTCCAGATTGACTTGGGTGTTATTTTATTATTATATTTGGGTCAGACCGAGTAATACAGATTCAGGATAGGATACTATGGAGCTCAGGAGACGAGCTGGATGGCAAGATATACTTCCATAGATTTGTATTTCCGCTGTATGAGAACATGTTGCTAAACTGTCCAAACTGATGTATTGATTGTTGTACTTTGATGATTATAAGTAGAAACAGTTACAGATTCTTTTGTATAAAATCTATTATTATAATTATATTTTGTTCCGCTGCGATTGTGAGATTCTATGTTGTTGTTTGTTTTTCGTCTACCCTCTTCTTTTTTGCCCTAAAGAGTCGTATTTCCGTCCAATTTGAGTTGAGCTGAGATGAAATATTGTCGACTCAAAGGGGTACGAATTTGCGAGTCTTTACATCAGTGATATTCCAATCATATGAATTATTGGATAATAAGCCTGATTTTTGGAAACAATGGTTATGACATCTTATATGTTAAAAACCGAAACTCTATAGTGATTAAAACATATATATTGATATTGGTTAAATGTTAGGTGGCTACTGGCCTTAAACTGGTATTTTGAAATATTATAAATTGCTTTTTAGTTAGAATTGGTTTTTGAGATAGGAAATGATTTTGAAATCCGAAATTGACTTTTGAAATTATTTTGTTTAAAAAAATGTTATTTAGTTATATTAATATTGTTTTAAGTTATTTAATTATGTTAATATTGTTTAAAAGTTGTTTAGTAATATTAATATTGTTTTATGTTATTTAGTTACATTAATACTGTCTTCAAGTTATTAAATTATATTAGAGTTGTTTTAAAGTAATTTAATTTTACCAATATTGTTTTAAAGTATTTAATTATATTAATATTGTTTTAAAGTTATTTAATTATATTAGTATTGTTTTAAAAGTTATTTGCTTATAGTTGATATTATTTTAAAGTATTTATCAGAATGTTATTATCTTGAAAAGTAATTATTTAAGAATAATTATGGTTTGAAATTAATAATAAGGATTTATTAACAAGGTTCTAGAAATAAATTATTACTATTTATAATAAGGGTAAAGATTAATTATTATTGTTTTTGAAATGATTAATTATTAGCTTAAGATGTTTTAAGATTTACGATCACTATTTATTTATCCATAATATTTAATTTTAATAATTATTTTTATATAATATTATTTAGTAGTAAATAATCTTTATTTTTTTATGAGTGCGTTCGAGACTCATAAATAGAGTTTTATGAAGGACTTGGATTATATGAGAGAAGTTTATAAAATGGTTAGGAGACCTAAGGGAAGATTATTTACAAGGTGAAAGAGTTTCATAAATGGTTAGATATTTATAAACGAGTTTTAAGAAATGGGTTTACAGGTTTATAAAACGAGTTTTATAAAGGTTTTATAGATTTATAAAGGATTTATAAATGATTTTAGACAAAAAGAATTTATAAGTAATTGAAAATTATAAAACAAGTTTTATTAAAAGGTTTATAAATGGTTTCAGAGAATTATAAGAAGTTTATAAATGATTTTTGCATTGAAATAAAATGAAAATCTTTCTCATTTGTGAATATCTTATATCATTGAGATAAGAATATGGATATTTTCTATGTATTGAAAATATAGGGATTTGTGGGTATACCTTTGTAAAATTATTCTTATACAAGTAATCTACACATCGGTTTTTATTTACGAAAGATTTTTAAAAGGAGGCTAGTGACTGCTTATATGTTTAACCAATGTTGTTTTTTCCATATGGAATAAATCCCTGATTGAATGTTTGTTATTCAATGGTTAAATAACCGACTATCGAATTGGACCCAAAACATGGTTATCTCCGATGATGTTTTACTGTGCATATAAATCTCGTTTCATTCTCCTAGGAATGATAAGGAAATCCGTCCACTAACGATTATGAGGTGATCTCTGATCTTATCTTTGGCTGTTTATTTCCTAAAGAACCGGGATTGAGTTTACTAGGAATTATCGAAAAGTTGTTTCGAATGGACCAAGATCGGGTATGTTATCCGAAAACGACTTCGATCCAACAAATGTGTTTCAAAGTGAAGACATCTTGAAGATGATGGAATTGAGAAGTCGGAGCTCTCAAATGTTTCGTTCCATCCCAGAATGAACTTGTATGGATGAATGTTGATATTGTGTTGTTGCCTGGAAGGCAGTGTTAGTGTTCGGGGTGGGAAGTGTTATATAAAAGGTAAAATGTAACCTTAAGCCTCATCAACCGGGAATGACCAAAACATGAAAGATGTAGCAAGGCTAGGTGAGTCGCTCCCATGAGGGTAAGGTCATCACCATGTAGAGTCCCTATTAATAAATTATGTATATTTCAGTATCATTGTCAATTACTGGGGTGATCTTATTCGGTACTATCTAGTAATGGGTAGACCGGTCTTGTGTTTGCAGAGGTCGATAGGTTCGATCTTGGTGTTATTTGTCTAGAGATGCACCGTGACGGGTGGTACCCCAGTAACCCAATCGTTGTATGGAATACATTCTCCAATAAACGCCATATGGATTTAATTGTGCCCAACTGTGCTAAAACGTGAGATGCAAGCATTTCAGCTATATTCATTTTTTACTTTGACCCCTAGATGTTATTATAATATTAATGAATTTTTTTTAGAAAATGATTGGGTTATCGTAATGTAAAAACCTGTATGTGTTTAGGTACGGCGTGATCTTACAAGATACCTTTAATTTTGAAGGTTTTTTTGTGACTTTAGAATCCAGTTTGGTGTGTTTTCTCACGTCGTTTTTCCAGATTGACTCAAGTGTTATTTTATTATATTGCTCGGGTCAGACCAAGCATATTATAGATTAGTTTCAAAGCTTGGAGCTTCAGGAGAAGATTTGGAGGCCCATAGTCGTATTTACGTAGACAGTTATTTTTCTGCTATATTCATTGATGGCATTTATCAGCAATTGTAAGGACAGGTGTTATAACTGTCCAGGCTGAAATAGGTTAGTATACTCTGATTGATGTCTGCATATATACATATTATAGTTTCGCTTTTATGTAAAGATTTGTTGTATATTAGAGATTATTCGTTCCCATATGAGATTCTTTGTTTGTTTTTCTTTCTTTCTTCCCTTTTCTTTTCCCCTAACTTTTGGGGTTTTGGGCATTCAATTGCTCGGCACGCAATACAGTGGACATATTAGTGTCGATTTTTAAGGGTCGAAAATCACGTTCGTTACATTTGGTATCAGAGCTGAAGGTTAAGCGAGAATCTTGGCTTTGGGGGGATACTCATTAGAGATAGGGTCAGTAGCACCCTAGAATGAGTTTGAGTGTATATATATGAGTGCGTATTTGTTAGTGATATGAAAATGTTTTATATTACGTTGGTTGATCAATTGAGTGGATTATGGAATCTGGTCAATACGAGCAATTAATGTTATTGACAGGGATCTTTAAACACTTGAACTGAACAACTCGATATCGTATTTTTTTGGAATTGGGTAAATGAAATAATTTTACCTTGATTATATTTTATATATATGGGAATAATTTTCAAAATTTGGTTAGCATGTGTGGTGTGTTTGGTTGTTAGAGGATGATAATATTTGATTAATATCATTTGTTTTTTGTTGTTTATGATTGAATAAAAGTTTATATTATAATGTAAGCAAGATAGACAACTAAGAAATAATTTTATATAACCAAGGCGAAATTATATAAATATGGTAAAATAAAGCGGTTTTGGAAAATTTGAGAAATTAAAACCCGTTAGTTTTGGAAATGGTTTTTCAAAGTTTTGAAAAATAATAGTGATATATTTGGAAAATATTTTGAGTAGAAATATTTAAAAAGGATTTTAAAGAAATAAAAGCACTGAACTTACTTCGGTCGCAGTAAAATAATTTCGATGATGAGTGCAGCAACATCGACGTACATTTTCGGGTTTCCAAGAAAGGATTTGCTACCATTGGAGTTTTGTTTTGGTAAAACTAGTTTTGATTTTAGAATCCAAAAGACTAATTTGATATACCAAAGGGATTTTATACACACACACACACACATATGTATATATCTTGTGTGTATGTGTATATGTTATCCGGGCTTTTAACCTAGAAGAATCCAAGGAAGTTGACAGAACTACAACAAGTCAGAATAGCTCAAAAGCCAATCGAAGAGACTAGAACATGGAGCCAAAGGCAACTAAAAAAAAGATCATTATCCAAACAAAGCGACATGCAATGAGACTACACAAACTACGTCGATATAAAGCAACAAAAGCAAGTCAAACATCAAAGTCTAGAAAAAGTCTAAGTGCGTGGATCGCGAGCGATCCATCCACTATGGATCGCCAGCGATCCATACTTCATCATTGGGTTGCTAAGGCACATGGGAAGCGAAGAAAGCCAAAATATGTTAAGTGTATGGATCGCTAGCGATCCATACACCACGGATCGCTTGCGATCCATGCTTGTTCATGGATTCTAGGCAAGCTAACTAGGCAAAGAAGGGAAAGGAGAAGCTAAGTGATTGGCTCGCACGAGTGCTAAATCTATGGATCGCTAGCGATCCATAGACCATGGATCGGTAGCAATCCATGGTTTTGGCTCGGCTCGTGAGATGAGCTTCGTTGCATCTTCTCGAGTCCATCTGCAAATAGTCAGTGAACAGGCTTGGCCCAGAAACTCTCCAGTCTCAGTAAATATCATCCTACCTACAACACAAATGGGACCTCCTCTGGACTGATTGCTGAAGCTACTAGAAACTTTCTTCACTCTTCATCTTCCTTACAACAATCTCTAAAAGGATTCACTATGATCCTCCAGTAGATTTCAAATCCGGGGATTCAATCTAGCTAAGGATAATAAAAAGCCTTGTAATCAAATACTACTTGCAACAGCAATCAGTCGTAATAAGACTATAAAATGGTCGTAGGCTTCATTAACAGACGAACCACTATTGAAATCTTCTTTCTCTTATTGCATTTTTCTATATCTACTATTTATATTATTGCTTTGTAAGAACAGGGCTGGTGCTTTCACACTCAAACCAGGGTGTTGATCCATTTTTTGGAATAACAATATATATATATATATATATATGATTGCAAATTGATTTGAAATAAATAAGAATAAGATGTTTAAACTCTGGATATTTCCATTTAAGTGTTTTATGAAAATATGAGAAGACAAGTTTGATAACTTATAAGTTTTGAGAATTAGTAAGTTAAAGCAATGTTTTAAATTGTTGAATGTGAATGTTAGAAAGGTAAATTTGGAATTGTTTCGTGAGATGGAATTTAACTTCAGTCGAATAAAATGAACCATGAAAAGAAAATCAATCTAAACTAGGTTAAATAAAATAATTATTTTTGAAAGAAAATTGATTGAGATTTGAAATGGATTAATGAAATGAGCTAATTAAATAAATTAGTGAATTGAATATGGTTTTGGAATGTTGGTCGATAGAATTGAACGTTGAAATTGAACAATGGAATAAGTTAAATAGAATTGAAATTGATTGTAATGGATGTGGACTTAAGTTGTGAAGTGGTAATAAACATAAGAAGAGTTGTATAAAATAGTTATAAACTTAAGTAAAATTTTATAAGATGATTCATAAATGAATTTAAACGTAAAATTTGATGGAATAATTCTTAAGTGACATTAGTATTGAAAGAATTATACTAAGTAATAAATGGATGTGGATAAAGCAATGTGGATAATTGTATATGGATCAATTAAATTTGAATAAAATGAATGAAAATGAAATGAACGTGAATAAAAAGAATTTGATATAGCTAAGCAATCAATTGAAATAAATGCATGGGTTTTACGTATATCATTATATTTGCATAACAGTTTGATCTATATTCAAGTACATGATTTCGAGATGATTTATATTGGTCCAAATTAAGATTTTTCACCCGATTCTTGACGACGAACACTGGATATAGATTTTGGTTAATTTTGGAATTCTCTATCATAGTATATGTCTATGCAAAGAGAATGGTGGTTTCCAATCAAGGAATCAGATCCGAGTCCACACTAGAGTGGTCATGTGAACGGTACTAGTTCGAAAATGAAATTATGTGATTAAATGAGCAATCAAATTTGATATTGTGTACGGATGATATATGTACATCGTATGGCTTGAATAAAGCAAATGTTGGAAATTGAAATTGTAGGATAATATGATTATGAACTATAGGATTGGATATCATTGGTAAATAAGATGCAGATGTATAAAAGTAAGAGTTGATTTGATGCCTCTAATTTCACAAGTAAAATTTGGTTGCCCGACGAAAAGGTGCGTGTTTATATTGTTATTTGAATTTGATGTTTTCTGATTGAGTCACTTGGCTTTTGTTTTCTTTTGTTGGTTTAGGCTGGGGGTGGTAATTCGTAGTTATTTCGATCGAGCTGCACAAAGGAGACGCTGATGAAATTTTCCGAGAATTTGAGGCGTTAGTAATTTTTTGAGGAATTTTGAAGAAATTTCTAATAACTAAAATTTGATTTTGAGTTATAACCCGAAATGATTAAATGTGATGATATTAGTTGGAAACTTAGTAAAAGTAATAACAAGGTTTCAATGAGTTGATTTTAAAAAAAAAGTTAAAGGCTTAAAAGGGTTTGGTAAGTTAATTCAACTAATTGGTTTTGAAAAGCTAACGAGTTTGGGATATTTTTCTACCATGGAAATTTCGAGGATGAAATTCTTTTTGTGAAGGGAAGAATGTAACGATCCAGAATTTTAATCATTTGAATTTGACATATTTATTTGATTTTAAATATTGAATTATTATTTTTATTAGTTAAATAGCTTGAATTTCAAATATAGCGATTTATTTGATAATTAGTATGTTGAATTTAATGATTGAAATTGTTTGAATAATTGAATCTTGGTTTTTAAGTTGGATAAAAATGACCTCAAAGCTTATTTAAATTCTATTTAATAAGAATGAAGATATTAAAACCTTTAATGTAAATATAAAAGTGATATATTTGGTTTTTAAAATAATTCGTTTCAATTAACGAGTAAAAACAACCTTTTGGGGCACTGTCTCGGATTTTAATGGAACCGGTTTCATCGGATCCATAATAGATATTATTGTACGATAACAAATTTCATGATGATTGGACGTATCATTTGGATATGAGAGTTTGAAACGCTCAGAAAATTAATTTCAAAAATTTATATAATTATTGGGGTTGAAAAGATATCTTCCGCATATGATCGAATTAGGCTTCGGCATAAGTTCCATTGCATTCAAAATAGAGGTATAACATATAGAATGGCAGGCGGTATGTCTTATTTAGAGTTTGAGTTTTTGAGCGCGTAGAACGGGATGTTATAATATATATATATGTGTGTGTGTGTGTGTGTGTGTGTGTACACACACACACACATACATACATATATATATATATATATATATATATATATATATAATATAACCATACCTGCCCATACTCCCCATACACCTAACCCATGCCTCCTACTATTCTAAACATACTGCTCCCTCTATTAATTCACGGCAGCACGAGAAGGTTTTACAATTTTTCAAATTTCAAATTTAAATAACTTTAGCCTTATCCGACGATCCATGTCAATCAGGACCAATCCGCGCATTTTTAGGGAAAGCCATCTGCGAAGTTATTCGCGACATCAAGCTTGACCTATTGAACGGTGGGATCATCATCAATCATCAAGTGGTGGCCACAAATCGTCAATGAACGACGAACGAAAATCCTTCGATTCCGACGATTTGGGTGGTCATTGGGCTATGCAATCTAAAGTTGTAGAGCACATTAAGGACGAGGCACCAGCGAAGTTTGGTGAGCTATCGTCGCACGGTGGTAGTTTGGTCACATGTTGAATGCAGTGTATGTTGGGTTCGTTTTAGGGGGTAGGGTCGGCAGCGTTTGTTCGGAGGGGTGTGGTGGCGTTCGGTCGAAGGAAGCAGCAACTCATAATGGGGTCAGGTGACGCACAGCGAGGGTTTTGGCGAGGTCGCGTTTAAATTTTTATCGGCCTAATGGTCGTGCGAGCATGAACGAAGATGAGGATAGTGATTTAATTGTAACTAGAAGGTATGTGACGTCCCACCTCTATACTCACGCTAGCCAAGGACACTACGAGGTAATACGGTCGACTAGCACGAAGAGTAAGGCTGTTGAGGAGCGGCCATCAGTGTAATTGTTTTATGTGAGTACCGATATGCCAGGTAGTATTATATGCATTTCCTTTCAAGAGGAAATCCGACATATCAAGTACAAAAACAAAGCTACTACATGGTCGCTATGTGGTCTTCGAAAATAAATATAAAATAAACATAACATAAATCAGTCACAGATATTCATATCACTAAGGCGGAAACAGATATGAATATAACATATAAAAGTGCACATCCAAGCAGTGGTCATACAAGATCGACTACATCACAAAAGAATAGGTACGAGTGCTAGACAAAAGAATATGTATATATCAAGGAGTCTTTATCTCAAATGTATACAACAAAAACTACTAAGTTAAGTAGTTAGCAAAAAGTCAGATGACGGACCTGATAAGAAGTCAAGCAGAAGCACCTGAAATACCTCGGTCTGACCCGAGTATTATTTAAGAAGAAAATAATAAACGGATCAATCTAGCTATAAATATCATATAAAATGAGATAGGATAAGAGGTATGACAAAAACGTATGATAACAAAAATGGCATACTGTGATAAGTATACATTTAATAACAACAAAAATCATACAATATCTCAAAAATCTCAAACACCAAAAAGAATGTCATATTCTTTATTTTATTCACCAAACCACAAATATTGACAAAACTTATCAATGGAAATCACGAAAATTGGTGAAATACAAATTCTAGAAATCATCAACTAGAAATCCAAAATCACAAAAAGGGGAAGGCCTATCACAAATGGGAGCATGAAAACTCACTAACACGTGTATCACAAACGGAACATTATTTCATGGTCGTTAACCATCAAATTTGAGCCGAAGATCCACAAATGGCCCGAAGACCTTTGAGCCGAAGCTCCATAAACGGTCCGAAGACCTTGAGCCGAAGCTCCATAAACGGTCCAATGACCTTGGGTCGAAGCTCCACAAACGGTCTGAAGACCTTTGAGCTGAGGCTTCACAAATGGCCCGAAGACCATGTGTCGCTACCCCACTAAATAGAGACGAAACTCACCGAATGATCATCATAGATCAACAAGTGTAAATTACACTAAGCTAGTAAATAAATGAGTTAGGCTTCATGTCTCATAACCACTAGCTTAACTTAATTATTTACGAAAAAATTGTAGACTTCCACTCGAAAATAAGTGTAAATTACACTAAGCTAGTAAATATATGAGTTTAGCTTCATGTCCCATAACCACTGGCTTAACTTAAATATTTACGAACAGATTGCAGATTTACACTCGAAAGTTGTCACAAGAATACAATCGAACAAGTCCAAGAATTGACCGACAAGTAAATAAAAGTGTTTCATACCACTTGTTTTGCCAAGTCGTTTAATTAGATTTCTCGAACGAATGAGGTAAGGGTTTGTATATACTAATAGATTGGAAAACGATTTTAAAAGCGAGCTTTATATCGAAAGTAAATGTTGAAATCGTTTTGATGAAAGAGTTTTAATATTTACTACTAGTATAGAAACCTTTGCATTTTAAAGTGACAAACCATAGAAATGATGGTCGAAATAATCAATCACCAAAAATTCACATACGAAGACATGAATTAAATCCAAAGAAATCGGTACCAATCCATCAAAATGGAAATTCCCAAAAATCCAGAAAAAGAAGTCATCAAAGTTGATAAAAGTGATAACAACTAATTGGATCAACATAAATCGATAAACATTGAAAATTTACTCAAAAAATAGGCAAATAGGCAAAACTGAACAATTCCAGACTTCTGGGGGTTAATCCAGACGTCTGGATTTGGTTTCTTGAAATATTCCAAAAAACTTCCCAGACGTTTGATTTGGCATTCCAGACATCTAAGACCATCCAGATGTCTGATACATAAATTCAGACGTCTGAAATTAGTCTCTGCCATTTTTATTTTCTACCGTATATTCTTTTCTCCAGAACGCATAACCAAAAGTCTGGACCTTACCTCCAGAATTCCGGTTGCCTGTTCTTGGCAACAATTTACCTAGGCCAAGATGGCCAAAACGATTCAGGAACGATCGAACGAGCAACGAAGACTAGGGACTTATGCCAAGCACAAACCCAGCCTTATAGGCTTTCGATACACCCCAAATAACATGTCCAAATATCCAAGATATGATCTTTAAAGATTTTGACTTCAAAACACAAAAATTTGGAAAATTCACCAAATCAATTC
The DNA here is from genome assembly GCA_030765085.1 of Allium cepa. NCBI lineage: Eukaryota > Viridiplantae > Streptophyta > Magnoliopsida > Asparagales > Amaryllidaceae > Allium > Allium cepa. The sequence continues at coordinate 491,275,428 of CM060931.1, forward strand.
AAATCAAAAGCAAATGAACATAAATAGATGTTAGAAATTCATACCTAATAATAATGGAAGTTATGTACATAGATATGAGTTCAAGAACTCACATTTAAACCAATTAGACTTATACACACACACGTATATATAAAGGAATAGTGCCAAACTTATTTAACATTAATATAACAGAATCATGCCTCCATTTCAAGGAAACAAAACTTATAATTTAAACCCTTCATATTCGATTCAACTTTAACATGTACAATCCTAAAGCGAATTTTTTTTTGTATTTGTCTATTATAAAATAGACGGTGCGAACTACAAATAGAAAAAATTCATACTTCGCGCACCATTTCCTAATATTCGTTTTTTTGAACCCTTTTATCCTAAAAACAGAAATTAGAAGTGGAAGTTGAATAGAGCATAAATTGTTCGAATTGCGAACAACATATTTAATTTTATTATATTAATATAAAATAATTGAAATTCCTATAAGTCTAGGAACCGACATTTTGTTTGGAGGAACTTTGAGGTTTTAGGGTTTAGGGTTTCACAAACAAAATTCCGTAAGGCATAAAACAAATTCAATTTTTTACTATACAAACCACTAAAATGTGAAAAACTAAGATTTCTACTCATGGATGGTTTCCTACTTCCATTAGATTTGATTCACGCCTTCTCCCGATTTCTCCTTACTTTTCTTCGTTTTAGAACATATAATAATTCAATTGTATATAATTAGATTCAAAATCAAAGATTAGGGAATAATAGAATTAGAAAACGTATATATAAATATCTAAAATCCTTTACCTTTAAATCCAATTGATTCTGAATCATAGAATCGAAGAAGAAGACTGATAGAGTTTCGCTAGCTTTTTAAATACTTTGTGAATAAAAGTGAAGAGGCTAACTTCTTATTCATAGTGGTTCGAATGCATAAGAACCGTAGGATTTAAGTCGGTTTAAAATAATGAAAATCTAGGCCGATCATGGCATAACCAAATCTCGATCGCCTTACAAGCATCGGTCCACAACTGACCCTTAAGCAGTCGACCACTGGCAGTTGATCGATCAAGGGAAGGGGTCGACCGATCCCCTATTTTGGGCATGGATTAATGTTTTCCATTTAATTTTCTTCCAATTTTGCTCTCCACTGTTAACCTTTTTTAATGTTAAATTATCCTAACATTAAATTACTTATACCATTTTAATTTCAAATCTTAACATTATTTAAATTCAAAATTTTGAATCCGTTCGTATTATTTTAAATTCATAGATTTCAAGCGTCGATAACTTTTCTGTTTGAACTCCGGTCATAAAATTTTGTATATGAAAGCTGATCAAAAAATCACAATGAATGCAATGGTGTAACTTTCATGGCCAAATTTCAACGTTTGCAAAAATTCCGTTTTAGGCTTATTTTATTTAATAATTTATTATTAATTTTTACGGGATGTTACATTTGTTATATAAATTATGGTTAACATAAATGTAAACATAGGATATATAAATTGATCTAATTTTTATATTAACAGATAAATTATTTAATTATGTATAATTGTTATATGTAATCATTTAATTTATAACGTGTAATTAATAAATAACGAATGGTAAAATTTTATATATATATATATTATTAGTAGGCCCGAATTATTTTTATTTAATTTTTCATTTAAAATATATGGACTTGTTTATTAATCGGAAAATGGATAATGTACTTTTGAGTAGGTTGAGATATATTAGGAAATATCACGATATTTCTTAGTGTGATCCAACCGCTATAAATAATACCCAAGGGGGTCTAATTAATTGGTTAGCACACTAATTCCAAAACAAAGTTATCATCTCCTACGTTAAAATTCATCAAGATTTAGAGTTGAAAACTAAAACTCAAGTCGAGAAGATAAGCTTGAAAGTCGAGCTCAATTTCTAACGTGTACGAAATTAACAATATTATCAAGGTAATATCTAATCCTCGTTTTAATTATGCCATCTTACCCAAATCATACATACATATATATATTATTTTCAAAGAAATTGAAAAAAAATTAGTATAAAACTATTTATTAATATTAAAATAAATTAACCTAATACATATTGTTTTATAAACACATATTTATAAAAAATAAGATATACAATACACATGTATTACATTTAAATTTTATTTTATATAAAACCATTCTTTAAGCCAGAATAAAATATAAATATATTTTACTTTATTTAAACACAAATAAATTCGAACATGAATATAAATATATATTTAAACATGCATATGTGCACATCAAATATTTATATGAAATATATCTATACATATTTATTATTTTATTTGAAAAATCTTACTGAAATATATTTTATTAAACTACGTATAGATTTATCATTAAATTATATATATAATATCGATTAATATAAAAAAAATTATAGCATGATCTAAATAATTAAAATATAATTTTATATTAATTTTAAACCTAGAATTATGGATTTAAATTTAAATTAAAAATTCCTAAACTTATTGGATTTATAACGATAATTAATTTGTAACCAAACACCCATTTTAAATAACAAATAATAAAATATGATTAGTTATATATATATATATATAAGTATTGCATAAAACATTATTTAAGTTATTTTCGAAGTTTGAAATGTCTATGTGTGTGTGTATTTATATTATTAATTGTACATAATATACATAAACATCTAAATGAAATAATAAATACATATGTAAATACACTTTAATTATAGGCCAAAAATATTTTACACATACATACATACGTACGTATGTATATATATTACCTTATAATATGCATCTATATTATATACCAATTATGAATACCTATAGTGCCAATTATTTGCATGCATGCGCACGCACACATATATGTATAAATCCAAATAGCTATGCTATGTGTGTGTGTGTGTATTATCATACGTAAGTAAATGCATACAACTGCTCATGTGTGTGCGCACACGCACGCATATTCATGTATTATATTAAGTTGTCATATTGATATTAAATTACATAATATAATTGTAAGCATATTCATACTCACATCTAGCTAATCAAATTATCAATAAATTTTTTCTTAATCAAATAAAATTGTAAATCATATTAAGTATGGTTTAATATACTAAAAGGTTTATTCATAATAACATAAAAGGATCCTTTTGTAAAATTAACAAAGGGTATGTTTTTTGAAATCAACCTTTTCACTACGCTGCATGATCCCCTTGATCCGTCTACCATGTTTACAACCTTGGTTGAATGAGAATACAAATTCAAAGAATTTTTTTAAATAATTTTTGAATGTAATCACGAAGTGTATTACAAAATATTTTTCTTTCAGAAATTAGCTTTTGAAGTAATAAAAGTGTTGTTAGATGTGAATAATAAAAAATTGATCCTACAAAAATAATAGTATTGGTAAAGGTAAAAACAAAATGGCTATAATGTGTGATTCTTTTTGGGAAAAACCTATAATTACAAAATTTGATAGAGCGAAATTTCACATGTTTTGTTGTGTAATTTATATTTTAAAAGGATATAATTAGCTTTATTATTTCACCGGTCCTTTATCTATCCAAGCCCACTCATTTCCCTTAGTTGTCTGTTTCGAACAACTATTTCACCAAATAATTTCTATTGATTGAACCTTTAAAATTTATTGCCAAATCATTCATGTTATCTTTTGCTTAGTAAGAAGTTATAAAGAAATTTATTAAATTACTAATATAAATCTAAATTGGTTGCATAAATCAAAAGTTATTCATATTACAACATTATCCTTTTTGAGCAGCTATTTCACCAAATTATTTCTATTGACCAAACCTTTAAAATTTCTTGCCTAATCATTCATGTGATCTTTTGCTTAATAAGAATTTATAAAGAAACTCATTAAATTACTAATATAAATCTAAATTAGTTGCATTAATCAAAAGTTATTCATATTACAATATTTTATTCTTAAATCGATTTGTATTAGTAGTGAAGATTGTGAATTTAGTGTGTTAAACTATATCGTGTGACATTGTTTTAATTTGGTTTTCCTTTTATGCAAACTTGATTTATACATACTATTCTTTATAGTTTTGATGTTATAAGAAAGAAAGAAGATAAAAGTTCACAATGCATGCTTTCTATGGAAAGAGTATAATGCAACTTTATTACACTTCTACGTTAGAAAACTTTTATTTGACTTTTCCGCTTAATAATATTTTTAATTAATAGTATTTTCAACGAGAATTGTTAAATAGAAAACCATATTGGATAAGGTGCACTAGCAAGACTGTGTTTTAAGGTAAAAATTAATTTAAGAAGGGAAATGGACAAAAATTCTCCCCCTTTAATAAAACAATCAACGCTACATATTCATCCTTTTGGAAGATACATCAAAATATAGACATTTGAAAACAATAACAACACAAATTTCATTTTTTTTATTTTAATAAATTTGGTAAAGTTTCAAATATTTAAGATGAACTTTTTGAATTTGTAAACAACCCAAAGTTTTTCTTGTTTTTCTTTCATGAAATATTCTATTTTTGAAGCCTTAAACTTGTTAAAGAAAATAAAATTTTGATTTTTAAACTTTATAATTTAAATATAAGATTTTATTGAAACTTAGTTACGATTTTTTTCTAGAATTTTAAATTTTCATTTTACATCAAACCATTAAAATTATTAAAGGGAAATTATTATAAAGGTATTTTGTCAATAATTATTATAAGACAATATAATTACTTTAGCTATTTCCCATTGTCAAAAAAATTCTTTCTTCTAAATTTTGCATTTAGCCAATCATGTCTCTTTTATAATTTGATTCTTTCGTCAACAACCACATTTTCGTTCAAATATTTTTCCTTTTTTGCTATTCTGAAAATAATTTCGTACCTTTTTGTTTCTGTGACTTACGTGAATGAGAACTGCTATTTAAAGGTGCGCATAAGTGCCTATGCCCATTATTCACCGAATTATCGACCGAGAAAATTCTACTTGTATTTTCTGAAATTATATTTCGAATTGTATGTGGGCCCAGTGTTGTTACTCTGGCCAATAAAAGATGGAGTTGCAGCTGTAGTCACTTTTGGGCAATTGGAATTAGCATTTGCGTACGTTAATTTAGGGTGTTTTCTTCCTAATATTATTTTTAAATAATAACACCAAAAGTTAAAGGTCTGTTTGGTATCATTTTGAATTTTGTGTTTTGCATTTTCCACGTTAATTATAAAATATGAGAAGAATGGAGAGACGATGGAGGGGATTGAAATAAGATGGGTGGGGATGACGAAGAAGATGGAGGGACGATGGAAATATGAATTGTTTCTCGTGCTTATATTATTTTTCAAAACACGAAAAAGAGAAAAAGGTTATTTTCTATTTTATATATCTTCGTTTTTCTCGTTGGTCGTCTTTCACAATATGCATGTGTCCTGCGTATTTTTGTATGAACGAAAATTTAAAACTAAAAAGGATAAAACAATCGTAGGATAAGAGCATCTCCAACGGATTAAGCTCTTAATATTTATCTCTTGAATATTAAGAGATGAGCAATTATGAAAATCTCCAACAGTCAGTCGTATATTTAATGGACGCCTGACTTTTAATTCTTATTAAATAATGACATAAATTTTAGACATTTTTAATAGGCTCTTGAGTTTAGATCCCTATTAAACACATGTCCGAGAATAAATATTTAATTAAATTAAAATTTTCAAACGCCTATTTAATAGGTATGCGTATTTTCGACATTTATATTCAAGTGCTTGTTAAATAGACATCCGGGATCAATTCAGATCCTGATTTGATCCTCGAATATCACCGAAAATATTCAGGTAACATATACCGTTAGAAGTAAACTCACTTGATGTCTAGGTTGAATTAACCTTTATTGGATATGCTTTAATATTCCACTTCTTAATACTAAAATTCTACATTAATTGTTACAACAATTTATTGTCAGACAAAAGTTTTTTAAAGGATTTTGTTTCAATTTAGCCCTCTTTTAAAACTAATTATCGCAAACAGCCAACTTAAAAAACTAATATCAACTTTAACCCTGTTATGGCTAGCTCAGGCTTGAGCTGGCCAAAACGTACTGGTGTCTTTTGAAAAGTCGCCAGCATAAAAAAAATTACAAAAATATGTAGGCAACTTTTGAGAAGTCGTTCACTGGTGACTTCCCAAAAGTCGCCTGCAAGTTTCAAAAAAAAACAATATAGGCGACTTTTGAAAAGTCGCCAGTCAGCGACTTCTCAAAAGTCGCCCAAACGGGGTTCTGTAACAAAACCAGAACCCTACTTTCTTATTCCTTCACTTTATCACTTTACTCTTCATCTCCAAAAACCCCAAAACCCTCTACCTCAATTTGTTTTAACACCTAGCTAAATTTCATTTAATCTCCTAAAAATATTAGATTTCGAAGACCTACCTCAAGCATAGCAAACCGTCATTTTGAATCCAATCAAGGTATGCAGTAGAAACTCTAAGTTTTCAAATTAGTTTGCAAACTTTATTTTGTGGTTGATGTAAAATGGCTCCTAGTTTTATTCCAACCATATGCTATTATGATGGTGAATTGGTTATCGATGATTTAACATGTAGAAAATATCTTGGTGGATCTTACAAACCGGCTAAAGTTCAAAGAGGTTCTACTTTTGAGCAGTGGAAAGAGTCAGTTTACAAAGCAATAAAGATAAAGCCGAAAGAGTACGATATTGATATAGTTTGTAACTGGCCAACAGATTCCGGATCCAAAGCAATCACAATTGTTGAACGATGGCGAGGTTGAATTAATGTTTGCTGCTGCGACTAGATCTATTGAGTTGTTTGTTGGGAAAAATAGAAGATCGATTGTAGAACAACCAACACCAGCACCCATAACAAATTTTGGCGTTGAAGAATATTCTAGAATGATGGGGAACATGAGTACTGGGCAAGGAATTCCATCACCTAGTTTTAGTCATCCGACTCAGCACATATCGCAATACAGGCAACAATAAATGTATTATGGTTTTCATCCATTCATGAGTTGCAGTTAACTGTCCAATTTACCTATCCCCATTTGATGTAGGACAGCTATCCATGAATGAGTTAGAGGTACCATTTAGCCATGATTACATACAGATCTGGTAAATTGAATTGATTTAATTATTATAGTAAATTTGTATTCCCATGCAGTTTTATTCTAGTTCAGAATTCAACTCAAAGAAGTGCTAGAGTATCGAGTAGCCGTACATCTGAACGAATGTAGCCAATTCTGTCTGAATTTTACCATTTAAGCCAAAAGTAAGTTAAATATTGCAATATGTTGCAAAATCGGTGGTATTTAGAAATAAACTAAAATTAATATATTCATTTACTGCACTTTGCAGCAAACAACACTTCTACACATGTATACGTCCAACCATCGAATGAACCAGCGGGTCAAACTATCTGCAAAGATGATATGGATGTAGATGATGAAGAAGATATACAGCCTGAAGATTTTCTTGCACTTGATAGTATGTCTGTTGTATCAATACCAGAGGTTGATACAGCCTGGATGGAAAATTGTAACATCCTGATATTATCAACCATTCGCATCCACACATGTCGAACTTGAATTGCTCAAAATATCAGATTGTTAATTTATATTTGGTAAAACTCAGCATAAACAGTAAACTAATAATCACATAATCACAAACACTGAGTAATATAACATTAAGCAGCAGAAACAAAGGAATAGTAGTTCACGAAGCTACTATATATATCCGAGTTAAATAAGATACAACAGAAGTCTCGAATGCATAGAAATCTCAATACAATAGTCAAATACAAGATCAGAATATATCACAGGAGTAAACTGAATAACTGGAAGATGAAATAGATAGTTGGATCTCCAAGCGAAGCTCCAACTTGGAGGCGAGTCTCGAATGCTATGACACTCAGTCTGACCCAAGCGTAAAGCAAAACACAACACTCGAGTCAGGATTAACATTCTTATATCAATAAATCCAACTCAAGTGAAATATCAACTGAAATACAAGTAACTAAAAGGATGTTTGGGATAACCATCCCCTAAGGATCCATGGAACTATCTACTATGTAGTAATAAACGCTATTATAATAATGCCTATAGTTAAGTAAACTATTAAAATAGCGTTAAGGCGTTACCCATATCCCCCTTAACACATTTTATAGTGTCATAGTTTATACAGTACGGTAATACCTCCTAATCCGGAGGCTACCAGACGGCAGTCCATAAGTACGACACAAAACAAACTCGTAGTGGTCTCGAGATGGTAGGTGACACGGCACAATTAGGCAATGCCAAGGTAGATATACCAATTACACTTCCAGGCTGGTGGTAACGCATAGCCGCAGCTACCGCCCACCTCGATCCACACTCTCGAAAAACCGAGGGTGCACCCAATCAATCACAAAGTAATAGAATAGTAAACGATGGAGTGTGTCCGATCGGAGGAATCACCTCACTTGGCCCGTCAATTGCTCCTGTTTTAGCCACCTTATGCCAACCCACGGGAGTCGGATCCACGTACATACCTCATATAGGATCGGCGCCACCATCCAACTCCATTTTGGAATCTCCACCACGTACACGGTTGTTAAAGTGGTTTTCGACATTGGCATAGAGTATGACCATAATCGATCCCGGTCTATTTAACAGCCAAACGTTATTATAACACCGTGGTCATTTCAAAATAGTTTGTACTTCAAAACCAAAATCTCATTTCCATTTCAAACCATTTCAATACTATATCATCTTCACTTCAAATATATCCATTTCCAAAATCATAGAATTTTCAAAGTTATAACACTTTTGAAATTATAAAGCTTAATAATAATAACACTTTGGAAATCATAACACTTTGAAAATCATAAGACTTTCCTTCAAATAGTTTAGATATTAATAATAGTAAATATAAAAAAATATTTTATAAAATAAAATAGTTTATATAAATATTATAAGTTAAAATAGTTTATATTAATATAATTAGTATATTAAAATAGTTTATATTAAACATAGTTTATATTGAACATAGTTTTATTAAAAATGATTTATATTAAAATAGTTTATATTAAAACAATTTATTATATAAAATATAAAAATAGTTTTAAATATAATTTCAAAATACTTTATATAATAAAATAGTTTTCTCAAATTTCACAAATCGATTCAAATCAACTCAAATTACAAAATTCAAATTTAACTTCAATCTTAATTCATAAATTTCAATTTAATTCAGTTTCTAAATAAACCATTTCAAATTATATCATTTTCAAATATAGGTTTGAACCACAAAATAAAACATTTCAAATTCAATATATTTCAAAGCTTTAAATATTCAACATTTCAAAACTAAATTTGATAATTTCATATATATATATATATATATATATATATATATTAATTAAGCTTCATTATTATTTAGTTTTAAAATATTCACTTAATAAATCCAATATCATTTAAGTAAAACCTTAAATTACAAATAAATTAAATATTTCCTTCAATTTATTTAAACATGAGATATTCATTTATTCACCTTAAACCAAAATCAAGTTATAAAATCATATCCTTTAAAATCTCAAAATCAATAAGTTTCAAATCGATTTAATCAAATAAAATTTTTAATTAAATACAATTTCAAAGAAATTTAAATTTATCTTCCCAACCTTAACTTATAAAAATCATCATAAAAATCTATTTTTAAATATAAATACTCAAACATATTATATATTAATCAAATCAAACTTTATTGAATTACGTTTTATGATTAAACTTATTTCATATTAAAACTAATTTATACATTTTTAAAATAGTAAAATTATAAGTAAATTCTTAAAATTTATAATTTCAAAACTAACTTATAGTTTTAAATTTTCAAAACATATAATTTTAAAAATCAAGCATTTAACTATATATAAAGTAACATTTACATATAATATATAAAAATCATTATTTATATAAAACCATATATATATCTTTTTAAAACCTTGGAAATCATTTCAATACACACACACACCAACGGTGTCTGTATATAATTTTCTATCTTACGGTCAAGTGATATAGATATTTATCATTTAAATCCATAGTCTAAATATATATATATATACGGGTATATATCATTTCAACCCATAATGATTTTCTCAAATTCTACAGATTGTTCGGGTATGTATCATTTCAACCCATAGGGAATTCTATACTAACAGGGAACTTGTAGAGTGATAACATATATGATAAGAATGTAACATGCATATATCATCAATATAAATGACAGATAATGGTGCCAGATATCATAGGTGAACTATACAGATAATAGCATATATATAGCAATGTAAATGACTAACAGCAACATATTTCAATTGTCATTTCAATTGAAATCAAATTTAATAAATATAAGAATGTTAATCGTGAGTGATTGCTCACCTTTCAAGGTTAGAGAGATAGATAACGCGACAAGCTACGATTTGAATCAAGATCTAGACTATCGACCGATCCAACAACAAATCCCAAAGCGAAGTAAGCTGAACACAGATTTGACGGACAAAGCTGGTAGATAAGGAATTGATGAGAACATATATATAAATTAAAGTTTAATATTAACTCATTTTAAAACAGATTCCTATATACAAAACTGAGTATTAAATTTAAAACATATATATATATATATATATATAAATGTTTATAGGTATATACAAAAAACACTTTATTATATTTAACCCATATGTTTAGAATACATACCCAATATATGATTCAAAATCAATATCTCTTATAAAATCAAAATAACTTAATTTATTATAATACATCCATAAACTCAAACAAGTCATATGTACCCATACATTCTGCCATAATATAACTTATATATATATATATATATATAACTATATATAAATCTGTATCTTTATATTATAGGTCAATTTATACAAACTAGTACGGTTTTTAGAAAAAACAACCTGTAGCATATATGCGGGTAAATATATCCCAAAAAGAAGCATCATATATGAACTGTATATATATAACTCATATATACCTTTATATAAAACATGCACATGATAGTATAATATGTGTATTACTAACTTAATAATATGTTATATTAAGCAGATGGTAAAATAAAGTAAACAGTAATATATACACACACACACACAGAAACTTAGAAGCACATCTATATATATAATATACATACAATGAAATAAGAAACCTTATATTCAAATATATGTTGTTATAACCTTTCTCAAGATACATGAACCCAATTTTACAGGACTTTGATGTTGCAGCAAAATAAACAAAAAATCTAATTTAAAAATATATTCATAATCTTTTTTATAAATACTATAAATATATGATATATATACATACCATTTCTTTAAGGCAATAGAAAGCTATAGGTCACGGAAACATATGGCTTGGTTCGAAGGTATATATGTAATATTGTATACGAACAGAAATAGCAACAAAGATTGGAATAATGTTCATATGCACACATAATAAAATCAATATTATAAAATGTATACAACAAATCATATATATAGTATATACCTACCCAATAAGAGAATAGCAAGGCTAAGAAGGCTGAGGCCGAGAGGGGTGACATGGAGGCGGGCAAGGCCGTAAGCGTGATGGGCTATCCAAGGAATAAGAGGCGGTGAAGCGGGTGGCGAGCTAGCTGCTCTCGGCTGGGAAGGTGCGGGGTAAGGAGGTGTTGCTCGGTGGTGAGCTGATGTATGGCTATGGTGGAAGCGAAGGTGGAGAGAGGATGCCAGAGAGAGGGAAGGTTCGCTGGTGGTGGGTTTTGGCGAGGAGGTGACTAAAAAAATAGGCGGATCTTCAGGTGTGGTCGGGTGTTGTTTCTCGGATTTGGTGATAGTGGAGCGATAGTTGAATAGTGCTTGGCCATCAAGTGTCAGGAAGTGGCAGAGAGTGGTTGTGGTGGTCGAGCGAGAGAGAGGCGATGGGAAAAACAAGAGCAGGTTTGGCCATGAAGAAGAATGTAGGAAATCAAGTTAATAGTATATGAACAGTTGTATATGTTATAAGAATTTCTCAAAAGCAAATAAACATGCTATATTAGATTGTATTCAAATGAAACCGGGGTAAGGAAACGAACGAAAAAAGGAAAAAGCAACAATTGTATTATAATTACGGGAATATGAAAAGCAAGTGCTGCTAGATTTCAACAGTTAGGTAGATGAAAGAATAAGAACCCAAAAGTTTGAAATTGGATACCGGTACGATTAATCGTTTTATCGATTTCGTCGAGCATAGAACTTCGAAACACACAAATGAATATACTGAGGAGATCAACAAGATGAGATGATCAAAATGGTATGCAGATATCAGTGGTACAACATCCTATCAAAAGTCGATAATCGATACCGAAAATGCTGCTGTTTTGCCGAAAATAAGATAGACAGGGCAATGGCGGTCAAAATTTGGTGAAGCGAAAGATAACTTCTCACTCAAAAGATGATTTACAAATTTATTATATAAAAATATTCAGGTTTGGAAAACATTTATTATCAATAATTTTTAACCGATTTGAATTGAAATAAAATTATACAATAAAATAAAATTCCATATTTTCTGATGAAAATTTACCTTTTTTATGTTCAAATAGATGTATTCCAAATATTAAATTTTCAATTCAAAATTTTATTATTTAAATTTCCACAAAATTTCAATTACTTACGTTGATAAAACAATTAAAATTTAGGGGTCGTTACACTCTCCCCTACTCAAAACTTTTGGTCACCGAAAAGGAAGAAGGTAGGAGAATAAAACAACCAGAACGAAAAATAGATTGAGAAACAAGATAAAACAATTAGTTCAAACCATATAAATTTCAATTTAAATAAATTAATATTCAATAATTGATCTTAAATTCAAAGTATTTCATTATGTTGATCTAATTTCAATATAATAATTCCTTTAAATAAAATTTATTTTATTTATCTTATTTATTAAATCCGTTTGATTTACTTAAGTTAATTTCAATTATAATTCAATCTTAACTATTTCTAACTTCATTTTTATTTATCATCATCTTATTATTCAATTTATGTCAATTTACATTTTCTATAATCATAAATTAAGTGTAAAACATTTATTGAAATCATATTTTATTCAAATTAATTCTTCTCTTTTTCAATTATTCAAATTTTTATAATTATTCAAAAGTATTGGCTTCAATTTATAATTGAAATCATCTTTCAAGAAAATTTAAGAATAAATTTCCGATTAACTTTAAACAATTTAGAGATAAATATATACATATGTATATTATATATCAAATCAAATAAATAATCATATACCCATATTATAGTCAAGTCATTCCTAAGAAATTCAAATCAAATTTATTTTCCAAAACAAAAGTGTAGCAAAGCTACAGAAAATCTCTCCACTCTAAAACTCGAAAATGAATGTCGATGATACAACTGTCATCATCAAAATTATTTTCCATCAACAAAAGAGGATACTACCGATTTAAAACTTTCAAAATTCTTTGAAAATGATTTCTATTCGAAAATACTTTCAATAATATATATTTTAAAAAATTTAAAACCAAAGTTAGGAATTACCGGAAATTAAATTCTCAAATTCTAAAATTAAATTAAATTTCCAAAACGGTTTCTAAAACCATGTTTTATAATTCCATTTAGTCAATGGTTTACAAAACCATTGACGAAAATCAAATATTATCATTTTTAACAACCAATTAATTTCTTTTTAATTTCGTAAAAATTTCATATATATATATATATATATAATGATACAAATTTATTAATTTTGAAAACAATTTTGTGTCAGTTTGCTCTGTTCAAGTGTTTTGGAATTCCTATCGATAGCGTTGATCAGAAGAATTGGTCGAAAACCTAAATCAACATTAACAACTCAAACAACACGATATGTAAAACATTTTTATATTAATACAAATACACTCCTTCACTCGAAGATTCAAGCATGGATTATAGAACAACGATAAAGATTCAAATTTGAGGAACTCTAATCAAGAAAATTCTGACTAGAAAACAGGCCTGAAAAGGAGATAAGATAATTAAAATTTCAAACTAGGAAGATGGATATACAAATATTAATCGTGGGTGACCTTAATCGGGTCAACCGTGACTTCAAGAATAGGATCGATGTAGAATTCTGAAGCAAATCGACATCTGATCGATAGAATAGAATTCGGGCATAGCAAGAGATAACAGCATCTAAACTGACGATACAGAAATCTTTGGTGAATCAATGCCCGTTGTAAGGAGTTTCACCCCTTCACAAATTATTCAGTGGAACTATGTGATGCTCCAGAATCAAGGAAGCACGAATAAGGAGAGGAAAGAATGGATTTTAGAACGAATGGGGAAGTTTCGAAATCCAATGGAAACCCGAATTAAAAAGGAAGAATTAAAGCTCGAACGAAGTGATTCTATAATTAAATTTACTCTATATGCTAGGTTTTTCCTAAAACCAGAGCTCTGATACTACATCTAACATCTTGATATTTTCAACAATTTACATCCACACATGTTGGACTTGAATTGTTCAAAATATCAAATTGTTAATTTATATTTGGCAAAAATCAGCATGTACAGTAAATAAATAATCACAGAATCACAAACACAGAGTAATATAACAATAAGCAGCAGAAACAGTGAAATAGTAGTTCATGAAGCTACTATATATATATGTATATCAGAGTTAAACAAGATACAAGAGAAGTCCCGAATGCATAGAAATCTCAATACAATAGTCAAACACAAGATCAGAATATATCACAGAAGTCAACTTAATAGCTGCAAGATGATATAGATAGTTGGATCTCCAAGCGAAGCTCCAACTCCAAAGGTGAGTCTCGAATGTTGTGACACTCAGTCTAACCCGAGCCTAAAGCAAAACACAAAACATTCAAGTCAGGATTAACATTTTTATATCAGTAAATCCAACTCAAGTGAAATATCAACTGAAATACAAGTAACTAAAAGGATGTTTGGGATAACCATCCTATAAGGATCCGTGGAACTATCTACTATATAGTAATATACGCTATTATAATAATATCTATAGTAAAGTAAATTATTAAAATAGCGTTAAGGCATTACCCATATCCCCCTTAACATATTTTATAGTGCCATAGTCTATACAGTACCGTAATACCTCCTAATTGGGAGGCTATCAGAGGGCAGTTCGTAGGTACGACACAAAACAAACTCGTAGTGGTCTCGATATGGTAGGTGACACGACACAACCAGGCAATGCCAGGGTAGATATACCAATTACACTTCCGAGCTAGTAGTGACGCATAGCCGCAGCTATCGCCAACCTCGATCCACACTCCCAAAAATCCAAGGGTGCACCCAATCAATCACAAAGTAATAAAATGGTAAATGATGGAGTGTGTCCGATCGGAGGAGCTACCTCACTTGGCCCATCAATTGCTCCTGTTTTAGCCACCTTATGTCAACTCACGGGACTTGGGTCCACGTATATACCTCATATAGGATCGTCGCCATCATCCTACTTCATTTTGGAATCTCCACCGCGTACACGGTTGTTAAAGTGGTTTTCGACATTGGCATAGAGTATGACTATAACCGATCCCGGTCTCTTTAACAACCAAATATTATTATAACACCGCGAACATTTCAAAATAGTTTGTACTTCAAAACCAAAATCTCATTTCCATTTCAAACCATACCAATATTATATCATCTTCACTTCAAATATATCCATTTCCAAAATCATAGCATTTTCAAAGTTATAACACTTTCGAAATTATAAAGCTTAATAATAATAACACTTTGGAAATCATAACACTTTGAAAATCATAACACTTTCCTTTAAACAGTTTAGATATTAATAATAGTATATATATAATGAAATAGTTTATATAAATAGTTATAAGTTAAATTAGTTTACATTAAAATAATTAGTATATTAAAATAGTTTATATTAAACATAGTTTATACTAAAAACGTTTTATATTGAAATAGTTTACATTAAAATAATTTATAAAGTAAAATATAAAAATAATTTTAAATATAATTTCAAAATACTTTATATAATAAAATAGTTTTCTCAAATTTCACAAATCAATTCGAATCAACTCGAATTCCAAAATTCAAATTTAACTTCAATCTCAATTCATCAATTTCAATTCAGTTTCTAATTAAACCATTTCAAATTATATCGATTTCAAATACAGATTTGAACCACAAAATAAACCATTTCAATTTCAGTATATTTCAAAGCTTTAAATATTCAACATTTCAAAACTAAAATTGATAATTTCATATATACATACATACATATATATATATATATATTAATTTAGCTTCGTTATTATTTAGTTTTGAAATATTCATATAATAAATCCAATATCATTTAAATAAAACCCCAAATTACAAATAAACTAAATATTTCCTTCAATTCATTTAAACTTGAAATATTCATTTATTCACCTTAAACCAAAATCAAGTTATAAAATCATATCCTTTAAAATATCAAATTCGATAAGTTTCAAATCGATTTAATTAAATAAAATTCTTAATTAAATACAGTTTCAAATAAATTTAAATTTATCTTCCCAGCCTTAACTTATAAAAATCTATTTTTAAATATAAATACTTAAACATATTATATATTAATCAAATCAAACTTTATTAAATTACATATTATGATTAAACTTATTTTATATTAAAACTTTTTGAGAAAAATGTGTGATCCTCTGCGCACAGAGGAGAGCACGCATGTGAATATATATAACACGAATATAAGGAGCTGCCAACATGCATGACAGGTAACAAGAGCAAAACTACATATAGCTAAACTCAAGTACTCCTAAGATGAGTTCCGGCAATGCCACCACCCATCGCACCTCAATATCAAGTTCTGGCAAGGCCACCACCCGATATTAAGATGTTAAAAGTGCCGAAAAAGCTAAAGTGAAAAAAACATAAAACTGAGAGACGACCCAAACAAGTAAGAAAGCTCCAAAATACTGAATCGGAGGAAATGAGTAAGCGTCTGCTCTGAAGAGGATCTGCTGAATGGAGAGACCACTCTGACGGCTCTGAGGAAGAAAAAGGAGTGCCAAATTGGGGAATAGAAACATCCTGAACAGTACACCATAGTGAAGATAGCAGAATCCCATATCTGAGGGGATATCTGCAAGAAGTCCTGGATGAAGAAACTCTGCTCTGATGACCTCTCTACAAACTGATATCCAGCAATCTGAAGACAAGAGAAGCCTGTATAATGAACCTGATAACCTATCTCCCAAAGCATGTATCTGAAACAAGACTAGGAACAAAAGATATAGAATGATACATATATATATGTATATTTATTGAGAAAATATACATATATATGTATTTACAATGAATGAAATAAAAACCTAAATAAGGCAAACAGGACAAAAAAAGAAGGAATGAATAAGCTGTAAACAAAAACCAAAACAAAGACAAGAATACAAATTAAGACGGATCAGACTTATTTATCTTTAATCATAAGTAAGCTATTATTTAAAGTGAGATTATCATATGAATTTGGAAAAATATTAACAATACTATTATTAGTGCTATAAAAGTTATTCTTATGTTTAAAGAAGTTAATATTATAGCTAACCTTGTTAAGATACCGTTTGAAAAGATACTATTTTATATTAAAACCAATTTATATATATTTTAAATAGTAAAACTATAAGTAAATTCTTAAAATTTACAATTTCAAAACTAACTTATAATTTTAAAAATTTCAAAACATATAATTTTAAAAATCAAGAATTTAACTATGTATAAAATAACATTTATATATAATATTTAAAAATCAATATTTATATAAAACCATATATATATATATATCTTTTTAAAACCTTGGAAATCATTTCAATACACACACACACACACATATATAAATAAACCAACAGTGTCTGTATATAATTTTCTATCTTATGATCAAGTGATACAGATTTTTATCATTTCAATCCGTAATTTAAATATATATATGGGTATATATCATTTCAACCCGCAATCCCAACTTCAATTCAATGAAAATCGCTTGGGTTTATCATTTCAACCCATAACGATTTTCTCCTATTCTACATATCGTTCGGGTACGTATCATTTCAACCCATAGAGAATTTTATACTAACAGGGAACTTGTGGAGTGATAGCTATATGATAATAATGTAATAAGCATATATCATCAATATAAAAATAACAGATAATGGTGTCAGATGTCATAGGTGAACTTATTAGATAATAACATATATATAGCAATGTAAATAACTAACAACACATATTTCAATTGTTGTTTCAACTGAAATCAAATTTAATAAATATAAGAACGTTAATCATGAGTGATTGCTCACCTTTCGAGGTTAGAGAGATAGATAACGCGATAAGCTACAATTTGAATCAAGATCTAGACTATCCACCGATGCAACAACAAATCCCAAAGCAAAGTAAGCTAAACACGAATTTGACGGACAAAGCTGGTAGATAAGGAATTGATGAAACATATATATATAAATTAAAGTTTAATATTTACTCATATTAAAATAAATTCCTGTATACAAAACCTAGTATTAAATTTAAAACACACACACACACATATATCTGTGTGTGTGTGTTTATAGGTATATACAAAAATCATTATTATAATTAAAATGATATGCTTAGAATACATACCTAATATATAATTCAAAATCAGTATCTCTTATAAAATCAAAATACTTAATTTATTATAATATATCCGTAAACTCAAACAAGTCATATGTACCCATATACTCTATGATAATACAACCTTTATATATGTGTGTGTGCGTGTGTATCTTTATATTATAGGTCAATTTATACAAACTAATACATTTTTTTTTAAAAAAACAACCTGTAGCATATATGCGGGTAAATATATCCTAAAAAGAAGCATCATATATGAGCTATATATATATATAACTCATATATACCATTATATAAAATATGTACAAGATAGTATAATACGTATATTACTAACTTAATAATATGTCAGATTAAACAGATGGTAAAATAAAGTAAGCAGGAATATATACAGTAACTTAGAAGCATATATATATATATATATATATATATATATATATATATATATATATATATATATAAAATATACGTACAATGAAATAAGAAACCTTATATTCAAATATATGTTGTTATAACCTTTCTCAAGATACATGAACCCAATTTTACAAGACTTTGATGTTGCAGCAAAATAAACAAAAAATCTAATTTAAAAATATATTCATAATCTTTTTTTTATAAATACTATAAATATATGATATATGTACATACCATTTCTTTAAGGCAATAGAAGGCTACAGGTCACGGAAACATACGGCTTGGTTCGAAGGTATATATGTAATATTGTATATGAACAGAAATAACAACAAAGATTGGAAGAATATTCATATATATATAATACATAATAAAATCTAATATTATAAAATATATACAACAAAACATATATATAGTATATACCTACCCAATAAGAGAACAGCAAGGCTAAGAAGGCTGAGGCTGTGAGGGTTGACATGGAGGCGGGCAAGGCCCTGGGAGCGATGGGCTGGTCCAAGGAATAGGTGGCGGTGAAGTGGGTGGCAAGTTAGCTGCTCTCGGCTGGGAAGGTGCGGGGCAAGGAGGTGTTGCTCGGTGGTGAGTTGATGTATGGCTATGGTGGAGGTGGAGAGAGGATGCCGGAGAGAGGGTAGGTTCGTTGGTGGTGGATTTTGGCGAGGACGTGATGAAAAAAATAGGCGGATCTGCAGGTGTGGTCGGGTGTTGTTTCTCGGGTTTGGTGACAGTGGAGCGACGGTTGAATAGTGCTCGGCCATCAAGTGTCAGGGAGTGGCGGAGAGTGATTGTGGTGGTCGAGCGAGAGAGGCGATGGGAAAAACAAGAGTAGGCGCGACCATGAAAAAGAATGTAGGAAATCAAGTTTATAGTATATGAACAGTTGTATATGTTATCAGAATTTCTCAAAAGCAAATGAACAGGCTCTGTTAAATTGTATTCAAATGAAACCCTGGTAAGGAAACGAACGGACCAAGGAAAAAGCAACAGTCATATTATAATTATGGGAATATATGAAAAGCAAAATGGCTGCTAGAATTTCAACAGTTAGGTAGATGAAAGAACAGGAATCCAAAAGTATGAAATTGGATACCGATAGATTAATCGCTTTATCGATTTCGTCGAGTATCGAACTTCGAAACACACAAATGAATATATTGAGAAGATCAGCACGACGAGACGATTAAAATGGTATACAGATATCGATGGTACGATCATCCTATCAAAAGTTGATAATCGGTACCAAAAATGCTGCTATTATGCCAAAAATATGACAGACGGAGCAATAACAGTCAAAATTTGGTGAAACGAAAGATGACGTCTCATTCAGAAGATGATTTACAAACTTATTGTACAAAAAATGTTCAGGTTTGGAATTTTTTTTTTACCATCAACTTTTAACTGATTTGAATTGAAATAAAATTACACAATAAAATAACTTCAATATTTTCTGATGAAAATTTACCATTTGCTATGTTCAAATAGACGTATTCTAAATATAAAATTTTCAATTCAAAATTTTATTATTTAAAATTTCACAAAATTTCAATTAATTACATTAATAAAGCTATTAAAATTTACGGATCGTTACAGAAAATATACAAATAAACAATGATCCACTAGACTACGATTTTGGAGGTGCGGAACCAGATTGTGTGGACAACGATGAACCGAAAACGGGGATACGGTTGGATGATGATTTGTGCAGTGCACAAATTATAGCTAGGTCGATTGTAGCAAATGTAAACTTCAACAACGAATTATTTTCATCTTCCAACGTACAAACCGGTTTCAAAGTTGGCATGGTGTTTGAGAGTAAAGCTAAATTTCTGCAACAGCTATCAGAATGGTCTTACATGCGGTGGTCCTTTAAGCCAGTAAGGTCGAACAAAGCAAAATACACCGACATTTGCAACGTCGATGATAGTTGTCCTTAGAGAATACATGTTACTGACTCAAAAAAGACACAGGCTGGATGGTGGGTTATTAAAAAATATCATAGCGATCATACATGTGTTAACCCTACGGTGAACTCAAATCATAGGCAAGCTACATCATCTTTTATGATATCGAAGATCATGCCTCTCGTGAATTTCGATTTGAACATTACGGCCGGAACGGTGCAGGTTCTAATGGAGGAACAGTTATTTATCAAAATTAGCTATATGAAAGCATGAAGAGCATCAAACAAGGGAATTGAACGAATATACGGTGATTGGGCAGAGTCATATTCAATCTATGACAATACTTTGGTGAAATATGCAAAAAAAATCCAAGAAGCATAGGGCATGTGACTACTTATGAGTACATAGTTTTTAATCGTGCATTTTGGTCATTTGGGCCATGTATCGAGGGATTTTTCCATTGTCGACCTTTGCTCTGCATAGATGGTACACATCTATGTGGTAAATACAAAGGTACCTTGCTTGTTTCAACCACCGTTGATGCGAATGATCAACTATATCCGTTGGCATTTGCCATTGTTGAGTCCAAATCCACTGATAGTTCAGGTTGGTTTTTTGCGTGCATGCAAAGTTCATTCACAGCATGAACAAACATCGTATTACTTTCATTTCTGATAGAATGAAAATAATACCTACAGTGTTGGAGAGCAAATGGTTAGCCCCATATAAACATAGATGCAGTGTCAGACATTTGAAAGCTAATTTTCAAGCAGCGGGTTTCAGAGATAAACGATTGACCGGTTTATTCTACGCTGCTGCATGTGCCTATGAGGAGATTGAGTATTTAAAGATTCGTGAAGAAATTAAAACCACCGGTATAAAAGCATACAACTGGATAGAGAGAAGTTTGGGTGAAAAGGAGGAAAATTGGGCATTATGTAAAGATGATAGTGGTCGTTTTCATGTTATGACGACTAATGGTCAGAAAGTTTTAATGGTGTACTTAGGAGTGTAAGATTTTTGCCTATTAGAGCACTTGTTGCACGTACCTTCTATCGATCCGTTGATTACTTTTGCCAAAAAGAGAGTTAGCTAAGAATTCCACACTTCGTGTCACACCAAAATGGAAAGCAAAAATAGCGGAGAACGTAAGCGAAGTAAGGCATTGTCGGATTGTTCATTTCAGTCAAATTGAATGGCAAGTGATTCATTACTTTGGAGATGAATTCAAAGTTATAATCGATGGTAACACTTGTTCATGTACATGTAACATCCCATTACTACAAGATCTCCCTTGCGTCCATGTGATGGCTGCTTGTTTGTCAATGACCAATGGTGCAAACAGTGCTTATTGTGATTTTGCTTCACATTAGCACTCCATTCAAAATTACCTAGCGGCATACTTTGTAGAATTTCATCCCATATGCAATAAAATGTACTGGTCTCAACACAAAGGTCAAATGATACTTCTATCCCCCATAAGGCAAGCTCTAGGAAGGCCTAAGTCCACTAGAACTAAAGGCACTATGAACGAGATGCAGCCTCAAAGGCCGAATAGATATAGTAAATGTGATACACACGGTCATAAAGGGAGTCGTCGTAATTCAATTATTTAGTTTTCATATGCGTATTATGCTGGTTTGATGTTTGTAAGTCATATGTTGTTTATGTAAGAACAGTTTGTGTTTTTATTTCATGTGTTATGTTCGTTTGAGAGGATGAACGTTATGTGTTGGAATTGGATTACTCCACCAAAAGTAAATTGAGAAATAATAGCTGCTAAGTGATACGTAAACAGATGCAAATGTAAGCTAGTGATATATAAATCGTCATAATACATGTTCAACGATACATAATTCAATTACATAAAAATGAACACCCGAATTTCTATTTACTTCTCCTTCTACAGTCTATGAGGACTCAACTTATCGAACAGTACGCCCTTATTCAATACTGCGTTGCGATATTGTAGGTTCAACTTCTCCAAATAGGCATTTTCTACTTGCATCTCAAGGGCATATGTAAATCCCCTCGGACACATTTCCGGATCTTTCCATTTAAAAAAGTTTCAACATTCAACATCGTTAGGCAGTAACTTATTGTTGTTGTACGATTCACAACGGTAAAAGCGACGGCCCACATTCCTTTCATTCCGACACGCAACCACTTCACATTCATCTCCGCAATAACAAAGTACCCGAGGCGGTGTCCGGCTTGAACTAGCATTGTTAGTCTTACGACGAGCTAGCACATCCATTAATTTTCCATGAAGTGATTGTTGTATTGATTCACTGCCGACCACGACCAATGTTGATGTACCGCCACCCTTAGGGGGGGGGGCAATTTTTCAACCTGCGTCTCAGGGACAAAATCAACCTCAATATTTTCTTCATTAACCGGCGTAAAGCCTCGTTGTCGTTCAAATTCGTCATATATTTTCATCATCCTCTCGTCGTCAATCTCCCAATTGTCCATTTTCAACACCTCTTTTCTTGAAAATATTAATGTTGGAATTAGCCTTAATTGCAAAAGATTAAACAAATTTAATAGTGCTCATGAAACTTACCTTCTTATCATGTCTCCAAATCTCTAAAAAATATTCGTTTTCATCGGGCAATATTGAAACTGTGGAAGTGAGATGTGGCTTAGGTTTTGGGTTCTTTCTTTGATATTTGGTAAAGTGAAATATAAGAAAGGTTGAAAAGTAGGGTTTTTGTTTTGACACCTTGCACACACAACTGGGGCGACTTTTCAAAAGTTGCCGACTGACGACTTTTCAAAAGTCGCTCAAGTTGTGTGCATGGTTTCTGTTTGAAACCCCGCACACTTCGATGATGACTTTTCAAAAGTCGCCAACATGTGACTTTTGAAAGTTCGCCCCAGAAAAGTGTGCGGGGTTTCAAAACAGAAACCCTGCATCACCATTTTCGATAATACACTAAACTTCACTACAATCAAAATTCAACATTTCAATCAAATTCAATCATCCAACAACTCAAATTACAATATCTACCAATTCAACAATTGAATTCAAAATCCAACATCATACAATTAAGAATTGCGTTCCAATTCCTACATCCAACAATTCAATAAAACAGCTAATCCAAATATTTCAACAATTCATTAAATAAAACAAAACCGAACAAAGCATATCAACAAGTTATACCATCCTCACTACTTTAACCTACGAAATTCTGGTGGAGTTCGTCTTGGTTTCCTCATAGACAATGGAATTTCATCCGATGAATCCTCCTCTTCATTTGCTTGCGTAAGATCTATAGGCTGTGAAGAGCCGGGAGCAACTTCAAACTGTGTTTCTTGAGATAAAGAAGCGCCTTTTCAATGTCTCCGTCGCTAATATGTACGAGTAGTAGAAGGAACGCCATGGACTTCTATAGCATATTCGATGAGCGTCTGTGGTGGAGGTGGAGGAAGCGGTCTTGGTCTTGTTAATTTGTTCCTTCCTAAAATAGGTTCTGAGATGTGTTTTACACTAAAGCATTTCCCCTGCGACCTTTCGAAAACCTCTTGTGCAGGCTCGTCTACAATCTCGATCGCACGGTAAATGTCGTACGTTTGCCATAACATAAACTACAAAAAAAGTATAAACTTTAAATATTTGAATAAAGATTATACGTACTGCATACCACATTCCTTTCAAGGGATGCTTTGGGAGTGTAAGAGTCTGCAACAATGGTAGGCGCTGTAGGTGGCTCGATGACACGAAGAACATATCGACGCGTGATGTTCCAGTACGAAGACAGATATTTTTCTTTGGACAACGTGAACTCACGTTCCTATTGCATGTGCATGCAGCGCTCGATCCATGTCTCAATCGTTATAGCATACTCCCCAGGTGTAATATCAATCCTGTAATGCGGTGGTTGTTTCGGTAAATGCTGGACCATACTAAACCGCCTCATCACTCGATCGGGAAGATGATAGACGACATTATTAAAGCACATGAGAGGAACACGAGCAGTCCACAACTGAATGAAAGTGGTACATAAGTTTGACAGATCTCTAAGCACATATGCGTATGGAGTCCAAGTCATAGATTGATAGTCTAGCACATCGAACTCATTACGATAGAAGGCAACATGACGCACCGGCAAATGAAATGGTTCTTTTAGATCCAACCTACCAGTAGAAATATAAAATTGTAACTTACCAAATCCGAACAACTATACGCACTATACTACATAATTAATTATACCTGGCACCGTATGGAAATGATAAATCAATCGTCGTCCTCCTTATGGTTATTCCACCTATAGGTAGATAAGTCCAACACAAAAGCTGCAAATAATATTAGACACATGATTTCAGTTGGATAAGAGAATATGAAGTAACTGTCGGCGAAAGTAAATAATAAAAATACTTGTACAAGACTCACACAATCACCAATGCTTGCGCTCTCTTGCAAAGCAAGCCTCGTCAACTCATAGTACGTATACGCTAGAACTGCACTACCTCAAGAATACTGGCGACAAATATCAAAATTTTCTAAAAATGAAAGTCATCTAAGCCATATCTGTATCTTCGAATATCAACCTCGAGCAAATAATATGCAATATAACGGCTCTGCCTCGTTGTTGAATCTGAATCTCCATGGCATCTATTGGTATGTTGTCCGCAAATTGTTGCCTAAACCATCTTGTCTGTATCATTTCGTTTCCCATCACTCCTCTGCTGGAGGAGTTAAACCTAAGAGCTCTTGGCATAAACTAAGGTAATCAATTGGATCGGGGTTAGTCAACGGAGCACCGTCTATGGATATGCCAAGTAAGCACGCAACATCTCCCAACGTGATAATCATCTCCCCAACATGTAGGTGAAATGTAGATGTCTCTGGCCTCATCCAAAAACCAGTCCAACTGGATCTCCCCAACGTGATAATCATCTATCCACAAAAGCGGTGATAAGATGATAATCCAACTGGATGTGCCCCATCCAAAAACCAGTCCAAATCCGACTTGTTCTGTCAACTGTATAACGCATAGATAAGCAGATGTTACTCTATTCAGTTTAGATGAATGACCTATGGTTCCGTCTGTAGTATTGCTCTGTCAAAATATCATAAAAATATTATCAACATGTAACACACAATATCATTCAATATTTGTACATTTCGAAAACTAAAAATTTTAGCCGACGAATTCTGGATTATCCGTTCGATGCCGTTGTTGCAAATATAGGACAATTCCATCGATAGGTCCGGGTAACATCTTGAAGTAATCTACACATATACAAGTTAACGATATTTTCAAATTTATTTTCGAATATCAACGCTAGGAATTTACGCATTGTTTTTCAACAATTTAACAATGATTTCATACATACGAAGATATTTCAACAATCAATGATTGCTTACAAATCCTAAAAACCAATATTTTGCAATTTTCTTCAAAATCCTATGTTGAAAGAATTTTGATTTATCCATGCTTAGAGGCGCATCCTGCGTTGAAGAGCTTGCCATCTTCTAATTTGTTGAACAAAACGCTAAATATTCTAGGCTTTGGGCGAAAATTTCAGATTTGGAGGTTTTTGGGGGTTTTTGGAGATGAAGAGGAAAATGATAAAGTGAAGGAGGAAGAAAGTGGGGTTCTGATTTTGTTACAGAACCCCGTTTGGGCGACTTTTGAGAAGTCGCTCACCTGCGACTTTTCAAAAGCTGTCAAAATTGTTTTTTTAAATATGTAGGCGACTTTTCATGTTTTTTGCGAATTTTTTTATATTGGCGACTTTTCAAAAATCGCCAGTACGTTTTGAAAGCAGGACTAAAATTGATATTAGTTTTGTAGATTGTTTGCGATAATTAGTTTTAAAAGAGGACTAAACTAAAAAAAAAAAAAACTTTTTGGGTGAAAATCCTAGGAATATAAATCATGTGACTTTTCAATTGTTTTGACCAGTGCGGTTACTTGCCGTTGAAAGGCGGGCTTGGCTTGCCAACCCAAAGGAGAAAACTGCAGTATTCTAGGTTAAATAATCTGAAAAACAAAATATCTCCGGTTCTATACATGGACACGGCTTCACTACTCCCTGACCGTCTGCGCTCTTCGCGCCGTCCTACTCTCCGCGGCGCCGCGCTTTTCCTTGGCCGCGCAAGCAGTCGCCGCAGGATGCGAGAGCCTTCCATGGCGGTGCGCGAAGCCGCGGCCGAAGAGCTGGAAGTTCGGCAGACGGACTGGGCTTATTCAAAGCCCGTGGTGTTCCTTGATTTGCTGTGGAACCTTGCATTTGTAGCGGTCGCAGCAGCTGTGTTGGCGGCTAGCAGAGACGAGAAGCCAAAAATGCCTCTTAGGGTTTGGGTGGTTGGCTATGCGGCGCAGTGTGTCGCGCATATGGTTTGTGCTTGGGTTGAGTATAGAAAAAGGAGAGGCGGGAGTAGGAGTGGGAGAAATACAGGTGAATTTGTGCCTCCTAGCGATTTGGAGGAGGGGAGCGAGGGATATGATAGCGAGGGGAATCCATACGAAGAAAGGACTAGGTATTATTTTGATTTATATTTGTTTGTACAATGATACAGGGGATCTGATGGTCCGGTTAATACTAAGGTCGCTTCTTTTTGCTTATTTTTAATGCTAGAAAATAACTAATGGAGGGTTCAAACTATACACTGGTTTAAAACCTTAGCTTAGACATGGCCAAAATTTCATAAAAATAGGCCCGTACTCCTAAATCATGGGTAGATCCAATCTGTGACCGCTAGGTGCCCTGACCTCCATGATAATTTGACAGCAAGTTTTTATATATTGGATTTAGATAATAAACCTGAAAGGAACCACAAGATTTAAATTGAGAATATGAAATATTTGGTTCTATATGTCTAAAATTTGAGTCTGTATGTGTTAGTCGAGTTTTGAAATATTGATTTGCAGAAGACAAGGAGGATTGGGGAATAATTTGGCAAGCAATGAATTTGCTGGGTAACATGCATATTTTTTTTTATACATATTACCACTTAAAGTTAATTTCATTTTTAAATCACTTCACAATGTAACTTTGTTCACTATATATAAGCGTAGATCAACGAATGCTTTGTGATGGACATATATTCATGTTTCTCAAGTAGCTAAAAACTGGATTCGAATCCGGTTACTTTAACCATAACACTAATTCAGCCCGATTTCATTGGGTAATTCAAATCCATTACCCGAACCGGTCGAATGTTAAGTTAAAATCCGGATACTATTTTCACAGTTTTGATGTTAAAAGCATCCTTTTAGCTTCACAATTTTTGAAATGATGCACGTTGAAATTTATAAACAAGTCGAATAATGGTGAATTGAGGTTTACAAATATTAGCACAATAAGTGTACATATAAACAAACAAAATTGTACATAAATAAAGCACGTAGATAATTTGTACTATGAACAATTGATAATTAGGTTAGACCTGAACAAGATTGGATTGTGATGAGATCATATCCGACCATAGTAATAAATCAGGTTAGGCTTGAATTCGAATTTGGATCAAGGAATGAGGTTTTCATCCAGAACCACAAAATTTCAACCATCTCGGTTAGGTTACGGTAGATGATGGTATGGGTTTAGGTTAAAAAATAGATTCGGTAGGAGATGACTAAAAAAACCAAAACATAAAAATTTGTTTTTTACGATGGTCAATGTTTTGGAATTAGAACTTTAAACAAAAGCTACAAAACCAACAAAATCAAACAATGTATGCCCAAAATTAAATCTTACCTCCATTTTTATCTTCCATTCCGACTTTATCTTCCATTTCTATAATGAATTCTAGCGTTGCAGTCTGTTGTTGATTCGATCGACAGTGAAGTGTGTTTTTATCTTTAGTTGCTCTTTTTTCTCGACTTCTTTTAGGTTGAAACTTACGAAACATCTGATGGTAAAGTCGAGGAAATAAAGACAGGCTAAATAATGGGTCGGTTTTGAGAAAAAATTAGGGTTTTGGGTGCTTTGGATTGGTTTGAGTTACTTCAGTTTAATTTATAAGATGGACATGGCTGGGAAATTAGAGGGTAGAAGATATATATTGGTTTTAATTTTAATTCAGGTTGGGTTGTTTTGGGATAAAATGTACGTCTTTTCTAAGTTATTTTGAAAATTAAGGCCGATTTGAAAACTAATATCGATTAAGACTAAAAGTCACACCAATTTAATTTCATTTGAAAAATCTTACTTAATTCGGACCGACACCGAAACTAAAATAGAAACATTTGAAACTTTCGAAATTGACCGAAACTATAACAATTACAAATTATTAAAATCGAAATCGATAGGTGGAGCTTTGGCGTAACGGTTAGGTCACTCGCATGCAGGGGCGTAGACATGATAGGGTGTTGGAGTGGACGCAAAGTGTTATGAGGTTCAGGAGCGACAACCACCGATGCAATTCTTTTGGATATCATTGATATTTAACAAGATTTACACCATACTAACATAACAGAGAAAATGATAGATAATACCTTAATCATTTAATAGACTTCAGATTTCATTACAAAAATGATCAATAATTGATCTTTCAAAATAAAATGATTTATAACATACATAGCTTAAAGTCGTTCTTTACGAGTTCTCATATTTCGGGAACGATCGATAATTGCATCATCGTCAATAGTATCAAAGGCACCCTTTCAATATAAGTGACATAACTATCATTCGGTCATTCATCCCTATTCGATTTCGAAGATCCTTTTTGACTATATTCATAGCAGAAAAAGTCTTTTCAACTGTAGCGGTTGAAACTGGTTGGATTAAGGATGATGCGATGAGTTTAAAAACTAAATTGTAGACAATATGCTTTCTCGTCAACACCATCTTCTTAGCTTAATCATTGATGCTTTTCACTTCTATGAATTTATTATTAGATTATGTCACATTCATCTTCTCTTTAAAAAAAAGATAACATTCATTTAACAATCTAAAATCTTAAAACAACGTACATTATAAGATTAGCAAACTGATTTTAAAAACAATTTCACACATGAAACCAAAAATCAATAAATTACATGAATTAGTTACTCTCAATCGAGAAAAGCAATTTCAATGTACTAAATTGTCTCGGTTTAATCAAATTCAAACTATCTAACTTAATCCATGAAATAGGTGCTTCGTAA
Source organism: Allium cepa (assembly GCA_030765085.1). Lineage (NCBI taxonomy): Eukaryota > Viridiplantae > Streptophyta > Magnoliopsida > Asparagales > Amaryllidaceae > Allium > Allium cepa. The sequence goes on from CM060931.1 coordinate 491,305,511, forward strand.
GAAATTGAAGAAAAAAAACAAAGGAAGTTACCCATTCGACTAATTTTTTGATCTAGGTTTTTGAATTCCACAGGGATATCTTGATTGAAGTTTGAAAGAAAGAGGCTAGCATGCTAGATTGTCAGATGAAGAGTACGGAAGACTATCGATAGGGAAGGAGGAAAGTCGAGCGCTTGAAAGATTATAGAGGAGAGGTGCTGCTTCGTTCTTTTTTCTTTTTCTTTTATGGAGATTGAACCTGCTTTTTTTTGTTTTTTTCTTCAAATATTGGGGTAGGCACGTGCCTTACCCAATTGCATATGGGTTCCGCCCCTGCTTGCATAGTGATATGGACATCACGGTTCGAGTTCGGAAACAGCCTTTTCGCAATGCTAGAGAAATGCTGCGTACATTATCGACCTTCATAAAGCCCGCTATCGTATGAGAGTCTCGTGCGCTGGGTGTTCCACCGTATTGAAATCGAAAACGAGTTCGTAAGCCTTGATGTGGATAGTCAAAGATGAACTCGTACTCGGATTGGTAAGACGTGTTCAAGTCAAAACTCTTAGCATGATAAGTTTGCACGTGTTCTTAAAATGATTGAAGTATTTTGTCATCTAAAAAGTTTTGGGAACAAATGCTCATATTAAGTTTTACGAAATAGCTTCATTAATTAACAAGCAAGGCAAAATCAATCATATCGCTGCATCAATGAGACTAGGCTTTCTCCCTCCCTCATTCTCCTTTTCTCTAATTTATTTTCATTCGCCAATTCCATTTCTCCGTCTTCCACAATCACTTCGTATGCTCTCTTCCTATCCCTAGCTTTTCTTATTGTTGCAACACTGTACTAAAATTGTGTCATCCACCCTTAACCACATTCATTGATTGTTGTGTGAGACCCCCTCCCGTTTTGACCTAAATCGCCATGAATCCTTCCCTCGTATTCAAACAATTAATTGCTATAATATCTAGGTGCCACTTAGATCGGCTTTCGGAGTTGCCAGTGAACTTCAATTTGTGATTTTTTCAAGGTGTGGTTGCCGACTCTACCCGTCGTCGCCGGTTGCTTCTATGCAGATGCTTAGGTTACTCTGGTGGTTGTCGGTTTCGCTGCCTTACGAGTTGATTTTTTTTAAACGGATCTCTGTTTAGAACTGCTGCTAGCCTTTCGCATCTATGCGTTCTAGCGAGCTAGGAGATGGTGCGATTGGTTGACGCTGAAGGTGTTTGGGCGCAGTTCTTGGTTTTCCAATTATCCGTATATAATGGAATATATTTCCATTTGCGCTCGCTTTTGGTCTTGATGTTTGGTTTCCTACTCGTCCTCATAATTATCAAAGCGCTCGCCTAGGCACCAAAAAGCCCTAGGCGTCAGTCTAGGGCTTTTCTGCTCCTCCAGACGCCAGCGATGCACATGGCGTCGAAAAAGTGCCTTAGGCGCCGAATGGCTAAAAAATCGAAGCGCTTGAAAAAGCGCGCTTTACTATTAAAACTTTTTTTAAAAGAAAATAATGGGCTTCAGTACACAGTCGAGCCCAAATAAGGCTTTTGGCAAATATCGATCAAATTAGAGTATAGGACATTGTCGACATCGACTGTTTAAGGCATAAAAATATCTCCACCCTCAAAACTTACATCCGCCGCCATCAACGAACTGGACCTGCCGCCGCTGGCGAATTCAGGCTACTGCATATTGCCTTCACCTGCACACATCAACGCATCAATCTTTGCTCCTGACAAAGGAGTGACGCTCAAGGCATCTAAAAAAGCCATAGGCGCAAAAACGCTAGACGGTTTAAGGTTTTTGGGGTTTTTTTTTCACCTTGACAACTATGCTCGTCATTGCAAGTTTCAATTTTCTGTTTTTTCTGGTGCTGAATCTAGGTCGAGAACTTCATCTGTGGACGGCATCTTAAGGAGCGTTGGGGTGTTCCTTGGTTGTAGCTGGTGATTTTTTTTAGGATTGACGCTTGATTATCGCTTCCTCACTATGGTATCGGATTCCTTCTGGCTTTGGTATGAATGTTGTTTATTTTGTTTTCCATATTGTCATCGTGTCCCAGGTTATCTCTTTTCCACCGAGTATCGTTGTGCTCGTCCATTGATGCTGTATTCAGGAGAACCTGGCTTTCTCCTATGGTACGACCGTTATGTTATGGATTTTGTTCTCATGGTGATGATATATGATGGATTTTGGTTTTCTTTGGTGATGAGTTCGAAGCTTACTATGCCTCCATTTGAACACGAGACTTGGCTGTAGTTTGTTGGTCTTGCAATATTATGATGCTTTCTCAATGAAATATGGGCTGTGTGTTAGTCGTAATATTGTTTTGCAATCTAGATGAGAATTTTTTGTAAGCTTTTTTGTTTTTGCAACACTTGAGTGATATGTATTGTGAGTGATGGTGAACGTGGTCGAACCACTATAAAAACCGACAATGCTACCGAGGGCTGTTTTACTCACATCTGTAATAATTTTGTTAGAGTGATACAGTAGTTATAAATCCGGCTTGTCTATGCAAAATAATAATATCTTGTTTTGCCTGCAAAAAAAAAGGCAAAATAATCTTGTCAATTTTGAATTTGTACAATGTTAGTTTTTTTCCTTAAGTACTTATGAAATTTTCTCATAATTTTTCATTTTAAAAATCAGATTGATTGTATCTCACTCCTATCTTATAGTTATTTTTTCTTTTCATTTTGAATTTTATTAGTATTTTTATCTTGAATATTATTTAATTTTATATTTTACTCCTTTTTGAACTCATTAGTTTTGTTTAATATTCTCATTTGATTTAGGGGTATATACCCATGTTCATGAAAAAAGTGATACCAAAAGTATTATAACTACTATTAAAGATAAAATTGGCTAATGTTCAACAGAATAATGATATAAGAAAAACATATATTGAAGTGACTTCAAAATTATTAAAGCTCAACATTTTAAAATTTATACAAATAAAATTAAAATTTGTAATATTTCAAAAATATAAAGGAAGTATATTTATTTAAATCAATTTCTTATTTTTCAAAAATAAAATAATATATGCAAAATGCTAAAAGTCTAAATTTCTACCTTGAGAGTCAAAAGCTACGACGATTAATAAACATAGATAGTTTATAATAAGAGAAATTTTGTTTGGAAGATTTGAAAGGAACGGTAAACATTTTTACCAATAATATCAACCTTTTACCTTTAAAAAATAAAATAAAGCGCATAATAATAAAAATATAAAATTTTATTTTGAAAATTAAAAAGCTAAGAAGATAAACCGATTATTAATAGTTTTCAATAAAAGTAATATCATTTAGAAGATAGAGTTATATAAACTATTAAATATGTATATTTGTTAAACAAAACCGATTTTTTTAATGGTATTAAAATGATGGTTGAGAGTTAAATAAATAGAATATTTAATATTTGATTTTAAAACAAAACAATGAATAAAGTATTTCTAAAAATCTCACGGTATTAGCAATATAAAATAAATAAATTGAGAACATGTGAAAAAGAAATGTTTTTGTCGGAGTTGAGAGAAGAACTTGACCATATAAAAAATTAAAATTCATTTTTGTTTAGAGCAGGGTTTGAATCCATAGTTTGACAGAAAATAAATAGTAGTTTTGCTATGAACATGTTTTGAACTCGTGATTTTGTATGAGCAATCACATAGACATTTTTGAAAGTCTACGACTACATCAAAGTAACGTGACACCAAAAGTATTAATAACCAATAAAAAGGTGGAACTCAATACACGAGACTCCTGCACGATAACGGGCTCTGAGGAGGTCGTTAATGTACGCAGCCTTTCTCTTGCATTGCGAAGATGATGTTTCCGTACTCGAACCTGTGTGTACAGATCATCATACGGGTGACCTAACCGTTGCGCCAAGGCTCCACCTCAAAAGTATTAATAACCAATATTATGATATATACGTTATCAAACATTCTAATAATTATATAAAGCGACAAAAGGAGAATGTTTATATTTTGTTACTATTATTATTACGTAGTTAGCTATTATTTTGAAGTTTTCAAGTATGACATGTTAACAATGTTTATTTTGGGCTTCATCCTTCAAGTATAACATATTAACATATATAAATATTTACCGTCACGGTACTTTGTCTTGTCAAATTTTTTGTTCATTATAAAATGCTCTTCGCAAGGGATTACCTTCAAACTGCTATAGGCTAAACTGGGAATATATTATCTTCATATGAAAATGGATCAAAGGCTACAAAAAAAGACATCTTAAAAGAACAAAAGTTATACAGAGCCTTAGTACCAGGCATTGGAAAGAAATTGACTAATATCAATGTGCTTCATCCTTGAGCTATATGCTTGTTTTTGAACCAAATGAATCACAATTTGGTTATCTAATTTTCAAAATTTTCTTCCAAAATGTCTACTATGTCTATTGCTTGCAATAAACATAAAATATTTTAGTCAATTCCACGTGTTAGGGTTGCCTCTCATGTGACAAGGATGAATAATGGTTTGAAGTTGAAAATAGTCCTACATCGTTAGATAACTTGAAGAAGGGTGTGTAAATATGAGTTGGTTGACACTTAATATTGGAATTCCTTTTGTTACAAAGAAGTGTGTGCCAACTCATATAGGTACACCACGTGCTGGAGACAAGGAGCTTGATCCGACCGCCTTTACATAACATTTAGGTTTTACAACGATAATCTATAGTGTTATAATTGTCTATAGTATCAATCTTCATGAAATCACTTCTATGTCTAGTGTAAAAACGATTTATTAATTTTCTTATACCTTTCCACTTACAACATCATCTGAGTAACAATTTGCCTTTCAGTCATAACAACCTGTTAGTTATTGTTGGAAGTATCTTTCAACGTTATAAATGTCCATTTCACCACTATATATATATATATATATATATATATATATATAAAATCAATGTTTTAAAAACCCATCTCAATACTCGTCTCAAGGAATGTCCCATGACAAAAGGAGATGAAACGCATTGAGACTTTCTCAATAAGTATTTTTAAAACCTTCGAGGCTTACATCGACATACGAAGTGTACAAAACGTACACCTCACACATTTTTAACACGTTTTAAATTGCTGAGGCATGCGACTCAAAAATGTTTTTACCCCAACTGTAAATCTTGACACAAACAGAAGTTATTAAACTTAAGATATTTAATAGCAAACAAAAAATGAACAAAATTTAAGAAAATTAAGCATGTTTATTCTAATTTTCAATTTCAATACCAACACGATTGAAATTGTTTTTGAAACACGATCAAGAGTTATATTTTGATTTTCTCAATTGTCATTCAAAGAAAATTTCTAAATTGTCATCATTGAACCTTTAAATAAAATTTGCGGATTGATTTAAATTGGTAGAAGGAAAAATAAATAAATGATAACTTGTATGATTTCCTACTACTTGTAATAAAGATTGATTCCACCAGAAAGGTTCTAATATCATTTTCATAAATCTAGAAAAATTTTCAAGGTTGATAGAAGGAGGGAGAAAAAAATAACATGCAAACCATTGCAGTGCTAAAAACCGAATACGAATTCTTGAAACATATTAGTAAGAATTGAATAATTTATATATTATGTATTATCATGTGCTTAAATTTTATTTGTAGCCTTGTCTATTTATACTTCTATGAGTGAATAATAAAGAATGATTTGGACCGAACTCTTTAAAGTTAAGTGCTTATATTGATATTTATTATATATGATTAATTGTTAACTTTTATTTTTAATTGGAAATTAATTATAACAAATTTTTACCACACAATCTAAATTAAATAATATGGTTTTCTCTCTCTTCCCACTAGCTATATTATTTAATTCGGATTGTGTGGTGGAAAACAGGGGGTTACATGAGTGCCATTGAGCGCTCCTCATATATATACACACACAGATGTGTGCGCGCGCGCGCGTCCGGGCGCGTCCACAATTTCAACTGCATGACTTAAGTTCAACCTTGTATACCATTGCATATGTCTCTGACCCTACTGCAGGGTATCCACAATATTTTCTAATCCTATCTGACATGGAATACATTTTTCATAAGTATGCATTTAGCATTAGTTGATAATTAATAGAATTGAAACTGGTTTTGCCTTGTTGTTTCATACATGGTGTAAGGTTTCTTAAACCTTGGATTTCTCGCCTTGTGTGTGTTCACAATTTCAACCACATGACTTAAGTTCAGTTGTATACCATTATATAGGTTAAACTTCTGCCCTACAGCATGCTAAATTCACAATATTTTCTAATCCTATGTGACATGGAATACATTTTGCACAAGTATGCATTTAGCTTAAGTTGATAATTAATAGAGTTGATACTGGTTTTGCCTTGTTTCATACATGGTGTAAGGTTTATTAAACCTTGGATTTCCCGCCGTGCGCGTGCGCACGCGAGTGTGTTCACAATTTCAACCACATGATTTTTTAATCCTATCTGACATGGAATACATGTTGCACAAGTATGCATCTAGCATGAGTTGATAATTAACAGAGCCGAAACTTATTTTGCCTTGTTGTTTCATACATGGTGTAAGGATAATTAAACCTTGGGTTTCTTGCCATTTTGATTTGGTTTTGCCTGTAATTGAGATGAAATCCGACATAAATTCCGCTTTTGGTCATGCCAGTGGAGAAAAAATATATGTTGATTTCACATTTTGTATTAACGGACCATCATATTAAGAAACTAAAAAACAATTCATTAAATCGATAATCCATTTGAATTTGAAAAAATATATGTTGATTTCACATTTTGCATTAACAGATCATCATATTAAGAAACTAAAAAATTCATTAAATCGATAATCCTTTTCAGTTTTGTATGAATATAAATTACAAAACTTACCAATGAAACATATTTCCTTCAGCTAGCTTTGTTTTCTACTTTGATTTCATCAAACAACCCAATTTTATTCATATCGATGCTTTCTTTTTTGTGTTCGGTGCGACGGGAGAAATTAATTTTTTATTAGGTTATTATATAACTGGTTTATTGGCTTACTATATGTTGATTGTGCCTATATTGTATCTAATCAAATTTAATTAATTTATATTTTCAATTTTTATGCTAACCTAATTTATGTATCAACAAAATTTATGTCATAAATATTCTTTTAATTACTATATCAAGGTAACACCTATTAAATTACTAATTTATCATAGAAAAACTAATAGCAAAAGCTAAAACCCTCAACTTGTTGAGATTGATCAAAATTTGTGGAATCTTGTATGACCAAATGCGATGCTGAAATTAAGACATTGAACATTTGTTTTTGTATTAACTAAGGGATTTTTGTAAAAAATTTAAAAAGCCTTATTTTGACTAGTTTTATTTATTTATTTCGAGAATGCTGTTTGGACCGAGGAATATGTAACTGCATATGAGTGGAATAAATCATGAGCACAAAATTATCATTGCACCCACTGAAATCCATTGTTTATCTTGCTCTTGTACGTCTTGTATTTCCCTCTCACCGGTTGATATCGCATTGTTTTTTTTCCTCCATCTATGAACGCATTTTTCTTTCCGTTTCCAAATTCTTCGTATCAAATCTTATACTAAGTTAAGCCTTCAATATATCAAGTTTCGACATGTTGATAGAGACAACCAATATATCGTTCAAATGATAATAAGTAATTTTTTGCTTTCAACACACCTTCTGGACCACGTACAGTAATCTTTATAGATTTTACAAAATCTTCCAAATAAATTAGTTTATCAATTTTTTTTTTGACATTATCTTTTGAATAGTTTAAGGCGATATACGGATTTATTATCAGAAGTTTTATTGGTTTACTCTCATCCTCAGACACCTTCGATTAATAAATATAGACTTCATTAAGATCAACATATAGTAAAATCAATTTGACTTCAAGTTGTTCTAGTTTTATGTCATACATTACCATCACATTTTATAATATTTGAAGAGAAGTATGTCTCACAGCCCAAACAAATGTGTTGTTAAATTCTTTGCACCAAGCAACGTTTACCTACAAATCTTGTTTTACATCTCAACTTTTACCTACAAATCTTGTTTTACATCCCAATTAAGAATTATGTGAAGCATCTTACACATTGTATTGCTCGCTTTATAAAAGGCTTCATAATGAAGAACTTATAAAGCTTTATTATATTATAAAATTCGTATTTATACCAGTACAAAATTTGCGGTTGAAAGTGAAAATCATCATAGATAAGCTTAAGTTCAAAACCACCTTTGAATCTGCAACAAGCATCAAAACATTTTTCTTTAATAATGTACCATCCATATTTTCTGTCAGTTCACTGTATTTTAGGTCAACAGAAGTTGTCTAATGTAGTATCCAAATGCTTAATAATTCTTGAGTTCTTAGGAGATAAATTTACCGTCATAACCTAAAAACATTAAAAACAAAATAGTGTTGGATCATTGTCCAACCATATTTCAATTATAAGACTACCATGAAATTTTATTTTTGGATTTAAAAAATGTATAGTGAAACCTATTAAAGATAATCGTCAATTGAGGCCACAAAGGATCATGTTCTACCTAGAAATGGAGATATCCTTTTGCGCATAATTTATCTTATGAGCATCAAATGACACGTTCTGCATACGCAACTTTTGTGGAAATCTTACTTGGAATGATTGATATTACCAATAATTTTTTTCTTTTACAACTCAACGTTTGATCGTAAGATGTTATAGATGAGTGAAATTTGAATCATAAGAATCCTAGATAACGGTAAACTTGTGATAATTAATCCATTAACAAATAAAGCAAACTCAATCTGAATTCTTTTCACTATGCCTCATCTTAAGATGCTACAAACGAGTAAAATTGAATCATAGTAACGATAAGCCCATTCATAATACTTCACTGACCCTTTAATAGTGTTTTAAAATTGCTATAAAAAGCAGTGATATCGTTTTTATAAATGCAGTAAAGCGACATGGTATATAATATGTCTGGTTAATTCCACAACATTATTAAAAACGCTATAAAAAGAAACCTATTAAAGCGTTTTTTGCTGTCGTCTTTGTGTGTTTATAGCTTTATTACTTATATAATTAACTTTCTAAGCGTTTCCCTGGTTGCATAGGACTTTCTCCTAGCGTTTTTAAAACGCTATAGTCAGCAGAAGCTGTGGCATTTTAAAAAAGCTAATAGTAAGTAAAAGCTATGCCTTGTCTATATGCATTTTAAAAACGCTATAGATTATTTCTCATAGCATTTTTAAATATTCTATACATTCACACTTTCATTTACAATTCTATTAAGCTTATTTCAACATATATATTATACCAATTCAAAATATCACAATTAACACATTATAATGTACATAATCAAATAGAAATCATAAGCTAAACCGCAATATATACTTGTGACAAAAGCAATATTGCATACAAGCGTATAAAACAATAATACAACCGTGCTAATCAAAAGTAAAGATGTTTGAACACCGCTACAAAATAATACTATATGATCTGAACACGACTAATTTTTGAAGGAGAAAGAGGGGGCAAACATACTTCTGTCTGCCTTCCACCATGTAGTCTTAACCCAGAAGCATCATACATCACCTATCAAAGAGAAAGTTGTCATCAGATTTCTACATGACTTATCCGACCCTAAGCTAGATGGTTTGAAATTTATTTTTTTATGCTCTAGAGATAATTGTTGGAGGAGGATGGTTACTAATGAACATGGCACCAATATCCAATAAATTTGGTTTTATATGCGTTTTTCCACAATTTTTTTTGAATAAAATAAGTTCAAGAACTTTGTTCTTGCTTGTGTATGTTATTCAAATATTTTATTTGTTTTAACAATAGATATATCATTTTCTTGTAGTAACTTTTATTATTTATACTGTCACTAATATTAACTTTTATGAACTTATTTAATTTTTATAAAACTTAGTTTATTTCATAAAATCTGGTTAATTTTTAGAAACTTAGTTAAATATTTATGAAACTTAATAAATTCTTTAGAAACATAGTTAATTTAGTCAAATTTTAATAAAACAGAGTTAAATTTTATTAACTTTGTTGTTTTTATATAATTGTTTTTTAAAACTTAACTAATTTTCATAAACTTAGTTATTTTCATAAACATATTTAATTTTCATAAAACTTAGTCAACTTTTATAAATTAGGTTAATTTTTACAAAACTTAGTTAAATTAGTTAATTTTTATAAAATATTGCTAACATTTATAAAATTTGGTCAACTTAGTTAAATTTTTATATAACTTGGTTAATTTTTATAAATTTATTTCAATTTGATAAAATTAGTTAATTTTACTAAATTTTGTTTGGTTAAATTTTATAAAAATTAATTTATTTTTACACACTTTTAATCAACTTAGTTAAATTTTTATTACTTTAATTGTTTTTTTATACACTTAGTTATTTCTTTATAACTTAACTAATTTAGTTAAAATTTAGTAAAACTTAGTTAATTTTTATAAATATGTTTTATGAATGTGTTTAATTTTTTAAAATATGGTCGATTTTATAAAACTGGAACTTTTTGCAAAGTTTAGTTAACTTTAGTAAAGTTAGTAAGTATAAAAATCAACTTAGTTAAATTTCTATAGAACTTAGTTATAAGCCTATCGCATTTCATAAAAATCCAAAAGCACCTCTTTTGCATGGTTAGTGTTTTCCCGTACTCCCCAATTCAATATATTTACACGAAAGAAAAGAAGATCGGATTCATAGCATATATAACAAAATATACTCCATGATAGCATACTCATTTAAATGCATAAAAACATACATTTTAGTAACAACTTTAGCTAGCAATCTTCCATATAACATTGCAATGTTTTGTGTATCTACATAGCAAAGTGAAGGGAATAATAATGTTGCAAATCTATACAAACATTCAACTTAAATATGAATACAAAGTGTATAGTTGAAGAATAAATAAAATTCCACCATCATGGACAAAAAACTAATTCAAGTTCATAATTCGATGACATCTAAAATTGCTTTAAACCGTCTTAAATAGGAGACCAAAATGCATTTCCACGGATCACAACATTCCTGAGTGCTGGTATATGGCCAAAATGGATTTCAACAGTTAAGTACTAGCATCTTGTGATCATGCGGGTGAAAAAGTTCTCCATTATGTACAAGATGTGTGATGAAACATATAAATGAAGCCCAAAGTGGTAGTATAAATTTTTTTAGTCATATAAATAACTGTCATATTCTAGGTGATGGTTAGCATAAATTTAATATAAATGTTTGTGTTGAAATTGTTTGAAAAATGAGTGAATGAAAAAGCACGTCAGAGCTAGTCTATGTTCTTATACCTGTCGTTTGTGTTTGTACGTCTTTGAAACATAAGTTTAATACTGTTTTTATAGTCGATGACCAAATTGATTAGTTTTATTTCAGTAAGTACTATGTTTGAAAAAAATACTTATTTAGTAACAATTCCTTTTCGTCTCCCCTGTTGGACTTGCATTGTAACGATGTGAGCTTGTATCTCAGTTTTGTTGTCAGCTTCTTCGTCATCCTACATAATATAAAGAGTAATAAGTGTGCAAAACATCAGTAAAACAAGTTAAGAAAGTAATAAATGCTCGGTTTTAACTTAATCATGAAGATTTTTCCCTTTGTAGTTTGCAGTAATTTGCTTGCTCTAACTGTTTGATGCCGAAGCTTGTTCCAAACTCGTGCTATGATTACTTGGGGGGTGCTCTACACAGTAAAGTTTTTTCAATGTGGTTACAATCATTAATTGTAGTTTAAACTTTTGAGAAATTTACATATTTTATATTGGTGTAAATCGCAGCAGTTACCTGGGAAAGAACTGTTAGTGACTGACATTCTGCAAATTTCTTGGTAATTCTCCTTGCTGTCAGAAATGTAGCAGTGTTGTTCATCGCATTTGGTCGGAATTCAAATATAGCATGAATTCCCACTAAGTTGTGAAATATGTTTTCGATTTTCGAGGGCCTATTTTCCTACAATATAAGTTGTTAGTCGGTTTGTATTTTCATCATTTTTGTTATCAAACCGTAAGGTAATGCCTCATAACTTCAGTTTACTGAGTAGCATGTGTAAAGAAGCAGGCAGAATGTAATATGAATTGTTAAAGTTAACATAGTGATTGCAGTCCGATAGGCGTATGACATTTTTTCCGGCACATTGAAATATTTTCACAAGGTACAAACCATAGTAGCAGCGATCACTTTATTTGTTAGTTAGAAAAAGTTTGAAGGAAGTTAAACCAGACCTTGATACTAAGCATCTCATCATGTTGTCCTATTAGTCCTTCTGCCTCCTGGTCAAAAGCAGTGATTGTTTTCGACGGTGCCATCTAATATGTCGATGTTCTCATGATACATGTTTCAGACACGGGGAGTGTGGTTATTATAGGTTTAACATTTGACTATGTTAAAAGAAATACGTGTTGATAAGAGAATCTGCCATTGTGTGACATTTTGAGCTGAAGTAATTAAGTCCATCTAATCGTACAGACCCCTTGCAAACTACGCATGAATGGTAGCTCCATGAATTTGTAGTCCTAATTTTCAGGATCATAGCTGGTACTATATACTTCTTCCCCTGCAATTGATTGAAGTTGAACTTGTTTGGTTTTAATGTAAAAATATGTCGAACTACTATTTATGTTACAAATTGTTCGTCAGATAGCAGGGCAAACATAATGATGAAAAGCGTGAGGGGAAATTGGTAGGTAGTAAGTTAAAACCAATTTGACTATAGCCTACATTAAAAAGGTGTAATTGGGTATGCAGATGAGTAGTCATGTGTATATAAAGATCTCCGATTCTGTCTAAACAAGATAGTGTACAGGGTTATATATTAGTCGAGCTTCCTTGAAACTACATAATTGATTTTTATTAATTCACACTAACATTTGGGGTGGATGGTTTCGTGAATAGGATTGCGTGCAAATAAAATTATAGTGCCATCATTTCGACAGGATCTCGTAATCAATATTTCAAGAGTATGTAAATAAAGTACGTGTAAGAGTGCTTATTTTGTCATAGATCATACCAAGTGTCAGATTGAAAAAGTGTATTCAGGCAATTAGTAGGTCCCTCAATGCAAATGTAAGAATCGACAAAGTATGTTGTAATGAAAATATATGTTTAGCACGTAATGAAATATAGGAAATGTGTAATTTTAGGAGTAAGTAATGATTGATGTTAACCAAATGTACTTTTTAGTAAAGGTAATAATAATGTGCGTAGTGGTAAGATACTTGCTTCCTGGTAAGCAGGTCGCAGGTTCCATTCCCGTCTGCCCTACTCCCAATTTCAAGGCGCGGAGGTGGGTCCCCATAAATCATACCAAAATCGGTTGGGGGCATCAAATCTCTGTGCTGGGCTGGCTTACATCCCAACTGTCTGTGGTCGGACCAGGCAGGAGGGGGCTCCTCCTATCCCTTCGATTTCATCAGGGTTCTGGGTTGAGTTTTTAAAAATAATAATAATAATGTGGCATAATGTGTGCAAATGTCAATAGCTAACACAGTAGTCGAAAATCATTTTGAGAGGTACTTAATGTAGGCAAGTAGGCATATGTACGTTTAATAACAGTCAAGATGTATAATTGGTAATAGACTTGCGTAAATGCTATCGTTGTACAGCCTTTGCATGTGCTACTACAACATTGCGGTGTGTCTTTCTGTTAGAAGCAGCAGCTTTCAGCATCTGTACAACATGCACCTTCTTAAAATATAGCAAAGACAACTATTTTAAAAAAGCAAAGGAGAATTAAAAGTGAGAACCTTTAATTAGCTGTTAAAAATGTACTCAACCAACTGGATTAGCAGATGAAATGACTTGGTAGACCAATAATAATCATACTTTTTTGTTAAAGTGCGTAAGGTAAATACGAAGATGATTAAATAGTAGTTTAAAACAAAATCACAGTTATAACACATTAGTTTTAACAAACATGTGTAATGAGAAAAAAAGCTTGTATAAATCATTATCCTAACATGTTTACCGTCTGAATTTATTCTACATTCTCTTGTGAAATTGTCAACTAAATGTATTCAAAAAATTAAATTGAAATTGGTAGGGAGTCCTTCGCCAAATTCACCCCAACGAGAAGTACCTAGAGTACAAACTATGCCTTATTAATAACATTGCATGTATTAAAACATGTACACTTCCAGTTGATATTTAAAGATACATATAATAAAGAGAGCGTGATTTACTAAGTATACTAATCATTCAAACTCATGAACTTTAGACCATAATGGGAAAGCACAAATGAACAAGGGGATATATAAGTGAATTTAAAATAACCAAGATAATGTAAAAATACACCTATGGCGAGAAAATGCTACAACACATCTTTCGCCTCAAGAATTATGTCACAAAGCAGTATGTAGAAATAAATGGTGGCATTTGCATGTTCGAAGCTTATTCATTATAGCCTCTTCAGTAAGACCATCTTCAATTAACTATGTTTTCATGGTCTCCATGACTGAAAGTAGGCAGTAACCTTTAGCACATTGTGAGATTCCTGTAGTTGAAATATTATATGTCGACTATAAAAATGAACAACAATCTATAAAAGCTTCTAAAAAAGTATAATACTTCCAAATATGCTATGTTAAAATGAACCTAAAATTAGGATATCAAGTTTGCTTTGATCAAATTTTACCATTCAACCATAAATGGTAAAGTATATCCAGAAGTTTGATTAAAAGATCCGTTCAATAGATCAACATTTGTAATGCACTATATTGACCCACCAAAAATATACGATTTCTCTTGTTCTTTCGTTGCTTAAGAAAGTAGAGATAGAAGGGGTCTTGACTGGTAATGAAAAAACATTGAGTTGTATATGTTGTTTAATAGTAAACATGCCCTTAAATAAGCACTTAATATATATTTCTTCTAAAACGTTATTTTCTTGAATTTAAAATTCCAGTTTACTTCAGTTTTCCAATCTATGCATTCAAACAAAAAGTTTAGAATTTTAGGTATCCTTGATTTGTATATGCCCATAATCCTATAAGGTTGGATGGCAAACAGTAGGCATTCGGTTTTAATAAAGAAAAGTAAAGTTACGTGAAACTGAATTGTTGAATGGTCTTTTATTTCAACAGAATAGCTTACCTTCAGTACACATTTTACATGTATAAGCTTGCAAAATACCCAAATTAAGAACCACTAAGTTCAAAAAATTACAATAGGATGAACTTCCTACTATCTTCAATTTTAATAACATGCAAATAAGGTAACTACTAATCTACCATAATGCACATGTTTGTTATAATTTCAGTCGTGTATTAGCCATAAATGAGAGTACCAACAGTAGGTCAACGACAGCAAGTCCAAATAATTAAGGGCCACAAGGATACACATATCTGGATACATGAGAAAAACAGGTACTGATTTATTAAAAGGAAAAGATAACGCTGACCAAATATTCTAGCTTAGGAATCTTTATATAATCTAGTTACTAATTGGTTCAAAAGTGTATTTATTAAAGAATCATAAACTATCGTTGCATCCATTTAAAAAATGACATAATATTTTCTTGTCTGGTTTATTAGCATTCATGTGGTCCAATATTAAACTTGAACCTAGAAAAACCTATCAATACTAATCATATATGAAATAAAATATCTCAACCAATATTAAATCATTACGAGATATGTCTTAACAACTATTTATGAATTATAAGATATTTGACAAAATGAGAGACTGTATACTGTTTCATAGAATAGAAAAAATGAATCAGCTATTAATTATCAATATGTAATGGATTTATCTTCTTTTGCATATTATTTGACAACTAAACATATTTGTACAAATCCTATTGTAACTAATAAAGCAAGAAAACTGATTGAAAATCTCAAAATATTCAACTAATTACATCATTACAAAAGTAACAAAGATAAAAGTACTAGAATGCATTTACATTGTAAGAATACGAAAGTAAACCATATTGTAGTCTATATATTAGGTTTGGTGTTCCTTCTCTCCTAGTTTTATAGGAACTCACCTTATTTTGTAATTTTCAATTGCAGTATAACAAATACGAACGTCAAATTCCTAGTCGTTCTATAAGCCAATAACAAACGTGCATTATAAAAACTTTTCTACAAAACCAGTTACATTTTAGGGATTGAATGTATATTTGAAATTATAAATTCAAAATAAATTGAGAATCACATAATTACCTCACAAAATACTCGGTCCTTTTAGAAGTTTAATTTACAATTTCCTCCAGTTCACAATCCTTGTAGACATCCCATGGAACAAAAAAGGTAAAAAAAATGATGGACATTGGCTAAAATTAGGTACAAAATCACAATAAATTGAAGAAGAAAAAAATCTTACCCTTGCTTTGAGAAGCACAATACCAATCCAAGAGAAATCTAAGAGAATTATTTTGTCAAGAGCTTTGGAAGAAAAACTAACCCTACCATAGGCCTGTCAAACGGGTTGGGTTGGGTCAAAATGAGTTGGATCGAGTTTGACCCAACCCATTATGACACATTTTTTTTACCCATTTATGATCCAACTCATTTATGACTCAACCCACTTAATAAACGGGTTGCCCATTTAACCCATCTAAAGATTTAAATTTAATTTGACTAATAAAAAACAAATAAATATAAATAATTCTAATTCTAATTTTCATGTTTCGAATTCCGATAAAAATTTAAAATTCTAATTCTAATTTTCATTAAAATTCAAATATGGGGATATAGTAGCTTATAATTTTCCAAGTACAACTGTCAGTTCTTTTGGAGAACTACAATGTACGTTAACAATATGAAATATCCGAGTGTTCCATACTGTCCGTAATTTAGGTGGGAGTTAATTGGTCAAAGTCTCGCCTATTTCCGATTTAGTATGAAGAAGTTATTGCAGTCTGAATAAAAAATAGCGGCTTCTACACTAGGTGGAGTTCATATATGAGGATGTGGTAGCCTGTTATTTTCTAAGTACAACCGTCAGTCCACTTGGAGAACTACAGTGTGCGTTCACACGATGAAATATCCGAGTGTTCCATACCAAGGTTTTCAAAATGAGATCTAAATCGTAAATCGCAAAGTTTAAATTTTAAATCGAAAAGGGATTTAAATCGTAAATCGTAGATTTAAAATATCCACATTTTAATGCGTGTATGCGCTTTGAAGTTGATTTTGATGTCTAAACGTCTACAATTAAACTTAAAACTTAATTCTCTCTCTAGTCCATTTTTATTTTATCTTAAAAACATTATGATAAGAATTATGGATCTAAATATGTATATTAAATATGTTAATATGAGTTGGATGTGTTTTTTTATTGTGCTTTTAACTAAATTTGAATCGGAATGTGTAAATCGAATCGTAAAGGAAGAGATCCGATCTGAATCGAGATTTAAATCGTAAGATTTTAAGATTTTTGACAACAATGTTTCATACCGTCCGTAATTTAGGTGGGAGTTAATCAGTCGAAGTCGTGCTTGATTTCTAGTTAGAACGAAAAAGTTATTGCGGTCTGAACAAAAAAATAGCGGCTTCTGTACCAGGCGGAGTTCAAATATGAGGATGTGGTAGTCTGTTATTTTCTAAGTATAATTGTCAGTCCCCTTAGAGAACTACAATGTGCGTTCAGAAGATAAAGTATCCGAGTGTTCCATACTGTTCGTAATTTAGGTGGGAGCTAATCGGTCGAAGTTGCCTGATTTCGAGTTAATATGAAAAAGTTATTGCAGTCTGAGCAAAAAAAAAACGGCTTCTATAGTAGGCGGAGTTCATATATGGGGATGTAGTAACATGTTATTTTCTAAGTACAACTGTCAATCCCATTGGAGAGCTACTTAAGACGAAGTATCCGAGTGTTTCATACTGTCCGTAATTTAGGTGAAAGTTAATCGGTCGAAGTCTTGTCTGATTCCGATTTAGAACAAATAAGTTATTGCAGTCTGAATAAAAAAATAGCGGTTTCTACACTAGGCGGAGTTTAAATATGAGGATGTAGTAACATGTTATTTTCTAAGTACAACTGTTAGACTCCTAGGAGAACTACATAGTGCGTTCACACGATTAAGTATCTGATTGTTTCATATTATTCGTAATTTAGGTAGGAGTTAATCGGTTGAAGTCTCGCGTGATTTCGAGTTAGAACGAAGAAGTTATCGCGGTCTGAACAAAAAATAAAGGATTCTGCACTAGACGGAGTTCAAATATGGGTATGTGGTAGTTTATTATTTTCTAAGTACAACTGTCAGTCTCCTTGGAGAACTATCGTGTGCGTTCACATGATGAAGTATCCGAGTGTTTTATACCGTCCGTAATTTAGTTGGGAGTTAATCGATCGAAGTCTTGCTTGATTCCTAGTTAGAAACAAATAAGTTATTGCAGTCTGAAAAAAAAAATAGCGGCTTCTGCACTAAGCGGAGTTCAAATATGGAGATGTGGTAACCTGTTATTTTTTAAGTACAACTGTCAGTCACCATGAGAAATTATAATGTATGTTCAAAATTCTTATTTTTCAAATTTATATTAAAATTTAATGTTTTTTATAAAGGATAAATGAGTTACTCATTTACAACCTTTTAAAAATGGGTCAACCTAACTCATAACTCATTTAATAATACTTGTAAATGAGTTGGTCTAACCCATTTATAAGTAGGGTAAATGAGTTGTGTTAATGAGTTGGGTCATGTTTTGACAGGTCTATCATATCATTGAAAACGACGATAATGATGGATTAATATAAAACTAAAACAATATTATTCATCAAGAACAAAACCTAATAGAAATGAGATCTGTGAGAGAAGGAGATTACCTGGTTATTAACTCTGAATTGAATAAGAGCGACATAAAGTAGACAAGAGGAGAGGATTAAGAAAAAATGGATTAGGATGAATGATGAAAAGATTGTCAATTCGGGGAACGACTAAAAAAAGAGGGGAAAAGTGAATACCTTTAGCATTTAAGTTTGGGGCCTTGTTCTGTTTTACTGTGATAGCGTAATAAAATTAATTTTGTTACACCCTCGGTAGAGAAACACAGTAGACACGCTTACAACGCCATCCCAGGCTGCGATTAAAATAGGTTTTTCTTGTAGTGGTTTACCCTTAAGTAAATACAGTTTTTCAATACCATCTTCTTCCATCTCATGGAGCTCTTCATCATCTTCATCTTGAGTGACCATCTTTTAGAAGAAAAATCTAACATCGAGATTATCTAAAGAAAAAATAGATGACAGTTTAACACAAATTTGAAAGTTGTCCGATTTTCGTGAAAGATACAAGAATATCATCAAATTTCTTTATTCGAACACTACTAATGTCCGTTATTTTGTAAGATCCATTATTGTTATAGAAAACAACTACCATTGAGATCTTGTTGAGCAGTAAGACAAATTTTATTAGCTATCATCATGTAATAAAAGGAATTGAAATTAATATTTCTTAACGCACTTCGCTACTATTCTTACAATGGTACGCCTAAAATCTTTAAACTTGGATATGAATTGTTATATGCATCATGTTTGTTACCATTCTAACCTTTTGAAACTGATTGTTCCACACTGCTTTCGTCTTCATCGTTTCTTCTTCTTCTTTCCCATCACCTTATCATGCAAGTTGTCTTCACGTTCACTAATAAGCTACCACTAATTGATCTAACATGTCATGTTGAAAAGCTCAAAAGCCAAAATATAAACTCCAAAACTAAAAAAAGTAGACATTTTGTGCTTCAAATATCCAAAGATTTCTTGCCCGGGCATCTTTTCATTGATTTAAACCATCATCAAGCCTTACCAGTAATAATAGGTCTACAATGAAGACTGTATGATATACCATTTTGGTTATTATAGGAAGAAGTGAGCATCATTTTCGGTTCATAAAACTGAAAGGAGTACTTCCTGTTCGTGGAATCGAAACTGTGCTTCCCTCTTGCCTCCTCTTCCCTCTCATGCTCTGAGTCCATGCATATCACCAATTACAACAATATGTATGATATTGTAAGTTATAGCTATTCTGTTTGTAGTAGGTTGAGTTATCACGGTACTGGATAAATTTGCTTCATCATACACATATGATTATTTTTTAGTTTTAATTAGAAGGCATCATAATTGTGCTAGTTGCTAAAAGTTAACATGCTTCTTTTTTATCCTCTATAGCAGCCTTATCTTCGTTTTTTTGTGTACCTGGCGAATCAGAATGTGTTGTCGTAGTGTCTAAAGTATTGTTTGTTTACAAGGAAAATTCTAATCACATATAATTGGCCAAGTATGTTTGAGAAACATTAAAAGCCATTTACATCATCAATCATCTCAACCTACGTGTTATTATCAAGAAACTTTTAATACTATATTTGTTTGCAATAAGATGGCTTATTGCTCATCACTGAGTGGTTGATTATTGGAGGGAAAACAGACAATGGACAAAACTATGTAAGACTGGAAATGTTGATTGAGTTAATTTTACAAGTTGTAAGATTGTTACAATCTTTGTTAACTTACCTGGGATATGTTCACAGTTTTTTCATTTAATCGGGAACTTTCTAAAATGCCCTTTATATTCAAATGAGGTCGTGAGTTCAAATCAAAATAATGACAAAAGTCAATACTTATTTTTAATTGGAAAATTTGATTTACAGGCGAGGGCATGACTTTGGATCTCACTAGTAACAAAAATGTTTTATCTTTGTTTTTCTTTATATTTTTCAGTGTATGTTTGTTGAAGTTAAAACTATATACGAAATTGAAATTTAACGAGTTTAGACTGTTATATTATTTTAAGGATATTTTCAGTGCCAAAAAGCTTGTGTTTATCAATGCTAGAAGAGAACTTTTCTACATCTATAACTGCGGTAGTTTAGTTATATCACTAACAATATTTTGACTAGTGGAATCACTTGTAATATAGCTATGAAGAAGAGGTCGTTCTTTTTGGAGTTGTTAATGGTGATGTAATAAGTCTTTGTTTCGGGAGACATAATTCGGACTTTCTGGAGAAATGTACACATTCAATCATGATAGAGATTTTGATGATGCACGCACAACACACACATCACATTTTTTCACAACAGTTATACACACTAGTTTGAATTGGGGGGTTTCACGAAACCTTGATTAAATAGATTACAGATAGATATATGGCCTTGACAGATGTTTTTTTCGTCTGAATTTCCGGTTATAAATTGACATATAATATTGTTAAATTAATGAAATATGTATTACCTATACGGTTTTGGCTAAAACTTTTGTAGATTCTTTGCTACCTTGATTGATATTCTGCAAGCAAAAGGTATCATGCTATTCTTTAACAAAAACGCTGAACCACCCAATTACCAGTTTGTCAATTCCTGCGGCAACGGACATTAATTTCGGAGGGCCCATGTACAAAATTACCTAACTGCACCCCCCCTCCCCCAAACACACACACACACACACAGATTTCCTCAAATTGTACTGTTTCACACTATCTACGCAAGCTTTCAGTAGGGTGAACCAGCATTGTCCATTCTTTAATTTACATTTGTTTATTTGTTATGATTGCATATTTGGTTTGAAGTTTTCTCCGTTGTTGTAAGAAAAATATGCATTTTTTGAAATATTATGTCGACTTTTTGCCCGTATATGATTTTATATGGTTATTGTTTGTACCAAAATTGAACACAACACTCTTCCGACGTGTTTGAAGAGATAAAATGAAGAGATAAGATGAAGAAAATAAATGTAAAATGAAGCAGATCTAACAAACACACCAATAAACATATAAGAAAATGCATAGAAACACAATGATTTAGAGTGGTTTGGCATATAGCCTACGTTCACTATGAAATTGATGACTTTATTGACGTTTTCTTGCGGATTACAACTGATTACAGCGAACTACAGTAGTAATTTTCGAGTATAACAGCAGCCTTGAAGTGCAAAAATGGTTTCGGTAGAGTCTGGACGTCAAAGAGCCAAAAGATCCTTTTTCTATAGGCCCCGGGGCTCTCTTTATAGGCATAGGAGGCAAATATCTCGCTCAGATCTCGGGAGACTTCTTCTGGCATGTGGTTGGGCCCACGCGATCGATCCCAGACAATTTCGATTCGACCCGTGATCGATACGAACAAATTTCATATCGATCAAGATTTGCTCCAATCGAGTCAAAATTTGGCAGGAACATTGCTTAGGTCGTACATAAGCTTCTATGAAAATTTCATAGTATTTGGACGTGTGGATTGCGAGTTATGATCGATGCAAATTGGAGTTTTTCGGTCCGTGATTGATACAAACGACTTTCGTATCGATCAGGATTTAATCCAATCGAGTCGAAATTTGGCAGGAACATTTTTTAGGTTGTACGTAAGCTCCTGTGAAAATTTGGTGGCATTTGGACTTGTACATTTCGAGTTATGATCGATGCAAGTTTGGATTTCTCAACCGTGATCGATCAACATCTTGAGCATACGAACTCCGATTGACTTGAAATTTGGAACGTTGGCTTTCATAGCTTTGCTGGTCCTGTCATATCAAGTGTAGCTCGATCCGGACTCGAACAAAATTTACCGGTATCCATAGTAGACCTATGTATTAACGATCTTCAGGACGAACTATCCTTGGTTTCTAGTCAAGTTCTTGGTGTCACGGCCTTGCCAAAAGGCGGGATAACATAGATCTTATTTTTGGATGCTTACCAACTAACTCAAGTGGTATGGTCTCTAGAGTTATCCACTAGTTCAGGGTGGATTAATCTGAGTCAAAGATCACTAGCCCTGGCTTGGCAAGGTCATTAGAATGTCCAGAGGTTTTGGGTTCAAATTACAACTTCAATGCTTACCAGGCAAAACCTGGGTTTTTATAAGCTCATATAAAAAAATATAAGAAAACAAGGCTCATTTGATGAATTTGCATTTCGTCTAACCTTACACAGTGACTGTATATTGCTAATATATCCGATTTTACCTGACATATCGCCAATAAAACCTGATATTTGAGTTGTTATTCTGTAACATGTACCTGTTTTGCCCCTGTGCGCACGCACATGTCGTGCATTGATTCCTTTATGTCTCCGTTCTAGCTAGTCTTTTTTTCTTCTTATTTCGTGCATGCTCTTTTCATCTGAACTTGTTTCTAACTTATTTTGGGTCTTTACTGTCGGTCTCTATATTATTTTCCTCCATCCGTCCTAGGGCTGTTGATGGATAACCGAAAAATCTGAAATCCGTCCACCTTCGTATTCGAAAAACGGATAAATATCCAATATCTGGAAAAAAAAACGCGGATACGAAGATATCCGCATCTGAAACTTATCCATTCGGTTTTTTTAAGATTATAGTTTAAATTATGTGTATTTTAGTACGATGAAAGATATTTATTTATTGTTTTATTAAGTTAGAAGTTTGTATTATACGCATTAAATGCACATTAACTACTTAAAATTATTTATTATCGTTTATTTTTAACATTTTAATAATCAATGAGATTGAAAAAAGTTTATGTTAAACTAAAATTTTCCATTTATGTTTCTTGATTTATCAGCCGGTAGTGGATAGGATAATTATCTGATATCGTCCGTATCTGCGGATGTGGATATCCGATATCCGAAAATGATTTCGGATGCAAATATGACACTATCCAAATCCGAAAGTATCCGTTGATAGACCTAATCCATCCTCCTGTTTCTGAAATGAATGATTTGTTGTTTTTTTTTCTTCAATTTATTGTTTGACATCGATCCATAAATTAACCGTAGTATGTAATTTTTGAGAAGAACGATAATGATAAACATATCATTGACAATTCTAAGACATCATTTTTCTCATGGACCTGATTACCAATTTAACTGTCTAGAGTGCAATTTGCAAGTAATGGTAATTAAATATATTATCTTCTAAACCTCTTTTCTTTAAAGCTATCTATTTGCTCTAATCTATTGCCCATGAAACGATGTTTCATTTCTCAAGTGTTAAGTTTTAACTTCGATTAAAGTTGGTGGATTCTGTGATATACGGCAGCAGTTTGTGAAATTTTCCTCCCTGTTCCCTTTTGTACTTTGATTTTCTCTTTGTTCAATAACACAAGTTATACTCTATGTCATACTTTATGCCCAGTAAAAGATCTTTCTAAAAGCGATTAATTCGGAACTATTATATGTCCAAGGTCCAATATTGAAATCGTTTCAGATATTTTACCTTACTTTGCACATGACAACAAACAATTCGAAATACCTCGACTTTTTCAGAATTCAGAACAGGTCTGAGTCACATAGCGATAGCGTAGACCTTATAGCCAAGCAAATCTTCTGCTGATGCATTTATCTTCCTTTTTTACAGATTTTTCTTCATGCATTAGAACTAAACAATCTCTTTGGAATACAAACGTTTGATACATATGGTTAATCCTAAAATTTTCTTCTTCTAACCTAACAGCATTGCTAAGCATTTGGAATCTGCGAACACAATGTTTTCGTTCATCTGGTGGATTATTGGATTTTACTGGGTTACGGTTGGAGGCCCATCTTTGACCACTGATGCACCTCAACTATACTGGTCCATAATCAATTTTTTATTGAACACGCATTGTTTGAGCTTTATGACCCATTTTTCTAGCTGTTTCAGATTTTACCTTGTTTTGCAGGCTTTGCATAGCTTTCTTGGCATTTGATGTCTTCTTTGTCGTATTCTGTGTTGCTTTGGCGTTCATTATTGGTATTGCAGTTTGTTGTTGTCTACCCTGCATAATTGCCATTTTGTATGCTGTAGCAGACCAGGTAGTCTATCTAGTGATTATTAGATCTAACTGTATGCTGAATGAAATACTTATATTGCATTATTTTGCTTCTATTTGTTTTCCATGAAGTGATTTCTAATTCGGATGCGCGTAGTGATCGGACTAGGCCACATGAATTGAATTGATTGGATGTAAGCTGAGAACTGAAATGTCAAACTAGTGAATATTAATGCGATGGTGCTGGATGTAGGCTTATGATGAATACTACAGAAAATTATATTAAAAATAAAAATTAATAGGTTTAGAGCAGCTTTAAAATAAATGCATGCTCCCATTGTGGAGCAATACTTTCAACTACTGGTGGACTATCCAATAGGCTGGAGAGTTTCACCTTTGTGTCTTAAACTAACTTGACATAAATGGTGATTTGCTACATGATTTTGGGGTCAATAAGGAATTAATTACAGATTTAACAAGCTACAAATTTATTCTTAGCCACTAATATATCGTGAAGTATTTATTCTCTTGTGCACTTCGTTCATTTATTACAATTCTATCATGTTTCCACTGTATAGACAATGGGAGGATAATTAACTGTTTGACTTCAGTCATGGAAACTATTGGTTCAGTATCCATTAACCGAATAAATTGGTGAAATTAAGACTTAACTGTATTATCCATAACTTGGTATTATCAGCCTTCGACTAGCGATTTTTGAAACGTAATTTACCAGTCATTCTTTATGTGTGAGCTGATAAAATTATATTTGACAAGCACAACCGTAATAAACAAGAAACTAAGTGGAATGACAAGTATTTGGTTTAGATGCTCTTTGATTTTTGTATTTGTATTTGCTTTTTCAAAACAGAAAGGCGCTCTTTGATTTTTGTTTTGTATTTGCTTTTTCAAAACAGGAAGGTGCTTCAGATGAAGTCATTCACCAACTTCCTAAATATAAATTTAGGAAAACTGGTGATATTGAGAAACAAGGTGATGAGATATCAAGATCAGTTGGTGGAATAATGAGCCAGTGTGGAAGTGATCCTCCACAGGAGCATGTGCTATCAGCAGAGGATGCAGTATGTTTTTCCTACATATTCAGCCCTAATTGCGATATCATTTTGGATAATATTTGGTCATAGTTTGTTAAATTTAACAAATAATGTCTTGACTTCACTCAGACTGCAGTATAACCTTGCAAATCGAAAGCAAGCATTTTTATCGTTTTGATTTCTCATTCTAAACTAACAAACATGAAAATATTCTACACCTGTTTCATTTTAATGCCGAGTACAACTCTTATTAGACTGCAAAAACATAGGATCACCTATTGATGCTTGTTTTGACTTTATATGTAAGAGATACATTATCATACATGAATATATTTTATACCTGTTTTATTTAATGCTGAGTGCAATTCTACTAGACCGCAAAAACATGGGATCATCTATTGATACTTGTTTTGGTTTGATATTTGTGATAATTGCATTATCGTACATGAATATATTCTACACCGGTTTAAATTTTACTTTAATGCTGGGTACAATTCTATTAAACTGAAAAACTATAGGATCACCTATTGATGTTTGTTTTGATTTGACATATGCGATAGTTACGTTATCATACATACATACACCCGTGCACATATACACACAACCCCCCCAACCACCCCCCCCCCCCCCCCCTCTCCAAACACACACACAAAAGAGAAGGGTTCTGCTACACTCCATCTACACCCTAAGATTTTTCGAGCTACATAATTCAAAATTGAATGAAAATTTGTAGATATGTTCTTACATGCCTGAAGATGCTCTTCACATCATTTTGGTTGATTTGAATAATCCTAGCATATTCAAAATAATATTTCAAGTCGACTGTTAAAATAAATGTTTAATGGTTGATATTTGAAATTTTAAAAGTTTAAAAATGAATTCTTTTTGATTAAACATTCCTGAACTTTAATTTTGCATAATGCAGTGCTACAAACCTTAAGGGGGTGTAGACAGAGGTGCAAGAAAGGACAGTGCAGCAGATCCCCAACACACCCCCCCCCCCCCCCCCCCCAAAACCCCCAACCCCCCGTCCTCTTTTTTGTTTTTCCCCCTTCATGTTATGTCCATTTTTTTTTGTCAAACCCATACAAGTTTGGCGGATGCCCATTATGTTCTAAGTTACATTGTAAGTGTATTCTTCTAGTTATAGCACGGACATGTACACAAACATGTATGTTTGTATCACATGTATTCGTTTCAATTACATATGTACACCAGCTCAGTGGTTGTTGACATGATGTGCATAGTATAAGATTGAACATCCCATAATTTTTATTGAGTTCGAGTTGTTCTAGTATAAATGCGAGTGTGTGTTCATTTCTATACTAATCTAGTGGTGAGGGCCGGCCCAATAACTTGGTTACTCCAGCTTTGCTTTTTGGATGAAAATTTTGGAAAACTACATTGGATCCACTGGGAATTGAACCCAACTCCTTTCTCAAGGAGAACATCGTGGTTATTCAAATCGATCTATGTCAACAGTAGAAAAACTGTATCAATGTTATTTCACATTATTTTTGTTTTTGTGCCTTGGCTAAGTAGGTGCAAGACATATAGCCTGAGTTGTGCTAGAGGTTTTGATTTCGTACTTAGAGGCATACATAATAGATTAACAGAAAACGTAAGCGGAAAAAGACTTGACTGGCGTCAATGGTATAGGAAAGCGACTCATGCTACGACTCATTTGAAGCATCATGCTTATTTAAATATGCTTTGCACGTGCTGTTACTATCAACTAAAAAAAATTGCTGAATTATGCAGGAATGTTGCATATGCATATCTGGCTATGACGATGGTGTGGAACTAAGAGAACTACCCTGCAGTCACCATTTTCACTGCACATGCATAGACAAGTGGCTTCACATTAATGCCACCTGCCCTCTTTGTAAATATAATATCTTAAGAAACAGCAACCGTGGAAATGAAGAAGCATAGATATGTTGGCCTCTAATGGAATATGTCATATAACAGGAACGGTGAAATCTCATCTCTGCGTAGAAAAGAAAAGGAAAGGAAAAAAGAAAAAAAGAGAGAGAGAGAACAAAAATGGAATACTTTTCTACAGGTGAAATGCCTTCTGCCTACCTTATAAAACATAACAAAATCTTATCCATTGAACGATTGTATTGTCGTTTTTGTGCAAATGTGCTCAGAATAAACTGATATGATTCATGTTGTGCTGACTATGTGCTACTAGACTAGTGTATTTTGACTCACTCTGGCAGAAAGGCATCTACTTATTTTAGTAGATAACTGTATTTTCCAGCAGATTGATACGAGTATTCCCAACCGGATTAACATCAAATCAGCCTATTTAAACTCATAACCCTCTCTAACTTACCCACCGACAACACCCCCCCCCCCCCTCCCCCCCCCCCAAAGACAAAAAAAGAAAAGAAGCCTGGTCTTCATATAGCCGGTTAAACAGGATCCAATTCTCCTCCATCCGATTGCAATCCACATGTAGCACGAACT
The DNA here is from genome assembly GCA_030765085.1 of Allium cepa. Lineage (NCBI taxonomy): Eukaryota > Viridiplantae > Streptophyta > Magnoliopsida > Asparagales > Amaryllidaceae > Allium > Allium cepa. Next base: position 491,333,712 of record CM060931.1, read on the forward strand.
TTTAATCTCCGTTGTCCACTTAGCCTGCCTTTATAAGGCCGTCCAAATGGAAGAACATATACTCTGCTGTTGAAGGTTGAGTACCTGTTCCTTCTTTTCATCTTAGTCGAGCTTCCATTTTATTCTCCATCGATTTTCCAACCAGCAAATATTCCAAAAACGAAGAAGAGAGGAGTGTCAAATCGTATTCATCGATGTCTCTAGTATTGTAAAAGTCAACGATCTCGACATTCAGATGGAAATACCGTATCAAAGCGAAGAGGCTTGACTAGATATACAGTAGATTTAGTTCTTGATTCGTATTGATCAAAATTGGAGGGTGATAAGAAGCGCGTCGATGATTCTGTAAGATATTTAATTTTTAGATCGTACATAGTTAAATAAAATTAAAGATTGTCAATTTATGACGTAAATTAGTTAAATTTCGGCTCGTCCTGATTGCATTCATGAGTCTTGATCTAAGGTCATCCTTCTTTATAGAACTATACTGGCAATTAACATCGATGATGTTATTGACAATTTTCGACGGAAAATTGAATTTGCAGTTTTTTTGAGTACGTTTTTATTTTCTCACTCAACATTTATTTACAGTTGTTTATAACATGAGATGATTAAATATTACTTCATTAGGCATCCAAAATTTATTAAAACTAGACGTTCAATCGTGTGGTGCTTTAGCTGTATGTTCGTATTTTTCACTTTAGTTTTGAAGAGTTAGGTTTGACTTCGTTAAATTTTTATATGTTTGCCAGTATTTCATTGGTCGAAAATAGACCTTAATGTGGTGAGCAGTACCAACGCTTTGAAAATTTAGCTAGAGTACTTTCACATCATAACGGAGAAGTGGTTTGTCGTTAGGACATCAGATTAGAAGTAGTTATATTAAACGAGCTGTTGGTGAGTTAGTAGATGATTATAGTCAAGAAAATAATTTGGAGGTGGCTAGACTTTTTATTCTTTCATGATTTCTTCTCAAATCCATCAAACAAAATACCCATTGGATATGTTGCTATTGCGGAGTTGTCATTTGATATTCCCACTAGATATGTAACACCGCATAATTTTAACGATAATAAATTAAAAAAAATTAATTAATAAAGAGTAACAACGTAATAGAATTTTTATAACATCAGAATTTGGATAAGAAATTTGCACCATTGCGTTTATGGTGATTTTTTGATCAATTTTCATATATAAAGTTCTCTGATCAGAGTTCAAACGAAGAAGTTATTAACATTTGAATATTTTGAGTCGAAAATAATCATATGTAATTAAGATAATAAAAATAATTAACTGACATTAATTACCGTGAGTTAGAGTTAACCAATAATTAACGTTACTTAAACGTTAAGGAAGACAACAGTGGAAATAAACTATGTCGATCAGGCTCATAAAGGAATTAAATAAACAAATCAAACGACGCACAATTACTTACCGGTCGACGCCTAGATCGCGCCGGTTGTCCGCTAGCGGTAGACCATTAGGGGCGGCGGTTGACCGGTTGAACTGTCAATTGGAGAATTTCACGTGGCCGAACAACCTAGATTTAAAATAGTTAAATTTAATGGCTGACATTGATTCGAAGCCTATAAATACTAGCATTACCCCTTATCTTTCTTCTCATATTTTCTAAAACACGGCAAAGCCCTGCCAGTCTTCTCTATAAAATTCCAAATTCTTAAAAATAGTTATAGTTTATACGTATATACAAGTGGAGAACAGCAGAGAATAATTGATAAGTAGAATAGGGTCGAATCAAGCCATCAAACCAAGGAATAAAAGGGAGTCATCGAATAACAGAGATTAGATCTGGAGATTGAAAAGCTAAAAGTGTGCGTGAGAAATTATATATTTTTATATAATATTGGACCGCTGCAAATCTATTCTTGTATGCCTAAAATGTAAATTGGAGTTGTAGGCTAAAATTTGTGTACGTGTAACAAAATTGTAAATCTTACATACATATTCTTGATTGATATCTTGAATTATATATTGCATGTATGTAAATCTGGAAAATGTTGGGTATTAGCAGTCTCTGAATTTAGTATTGGGTAGTAGTGGTCCCTAAAACTTAAAATTATGTGGGAATTCTAGATTTGTAGATTTGAATGGCTATTGCAATTAAGAATGTAAACTAAGTTATCATAATAAATTATGGGGGTTTAAGTAGTATTTTAATTCATTCGAATATATGGTGTTGCAATGTGAATTTCTATAGATTTTCAAGTTTGATTTATAAATAAAAGTATATCGTTTGAAATAATAAGGAATACATCTAAAAAGAAATAGATGTATAAAAAAGAGATATTTACGGTATTTTGTACTATCTATTTCAATGACTAAGAAAAGATAATTCCTTATACTTCCAAACCGTAAAACAAATTCTTCTTTTGAATAAGATATAAAAATTTACAGGGTTATCCTTTCCATTTGAGAAGAAACGTAATTTCAATGTATTAAAATGCAGAAGTTCCTAAGGATTGATTGAAGAATTATAAATGTGATAATAATAATGGTCTAAGAGAAGAATTAATAAATATGCAATGTAAGCAAGACAAAAATTAAATAAAACGATGAAAAGGTAGGTAATAATAATTTAAAATAAAAGGGTATGACCAAACAAGGAAGGGAAATAAAGGTTAAAAGGAAACAGAGATAGAAAATTAAGTATAGAGAAAAGGGAAGTAAATGGGAAAAAGGCATTTAGATCTTTTAAATGAAAGCAGTAAATTACCTTAAATTAAATAATATGTAAACGCATAAGAAAGTAAAGAATTGTTATTAATAGTAAAATATGGAAGACGCAGTAAAAGAAGAAGTATGAATGAACATACACATACATACATAAATACATATATGTACATATATATACACATATGTTAATATATATGTGTGTATGTATATGTGTGTGTGTTTGCATACACACACACAGCCTCAAGTATGTGTTTATGACGGTTGTGAATTATTAAAGTTATTTAACTTAAGTGGATAAGAATGACATAGTCATTAGAATGGGTTGGAATGCGCGGTCGGTAATGTTACACAGTAGAAGTCTACCCACCGCATGGAGCTACCGATAGTTGTGTATACATTATACTAATGTATGACACATCCAACTGTAGGACTTGTGAAATTATATACGCTTGCGTATAGGTGAAGAAACACTCCAGTAGAGTCTACTTCAATCATTTTAGGGGGTATTGTCTTGATTGCGTTAGGTAATTTAAATAAGACGGTGAGCAAAGGTCGATGCTAGGTTAGTGTGTTGGTAGCATATTAGGGAATATACATAGGTTAAGAACATCATTGTTCTGAACGATTAGCAAAATGACGAGGTTTACACCTCCTACTAGTGTAGGTCGCGTTAGGTCTTACACCACCACAGTTGTTTACTAGTTTCTTTGTTAGAAGGCAAAGCTAGATAATCCATAAGTGAGGTCTTTCAAAACGAATGGAGTAGTCCATGGAGCTGAGTCCACAATAGTCCGTTGAGTTGAGTCCATAATCCGAGTAGCTAAGTCCTGTATAGTCCGTGGAGCTAATTCCACTATAGCCGACGAGTTGAGTCCTCTGTAGTCCATGAAGTTGAGTCCACAACAATAAGTAGACAATTAAAAAATCCTCAGGCTAGATAGAGTACGCCTAAACAATTGTGATGCCGTTATTAGGCACTACGAGGAGTTCCTTTATATGCACGACAATGAGGACGTGATAATGCGATGATGGTGTATCCTGACGAGGTGTTGGGTTATGGATACTAGCGGGGATAGTATCTTCGTCCAAAAGGGGACTGTGGTACTTGGATATTTATATATATGTATGTACTTATGATCTACTTTAGATAGATGAGGCGTATCGTATGCATACGTGGAGTCGAGATGACTAAGTAAAAATAAAAAGACATAACATGTAGTGGAAGACAATCGACATAAACTAGTGTTATGTGTAAAACGTATAATTTACCCATCACTAGAACATTGCTCTGACCCCCTCCTCATTGTAACCCACATGATGGATTTAGAGGGAAATATACTGGTGCAAGGCGGGAACGGTGGAATGACAGGTTTCCTTATACATGCTTGGCACTGACAAGGACACTAGTTATTGGAAGTGTCTGGTTTGTACTATTTAACTTATTATACTTCACTATTCGGCTGTGAGTTATATCAATAGTGCTCTGATATGCATTTATTTGTTTATTTATAGGATATCAAACAAACGACCCAGACTTTGGTACTTAGGTTTTCAACGCAGTGAAAATTCAAGCCCACTGGATCGTTGGTTGTTACATTTGAAATCGGAGCTTAGGTTAGTCGATCTTAAAACTTAGAAAATGTTGAGTGAACATATTTGTATTTTTCATATAAATATAAATACTATACACCAAATCCCATAAATTCCGACCATGGAATAGTTGCAACCATATTCTGAAAAGATCGGTAAGTTGATTATGAATTGGAATAATAGATGAAGTTGAAGATGTACACCTACCCCGTTTACCCCATGAGAAATAGGCTATATGAAAAGGCGTTGACTTAAGAAGAGCACGAGCACAACATATGAAAGGTCCCTGAAGCTGGATAGTATGTGACTTCCTAGTTGGTTCCCCGATAGCCCAATAGTTGTGGATCCCAGTAGGATTGTCGATTGATGATGTACAGTAGGTCCAGATAAGGGGAAAGCAAGAGTCCGTATATTGTAGATATCTAGAAATAAGAATTAATTAAGTCTCGAAGGATGGTGTATAGTAGTCACTCCAAGATGATAGCCGGTTTTTAATATTTGGAGCAAGATAAGTCAGTAAGTTGAAGAGGAAAAGTTCTAAAGAAGGGATAAATAAAAATCCTCTTTGAGTCCGACCCCATATGAAGAATTTAGTGTAAAAATTGAAATGGTTTTAACATAAAAGTTTGAGATATATATATATATATATATATATATATATATATATATAATATTGAAAATGATCTTTAGGGACTTATTTAAATGTTTGAAAAAGAAACAGTATTTGAAATGATTTTCAAAGCAATTAATTTAAGATAGAAAAATCATATTTTTGAAAAGTAAATATAATTTTTCAGGAAAAAATCTACATTTTATTCAAATAAAAAGTTAAGTTGGAATTAAAATTAGTTAAATTAGAATTTCAGTAAATGTGATTTTAGTACAAAGTTATTTCTTTTGAAAAAATATATAGCGTATGTATAGCTTGTTAATTTTTCTGAAATGAAAAATTTTAAGTTGTAAAATTATTTTTAGGGGAGGACAATAGGAAGTGGTACTAGTTTTAAATGGAATAAATAAAATAAGGAAAGAAGATTAAAACCCGAAAATAAAAGCAGTAGGGGAATGCACTACAATGATTCAATAAAAAAGAGCAATTTTGATAGAAGAAAGTTGAATGGTATTCACATTATGAAATATTAGTAGAAACAATGTTAAGAATTTATATAAAATAATGTTAGTAATCTAATCAGAAACAACATAGGAAATTAAGAGAAAAACAATGGATATTTTCCATTGTTGTGCCCATTTACTTCACACATCTTTTCAGAGGTCACCCTCACATGATATCAGAGACTCTGCCAAGGATTAGGAGTGAAGATAGAATAAGTAAAAAGAAAAAAAAATAGAATTGAAGTGTCCTTGTCTACTTCATTTTTTATTATTTAAAATCTTAAAAGATGTTTTGGAAACATTGTAAAGTGTATTTCTTTTAAAGAAATGGGTTGGTATAAGAATTGAGTCTCTAAAAGAAAAGCTTAATAAATTGTTTGAATTAAAAATCCCAATTTTTAAGAAGTAAAATCCTTATTGTTGAAAAGGGCTTTAAAAGGAAGCGTTGATTTTTGAAAGAGGAAGGAAACTTTTTAAAAATTAAATTGTTAACATTTTCTTTTGGACTTGATGAATAAGCTAAATTCAAAATTCCTAAATTATAGTTTTAAAGATTAAGACACGAAGCTATTTTTGAATTTAATAAAAAGTTTTTAAGTTGCATTTCTAAAGATAAAAGTTTTGAAATTAAGTTCTTCAAAATTTTGAAGTTTTAATTTTTGAAAAAATTTTGGCGAAAACCAAATCAATTTTTTTCTCTCGTGTAGATAATGATGACTGCTTAGGTAAGACAGAGTAAAAAGTAAGGATATGAAGAAAATATCGGTGGTTGCTCATAGAGTAGCAATAAGGAATCCCTGTAGAGTGTAGAATATTGTCTAGAACTTAGGAACGCTTTATTAGACATGTGTACAGGTCATAAGAATAACCCACAAAGGAAAGATGAATGGTACCAAAGTATATTTTTACGAGTTCTAGAGTATGCTCGTACGAAAGATCAAGGATAAAGAAAGTAAATACCAAAAATTTGAGAATACTACCAGGAGATTTGGAAAAGAGGATGGTAACAGAGAGTAATGAGATGACAAACACACATAGAGGACATTTGTAAATTCAAAGTTAAGGAGGGTAAGATAGAGGGTGGAAAATTTATTCCGCTAAGCCGATTTGCCAATGTGTTATTTAAAGTGGCACAATTTATATTTCTTATCCATTAGAATGTGGGGATGGACAGTTTATTCCATAATTAGGTATGGAATTGGAAGTAATGGATGAACCTTAACCATTAGATGTCGAAAAGGAAAGTTAAGTTATGTGGGTTAAAGTAGAGTGACAAGTTAGAAAGGTCTGTTTTATTTTTGTAGGGTGATGGGCCCACAACATTATAGATGTTAGTTGATGTTGAAGATTAGCTTCCGACAATTGTTTCTTTTAGGTTTGGGTTGTAAGCGTTAATTTTTCTATTGTATATAACGCATATGATATCGATGGTACGATCATCCTATCAAAAGTTGATAATCGGTACCAAAAATGCTGCTATTATGCCAAAAATATGACAGACGGAGCAATAACAGTCAAAATTTGGTGAAACGAAAGATGACGTCTCATTCAGAAGATGATTTACAAACTTATTGTACAAAAAATGTTCAGGTTTGGAATTTTTTTTTTACCATCAACTTTTAACTGATTTGAATTGAAATAAAATTACACAATAAAATAACTTCAATATTTTCTGATGAAAATTTACCATTTGCTATGTTCAAATAGACGTATTCTAAATATAAAATTTTCAATTCAAAATTTTATTATTTAAAATTTCACAAAATTTCAATTAATTACATTAATAAAGCTATTAAAATTTACGGATCGTTACAGAAAATATACAAATAAACAATGATCCACTAGACTACGATTTTGGAGGTGCGGAACCAGATTGTGTGGACAACGATGAACCGAAAACGGGGATACGGTTGGATGATGATTTGTGCAGTGCACAAATTATAGCTAGGTCGATTGTAGCAAATGTAAACTTCAACAACGAATTATTTTCATCTTCCAACGTACAAACCGGTTTCAAAGTTGGCATGGTGTTTGAGAGTAAAGCTAAATTTCTGCAACAGCTATCAGAATGGTCTTACATGCGGTGGTCCTTTAAGCCAGTAAGGTCGAACAAAGCAAAATACACCGACATTTGCAACGTCGATGATAGTTGTCCTTAGAGAATACATGTTACTGACTCAAAAAAGACACAGGCTGGATGGTGGGTTATTAAAAAATATCATAGCGATCATACATGTGTTAACCCTACGGTGAACTCAAATCATAGGCAAGCTACATCATCTTTTATGATATCGAAGATCATGCCTCTCGTGAATTTCGATTTGAACATTACGGCCGGAACGGTGCAGGTTCTAATGGAGGAACAGTTATTTATCAAAATTAGCTATATGAAAGCATGAAGAGCATCAAACAAGGGAATTGAACGAATATACGGTGATTGGGCAGAGTCATATTCAATCTATGACAATACTTTGGTGAAATATGCAAAAAAAATCCAAGAAGCATAGGGCATGTGACTACTTATGAGTACATAGTTTTTAATCGTGCATTTTGGTCATTTGGGCCATGTATCGAGGGATTTTTCCATTGTCGACCTTTGCTCTGCATAGATGGTACACATCTATGTGGTAAATACAAAGGTACCTTGCTTGTTTCAACCACCGTTGATGCGAATGATCAACTATATCCGTTGGCATTTGCCATTGTTGAGTCCAAATCCACTGATAGTTCAGGTTGGTTTTTTGCGTGCATGCAAAGTTCATTCACAGCATGAACAAACATCGTATTACTTTCATTTCTGATAGAATGAAAATAATACCTACAGTGTTGGAGAGCAAATGGTTAGCCCCATATAAACATAGATGCAGTGTCAGACATTTGAAAGCTAATTTTCAAGCAGCGGGTTTCAGAGATAAACGATTGACCGGTTTATTCTACGCTGCTGCATGTGCCTATGAGGAGATTGAGTATTTAAAGATTCGTGAAGAAATTAAAACCACCGGTATAAAAGCATACAACTGGATAGAGAGAAGTTTGGGTGAAAAGGAGGAAAATTGGGCATTATGTAAAGATGATAGTGGTCGTTTTCATGTTATGACGACTAATGGTCAGAAAGTTTTAATGGTGTACTTAGGAGTGTAAGATTTTTGCCTATTAGAGCACTTGTTGCACGTACCTTCTATCGATCCGTTGATTACTTTTGCCAAAAAGAGAGTTAGCTAAGAATTCCACACTTCGTGTCACACCAAAATGGAAAGCAAAAATAGCGGAGAACGTAAGCGAAGTAAGGCATTGTCGGATTGTTCATTTCAGTCAAATTGAATGGCAAGTGATTCATTACTTTGGAGATGAATTCAAAGTTATAATCGATGGTAACACTTGTTCATGTACATGTAACATCCCATTACTACAAGATCTCCCTTGCGTCCATGTGATGGCTGCTTGTTTGTCAATGACCAATGGTGCAAACAGTGCTTATTGTGATTTTGCTTCACATTAGCACTCCATTCAAAATTACCTAGCGGCATACTTTGTAGAATTTCATCCCATATGCAATAAAATGTACTGGTCTCAACACAAAGGTCAAATGATACTTCTATCCCCCATAAGGCAAGCTCTAGGAAGGCCTAAGTCCACTAGAACTAAAGGCACTATGAACGAGATGCAGCCTCAAAGGCCGAATAGATATAGTAAATGTGATACACACGGTCATAAAGGGAGTCGTCGTAATTCAATTATTTAGTTTTCATATGCGTATTATGCTGGTTTGATGTTTGTAAGTCATATGTTGTTTATGTAAGAACAGTTTGTGTTTTTATTTCATGTGTTATGTTCGTTTGAGAGGATGAACGTTATGTGTTGGAATTGGATTACTCCACCAAAAGTAAATTGAGAAATAATAGCTGCTAAGTGATACGTAAACAGATGCAAATGTAAGCTAGTGATATATAAATCGTCATAATACATGTTCAACGATACATAATTCAATTACATAAAAATGAACACCCGAATTTCTATTTACTTCTCCTTCTACAGTCTATGAGGACTCAACTTATCGAACAGTACGCCCTTATTCAATACTGCGTTGCGATATTGTAGGTTCAACTTCTCCAAACAGGCATTTTCTACTTGCATCTCAAGGGCATATGTAAATCCCCTCGGACACATTTCCGGATCTTTCCATTTAAAAAAGTTTCAACATTCAACATCGTTAGGCAGTAACTTATTGTTGTTGTACGATTCACAACGGTAAAAGCGACGGCCCACATTCCTTTCATTCCGACACGCAACCACTTCACATTCATCTCCGCAATAACAAAGTACCCGAGGCGGTGTCCGGCTTGAACTAGCATTGTTAGTCTTACGACGAGCTAGCACATCCATTAATTTTCCATGAAGTGATTGTTGTATTGATTCACTGCCGACCACGACCAATGTTGATGTACCGCCACCCTTAGGGGGGGGGCAATTTTTCAACCTGCGTCTCAGGGACAAAATCAACCTCAATATTTTCTTCATTAACCGGCGTAAAGCCTCGTTGTCGTTCAAATTCGTCATATATTTTCATCATCCTCTCGTCGTCAATCTCCCAATTGTCCATTTTCAACACCTCTTTTCTTGAAAATATTAATGTTGGAATTAGCCTTAATTGCAAAAGATTAAACAAATTTAATAGTGCTCATGAAACTTACCTTCTTATCATGTCTCCAAATCTCTAAAAAATATTCGTTTTCATCGGGCAATATTGAAACTGTGGAAGTGAGATGTGGCTTAGGTTTTGGGTTCTTTCTTTGATATTTGGTAAAGTGAAATATAAGAAAGGTTGAAAAGTAGGGTTTTTGTTTTGACACCTTGCACACACAACTGGGGCGACTTTTCAAAAGTTGCCGACTGACGACTTTTCAAAAGTCGCTCAAGTTGTGTGCATGGTTTCTGTTTGAAACCCCGCACACTTCGATGATGACTTTTCAAAAGTCGCCAACATGTGACTTTTGAAAGTTCGCCCCAGAAAAGTGTGCGGGGTTTCAAAACAGAAACCCTGCATCACCATTTTCGATAATACACTAAACTTCACTACAATCAAAATTCAACATTTCAATCAAATTCAATCATCCAACAACTCAAATTACAATATCTACCAATTCAACAATTGAATTCAAAATCCAACATCATACAATTAAGAATTGCGTTCCAATTCCTACATCCAACAATTCAATAAAACAGCTAATCCAAATATTTCAACAATTCATTAAATAAAACAAAACCGAACAAAGCATATCAACAAGTTATACCATCCTCACTACTTTAACCTACGAAATTCTGGTGGAGTTCGTCTTGGTTTCCTCATAGACAATGGAATTTCATCCGATGAATCCTCCTCTTCATTTGCTTGCGTAAGATCTATAGGCTGTGAAGAGCCGGGAGCAACTTCAAACTGTGTTTCTTGAGATAAAGAAGCGCCTTTTCAATGTCTCCGTCGCTAATATGTACGAGTAGTAGAAGGAACGCCATGGACTTCTATAGCATATTCGATGAGCGTCTGTGGTGGAGGTGGAGGAAGCGGTCTTGGTCTTGTTAATTTGTTCCTTCCTAAAATAGGTTCTGAGATGTGTTTTACACTAAAGCATTTCCCCTGCGACCTTTCGAAAACCTCTTGTGCAGGCTCGTCTACAATCTCGATCGCACGGTAAATGTCGTACGTTTGCCATAACATAAACTACAAAAAAAGTATAAACTTTAAATATTTGAATAAAGATTATACGTACTGCATACCACATTCCTTTCAAGGGATGCTTTGGGAGTGTAAGAGTCTGCAACAATGGTAGGCGCTGTAGGTGGCTCGATGACACGAAGAACATATCGACGCGTGATGTTCCAGTACGAAGACAGATATTTTTCTTTGGACAACGTGAACTCACGTTCCTATTGCATGTGCATGCAGCGCTCGATCCATGTCTCAATCGTTATAGCATACTCCCCAGGTGTAATATCAATCCTGTAATGCGGTGGTTGTTTCGGTAAATGCTGGACCATACTAAACCGCCTCATCACTCGATCGGGAAGATGATAGACGACATTATTAAAGCACATGAGAGGAACACGAGCAGTCCACAACTGAATGAAAGTGGTACATAAGTTTGACAGATCTCTAAGCACATATGCGTATGGAGTCCAAGTCATAGATTGATAGTCTAGCACATCGAACTCATTACGATAGAAGGCAACATGACGCACCGGCAAATGAAATGGTTCTTTTAGATCCAACCTACCAGTAGAAATATAAAATTGTAACTTACCAAATCCGAACAACTATACGCACTATACTACATAATTAATTATACCTGGCACCGTATGGAAATGATAAATCAATCGTCGTCCTCCTTATGGTTATTCCACCTATAGGTAGATAAGTCCAACACAAAAGCTGCAAATAATATTAGACACATGATTTCAGTTGGATAAGAGAATATGAAGTAACTGTCGGCGAAAGTAAATAATAAAAATACTTGTACAAGACTCACACAATCACCAATGCTTGCGCTCTCTTGCAAAGCAAGCCTCGTCAACTCATAGTACGTATACGCTAGAACTGCACTACCTCAAGAATACTGGCGACAAATATCAAAATTTTCTAAAAATGAAAGTCATCTAAGCCATATCTGTATCTTCGAATATCAACCTCGAGCAAATAATATGCAATATAACGGCTCTGCCTCGTTGTTGAATCTGAATCTCCATGGCATCTATTGGTATGTTGTCCGCAAATTGTTGCCTAAACCATCTTGTCTGTATCATTTCGTTTCCCATCACTCCTCTGCTGGAGGAGTTAAACCTAAGAGCTCTTGGCATAAACTAAGGTAATCAATTGGATCGGGGTTAGTCAACGGAGCACCGTCTATGGATATGCCAAGTAAGCACGCAACATCTCCCAACGTGATAATCATCTCCCCAACATGTAGGTGAAATGTAGATGTCTCTGGCCTCATCCAAAAACCAGTCCAACTGGATCTCCCCAACGTGATAATCATCTATCCACAAAAGCGGTGATAAGATGATAATCCAACTGGATGTGCCCCATCCAAAAACCAGTCCAAATCCGACTTGTTCTGTCAACTGTATAACGCATAGATAAGCAGATGTTACTCTATTCAGTTTAGATGAATGACCTATGGTTCCGTCTGTAGTATTGCTCTGTCAAAATATCATAAAAATATTATCAACATGTAACACACAATATCATTCAATATTTGTACATTTCGAAAACTAAAAATTTTAGCCGACGAATTCTGGATTATCCGTTCGATGCCGTTGTTGCAAATATAGGACAATTCCATCGATAGGTCCGGGTAACATCTTGAAGTAATCTACACATATACAAGTTAACGATATTTTCAAATTTATTTTCGAATATCAACGCTAGGAATTTACGCATTGTTTTTCAACAATTTAACAATGATTTCATACATACGAAGATATTTCAACAATCAATGATTGCTTACAAATCCTAAAAACCAATATTTTGCAATTTTCTTCAAAATCCTATGTTGAAAGAATTTTGATTTATCCATGCTTAGAGGCGCATCCTGCGTTGAAGAGCTTGCCATCTTCTAATTTGTTGAACAAAACGCTAAATATTCTAGGCTTTGGGCGAAAATTTCAGATTTGGAGGTTTTTGGGGGTTTTTGGAGATGAAGAGGAAAATGATAAAGTGAAGGAGGAAGAAAGTGGGGTTCTGATTTTGTTACAGAACCCCGTTTGGGCGACTTTTGAGAAGTCGCTCACCTGCGACTTTTCAAAAGCTGTCAAAATTGTTTTTTTAAATATGTAGGCGACTTTTCATGTTTTTTGCGAATTTTTTTATATTGGCGACTTTTCAAAAATCGCCAGTACGTTTTGAAAGCAGGACTAAAATTGATATTAGTTTTGTAGATTGTTTGCGATAATTAGTTTTAAAAGAGGACTAAACTAAAAAAAAAAAAAACTTTTTGGGTGAAAATCCTAGGAATATAAATCATGTGACTTTTCAATTGTTTTGACCAGTGCGGTTACTTGCCGTTGAAAGGCGGGCTTGGCTTGCCAACCCAAAGGAGAAAACTGCAGTATTCTAGGTTAAATAATCTGAAAAACAAAATATCTCCGGTTCTATACATGGACACGGCTTCACTACTCCCTGACCGTCTGCGCTCTTCGCGCCGTCCTACTCTCCGCGGCGCCGCGCTTTTCCTTGGCCGCGCAAGCAGTCGCCGCAGGATGCGAGAGCCTTCCATGGCGGTGCGCGAAGCCGCGGCCGAAGAGCTGGAAGTTCGGCAGACGGACTGGGCTTATTCAAAGCCCGTGGTGTTCCTTGATTTGCTGTGGAACCTTGCATTTGTAGCGGTCGCAGCAGCTGTGTTGGCGGCTAGCAGAGACGAGAAGCCAAAAATGCCTCTTAGGGTTTGGGTGGTTGGCTATGCGGCGCAGTGTGTCGCGCATATGGTTTGTGCTTGGGTTGAGTATAGAAAAAGGAGAGGCGGGAGTAGGAGTGGGAGAAATACAGGTGAATTTGTGCCTCCTAGCGATTTGGAGGAGGGGAGCGAGGGATATGATAGCGAGGGGAATCCATACGAAGAAAGGACTAGGTATTATTTTGATTTATATTTGTTTGTACAATGATACAGGGGATCTGATGGTCCGGTTAATACTAAGGTCGCTTCTTTTTGCTTATTTTTAATGCTAGAAAATAACTAATGGAGGGTTCAAACTATACACTGGTTTAAAACCTTAGCTTAGACATGGCCAAAATTTCATAAAAATAGGCCCGTACTCCTAAATCATGGGTAGATCCAATCTGTGACCGCTAGGTGCCCTGACCTCCATGATAATTTGACAGCAAGTTTTTATATATTGGATTTAGATAATAAACCTGAAAGGAACCACAAGATTTAAATTGAGAATATGAAATATTTGGTTCTATATGTCTAAAATTTGAGTCTGTATGTGTTAGTCGAGTTTTGAAATATTGATTTGCAGAAGACAAGGAGGATTGGGGAATAATTTGGCAAGCAATGAATTTGCTGGGTAACATGCATATTTTTTTTTATACATATTACCACTTAAAGTTAATTTCATTTTTAAATCACTTCACAATGTAACTTTGTTCACTATATATAAGCGTAGATCAACGAATGCTTTGTGATGGACATATATTCATGTTTCTCAAGTAGCTAAAAACTGGATTCGAATCCGGTTACTTTAACCATAACACTAATTCAGCCCGATTTCATTGGGTAATTCAAATCCATTACCCGAACCGGTCGAATGTTAAGTTAAAATCCGGATACTATTTTCACAGTTTTGATGTTAAAAGCATCCTTTTAGCTTCACAATTTTTGAAATGATGCACGTTGAAATTTATAAACAAGTCGAATAATGGTGAATTGAGGTTTACAAATATTAGCACAATAAGTGTACATATAAACAAACAAAATTGTACATAAATAAAGCACGTAGATAATTTGTACTATGAACAATTGATAATTAGGTTAGACCTGAACAAGATTGGATTGTGATGAGATCATATCCGACCATAGTAATAAATCAGGTTAGGCTTGAATTCGAATTTGGATCAAGGAATGAGGTTTTCATCCAGAACCACAAAATTTCAACCATCTCGGTTAGGTTACGGTAGATGATGGTATGGGTTTAGGTTAAAAAATAGATTCGGTAGGAGATGACTAAAAAAACCAAAACATAAAAATTTGTTTTTTACGATGGTCAATGTTTTGGAATTAGAACTTTAAACAAAAGCTACAAAACCAACAAAATCAAACAATGTATGCCCAAAATTAAATCTTACCTCCATTTTTATCTTCCATTCCGACTTTATCTTCCATTTCTATAATGAATTCTAGCGTTGCAGTCTGTTGTTGATTCGATCGACAGTGAAGTGTGTTTTTATCTTTAGTTGCTCTTTTTTCTCGACTTCTTTTAGGTTGAAACTTACGAAACATCTGATGGTAAAGTCGAGGAAATAAAGACAGGCTAAATAATGGGTCGGTTTTGAGAAAAAATTAGGGTTTTGGGTGCTTTGGATTGGTTTGAGTTACTTCAGTTTAATTTATAAGATGGACATGGCTGGGAAATTAGAGGGTAGAAGATATATATTGGTTTTAATTTTAATTCAGGTTGGGTTGTTTTGGGATAAAATGTACGTCTTTTCTAAGTTATTTTGAAAATTAAGGCCGATTTGAAAACTAATATCGATTAAGACTAAAAGTCACACCAATTTAATTTCATTTGAAAAATCTTACTTAATTCGGACCGACACCGAAACTAAAATAGAAACATTTGAAACTTTCGAAATTGACCGAAACTATAACAATTACAAATTATTAAAATCGAAATCGATAGGTGGAGCTTTGGCGTAACGGTTAGGTCACTCGCATGCAGGGGCGTAGACATGATAGGGTGTTGGAGTGGACGCAAAGTGTTATGAGGTTCAGGAGCGACAACCACCGATGCAATTCTTTTGGATATCATTGATATTTAACAAGATTTACACCATACTAACATAACAGAGAAAATGATAGATAATACCTTAATCATTTAATAGACTTCAGATTTCATTACAAAAATGATCAATAATTGATCTTTCAAAATAAAATGATTTATAACATACATAGCTTAAAGTCGTTCTTTACGAGTTCTCATATTTCGGGAACGATCGATAATTGCATCATCGTCAATAGTATCAAAGGCACCCTTTCAATATAAGTGACATAACTATCATTCGGTCATTCATCCCTATTCGATTTCGAAGATCCTTTTTGACTATATTCATAGCAGAAAAAGTCTTTTCAACTGTAGCGGTTGAAACTGGTTGGATTAAGGATGATGCGATGAGTTTAAAAACTAAATTGTAGACAATATGCTTTCTCGTCAACACCATCTTCTTAGCTTAATCATTGATGCTTTTCACTTCTATGAATTTATTATTAGATTATGTCACATTCATCTTCTCTTTAAAAAAAAGATAACATTCATTTAACAATCTAAAATCTTAAAACAACGTACATTATAAGATTAGCAAACTGATTTTAAAAACAATTTCACACATGAAACCAAAAATCAATAAATTACATGAATTAGTTACTCTCAATCGAGAAAAGCAATTTCAATGTACTAAATTGTCTCGGTTTAATCAAATTCAAACTATCTAACTTAATCCATGAAATAGGTGCTTCGTAAGAAATTGAAGAAAAAAAACAAAGGAAGTTACCCATTCGACTAATTTTTTGATCTAGGTTTTTGAATTCCACAGGGATATCTTGATTGAAGTTTGAAAGAAAGAGGCTAGCATGCTAGATTGTCAGATGAAGAGTACGGAAGACTATCGATAGGGAAGGAGGAAAGTCGAGCGCTTGAAAGATTATAGAGGAGAGGTGCTGCTTCGTTCTTTTTTCTTTTTCTTTTATGGAGATTGAACCTGCTTTTTTTTGTTTTTTTCTTCAAATATTGGGGTAGGCACGTGCCTTACCCAATTGCATATGGGTTCCGCCCCTGCTTGCATAGTGATATGGACATCACGGTTCGAGTTCGGAAACAGCCTTTTCGCAATGCTAGAGAAATGCTGCGTACATTATCGACCTTCATAAAGCCCGCTATCGTATGAGAGTCTCGTGCGCTGGGTGTTCCACCGTATTGAAATCGAAAACGAGTTCGTAAGCCTTGATGTGGATAGTCAAAGATGAACTCGTACTCGGATTGGTAAGACGTGTTCAAGTCAAAACTCTTAGCATGATAAGTTTGCACGTGTTCTTAAAATGATTGAAGTATTTTGTCATCTAAAAAGTTTTGGGAACAAATGCTCATATTAAGTTTTACGAAATAGCTTCATTAATTAACAAGCAAGGCAAAATCAATCATATCGCTGCATCAATGAGACTAGGCTTTCTCCCTCCCTCATTCTCCTTTTCTCTAATTTATTTTCATTCGCCAATTCCATTTCTCCGTCTTCCACAATCACTTCGTATGCTCTCTTCCTATCCCTAGCTTTTCTTATTGTTGCAACACTGTACTAAAATTGTGTCATCCACCCTTAACCACATTCATTGATTGTTGTGTGAGACCCCCTCCCGTTTTGACCTAAATCGCCATGAATCCTTCCCTCGTATTCAAACAATTAATTGCTATAATATCTAGGTGCCACTTAGATCGGCTTTCGGAGTTGCCAGTGAACTTCAATTTGTGATTTTTTCAAGGTGTGGTTGCCGACTCTACCCGTCGTCGCCGGTTGCTTCTATGCAGATGCTTAGGTTACTCTGGTGGTTGTCGGTTTCGCTGCCTTACGAGTTGATTTTTTTTAAACGGATCTCTGTTTAGAACTGCTGCTAGCCTTTCGCATCTATGCGTTCTAGCGAGCTAGGAGATGGTGCGATTGGTTGACGCTGAAGGTGTTTAGGCGCAGTTCTTGGTTTTCCAATTATCCGTATATAATGGAATATATTTCCATTTGCGCTCGCTTTTGGTCTTGATGTTTGGTTTCCTACTCGTCCTCATAATTATCAAAGCGCTCGCCTAGGCACCAAAAAGCCCTAGGCGTCAGTCTAGGGCTTTTCTGCTCCTCCAGACGCCAGCGATGCACATGGCGTCGAAAAAGTGCCTTAGGCGCCGAATGGCTAAAAAATCGAAGCGCTTGAAAAAGCGCGCTTTACTATTAAAACTTTTTTTAAAAGAAAATAATGGGCTTCAGTACACAGTCGAGCCCAAATAAGGCTTTTGGCAAATATCGATCAAATTAGAGTATAGGACATTGTCGACATCGACTGTTTAAGGCATAAAAATATCTCCACCCTCAAAACTTACATCCGCCGCCATCAACGAACTGGACCTGCCGCCGCTGGCGAATTCAGGCTACTGCATATTGCCTTCACCTGCACACATCAACGCATCAATCTTTGCTCCTGACAAAGGAGTGACGCTCAAGGCATCTAAAAAAGCCATAGGCGCAAAAACGCTAGACGGTTTAAGGTTTTTGGGGTTTTTTTTTCACCTTGACAACTATGCTCGTCATTGCAAGTTTCAATTTTCTGTTTTTTCTGGTGCTGAATCTAGGTCGAGAACTTCATCTGTGGACGGCATCTTAAGGAGCGTTGGGGTGTTCCTTGGTTGTAGCTGGTGATTTTTTTTAGGATTGACGCTTGATTATCGCTTCCTCACTATGGTATCGGATTCCTTCTGGCTTTGGTATGAATGTTGTTTATTTTGTTTTCCATATTGTCATCGTGTCCCAGGTTATCTCTTTTCCACCGAGTATCGTTGTGCTCGTCCATTGATGCTGTATTCAGGAGAACCTGGCTTTCTCCTATGGTACGACCGTTATGTTATGGATTTTGTTCTCATGGTGATGATATATGATGGATTTTGGTTTTCTTTGGTGATGAGTTCGAAGCTTACTATGCCTCCATTTGAACACGAGACTTGGCTGTAGTTTGTTGGTCTTGCAATATTATGATGCTTTCTCAATGAAATATGGGCTGTGTGTTAGTCGTAATATTGTTTTGCAATCTAGATGAGAATTTTTTGTAAGCTTTTTTGTTTTTGCAACACTTGAGTGATATGTATTGTGAGTGATGGTGAACGTGGTCGAACCACTATAAAAACCGACAATGCTACCGAGGGCTGTTTTACTCACATCTGTAATAATTTTGTTAGAGTGATACAGTAGTTATAAATCCGGCTTGTCTATGCAAAATAATAATATCTTGTTTTGCCTGCAAAAAAAAAGGCAAAATAATCTTGTCAATTTTGAATTTGTACAATGTTAGTTTTTTTCCTTAAGTACTTATGAAATTTTCTCATAATTTTTCATTTTAAAAATCAGATTGATTGTATCTCACTCCTATCTTATAGTTATTTTTTCTTTTCATTTTGAATTTTATTAGTATTTTTATCTTGAATATTATTTAATTTTATATTTTACTCCTTTTTGAACTCATTAGTTTTGTTTAATATTCTCATTTGATTTAGGGGTATATACCCATGTTCATGAAAAAAGTGATACCAAAAGTATTATAACTACTATTAAAGATAAAATTGGCTAATGTTCAACAGAATAATGATATAAGAAAAACATATATTGAAGTGACTTCAAAATTATTAAAGCTCAACATTTTAAAATTTATACAAATAAAATTAAAATTTGTAATATTTCAAAAATATAAAGGAAGTATATTTATTTAAATCAATTTCTTATTTTTCAAAAATAAAATAATATATGCAAAATGCTAAAAGTCTAAATTTCTACCTTGAGAGTCAAAAGCTACGACGATTAATAAACATAGATAGTTTATAATAAGAGAAATTTTGTTTGGAAGATTTGAAAGGAACGGTAAACATTTTTACCAATAATATCAACCTTTTACCTTTAAAAAATAAAATAAAGCGCATAATAATAAAAATATAAAATTTTATTTTGAAAATTAAAAAGCTAAGAAGATAAACCGATTATTAATAGTTTTCAATAAAAGTAATATCATTTAGAAGATAGAGTTATATAAACTATTAAATATGTATATTTGTTAAACAAAACCGATTTTTTTAATGGTATTAAAATGATGGTTGAGAGTTAAATAAATAGAATATTTAATATTTGATTTTAAAACAAAACAATGAATAAAGTATTTCTAAAAATCTCACGGTATTAGCAATATAAAATAAATAAATTGAGAACATGTGAAAAAGAAATGTTTTTGTCGGAGTTGAGAGAAGAACTTGACCATATAAAAAATTAAAATTCATTTTTGTTTAGAGCAGGGTTTGAATCCATAGTTTGACAGAAAATAAATAGTAGTTTTGCTATGAACATGTTTTGAACTCGTGATTTTGTATGAGCAATCACATAGACATTTTTGAAAGTCTACGACTACATCAAAGTAACGTGACACCAAAAGTATTAATAACCAATAAAAAGGTGGAACTCAATACACGAGACTCCTGCACGATAACGGGCTCTGAGGAGGTCGTTAATGTACGCAGCCTTTCTCTTGCATTGCGAAGATGATGTTTCCGTACTCGAACCTGTGTGTACAGATCATCATACGGGTGACCTAACCGTTGCGCCAAGGCTCCACCTCAAAAGTATTAATAACCAATATTATGATATATACGTTATCAAACATTCTAATAATTATATAAAGCGACAAAAGGAGAATGTTTATATTTTGTTACTATTATTATTACGTAGTTAGCTATTATTTTGAAGTTTTCAAGTATGACATGTTAACAATGTTTATTTTGGGCTTCATCCTTCAAGTATAACATATTAACATATATAAATATTTACCGTCACGGTACTTTGTCTTGTCAAATTTTTTGTTCATTATAAAATGCTCTTCGCAAGGGATTACCTTCAAACTGCTATAGGCTAAACTGGGAATATATTATCTTCATATGAAAATGGATCAAAGGCTACAAAAAAAGACATCTTAAAAGAACAAAAGTTATACAGAGCCTTAGTACCAGGCATTGGAAAGAAATTGACTAATATCAATGTGCTTCATCCTTGAGCTATATGCTTGTTTTTGAACCAAATGAATCACAATTTGGTTATCTAATTTTCAAAATTTTCTTCCAAAATGTCTACTATGTCTATTGCTTGCAATAAACATAAAATATTTTAGTCAATTCCACGTGTTAGGGTTGCCTCTCATGTGACAAGGATGAATAATGGTTTGAAGTTGAAAATAGTCCTACATCGTTAGATAACTTGAAGAAGGGTGTGTAAATATGAGTTGGTTGACACTTAATATTGGAATTCCTTTTGTTACAAAGAAGTGTGTGCCAACTCATATAGGTACACCACGTGCTGGAGACAAGGAGCTTGATCCGACCGCCTTTACATAACATTTAGGTTTTACAACGATAATCTATAGTGTTATAATTGTCTATAGTATCAATCTTCATGAAATCACTTCTATGTCTAGTGTAAAAACGATTTATTAATTTTCTTATACCTTTCCACTTACAACATCATCTGAGTAACAATTTGCCTTTCAGTCATAACAACCTGTTAGTTATTGTTGGAAGTATCTTTCAACGTTATAAATGTCCATTTCACCACTATATATATATATATATATATATATATATATATAAATCAATGTTTTAAAAACCCATCTCAATACTCGTCTCAAGGAATGTCCCATGACAAAAGGAGATGAAACGCATTGAGACTTTCTCAATAAGTATTTTTAAAACCTTCGAGGCTTACATCGACATACGAAGTGTACAAAACGTACACCTCACACATTTTTAACACGTTTTAAATTGCTGAGGCATGCGACTCAAAAATGTTTTTACCCCAACTGTAAATCTTGACACAAACAGAAGTTATTAAACTTAAGATATTTAATAGCAAACAAAAAATGAACAAAATTTAAGAAAATTAAGCATGTTTATTCTAATTTTCAATTTCAATACCAACACGATTGAAATTGTTTTTGAAACACGATCAAGAGTTATATTTTGATTTTCTCAATTGTCATTCAAAGAAAATTTCTAAATTGTCATCATTGAACCTTTAAATAAAATTTGCGGATTGATTTAAATTGGTAGAAGGAAAAATAAATAAATGATAACTTGTATGATTTCCTACTACTTGTAATAAAGATTGATTCCACCAGAAAGGTTCTAATATCATTTTCATAAATCTAGAAAAATTTTCAAGGTTGATAGAAGGAGGGAGAAAAAAATAACATGCAAACCATTGCAGTGCTAAAAACCGAATACGAATTCTTGAAACATATTAGTAAGAATTGAATAATTTATATATTATGTATTATCATGTGCTTAAATTTTATTTGTAGCCTTGTCTATTTATACTTCTATGAGTGAATAATAAAGAATGATTTGGACCGAACTCTTTAAAGTTAAGTGCTTATATTGATATTTATTATATATGATTAATTGTTAACTTTTATTTTTAATTGGAAATTAATTATAACAAATTTTTACCACACAATCTAAATTAAATAATATGGTTTTCTCTCTCTTCCCACTAGCTATATTATTTAATTCGGATTGTGTGGTGGAAAACAGGGGGTTACATGAGTGCCATTGAGCGCTCCTCATATATATACACACACAGATGTGTGCGCGCGCGCGCGTCCGGGCGCGTCCACAATTTCAACTGCATGACTTAAGTTCAACCTTGTATACCATTGCATATGTCTCTGACCCTACTGCAGGGTATCCACAATATTTTCTAATCCTATCTGACATGGAATACATTTTTCATAAGTATGCATTTAGCATTAGTTGATAATTAATAGAATTGAAACTGGTTTTGCCTTGTTGTTTCATACATGGTGTAAGGTTTCTTAAACCTTGGATTTCTCGCCTTGTGTGTGTTCACAATTTCAACCACATGACTTAAGTTCAGTTGTATACCATTATATAGGTTAAACTTCTGCCCTACAGCATGCTAAATTCACAATATTTTCTAATCCTATGTGACATGGAATACATTTTGCACAAGTATGCATTTAGCTTAAGTTGATAATTAATAGAGTTGATACTGGTTTTGCCTTGTTTCATACATGGTGTAAGGTTTATTAAACCTTGGATTTCCCGCCGTGCGCGTGCGCACGCGAGTGTGTTCACAATTTCAACCACATGATTTTTTAATCCTATCTGACATGGAATACATGTTGCACAAGTATGCATCTAGCATGAGTTGATAATTAACAGAGCCGAAACTTATTTTGCCTTGTTGTTTCATACATGGTGTAAGGATAATTAAACCTTGGGTTTCTTGCCATTTTGATTTGGTTTTGCCTGTAATTGAGATGAAATCCGACATAAATTCCGCTTTTGGTCATGCCAGTGGAGAAAAAATATATGTTGATTTCACATTTTGTATTAACGGACCATCATATTAAGAAACTAAAAAACAATTCATTAAATCGATAATCCATTTGAATTTGAAAAAATATATGTTGATTTCACATTTTGCATTAACAGATCATCATATTAAGAAACTAAAAAATTCATTAAATCGATAATCCTTTTCAGTTTTGTATGAATATAAATTACAAAACTTACCAATGAAACATATTTCCTTCAGCTAGCTTTGTTTTCTACTTTGATTTCATCAAACAACCCAATTTTATTCATATCGATGCTTTCTTTTTTGTGTTCGGTGCGACGGGAGAAATTAATTTTTTATTAGGTTATTATATAACTGGTTTATTGGCTTACTATATGTTGATTGTGCCTATATTGTATCTAATCAAATTTAATTAATTTATATTTTCAATTTTTATGCTAACCTAATTTATGTATCAACAAAATTTATGTCATAAATATTCTTTTAATTACTATATCAAGGTAACACCTATTAAATTACTAATTTATCATAGAAAAACTAATAGCAAAAGCTAAAACCCTCAACTTGTTGAGATTGATCAAAATTTGTGGAATCTTGTATGACCAAATGCGATGCTGAAATTAAGACATTGAACATTTGTTTTTGTATTAACTAAGGGATTTTTGTAAAAAATTTAAAAAGCCTTATTTTGACTAGTTTTATTTATTTATTTCGAGAATGCTGTTTGGACCGAGGAATATGTAACTGCATATGAGTGGAATAAATCATGAGCACAAAATTATCATTGCACCCACTGAAATCCATTGTTTATCTTGCTCTTGTACGTCTTGTATTTCCCTCTCACCGGTTGATATCGCATTGTTTTTTTTCCTCCATCTATGAACGCATTTTTCTTTCCGTTTCCAAATTCTTCGTATCAAATCTTATACTAAGTTAAGCCTTCAATATATCAAGTTTCGACATGTTGATAGAGACAACCAATATATCGTTCAAATGATAATAAGTAATTTTTTGCTTTCAACACACCTTCTGGACCACGTACAGTAATCTTTATAGATTTTACAAAATCTTCCAAATAAATTAGTTTATCAATTTTTTTTTTGACATTATCTTTTGAATAGTTTAAGGCGATATACGGATTTATTATCAGAAGTTTTATTGGTTTACTCTCATCCTCAGACACCTTCGATTAATAAATATAGACTTCATTAAGATCAACATATAGTAAAATCAATTTGACTTCAAGTTGTTCTAGTTTTATGTCATACATTACCATCACATTTTATAATATTTGAAGAGAAGTATGTCTCACAGCCCAAACAAATGTGTTGTTAAATTCTTTGCACCAAGCAACGTTTACCTACAAATCTTGTTTTACATCTCAACTTTTACCTACAAATCTTGTTTTACATCCCAATTAAGAATTATGTGAAGCATCTTACACATTGTATTGCTCGCTTTATAAAAGGCTTCATAATGAAGAACTTATAAAGCTTTATTATATTATAAAATTCGTATTTATACCAGTACAAAATTTGCGGTTGAAAGTGAAAATCATCATAGATAAGCTTAAGTTCAAAACCACCTTTGAATCTGCAACAAGCATCAAAACATTTTTCTTTAATAATGTACCATCCATATTTTCTGTCAGTTCACTGTATTTTAGGTCAACAGAAGTTGTCTAATGTAGTATCCAAATGCTTAATAATTCTTGAGTTCTTAGGAGATAAATTTACCGTCATAACCTAAAAACATTAAAAACAAAATAGTGTTGGATCATTGTCCAACCATATTTCAATTATAAGACTACCATGAAATTTTATTTTTGGATTTAAAAAATGTATAGTGAAACCTATTAAAGATAATCGTCAATTGAGGCCACAAAGGATCATGTTCTACCTAGAAATGGAGATATCCTTTTGCGCATAATTTATCTTATGAGCATCAAATGACACGTTCTGCATACGCAACTTTTGTGGAAATCTTACTTGGAATGATTGATATTACCAATAATTTTTTTCTTTTACAACTCAACGTTTGATCGTAAGATGTTATAGATGAGTGAAATTTGAATCATAAGAATCCTAGATAACGGTAAACTTGTGATAATTAATCCATTAACAAATAAAGCAAACTCAATCTGAATTCTTTTCACTATGCCTCATCTTAAGATGCTACAAACGAGTAAAATTGAATCATAGTAACGATAAGCCCATTCATAATACTTCACTGACCCTTTAATAGTGTTTTAAAATTGCTATAAAAAGCAGTGATATCGTTTTTATAAATGCAGTAAAGCGACATGGTATATAATATGTCTGGTTAATTCCACAACATTATTAAAAACGCTATAAAAAGAAACCTATTAAAGCGTTTTTTGCTGTCGTCTTTGTGTGTTTATAGCTTTATTACTTATATAATTAACTTTCTAAGCGTTTCCCTGGTTGCATAGGACTTTCTCCTAGCGTTTTTAAAACGCTATAGTCAGCAGAAGCTGTGGCATTTTAAAAAAGCTAATAGTAAGTAAAAGCTATGCCTTGTCTATATGCATTTTAAAAACGCTATAGATTATTTCTCATAGCATTTTTAAATATTCTATACATTCACACTTTCATTTACAATTCTATTAAGCTTATTTCAACATATATATTATACCAATTCAAAATATCACAATTAACACATTATAATGTACATAATCAAATAGAAATCATAAGCTAAACCGCAATATATACTTGTGACAAAAGCAATATTGCATACAAGCGTATAAAACAATAATACAACCGTGCTAATCAAAAGTAAAGATGTTTGAACACCGCTACAAAATAATACTATATGATCTGAACACGACTAATTTTTGAAGGAGAAAGAGGGGGCAAACATACTTCTGTCTGCCTTCCACCATGTAGTCTTAACCCAGAAGCATCATACATCACCTATCAAAGAGAAAGTTGTCATCAGATTTCTACATGACTTATCCGACCCTAAGCTAGATGGTTTGAAATTTATTTTTTTATGCTCTAGAGATAATTGTTGGAGGAGGATGGTTACTAATGAACATGGCACCAATATCCAATAAATTTGGTTTTATATGCGTTTTTCCACAATTTTTTTTGAATAAAATAAGTTCAAGAACTTTGTTCTTGCTTGTGTATGTTATTCAAATATTTTATTTGTTTTAACAATAGATATATCATTTTCTTGTAGTAACTTTTATTATTTATACTGTCACTAATATTAACTTTTATGAACTTATTTAATTTTTATAAAACTTAGTTTATTTCATAAAATCTGGTTAATTTTTAGAAACTTAGTTAAATATTTATGAAACTTAATAAATTCTTTAGAAACATAGTTAATTTAGTCAAATTTTAATAAAACAGAGTTAAATTTTATTAACTTTGTTGTTTTTATATAATTGTTTTTTAAAACTTAACTAATTTTCATAAACTTAGTTATTTTCATAAACATATTTAATTTTCATAAAACTTAGTCAACTTTTATAAATTAGGTTAATTTTTACAAAACTTAGTTAAATTAGTTAATTTTTATAAAATATTGCTAACATTTATAAAATTTGGTCAACTTAGTTAAATTTTTATATAACTTGGTTAATTTTTATAAATTTATTTCAATTTGATAAAATTAGTTAATTTTACTAAATTTTGTTTGGTTAAATTTTATAAAAATTAATTTATTTTTACACACTTTTAATCAACTTAGTTAAATTTTTATTACTTTAATTGTTTTTTTATACACTTAGTTATTTCTTTATAACTTAACTAATTTAGTTAAAATTTAGTAAAACTTAGTTAATTTTTATAAATATGTTTTATGAATGTGTTTAATTTTTTAAAATATGGTCGATTTTATAAAACTGGAACTTTTTGCAAAGTTTAGTTAACTTTAGTAAAGTTAGTAAGTATAAAAATCAACTTAGTTAAATTTCTATAGAACTTAGTTATAAGCCTATCGCATTTCATAAAAATCCAAAAGCACCTCTTTTGCATGGTTAGTGTTTTCCCGTACTCCCCAATTCAATATATTTACACGAAAGAAAAGAAGATCGGATTCATAGCATATATAACAAAATATACTCCATGATAGCATACTCATTTAAATGCATAAAAACATACATTTTAGTAACAACTTTAGCTAGCAATCTTCCATATAACATTGCAATGTTTTGTGTATCTACATAGCAAAGTGAAGGGAATAATAATGTTGCAAATCTATACAAACATTCAACTTAAATATGAATACAAAGTGTATAGTTGAAGAATAAATAAAATTCCACCATCATGGACAAAAAACTAATTCAAGTTCATAATTCGATGACATCTAAAATTGCTTTAAACCGTCTTAAATAGGAGACCAAAATGCATTTCCACGGATCACAACATTCCTGAGTGCTGGTATATGGCCAAAATGGATTTCAACAGTTAAGTACTAGCATCTTGTGATCATGCGGGTGAAAAAGTTCTCCATTATGTACAAGATGTGTGATGAAACATATAAATGAAGCCCAAAGTGGTAGTATAAATTTTTTTAGTCATATAAATAACTGTCATATTCTAGGTGATGGTTAGCATAAATTTAATATAAATGTTTGTGTTGAAATTGTTTGAAAAATGAGTGAATGAAAAAGCACGTCAGAGCTAGTCTATGTTCTTATACCTGTCGTTTGTGTTTGTACGTCTTTGAAACATAAGTTTAATACTGTTTTTATAGTCGATGACCAAATTGATTAGTTTTATTTCAGTAAGTACTATGTTTGAAAAAAATACTTATTTAGTAACAATTCCTTTTCGTCTCCCCTGTTGGACTTGCATTGTAACGATGTGAGCTTGTATCTCAGTTTTGTTGTCAGCTTCTTCGTCATCCTACATAATATAAAGAGTAATAAGTGTGCAAAACATCAGTAAAACAAGTTAAGAAAGTAATAAATGCTCGGTTTTAACTTAATCATGAAGATTTTTCCCTTTGTAGTTTGCAGTAATTTGCTTGCTCTAACTGTTTGATGCCGAAGCTTGTTCCAAACTCGTGCTATGATTACTTGGGGGGTGCTCTACACAGTAAAGTTTTTTCAATGTGGTTACAATCATTAATTGTAGTTTAAACTTTTGAGAAATTTACATATTTTATATTGGTGTAAATCGCAGCAGTTACCTGGGAAAGAACTGTTAGTGACTGACATTCTGCAAATTTCTTGGTAATTCTCCTTGCTGTCAGAAATGTAGCAGTGTTGTTCATCGCATTTGGTCGGAATTCAAATATAGCATGAATTCCCACTAAGTTGTGAAATATGTTTTCGATTTTCGAGGGCCTATTTTCCTACAATATAAGTTGTTAGTCGGTTTGTATTTTCATCATTTTTGTTATCAAACCGTAAGGTAATGCCTCATAACTTCAGTTTACTGAGTAGCATGTGTAAAGAAGCAGGCAGAATGTAATATGAATTGTTAAAGTTAACATAGTGATTGCAGTCCGATAGGCGTATGACATTTTTTCCGGCACATTGAAATATTTTCACAAGGTACAAACCATAGTAGCAGCGATCACTTTATTTGTTAGTTAGAAAAAGTTTGAAGGAAGTTAAACCAGACCTTGATACTAAGCATCTCATCATGTTGTCCTATTAGTCCTTCTGCCTCCTGGTCAAAAGCAGTGATTGTTTTCGACGGTGCCATCTAATATGTCGATGTTCTCATGATACATGTTTCAGACACGGGGAGTGTGGTTATTATAGGTTTAACATTTGACTATGTTAAAAGAAATACGTGTTGATAAGAGAATCTGCCATTGTGTGACATTTTGAGCTGAAGTAATTAAGTCCATCTAATCGTACAGACCCCTTGCAAACTACGCATGAATGGTAGCTCCATGAATTTGTAGTCCTAATTTTCAGGATCATAGCTGGTACTATATACTTCTTCCCCTGCAATTGATTGAAGTTGAACTTGTTTGGTTTTAACGTAAAAATATGTCGAACTACTATTTATGTTACAAATTGTTCGTCAGATAGCAGGGCAAACATAATGATGAAAAGCGTGAGGGGAAATTGGTAGGTAGTAAGTTAAAACCAATTTGACTATAGCCTACATTAAAAAGGTGTAATTGGGTATGCAGATGAGTAGTCATGTGTATATAAAGATCTCCGATTCTGTCTAAACAAGATAGTGTACAGGGTTATATATTAGTCGAGCTTCCTTGAAACTACATAATTGATTTTTATTAATTCACACTAACATTTGGGGTGGATGGTTTCGTGAATAGGATTGCGTGCAAATAAAATTATAGTGCCATCATTTCGACAGGATCTCGTAATCAATATTTCAAGAGTATGTAAATAAAGTACGTGTAAGAGTGCTTATTTTGTCATAGATCATACCAAGTGTCAGATTGAAAAAGTGTATTCAGGCAATTAGTAGGTCCCTCAATGCAAATGTAAGAATCGACAAAGTATGTTGTAATGAAAATATATGTTTAGCACGTAATGAAATATAGGAAATGTGTAATTTTAGGAGTAAGTAATGATTGATGTTAACCAAATGTACTTTTTAGTAAAGGTAATAAT
This sequence comes from Allium cepa, assembly GCA_030765085.1. NCBI lineage: Eukaryota > Viridiplantae > Streptophyta > Magnoliopsida > Asparagales > Amaryllidaceae > Allium > Allium cepa. The sequence goes on from CM060931.1 coordinate 491,363,549, forward strand.
AATGTGCGTAGTGGTAAGATACTTGCTTCCTGGTAAGCAGGTCGCAGGTTCCATTCCCGTCTGCCCTACTCCCAATTTCAAGGCGCGGAGGTGGGTCCCCATAAATCATACCAAAATCGGTTGGGGGCATCAAATCTCTGTGCTGGGCTGGCTTACATCCCAACTGTCTGTGGTCGGACCAGGCAGGAGGGGGCTCCTCCTATCCCTTCGATTTCATCAGGGTTCTGGGTTGAGTTTTTAAAAATAATAATAATAATGTGGCATAATGTGTGCAAATGTCAATAGCTAACACAGTAGTCGAAAATCATTTTGAGAGGTACTTAATGTAGGCAAGTAGGCATATGTACGTTTAATAACAGTCAAGATGTATAATTGGTAATAGACTTGCGTAAATGCTATCGTTGTACAGCCTTTGCATGTGCTACTACAACATTGCGGTGTGTCTTTCTGTTAGAAGCAGCAGCTTTCAGCATCTGTACAACATGCACCTTCTTAAAATATAGCAAAGACAACTATTTTAAAAAAGCAAAGGAGAATTAAAAGTGAGAACCTTTAATTAGCTGTTAAAAATGTACTCAACCAACTGGATTAGCAGATGAAATGACTTGGTAGACCAATAATAATCATACTTTTTTGTTAAAGTGCGTAAGGTAAATACGAAGATGATTAAATAGTAGTTTAAAACAAAATCACAGTTATAACACATTAGTTTTAACAAACATGTGTAATGAGAAAAAAAGCTTGTATAAATCATTATCCTAACATGTTTACCGTCTGAATTTATTCTACATTCTCTTGTGAAATTGTCAACTAAATGTATTCAAAAAATTAAATTGAAATTGGTAGGGAGTCCTTCGCCAAATTCACCCCAACGAGAAGTACCTAGAGTACAAACTATGCCTTATTAATAACATTGCATGTATTAAAACATGTACACTTCCAGTTGATATTTAAAGATACATATAATAAAGAGAGCGTGATTTACTAAGTATACTAATCATTCAAACTCATGAACTTTAGACCATAATGGGAAAGCACAAATGAACAAGGGGATATATAAGTGAATTTAAAATAACCAAGATAATGTAAAAATACACCTATGGCGAGAAAATGCTACAACACATCTTTCGCCTCAAGAATTATGTCACAAAGCAGTATGTAGAAATAAATGGTGGCATTTGCATGTTCGAAGCTTATTCATTATAGCCTCTTCAGTAAGACCATCTTCAATTAACTATGTTTTCATGGTCTCCATGACTGAAAGTAGGCAGTAACCTTTAGCACATTGTGAGATTCCTGTAGTTGAAATATTATATGTCGACTATAAAAATGAACAACAATCTATAAAAGCTTCTAAAAAAGTATAATACTTCCAAATATGCTATGTTAAAATGAACCTAAAATTAGGATATCAAGTTTGCTTTGATCAAATTTTACCATTCAACCATAAATGGTAAAGTATATCCAGAAGTTTGATTAAAAGATCCGTTCAATAGATCAACATTTGTAATGCACTATATTGACCCACCAAAAATATACGATTTCTCTTGTTCTTTCGTTGCTTAAGAAAGTAGAGATAGAAGGGGTCTTGACTGGTAATGAAAAAACATTGAGTTGTATATGTTGTTTAATAGTAAACATGCCCTTAAATAAGCACTTAATATATATTTCTTCTAAAACGTTATTTTCTTGAATTTAAAATTCCAGTTTACTTCAGTTTTCCAATCTATGCATTCAAACAAAAAGTTTAGAATTTTAGGTATCCTTGATTTGTATATGCCCATAATCCTATAAGGTTGGATGGCAAACAGTAGGCATTCGGTTTTAATAAAGAAAAGTAAAGTTACGTGAAACTGAATTGTTGAATGGTCTTTTATTTCAACAGAATAGCTTACCTTCAGTACACATTTTACATGTATAAGCTTGCAAAATACCCAAATTAAGAACCACTAAGTTCAAAAAATTACAATAGGATGAACTTCCTACTATCTTCAATTTTAATAACATGCAAATAAGGTAACTACTAATCTACCATAATGCACATGTTTGTTATAATTTCAGTCGTGTATTAGCCATAAATGAGAGTACCAACAGTAGGTCAACGACAGCAAGTCCAAATAATTAAGGGCCACAAGGATACACATATCTGGATACATGAGAAAAACAGGTACTGATTTATTAAAAGGAAAAGATAACGCTGACCAAATATTCTAGCTTAGGAATCTTTATATAATCTAGTTACTAATTGGTTCAAAAGTGTATTTATTAAAGAATCATAAACTATCGTTGCATCCATTTAAAAAATGACATAATATTTTCTTGTCTGGTTTATTAGCATTCATGTGGTCCAATATTAAACTTGAACCTAGAAAAACCTATCAATACTAATCATATATGAAATAAAATATCTCAACCAATATTAAATCATTACGAGATATGTCTTAACAACTATTTATGAATTATAAGATATTTGACAAAATGAGAGACTGTATACTGTTTCATAGAATAGAAAAAATGAATCAGCTATTAATTATCAATATGTAATGGATTTATCTTCTTTTGCATATTATTTGACAACTAAACATATTTGTACAAATCCTATTGTAACTAATAAAGCAAGAAAACTGATTGAAAATCTCAAAATATTCAACTAATTACATCATTACAAAAGTAACAAAGATAAAAGTACTAGAATGCATTTACATTGTAAGAATACGAAAGTAAACCATATTGTAGTCTATATATTAGGTTTGGTGTTCCTTCTCTCCTAGTTTTATAGGAACTCACCTTATTTTGTAATTTTCAATTGCAGTATAACAAATACGAACGTCAAATTCCTAGTCGTTCTATAAGCCAATAACAAACGTGCATTATAAAAACTTTTCTACAAAACCAGTTACATTTTAGGGATTGAATGTATATTTGAAATTATAAATTCAAAATAAATTGAGAATCACATAATTACCTCACAAAATACTCGGTCCTTTTAGAAGTTTAATTTACAATTTCCTCCAGTTCACAATCCTTGTAGACATCCCATGGAACAAAAAAGGTAAAAAAAATGATGGACATTGGCTAAAATTAGGTACAAAATCACAATAAATTGAAGAAGAAAAAAATCTTACCCTTGCTTTGAGAAGCACAATACCAATCCAAGAGAAATCTAAGAGAATTATTTTGTCAAGAGCTTTGGAAGAAAAACTAACCCTACCATAGGCCTGTCAAACGGGTTGGGTTGGGTCAAAATGAGTTGGATCGAGTTTGACCCAACCCATTATGACACATTTTTTTTACCCATTTATGATCCAACTCATTTATGACTCAACCCACTTAATAAACGGGTTGCCCATTTAACCCATCTAAAGATTTAAATTTAATTTGACTAATAAAAAACAAATAAATATAAATAATTCTAATTCTAATTTTCATGTTTCGAATTCCGATAAAAATTTAAAATTCTAATTCTAATTTTCATTAAAATTCAAATATGGGGATATAGTAGCTTATAATTTTCCAAGTACAACTGTCAGTTCTTTTGGAGAACTACAATGTACGTTAACAATATGAAATATCCGAGTGTTCCATACTGTCCGTAATTTAGGTGGGAGTTAATTGGTCAAAGTCTCGCCTATTTCCGATTTAGTATGAAGAAGTTATTGCAGTCTGAATAAAAAATAGCGGCTTCTACACTAGGTGGAGTTCATATATGAGGATGTGGTAGCCTGTTATTTTCTAAGTACAACCGTCAGTCCACTTGGAGAACTACAGTGTGCGTTCACACGATGAAATATCCGAGTGTTCCATACCAAGGTTTTCAAAATGAGATCTAAATCGTAAATCGCAAAGTTTAAATTTTAAATCGAAAAGGGATTTAAATCGTAAATCGTAGATTTAAAATATCCACATTTTAATGCGTGTATGCGCTTTGAAGTTGATTTTGATGTCTAAACGTCTACAATTAAACTTAAAACTTAATTCTCTCTCTAGTCCATTTTTATTTTATCTTAAAAACATTATGATAAGAATTATGGATCTAAATATGTATATTAAATATGTTAATATGAGTTGGATGTGTTTTTTTATTGTGCTTTTAACTAAATTTGAATCGGAATGTGTAAATCGAATCGTAAAGGAAGAGATCCGATCTGAATCGAGATTTAAATCGTAAGATTTTAAGATTTTTGACAACAATGTTTCATACCGTCCGTAATTTAGGTGGGAGTTAATCAGTCGAAGTCGTGCTTGATTTCTAGTTAGAACGAAAAAGTTATTGCGGTCTGAACAAAAAAATAGCGGCTTCTGTACCAGGCGGAGTTCAAATATGAGGATGTGGTAGTCTGTTATTTTCTAAGTATAATTGTCAGTCCCCTTAGAGAACTACAATGTGCGTTCAGAAGATAAAGTATCCGAGTGTTCCATACTGTTCGTAATTTAGGTGGGAGCTAATCGGTCGAAGTTGCCTGATTTCGAGTTAATATGAAAAAGTTATTGCAGTCTGAGCAAAAAAAAAACGGCTTCTATAGTAGGCGGAGTTCATATATGGGGATGTAGTAACATGTTATTTTCTAAGTACAACTGTCAATCCCATTGGAGAGCTACTTAAGACGAAGTATCCGAGTGTTTCATACTGTCCGTAATTTAGGTGAAAGTTAATCGGTCGAAGTCTTGTCTGATTCCGATTTAGAACAAATAAGTTATTGCAGTCTGAATAAAAAAATAGCGGTTTCTACACTAGGCGGAGTTTAAATATGAGGATGTAGTAACATGTTATTTTCTAAGTACAACTGTTAGACTCCTAGGAGAACTACATAGTGCGTTCACACGATTAAGTATCTGATTGTTTCATATTATTCGTAATTTAGGTAGGAGTTAATCGGTTGAAGTCTCGCGTGATTTCGAGTTAGAACGAAGAAGTTATCGCGGTCTGAACAAAAAATAAAGGATTCTGCACTAGACGGAGTTCAAATATGGGTATGTGGTAGTTTATTATTTTCTAAGTACAACTGTCAGTCTCCTTGGAGAACTATCGTGTGCGTTCACATGATGAAGTATCCGAGTGTTTTATACCGTCCGTAATTTAGTTGGGAGTTAATCGATCGAAGTCTTGCTTGATTCCTAGTTAGAAACAAATAAGTTATTGCAGTCTGAAAAAAAAAATAGCGGCTTCTGCACTAAGCGGAGTTCAAATATGGAGATGTGGTAACCTGTTATTTTTTAAGTACAACTGTCAGTCACCATGAGAAATTATAATGTATGTTCAAAATTCTTATTTTTCAAATTTATATTAAAATTTAATGTTTTTTATAAAGGATAAATGAGTTACTCATTTACAACCTTTTAAAAATGGGTCAACCTAACTCATAACTCATTTAATAATACTTGTAAATGAGTTGGTCTAACCCATTTATAAGTAGGGTAAATGAGTTGTGTTAATGAGTTGGGTCATGTTTTGACAGGTCTATCATATCATTGAAAACGACGATAATGATGGATTAATATAAAACTAAAACAATATTATTCATCAAGAACAAAACCTAATAGAAATGAGATCTGTGAGAGAAGGAGATTACCTGGTTATTAACTCTGAATTGAATAAGAGCGACATAAAGTAGACAAGAGGAGAGGATTAAGAAAAAATGGATTAGGATGAATGATGAAAAGATTGTCAATTCGGGGAACGACTAAAAAAAGAGGGGAAAAGTGAATACCTTTAGCATTTAAGTTTGGGGCCTTGTTCTGTTTTACTGTGATAGCGTAATAAAATTAATTTTGTTACACCCTCGGTAGAGAAACACAGTAGACACGCTTACAACGCCATCCCAGGCTGCGATTAAAATAGGTTTTTCTTGTAGTGGTTTACCCTTAAGTAAATACAGTTTTTCAATACCATCTTCTTCCATCTCATGGAGCTCTTCATCATCTTCATCTTGAGTGACCATCTTTTAGAAGAAAAATCTAACATCGAGATTATCTAAAGAAAAAATAGATGACAGTTTAACACAAATTTGAAAGTTGTCCGATTTTCGTGAAAGATACAAGAATATCATCAAATTTCTTTATTCGAACACTACTAATGTCCGTTATTTTGTAAGATCCATTATTGTTATAGAAAACAACTACCATTGAGATCTTGTTGAGCAGTAAGACAAATTTTATTAGCTATCATCATGTAATAAAAGGAATTGAAATTAATATTTCTTAACGCACTTCGCTACTATTCTTACAATGGTACGCCTAAAATCTTTAAACTTGGATATGAATTGTTATATGCATCATGTTTGTTACCATTCTAACCTTTTGAAACTGATTGTTCCACACTGCTTTCGTCTTCATCGTTTCTTCTTCTTCTTTCCCATCACCTTATCATGCAAGTTGTCTTCACGTTCACTAATAAGCTACCACTAATTGATCTAACATGTCATGTTGAAAAGCTCAAAAGCCAAAATATAAACTCCAAAACTAAAAAAAGTAGACATTTTGTGCTTCAAATATCCAAAGATTTCTTGCCCGGGCATCTTTTCATTGATTTAAACCATCATCAAGCCTTACCAGTAATAATAGGTCTACAATGAAGACTGTATGATATACCATTTTGGTTATTATAGGAAGAAGTGAGCATCATTTTCGGTTCATAAAACTGAAAGGAGTACTTCCTGTTCGTGGAATCGAAACTGTGCTTCCCTCTTGCCTCCTCTTCCCTCTCATGCTCTGAGTCCATGCATATCACCAATTACAACAATATGTATGATATTGTAAGTTATAGCTATTCTGTTTGTAGTAGGTTGAGTTATCACGGTACTGGATAAATTTGCTTCATCATACACATATGATTATTTTTTAGTTTTAATTAGAAGGCATCATAATTGTGCTAGTTGCTAAAAGTTAACATGCTTCTTTTTTATCCTCTATAGCAGCCTTATCTTCGTTTTTTTGTGTACCTGGCGAATCAGAATGTGTTGTCGTAGTGTCTAAAGTATTGTTTGTTTACAAGGAAAATTCTAATCACATATAATTGGCCAAGTATGTTTGAGAAACATTAAAAGCCATTTACATCATCAATCATCTCAACCTACGTGTTATTATCAAGAAACTTTTAATACTATATTTGTTTGCAATAAGATGGCTTATTGCTCATCACTGAGTGGTTGATTATTGGAGGGAAAACAGACAATGGACAAAACTATGTAAGACTGGAAATGTTGATTGAGTTAATTTTACAAGTTGTAAGATTGTTACAATCTTTGTTAACTTACCTGGGATATGTTCACAGTTTTTTCATTTAATCGGGAACTTTCTAAAATGCCCTTTATATTCAAATGAGGTCGTGAGTTCAAATCAAAATAATGACAAAAGTCAATACTTATTTTTAATTGGAAAATTTGATTTACAGGCGAGGGCATGACTTTGGATCTCACTAGTAACAAAAATGTTTTATCTTTGTTTTTCTTTATATTTTTCAGTGTATGTTTGTTGAAGTTAAAACTATATACGAAATTGAAATTTAACGAGTTTAGACTGTTATATTATTTTAAGGATATTTTCAGTGCCAAAAAGCTTGTGTTTATCAATGCTAGAAGAGAACTTTTCTACATCTATAACTGCGGTAGTTTAGTTATATCACTAACAATATTTTGACTAGTGGAATCACTTGTAATATAGCTATGAAGAAGAGGTCGTTCTTTTTGGAGTTGTTAATGGTGATGTAATAAGTCTTTGTTTCGGGAGACATAATTCGGACTTTCTGGAGAAATGTACACATTCAATCATGATAGAGATTTTGATGATGCACGCACAACACACACATCACATTTTTTCACAACAGTTATACACACTAGTTTGAATTGGGGGGTTTCACGAAACCTTGATTAAATAGATTACAGATAGATATATGGCCTTGACAGATGTTTTTTTCGTCTGAATTTCCGGTTATAAATTGACATATAATATTGTTAAATTAATGAAATATGTATTACCTATACGGTTTTGGCTAAAACTTTTGTAGATTCTTTGCTACCTTGATTGATATTCTGCAAGCAAAAGGTATCATGCTATTCTTTAACAAAAACGCTGAACCACCCAATTACCAGTTTGTCAATTCCTGCGGCAACGGACATTAATTTCGGAGGGCCCATGTACAAAATTACCTAACTGCACCCCCCCTCCCCCAAACACACACACACACACACAGATTTCCTCAAATTGTACTGTTTCACACTATCTACGCAAGCTTTCAGTAGGGTGAACCAGCATTGTCCATTCTTTAATTTACATTTGTTTATTTGTTATGATTGCATATTTGGTTTGAAGTTTTCTCCGTTGTTGTAAGAAAAATATGCATTTTTTGAAATATTATGTCGACTTTTTGCCCGTATATGATTTTATATGGTTATTGTTTGTACCAAAATTGAACACAACACTCTTCCGACGTGTTTGAAGAGATAAAATGAAGAGATAAGATGAAGAAAATAAATGTAAAATGAAGCAGATCTAACAAACACACCAATAAACATATAAGAAAATGCATAGAAACACAATGATTTAGAGTGGTTTGGCATATAGCCTACGTTCACTATGAAATTGATGACTTTATTGACGTTTTCTTGCGGATTACAACTGATTACAGCGAACTACAGTAGTAATTTTCGAGTATAACAGCAGCCTTGAAGTGCAAAAATGGTTTCGGTAGAGTCTGGACGTCAAAGAGCCAAAAGATCCTTTTTCTATAGGCCCCGGGGCTCTCTTTATAGGCATAGGAGGCAAATATCTCGCTCAGATCTCGGGAGACTTCTTCTGGCATGTGGTTGGGCCCACGCGATCGATCCCAGACAATTTCGATTCGACCCGTGATCGATACGAACAAATTTCATATCGATCAAGATTTGCTCCAATCGAGTCAAAATTTGGCAGGAACATTGCTTAGGTCGTACATAAGCTTCTATGAAAATTTCATAGTATTTGGACGTGTGGATTGCGAGTTATGATCGATGCAAATTGGAGTTTTTCGGTCCGTGATTGATACAAACGACTTTCGTATCGATCAGGATTTAATCCAATCGAGTCGAAATTTGGCAGGAACATTTTTTAGGTTGTACGTAAGCTCCTGTGAAAATTTGGTGGCATTTGGACTTGTACATTTCGAGTTATGATCGATGCAAGTTTGGATTTCTCAACCGTGATCGATCAACATCTTGAGCATACGAACTCCGATTGACTTGAAATTTGGAACGTTGGCTTTCATAGCTTTGCTGGTCCTGTCATATCAAGTGTAGCTCGATCCGGACTCGAACAAAATTTACCGGTATCCATAGTAGACCTATGTATTAACGATCTTCAGGACGAACTATCCTTGGTTTCTAGTCAAGTTCTTGGTGTCACGGCCTTGCCAAAAGGCGGGATAACATAGATCTTATTTTTGGATGCTTACCAACTAACTCAAGTGGTATGGTCTCTAGAGTTATCCACTAGTTCAGGGTGGATTAATCTGAGTCAAAGATCACTAGCCCTGGCTTGGCAAGGTCATTAGAATGTCCAGAGGTTTTGGGTTCAAATTACAACTTCAATGCTTACCAGGCAAAACCTGGGTTTTTATAAGCTCATATAAAAAAATATAAGAAAACAAGGCTCATTTGATGAATTTGCATTTCGTCTAACCTTACACAGTGACTGTATATTGCTAATATATCCGATTTTACCTGACATATCGCCAATAAAACCTGATATTTGAGTTGTTATTCTGTAACATGTACCTGTTTTGCCCCTGTGCGCACGCACATGTCGTGCATTGATTCCTTTATGTCTCCGTTCTAGCTAGTCTTTTTTTCTTCTTATTTCGTGCATGCTCTTTTCATCTGAACTTGTTTCTAACTTATTTTGGGTCTTTACTGTCGGTCTCTATATTATTTTCCTCCATCCATCCTAGGGCTGTTGATGGATAACCGAAAAATCTGAAATCCGTCCACCTTCGTATTCGAAAAACGGATAAATATCCAATATCTGGAAAAAAAAACGCGGATACGAAGATATCCGCATCTGAAACTTATCCATTCGGTTTTTTTAAGATTATAGTTTAAATTATGTGTATTTTAGTACGATGAAAGATATTTATTTATTGTTTTATTAAGTTAGAAGTTTGTATTATACGCATTAAATGCACATTAACTACTTAAAATTATTTATTATCGTTTATTTTTAACATTTTAATAATCAATGAGATTGAAAAAAGTTTATGTTAAACTAAAATTTTCCATTTATGTTTCTTGATTTATCAGCCGGTAGTGGATAGGATAATTATCTGATATCGTCCGTATCTGCGGATGTGGATATCCGATATCCGAAAATGATTTCGGATGCAAATATGACACTATCCAAATCCGAAAGTATCCGTTGATAGACCTAATCCATCCTCCTGTTTCTGAAATGAATGATTTGTTGTTTTTTTTTCTTCAATTTATTGTTTGACATCGATCCATAAATTAACCGTAGTATGTAATTTTTGAGAAGAACGATAATGATAAACATATCATTGACAATTCTAAGACATCATTTTTCTCATGGACCTGATTACCAATTTAACTGTCTAGAGTGCAATTTGCAAGTAATGGTAATTAAATATATTATCTTCTAAACCTCTTTTCTTTAAAGCTATCTATTTGCTCTAATCTATTGCCCATGAAACGATGTTTCATTTCTCAAGTGTTAAGTTTTAACTTCGATTAAAGTTGGTGGATTCTGTGATATACGGCAGCAGTTTGTGAAATTTTCCTCCCTGTTCCCTTTTGTACTTTGATTTTCTCTTTGTTCAATAACACAAGTTATACTCTATGTCATACTTTATGCCCAGTAAAAGATCTTTCTAAAAGCGATTAATTCGGAACTATTATATGTCCAAGGTCCAATATTGAAATCGTTTCAGATATTTTACCTTACTTTGCACATGACAACAAACAATTCGAAATACCTCGACTTTTTCAGAATTCAGAACAGGTCTGAGTCACATAGCGATAGCGTAGACCTTATAGCCAAGCAAATCTTCTGCTGATGCATTTATCTTCCTTTTTTACAGATTTTTCTTCATGCATTAGAACTAAACAATCTCTTTGGAATACAAACGTTTGATACATATGGTTAATCCTAAAATTTTCTTCTTCTAACCTAACAGCGTTGCTAAGCATTTGGAATCTGCGAACACAATGTTTTCGTTCATCTGGTGGATTATTGGATTTTACTGGGTTACGGTTGGAGGCCCATCTTTGACCACTGATGCACCTCAACTATACTGGTCCATAATCAATTTTTTATTGAACACGCATTGTTTGAGCTTTATGACCCATTTTTCTAGCTGTTTCAGATTTTACCTTGTTTTGCAGGCTTTGCATAGCTTTCTTGGCATTTGATGTCTTCTTTGTCGTATTCTGTGTTGCTTTGGCGTTCATTATTGGTATTGCAGTTTGTTGTTGTCTACCCTGCATAATTGCCATTTTGTATGCTGTAGCAGACCAGGTAGTCTATCTAGTGATTATTAGATCTAACTGTATGCTGAATGAAATACTTATATTGCATTATTTTGCTTCTATTTGTTTTCCATGAAGTGATTTCTAATTCGGATGCGCGTAGTGATCGGACTAGGCCACATGAATTGAATTGATTGGATGTAAGCTGAGAACTGAAATGTCAAACTAGTGAATATTAATGCGATGGTGCTGGATGTAGGCTTATGATGAATACTACAGAAAATTATATTAAAAATAAAAATTAATAGGTTTAGAGCAGCTTTAAAATAAATGCATGCTCCCATTGTGGAGCAATACTTTCAACTACTGGTGGACTATCCAATAGGCTGGAGAGTTTCACCTTTGTGTCTTAAACTAACTTGACATAAATGGTGATTTGCTACATGATTTTGGGGTCAATAAGGAATTAATTACAGATTTAACAAGCTACAAATTTATTCTTAGCCACTAATATATCGTGAAGTATTTATTCTCTTGTGCACTTCGTTCATTTATTACAATTCTATCATGTTTCCACTGTATAGACAATGGGAGGATAATTAACTGTTTGACTTCAGTCATGGAAACTATTGGTTCAGTATCCATTAACCGAATAAATTGGTGAAATTAAGACTTAACTGTATTATCCATAACTTGGTATTATCAGCCTTCGACTAGCGATTTTTGAAACGTAATTTACCAGTCATTCTTTATGTGTGAGCTGATAAAATTATATTTGACAAGCACAACCGTAATAAACAAGAAACTAAGTGGAATGACAAGTATTTGGTTTAGATGCTCTTTGATTTTTGTATTTGTATTTGCTTTTTCAAAACAGAAAGGCGCTCTTTGATTTTTGTTTTGTATTTGCTTTTTCAAAACAGGAAGGTGCTTCAGATGAAGTCATTCACCAACTTCCTAAATATAAATTTAGGAAAACTGGTGATATTGAGAAACAAGGTGATGAGATATCAAGATCAGTTGGTGGAATAATGAGCCAGTGTGGAAGTGATCCTCCACAGGAGCATGTGCTATCAGCAGAGGATGCAGTATGTTTTTCCTACATATTCAGCCCTAATTGCGATATCATTTTGGATAATATTTGGTCATAGTTTGTTAAATTTAACAAATAATGTCTTGACTTCACTCAGACTGCAGTATAACCTTGCAAATCGAAAGCAAGCATTTTTATCGTTTTGATTTCTCATTCTAAACTAACAAACATGAAAATATTCTACACCTGTTTCATTTTAATGCCGAGTACAACTCTTATTAGACTGCAAAAACATAGGATCACCTATTGATGCTTGTTTTGACTTTATATGTAAGAGATACATTATCATACATGAATATATTTTATACCTGTTTTATTTAATGCTGAGTGCAATTCTACTAGACCGCAAAAACATGGGATCATCTATTGATACTTGTTTTGGTTTGATATTTGTGATAATTGCATTATCGTACATGAATATATTCTACACCGGTTTAAATTTTACTTTAATGCTGGGTACAATTCTATTAAACTGAAAAACTATAGGATCACCTATTGATGTTTGTTTTGATTTGACATATGCGATAGTTACGTTATCATACATACATACACCCGTGCACATATACACACAACCCCCCCAACCACCCCCCCCCCCCTCTCCAAACACACACACAAAAGAGAAGGGTTCTGCTACACTCCATCTACACCCTAAGATTTTTCGAGCTACATAATTCAAAATTGAATGAAAATTTGTAGATATGTTCTTACATGCCTGAAGATGCTCTTCACATCATTTTGGTTGATTTGAATAATCCTAGCATATTCAAAATAATATTTCAAGTCGACTGTTAAAATAAATGTTTAATGGTTGATATTTGAAATTTTAAAAGTTTAAAAATGAATTCTTTTTGATTAAACATTCCTGAACTTTAATTTTGCATAATGCAGTGCTACAAACCTTAAGGGGGTGTAGACAGAGGTGCAAGAAAGGACAGTGCAGCAGATCCCCAACACACCCCCCCCCCCCCCCCCCCCCCCAAAACCCCCAACCCCCCGTCCTCTTTTTTGTTTTTCCCCCTTCATGTTATGTCCATTTTTTTTTGTCAAACCCATACAAGTTTGGCGGATGCCCATTATGTTCTAAGTTACATTGTAAGTGTATTCTTCTAGTTATAGCACGGACATGTACACAAACATGTATGTTTGTATCACATGTATTCGTTTCAATTACATATGTACACCAGCTCAGTGGTTGTTGACATGATGTGCATAGTATAAGATTGAACATCCCATAATTTTTATTGAGTTCGAGTTGTTCTAGTATAAATGCGAGTGTGTGTTCATTTCTATACTAATCTAGTGGTGAGGGCCGGCCCAATAACTTGGTTACTCCAGCTTTGCTTTTTGGATGAAAATTTTGGAAAACTACATTGGATCCACTGGGAATTGAACCCAACTCCTTTCTCAAGGAGAACATCGTGGTTATTCAAATCGATCTATGTCAACAGTAGAAAAACTGTATCAATGTTATTTCACATTATTTTTGTTTTTGTGCCTTGGCTAAGTAGGTGCAAGACATATAGCCTGAGTTGTGCTAGAGGTTTTGATTTCGTACTTAGAGGCATACATAATAGATTAACAGAAAACGTAAGCGGAAAAAGACTTGACTGGCGTCAATGGTATAGGAAAGCGACTCATGCTACGACTCATTTGAAGCATCATGCTTATTTAAATATGCTTTGCACGTGCTGTTACTATCAACTAAAAAAAATTGCTGAATTATGCAGGAATGTTGCATATGCATATCTGGCTATGACGATGGTGTGGAACTAAGAGAACTACCCTGCAGTCACCATTTTCACTGCACATGCATAGACAAGTGGCTTCACATTAATGCCACCTGCCCTCTTTGTAAATATAATATCTTAAGAAACAGCAACCGTGGAAATGAAGAAGCATAGATATGTTGGCCTCTAATGGAATATGTCATATAACAGGAACGGTGAAATCTCATCTCTGCGTAGAAAAGAAAAGGAAAGGAAAAAAGAAAAAGAGAGAGAGAGAGAACAAAAATGGAATACTTTTCTACAGGTGAAATGCCTTCTGCCTACCTTATAAAACATAACAAAATCTTATCCATTGAACGATTGTATTGTCGTTTTTGTGCAAATGTGCTCAGAATAAACTGATATGATTCATGTTGTGCTGACTATGTGCTACTAGACTAGTGTATTTTGACTCACTCTGGCAGAAAGGCATCTACTTATTTTAGTAGATAACTGTATTTTCCAGCAGATTGATACGAGTATTCCCAACCGGATTAACATCAAATCAGCCTATTTAAACTCATAACCCTCTCTAACTTACCCACCGACAACACCCCCCCCCCCCCCTCCCCCCCCCCCCCCCCAAAGACAAAAAAAGAAAAGAAGCCTGGTCTTCATATAGCCGGTTAAACAGGATCCAATTCTCCTCCATCCGATTGCAATCCACATGTAGCACGAACTTTTAATCTCCGTTGTCCACTTAGCCTGCCTTTATAAGGCCGTCCAAATGGAAGAACATATACTCTGCTGTTGAAGGTTGAGTACCTGTTCCTTCTTTTCATCTTAGTCGAGCTTCCATTTTATTCTCCATCGATTTTCCAACCAGCAAATATTCCAAAAACGAAGAAGAGAGGAGTGTCAAATCGTATTCATCGATGTCTCTAGTATTGTAAAAGTCAACGATCTCGACATTCAGATGGAAATACCGTATCAAAGCGAAGAGGCTTGACTAGATATACAGTAGATTTAGTTCTTGATTCGTATTGATCAAAATTGGAGGGTGATAAGAAGCGCGTCGATGATTCTGTAAGATATTTAATTTTTAGATCGTACATAGTTAAATAAAATTAAAGATTGTCAATTTATGACGTAAATTAGTTAAATTTCGGCTCGTCCTGATTGCATTCATGAGTCTTGATCTAAGGTCATCCTTCTTTATAGAACTATACTGGCAATTAACATCGATGATGTTATTGACAATTTTCGACGGAAAATTGAATTTGCAGTTTTTTTGAGTACGTTTTTATTTTCTCACTCAACATTTATTTACAGTTGTTTATAACATGAGATGATTAAATATTACTTCATTAGGCATCCAAAATTTATTAAAACTAGACGTTCAATCGTGTGGTGCTTTAGCTGTATGTTCGTATTTTTCACTTTAGTTTTGAAGAGTTAGGTTTGACTTCGTTAAATTTTTATATGTTTGCCAGTATTTCATTGGTCGAAAATAGACCTTAATGTGGTGAGCAGTACCAACGCTTTGAAAATTTAGCTAGAGTACTTTCACATCATAACGGAGAAGTGGTTTGTCGTTAGGACATCAGATTAGAAGTAGTTATATTAAACGAGCTGTTGGTGAGTTAGTAGATGATTATAGTCAAGAAAATAATTTGGAGGTGGCTAGACTTTTTATTCTTTCATGATTTCTTCTCAAATCCATCAAACAAAATACCCATTGGATATGTTGCTATTGCGGAGTTGTCATTTGATATTCCCACTAGATATGTAACACCGCATAATTTTAACGATAATAAATTAAAAAAAATTAATTAATAAAGAGTAACAACGTAATAGAATTTTTATAACATCAGAATTTGGATAAGAAATTTGCACCATTGCGTTTATGGTGATTTTTTGATCAATTTTCATATATAAAGTTCTCTGATCAGAGTTCAAACGAAGAAGTTATTAACATTTGAATATTTTGAGTCGAAAATAATCATATGTAATTAAGATAATAAAAATAATTAACTGACATTAATTACCGTGAGTTAGAGTTAACCAATAATTAACGTTACTTAAACGTTAAGGAAGACAACAGTGGAAATAAACTATGTCGATCAGGCTCATAAAGGAATTAAATAAACAAATCAAACGACGCACAATTACTTACCGGTCGACGCCTAGATCGCGCCGGTTGTCCGCTAGCGGTAGACCATTAGGGGCGGCGGTTGACCGGTTGAACTGTCAATTGGAGAATTTCACGTGGCCGAACAACCTAGATTTAAAATAGTTAAATTTAATGGCTGACATTGATTCGAAGCCTATAAATACTAGCATTACCCCTTATCTTTCTTCTCATATTTTCTAAAACACGGCAAAGCCCTGCCAGTCTTCTCTATAAAATTCCAAATTCTTAAAAATAGTTATAGTTTATACGTATATACAAGTGGAGAACAGCAGAGAATAATTGATAAGTAGAATAGGGTCGAATCAAGCCATCAAACCAAGGAATAAAAGGGAGTCATCGAATAACAGAGATTAGATCTGGAGATTGAAAAGCTAAAAGTGTGCGTGAGAAATTATATATTTTTATATAATATTGGACCGCTGCAAATCTATTCTTGTATGCCTAAAATGTAAATTGGAGTTGTAGGCTAAAATTTGTGTACGTGTAACAAAATTGTAAATCTTACATACATATTCTTGATTGATATCTTGAATTATATATTGCATGTATGTAAATCTGGAAAATGTTGGGTATTAGCAGTCTCTGAATTTAGTATTGGGTAGTAGTGGTCCCTAAAACTTAAAATTATGTGGGAATTCTAGATTTGTAGATTTGAATGGCTATTGCAATTAAGAATGTAAACTAAGTTATCATAATAAATTATGGGGGTTTAAGTAGTATTTTAATTCATTCGAATATATGGTGTTGCAATGTGAATTTCTATAGATTTTCAAGTTTGATTTATAAATAAAAGTATATCGTTTGAAATAATAAGGAATACATCTAAAAAGAAATAGATGTATAAAAAAGAGATATTTACGGTATTTTGTACTATCTATTTCAATGACTAAGAAAAGATAATTCCTTATACTTCCAAACCGTAAAACAAATTCTTCTTTTGAATAAGATATAAAAATTTACAGGGTTATCCTTTCCATTTGAGAAGAAACGTAATTTCAATGTATTAAAATGCAGAAGTTCCTAAGGATTGATTGAAGAATTATAAATGTGATAATAATAATGGTCTAAGAGAAGAATTAATAAATATGCAATGTAAGCAAGACAAAAATTAAATAAAACGATGAAAAGGTAGGTAATAATAATTTAAAATAAAAGGGTATGACCAAACAAGGAAGGGAAATAAAGGTTAAAAGGAAACAGAGATAGAAAATTAAGTATAGAGAAAAGGGAAGTAAATGGGAAAAAGGCATTTAGATCTTTTAAATGAAAGCAGTAAATTACCTTAAATTAAATAATATGTAAACGCATAAGAAAGTAAAGAATTGTTATTAATAGTAAAATATGGAAGACGCAGTAAAAGAAGAAGTATGAATGAACATACACATACATACATAAATACATATATGTACATATATATACACATATGTTAATATATATGTGTGTATGTATATGTGTGTGTGTTTGCATACACACACACAGCCTCAAGTATGTGTTTATGACGGTTGTGAATTATTAAAGTTATTTAACTTAAGTGGATAAGAATGACATAGTCATTAGAATGGGTTGGAATGCGCGGTCGGTAATGTTACACAGTAGAAGTCTACCCACCGCATGGAGCTACCGATAGTTGTGTATACATTATACTAATGTATGACACATCCAACTGTAGGACTTGTGAAATTATATACGCTTGCGTATAGGTGAAGAAACACTCCAGTAGAGTCTACTTCAATCATTTTAGGGGGTATTGTCTTGATTGCGTTAGGTAATTTAAATAAGACGGTGAGCAAAGGTCGATGCTAGGTTAGTGTGTTGGTAGCATATTAGGGAATATACATAGGTTAAGAACATCATTGTTCTGAACGATTAGCAAAATGACGAGGTTTACACCTCCTACTAGTGTAGGTCGCGTTAGGTCTTACACCACCACAGTTGTTTACTAGTTTCTTTGTTAGAAGGCAAAGCTAGATAATCCATAAGTGAGGTCTTTCAAAACGAATGGAGTAGTCCATGGAGCTGAGTCCACAATAGTCCGTTGAGTTGAGTCCATAATCCGAGTAGCTAAGTCCTGTATAGTCCGTGGAGCTAATTCCACTATAGCCGACGAGTTGAGTCCTCTGTAGTCCATGAAGTTGAGTCCACAACAATAAGTAGACAATTAAAAAATCCTCAGGCTAGATAGAGTACGCCTAAACAATTGTGATGCCGTTATTAGGCACTACGAGGAGTTCCTTTATATGCACGACAATGAGGACGTGATAATGCGATGATGGTGTATCCTGACGAGGTGTTGGGTTATGGATACTAGCGGGGATAGTATCTTCGTCCAAAAGGGGACTGTGGTACTTGGATATTTATATATATGTATGTACTTATGATCTACTTTAGATAGATGAGGCGTATCGTATGCATACGTGGAGTCGAGATGACTAAGTAAAAATAAAAAGACATAACATGTAGTGGAAGACAATCGACATAAACTAGTGTTATGTGTAAAACGTATAATTTACCCATCACTAGAACATTGCTCTGACCCCCTCCTCATTGTAACCCACATGATGGATTTAGAGGGAAATATACTGGTGCAAGGCGGGAACGGTGGAATGACAGGTTTCCTTATACATGCTTGGCACTGACAAGGACACTAGTTATTGGAAGTGTCTGGTTTGTACTATTTAACTTATTATACTTCACTATTCGGCTGTGAGTTATATCAATAGTGCTCTGATATGCATTTATTTGTTTATTTATAGGATATCAAACAAACGACCCAGACTTTGGTACTTAGGTTTTCAACGCAGTGAAAATTCAAGCCCACTGGATCGTTGGTTGTTACATTTGAAATCGGAGCTTAGGTTAGTCGATCTTAAAACTTAGAAAATGTTGAGTGAACATATTTGTATTTTTCATATAAATATAAATACTATACACCAAATCCCATAAATTCCGACCATGGAATAGTTGCAACCATATTCTGAAAAGATCGGTAAGTTGATTATGAATTGGAATAATAGATGAAGTTGAAGATGTACACCTACCCCGTTTACCCCATGAGAAATAGGCTATATGAAAAGGCGTTGACTTAAGAAGAGCACGAGCACAACATATGAAAGGTCCCTGAAGCTGGATAGTATGTGACTTCCTAGTTGGTTCCCCGATAGCCCAATAGTTGTGGATCCCAGTAGGATTGTCGATTGATGATGTACAGTAGGTCCAGATAAGGGGAAAGCAAGAGTCCGTATATTGTAGATATCTAGAAATAAGAATTAATTAAGTCTCGAAGGATGGTGTATAGTAGTCACTCCAAGATGATAGCCGGTTTTTAATATTTGGAGCAAGATAAGTCAGTAAGTTGAAGAGGAAAAGTTCTAAAGAAGGGATAAATAAAAATCCTCTTTGAGTCCGACCCCATATGAAGAATTTAGTGTAAAAATTGAAATGGTTTTAACATAAAAGTTTGAGATATATATATATATATATATATATATATATATATATATATTGAAAATGATCTTTAGGGACTTATTTAAATGTTTGAAAAAGAAACAGTATTTGAAATGATTTTCAAAGCAATTAATTTAAGATAGAAAAATCATATTTTTGAAAAGTAAATATAATTTTTCAGGAAAAAATCTACATTTTATTCAAATAAAAAGTTAAGTTGGAATTAAAATTAGTTAAATTAGAATTTCAGTAAATGTGATTTTAGTACAAAGTTATTTCTTTTGAAAAAATATATAGCGTATGTATAGCTTGTTAATTTTTCTGAAATGAAAAATTTTAAGTTGTAAAATTATTTTTAGGGGAGGACAATAGGAAGTGGTACTAGTTTTAAATGGAATAAATAAAATAAGGAAAGAAGATTAAAACCCGAAAATAAAAGCAGTAGGGGAATGCACTACAATGATTCAATAAAAAAGAGCAATTTTGATAGAAGAAAGTTGAATGGTATTCACATTATGAAATATTAGTAGAAACAATGTTAAGAATTTATATAAAATAATGTTAGTAATCTAATCAGAAACAACATAGGAAATTAAGAGAAAAACAATGGATATTTTCCATTGTTGTGCCCATTTACTTCACACATCTTTTCAGAGGTCACCCTCACATGATATCAGAGACTCTGCCAAGGATTAGGAGTGAAGATAGAATAAGTAAAAAGAAAAAAAAATAGAATTGAAGTGTCCTTGTCTACTTCATTTTTTATTATTTAAAATCTTAAAAGATGTTTTGGAAACATTGTAAAGTGTATTTCTTTTAAAGAAATGGGTTGGTATAAGAATTGAGTCTCTAAAAGAAAAGCTTAATAAATTGTTTGAATTAAAAATCCCAATTTTTAAGAAGTAAAATCCTTATTGTTGAAAAGGGCTTTAAAAGGAAGCGTTGATTTTTGAAAGAGGAAGGAAACTTTTTAAAAATTAAATTGTTAACATTTTCTTTTGGACTTGATGAATAAGCTAAATTCAAAATTCCTAAATTATAGTTTTAAAGATTAAGACACGAAGCTATTTTTGAATTTAATAAAAAGTTTTTAAGTTGCATTTCTAAAGATAAAAGTTTTGAAATTAAGTTCTTCAAAATTTTGAAGTTTTAATTTTTGAAAAAATTTTGGCGAAAACCAAATCAATTTTTTTCTCTCGTGTAGATAATGATGACTGCTTAGGTAAGACAGAGTAAAAAGTAAGGATATGAAGAAAATATCGGTGGTTGCTCATAGAGTAGCAATAAGGAATCCCTGTAGAGTGTAGAATATTGTCTAGAACTTAGGAACGCTTTATTAGACATGTGTACAGGTCATAAGAATAACCCACAAAGGAAAGATGAATGGTACCAAAGTATATTTTTACGAGTTCTAGAGTATGCTCGTACGAAAGATCAAGGATAAAGAAAGTAAATACCAAAAATTTGAGAATACTACCAGGAGATTTGGAAAAGAGGATGGTAACAGAGAGTAATGAGATGACAAACACACATAGAGGACATTTGTAAATTCAAAGTTAAGGAGGGTAAGATAGAGGGTGGAAAATTTATTCCGCTAAGCCGATTTGCCAATGTGTTATTTAAAGTGGCACAATTTATATTTCTTATCCATTAGAATGTGGGGATGGACAGTTTATTCCATAATTAGGTATGGAATTGGAAGTAATGGATGAACCTTAACCATTAGATGTCGAAAAGGAAAGTTAAGTTATTTAAAGTAGAGTGACAAGTTAGAAAGGTCTGTTTTATTTTTGTAGGGTGATGGGCCCACAACATTATAGATGTTAGTTGATGTTGAAGATTAGCTTCCGACAATTGTTTCTTTTAGGTTTGGGTTGTAAGCGTTAATTTTTCTATTGTATATAACGCATATGATATCGTGAGAAATGTTCCTTTTGAAATTGGTTTTCTAGAAGGACCGCTATATTAATTGGAAAACTGTGAAAGTAAGAAAATCTCATATAGACACTTAACTAATGCAAAATAAATAGACAGAAGACAGACAAGAAATTTACAAATAAATTAGAAAATTTATTAGCTACTAAAAGTAAAGTAATGTTAAGTTCCAAAAGTCTTAAAGTTTTGGATGGATAAATTTTAAAGAGCAGTAAAGTTACATGCTTGAAAAATCAGTAAAGAACAAGCTAGAAGTTGTAATCGATGTCAAAGTAACAGTACTTATTTGATAAATTAAGTGAAAATGAAAACGGAGAAATTATAAATATGGAAAAAATTGAAAATTTATATAGATGATCAGACGACTTGAAAAATAAAATTGTATAAAATGAATAAAATAATAAAAATGCACATTACACGAATTTCTTGATTTTTATAAGCTTATTCTATGACTTGTTATTAAATATCCCGATAAATATATTTTAATCTATAAACTATATGCAATCATTTTTAATAGTGATTTTTCAATATTGATCCAAATATTTAAAAACATAACCTCATTATAACCTCATTATAATATTATAAAGTAGTACAATATGGTTTATCATGTTCAGTACATGTTCGATATATCAATGATATTATTCGATATTATCACGATATTTTAAAATATCTCATATTGATACTTGACTGGTGCATACCCAATATCGATATTAACTACTTAGGGGTATGCTAACTCAAGATTCATGACTCGGTGCCGAGTTGAAGTGTTCGACTCAGTGCTGACTTATGACTTACACTTGTAGATTTTTGAGCTTGTTCTCACTACATGGTTTATTTGGACAATGGCTAACTGTCTCTTAGTCGAAAGCAAGATTTGGCACTGATTCTTTAGACTCTGCTTGAATTCTAGTTTCCATACTTGTACTTCTGGATTTCTCGTTTATCTTACAACCATTCAATGAGTTTTATTAGTTCAAATATGACTTGGTTCAAAAATAGGATAACACTTACCTTTCAAAGTATGTCTTGTGTTAACAAAGTATGTTTTGAGTCAATATAAGCTATCAATTATAAACTCTGATATGCATAGATGTCTTTATCCTTTGAATTATTTTCACAAATCAATGTGTCTTCTCTTAAATCGTCGCGTCGCTTTCAAAAGTTGTGAATTCATATCTTTTGGATAATATAAGAGCCGCAGTATCCTATTCATGGTTGTTATTCGTTTCTGGAGATTTCGGAAGTCCTTTCTTTTGATTGGTCAGTCACGTAGGATTTCGCCTTTCAATTTTGTTTGTCTTCACTATCTTCACTTGCCTATTCTTTTTTCTTTTTCTTTTTAAATTCTTTCAACTGGGTACTCAATTGTGAAGCATGACTGGGTACTGGTTTTTTAGGCGAATTTCAAGCTTCTAAACTTACTTGCGTGATTTTTCATCTTCACATTTTCACTTTTACTTTATACTGCTATTATCATTTGAGATTTTAAACTTCCAAGTCCACTCCTATCTCAGATCTGGACTTTTGCTTACTTCGCAGTCAGTCATGACTTTGCCCTAAATCGTCTATTGGCTTCATATGCATCGATTTGTCTCAGCTCCGATTCAAACGTGCTTGCCCCAGTTTGATTCGAGTTTAACTGGATTTCCTTACATCGTCTGTTGTGCCCAAATTTGATGTCGCTTCAAAAGAGAAAGGAAACTGCAGGTTTCCAATTTTTGGCCAAAGTTTACTAGCAAACATGTTGGAAGATGATCAGAATCAGGAGGGGCGGCAGCATGGGGGAATTGATGGAGAAAGACAACCTGAAGGCTTGCATCAGAGTGTACATGGTGATGCACACCTGCACAGTGAATTGGTGCGGGCTGAACTCATGAAATTTGGGCCAAAACATTTATGTAACTCGGGTTGTATTTGGGCTAATATGTGATGATGCTAATGTATTATAAATATGAACCCCTGGGATGTAATGTTGCATGCACATAATGAAACTTTAGTTTGTTATCCTGTTCTTCTTCTTCTTCTTGCAATTTCTTTTAAATTATTCTGCTTATTTCTTGTATTTTTCTCACTGTCAACCTCCTGACATTCTCTCCACCTTCTTCTCCTACAAATTCTTAGCCAATCTCTCTTCCTGTCAGTTCTTGCCTATATCTAGCCTGCAATCTCTCCTACTACATGTTTATCTTTCTCCCTATCTTATACCATTTCCATGACAATGATATCCAAATTCCATATGAATGACAAGAGGGCCTATCAAGTGGTATCAGAGCCAACTGATGCTCATTCAGATCATTAGAGTTCAGATCCTGTTGGTATTAGTGCATTAGAGATGCCTCATTTATATGAAGAATCAGATTTATGGTGGAGGCAAGAGAGAATCAATAACCGAACATCTTTAAACGTTAGGCAATTGCAAGAATCCACTCAAGAATTGCAAGTAAAGACAAAAGAATTGCACACAACTGCACAATCCAAGGCCAAGATGATTGATGATATAACTGGTGTATTGAACTGGGTTGCAAATGAACTCAAAATAATCAAGAACTTCTCCAATAGATTAATGCAAGAAGGCCACCGTTTTCAATGAAATTCAAGAACAATGAATGAATTAGAGAGCAACAGTACAAACAATGGCTCAACTGCTTGTAAATCATTGCCATACATACCTCTGTTCAGAACTTTCTCAAGAAATAATCAAGAAACAATGCATCGGCAGAATTCAGGCCTTCATATACATTCAAGAAACCACCAAGGCTCGAATTCCTATAACTCAAGAGTTGTACCACCATATGTTCCACCCAGTCAGAGAGCTCCTACATTACCAATACCCCATGTCAAACCCTTATCTGTTTCAAAAACCAACACTACACATGGATGTGCATCAAGGCAATTAGGTACCGGCAATTTGCAATTAAACAACAACCACCAAACTATCAATACAACTGAAACTCAAAGAAATCTTCAAAACAAGACCAATTTATGTGCTGTTTGTAAAAAATTGGGATCAAAGATTTGTTCCAGATGTAAGAGTGTTCGATATTGCTCTGAAGCATGCCAATCGAAGCATTGGAACGCAGATCACAAATTGAAATGCAGGCCACCACTCTCTTTTAAAGATTCACAACATTTGGGTTTTAAAGTAAGAACTAATCCTGGAATTTTTGGCAGAACTAATAGTTTTGGTGCTAGAAAGAATAGTGCAGAAGCTAGTGATGAAATTCAGGCATTTTTTGGTTTGAATAATGCTAATATACCTGCTGGTAACCCTATGGTGAATGATAAGGGTACGATTTCTGATAGTTCATATTCACTTAAGGTGCCTCATAACCCAGTAAATGAAAATTTAAATGAAGAGCAAATAAATGCAATCAACATTGAAGAGCAGAAAGGGATGGATAATTTAAACAGAAATGATTCGGAGATCTTCGAGCTATCAGTTCATTACAATGCAGATGGAGTAAAGAGCACTTCTCCTGATGATAATACACTAAAGTACAAAGATAGTTTTCAAAACTCACTATCAGATGCTGCCAAGATTAATAAATTGGATGACAAATATATTTTTGAGACCTTACCTTCGGATGCTAAGTTGGCTAGTACATTGAATGTTGTGGAAGATACAAATATTTTAACAATTGTAGATAGCATGTTCAAAAAGAACTTGAGTGCTGATTCATGCCCAAGGCCACAACTGTATAAAAATTCAAGTTCATTTAGTTACAGAAATTTGTTGCCTTATCTTACAAGTCCTGTTAAAACTGAGACAAATGAGCTAGATGGAACCCAAAGTCAATCTCATTTGTCAAAGGCTAAAAAAATTGTTGCTTGTTTTAAAAGTTTTGGTTGGTTTGTATGCCTAGATAAGCATTATAATGAAAAGAAGATATTCATATTCGACCCGGGTGGTAGCTCATTGATCAGTGCAAAAAACTGAAATTGTTGTAGATACTTCGACTCAACCTTGAGGACAAGGTTGTTTTGAAGGAGAAGGGAGATGTTATGCCCAAATTTGATGTCGCTTCAAAAGAGAAAGGAAACTGCAGGTTTCCAATTTTTGGCCAAAGTTTACTAGCAAACATGTTGGAAGATGATCAGAATCAGGAGGGGCGGCAGCATGGGGGAATTGATGGAGAAAGACAACCTGAAGGCATGCATCAGAGTGTACATGGTGATCCACACCTGCACAGTGAATTGGTGCGGGCTGAACTCATGAAATTTGGGCCAAAACATTTATGTAACTCGGGTTGTATTTGGGCTAATATGTGATGATGCTAATGTATTATAAATATGAACCCCTGGGATGTAATGTTGCATGCACATAATGAAACTTTAGTTTGTTATCCTGTTCTTCTTCTTCTTGCAATTTCTTTTAAATTATTCTGCTTATTTCTTGTATTTTTCTCACTGTCAACCTCCTGACATTCTCTCCACCTTCTTCTCCTACAAATTCTTAGCCAATCTCTCTTCCTGTCAGTTCTTGCCTATATCTAGCTTGCAATCTCTCCTACTTCATGTTTATCTTTCTCCCTATCTTATACCATTTCCATGAAAATGATATCCAAATTCCATATGAATGACAAGCGGGCCTATCATCG
Source organism: Allium cepa (assembly GCA_030765085.1). Taxonomy (NCBI): domain Eukaryota; kingdom Viridiplantae; phylum Streptophyta; class Magnoliopsida; order Asparagales; family Amaryllidaceae; genus Allium; species Allium cepa. The sequence continues at coordinate 491,389,969 of CM060931.1, forward strand.
TCACCACCACTTGCATCAATTCCTGGCCTAGGTAGGTGGCGCCGCCATTTTGGGGGTTGCTGGTGCCAGCTTATGACCATTGATTTCTTTTGGACATGATTTGACATTCCTTCCTCCTTGGACTTAGCTATGGCTTGTGAAGAACCAGATTCCAAAAGCACTAAGGATTTACCCGAAGCAAGCCTCAAAGAAACACGAGTTAGACTCAGGTTTTCATATTTTTTCAAGTACTCCTTGGCTCACTTTGGGTTTTCTAAGGATTGGACTCGAGTTATTCATATGGTTATGAGACTTTGACAATTTAGGTAAATCTTTCAAGTCCAAGGTGGAAGATGATCAATTTTCAAACAGTTCTTTTTCGAGCATATACTAATGGTCGAGTTTCGATGGGACAGTTTCAGATAATGGTCACATCTAATGCACTCCGACATTCACTGAACTCATTCATCGCTGCTTTAAGTCAAACACTATACTTCAGTGTCCCTGTAAAGAGAAGTTCCACGTTGCTCCGAACAATGGTTTCGCTATCGTAAATCGTACAATAATGTGTAAAATCCAATAACAGTTCCGTAATGTAATGATGCCCATTGCAAACACAAGCAACCTATCTACATAGAGTGTTTATGTACACTATAACAAGTTGCCTTTTACGACGTCCCGACCCACGTAAAAAAAGTGAAACTGGCAACGCGGACATCATAGATAATGGATTGTTTTTAGATAAAATATAAATAGGCCACAATGCTATCTACAGAAAATATTAGCACTTTCTACAACTGACATTGAAAGGATGCAAATATAATACCGAAAATAAAATACTATAATCTCAGACAAATCAAATAAACCGTATCCAGTTACAAAATATCTCTAGATGTCGAGAATATACAAATTGTCTGAATATCTAGGGAAAATATAAAATAAGTAGTAGATATCAATAAGTAGATGCGCATCTCGATCGTACCACCATGTCATCGAAATTACTACCAATCCTCTCTACCTAGCTATTAGAATAAACAAAACAGAGAAAGGAATAGAGGGGGTCGGACGTACATCTGTTGAGTGATACAATTCATATAAATATGTAATGTTAATAAACTTGCAAAACAACACTCATCCTCGAAAACCATACCTTAGCATGTATCACCCGCACCCAGCAAGTCAACTAACAAAATGTAATAATACAGTAACATATTGTACAAAGGATCCACCATATTATTAACCGATGCCCTGATGTGCCATTAAACGTACCCCTCTCAAGAATCATACTCGCATCTTGGGAATCATAAACTAATGGCGTTACTGAACACCGAAGAACTCATTTCCTTTGAAAAATGCACCGCAACGCTACCGTTGGACGTTGATTGTTGTATTAAAGAAACTATTTCCTTCGAAAAATATACCGTAACGCCTACCTTCATAATCGTCAGTCGAATAACACATACGAACCTACCCAACTAGGATATTTTTCAAAGTATCCCAAAATATAGAAAACAACTTTCCAAAGTGTTCCTCGTCCCGCCACGATTACAACACCACAAACCGTGCGTGAAACAAACATCGTATGCGAGAGTTATAAACGTTTTAAGGTCAAGGGCAATATCATAATTTTCAATATAATAGTAGTATTTAATTTGTTTTGTCCTCTGCTACACTAGTCGAGATATCCCACTCCATACACAAACCCAATAGCCACTAGAAATATAGCCTTGCCACATTACCGGAGCCTTCCATCACTAGTGAACTCCCCATCCCATACTCCATCCATTGCCCCTACTCCAACTAACTTAGCACCTTGGGTAGCGCTTCCACCTCCCACCAATCTCTGGAGAACTATGAACACCACGAACCACTTCAGGATAATCAAAAACCATTGAGAGCCTCTCCTCACTCCTTTTTACACACCTATAACTTTCGATCGTTATATGGTTGCCGTTTTACCATTGGATCAAAATGAATGGCCTACGTTTGTCAAACTTCCAATGCATTTTCTGATCAATTCGCATACCCAATCGACGAACAAACACCACCGGTGAATTCGTATCTCAAGAACTATGATTTTGACGTATAATATGCCTAGTTTGGAACTCTTGTATATTTCACACGTTTTAAATTAAAAGTAGATTAATTTTTGCTAATTACAATCGATAAAATTTTGATTTTTAATCATCTTTCCATAATGTGTTAGATTTTAGTCACTTGTATTAAAAAATAATTTTGGCTATCAATTTCATTACATATATTTTGATTTACAAATATAAAAGGTGAATTACTATAATTTATCAATATATAAGCCGATATGAAGAGTTCCACTCACCAATTAGCCTTACCTCCTCGCTAATTTGATTCAAATCCTCTTATTCCTTGTTGGTTTGAAACGGAACCCTCTTAATTTGTCGCTATTTGCTTTTTTGTTCCTTTTTTAGTGATATTATGTTCTTCCTTATTGATTTGATGTGATATTAGTTTGATTTTATTAAGAGATTAGATGATGGAGGAGATAGGAATTAGTAATAGGATATTTGGGCTAAAGTATGATTAGGGAATAAGATTTTGGTTTCTATTTATAGTCTGAATTGGCTCATAGTTGGGTTAAAATTTCAAAACCAGTATATTATAAAACTGTCGCTGGGTTTTGACTTCCTTTAATTTGTAGTCCGTTTAACAAAATTCAATAAATTATACATGTTTTCTGACTATGAACAACATTCTAGACATAATAGAAAAGGTCCCGAGGCCTAATTCTAAATTTACTATTTTTCCCTTTATGTGATATTATGATTTAACCTTTTTAATTCAATTATTTAATCCTGTAAAATTATGGTGTATTTCTCTCTCCCCTAAAAGAATTTCATCCTCGAAATTTGAAGAGACGGAAAATGAAATTTACCTTACATCGTACACACATACAAATCAGACATAACTACATTTAACATCCATTATAAAATAAAATAGAAAATACAACTAAGATTATAATATACATATGATAGATAAAAGATGATGATATGATACGAGATGAGTGCAAATGCAACTAAATCGGCCTCCTATATGAATGCAAATGCAGTGCAACCAATATGTATGCAATCATCCTAATATATGCAAATATATTAACTTCTATATGCATTCATACATCTATATGCAATATCCACATCAAAGTGCAAGTAAACAACCACATATACAAACAAATCAATAAACACGTATGGAGATAAAAATTGTCTTTATTGTTACTTCAGTAACTTCAATAACAAATACCTTTGATTTCATATAATAAAAACAAAAAATGAAATTATTTGATCTATGAAATGATTGATTCATCAGAATTATATAAAGGAATAACATATATAAAATTATCTAACAAAAATTAGAACACCCAACTGTGGGTATCTATCCTAGGTTGGAATGTATATACATACAAGCCAACACGTTATAAACTAAACTGTTATAGTCCAAATAAAGCAACCATAGCAACCATAACACATTATAAGGATGTGCATATAAGTAGTCCTAATATCCATACATTCATGTCTATGTCAACTAGCTAGCTAATGCAACCATGCAACAAACGATGCCTAACGAATAAACTAACGTGACCAAAAAAGGAACTTACTGGAAGAGAGCTCGTTATGGGAAACCCAGATTGTTTCCTTGAGTTCCTATGCAATCTCGTATAAACCTTTTCTTTGTCGCATTTGGATCAACTTTGTTTTCTCATTTTTATGCCGTATCACATCAAGTCCTAAGATGTGAATACACCTGCAGAGTATTCTAGACTCCTTCTCTACATTCACCTCTTAAGATGGCTAATCTCTATTATAATCATTAAATCGTCAACGTACATTCATAGATGGAATAAATAGAAAATGTGTGAACACCTACCAGCTTGTAAAGAAGTCCACTCAAACATGCCGACTTCTCCACTCTTTAGAGAAATAGGAAAGGCCCAACAACTTATGGTACTAGCATTCACAAATAACATATCTCAATTGTGAGTCCTCCTCCTACTTAGCTACCCATCGCGAACTCCCTATGCATGCCTATCCTATGCGGTTTCCATCCTTTAGGGTATCATTGAGTTGTCTCTTATTATAATAATATCCAAGTATAGCTTAAATTTAAATTGATTGCATTATTGGCATACCTCTATTGTCAAAAACCATTTGCAACATACTTTGCCACTTGCTTCTTCATACTCGACCAATAAATTATCCTCTACGCATCTTTTACATACCTCTTTAAGTTCCTTCGTTATCTCCATAGGCATGACAACACACCACAGATGCTGTCTTACCTTTAAATGGACTAACATCTAGGATTCATAGGTTAACCCCATACCATATCATCGTTTGATTTATAGGTATCACAAATGGATGATGCCTTAATTTCGGTAAACATAATATTACCATAACAAACTCAAATTCAAATTCTATTAATTTAAAAAAATAGTTCAAAATCATATTTCCAATTATAATACTCCATAGAATTCTTTTTCAAAGAATTTAAGTATAAATACCATCTTCTTTCTTCAAATATACATAACTTGAATAAAATTCAAGTCTTATGTTTAAAATATTCTTTATACTTATCTTCATTCAAATCAAAACCATATTTGTATTAAAATCTGTAAAATATTCATATCAAAAATTCTAATTTCAAAATCCATAAAATTCCTTTTCAAAGAATTTTAATATTAAAAACTCCTTCTTTTCTTCAAATTTGAATATAAATTTACTAAATAAACTAGGAAAAAAGCTTCGTGTTTTTAAAATATCATTTAAAGGTTCTCAAATTATTTTATAAAATCTAACTATAGATTTTAGTATAAGCTTATGAAGTATCTTTTTCATATTTAAATACTCAAAATCATTTCAACCAATTTCAAAACAACTAATCGAGTTAGTGATTAGAAAAATCATATATTCATACAACTTCATTATCAACCAAATCAATGCACATAACTTCTTAGATTAATTAAACTCCTTAAATTAAACATCTAATATCTCAAATTGGTATATTTTCTCCAAAACGATAATATACTTCAAAATCCTTTTGTTTTCAACATAAACTTTTAATATTCCAAACATCAATAATTTTTATAAAATTTTCATAAAAACAATAATACTATTACCACTTTACATCAAAACTATAATATTTTTTTTATTTTTTTCAACAACCATTTTATGATTATATATCGTTCAACAATAGCAACATCTACATTAAATTTACAAAATCCTTTTTATTGTTATTTACATCAAAAATAGTAATAATTTATCCCAAAAATATTAATGGAATATATCTCTTTATCAGTAGTATATTTCTCAGAATACCTCTTATTCTTATTACTATTTAATTAATTAAATAATATTTTTTTATAAACTCCATAAAATAGTTATATTGTTATTTTCTCAAAATTTAGATAATCTTCCAAAAAAAGCATATTACAATTTATTTCAATTTTACTGTACTCTATAAAATATATTAAATTCCAAATGCAAAATGTATTTTTTGTTATTAATTCAAACTTTTCCAAAATTCAAGAATAATATCTTCATAAAATTTCAGTACATATCCCTGTGCCTCAAATCCATAACATTAATTTCTAGCTACTCCTACGCACACTACCATATTAACTATCCTAGCTAGTTCACCTTAATCGATTCAAACAATATAGACTGTTAAATTATTTTCTAGCTCCAATCAAATTTCCATTGAGAATATCATTAAAATTTTAATTTATTTTTGGAATCAAAATAGTTGATCTTGAATCTTATCCTTTACCAAAAGTAGTAAGATTTGATAACCATAAATTTCACGTTAATATTAGTTTAATGTTTAATTTCGATCATCATAGTTTTTTCCAAATAAAATACTTTAAAGTTTACTTAAATGTATTTTTAAAGATTTTTGCTTTAGATGTTTCATATTGAGTTATTTCATAAAAAATCATATCTCATATTTATCCATCTAAATCACTTAGTATCTTTTTAAATGTCCTTAAATAAAAAATTATTGTACCTTCAATTTTCAAAGCCACTTTTTTCAATATTTGTTGAAAATATAATTACCAAAAAACATTTAACTTTAAAAACTCAATTATTTTAGTTTTATCTGTTCAATATTAATTATTTAGAATATAATTTCATTTGAAATAACTTCGGTTATTTTTCTAAAATGCCCATACTTCATTTTAAAAACATTATTTCATATAATTTTTTCCCAATTATTTCATATGATTTTAAACAATTTTATCATGTATAGTACAAACCATTTTGTTTTTAATAACTAGTCAATTTCAATAATCGTCAAAAAAATAACCATCATCCATATAAAAATTATATGTTTAATTCATTTTGTTATTCAATTTCCAACACATTTAACTAAAGCATCATATAGACACATAAAAATATATTTTTGAAATTCATTTTCTCTACTTAGTACATTCATTTCGGATTCAAAAATAATTTCAAAATATTAAACAATCTATTAATGCATATTTTCAAAAGTTTATATCAAAATCCTTTGATTTCCATTCAAAAATACATACATATTGCCATCGAAAAAATTTCTGCAAGTTTCAAAATTATGTACTTTCTTTAATTCAGATTCTTTCCAAAATGATTCTAATTTCACTTAGAAAAATAAACTTATAAAACACACCTTTTAAACTTTACCTTTATAAATTATAATTTTTTCACAAAACTATAAACTAAGTGTACTACTTAATTTTTTTCAAAGTGTGACAAAATTATTTATAAAATCAAGACTTTCAAAATATTTTTAATTTACTTTCAAACGTTTCTTTGCCAAAAAGTGCACATCGGAATAACAATGTGCCTTACCTTGAGCAAAAATAATTTTTTTAAAAATAGTTACGAAAAATTTCTTCTTATTAAATTTTCTTATGTTGAAGCTTACTAAAGGGGTTATTATTTAAATATATTAAACAACCTTCAAATTTAATAATTTTACTAAAAATCTCTATATATTTTCTTTAAGGGAAAACATTTACATTAACTTCAGTTAATTTAATTACTTCAATTGCAGTAGATCATGACTTGCACAGCCCAACCGCAACTTTAAAAAATGGTTAAGTACCTTCATTATGACTCATTAACATCACATTATATTTTATAGATTTAGGGTTACTTCTCTTCTTATACATACTTTATAAAGATCCGATTTTTCGTCCCTCGAATGTCGATAATAATACATCCACGGTATTCGTGTATCAAGTGTCCGAGTGCCAGAAAGATAGATTGTTAGGGTAAAATAAGAAGAAAAAGAAATAGCAAGAAAAAGCAGAATATCAGAATCTCACAAGCAGAATAATAAAATACAATATCCTAAAAGACAATACAAAGGGTTACTCCAAATACAGAGCAGTTAAAGAGTTACAAAGCCTAAGTATTATCATCGGCATGGACAGCTATAGCTGCCTGTCCTCACATTGCTGACGCATATATTATAATAATGTAATAGAAATAGAAATAGGTAGGTAAATGAAAGCCTCTAGCTTGTCTATTGAAGCTCTGAAGTGTTGAATATGCGATTATATGATTTTCGTTTGATGATAATAAACATATATATATTCGTGTATATGTATTTGTTAATGTACTATTTTATTTTTCATAGATCAAATATATATTTGCTGAATAAAAATAAATAACACAGAATTTGAATTCAAACAGAGTTTTTATTCAAACAAATATTTATTACAATCTTTGAATGGTACAAAATTCAAGCTCTCACTATATATACATATATATCTTTTCAATTACAGTACAACCTTGATTACATCACGATTCACATTTACATTTGACCTCACTACACATCACTCATTCACTCAACTCGTATTTTATCTTCAACTTCACTCAAAATTGAATCCAACATCCGAGCAATCTGCAAAAATAAATATTGACGTAGTAAAATTGAAAAGGAAATATTTTTGCAGTATAAAATAAAATGTGGATGTTGAAAATAATATCTGCCTCAGTTATTTGGGTTGTTCGTCATCATTTAATTTTCAATTCATCATACATGAACAGCTTGTGACATACACAGTGTATCACTGTATATGCCACAAGGCCGTGCATACCGATATATACACTTGATAAATTTACAGGGACAGGTGAGCATATGTCAAACCCAAAACACCGGGTTCAACTCAAGTGCAATAAAATAATGTCACAACTTTCAGCACAAGGTCAAATCCGAGCTACAAGATGGATTCAACTTAGGTGAAATTTAAAAATCAATCCAAATGCAATAAAATGGTCGGGAGCAACATATCATAGATAGTACACATGCCCAGCCTTACGCCAACATGAAACAAGATCAAGTCCAGCTACCACATAAAGGAATAAATACATCAAACATTAATGAACCAACTGTGTATACATGAAGGTCACAATAAAGCATGAAGGCAGAAAAGCCAACAGATCAGAGATATCATGAAACCAAAACATAAAGACTGCAATATACTCAAACGAACATGACTTAAAACATCATCGTTGAAGACGAGAAGAATCAAGTGCAGACAGTACAAAAATCCATATGTACAAAACCATATGCAAACTAAAACAGGCAATGACAACATACAATAATGACCAGGCAATAAGCATTATGCAAAGCACAAAGGCTCGAATGACCAAGTGCACAAAGGCAGTGGTACAAACATGAAGACACAGCAGAATGGAGATGAAAGCAAACAAAGATAAGGCATTTACCCAGTGCACAACAACCATCAAATGAACAAGACAATCTAATGATGCATGACTAAAAACTACAGACCGAACCAACATATCAGCAACAACAACAGTAATGATACAAGTACAACAACATGAAGGAACCAGACCACAAAGGCAATCAAAGTGTTTGAAAATGCAGCAAGTACTCGGTTCAAGACGAAACCAAACACAAATGCACATAATAGCAGTGGGCAGTTGTTTGATGATTGTGAAAGCAATGGACTTGAATGACATATGAACAGAAGCAATGTAAGTGAGACAAGGCTACGAATCATATCAGTAAACATATATAAAACAATGAATCCAACAATGCAAACAAGTCACAAGGGTCAAGTTAATGATACATATATTCGAGCTCAAGACAGTACAACCCAAAATGCAAACTGCAAATACATGGGGAGTGACAATATATAATGAACCAGAGTGCAACTACAAAGAGCAACAACATACCAAATGAAACGATGAACCAGACAAGGCACAGTTCAAACCGTTAAATGAAGTCAAAAGGAAAATCAAGGTATGAATAGAGAATACTTGCAATAGTGATAATGAAATGAAAACAACATGAATGGTCACAGGCATGAACACAGGAATACATATATGCAGCAGAGAAAATATCAAATGTAACAGTCTCAAACCAAAGCTGTGGTGGCCACGACATTCAACAGTGCCGTGATGACCAAGTCAGAAATCAAGCAAATTTTACAATTGAAAAAGTCAAAAATCAAAGCCAAAGTAAAATAGGAAAGTCACTATCGTAACAATCAAGGAGAGATCGAACGGTCTGAAATCAAAACCGTGTTAATGACGTAAATGGAATTATTCGATATGAACAAGTCAGAACGTATCTATAGCATTAAAATAAAATCGGATAGCCGAGAAAAATCAAGTGACAAATTCAAGTAAATGAATACGCACAAAATTCAAGGGTCTCAAATCACATATAAATAGGTAACATCATCGGCAAGTATCGATCATCGAGTTCAAGCATTGAAAACCAGAGAGCAAAAGGCGAAAATCACATACCCAAATCAAAGAAAAACTCAAGAAAATAGAAGCAACCGATCGACAGAGCAAGGAAATCAATATCAATTGATACAGCAAGGAAATCGACATCAATCAATCTAATTCGGCTTCTTCAAATTTCTCCAAAGCCATAATTTTTAAGGAAGAGGAACGAACAAGGAACGAGCCGCCATCATACAAGAAAAAGAAGAAACGGGCCAAATAATATAAAAGGGGATGGCCTTTTTGTTTTAAGTTTATAAGGGTTTTTTGTTTTAAAAATTGGGGTTGTTTTATTGTTTTAAATTTGTATTTTCAATTTTAAACCGTTGTAATTTCTAGTCGTGTGACTAGGGGACAAACTACATGGCGTAGTTTGAGAATTCACAACTCAGTGGCTGAGTTGTTGCTGGGTTTTGAGCGTAGAGTTAGGTTAGTCAGTAGCGGGTGTTGTGAGTTTACGTGTGTAAGCGCGTGACTACTTAATTTCTAGTAGAAACCTTGGGGGCAGCACGTAGGCAGGGTTTTGCCGAAGCTGGGTAAATTCTGTATCGTTCTATTTCTGCATTTATTATTCTGCTATTATCTGTGCTGCTATATTTCTGATTTATCTGTGTTGAAATAATTTTGTAAGCTTCCGCAATTAATTTTATAATTATCAGTATCACCCTATTCACCCCCCTCTAGGGTGAAATCGATCCTACATGAAGCATCCAAAGCAGAACCTGCTTTACTCAGCCTACTCAAAAGAGTACACGAGGTATTTAGGGATGACAAAAACCACATGTCGGATATAAGTCTAGTATGAGAAACTCAAGATACATGCAGCCATATATTAGTAACTTTTAAGACCGTACAAATCACCATAACAGTTTTCCCCTCAAAAGAAACCAAACCATCTTATAAGTAAATATATGAATATAACAGATAGCGTCTATGTGTAAAATATAAATCAGAAAATAGCTATGCTGCTTCCATCTCACAACACTATAATATTAGTAGTACATCTAAAACCGCTAAGGTGCATTTGCATATGAATTTTCCATGGAGGTCTCCTCAGTAAAATAAAGCCAGTCTCGTTGATAAGGGTCAATAACTACCTTCCGAGCATCGTATATCCCTAGATAAAATATACCTCTAGGTAAACATAACAGGTTCATGTCCGAACACGTGATACCAGATATCATCAACTCCCGCTAGCAACATTGATAAGCATATCTAGATATAGAGACGATATACCCCTTTGGGTTAGCTAAACCTCGGACTATGAGGCCTACTATATTTTCTATCATTTCCTATGGTGAAGTCACATTCAGCATCTCTCACACGATCTTCATCAGGAACCGATCATGAATCTCACCACTGATTCTAGCATAAGTCGTTCAGCGAATGCTAATGTTGACCTCTCCCTTTGACTTAACCTTAGGATAGACATTTCAACTTTATAGCATCAGTCTAAATTGTTAACGCCGATCACTCCCTTGGACTTAACCTTAGTTCAACTCTTTAACATTACACTTTACAACCGCTTCCAAAATGTAGACTCGTATACTAGTTTTGAAGTGGTATTCGGTAAGTAATACATGAGTATACTCATCCAATTTTGGACTCTTCAAAACTAAATCGATGAATTTACAGCTAACCCAATTTCGATTCTTGAAGTAAGCGAACTATGTATAAAGAGTCCTCCCTGGGGGATCTCGTATATATACATTCTTAAAGCGGGAGACCTTTTATACCAATGAGTCCTCCCTGGAGGATCTCAAACTATATAAAGCCGTGAAGCTTTTATATACTTTCTAAGTAAATTTTGATCAAGTTCAACAGTTGACTCATTAACTATCTAGTTCTAAAAATGATCACGTATAGAAATCAAGTCTCGTATACTTATCATATTTCCAACCTTCCCAACTTATACTATCCCCCGATCAAGAGTGAATCTGTTAGGCTAGAGCATTTTTACTTCTAAACGCTACTCGGATATCATTCTTAACTCCCATAGATAGACAACCAACTTTATCGGCTTTTAGCGCTAAGAACAGTATTAATTACTTTCCATAAACAAGTAAACAAAAAAGCAAGATTAAGCTACCTAAGCACTACCAAACCCTTTTGTAAAATATTTATTTATATTTAAAACCTATTTAAAAATATGATATATATATATGCTAATTTATTTATAAGCTAAGATATTTAATAAAATTCTAAAAACAATCTAAAAGATATTTATATTACGTAAGCGTTTTAATACTTAATAAAATAAATAAATAATTTTCTAAAAACTATATACAAATAAAAATAAATAAATTACTTATAATTATGGTCTAAACATTTATTTAAAATATTACTTAAAAATATATATTTTATAATTTATTCAAAAACTTCAAAAATCATGTTTTCTTTCATGTAAAATAAATCTTCTACTTTAATAATTTATAATAAATTATTAAAACTATATTTAAATTCTAAATCACTTTTAAAATACTCTAATAAGAGTTATAAAATATCACTAAATAGATTGAAGAGAAATTCTTAAATTTAATTTAATTTTAAAATAAATAAAGTTCAAAGCAGAAACTATAGCATTTCCGTAATGCTGTAAAATGGGTTCAAAGATAGCTAGAAAATCCTATGTAGAGTGTTGTAACAAATAGTGAACTGGGGCAATTTTATATACTTGAAAGTTTTGTCATTTTGTATATGTTAAAAATAATTTTAAAGTCCAATATTTTTGCAGTACTCAGTACGTTTCACAATAATGATGAGAAACCCCTTGGGATCTCTCTATAAAATATTATAGAAATTGCCGAATATAAGGCATTTTTAAATGCTTCTATAGTGACTATTCACTATAGATCAATTATAATATTCAAGTCCAACTCAATCGAAGTCCAACCAAACCTATGTGTATCATCTTAATGTTACGACCCGATTTTTTCAACGCTGAAAAACCGAACTATGGGGGTTAAAGAAGAAGAGGTAGAAGAAGAAAATAGAAAACAACATCAGAATCTAACCATCGCAGCGGAATAAATATAATAGATAATAACTGATCTTTACACAAAGGAAAAATATATCTGTTTATACATTACATCATCGGAGTACACATAACGCACAACTGGACAGTAATCATAACCTGTCCTCACACAACCGAATACAAAGCTAATCAACACAGCGGATTATTTAAAACAAGTGCAGAAGTACGTATCTCCATTCAGCTCGTCTCCGGAGCTCCACATCATCCTTTCCGGTAATCTATAATACTCCGTCTGACCTGAGTATTATGGTTAAATAACACCCGAGTCACTCTGGAATACCAGCGTGAGAAAATCACACTCAAATTCATTATTAAATTTTCAAAATCCTTTGAAATCAAAAGAATCTCGTAAGACCACGCCACAAATAAACATGTCGGGTGTTTACCTTACGATAACTAAAACATTTATTATAAAATCCTCTGATATTATAATAGTGTCTATATACAAATACTTATTCAAATAGCCAAAATTGTTACATGATTAAATTCCAGCTACTAGCCACAGTCGTGGGTAATACAAACAAAACCATAAAAGGCACGTAAGGAGAATGGATTTCCAACCAATGACTAGGCACTTGAGTACCACCTGTCACAGTACGTGGCCTAGATCACCGTATCGAGGATTACTCCCAATCCCCTGCAATACAAGACCGGGACTAGCCCTTACTGGATAATCCCGAGTAAGATCAACCCACGGTTGGGATCAGCAACCGCACCACTAAGCCAAAAAAAGGGACATCTAGACAGGGATGACCTCACCCTAATGGGTGCTACCCACTTAGCCTTGCTGCATAACCCTTGATTTTCAGTCATTCTCGGTTGATGAGGCTCGAGGCTAAGCGTTATCTTTTTAGAACATATCACTTAGAATGCTCATCGCCCACCTAACGATGTTTTGAAAGCATTCATCCATACAAGTCCGTCCCGGGTTCGAACGGAACCGACGGCACTACTCCTACTACATCCATTTTGGAATCACCTCAGGATGAGTAGCGACTAGCCCTTGCACTTCACTGCTCCATCTTCGAATCCAAACTCTTGTTTTCCACACGAAAATGTACAAATCTGATCGAAGTGGTTTTCGAGAAATTAATCCCTATCCCGGTCTCTTTGAAACGATCAGCGCATTGGCCAATATTGATAGTCAGTTATTTAACTATCAATTAACATTCACAAACAACCATAAAGCATAAATAATTTCACCAAATTATTTATTAATCTCAAAATATCTCCATAAGATATATTTCCACTTTCAAACCTTTTTGAAAACAGTTTTCAAACCACACTCTTCTCATGGAATAAATTCCTAAATATTTATTCCCATGAAGACACCAAGTACAATACTTTAGATTTTAAAAATACTTTAAAACACTTTATTATAAATTATACTTTGAAACATTTAAAATAAAACCACCTTAATACCTTATTCAGAAATATATACTTTAAGAATATTTAAAATAAAACTACTTTGTACAATATGAAACTAAATTTCTAACTTTTAAAACTTAATACCAAGCCATCTTTAAATAATTAATGCTATTAGAAAAATATACTTACTTTAAAATTTAAAATTTAAACATTTAGAAATAATAACTTTTCTAAAACATACTTTTTAAACAACTTAAACTTTTTATTTATACTTAAAAATTTGCTTTGAAAACGTACTTGGCTATCCAGGGAAATATAATTCTCTTTCACATCTTTTAAAAATAAATCACTATTTATTTTTAAACAAATTTATCCATTCCTTTAATAAATTCCCACCGTGAATTTATCCTTCCAAATATCCACTGATATATTACTCCACTTTATAAGCCCAGTTTATAAGTTTCATAGTTTCAACTTCCTTTTAAAATCCCGGTTTCAAACACTTAATCAATTTTCAAATTGATCTCCAAATTATTCCATTTTGAAATAAATTCCTTTACTTACTCAATTTATTCAAAACCCATTAACTTCAGATTTTCTTTCTTAATTATGACTAAAATCTTTTAACTGAAAATACCAATTTCAGATTTCCCAAATTCCTTCTTTATCCTTTTAAATAAATTTAAACCTTGAATTTTTAAATAAATTTGTTATTCCTTTAAATAATATCACTTAAGTTTTAAAATTCATTATTTCTCTGTTTATTCAAAATCCCTTTTTCCATACTCGGAAATTATTTATTAGAATTTTAAAATCACTTTTATTTTTTTCAAATTCATTCTTAAATTTATTCAAATTCTCTATAATTATTTTACTTAAAAATTCTTCTTCTCAAAAATACAATTCTATAGATTTGATAACTCAGCATACCAATAAATATTAAATCAAACCGTAGCATCCGATATTCCAATTATCAATAAAATTCATCGCAGGATATCAAATAATCATAATGTAGAATTATTAGAACCATCAAAATAATTTTGAAGAATCCAGTTGGATCCCTCCAACCTGTTTCACTACATCCATGGATGTTAGCACGATACCAATTCCACTTCGAGGTAGAATATCGCGGTATATGCATTAATATAATATCATCCTCTATTATGCGGCATATAGGGTCTCGTCCGCTATACAATGCGGGAAATCAATCACTCCAATATATACTATACTACTATATATAATATATCACATCAAATCAATTCAATCAATTAACCAATTATTTAAATTTAGCCATTTAAATTTAGATTAAAACCAGATGAGTGAGATTAACTCACCTTTGATCATAGATTTGCAATCCGATCCACACCGGCTTGATTTCTTTCCAAATTTAACCTTGTATAAACATTTATATGGTTTATTAATATTTGAAATAAATTGAAAAAATCAATTTCTATTTACTAAATTTAAATGACCTATGATTTAATTTAACTAAAAATTTGGTTTTAAACCAATAATTAAATTTTAAACTAATCTTATTATAATAAAATATTTTTAGTGCCTAGAATAGTTGGATAAGTAAATTAAACAAATTAATCATCTACTCCATTATTTTCTTAAAATAAATCTAGTAAATTAAAACATGTATATTTATTTCTATTTTTTTTTTCATTTCCAAACTACACATGCTAAACAATCTATATAAGCTTTAAACATTTAAAATCCTATTTCTCCTAACTCTTATTTGTAAATAATAATAACCCCTAACTATTAAAAAGGCTTCTGTTTTCAATCTTACTCTTTTATAAAATTATCAAAACTAAAATTACAGAAATTAAGATCAACAGACTTACCAAAAAAATAGGCTACAAACATCAACTGCTGACATGCCTCAGCGATGAATGCGACCCTTCAGCTCTCTAAGCCACACTCGATGCCGCTCTAACACCACTGGGCCTCCTTCAATCTCGAGATACGATGCGTTTCCCAGTCGAGGCAGCGAGGCGAGCACTTGGTTGACCCCTCGACACTACAAATCGAACACGCAACCTCCTTCGACAATGACGACATCACCACTGACTCCACGTGCTGCCTCGCCAGGCTTGCGCCGTCTCGATACACACACAGCTAGCTTCATACCTCTTCGATCTGACGTGGCCTCCCTGCACTTACGCGATTCACGACAGCTTCGGCGAACACGAACGAGATGAACTCGATCACGAAATTTTAATTTTGTGTTCGATTTCGGTATGAAGACTAGAGAGGGAGACAAAGATGTAATATAAATTGGGGATGGCTTCTTGAGTACGAGTGTCCATTTAAAAATATATATATTTGACTAGTTGACTTCCAATTTTTATCATATTATAAAACTTCCAAAATGTCTCGTTATACATATCTTGAAATTTTGAACCCCAACGGAGGCATGCTGCTAAGCATTTATAACGTTATACGCCTATTCCGGACGCACTGGAAAAGGTTTCGAGTCCTAATTCGATCGTGTGGAGAAGATAGCTTTTTGGACCCAGTTATTATATTAAATATCAATAAAATTTCAACGCGTTTATCTACCGTACGGCCAAACGATCACTCCAAACACTACGAAAATTAAAATCCGATAATAATACAATATTGCGGATCCAATGGCACTGGTTTTGTCGACTTCCGAGACTGTGCCTCGAAAGGCTATTTTTAAATTCAATTTAAACGATAAAATTTCAAAACTGAACAAATCAGTGTTAAATTCAATTTTAAAAACTTTTATTATCCTCAACACTATCAGTATACATTTTACAAGTCTTTGAAAAAAAATTATTCGGCTTAAATCCAAGATTTACCACTTAAACCAATTTCAAATGATTTAATTTAATAATTAAATTATCTAATAAATAGTGATATTTGAATCCAAGTTAGAAACTAACTATGAAATATTCAAAATCGATTAAATATGCCGATTTCAAACAATCAAAAATTCCGGGCCGTCACATTCCTCCCTCCTTAAAAGAATTCCGTCCCCGAAATTACTAGTTAGGAAGGATGGTCCAATACCCGTTTACTATTTTTCCAAAACCAAACAGTTTTTAACAACAACCAAACAATCATTATTATTACTAACTTTCCAAACTTTTCCATAGTTCCCAAGCAACTCTACTTATTCAACCATTCAAATTATAATTCAAAACCAAGTTTTAAATTTTCAAAATTTCTCAAAAAATTTCTATCTCCCTAAATTTTTGAAAAATTCGCCAGCGTCCCCTTTACGCGGCTAGCTCGGTACAACTATAAAATGCCTCTACGGGCCCCCAAATTTCAAAAGAAAACAAAAGCCAAATGACTAGATCAAAAACCCAATCAAATTTCATACAGAAATTTAAGAACATACCTTTTTGTCAAGCAATTCAAATTTATCTTCTGAAATCAAAAATCCCAATTTTACCCACTTGCTTTTTAATACCTGTATATCCAATTTAAGCATATCCAACTACAGATTCCAAAATCATTTTATACACTTCTTTACAAAATTTTAATATTTATTCATCCAATCCCGTACGATGTACCTATATCATTCGTATGCAATATCAAATTCAACCACTCGTTCGATCACACAATTTCACTTTCAAACTAGCATCGTCCACCCGACTTTCTAGCGCGGACTCAGATTTGGTTTCTTGATCAGCAACCATCATTCTCCTTGCATAGTCACAACCATGATAAAGAATTTCCAGAATCAATCAAAATCCATATCTAGGGTTCGTCGTCGAAAATCGAGTGAAAAATCTTAACTTGGATCGATATAACTATCGCGAAATTCTATGCTCGAATCTAGATTAAATCGCCATGTGAATAAAATAATATACGTATATCCTACGTATTTATATCCATTGATCATCAGCTATATCAATTCTCTTTTATTCACATTCATTTTGATTTCTATTCACTTATCAACGCTTATCATTTCACATATTTTTATTAAATTTTCACTCAAATGCTTATTCAATATATTTTCCCGACACCCATATTACTTAAGAATTTCACCATTTTTTCTTAAGTTCAATATAAGTATTTAATACGCTTCTTATATTTATTTTCACTTCACCACTTTAGTTTATATCTACTTCTATTCAAATTAGCTCTCCCATTTCCATATGAATTCAATTTATCTTCAATTCTGAATATTGAATTTTATCTTCCATTTATAACTTATTCATATAATTATTTTAAATTAGTTTCATCCACTAATTTATTCCAATTTCCAATTTGAAATCATTTTGTCGCTAACAAAAAAATTTTCCCAAATTTTTTCTAACTCCCAAAATTTTCGATTTTTTTTGGCAAATTCCCCTTTGTACGGAGGAGCTTTTGCAATTTGACAAAAGATATAAATATATATACATCGACCCACACGATCGGAAAAACAAAAACAGTTCATATTTTCTATTTTTATTGCGTAGGCGTACCTTTATTTAGCATTTTTAAGCAAGCGGCTTATTATTTAGTAATTAGCGCGGCCAAAATCCTGCCAAACGGCCTTCAGGTACCTGTACTTACTCAATTTAAACATATAAGCACTATATATATAAAAAGTCTATAACATTTCACTTATATTTAAATAGCTAAAACATGGATTCTATAACAATGCATGTTATATACTTTCATAAGCACATATGTAAGGTTTCGACACTTATTTCAATTGCTTTCAATCAACTCTCAACCCATACCATTCAATTTAGGTGATTTATAATTCACTTTCTTGCGTACGATTCATTTTTAAACCAAACGAACTTATATTCATTTCAATTGATTCAAAAATGAATTTTATTTACTTCTATTAATTCATAGAATTTTATTTAATCTCATTTTCGTCAAACGACAATTACTTCTATGCATATTCGGCGATATTTATGTGAATAAACAATTACTCAAGCTTATAATCATTTTAAATTGATTCCAATACAATTTATATTAAATTTTATTCCATTCTAACTTATTTACAAACCATTCACTTGCATTTCATTCATTCCCGTTTTGGTTTCATTTAAACCCATTCCATTAAGCTTGACAACATTCCATGCTAATATTAATAACCATTTTCCAAATTAATTTAACCCAAACTTTTATTTAATGGGCTTTCAACCTTACGCCAAGCCAAGCTTCTATTTAATTTGATTTTTACCTTCCAAAAATCACTTCACTTAATTTCTTGAGTTCCACCTATTTTATAATTCAAGTTTCTGGATTTTTTATTCATTTCTCAAAATGGAAACAATTTTATTTTGGCTTATTTATTCCACTTCTAAGTTCTATAAGTCGCAACTTATTTATATCCATACTTTCATTCATTACAATCAATCCCGCTCACATTTTACCTTTTAACTCGGGATTATACAATTAATTTGGCCAAGCATATATATATATATATATATATATATATTTAATAGGTTTTCAATTCTTTTATAAGCCATTGAAATCTTTTTATTCCCATTCAGTCTTATTTAACTAAACTCCAGTTAAAACTAACCTCATACTATTCTTTTGACTTCACCATCCATTTAAATTTTATTAAGTAAGAACTTAATTTCATTTAATGTATCCACCACGTGATACAGTTCCATTTCAATTATATTTCAACTTTAATTCAAATCCAATCACAATATTATTAAACTTAGCTAGAGTTCATTAAATTCGACTTACTCTTATAACTCATTAACTTTTTACAAGTTAATTCCATTCCAAGAAATTTTCAAACTTTGTAAATTTCCAAACCTGCTTATAATCCATAACATTTTTAGTTAAATCTCCAGAGTTTAAACCATTACTTAGACACTCGAAACATTTAAACCAATTCCAGAGCCTTCAATAATCACTTAAGTATTTCAAAAATCATTTGAAATCAATTATATCCAAAATCCTTTGCATTTCTAAAATCAACCCAACTTTTGCAAACAATTTCAATTCAAAACAATTTGGTAGCAATTTCTCTCTTGGAAACTCGAAAATAAACATCGATGATGCTATAGTCATCACCGAAGTTATTTTCTAGCGACCGAAAAGAGTTAAATTCTTTTATCTCTTTAAAATCCCTTCAAATATTCCAAACTCTCCAGAGTTCAAATCCAATTCAAAATTTTTTCCCAAAATTCCAAATTCCAAATCCATCCAATTCATATTCAAACATTTCTCTGGAATTTTCATCACAATTATAAATCACATTTTCAATTGTAGATCACATTTATAATTCACATTTATAATTCACATTTGTAAATTTCATCTTATAAATGAATTTTATTTCCTTAAACTTTGGTTATATTCCCAATTTCTAGTTAAATTTCCATACAACAATGATAATAATTTAATATTATCATTCCTAACATCCAAGCAACCATATATAACTATAATAATTTACGAAAAATTATTTCCTTTATATAAAAAAATAATTTGGGTAAAATTATTTCATTTACCCTATTTAAAACAATACTATGTCGGTTTATCTTGTTTAAGAATTTAGAAACCCTTATCGATGACATGACGTCCCACACATCGACCAGAATCCATAAACACCCAATCGATAAATCAACACAATATAAAAACAACCCTTTATATTCACTAACAAATACGCGTTCATACTATTAATACACTCATACTCATTCTAGAGTACAACAGACTCTATTTTCAATGAGTAATCCCCACCAGAGCCAAGGTTATCACCAACCTAAACTCTGATACCACAATGTCATGACCTGATTTTTCAACGCCGAAAAACCGAATCATGAGGGTTAAAGAAGAAGAGGTAGAAGAAGAAAATAGAAAACAACATCAGAATCTAACCATCGCAGTGGAATAAATATAATATATAATAACTGATATTTACACAGAGGAAAAATTATTTGTTTATACATTACATCATCAGAGTACACATAACACACAACTGGGCAATAATCGTAACTGTCCTCACACAATCGAATACACAGCTAATCAACACAACAGAATATTTAAAACAAGTACAGAAGTACGTATCGCCATCCAGCTCGTCTACGGAGCTCCAAAGCATCCTTTCCTGTAATCTATAATACTCGGTCTGACCCGAGCATTATGGTTAAATAACACCTGAGTCAGTCTGGAATACCAGCATAAGAAAACCACACTCCAATTGATTATTAAAGTTTCAAAATCCTTTGAAATCAAAAGCATCTTGTAAGACCACGCCACAAATAAACATGTCGGGTTTTTACCTTACGACAGCTAAAACAATAAAATCCTCTGATATTATAATAGTGTCTATATACAAATACTTATTCAAATAGCCGAAATTGTTACATGATTAAATTCCAGATACTAGCCACAGTCGTGGGTGATACAAACAAAACCGTAAAAGGCACGTAGGTAGAATGGATTTCCAACTAATGACTAGGCACCGGGGTACCACCTGTCACAGTACGTGGCCTAGATCACAATACCGAGGATTACTCCCAATCCCCTGCAACACAACGGGACTACCCCTTAGTGGATAATCCCGAGTAAGATAACCCCGCGGTTGGGATCAGCAACCGCACCACTAAGCCGAAAAAAGGGACATCTAGACAGGGATGACCTCACCCTAATGGGTGCTACCCACTTAGCCATGCTGCATAACCCCTGATTTTCAGTCACTCCCAGTTGATGAGGCACGAGGCTAAGCGTTACCTTTTTAGAACATATCACTTAGAATGCTCATCGCCCACCTGACGATGTTCTTAAAGCATTCATCCATCCAAGTCCGTCCCGGGTTCGAACGGAACCGAAGGCACTACTCCTACTACTGGAATAACCTCAGGATTAGTAGCGACTAGCCCTTGTACCTCACTACTCCATCTTCGAGTCCAAAATCTTGTTTTCCACACGAAAACGTACAAACTGAATCGAAGTGGTTTTCGAGAAATTAATCCCGATCCCGGTCTCTTCGAAACGATCAACGCATTGGCCAATATTAATAGTCGTTTATTTAACTATCAATTAACATTCACAAACAACCATCAAACATAAATAATTTCACCAAATTATTTATTAATCTCAAAATATCTCCACAAGATATATTTCCACTTTCAAACCTTTTTGAAAACAGTTTTCAAACCACACTCGTCTCATGTAATGAATTCCTAAATATTTATTTCCACCGAGGACACCAAGTACAAACTTTAGATTTTAAAAATACTTTAAAACACTTTATTATAAATTATACTTTAAAACATTTAAAATAAAACTACCTTAATACCTTATTCAAAAATATATACTTTAAGAATATTTAAAATAAAACTACTTTGTACAATAGAAAACCAAATTTCTAACTTTTAAAACATAATACCGAGCCACCTTTAAATAATTACTGCTATTAGAAAAATATACTTACTTTAAAATTTAAAACTTAAACATTTAGAAATAATAACTTTTCTAAAACATACTTTTTAAACAACTTAAACTTTTTATTTATACTTAAAAATTTGCTTTGAAAAGTACTTGGCTATCCAGGGAAATACGCTTCTCTTTCACATCTTTTAAAAATAAATCACTATTTATCTTTAAACAAATTTACCCATTCCTTTAATAAATTCCCACCGTGAATTTATCCTTCCAAATATCCACCGATATATTACTTCACTTTATAAACCCAGTTTATAAGTTTCATAGTTTCAACTTCCTTTTAAAATACCGGTTTCAAACACTTAATCAATTTTCAAATTGATTTCAAAATTATTCCATTTTGAAATAAATTCCTTTACTTACTCAATTTATTCAAAATCCATTAACTTCAGATTTTTTTCTTAATTATGATTTAAAATCTTTTAACTAAAAATACAAATTTCAGATTTCCTAAATTCCTTCTTTATCCTTTTAAATAAATTTAAACCTTGAATTTTTAAATAAGTTATTTATTCCTTTAAATAATATCAATTAAGTGTTAAAATTCATTGTTTCTCTGTTTATTCAAAATCCCTTTTTCCATACTCGAAAATTATTTATTAGAATTTTAAAATCACTTTTATTCTTTTCCAATTCATTCTTAAATTTATTCAAATTCTCTATAATTATTTTACTTAAAAATTCACTCTTTTATTTTCTTTTCAAAAATCCAATTCTATAGATTTGATAACTCAGTATACCAATATATATTAAATCAAACCATAGCATCCAATATTCCAATTATCAATAAAATTCATCGTAGGATATCAAATAATCATAATGCAGAATTATTAGAACCATCAAAATAATTTTGAGGAATCCAGTTCGATCCCTCCAACCCGTTTCCCTACATCCATAGATTTTAGCACAATACCAATTCCACTTCGAGGTGGAATATCGCGGTATATGGGATTAATATAATATCATCTGCTATTATGTGGCGCATAAGGTCTCATCCGCTATATAATGCGGGAAATCAATCACTCCAATATATACTATATACTGCTATATATAATATAGCACATCAAATCAATTCAATCAATCAACCAATCATATAAATTTAGCCATTTAAATTTAAATTAAAACACAGATGAGTGAGATTAACTCACCTTTGAACATAGATTTGCAATCCGATCCACACCAGCTTGATTTCTTTCCAAATTTAACTTTGTATAAACATTTATACAGTTTATTAATATTTGAAATAAATTGAAAAAAATCAATTTCTATTTACTAAATTTAAATGACCTATGATTTAATTTAACTAAAATTTGGTTTTAAACCAATAATTAAATTTTAAACTAATCTTTTTATAATAAAATATTTTTAGTGCCTAGAATAGTTAGATAAGTAAATTAAACAAATTAATCATCTACTCCATTATTTTCTTAAAATAAATCTAGTAAATTAAAACATGTATATTTATTCTATTTTGTTTTTCATTTCCAAACTGCACATGCTAACAATCTATATAAGCTTTAAACATTTAAAATCTTATTTCTTCTAACTCTTATTTGTAAATAATAATAACCCATAACTATTAAAAAAGGCTTTTGTTTTCATTCTTACTCTTTTATAAAATTATCAAAATTACAGAAATTAAGATCAACAGACTCACAAAAAAAAGGCTACAAACATCGAATGTCGACATGCCTCAGCGATAAATGCGATCCTTCACTTCTCTAAGCCACACTTGATGCCGTTCTAACACCGTTGCGCCCCCTTCAATCTCAAGATACGATGCGTTTCCCAACCAAGGCAGCGAGGCGAGCACTTGGTTGACCCCTCGACACTACAAATTGAACACGCAACCTCCTTCGACACTGACGGCATCGCCACTGACTCCACATGCCACCTCGCCTGGCTTGCGCCGCCCTGATACACACATAGCTAGCTTCATACCTCTTTGATCTGACGCGGCCTCCCTGCACTTACGCGATTCACGACAGCTTCGGCGAACACAAACGAGATGAACTCGATCATGAAGTTTTAATTTTGTTGTTCAATTTCGGTATGAAGACTAGAGAGGGAGACGAAGATGTAATATAATTTGGGGATGGCTTCTTGTGTATGAGTGTCCATTTAAAAAAATATATATTTGACTAGTTGACTTCCATTTTTATTATACTATAAAACTTCCAAAATGTCTCGTTATACATATCTTAAAATTTTAAACCCCAATGGAGGCATGCTACTAGGCATTTATAATGTTATATGCCTATTCCGGACGCATTGGAAAAGGTTTCAAGTCCTAATTCGAACGTATGGAGAAGAAAGCTTTTTGGACCCAGTTATTGTATTAAATTTCGATAAAATTTCAACACGTTTATCTACCGTATGGCCAAACGATCACTCCAAACACTACGAAAGTTAAAATCCGATAATAATACAATATTACGGATCCAATTGCACTAGTTTCGTCGACTTCCGAGACCGTGCCTCAGAAGGCTATTTTTAAATTCAATTTAAATGATAAAATTTCAAAACTAAACAAATCAGTGTTAAATTCAATTTTAAAACTTTTATTATCCTCAACACCATCAGTATACATTTTAGAAGTCTTTGAATTTTTTTTATTCATTTTAAATCCAAGATTTACCACTTAAACCAATTTCAAATGATTTAATTTAATAATTAAATTATCTAATAAATAGTGATATTTGAATCCAAGTTAGAAACTAACTATGAAATATTTAAAATCGATTAAATATTCCGATTTCAAACAACCAAAAATTCCGGGCCATCACACTTAAGGCTATGCAAAAAGTCATAGGAAGTCGTACATGTCAAGGTACATCATTTTACATATGCCATTTGCTTACCAAAGCAAGAATCGCAAGAGTATATAACAATATATAGTCAAGCATGTTACTATAGTTTAAATAAACATTATATAAACTTCACATACATCCAAATGGTGAGTTTGCTTACCTTTCAACAAGAACAAAACCAAGCACAAGCCTCGACGTAGCTCCCACTTCGTACCTCAACCTTGCAGGTTTCCAAAATACTCCTACCCTCACCTTTTTCTTACGACCTAGGCTAGAATAGCAAAAATTTCTCATGGCCTTGATGTGTGGGGGCTTGTATGCTTCAAATATTCAAGTTGATGAAAGGTGTTGCTAGGTTGTTTAAGGCTTATAGCAAGAGTTTAGGGATAGTTTGGGTTGATTTGATAATTGTTTTAGAAATTTATAAAGGAAAGAATAAGAGATGAAGAGCTTTCTTTTATTGATTAATTTTTTTGAAAGGGGTCTATGAACTATGGGTGCACTTAAATTGACGACAAGGGGTTACTCTAACCTCTCCCCATCATCTCTAACCGGCCAAAGCCCACTCCCCCTCATGTGACCTACTTTTTTTCCTCATAAGCCAGTACAAATATCTCCACTCGAATATATTTCACCATTGATCTTTTAAAATCTTTCCTAAGTAGGATTTGTTAACCATATTTTGTTAAATTATTTTTTATTAGCTATTGATGACTTCATATGTTATATATACATGTATATAAAATTTGAACAACTTATACTGAAGACAAATTCATTTATCAATAAAATGATTTTCGATCACATTATCGATATTTTTTTAAAGTGTTTATTTTTATAAACAAATTTCAAAAAAAGTTTTCCTATCATTAGTTATTAATTAAAAGGAGTTTAATAAGGTTATAAAATCACTTTTATTACACTTAACCATATTTCAAATGTTTTTATCCAAAGATGAAGTTTTAAAATTACGGGTCGCTACATTCTTCCGCTTAAGACATTTCATCCTCGAAATTCAAACGAGAAAACAAAACAAAGAACACAAGAACAAGTACATATATAGGTACCGCTGAAACTATATACAAACAAAAATGCATACTAGACAGCTCCACCTCAAGCGGTGGGTATACTACAAAAGCCATAATAAAATAGGAAACAACCAATCTAGAAGCAACTCCATATAGGACTCCCCAACACTATCCTTGGTCTCTTGAGTGCACTCCCTTGCATCCTTGCTTCGCTGTACCTTAACTAACTTCATGACCTTGGTTCTTAATCTCTTGGTATCCTGATCAACAATGAAAATAGGTTTCCTTAGTATTATCGAGTTAGGCTCAATCTCCAGGTCTTCTTGTTGAGATACTTCCATTATCGAAGAAGGATCATGCACATACTTATGCAAATGTGATACATGAAACACATTATGCACATCTAATAGCCTAGTCAGTAACTCAACTCTATAAGCAAGTGTACCAACCCTCTCCAATATATGAAATGGTCCTATATAACATGGATCCAACTTCCCCATCCTTCTAAACTGAACAACAATTTTCATTAGAGAAAAATTTATGAACACAAAGTTTCCAACTGAGAACTCCAAGTCCTTGCGCCTTTGATTTGCATAACTCTTCAACCTACTCCACACTTCCTTTATACGTTTTCGAATCTACATTCCTTTATCAGATGCCTCTCGAAGCATATCTGGCCCATGTGCTAAATGATCTCCAGAGTCCACCCAACAAGATTGAGATTTGCAAGGCCTATCATACAATACTTCAAAAGGTGTCATTTCGA
Source organism: Allium cepa (assembly GCA_030765085.1). Taxonomy (NCBI): domain Eukaryota; kingdom Viridiplantae; phylum Streptophyta; class Magnoliopsida; order Asparagales; family Amaryllidaceae; genus Allium; species Allium cepa. Next base: position 491,417,112 of record CM060931.1, read on the forward strand.
TGCTAGCCTGGTAACTGTTGCTTTACCAAAGCTTAAAAAGAGGTAAATGCTCTTCCTGTGAACCCCTAAAATCTAAGATGCTAGCCCAAAGCAAGTTCTCTAAGACATGGTTAACTCTCTCTATATGTCGATTAGTCTGAGGATGGTAAGCAGTACTCAAACTTAATTATGACCTTAAGGCATCTTGTACCGTTTTCCATAATTGACTTGTGAATATCGAATCTCTATTGCTCACGATATCACAAGGAACTCCATGAAGCATGACGATCTCCTTAACATCTAACTTAGGTAAACTAGAAGCCATCCTAGTTGTCTTCACAGGTAAGAAATGTGCACTCATGTTTAGTCGATCCATTATAACTCAAATGCCTTCATTACCTTTCCTCGACCTAGGTAGCATGTCTATAAAGTCCAAGATATCTGCTCCCAATTCCACTTTGGAATCTCAGGTGGTTGATGCAGTTCGGCTGTCTTCTGATGGATGCCTTTGACTTGTTAGTCGTTAGAACACCTACTCACAAATATGGAAACATCCCTCTTCATACCTTCCTATCAGAAAGTCCGCTTCATATACTGATAAATCTTGGTAACCTCTGGATGTATCGTAAGTCGCAAATGATTACGCTCAGTTAATACCTCTCGCCTAATCGTGTCAATATCCGGAATGCACTACCTTTCATTAATCCTCAATATACAACAGTTATCAACCTCTAATCCCGACAACCTCTTATGTGCCTCATTCTCACTTATTTCTTTAACTACCCTTGCAATACGAAGATGCAACGACCCAACTTTTCGACCCTCGAAGGTCGACACTAATACATCCACGGTATTTGTTTGCCAAACAACTAAGTGTCGGAATAACAAAAGGTTAGGGTAAAATAAAAAGAAAAAGAAAAAGAAAAAAATGAATAAGAAAGGAAGAACACAACATCAGAATCTCACAACGGAACAAAAATTTATAATATTAAGGGAACAATACAAAAGGGTTACTTTGAATATAGAAATATCAGAACTACTAAAACCTAAGTAGTATTATTAGCCTACAGTTATAACAACCTGTTTTTACATATGCTGAAAAATAAAAATGCAGCGGAAATTAGAATACGATGGTTGATAACCCTTCAACTCTTCTTCATAAGCTCCAACGCGTCCAAATCTAAATTTGGAAACATACACAGTGCTGACCTAAGCATTTTAAAAAAACAACACCCGGATCAGTCTCGTAAACCCGCATGAGAAATTCAAATCATATGTGATAAGTAACAATAACCATCGAGACCGTACAAATTTCCGTAATTTCCCCTTAAAGTAACCAACCATTCATTAAGTTTAATATATAGTGATATGATGGATAATGTCTACAGTGTAACATATAAGTCATATCAAATAATTTCTGTGTGAACGCCACAATAATAATAGGTATACAATCAATACCGCTAAGGCACGTTCGCAAAATGGATTTTCCCGTAGAGATCTCCCTGGATCTAGCTTTATCCAAACTCCATGATCAGAAACTACCTTCCGTACGACGTATATCTCTAGATAGGATATACTTTAAGGTAAATATAGCTGGACCACCCTTGGTGTGTGATCAGAGCCATACCAACTCCTGGTACAAACATATCAATAAGCATCTCCAGACATGTAGTTGATATACCCTTGAGGTTGCTAAACCCCCTGCTATGTCCCTTCTTTGTTTTCTATCATTTTATTGATATTATGGCAACATTCGACATCTCTCACACGATTCTTCATCATTTTAGCAGAACATGAATCAGATTCCTTCATCTTGAACAGGTCATGAATCACTATATGGATTCGAGTATCTCGAACAGATCTCGAACCTCCACATAGGTTCCCTACAGAAGTCCTCTAACTAATGCTAACCCTGTCCTCTCTCTTGGAGTACTCCTCAAGATAGACAATCCCACACGATTGCATCATTCGAAATGTTAACGCCGACCTTTTCCTTTACTTAACCTTAGGATAATCAGTTCAACTATAACATTCCACTTCACAACCGCTTCTAGAACATATTCACAGATATGGTTTTGAATTGGTTTCGGGTTTGTGTCATCTCATATATGTACACTCTTCCCACTTACCAGACTCTTCAAAACCAATCGATGAATTTTTGGTTAATTCAATTCTAGTTCTCTCAGAAGTAAGTGAAAGCTAGAGAATTTTTATACCACCACTCCTTCCTGGAGGTTCTTATTAGTATGAAATTGTGAAGCCTTTCGACAACATCTTAAGTCAATATTTGGTCATGTTCGATAATCGACTAATCGATTATCTAGTCAAAACAATTGCTTATGCAAATCATGATTCGTACGCTTAACTCGTTTTCGATATTCCAACTTAACTATTCCTCACCCAAGAGGAAAGCCATGTAAGTTTGGGCACTGGTTGCTCCAAGCATTGCCTAGACACTTCATTCTTGAACCTCATAAATAAATAAGTCTACCTCGTCGGCTTTTGGTATTAAGTATAGTATTAATGAATTCTATAAACAATAAGGAATCAACTCGATTAACAGGTTTTCATCATTTTCCACTTACCTATTCCTTTTTTAGGAGGGAAGCTTGGTAAATTAGAGCTCTGTTGTTCCATCCCTACTCGATGTCAACCTTAACTCTCACAAATAGATAAGATTACTTCGTCGACTTATTAGTGTTAAGTATAGTCAATTACTTTTCTAATAAGTAATTTAAACAATTGACAATTTGGCAATTTAGAAATTATAACCTCCTTTTGAAAATGTTTAAGATGCTTTAAATACTTATAATAGGATTTAAAACATTTATCCAAAATATTACTTAAAAATAACAAGTTTGAAAAATCAACAAAACTTGAAAAAAGAACATGTTTTATTCTAAAATTTCTTTCTTTAAAATTTCATAACTAATTCTTAAAAATTCATAAATATCTCAAACTACTTTTAAAATACTATAAAAATATTTAGGAAATGCTTTTAAAAAAATGAAACAAATCACTTGAACTTAAAGTCCTTTTTGAAACAGTTGAAGTCCAAAAATCAAGGTTAAACGGGGAAGTTTTGCGCCTGTGATGTTTTGTATGTTTTTGGGATGTTACTTAACATTTTACTGTTCAATCTTTAAATATAAAAAACATACATATAAAATATTATAAATATAGTGAGAAACCCCTAAGGATCTCTCTACAAAGTTCCATAACAATTGTAAAAAAACAAGACAATTTCGAACTGCCTCCATAGCGACTATCGCTATAAGTGCACATTCAAAATCCAAGTCATATTTAAACCAATGTTCATCTACAGCTGTGTGCTTTGTTCAAAGTCTAGTCACAAGTCATATAATTCCATTCAAGTTCATTCCAAGTTTGTTCAAGTCCATGCACATGGATTTTATGTGTCACTTGTTTTCAAAACAAGAATTCAAATCAATGTTTTAACATATGCCACTTAAAAATTCAAATAACTTTAACACAACAAAATATAATCATATATGAGTTATATTATCAATCTAAGTGGTGAGTTATCTCACCTTAAACTCAACAAGCAACTACGCTTAAGCACTTAAGTTCAAATCCATGCCAGCAATATCCTTCCTCTCTCTTCCTTGCTTCACTTGCTCCTTTGTCTCCCTCTACCTCACAATGCTCACGACCCAAGTTAAGTTGGGGAATGTGGCTTCACTGTTTCACAATCTAACTAGGTGGGAGGTGTTGTTATGTGGTGATAAGGTCTCACTCCAAGTTTGAGGTGACTTGGAGATGGTTTGCAAACTATTTGCTTTAGATAGTTAAGAAGAAGATGAAGAAGACATTAAAATTTTAGCTCAAAGCATAGGAATATTTATGGTATATTTCCTAAGGATGCCTCTCCTTATATAGGCAAAAGAATGGTGCTCTTTAAGCTTGCCTTCACCCCCCAAACATTCCATGGATGGCTCACCTCCCATCGCTTCTCCTTTATGTCTCTTCTTCTTTATATCACTTTTTCTTTATGCCTAATTACTTTTATACCCTTCTCATAATAATATCTCTTATACCAGAATAACTTTCTAGAACATTACATGGTTTATGAAGAGGAAAGTGTGCTAATTAGTTGCTAATATGTTTATTTGATTATTATTAAGTGCATGATAGTTCGAACAACTTATATCGATCGAAAACTGTTTATCGTAAATCGATTTTCGGTCACATTATTGATTTTTCTTCGAAGAATATATTTTTGTAAAGCATTTCAAAAACAAGTTTCTTATCATTATTTATTAATTGAATGATGTTAAACAAGGTTATAAAGTCATATTTATAACACTTAGACATATCTCAAAATGTATCGATATTCGACGTTGAAGTGTTCGAATTTCCGGGTCGCTACATTCTCCCCCACTTAGAACATTTCATCCTCGAAATTCAAACAAGAACAATAATCATAGAAGATAGAAGAACAAGATATATATATATATAGCACTGCTGAAATATATGCAAATCAAACTGCAAACCAAAATGCATACTAAGCGACTCCACCTCAAACGGTGAGTACAATACAAAAGATATACGACAATAAGATAAGGAAACCCCAGCCCATAAGCAACACTGGATGGATCTCCTTCAAACCGCCCTTATTCTTTCTTGTACCACCCCAATCATCCTTGCTCCATAGCACTTCTAACCTTAACAAAAGAATAAGCACACTAACACTCAAATAGCATTCACAATTACTAGAACCAATGCCGATGGTTTGCTTAGGTTCAAAACTCTCTCTTCGCCTAAGGACGATAAATAACCGGTTAAGCATACCTTAAGCTCAACAGCCTTAGGTTCTTGCTTAAACAATTGTTCATATTACCTCATAAAAAAATCAAAGAGTCATTCCTCAAACTCTTCATAAGCCAACCTAACATATCATATAAATGTACTAAGTCCGTATGATGCACATGTACCATTCGTACGCAATATCTGATCCGATCACTTACTCGATTGCATAGATTTTTTCTTCCCAACTAGTATAGATCACTTGACCTCTCTAGTGCGGACTCCTATTTGATTACTTGATTAGAAACTACCATTCTCCTTGCTTAGCCATATACTATGATAGAAAACATTAGGATCATATCACGAATCCCTGTCAAGTGTTCGCCGTTAAGAATCGAGTGAAAAATTCTTGTTCGGACTGGTGTAAACCGTCTCGAAAACATGTACTAGAATACTAGATCTAGAACATTCATGCGAATAAAACGATCTATGTACAACTTACATATTTATCCTATTGATTTCTTACATACACTAATTCCTTTTCAATCACATTCATTTACACAAATAATATGACAATCAATACTAAATTATTTATGCATCATTTCATAAATCATAACTTCAAGTTTATAATCATTTTGTAACTTAAATTCATACTTGTATAATACTCCATTACATCCTAAGAGTATATACAAACACCAAATTTGTAATAAGTAACAAATTCAAAACTTGTTTTAACTTGCTATCTTCTCAATTCAAGTGTTATGTAAACTTAACTTTATATTTTCAAAAACACTTAACTTCAAATTTTATAACAACTCGGAAGTTCTCGACTATCCAAAACCATCGAAGATTCCATTTCATTTTAACAATGAGAACTATCAAACAACTATCATATAATGATGTACATACCACACTTTCCTAATGCATTGGCTACATGATTCCATGAAACTTAACAAAAGAACTTTTAGAACTAAACACTGGTTTTCATTCCAAATCATTTTGAAATAATATATACATATAACTTTTGTTTATCAAATCTCACTTTGGGATTAAATTAAAATCTATTTTACCAAAACATCTTTGTAGCATCCATACTTAGAAACCCAAAAATGAATCCCGATGATGATGAAGTCACCACTATAATTATTTTCAAGCGATGGGAGTAAGTTCAGTACATCCAAACCATACTTTTTGCATTTAACCAAAATAAATCAAAGCGGTATCAAATAATTCGTAAAATAATACTAAGCATCATGATCTTAATTACCTAAATCAATTTCCTAAATGTTTACTTCAAAAATATTTTTTATTTCCTTTGGATTATGGTAAACATCTTTTACTAAATTTTTAACTTCTAACCCATATTATCACCGAACGCCTTATAGTCAAACCATGAAACTTAATTCACAAGTTGTTCATTTCAATGTACCCACAATTACTATCTACCCATCCCATAATGTAGAAAGGTAAAACTTCTCAAGAACTGATCAAGCACAAATCAACAACAAACAATAGTTAATGCTCCCAACATGCCGAGCATGACTTAAACAATCAGGGTTACAGGGTATTAAACTATGAGAAGCATTAATATCTAACCAAACATGAATAGGTAAACCATAAATAAATAGTGTACCCTCCATAGTTTGCTTCCCCTTATCAACTGCAAAAATAGCAATGGCCCTAGGCTGATCCACTTTCTTGAGCATATGACAATCCTTGACAAAATGACTTGGTTAGTGGCAACCGTAACAACCATTTGGTGCAAACTATGGTACCTCCTCTATTGATGCCTTTACTAACTACCCTCCACCACCCTTCTTATTGTGTTTAGCAAAGTGGCCCTTCTGCCCACACCTATGGCAAACAAGGTCGGACATAAACTTCAACTACTGAAACTTCCTCTTATTGATCCCAGCTGGTATAGAAGCAGCAGACTTCAGTGTAAAAACAACATGGCCCCTTGCTTTAGATCCAAGAAGCTTCTATATAAGAAAGTCTTTCCTGCTTTCGAAACAAACTTCATCTCAAACTCATCTTTAAATTGGACCTTAGAGAAGTCGTTCTCTTAGACATCTGCAGTGATAGAACTCTACCAATTCATGCCTGCATCTGTCAGATGTCGTGATGCCAACCTATGCTTCACTGCATCACCAATCTCTGTATCTCCAAATATTCGATCACATAACTTAATCCAAATCTAAACTTCTATAATTGTTTTTGTGCTACTAAACCTCCTACCTCCCAGCCTTTCATAATCATGGAAAAGCGAAGCAAAAATCATCCGAGGTCTGAATTGCATGAACTCCTCTACGACATTCATCCTTGGTTCCTCATTTGGAGCAACATTCCTTGGTGCTCAATTCCGACCATTTGTGACAGTACTACCTCGACCACCTCTACTTCTGCCTCCCCGAGCATTGACGGCCTTAGTACTCATAGCCCTTACTACCTAATCAAAGCAAAACTTGCATATGAAAGGATGGATTTATTTCAAAGAAATAATTCCAAGAGAGGATAATGAAGAAAGTGATATTCCTAAAGAATATTTTAGAAGTCTAGTTTTCAGAATACAAATGTGCTCTCATATGTATAACACATTCGACTCATTCTAAGGTTTTGCTTACCCTAGACCTAATGAGCCATACCAAACCAAAGCCAAGGTGTTCGCTCAACTTGGCTCAAATACCAAATGTAACGACTCGACTTTTTGACTCTCAAATGTCGATACTAATACATCCACGGTATTCGTATGCCAAACACCCAAGTGCTGAAAACACAAAAAAGTTAGGGTAAAATAAAAATAAAAATAAAGGAAGAACATAACATCAAAATCTCACAATGGAACGATAATATAAAGTATCAACAGAACAGTACAAAGGGTTACTCGGAATACAGAATTATCAGAACTACTAAAACCTAGGTACTATCATCAGCATGGACAGTTATAACAACCGGTCCTTACATATGCTGATATGCATAAATGCAGTGGAAATTAGAATATTACGGTTGATAACCCTTCCACTCTTCTCTATAAGCTCCAAAGCATCCAAATATAAATCTGGAAACATACATGGAGCTAACCCGAGTATTATAAGAAAATAATATCCAGATTAGTCTTGTAAAGCTGCATGAGAAACAAAAATAATATGTGATAAGTAGAAATAACGATTAAGACAAGCGGATTTCTGTAATAGTTTTCCCCTCAAAGAAACCAACCGTTCATTAAGTTTAATATATAGTGATCTGATAGATAATTTCTTGAGTGTAGCACATTATTGTATCAAATAGTTGCTGTGTGAACGCCACAACAATAATAGGTATACAATCAATACCGCTAAGGCACGTTTGCATAATGGATTTTCCCGTAGAGATCTCTAGGATCTAGCCGAATCCAAACTCCACGATAAGAATCATAAATTACCTTCCAAGTAACGTATATCTCTAGATGGGACACACTTTAAGGTAAACATAGCTGGACCACCCTTGGTGTGTGATCCGAGCCATACCAACTCTTGGACCAACATATCGATAAGTATCTTTAGACATAGAGTTGATATACCCTTATGGTTGCTAAACCTCCTGGCCATGTGTCTTCTCTGTTTTCTATCATTTTTCCAATATGGAGGCTACGTTCGACATCTCTCACACGAGTATTCATCACTCAAACAAAATAGAAATCCCTAAATGGATTCCTTCATCTTGAGAAAATCATGAATTACTACATAGATTCGAGCATCTCGAACATATCTCGAACCTCCACATAGGTTCCCTGTATAAGTCCTCTAACGAATGCTACCATTGTCCTTTCTCTTGGACAGTCCCACACGATAACATCATTCAAAATGTTAACGCGGACCTTTCCCTTGGACTTGAACTTAGGATAGTTAGTTCAACTCTATAACATTTCACTTCACAACCTCTTCCACAACATAGATCACATATATGGTTTTGGTTTCGAGTCATCTCATATAAGTACACTCTTCCCATTTACCGCACTCTTTAAAACCAGTTGATGAATTTTCGGTTAATTTAACTCCTATTCTCTCAGAAGTAAGTGAAAGTTAGAGTTGTTTTGTACCGATACTCCTTCCAGAGGGTTCTTATTAGTATGAAATCACGAAGCATTTCTTAAATCCATATTTCGTCAAGTTCGATAATCGACTAATCAATTATCTAGTTAAAACAATTGCTTACACAAATCACGATTCGTACATCTAACTCGTTTCTGGCATTCCAACTTAACTATTCCTCGCCCAAAAGTAAAGCCAGGTAAGTTTGGGCACTGGTTGCTCGAAGCCTTGCTAGACACTTCACTCTTGAATCTCATAAATATATATATATATATATATATATATATATATATATATATATATCTACCTCGTCGGCTTTTAGTGTTAAGTATAGTATTAATGATTTCCATAACCAATAAGGAATCAACTTGATTAACACTTTCTTGATATTTTCCACTTACCTATTCCTCAGTTGAAAGGGAATTTCGGTAGGTTAGAGAACTATTTCTCCATCCCTACTAGACATTAATCTTAACTTTCATAAATATATAAGATACTTCATTGACTTATTAGTGTTAAGCATAGTTAATTACTTTTCTAATATGTAATTTAAACAATCAACCATTTGACCATTTAGCAATTCTAACCCTTTTTTGAAAAAAATTAAAATACTTGAAAATACTTATAATAGGTTTTAAAACATTTATACAAAATATTACTTAAAAATAACAAGTTTGAAAAATCAACAAAACTTGGAAAAAGAACTTGTTTTATTCTAAAATTTCTTTCTTTAAAATTCATAAATAACTCTTAAAAATTCATAAATATCTCAAAATACTTTTAAAATTCTCTAAAAATAGTTAGGCAATACTTTTAAAAAGAATGAAATAAATTGCTCGAACTTAAAGTCCATTTTGAAATAGTTGAAGTCCAAAATTCAAGGTTACATAGGGTAGTTTTGCACGAGTGATGTTTTGGCCGTTTTGAGATGTTACTTAAATTTTTACCATTAAATCTTTTAATATCAACAAACATACGTATAAAAAGTTATAAATATGGTGAGAAACCCTATGTATCTCTCTATAAATTCCATAACAATTGTAAAAAACAAGACAATTCTGAACTGCCTCAATAGCGATTATCGCTACAAGTGCACTTTCAAAATCCAAGTCACAACTAAACCAAAGTCCATCTATAATCTATATGCTTTGTTCAAGGCCTTGTCACATTTCGTATAATTCCATTCAAGTCCATTCCAATTTTTTTTTCAAGTCTATGTACATGGATCTTGCGTGTCACTTGTTTTCAAAACAAGAATTCAAATCAATGTTTTAACATATGCCACTTAACAATTCAAACAAATTTAAGACAACAAAATATGAGTTACATTATCAATCCAAGTGGTGAGTTAGCTTACCTTAAACTCAACAAACAACCAAGCTTAAGAACTAAAGTTCAAACCAAAGCTTGCAACTTCCTTTCCTTCCCCTTTCTTCCTTGCTTTACTTGCTCCTTTGCCTTCCTCCACCTCACGATGCTCACTGCCCAATGTAAGTGGGGAAGGGGGGTTTGGCTTCACTTTATCACTATCTAACTAGCTTGAAGGTGCTGTTATGTGGTGGTAAGGTCTCACTCCAAGTTTGAAGTCATTTGGAGATGGTTTGCAAACTATTTGCTTTAGAAAGTTAAGAAGAAAATGGCGAAGACATTAAAATTTTAGCTCAAAGCTTAGGAATATTTGTGATATATTTCCTAAGGTATGCCTCTCCTTATATAGACACAAGAATGATGCTCTTTAAGCTTGCCTTCACCCCACCATGCATGGAAGGCTCATCTCCCATCACTTCTCCTTTATGTCTCTTCTACTTTATGTCACTTCTCCTTTATGGCTAGTTACTCTTATACCCTTATCATAATAATATCTATTATCCTAATAGAACTTTATAAAACATTCCATACTTTATGAAGAGGAAAGTGTGATAATTAGTTGCTAACATGATCATTTGATCATTAGTTAAGTGCACGATAATATCGACCTGAAAATTATTTATTGATAAACCGATTTTTGGTCACATTATTGATTTTTCTTCGAAGAATATATAATTTTGTAAACACTTTTCAAAAACAAGTTTTTTATCATATCTATTAATTAAATGATGTTAAACAAGGTTATAAAATCATATTTAAACACTTAAACATATCTCAAAATGTATCGATATTCGAAGAAGGAGTGTTTGAATTTCCGTGTCGCTATAGAAGATCTCTCAATTGATTACATAAAATATTGCTAATAAGAGTCAAATGCATTTCTATCTTTTCCATAACTGCATACCTCCTATTAAGTGCATTAGCTACAATATTCGCTTTCCTAGGCATATACAAATATCAAGATCATAAGCTGTAAGAAATTCTAACCACAATTGCTCGGCACGAGTAGTTCGGTTACAATAGGAAGCACGGTTCGGCATATGGCCTTGGTGGGCCGGAATCATTCAGAGAGCCCAACATCTACCTGGACGTGTCTATAAATAGAGCACGTAGAGCTTCAGAAAAAGGGACTTCATTTTGATCTTCTTCTTCTTCTTCTCCTCTGCTTTCGGACTTTCTATTTTCTAAGGCTAAGGCTAGCCTATCACTTTGTAACTGTAATCGATTATTACAGCAATAAAAAAGAAAACTTCTGGAGTGGACGTAGGCCAGAGTTAGCCGAACCACTATAAAATCTATTGTTCTTTACTGCTTTCGTTTTAATTTTAACTGTTCTTCATATTATTACTCTCTACACATACTCTATCTGTTATCAGTAACTGTTAATTGGTGCTTTCAATTACATTTGGGTGTTAGTGACCAATTTTGGTGCTAACATTTTGGTGCTTTCACTGAGAGTTGAACTCAGGAATTTTGGAGTTAGAAACTTGGATTTAATAGAGCAATGGTTAGACCATCAGCAAGGAAGCAAGTAATGGAAAGGAGCAATCAGGAGGGAAGTCAAGAGGCTTCCTCTGGAGATGGAGCAGGTGGAGCATCCATTTACATCACTAGAGAGGAAATGGAGGCGATGATGAAAAGACAAGAGGAGATGATGCAGACTCTTCTCAGACAATTTGCACAAACAGAAAATGCAGGAGCTCAGATCCGTGGAGCTGGATCAGAAGCACTCAACCAGCAAGCAGAGGGAATAGCTCGGCAAGGAGCAACCCCCAATCAGCAAACAGCTATCAATCCAGATGGATCTAGACTTGGGGGCATACCGGACGATGTTGTGCAACCCGACACCAACAGGAGTGCAGGAGTGCGAGATGAGGAGTATGCGCCAGAATTCCCTCATAAACTCGGGGGGCAGACCAGAGGCGATGGACAAGGATTACATCTTGGGGGCAACGACAGATTAGCGGAGATGGTTAGACGAGCTATGAGAGGTGGATTGGTAAATAGAGACCTAGAGGATGTAAATAGGAGTCCCTTTACTCCTACTATCAGGCAAGCTAGGAACCCACCCGAATTTAAGCTACCAAATTTGGAAATGTATAATGGGAAGGCGGATCCAACGGTTCATCTGACAAAATACATAAGGCATATGGAGGTATTGGGGGTATCAGATGAGGTCATGGCTCGATGCTTCCCATTGTATTTGACAGATATCGCAGCTATGTGGTTTAGACAGCTGGAGAATGGTTCTATCGGCACATGGACGGAGCTAATTGAGAGGTTTATGAGACAGTTTCGGGTCCACATAGTTAGACCCAAGAACGTGATGACTCTGACATCTATGAAACAATGGAAAGGGGAATCGCTCAGGGACTTCTTAACCAGATTCAACGCAGCGGTAGCCTCAGTGGATCGACCCGATCCGTCAATGGTTTTGATGGCAGCCATCTCGGGAATCGCGGATAACTCGGATTTCCAAATATCATTAGAACGGGACCCACCGAGGGATCTCAGGGAGTTCTATCATGAGGCGGAAAGGTTCTTGAGACAGGAGGATGTGCAGCCTGAGAGAGTAGGGAGAGAGGCTGAAGCTTATGCAGTGAGGGGTGGAGGTCCGTCCAGGGAGGATCTAAGTAAAGATGATAAAGGAAAAAGGAAAACGAATGGAAATGGTGGCACTTCAGAGAAATCTCGGAGGGAGTCAAAGTTTTCTTCTTACACAGATTTAACTGAGGCTCTAGAAAGGATTTACTTGGACACTCGAGGGCGGCTCCAATACCGAAGGCCAGCAAAGAGAGAGCCTTCAGAATACGAACGGACATCGGGAAAGCATTGCCTATTCCATTAGCTGGATGGGCACAACACAAACGACTGTAGGCATTTGAGGGATATCATTGAGGAGCATGTAAGGAATGGTCACCTACAGCAATATGTCAGGAATCGAACTACGGCAGGGGAGCAAGAGCAGCCACCACCTACCTCTAGCAATGGCGGCATTGGGTCTGGTCAACGCCGGTTTACTATCAACTAAACAGGTTCATGGTTTTGAATAAGTAATAGAACTCAAAGTAATACGGCTAGGTCACTTACACACGTACGGGATTGAGGACGATCCCTAGGCGTGCTCTGAGATAACTGAAAACCGTACTACTTGAGTCTATGAAATTCTGCTTTCTTTCTAGTTTTCTGCAAACTTTGGTTTTCTCTTTCGTATTTCGGACATTTACTTTTCTTTGGTATGGTTTTGGAGTTTGGATTGAACTCTCGATTTGGTTGGTTTTTTCTTGGTTTCCCATTCTGGTTTGGATGTTTGATTTTTGATATGGGTTTCTGGTTTTATATTTGGTTTTGGATCAATGTAATAAACAGTTCAGGTTTTATAATTACTGTCCCGACCGGAGAGACGGGGCAATAATCACAAGTTACGAGTCCCTTCGCCGGAGAGCGAAGAAATGGACTCGGGCAGAATATAAAAAGTCCTTGACCGGAGAGTCGAGGCCGGAGAATATAAAAAGTCCTTGACCGGAGAGTCGAGGCCGGAGAATATAAAAAGTCCTTGACCGGAGAGTCGAGGCCGGAGAATATAAAAAGTCCTTGACCGGAGAGTCGAGGCCGGAGAATATAAAAAGTCCTTGACCGGAGAGTCGAGGCCGGAGAATATAAAAAGTCCTTGACCGGAGAGTCGAGGCCGGAGAATATAAAAAGTCCTTGACCGGAGAGTCGAGGCCGGAGAATATAAAAAGTTCTTGACCGAAGAGTCGAGGCCGGAGAATATAAAAAGTCCTTGACCGGAGAGTCAAGGCCGGAGAATATAAAAAGTCCTTGACCAGAGAGTCGAGGCTGGTGAATATCAAAGTCCTTGGCCGGGGTGCCGAGGCTGGAGAATATCAAAATCCTTTGCCTGATTGCTGAGGCCGGTGAATATCAAAGTCTTTGACCGGAGAGTCGAGGCCGGAAAACATACAAGCCCGTGATGGAAAAGTCAAGGCTGGAATAGGGTAACACGACCCGGCGAGGTCTACAAAATCAAGATTAAGCTCGGAGAGGTCATGGATTTGATGATATGGTTACAAAAAGGATGTGGACTTTGGATATCAGATTTGAGGCTATTCAAAACACACCTTCCAATAGCAAGGCATGTTTTGGGAGGCAAGTGTTAACCCGCCTTTTTACCAGGCCATGGACATGCGGGTTTAACTTAATCGGTTGCACGTTCGTCAAGGCTGGTGTACGATGGATTCAGTCGACTGGATGGATGGATGACGCAACGTGCTTAGGAGATGGAAATATGACTGGATAAAGATGGATCAACTATAGTTTGGGTCTAGGAAATATGGTTCGGCATTGGAAATCATTCGGCATGGTAGGACGACCGGCACGATGGATCGTTCGGCATTGGTAGGTCGCTCGGCAGGATGGATCGTTCGGCATCAGGGATCGATCGGCATTAGATGTATCGCTCGGCATCCTAGTAGCGTTCGGCATGGAAGTAGCGTTCGGCATTAGACTAGCGTTCGGCATGATGGCATCGTTCGGCATTGGACGAGTGTTCAGCATGGAAGCATCATTCAACATCCAACCTCGTTCGGCATCAGACATCGTTCGGCATCGGGGTAGTTCGGCACTCATTAGTGGCTCGGCCTTTGGATGGTTTGGCATCCGATGGTGGCTCGGCATAAGGAGGAGGACGGCAGATGCCGCTTGGCATAAGGTCCTGGTTCGGTATTAGGAGGTTGGCTCGGCATTAGGAGGTAGGTCGGCCTGAGGGTTTAGCAAAGGATGGTACGGCCATGGTTGTTGTTCGGCACGAGTAGTTCGGTTACAATGGGAAGCACGGTTCGGCATATGGCCTTGGTGGGCCGGAATCATTCAGAGAGCCCAACATCTACCTGGACGTTTCTATAAATAGAGCACGTAGAGCTTCAGAAAAAGGGACTTCATTTTGATCTTCTTCTTCTTCTTCTCCTCTGCTTTCGGACTTTCTATTTTCTAAGGCTAAGGCTAGCCTATCACTTTGTAACTGTAATCGATTATTACAGCAATAAAAAAGAAAACTTCTGGAGTGGACGTAGGCCAGAGTTAGCCGAACCACTATAAAATCTATTGTTCTTTACTGCTTTCGTTTTAATTTTAACTGTTCTTCATATTATTACTCTCTACACATACTCTATCTGTTATTAGTAACTGTTAATTGGTGCTTTCAATTACATTTGGGTGTTAGTGACCAATTTTGGTGCTAACATTTTGGTGCTTTCACTGAGAGTTGAACTCAGGAATTTTGGAGTTAGAAACTTGGATTTAATAGAGCAATGGTTAGACCATCAGCAAGGAAGCAAGTAATGGAAAGGAGCAATCAGGAGGGAAGTCAAGAGGCTTCCTCTGGAGATGGAGCAGGTGGAGCATCCATTTACATCACTAGAGAGGAAATGGAGGCGATGATGAAAAGACAAGAGGAGATGATGCAGACTCTTCTCAGACAATTTGCACAAACAGAAAATGCAGGAGCTCAGATCCGTGGAGCTGGATCAGAAGCACTCAACCAGCAAGCAGAGGGAATAGCTCGGCAAGGAGCAACCCCCAATCAGCAAACAGCTATCAATCCAGATGGATCTAGACTTGGGGGCATACCGGACGATGTTGTGCAACCCGACACCAACAGGAGTGCAGGAGTGCGAGATGAGGAGTATGCGCCAGAATTCCCTCATAAACTCGGGGGGCAGACCAGAGGCGATGGACAAGGATTACATCTTGGGGGCAACGACAGATTAGCGGAGATGGTTAGACGAGCTATGAGAGGTGGATTGGTAAATAGAGACCTAGAGGATGTAAATAGGAGTCCCTTTACTCCTACTATCAGGCAAGCTAGGAACCCACCCGAATTTAAGCTACCAAATTTGGAAATGTATAATGGGAAGGCGGATCCAACGGTTCATCTGACAAAATACATAAGGCATATGGAGGTATTGGGGGTATCAGATGAGGTCATGGCTCGATGCTTCCCATTGTATTTGACAGATATCGCAGCTATGTGGTTTAGACAGCTGGAGAATGGTTCTATCGGCACATGGACGGAGCTAATTGAGAGGTTTATGAGACAGTTTCGGGTCCACATAGTTAGACCCAAGAACGTGATGACTCTGACATCTATGAAACAATGGAAAGGGGAATCGCTCAGGGACTTCTTAACCAGATTCAACGCAGCGGTAGCCTCAGTGGATCGACCCGATCCGTCAATGGTTTTGATGGCAGCCATCTCGGGAATCGCGGATAACTCGGATTTCCAAATATCATTAGAACGGGACCCACCGAGGGATCTCAGGGAGTTCTATCATGAGGCGGAAAGGTTCTTGAGACAGGAGGATGTGCAGCCTGAGAGAGTAGGGAGAGAGGCTGAAGCTTATGCAGTGAGGGGTGGAGGTCCGTCCAGGGAGGATCTAAGTAAAGATGATAAAGGAAAAAGGAAAACGAATGGAAATGGTGGCACTTCAGAGAAATCTCGGAGGGAGTCAAAGTTTTCTTCTTACACAGATTTAACTGAGGCTCTAGAAAGGATTTACTTGGACACTCGAGGGCGGCTCCAATACCGAAGGCCAGCAAAGAGAGAGCCTTCAGAATACGAACGGACATCGGGAAAGCATTGCCTATTCCATTAGCTGGATGGGCACAACACAAACGACTGTAGGCATTTGAGGGATATCATTGAGGAGCATGTAAGGAATGGTCACCTACAGCAATATGTCAGGAATCGAACTACGGCAGGGGAGCAAGAGCAGCCACCACCTACCTCTAGCAATGGCGGCATTGGGTCTGGTCAACGCCGGTTTACTATCAACTAAACAGGTTCATGGTTTTGAATAAGTAATAGAACTCAAAGTAATACGGCTAGGTCACTTACACACGTACGGGATTGAGGACGATCCCTAGGCGTGCTCTGAGATAACTGAAAACCGTACTACTTGAGTCTATGAAATTCTGCTTTCTTTCTAGTTTTCTGCAAACTTTGGTTTTCTCTTTCGTATTTCGGACATTTACTTTTCTTTGGTATGGTTTTGGAGTTTGGATTGAACTCTCGATTTGGTTGGTTTTTTCTTGGTTTCCCATTCTGGTTTGGATGTTTGATTTTTGATATGGGTTTCTGGTTTTATATTTGGTTTTGGATCAATGTAATAAACAGTTCAGGTTTTATAATTACTGTCCCGACCGGAGAGACGGGGCAATAATCACAAGTTACGAGTCCCTTCGCCGGAGAGCGAAGAAATGGACTCGGGCAGAATATAAAAAGTCCTTGACCGGAGAGTCGAGGCCGGAGAATATAAAAAGTCCTTGACCGGAGAGTCGAGGCCGGAGAATATAAAAAGTCCTTGACCGGAGAGTCGAGGCCGGAGAATATAAAAAGTCCTTGACCGGAGAGTCAAGGCCGGAGAATATAAAAAGTCCTTGACCGGAGAGTCGAGGCCGGAGAATATAAAAAGTCCTTGACCGGAGAGTCGAGGCCGGAGAATATAAAAAGTCCTTGACCGGAGAGTTAAGGCCGGAGAATATAAAAAGTCCTTGACCGGAGAGTCGAGGCCGGAGAATATAAAAAGTTCTTGACCGAAGAGTCGAGGCCGGAGAATATAAAAAGTCCTTGACCGGAGAGTCAAGGCCGGAGAATATAAAAAGTCCTTGACCAGAGAGTCCAGGCTGGAGAATGTAAAAAGTCCTTGACCGGAAAGTCGAGGCTGGTGAATATCAAAGTCCTTGGCCGGGGTGCCGAGGCTGGAGAATATCAAAATCCTTTGCCTGATTGCTGAGGCCGGTGAATATCAAAGTCTTTGACCGGAGAGTCGAGGCCGGAAAACATACAAGCCCGTGATGGAAAAGTCAAGGCTGGAACAGGGTAACACGACCCGGCGAGGTCTACAAAATCAAGATTAAGCTCGGAGAGGTCATGGATTTGATGATATGGTTACAAAAAGGATGTGGACTTTGGATATCAGATTTGAGGCTATTCAAAACACACCTTCCAATAGCAAGGCATGTTTTGGGAGGCAAGTGTTAACCCGCCTTTTTACCAGGCCATGGACATGCGGGTTTAACTTAATCGGTTGCACGTTCGTCAAGGCTGGTGTACGATGGATTCAGTCGACTGGATGGATGGATGACGCAACGTGCTTAGGAGATGGAAATATGACTGGATAAAGATGGATCAACTATAGTTTGGGTCTAGGAAATATGGTTCGGCATTGGCAATCATTCGGCATGGTAGGACGACCGGCACGATGGATCGTTCGGCATTGGTAGGTCGCTCGGCAGGATGGATCGTTCGGCATCAGGGATCGATCGGCATTAGATGTATCGCTCGGCATCCTAGTAGCGTTCGGCATGGAAGTAGCGTTCGGCATTAGACTAGCGTTCGGCA
The DNA here is from genome assembly GCA_030765085.1 of Allium cepa. Taxonomy (NCBI): domain Eukaryota; kingdom Viridiplantae; phylum Streptophyta; class Magnoliopsida; order Asparagales; family Amaryllidaceae; genus Allium; species Allium cepa. The sequence continues at coordinate 491,435,697 of CM060931.1, forward strand.
TGATGGCATCGTTCGGCATGATGGCATCGTTCGGCATGGAAGCATCATTCAACATCCAACCTCGTTCGGCATCAGACATCGTTCGGCATCGGGGTAGTTCGGCACTCATTAGTGGCTCGGCCTTTGGATGGTTTGGCATCCGATGGTGGCTCGACATAAGGAGGAGGACGGCAGATGCCGCTTGGCATAAGGTCCTGGTTCGGTATTAGGAGGTTGGCTCGGCATTAGGAGGTAGGTCGGCCTGAGGGTTTAGCAAAGGATGGTACGGCCATGGTTGTTGTTCGGCACGAGTAGTTCGGTTACAATGGGAAGCACGGTTCGGCATATGGCCTTGGTGGGCCGGAATCATTCAGAGAGCCCAACATCTACCTGGACGTGTCTATAAATAGAGCACGTAGAGCTTCAGAAAAAGGGACTTCATTTTGATCTTCTTCTTCTTCTTCTCCTCTGCTTTCGGACTTTCTATTTTCTAAGGCTAAGGCTAGCCTATCATTTTGTAACTGTAATCGATTGTTACAGCAATAAAAAAGAAAACTTCTGGAGTGGACGTAGGCCAGAGTTAGCCGAACCACTATAAAATCTATTGTTCTTTACTGCTTTCGTTTTAATTTTAACTGTTCTTCATATTATTACTCTCTACACACACTCTATTTGTTATCAGTAACTGTTAATTGGTGCTTTTAATTACATTTGGGTGTTAGTGACCAATTTTGGCGCTAACAATTGTAGTAGTAAAATAGAGTTTATTTGGTCACTATTTAGATTATTGGGGGTCCTCATTCACTTAAATTCTACGTTAGTTGATGCAAAATTTATATTCGATTGATGTGTAATCCGTTCATTACACACGATAATATTATAACTAAATATAGTATCTATATTTTTAATGCTAAAATGAGAATATTATTATGCAATGTATGATAAATACAGTGAAATAAATAAACTACATTAGAATGATTATTGTTGTTTGTATATAATTTATCCTATGTAGCTTTTATGCGCGCATGCATATATATATATATTTGAGAAATTAAATGATTTTATCATTTTTGTTGATATGCATATAGTATACATATTGAAATTGACGTATGTTGGTAATTTATTAGATGAGTTAACAAATATTATTTAATAAAATTTGTTTAAATAAGTTAAATTTAAAATTATGTAATTAGTTTAAGTATATGGACTTAAAGGCAAGAGTATGAAGAATTAGAAGAATTTTGTAAAGTAATTGAATAAATTTGATGTGGATTTATAGAAGTTGAAAAAGAATTTTATAATATAATATATGATAAATTCTTAATATAAATGAATTATAGCTGATTACAAATTAACTTTGTTGTTATTGTTCATGTACATAATACGTAACTGTGTGATTTATATATGTTTATAGTTGAATGGAGGAAATAGTTTTACATTTTTCATAATATGAATATACATACATACATACATACAAGGACTTGCGTATGTTTATAAGATTTATCAAAAGAATAGAATAAATATTCACTGAGATTATTTAAATAATTTAACTTTGAGACTTTTTAAGTAGTTTAAATATATGGATTTAAACATAAAGTTTCAGACAAGCACCATTGTCCCAGTGGTTAGGTGATTCGGCTTTTGTGCGAGCAGCCACAAGTTCGAAACTTGCATAACGTGATTCGAACATATATTGACATGTGATTTTTATTATGTTGTCCCAGTGACATGTTGTGTCTAAGTACCATTTCAAAAACAAAACATAAAGTTTCATGAAAGAATTATGGGAGATTTAGTAAATAATATAGAAATATTAAGTGTAGGTATTTGAAGGTAAAAACATAATTCCAATGCAATATATGATAAATTTACATAAATATATAATATAACGGGTTTGTTAGTATTGTTTATGTATATTATTTATCTTATGTGACTTATATGTCTATTTTGAATGAAAACCTAATTTGACCACCTTTGTTGATATGAATATGATATTCATATTGAAACAATATATATATACATACACACATGTGTATGTATATATATATATTAAGTGAGTTAGCGCATATTATTAATTGAATTTATTTAAATAAATTAAATTTAAGATCACATAATTAATTTGAATACTGACTTAAATGTACAATATCAGGAGATGAATGTTTTGTGAATGACTATATAAATTTCAAAATGTAAGTACTTGATGTTAAAAAAATGTTTTATGATGCAATGCATAGTAAATATATTGATATAAAGAAATTAAAATTTAAACTATAAATATTATTTATGTATATAGTTGATTGTTGTGTGATTGATATAGTTATATATGTTGATGAATTTTTTTACCCTTTTTATTAATAGAATATGGTTCATATTGATCTAATTTATTACACGAATCAACAAGTAGTAGTAAATTGAAATTATTTAAATAGTTTTAAGATTATGTAATAATTCTAATATATGACATTAAATGTATAACATAAGAGAAGAACCAAGGAGGATTTTGTAAATGGTAGAAACTTTAAAATGTAGGTATTTGGAGTAAAAAACATAACTTTGTAATTCACTTCATTATAAATTTATTGAAATAAATGAATTGTAAATTAAATTTCTTATTATTACTTATAAACGATAATGTTACAAATAATTTGAAATGAGTTAATTGCAAATTAAATTTGTTATTATTATTTTTATATGTTTTATATACCTTTATAGATGAATGAAAAATTAATTTTACTACTTTGGTTGTTATAATACTAATATACGTGTTAAAAAAGTGTCCTTCTTTACTATTTTTAAAAAATATAAATGAATTCTAGTTAACTGAATTTGTTTTAAATTTTTTTTTTATTTTAACCTAAATATACGGACTTGAGAATAAAATACTATAGGGTAATCGATGAACCAATTTTGTGACTTATCTATCTTTACGTTACTGAAAAGTAAATTTTATCAGTTTTGTTAATATAAATATGGGGTATATATTGAAATTTTGATATTTTCATAAATTAGTAAACAAATTAACTAATACTAATTAATTGAATTTATCTAATTATTTTAAATTTAACTAAGATCTCTTAATTAATTGAAATATATATAGCATGAAATGTAAAATTTTAGAAAAAAAGTGAGGTAAATTTCAGAAATAACTGTGGTAATTTTAGATGTAGGTTTGAAGTTAAAAGTAGAATTTATAATGAAATGTACGATATATTTATAGAGATAAATGAACTATAAATTTTTATTTTTACAATTATTGTTTTATTTTATTTATATATTTATATAGTTGAATAAAAATTTATTTTACCATTTTGGTTGTACTAAAATGGTATACATAAGAATTGTTGTTCTTAAGTATCTATTAGAAATGAGCGCTACAGCACGCGCTTCGTGTGTGATGAAGGCACCTCAATTATTTTTGTACAAATTATATTTGGTTAATACGTTGAAAAGAAAATGTTTTCCACAAATAGTTAGCTATATTTTTATGTTGAATCATACGTACTTTATTTGAATTTTTATTTCTAAGTTGCAATATCTAATTTTATTTTATTACTTTAAAATTTTATTTATATTGTTAATTTATAAAGAACAAATTTTAAAGTAGTTTACTTGTTAGGTTATATTTTTAAGTGATGTTAAGACTTGGTAAATATTTATAGAGAAAAATCTGAATTTGTAAAGGAAGCTTAATTGTGAGATCCTATTTTTAAGTGATACTAAATTTTGATAATATTTATAGGGAGGAATGTTTGGTATCTCACGTTGACAACAAATGTAACAACCAGGTATTTTCAACCATTCGCATCCATTATAAGTGTATAGGTAGACTGTAACAAACAAGGGTTTTTCGTTCTTCGAAAATCCGACATCGATACTCACTTTATCGACTGCCGAGAAATCGAAGGCCGAAAACCCGGAATGTTATGGGTTTTTTTTTAAAAGAATTTAAGAAAAAGAAAGAGAGAGAAGAAGGTAGAAAATAGAGAGAAAAGAAGATAGACAATTTTTAGAAAACAGAGAATTAGAAAAACAGAAGATAGAAAATTTTAAAAATAGAACGGGAAGAAAGAACAACAACAGAACAACATCAGAATCTCACAATTCGCAGTGGAACAACATATAATAATAAATGAATAATCTTTAAACAAAGAACTATATCAGTTATTACATTACATCATATTTCATTACATCATATCATCAGAGTGTACAACAACATACAACAATAAACAATGCAGCGGAAAAAAATATATACTATATACTAGTAATACGCCATACTATCCAGCTTGCCTCCAGCAACTCCAGAATATCCAGAATATCCTGATAAACCTAACTCTTAACTGCCCGTGTGGAAATTGGTGGGCACCCAGAGTTTAGGAAGGAAAACAATAAACTCCAAGTCAGTCATGTGACTGGTGTGAGAACTCAAAACAGTTTATTTATCTTTAAAATCAAAATAGAGGAATATTTTTAAAATCAATTCGCAATGCTTTTAAAAATGTAACTACCATAAGACCTCCCACCACACACACAATGCAAACGCAGACTTGGAGGAGATTTCTCCTTATGATAGTCAAACATGCTTGATACGCATTTAAAAAGAGCATTTGATATTATTATTAGTGCATAGTGTAGAAAAAAATTCATTTCGAAAGTAGAATATAAATCTTAGCCAGCATAGGTACCATTATATTATGCCTACTATAGCTACCTCCTGAGGAAGCAGGTTCTACAACTAAAACCGTACAAGTCACGTATTGTTTCTTTGGATTTCCAACGAATGATCAGGCCAAGGAACTTCCCATTGCCACATGAGAATGCCTCTGGATGGACATACCCGAGAACCAAACCGGATCTCTACCAACACAAGGCCGGGTTACTCCTAACTGAGTAACAACTGACCGAATATGCCATCCCCCGGTCCTTTGGGACCTTTATCAACCGAGCGCTCGTAATCAATTCACACAATCATAAAGTGTTTTCAACATGAGTAAGTATCTGGGCTCCATACCATGACACTACCCTTTTCCAGAAGGAAATGGACACATCCTAAAGGGTGCTACCCCTCATAACCTTGCTGCTTCTTTCCTGTTTTGACCATTCACGGGGTGTGAGGCTCGACGAATTCACGTCCACAAAAACATACTTTATACAAAAGCCATGCTTTGGGTCAACAAATGATCAACACAATGATCACTAAGATAGACGATCAAATAAATGATCCTATCACAAATAATCAACACAATGATCATTTCAGCATCACTCAGCATGTCACATTACCAATTTGGGAATATATCGCTGATAACTTCAACTATATAACCTCTGAGCACATACGTCTCAGAGAAGGGTGTTAAGCAAAAAGAATAAATTCTCCGCCACCAACAAAAATATATTTGAAAGAAATCGGCTTTATATCTCAACTTGTAATGTCAGACATACAATCCATACAAGTCTGTTCCGGGCTCGAACAGAACCGAAGGCACTTACAAAGAAGTCCTTGCAATCCGGATATTCACAATCCTGATCGGATTCACCATCACATATGGAGAACTCAATACCGTAGCTACTCGGTGCAGAGTCAATCGATAGTTCATCCTATCACTCTCGCAAATACCGGTCTTCAACACCGATCTTCAAATGCGATTCACAACGACGTAACACATATTCGGAGTGGGTTATACGACCCCATGGTCCTTTCCCGGTTAACCCGAATAGTGAGCGCTTATTCAAAAATAAGTGTGCATTCAAATTCAATCAATTCACATCCAATACCCATTCAAAGGGAAATATTGATAGTCGGTTATTGAACTATCACTGGATATGCACACATCACCAGATTCCAAATAATTTTCCAAATTATTTATTTTCCAAAATATCTTTACAAGATATTTAATTTCAACACTTCAAAAATAAATCAATATTTATTTTTAACAAGTTTCACTTTCACATATAAATTCCTTAGTGAATTTATATTTCAAAATATCATGCATATACAATTTCAACTATCCATTTCAATTTATCTTCAAAAGATAAATTCTAAATATTCACTTCATATTGGAAAACATTTCCATACTTATTAAATAAGTAATTGACAAATCTTTTTATTTTCAACCTTTGAAAATATCCAATATACTTAAATCGAATTAAGTATATATTTCATTCTTTAAGGGAAATCATTCTCTTAAACATTTTTATTTGGGCCAAAACGAATGTTGCGTAAAACATCGTTACAACAACCCAAAATCACTAGTATAGGGATTCGAAATTAAAATAGATATATAAATCCCAATATTATTCTAAACATTTCCTTTCGGAAATCATTTACTATAACAACAGTGTTATAGTCCACCATTTCCTTTTATTTCTCGAAAACGTCTATTTCAACAATAAATGTTGAAATCTATGGTTTCGAATCTCAACACCTTTAAAACATCGTTAGATCGTTTTAATTCTGTTTAAAATATCACATTCTAAAACATTTTCTTTAACATGTTATTCGCTATTCAAAAACGTGAATATACTATGTTAACGAATTTCATCCTTTTTATACTTTTTAACTTAAAGGATTATTCACAGTCTAAAACGTGAATATAACTCCATTTATAAGTTATAACAATTAACTTATCAAAATAAGTCGTTTGCGAATTCATAAAACAACGTTTATAAATTCCATTTCTATTTATTTATAAAAACTTCTTTTTTATAAATTCCTTTATTAACATATTTCAGTTTATAACTCAATTATAAACTAAATGTTCATATTATAAGTTAAATACTTATAAAACGATTATTTTACAAAATCGTTCCTTTAAAGACTTTCCAATTTATAAATCTTATAACTTATAAGATCCATTTATTTAACCAATCTATTCTTCAAATAATTTCACCAAATTTATAAATCTTACTATTTATAAATTTCTTTTTATAACTTCACAGTTTACAATTCTATAAATTTCATTCTATTATGAAATTCATTTTCACTTAATTCAAACACTTATAAAAACTCGTTTTATAAGTCAATATTTCAATTTATAAATATTCATTTATAAATCTCTTAATATAAATCAATTAATATTATTCTTTAAAACATCTTTAATTTCCTTTATAATTTCACCATTCTGATTTATAAAATAATCAAATTTTATAAATCTTACATTCAACTTTTATAATAAATTCAAAAATCCAATTTAACTATTTTATAAAATCATTGATCCATATTTCTCAAAAATCAACTTTTAACCGTATTTCTAAAAATCAGCTTTTTAACTATATTTCACAAAACCCATAATTTTATAACTTTAAAAAATTATAGCGTTTAATTATTTAAAATGGATCAATTTCAAAAATAAAGTATATTTTCAAAAATCACTTTAAAAATCATTTTAAAATCCCAAAATCTGGGTCCAATGATGATACACACCAAATAGTCAATCACGACTAACAACGATATCATATATCGATATGATAATCCATCAAATATCAAAATATCTGAAATAAAATAAATACTGTTGAGGAATCCAGTTGGATCCCTCCAACCTGTTTTCCTGCATCCAAAAACATTAGCACAATACCAATTTCGCTCCAGTACGAAATTATCGCGGTATATGTTCTTAATAAATATTATCCGCTTAATAACGGCGTAATAGGGTCTCATCCGCTAAACAAAAAATGCAGGAAATCAACAACTGCAATATATACATATGCCAATATATATATATTGATATTATATATAATACCAATTTCACTGTTTATGAAATATTCGCGGTATATGTTTTTATTAAATAACATCCGCTTACTAACGGCGCATAATGTCTATTTTAACAATCAATAATTTACAGTCATCATTCAAACATGCATTCAAATATTTTAAATCTAACTATTTAAAATAAAATCGAAACCTATTCGATTGAGTGAGAAATTCTCACCTTGGTTTTAAATTCCGTTTTAGCTTTTATTTCGAATAAAATTAAACGTGCGTTTAATTTTACCCGAAATTCTCACTAACTCCAAACGACTCCAAACCAACTCCATCGCGTAGTGCTCGTCCATACGATTCCAACGCAACTGAGTTTGCATTTTTTCGACCTCGTATGAAAAAGATATTGATTTTACAAGTTTGTACACAATTTTATAAACTAATTACAATATAAACTTTTATATTTTAAACCTTGCTGCATCACAACCATCCAAACCCAAATCATCAGATCCTAGCCGTAACTTCCCTCCTTCCTCACTCACGTATTCATCTCCAGGCAAACGCATATGAGGCCGAACCCATTCTTCAAACCTAGGGTTAAATAATACTCCTTCTTCGTCGCGTTCTAGCTCGATCAAGACGTTGCAACTCGAAGGCCTTCACCATAGCTACACTCGGCCAGAAGGATTGGAAGCTCGGCCTCCTCGTTTCTCGTGCGCACGAGGGTGAACACGGCACGGTCGGCCCCCTATTGCTTCCCCTACGCAACTCCAAACTCCATCAAATCCGTATGGATTGAAAGCTCATCTCGTGCTCTTCATCTTTGTAGTTGATGGCTTCGTGAATCGATGAATGGATTGAGAGATTTTGAGGGAGGAAGGAAATTGAATTCTGGCCATTGGACCTGGTGGAGGCGGCTACAGTAGGAAATTAGGGTTTAGTGATAATTTTTTTATCAAATTTATGAAGATGGTGGTCTATTTATAAGGAACGAGCGACACTATTCATCCCGGAAATTCCGAACTCCGATTTAGGCGCCGTAACCAGCGTTTCTAGGGTTTACCCCGCGTTCCGGACACAATGGAACAGGTTTCGGAAGCTAATTCGGAAGTATGTGCGAGTTATGGCTGTAAACGCTCATTTTGAATTAAACCGATTTAAACCGATTTCTAGGCGTTTTAATTTGTACCGGACAAAGGGTAAATCCAAACGACTTGAAATTTGAAACCTTATAATAATATCACATTACGGATCCGATGAAACTGGTTTTGTCGAATTCCGAGACTTTTTGAAAAATGGCTATTTTGACTCGCCAAATTTAAATTAAAAACGATTCGATGCGTTTTGAGCTGCCACGATCAAACGATAGCTCCGATTGACACGAAAATTGAAATCCGGTAATAACTAACTATTACGGATCCAATGGAACTGGTTTCGTTCAATTCTGAGACTGTTCAAAAATTGACTATTTTACAGTCGATTATTTAATATTAAAATATTCAATTTTCACAAATTAACTCTTAATTCGATTTTAAAAGTTCTAAAATATCATTCTAACTCTAACATGATAAAATAAAATTTTACAAATCATTTTCAATCATATTTAACTATATTTTCAATTATTTCCTTAATTTAACGTATTAAATTATCGATTTAATTATGCAATTAAATCCAAAATTTCAAATAAAAATTTATTTGACTTATAAATTCACTTATTAATATTTAAAATTAATTAAATATTCAAATTTTAATTAATAAAAATTCTGGGTCGTTACATAGACACTCATGCCGGAATTGAATTGCTCAAAATACCGCGTTGTAAATAAAAATTTGGCAAATCTCAGAATATGCAGTAAATAAAAATCACGGATCACAGACACAGAGTAATAATAATGCAGCGGAAGTAAAAGAGATAGTAGTTCATGAAGCTACTATATAAATATATCAGAGTTACATAAGATACAATAGAAGAAATAAAGTATAACAGAAGTTTAAATATGATAACCAAGTACAAGCTGAATAGAACAACCGAACTGAAAAGATGAAACATGACAAGTAGATAATCTCCAACGATTCCAATCTCCAGAAAGTGGAAATCCAAATCTGTGAATAACTCAGGCTGACCCGAGCGTAAATAAAAATACAAACACTAGAGTCAGGACATACATACTTATACAATGTAAACCAACTCAAGTGAACTGCAGAAAAGATACAAGTAACTTAGAAGATGCTTGGGACCGCCCATCCTCTAAGGATTCGTTAAACTATTTACTATGCAGTAATATACGCTATATACAGTAGTGTCTAATCAGTAAAGTATAATCATATAGAAAATAGCGTTAAGTGGATGGTGAACCTTAACGCGGTCGGATCTTTAAAACCAAAATCGTAGTGGGCTCGATATAAGGAGATGACACGGCACGCGAGGCAATGCTGGGTGGATACACCGTTTGCACTCCCGGACCGGTGGTGACGGCAAGCCAGCAGCTTCCGCCCACCTCGAACAATACCCCCGAATCAAAGTGGCGCCACACATCGAATCACAAAAGTAATAGAATGGTTTCCGATGGAGCATGCTCGATGAAAGGGTGCGACCCTTTGTGTAGCCCGGTATAGCTCCTATTTTAGTCATTTATGCCAACTCATGGGAGTTGGGTCCACGTAATATACCTCAAGAACGTCGCCACCATCCTACTTCATTCTGAAATCTCCACCGCGTACACAGTTGTTAAAGTGGTTTTCGGTATTGGCCGGCTATAAGACAATATCCGATCCCGGTCTCTTTAACAACCAATCGTTATTATAACCCGTAGTTATAACTTTTAAAACAATATCTTATAATTCAAAATAAAATATCATTTCAACCTAAATCTTTATCAAAATATAGATTAAATCATTTCCAAACCATTTCAATATATCATCATACCATATCTTTCGATTCAAATATTTATCAAAATAAATATCAAGTCATTTCTAACCATTTCAATATAATAAATTATCATTTCCTTTCAAAACTTCCTTTAAAATCATTTTAATATATCAAAATATCATAACCTTCCAAAACTTCGTTCAAAATATCTTATCTTTCAGCACTTCCTTTCAAATTATTTTAATATCAAAATGTCATATCTTTCAAAACTCCATTTTCAAATCATTTTAATATATCAAAATATCATATCTTTTCAAACCACATTTCAATCATTTAATATATCAAAATATCATCGCTTTTCAAAACCACATTCATTTCAAATCATTATTCATTTTATTCAATTTAAAATACCATTTCGATTCACATTTCAAAACAGTTTATATTCAAAAAAATTCATTTTTAATCATTAAAATGAAGTTATTATGTTCAATAATTAAATTATTAAATTTCCAAAATTTTCAACTTCCAAAGTTCATTTATTCGCTTAAGTTTATCAAAACAGTGAAAATTCACTTTTCGTGGCATTTAGAAAACGCTACGGAAAGATACATTCAAAACAGTTCAATTTAACAAAAGACAACATTTTAGAATGTTGTAATAGGGTTTACTTAAATTTTAAATAAACTTAGTTAAATTCAAAAATTATAGCACTTACAAAAATTGCTATAATAGCTTTTAATTCAATTTAGCTTTTTAGTTCATTATCATCAACTACAGCATTTACAAATGCTGTAATATCATTTACATTTTAATTAATAGCATTTCAAAAATGCAGTCAATTAACTCCAAATATTCAATATAATTTCTCAACCAATTATATTTTTATTTAAAACATTTTTAACTCATAAAATCATACATTTTCACATTTATAAACATCATTTAATATTTCTCAAGTTCATGATTTTATAAAGTTAAATTTCCATTTAAAAATCAAGATTTAATAATAATTCACTTATTAAATTGCAATGTTCAATTTAAAATTCCTTGCATTGAATTTCAACTTAACACTTAAGTTCAAATTCTAAAATATAACTTAGTTTTATTTTTATTTGCTTAACTAAAAATTCACTTTTAAGTCAATTTCATAAATTTCCAATTTTAGTTATATTTCAAAATTTCAACTTAAATATTCATTCATTTCACATTTCAACTTTATTAAAAGTCATTAATATGATATAAAATCACTTTAAATTCATTTAAATTCAAATTATCATAAATTTATTATAATTTCATATTCAATTTGATTTTCAATTATAATTAAATCAAATTTTCCAAAATAACTTACATTCAAAATTTTCTAACTTTTCATTAATTCATTTCACTTACAATTATTCAGAAAATCAATAATATTTTACAAAATCCTTTTTAATTAGATTTAAATCAAAATGTTTTAGTATTTACATTTCTAAAAGAATTTTAAAATTTTTAGAAAACATATATTAACTACGGGTCTGTATATAATTTTCTACACTAGGAAAAGTGATACGGGTAATATATCATTTCAACCCGTAATTTACAAAGAAAATCCGTGTTTTATTATTTCAAACCCGTAGTCCCAAGTAAATGAAATAAATTGAAAATCATTCAGGCCTATCATTTCAGCCCATAAGAATTTTCCCTTATTCTAAAGTCCGTTCGGGTATGTATCATTTCAACCCATAGTGATTCTAATCTAAAGGGAACTTGCACTGTGATAAACTGATAAAATATGCAGAGTAGCATGAAATAACAGTAACGTACGATATAACAGGTGTGAACAACATATGATAATAATATAAGTAGTTATAACATGTTAATATAGTTCTACAGATCCACAGGGTGTCAATTCACATTTGTATAAGTATAAACATCTGGTGAGAAGTACTCACCTTTTTTTTGCTGGAGATATCAATTAGAATGACACAACGGATCCAGAAGGCACGACCTTTGATTTTGAGTGGAGAGAAATAGCCAAGATATCATCTTGTAAACAACCCCAACACAGGACAATATAACTTATGAATATTCAACCAAAACAATATAGAAATAAATTGGAAATTGAAAGGCAACAAATACAAGATAACTTGACCTTGCTACAACCATTCAAAAGCTCGACTAAGGGGTTCGTTTTCTCAGCCATGATGATGATATGAGTGTGGGAGAGACAAGGCTAATAGCCTTGCAAATATTCAAACAAAACAAACAAATAACATAAATTTTCAAACCCAAATTCAATAAAACAATGTTAGAATTAAATGCATAAAACAAAGCCAAAGTTTTTGCACCTGCTTTCTACCGCCTATGCTTCAGCTATAGATCTGAAATACATGTCTAAGGAGTGGGTTAGGATCAGGTCTTGGGCTCATAAGGGTCAGCCATAGCTTGGAAGTAATGGTGCAAAGGTGGATGGACATATGTGCAACAAAACAACAACTACAAGGCAAATTCATCACTTCTATGCTATAAATGGGTTCGGCCATAGGCTCTAGGGGCATGGCCAGTGGGTCCAGGTGGTGGTGGGTGATGTGGCAGAGGGTGGAGGTCAGGTCAAAGGTGGTGGTGGTGGTGGAAGTGGCGGCAAAAGGTGGATGAAGGTGATGGTACCAAAACCAGGTCAGCTTGAGTGCATAGGTGATGGATTTGTGGATTTTGGTGGTGGTGTTTGCCTTGGGGTTGCTTGGCCTGCCATGGTGGTGATCTAGGGTGGATGATGATCAGAGAATAAAGTGTTGGAGGTTGGCCTAGATCTGGTTGAGGAGGAGCGGAGCCATGAAGTTGAGAACAAGTTGCAAAATCACATAGAAAACTAGAAAACAAGAGAAGAGAAGAAGATTTTACCAAATTTTTGCAAGATGGAGGCCATGATTTTTTTTAGGGTTGAGAAGCGTTGAAAATACATGAAAAAGATGAGAGAATGCAGCAGAAAAGAATAGAGAAAGGTACGGCCAAAATAAATTGTGTATTGATTGAAAAAGAAACGGTAAAAGAAACGGTGAAACGACTTTACGTTTCTTAGCTTTTAAAAACCTTCCATACTTCCTTTTCTTTTAAATCAAGTAAAACAAAATAAACTCCAGAAAGTACATCTAAAACCGAAACAAAGTGAAAAAAAATAAAAATATATAATTAAATTTAAATAAAATATAAAAAGAATTAAGGAAATTGCTTAAAAATCGAAAACATGGTTCAAAAATTACAATTAAAACATCAATGGCTTTGGAAAAATATCTACTTCATTTTAAAAATATTCTAAAGCAAAATTTTGAAATAAAATAATTTATTTATCATTTCTAAAATAAAATAAATAATTAAATTGCAGAAAAATAGAAAAGAACTAAAGAAAATGTTTAAAAATTGAAAACCTGGCATGAAAATTACAAGAAAAATACTACTAGCTCTAGAAAAATTCCTACCTCACTTCAAAAATATTAAAAGACAAAAACCTACATAAAATAACATATCAATACATATTACAATAAAATATGACAAAGAAAAATAAATTTTATACTATTTAAAATAATAAAATTGCAGAATAAACAAATTGCACTCAATATTGAAATATACATAACTTTCACAATTTAAATCCGTTTCCAACGAAACAAAAAGCAGTGTTCTTAAAATTTTATGTACTTTCATAATAAAAGATAAAATTTAAATTTTCAAACTTTTAAAAATTTAAATTAAAAGTCAAAGTTTGACTATTTTGACCAAAAATTCACTTTTTGGAAAATATTCTTTTTAGTCATGCTTTGGAATGATAATTCATATCAAAACTAAAGTTTATCATTCAAAATAAATAAAATAAGTTTTTAAATAAAATATTCAATTAAAATAATTAAAATATACAAAAAATAAATAAATCACAAAATACAGGGTTGTTACACTCTCCCCCACTCAAAACTTTTCGTCCCCAAAAAGGAATGAGATGCGGGAAAGCACAGAAAAAGATAGAGTGAAACAAGATTAGGACAAGATGACAAGGAGATTGAAATTATACATGATGGCTATTGTTATAGGTAAGTTTTACAAGGTGGAGATGATCTTTCCAAGATTCTCCAAAATTAAGAACACAAGCACGAAAAGGTGGAATCAAAATGATTACCAAAGATCTATCAAAGATTATAGAAAGATGCCTATACCAATCTATAGCAAGATAAGGATGATAAGGACAACCAAAAGATAGTTTTCAAAACAAAATAAGGAAATAAATTTGAAACCATGGAAATTTCAACCTAATTTTTATTTTCTTATTTTTTCATAAGTTAAATAAATCGTTAACTATCTCAAATTTCATTGTCTTATTATCTAATCATCTTAAATTAACAATTTTAAACCATGGGTTAGAAAAATAATCATTTATTACACTCACAATGTACTTAATAAATTTTATTCTTCTTTATTCCTAATTAAAATTAAATTTATTCTTCTCAATATATTTATCACTTATGTTAAACATACTTACACTTATTATAACTACTTTCTTTTATTCTTAGTTCTTTTAACATTATTTTATTATAAGTTATTCAATTATCCTTTTATTCTATTTACCTCTGTTAATCATTTTATAACTAAAATTTAAGTGTATAACATTTATAAGTGTATAACGTTTATTATAACCACTCAAATTTTATTTATAAAATCTTTTTATATTGTATATTGTCCAATTACATTGTTAACTTTTGAAAAATTAAGGTAAGTTATATTTGAATGCAATTGCATTATACAAATAAAACTTTCCAATTAAATCATTTCATCCTTGAATATTCATCCGAAATTTTGATTTCATTTTTATAATTGAATTTAAGAATTAAATTTCCGATTTCTTCAAACCATTTAGAGATAAATAAATGTATGTACATAACTTATCGAATCAAATTTTTAAATCATATATCTATATTATATATTATAAAGCAAGTCATATTTTTGAAAATTCAAACCAAATTAAATTCCCAAAACAAAGCTGTAGCAAGACTACAGAACAGTCTCTTCACTTTAAAACTCGAAAATGAACGTCGATGATGCTGCAGTCATCACCGAAGTTATTTCCCAGCGACAAAGAGAAGAGCACTAATTTTAAACTTAAAATTCTTTGGAAACAAATTTCTATTCAAAAATACTTTAAATAATATAACCTTTTAAAACTTTAAACACAAGGTTTGAAACCATCGAAATTAAATTCTCAAATTTCTTGTTCAAAATTCATTTCAATTCCCAAATAAATTTATAAACAACTATTTATAGATTCATTTGTAGAACAATAAATGATAAATTAAGTATTATCATTTCAAATAATCAATTTTAAATCAATTTATTAAGTTCCATAAATTTACATATATATCAAAATTTTATTTCACTAACCAAATTTTAAAATAATATTGTGTCAGTTTGTTCTGTCAAAGTGTTTTAGAAATCCTATCGATAACGTTGATCAGACGAATCGATCGGAAACCCAAATCAACATCAACAACTCAAACAACACAATATATAAAACAAAACATAGATATACAAGTACAATTCAAAATGTTTGGAAGAATAGATTGGAAACAAAAGACAAGATGATTAAATAACAGAGTAGAGAGGTGGATAAGCTTAAATAAATCACGGGCAACTTTTACCGGGTCAACCGTGACTTAAAGAATAAGATCAATGTGGATTTTTCTGGGGTAAATCTACATTCGTTCTCAAGAGTTAGGGTTTGGGATAACAAAAGATATTAGCATCTAAACCAAGGATAGATATAAATCTCTGGTGAATCCATGCTAATTGTAAAGGAGTTTTCCCCTTTTTTTTCAATTTAATTTGAAATTGGCGTGACCGCCGACTCACTAAAAAGATCATTCGAAGCGGAGTTATGGAATACTCTAGAGTCAAAAGAAGATGAATAGTGAGGGATACGAATGGATTTTGGAACCGTAGGGAATGTTCCAAAATTCAAAGGAATTGAGTCAAAAAGGAAGAGATTCAAACTCGAATGAAAGTGATTCTGTAAATACATTCACTCCATATGCTGAGTTTTGCCTAGAGCTAACAAAGCTCTAATACCAACTGTAACAACCAGGTATTTTCAACCATTCGCATGTATAGGTAGACACTCATGCCGGAATTGAATTGCTCAAAATACCGCGTTGTAAATAAAAATTTGTAAAATCTCAGAATATGCAGTAAATAAAAATCACAGATCACAGACACAGAGTAATAATAATGCAGCGGAAGTAAAACAGATAGTAGTTCATGAAGCTACTATATAAATATATCAGACTTACATAAGATACAATAGAAGAAATAAAGTATAACAGAAGTTTAAATATGATAACCAAGTACAAGCTGAATAGAACAACCGAACTGAAAAGATGAAACTTGACAAGTAGATAATCTCCAGCGATTCCAATCTCCAGAAAGTGAAAATCCAAATCTGTGAATAACTCAGGCTGACCCGAGCGTAAATAAAAATACAAACACTCGAGTCAGGACATACATACTTATACAATGTAAACCAACTCAAGTGAACTGTAGAAAAGATACAAGTAACTTAGAAGATGCTTGGGACCGCCCATACTCTAAGGATTCGTTAAACTATTTACTATGTAGTAATATACGCTATATACAGTAGTGTCTAACCAGTAAAGTATAATCATATAGAAAATAGCGTTAAGAGGATGGTGAACCTTAACGCGGTCGGATCTTTAAAACCAAAATCGTAGTGGGCTCGATATAAGGAGATGACACGGCACGCGAGGCAATGCTGGGTGGATACACCGTTTGCACTCCCGGACCGGTGGTGACGGCAAGCCAGCAACTTCCGCCCACCTCGAACAATACCCCTGAATCAAAGTGGCGCCACATATCGAATCACAAAAGTAATAAAATGGTTTCCGATGGAGCATGCTCGATGAAAGGGTGCGACCCTTTGTGTAGCCCGGTATAGCTCCTATTTTAGTCATTTATGCCAACTCATGGGAGTTGGGTCCACGTAATATACCTCGAGAACGTCGCCACCATCCTACTTCATTCTGAAATCTCCACCGCGTACACAGTTGTTAAAGTGGTTTTCGGTATTGGCCGGCTATAAGACAATATCCGATCCCGGTCTCTTTAACAACCAATCGTTATTATAACCCGTAGTTATAACTTTTAAAACAATATCTTATAATTCAAAATAAAATATCATTTCAACCTAAATCTTTATCAAAATATAGATTAAATCATTTCCAAACCATTTCAATATATCATCATACGATATCTTTCGATTCAAATATTTATCAAAATAAATATCAAGTCATTTCTAACCATTTCAATATAATAAATTATCATTTCCTTTCAAAACTTCCTTTAAAATCATTTTAATATATCAAAATATCATAACCTTTCAAAACTTCGTTCAAAATATCTTATCTTTCAGCACTTCCTTTCAAATTATTTTAATATCAAAATGTCATATCTTTCAAAACTCCATTTTCAAATCATTTTAATATATCAAAATATCATATCTTTTCAAACCACATTTCAATCATTTAATATATCAAAATATCATCGCTTTTCAAAACCACATTCATTTCAAATCATTATTCATTTTATTCAATTTAAAATACCATTTCGATTCACATTTCAAAACAGTTTATATTCAAAAAAAATCATTTTTAATCATTAAAATGAAGTTATTATGTTCAATAATTAAATTATTAAATTTCCAAAATTTTCAACTTCCAAAGTTCATTTATTCGCTTAAGTTTATCAAAACAGTGAAAATTTACTTTTCGTGGCATTTAGAAAACGCTACGGAAAGATACATTCAAAACAGTTCAATTTAACAAAAGACAACATTTTAGAATGTTGTAATAGGGTTTACTTAAATTTTAAATAAACTTAGTTAAATTCAAAAATTATAGCACTTACAAAAATTGCTATAATAGCTTTTAATTCAATTTAGCTTTTTAGTTCATTATCATCAACTACAGCATTTACAAATGCTGTAATATCATTTACATTTTAATTAATAGCATTTCAAAAATGCAGTCAATTAACTCCAAATATTCAATATAATTTCTCAACCAATTATATTTTTATTTAAAACATTTTTAACTCATAAAATAATACATTTTCACATTTATAAACATCATTTAATTTTCCTCAAGTTCATGATTTTATAAAGTTAAATTTCTATTCAAAAATCAAGATTTAATAATAATTCACTTATTAAATTGCAATGTTCAATTTAAAATTCCTTGCATTTAATTTCAACTTAACACTTAAGTTCAATTTATCAAATATAACTTAGTTTTATTTTTATTTGCTTAACTAAAAGTTCACTTTTAAGTCAATTTCATAAATTTCCAATTTTAGTTATATTTCAAAATTTCAACTTAAATATTCATTCATTTCACATTTCAACTTTATTAAAAATCATTAATATGACATAAAATCACTTTAAATTCATTTAAATTCAAATTATCATAAATTTATTATAATTTCATATTCAATTTGATTTCCAATTATAATTAAATCAAATTTTCTAAAATAACTTACATTCAAAAATTTCTAACTTTTCATTAATTCATTTCACTTACAATTATTCAGAAAATCAATAATATTTTACAAAAATCCTTTTTAATTAGATTTAAATCAAAATGTGTTAATATTTACATTTCTAAAATAATTTTAAAATTTTTAGAAAACATATATTAACTACGGGTCTGTATATAATTTTCTACACTAGGAAAAGTGAAACGGGTAATATATCATTTCAACCCGTAATTTACAAAGAAAATCCGGGTTTTATCATTTCAAACCCGCAGTCCAACGTAAATGAAATAAACTGAAAATCATTCAGGCCTATCATTTCAGCCCATAAGAATTTTCCCTTATTCTAAAGTCCGTTCGGGTATGTATCATTTCAACCCATAGTGATTCTAATCTAAAGGGAACTTGTAGTATGATAAATTGATAAAATATGCAGAATAGCATGAAATAACAGTAACGTATGATATAACAGGTGTAATAACAGGTGTGAACATCGTATGATAATAGTATAAGCAGTTATAACATGTTAATATAGTTCTACAGATCCACAGGGTGTCAATTCACATTTGTATAAGTATAAACATCTGGTGAGAAATACTCACCTTTTTTTGCTGGAGATATCAAATTAGAATTACACAATGGATCCAGAAGGCACGACCTTTGATTTTGAGTGGAAAGAAATAGCCAAGATATCATCTTGTAAACAACCCCAACACATGACAATATAACTTATGAATATTCAACCAAAACAATATAGAAATAAATTGGAAATTGAAAGGCAACAAAGACAAGATAACTTGACCTTGCTACAACCATTCAAAAGCTCGACTAAGGGGTTCGTTTTCTCAGCCATGATGATGATATGAGTGTGGGAGAGGCAAGGCTAATAGCCTTGCAAGCATTCAAACAAAACAAACAAATAACATAAGTTTTCAAACCCAAATTCAATAAAACAATGTTAGAATTAAATGCATAAAACACAACCAAAGTTTTTTCACTTGCTTTCTACCGCCTATGCTTTAGCTATAGATCTAAAGTACATGTCTAAGGAGTGGGTTAGGATCAGGTCTTGGGCTCATAAGGGTCATCCATAGCTTGGAAGTAATGGTGCAAAGGTGGATGGACATAGGTGCAACAAAACAATTACAAGGCAAAATTCATCACTTCTATGCTATAAATGGGTTCGGCCATAGGCTCTAGGGGCATGGCCAGTGGGTCCAGGTAGTGGTGGGTGATGTGGCAGAGGGTGGAGGTCAGGTCAGAGGTGGTGGTGGAAGTGGCGGCAAAAGGTGGATGAAGGTGATGGTACCAAAACTAGGTCAGCTTGAGTGCATAGGTGATGGATTTGTGGATTTTGGTGGTGGTGTTTGCCTTGGGGTTGCTTGGCCTGCCATGGTGGTGATCTAGGATGGATGATGATCAGAGAATAAAGTGGTGGAGGTTGGCCTAGATCTGGTTGAGGAGGAGTGGAGCCATGAAGTTGAGAACAAGTTGCAAAATCACATAGAAAACAAGAGAAGAGAAGAAGATTTTACCAAATTTTTGCAAGATGGAGACCATGATTTTTTTTAGGGTTGAGAAGCTTTGAAAATATGTGAAAAAGATGAGAGAATGCAGCTGAAAAGAATAGAGAAAGGTACAGCCAAAATAAATTGTGTATTGATTGAAAAAGAAACGGTAAAAGAAACGGTGAAACGACTTTACGTTTCTTAGCTTTTAAAACCTTCCATACTTCATTTTCTTTTAAATCAAGTAAAACAAAATAAACTTCAGAAAGTACATCTAAAACCGAAACAAAGTAAAATAAAATAAAAATATGTAATTAAATTTAAAGAAAATATAAAAAGAATTAAGGAAATTGCTTAAAAATTGAAAACAGGGTTCAAAAATTACAATTAAAACATCAATGGCTTTGGAAAAATATCTACTTCATTTTAAAAATATTCTAAAGCAAAATTTTGAAATAAAATAATTTATTTATCATTTCTAAAATAAAATAAATAATTAAATTGGAGAAAAATAGAAAAGAACTAAAGAAAATGTTTAAAAATTGAAAACAGGGCATGGAAATTACAAGAAAAATACTACTAGCTCTAGAAAAATTCCTACCTCACTTCAAAAATATTAAAAGACAAAAACATACATAAAATAACATATCAACACATATTACAGTAAAATATGACAAAGAAAAATAAAATTTATACTATTTAAAATAATAAAATTGCAGAATAAACAAATTGCACTCAATATTGAAATATACATAACTTTCACAATTTAAATCCGTTTCCAACGAAACAAAAAGCAGTATTCTTAAACTTTTATGTACTTTCATAATAAAAGATAAAATTTAAATTTTCAAACTTTTAAAAATTTAAATTAAAAGTCAAAGTTTGACTATTTTGACCAAAAATTCACTTTTTGGAAAATATTCTTTTTAGTCATGCTTTGGAATGATAATTTATATCAAAACTAAAGTTTATCATTCAAAATAAATAAAATAAGTTTTTAAATCAAAAATTCAATTAAAATAATTAAAATATACAAAAAATAAATAAATCACAAAATACAGGGTTGTTACAACAAAATTGATAATTTCAGGAAATTTTGGAGAAAGATAACCTAGCCTCCTTCGAAAACCCCATTCAAACACCTAAAATATATAACCAAATATACAACCAGTCATATCAAATATATCCTAATACAACTTGTCATATCGAATATACCCTAATACAACCTGTCATATCAAATATATCCTAATACAACCTATCATATCGAATATATCCTATTACTTCCCCTCAAGTTGGAGCATGCAAATCACAAATGCCCAAGTTGCGTAACGAATAACCAAACTGTTGATGACCAAGGGCCATAGTCAAAATATCAGCTAACTGATGACTAACAAGTACATACGAAGCAGTAATATTTCCACCCTGCAACTCATCATGAACAAAGTGGCAATCAACTTCAATGTGCTTGGTGTGGTCATGAAACACCGGGTTCTTTGCAATATGCAAAGCAGATTGACTATCACAAAACAATCGCATGGGCTTGGAATGAATCACACCAAGAGAATGCAATAATGATTTTATCCACTTAAGTTCACAAGACGTAACGGCCATAAAACGATGTTCTGCCTCTGCAGATGAACGAGAAATAGTCGGTTGCTTCTTTGTTTTCCAGGAAACAAGAGAGCGACCAAGAAGCACAAAATAAGCAAACACCGAATGACGCATCAAAGGACAGGCTGCCCAACCACTATCACAATAAGCTGTCAACTACATATCACTAGGATGAAGCAAAATACCTTGACCAAGTTGACTTTTAATATAACGTAAGACACAGATGGTAGCATCTCAATGTGTGACATGAGGATTACTCAAAAACTGCGCAAGAGTATGAATGGAATAACTCAACTCAAGTCGAGTAATAGAAAGATACACCAAGCGCCCCACCGAACGCCTATATTGCTCCGGATGCTCATATGGATCATTCGCCGCATAAGCCAACCGATGATTCTGTTCCATTGGTGTGTCAATAGGTTTACAACCTAACATACCTGTCTCCGTCAATATATCCAAAGCATATTTACGTTGAGAAAGAAACAAACCCTCATCACCACGGGCTACTTCAATCCCAAGAAAATATTTCAACACACCAAGATCCTTCATATGAAAACACGTACTCAAGTATTGCTTGAACCTCAAGATCACATCATATGAGGAACCTGCAATAATCAAATCGTCCACATAAACTAGTACATGTAGAGAAACCTCATCCTGCTAATAACTAAATAACGAAAAATTAGCATAAGATTGTGTAAAACCAAATTTTCGCAAAGCACTAGATAACTTAGCAAACCACTACCGAGGAGTTTGACGTAAACCATACAATGACTTGCGTAACCGAAACACTTTAACAGGAGTAGGACTATTATAACCTGGGGGAAGCTGCATACAGACCTCTTCCTCCAAATCATCATGATGAAAAGCATTACATACATCCATCTGATGCAATGCCCAATTATGAGCAATAACAACAGCAAGAAAAATACGAACAGTACCCATCTTAGCAACTGCAGTGAAAGTTTAATTATAATCAATACCAGCAACCTACCAGTTACCATACACAACCAAACGTCCCTTAAAACGCTCAACATCACCATTAGCATGTCTCTTTATTTTATAAACCCAACCACTACCAATAGCCTTCCTACCAGGTGGCAAATCCTCTAATGTCCACATGCCATTCCGTTCAAGTGCATCAATCTCCTCTTTCATTGCCTGACGCCAAACCTGCATCCTGAACGGCCTCTTTAAAGGAAGTAGGCTCTTTTTGAGATGTAATTGCTGCTAAAAAATGCTTATGTCTCACAAAAAATTTATCGTAATCCAATAACAAGCTATACTAAAAGGTTTACCTGAGGAACGAGATGGAGTAGGAGAAGCAGTACGGGGGTCTATCTTGCACATAACTGTGTTAGCAACATATCCTCGAAGACGAGATGAGGGAAGCTTGATGCGGTGCCCACGACCAATATCACCATTTGAATCAATGCTTTAACTCTCCCTGGACTCCACACCATCTAAATTAACTCTCATACTCCCCTTCGACTCCACACTGTCACACTACAAGACTGCTGGGCAGCATGCTCCACGGCCACCCTAGCGGACTGGGTTACTGCCTGCTGCTCACTCACGCCACCTCTATCTTCAACTATCACATCCTCTATGACCTCAACATCTTATGCATTACCCAAATCAGGCATAATACCCCACTCATCTAATCATCAAACACACCATTCGTGGAATTCTGGGATAGAAACTGATTCAAATGCTCATTGGGGGAGGTGGAAGAGGAATCATGGGTAGAAATAGGAAAGACATGCTCAATAAATTTGACATCACGAATAATAATATACACATGAGCATCTAAATCATACAAACGCCACCCCTTTTGACCCAAAGGATAAACAACAAAGATACATCTCCTAGAACGAGGGCCAAATTTATCCTTAGCACGAGGCTAATTCGCAACATAGCAAAAACACCCAAATACCTTTAAAGTAGACATACTAGATGGAATGCCAAAAAGCATTTCATAGGGAGTTTTACCATCCAAAACAGGAGTGGGAATCCGATTAATAAGGTGATAGGCAGTTAAGACACACTCACCCAAAAAATCAATAGGTAAGTAAGCTTGAAAGCACAGGGCATAGCAACAGTTAGAAACATGTTTATGTTTACGTTCTACTCTACCATTTTATTGGGGAGTATCGACACAAGAGGTTTGATGCAGGGTCCTTTTTGAGCAAAAAAATCCTTTAAACATTTAAATTCTTGTCCATTACCACTACGCAAAACCTTCATTGGCCTATTAAACTACGTTTTGACCATAACAAAGAAATTTTGAATCAATTCGCGAACCTCATATTTACCGACCATCAAATATATCCATGTAGCACGAGAAAAATCATCAACTATGGCCAAAAAATAATGAGCTCCACAACTAGAAGCAACCGGATAACGACGCACCGTGGGAAGTGAATTCGATGAAGTAAATCGAATCCGTCCAGGATCTCACATAATTAGCGGAAATAATCGTTGAATCGGTGATAAATCGATGAGTTTAAGAATACTGAAATGCCTAAATTCGTTGATCCGAAGATACCGAATTCTAGCTATCTATGACACGTTGATCGCGCACGATACCGTGAAATGAGATCTACAATTCTTCGAGCGTTGATCAAGCGCACTTGATTCCGCGAATTGGCTTCAACGAACGTTGATTCGAGCGCACTCGAATAACCGTTGGTGGAGATAGGAGATAACACTCGACTACCAATTTAAAAAAGTGGAGGCACAAAGCACAAACCAAATTTTGTTCAAATTTCAACAACCTTTACAAATGACGCATAAACCCCTATTTATAGTACAACACACTCCCGACTTAACAAAATTACAACACAAACGGTTTACATAGCAAACGACTTAGGAAAATACAAGAAATGACTTAACGCAACTCGGCAGCGACTTAAGAAAAAAAAAACATCAAACAGTACAGCGACTTACAACACACAAACGACCTAAAAATGCTTCACGCGACTTAAGATAACTCGGCAACGACCTATGGAAACTCGTTCACGCGATTTTGGTTCAGGGGAAACTCGGCAGCGACTTATTAAATCATCAACGACTTAAAATAAGGTCGTTCGCGACCTTCTCCTTTGCGTCTGCCCTAGATATGTCGCTGCAAAGTGGGGGGGAGATATTGGTTTGCTCACGACCTTGAATATGTCGCTCACGACTTATGGTTAAGTCGTCAGGTTGTCCGCGAGTTGGCATGAGTCGTTCGCAAACTATTGGGGCTTCTCGCACGCGCGACTTAAGAGGCACGGCGGAGTGACTCAAGACGGCAGAGTGATTAGAAGTGGAGCGACTCAAGGAGGAGGATCGGCACTCTCGACTTGATCGAATTAAGGTATGCTCTACATCATCCTCCCCCTGTTGGAAGGAATTCGTCCTCGAATTCACACTCTCGTCATCTTTGATAGGTTCCTCCTCATAATACGGAATTAAGTGCTTCACGTTAAACACATCAGAAGTGTAAACATTCTCTGGCAGCTTCAACTTATAAGCATTTTCATTGATCCGTCTTATAATTTCTACGGGTCCAATCTTTCGAGCTTTCAACTTGTTATAAGTTCCCACTAGAAAACGATCTTTTGTCAAAACGGCATATACAAGATCTCCCACTTTGAAGACAACACTTCTTCGTCTCTTATCCGCCATTTGTTTATACTTCTCATTCGTTTTCTCCAATCATTCCTGAACTATTCTATGACATTCTGTTAACCCATCAACAAATTCAGCAGCCCGCTTAACTGTCCCCTTTGGTCGTGGTATTATCGTTAAATCTAACGGCCCCTTTGGTAAGTTTGAATATACAATCTGAAACGGACTGAAACCTGTACTCCGGTTAACAGCATGATTATGTACGAATTCCGCTTGACACAACTTCATATCCTAGCTCTTTAAGTTATCTTTCACAAGACATCGTAACAAATTACCCAATGATCTATTCGCCACCTCCGTCTGTCCATCTGTCTGCGGATGATAAGCGCTACTGAATTTCAACTTCGTTCCCACCATCTTCCACAAACTTAGCCAAAAATGACTTAGAAAACGAGTATCTCTATCCGAAACAATAGACTCTGACAACCCATGAAGTCGATAGAGCTCTTTGAAATACAACTGAGCAACATGAACAATATCCGCCGTCTTCCTACAAGCAATAAAATGTGCCATTTTCGAAAATCGGTCAACCACTACATAAATGGAATCGTTACCCCTTTGAGTTCTTGGCAAACCCAAAACAAAGTCCATGCTCACATCAACCCAAGGCTTAGTCGGTACAGGTAACGGCATATATAATCCTGCATTGGTCGCTGTTCCTTTCGAAACCTGACAGATATGACACCTCTCCACAAATCTCTCTACCTCTTTCCTCATTGATGGCCAAAAATAAGATTGAGAAATTAACTGCAATGTACGATCTCTGCCTACATGGCCTTCTTCATGTAACTCTTTGATAATCTTCATTCTTAAGCTGCAGTCTGGTATGCATAATCGATTCCCCTTGAACAAGAATCCATCAACCAATACAAATTCATCGGTATTCCCATCCTTAACTTTCTCAACAAACTTTGCAAAGTAAGGATCCTCCTCAAACAACTCTGGCAATAATTCGAATCCTGTTACTTCAACCTTCAACGTTGTCAACAAGTGATTCCTCCTGCTCAAAGCATCCGCTACACGATTTGTCACCCCTGATTTGTGTTTTACCACGAAAGTAAATTGTTGTAGATATGCTATCCACGAAGCATGTCTCACTGAAATCTTGTCCTGCCCTTGTAGATGTTTTAATGCCTCATGATCAGTGTAAAGAATAAACTCCTTCTGAAACAAGTAATGTCGCCAGTGCTTTATCGCTTGAACAATCGCGTAAAACTCTACATCATAAGTGCTATATCTCAACTTGGCTCCAGACAATTTCTCACTGAAATAAGCAACTGGTCTTCCATTCTGGCTTAATACTCCACCAATACCCATTTTCGAAGCATCAGTATGCAATTCAAACAACAACTGAAAATTCGGCAGTACCAGAATTGGTGTTGTCGTCAAAAGTAACTTGATCTTCTCAAAAGAAACCCCTGCTTCCTCTGACCATACAAATTTCTTTCCTTTCATGCAATCGGTTACTGGTGCCATCACACTGCTAAAGTGTGGAATGAATCTTCGATAAAAAGACACCAAGCCATGAAAACTTCGCACTTCAGTAATTGTCTTCGGTTGTGGCCAACTCCTGAGCTTCCACTTTATTTTCATCCACTTGAATACCTTCCTTTGACAGAACATACCCCAGAAATAAAACACTGTCTGTCATAAACACGCACTTATTTGTTGCTGCATAAAACTGCTCTTGTCGTAGAATCAACAATACTTCGCGCAAATGCTGGATGTGTTCTTCCGTACTCTCACTATAAATCAAAATATCATCAAAGTAAACAACCACGAACTTTCCAACAAATGGTCTAAAAATCTGGTTCATCACTCTCATGAAAGTACTAGGAGCGTTTGACAAGCCAAATGGCATAACCAACCATTCGTATAAACCCTCCCTGGTTTTAAAAGCAGTCTTCCGTTCATCACCCAGTCGAATACGAATTTGATGGTAACCACTTTTCAAGTCAATCTTGGAAAACACAACTGCCCCACTTAACTGATCAATCAAGTCATCAAACCTCGGCATAGGAAATCTGTATCTCACGGTGATTTTGTTCAAAGCTCTACTATCCGTACACATCCTCCACGTCCCATCCTTCTTTGGTACCAATAAGGCTGGCATGGCACATGGACTCAAACTCTCCTGGACACACCCTTGTTCTAACAACTCCTCCACTTGCCTTCTCAGTTCTTCATGCTCCTTCGGACTCATCCAGTAAAGTGGCCTGTGAGGTAATACCGATCCTGGTACGAGATCAATCTGATGTTGAATATCCCTCAGCGGCGGTAATTCCTTTGGCAACTCCTCCGGAAACACATCACTGAATTCTTCCAATACCGGCTTCACTTCCTCTGGGACTTCAACTGATTCAGTAGCTTCATGTCCAATTAACAAAAATACCTCTGGACTCTCCTCTACTTCTTCAACAAATTCCTTCAAAGTCAACAAAGTTTTAAGCTCCTTAATCTCTTCTGACTTGCTCTCTCCCTGCTGTCTCTTCTTTGGAACTAAAATAATCTTAACGCCTTCAAACATAAAACTGTAGCTATTTGTTCGACCGTCATGCTGCACTGCTCGATCATACTGCCACGGTCTTCCCAAAAGCAAATGACAAACATCCATCTCAACTACATCACACCAAATCTCGTCTTTATATTTCTTCCCAATAGAAAATGGAACTCGAACTCGCCTATCCACCTTCACCTCTCCTCCTTTTCTCAGCCACGCTAACTTGTAAGGATTAGGGTGTTTCTCCGTCTTCAACTTCAGCTTCCTCACAGCTTCAGTAGTAATAGTATTGTCACAACTTCCTACATCAATCACAAACTTACAAACTTTTTCCAGAATAGTGCATGTAGATTGAAAAATGTTGCTCCTCAACCAACTAGCCTCATCCTCTTGTTTGGGTGTTAAACAAGACCTTCTCATCATTAGATCACACCCTTCATCTCCTGACGTGATATCCTGTTCATTCTCCTCAACTGGACTATCTTCACCTTCAACAGCATCCACACTTTCAACATCAGCAATCATCGTTCTCTTCTTTGGTTTTGGACATTCGTTGCTCTTATGACCCACTTCTTGGCAATTATAACATTTAAAATTGTTGTTGACCTTTGCCTTCTCAACCTCCTTCACAACTGGTTTACTGACGGCTTTAGAAACATTGGAACTCCCACTGACACCTTTGCTTTGAATATTGGAACTGGTAAACATGCTACCTCCTCGTCTTCCTTGCTTCTCCCAAGCTATCGCTTTCTGGTGCGCTTCCGCCACAGATCTCGAATCAAACATATTAACCATATCCTGGATCTGCATTCGCAAACCTCCAACAAACCTAGCAGTCAACTGTTCCTCTGTCTCCATAATGTCATTTCGAGTAATCAGTTGATAAAACTCGTCAGCATAATCATTAAAAGTCTTCGTCCTTTGCCTCAAATTCTATAACCTCTGATACATGAGTGATTGATAATTGTAAGGTAAAAATGTAGCTTTCATCAATTTCTTCATTTTCTCCCAATCCACAATCTTCGACTTCCCCATCCGTTCTCGTGTAAGTTTGGTTTGCTGCCACCATACCATAGCTCTCCCTCTCAACCTAGTAGCAACCAACTTCACTCGACGGTCTTTCGGAACCTCCTTGAAATCAAAGATCTCCTCAACATTAGATAACCAGTCTAGGAATCCTTCTGCAACCATTCCACTCTTGAACTCTGGAATCTCCATCTTCATTCCCGATTCCCATCTACGATCATCCTCTACATCTCGATACTGACGTCGTGTTTGAGCTCTATCTCGATAATGAACACTTCCTCTATCACCATCAAACTCCTCATCAAAATATGAAGTATATCGATGTCGATCACGACCTCCAACATCTCTACTACCACTCCTTCGATCAACATTCCTATCACGATTATCAACACTTCTATGATCTTGATCTTCTCTTCTCTCCCGATCTGAATGTATCGAAGCTCTACTTCCCCCATGGTTCGATTCCGGTGAAACTCTTCTTCTACTTTGATTCATTTCAATCATCATTCTCTCTAATCGACCAATTCCTTTATTCAACTTTTCAGTGAAACTATCGTTGATTCGTTGCTCCATTTCATCGGCCTCTTCTCTTCCATACAAAGCATTAATGTTGCGATGACGTTGAGCTCGTCTCGGAGGCATGATTGAACTTCAAACAAACTCAAAAATAAATTCCAAACACTTTCCGAACTTTGACCCAAAGTGCGATGGATTGAAACTCCCAACTTGTTGCAACTTCACGATGAACACCAAACTTCTCAACAATTTGCCAATCCGATCTCCAAACTTCAAATTCTCAAAACCCAAGTCTCCAAATGATGCAAACTCCTTGCGATCTAGCTTTGATACCAAACTGACGCAGCGTGGGAAGCGAATTCGATGAAGTAAAGCGAATCCGTCCAGGATCTCACACAATTAGCGGAAATAATCGGTGAATCAGTGATAAATCGATGAGTTTAAGAATACTGAAATGCCCAAATTCGTTGATCCGAAGATATCGAATTCTAGCTATCTCTGACACGTTGATCGCGCACGATAGCATGAAATGAGATCTACAATTCTTCGAGCGTTGATCAAGCGCACTTGATTCCGCGAATTGGCTTCAACGAACGTTGATTCGAGCGCACTCGAATAACCGTTGGTGGAGATAGGAGATAACACTTGTCTACCAATTCAAAAAAAATGGAGGCACAAAGCACAAACCAAATTTTGTTCAAATTTCAACAACCTTTACAAATGACGCATACACCCCTATTTATAGTACAACACACTCCCGACTTAACAAAATTACAACACAAACGGTTTACATAGCAAACGACTTAGGAAAATACAAGCAATGACTTAACGCAACTCGGCAGTGGCTTAAGAAAAAAAAAACTCAAACAGTACAGCGACTTACAACACACAAATGACCTAAAAAATGCTTCACGCGACTTAAGATAACTCGGCAATGACCTATGGAAACTCGTTCATGCGATTTTGGTTCAGGGGAAACTCGGCGGCGACTTATTAAATCATCAACGACTTAAAATAAGGTCGTTCGCGACCTTCTCCTTTGCGTCTGCCCTAGATATGTCGCTGCAAAGTGGGGGGGCGATTTTGGTTTGCTCGCGACCTTGAATATGTCGCTCGCGACTTATGGTTAAGTCGTCAGGTTGTTCGCGAGTTGGCATGAGTCGTTCACGACCTATTGGGGGCTTCCCGCACGCGCGACTTAAGGGGCACGACAGAGCGACTCAAGACGGCAGAGTGATTAGAGGTGGAGCGACTCAAGGAGGAGCGACTCAAGGAGGAGCGACTCAAGGAGGAGGATCGGCACTCTCGACTTGATCGAATTAAGGTATGCTCTACATCAGATAAGGACCCCAAATATCACAATGTATTAAATCAAACAAATCATTTGCTTTACTTGTACTTAATGGAAAAGAGTCACGAGGCTGTTTAGCCATAAAACAAACATCACAATTTTCATCACGAAATTTATTCGTACTACTACTACTACTACTACTTCCAACAGGTAATAAAGAACGGACCACTTTCATGGAAGGATGACCCAACCATCTATGCCATAACTGAGCGGAGTCTGCAACTGTGGAGTTATTTGCTTGAATACTACGAACTGGTCGGAAGAGATAGACCCCATTACACTGCTCCCCTATGCCAATCAAGTTCCTCAAACTCCGGTCATGAATTGCGCATAACTTGTTAGTGAAAAATACAATGAGACATAGACAATAAATTGCAATTAAGGGTAGGAACATATAAAACATTATCAAGAATTAAGTCATGGCTTAATTTAATACGACCTTCTTTAGTGGTAGCGTCATGTTTTCCATTCGGAAAACCAACGGGTTCCGAAGCAATTTCTTTGATATCAACAAACAAGTCAAGATTACCCGACATATGGTTTGAAGCTCCTGTATCAATAATCCATTGGTCGAAAATTTCTTACCATGCAACTTTGGAGTAGAAGACACAGCTAAGGAAGTCTTGAGAGCTGCGATGAGCTACTGCACTTGCGCATTAGTGAGAGTGGGTAACAAAGCACGATCCACCTCACTGGTATAGCTCGAAGGGCTTTGATGAGAGCTGTCCATGGCAGAAAAAAATGTGCCTCACCCTCGCCCACCTGGCCGACCACCGCAGCTCCCTTCTTTGCCACCAGGTCTGCCGCCAACACGGCGACCAAAACCAGCCCACTCAGGCCACCCAATAAGCTCGAAACACTTCTCCTTCTCATGACCCTTTCGACCACAATGAGAGCACAAACGTACATCTACACCTTGGTTCCCCCTACTTTGCGCCACACCATCAACAGCAAACCCAACCACATCACCATGCGACTCTTTGGCATTCGTGACAAATTGGTGCCGCTCCGCCGCAAGTACCTTACCATGCGCATAAGCAAGAATAGGCAAAGGATCGAGCATCAGCAAACCCGACGCAACATCACGGTACTTTTTAGAACCAAGACCCATGAGAAATTGATGCAATTTTTCATTCTCTAACAAAGTAATATACTCACTAGCGGCGGAACATGTAAATGTAGGTAATTTAGTAGCACTAGCCATTTCTTCCCATAAGTACGCAACTCACCATAATACTCAACAATAGAACGAACACATTGCTTACAATCAGCAATTAAACTCTTCAATTCATGAATACGAGGGCCATTACTAAGGGAGTATCTATCACGAAGATCATCCCACAAGGTCTTAACTTTATCAGGCAAAGAAACAGTCTTACGAATGGAGACATCAATAGTATTATATATCCAAGCAACAAGCATTGAGTTGACTATTTCTCATTGGTTATAATCTGGAGAAGTAGTAGCCGGTTGGGTGATACTACCGTCAACAAACCATAACGTATTTTTAGCATATTCCGAAGAGAACGCACCCACTCATCATAGTTATTCCCTTTCAACAAAATATGGTTAATTGTAGAACCAGTACCTTTGGAGAGATGTAAGTAATAAGGGGTAAAAGGTTCATACCGAGATGATGATGATGGTGGTTGCTTGTCTTCACTCATCACAAAATCAAATCTTGTCTATACCGTGGAAAAAAAGAAAGCAAACCTCTGCTTGAAACACAAGCACGCACCACAAATCTACAGCACAAAAAACTAATTTTTTGGAATACGAACCACGAACCAGAAAAAAAAACTATTTTTTGTGCCTTAACTTGGGAGGCTCTGATACCATGATAAATTCGAAAATTTTTGGAAAAAGATAACCTAGCCTCCTTTGGAAACCCCATTCAAACTCCTAAAATATATAACCAAATACACAACCAGTCATACCAAATATATCCTAATACAACATGTCATATCAAATATATCCTAATACAATCTGTCATATCACATATATCCTAATACAACTTATCATATCAAATATATCCTATTAAAAAGAGCGTGATACGAAATGTATTACAATTATTAATGAAAAAATGCATATAAGGGTATTTAAGCTTTTTATTTAATTATAATCTTTTGAAGTTCTACATAGTTTGATAAAAACTAAAAAATATAAAGTAAAAATGTAATTTTTTTTGGAATTGGGTTTGAATTTGAAAATTTCCGTTTGAACATAGATGTTAATATTTGTTTAAGGTGACATTCGAATTCATGACTTCTTGTTTGCAAGAAAATGCATATTTTAAATTTCACGGTCGGACCAAAAAATTATGTTTTATTTCAACTATTAATAAAGATTAATACAGATGTATATAATAGTTGATTTATCTAGAAAGATCTTGGATTACATATTCAAATGCAATTATATATGTTTGATCCCTCTCTGAAGCATAATTATAATTACATTTGAACTATTCTATGAATAATTGGAATCAACATCTAGATTTGAGTATGTCTAAAGTAATTATAGAGAGATTTTATGTCCTAATTTATCAGAAGATGATATGAAATAACAATTTAATATTTAAAAAAGTTATATATATGGGTGTTTTGGAAAGTTCACAGTCGGATCGAAAGATTGTGCTTTTATTCCAACTATTAATAAAGATTTGAATAAGTATTAGTTAAATGAATTTATATAAATATCTTAGATTTTGAAATATTATTTAGTTAACAGAGGTTAAATATAAAATATTATAAACCGTAGAAGTCATCGTGTCAAAATGCAAAATGATAGAAGACAATTAGTAATATAAGGGTAAAGTAAGAACAAAATTTTTTGAAAATAAAATATCCAGAGAGAGAAACTAACAGACGAGAGAAAACTCATGTAATTTAACAGATTTCTTTGTATTTCTATTCCTAAATTTTCTTTCTACGTTTTGATAAAAACGCTGCGTTCGTGGTTTGGAAAAGGGTATCTAGGTGATTACTGCCGCCTCCAACTCTAATCAGGTTGTTGACCATAATCAGATACATAGCCTATCTATGTAGACTGTACTATCCCAATCATTATGTGGAACTTGGGTTCAACGAATTATGCATCAAAATGTCAGTACACATCATACTCGACCTCAAAATGTCATCCACTGATCAAATACTAATGCAGAAGAACAACCCTGAGTTGGCAACATGCATGCATATCAATAGACGGCTTGATTCGCATTCATTATTTTTCCAGCAAGAATGGATAAGAATGAACTAGTCAGAAACCATTTCTTGTCTCTTAAATGATTCCATGCACTTGTTTTTTATTGACAAATTTCTTATGCTTACCCAAAAGCATAAAAAGATCACGCACCAATATCCTATCCTATAAGCAAAGCAAGTCCCCAAGTCCAAGTAAGATATTGTCATACAAGACTAAAACTCTGTTTTTTTTATAGTAAAAGCTCCATATATATATATATATATATATATATATATATATATATATATATATATATATATATATATATAATGAAAAGATAAAGACTAAAACTCTGTTGATTCTTGCCTCACAAACTGCATGTAATCCGCATACCAAGCAATATCAATCAGTGGCTTTTGATTTAAACAAATTAATGGGCATTTGATAAACTGATGAGAACGAGCAAAATGCATCGAACACGATAATCCATTGGATATAATATGAAGATTAATCTTTCGTGTTATCCATATCCATTGCTGGCTGACTTGTAAAAAAGCGCACGTCAAGTCTAATAAAGTTTGTCCTCTTAGAAGCCAATATTCTTGTCGTTTTACTTATTTTTTATTAATTTTTTGGCATATTCATGATTATTAATCTTTTGACCCTACTTCGATCAAGAAATACATAAAGCCACTATCTCGTTTGCAGTCAATTAGGAAGTAATAGTGTCTTTTGAAGGATACTCGAAAAAAGTACCCCATAGGGTTAGCAATTCGATCTTGAAATCCAGGTCTAGTACTGTTGGATACCAATAGTATATAATTGTTTGATAGTGAGATACATCATGCAAGTCTTTCTCTGCTCACTATCCCAACTTTATTATTTTGTGGCGATAACTATTTACCCTGACGAGACAATAACAGTAGAAGTAAACTGAATAGAATTTGCTTCAAGTATACGCTTTACTCAATATATGTTGAAAATTATTTTGAGAATGAATTATTAAAAAATTGATTAAGTGTGTAGGCTGTCTTCTATATGTGAATAGTCCCACATTGTAAGATTATATGTAAGAATCAAGTATTTATACTTGATTCTTAGAAGCTAAGTTTGGTCTTTTAGGCACCCAATGATGCTTTTTTGTGAGAAGGGAGATCTTTCTTGACCACTACACACGCGCGCCGACTCGACTCTGGGATTTTTGCTACAAATTTATTAACCGTTTTGACCGGGCTGAAACGGCAAAGTCTATTCAAGCTCGTATTGAATAACGTTACACAACGTTTATTATTTTGACCCGGTATTACTCAGATCCGTTTTTCTAGACCACGTTCCCCTCAACCAGTAACGTTCTTTTACTACTCCGTCTTCTTAACTGATAGAGAGACGAAAACAAAAAATAACAACATTTTCATTTTTTCGTTCAAGCGAAAAAAAGAAAACAAAAATTCGAGCGATGATTTTTCAGTGCAAACAGAATCGCTTCGTCCGTGCAACGAATCGATACCATAAATTTTTGAGAGGCTGTTTTATCCTAAAGGCGGCGGTGATTGATACGAACTGCTTGCACCATAGAGCAGATTGTCGAAACGTCTTAAAGAAAGTGACGTAGTCCACGACTCAGCCAAAGACAACCTTTGTTTACAACAAATTGAAGACGACGCCACCGACTATGGCTTTTGCTGCAGATCTCGATGCCACCACTCCCGCTTCCCTCTTTCAAGTCCTAATGGTCTCTGCTGCGCCTTTCAGATTTGAGAGCCTCCATTTCAAACGCTGGAAACAAAAGATGAAATTCTTTCTGACCATGAGAAAGGTCGTGGCTGTGCTAACAACCGACAAACCACAGCTGCCGGCCAGACCAGACGAAGCGGACGCAGATCAGTTGCGAGCCTGGACAGAAAAATCAAAGGAGGTGCGGAACTGGACAGAGCAGGATTACCTGTGCCGGAACTTCATACTCAACGGCCTCGTGATGACCTCTACGACTACTACAACTCTGACAAGTCAGCCAAAGAAATCTGGAAAGCGCTGCAAAAAAAGTATGACACTGAAGAGGCTGGAGCGAAGAAATATGCAGTCAGCCGCTACCTTAAATACCAGATGGCAGATGACTGGTCAGTAGAGATGCAATCTCATGAGCTACAGAAACTTGCCCATGAGATCATCTCCGAAGGTATGAGTTTGGATGCACAGTTTCAGATTGCTGTTATTATTGATAAATTGTCCTCAGGTTGGAAAGACTTTACGAATGTGCTTAGGCACAAAACTAAGGAATTCTCCTTAGAGAGCTTGATCACTCGCCTCCGTATTGAGGAGGAAGCTCGTAAGCAGGACTAGAAAAAGGAAGTGCTTGTTGTTACAAAAAACAACACTAAAAAGTCCAAGCCCGCAGTTCTGAAACCGAATCCGAAAAACTTTAAGAATCAGAACCGCAACCGCAACAAATAGAATTGGAACCCGCAAGGGAACCAAAAAGGACAGCAGAAACCGACCCAAAAGAATGACTCTAGACAGTTGTTTCTGTGTTACGACTGTGGAAAACCAGGTCATATGGCACGCAAGTGTAGGAACAGACCAGGTCCTGCACCGCAGACTAACCTGGCTGAGGAGCCTCTTACGGCTATGATTTCTCAGATTCATCTTGTTGGTGGATCAGAGGGTTAGTGGGTAGATACTGGTGCATCCCGCCATGTCTGCTATGATCGTGCTATGTTCAGTACATACGCGGCTGCTGATGATCAGAAAGTGCTACTGGGAGATTCTCACACCACTACAGTTGCTGGCATTGGAAATGTGGAAATAAAGTTTACCTCTGGAAAGACAGTTCTTTTGAAAGATGTGATGCATACTCCAGAGATGAGAAAGAATTTGGTTTCTGGTTTTCTCCTTAATAAGGCTGGTTTTACTCAAGTTATAGGGGCTGATTTGTATACTTTGACTTATAAGGGGATGTTTGTAGGGAAGGGTTATGCTTGTGAGAGTATGTTTAAACTTAATGTTGAATCTAATAAAGTAACCAGTTCTGCTTATATGTTGTGTGACTTTAATATTTGGCACTCTAGATTATGTTATGTAAATAAGCGTATAATTCATAATATGATCACATTAGATTTGATTCCTAAAATGTCACAAACTGATTTTGATAAATGTGAATTCTGTAGTCAAGCAAAAATCACTAAGAAACCCCATAAATCAGTTGATAGATTTTCTGAACCCTTAGACTTGATTCATTCTGACATATGTGAGCTAGATGGTACTTTGACTAGACATGGACACCGTTATTTTATCACTTTCATAGATGATACCTCTGATTTCACTTATGTATATCTTATGAGAAATAAAAGTGATGCATTTGATATGTTTAAATTATTTAAAACTGAAATCGAGAATCAATCTAATAAGAAAATTAAGAGACTTCGTAGTGATAGAGGAACAGAATATGAATCTAGTTCCTTTCTTGATTTCTATAAATTGAATGGTATAATTCATGAGAGAACTGCACCTTATTCACCTGAAATGAACGGTAAAGCTGAAAGAAAGAATAGGACCTTTACCGAATTAGTTGTAGCTATTTTGTTAAATTCGGGTGCAGCAAAACATTGGTGGGGGGATATTTTGTTGACTGTATGCTATGTATTGAATAGAATCCCTAAATCAAAAAGTAAGATTTCACCTTTTGAAATTTTAAGAAATTATAAACCGAATGTATCTTACTTTAGAACTTGGGGATCTTTGGCATATGTTCGTATACCCGACCCTAAGAGAATAAAATTAGCAAGTAGAACATACGAATGTGTATTTGTTGGCTATGGTATTAATAGCAAAGCATATAGATTTTATGACCTGAATACACATAATATAGTAGAATCTATTGATGCTGATTTTTATGAAAGTAAATTTCCTTTTAAATTGAGGAATAGTGGGGGCACGTCAAATAACACCGTGCCTATTAGAACAGAACTTAATGAATCTTCTGAAACTGAACCTAAAAGAAGTAAAAGAGCAAGAGTTGATAAAGATTTTGGCTCGGATTTTTACACTTTTACTATAGAGGAGGATCCAACAAACCTCCAAGAAGCCTTATCTTCTTTAGATGCCGATTTTTGGCAAGAGGCTATAAATGATGAGATGGATTCCTTGGAATCCAATAAGACTTGACACTTAGTAGATTTACCACCTGGTTGTAAGTCTATAGGTTGTAAATGGGTACTTAAAAAGAAACTAAAACCTGATGGAACAGTTGAAAAAATATAAGGTTCGTTTGGTAGCTAAAGGTTTTAGGCAAAGAGAAAATATAGAATTTTTTGATACTTTTTCATCTGTAACTAGAATCACATCCATTCGAGTACTAATTTCATTAGCATCTATTTATAATTTAATTATACACCAAATGGATGTTAAAACTGCCTTTTTAAATGGTGAATTAGAAGAGGAAATTTATATGGACCAACCTGAAGGCTTTGTTATTCCTGGTCAAGAACATAAAGTTTGCAAATTAGATAAATCATTATATGGTTTAAAACAAGCACCTAAACAATGGCATGAAAATTTTGATAATTTAATAATCTCAAACGGTTTCAAAGTTAATGAAAGTGATAAATGTATTTATTATAAATCTGAAAATGACATTTGCACTATAATATGTTTGTATGTAGATGGTCTACTTATTTTTGGATCAAACATTCATGGCATAAACACTGTTAAATCTTTGTTAGGTGCCAATTTTGATATGAAAGATCTAGGTGAAGCAAGTGTAATCCTTAGTATTAAGATTACTAGGTCCGAAAAGGGACTTTCTTTGGATCAATCTCATTATATTGAGAAGATCTTAAAGAAATACAATTACTTTGACTGTAAACCTGCATGTACACCATATGATCCTAGTGTAAAACTTTTTAAGAACACTGGTGAAGGTGTAAGACAGTCTGATTATGCGAGCATTATTGGCACCCTTCGGTATGCCACTGATTGTACTAGACCCGACATTGCCTATGTCGTGGGATTATTATGCAGGTTTACCGGTAGACCTAGTATAGATCATTGGTACGCTATTGAAAGGGTCATGAGATACCTAAAATGAACCTTGAACCTTGGATTACATTATGAAAAGTTTTCAGCTGTTCTTGAAGGTTACACCGATGTAGACTGGAATACTTTATCTGATGACTCAAAGGCAATCAGTGGCTATATCTTTAGCATTGCTGGAGGAGCTGTTTCTTGGAAATCCAAGAAACATACTATTTTGGCTCAATCTACTATGGAGTCTGAGATGATAGCACTGGCCACAGCTAGTGAGGAAGCAGAGTACTTAAGAAATCTGCTAGCTAAGATTCCTTTATGGGAAAAACCGATAGCAGCTATGTTGATGCATTGCGATAGTACCGCGGCTATTGCAAAAGTACAGAACCGTTATTATAACGGTAAGAGACGACAGATACGTCGTAAGCATAGCACTATTAGAGAGCTACTCTCTTCAGGAGCTATTAGAGTGGATCACATACGCAGTGACGAGAATTTGGCAGATCCTTTGACGAAAGGACTGGCCAGAGAGAAAGCCCTTATGACTTCTAGAAAAATGGGACTATTGCCCTTAGATTGTTGAGTCACGCACAATGGTAACTCGACTTAATGACTGGAGATCCCCAGAACTAGGTTTAATGGGTAAGAACAAGTTGTGAAGTAATATGAGTTGAACATGCTATTTTTTCATCCATATAGAAGCATGTATTTCTGAAGTGATTAGAGGATGAGTTAATAGAAACTCTTAATGAGATCTATACTCCATTTGGAGTGGAGTACCTACCTTCAGGAGTATTTTTGATAGACTCACCTGTGTGAATGTGGAAATTTGGCCGTTTCCTATGGAGTTTTGGGCAAAACTCCTAGAGCATTCATTAAACTGGG
Organism: Allium cepa; assembly: GCA_030765085.1. Taxonomy (NCBI): domain Eukaryota; kingdom Viridiplantae; phylum Streptophyta; class Magnoliopsida; order Asparagales; family Amaryllidaceae; genus Allium; species Allium cepa. Next base: position 491,476,065 of record CM060931.1, read on the forward strand.
ATAGACGTGCATGGCCATGAATGCACAAGCTTATTTGATTGCACTCTAGAAAGATTGTGTGCGCTCTGATGTCAGGAATAGAGTTCAAGACCACGAGTCACTCTAGTAAAAACTGAATCTTATTCACTATGCAAAGGTTCAAGTCAAAACGACACCTTTGTTTATGCACAATCTTATGTTTCTAGAAATTGCTCGAAAATATTTTTAAAAATTCAAGTGGGGGATTGTTGGAAATTATTTTGAGAATGAATTATCAAAAAATTGACTAAGTGTGTAAGTTGTCTCCTATATGTGAATTGTTCCACATTGTAGGATTATATGCAAGAATCAAGTATTTATACTTGATTCTTAGAAGCTAAGTTGGCCCCTTTGAGCACCCAATGATGCTCTTTTGTGAGGAGGGAGATCTTGCTTGACCACCACACAAGCGCGCGCGCCGACCGACCGACTCGACTCAAACCGACCCGGGCCGGGCTCGGGTTCGAGTTCGGGCTTGTAGTGGTGTAACACTTATATTTTTGCTACAAATTTATTAACCGTTTTGACCGGGCTGGAACGGTAAAGTCTATTCAGGCCCGTATTGAAGAACGTTACACAACGTTTATTATTACGACCTGGTATTACTCAGATCCGTTTTTCTAGACCACGTTCCCCTCAACCAATAACGTTCTTTTACTACTCTGTCTTCTTAACTGATAGAGAGACGAAAACAAAAAACAACAACATTTTCATTTTTTCGTTCAAGCAGAAAAAAGAAAACGAAAATTCATGCAACGATTTTTCAGTGCAAACAGAATCGCTTCGTCCGTGCAACGAATCGATACCATAAATCTTTTAGAGGCTGTTTTATCCTAGAAGCGGCGGTGATTGATACGAACTGCTTGCACCATAGAGCAGATCGCCGAAACGTCTTCAAAAAAGTGGCGTAGTCCACGACTCAGCCGAAGACAACCATTGTTTACAACAATATATTATTTGTCATCACTGATGTTACACCATGTTTTATCTAGGGTATTTTGTCTCTTTTCACTAATAATCATTTACTACCAGAAAATGATGTCATTTCAAATTTGAAATTTACTACAATCTAAGATGGAATGTCAAAGCTACTCTATAATAGAAATGACGTTAAAAAGTTGTCAGAATTTTCTTACACCCTTCCAACACCAAAGAGATATCATGTAGCTTGCCACTTCAACTGTTGGCCCTCTCTTCTTCTCATTCAATTGAATATTTCAATGAAAAAAAAAACAAAAAACAAATAAATAAAATAAACGAAAAATAAAACTTCTTCCCTAAATACTTCCTCCTCTTCAATAGTCTACAACATTCCCTCTCTTCCCAATCACCATCACCAATAACCCTTGCCTCGCCAATGACATCTCCGTCTCACCCTCACCACCACCTAAGCATCGCCACCTTAATCACACTCTCGTCGGCCACCAAACCCACAAACCCCAAAACTTAGGTGCCCGTTGCCCTTTCTAGCCACCACTATCATCGATGTTTAAGCCTCTAATTCTTGCTTCCATCACCCTAGCTAGTCTTGTCAAAGCCACAGCCCTTAGTAAACGCCACACATCACCGCCAGGTATGCCTTTGTTTTTGAAACTGAAATTGACAGTGATATTGGAATTGATATATTGTATTAAAATTCATAAAACAAGCATTGCACGTACAACACTTTGGTATATAGTATTGAAATTAATATGTTTTCAGTTGGTATGTTTGACATTGTTAAATTGACATTGGTGTATTTAACATTCATGAAATTGACATTGGTATGTTTGGATTCTTGAAAATGATATCGATATTATTGGTGAAAATTTTCGTCTTCATCGCACTCGAATGGATCGTGAGACATTCTTGCGATTTATTGTCCTTGTGATTAGGATTCAACGAATTAAGCTTAGTTAAATTCACCTTTAGTAAGCGATCGTGTTGTTGAATGCTTACACAGCCGAGTAGCCGTACTTCAACAGTTTGTTGAAATATCGAAATGGATTGATAAATTAAGATGCGGTTGAAAGTAAATTGTAGAAATGTATAAGGATAGAGATTTTTAGGTGGTTTGGATTGTTAATAATCCTACCTTCACGGTATAATCCACTATCTTTTATTATTCTTTGTACAAGAGATTTCAATGGCCTTGAGGTGTACACTATATTTTCCTTTTTCTATTTAGGAAGAAGAAGTTGAAAAAGAGGATCCCCTACTTTGTCCATGTGCCTTTCCTATTGTAGTGTGAAAAGTGCATTTTTGATGATTGTAATCATGTGAAAAGAAGATCCCCTATAGACGTTTGACAGCAAGTGAGTGTAGCTAACTCAAATCCTCACTTGCTAATCTTTATGCTTTGGCCGTATAATATGGTTTGGCCTCTGTTTCCGAAGATTCCATGCTGCTTTGTCTTTCTGCATACCTCATCTGTTTCATGTAGCCTTGATTCTGATGGAGAAGCCTTAGGTCGGGTTAAAGCTTAACCTTTGATCTGCTTTTTGCTAAGCTCTTGTTGCCGTTAGAAAGTATCATATGTTTCTTTTAGGTTCTAACTTGTGATAAGAACGAGTGTAATACTTTCCCCCCAAGTATGCGACGATCGCAGATCGGGGTAGGCTTGTTGTCTTATGCGGCCAGTCTGTATCTTCACTTAGTATTGTCTAATTTATCATTTCGGCTCTAGGAATAAGTCTCTTTAGCTACTTGCGCATTTAATGCTTTGACATTAATGTCAATGGCTTACTAGACAATTTCTTAACAGCTGTACAATTTGCCTTTTCATTTTTCTAGATAGACTTTCATAAATCCTTTATACTCATTATACTCTGCAACGAACCCACGTTTCATATGATATTTGATCATTTCAATCATGCGATTGCAATTCAAACTCAGGTGTGTATTTTCCTTCTTCATCTGCCTTAAATTTTGTCTTCATTTTCTTATTTACAAAGGATCGGATTGATTTCCAGATAGGGATAATCTTGTAAACTAGAAGTAAGATAAGTCGTTTTAATTCTTGCATGGTTCTTTTTCAAAATAGTATCTATGGTTTTAGCATAGATACCTTAGATTCCACCTCTTTATTTCCTTCTTCTAAAATTACTATTCTGGAGGATGCGAGGCAATTCGGGTTCCGTGGGTATGCACGTAGGATCTTGGAATCACATGAGCGGATCGATACTCCACCAGATAGTTACATCGCCGTAACCCCCAAGCATATTCGGAGTGAGCTGTTTCTTCCTATGCATTGGACAATTCATGAATGACTTTCTACTTTAGGTATCGCTCCAGTTCAACTTTCTCCCAATTCTTATATTTTTGCTTTGGCCACATTTATTTGTTATGTCGAAAATGGTAGCAACCTTACCGGTGCAATTCCTTTTTAAGGTCAAAAGAAGTGCTGAAAAGGGGGATATGGGTTTCTTTTATATCTAAGCTAAAGACTTGTTTCTAACAGCTGCCCCGAGTAGGACCGAACCTTAGATCACCTATTATTTCTTTATTTCAAATCACCATGGATTTCCTTCCTTTTCTCAACATTGTTCCATTTATACTATCTCTTCGGAGGCTAGTGAGTAGTTGTATAGGTCCCATAAACATCAAATTCAGAGTTTGTCAAAGGAGGATAGGAAGATATTAGGATGGTTTGTCGGATCAAAGTTGAAAGATCACGGTTTCCTACGTCCAAACCATATTTTTTTAGGGGCAGATTTAAGCCTGATCCTCCTATTGGGGGAATAAATAATTTGTTGCAAATGTTAAGAATTGCCATACCTGTGGTTTTAATTTTTATTTTCTCTCTTTTTGCAGATAATATGGATAAGAATGTTGCTGCTAAATTTCAAAAATCTTTGGAGGCGAAGAGAAGAAGAAGGCTTTTTTAAAGAGGCTGCATGAAGGTTCTGATGATCTTTCTGCTCCCTTAAAGAAATTGGTTGTTCCTCCCTCACCCGAGGTTCCTATATCTTCTAGGTTGATTGACTCTTCCTCTAGGGGTAAGTTTGCTCCCGATGCTGGTGGCTTTGTTGAAATAATGTTCTTGCTATGATGGAAAAGATTGGGAGATCAGCACAGAGCCCTATTATTATTTCTGCTTTGGCTCCCAAGATGTCTTCTACTGCCATTTTGTCAGAATTTGGGAAGCTTTGGTCCTGTGTATGTGATCATGTTCTCCTTTTTCTTTTCATCCTCCGCATTGTATTGGTTTGCAATCCATGCTGCTTTGTATTTTCTACTTTTGCAGGCTGCTGCCTTGATGATGAAGGCGTGTAAGTCAGATAACGTTCAGGCCTTACTTTCGCGTCGGGTGGCCAAGTTTGAGACCGATCTTACTTCGGCCAATACCACACTAGTGTCTGCTAAAGCTAAGGCAAAGGAAGAGGCCAGAACTTTCCATGGGAAGGTTGAGGAAGAAATTAAGGCCACTAAGGAGGCTCGAGCTTCAAAGGAACGTGAGCTAAATGAGAAGGATGAAGAACTGGGCAAAGATAAATGGGAACTGGTTAAATCCGAGGAGGATATCGACACCCTCACTTCTATGGTTACTTACGGTTTTTATTCTACGGCCAAACGTCAGTATAAGGTGGAAATTAGGCTAGACTTTGTAGAGGAGGAATCTATGAAAGAATCAATTTTTTCCTACTGATAGAATAAATGAAAGGAAAAGAAGCCGAGGAGGAGGTTGTGAGAAAGGTTATTGATCCTAGTTGCCTTGAGCATCTTTCTCAGGAAGAGAAGGAGATAGCTGCTGTAACACCCCTAATTTTAAATAGAATTATTCTGAAGATTTAATTAGATAAATTAAAAAGAATAATGTAGAGACTAGAGTGACAAGGGAATTAAGATTTGAAAATCGATTAAGGTCGTGCCTTAACCAAATTAATTAATGAGAATGAGTTATGACTTAAAAACCTAAGAGAATAAGGCAAGGGCAATATGAGAATAGTCGTATATCATAACCCCTAAACCCTTACCTCATTCTCGTTCACATTTTCATAAATAAAAAACATAAACAAAGGGAGTTGAAGACCGGCCATAACCTTAAGAAGAAGAGGAGCACAAAATCCATTTAGAAGCTAAGATTCAAGCTTGGAAGATTAAAGCAAGAACATATCTCAAGTTCCTTACCCAAACAAGGCGAATAATGATCTAAACCATCTGATATAAGTCAACTTGAATGTTTTAATTCAGGTTTGAGGTTTAAAACTGTACGATTGGATGAATGATGATATGTTTTGATTTAAATGACATGTTATAATTTAAACAAGGATTTTATGTAATGTAGTTCGCTTTTAAGACCAAATCATGCAAAATGATTTCCAAATTCCATGATTTTTGAATATGTTATGTAAAACATTATTTTGAAGATGGGTTTAAATTTTTATAATATTTCAAGCTGTGGATAATTTATTGTGAATTTTCGAATAAAAGAGATGGATATTTTAGGTTTAAATTAATTTAAGGAATTAATTAATTATTTTCGGACTGAAAATTTTATATGATAAAGTTATTATCATTTTGGAATTTATATGAAATTCTAAGATTTTTATCAAGAGATTTGGGTGAGTTTGAATTTAATAAGAAAGATTAGTATTTAACGATTACTTAAACACAATGGGTTAGTCTACCAAAATCTAGCCCTCCCACTACTTTCCTTTAGTTCTCCATTCACCATTTTTAGATGACTGATTTCGGCCTTGCAATTCATGGGCATATTCCAGTCCCCTTTCACACAAGGGTTGATCAATCCATTTAAAATAATTGCAACAATCAGCTTCACGAGGATTCAACCTATGTTCGTTGTATGAACTACAAATGAAAATATTTGCCTGGAATTCTTTTCATTTCTACAAACAACCACTACACACATATCTTCGCAGTAACAAATTGGATATGATCATTGTACCCTTGGCATGAATGGACCAACAGGATGTAAAGGCATCAGCAAATATTCGTCAAATAATTTGATGACCGGGTATTTCGACAGAAACAACTTACGTAAACGAGCATGTAAGGTTGATGGTCTAGAATGCAACATCGATTTTATCTTCGAGTTCATCACAATATTTTATCATCGTTTCATCGTCTATCTCCTAAACATTCATGTCTTCTGTCAAAATAAACAATTAAACATTAACATATCAATAAGGGTTTCCAATTTACACTACTTAACTAAGGTTTCCTAATTCATTAATCATTACCAATTGATTCAACAATAACAACACCATTTCCCAATAATTAACATCACTAACAAAAATAACTCTTCATTTCAACACCAATAAAAATAGCAAAATTTGACCACCATTTCAACAATATAAATAGTTGCCTATGTTTTGTAAGGATGAAGAAGAGTATTTCATATATAGTTTAGCAACTATTCGGTTGACAAGGTGACTGAGGGTTTGGATTTGGTAAAAAAATGGGTTTGGAATGGGAAATGGGATGGTTTTGGGAAAAAAGTTGAAAATGAAAATTATGAAACAAGTTCTATACTCTGTCTTTTTGATGCTCGAAAATGATCTTGCGCACTTGTGGAATGCACAAGCTTTCGAGGTATAGCTTGCGTAATTATGGATTGTGCAAGCTTCATGTATAATTTTTTTATTACTTGTGTAATCCATAATTGCACAAGTAATAAACAAAACGAGGCCTACTTTTGTAATTAGTTTTCTATGAGGCCTATTTTACTATTTTGTTTTTTGATCAAGCTCTCTTTGAAAAATTGTCCTATGTAAAACTCTCATGCTACCTTAACATCAGAGTGCATATATAAAATATCTCAACATAAATTAAAAAAATCATACATACTCCTCATTGTCTCCAGATCCATATGATAAAGAAAATCTACCATGTTGTTGCATATACGCTATAATGTGCTCATCCAACATGTAGTACATCTCCGTAGTCCGATGTATGTCTTGATCCTCGAGGTTAGCAATCCGAGCTCTCAAGTCTGAAATCTCTTGATCGTTCAGATCTCTTCAATAGTTGGCTTGCCCTCATCTAGACTGTAACATTTTTACCAAAGTGTATGAGTTTAATGTGATGTGATTAATAAAATCAATGTATTATACCTTAATCATAAATATATTATACATAAATATCACCTCTTAGTTCCCAAAACTATAGTGCTATTCCACGTTGGCAGTTCCATGATAGCATCAAAGATCATGTTCTCCTCATCGATTGTTCACTTGTCTCGACCAATTCTCTCCAGCGGTTTGTCTCGTTTTTAAAGAATTTATCATGTAATTAAAAATAGAATTACAATAAAATTCATATTGCTTTATTTTAATTATTTATAACTTATAACTTAAAGTGATTATTAACTTATAATTTAAAAGATGTTTATAATGGATTCTTGTGATTTTGCGTCATGTCATGCGTATGTTTTTGAGCCATCTTTCTTGACATGCTCGATGACATGAGTACGAGTAAAAACTTCCAATAAGGAGATAGAACGACCATGCTCTCTTTTCTGAAATAATAATAATAATTATTATTATTATAAATTATTTATAATATTTTACAATGTATAAGTATTTATAATTGCGGTTTATAAATTTACTAGTTCTTGACGGTAATTCTAGAATGACTTTGAACCTCCACGATGTGCAACAAGATTTGCATTCCTATTTGCATAATTCTGTTTAGATTCTACCTGTAAATTTAACATAAACATGGTATTTCACATTTGCAAGTTGATGTTATTATTATAATAACTTCTAATAATATTTTAATAAATATACGAGACTAGTAAACTTATAGTCGCTTTTAGACTTTTCCAGCAAGCATTAAAAGCTTCACATATGGTTTTAATCATGTATTCGGGCTTTTTTTCCTTTTTAATGCTTGACATTGTATCGCGGTAATTTTTTCGCATTTTTTGGTCAAATAACATCTAACGAGGGACAAGTCTATTCCTATAAATCTATTGCTTCTGCACATTGAAATAAAAATGAGTTATACATTTATATTTCACCAATAAATTTCACAATGATTATATATAAAATGAAACACACCTTTACAGTTACGTAAAAATCCTGTCAAAATATATGTTACAACGTCGGGTGGGATATTCTCCCACTTAGGCGACCAAGTAGCCATTCTGCTCTTGTAGGCAGCCTTGGAATTATCAAGTAAAAGATCTAAGAGCTCCAATTCAAAACTCCTGTGTTAATTATGGTATAGGCATTTGAAAAATCATGAATAATATATCATACACAAAATATTTAAAATTTGACACTTACCCACTCGTTTTACTTGCTTATCTAACTTAGGATGATCTGCATGTGACGGGCCGTTGTTAATGCCTCCCACGACAGTTCCTCTCTAACTAGAAGAGGGGAATCAGATGAATTGGAAGATCGTCGACGTGTAAACATAATGTCTGTCATAGACAAATCATTTTACTATGAGAGAATATATCATTTTATTACAGGAAAACATATCATTTTATTATGGAAAAACATATCTTTTTTATGAGAAAATATGTAACATTAATAATTACATAAATTACCTTTTATCAAAGCATACACTAATAATCAGTCTTCATCGTTATCTGATTCAGACTCGGTCTCTTACTCTGCATCGTTTTCCTCTTTAAACTCAAATGCTTCTACAAAAACATTAGACTCATTGCTCAGAGGCCCAAAATCATTATGATCACTAATTATTATTGTTTCATTATTTTGGATCAACATTTTACTTTTCAATTCATTTATACATTTTAATGTTCTATTAATTATACCATATATTATTCCTTTTATTTTTTTATAAAATCTTATTTTCAATTTTAACAAATTATAAATATAGTATTATACTTTCATATTGTTATTTTTTACTTTTGATAGTCGGGCATTCTACTTCCCACTACAGACACAATAATGATTATATTTTGCAAATCATTTCTCGTTAATCGATTCAACAAAATTTTAGCAGCACTTCTCCTTTGTTCCTCATATCATACACGTATGATTATACACAGAAAATAAAAAAGATGTGCTATCGAAATTTTGTGAACTGTTTCACATCTAATGTTTTATGAAATGTAATTATTATATTATTCTTGTAACTTGTCCAATACAGGGACAAATCTGACAAATACAGTATCCGAAGAATAATGATACCCGTTTTGTAGTAAAAACGAATATCTTTATAACACTTATATACGATACTTTTCAGACGGGACCAAAAAATCTAAGTGATTTAAAAAATAAAGTACATTATACAATGATTTGTTTATATTAACATCAAACACTGATTCGTTATTTGAACTCGTTAACAATTAAAAACTAATAAAAAATTGTTTTTCAACATTTTAGCTAGCACTAATTTGAATTTATTGTAAACTGGTAAAAATTAACATTATACACTAATTTGTTTATATTACCACGTATACGTACACATAAAGTAAATTTATATACAATTAACGGTACAAACTATTAAAGAAATTATGTAAATAAATTGATTTTTTCGATATTTTTAGCTAACACAAACATTAATTAATTCTAAATTATGTTACACTAACAACCACATACACTAATCAACCCAAACTAGCTCTAGTTATGCATTAATTTTCGGACTCAACGTTAATCATCATTTGTAATTAATATTTAAACACTAATACCATAATTAACATTTCAATGTCAACCAATACACAATTATAATCAATCCACATGATATTATTAATAAATTTAAGCACAAATTAACACTAATTTTACCATAATTCAAAATAATTAGTTTGTGGAAAAATCTAATGTCGATGGATTGAAGGTGTAAAAGCATAGAGAATCTAATTTGATGAAGATTGCGATGGATTTTGGCATATTACAGTGGCTAAGGATGGTTTGGGCTAGATTTGGGGGCTTAGAAATTGAGTTTGAGGGTATATAAAACATGACAAATGAGTAAGAAACTGGCTCGATTGAAGCCGCATTCTCGATATTCCAAAGGCTACCAATGACCATCGATGACTACTTTTCGGCAATTTCCGATGGCTTTCGATGGGTATTTAAGATATTAAAATAAAATTTCTCTCTATCTAAAATAAATTTAATTTAATTTGTTATAAAAAATTTAATAAAGTTTACAATAACCCATTTTTGTTTCAAAATATTAAAAATGTTATTTTTATTCGTTATACAACACTTTTTAGATGATTTGATAATTTATTATGAGTTTTAAATGTGTTCAAGTTAATAATTTCATATAAAATAAAGTATTTGGTACAAAAATAATTTTGTTGAATCTTATGTCGATCCAAGATATTTTGAGCATACGATCAAAATATGAAAGAAAATAAACAGGCTTAAGATATCAATTTTGATTTTCAAATTTATAGTTTTTTTGTTGACATTTAGACTTAGACATTTCTTTCGAAGGTCAAATGATATTCAAACGAGATGAAATGCAAACCAAATATATTATATTATGCATTTATCCGATGGATTTTGGCAGATTGCAATGGCTAAGGATGGTTTGGGCTAGATTTGGGGGCTTAGAAATTGAGTTTGAGGGTATAGAAAATATGAGAAATGAGTAAGAAAGGGTCTCAATTGAAGCCGCATTCCCGATATTCCAAAGGCTACCAATGACCATAGACGACTACTTTTCGGCAGTTTCCGATGGCTTTCGATGGGTATTTAAGATATTAAAATAAAATTTCTCTCTACTTAAAATAATTTTAATTTAATTTATTATAATTTTTTTATTAACGTTACAATAACCCATTTTTGTTTCAAAATATTAAAAATATTATTTTTATTCGTTATACAACACTTTTTTGATGATTTGATAATTTATTATGAATTTTAAATGTATTCAAGATAATAATTTCATATAAAATAAAATATTTGGTACAAAAATAATTTTGTTGAATCTTATGTCGATGCAAGATATTTTGAGCATACGATCAAAATATGAAAAGAAAATAAACAAGTTTAAGATATCAATTTTGATTTTCAAATTAATAGTTGTTTGTTGACATTCAGACTTAGATCTTCCTTTCGAAGGTCAAACGATATACAAACGAGACGAAATTCAAACCAAATATATTATATTATGCATTTATCCAATTTGTACAGTTGGATTTGAAAAAATAGACAGAAAAAATTTAGACTTCAAACAGATCATTTTCATACAGTATATATAAAGTGTTATACAACTCCTTGGAAAATAATATATTTTGAGTCTAATTTTTTTTCTTTTTGGTTTTTCTCGATTCTAACTGTACGGATTGGATAAATACATTATAAAGTATATGTGACACGAATTTCATCTCATTTGAAGATCGTTTAGCCTTCGAACGAAAGATTTTGAGTCCGAATGTTTACAACGGTTTCAAATTTGAAAAACAAAGTCAACACCCAAAATTTATTTACCTTTTTATGATATTTTGAAAGTTGGTCCAAAATACTTTGGAACGACACAAGATTCAAAAAAATTATTTTTTGTCGAATATTTTCTTTTATATGAATTTATAATGTTAAATACATTTAAAATTTCATAATTAGTTACACAATGGTTAAACGATATATTTAAAATCATAAAGCTGTTACGCATCGTAAATTTCACCGACGTTGTATAATGGACGGATTGAAAGTTGCATAGATCGATCGTTTGAGTTCGATTTTCAATAAAGTTAAATATTGAATTACACAACAAAATATTATCGAAAATATTAATTTAATTAAGCACAACCCGTTGTAAAATTGAAAAATTGAATAAAAATACATTCTTTAATTTATGGAAATGGCAGAAAGAATTAATGATGCATGCACGAAGCGCATATACAGTCGTTCGTGGTCATTTCGTAGGAGAGGTCACTAATGAAGACAGGGGACCATCTGAAAAGATCATAACTGCAAAGAACCCTGCTGATACTGTGGTCAAATGGTGACAGCAGTTAGATTAAGACATTATTGGAACTTACCAACATCCTAAATGTTTGAACTTTGAACCGAGGGCTGAATGAATTTTTTAAGACTTAGCTCGGAAGCAAGCAAACATAGTCCCGCATCATGGCGGTTTAATGTAAAGGAATGAGCTTTATTGGTGCATCTCTAAAGCTACCCTCCTGTTTGTTATTTCTTCTTTCTTCTATTATAACCAGTTTCCTTGATCTTGTCCACTTTGCTGTAATGTTGGAAGTTAATCAAAGTTGATATAACATTGTATTAGATTAGATGCATAAATTGGATTGCGATAACTTACACCTCGTAAAGAATATGAACACATATATACGAGATTGGTAGCATATATTAATAAGAAATTTTTTTGGTTACAAGAAGTGTTAACATCAACACAAAATTTAGTGTTTTTATTTATCTGTTGCGATGATTTGCTTAAAAACAAAAGGAAACACTAAGTGACTTAATGGTGGAAGCTTATGGTATTCACATTTGAAAATGTAAGCAGAGAGAATCAAATATTTGAGATCCACAACGCTGTTACATCATCAATTATGTCTCATTTAGTTTTCTAATAGATTTTTTTCCTCTATGTTTCATTAATTGGTTGTTATTCATCCTTTTTTCTGTTATATTTTGTGTTAGTATAGAGTTATATTAAAACTTAATTAAGGACTTTCGAATAGAGGAAATATGTTTAGATTTTTCCAACATGCATGGGTCCACCCACTGTTTCAAAACTATAACAGTTCAACGCAATAATCCCCTTGGCTTTATCAAAACACGAAACGTTGTTAAAATGCATGGATGTTAGGGCATAATATTCCGTGCAGCAGATAGCAATAATAATTTGATTTCAAGACTAATCGAAATAGCCTGACACGTGAAAAAAAACATGGTTTCCCAACAACGCACAGACAGATTGAAAGGAAACATACGAGAAGTTTGAGAAGATTTGCCTAAAACCAAAGAATTACACAAACTTTGCAAACCGACAAGCTCTCATATATGACCAAATACATTGGTTCCGTCTACAAAATATCTTATAAAACTTATCACCAACTTTATTCTTCTTCCTGGAGCCTCCAGTATTCCTACATTTATATATAGCTGAATAACAACACTAAATATCTGTACATGGTTCAATGGATCTAAAGGCAAAACGTGGAGATATTTGGACAGAAGAAAAACACTGCGCGTTTCTTAATTACTTGGAAGAGTCTTTTATCTGGAAGATGAATGAGCCGGACTCGGGCTATACTGCCCGGCTGGACCGGCCTATGCCCGATAGCGTTTCCCAGTCCAGTTCTGATCGTGGCCGTAAGGTCAAGAAGATTGATATTGAAAAGGGAAAGAACAAAAAGGCAAGGCAATTAGTTTGTATGATTTAAGTTAGTTTTCTTTGTTATATATATTTGTTGCATGCAGTACTTTATGTTTGGTTAATGTGTGTGTGATGTTTGCAGAAGATGTAGAGGAAAGAGATGATGGATGGACGTCGAGAGGGTCATCCTTAGTGGCTAGTTGTGAAAATCTTGTTTTAATTGTAGTCCATTTCACTATTTGTATTGATTTAAATCTAGCTAGTGCAATTTCAGATGATTCCGAAAATATCACATTACTAAATCTTTTGTAACGTTTAGCTTATATTGGTCTGCATGCTGCAGATGCTTCCAGTTGCAAAAGAAAAGAAGATGAACAATATTCTCAATATTCTTTTTTATATTTTTTGCTTGGGTAATTTATGTTTAACACAAATACCGATTGGCTTGCAGTTACAGACTAAAGAGAATAATATTACTCGTCATCGTTTGAACAGCACAGCGCGTACACAATCAAATGGTTGGCACTTGATGCACCATTGACAGTTTCATAACCATCGGCAAGTCTATGTGGAGCAAAAATTATCAAGCAGGAGGGCATGCTTTGAACGATCTCATCGATAATATTACCAAGAGTAACTAGGGTGTCTTCAAATACTCAGTTTAATAGAAACTGCTACAGAAGTGAATTATTGGTACCAAATATTCTTCTTATGAATAAAAGTACAAGGAATTCCACATGTCCGCCTGGTATTTTAGTTGTTTGAGATAGGCAGCTACCACTAATAGTATACGTATAAATATACCCGAAGTATGAATTGAAGTACAGTACACACCCCCTCGCAATTTAGAAACAAAACTTGATTCTTTCTTAGAGAGAAGTAAAAAAAGAAAGAACTCGCATCCTAAAATGATTCAATTTTAGTACTTTTATCATACTATGTTATTTTAATTAATTATTCAATTTAAGTATATTAATTAGAAAATTCTTAAATGATATGTTATATGATAGTAATTATAAAATGCTTTAATCATAAGAAATTTAGCACCCTAAAAATTACATATTATTTTAAATATTCTTAATCAAGGTATTTTGGATCGATAGAGTTAGGGGTATGCTCTAGTGACAATTATGTAATTTTTTATATATACCTAACTCGATAATCAATTTTGTTCGAAATAAAATGTGTTTTCTTTTTATTATATACTTAATATAATGTGTTATATTAATTAATTAATTTAATTAAAAATATATTTAATAGAAAATCCATAAATTGTATATTTTGGGATAGTAGTTACAATTGTAACCGTGAGTAATAACCGAATTGCTTTGACCAAAGACTTTGACTTTTTGGTGACAACCAATTACGATGATACAAACATTCTATTCGAAGGAGACGAATTTTCTCTTGACTAATGTTTAACTTTAGGTGGTTCAATTTATACCCAACTATGACTTCAATACGACCAATATTATCATGTGATTAACCATGATCAAAGTATAGTGTATGCACTTGAGACTTACAGCATTCTCAAGTAAAAAGACTACTACACATGACCACATGAGATTTATATTTTACTTTTGACCTATAGAAGACTCTCGATGAGCAGTTCTATAATTGTTCCAAACAGTTACGTGTACGTAACCTATTGATGCCCCAATGGCCACAAGTAAATCATCATCCATCAAATAGAGAGCATTACGTACACTAGCCTCATTGGATGTATTGACATCTTATTCTTGATACATATTGACTACAAACATTTAAGGATACGTATTTATTTTATTCGATTCAATATCATGGCTACGGACATATTCATAGCCGCCATCGATTAAATACCTTTTCTGAGTATTTTCTACATACATACATGCATACATATATATATTTAATGTCTTTATAACATTATTTATATCTAATACAACAATATATACAGTCGAAAATAAAACCAAACTTATATTCCAAATGAGATTTGTCATATGAGTTAAAGTTATATAATCAAATTACATAATTACTCTGGGGCTTATGTAGGTGAAGCCTCGCTAATGCCCTACTAAAGTGCTTACAGCACTTCGACTGCTAATTTTTTCAATTTTACGCTATTACATAGAAGATTCGCTTAAAGCCATGCCATTTTCCGATATGCCTACTAAATCATGGGATTTTAGGAACCACTTTAGCAACATGTTCATTTGATTAGCTGTCTTATAAACCAAATCAACAAATTTATGGTATAGCTCTAAGTCCTTAAATGCTCAACACAAACTAAAGTTATATTATATTCAACAAGTCTGAACTGCGTGCATCATGTTATTTTTTATTTTTTATATAAGAGTGAGCAATGTTTTATATTTCTACATAAATAATGTGGTAATAAGAATAAATCAACTTGGAAATTTTATTTTATCTTCAATAAAGATTTTTACACCTCTGTTATTTTTAAATATATCCCCTTTTTGTACGCTCTATAATTTTTGCACCTTCCTCGCTATGAAATTGCCAAACAATTTAACTACATAGCTTAAGGCATACTCTTAACTCTATCAATCTAAATCTTGCACTTGGTGCCAATTATGGTGATTTTTAATCACACTCTCGATTAGTTTTCCTAGACAAAACTGAGAAAGTGCCTTAGTGAGTGGATCTGTAGTTATTATTTTGTATCTTCTTTCAATTATTCTTCTCTATCACTGATAAACTATTTTATGACGTGATAATTACAGATAACATATCTCTTATCAAGTTGTCAGCTCCTCTTACGATCTATGTTGCGTTATTGCTATCACAATACTTTACTGGATTTCAATGGTGGGAACCATCCCCTGCTTTCTTATAACTTTGCACACATATACTAGTTTCATTGCAGCACTATTTAAGGAGATGTACTTAGCCTTATAATTGAATCTTCCATAGCATCTTATATGGAACTTTTACAGTATAAAATCCTTTTATCAAGGGTAAACAAGAATTTGAGATTGACTTACTATATTCAATGTCACTCGTGAAGTTTGAGCCCTAACACACTTTCATGAGGGGTACCTTATTTCTATAAACAATTATTTAGTATTCATTAGCGCTCAAGAATACTTTTAACTACCATTTAGTGATTTTAACTTAGATTTCATATTCTCTTATTATACCAAGTGCAGAAGCAAACTCCAATCCAATTCATAACATACCGTATTTGATGAATCCTACTGTCGATGCATAATGAATCTATCTTATATGCTTCATATTGAACATTTTAATGTAGTATGTATGTATATTGAATGAGACAATCCTAACATCTTAGTATACCGAGTATAAAGAATGCCCCTTTCAAATCCTTCATCGAGAATTAAACAATCAAGATTTAACCGAAGCTTTAACTGATTTTAACACAAGTACCTATGTAGTTAAACTTCCCTACAGCCTCACTAATTCCTCCCTAAAGTGCTTAGTGCACTTCAATCGCTATGCCTTTCTAGTTTAGCACTATTGAATAGTAGATACGATTAAAACCCTACCATTTTCCAGCACGTCTTCTATATCAAGAGTTTTTAGCATCCACTTTAGCAACTTTAATATAAAATGTTCATTTGATTAGTTCTTGTAAATTGAATCTACAAATTTAAGTTATAGTTCTAAGTTAAAGTCCTAAGTGCTTAGAACTCTATTCAACTCACTAATCCGAACTATATGGATCATGATATTCTTCAGTTTTATTATATATGAGTGAACGATGTTTCATTGATCTGCACAATTGATGTGAGAATGTGAATAAATCAACTTTTAAGATTTGATTTTATCTCCAATAAAGATTTTTACGCCTCCACTATTTTCTGGTGTATCTCCGATATATCGCGATTATAGCTTTTTGCACCTTCACCGCTATGAAATCGCTAAATGCTTTAACTGCATAGAAGAGTACATCATAACCAATCCGTAACATGTCGTTTGCTTATAGTGTTAGAAATGTCTTGATACCTTTTTTATAGACCCACACTTCTTCTGTAGTGTGACTGAAATTAAATTCTTTGATTTCTTTATCAGAATACTTGCTTAATCTCAAGATGCTTGAGTAAAATCGTATCTTAAAATTCCATAAGTTTTGTTATCGCTAACACTGACTTCAAGACACTTTAGCTATTATGTATAAACAGTCGCTTCTAAATCATTATTTAGAAGTTGTGTTTCAACGTCAATGTGCTAAAACCCAAACCATATTGTACGATAATTTTGCAAGCAGAAGTCAAACGGACTTAAGCATGTTGACTGGTGAAACTGCTCCACTAATTTTAACA
This sequence comes from Allium cepa, assembly GCA_030765085.1. Taxonomy (NCBI): domain Eukaryota; kingdom Viridiplantae; phylum Streptophyta; class Magnoliopsida; order Asparagales; family Amaryllidaceae; genus Allium; species Allium cepa. The sequence goes on from CM060931.1 coordinate 491,493,578, forward strand.
TTTTGAAATTGACGAGCTCATTTCCCATTAACCTTGCTTTATACATTTCTAGCATTGATCTTCTTCTCAAAGACTTGCTTGCAATCGATGGGTCGTATCCTTTTGGATATAACTGCCAAAATCAAATTTTGTTAATGTAATTGAAACTGTTATTTGGCAAAGTCTATAATCTACATGCATTGTCGACATCTAAGGAGATCGTCATTACTAACACTTCATTTTCTCAATATTGATAAGAAACTCCTAGTTTCATATAACACCCCATAATCTGGGGTAACATAACATGAAGAATTAATTAAATGAATGATTAATCAAATTATTTAAAAAAAGAAATGAATCATTTCGAGGAATTAGCCATCATTTTTCTCCTCGTCCCTTTTTCGTGGCGTCCTTTCCATTTTTCCCGCCTCACCTTCTCTGATAATCATCCATTCAACCTTACTATTCTGTCCTATGCCCATGCCTTCTGACCAACCATACCATATCCCTATCCCGCCGCCCTTGCCTTCTGACCAGCTGCCTTTCTTACCGCCTCCTGTTCCTTCTTCTCAACCTTCCTCGAGCTCTGCTCCGCCGCTTGTTCCCCTCCTCTCCCCTTCCACCAATCCTTCGATCCTACCTACCCCGACTTTCCTTTGTTCTTCTCTTCCTGTTGCTTAGGTTGGTCTTCGCTTTTCAAAGCCAAACTAAGAAATGCTGGTAAATACAATCCATTCACCTTGATCTAGTTTGCAACGGTGATGCAATCGTTCCATCTAATGAAGTCATCCAAGCTGGTACAACAATATGGAGAGATTATGGTGTTAGTTTTTTTCTGGCCAAACCGTTATCCTTCACAACTGTCGCAGGGCACCTCAAAAGAACATGGAGGCTTAAAGGTTCTATTAAAGTTAGATTTAATGGCATGTTGTTTTTATTTCAACTATCTTATGAAGAGGAGAGAGCTAGGGTTTTGCATGCTGATCCAATAATAACGAGAAACAAAATTTTTATAATACAGGAGTGCAGTCCCGACCTAGGAAGTATTTGTGGAAATGTTAAAGCTGTCCTTGTTTGGTTGCAAATGACAAACATTCCTATTTATACGTGGTCTCACTTAGGTTTGAATTGGCTGGCTACACGAATAGGGACATTTTTATGCTTAGATGAGTCCACTGAAAGGTTAGAAAGAATTACCTATGCTAAATGCATGGTGGAAGTGAGACCTGACCAAAAGCTTGTTGACAAGTTCCCCGTTAAATTACTAGATGGCAGTGAACAAATGGTATATGTTAGCTACTTGTGGAAACCAAATGTTTGTTTGAATTGTAAAGTATTTGGACATGTTGAAGGTAGTTGTGAAAAGACAGATAGTCAGGAGCTGAAGGAAAAGGAGGTGGATAATTTGGTGAATAATAGCAGTGATAAGGTAGGAAAATTTGGCAACAAACAAAATCAGAAAAAAACAATGGAGGAAGGTGATAAAGAAAAAGCATGTTACAAGGAGAGAAAAAGTTGGTAGAAATGATGTGGTTTTGCATGAGACAGTAGAAAAACAAAAGGAAACTGCTAAAGACAGTAAAAGCAACAATGAGAAGGTAGTTGAAGAGCAAACAAATACTGGTGAATGGTGCAACACATGAGAACCTGAGGAGTCATGTAGGCCCATACAACTTATTGACAGCAAATTGAGTTCTAATCCATTTAACATATTGTTTAATTAAGATGGTAGTGATGATATTGGTTTTAACGTGGACTTTGCTAAAGTTTTGCATGCTTAAGTTAGTTTGAGTGAGGAACTGTGCATTGCACCGTTAGTGAATGATAACAGCAATGTTTCTCTATATGAACAGACAACAGTACCCATTCAAAAACATATGGTTGTGCAACCCACCATCCTTAACCCCTCAACCCCTCCCACCAACCTACATGCCCCTGTCCAGGATCCCAGTTACCGAACACATGTGAACCCAACCTTTAATTCCATGATAGTGCCTACTTATAGCAATCCACCTCAATCACTTGCTACCCAAATCACTACTCCAGAATTTGATGACGTCCTCAATGTTTTACGATCTTCACCTGAACCATGCCGTCATATCCTCCCACCACCAGGCTATCCTACAAACTCTGATACAAGTCTTAACGCCCAGACAGGAAATACCACAACCACCAAGCAATATGATACAAGCAACCAAACTCCTAACAATTCCATTTCCAACAACAACAATATTCAAAGAAATAAAAAGAAAAACAAAAGGACTTCAATGAGCCACCAATCCTAAAAACTACCAGTATGCTCCCAGAAACTAACTCCACCCCATCCTTTTCAACAAGAAGCAAGCAAAGCATTCAACATCGAGCTCAGAGTTTAGATTGATGACAAAAAAATATGTGTATGGAATATCAGAGGAGCTCACCAGGATATCAAACTGACACGGGCAAAAGACATCATACAAAATCACAAAATTCAACTTCTAGAAATATTGGAAACCAAGCTAAACTGTGCTTTGACTACAAGAGCTGCCAGACTAATTAATCCCAGTTGGAATTTGCACCATAATTTGTTGGAAGCGCCTTATGGTAGGATTATGATCTTATTTGATCCTAACTACTATGTTGTGTCCCCTATCTTATCTCACAAGAAATTCATTCATTCCCACCTAACTAATGTTCCCTCTTCTACCTCCATGTACCTAACCATTATTTATGCAGATAACCACCCAACCTCAAGACAATAGCTATATGACTATATCCGTCATCTAGCCTAAGACACCCACCCTTGGATTTTGGCTGGTGACTTCAACAGCCTTCTTGTTCTTGATGATAGAATTAGAGGATCCCCTTTAACGCTCAAAGACATATCACCTTTGAACTGCGCCATCAGTAACTCCAACCTAATCCATGTGCCACTTAACGGTTCAATATGCTCATGGAATAACATGAGTAGAACGTGTAGAAGAATTCACAGTAAGATTGACCATACCCTATGCAACTTGCCTACCTTATCCTTATGACCTCATACCACTACACATCTACCTCCACCTTATCTTTCTAACCACTCCCCTCAAATCATGAGCCTTGCCTTGGAATCCATGAAAAGGAGTACCTCTTTTAATTTTTTTTAATGCGTGGATTAATGAACCCGATTTTTTTGTTATTGTTAATAATGCTTGGAACACTAACATTTATGGTTCTCCTATGTTTATATTCCAACAGTGGTTGAAACAGGTGAAGAAGGCTCTGGGTTGTTGGGCTGCCCAGAAATTTGGCAGAGGCAATTTGCTGTCTTCAACTATCAAGAGTGCTCTTGCCCAGGCACAACATGCAACGGCTAGCCCAGATAATGAAGCACTAGAAAAGGAGGAATATGTTCTACAAGAGCAATACATGAATGCATTAAAAACAGAAGAAGGAATGAATAGACAGAAATTGAGAGTGAAGTGGAATATTTAAGGTGATAGAAACACTTGGCTATTCCATGATGGCTTGAAGATTAGACAGTCAAAATCCCATATACACTACATCAATGACCAACATGGCAACGATGATGATACCCCTGAAGACATTGAAATAGCCTTCTTAGATTATTTCACTAATATTCTTGGTAACTCAAACAATTTCATCCCTGATCTATCTGTAATTGATGACCTGCCACTGCCTTCTTTAACTATGGACCAAAAAGCTGCCTTATCATCTAGGATATCTAAAGAGGAAATCAAAGAGTGTATATTCAACACGAATAGGGTGGCGTGTGGTGGGCCAGATGGTTTTGATTCCAGATTTTTCATAGCATGCTGGAAGATAATAGGTTCTGATTTAATTAAAGCTGTCAATAGTTTTTTTTTAGAAATAGGATGTTAACTGGAATTAATGCTACTAACTTGTCTCTCATCCTAAAATGTGATCATCCTTCTAATGTCACTGACTTTAGACCAATTGCATGCTGTAATATTATCTACAAATGTATCTCTAAGATCATTTCTTCAAGGCTAAAATCAGTGCTTCCAACTATAATATTTGAAAATCAGGCTGCTGTTATTTCTGGTAGAAGCATCTTAGAAAATGATCTATTAACTCATGAATTATTGAAGGACTACAACAAGGCTACCATTTCACCTAGAGCCATGATCAAGTTGGACCTAAGGAAAGCATATGACACCTTGCACTGGACTACTATTACTAGAGTTCTATCAGGTATGGGATTTCCTGCACATTTTGGTGCATGGATATATACATGCATCTCCACAGTTAATTTTTCATTATGCTACAATGGCTCAACGAAAGGTTATTTTAAAAGTAGTCAAGGAATTAGGCAAGGTGACTCGATGTCATCGTACCTCTTCATTTTAGTTATGGAAGTTCTTACCAGGCTAATCAATCATGAGGTAATCTCCAAAAACATTAGTTTGCGTCCTAAATGTCGAGATCCTATGATAACTACTCCCATGTTTGTTGATGATTTGATCATACTTACTAAGCAACCAAATCATTCCATTACCAGTATTCTTAAAGTATTGACCACCTTTCAAAAATTCTCGGGCTTGGCTGTCAACTTCAATGAATACAGCATCATGATGGCTGGTGTTCCTTACTACAGAACCATTGAGTTATCTCAGCTAACTAGTTTGCCTCATTCAAATTACACTTCTACTTACCTTGGTACCCCACTTTTGACCTCTCGGATAACTACTGCTTATTGTATGAGCTTGTATGACAAAACAACTAAGGCGATGAATGGTTGGTCTAATAGGAATCTGACACAAGCGAGTAGGCTGATATTAATTAAATCGGTCCTCTTCTCCTATACAACTCATTGGTATAGAACATTCATTTTCCCTAAGAAGCTGATCCTTATGATTCGAAGACCTATGTGTAATTTTTAATGGTTTGGGAATGTGCATTCCAGGAAGCTGAAACCTATTAGCTTCCACAAAGTGAAGCACATGAAAAAGAAGGGAGGGCATGGTGTTTTAAATTTAGTTAACTGGAACAAAGCAGCGTTTAGCACCCAGTTCAATAACCTACTGATAAGAAGAAATAATATATGGGTTGCATGGACCATTAAGTACAATCTAAAACAAAATTATTTCTAGACTATGGATATTCCAATTGATGGTAGCTGGACATGGCGGTCAATTCTAAAACTTAGGTTCGATTTGCTGCCCCACGTTAGAGTTATAGCATCTCAAGAAGGAGGGACAAGTTTTTGGCATGATCCTTGGTACAGACAAAGTGTTATTCTAGGGAAATTAATATCCTACACTAATCAAGTACAAACAGGTATACATAGGGATGCAAATGCAAAGCAATATATATACAATGGAACTGTCACGTTGCCATATTCATCAAATCAAACAATCAGACAACTTCGGAATGAAATTATGTTACAACACTACCCTATGAAACAAATTGACACGGTAATATGGTCGCATGCTTTCAGGAAGCATTCCGTCTCTTTAATTTAAATATGTCTAAATACTTGTGTTGAAAGCCAATTAGCATGGGGTCGGAGGGTATGGAACCGAAACTGTGAGGAAGCAGAAAATTTGATGTTGTGGAAAGTTCCAAGGAAGGCGCTCAATACTAAGGGAAAACTTTTTTCTTTAGGAATGCAACTCGACCCTAACTGTGTATACTGTAATGATGAAGTGGAGACCAATGTTAATCCATTTTTTAACTACAAATTTGTATTTGAATTGTGGGAAAGGTTTATGCTGAAGTTTGGTAGGTCTGACATTTCAAGAATAAGCAATGTTGAGTGGTGTAATATATGTAAATTGACGAGATGGAAGGATGATAGCAGAATGATGATGCTAATGATTCTCAAAAAATTTGTATTTGTCACATGGAGGTAGAGGAATGATAGAATATTCAATGGAAAAGCGAAAACGGAGCTGGAAATACGGGTTGACGTACCTCATGCTATAAGAAGTGGGATAAGCAATGGCACTTACTACTTTGAAACTTATATTGCAAATTTTTGGCTTTCTTAGCCTGTATTTTTTTTATAGTTTTTTTCCTTTTATTTTTCCATCTTTTATCTCTCTTAATATCATAGCATGTTATGGTATATTTCACGTTTATTGTTACCGGCAATGAACTGCTAGGGGCCTAATTAACCCTGCTTAGCTTTGCTAAAAAAAAGAATATGCAGAGTAAGATTTTAGCCTGAAGCCTAAATTACCAACCCCCATAATCTTTCCATCTTTCATCCACTCTTTCAGTCACACAAAAAAAACCAAAAATAAAGAGAACATAGGCCATCCATAAACTCAGAGGAGGAGAAGAAAACGCAAGCAAAAAAGAAGAGTTTTCATGACTAAGAAGGCTTTTAATCAAGTTCTAAACAACCTTAGGCGAGTAATTCTTTTTTTAAAACCTTCCATACCCATATAGATAAGGATTAGATGTGTTTACGATATTTTGAAGGATAATGAACCAATGTAAACAGCTATGAAATATATTTTTATGTTAGGGGATTTAAAGATGACGATTTTTGATGTGTTAGGCCAAAACATGAATCAAGGCCTCTTTAGACCACTTTAAATATCTATGTGATGTGAAAATTAATAATATGGAGATAAGTTTTTAATATCATATTTTCCTAAAACTATACGAAATTTATATTAATTTTCTAAGTTGAGAAAAGAACTAATTTCGAAAATTGATTATTTAAAATATTAAATAATTATTTTGGCTAGGAAACTCTATAAGAGGAAAAATATATTGGAATTATTGGTGAATTTTTGGATTTTTCCTATACAATTTTAAATTGTTATGAATTAATGAACAAAGGAAAGAATTTTTTATTAGTCGGTAGTAAATAAATTTTGAGTAAGTAATCAACAAATTTTGAAAAGAAACTGTAAAACTTTGGTAAACCAATAAGAATTTTATATATATCTGGGTTAGGAGAAAAATAAATGCTTTTAAAGGAAATAAAACAGTTTTCAAGATTATCATTGAAATTCCTTATTTACTTGTGGTAGCTAATGTCAAACTTGCAACAACTCATATAATAATCAACTTGTGATAGCACTTGCAAAGATAACTTGCGATTGTTAACGTAAAGTCAACATGAGATAGCTAAATAATAATCAACTTGCGATAGCTATGTTGAAGTCAACTTGTGATAGCTAGTGTAAACTCAACATGCGATAACTAAATAATGATAAACTTGCGATAGCTAAGTTGTGGTCAACTTACGATAGCTGAATGGAGCTCAACATGCAATATCTCATAAGAGTTCAATCCATGATAACTAAGTAATGGTCAACCTACAATAGCTAATAAAACTATCAAGTTACGATCGCCCATTAGAATCCAATATGTGGTAATATATAGGACTCAACGTGCGATAGCTAGGCTCAATTGGCGATGGTCAATATGTGATAACTAAGGAAATTGTAATTTTGCAAGCAAAACAAGGAAATACTCGATGCACTTTGGAAGTCAGTTTACAAATGTTACTGACTATTCTATAAAGATGAAATAAACAAAGAAGATAATAAGTTAGAAAAATAACCAATTTAAAGAAAGAAGGCTAAGATTAAGCTTGGGTTAGCTATGTGCTGACATGTTGAATCGCTAGAAACAAAAATTTGAATATAACGCCTCAGTGGCAAAACGTGTTTAAACACGACATTACTTTTAGTAATTTGGATTGAAGGCTCGTGTGGCTATCAAATGTCTAAACATGGCATTATATTTGGTAACATTGACGGAATGCCTCAGTGGCAAACCTATATTTATTCACAACAATATATGGGATTGATAGAATAAATCTTGTGTCGCATCTAATTGTCTATTCACGATAAATATACGAGAATGAGAGATTAAGGCTTGTGTATCATCCAATTATCCATTCAGACAAATGTACAAAAACAAAGGAATAAGGCTTGTGGAGCATCAAATTGTCTATTCATGACAAATATACGAGAATGAGGGTGTAAGGCTTGCCTAGCATTCCAATGCCTATTGATAAAAGTATACGAGGACAAGTGTATAAGGCCTTTGTGGTAACCTAATTATTTGTTCATGATAAAAATGATCTAAACACCTAAGCATAACCCATAAGTGCCAAGTATAGGCATTAAACCTGTAAGAGTAAGGCCTGAATCGCAACTTAAAATGTATTAACTATAGGGACCAGTCGAATATGTGTGTAACAAATCCCACACTTATGATGAATTGATTATTTACGTCTGGCCATGATGTAATGAACCATGTAAAAGAAAATTATTGTAATAAAAATTTATTTAACCAATCTGTTTACTTAATACCGAACACATTTTGTCGCTTGAAAATGATTTTACTAGAAATTACAACATCGTCGACGTTTAATTTTTAGATTTTAATGCTATATTTATCTTAAGTGTGCGAGAATCCTTTTTTCACATTCGAGTGAGTTGTGTCATTTAAATTCAGTTAAACTTTTATCATCAACATAATATGTTTCTATGTTAGAATTTTGGACTATATCCAAGTTCGGCGCACTACCACTAATTTCTCTGAAAGGAAATTCAATTAGCAAGATGGTCATGTATTTTGAAACAAAAATTTGTTTCTTAGTGTGATGGAATAGTCATTCAAAATATTTTATGAACTGCTTGAATACTTACATAAAACATATTTGGTTTTGAGTTCACAAACCTAGACATAAATCAGATAAGCACATATCTTAAACTACTTAAGATGTGGTTTCTCTCAATTCAGATATTATATGATATCATAACCTTAGCTTTATATGAGACCATATTCAACATATGTACTTACTCTTACGTAAATATCCTGATAGAAAGAACTAACCCAACTTCACTAATTGTCAATCATACTTTGTCCAACAGAGTCTGATTACTCCTTATCGATACATCATTATGTAACATATGGAGGAATGACTTTGAGAGTGAATCTTATTCTCTTTTAGATACTCTTAGAATTCTTATACACGATACTTGCCTATTCGATCAAATCGAATTGTTTTATTGCTTTTGCACATTATAATTTTTTCTTTTGTTTTATATTCTATGAACTTATAATAATATCTAAATTGTGTATCAAATACACATGTTCATATTTGATAAAATTCACCACTGAATTAAGCGAAGTAAGTGGATCCGCTTTTTATATCATTAGGCCTTGGACTACATGCATCTATATGTATCAAACCGAAGAGTTCATTAACTCTTTTGTCCTCCTATTGAATGTGTGTTTTGCCATTAATCATTTGAGATACAATTAATGATTACCATATGATTCATAATCATATTGGTTAAAGAATAATTTCTTAAAGATATGGCTTAGTCCATGATTCCAAAAATAATTATTATTTTAGATGCTCTTGTATTTTCAATAGTTAAGGCATTACTATTGTTATGAAAACAAACACCACCATCGACATACCAAAAACATATTTATTTTATAACAAATATTCACAATCTTCATATCAAAACTGGAAAAAATTATCATTTCATGAATAATATTTGGTATACACAGAAGCAATCTTTCAAAAATTGATGCATCTAAGTGTCATATGATATGCTACCACTATTTCCATTGTTACAATAATGACATTTGATTCCGATACTCCATTCAATCATTTACTATGGACTATTTATTTCTTCTATTGTAATTAATTTATAGGTAAGAGCTTCGAATCAAGTATGTCGAACTTAAGAAATGAATCTACATGGAAGAGAACTCATATTTCTTGTTCCTTGTTAAGCATCTACAAATATTCTTATGTAGTTCCATTTTTAATATCTCTCCATAAAGTAGAAGTGACCATTCACTCTCCTCATCCCATCCTTGCCTATGTTACTTCCACTCTCATATTTTTTCTTTTTTTTTAAATGAGCATACAATTCAAACGGAAACCCTTTACTAGAAGGTCGCATTGAATTCTTTATAAAAATGCATTCATTCATCCAATCTATGACGCCCCACCCCGAGACCCACATTAACAAAGAGTACTACCGAGTAATACTGTTTGCTAATGCGGAGAATAAGGCTTGTTAGGAGCGACCATCTATAGCTTTGTCTTACACATCTATTAAATACGTCGATTAGTGCTCTCCTTTTTTCTAACTCAAGTGGATAGACATATTCAATAAATGTCTAATACAAAGCTATAGGTGGCTAACAGATCCATCAAAACAAAATACAACAACTAAATGTACATCACATCATAGAACAACAAACAGATATATACACACACACATATATACATATATACTGATACATCCCAATATAATACAAATAATACATCATAAGTGGTATGACGACCACACTATATACAACGAATCAACAATATATACATCTCAAAGTCTAACAAGAGGGCCACGACAACAATGATGATAAGAAGATATCCGAGGGAAGCTTCAAGGCAAAGCTAAGTCCAAAAGTAAGCGCCTAACCTAAAACAACCCGGTCTGACCTGAGTACAAAATACACGGGTCAGTCTAGCTAAAACAATCAGTTTAGTAAAGATAGATGACAATATGATGCATAAGGTACAAGGTAGAGTATCCTCTCAAATGATAAGAACCATAATAATAGTATGACATAACTTCACATAAGGAAAAGGATGATTATTCTTCTCAAATAAGAATCAAATAATAAGAAGATCATGTCCATAACTCTAGTGAACCAAAATCACTTAAGTTTATGAAACTTTGAAATAAGTATACTCGATGATAAAACTTAACTAAGAACCATACTTACCTCATATCATCGACGAAAACCCAATAACAACTATAATGGTTTCGATGAACCATATCTTTTAATAGGAGAAAACACAAATCACAAAGCTCGCCAGAATGGCTAATCACAAATATTCTCAAAATAGAGAAATTTCGAAACTCGAAATGCGCCCCATCTCATCGGCATATACAAATTTCGAAAGCAAAGGAATGGAAATATGAACATCAAAATAGAATAATCTCCAAACTCAATTATGCTATATATATAATACTCGAAACTCAAACTCGCCAAAATGGAAAAACCCAAAATATATCCTCAAAATCAATAAATCATCAAAACTTATAACTCAAAGAACTCAATAAGAGTTAAAAATTTCATAAATGAAATCACCATATATATAACATATCATATAGCTCTAGGCTATCTATGTAATAAAGACATCTCAAAATGATGAAATCGTAATAAAACATAAAACTCAGAAAACTCGGATCAACCAGATCCCCGATTGCGTGCCGAAGCAATGCTGCATGTGCTAACTCTTATCTAGTGCTATATATATTAGGTACCTATCTTGTGGACCCGAAGGTCATACTCATGGTGACCGAAGTCACATAACTCATGATGACCCGAAGGTCTATAGCACTGGCATACTCGTGGATGTGTAACAAACTCTTAGATAGGAACCCGAAAATTATTAACGTGCATCCCATACCACACGTTCGCACTTAATGATTTACTAACCGCTAGTAAATTCTAAATCATAAAACAAAATCATCAAAATCATAAAATCTCAGAAATCTTAGAAAGCTCATAACTTGCCTCATATCATTGGAAAGTACAAAAAGATCTCGTGATGGTTTCTCATAAACCATAAGGAAATCTTAAACTCATGACTTGCCTCATATCATCGTCAAGTATAAAATACATCGTGATGGTTCTCATCGACCATAACTCAAATAGGAGATCTCAAACCTCAAAACTCGCCAAATATTGGCCATCTCAGATAATTCCTAAAATAGGAATTATAAATCTCAAAATATGCCATGAAATGGAAAATCTTAAATAACAACTCAGAAACTCTTAATCTCGAATAACTTCGATCATATAAGGCCGGAATAACTAAAATAACAAACGCACATGTCATATACCATGTGTTATACTAAATCGTTTAATTATCTTCCTCATATGCTTGAAGAATGCAAAATAGTGTATTATTTATATAAAATAATTTACTTAAGAAAACAGGGTTTTAAAATAATTTTCGAAATCGTAATTGGAATCAAACTTTGAAAATTCCCTTATTATAGAGAATATATAGGTTTTATAGCTCAAAAATAGTTTTAAAATATATCTAATAGTTATTTTGAAGGCCAAGTTATTTAAAAATTTATCTGAAATCGTTTAGAAAAACCCGTGCTCGAAAACAAGGAAATTCATTGAAATATCAAAGAAAACAACACTTAAATTTAATTCGAAATCAATTTAAATCTGAATTCAAAATTCACTAAAATTCTTACTTGCCTATTGATAGGCTTCATGGCCTGCAAAGCATCATAAAATATCCTAGAAATGGGAAGCAAAAGCCAAGAAAACAAGCTAGAAGCAACCCAGAAACAAAAGAGCAACAAAAGAAAACGTAGGGCAAACAAATGCCTCCCTAGGTCGACCGCTTGGTGGACCACTCAACTTCATAGGTTTCTGAGTTTTTTTGAACTTTCTAAGTTTTCTGAGTTCTATGAGTTTCGTATATTATTATGATTTCGCTAATTTGAGATGTCTTTATAACATCGACGCCCTTTTGCTATATGAGGTGTTATATATATGGTGATTTCATTTATGATGTTTTTGAACTCTTATCGAGTTCCTTAAGTTATGAGTTTTGATGATTTCTTGATTTTGAGTATATATTTTGGATCTTGCCATTTTGGCAAGTTAGAGTTATGTGATTTATATTTATGTCGATGAGACGAGGCATAATCGAGTTTGGAGTTTATTCTATTTTCTGATGCATATTTCCATTTTTGTGTGTTTGAGATTTGAATATGCCGAGGCGATGAGGAATATTTCGAGTTTTGGAAAATCCTTACTTTGAGATATTTGTATTAGCCTTTTTGGCGAGATTTGAGTATTGGTGATCTCTCCTATTTAGGAGGTATGGTTCATCGAAACCATTATAGCTATCATTGAGATTTCGTCGATGATACGAGGCATGTTTGATTCCTATTAGTGTATTATCATCGAGTTTTCTTCTTTTAGGGTAAGATACTTAAGTGATGTTATGTCACATGAGTTATGAGTATGTCTTTATTATTTCTTCTCATTCGAGAAGAGCAATCATCTTTTCCTTATGTGAATTAGTGTCATGCTTTTAGTATGGTATCTTCTTGTTTAATAAGATACTCTACTTTTTCTTTGTGCTTCATATTGTCGTCTATCTATTAAACTGATGTTTTAGCTAGTCCGACCCACGTATTTTATACTGGGGTCAAACCGAGTTTGTTTCAAGTTAGGCTCGTACTATTTGGCCTTAGCTTAGCCTTGATGCTTCCACTTGGATATCTTCCTCTCACCATTTGTAGTTATAGTATGTTGGATTTGTCATTGAGATGTATATTTATTTGACTCTTTGTTTCTAATGTGCTCGTCATACCACATTTGATGTATCATTTTATTGTGTTGGGATGTATCAGTGTATATGTATATTTGTTTACAGTTCTGTGATGAGATATTTATTTAGTTGTTGTATTTTGTTCTGATAGATCTATTAGCCACCTGTAGTTTTGTATTAGGCATTTATTGAATATGTCGATCCACTTGAGTTAGAAAAAATATATACGACATTAATAGACATATTCAGTAGATGTTTAAGACAAAGTTATAGATGGTAGCTCCTAACCAGCCTTATTCTCTGCATTAGCAGATAGAGTTACTCAGTAATATGATCATATAAGTTGCACTTAAGTAAACAAACTGAGATTTTAGTGATCGAATTTTTAGGCCTATTTGTAGTCTTTGGTGTAGTGTTGTTTCCAACATAATAAGGTACTTATTGTATTCAATCGTGTTGAGCACATGATCTCGCATTATAATTTACATGCTCATTTAGACTACAATAATTTCATTGAAATTCCATATATAACGAATGTGACTGTTCACCATACAACTTTTGTGTGTAATCAAGTATGAATCGAATATTTATACTCTTGTACTGTTTTTGATTTAAAACTCAAAGAAAACAACATGGTCTAGGGCAAATTCATTCTTAAGTGATCAAGACTCGAAAGTTTTAATGGTTGTATCATTTAGCTCTTTCATAGGCATTGAAGTGACAACATGCCTAAAGATTAGTTTATTGATAAATAAATTTTAACATTTTACAACTAGTCGTTAATTCAGTTCAATTAGTATGTTTTAATCAACAAGCAATTTTATTAATTGTGTTAGCTGTGCAAATATATTTTAGCAGACTATTAGAATATTACATATGTTATTCTACTTATTATAATGGTTTATTGTATATTTCTAATAAGGCCCGGACTAGATTTTTACATCTCTTAAAACTCTAAATGAGATGCGAGAATTTCAAGAGTTTCTCTAGTAAGCGTTAAGGTCCATTTATCATGTCACTACAACCTCGAGGGTGCTCAACAAATTGTAGTCCTCAATGTTAAATAACATGTTAATCTTATATGTAACTCCTAACTGTATATCTTTGCTCCTAAACATCTGTATGACATTGAGGGTACGCAACAAATCATAAAGTACATTAGGTACTCTAACCCATCATCCAATGATTGCTTAAGGAAGATTTTGTAATCCTTTAGGGTACTCTACAAAATTAAAAAAATGATTTTATTGATTTAGGGATAACATAAACACATCATAAATATTTTATGGCTTGAGGGTGCTGAATAACTAGAAGTATGTACAATATTCTATTTATATTATAAATGATAGAGAATAACATTATTTTAGATTCACGGTCTCAAAAAAATGATAATGAGTATTATCATCTATAAGGAATAATGAGTATCCTCAATACTTAATGAAATTATTTGTCATTACACATACATACATGTGTGTGTGTTTATTTATTCCTTTTAACTATAAAGGTTTTATTCAATTTTAACTTCTAAAAGCATATAATTACATTTTATTTACATTATATAAGTTTCTCTTATTTAATTATAATATTATAACTTTGTTGTAACCTTTTATAATTATAATATTTATAATTCATATTTTAATTTAAAATTATTTATTTATAAATTTTATAATTTTAAACTCAAAACAATTTTAAATTTATTTATTTACAACTTTTATAAATTCAAATTTAAATAATTTTAAATTTTTTATTTATAAACTTTACGAATGTAAATTTAAAAGAATTTTAAATTTCATCCATAACCTTATAAATTTTAATTTTAATTTAAAATAATTTTAAATTAACTTTTTATAACCATTAATAATACAAATTTAAGTTTCAAATTTCTTCATAACCGTTATAAAATTAAATTTAAACCAAATTCAAATTCAAATTTTACATATTATTTATAATAACATAATGCGATTTTTGATACAATTATTAGATCAGGTGCATTGGGCTATGGGGTAAAAAGTACAAAGTTAAAAAAAATTCTTTTTAGTTCGTTTTACACTAAATCTTTTATAGTGTTATCGTGAGTAATATTTATAACATTAAATCATATTTATCATTATTATATTAATATTATAAGTTTGATTTTAAATGTACATTTGTTCAAAATGTTTAACAAAATAACAAAGTCATTTCATGTTTATATTGATATATGTATATATAGTTTTTTAATAATTAATATTTGAATGATAATAATTGACTAAATAATTCTAATATAAATTCAAATAGCAATTTTAAGTTCAGTTTTGTTAAATTAATGTTATAAATTTAAGTGATCATGATTCATCTTGATTCAATATTAAATATTCGGATCAAATGAATGATATCTTAACATACTTATTATGACAAAAGTTGTTAATTTGTAAATATCCTTATATATAATATATATATTATATATATCAACTTCTATATTTAATTTTCATACAAAATTATAGGATATGCAGTTAATTGATAATTATTTTATCCAAAATTTTAAGATGAACCCAACATCGCAAGTTGTATACAAAACAAAGTTTGCATATGAAAGTTACACTATTTTACCATACATGGGCTAAAATGCAATTATATGATTTATAGGGGCCTATTCAAAATTTTACCTCTCAACCCAGCAAAACTTAGCTGCTGCCGGTTTTGAACCTCGACAAGCGAAAGGTCACGTGGTCGCAAGTATTATTTTCATCTCAAAGAGCTCTATCGAACAAATTTAGCCTCACCTCCTCTATTGATCCATAACACTACTAATTTCTACGACATTGATCAGCTTTGACTCGCAATATCCAATGCTTTCGGTCTCTTCATCCATCGCGATCATCACTATTGGACGTCGTTGTAGATGATGAGTGTTTCTTTACTAGCCAAATCATCTCCAGTGATGATCGGTCATCTGTCAAAATAAATCAAGTCAAATTTTGACCAAAAATTATATTGATGTGATTTTCGTACCGCTCATGTTCATTTATAGTATGATCATCTTGTTGAAATGAACATTTTGACATTTTGTTTACCTATTTCTAACAAAGTCGATGTTTACATCATATCAATAAGTACAAGATTACTGGTTGGATCATGCTGGTCATTCACACTTTGAACTATTAGTTTCACCTATGAGAGAATGATTCTCTAACTCAATGGTGGAAAGCAAAGTTCACCTTTAAGATACGATTTATTTCTATGGAGATGAATTTCTATGTTGAAGAATGGAGGCATCTAGGTCTATTCATAGTAGCGCTAATCAGTTATGTAAATATCTTACGTGGATCCCTCTCTCGGGGTACGACCCATTATAAATGAGAACTTATTAAACTTAATTAAAATCATTTAATTAATTCATACTTATATATATTCTTGTCTGCCTAATTTTAAAATAATTTAATAATTTCAGCTACCAAAATAAATATGTGTGTATATATATTATTTATTATATTTAAATTATTATATTGGCCCAAAAAGTAAATAAATAAATATATAGAAATTATATATTTTATTAATTAATCTCAGGCTCGCTGCTAATAGTAAAAATAATAAAAAATTAATTAATATAACTTTTACATTAATTTCCATATAATAATAATTTATAACTTTTATAAATTATTTCAATAAATTATTTTCATTCGAAAACTAAGAGTTGTTGTGTGACTACTAAGCATGAACTCAGCCATTGGTAATATTCAAACAATTTAAATATTAAATCATGTATGAAATTTGCTAAAACATAGTAGTTTGACATGATTTCAGTCACTTACAGCTTATTAGGTGAAATCTAATTTTTAATCTATTAAAGCGACACCCTTAAGCAATATATACCATACATGTTTTATCTTTGTCATCGCCATATCACATTGATATCTAGAGCTCTGTTAATGGTCAAAACTCTATTATTATCTGTATTTCATCGCGAAGTCCTACACTAAAGTCCATGGTTCAATCTGATAGCAATTATCGATTAACCGATTTGCTTTGGTCAAATACTTTGACTTTATTGTGAGTACCAATTTCGATGATACTAACCTTTTATTCGAAGGAGTCAAATCCTCCCTTGAATAGAGCTTCACTTTAAGTGGTTCAATTTATACCCAATTACATCTTAACACGATCAATATTGTGGTGTGATTAACCATATTCAAAATATAATTTTGACACTTGAGATTTACAGTATTCTTAAGTAAAAAATATATTACATATTATCATGTGAGATTTTGTATTTTACTTTTAACCTTTAGAAGGCTCTCGATGAGTCAATCTATAATTGTTCCGAATAACTACATATACGTAACCGTTGATACCCTCAGTGGTTATGAGTAAATCAACATCTATCATATGGAGAGCATTACATACATTAGTCTCAACAAATATATCACTACCCCTTCTCGATGCATATTGACTAGGAACATTTAAGAACAAGTATCTATTTTATTCGATTCAATTCTCATGGTTATAAACATACTCGAAATTACAACCGATTAAATACATTTCTAATGGATTCTTACTTGTATATTAATGTATTTATAACATAACTTATATCTCAGTATAACAATATGTACAATAGAAAATAAAATCAAAAGCTTTCATTATTTAAAATGAGATTCATTATAAGTGTTAAGTTATATAATCAAATTACATAATTGCCTTCGGGGCATACCCTTAACTCTATTAGTCTCTTTGTTTCCTGGATGCGAACAATGATGGCTAGTGAATTGCGCAATATTTGATGGGGATTGAACGAGTCACTTCGCTCGTATACCAATAGCTTCAAAAACGAATCAACTTGTGCTAATGGAGCAGACACGAACAATTTGGTAGTCTCCTTCTACTTTGGGGTGAGATACCACTCCAAAATATAGAGATAATTGCCAAAGCCACTCGTTTTCTCCTTGATCAACTTCTTCCAAGAGCTAACAGTGCCATAAGGTTTGAGGAAAAAAAACCTATTTAACAATAACGAAGAGGACAAGTAAGGATACAACATAACTCTAGCAATAATGGTAGATGCAGAAGGAACGACCGTTAAGAGCACTACAAAAACTGCTCGGGGGAGGACTCATGGTTCAAGGCTAGGTATGCTAATTTACCCACTTTAAACCGTGATATGGAAACCATTTATCTTGCTACAAGGGGCCATGTCCAATTCCATAGCGCTCTATGAGAAGAGAGTCCCGTGTAAATGGAAATATTATGAGCTCCATTAGTTTAACAGTTGCGCTACAAATAAGTGTTGTCGGTTGAAAAACGAGATAGCGCGCATAATCTACAAAGGTATACTTGTACAATATCTTAGGAAACATATGGACTAAAGGGTAGAAGGACAACCTCACACATCCCTCCTCAGTGGCGGAGTGGAACAATCTCCCCACAATAAAGAATATATTTTTGCCCATATGTGTTGACCCAAAACCTAAAACAGCAGGGGCCCAAACCCGTTACAGGAGAGAGCTCATCCCCACTAACCAAATATACTCTGAAGAGCCCAATGCCTTGAAAGCTTTAAGGGTGGAGCTGGATAAAACCAACATCACATTCACCATTGAAGATAAGAGATGTGTTAGATATCCCCACACGATCCAATGGCCATCTCCATCCGTGTCATGAACATCAAAGTGAATATGGTGTTTATAGATGGATGGAGCTTAGTAAAACTTATGCTTGAAAATGTCTTCGGTTAAGCTTCCATTATCTAGCCTGACTCCGTGCAACTTGCCTATCTACGGCTTCAGTGGAGTCTAGGTCGTCTGCTTAGAGCATCTCTAAAGGTGGCTAATGTAGGGCTGAATTTCAGCGATTCTGCCATATTATCTCTCCAACGGATAAAATTACCCTGAATATTCAGAGATCAATTCAGGATTATGAATTGATCTCAGGATGCCTATTTAAAGGCATATATTTTTCATGTGCCTTTAAATAGACGCCCAAGCGACAATGATTAAATAACGGCCAGTTTTCCCCCCGACGGCTCTTTTCCTTTACACACAAAAATAAATAACCTAATTTCAGTCTCCAAAATACATCGCAATCAACACTACTTCTCCTCAAACCATCAAATCTTATTTCAAATTCAATACATAATATGTCTACACCATTCAAATCATTTTAATAAACACCAAATTCAAATAATCTTTCACTTAAAGACAATCAAGGACAATATGAAACACTCTTAGTTTGCATTCATTCAATCCATAGCAAAGGGAAGAAAATTACAATTTATGTTACATATATTATTATCATTCTAAATATTTAATTATGGTAAATGACCAAAGCGATGAAAAGTTTTGGAGAAAAGTAGTGAATGGCTACGAAAAAGAACATTCAGATAACAAATAGTCAATTTCTGCGATCTGAGGTTAATTTGGAAAAATTAATCGGTATATTTAATTTTACGTATCACTGATTTACAAAATCAAGAAAGTTAACCCTAGTGTAATAAGTGCCCGAAGTTTAGGCGTCTATTTAATAGGTGCTTGACTATTGCATAATTACCCCTACAATAAATTCTTAATATTCAAGGCCTTAATACTAAGGATTTAAACTATTGGGATACTCTTAGGTTCAACCTCGCATGTTGACAACTTTGACGAGTAAACCTACTCTACAAAAATAAAGGTAAAAGTCATTGTAGCAGACCACCTGTCTGTTGACAATATTCTTATATGTAGGCCTACTTTGGCCGACCTAGATGTAGTCGTTGTGTATTTACGACTTAAGATGAAGTTACCTATAAAGAGAGAGTTAGTTGCATCCGAAGCAATCAACAAACCACAAGGGATTGTTATGACATTTCCCTTCAACATGCTAAGAAATGGGTACTTATAGTCTAACAAGAAGCAGCAACCATTATCAATAGCGGCCATCCGGAGAGGATATGGGAGAGTCTAAGTGCCTCTACCCGTGTTGGGAGAAAGCCCATCTCTTCAACTTTCTCTAAGAGAGTGCGAGAGCTTCTGGAAGCTCCCACCCACAATGAAGAAGAGCAATCATAAACTTCTAAGAGTATGAAAACTCCTAAAAGTTCCAACTTGTGCAATGATCTGATCAAGATGACTACTCCAAAAGGTTGTGAGAGTGGATTAATGCTCCTATCTATGTCAGAAGCATCAACCAAACTATTCAACAACCCACAATACCAAGTCCACTTCTAAGGGAACGTGATTGTCAATCGACATTCTCGTTTGTGTTGGGGCCTTAGTCATGAACTTTGAAGATTTTGATCTTCTTTGTTGACCATGCCAAGACCTGGTAACTCATTGCAACATGGAATAAATAGGACCATGCTGATTGACATGCGAGAACCAGCTGTACAACTATACCAACACTTTTAATGTTAGCAGGCCAAACTCCTCGTGTTTGCATATAAACATCCGTTGCAGCCGAAGATTTCATGGATTGCGTGATCTACACAGTAGATCAAAGCAAGCTAGACCTCAATTCATGAAGCAATAACAACAATCTATTGGATCCTCGCATGTGTGCATCAACCTATGTGATGGCTCAACCACAAAGCTTGAAACCATCGCCTTAGACGATGATGAGCAAAAGCCGAACCATCCAGGTCAGAACGAAGCAAGATTCGAGGGTGAAAACAAAGTCGATAAATCTTCTTAGACAAAGCATAGATGTATTCACCTAGGTGTATATTGAAATGACTGGTATAGACAACTCCATCATATGCCATGCTCTTAACATTGATCCTAAGGCTTATCCAGTCCCTTAGAAAAGAAGAGTGCTCAACCTTGGAAAGCGCAAAACTTTGGAAGAAGAGGTCGGAACACTTATCAGTAATGGATTTGATAGAGAACCTACACAACCAATATGGGTGACTAACCCCGTACTGGCCTACAAACCTAAAGATACTTAAAGGACATTCATTGACTTCTCTAACCTTAACAAAGCCTGTTCGAAGGATGGCTTTCCTTTGTCTCACATTGATTTACTTATTGGCACAACTAGCATACCTAAACTATTGACCTTCACGGATGCCTACTCTGGGTATAACCTAATCGCTAAGCATGACTCGCACCAGGAACATGCTTCACTCGTCATCAACACTTTATTTTTCTGCTAAGTCATACCTTTCGGTCTTTGGAATAGGGGAGCAATAACCAAAGGCTCGAAGAAAATATTTGTCGAGAAGATTGAGAAGTCGATGGAGGTCTTAATCGATGATATGTTGGTATAGTTTGGAAGCATGCACAAAACTTGATGAATAACTTTGGCATCCTATGGAAATATAATACAAAGTTGAACCTAAAGAAGTGCTCCTTTGTCGCTCATTCTAGCAAATTCCCATGGTATGTGGATTGCTCGAAGTGGATTGAAGCCAACCTTGATAAAATCAAGGCGATTTAAGACATAGATCCCTTGCACTCTCAAGCAAGTCTAAAGCCTGGTCGCTTCCTTCAGTCATTTCATCCTCGAGAAATAAATAAGTGCATTCCCTTCTTTGATATAATCAAGAAAGGAAGTCCTTTGCATGGATAAACAACTATGTCAATGCTTTTAAGGAGATAAAGCACCATCTAGCCGCTCTTTCGATCTATAAAATTCCATAGATAAGGAAAGCCTCATCCTTTACTACGTGGTGATTGACCACATGATCAGTGTTGCCTATGTAAGGGTCAAAAAATGCATAAAATGATCAATCTACTATATCAACGAGTAGCTGATGGGTTCGGAAATAAGGTACGCCAAACATGAGAAATTGGCATACTGCCTACTCATTGTTGCTCACAAACTCCCCCCATACATGCATTCTTATCTTGTAAAAGTTCTCATCAATGAGCCATTAAAGTAAACCTTGAGCTGGCCCAACTTAGATGACCGCCTCCTAAAATGAGCAGTTGAACTTAGCTAGTACCACATCACTTTCCATCCTCGTAGCTCCATCAATGGCCAAATTCTAGTCAAATTTATTGCAGAATGCTCTAGCTCGGATAGTGACAAGGAAGAACCAACACCCGAATGGTGCTCCTGGCAAATATATGTCGATAAGACTTCAAATGAGAAAGGAGCACGGGTAAGAATGGTCCCCCCTACCCTTGATGGATAGGGGATTAACTTTGCTATAAGATTGGATTTCAAAGCTATAAACAAAAGCCAAATATGTGACTATACCGTTTGACCTCAGGATGGAGAAAGAATTCAAGATTGACTCCTTTAAGGTCTACAACGGCTCCTTGCTCCTGGTCAACCGATCAATAAGCGCTTTTAACTTAAGGGCTAGGCTTTAGCTCAATATCTTGCCAAGGCCAAGAAACTTATCAGCACCTTTGATTTTAAGCGTGAGAAAATACTAAGGGAGAAAAATGCATAGGTCGACTATTTGGCCAGGATGGTAAGCAACTTGGCAGAAATCAACCTTTGGGTCCCAATGGAAATAGAAAGTGCTCATGCATGGACCAGGGGAGACAGTCATGGAAATCAGCAGTGAACCATGAGATAACTAGATGTCTCCACTCTTCAAGTACTTGGTGAGCATTGAACTGCTCGGAGAGTGCAAGGAAGCTAGAAAAATCCTCCACCTAGCACCCAGCTACACGATCACGGATGTCGAAATGATTAGAGGGGCTACTCCACCCCGTTCCAACATTAACCGTGCCACGTTGTGAAGAACGGGCATGGATGAACTTATATCATGACCACCCACGTTATGACCTCAATTCCATCATCCGTTGTGCTTTCCATTCCCCCAAAAGGGGAATAGGGCACTGATGCAAATATGAGAATGATTACACATGTAGTAATCAAATTCTTTCATCTATAGTGTTGCTTACTCAACTAAGATGGAGTGGCCCAACCATGTTGGGGCTCGAGCAAGAAGAACCTATCCACTCGCTAAGATAGGGTGGCCCCACCATAAAGATGGGGCTCGACTAAGAAGAACATGCTCGCTCCACTAAGATGGAGTGGCCCAGCCATGGTGGGGCTAAGCCAAAAGAAAACTGCTCATTCTTACAAGACTAGAACATGACCTTAATAAAAATAAAACAAGGAAAAAATAGGAGACCTCAAGGAATAAGCATGCCAGATTGCAAAGACTGTTCTCAGGAATTTTATAGGTAAGAACAAATTAAATGGTCACTTAAAGGACATACATACAAGTGGGCAGCGCGCTCACCATAAAACCTTCCCAACAAAGATGGGGATGAAATACTAAGCTAAATTTGAAAAAACTCCAAATTTTTGCAAGTTTTTTTGTTATTTAGTATTTGTAATCCCATGTTAATACGACATTATTGAAGTTGTCCGCAAACATATATTATGAGCACTAAATTAAAAACAAAAATATTTTTCATTCGTAACATAAGTAGCTTGGTGCAAAAAAAGGCAATGCCAATGACAAAACAATGTATCCTAAGCTAACATAGCGTATGACAATTGATCATCATGGGTCATCACCTTCGGGACCTCAGGGTTGGGGACTTAGCCGCTCGAACACTCACCTAGGAACTATTTGTGCAGGAGTTAGGATGGTCAAAGGAGTTTTCTCGCCCCTAATCATCTCGCCGACCACATCTCGACAAACTGCCTCAAACAAAGTTGGGGGAATGAAGGTAAAAACTAATGGATGGTGGTAATTGGAGGTGAGGAACTCCTTTAACATTGCAGTTATTTGATCGATCAATTTGTAGTTTGCCTTCTTCACCTCTACCTTCACCACTATTATGCTTTCTTGAGCAATCATGCAGTGCTTTTGCTGGAGAAGGAATGATTTGAGGTCATTGACCTCAATCTTGCTCTCCTCTAACCTAGTTTTAAGCAGCTGCACCACTTACTCCTGATTTAGGTGGAGGGTGGCCTCATCCGCCCGGGATTTCATCAACGACTCTTTGGCCAACCTATCCTACCATCTCTTCTTCTTGGAAAACCTTCTCATCCTCTTCTTATGGATTCAGCCTTCACCTCCTCTATAGTATTCACTTTTAGCACGACCACATACTTCCGGAGCTTAAGGGCATGGGCATTGGCCTGCAAAAAGGTAAAGAGTCAGCAAATGAAAACAACAAAGACTTAATAAAGATGAAAATCAAACAAACTTTCCAAGAAAGACTTTTAGGTTTTTACACAAAGACAACTTTGATGTCTTGGCCTGGCCACCCGGACATAGGACAGTGCGACTGGTTCACAACCTCAGCAACGTTCCTTCAAAGGTATGAAACAATCCATACAACCCTCTATGGTTCATCTCTTGAGTAAAGCCATCGAGGGTGAAACTAAAAGGCTTCCTCTTGCCATCCACGAACTCACATTGCCTTTCGAAGATGAAAGGGAAGGGTCCCGTTTTAGAATACGGACCCTGATGCACCAGCTATCCTTTGCCTTCGAGGACCAATCTAGAGATGGTTAGGCGGGTGGAATATGCCTCAGTTTTGTTGATGGAGGAACATCAATAACTTGATCTCTATGGTCTAGTTGGTGGCATCGATGTTCTGCACTCCCTCATCAAGCAATGATAATTCGATCTTAACCACTACACAAAATATAAAAGAGTCGAAAAATCGCAGATAAGTCATATACATAATTAAAATAGATCATGGCATGTAAAATTAAATACAAACAAGATAGTTACAGCAAGAATGAAGTCTAAGTTCTATCCATCCTCGGTGGATCATGCCCTGTGCAACCTCCTAACTAAGGAAGGAAAATCAAGCTCACTGTCGCTTTCCGCACTCAACAGCCCTATAGACGGACATGCGGTAGAAGACACGACTAAGTTGGGATAGAAGGCCCAATGGGGAGGATCGTTCTTGAAAGAATCCAAACTATACAAAGACCTGGTCCATACTCGTATTCGTTTCTAATCCGGATCTTGGGTATACTATTATAATTAGAGTACTCAGATTCCTAGACACCCATCCACAACCCTTCCTGATCGATAGCAATCCCCTTAGATCTTAGCCTTAACTGTATCATAAATACACAGGTCATATGTCTACCACTCACCTATGTTGCCTTTGTTAATTGCCCCCGAGCTTGCCTCATGACCCATACCCAAGTCGATAATCAATGTGCTTGTTCCCCACTTAAAATGAACCTTATCGTCGCCGCCCTCTAGATGAACAACCACATTAGCTATTCCTTTGCCTTCTTGGACTCGTCCATCCATACCCCTTGCCTCAACATGTTCTGCCCAGTGTTCAACAACCTCACTCTATGCCAGTTGGCATCATTCAAGATTATAGTCACATACCTATGGTTGTCAAGTTGGTCATAATGATCTCAATATGGGATGCAAAGCAGGATTGATCCTCACTCATATCCTCCAGAAAGATTGTAAAGAAGGATTGAAAACATATGTCAACGCGATACATAGGAAAAACAACTAAAGAAAAGTCTAAGTCATGTGTAAAGAAACTTAATAGGGGTTTCGGACTCCTATAGAAGCAAGTTGGGGTTAACATCGAAGGGCATGAAGAAGTATCTACCTTAGTAGCCCATGACTTTGGCCAAGTTGTCAAAAATTGAGGCTCAATTGATTGGACTTTACAAGTAAGTCGGTAACTGTTTGTACCAAAATTGGACACAACACTCTTCAGAAGTATTGAAGAGATAAAAAGAAGAAAATGAATGGAAAAGAGGATTATCTAACAAACACTTCTAAAACAGATCAGAGAAACATCCAGAAACATAGGGATTTAGAGTGGTTCGGCATATGGCCTAAGTCCACTATGAAATTGATGACTTTTTATTAACCTTTTCTTCCTGGTTACATTGGATTACAACAGTGAATTTCGAGTACAACAGTGATCTTTGAGTACAAAAATGATTTCAGTAGAGTCTGGACGTAGGAGAGCCAAAATCCTTTTTCTGTAGGTTCTACGCTGCTATTTATAGGCGTAGGATGCAAATATCTTGCTCAGATCTCGGCAGACTTCTTCTTGCACGTGAGTGGGCCCAGGTGATCGATCCCATACAGTTTGCACTCGATCTATGATCGATACGAACGAGCTTTGTATCGATCAATGTTTTGTCCAATTGAGTCGAGATCGATCGTGAACGTTGTTGATGATGTATGCAAGCTTATGTGAAAACTTGGTGGCATTTTGACTATAGATTGTGAGTTATGATCGACGCAAGTTCGGGTTTGATGTAGGCTGTTGAATTCATATCGATTCCCTTCGTATCGATCTGTTCGTATCGCTTTTTAGGCATATTCTTGCAAGTTGATGTGGCTTAACTCCTCGGATCGACCCAATTTTCATGCTAAGTGACTAAGTCTTTCATAGTGGTGTATCTTGTTCGTATCTATCCAGTTGAGCCTTGTTCGTATCGATCACAACTGCTTTGTTCATATCGATCGGCATTGTTCTGTTCGCATCGATCGCTAAGTAGTCACTTTTGTATCGAAGGGAGATATTGATTTCATATCGACCTGTGGCCGATCGATACGAATTATGTTAAGACTAGATTAATATGAAACCGACTTCTGCACTACTAACCGATGGGTACGAAGTAGCTAGTCGGATGGATATGAATTGGACTTGGGTTGACCGATACGAACAAGTTGGAGGTGATCGGTGCAAAGCCATATGAGGAAGTGTGGTTACGAGGAGCGTTTCTCTCCTGATTGATACGAAAGCACACACATCTGATGGATTCAGACCAAATCGATACGAAGGAAGTTTTTCTCTGATTTTTTGATGGATATGAACAAATTAATTACCTAAGTCGCATCGATCATATCTTGAGCAGACAAACTTGGATTGACTTGAAATTTGGAATATTGGCCTTCATAGCTTTGCTTGTCTCGCCTCATTAATTGTAGCTTGATCTGGACTCGGATAAAATTTATCGACATCCATAGTGAGCCTACGTATAACCGGTCTTCGCGATGGACTTTCCTCGATTTTCAGTCAATTCCTTGGTGTCACGGCTTTGCCAAAACGCGAGATAACATTTGCCTCCCAAAGTACGTCTTGTATGAACATGACATGCTTTGAGAAGCCGCAATCTTCATTTTGAATAATTTTACCAGACTTATCTGATCGTCCTCTCGTCGAAAGCTATGACTTTTGGTTGATCCATTAGAAACATAAATCATGAATGTCGACTGCCAATTGTTGTACAATGTAATATTGTAACTGAGTGTTGTATGATAGTGATCCGTTGTTTGTTGTTGTAATTGTTACCAGATGAATATTCAATTCCTATGAATTTTAGAAAATTGGATGTTAATCTGTTATACATGAGTGTATGTTAACCTGACTCCCATTAATATTCGCACGTACACGAGTCGTTGTCAGTTTTTCAGCCTTTTTTGTATCGAAACCCATATCAACCCTCCCCTAAATCAATGTGAAATTTGATTTGTAACAATGCTTTACGGTTGTAGTGGAATGTCCCTTCGTATCGATCCTATCCCGGATCAATCTAAAAAGGATGAAAACGTGGGACATGAATTCAAACGGTCTTCAAAATGATGGATATGAAATAGGCGTTTCGTATCGTGGAGTTGGGCATTCCAAACATGATTTGGTAGTGGCATTCATATCGATGGAAACTAATGGATATGAATGGTTGTTACATTAGAGGGGTGATGGAAGGATACGAAGAAGGCTTCTTTGTATCGATGGAATATTGACTAATGGATACGAAATGACTGTTTCGCATCGATGAATTGATGGATCCGAAAAACTTCTCCCACAATCGTCCGTAGATGGATACGAAGAATGCTCTTTCATATCATCTTGTCTCTTACCGTTTCGACCGATTCATTATCACCGAGATGCAAATCGTTTTCTCTTTTACATTCAAGTCCATATAAATATGCTTAGGACTTAACCAAATTTTCACTTGCTTTCATTTATACAGACTGTATTCGCATCGATCGAAAGGCTAACAAGAAAACTGCCCTTTGTCTCTAAATCAAATGAAACCTTAATCTCTCGAATCGATTGTTTAAATTAGGTAATTAGCGTTAATAATCCCTTCTAGAACGATGAGACCTGAGATATTTTTCCATCCTAGCTGTTCCCATGACTGATTTCGATGTGGTGATAACTGCAGATGGGTTTGGAGAAGGAGGAGATGATACCTGGATGGACTTAGGGAAGAAGAAATCCAGGACATGAAGGATCTGTGTGGATATGGATGAGTTCTGCTTTCGTATCGATGAGGAGGGGTGATGGGTCGTTCGAATCGATCTAGATAGTAGGACTTCGAGATAATGAAGTGGAAGTCTTCGTATCGATTGATGATGGAGTTTTGTACCGACATGAGATGATCGATACGAATGCTTCGGACTTGTTGATCGATACGAAGGGGTTGCATTTGATCGATATGAAATCCAACGTTCCCGATCGATACGAACTATGTGCCAGTAGATCGATACGAAGGCAACTTAAGTTATCGACGTGAACTCGTACCGTGATGGATGCGAACTGATCCATACGAACCGAGGCTTTGGTGACCGATATAAGTTTAACTTTAATGAACTTGAAACCTCTTGCACATTTGAATGCCTGACTCCGACGAGCTTCAATCTTGCATAATTGGGTTCAACTGTTAAACTGTATATTTGACTGCCCTCTAAAGCTTGTCAATGGAACTGTAACTTAACAGAACTTTGACGAACTTTAACCCAGATCAGTCTCTATAGCCTGGATGGCATGGTTGTGTGGTCAGCGATGAAGGTCACTCCAGTTGAATTTCGAAGTCTTGTCGTTCTAATATTTTTTTCAAACTCTACAGAATTTCTCAAGTAATATGTAGCACTGCACTGCACAACACATTCACGCACTTCACACTGGGGAACACACGTGCTTATTATCATCTAACAATGGTTTTTGATAAGTTAATTAGCTATGGAATCCACGAGTTCTCAACAGCAGGAAACTCAAAGTCCATATACCCCAATAATTGAGGTGCCGGCCATCACAGCCGAAGTAATTGATCCAGCTCCGGATGAGCTACCAGGAGCAACTTTTATTATGAATCCACAAGACTCTATGTTGTCCAATGTCTCTGAAGATATGTTGGGATGAATATGCTTAAGGCACGGTTTATCATCAGCCGATGTTTTGTTACCCAAGCCAAGTGATAGACCATATGCTCCCCCAAAGGGGTTTGCTATTTTCAATCGACATTCATGCACTGCTGGTACACTTCCTCCATTTGACCATTGCATTCGAAAAGTGTTGTTTTTTTTTGGAATTTCCCCATCACAACTACACCCCAGTGGATACGCACTGCCGAATAGTCTATGCATTGTATTCATGGAGCATCTTTTTCAACCCCCGACTCTGCTCGAAATCTGATACCTATTTAATGTTAAGAGTCGGGGACATAGTCCTTCATTCACATTCCTAGAGGCAGTTAGGAACTGTCAAGTGGTGATGGGCTCCTGGACCAGGCTTAGCTATTTAAAGACAGAATGGTTCTATGTCCGACGCCCTTCAGGATTCTCCAGTTGATGGTTAGCCTGACGTATGTGTCATAATTTTCTACGGTAATTCATGAATTTGCTGTAACCGATGTTGAATCTCATATCTTCCTTCCTTTTACAGCCATAATTCCATGACCTGAAGGCGCACATTTTAAAGAAATAGTACGGGTCCTTCAAGAAGTGCCAAGTGAAATGAGGGACATAGACTCGGTGCTAACATACTGAAACTTGAGGACCGTCGGGCTAATCGAGTGAAATCAGAGCATAAGACTTGAAGGAATGTTGAGGGCGGTTCCAGTGGAACAGGCTAAACGTACAGTGCCAAGGATCGTAGTAACCGAAGAGGGCGAGGAATAAAATACGCCCACCGATAATAAACTCATATCCGGGCCTTCTGATAGCTTTCAAAGTCTTGAGGGAAGGAGAAAAGGCAAGGCTGTAGCGCATAAGCTTCACAAATCTTCGAGATGGAAATCCGTAATTGTGTCTTTGCCTGTTTCTGGTGTTAGAATCATGGAGACTTCTCCTCCTCAAGTAGAGAATCCCTTCGAAGGGCTTGCCGATATCCCAATCCCGGACTATGTGTCACTTCAACATGACACCGGATTGGAGGAGCTTCAAAGTGTGCTACACTTAAGCGAGTCTCTTCCTACAAGCAAGGCTGACATTTTCGGTTGGTCGGGGGGTTGCACATACATATACACTTCATGGCATTACACGATTTTCGATCACAAGTTGCTTACTTCAAGAGATTACTAACTCCGTTCTTCTTTCTTCTTTACAGATACAATGATTAGAAGAGAATCAAAGTTGGGAAGTCTCTGCTCTATGCAACAATCATCTAGCTCCTACTATGAGTCTCGTAGAAGGGAGGCTGAAAGAGACCACAATCGCGATTACTCTAGTCTGGGACATTACGAGAGGGAAATGGATAGATATTATAAACATCGATCCCGATCGCGTTCTCCTCCTCGATCCCCCATACAACCTTCAGGCCATGGAAAACAAGTAGTAGAGCCTCCTCACCGAAAATCATCTTCTCAAACCTCTAGGCCTGAATCACAACATCGCAGACATGAGGCTGAAACTTCCATTGTTGCCGAACATGCTATCACTGAGTATACTGGGGAAGGGGCTATTAGAATTGCCCAGTTGAAGATTTTTTTTCAAATATATGCTTTGACGGCCACATCTTTCCCCCTCATTTAAAGCAAAATACCTCGGAAGAAGAAAACACAATGCATGATTACATTCATGACATCTATACCTAGTAGAAGGAGTGGGTGAAAGCTTTAGGAAAAGCATCGAAGGTGGCCTTTCAGTGGGTGAATACCATTGAGAAATTAGAAGCCGAGCTCGCTCAAAAGGACCGGATTATTCAAGTACTTAATAGCGAAACCGAGTCTTCTTAAAAATACGAAATTAAGGCCACCCAAAAGGCCGACAAGGCGAACCTAGCAATGGATGCGGGAAACACATTTTGCCTTGGTGGAGGAGATGGGCCACTGAAACACCACTGTCACGGTCGATCGGGATGCTGCTCTGAAAGAACTCAACGAGCTCAAAGCCAAATTTTTCGAAATCATCAAGGAGAGGGATGATGCAAATAGTGAAATCAGGGAGGCATGTGAACAGGCCGTAGTGCTTCGTGGGCGAACATGATGTGGCAATGGCTAAGGTCCAGGTGGTGGAGACAAGGTCGAGGAGGAAGTCCAAATGGTGGAGTCCAGGCTAGAGGCTGACATTGAAGATCTCCTCATTACTTAGAATGCAAATGTCTTGAAGCATAGAAACCTAGTCTGGCTCGATAATTATCCGACGTATCTATACAATGCTTGGGGCGATTAGTAGGAGATGAAAAGGCTGCCCATCAGGGTGAATCGGTTGATGAATTCGAGCTTAAGAACCGAGTGTTGAATGAACACGAATGGAAAGTTCTCCACGATGCCACAATTTCGTATGAAAAGGAGAAGCTTGACGCTCAGCACTCGAAAGTCGAAGAAGGTTCTGGTCTCGAGCACCACGATACAAATCCCGAAACTCTTATGCCGACTCAGCTTGAACCGACTTCTACGATTATTTCTTAATCAGTTCCTGCTTACAACCCAGATCAGCCGCAGTTATCTCAAGCTAATGAGCAAATTTCTATGGTCGTTCAGCCGCCAACGAGTCGAATTGAGGAAGATACTCTGAACATTTCGCATGCTTGTTCATGGTCGGGGGATTCACTTGAAATATTTAATAACGGTTTTCCTTTGTCTCTTTTCAATGATCGGAGCCACATCAGTCGCGCCTCCTGCAACTCAAGAATCGCATCATGTGCAGAAGGCCATCGTAACTGAAGCGGTCGCCACAACAACTACCATGCCCGTTGATGGAGCGCAGGGGTGCACACTTTCCTTTGATGAACAGATGATGGAGGAACTTCTCGGTCATCATAGTGACCCCTTTGCAGATCTGCCATTTGTTATGAGTGGAAGCGCACCATCGACTAATTCCTCTGGCCCAACTGTGGGCGTTCCTGGCGATGCGCAAGTACTTCATGAGGAGGAAATTATAGCCGAGATCAACGCTGAAATGGAAGATCCTGCCCAGGCCAACAGCTTCGGAGGTGGAACGGCAGGCCCGGTCCAGCCCCGTTGTGAATGATATCTCCTGGTGGCACTATTGTCGACAACAGCGTGCATATTCCGCCTCCTGTAGCCGACCCGACCCTCCGATTCCGCCTGCTAGAAGTATTCCCATACACTTGAGTTCGGAGGAGGAAATTGATATAATGCCTCCTACAGGAGATCAGCTGCCGAAAGGCAAAGGCTCAAAGAGGAAACCCAGTGACAGGTCTAGCGGGTCTACGCCGAAGAAGAAACCAAGAAAGAAGAAAGAGTAGATATGCTTCTTCGGCTCATTTTTGGTAGATAGATAGGAATATGCTTTTTTTTTCTTTTATAGGCCTGTGTAGATGTGGGTTCGACATCTGCTTGTTGGACTTTTGGCATACTTTTGTACATAACCTTTTTCTTCCAAAGAATTATTGGAATAAAATTTCATTTTGCCTTCTGTTCAACTTGCGTTAATTTACTTTAGTATTTCATAATTTGAACTTCTGTCTAACATAATCGTGAAGTTTCAATCTTCGGATCGGATTTTTGTTTACTTGTCAAGTTCTTAAATCATGGATACGAGTCATGATCGGACATTACGTTGAACACCGGTGCTACACTACTTTAGTCAGTGGTCAACACTTAAGTTCTGCCTCCGATTTCAGGGATGACTTGTAGAGTTCGGTTAGCGATTGCATTTCGTCTTCAACACATCGAGCTTAGCGTCGCTGAATCGATGCTAAAACAAGGATAGTTCGAGTGGTCGAATCACACTCGCTCTTCTATCGAAGGTTGCATCCACACTCCGGGAATTTTATTTGTATGTTGCCAGCCGGTCGTGCCTGCTTAAGTTTCAAGGATATGTCCACGCTCTAGGGACTTAAGTTATTGTATGGGCGGTCAATCACACTCGCTTGATACTTAGCATTTCGCCCGCACTCTGGGGACTTAAATTGGTTTGTGGGTGGTCAGTCACACCCTAGTTGTCTTTATACTCTGACCGCACTCTGAGGACCAAGAGTTGTGTTACGGATGATCGACTCATATCCGGTTTGTGCTCAAACTCTAATATGCTCTCGGGGGACCTAAAGTTAGTCGATGCTTATACTCTAGTCCACACTCTAAGGACTTAGATGTTTTATACTCTAGTTTGCACTCTGGAAATTTGGAGTTAATTTTTATACTCCAATTAGCACTTTGGGAATTTGGAGTTGATGTTTATACTCCAATTCTCACACTGGGAATTTGGAGTTGGTCGATAGACGGTCAGTCACGTCTGTTTAGGCATTTTGAATTTCATTCGCACTCCGGGAATGATGGATTTATCAGGATCGTGGATGGTCGATTCACATCCACCTTGAGTTAATTAGTGAGGTAGTTAGATGGACAGATCCATCCTCCTCGAACTTGGTTCGAATACGGGCGAGGTCACTAGGTGGATGGATCCATCCTTCTCGAAACCGCATTTGTAAATTTGTACTCCAGTTCGCACTTTAGGAACCTGGAGTTAGTTAGAGGATTGTCCTGTGTCAATCCTATTTAGTCTTTAGTGTGATGGCTTGCCCCGAGCTCGGGTTTCGCTTAGTGAGTGACTGGTCGTATCACAGTCACTCACTATTTGTATAAATCCCACCGTATGATGGAACTTAGCTCTTCGAGCATCGTGATGGTTGTATGACACATTCAATAAATCACAGCTCTGGCTCGAAGAGATTGCACTTTATTGCTGAAATTAGACAATATGGAAAAGTCAGTTGCCTTGTTACAAATTCAAATTTTTAAATGCAGAAACAAATTGCTGATGAAAAATAGACTAAATAAAAAAAGCCTATCATGTGTAGTAGCAACGAAGACTCTCACTGTTCCAGGTTTTTGGCAAAGTGAGACCGTCAATGGTCGATAATTTAAACGTGCCATCTTCGAGCTTTTTTTCAATCACATATGGTCATTCCCAAGTTGGTTTTATATGTGAAGGAACTGGACAGATTCTTTTAAGGACGAGGTCATCGAGTTTGAAGGTTCGGGGTCGGACCTTGGCACCGTACAATCGGACGACTCGACTTCGATATGCGGTTGCTCTCAAGTCGGCATCTTCTCGCTTCTCATCCAAAAAATCCACAGATTCAGCAAGCAATATAGCATTTTTCTTTGGATCATAGTATGTCACGCGATGAGAAGGTACTTACATCTCGACTGGAATAATGGCTTCTGAACCATAAGAAAGAGAGAATGTAGTGTGGCCGGTCGCAGACTTGTGGGTTGTTCGGTAAGCCCATAAAGCCATGGGAAGTTCGTCGACCCATTTGCCCCCAGCCATTTCCAGTCATTTCTTCAAAATAGACTTGATAACTTTATTAACAGCTTCAACCTGTCCATTCGCTTGAGGGTGTGCAACTGTAGGGAATTTCTTTTGAACGTGGAATCAATGACAGAAATCCTTGAACACAATGTTGTCAATTGGGTTCCGTTATCGGTGATGATGGCATGTGGGAGACCAAATCGGTAGATAATGTCGCGTACCATGAAGTTGATCACTTTCTTCATCGTGATTGTAGCAAGGGGTTCAGCTTCCGCCCACTTAGTAAAGTAATCAACTACGACGATGGTGTACTTCGCACCACCTTTGGGCAGAGGTAGAGAACCAATAATATCAATACCCAGACTGCAAACGGCCATGGACTGACCATATGGCTTATTTCAGTAGGTGAGGCTCTAGAAATCTAAGCGTATTCTTGACATCTATCACATTTCTAGCGTAATCCGAAGCATCACGATTCACAGTCGACCAATAGTATCCATATCAGAGTACTGTCTTAGCTAAAGCTTGCCTTCCGATGTGATCACCACATTCTCCTTCGCATACATCATGGAACACTCATTTAATTTCATCATGAGCGATACACCAGAGTAAAGGAATAGAGTATCCTCTTCTATACATGACTCCATTCTGAATAGTGAACCGCGAGGCTTTTCGAAGAACTTATCTTTTTTCATTCCTATGCTCTGGCAATATTCCATGCTCGAGATAATTTCTGAACGGAGTCATCCATGACTCCTTATCGAGAACGACCTCAAATACCCAATCTGTCTCCATTCGATCGATGCTTGGGGAAGACGATGTTTCTATAGGAACGAGCCCCATTTGCTGTGCTTTACCTGTGCTGGCTAATTTTGCTAATGAATCAGCTTTTTGGTTGCGCTCTTGGGGTATGCAGTAGATGGCATTATAATCGAATTGATTTAATATTTCTTGAACCCGAGTTAGGTAAGCAACTAGTCTTCGGTCCTTGGCCTAATACTCCCCACAAACTTGACATATGACCAGTTGCGAATCATAATAAATCTCCACAGTAATGACTTTTAAATCTTTTGCAAGTCTCAATTCGGCAAGTAGGGCTTCATACTCAGCTTCATTGTTGGTCGCACGAAAATCAAACTTTAAAGCATAGCATATTGATCAACCTTCAGGAGTTTTAAGTACAACCCCAACACCTGAGCAATGGTCATTCGATGCACAATCAGTATGCAGCTTCAAGATATATTTAGGAGATTCACTGGTTTCATCCAAGTCCTCTGGGATGGTAAATTCAGCTATGAAATCTGCCAGGACTTGTCCTTGAATGGCTCACCTTGGAGTTTAGGTAATGTCAAACTGACTTGGCTCGATATTCCACTTGAGTAACCTACTAAACATCTCAGGCCATGTAAGGACCTGTCGTAATGGCTAGTCGGTGTAAACAGTGATAGGATGGGCCTGGAAATATGGATGGAGATTCCTTGAGGCAATAATAAGAAAATAAGACAACTTCTCTAGCTTCGGATAATTTCTCTCAGCTCCGGTTAGTCGCTTACAAATATAGTAGACCGGTTTTTGCATTCGGTCTTCCTCCCGAACCAGGACAACACTGATCGCGTCTTCTAATACCGCCAAGTAAAGGTACAATTTCTCATGATCGGTAGGCTTTGAAAAAATAGGCGGTGTGGAGAGGTGCTAAATTAGTGCTCGGAATGTGCCCTCACATTCTGTGGTCCATTCAAAGTTTCGTTTCCCTTTTCGGATCAAATTGAATAAGGGAATACATTTGTCAGTGGATTTTGAAATGAACCTGCTCAGCGCTGCTACTTTCCCGTTAAGGCTCTGGACTTGCTTTATAGTTCTTGGGGTCTCAAGATTTATGATTGCCCAGATCTTTTCGGGATTGGCTACAATTCCTCAAGCGTTGACGATAAACCCAAGGAATTTTCCGGTTGCAACCTTAAAGTGACACTTCAACGGATTGAGCTTCATTCTGTATTCTTGGAGGATATTAAACATTGATTCTAGGTCTTTAATATGATCAGTGCAGAATCATGATTTCACTAGCATGTTGTCCATGTATACATCCATGGTTTTCCCAATCTGGTCGGTGAGCATTCGATTAACCAATCGTTGGTAAGTTGCACCGGCGTTCTTGAGTCCAAAAGGCATAACTTTGTAGCAGTAGAGTCCCAAATCGGTCATGAAGCTGGTATGCTCCTGGTTGGGCAAGTGCATGGGTATCTGGTTGTAGCCTGAATACGCGTCCATAAAGGATAGGAGTTCATGTCCAACTGTTGAATCTACAAGCTGATCGATTCAAGGAAGTGGAAAACTGTCTTTAGGGCAAGCTTTATTCAAGTCTGAATAGTCGAAACATGTTCTCCATTTCCCATTTGGCTTTCGGACAACTACAGGGTTGGATACCCATTTCGGATATAATGCATCTTGCATAAATCCATTCGATTTAAGCTTATCTACCTCTTCCTTAAGGGCGGCAGATCTCTTTGGATTCAAACCATGCCTTTTTTGCTTAACCGGGACGTACCGCGGGTGAATGTTCAATGTGTGGCTCACGATGTCCGAGGAGGTTCCACACATGTCAGAATGTGTTCAGGCAAACACGTCGAGGTTTTCCCGAAGAAATTCAACCAATTCCTCTTGCGTTTGTTGGCTTAACTGAGATCCAATCTTTATCATTCTAGAATCGTCGCTATCGTCAATTGGGATATCGATCATCATTTCGGCCGAAGAATCTTGACTGTCTTTACTTTCCTCTTCGCTTTCGTTATCTCTCGGGTCAAGATCTCTTTGGAATTGGTTGGGGTGCCCGAGCCTGGGCCCAAGCGTCAATTGTCAATTTTCAACAAAGCAGAGTAGAGAGATTCCTCTATGCCCTTTCCTTTCTCCTTTCGTTATGCCTCGTGCAGCTCAGCAACATAACAGGCTTGTCCAGCAGCCTGATCTCCTTGAACGACCCCAACCCCATAATCGGTGGAGAACTTTAGAGTCAAACACCAAGGGGCAATAGCAGCCTCAAACTCAATTAGGGTCGGTTGGCCCAAGAAAGCATTATACGGAGAGTCGATATCCAACGCAGAAAATTGTAATATCCGGACTCTCCAGTGTTCTCCGGTTCCTAACTCCACCGGCAATTCCACCACTCCAGTGGGTATTGTTGCACTCCCATTGAAAAGATGAATACGAGACTGAAAAGGCTTCAAATCTTTAGCCTCCATCTTCATCTGGTCATAGGCTTGCTTAAACAATATATTCATAGAACTTCCACGATCGACTAAGATCCTCTTCATCAAAGCAGGACCTAATTGAGCTGATATGACAAATGGATCAATATAGGGGCTTCAGCCCCAACAGCATCTCTATCTTGAAACACGATGTCATCAGTCATCATCTTCTGTTGTTTGGCCGAAGCTCCATCTTCCAAACTACTACAACACTTGAAGCTCGCATGCTTAATAAAACCGGCATACTACTCCATTTCCTTCCTAATTTGGTTTATTGGATGATGAACACCATTAACAGTATTTATCGCTAACCTCCTATCAGTACGAACGGGCTCCTCCTGTATTGCCTGGTTAGGTACATGATTCTGATTTGATGGGCCCGCACAGCGGTGCCTGCACAAACTGTTCTAACTTCCTTTCTCTCATCAACTTTTCAATGAGATCCTGCAAGTGATGGCACTCATTCGTGTTATGACCGTAGCTAACATGGAATCTACAAAACTTTCCCGTCTGGATATGTTTCTCTAATGATGGTTTTGGGGAAAGTTTCTTATATTGAATGTATTGCAAGTCTATAACTACACATTTCCAATGACGTATTCAAAGGAGTATAATTATCAAACATGGGAGCCCTAAGTCGTGGACCACGATTCTGATCCTGTTTCTTATTTCGATCTCCATTACCTCTCTGCTGATTCTGTTTATTTTGTATATTTAATTGCACTTTTTCGAAACTCTCCCCGGTTTGTTTAATAGCTATATTACTCTCTATTCCTTCCACATTGAGCCCTGTATCGTCCTTTTTCCTAGACTGTTTCGCATCCTTCTTTCTCAAGAATTAGGTTGCCTTGGAATGGAAACGGTCCAGTGACACATGGGTTTTTTCGGCCAATTAGTTACCGAATTCGAAATTGGGATCAATCCCCTTAGTTAGTGCCATCAGAATAGAGTTATCATTGGGATTGCTAATGTCAGCACACGCGGCATGAAATCTTTTCAAATAACGTCCGAGTGTCTCTCCAGGAGCTTGAGTGACACTAAACAAAGTGTTAACATCCTTCAGTCTCGTTACATACATCCGGAACTGCTCAACAAACTTTGTCGCCAACTGATCAAAACACGAGGTAGATCGAGGCAGCAGATGGGTAAACCACATGGTAGCTATGCCTCCAAGAGAGATCGAAAAACTTCAGCATTTAACTGCATCATTAGCTCATGCAGCATTCATCTACCATTCGTATTTTAGAATATGCTGATTAGGATCTGAGATCCCTTCATAGATGGGCAGAGTTGGCATCCTAAATCGCCGAGGTGATTCAGCATAAAGTATGTCATCAGTGAAAGGGGTATGACTCTGGGAGATTCCTCAGTCATCATTAGTGAGACCTTGACTTTCACGGATCATTTGACGTATCTTCGTCGGTATATCTGGCATCTAGACATTTTGAGTGCGTTGGGTCAAGGTATGGTCGGGTTCCATAGTGCGAGGCTTGGCCGGACATGGTCGACAGTCTAGGTCTTGCCTCCTTGGTTCTAAGTCTTCAGAGATGTAAGGTTCAGGAGTATGTTGACGTTGGATCAGATTTTTTCGATTTCAGGCATCAACTCCTAGTTTAGTAGCAATGGTGGTAGTGCGGTTGTCTGTAACATGATATGGGATAGCACCTCCTCGGGGGAAGGGTCCAGTTTGATAGGTAGTTGACGGTCCAACTCTCAGTTGCCCAATAGTCAGTGTATGCTGATATCCAGTAGCTTGAGTATACTCCTATCTAACCATGGGTGCTGGATCTGTGATGATAGTCTGAAGAAGCTGAACTCTCAGTAGATGGATAAGAAGCCCGATCCCTCCTAGATCTCCTACGCCTTTGGCGATTCAGCTGATTGGTCAATTCTGCATTGGCACGTACCTATTGAGTAAGTTGATGGCGGCTATGTGTCAGCTCTTACGGTAGCATCTTAAACTCTTCCCTTACGATGGGACCTTGCGGATCTGATGGTCCAGTAGCATTCTGATCAGTCGGAGGTAGTTGCACGGGGTTTTGTCGATCCCGTCCTTCTGGATCTATAGTAGTAGAAGTTGTCCTTGTGTTTACCATGATGAATAGCGAAGCTTTTTCCTAGACATGATGCAAATCTGAATAGGATGGAAGAACTGTGAACTTGAGATCTAGATCTTCTCCTTATATTTATGCAATCCAGTATCGACAGTAGATCCAACGAGAAGGAGGAAAACTGTGTTTTTTCTAGTGAAAGCACCAAAGTGTTTATACCAAAATTGGGCACAACACTCTTCGAAAGTATTTGAAGAGACAAAATGAAGAAAATAAATCGAAAAAGCGGATTATCTAACAAACACTTCTAAAACAGATCAGAGAAACACACAGAAACACAGGGATTTAGAGTAGTTCGGCGTATAGCCTACATCCACTATGAAATTGATGAATTTTTTTATTAACTTTTACTTGCTGGTTACAGTGGATTACGGCAGTGAATTTCGAGTACAACAGCGATCTTTGAGTACAAAAATGATTTCAGCAGAGTCTGGACGTAGGAGAGCCAAAAAGTCATTTTTCTGAAGGTTCTGGGCTGTTATTTATAAGCATAGGCTGAAATATCTTGCTCAGATCTCAGGAGACTTCTTCCTGCATGTGAGTGGGCCCATGCGATCGATCCCATATGGTTTGCACTCGATCTGTGATGGATACGAATGAGCTTCGTACGATCAATGTTTTGTCCAATTGAGTCGGGATCGATCTTGAACGTTGTTGAGGATGTACGCAAGCTCCTATGAAAATTCAGTGGCATTTGGAC
This sequence comes from Allium cepa, assembly GCA_030765085.1. Lineage (NCBI taxonomy): Eukaryota > Viridiplantae > Streptophyta > Magnoliopsida > Asparagales > Amaryllidaceae > Allium > Allium cepa. Next base: position 491,534,241 of record CM060931.1, read on the forward strand.
TTGTAGAATGTGAGTTATGATCGATGCAAGTTAGGATTTTATGTAGGCTATTGAATTCGTATTGATTCCCTTCGTATCAATCTGTTCGTATTGCTTTTTAGGCATGTGCTTGCAAGTTGACATGGCGCTAACTCCTCAGATCGGTCCACTTTTCATGTCGAGTGACTAAGTCTTTCGTAGGGGCATATCTTGTTCGTAGCGATCCAGTTGAGCCTAGTTTGTATCGATCACAATTGCTCTATTCGTATCGATCGTCATTGTTCTGTTCGTATCTATCGCTAAGTAGCCACTTTTGTATCGAAGGGAGATATTGATTTCGTATCGACCTTTGGCCGATCGGTACGAATTATGTTAAGACTATATCGATACGAAACTGACTTCTGCACTACTAACCGATGGGTATGAAGTAGATAGTCATGGATGGATACAAATTGGACTTGGGTTGACTAATACGAACAAGTTGGAGGTGATCGGTGCGAAGCCGTATGAGGAAGGATGGATACGAAGAGCACTGCTCTCCTGATCGATACGAAAGCACGCATATCTGATGGATTCGACCAGATCGATATGAAGGAAGGTTTTCTCTGATTTTTTGATGGATACGAACAAAGTAATTCCTAAATCGCATCGATCATATCTTGAGCACACGAACTCGGATTGACTTGAAATTTGGAATACTGGCCTTTATAGCTTTGCTTGTGTCATCTCGTCAATTATATCTTGATCCGGACTCAGATAAAATTTATCGACATTCATAGTGATCATGCATAACCGGTCTTCGGGACAGACTGTCCTCGGTATTCAGTCGATTCCTTGGTGTCATGGCTTTGCCAAAAGGCGGGATAACAGTAACCTAGGGTAACTTATACATAGCCCTAAAAAACAAGGGCGAAGTCTTCGAGAGGTCGAGGTTGTGATATACGCTGTGTACAAACCAACTAAGATACTGTAGTCATTGGAAGCGAGCTAGTTGGGCGTCATTGAATGAGGTTTAAGAAGCATACGAAGTATGTGTGAAGTGGCAAGGATAGACCCTCTTTATGTAACGGTGCAGCTAGGTAAAGCAGTTGATGGCGGTCTGCCTACCCTATCCCCCAGCAATCGTTATTAAGGGGATGTTTGCGACGTGCTTAACACTATGCCCGGCGAGGGAATTTATGTCATTGTCCTTATTCCCCAACAGCTTGGAGGGGACGCCCTTGAAAGGCCGATCAAACACGAAGGCACAATCAATTGCCATCTTCTTTTCCTTTCCTTAACCATTTGTAGAAACACAAATATGAACCTGGTTAATGAACCATCCTGTAACAAGCTAAGAAAATACATTAAACAAGGGTGCACATTCCACCCTCACGAGACAACTCTACCACAACTCTGGGTTGCCCCCATAGAGGCGCCCAGCAAGCATACGGTCGACCATCCCCTGCACTCCATCTCAGTTATAGATGTCCCGACAAGGCGGTACACTACTCTATCTAAAATGTTTTTTATTCATACGCAATTAAATATGCTTCAAACAAAGGCGTACATACTGTCTTCTTCCTATGAGGAGGGGCAGTTCGGTAACTTAATAGTTATAATGAATTTTCAACCTAGGGAATAGTTTCAAGTAATAAAGAACAATCAAAACTAGCAATTTTACATAGCTAATGGACATCTACACTCTACATACACTAGCAACGAAAAATAGGGGAAAAAGTTGGCACTAAAACAGAGAAGAAAGGGGTAAACCAATGTAAAGTTGATGATATAATTGCACAGACAAGAAAAAAAGCTCAAAGGAAAAAGTAGTTACGTTTGCTAAGTCGAGCTGGAGACGGAGAAGTTCGAATACTTTATTTTTATTTTTAAAAAGCATGAGAATTTAATGCCGTAACTGTAAGAGGGAAGAAAAGGGGAAGGATTGCTCCCTCTCCTTTTATAGCTTTCAGCCTCTGATCTCAACTGTTGGATGGATTGGGTGGGAAACAATATAAACCGTAGAATACTAATCAAGTGCGTCGTCTAATCAAACGTTCAATAACTATAACCTTCCTAAAACACGAATGGACATAACCAATAAAAAAACACTATGTGTTATCCACATTTATTACAAGTAAAACAAGCCCATCCCTGCCTGCTAAAGTGAACTTAAACGGTAAAATGTAGCTCGCTTTTCTTGCAATGTATAACTATTCCTATCACAACAAAAAACAAACAACAGAGGCTTGTCCACCTGATCATCCCTGCTCGAAGCTCTGTTTGTCTCTTATTCGAAAATAATGGCCACCATCAAGCCTACCCAAAAGCATCTCCCATCCATCCTTTACACCTTTCCACATGTTTTCCACCACCATATTAACTATCTGTATAGGGTCAAGTCCCAAATCAGCATGTCCACCTATATCCCTTGTCCGATCAACTTCCCATGCGTTCAAATTATCTCTTCAACCAACCTTCCTTCCTCCACATTTTTTCGTATGCGGACATGGATTTTTTAGAATATATCAACCACTCTTACACAGACGCGACAACAACGTATCATTCCCTCGATAAAAGCAGCAAAATCGTATTGTTCCTATGATAAAAGGCATCATTATGAGACCATTGTGAATAACTTTGAAACAACTACTCTCTGCATCATACCAATCACCAAACAAAAACATGTCACACTACGGTCCACCAACTAATATACATCTGGATCACTCCGTGCACATAGCATTCAAGCAGGCTACATCTATACTTTTAATCACAGCCAACAATTTTAAGGAAACATAGCATCTAAGGCATCATGCCAAGTCCTTCATAACACGATCTCCACATCTATAAATAGGAGAACCATGAACTTGTACAAGGATCAAATCAAATTCTTTTTATTTGCAACTAAATTCTTGTTTATTTGTAGTCTTGAAAAAGCCATTAGTCTCCACTCTATTAATCAATAACTCTATAAAACAATATTATAAGAAGTCATAATGAACGTAGACCTCTATATTGGGTGTTGTTTACTTACTTACACTGCATTTTTACTCATCTTTACACATTCCCTTTTTAAAAACATTTTTAGAGATTAACCTTCATTAATGACCTTCTTTAATTACTTCTACGTTGGCTAGAAATCTAATCAACAAAACACATCTTTGTTGCTTTCTCATATGCTTCATTTCATGTTTTTTGGTATTTTTTTTCTTTTCATGCGTGATATCCCATAGTGGTCAACATGATACGCACATAATCTTGTTCATCGGTCCTTAAACTTGATTTTTGATTTGATAAGCTCAATTTTAAATTTAAGCAACATGCTGGTGCTAATATTTTACTTATTTTTCTCTTTTCTTCCATCTAGAGAAACTAGAACAAATACACCCAAGAAATAATTGCTCATTTGTTTATATTTTAGAGATACGTAATAGACAATTATTTATCTTTTGTCTTCTCGTAATTTTTTCATTCGTTGGAAGCTTATATATTATGGCTAAGACTAAACAATAAGCCATTTTTGGTAGTTGATTTGTTCCATACATATTTATACCAGTTGACGTTAGGTTGATTGCCTATAATAAAATTTCTAGATTTTCTAAATGAAATTTTTCCTTTTTTACTCAAAGGATAGTCTCGAAAATCACTATTAATTTGATTATAGATTGATTTTTTTTTTGTGGTTTTGTCCTTGTAGAGTTCAGATGCTGGATGAAAATTAAGGAACCGTTTACTATTTTCGATACTTTTTACGGCAGTAGCATTAGCTTTTCCATGAATAGCAAGTAATTTCATCCCAACACGTTGATTAATTATTGGCGTTCTAACCATGACTCAACCATAAACTAGTAAAACCATCATCTTTATAAACTTTATTGATAATTTTTCCCAATTTCTTTGGAATTTTAAACGTGCATTCAAGTTTTAAATAGTGAATCATTTGGCATAGTAAGGCCAAAAATTATCACTTTTTAAATATTTTTATTAATCCCTTAGCATATAGAGAATATTCACTCAAAATCTGAAAAACATATGACAAGTACTTTGAGATCATTTAAATTTCTTATGCTCGATCCTCCCTCTTTTTTAGGTTTTTTGTAACTATCCTAATTCATCTTATGTTACTCACCTTCCCGCATAAAGTTAGCATATACTATTTTATTTTTTTCATTGATGCTCTTAGTCTATGGTGGGTTTGATCCACTAGAAAACCATAGCATATATAATTATTTATACGAGTTCAACTCTATTGGCTATTGAAAGAACTTTACATACCATGTATTATTTTATCTTGAATCTTGTCGATAAGAGTTGCATATTCTCAATCCTTCATTTGATTTTCAAAAAGAAGCCGACCTATATATTTGATTAGCAGTGATCCTACTGGAGCATGCAGACTTTCAAGAACCTCCTTTTTATTCTTTCAATACTTTTTAATATAAATTTTTCTTTTACATTCATTGATCTTAAAACCTAAATATATGTTGAGATTTTCAAAAATTCCTTTAATGATTTCTATATCAACCCTGTTAGCATTGACAACTAATGTTAAATCATCAACATAAATAAGATGTGTGATGCATTACTTAACCCAATTGGTAGGATTTATATTTTTTTTAGCAACTTCATCTCCATTGAAATAGCAGGAAAATTTCATAGCTATGATGAATAACTAAGTGAAAGTGGACCACCCTACCTTGTTCCCCTTTTATTATGCATAAAGATAATGGGTTTACTATGAATTACAATTGAAAAGGTAGTCATATTTATACATTCATAAACGAGGTCACAAAATTCTCTAGAAAATCTATTATGATCATCATATGATATAAAAAAATTCTATTATTTAATAAAATATTTTTTACAAATCAACCTCCATGCATAAATCTCCACTCTTACAGTTGAAATTTCTTGTAATTTCTTATGCTAAAAGGGAATTCTCATTTCCTAATCTACTTGGAACATATGCACATTGTTTTTCTAAAATTTAAAAAGGTAGATTTATAATATTTTACTTAAAACAGTTGACATGATTTTATAAATAAACTTGCAAAAAAATATTAATCTATAATCACTTATGGATGCTGGATTTTAACTTTTGGAATTAATGTTATGAAAGTATGATTTATCTTTTTGAGTATTTTCATAGAATTTGAGAACTTTGAAACAACATCAAAAATATGATGTTTAATTTTCTCCCAATTTAATAAATCCATTTGGTCTTGGACTTTTGTTATCCATAGCATTAAAAAATACTTTGCTTTCAGTTATATCAGCCAATAATGTCTCTCTTGCACTAGAATTTACGGCCTTTTTACTTGTAATATCAGAAAGTTAAATATTTGAAAAGTCAATATTGTATAACTTCTCAAAATATATTGCCTCGTTGGCAATTTTACTAAAGTCAGAATCAAAATTTCAATTTATATTAAAAATATTGCCGATGTTGTTCAAATATCTTTAACATTACATTTTAGCGTAAAAGAATTTTGTAGAATCATCACCTTGAGTTAACCAATATTCATTTTCTTTTTATTTCATGCCCGTTGCCTAGATGCTTAATACTTCAGATAACCCTGCTTGAATATCAAAGATGCCAAATATATCAAAACGATTAGAAGAATCATTATCAATCAGATTTTGCAAGTTTTCAGCCTCATTTCTAAGTTTATTTGTAATGACTTGCCTTTTTGGACCTTTTAAGTAGACACACATATCATACTCAAATCATTCAAAAGGGAAGACTGTTATGGGGTAAATAAGAAAAAACAGAGAAAGAAAAAAGCAAAATAAAATATAATCTTGTAGTGGAATTACAAAATACAATAATCAAATAACAGTTCATGAATTTGTTTATAAAACATTTGATTATACTTGTACAACACATGATCAGAGTTACACATATCAAATATAGATAAATAATGCAACGGAACAGTATGAATGCAGTGAAATAAAAATAGTAAATAATAAGTCTTCGTCCTCTAGAAATGAGGTCTTCAAGTCCTGAAATGCTCAGGCTGACCCGAACGAATTGAAATGACAAATACTCGAGTCAGAACTAAAAGATCTTATGTATGTTAAATCAACGATAAATATTAGTGTAACGGTGTCAAAAATATTTACGGGTTTAACATCTCTTATCCAGTGTCTAACGTGAGTGCAGTAACTTAAGAGATGTTCGGGATTCACGTCTCTTAAGGATCCGTTAAACTATCTACTATGTAGTATAATACGCTATAATAATATATCTACAGTAAAGTAAAAGTGTTAAAATAGTGTTAAGGCGTTACCTATATCCCCTTAACATATTTTTATATATTCCCATAGTTTATACAGTACCGTAATTCCTCGTAAACTGGAGGGCCAACAGAGGGCACCCATAGGTATGGTACAAAATAAACTCGTAGAAGGTGCGCAAGGGCATGTGTTCATGGCACTCGAGGCAATGTCAGGGTAGATATACCAGTTGCACTCATGAACTGGTGGTAACGCATAGCAGTTACTACCACCCGCCTTAGAACACACTCCCATAATAGAAATCGAGCGGTGGCCACCAAATCAATCACAAAGTCAAAATATAGTATTGAAGAAATGTGGCCGATAGGGGAATGACCCCACTTGGCCTGATATAGCTCCTATTTAGTCACATCTAAGCTGACTCACGGGAGTCAGGGTCACGTCATACTCATACAGAAATCGTTCACCAAACCATCCTACTTCATTTCTGGAATCTCCACCACGGACACAGTTGTTAAAGTGGCTTTCGATATTGGCAGAGAGTATGACAATATCTGATTTCCGTTCAAAGTCATTTTTCCAAAATAGGTTAAACTCTCATTTCAAAATTATCATATTAAATCAAATATGTTATTTAAATCCCAACTTAGGTTATAATGTCGATTAATCATATTTATTTTAAATTGAGGATTTGAATATAAACACAAAATCTTTACTTAGTTTGAAATTTAGAAAAATAGTTTAGATAGTTAAAAATTGTTTAAATAAAATTTTAATAGTCAAAGTACTCTAGAATAGTTAATACAGATTTAAAATAGTTAAATAGATTTAAAATAGGTTAAATATAATTAAAATAGATTAAATAGCTTTAAAATAGATTAATTAGATTTAATATAAGTTAAAATGATTTAATTAGTTTTAAAAACAAATTAAATGGCTTAAAATAGGTTAAATTATTTAATATAGTTAATATAGGTTTAATAGTTTAGTAATTCAAAAATCTTAAAATTTAGAATCTTAAAATAATATATTTTAAAACAGTTTATATTCGAAAACATGAATTTGGAATTTATATCAATTTAAAACTATTTATTTCATTTCAACATAATCTGACCATTTCAATTTCCCAATAAAACCCAATTCCAAATCTTCAATTTAAAATTCTCAATAGACCATTAAAAATTTTATATCAATTCCAATCCATATTGGAAATATCAATTTATATTTACTCCAATTTCAGTACGTTTCAAAGTTATATTTCAAATAATTTTAATAACTCAACTCTGATAAATTTCAATTATACTTCAAAAATCAAATTTAAAGTTCGAATTAAAATTTCTTCAACAGTTTCTTTTAAACCAGTTCCAGCTTTAACATAAAGCTTAAATTTCAATAATAATTCAATTTATATAAATCAAATTTTATTTCAAAATATCATTTTACTAAATTCAGGAATTAAAGATTTTAAAATCATTTAATTTAACCAATCCAGTGTCCGTATATCATTCTCTACCCTTGGGTCAAGTGATATGGATATTTATTATTTCAATCTGTAATTTAAAATTTGACGGTTATACATCATTTCAAACTGCAATCCCAAAATAAATAACATCCATAAAATCCCTCGAGTCTATCATTTCAACCAATAACGATTTTTCCTAATCTATAAATCATTCGGGTATATATCATTTCAACCCATAGGGAACTTGCAGTGTTATAACAGCATAAAATACAACATTCAGTCATCTAATATCAACAACCAACCATCCATCACAATCATCATCCAACATCAATAGATAACTGATAATTCATAACAGGTATTGAATTGACAATTAAAATTCAATATTAAATTTAAACGATGATTAAATGTAATAGAAATCAATTTTAAATAGAATAACAATTTAATCATACCAAACATCAATCAAAAAATTTCTAGTCACATCACAAATTTAATTTAATTAACATAAGAAATTTTAGAAGTTGTGAGTGAGTTAAAGCACTCACCTTCAATTTTAAATTGAATTAAAATTCAAATAAATTCCCAAAATTAAACAGTTTCATAATTCATCCAAACAAGCGTCGAATTATCCAGAATTTCTATATGATTCCAACGAAAGAAACCACGCATGAAAGGGACCTCGTATATGAAAGTTATGTCGAGTGGAACATTTGAAATCAAAATTTGAAAAAAGAAAAGAAAAGGAAACTCACCCAACACGATGCAGCCACGTCAACCCGAGAACCCTAGTCTAGACTTGACATCGACTAACACACGAACACCGCCGCTCCTTCCATCGATTTTTGGCACCACCACGGTCGAGATCGTCTAGATCCGAGGGTTCCACTGCACTGCCCATGCCCACGCACCACATGCCTTTCCTCACGGCCACCTTCAGCATTCCAAATCATACCCCCGCCGCAGCCGCTATATCATCATTTTCTGGTGAACTTTGGCGTCTACGATCCAAACGAGCCACATGGATGAACATGACTCGACTCTCTCTACGCGTCTATACATTCTGATTGTCGCCTCGTCACAAATCCTCTGTCGAATACAACAACCACCTATGGACGGCCGTGGATAAATGGTCAAGTTCTGGTCAAACCATGATCCGAATCGAAAAACAAATCATAGATTTGGGTTGCGCTTGTCGAGACCTTAAATTGATATATAATTCGATAGGGTTTGGAGGAGTTTTATTTTGAAATTGAATTTTCAATTTGGGAATTAGGGTTTTTGTTTGTCTGCCATTAGGAAAGAAGAGATGAGAAAGAAATGTACATACAGACAATAGAAAATAAAAAGGAGATAGGGTTTATAACGGACTATTTATAGACAAAGCTGAAAACAGAAGGAATAAGCCAAATCGATTTGGATTGAAACGATAAACGACCCAAAAAGCTCGTTCTGTCTCCGGGCGAAAATAGGTCATCCCATATATCAAAATAGATGTTTTTGATAATTTTAAAATCATTGGATCAGGTTTTAAGTCCAAATTCCATCGTATGAAGAAGTTATGTTAAAATCAGCTTATTTCAAATTGATTTCAACGGATTTGAATTAAATTGATTTCTAGGCGTTTCGAGTCCGTACGATCAAACGACGAGCCTGATCGCTACGAAACTTGAAAATTTACAAAGATTCACTGTTACGGATCTGATGAAACTGGTTTCGTCAAAATCCGAGTCGGTATATAAAACGGCTATTTTCACTTTAATTAAATTAATTAATAATTAATTAATTAATTAAATCGCATTTATATTTCAAAGTTAATAACTAAAATTTTCATCGTTTTTAGACATTTATAATTATTTAAAGTAAATGTACATATCAATTTCAGTGTTAATTATTTCAATAAATACAGTGTTCAATTTCAACTGTAACTAAATCCAAATATTTATAATTTAATTTCAATAAATTGATTTTATTTTATTTCAATCTTTATACACAATCAATTATTATTCTATAGCCATATTTAACATTGTTTTTTATATTTCGTTCCATTATTATCCTCCAATTTCCATCTTTTATTTGTATTAACTACTATATTTCAATCGTATTGAATCTTGTCAATTTTACACATTAATTATAACTCAAAATCCCAATTAATTATGTTATCCTGGTTTCACACTTTTATTAAATCAATTATGCCTAGGTAAATATAATTAACATTTATATACCTTCTATTGCGTTCACATTTTGTAGTTATTGCCTTAACTCATACTAATATAACATTTATTACCTTTAATTGCAGTTGATTTATTACATTGGTAACATACAACCATATGTCACCATTACTACATTTAATAATATTTGTAAGTTTATTATTTACAAACAATTGTTAAAATCTTACTTAACACTGATTTTACTCAATTTCCATTAATTATATATTATTTCATTAATTAATTCAATACTTACATTTGTCTTCCTATATTCACTTTACAACCAAGTATAACCTTTACATTATTTCAATTGGTTGGAATTTCATTCAAGTTGCTAATAATCAACTCAAATTAACATTATTACCTTTCATATTGGTTATTATTTCGTTAATAAATCCCAAATTTCATTTCTTTCGAAATTAAATCACGGAATCTTATTAAATTAACTATTTTTAAATTATCGAAAATTACGGGTCGTTACACTCTCCCTCACTCAAAATTTTTCGTCCTCGAAAAGGAAAAGAAGGGAAAAGAGGATTAAGAAATCAATATATCTTATTCAAAATATAAATTTATAAACGATTAATTTACAAAATTAAATAATTTAAATAAAATATATCAATTTATAACCATTATATCCTTTCATATTCAAGTTAACAAAAGTTTGAAAAACATTTCAAAAAAATTCAAAGTCCAAAATTCAAGAAAAATTTCGGCAGAGTCTCCTTTGTACGGAGAGGCTCGAGAGGAATAATAATATCAATAAAAACAATATATATCAAAATTTTCAAAATAATATATCTCATCAGTGGAAAAAACAATATAATATCGCTAGAAAACCGTAATCTGAGAACGCATCTATTTGTCGGGCAATAATGGTTATTTATGCCACCAAAAGCAGTAGTAATTGCTTCCATAACCTATATTTCACTTATATAATCCAAAGAAGTCAATATTCATATAAAAGTGAAATGTTTAAGTTGTTTCAATAAATAACAAAACATACCAATACGACATAGCAACAATCACTATTAAGTAAATCAATGAAATCAACCATATACTCAACAAATGGTTTGTTCGAGTTTAGACACCTTTAATCGTATAGAATGACAAATAAACTATTAAGTATACCATATACTCAATAGCCTTAGATAAAACTCAACAGATTATTCATACAACCAAATAATTAGAAGTATCCTTTCCCCAAACAACCTATAAGCCAAACAACACAAATTCCAAACTTTATCTAAGCTTATTCTTATAAATTTTCTTTCACAGCATTTATTTTTCATTTTTTTCATACAGTGATTATTTCTTTAATTTACATTCATTTCTCACAAATTCAATTCATATTCATTCATGTAATGCTTAAATCCATTTATTTACATATGTTAGTTACTTTTTCTTACATATGTTATTTACATTTTCTTACTTATGTTATTTATACAAAAAAATTAAACATACGTAAATCAATTCTTAAAGTGCTATAGAGGTTTCTTTGTAAATAAATTCACATTCATTCATTCAGTACTTATTTCTGTTTATTTTCATTTATTACTTACAAAAATTCATTTTATTTATTCATTTAATGAAAATTTCTTTTCAATATTTCACATTCATTTCTTAATAAGTTATTTTCATTCATTTTAAATAATGAATTCATTGGTTACATATATTCTGTTGCGGTTTAGTTCACATTTATTAATTTATATAGTTGATTGCACTAGCTATTAATATACATTGGTGCATAATTCTTACTTAAGTTTCTTACCTTTTAAATTAACATTCATCCTTCCTTAAATAATATCATTGAATATTAAATCCATTTTATTAATCATTTCAATTTTTTTGAGGTTATAATCATTTAATATAATATTCATTTTACTCTTTATTTTAACTATAAATGGCTTCCATCATTAACTTGAGTTTATAATTGTTTGTTCATAGTATTCATCCTTTCCGCTTATCTTAATTATAAATAACTTCAAACATTTATTTTTAGTTTATAATCATTTATTTACAATACACATTTTCTATCACATTTTATTTAGTAATATTTCAATTATAATTTAAGTTTACAACCAATATAACATCGAAATTCTTATTATAAAGAAATTCCATTGAACATTTTCATTTATTGAGGTTAACCTGTACAATGTTGCATTACATGCCCTTATTAATATTTCAACTTTTAATATTTGGTAAGTTATATATATGTTTTAGAATGCAGTAAAAGGTTACACAAGTTTCAGATTTATTTTAAACCAAAATGTCCAATAGTTACATTTCTTATTTTCATTTCCTTTTTATTTACAATTTCAAATTTTCAGTTTCTTATCTATTTCATTAATCATTTTAACATCAATTTCTTATTTTCATCTTTAGAAGTTTCCAATAGTTAATATAGTCAAGATTCCATTCATTACCATTATTTCAATTTCTAATTTACCGAAACATAAGAACTAAACAACTGGGTTCCATTTCATTCCCTTTAAAATATAATATGTATACTGATAACTTGTGTGTGTGTGTATCAAATCAAACTTCAGAAATTAAAATCAAGTTTTGTTTGTCAAAAGGATGTGCGCTAAAACTACTACAGCAGTCTTCCCACTTTGAAACCAAAAAATGAACGTCGATGATGCGTGCACTCGTCACCGAAATTATTTTCCAACAACAAAGACGGGAGTACAGAATTTATTTCCTTCCAAAATTCTTTTAAAACATTTCTTTCAAATCAACTTGAAATATCTATATATGAAAATACTTCCAAATAATACTGATATTATATTCAAGAATCCTTTGAAAGAAATTTAAAAAATCTCGAAACTTGAGTTCTAAAATTTCCTATTTATATTTATTTATTTAAAATCTCATTTTTCAGCCAATATTTAAAAATTTCCCTACCTAACAAAACAAGCATATTACAACCAACTATATCATTCATAAAATTATTCTTTTATATACAAAATATATGCCAGGTAAAATTATTTCATTTACCTATATCTCAAAATCAATATTGTGTCGGTTTGCCCTATGAAGCATTCAGAAATTCCTATCGATGCCATAGCATCCTATGTACTGACTAGAATTTATAAATACAAAACGGAACAAATTAACACAATACAAAACCTTTATAACACTAACAAATACGCTCTCTCGATATATACATTCAACGACTCATTATAGTGGATTACTACCTATTTTTAATGAGTCAGACTCCATAAAGCTAAGGTTATCACTAAACAAAAGCTCTGATACCAATTGTAACGACCTGTCTTTTGGACGTTTTAAGCTGACACACATGTCATACTCAAACCATTCAAAAGGGCAGATTGTTTTTTTTAATTGGGTACTTAGATACAACATATCACATATCACATGTCAATAATGTTCAAATCATGTTACGTAAATTTCGAACTTGTGACCTCTTACACCAAAGTCGAAGTATTTAACCACTGGGACAATGGTGCTTATCAAAGGGGCAGATTGTTATGGGGTAAATAAGAAAAAGAAGAGAAAGAAAAAACAAAACAGATTCTCACAGCGGAATGACAAAATACAGTAGTCAAATAACATTTCATGAATCTGTTTACAAAACAGTTGATTATACTTGTACAACATAGGATCAGAGCTACACATATCAGAGATAAATAAATAATGCAGCGGAACAGTATGAATGTAGTGGAATAAAAATAGTAAATAATAAGTCTTCGTCCTCCATAAATAAGGTCTTCAAGTCTTGAAATGCTCAGGCTGACCCGACCGAATTGAAAAGACAAACACTCGAGTCAGAACTAAAAGATCTTATATAAGATAAATCAATGGTAAATATTGAATCTTGTCAATTTTACACATCAATTATAATTCAAAATCCCAATTAATTATGATATCTAGTTTCACATTTTTATTAAATCGATCATTGCCTAGGTAAATATAATTAACATTTATATAACTTTTATTACATTCACATTTTGTAGTTATTGCCTTAACTCATATTAATGTAACACTTATTACCTTTAATTGCAATTGATTTATTACGTTGGTAACAGACAACCATTTGTCGCCATTACTACATTTAATAATATTTGTAAGTTTATTATTTACAAACAATTGTTATAATTACTTACTTAACGCTAATTTTACTCAAGTACCATTAATTATATATTATTTCATTAATTAATTCAATACTTACATTTGTCTTCCTATATTCACTTTACAACCAAGTATAACCTTTACATTATTTCAATTGAATAGAATTTCATTCAAGTTGCTAAAAATCAACTTAAATTAACATTATTACCTTTCATCTTGGTTATTATTTCGTTAATAAATCCAAAATTTTATTTCTTCCAAAATAAAATAACAAAATCTTATTAAAATAACTTTTTCAAATTATCGAAAATTATGGGTCGTTACATTATTAATGATACCTATTTGTATCAAAAGTTGGACAAACACCCGATCAGATTATAAGATGAGAATAATGAAGAAATAAATGAAAAAATGTAAATAGCACACAAAAATTTACAGTTGTTCGGTAAATACTTCGGCCTACGTCCAATCAAACTTTGTTAATGATTTCTAATTTTCTTTAAAACAGTGATTTTACAACTTGCTTGTTTACAAGTCAGTAAAAATTTAATAGAGCCTCGGGTAAAATCAGAAAATTCAGAAAGTAAAGAATAGATTCCTTTTTTGTACTCTTCTCCTATTTGTGGACATAAATCAGCAAATTTGGCTCCACTAATTCCTACCCACATTCTCCACGTTCAGAAAGAAGTTCAGAAGGGAGATCATTGCCAGGTCAGCATCTCAGTGGTCAACTCGATACCGAGTTGTGCTTCACAACTTGGTTCCAAAGCATGAGTTCTCTAACTTTTGGAGTACTTAGCTTCGCTTCTACATTCTTTTGAATGCAATAACCCATCTTCCTTAGCTCTATACTATACTTTGCCTTTGTTTTCAATTCAGTCTTCAATCCATTTCTAGTTGTTATGTTAAGTTGACTTCATGACTCAGTACATCACAACAAAAATAACTTATTACAGTATCCAAAAATGGTTATAGTATTTGTGCCGCAACATTTTTGCAAACGTTGTTTTAGACGAAGTTGTAACATGGTTGTTACCTTTCACAACGTTTTGTAAATTTTGCAAAAGAAAAATAATTATAATATAGTCAAATACAACCTTTTTTAGATGTTGTAATAATACAACTACAACTATTTTTAGATGTTGTAATAGAATCAACTACAACTATTTTTAGATGTTGCAAAAATAAATCCTATAACTTTTTTAAAAATTACATTAAAGTTTCAATTGTTTTCAACTTGCAAGTTCATCATCAGTACTGTTATAACATAATCACAATTTCATCAATTTAAATGCATAAATTTCATTGACTCAAACAATTAAAATTCATCAATTCAAATAATAACATTGTTTACAAAGATTGTGTTACACATGTTACAAAAGACTTACAAAACCTTTAGTTTAATAATAACAATGAAATATCTTCCCTGCTAATTTAACTTCTCTTCGCCGCAAATACTAGCGTTCTAAGTCAAATCCTCTTATATACCATCCATCAATTCAAGAATGGGAAAACTTGCCTCATGTCGGGTTAGTACCATCTTCAGTCACCACAAAAGAAAGAACCCATATTCATGAGCTCTGTTTCTGTAGCAGTGCAAATATAATGACTGCCACATCGCCTGAAAGATTTGTACATACTCTCGGCTTGTTTTGTGCAATCATACACTGAGTTGGTCTACGAAAGTTCATTCTTGATTTGAGTGATTGTACCTTAGATTTCGCCCTTGGTGGCAGCATCAGCGACCAAGGTTGTCGGACTCTAGAAGATGGTCACCTTTCTTGCCGTACCAGGTTGTTATACTGTCATGTTTGTCAAGTAACAAATCTAGGTCTTTAGCTTGAAACTAAGCTCCTACAATGAACCAAAAAAAGAACAAATGAATGATGTATTATCATAAAAGATCAAACCAATATTCCATCAGTACAAGTATAATTTACCGGATCAGTATATATGCATTTTCAAACTTGTACACGCTTCTTCAGAATGCATTTACACTGACTTGAAAATAAGGCTTAGTTTTGTAAAAAGAATTCCAAGCGAAGCCTAATGATGCAGTAATTTTTTTAAGAGGCCCATTTCTAGAACAAGTCCTCTACTTCAATGTGAAACTGCCTAAACCATAAGTGTTCCATCTTTAAACACTAAATTAATGCAACTTTCCACCTACAGCAAAATGATAAAAGAAATTCTTTTCAAACATCTTTTAATTCGCAAACAGGTTACAAATTGCATATTAAACATGTATACATATGAGAAATAACATGATTAAGCATACCCCAAACAATGAAAAAAAACTAAGTTTAATATAATCTAGTTTATTCAGAAACATACCTAGAACAATAGCAATATCTTGGAGAAGAGCCTTTCGTCTAGCAGCCAAAGCCAAGTGCTTTGATTGTGGCAACAGTAACGACACCTCTTTGTTTGTTGACAACAAACAATTGGAAGCGTTAAATCCAATAGATTGACCACAACAGCATAAAACTCTGCCACTGTTTCAATGTAAAACTAAAAATGAGAAAGATATAATGCTCATGCATTCATCATAAATAACTAATAACAGTCTAGTGATATTTCAAAGGACGGTAGGAACAGCACCAGAAAATCGGTGGCGGCATTCATTCTGAGTGTTCAAGTAAACTTAGCACTTGCTGATTTCGCTCCCGTAATTATTAATGCAGCCTAGGAAAGCTTTGGAGTGCATGCTGCATGAATCTGCACCACTAGTGCTACTCATTGGAGCAGTAACTCCTTTGGTGGCTTGAGCAAAAACAGTTTCATGTTGAATAGTGCAAGGTCCCATAACAACATCGATTGTTTTATGAGTTACAGCGCTTCTAATGTCGAAAGCCATACCTTGAGCGATGGTGGAACCAATTCCTCCAAGGAGAGATCCACCGCCTGACTAAACTGGAGCTAGTGGTGTAGCTCGATGGGCTTGTTGAAGTGGATTCCTCACAAGAGCAGGATGTGGAGGAGTGCGAGCTGTTGATTGACTTTTAGAGCTTCGGCGAGGCATGGCTACTGGTTAATTGAAAGATTTGGAGAAAACCCTAGATCCAAGGCTCGTAGGAATGATTACTAGTCACAACTTTAGCACTGATTTGCAGGGTAGGTCGGTTGTGAAAGAAGATGGCAATCTCTAGGGATAAAGCTTAGGCCTCGTTTGGCTTGTCGTTTTTAGTTTTGTGTTTTGGTTTGTTCAAAAACATGTCCGTTGCATGTATTGTTGAAAAACAAACAATTTTGAAAAATGAAATTAATATGAAAAATAGAAACCAAGATTATTTTGTTTTTCGTGTTTCAAGAGATAAAAAAAGCACGGAGAACAATCCAACTCTTTCATCGTCCGTTGGTCGTCGCAATGACTAAGAATTATAAATTTTATTATCTTATTTCTTGTAATTTTTTAGTGCAAGTTGAAAACACAAAACTTAAAATACAAAATGAAACCAAACGGGTCCTTAATTTTGGATTATTTTGGAAAATCATTTTGGGATGGGAGAGGCGAGATTTGAGAAACAGGAATGAGGAAAAAGAACGAAGAAGGCTGAGACTTGGGAAATTGAACGTCACTTGGAGCCAAAATTTAAATTAGCGGGAAACTTTGTGAATTGAAGCCAAAAGAATTATATATTTCAAATCAAATAAAGCTACCATAAAAGAAAAACTATAGATAAGTATGAAAATACTAATTTACAATGCAATATTTATATTTTATGAATTTTGAAATCCTTTTAACATTTTTTGAAATTTTAAATATTTTATAAAATTTTAAGTTTATTTAAAATTTTATCTTCTCAAATTTTGAATTTTATGAAAATTTTAACAAAAATATTGAATTTTTTAAACATTTTTTAATTTAATTAAGAAAATTATAATAAATTTAAAAATTTTAAAAATATTACATATTAAATATAATTATTAAATATTAAATTCTAATTAATAAATACTACCATTTGGTTATTAAAGATTATTTATTAATAGTATCACTCTTATTATCAAAAAGGCAAATAACATTTATTTATTGTTAATTATTAAAAATTAATTATGAAACAATAAATATTAATCTTAATTATTAGTTATTACTTATTAATTATTTAATAGTAATCTTTAGTTATTGAGTATTAATTGTTAAATAATTATTATCAATTATTAAATATTGATTCCTAATTATTAATGATAATTATTTAATATTTATTATTAGTTATTAATTATTTATATTAATTAGTAATGAATAATAATCATCAAAAATTAATCATTAAGTATACTATAAATTCAAATTGTATTCTTTAGAAACAAAAGTTAATAATAATAAAATATAATTATTATGATATTGTAAACAATACTAAAAATGTACAAAAAAAATAATGTAAATCTATAAGTAAAACTACCTATAAAAAAGCAGTAGTTAAGTAATTTGTAGTTTAAAAATAGCTTTTTTGCAAAAAAAAATTAAACATTTGTTAAAATGGTATTATGACAATGTTTAAACAATTAATGATTAATTATTGATATTAATTAATAAATATCTATAATCAATTTTATTCATTTGAAATTTTTTTTGACACTTTCAATGTTTTGAATACTTTATAAAATTTTAGTTTCGTAAATTTTTGAATTTTATTTTCATTTCAAAATTTTGTTTTCAAACTTTATAAATATTTTTAAATTTCATTTAGAAAATTTCAGAATTTAAATATTTTTGAAATATTAAATATTAGACATAATTATCGATTATAATTTTTAAATATTAATTACTAAATAATAAATATTACCTTTTAATTATTAAATATTATTTATTAATCAATAACATTAAATATTAAATATTGGTCTTAATTGGTAATTATTAATTGTTACATCTTAATTATGTGATAGTACTAATTATTAATTATTAAATAATCAATCTTAAATATTAAGGGTAATTATGTAATACATTTTGTTAATTATTTAGTAGTAATTAATAGTTATTAAAAATTAATTATTAAATATGAAATATTACTTTTTAACTATTAATTATTAGTTATTAAATATTTAATATAAATTATTCCATAGTAATTATTTAATATTAATTATTAAGTACATTTATTAATTATTAAATGTAGTTAATAAATATTAACTATAATTTACCAGATATTAACAATTATTATAATAAATTATAAAATATAAAAAATGATTATTAAATATAGGAAATAATTAGAAAGTATAATTATTTATTAATAATCATTTGTCAAAAAATAATAAATAATCATCCATCTAACTTTTCATTTATAAATTTGTAATTATAAACTATCAGTTATAAATTATTTAAGAAAGTATTAAATATTTATTGTTAACTATAAATTATTCATTGTCATAATATTTTAAGCAACACTAAATTTATTCAAAAAAATTAACATAAATATATGGTAAAACTAATTTTTTAGAAAAATTTTAGTTAATTATTATCTAATTGAGAAAAACGCTTATACAACCTTTTAAAGCTGTTGTTAAAAGGATGCTATGACAAGTTTTCTAAAAATCTTGTGAAATGGTAGTATTTTACAACGCTTCTAGATGAAATGTTGTTAAAGTAATGTTTACAATGTTATGTACGAAAATGTTGTAAAAACGATGTCTTTTACAACGTTTTTTCAAAAAACGTTGTAAAAATGGTTTTTTAACAACACAACGTTTTCAATACAAACGTTGTAAAACAAAAGTTGTGATAAGCTGTATTTGTTATAGTGGTACTAAGTTGAGGTGTTCAATTCGGTGCCGAGTTTACACTTAAATTGGTATTTGGTAATTTTTCACTTCATCATTTAGTTCGCTAGTTGTTCTTAAGTGGAAAGTTGGGTTCTACATCAATTCTTTGGACTTTGGCTGGATTCTAGTTTCCAAAGTTAGGACACAGGATCTGGTTCGTTGTACGACCATTTAATGATTCTAACTCATCTAGATATGGCTTGGTCAAAAGTATGATAACACTTCCCCCACAATATATACCTTATGTTAATGGGGTATGCTTTGGATCGAGACAAGCCATCAACTATAATCTCTAGTCTGAACATATAGTTTCATTCTCTAAACTATTTTCACAAAAAAATACATCTTCTTTCGATCGTCATATCACTTTGAGTAGTTATGGATTCATTTTCTTTGGATGATATAAAAGTTAAAGCGTGATGTTCAAGTTGTTCAATTAGATTCTAGAAAGTCAGGAAGCTCTTTCTTTTTAATTGTTCGAGTAGGATTTCAATCACCAAGGTGTTCTTTCCCATTGCATTGCTCATTTTCCTTTTTGTACAGGTCGGTACCGAGTTGAGAAGCATGTCTGGGTACCGAAATTGTGGCTAATATTCATGCCTTCGGTACTACTTAAGTATTTCTCCTCTTCAATTTTCTCACTTTTGCATTAGCTTGTTTATTTGACATTGCAAATTGGAACTTGAATCCATGATGAGCTTTGGAATTAACTTCAAAAAAATGACTCCGCCTCTCTATTGCTTCGCCGCCAACCTTGACAAACGCTACCAGCACTATCTAACCTCAAATTTAATCGATTTTCTCTCAAATTGATTCGAGTTTCATCTCGATCTTTGGCTTTTCTGGTCGTCGTCGACATTACTTTCGCCATTGGGTAGGTGGCGGTTGGTTTAAGATCACATGGAATTGGCCGTAACCATCAATACTGCACTTGGCTACAACTTGAAACTTCATCTTCCCTAATTTGAACTCCGCCATGGCTTGAGAAGCAGCCGAACTTGAGAAACTTTGAAAACTCTAAGTTGATCGAAGTTTTTCCATGAACATCCTTGGTCAAACCCAAGTCCATTTCCATATTTGTTACTTTGGGACAACTTTAGTTTCAAAGTTCTGCTTTGGATTTTCTTGCAAATTTTAGGATTTTCAATATTTTTACTAAGAACCACTTCAGATTCAAACGGGAAGGAGAATGATTTAGAGAGTTTTGGTTAAGTCAGAATTGACGTTTAAGTTCTAGTGTGACGGTTTTAAATAACTGTCATATTGTGATTACTTTAGCATTCGAATAGAGATTTTATCGCAGTTTTAATCAGACACTTAGCTTCGATATCCCTACAAAGAGAAACCCATGTTGCTTCGGATAATTATTTTTCTCTCATAAATTATAGACAATGGGTAAAATCAGACATGCAGTTCCATTATACAACTGTGCTTGTTTGCTAGCACGAGCAAGCTATCTATATAGAGGTTTTTGCATTCACTATGCTTTGGACACATGATACACACTACATAGATTGAATTGCATATCACTTCCCCCATCAATGTATAAGGTTTGAATGGTCAAGCATGTTGACATCCATTGGATCTTATACCTTGGCCACATAGGGTTTATTTCAGCATGAAGATCAAAGTTAAATTTTACCTGACATTATTCATCTGTGAAGTTTTCAACAGTTATGGATCATAGACGCTCCTCGTGTATCTTTGCGATAGGTGTAGGCCCATCACCATTAAAGTTAGTTTCATCTGTGATAGTGTTATATTCCACTTCAACTTCTTCTACGTGGTCTATTTCATCATCCTTTCAAACTTATTCACCTCATTTTCCAACAAGGCAATGTATAGAGGTCGTTCCCTTTGTGATAATAGATGAGGCGTTCGTGGGGTTGCCCCGATGTCAATCTTGGGGATGCTATAATTCTAGATAATCCTCCAGACCGCCCCACATCTACGTTAGAAGAAGAGGTCATCAAGGGAATTTGTGAAAAGCACGACATTCCTTTTGGAGATGTTCTAGTTCCACAGCCCTTTCACCAGGCTAACAATCCGCATGAGGGAAATATGCAGGTAATCAATATATGTACTTTTTTTGGATGCATCCCACTTAGTAATCACTTTTTCTGATTTTTGCTCTAGTTTATAAAGCTTGCCCTTGTCCAGCTTCATCCTAATAACTATGCTTCATTAAACAACATGTACATAGTCTTTCTTTATCATCTGGGTAGGGTTCTCATTATAGAGGATATCCGTTATCTATACGCTTTCAAGAAGAGCATTGAAAGTCCTTCTCTTACTTATCTTAAAACTTCTAGGAGTTGCTGCATTATCATCACTCTTTGGAACAAGCTTAGCAATTTCAAGGACGGGAACTTCTTTGTGCACTGCCCTTTTGGCTTTGTCTAGAAGTGGCTATTAGTTTGTAAGCTCTACTATAATACTTCATTTTGATGGTGCTAATATATCTAAATCGCTAATCCCTCCACTTTGTAACTTTTCAAATACTTAGAAGAGGCCTAGTAATGCAATTCTAGCATGTTCTCCCTAAGATTTGCATGATGTTCCCATCGAAGAGCGAGAGATGAGATTTCTTTTAACGGATGAAAGGATGCAACATTTCAGTCTTTTTGATAATGATCGTAGTTTAGGCATCGTGCCAAATGTTCATGGAGGTGCTTATCCCGCTCAAGTGGTTGAAGCCAAGCTTCATGCTGAAGAGGATCCAAAGATCCCTCCTATTCAAGATCCTCTCGGTAATCTAGAAGAAAATGTGGAGGGTGGTAGTAATAATGTCATTGCAGAAGGAGGAGATGATGGTACCGATGACGATGACGATGGTGATAATGAGGATGGGGGTAACGGTGAGGATATAAGCCTCGGCCATGAGTTTGCTGGCGAGACAGGTGGCAGTAATCAAACACCACTCATTCCCCATCATCCGAAACTGAAGATTATTTCACCCCATTTGATTTCATAGTCACATCAGGCTCCGGTCGAGGAAGTGATACCAGCTCCTCTAAATAGTGGCACGAATGACTCACTTGAGAGCATACCAGATAAAATTCCTTCTTATGACCTGGATAACGTCGGTTTTGGTGATGTAGATTCTCCTATCCGTTTGACTGCTAATGTGCCTGCAAGTGCTGTAAAGGAGATATCCCCGATTAATAGACTTCTAGAGCCTGATCTATGGGGGCATTAGGGCACGTTAAAACTTCACAACACTTAAAGTCATCACACATTTATATTGTACGTGTTGTCCTTAAATTTCTAAGTTTTAACTTGACTGTTTTTTATTTTCAAGTTCAGTGGAACAACGACATCTCTTTGATTCTCTTTGATGCTATAGTGCTGATTATCGTAGGCCTAACTCCTCGTGACAATATCATGATTCCTCTCATGAATATGATTCAAGTAGGGGTCGCACAAAATAGCAAGAAAGCCGAGGAAGAGATTACAAATGCCAAGATGACCGTAAGAGAGGGTTAAGTAGGATATCTCCTACTCCATATAGGACTTGCTCTCCCTCGCCTATAAGTATGGATCGATACTCATTAAGACCTAATCCTATTCCTTCTTCCCAAATCCCTAGTGCGCCCATCTTGGTTTCACCTATCATGTAGCTAATGAGATATACCCATAAAGCCACCTAGCCTATTCAACCATCAAGGTCTGAATCTTCTAATCTATCTAGATGGAGCCACGACAAGGACCAAATTCTTGTGCCCATTTTTATAGCAGTGGTTGAATCTGTTTCTAACTCATAACTTGCCACAATGCAAAGAGCGTTCCCCAAGGTATGGAATTAAATTTGTCTATAATATGAAGGATATTCCCCATAGTGTAGGTCCAAAAGTCACAACCTGCATAGATGATGTGTATGATCAATATTAAACGTGGAGGAGGCTTGCGGAAGCTCTTTCCAATTTCAATAGAAGAAAATGGTGGCTCTCTAAGGGAAGGAGTTGATATAGCAAGATAATAAGCGCATCATTTCCAACTTGGATAAGGAAGTTCAAATTAGGAAACCTCAGGCAGATATGGGGAAGAAATTGGATGAAGAAAGAAAATCTTTCGTAGAAAATTCCGAATTACAGCAGAATCAGGTTGAAGTCACACATCAATAAGAGTCATACTCTTACTCTGGTAAATGCGAAGCTTCGAAAGACTGTTGATGAGCAGGCTTTAGAAACCAATAATCTGAAGATCGTGTTGGAGGTTGAAAAGAAAGATAAAGATGATGCTCTCGCGCAAACCCATGAGTATGTGAAGCTACTAGTCAATGCTTAACGAGCAAAAAAGGAGGCCGGGATCTAGGTAAAGACCGTTAAGGATCAAATCAAGGCTCAGATAGAACCTACCCTAGTTCACTTCTATGTGAACATTGTCAAGTCTAAGAATTTAGGTGGCTTGGTAAGGGATTCCCCAGGGCCTTAGCCAGACCTGAGAGGAGATAACTAAGGAAGAAAAATAACACTCGTATAATGTTGAGATTGATGAGGGGATGTTGAAGCACATCCTCTTAGATGGTAAAAATTTGGAAGCACTTTCTACTGGAAAAGTTACATTGAATATGAGGTTGTTTCTCTTATCAATGGGACTGTTAGGGTTCTTCCTGATTCTAGCTCGAAAGATTTGGGTGAAAGTTTTACTCTCGTTTCTAAGGGCCCTTAGTAGAGACTCCTACTGTAATGGTACCTACTTCCAGTGCTGTCACTTCTTCTATATCAGGGCCTCTCCTTATTGAATCTATTGTTCCTTCCTTTGGCAGTACAACAATCCCAATAGCCATGGTGATTTCAAGAACATCTACTGCTTTGACATCTTCCGTCGAAGTTCCATATAATTTGAAGATCCAACTACACACAGCCAGAGGCCATGTCAAAATTGCCTATCTTATCTCGATTATGGATGGGATTTATACTGGAACTCCTTCGTAAGTAACCTCCGCATCTCCTAGAGGTATATCTATCTTTTCATGTTTTTGAGAAGGCTCAGATAACACCCATTGATGCTTATAATCTCTATTTTTCACTTTCTCAAGTTTTAGGCCTACCTGCTCTTGTCCCTTTACCAGAAAGGGATCTGACTTTAGGTACCCAGGCTTTAATGATAGAATCAGTTATCATGTCTACCCCTAATCATATCCTAATTTTTTCTACCCCTAATCATATCCTAATTTCTTCATCTGGTTAAATGCTTGGTCATAAGACCAAAAATATTCACTCATTGACTAAAGAAGATATGGACGATCCTAATGTGATGTAGGTGATGAGGACATAATCATTATAGGTGCCACCGAGCATGTTCTTAGCCATCAATCTAGGAGGAGAAGACCTTTCAAGTTAAGGTCAGAGAAATTAACAAGGAAAAGATTAACAGTGTTCCTCTGCCTTTTTCAGTTCCATTGCCCATACCACCAGTTGTCATTCCCGCTTCTACTCCTACAATGGCTAGCATTCAAGCTGATGCCCCCGAATCTTCGGGGAGCGATCAAGATAGGAACACGGTTCCTAAGACCTACCTATCCGGGGAAGAAGAAGTGGTAGATCTGGTAAAAAAACATGTAGTAATTTCTCCTGAGGGAAAGAAGGAGAAGAAGAGGAAGAAGAAGCATACTTGACCGTCATTTTGTTATGTTATCGTTATTTCATTTTATTTTTGTATATGTATATAGGTTATTGTTGTTGTACGAGAACGGCCCCTGCTTTTGCTTATAAAGTTTTTCAATTGTTAAAAAAATAGTTTTTTTAGACCTCCATCTTATTCTCACTTATACACTTAGTTTAATTATATTTATCGTGATTATACCCAAATTGAAGCAATGTCATTATTCACCATAAATCTGTATGTATGAGTAACTTCTCATCATTTCTTAATGTATTCCGTTGCTCTATTCTATTCATTATTGCCAGAACATTTCTCTGTCAAATAGCTAAATTTAAATTGTTTGGCTAACTCCATAGCCTGCTTGGCTCATCTTCAGTCAGGTTCTACTTGACCGAAGATAAGGTTGGATTTCCACATTGCTTCCTATATCTAGGAAACGATGTCTTAGACATCTATTTCTATGAGTCCAAGCTCCAACTTGCCTATATCTAGGCATTGATCATAAGTGCTCATTAGAAGCGGTGTTCTGGATGTCTATCTCTAGATGTCTACACTATATCACGTCTATCTCTAGGTGTTGATCGTATTTGGAAAAGGAGAGTCGATCCCTTGTTCAGTCCTATTTTTGGGACCTAATGCATAAGGTGCTTGTCTCCAGGCATTGCCATTAGACCTTTTTTATCTATGGCAAATTTTCAAAGTTCATAGGTATAGGGAAATTCATCACGATCGACCCTAAGATGATTATACTCTCATCATCCGATCATGGATCAAAGGAGTCCATCACCTGTCTCTGGGTAACCGGATACCAGTATTATCAAAACAAAGAAATATCAATTTCCCCGTTGTTCACACATCATAAACTTAAGCTAGTAAGGATACAATTCCATGGATTCCCAAAGCCAACTCGATTTATAGGTATAAGAATGGAAAACTTTACCTTATTACATCAAACTATAACATCCTGAAAAATTATAAACACTTTATACCAAATATAAGGATTATTTAAATATTTGAATTGTGAATTAAGAATTAGTTAAATGGATTCAATAGCATTATTAAACTCTTTTTAATTAGTAAATGATAATGATAAACTCATTTTTAAATTTATTTATAAAAATAAATAGTTCTAACAAATATCAATAATGTGATCGAAAAATAAAACGATATCAAAACACGTGAAATTATTATCCTAGGGCACTATCTTAGATTTTGACGAAACTAGTGCCATTAGGTATGGAATAATGAGGCGATGTATGCGGATGAGTTTCATTACGATCAGACATGTTGTGTGATCGTACAAGCTTGAAATGCACTACGATAAATTTCGTAGAATTAAATATAATAAACAATTTACTATAAATAACCCTTTAACCCTTCACAGCCCTTAGCCCTCTCTTCTTTTATTCTTTTCCTTAAAACGAAATATTTTACACTTGCACCACATTTTCAATTCTTCTTGGAGCTTTGCTCAGCGAAAATATTCAATGTTAGATCCGTTGCAGTTGGGGAAGGGAGAGTTTCATTTTGGTACGTGCATTGGTGAGTCAATCATGGTTGGTCGAGGTTGAAGATGGAGGGGCCAAACTAGATTTAGATTTTGAAGGTGCTGGTGGAGGCGAGGGGCAAATCAGAGATCGCTATTGTGTTGCTCATATCAAAGAGCACTTTTCCCCAAAGATGTAGCACCTCCGATCAACTAAGGCGAATTGCATCATTTTTAACAAATGCGGAGAGGAGCAGGTCGCATTCTCACGTGGGGTGTCGAGCTTGATGAAACTTGGTCGAAGGGAGAGAGCGAACGAAAAGAAGATGATTGGAAGCAATGGTGCGAAGTTTCATGGTTTGTAGCTCGAGCTAGGGGAGGGGAAGTGCATAGCCATGGCTAGTGGTATAGGTGTATCACTATGCTCACAATCTGGGCTGAATAAGGTATTCATTTAAAATGGTAATTAGTTAAGTTAATTAATATATAAATCCAAAATATATTTAAATCCATAACTCTTACATTCGAGGTCCAAATCGAATGCGGTGTTTTGCATTGCGCTCACAGGAGTGTTATTTACGCACTGGAGCTGATTACGTTAAGTTCGGAGCAACTGAGATTTTGAGCCAAAATTGAACGTCGTTCGATTTTAGATTGAGTAGGAACGCTTAAGCATTATCCGAAATTTTAGTGAGTTAACTCACCTTTGAATGAACTCTTTATGATATATGTGTCTTGATATAAAATATTGTTTGTGTGTGCTTAAATGATTTATTTAATTGGTTTGATTGAATTATGTGTGTGGCTTATTAGCTATTTGTGAAAGTGTTGTTATAGCGATTATGGCAATACTGACACTTATGAAATCTCATCTTTCAGTCATTTGTTGGCTGCTCTTGTGCTCATGTCTGCATCACTAAATATTTGGTCATCTTCTTGCACTTTTAAAAATGTTGCTTGGAAAAATAATTGGTCGCTTGGAAAGGATATAACACCAACTTCCAATGATTTTAAAAGTTAGAAAGGATTTGGTCGCGTTTTTGCAATTTGAAAGTCAATTTTGAAACAACTTTCAAATGGAATTTGTTGACTTCTCCAAATTTTTAGTGAATGTATACTAACATAATAGTATGTTATTCTAAATATAAAGTTTAAAATTTATACTTTGTAAAAATGTGGAGAAAATTCCAATTTGAAAAGAACCATTTAAAGGGATTTTCCATACTCTTTTTAGCGGCTACTTTGCAGCACTATTTCCAACTTTTACAAAAAAGTTTTAAACTTGATTTTTCTGCTTCAATCCTTTTTGTGAACTTTTCAATCATATATTTAAATTTTTTAAAAGTGGTTTGAAATTTATATATATTTTAAATGATTTGATATAAATTATTGAAGAAGAGGTTTTATTCCTAAATAAGGAAAATAAATGGTTTTGAGTTTTCAATATATTTTAAGCTTGAGATTTTCCATTTAATATTTGAAATTGATGTTTTTGAAACTATATTTCTAGTATTTTTGATTTTATTGAAAAGTGAAAAGGAAGCATGGATTACAGCACCGTTGTTGTAATAGATGTTGTCCATGAATTGAGGAAGAATTCATGGATTATAACCTTTTTGTTATAATAATTTTGTATTAAGAATACTTGTTACTTGACTTAATAAGTGTTGGTATTCTTAAATTTACGGAGGAGTTTTATTTTAAAGATAATAACAAGTTGATTTATGAATGATATTTTATAAACGAAAAAAATCTTTATTTTTTTTTAAATATTTTATAAATTATATTTAATACACTTAGAAAAATAGTTAGCACTTTTAAAGAATATTTTAAAGAGTGTTTTTAAAGTGTTTTACAAATATTTATGATGTGAAAATCAAGCACAAGTGTGAGTCGAATGTCTTAAAAGTTTTTTCATTTATAGAAAATATTAACTCTTATACTTGGCACTAAACGTTGAGGAAGCCCCTGCAATCTTAAAAATTAAGAATGCATGTCAAGTCAAGGTAGGAAGCAACACTGCCCCAACTTGTCCAGGTCATTGTCTACCCCAGGATAATGGCTTGGTTTAGGATCCGAAAGTGGTGATAAGTTAAGAGATTTAATTTCTACAATTGATATCACTTATATGGAAAGGATTTAAGCATATGCTTAATACTAAATGTCGAGGGAACTCTTGCTATTCTTAAAGTTAAGAATGTATGTTGAGTCAAGGTAGGAAGCAACAACACCCTAACTTGTTCGGCTTCATTGTTTTCCCCATGGTAGTACTAGTTTGAGATTGACGAGTTGTGATAAGTATATGAGATTTTAATTTCCATATACAACCATTTTTGTTATTCCCGATAGTTGATTCATTGAATATCATGATATCGTTCTTTGTGCCTCGTCGGTCTAAGATGATTTGTATGTCATTTTGAGCATTTGCAACCAACACTGGGGATGACTAAAACCAAAGAGTGAGTGGGAGCCAAGTCATGTGGGTCACACCCATTAGGTATATTCACATCTATTTAGAGAGGTTTTGATTACATCCATGTCGTGATGTGGATATATTTGGATTCCCGTATTTAGCGAAGGTCTAGCTTGGAAGTTTCTATGAGTGATGCATGTTTTGCGTGGGCTCTCAAGTACATTTTATCTAGAGATATACTTTTAATGTAGGGGGTGCACCCTCCTAGTCATGGTGGATGAATTCATTCTCCTCGTTTTGATTCAAACCTTGGAGTTAATCCTTTCTTAATTGCATCGAGAAGTTCCTTGTGCTCTTCTCCATGTTTAAATGTTTATGTCCATTCTTTAAGTTCGGATTTTGATCTTTTTTTTTGTTCATCCTTTCTTGTTTGGATTTTTGCTCTGGTTTGTTTCCATTCTTTAATGTGTATATGTTATTCTTGTGAGGTAAAACTCATTCCATGTTTAGCGAATTGATCTCGTAGATTATTATATGTTCATCATATTTCTTGAGTTTTCTCATGTTGGTTTTCCAGACTGATCCGGGCATTATTTTCTTATAATGCTCAGATCAGGTCGAATTTTTTCCAGATTGTTGTAGGTGGGACGTGAGGCTCATGGAGTAGTGCTAGATGTTCACATGCGGTATTATTTTTATTTTCTATTGTATTATTATGTATACCCATCAGCAATTGTAAGGTTAGGAAGTTATAACTATCTAGACTTATAAGGTTTGTTTTTAGTTATGATGTATCATGTGTTTGCACAAAAAATGGACGAACACCTCCAAGTCGTATGAATTAGTTGATTTTAGGTTGTTTCTAGTGGTTTGGGTGATTTATGCAAATATATAAAAAGCAGGGACTAAACTGTAAAAGACACACAGATTTATAGTGGTTCGGCCAGAACGTGCCTACGTCCACTTTATATGTTATTCTCCGTTTTCTTTCAGATTACAAGTACAAAGCTTTGTATATAAGTATATGAAAGTTGTTTGAAAGTTCCTTCCGTGCTTGAGCTCTCAAACTTGTCCGCCATTGTTCTACCCCTGCCCCTCTATTTATAGAGTGAGGCTGGGGGCAGGAGTCTCGGATGTATATAGCTGCTGGTGGGCCTAGGCTGAAGCAATCTGGCTTGGCACATCTGGTTCGGCGGAGCTTGGTCCGGCGAAGCTTGGTTCGGTCGTAGCTTGGTGGAGTTTGATTCGGTGGTGTATAGAGGGTTGGTCCGGTATGGTTGGTTCGGTGGTAGGTGGTGAGAGATGAGACCTTGGTCCGGTATGGTTGGTTTGGTGGTAGGTGGTTTTGGATTGGTTCGGCATGGCTTGTGTGGAGAGCTGGTTCGGCAGGAGGTTGGTTCGGCAGGAATGGTTCTCTTTGGTTCGGCAGGCGACTCGGTAGGAACTCGAAGAAGGGTGGTTCGGTGGTGAAGGCGTGGAGCAGGTCTGGTGAGAGTTGGTTCGGAGGTAGGGAAGGGGCCGGTCGAAACTCACCCAACACTTGCCCCCCAAAGTAGGGCACGTGCGTGCACGTGTCGTGCTTTGCCTTAAGCTGGGGTGTTCTCATCCGGTCTCTAGCGCCGAACCAATCCTGTCCGGCTACTGATATTTGCTTATAAATAGGGGTCAAACGCCTCCGTTTTTTCCTCATCAGCCGAACCATTCCCTTGTTTTTGCCGAGTCAAAGCGTTATCTCTGCCGAATCGAAGTCTTTGCCGAATCAGGTGAGGATCTACTCTGCCGAATGAACTTTATTTTCAATTACCGAATGCGCTCCGTGGCCTCGAAGTACCGGATGGACTTTCATCCTTGGCCTGCCAAATGAGGTTTCATTTTATTCTACCGGATATGCTTTAGGGCTCTAATTACCGAATGAATTGAGGTGTACGATTGCCGAATGAGATCGAGGGATGGGATGCCGAATGTACCTTTTTATTTGTAATGCCGAATGAGCTCTAGGTTGTGCCTTACTGAATGAATTCGAGGATTCCGAGTGTTGAATGAACTCCTTACCGGACGGACTTTCGTACTTGAATTACCAGCGAAACTCTAGATTACATAGTTTTATGTGTTTTAACGATATGCTTTCTTGTGTCGCAGATAAATATCTCAAAGAGTGGAAACCCGATCAGATAAAAGGAAGTCCAAGGACATAGAAGAGTCCTCCATAATGCCCCCAGTTCGGGCCGAACGTCCTGGGCCTGCTCCGAGATTGCTAGTAGATGGGTATGGCCCGCAGGAGCTCTTGAATTCTCCGCCCGACTGTTTTCCTAGCTCCCTCAGGGAGGAGCAACTTGATGTCGTCTCTCGTTCCTTCGGGATTGACAGGGCTCGCATGCTGTTGCCGGGAGAGGGAGTTATGCCATATGACCCTTCCGAAGGATATTTCGCTTATAGCAGATACCACTGTATGTGTGGGGCCATTCCTTCCATCAATGCATGGATAGTTAGCTTCATTACCTATCTGAAGGTGGCCCCTCTCCAGCTCCAGCCCAATTCCTACGCTATCCTGGTGTGCTTATTTGTTATCTTCCAGAGGAGGTATGGGCTCCCCCTTCTAACCGGGAAATCCGATATTTTTATAATCTGAGAGGCTACAAGAAGGGGTCTCCGTATGTTAGTTTAGAAGAGGCCGTGCCCTTCAAACCGGTCTTGGACTTATACTCCAAGTTCACCATGTTTAAGAAAGAATGGTTTTTTATCAAGGACGATTCTGTCTCCTTCCGCCTTTTCACTTCTGGCTGTAAGTTGAACTTTATTTACAATTTCCTTGTTCCGACTGTAGTGCTTCTTCTGATATGCTTTTATTTCTTGCTAGCGACAGGTGGTTTTGCAGTCGTAGAGAGCGATTCCCTGGTCCAGATGGCTGCGGAAATAAAGGCCATTTCGGGATGGGACAGGTCGGCTTCTTTCCTGATCAGGAATGCTACTCTCCTGAAGCACAACTTGATCCTGCCACACCAGTCCGTGGTTAAGCAGAGAGACACGACTGAGGAGAAGGCTGCCAAAGCCAAGGAAGGGGCCACGGTGAAGAGTGGCAAGAGGGAACCTTTTACAAAGCCTCCCGTTGTTGGAGGTAAGAAACTTAAGAAGTTTGATGGTCCCTCTCCTAGCACTTGTCCAATTGCTCTGGGAGAGGAAGATGTGGAGGAAGATAGAGGTGAGGGTGAAGGAGGAGATGGATAGAGTGGTAGTGGCGTTGGTGCCTTAACCTCCGGGCAAGCGGGAGAGATTCATGAGTGGACGGACGATGCTTTCCGTCAAGCTTTTGGGGAGTCAGAGGAAGGATCAGTTTTGGTTGAGAAGGCAAAGGAGGTTGACAAGGCTGGGGCTGGCGCTGATCCATTCTTTAAGAGTTCTTCAGCTAGGGCGACTCCAGCGATTCAAGGTGATCTTTTGACTTCTACAGACTCCATTTATGATAGGGACTTAGGAATATTTTATGGTTCGCTTCCATCCTGGAATGAGATTCAGGACTTATTGCAGTATCCTACTCCTCCGCAGGATTTGTATAATAGATGTGCCTTCTCACTCTTTTTATCTTAACATATTTCTTGAATTGTGGATCATTGTATGCTCGTAACGCTTGGTTTTTATTCCAGGAGCAGGTAAGGCGGCCAAGTCATCAGATATCCGGCACCGCCTTGAACAGTATAAGCTACTCAAAGCTTCTGCCAAACCAAAGCCTCCAACTGGCCGTCCTGGGGATGTAGTTAGATATCGCCCCCTTCTTGGAGTTATTGAGGAAGATATGCAAAAGAGGAAGAGGGGCCGATCTTCGTTTGAACCTTCACCTGGCCCTCAGCCTCTAGTCCATCCCATCCATGATATTACTGAGGAGGACACTGAGTTTATACCTTCCCCCCATCCGTCCGAAAATCCAACCGTCACTCCGATAGACCGTCCTGGTTTGGATCGCAACCCATTTGCCGGTCACCCTGATCTGGATCCGAGTTTCCAGGATATTTCATTTGATGAGGCCATGGGTGAGCACCTTCTTCCCCGCAACCCCATGGTACGAGTGCTTGATGAGGCCAAGTCCCTAGACCTTGATTTGCTTACTACTCGGGTAGTTACCACGGGGGACGAAGCCAAGGCTAACATTGACCGGTTGCGGAGGAGACCAGGAAGTTGATGGGGCATCATGCCCGTCTGGTCAAGGCTGGAGAGGAGATTGGGAGTGCTAATATTCGGTTGCGGCTAAAGGTTGCTGATCAGGCCAAACAGCTTGCCGATCAAGCCATTCAGATTTCCCAGCACGAGGCGGCCTCCCGACGACTAAAGAAAACCATGGAGGAGGCTAGCAAAGCTGAGTTGCGAAGGATGGAGGCCGCCTGCAAGGAGCGGATTGTCATAGCCATTGCTACGGTGGACGAGGTTCGGAGGGCAGATCTCGAGCAAGTAGAGGAGTTATCTGGGAGGCTTGAGGCCGCAGAGCTTGCTCAGGCCAAGCTAAAGGAAGAGATGGAGGAAATGAGGAGGTCTCTCCAGGCTGACCGCTTGAGATATCGATCGGAGAGGGATGTTGCCGTCGCTAAGTTGCTGTCCTCCGAGGCCCGGGTGAGGGAGTTTGAGGAGAATGAGGGGATGATGGATGAGATGTTGCAGGATATGTACTTCCGTACCTGGAAGCAGGGTAATCTATCCTGGATGGATGACTATCCCCGAATCATGGCTAGGATATATCTCCGGTCATTGGAGGAGGCCAAGGCCGATGCGGATAAGGAAGGTGGAGCGGCATTCAGGATGGATATGGTTACCGCCCAGTTCTCAAAGGAGGAGAAGGTAGCGGTGAAGGAGGGGATTCGGCTACTTGCTGCGGAGGAAGCCGGTGTGCAGTTGGGGGATGAGGACCAAGAAGCGGGTGTTGGTGAGTTTTTCCTTTTTAGCTTTTCATAACTTGATCGTTTGCGGTTTATCTGATGGATTCTTTTCCTAAAATGGACAGGTGGGACCTCTGGTCAACATGCTGGGAGTTCCGATCCAGCAACCAAGTAGATTCGGAGAGCAGGTTCTGAGGTGTAGTGGTTAGCACTAATGCAGCTAGTTATTTTATTTGGTCTGCTTGACATTCCTGTATATGCTAGTTCAGAACATTAATGTACTTTCAAGCTGTAATTATGTCATTGAACGACTTTATGTAAGTTTATAACACAAGCTGATTCTGTTATATTTTGAATGCTGTTGTTATTTTGATGTGCTGCATAAGAAGTATAACTATGCATATGCCTGTGATTTAGCCGTGTTTGATGCTAAGCTCTTGCTTGAAATATAACTTCATGTTTTGCAATGTTAGTGTAATGTATGAATAAGTTATAGTTACATGTTTATGTACAAGAGAAGAAAGTACCGCCCTTCATGTTTTAGTTGTAGGGGGTAGCTTTGAGCGTCTTGTGTATCTAGTCATGGATACAGCTGAGTGCCTCGTTATCCAGCTTGCGGGCTCCGATCCTTATGAGCGAATGTCTCCTAGTCGGTGTCCTGTACTTTAGGGACCGTTACACAAGATAGGAGAAAAGTATTTAAATGGAATGGAAATATGGGAAAAGTAAAACTTCCAGTCACGGAAGGCCGTCGATGTGCTTAAGTTCGTGGCAAACGGGTTTTGTAGTCACTTTCCCTAGCTGTGGGTCTTGGAGACATTTGTCACCCATCTTACGCCTCCGCGGGGAGTTTTCTTTTTTACCACAGCCGCACTTTAGACATATCGGAGCTGAGATCGCGCAAAGTAACTACCCGGGCCATTATGGCCCGTAATCGTGGGTATTATTCGATTTACTGTGGCCGGCTAGCGTAGGTGCCGTCAACCATGAACTACCCCTGGCTGGCCACACCTTATGTTGGGGCTTAAAGTAGATTCACAGTTGCCGGCGAGCCGAACACCGTAATGAGCTGCCATCGGCTATAGTCGGCCTTTTTTGATGACTTATAATCGGCTCATTACAGTTGGCTTTGAGGGCAGTCGCGAGCAATGAGTTGACCCGCAGCAGAGGGATGTTGGAGCAAAAGTGTCTCATTGGCGAGTGCACAGAATCGCATAGTACCTGTTAGGCCTTGTCCAGATGAGGCCGTGCCCTGATGTTGCTTGAATGGAGGTGCCATTACATAGAATTTTGTTCAACAGAAAAGGATATAGTTAACAAGTAGCCAGGATATAAAGGAACAGGTAAAAAAGAGACAAGTTTTTTAAAGTGGTTCAGCACGAAAATGCCTACGTCCACTGATTCCCTTTATTAATTCGCTTCATATGGGCAGTACAAGTTAAGAAAAGTATCGACGAAGGTGTTGGATGTTCCATGCCCTCTGGAACACCTCTCCGTCCACTGTTGACAAAATATAAGCTCCGTTGTGGAGATCTTTATGATTTACATATGGTCCGTCCCAGATGGGGTCCAGTGCCCCGGGGCGCGAAAAGATTCGCTTGAGGATAAGGTCTCCTTTTTGTAAGCTACGATGCTTGACTTTGGAGTTGTATTGTGCTACGACTTTCTGCTTATGAGCTACTGCTTTGAGTGCTGCATTGTTTCTTCTCTCCTCAGTTAGATCCAAAGACATGAGGAGGAGTTCTTCGTTCTCTTCCGGGTTGTAGTGGATCCTACGGTGAGAGGACACTATAGTTTCAATTGGGAGCATGGCCTCCGATCCGTATGCCAAAGAGAAAGGAGTATGCCCTGTTGAAGTTCTGTAAGATGTGCGATAGGCCCAAAGTGCCGTAGGAAGTTCGTCCACCCAAGCGCCTTTCGACTTTTCAAGTTTCTTCTTGATTAAGGTTTTAAGAATCTTGTTGACAGCTTCGATTTGTCCGTTTGCTTGAGGATAAGCTACAGATGAGAAGCTTTTGTTAATTCCGTGCTCTTGGCACCAATCGGTGAATTCTTCGCTGTCAAATTGAAGTCCGTTGTCTGATATGATCTTGAGTGGGACTCCGTACCTGCACAGAATATTTTTGATCAAGAAGTTGATAATTTTTACCGAAGATATTTTATTTAGAGGTTCCGCCTCCACCCATTTGGTGAAGTAGTCAACTGCCACTATAGCATATTTGGCTCCACCTCGGCCTGTTGGCAGTTCGCCAATTAAGTCAATTCCCCATACTGCAAAGGGCCAAGGGCTGGTCATTTGAGTAATCTCATTTGTGGGTAGTCGAGGAATCTTGGCAAATTTCTGACATCTGTCGCATCTCTTGACGAAGTCCAAGGCATCTTTGTTTAAAGTGGGCCAGTAATATCCATATCGGAGTATCTTCTTTGCCAAAGTCTGTCCTCCAGTGTGATCTCCGCAACTTCCTTGATGGATGTTGGATAAGGCTTCCCTGGCTTCCCTTCCAGCGATACACCTTAATAAGGGATTAGAGAAGCCGCGCCGATAGAGGATGCCTTCTTGTAATGTATAGCGGGAAGCTTTCCTCAAGATTTTCTTGATTTCGTTACGCCTGTCGGACAGTGTGCCATCTTGTAAATATTTCTGGATAGAAGTCATCCAAGTTTCTTCGCCGATTGCAGCTATCAGATTCACTTGCTCGAAACTTGGTGCTAGCTGCTTTGAGATGGTTAATGCTCCGAAGATAGTGATGTTCTTCATACTAGCTTGCTTTGCTAGTTCGTTGGCCTCTTGGTTCTCTTCTCGAGGAATGTGTTTGATTAGATAGTGATCCAATTGACTGAGCAACAACTTGGTCTTTTTTAGATATGCTGTGAGTCGTTCTCCTCGAGTCTGGAAGTCTCCCAGTATTTGATTTACAATGAGTTGAGAATCACTATGGAGACATAAAGAGCCGACCCCAATCTCCAAGGCCAGTTCTAATCCAGCTATCACCGCTTCGTATTCTGCGTCATTGTTGGTGGCAGCGAATTCCAACCTTAGGGCGTAGTGCAGCTTCTTTCCCCTGGGGGTGATTATCACAACACCTGCCCCCGAGCCTTGTTCGTTCGACGCTCCATCTACGAAGAGATTCCACTTGATATCTTTTGCTATTTCAAATTGCTCCTTACCTTCGCTAGTAGTGAATTCGGCAATGAAATCAGCTATGGCTTGCCCCTTGATAGCGATGCGAGGATGGTAAGTGATATCATATTGACTTAGTTCAATGCACCATTTAAGTAATCGCCCAGAAGTGTCGGGGCGATGGAGCACTTGCCTTAGCGGTTGATCGGTTAAAACTCTGATGGAATGAGACTGGAAATAGTGTCGCAGTTTCCGTGACGTGATTAGCAGACAGTATGCTAGCTTCTCAAGTCTAGGGTACCTGGCTTCTGCCCCTGTAAATCTTTTGCTTACAAAGTACACGGGCCGCTGTACGCGATTGTCTTCTCTCACCAAAGCGGCGCTTAAAGCATGAGACGATACAACAAGGTATAAGTACAATTCCTCGCCTTCATTTGGAGTTGAGAGCACCGGTGGTTTCTGGAGGTGTCCGATTAAGTTAAGGAAAGCTGTCGAGCATTCATCAGTCCATTCGAACTTTCCTTTGTTCTTCTTTAAAGCCTCGAAGAAAGGGATGCATTTGTCGGTTGCTTTAGAGACGAACCTACTTAGGGCGGCCACTTTCCCGTTTAGGCTTTGCATCTCCCTTCGAGTGGATGGTACCTTGATCTCTTGTAAAGCTCGAACTTGTTTGGGGTTTGCTTCAATCCCTCTGGCATGAACGATGAATCCCAAGAACTTTCCTGACGATACTCCGAAGGAGCACTTTAAAGGGTTCAACTTCATTCCATATTGGCGAAGTACTTGAAACATCTCGTCCAGGTGGTTTATATGGTCGTTGGCTTTCCTCGATTTTACTAGCATGTCATCCACATAAACTTCCATAGTTCGTCCTATCAGTTCTGCAAACATCTTGTTGACGAGGCGCTGATAAGTACCTCCGGCATTTTTAAGTCCAAATGGCATTACCTTGTAGCAGTACAATCCTCGGTCAGTGATGAAGCTAGTGTGGTCTTGATCGGGGGCGTGCATAGGGATCTGGTTATATCCTGAGTATGCGTCCATAAAGGATAAGAGTTCGTGCCCGGCAGTGCTATCCACGATTTGGTCAATTCGGGGGAGTGGGAAGCAGTCTTTCGGGCAAGCGTCATTTAAGTTGGAGAAATCGATGCATGTTCGCCACTTCCCGTTAGCTTTCTTTACCAGTACCGGGTTGGCGATCCATTCTGGGTAGATGGCTTCTCGTATGAAGTCATTGGCAAGTAGGTTCTTTACTTCTTCCTCTAGGGCTGCTGATCGTTCTGCCCCCATGCTTCTCTTTTTCTGCTTTACTGGCACCTTCGTGGGATCGATGTTCAGTACGTGGCATGCTACATCTGGGGAGATTCCTGTCATATCAGCGTGCGTCCATGCAAATACATCCATGTTGTGGCAAAGAAAATCAATGAGTTGATCCTTTAACTCTTCTTTTAGTTTAGATCCGATTTTCAATAGTCTACTCGAGTCGTGTTTGTCTACAGATACGAATTCCATAGCCTCTGCAGGCTCGGCGGTGGCCTCCTCCTCTTTGTCCCTGGGGTCTAATTCATTGAAAGGATCACTGGTATATCGAAGAGGAGGGGCTTTCTTTAGTTGCTATGCTTCCAAGCTTTTCATGCAGAGAGTAGTCTCTGCATTTTTCCCTTTATCTTTTTTGCGGTTATTGCGAAGTTCAGTTACATAGCAGTCTCGAGCAGCGTCTTGATCTCCCTCCATTTCTCCTATTCCGTTATCGGTTGGAAATTTCATCTTCAGGCACCATGGGGCTAGGACAATTTGGAAGTCAGACAAAGCTGGCCTTCCCAAAAAGGCGTTGTAGGCCGAGTGGTTCTCTATTAGCACAAATGTTTGTTTCCGCACAGCGGAGCGGGGATGGCTTCCTATTTCAACAAAAAGGTCCAGTTGCCCGAGGGGCATCTTCGCATCTCCAGTGAAACCATGTAGTGGTTTGTTGCAGGGAGACACATCCTTCATTAATAGCTTCATTTTGTCGAAAGCATGCTTGAATAGGATATTCACCGAGCTTCCAGTGTCTATTAAAATTCGGAAAACTTTGGCTGGTCCGAACCAGGCAGAGATGACCATAGGATCCATGTGTGGGTACTGTCTTCCCTCTAGGTCACGCCTACTGAATGTGATGTCGTCATTCTCTTTCCGTTTCGGGTGGCGTTCTTCCATAACAGAATTAATACAGCCTTCAGCGTTCCTCAGTGACTTACCGTATCTTTCCATCTCCGCCCAGCTTCTGTCGGCGATGTGCGGTCCTCCTGATATGGTGTGGACCACTATCTTCTCTTGATTAGAGCCGCTGGTGTTGCGATTTCCCCCGCCTGCTTCTGGGGGGGTAGTCCAGGATTCTCATTGGCAGGAGTTGAAGTCCTATTCTGGCCTTTTACATAGCGCTCCAGTCTCCTCCTTCTGATGTGTTCTTCAATCAAGTCCCGGAGATGGTGGCATTCATTGGTGTCATGTCCGTGGGATTCGTGGAAGCGGCAGAACTTTCCAGATTTGAGTGCGCTATCTGACTCCTTCTTGTGCGGGGGGCGCTTGTATCTAACTTCGTCTTGAGTGGCTAGGAAGATGTTCTCGATTGTTTCATTCAAAGGAGTGTAAGAGTCAAATCTTGGTCCCGGTCGATATAAGCGTTTTTCTCCCTTTTTGCCCCCAGCATTGTCTCTAGAGTCATTTCTTCGAACATCCTTTGCTGCAGCGGGGACCCTGTCTGTAGCCGTCTTAGCCTGTTGCCCTGACTGTCTCTCAGTGGCAGCATCCTCAAGTCTCATATACTTTCCAGCTTCATGGAAGAAATCGGGTAAAGTAGCTGGTTTTTCCTTGGTTAGTCTTCTAGCAAATTTAGTATCTGGATGTATACCGCTGTAGAGGGCCATTAGGATAAGTTTCTCGTCGGCATCTTGGACTGCGGTTGCCGCGGCGTTGAATCGGGTTAGATATTGTTGCAATGTCTCTCCGGGTTTCTGTTTGATATTGGATAAGGAATAAGCGTCTTTGGATTGTTCCATATGAATGCGGAACTGACTGATGAACTTTTCTTTCAACATTTCCCATGAGCTGATGGACCCTTGGGGTAGGTGGCAGAGCCAGGAGGTAGCTAGATCTGCCAAGAATAGTGGGAAGCATTTACACAACACTCCCTCTGTTGCTCCGCTCATGAGCATATGCTGGGTGTATCTTTGTAAATGTACGATGGGGTCAGAGGTTCCCTTGTAAGGTTCCATCGTTGGCATTTTCCATTCTCGGGGGGTGATGGCAGTTTCGATATTGCGGGTGAAGGGGCTGGTTACCCTAGCACCTATCCCCCGATCCCTTTGCTCCCGTTGGACGCACTCTCTGAACAATCGCGACATCCTTTCATCAGAACTTGGAGCGGACAAAAATGAGTTTGGTTCTTCCCTACAGGATTGATTCCGTCCAGATGACTTGTAGGGATGGTATCGTCTGTCACTCCTAACATTCTCCATAGGCTGCCTCTGGTCTTCTGGGGGAATGCTGGGGTTAGCCATAGTTGGCCCTTGCCTTGATCTTCCTCTGCTGGGTTCTGTTCTCAGCACTTCCTCGGGTCCAACTTCGGGCTGGACCCCAGCTCGGCCCCGCCTACTGGTGTTTTCATGGTTAGGTAGCATGACAGGCTCAGCTACATCCGACCCCTGCCTGGCACCTCCCCCGTTGGGTTCGGTTCCAAGTGTTTCCTCGGGTCGGAATTCGGGCTGAGTCCTGGCTCGGCTCCTACCATGGCTGTTTCTGTTGTTAACCTCTTCGAAGAAGAAAGGTCTTTGTTTCCTCCCAGATCCTCCAGATTGGGACTCACCCCATGATTCAGTGTTGCGGTTGGATTCTTCAGCATCCCTTAGGTGTGACATGAGTTGGTCCACCAGGGCTTCTTGTTGAGATGCGAAGCGGTTAGTTACTTCAGCCACAACCCTGTCTAGATCTGCCCTAGTAATTGGTTGTTCCGCGGCAGGGGCTGTTGGAATTACCTGATTTTCATCTGGTATTGCTGTTAACATGGGATGATTCTCTTGATTCGGGGCCACTGGATCTGGGATACTGCTAGTTGCAACGTTCTTTCCTTTGTTAACATCTCTCCTCTGCCTGGAAGTCATGTTGTCGGAGCAAGGAACGATGCTTTGAGGAAGAAGGTTGAGTAGGAGAAGCTGTAGCTTCTAGCTCGTTTCTCAGTGAAAGCACCAAAAATGTTTGCACAAAAAATGGACAAACACCTCCAAGTCGTATGAATTAGTTGATTTTAGGTTGTTTCTAGTGGTTTGGGTGATTTATGCAAATATATAAAAAGCAGGGACTAAACTGTAAAAGACACACATATTTATAGTGGTTCGGCCAGAACGTGCCTACGTCCACTTTATATGCTATTCTCCTTTTTCTTTCAGATTACAAGTACAAAGCTTTGTATACAAGTATATGAAAGTTGTTTGAAAGTTCCTTCCATGCTTGAGCTCTCAAACTTGTCCGCCATTATTCTACCCCTACCCCTCTATTTATAGAGTGAGGCTGGGGGCAGGAGTCTCGGATGTATATAGCTGCTGGTGGGCCTAGGCTGAAGCAATCTGGCTTGGCACATCTGGTTCGGCGGAGCTTGGTCCGGCGAAGCTTGGTTCGGTCGTAGCTTGGTGGAGTTTGATTCGGTGGTGTATAGAGGGTTGGTCCGGTATGGTTGGTTCGGTGGTAGGTGGTGGGAGATAAGACCTTGGTCCGGTATGGTTGGTTTGGTGGTAGGTAGTTTTGGATTGGTTCGGCATGGCTTGTGTGGAGAGCTGGTTCGGAAGGAGGTCGGTTCGGCAGGAATGGTTCTCTTTGGTTCGGCAGGCGACTGGTTCGGTAGGAACTCGAAGAAGGGTGGTTCGGTGGTGAAGGCGTGGAGCAGGTCCGGTGAGAGTTGGTTCGGAGGTAGGGAAGGGGCCGGTCGAAACTCACCCAACATCATGTAACTTAGGATGACAACTTTTATTATCTTTGTTATATTATATGCTATCATTCAGCCATGAGATTTTGTTTTCCTTTGTTTCTTTTCTTTTTATTTTACCATAAAAATCTACCTTTCTAGCACTTGGATGCTCAACATTCTAATATAGTAATAGCATGGAGGTATTAAGTGCTGATTTTTTAG
Source organism: Allium cepa (assembly GCA_030765085.1). NCBI lineage: Eukaryota > Viridiplantae > Streptophyta > Magnoliopsida > Asparagales > Amaryllidaceae > Allium > Allium cepa. Next base: position 491,576,595 of record CM060931.1, read on the forward strand.
GGTTGAAAAAGCATGTAGTTACATTTGGTATTAGAGCTGAAGGCTAAGCAAGAACATTGGCTTTGGTAGGGTATGGCTTATTAGAAATAGGATAGGTGAAACCTTAGAATGAGTTGAGGGTATTATATATACGGGAGCCTATTTGTTATTGTTATAGAAATATATTGTGTTAATTGTCTGTTGAGTGGTTTATAAATTCTGGTCGAGACATGGTATACCACTGTGTCAATGGTGATTTCTGAATTATCGAATAAATCAAATGAACACGATATTGATTTTTGAAAGTTTTGTAAATGAAATGTTTTACCTAGGATTATATATATATTTTATATATATATAAGAAATATTTTTCAAGTTTATATAGTTATTTATAGTTTGTTTGTTTCTTAGAAAAATATATTATTTCTTTATTATCATTGTTGTTTGATTTGTCATGCTCGGGTAGTTTAGGAGCATTGACTAGTGTTTGTTGGTTGTTGATTTATGATCTACCAGTTTATCATCATTTATTGTTTTGATAACTGTGAGTGCATTAAAATGAACCTCTTGTGAATTAAATTTCACAGTTTGACTATAAGGTGTTCGATGATAATATTAAGTCAAAAGTCATCTTTTAATAAAGTTGTTTAATATCATCCAAATGGGAAGACAAGACATTTAGAGGATACAGCAAAAGTTTATTATAATAAAGTAAAGTTATTATAATATAAGATAATTTTAAAGGTACATTTTATATGAGTATGGTATATAAAATGATTTATATGATTTATAATGGGTATTTTATAAGTAAAAAGGGTTTTTGAGAATTTAAATCCCAGTATTACTTGAAATAATTTCATAAGCATTTTGACAAAAGTAATGGTAGTATAACTTGGCAGTATTTATAAGTATAAATATTTCTAAGAGAATTTTTGATGAAGATACATTTTCTTTGGATAGTTTGGCGTAAACATCTCGATTAGTTTTGTGGTAATCTAAATAATCTTATAAATAACGGTCAAATGTTTACTTAGGGGAACGTTGTAGTGCACTTAGTAAATTATTCTCTTTATCATTATGAGATCGAAATTAGTTCGATCCAAAGCAAGTGTTAGTGAATAAATTGTTAAAGTTAGTTTGTACATAAAAACATGTGTAATATGATTTCAAAAAGGGTTTGAAATAAAAACCGCGTATTCAATCCTTAAGCTTCCTTAAAGGAATTTGATTTAAAATAAAAGGTATTTTGATAAAAGAATGTTTAGATAAATGAAAATTTGAACTCTTGGATAGAAAAGAGATAATTTAACACAAGTTTTTAAATAACTTAAATTGGATAAGAGGGTTTCGATAAACTTTGTTTTAAGTAAACTGTATCTTTGTTTAAACATCTAAGTCACATAAACTATTTGATGTTATTGGACCGACTAATAAACGTCTTTACCTTAGGCATGTCTACGAAAAAGTAGGCTCTAGGACTGAGTTTGGATACCAACATGCTACTCTTCTTAACTACTTACCAGATGTGATAGGTAAAGAGGTTGAAGTAGTTGACTCTGTTTTAAGACCCATATTATGTTTTGGCCTCCATTTATATTTTAAAAAGTAAAATGAAATCAGCATTTTGTATATAATCTTTGGATGTAGAAAATTATTATACAAGTAAATAAGAGTGGAGTAAGTTTTTAGTTTAATATTTTATAAAGATGCATCTTTATAAAATGTTTATAAACATAAGTGGAAATTTGTGAAATAACTCATAAAATAATTTTAGCATTGAATGAAATACTAAAAATGAAAATGAAAGTGATTTAGAAAGAGACTGGTTTAGTTAAAATCGATGAGATTTGTATGTAAGTTGTATGTAGATCATTTTATTTACATGGTTCTCGATCTAGGATTCGAGTGCATAACTTCAGTGTGATCCATACCAGTTTGAACAAGGATTTCTCACTTGATTCTTGATACCGAACACTTGATTCAGATTCCTAATACGATGCTGAGGTTTTCTATCATAATATATGGTTATGTAAGGAGGAAAAAGGGTTTCTAATTAAGGAACCGAATCGGAGTCCGCATTAGGAAGGTCAAGTGAGCGATACTAGTTCAAAAGTAAAGTTTATGTATTCGAGCAAGTGGTTGGATCAGATATTGCATACGGATGATCCATGTACATCATAAAGTCTTAAGTATATTTGTATACTATGTTTTGTGGCTTAGGGAAGTTTAGGGAGCAATTTTCAATTTTGTTTAGAGGTAGATTAGATAATCTTTTAAGCAATAACCAAAGGGTAATGAGCGTAATGGTATGCTTAGGAAATTATCTATATCCTTGTGCGGTCGAGAAAGTTACGAACCTAAGAAAAATTCTAAATCTTATTTTTTTAGTCTTTTAACATTTTAAATAATGTTAAATGTTGGTTTATTCGTTTATGGAATTCGATTTGATTTATAGTATGATTTTATATACTACGGTTTATAAATCATGAATTTATAAGCGAAGGATTTTTAAGTTTTTGTTTATTAGGACTTAAAATCCTGGTGCTTTTGTAAAAGTGGTTTCAAATGAACTTGTGAAATAAATAATTATAATATCATTTTGACAACTTTGTTAAGTATTATTATTTTAGGGCATCTGATCAACTAAGTCGAATCATGTCATTTTTGAACAGTAGCGATGAGGAGTGGGTCATACTCTCGTTTGGGATGGTGAGCTTGATGAAACTGGGTTAGAGGGAGAGAGCGCATGGAGAGAAGATGATTGGAAGCAATAGTGTGAAGTTTCATGGCCTGTAGCTCGAGGTTGGTGGAGGGGCAGTGCACGACGATGGTTAGTGATACAGGTATATCAACTATGCACACAATTTAGGGGAAGAAGGTACTAAGTTTTTATGGTAATTGGTTAAATTAATTATTTAATTAATCAATATATAAATTTAAAATCTTATCAAATCCATAACTCTTGCATTCGAAGTCCAAATCGAACGCTGTCTTTTGTGTTGCACATATAGGAGTTCTATCTGCATGTTGAAGCTGATTTTCTATTTGGAGCAAGTAGGATTTTGAGCTAAAATCGAACGATGTTCGATTTTCAATCGAGCATGAATGCTTAAGCATTGGCTGAAAATTTGATAAGTTAACTCACCTTTGAATGAACTCTATACGATACATGTGTTGATATAGATTATTTTTTGTGTGTGCTTAAATGATTTCTTTGATTGGTTTAATTGAAATATATGTGTGATTTATTGGTTGTTTGTGAAAGTGTCGTTATAGCGATCATCACTGTACCGACACTTGTGAAATCTCATCTTTCAATCTTTTGTTGAATGCCTGTGTTCTTGTGCTTGCATCATTGAATATTTGGTTGCGCCCTTATGCATTTCAAAATGTTGTCCGAATAAAGTTTTGATAGCTTGGAAAGGATATAACACCTACTACCAAAGATGTTAAAATTTCGAAAGATTTGTTAGCGTTTTTGCCGTACAAAAGTCAAGTTTTAAAACAACTTTCAAATGGATTTTGTTGACTTCAGAATTCTCTAAAGTTTTAGTAAATGTATACTAAACTCATAGTATGTTATTTTAAAATAAGTTATAATATTTATACTTTGTAAAAATGTGGAGAAAATTCCAATTTGAAAAGAACCAATTTGAAGGGATTTTTCGTACTCTTTTTAGTGGTAGTTTTGTAGCACTATTTCCGATTTTCGATCTCGAAAATTCCAGACAGTTAGGAAAAGAAGAAAAGAGTTAGAAGAAGAAACCGAAACCAAACTCAAAATCTCACATTCACCGCGGATCAAATATAATATCAAATAATATAGCAGTTATACAGAGGAAATTGTATCTGTTAATTTACATCAATATGCTAGAGTTACAACATTTACACAAAACACTGGACAGTAATAATCAACATGTCTCAGATAAATTACAATATATCACAGCAGAATACACTCCATACGTTCCTGCCATCCAGCTCACCTATTGAGCTCCAGAACGTCCTCACCTAAAAATCTGTAATACTTGGTTTGACCCGAGCATTACATCAGCGTGGAGGTGAACGACAGTGTAACACGATGTCGTTGCGATCTACTATGGACTATAGCGGAAATCATGTGGAGGTGAGTGTTAACGGCCTACGCTTGATTTTGCCGGGAAGGCGACGTAACATCGGTAGACTGCGATCTATTGTCGAGTGGAGTGGAGAAGTTTCATTCTTTTGGCAGCGAAATTCGAGGGCACTGATGCCTACAGTTATACGGGTTTTCGCTGTGATTGCAAAGTAACCCCAGATGTAGCTTCGATCTGTAGTGGGTTCCATGGCGTAATCGAGGGGCACGGAATGCCTACAGTTATCTTTGGATTTTGTCGGGATGGCAACGTAACCATCGGGTTAACTGCGACAATGGATGGGGTTGATGATTTCCAAAGCATTCTCATCAAGATGTTCCCTCTATTTTCAAAAATGTTTTCTATATTTTCAATAAAATCATTTTCCAAGTATTTTCACTGGATGTTGAAAAACGGGTTTACCAAGTACTTATAGATTTTCAGTCTTACGTCTGATCAACATATGACCGAATTTCTGTGTGAACAAGGATGGACTTGTTGAAACATCGAGTTATAAAAAGTATTTTTATAAAAGCTATTTCTGGTAACATTATATAGATTTTTTAAAGTGTTTTTAAAATGATCAAAAAGTGATTTATCTGATTTTAAGTATTTAATAAGTCCTGGCTTCGTTCCTTTTCAAGGACGAAAAGATTTAAAGGGGGGAAGAATGTGATAACCCAGATTTTCGGACAACTGTTAATTGGTAATTGATAGGATTAAATTTTATTAAAATATTAATTTGTAAATTAAACAGATAAAATTCTGAAAAATATTTGAATACACATACACACACACACATATATATACATATACATATATATATATATATATATATATATATATATATATAAACATAGATTTAAAATTATAATACAAGTGTTGAATTTTAAATCTCCCGAGATGATAAATCTTATGGTATATAATAAATAATATATTTCACTATTTAATTCAGAATAAGATATCCATATATATAAGTAGGTATATTCAATCTTTATAATGTATATAGGCATATATATGTATGCCTATGGAATAAAAAAAAATACATTATTATAAATATAGTTTGAATATGTACATATTAATATAACACATAAGTTAATATAAAAAGCAATGTCTATATATCTAAATTGAAAATTTATATACACACACACATCAAATTATAAATATTTATTAATGTAAATAAGCATGTGTAAATATTTGAAACATGGAATTAATAAAAGCGTAAGCATTTTAAAAGACATTAAACATTTGTAACAAATTTAGCAAGCACAATTAACAAGTGTGAGTTAATAATAAAGGAAATTAACAAGTGGCAGACGCATTAATTTCAAATAACATAAATTTAAGAAAGAAACCAAGATTGATTTTCTTTTCACTTCTTAATTTCCTCCTTTATCTTCATCTTATAAAACAAAACCTGGAAAATGAAAATCAGAAACAAAAATCCTCAACCTGGGAATTCAAAACTGGAAACAAATCAAAGCCTGGATCAAGCAACAAATTCAACATCAAAGTAAATCAAACTTCAGATCATTATCAATCAAACTGATCCGGATAAACCAAGTTTCAGAAAACAAAAGCAATCCTAGATTTCAAAAGTAAAAAACAAATGCAGGCTTCTCTGTTCAAAGCAGGTGAGCAAACAGAGCCTTAATTTGTTTTTAAACTTAGTTGCATGCGGTAAAATTTGAAGTAAATTGGTGATAGATGGTTTACATGTGGTCAATGTTGAGTAAAGTTGTGAAATATGTTTTAATGGGTATGAATATGTATATTCATATGTGACTGTGACATATATATATATATATATATATATATATATATTTCTGTTGATATATTAACAGGATTTGAAACCCGTTCCAAAGAGGAAAAAAATCAAATCATCACACTGAATTGATTTTAGAATTCGACCTTTAAACGAAAAGTGATTATAATGATGTAATACCAATTTTAAAATGATTACAAGTATATTTATTTAGTAAATATTTTAAAAATTGGGAATTTACAGTAATGAACATAAATGAGTCAAAAACTAATGTTAGAAATTCCATAAATTGAATTCATAAACAAATTAGCTGTAGGAATTGAGGAATTTTGATATAAAAATTAAAATTTTTAAGAATGTTTTTGATTGGGAATTTCAAGTTGATTGGAAAAGGGATAATCTTCGAATTCCGACGATCTTCATAATAAGGGTGGTCGAGGTTCATGTCAGAGGTGGCTAGTAGGTTAGTGATGAAGGGAAAAATGGTGAGTGATTTTATTATTAGCCGTGGTGGGCACGACGAAGTCGTTTAGGGTTTAAGCTCATGTCTAGTTGGCTGGGTTTACATTGTCGTATCATCATCGATGTCGCATCGAGTTACACCGGACCAAGGGAAATCGAGGCTAGATGTGGAGGCGTAGCCAGGGGCTCGGTGGCATGGATGATGGTGGTCGGCGTTGTCGATGGCAAGGCGAGTTCGTCCAAGGTTTAGTTCCAGTTATTGGTCTAGTGGCTCGATTTTGATTTATAGGCCGTTCGTGGCTCGAGGTAGTTGGAATCGAATGAGTGAAATGTAGTCGATCTACCGGCGTCGACGACGATGGTCGGAACATCGTGGTGGAGGCGTGCACGTGCACAAAACCTCCAGTGAGTCGGTGTTGCTGTGAGTTTTTGGGTACTTGGGAGAAGATGACGGTTCTGTCGAGGTTGACTTCGGGTTTTCGTATGATAGTTCGAGCGAAGGTGGATCGGGAATTTGCCCGAGAAATTTTGGAATGGGCTCGGGTAAATATGGGCATGGGTTTCTTTATGTATAAATTTTTTTCTGAAATCTGAACCATGTTTTAAAGGTTATCAATTAAGGTGAATAAGTAAGGGAGGTTAATTACTTAATAAGATTAATTAATGGACGATTAATGAAGTGATAAAGGGTAATTACTCAATGTAATCAACCATAGTGTAATCAGTGTAATTAAGAATCATTTATTAATGAAATAATTAAGGATTATTAACCAATGTGTATGATTAAGGGAGAATTAATCTACTTAATTAATTTAAGGATAATTACATAGTATAATTAATTAAGAATGATTAATTAAGATGGATGATTAGTAGATGATTAATTAATTCATGTTAAGTAAGCAGAATTTAAGGGTAATCTAAGTAATTAAAGTTAGTGGTTAATTTGAATGGGAAATTACTTAATGTTAAGTAATTAAGGATAAGTTACTTAGTGTAATCAATAAAAGGATTTGATTAATCAAGGAAATTAATTAAAGGGTTAGTTAATTAATGAATGTGATTAATTAAAAGGATAATTAATCAATATAAGTGATTGTAGAATAATTAATTAAAGTAATTAATTAAGGGTCAATGTAATTAATTAACTAATGAGAATAATTAAGGATAATTAATGTGAATAGTCAAAGGATAAGTAATTTGTGTAATTAATTAAAGGTTATTTACTTAATACAATCAAGATGATAATTAAAGGAGGATTAATTAATTGGTTTGTAATTAATTAATGTTAAGAAAGGTAATCTAAGTGATTAAAGATTAGTAATTAATTTAATTAGAGGTAAATTAAATTAATTTTAGAAGTGATCAATCTTGCTTATGAATGATTGAATGATGTTAAATGCCTTGAATTGGTTGATATCTCTGATATGAAATGTTTTATAATATGAAATGTTTGGGTTGAATAGAGATTATGTGGTTATCTATCGAGATGAATTGTTGTGTAAAAGTGACATCTTGTATTTAAGGTTGAATTGTATTTCACTTGAGTAACTTGGGTTAAGATGGTAAGGAATTCGAAGCGACCGGGGTCGGGTATCAGTAAATACCCGAACCCACTTCAATTTGTAACCTATAATGATTCTTTATAGATTGACATGTGAAATCAATAGGCTAAAATGGAATTATTTAAATGACCGGACCATTTAAAACTAAGTAAAGATACTTAGGGATTGATTGTGAATATAAGTGTTGACTATAGAAAGTTGTGAACTTGTAGTGATGAACGAGTTACCCCGGGTTTTAAGTAAGTTTTAATGCATTAGTATTTCTTGTTAGATGGGTTTACTCACGCTGGTTTCCAGCCTGACCCGGGTGTTACTTTGATGTAATGCTCGGGTCACACCGAGTATTACAGATTTTCAGGTAAGAACGTTCTGGAGCTTAGAAGGCGAGCTAGATGGTAGGAACGTATGTAGTGTATTCCGCTGTGATATATTGTAATTTATCAGGGACATGTTGATTATTACTATCTAGTGTTTTGAGTAAATGTTGTAACTCTGATGTATTGATGTAAATTAACAGATACAGTTTCCTCGGTATAACTGCTATATTATTTGATATTATATTTGATCTGCTGTGAATGTGAGATTCTGAATTTGGTTTTTGGTTTCTTCTTCTTCTAACTCTTTTCTTCTTTTCCTAACTATCTGGATTTTTGGGATTGAAAATTCCGGGTCATTAGATATAAAATGGTTTTAAATTTGATTTTTCTTCTTTAATCCTTTTTATGAACTTTTCTACCATATATTTAAGTCTTTTAAAAGAGGTTTGAAATATATATATATGTGTGTGTGTGTGTGTGTGTGTGTGTGTGTTTGTGTGTGTGTGTGTGTGTGTGTGTATTAAATGATTTAATATAAATTATCGAAGAAGAAGTTTTCTTTCAAAATAAGGAAAGAAAATGGTTTTTAGTTTCTAACATATTTTAAACTTGAGTTAGGTAATATTTGAAATTAATGTTTTTAAATCTATATTTCAAGTATTTTTAAGTTTATTGAAAAGTAAAAAAGGAAGCATGGATTACAGCACCGTTGTTGTAATAAATGTTTTTCGAGAATTGAAAAAGAATTCATGAAATATAATACTTTTTTTATAATAATGATTTCATAAAGCTATTAAGAAAACGTGGTACTTGACTTAATAAGTGTTGATATTCTTAAACCTTTGGAGGAGTTTTGTTTTAAAGATGATAATAAGTTGATTTATGAATGATATTTTGTAAATGAAAAGATCTTTAAAAAGGATGTTTTAAATATAAAGCTAAGTGTTATTACTTTTGGGTTTATAGTAAATAATGTTTTAATGACATTTGCTTTTTATCCTTATTTTTAATACACTTAGAAATATAGTTAGTTATTTAAAGGAATATTTTAAAGAGTGTTTTTAAAGTGTTTACAAATATTTGTGATGTGAAAATCAAGCATAAGCGTTTTTGAATGTTTTAAAGTTTGATTTGTTTATAGAAAATATTTAGTCTTACACTTAGCACTATACATTGAGGGAACCCCTACCGTCTTTAATGTTAAGAATGCATGTCGAGTCAAAGTAGAAAGAAAAACTATCCTAACTTGTCCAGCTCATTGTTGACTGTAACGACCCATAATTTCTGTCATTTGAAATTCGTATATTTAAATTGATTTTAAATATTAAGAAGTAAAATTTGTAAGTCGAATAATTTTATTTCGAATATAGTGATTTAATTGGATAATTAAATCGACAATTGAATATTTGAAATTACTAAAATAATTGGAAATTGGGTTTAGTGTGATTAAAATTGATTTGTAAAATGTATTAAATCATATTGGAGTTAGAATGATGTTATAGAACTTTTAAAATTGAATTAAAAGTTAATTTGTAGAAACTGAATATTTTAATATTTAATTGACGAGTAAAATAGCCATTTTTCAAACAGTCTTAGATTTGACGAAACCAGTTTCATCGGATCCGTAATGTTATATTATTATATAGTTTCAAATTTCGTGTCAATCAGATTTACGGTTTGCCCGGGGCAAGCTAAAACGCACTGAAATCGGTTTAAGTGAATTTTAAATTTAAAATATTCGATTCAAAAACCTATCTTTCAAATATGATCGAATTGGCTCCGATATATATTCCATTGCGTTCGGAATAGGGGAAAAACATTATAAACGCCAGGTGGCACGCTTCGTTTGGAGTTCGGAAAAAAATCTCGGGTGAATAGTGCACGGAAATTTTCTATATAAGGACCTCTATTATTTCATTTTGCTCAAACCCTAATTCAGAAACCCTAGCCGCCGGCTTAAATTTTAATGGCCGAAATTTCATTTCATTCTTCCCTCAAAATCTTCAAATCCATAAGCAATTAGCAAAACTCTTCAACTACAAACATGTAGAGCACGACGAGAGCTTTCAGATCAACGGCTGTGATCTAATTTGGAGCGTCGTGGTGGTCGCTAGGAGGCCACGTCCATCGTGCGTTCATGCACGAATTCCAAGGAATGGCGCGACCGAGCTCGCCTATATCACGGCCGAAGGTAGCTCGTGTGAGGTGCTTCGAGGTGGCGCTAGTTGATCAATGCAAAAGTGATGGTGGTGGTCGCGAATATTGGGTGTATAGTGGCGGCCGTGGGTTCTTCTGTAGCTGGGTGTTTACGTTGGGGGGAAGATAGGAGAGGACGGCCAGATTTGGAATTTGAAAATGAACGGCTCTGATGTGTTTAAGATTTTAGAAAAATAAAATAAAATGTTTAAATTAATTTATATAATTCGTGTGATATTTAAAATGCTATAACTCTTTCATACGAGGTCCGTTTCGTACGAAACGAATTATGTCGGATTCGTATTGACGAGCACTATGCAATAGAGCTAGATTGGAATCGATTGGAGCTAGTGAAATTTTTGGGTAAAATTAAACGCGTGTTTAATTTTATTCGAAATAAACGCTGAAACCGCTATTTGAAGCAAGGTGAGAACTTCTCACTCAATCGAAAATTGTTTCGATTTAAATTTTAAATAGTTAGATTTAAAATTGCTTGATTGTGTGATTGAATGATAAATTATTATCTGTTGTATTGAAATAGACACTATACGCCGTATATTAAGCGATGTTATTTATTAAACACATATACCGTGATATTCCATCTTGAAATGGAATTAGTATTATATATGTACTTGGAGTTGATTTCCCGCATTATATAGCGGATGAGACCCTATTGCGCCGCATAATAGCGGATAATATTTTATAAATCCAATGTACCGCGATATCCCATATTGAAACGGGATTGGTATTGTGCTAACATCTGTGGATGCAGGGAAACGGGTTGGAGGGATCCAACTGGATTCCTCACCCGTATTGATTTATTTACAGATATTGTGATATATTCTGTTATCATATGACATATGATGTTTTGGATGCCATAATTGTTATATTTAGTGTTGTTGCAGCATTGGGCCTATTTTGGAAAATTATAAGTGTTAAAGTGATGATTTTCAAATTTAAAAGGATTTTAAAGTGATTTTTGAAAGTATAAGTTTTATTAATTTTGGAATTGATTTATTTTAAATAAATAAACGTTATAATTTTTATGTTATAAAAATTATGTTTTTTGAGAAATATAATTGAAATGTGATTTTTTTTTTAAATATGGAGTTAATGATTTTATAAAACAGTTTAAATAGAGATTTTTGAATTTATTATAAAAGCTTTATATAAAAGAATAAAAATTGGATTTTTATAAATCAGAATAAATGAGTTATAAAGGAGTTTTTAATAATTGTTAAAATGATGTTATAAATGGGTTATAAGTAAATAAGATTTACAGATTTATAATTGATGAAGTTATAAAAGAATTAATTTTCTAAATAAGAGGTTTATAAGCAAATTTACTTATAATTTGGATTTGGTAATTAAATAAGATATAATAGAATTTGTAAATAAAGTGACTTTTTATAACTTGAAGTTTTGTAATATATAAATGTGAATTTATAAACATTGATTTATAAATTCAAAATTTATTGAATTTGATAAGTAAATAGGAAAGCTTATTAAAGGAAATATATTCACGATTTTGGATAGTGGATAATCCTTTAAATTAAATATGCAGAAGTGTTGAATTTGGTAAAAGATTTATATTCACGTTTTTGGACGGTGAATAATATATTAAAGAAATGTTTTGGGGAAGTGATATTTTAAATAGAATTAAAACGATTTGAAGTTGTTTTAAATGTTAAGTATCGAAACCATTGATTTCAACATTCATTGTTGAAATTGACGTTTTCAAGAAATAAGGAAATGGTGGACTATAACACTGTTGTTATAGTAAGTGATTTCCGAAAAGAAATATTTTTGTATAGTATTGAGATTTACATATCTATCTTAATTTCGAATCCCTATACTAGTGATTTTGGGTTGTCGTAGCGATGTTTTACGTAACATCCGTTTTGACCAAAATAAATGTGTTTAAAGAAAACGTTTTCCTAAAAGAATAAAATATATACTTAATCGTGTTTTAAGTATATTAAATATTTTCGAAGTATTGAAAATAAATAGATTTGTGAATTACTTATTATTAAATAAGTATTTGGAAATGTTTTCCAAGGTGGAAATTGAAAGGGTTTAGAGAATATATCTTTTCAAAGATAAGTTGAAGTTAATATTTGGCAAGTTATTTAATTTATGGAAGATTAACAAAAAGGGCCTAGTGATTGTTATGGTGTTGAATATTGGTTAGTTTGCTTTGATAGTTAAATAACCGACTATCAATATTTACCTTTGAATGGGTATTTATTTTGATTTGCTTGAATAAGAATGCTACACTTATTTTGAAAATAAGCACTCGTTATTCGGTTTAGCCGGGAGAGGACCTTTGTGTCATAAATCCCATTCCGAATAATGCTATGCGAAATGGATAGCATTTGAAGACTGGTGTTGAAGACTGGATATTTTTGAAAACGGAAGGATTACCGTCGAATGTCTCTGCATCGGCTGATCTCCGATGTAGAGATTTTATCACCCTTTGTGATGGGAAGTCCGGCGTGATTAGTGAATATCCGGATTGCAAGGGCTTCTTTGGAAGTGACTTCGGTTCTGTTCGAACCCAGAATGGACTTGTATGGATGTGTGTCTGACATTAAAATTTGAGATGTAAAGCTGGTTTCTATCAAATATATTTCTGTTGGTGGCGGAGAATTTATTCTCTTAGCTTAACACCCTTCTCTGAGACGTACGAGCTCAGAGGTTATGTAATTGATGGTTACTAATGATATATTCCCAAATTGGTAATGTGGCATACGAAGTGCTATTGAGCATTTGTTGATCAAAGCGCGACTTTTACGAAAAGCGTAGCTTTGTGGACGAGACTTCGTCGGACCTCACACCCCGGAAATGGTCAAAACAGGAAAGATGCGACAAGGTTATTAGGGGACAACGCCCCCTTAGTGCATGTCATTTCCTTCTGGATAGAGGTGGTATTATGGTATGGAGCCCAGATACTTAACCTATGTTGTTGCTGCAAACTTATTAGTTTGTGGTTGTTGGTGAATCCCAGGATTTAGGTCGGTTGCGACCAGGGGATGGCATATTCGTGTCAGTTGTTACCCAGTTAGGGGTAACCCGGCCTTGTGTTGGCAGAGATTCGGTTAGGTTCTCGGGGCGTCTTTCCAGAGGCGTACCCATGTGGCAATGGGAAGTTCCTCGGTCTGACCATTTGTTGGAAATCCAAACTCCAATACGCACCTTGTACGGTTTTAGTTGTAGAACATGCCATTTATTTATGATGGTCACCACAGTTTAAATGGTAGTTATAGTAGGCATAGTTCGGAATGTCTATATTGACTAAGATTTATATTATACTTTCGAAATGTTTTCCTACACTTTGCACTTATAATAATAATATCAAAGAAATTTGTGTATCAAGCATATTTGACTATCATAATGAGAAATCTCCTCCGATTCTACGTTTGCATTGTGTGTGTGTGTGTGTGTGCGGGAGGCCTTATGATAGTCTCATTTTCTAAAAAAAACATTGCGAACCTAATTTAAAATATTTCTTTGTTTATTTAAAGATAAACTGCTTTTAAGTTCTCACACCAGTCCCATGACTGACCTGGAGTTTATTGTTTCCTTCCTAAACTCTGGGTGTCCACCAATTTTCACACGGACAGTCTAGAGTCAGGTTATCAGGTCATTCCGGAATTCAGGAGTTGCTGTAGAGATCTGGAGGCAGGCTGGATGGCTTGGCGTATCAATTAATATATAGTATTTCTTTTCCGCCGTTTGTTGTTGTAAACTCTGATAATGTAATGTAATGTGATGTAATGTAATAACAGATATGATTCTTGTTTTAAAGATTATTCATTTATTTATTATATGTTGTTCCGCTGCGATTGTGAGATTCTGATATTGTTCTATTGCTTTTCTTTCTTTCTTTCTTCTTCTATCTTCTACCACTTCTTTAACCCTAACGGTTCGGTTTTCCGGCATTTGATTGCTCGGCAGTTAATACAGTGGACGTATTAATGTCGACTTTCGAGAGTTGAAGAATCCGTTATCGCTACATTTGGTATCAGAGCATATGGTTAAGCGACAATCTTGGCTCTGTTGGGAATTACTCATTAGAGATTGAGTCAGTAGTACTCTAGAATGAGTGTGAGTGTAATAATAGATATGAGCGCGTATTTGTTAGTGAATATAAAAAATGTTTTATATTGTGTTTGCTTATCCTTTGAGCCATTTATGAATTCTGGTCGGTGCGGGAAGTACAACCGGAATCGATAGGGGTTTCTAAACTCTTAAATGAGATAGACCGACATAGTATCATTTTAATTGGGTAAATGAAATCATTTTACCTTGATTATATTTTATATATAAAGTAAATAATTTTTCAGAATTATTAAAGTGTATATAATTTGATTGTTTGGTTGTTGAAAATGTAAGAATATATATAAGTTAATTAAAAGAATAAATTGTATAAGCGAAGAATTATAAGTATGGAATTATAATTAATATGATTTACAATTGTGAAATGATCTTATATAAGTAAAGAGAAAATAGTGAAATTATATAAGTAAAAGATTTGTGAATGTGATTTATGAATAAAGGAAAATTTTGAAAGAATATTAAGCATTAAGTTCACTACTGTTGCTGGGAAATACTAAGGGTGATGACTGCAGCATCATCAATATCATTTTCAAGTTTCTATGTGATGGATTTGCTACCGTAGTAAATTGAAAATTGAAGTTTGGTTGTGGTAAACAAATTTGAAATTAAAATCCAAGTTATAATTGTTGAATATAAGTGAAACGAGTTTTGAACTTATAATATGAAATAATAAAGATTTTACTTTGGTAAAGTTAAATAGAATTTACTTTAGAATTGGAATCTGAATTGGATTTATAAGTGGGAATTTAAGTTAAGTTAAACAAATGATGTTTGAAATGGAATATAACTTAAGTAATGTTGAATGAAGTTGATTTTGGTATCGAAGTAAAATAATAAAGTGAATTAAATGGATGTGGACTTGAGTTATATAAATGAAATTCAACCTTATTTGTTAAATGAATTAGCAATTGAATTAAACTAATGAATTGAATATTAATCAATCTAATGTAAATGAATTGATATGGAATAGTGGATGTAAGTGTTAATTCATTAAATCTAATTAAAAGTGATGAACCAAATTGAATGAATGTAAGCGAATTAAGTAAATTTGGTTAAGTTGGATATACATTATTTGTTATATGATTGTTAGTTAATTGTATAGAAATTCAAATAAAGTTGAACTGATAAAAATATTGAAAGCTAAGTAATTTGATTTGAATGTCGAAGTGAACTAACTTGAATGTAAATTAGTGAATATAAACTAATTGAATAAATGAATGTTAGTAAAGTCCAATGTTAATGAATCAAATGTGATTTAAATTGGAAAACCAATTCATTGAATATTACTGAGAAGTGAATGTATATTGATTTGATATGGATTTGTTGCATTTATAGCCTTTGGTTGCATTTGCTATATTGGCATATGTAGTTGTTGTAGTGATATATATTGTATATTGATATTACTTTCATATATACATGTTTCTCATTGTTTGTTGAGTGTTTAGTAGGTGCAGATTTCGCTTGCTTCGCATTTGGAGCACGCTTTCGCGCTATATTAGCCGTATATGCTCGCTAATAATATATAAGGTACATATCTCGGATTACGTATCGCACTTTTACACTTTTTTTCCCTGCGGGATGCCTCATTACTTTGATGAGATGTATATTTGTAATATATATATTGCCATTTTTTTCGGATCGAGCCGCGTAAAGGAGATTATGGCGAATTTTTCTGAAAATTTAAGGCGTTAGAATATTTTTGAGAAAATTGAAATTTTTTGGAAAGATAACTAAATATGATTTGAAAACTTAGTAAAGTTATTTTAAGAAGTTTAACCATTGGATTTTGGGAAAGTTAAACACTTAAGTGAATTTGAAATTTAATTTGAATGGATGTTTGAAAAGTTAATGGATTCTGTAACCTTTTCTTACTTGGTAATTTCGAGGACGAAATTCTTTTAAGGGGGGAAGTTTGTATTGACCCAGGATTTCTGTCATTTGAAATTCGTATATGTAAATTGATTTTAAATATTAACAAGTAAAATTTGTAAGTTGAATAAATTTTATTTCGAATATAGTGATTTAATTGGATAATTAAATCAACAATTTAATATTTGAAATTACTGAAATAATTGAAAATTGGGTTTAATGTGATTAAAATTGATTTGTAAAGTGTATTAAATCATATTGGAGTTAGAATGATGTTATAGAACTTTTAAAATTGAATTAAAAATTAATTTGTAGAAATTGAATATTTTAATATTTAATTAACGAGTAAAAATAGTCATTTTTCATACAGTCTCGGATTTCAACAAAACCTATTTCATCGGATCCGTAATGTTATATTATTGTATGGTTTCAAATTTCGTGTCAATCGGATTTACGGTTTTTCCGGGGCAAGCTAAAGCGCACTGAAATTGGTTTAAGTGAATTTTTAATTTAAAATATTTGACACAAAAACCTATCTTTCAAATATGATCGAATTGGCTCCCGATATATATTCCATTGCGTTCGGAATAGGGGTAAAATATTATAACGTCAGGCGGCACGCTTTGTTTGGAGTTCGAAAAAAATCTCGGGTGAATAGTGCACGGAAATTTTCTATATAAGGACCTCTGTTATTTCATTTTGCCCAAACCCTAATTCAGAAACCCTAACCGCCGACCTAAATTTTAATGGCCGAAATTTCATTTCATTCTCCCCTCAAAATCTTCAAATCCGTAAGCAATTAGCAAAACTCTTCAACTACAAACATGTAGAGCGCGACGAGAGCTTTCAGATCAACGACTGTGATCTGATTTGGAGCGTCGTGGTGGTCGCTAGGAGGCCGCGTCCATCGTGCGTTCGTGCACGAATTCCAAGGCAATGGCGCGACCGAGCTCGCCTATATCATGGCCGAAGGTAGCTCGTGTGAGGTGCTTCGAGGTGACGCTAGTTGATCGATGCAAAAGTGATGGTGGTGGTCGCGAAAATTGGGGGTATAGTGGCGGCCGTGGGTTCTTTTGTGGCTGGGGTTTTACGTTGGGGGAATATAGGAGAGGACGGCCAGATTTGGAATTTGAAAATGAACGGCTCTGATGTGTTTAAGGTTTTAGAAAAATAAAATAAAATGTTTATAAATTAATTTATATAATTCGTGTGATATTTAAAATGCAATAACTCTTTCATACAAGGTCCGTTTCACACGAAACGAATTGTGTCGGATTCGTATTTACGAGCACTATGCAATGGAGCTGGATTGGAATCGATTGGAGCTAGTGAAATTTTTGGGTAAAATTAAACGCGTGTTTAATTTTATTCGAAATAAACGCTGAAACCGCTATTTGAAGCAAGGTGAGAATTTCTCACTCAATCGAAAATTGTTTCGATTTAAATTTTAAATAGTTAGATATAAATTGTGTGAATGAATGATAAATTATTATCTGTTGTATTGAAATAGACACTATACGCCGTATATTAAGCGGATGTTATTTATTAAATACATATACCACGATATTCCATCTTGAAATGGAATTGGTATTATATATGTACTTGGAGTTGATTTCCCGCGTTATATAGCGGATGAGACCATATTGCGCCGCATAATAGAGGATAATATTTTATAAATCCTATGTACCACGATATCCCGTATTGAAACGGGATTGGTATTGTGCTAACAACTGTGGATGCAAGGAACGGGTTGGAGGGATCCAACTGGATTCCTCACCCGTATTGATTTATTTACAGATATTGTGATATATTCTGTTATCATATGATATATGATGTTTTGGATGCCATGATTGTTATATTTAGTGTTGTTGCAGCATTGGGCCTATTTGGAAAATTAAAAGTGTTAAAGTGATGATTTTCAAATTTAAAAGGATTTTAAAGTGATTTTTGAAAGAATAAGTTTTATTAAATTTTGGAATTGATTTATTTTAAATAAATAAACGTTATAATCTTTATGTTATAAAGATTATGATTTTTGAGAAATATAATTGAAATGTGATTTTTTTTGAAATATGGAGTTAATGATTTTATAAAACAGTTTAAATAGAGATTTTTGAATTTATTATAAAAGCTTTATATAAAAGAATAAAAATTAGATTTTTATATATCAGAATAATTGAGTTATAAAGGAGTTTTTAATAATTGTTAAGATGATGTTATAAATGGGTTTTATAAGTAAATAAGATTTATAGATTTATAATTGATGAAGTTATAAAAGAATTAATTTTCTATATAAGAGGTTTATAAGCAAATTTACTTATAATTTGGATTTGGCAATTAAATAAGATATAATAGAATTTGTAAATAAAGTGACCTTTTATAACTTGAAGTTTTGTAATATATAAACGTGAATTTATAAACATTGATTTATAAATTCAAAATTGATTGAATTTGATGAGTAAATAGGAAGTATATTCACGATTTTGGACAGTGGATAATCCTTTAAATTAAATATGCAGAACTGTTGAATTTGGTAAACGATTTATATTCACGTTTTTGGACGGTGAATAATATATTAAAGAAATGTTTTTGGGAAGTGATATTTTAAATAGAATTAAAACGATTTGAAGTTGTTTTAAAATGTGTTAAGTATCGAAACCATGGATTTCAACATTCATTGTTGAAATTGATGTTTTCAAGAAATAAGGAAATGGTGGACTATAACACTGTTGTTATAGTAAGTGATTTCCGAAAGGAAATATTTTTGTATAGTATTGGGATTTATATATCTATCTTAATTTCGAACCCCTATGCTAGTGATTCTGGGTTGTCGTAGCGATGTTTTACGCAACATCCGTTTTGATCCAAATAAATGTGTTTAAAGAAAAGGTTTTCCTAAAAGAATAAAATATATACTTAATCGTGTTTTAAGTATATTGAATATTTTCTAAGTATTGAAAATAAATAGATTTGTGAATTAAAAGTATTTGGAAATGTTTTCCAAGGTGGAAATTGAAAGGGTTTAGAGAATATATCTTTTCAAAGATAAGTTGAAGTGAATATTTGGCAAGTTATTTAATTTATGGAAGATTAATAAAAAAGGCCTAGTGATTGTTATGGTGCTGAATATTGGTTGGTTTGCTTTGGTAGTTAAATAACCGACTACCAATATTTACCTTTGAATGGGTATTTATTTTGATTTGCTTGAATTTGAATGCTACATTTATTTTGAAAATAAGAGCTCGTTATTCGGTTTAGCCGGGAGAGGACCTTTGTGTCATAAATCCCATTCCGAATAATGCTATGTCGAAATGGATAGCATTTGAAGATCTGTGTTGAAGACCGGATATTTTTGAAAACGGAAGGATTACCGTCGAATGTCTCTGCATCGGCTGATCTCCGATATAGAGATTTTATCACCCTTTGTGATGGGAAGTCCGGTCGTGATTAGTGAATATCCGGATTGCAAGGGCTTCTTTGGAAGTGCCTTCGGTTCTGTTCGAACGCAGAATGGACTTGTATGGATATGTGTCTGACATTACAATTTGAGATGTAAAGTTGGTTTCTATCAAATATATTTCTGTTGGTGGCGGAAAATTTATTCTCTTAGCTTAACACCCTTCTTTGAGACATACGTACTAGTGATATTCTTAAATCTTTGGATGAGTTTTGTTTTAAAGATGATAATAAGTTGATTTATGAATGATAGTTTGTAAATGAAAAGATCTTTAAAAAGGATGTTTTAAATATAAAGCTAAGTGTTATTACTTTTGGGTTTATAGTGAATAATGTTTCAATGACATTTGTTTTTTTATCCTTATTTGTAATACACTTAGAATATAGTTAGTTATTTAAAGGAATATTTTAAAGAGTGTTTTTAAAGTGTTTACAAATATTTGTGATGTGAAAATCAAGCATAAGCGTGATTTTAATGTTTTAAAGTTTGATTTGTTTATAGAAAACATTTAGTCTTACACTTAGCACTAAACATTGAGGGAACCCCTACCGTCTTTAAAGTTAAGAATGTATGTCGAGTCAAAGTAGAAGGAAACACTATCCTAACTTGTCCAGCTCATTGTTGTCCCTATGATAGTGGCTTGGTTTAGGATCGATAAGTGGTGATAAATGTAAAAGATTTAATTTCTATAATTGATTTCACTTATGTGGAAAGGATCAAGGCATATTCTTAGCACTAAACATTGAGGGAACTCTTGCTATTTCAAAGTTAAGTATGTATGTGAAGTCAAGGTAGAAAGCAACACTGACCTAAATTGTCCGACTTCATTCTTTTCCCCGAGGTAGTACTAGTTTGAGATCGACCAGTCGTGATAAGTATTTGAGGTTTTAATTTCCATATACGATCATTTTCGTTATTCCCGATAGCTGATTCATTGTCTATCGATTCTGATATTATTTGTTGTGCCTTGTTAATCAAAGATGATTTGTATCTTGTTTTGATCATTTGCATCCAATACCGAAGATAAATAAAACTAAAGAGCGAGTGGGAACCAAGCTATGTGGGTTGCACCCATTAGGTATATTCACATCTATCTAGAGAGCTTTTGGTTGCATGCATGAAGTGGTGTAGATATATTTGGATTCCCATGTTTGGCGAGGGTCTAATTTGGAAGTTCCTGCGAGTGATGCGTGTTTGGGGTGGGCTGTATACTTTATCTAAAGGATTACTTTCGGTGTATGAGGACGCATCCTCCTTGTCATGTTGGATGAATTCTCCTCGGTTTGATTCAAACCTTGGAGTTAAACCGTTCTTAATTGCACCAAGAAGTGCCTTGTGCTCTTCTCTATGTTTAATTATTTATATCCATTCTTTAAATTTGGATTTTTGATATTGTCTGTGTTCATCCTTTCGTATTTTGATTTTTGTTCTGGCTTACTTCCATTTTATCATATATGGATGTCGTTCTTGTCAGGTAAAACCCATTTCATGTTTGGTGACGTGGTCCCACAGATTATACATTCATCATATTTTTTTGAGTTTTCTCAGGTTGGTTTTTAAGATTGATCCAAATGTTATTTTATTATGATGCTCGATTCAGACCGAGTTTTTTCTAGGTTGTCATTGGTGGGATATGGAACTCATAGAGTAGAGCTGGATGTTCACCTGCCATAGATTGTTTATTTTTTATTGTATTATAATGTATACCTATCAGAAATTGTTAGGTTAGGAAGTTAAAACTGTCCAGGCTGATAAGGTTTGTTTTAACTCTGATATACCGTATATCTTAGAGTGACAACTTTTACTATCTTTATTATCATATATGTTATCGTTCTATAGTGAGATTCTGTTTCCCCTTGTTTGTTTTCTTTTTATTTTACCCTAACAATTTTCCTTTCCGGCACTTGGATGCTCGACATTCTAATACCGTGGATGTATTAAGTACCGACTTTTGAGGGTCGAAAAGGAGGGTCGTTACATCACTAGTTGGATATTTACAAAGATAGATTTAAGCGAAATAACATCTCGGTGTTCGCTGTTCCATGCCCTTGGAGGTGAGATCTGTCAACAGTTGCTTCCTTGAATGTTCAACCTCCAAGTTTATGTTCAATGGCATATGTGCCTTTCTAATTTGGGCCTAGGGCCATTGGACAAGGGAAGATTCATCTAAGAGTGAGATCGATGATCTCGGAGGTTTGATTCCTAACCTTTGCATTATATTATCAGCTACTGTTTTTCGATGAGACATAGCCTTTAAATCGCTTCTTTATGCTTCTTATCAATCATATTAAGGGACTTGAGAAAGAGTTCCTCATTCATCTTAGGATCATAATGAATCTTCCGCTGAGAAGGTACTTCTAAATCAAGTATAATCATGTCCTTTGATCTGTAGGCCAAAGTGAATGGAGGATGGCTGGCTAAGGATTTGTGAGTCATTCGGTATGCCCATAATGCTAGGGATAATTCACAACCCACTTGCCTTTGGCCTTTTTCAGTCATTTCTTTAGGATGGATTTAATGATCCTGTTCACCGCCCCCACTTGTCCATTCACTTATGGGTGTGGTACAGCCGTAAATCTCTTTTCAATCCGGTGCTTGTTGCAGAAGTCTTTGAATTCAATGCTGTTGAATTAGGTTCCATCATAAGAGATGATTGTTTATGGAATTCCAAATCGAAAAATGATGTTCTTCAAACCTTCTTTATAGTGATAGTGGCTAGCGGTTCCATTTTGACCTACTTCATGAAATATTCAACTACAATAGTAGCATATTTCGCCCCACTATTCGACATCGGCAGCACATCGATAATATCAATTCCCTAAACTGCAAATGGGCATAGACTGAACATTTATGTGATCTCTGTGGATGAGGCTCTAACATTATTTGCAAACATTTGGCATTTATCCTCCTGTAATCAACTGCATCCCAGTTCATTGTTGGCCAAAAGTATCCGTAGTGAAGTATTTTCCTCATGTAAGTCTTTCCCCCGATGTGATCGCCTCAAGCTTCTTCATGTACATCTGCAAGGATCGTTTTAGCTTTCTTATTCATGATACATCATAGCAGAAAGGAAGAAAATTATATCATGTATAGCACTCCTTCTTGAGTAATGAATCGCGGTACTTTGCATAAGAGTTCCGTTTGTTCATTTCTTTCGTTCAAGAGAGTTCCCTTTAGCAAATATTCTTTAATTGAAGCCACCCGTGACTCCCTTATCACTTTGGCCTCTATGATCCAATCAACTTCCATTTGGTCGATGCTTGGAACTGATAAAACCTCCACTTTAAATCACTCTTATAAGCTGTGCATTCCCAGAGCTAACCACCTTAGCCAAGGAGTTAGCCTTTGTGTTCTCCTCCCTAGGAATGTGCATTATTGTGTAGTAGTTGATATCATTCTGCAGTTCTAGCACTTTCATCAAGTAAGGTGCGAGTATTGCTCTATTAGCTTGGAATTCCTTCTTTACCCAACAGACCACCGATTGAGAGTCTTTGTATATATGTATTGTTTTGACTCTTAATTCCTTCACTATATTGAGCCCTATGATCAGTGCTTCATACTCGGCTTCATTATTCATTTTGGAAAACTCAAGCTTCAAGGAATAATAGATCGTCTGTTATTTTAGGGTTACTAAAATCACTCCTGCCCTAGAGATGTGTTCATTGGATGCTTTGTTCCTGTATAATTTCCATTGAGGAAGTCGTTTCACATCTTCCTCTATCTCTCTATCCCAAGTGGTGAACTCGACAATGAAATCAGCCAATGCTTGTCCTCATATCACTCTTCTAGGATGGTATGTTATATCGTATTGGCTTAGCTCGATGTTCCATTTTAGTAACCTTCTCAAAGTCTTGGGTGAATGCCAATAGTTGCCTCAAAGGTTGATCAGTCAGCACTTTATTTTGGTGAGTCTAGAAGTAAGGTCGAAACCTCTTCGAGGCGACCAACAAGCAAGCTAGCTTCTCTACCTTTAAATAATTCTTCTTTACTCTAGTGAAAAACCTGTTGATGTAATACACAAGCCTTTAGATTTTGGACTCTTCACGTACCAAGGTAACATCCAGTTCATGAATAGATACTGCCAAATAAACAATTAAGTCCTCTCCTTCCAAAGGCTTTAATAAGACAGATGTTCTTTCCATGTGATCGAGTAAAGCCTGAAAAGCTTTTTGGCACTCCTCGATCAAGACAAAATCCCTTTCTCCATTTTAAGGGCATCCAAGAAAGATACACTTTTATCCATTGCTTTTGAGATGAATCGGCTCAACGTAGCGACCATTCCATTCAAGCTCTGCACTTCCCTCGTCGTTTTTAGGAATTTGACTTCTTTCAATGCCTTAATATGCATTGAATTAGCTCTATGCCTCTTGAGTTTACTATGTGCCTACAGACTTTCCCGTTGTGACTCTGAAGGAATATTTCAATTGATTAAGCTTCATTTAGTATCTCTAAAGTACTCAAATATTTCCAAGAGGTCTTCCATATAATTCACTGATGTTGTGACTTCACTAACATATCATCCACATAAACCTCCATTGTACGTCTGGTCTGATATCTGAACATTGAATTTACCAATATCTGATAGATACCTCCTGTATTCTTCAGACCGAAGAACATGACATGTTAATAATATAGCTCCAGATCGATGATGAAACTGGTATGTTCTTGATCTAGAATGTGCATTGGTATCAGACTGTAGCTGGATTAAGCATCCATAATGGATAGCAACTCATGTCCGATAGTTGAGTCCACTAGTCGGTCAATCATCGACAGTGGGAAGTTGTCCTTGAGCATGCTTTATTCAAGTTTGAATAGTTGATTCATATCTACCATTTTCCATTAGGATTCTTGACTAACACTGGATTTGATACTCATTTGGGGTATATATCATCACGGATAAAGCTATTAGCCTTTAGCTTATCCACTTCCTCTTAACACAGTGGATCGCTCCAGACCTAGGCTGCACCTCCTTTGCTTCACAGGAGGGCACAGTGGATTCACATTAAATGTACGACACACCATCTCTAGCGATATTCCACACATATAAGAATGCGTCCATGCAAATGCTTTCACGTTTTCCCAATGACACCCTGCTGATTTTTCTTCATCTTCATGCTTAGTTAAGATCTGACCTTTAGGACCCAAGCAGGGTCATCTTGATCGACCGAGATGTTAATCGTCAATGTAGCTAGGCCGTCTTGCAACCTATGGGTCATTCGTCGGATCCATAGATTTGTATAATTTACTATGTCGTCCGAGCCAGGGCTTAGACGGTTGTTGTTATGCATCAAAAATTGATGCAGAGAGCCCTCTCTGCACCTTTTCACTTTTCACATTTCTTTGCCTCTCTCATCTCGACAACATAGCATTCACATCCTATACTATGATCTCTTTGAAAGGCTCTTACCCTATCCATAGTTGGGACCTTTGTCATTAAGCACAAGGGGGCTAGGGCCACTCTAAAACTGGCAAGCACTGGTCGGTCCAAGAAATCGTTATAAGCAGAGTACATTTCTATAGCAATGAAGGTCTAAACTCGCACACTCTTGCCGCAACCTTCACCAAGTACAATCATAAATCAACACATCAAACAAGGTATATAGCCTCTCTAGAAAATCCTTGGATGCGGAATTTACATTGTCTCAGATCCTACATCCATGCTCATCTGGTCATAAGTCGTCTTAAATAAAATATTGATTGAGCTCCCACAATCAATGAGAACTCATTTTACAATCGTCGGCCCTATCATGGTCGTAATCATCAAGGAGTCAAGCGTTAACACCTCTACACCATCTGCATTGTGATTTCTCAACGTGATATCATTAGTCATCATTCTTAGCTGCTTTCCCCAAGCTCCATCTTCTACAACAAAGCAGCTCTCCTACACAACATGTTTCAGCAAACTGTCATATAGTTCCATCGCATTCTAGCTTTTCTCAGTTGGATGAGGTCTGCTAGTTATAATGTTGATCACAAGTTTTCTTTTGGGATGCCTAAACCTCTCTGCTAGGCCTAGCCTATCCCTGCCGAGTCATCTGCTCTTGGGGTCGATTTTTCACTTGTCCGCCAACCCATGGGTCTTTTACAACCTTGAAGCTTTTTCTTCCTAATAAAATCCTCGATTATATCCCACAAGCATCAACAGTTATAGGTTTCATGGAAGTGGCAATACTTCCCAGACATCTTTTCTCTTTCGGTTGGTTCCCTACGAATTGGCTTTTTATAATTCTTTATACCTTGTATGGCAAGGTAAATATTCTCCATGACATCATTTGGTGGGGTATTTTCTTCGTGTTTCGGGTACCTTAGAAGCTTCTTGAAGTCTGGTTTCCTACCTCTAGCACCCTAATTTCCTCTTTTTTTTATTCCCATTTTTATTCTAACCATTAATAGCAACATTCCCGATGCTCTCACCGGCCTGCTTCATAGCAACATTACTCTGCACTACCTCAATAAAATGGTCTTCCACTAGCCTTTCCAGTGACAATATCTACCTCTTCCCAGCTGCATATATTGGGCAGCATTCCGATAAGACTCCTTCTTGTTCGATGGTGGCTTCATCTCGGCCTTTTACCAAAATCTATATCCATATGAATTCCTCTATTCAATTGCATCAAAATGTCCTCTTTATCATTGCTCACTTCAATCACAATTGTATCGAATCTACCCAGGATATTTTTTAGAGACTCTTTAGGATCTTGAAAAATGCTCGATAACGATATCACATCCTTGGTCGAGCAGTACGTAGCCTAAACTACTCTACAAAATTACTATCCAACCGGTCAAATGAAGATGTGGACCTCGACGGGAGCCAAGTGAACCATATCATAGCCATTCCTTCGAGTAATATCAAAAACATCTGCATCACATAATGTCGGTTGTCCTAGCACCATCCATGTGCCACTGGTACTTTAGAAGACGCTGTCTTGGATTAAACATTCCATTGTAGGATGACATCATCGACATCATCAGCATAAAAAATATCCTAGGGTACTCCTCCTATAGAATCTCTTCAGTAAATAGGTTCCTACTAGACAAAGAATCCCAAATATTATTATTTCTACGCAGGATTTCATTCAATGGCTTCCTCACCTCAGCGAAGATCTCTAGTTCAACTGAATTGACAAGACGACCACCATCAAGGTCTTCCCCTAATGTTTATTTCTGTAGATGGTCTCGGTTCGTTCCACGATATATGAGTTTTCCAATCTCTAGGAGAACTGTTCATCTAGTCATTCGACTTCTACATTCTCCATGTGAAGGCTCGGTAATACTTATCTGAACTCTACCACTATGGCCACCAATAGCATGACCAACATCAACATCATCTTGTAACTCAAAATCCACATCATCAACTATGACTCGCCCTTGGACCGGTATCATATTGTGATGCTGGATTGCTACCCAGTTGACCTTTGTCAACTTGGATTTTTCCAGTTCCAATATTAGAAGTACCAACTACCTCTCCCTTTATCTTCTGTTTTCTATGTGGTTTCTTCCCTATGAGGAAGAACGTTCTTCTTTCGAATCAGAAGATGATCACTCCTTCCTACTCCTTCTATATCTGTGGGATAGCTTGTTTGTCAAAACTAAGTTCTCCTTTACCTGCTTCATTATATCATTTTAACTCTTTATCAACTTTTTGTTCATTTTTGTCATCATCATACGCACATCAATCTTGGTTACCATTTTCGGTATTCTTAGGATTTCAACAATAACTGGTTGATTTTTCTTTTCTCCACATTGAGGGCCTTTATTTTCAGCTTCATTGGTGGGCCTAGAAGTAATTGACTTTTCTTTAGCTTTTCCGGGTGCAATGGCTTTCTTAGATCCAAAGATAGCTTTATGAAAATCAAAGTAATCAAGGATCCTCCTACAACAATTTTTCAGATCTAATTCGTGGATGATGATATCCAAAGGTTCAAGATTGTTCTAAATAGTGAGAATTTCAAGGGTTCTTAATGAAAGCACCAACACCCGATCGAATTGTAAGAAGATAATAACGAAGAAACAAATGAAAAACAAAGTAAATAAAACAAAAAAATTTATAGTGGTTCGACAAATACTCTGTCCTACATCCACTTAAAATTTGTCAGTGGTTTATGATCTTCTTTACAGTTGTGGTTTTATAATTCGATTGCTTACAGGTCGATACGAATCCAACTAAGCATCAGGGTAAAATTAGAAAATTCAAATAGTAAAGAACGGATCACCTCTTTTGCTTTCAATAGGAGGTTCAAGAGGGAGATCGTGGCCAGATCCACATCCCAGTAGTCAACTTGGTACCCAATTGTGTTTCACAACTCAGCGGCCGATCATGAGTTCTCTGACTTTTGAGTACATAGCTTTGCTTCTACATTCTCTTTAATACAATGCCATAGGCCCACCTTTTTTAGCTCTAACTATGCTTTTCTTATAGTGGTCGGTAATTTTAAACACTTCATCTTTGAATATCAGAACGTTTGAAATATGGTTAAGTATTATAAAATTAATTTAATAACCTTGTTAAACTCTTTTCAATTAATAACTAATGAAGGTAAATATTTTTCTAAAAACAGTTTACAAAAATAAGTAGATCGAAGAAATATCGATAATGTGACCGAAAATCATTTTATCGATAAACAACTTTTTTCTCAGTAAAAGTTGTCCAAACTATTATGCTTTTCTAATATATTAATGTGTAATCAATTAGAAATTTTCATGTTATGGCTAACTAAATATGAATAGTAAAAGGATTAGGAATTGGAGTAAGGAGAAGGTATTTTGGGTGAATAGTGTTTAGATATTTGTTTTCAGTCAAAGGTTAGGTGGAAAGCAAACACATATGGGAATGGTTCTTAGCCAACTACAAGGGTAAGAATGTAAGAGTTGACATATTAGTGAAGTCTATATATCACCCTTACGGCCTTGAAAAATGATTTGCTAATTTATTCAACATAGGAACAATTCTCTTCATCTTCTTCTCTTTACATCTAAATACTCTTAAATTACAAAAGAACTTCAACGAACTTAAGCTATAGTCCTAACACAATATAGTAACAACTTAAAACTTAAAGAAAAGGAGCACACACCCCCACATATGCATGGCTGTGATTATATAGGCCAATTCTAGCCTAGGACTTGAATATAAAGAGGTAAGGTTGAACTTTGGAGCTTGCTTTGGTTGAGATAGGAAGTGGTATCAAGGTAGAGTCTTGTGCTTGATTGTGGACTTGGAAAAGAGTGAGTTAACTCACCATTTAATTGTAATGAAGTTGTATAATATTTCTTTTTAAATTATATCAAAGTTCTCTAACTAGTTGAAGTGTATATTTGGACTATACTTGCTTTTGAAAGTAAACGACGGCTATTTATGGCATATCTTCTCTTTTATGACCTACTCGAACATATGGAACCACCTTAACATTGTGTATGTATGGTTGTTTGGATTGTGTATTGAAATTTAAATGGATATAGAATGGTTCATATAGCGATACTCGCTACGACAGCATTTTTAATCCTGTTGTGTTTAAAATTGTTCAAATGGTTTGTATGTTAAAATATTTCTTACGATATATATTAGTTATTCCCAACACATATATAAGTGTATGTGATAATAAAGAATTGTTTTGGAAAGTTGTAGAATTTATAGAACAAAGTGTAAAAGGTTATAAGAAAAATAATCGCTATAGAAGCACTTTGAAATGCCCTGCATTTGGAAATGTCTACAAAATTTTGTGAAGACATCCTTAGAGTTCTTGACATAGTTATGATGTCCTATAAGTATATTACTTATTATAAAGAAAATTGGACCTTAGTTCACTTAGTAGCAGTTACTATCAAATCAAACGTCAAAAGGTATAAAATTGGTTTTATGTTAGAAATAAGGATTTGCATCACTTTGAATTCGCAACACCTTTGGGTGTTTCAAGTCTTTTGATGGCCCTTCTGTAAATGTTATGATTTGCTATTTGAAAATTTAATTGGTTTAAAATGAAAATTAAACAAAGTATTTTTCTACAATCTTTTTAGCAGTGCTTAATAACATATATTAGATATTTAAAAAGGGCTTGATGTTTAAACATATTTTTAGTAATTAATTATGAACTATTGAAATAAACAGGGTTAATAAATGTAAAACATGCGTTTTGAAGTTTTTAAATAAATTATGAAGTAGTTCTTTTTAAGTGATATTTTAAATGGACATTTAAAACATATTTTTAAGTAATTTGGAAGTACTTTTATGCATATATAGTTTTAAAAAAATTAGTTAAATATTTTATTAATGCATTAAAAGGGTTATGTAACATTTTATCTTTTAAATTATTTTAGAATTTATTAAATATACTGGTTTATAGATAAATTAGTGTGTGTGTGTGTGTGTGTGTATAAGTGTATCCTTTTTGAAAGGGTTTTTAAATATATATACAAGTAATTACAAAGGTGAATTACCAATAAAAAGGAGATTAGGAGTCACTTAAGTAACTTAATCGTGCTTTGTTTATTTACTTGTTTATGGAAAGTATTTAATCCTATACTTAGCACTAAAAGCTAACAAAGTAGACTTGTTCTATCGGTGAGAGTTAAGAATGATGTTCGAGTAGCTTTTAGAAGTAATAATGCCCTAACCTAGCAGCTTCACTCTTGACCAAGGGATATGGTAAGTTGAGAAGGTCTAAAACGTGATAAGTATATGAGACTTATTTCCATATGCGGTCGTTTTGAGACTAGATAATCTATTAGTCAACTGTCAAACTTGACTAAAATAACGTGGGAAATATATAAAAGCTTTATGGCTTTATACGGTTTGAGATCCACCGAGGAGGACTCATTGGTATGAAACGTCTCTCACTTTAACAATGTATATATAAGAGATCCCTCGTGGAGGACGCCTTTATATTGTTCACTTACTTCTGAAAGAACTGAAATTGAGTTAACCATAATTACACCAATTTTGTTTTGAAGAGTTCGAGATCGGATAAGTACAATCATGTATTACTTACCGAATACCACTTCAAAACTAGTATACGAGTCTACATTTTATAAGCAGATGTGAAGTGGAATGTTAT
Organism: Allium cepa; assembly: GCA_030765085.1. NCBI lineage: Eukaryota > Viridiplantae > Streptophyta > Magnoliopsida > Asparagales > Amaryllidaceae > Allium > Allium cepa. Next base: position 491,607,481 of record CM060931.1, read on the forward strand.
AGAGTTGTATTTTCTATCCTATGGTTAAGTCCAAGGGAAAGATCGATGTTAACATTTCGGACTAGTGCTATAGAGTTGATCTATCTATCTCGAGGTTAAGTCCAAGAGAGAGGTCGGCATTAGCATTTATCGAACCACTTGTGCTAGAATTCATAAAGAGGTTCGTGATCTGTTCAAGTGATGCAAGTTTATGCGAGAGATCTTGAACATGACTTCATCATCGAAAATACAGAAAAGAGTAGGCTGCATAGCTAGTGGGTTTAGATAACCCAAGGGTATACCAATTACGTATCTAGAGATGCATATCGATGTTGCTAGTAGGAGTTGATGATATTTTGCATCATTTGTTCGGGCATGGTCTAGTTGTGTTTACCTTGAGGTATATTTTATCTAGAGATATATGATGCTTAGAAGGAAGTTTCTGATCCTTATCATGGAGGCCGATCTCAATATACCGAGGAAGCCTCCATGGAAATTCATATGCGAACGAACCTTAGCGGTTTTAGATGTACTTCTAATTGTTGTTTTATGAGATGCAAGCAACATAACTAATTCCGATTTATATTCCACATCCTAGACACTATCTATTATATTATATCGTTCTATTTACCTATTAGATGTTTTGGTTTCTGTTGAGGAGAAAACCGTTAGATGATTCGAATGGTATCAAAAGTTACTGTTATATGGACGCATGTTTCTTGGATTTCTCATACTAGGCTTATGTCCGACTCAAAGTTTTATTTTTCCTTTATTACTTTAGGTACCCTTTCGAGTAGGCTGAGCAAAGCAGGTTTGACTATGAACGCTTCAGAGCTTCAGGAGACGAGCTAGAGGTTTCTTTTTATGGATCCTTTTCTCTTTCCGTTGCACTATTAGTATGTATAAAGCAACATTATGAAGGCAGAAAGTTGTAACTGTCCAGGCAGATGATAATACTTAGGTTTTGTAACTCTGAAGTCACATTGTATCTTGGAGTAACCCTTTGTAATGTCTTTTTTATATATTATATATTATTGTTTCATTTGTGAGATTCAGATATTATGGTCTTTCTTTCTTGTTTTGTCTCTTTTTTGTACTTAACCCTAACAATCTGTCTTTGCGGCACTTGGGTGCTCGACACACAAATACCGTAGATGTATTACCGTTGACGTTCGACGGTCAAAAAGTCAGAGCATTACATTTCCTTTGTTTTTGATTTAGTCTTCAATCCCTTTGTAGTTGTTATGATAAGTTGGTTTTGTGGAATATGCAAGCATATGATTTTTGTTTGATGATAATAAACATATATATATATTTAAATGTATTTGTGCACTATTTTACTTTCACAGATTAAATAAATATTCGCTGAATAAAATAAATAACACAATTTTTTAAATTCAAACAGATATTTTATTCAAACAAATATTTATTACAATTTTGAATAGTACAAATTTGAGCTCTCACTATATATATATACAAATTAAATGATAATTGATTATATCACAATTTCTAATTTATAAATGCACCTCACTACATATCGCTCATTCACTCGTATTTATCTTCAACTGTATTCCAGATTGAATCCAACATCTGAGTAATCTGCAAAAATATACACTGACGTAGTAAAATTGTAAATATAATTTTTTGAGTGTAAAATAAAATGTAGTTTTGAAAATATTAGTTGCCTCGGTCATTTGGGCTGTTCGTCATCATTTAATTCTAAATTCATCAAATACGAACAACTTGTGACATGCACAGCGTATCACTGTACATGCCACAAGGCCGTGCACACCGATATGCACTTGATAAAATTACAAGGACATGTGAGCACAAGGTAAAACCCAATCAAAAGCCAGGTTAAACTCAAGTGCAATACAAATAATGTCACGGGATGAGCACAAAGTCAAACCCGAGCTTTTTGCTAGATTCAGCGCAAGTGCATTACAAAATTGTCGAGTATACGTGAATATGCAACATACGTATAAAAGTGGTGCACATGTCAACTAGAATGATGAACAAACAAACCCAGTGTAACTTCAAACAAAAACATCACATGCACTTATATACATATAAGACAACAACTATTTTGACAAAGAAAGACAGTCAAGTTCAAATGCATATATACCAAAGCACCGATATACATACATGAATGCCACGACTCCAGAGGAAAAAATATGATTTGGGTCGAATTAGATAAACAACAAGCTACATGAAGACCAACATCAGTGGACAGTGGTAACCACAAATGCAGTGGCTCAACAACTCAATGCTAACAAAATCCAGACTCAAATATTCAAGTGAAACACTGTACAAGTTCAACAAAAAAGCTTAAATCAACCCCAATTGAATACAAGTCAAAAAACAAAATGCTCTAAGACAGACAGAAGATTCAAACATGAATGCAATGACCAAAGGCAACAAAGAAATGCAGCAGTGACAAATAGAATATGTGCATAAGCACATATCAGTTCATATGTATACGTGACAACGGTTCAACATGCACTATACGTAAAGACCATGCAACAAAGTACCATAGATCAAAACTTGTAGAATGGACAAAAAATTAGAACAATGTCATAATATACAAGTGAGTGTATCAAGTCAGACCCGTGACAACCAAAGTCAAAAGCATGCACAAGTTCATATGCAGACAAACAGTAAAAAATGGAGATGGCCATCAACAAAAGAGCAGTTTCAAATTGAACAATGCAATGCCAGTGAAACATCATACACATTGAAATCAGAGCTCAATGCAACACATGTCTACAGCAAGGATTCGAATGAAACGGTGATACCAGAGTCCTTCATAAAATAGCGAACGAGCTAAACCAAGCAACTACTGGTAACAGAGTCAAGTATCAGTGTTTGAACGAAGACAACTACAATTCAATATCACAAAATTAAAGAAGCCGACGACAACAGAGAAAAGAACAGCAGTTCGAATTGAAATAATGTCGCAAGGGGTTTCAAAACAAAGTCAGTGCCGAAGTCGAACAATTCAGAAATCGAAGCCGTGGTGGCCATCAAAGAAATCGAGCCGTGAGAAACCAGAAATTGAAATATATACAAAGTGACAAACTTATAAATCATCAACATCCAACCAACATCGAACGGCCGAGCAAAAGTGTTAACGAATTCAAATGAATTCATACGAACGAAAATATAGGAATTCGATTCGTATTTAACCCGTATCATCATCAGTGTAAAAAGCATCGAGTTCAAGCAAGCAAATCAGAAATAGCAAAAGGCATAAATTACATACCGAAGTAAAATCAAACTCGATCGAAGCAGCCGAGTGCAACTTGAGGAGACGATCGATTGCCGAAGCAAATCAGAACAACAACAATTATAATCGATCAACAATCAATCGGCTTCTTCAAAATTAACAAAAGCCCTAATATTCACAGTAGCCATTTTTATTCACCAAGGAATTAGATACGGCTGAAGATAATAAGTGATAAACTAAACACATACGGGATAAAGAAAGAAAAAGGAGAGCACATTTAAATGGGCCGGTTTCTCATTTAAAATTTGGGCTAAGAATCCTTTTTATTTAAAAGGACTTTATTTTTATATAGTTTTGTTTTTTCTTTTGTAAATTTTTGCTTGAAAATTATGTATTTACTAGTCGTGTGACTAGGGACAAACTACATGGCGTAGTTTGAGAATTCGCAACTCAGTGGCTGAGTTGTAGCAGGAATTTTGAGCGTAGAGTTAGGTTGGTTTTGAGCGTAGAGTTAGGTTAGTCGATAGCGGGTGTTGCGAGTTTACGTGTGTAAGCATCTGACTACTTAATTTCTAGTAGAAACCTTGGGGCAGCATGTAGGCAGGGTTTTGCCGAAGCTGGGTAAATTCTGTGTTCTATTTCTGCATTTTTATTACCTATGCTGCTATTATTCTGTTGTAATCGTTGTGATTATTTATATACTTCCACAATAAATTTTTATAATTAATAGCATCACCCTATTCATCCTCCTAGGGTGAAATCGATCCTACAAGTGGTATCAGAGCTAGGAACAGAAGACAATTTTTATTTTAAAATTTTAATTTGTTTTTCAAAAACTAGTTTTTGTTTTAAAAATTTAAAATTTTAAAATGGCTTCTTTTGATAATGCTTTTGCTGAGGGGCATTCCATAGTTAGACCACCAATGTTCAATGGTGATATTCTTACTGGAAATATAGAATGAATTTTTTTTTGAAAACCGTTGATGCTTGGAATATTGTTGAGACAGGTCACCAACTATAACTGTAAATAATCAAGAAATAGATAAACCAACGGATCAATGGACACATCTAGAAAATAAGCTACAGAATGTGAATGCTAAAGCTATGAATTCTATTATTTTCTCATTGGATCAGATTGAATTTAATCGTGTCTCACATTGTCCAACTACGTAGGAAATATGGCATACAATTCAAGTAACACACAAAGGAACATCTTAAGTCAGAGAATCTCGCCTTTTCATGCTGAATAGCAAATACGAGAATTTTAAAATGGCCAAGGAAGAAAATGTCAAAGAGATGTACGCACAACTTTCCAATATTGTATACAAATCAAAAGCTCTCGAAAAACCATACATAGAATTGGAAATTGTCCAAAAAATCATCAGAGTCCTCCCATGGAATTTTGAAGCAAAAGTTATAGCCATTCAAGAATCATAGGATTTGAAACAAATCAAAGTTGAAGAGCTTATTGGAAATCTCACCACTTATGAGCTAGAAATGAAATTTAAGAAAGGATGAGAAGGAGGTGATACTCAAAAGAAATCAATAGTGCTTAAAGAAACAACAGAAAGTAGTGATGATGATGATGCTGGAGCAGTTGAGCTGGCGCTACTAATGAAGAAAATCAAAAAGTGGAATCACAGATATGGAAATCCATATCTAAATCAACAACTGAAAAGCAGAATAATCAAAGCACTAGATAGCCCACAAGAGCGGGAGACCATCTGCCATAAGTGCAATAAACCTGGCAACATCAAGCTCAATTGTCCTCGATTTCAACACGGCCAAGAAAGAATTCAAAAAGGAAAAGTTTTGCAGCCACGTGGAATAAAAGTGATGATTGTAAAAGCACTATCAGTGAGAGCGAAAGAGTAAATCTGTGCCTACGAGGTGATATAACTAATAGCGATGATGACGAGCCAAGCGAGTATCAAAACTTTCTCACTTAGAACTACTTATATATTTCCACGAAGTAAATGGCTGTTGTGAAAGACTTAGGGAAAAATATGCCAAAATTGAATCACAAAGAGATAGTTTGATAGAATTAAATAAACAGCTTAATCAATTGGTTAAAAACTATCAAACCAAGAGCCCTAAGTGTGAAAAGTGCCCAACATTTGAAGATGAAATTAAAAAATCATAAATTAAAATTAAATCACTTGAAAATGAAATTTTGATTTTGAAAGAAAGTTAAAACACGAGAAGAGAAAACTCAAATTAAACGTGCACACAATTGTTAAATGAAAATAAATTGCTTAAAACACAAGTCCAACAACTGTCTACGACATTAGGAAAATTTTCAAAAAGTGAAAGATCATTAAATATGCTATTAGGAAAAAAAACTGTAATTACACATAGACAAGGACTTGGATATAATCAATCTGAACTCGATAGAAGAAAAATTAATCAAGTCAATTCTATGTGCGCAATTTGTAGAAAATTTGAACACAATCAAAATAATTGTTGGTATAGACCCAAACACGTGAAAACTATAACAATTTGGGTTCTAAAAGGCACAAATATAAACTCTCAAAGTTAAACAAATTTGGGTGCCGAAAGGAACATATATAATTGGTCTCGGGTCTCCACAAAATTATTTTTCAAAATCATTTGCCACTAACAATCATGGGCCTATAAAAACAAATAGGTCGCAAAAATCTTTTATCATGTAGGTGTGGTGGTAAGCCAAGGAACAACAAGAGTGATATCTGGATTCTGGCTGTTCCAAACACATAACGGGCGACAAATAAAAGTTCTTTAGCCTAGTATAAAGGTGACAGAATCACAATGGGCAACAACGAAAAATTATCGTAAAGGTAAAACAGGTAATGATATATTTATTTTGAACAATATATTAAATGTGATAATCTGCACCGTAATCTGAATTAAATCAGCCAGTAATGTGATAATGAAATGAATGTTGATAATAATTCTGACATTTTCAAAATTGTTGGCCAATTAATTATATTCCTATGCCAAGAACACTTTAAAAATCTCTTGAATCTTTGAACTATTTCATATAGATCAGTTTGGATTAATGATGGTGTTTTATTGGTTGATAAAAAAACATTTGGCTGACTCTATATTCATGGTTTTTGTTTATTTACATGGCTTCAATTCAAATTCAAGAGAATTTCATATAAAAGCTGTTAAAAATGATTTTAAGGAATTTGTTGCAACTTCACTGTCTGGTCTATAACATCCAACAAATGATAATCTCGAGTGAAAGAAAAATTCAGATGCAGATTACACTGGTAAGCTAGTTGATAGAAAAATTACTAGTGGTACGTGATTTATATTGAGACATTCAGTGGCTGCATCGTTTTTCAAAGAAAATATCCACATATTTTTCACTTGAAATAATTTTCAAATAGCAGACATTTTTCTAAAACCCCTTCTAGAAAATCATTTTTGACCTTGTTTTTGATTAGTCATTTTAGAAAATCTGATTTATAATTAATTTTAGATTTGATTTTAAATTACTACATTAACTAATCTGACTCCCTACTAATTATCTAAAAAATAAATAGTGATTGAAAAAGTGATGAGTGTTGATATTAATCATATATTATAACTTGAGACAGTACAATTAGTAAATTTCTTTAGAAATTTAAACAAGAGTTATAAAAACTTTTTGTTGGTAAATATTCCACGACCATTTCTATTTCTATTATATTTTTATCGACCATCACTCATCATAATCCAATATGGTATGTCAATATGTGATTTTAGACAGGAAATTAGGCGCTTTCAATTTATTTTATTTTTAGCAATAAAAACATTCAAATTATTCACTCTCATTTAAAATTCCTCACAGTTATGTATGGGTGAATTACTTGGAATTTTTTATAATGTGCTTTCATGCTCATTTAAAAGTCCCCACGGTTATGCATGTATAGAATACATATCAAAATTGATTGATTAATTAGACATATTGATTCTAATCCCATTTAAAAGTCCTCATGGTTATGTGTGGTTAGAAGATACTTGAATTCATTTTTTACAAATTTTTTGAATACTGCTAATCTCATTTAAAAGTCCTAACGGTTATGCATGGTTATTCAAATTTTTGAAATAAATATACCACAAATATACACAGCTATATGGTTTTATATGATTACATCATCCCTATCACTCTAAAGTGGAATATGCACATAATAGAGTATTTATGATTTTTGTTTGATTTTTTATTGAAATTTAATATCTATACTCGATTGAGTATTAATGTTGTATTAATGTCTATCACTTTATCTTTATTTTTCTAATACTATTACTCTTTTGCTGATAACAAAAGGGGGAGAGAAAAGTTAAGATTTTGGCAAATAAAATTCAAATATTTTCTATTTGCATCTAAGCTCATTTGCATATTTTTTATTTACATGTATATATGAAGGGGGAGCTCGTGTAGTGTAGGAGCATTTATATAGGGGGAGCAAATAGAGTCTATCAATGATCAAATACATTTAATATATTCAAAATCTTAAATATATGTTTGTTATCATCAAAAGGGGGAGATTGTTAAATATGCAAGTATATGATTTTTTTTTGATGATAATAAACATACATATATTCATTTAAATGTATTTGTTAATGTACTATTTTATTTTCACAGATTAAATAAATATTTTTTGAATAAAATAAATAACATAGAATTTAAATTCAAATAGATATTTTATTCAAACAAATATTTATTACAATTTTGAATAGTAAAATTTGAGCTCTCACTATATGTATACCAATTAAATGACAATAAAATTTCGATTACATCATAATTTCTAATTTACAAATGCACTGCACATCGCTCATTCACTCGTATTTATCTTCAACTCTATTCCAGATTGAATCCAGCATCTGAGTAATCTGCAAAAATATACACTGAAGCAGTAAAATTGAAAATATAAATTTTTGCAGTGTAAAATAACATGTAATTTTGAAAATATTATTTGCCTCAGTCATTTGGGTTGTTCGTCATCATTTAATTCCGAATTCATCAAATACGAACAACTTGTGACATGTGTATCACTGTACATGCCACAAGGCCGTGCACACCGATATACACTTGATAAAATTACAGGGACAGATGAGCATAAGGTCAAACCCAATCAAAAGCTGAGTTCAACTCAAATGCAATATAAATAATGTCATGGGATGAGCATAAGGTCAAACCCGAGCTTTTTGCTGGATTCAACGCAGATGCATTACATAATTGTCGAGTATAAGTGAATTTGCAACATGCACATAAGAAGTGGTGCACATGTCAACCAAAATGATGAACAAACAAACCCAGTGCAACTTCAAATAAAAACAGAGCATGCACTTATATACATATGAGAGAAAAACTATTTTGACAAAGAAAGACAGTCAAGTTCAATTGCATATATCAGAGCACTGATATACATACATGAATGCCACGACTCCAGAGGAACAAATATGATCTGGGTCGAATCATAAAGCAACATGAACAACAAGCTACATGAAGACCAACATCAGTGGACAGTGGTAACTATAAATGCAGTGGCTCAACAACTCAATGCAAACAAAACCTAGACTCAGATATTCAAGTGAAACACAGTACAAGTTCAACAACAAAGCTTGAATCAACACCAACTGAATACAAGTCATAAAACAAAATGCTCCAAGACAGAATGAAGATTCAAACATGAATGCAATAACCAAAGGCAGCAAAGAAATGCAGTGACAAATAGAATTTGTCCACAAGCACATATCAGTTCATATGTATACATGACAATAGTTCAACATGCACTATACATAAAGACCAGACAACAAAGTACCAGAGATCAAAACTTGTAGCAGGTGACAAAAAATTAGAACAATGTCATAATATACAACTGAGTGTATCAAGTCAGAGCCGTGACAACCAAAGTCAAGCATGCACAAGTTCATATGCAGACAAACAGTAAAAAATGGAGATGGCCATCCATAAAAGAGCAGTTTCAAATTGAACAATGCAATGCCAGTGAAACATCATACACATTAAAACCACAACTCAATGCAATACATATCTACAACACAGACTCGAATGAAACAGTGATACCAGAGTCCATCATAAAACAGCGAATGAGCTAAATCAAGCAACCACTAGTAACAGTGTTAAGTATCAGTTTTTGAACAAAGACAACTGCAATTCAATATCACAAAAATGAAGAAGCCGATGCCAACAGAGAAAAGAACAGCAGTACGAACCGAAATAATGTCGCAAGGGATTTCAAAATAAAGTCAGTGCCGAAGTTGAACAAGTCAGAAATCGAAGCTGTGGTGGCCACGAAAGAAATCAAGCCGTGAGAAACAAGAAATATAAATATATACAAAGGGACAAAGTCAGAAATCATCATCAACATCCAAGCAACATCGAATGGCCGAACAAAAGTGTTGATTAATTCAAATGAATTCATATGAATGAAAATATAAGAATTCGATTCCTATTTAACCCATTTCATCATCAGCATAAAAAGCATCGAGTTCAAGCAAGCAAATCAAAAAAAGCAAAAGGCATAAATTACATACCGAAGTAAAATCGAACTCGATCGAAGTAGCCGAGTGCGACTCGAGGAGACGATCAATTGCCGAAGCAAATCAGAAGAACAACAATTGTAATCGATCAACAATCAATCGGCTTCTTCAAAATTAACAAAAGCCCTAATATTCACAACAGCCATTTTTATTCACAAAGGAAGTAGATACGGCCGAAGATAATAAGTGATAAACTAAATACATACGGGGCAAAGAAAGAAAAAGGAGAGCACACTTAAACGGGCCGGTTTCTCATTTAAAATTTGGGCTAAGAATCCTTTTTATTTAAAAGGGATTTGATTTTATATAGTTTTTTTTTCTTTTTTAATTTTTTGTTTGAAAATTGTGTATTTACTAGTCGTGTGATAAGGGACAAACTACGTGGCGTAGTTTGAGAATTCGCAACTCAGCGGCTGAGTTGTGGAAGGATTATGAGCGTTAGAGTTAGGTTGTTTTTTAGCATAGAGTTAGGCTAGTCGATTGCGGGTGTCGTGAGTTTACGTGTGCAAGCGTCCGACTACTTAGTTTCTAGTAGAAACCTTGGGACAACACGTAGGTAGGGTTTTACCGAAGCTGGGTAAATTCTGTATTGTTCTATTTCTGCAGTTTAATTATGTGTGCTGCTATTATTATGTTGTGATCAGTGTTTTGATTATTTATATACTTCCGCAATAAATTTTTATAATTAATAGTATCACCCTATCCACCCTCTTCCAGGGTGAAATCGATCCTACAGGTTTCATAACTCGTACCGAGTTGAGCTGTTCAACTCAGTGCCAAATTAACACTTAAATTGGTATTTTTTTTCACTTCATCACTTAGTTCATGTGGAATATGGCTTGCTGTTCTTAAGTGGCGAGCAAGGTATTGCATCAACTCTTTGAATGTTTACTGGATTCTAGTTTCCAAAGTTGGAATGCAGGATTTCTGGTTCTTCGTACGATCATGCAATGATTCTGACTCGTTCATAAAAGGTTTGGTTCAAAATTAGGGTAACAATATCATACTGCTTGCTCCTCTTTTATTCCATAATTTAAGCAGTTGCTTAATGTATTTAAGTAACATATTAAATTGATATGGCTTGATACCTCTACATGAAAAATGTAAATAATTCTCGGTAACATTTTTATACACATTATTTAGTGACCATCCATTAATGAACCTGAAAGGAGTAAAGGTGGAACCCAGTGTACGAGCCTCCCGCGCGATAGCTGGCTCTGTGGAGGTTAATTGTACGCAGCCTTTCTCTGTTTGCGTAGACGACGTTTTCGAAATGAACATGAAAGGAGTATTTAAAAAAAAATCATTATTATGATATATTGAAGTATATGTTAAGTGGCATGATCAATTGTATTTCGTCAGATAACGTTATAGAGGGAAAGAGGAAATATAACAAGGAATTGTCTACCTACTAAAATTCTATTTAGTTTGGGTTGAATATTCTTGAATTCACCAAACTTCCTAGTGAACTTATTACCATTAATACAAGGTTTAACAAATCTTATTTTAATCGTAAAATGATCAATTCTTTTAATTTTTTTGGAAGGAACCGACACACCGCCTCTTTTTTTCAAGAAATGCGCATAGTTATATGAAACCACCTATAATTGACTATGAGGGGTTTAATTTCGCTGTCTCCAAAAGTTATGTGCCTCATGTCACATGCAATCACAACCATTTATTCCATCACATTAGTGAATTGATTTAATTAATTAATCAATATTAAATGGCGGGGATTAAGAAAGGACCGGGGACACATGAGTTTTAGGGAGAGAGGGTTTGTGCTGAGCCATGAGGTAGTTATATCAAGAATAAATTTAATGAGGTTGGACCATTGATAGGTCCTTTCAAAAGTCACTAACATAAACTGCAGTTGTTTGCAGTGATATTCCCTATGCAGCCTTAAATAAGCAATCAATGAATTGACTGTGATAAGTACTAGATACCTTTACAACCCTTAATTGCTTTCCAAGTCATGGGTAATACATGGCTATATAACTCAAAGATGTGATTATCAAATTTATTCTCCAATCAAGCACCTATACAAGATTTATACTCGTAATATATATCTAAAGCACCAATTTGTTTTCAGGTAGAATTTAAACCTCTAATATATCAGAATATGATAGATATTAATAAGTAGAAGATAGAGATCTAGTAAGCATACCCAAGTGAGTTGACTTTTACCCTTTACCCTTCCTTTGATTAGTTGTTTTCTTGGCTTTTAGGCTCTTAGTTAAATCTTCCCACTTTGAGTTGTTAGAGATATACCCATGTTTTAAATTCTTATACAACTTTCCTCTATCTCCAACATCTATCTAATTGTTTATTTAAGGAGAAGAGGTCCATTTGCATCCGATGATGGGAAAAGTACTCGAGTGGATACGACATTGGTGTGGTCTTCCTTGAGTGTTGCAACATTAGCCGGAAGGTTGTCCGTGCTCTTTTCTTTTCAAGCTTCAATCGAGCCTGAAATACCAAATTTTGTTTTCTCAACTAAGTTGAATAAGCAAGAAGTTGCCTGATGAGGGGCATCAGCTTCTAAGACTTGTGTACTATTTCCATCTGTGCTTTTGATTGATTCGGGTGTTTTCCTATTTGATGATCATCATTTCTTTGTAGTTTTTGACTGTTCATTAATGATCTATTCTGAACAAACGTTTCATTGAGCTGATCATAAGTTTTACTACATTTATTTTGACATATAATGCCATCACAATTATTGTCTGTCATTTCTTTTGTGTTTGTGATGGTTTTACCAAAAATATTTCATATTTACTTTATCCTTTTCTGATTCTTTGGCAGTTGTCATATCATTTATTGGATATTGAATTTAAAATCCATATTGCAGGAATCATGTGTGTTGAAAACATTATGATTTACATTATTGTATTTTGCAGAAGCTTTGTCTTTGTGAATGTCCCCTTGCACGTTAGTTTTGTTTTTCTGAAACCTGAACTTTTTTGCTGTTATGTTGCTCATTAGTGCAACCAAAACAAATGCATGTCATACTTAATGCGACATCCATTCATATTCAACATTATGAATAATAAATTTTCCATTATACAATATAGGATATTGATTTGTTGGGTAGTTCTGAGCCTACAATTACTTTTACTAGAACATGAGAATAATTTAATATCTTTTCACTATAGTAGCTGCTTCTCGTTTAAACGGCTTACCAATTTTATTAGCCATGGCGTTGGATGCATACGGTTGCGTAATTATAAATTTACTCATGGTGGCTTTAACCAAATGGGACAGGACGTTAAAAGACCCTATCAAGATTTATGGATGGGACCATTTTCCCATAATATAACGACGAGTCTACCGTCCAAAAATAATGTCCATTTTTAGCACTTTAGACTGTCAGTTGAATCTTTAAACTTGACATGGAAAAGTACATCCTTTCTTGAAAATATGTCAAAATTTTCATTGGGATTGCCATTTCTTCTCTCAGGCTTTAAAATGTAGAAGGTATGGTTCTGATCCTATAACATAGGCAACAATATTGTTCCATTCGCTCTTTGCTCTAATACAAACACTCTCACTGATAACAATGAATTTTCTGTTGCTAATAAAAAACGATATTGTTATTGACAGTCCACTTTTGGATACGAGTGGACTGTTTTTTAATTAAAAAAGTTGTTTACTACGAGAGTTGCTAATAAAACAAGTCCCCCGTAAAATTACAATCAAATTGATATAATTGTCTTTTCTTTTATTTATCATAATTTGCCTTTAATTATCACTAATCTTTCAAAATTAGTACCAAACAATTGAGAATTCAAACTCGCATCCAGATGGAATTGCAAACGAGAAAGAGACAATGTTGTTTTATTACTCAAGAAAGCATTCAATGTATTAAAATTAAACACTACTTTTTATCATAGTTTAAAAAATATGTAATAAATTGGATTAAGAAATTACCTTTCTATCACCTTTTTGCAAATTTTGGATCTGATTTTGAAGATCAAGATGATGTTTTTTTCTCACCATCATTTTTCTTTTCAAAAAGAAAAAAGGAAGTATAAGAAGAGAGAAATGAAAATGTTTAGGATTTTGATGTTTTAACTAAGGAAAAAAATGGTAAAATTATATATATGATTAATAGGATGTGTACCAATTTAATTTTGTAAGGAGTGCTCATAAAATTTGGCCCCCTCATGTTCAAAACTGAAGTGTCGATAATAATATCCATAAAAATGGATGGGATGAAATCAACATTGAAATAATTTTCATTTTGTTTCCTTGAAACAATATCCTTCCCAGATTTGAAATCTTGGACTTAGTTAAAATAAATACTAACTTGTTGGTAATCTTCATTTAAGCTAGTGCTTACCCTTTGCTATTTATTGTTTTAGAAATCTACACGTTCTTGAATCTTGTAAGTTGGAACCGGTTGTTGTTTTAGGATCATGGGATGATTTCCTTTTGTCTTGAAATCTCCGACTTAGAATTTGGTGTTGCTATCTCCTTCTTTTGTAAAGACCAACTGGAATCCCTCCTCATCAATGTTGTTTTGGCTCTTCGTAGAGCTAAGATGTGAAGATTTGATGTCATCCGAGAGCCTTTCTAGATAATAGTATTTGTTGAGATCAAGAGAAGAGTAATTGGGATTGATATTTTTCACCACGGCCAAAGCCATGTTGCAATTTTTTTTAAAGATTATTTAAATCAATTTTTTTTGAAATTCAAATGAGTTGTTGATTTAGTTATATCATGTATTCAACTTTGTAGATGATAATGTTACTATTTTTATTCATTTTTCATTCATTAAATTAATTTGTTAATATACCTTTTATTAAAAAACAACCCTTACCATCTATCATAATAGAAAAAAATATCTCTTGCTTTCACATTGTGGATCGTTCCTTAAAAAATTTCAAAATTCAAAACAACCACTTATTTTTAATCATTCTTTATAATGCAACAAACAAAAGTTCTCGATTCCTGAAAATTTAATGGTCTAGTATATATATTTGTATTAGTTAATTGCATGAAATATATCATTTTTACAAATGTTGTTAAAGTTATTCTTGCATAAACATACAAAATGAGAATCAACATGCTGGTTGCATTATAAAAATATATGAACTGATGCAGGGTTAGGTAGTTTGATCTGTAAAAATGCAACATAAAATAAACCTAATTAAAATTGTACAAAAACAATTATTATGAGTACCATCTAATTAATAATATTAATCATTATTTAACATGTTATTTCAACTACTCAGCACAGCAATTTTAACGAAATTATCAACATTCAAATCTTTTATATACATTGCATACTAAAGAGCGCATAAAATATATGGGTCTACTTTGAGTTTGAGAAATTTTAATAGAGTCGGTTTATAATTTAGAAAGATGAAGACATAATTTCCACTAACAGAAATATCTTGATTTGAAGCTTTTGAATTTACTAATTTACCTAATTTTTTTATTATAGGTATTATCAGTTAGGGTAATTTTTCTTAGTTGAATAATTTAATTAAATGTGGAAAGATTTATTTAGTTAATTATTTTTTCCATGTTCATTAATTTACACAGTCTCATATTAAATCCCAAAGTCAGATTCTATAGCAAATGTTCTTTATTTTCTCTATCCCTATTTCAGACTATTAGTGCTTCAGTTGATGCATAAGAAACTCATACATATGTTCAATCAAACACAATACAAACAGACTTGGTTACAACACCAACCACTAGTGGGTTGATTGATTTAACCATCATGTTAGCGTAAACCCTGTGGAATTTTAATGAGGAAGATATGGTTAGATAGTTGAAGTTAATAGTCGCATAAAGGAGTGTTTGGAGTGAGTGCGCACGACACAAGTGTGTATGTGTGATGTGTACATGCATGATCAAAAACTGAAAATAATTTAAAGCTTTTGATTTCAGTCTTTGGGTTATTTAGAAAATTGTGTGATGAGATGACATGTAGATTATGTATCTCTAAAAGTATACAAATAGGGATGTAAAGTGAATTGAAGGATCATGAAATCATTTAATCAATAAGAATTTCTCAATTTTTAAAATTATGTTGCTTATTTCCTTCATTATGTCATCTTTTCTTGTTTGTTTAGTTTGTATTCACCTTTTTAACCCTCCGTAGTGAATCACTCTTCTTTTCTGAGTTGAAAACTGCTATAAACATTTTCCTTCTTCTTGCTATAAACTCGCTTTAGCTTTCGAATTTTCCTCTCTTCTCTTTGGCTTCAAGTTGTGGCCTCTCTCAACGTTATATACATGACCATAAGATTAATGATGAAGGAAAAAGGCTCTAGCATTTTGGTGTTAGAGCATGTAACCAAACCTTAAAGTCGTCGTGATAATTTCGAAGAAGAGAAAGAAGAATACATTGCTATAGAATCAAAAAAATATAAGGATCTGAATTATGCCTTGACAAGATGCTAACAATAGTAGGACAATTGTTTCATCAGGAATTTGGGAGAATCAACCAAAGAATCGTAACTTGCCACCCAGGAACTACGTCAAACTACTAAAAATTGTCGGTTAAGATTGGTAACATCACCAATGCCTAGAATTTAGTTGTGCTTAAACTTAAAGAAATCAAGAGAATGTCCATAAAATATAGTTTCAGATTCACCAATGACTGTTGCAATCTATAAGAATCAGGATCCTACCCAAATTACTAGTTCACATATGAATGGAAACACTTCTATAAGTGCTTTTGTGCCTGCTAATAAAATAACATCTTCAAGAACTAATCAAGAACCTCAAATTCAAATAGAACCTAGCGTAAACCTTAATTTCATATCCCATCATTATGAAATGGCTAGAAGTAATTAGTAAATTTTTACACTTGCAAGGTTATTACAAAACACTATTATGAAATTGGAATGCCTTATATTTTTTAGAGGCCATGACATAGTTGACTGACTTAGGCAAGTTGAGCAGATATTCAAATATCACCATGCATCGAAATATGAGTGGGTTCATTCATATTCATTCCATCTTCTTCAAGAAGCAGAACAATGGTGTAACGACCCGGAATTTTTACAGCATATTTTAATAAATATTTAATCTAAATTAAAACAAATATAAGCTTGTCAACATTTAAATTTTTGAGATATTAAATGTTTAACAGTTATATATGTTTATAAAAGGAAATTTTGATTTGAATTTAAAATTTAAATACTTCAAACCATTTAAAAACAAAATCTTACTTATTCAATTGAATCAAATCAAAGTCTTTATATTTTTGATATTTGATAAAATACATATGAATACGCCTTTAGTTTTTAAAATGATAAGTTTTAAAATTAACAAACATGAAATTATTTCACATAAATATGGAAGTGCAAAATTAGTATAAAACACAAACATACATTATAAATGTAATTAAAGTAACATAAAAATACAACATATAAATTATAATGTGAAATATACAAAAACAAGTATTTTCAAACAAACAATGATCTACAACATTTAAATTGTGCAACACAACAACCTTAAATAAACAGTTAAAAACATCATTTGAACAAGTATGAGATTTCATATAGAATATAACTAACAAAATATAAATAAAACAAAAACATGTTGATAATAAAAATCATATCAGGAAGTTTGTAAAACATATAACCTATATGTAAGTTATTTAACAAATGAAACATTCAGGCATAAGAAAAATAAAGTCCATTTCAATATAAATAAACATATATGATAACTATAACTTGTGTAGGTGTTGTGTGCAGTTTTGTGCCTTAGGAAATCAGGGTGAACTTAAAAATAAAACAAGTTTTCAACTCAAAGATAATAATAAAAAATAAATAAAGAAAATACAACCTGTAGCTTACTACACAGGTTTGGCCGAAATGATAAATGTCTTGTACAACACAAAGATAAATATCTTTGTACTAAATAGCTACTGTCAGTAACCATTAATTAGTTGCTGTCATAATTAATAACATAACATTTATTAGCATAACATATTGTTCAATTAGTACACAGCCGAGATCCTGAGCATAATTTTCTTCTGCAGGTTATTAACTCTTAACCAATAAAAAGGGAAATTGACTTGCAAATAAAACTGTCCAGTTGCAACCTGTATTAAGCTTCTATATAAATCTACTTATATATCATCAGTTTATATATACGAACCTAAAATTATAAAGTAAACCTGAGAAACCTCTTTGGCTTTGCAAACAAACTTAAACTAAAAGAAGAAAGAAAAAATGTAAACTATCTGGAAGTCTGTGAAGCAAATTAACAAGTTTGTGTTTATCTGGGATCTGAAGAGCTCTGTTTAATTTGGATTAAGGTGAGTAAACGAATTAATTTCAACTTTAGTTTATATGTTTTTGCTTATTAATGATATTTGTTGATATTGTTTAACATATTGCTCTGTGTATGTTTGTGATCTGGAAACTCTTATAGCTATTCTTGATCAATACTTCAAGTTGTTACAAAGTAAAGCAAATAAATTTACAAATCTTATTCATATAACTATTTAAAATTTTGTATTGTGAAAGTTCAAGTTGTTTATATGAAAACAAAGCCTGTAAGCATGTTTGATGTTTCACAGTAGTATATTAACCCTGTATCCAAACTACAGGTTTAAAAAGACAATTAAGCTTTAAATTTCAAATGTCGAAATTTGTAAATCCAATTGCATAATTAGGTTTCATAAACATAATTATGATTTTACACATAAAAATTGTAATTTATCATCTGAGATTTTCGAAGCAGTTTTGCATTGAAGTTTCACTGCATATTTGTCAAATTTGGAAGATTAACGAAATTTAAATTCCTGAAATTTGGCATGAAGTAAGATTAAAGAGATATCAACCCTAGAAAAATAGTAATTTATTTTTCGAATGCATATGTTTTGAGTTTGAATCATAAATAGGGTTTAAGCCCATATGTTTTCATAGCTCTGTAAAGAATTGATTTTGGCTCCAATATGAAATCGAGTGGGCCGCGACGTTTGGAGGAGCTAGGTGGTGGTGTAGGCGACGTCTTGGTGAATTTTCATCACCTCTGGTGATGTGTGGTGGCCACGCGGTCGTTTTGACAGTGGCATAGCTGATGTTGTTTTTGGAGCTACAGGTCGAATTCTTCATTTCGACTTGTAATTGGATTTTGGGCTTCGAATTCACTTAAGTGGGTGTTTTGTGGTGTGTGGGGACTGTAGGGAGTCGCCGCAGGCAAGGGAGACCACCGTGCACGTGCACGGTGGCGAAGTGGGGTTCGGTGATCAGTGTCGCGTTGTTTTTCTTTGGGTTCTGGGTTAACGCGTGGGTTGCTCAAGACATTTGTGAGGAATGCTTCGAGTAATTCCCGTGTTTCTTCGAGTAGCGTACGAGAGAGTTACAGCTGAACGTTTATCACTTAACTAAAAAAAAAAAAAGAACTGGAAAGAAGAAGAAATGGAAGGGGAGAGTAACACGGGTGAGACGCGGGGAAACTCGAGTTTTTCTCGAGTAATGTACGATGTTGTCTCGGTGTTTTCAAATGGGCCTGCACTGATTTGTACAGGTGAGTTACTGGATCAATAAACAAATGTTAAATTATTAAGCTAATGTTTTAATTAAAGACTTGATTTAAGTAATTATATAAAGGTATAAGATTGGTCAGTAAATAGTGGAATGTTGATTAAAATTTTTACTTGAATTTTTTTTAAATTAATAACTTTAAGCTGATTTTGAAATAAATATTTAATCAAATAAAATATCAAGAACATAAGCTTATCATTAAAAAGTTAGTTAGTGAATGGAAGTTAACATACGAGATTAATTAAAGATATTACATTTTAATTAAATTGATAATTAAAGTGATTTGTAATAATTAAACAATTAATTCCTTTTAATAAGTAAGTCATTAATTATTAAGTGATAATTAAGAATTAACTAATTATTTGATTAATTGAGAAATAGTTAATGAATAGATAAATAATTAAGTAAAGGTTAGATAATTTATAAATTACTAATTAATGATTAACTAATTAATTAATTGATCATCAATAAGTTAATTAATCAGTAATTAATTTACAGAATAAAATAGTTTATTCTTAAGCAAATAATTTAGTTAAGTAAAACCCAACTGTTTGTTATGCATTCATAACTCTATTTGGTTGACTGTGATATCTGTTGATGATACTTCTGTGATATGTGTAATACATTATGGATATCTGTGTTAACTGTATATGGTTTATCTGATATATCTGTTATGTAAATTTCTGATATTTAATTAAACTGTTAAGTTAAATAGACAACTTGGCTCTTAAAATGGCGTTTGGATCCGATGAGACCGGGATCGGAAGAATCAATTTTGATTCTTCGAAAACCACATCGATCCAAATTAAACGATAGGTCGTGACTTATCCAATGGTGATCGAGATAGAGTTTCAGAATGCAAGGGTTATCGTCGTTAACTCTGAGGGTGATTCCAAAATGAGTGTAACGAGATAATGCCTTCGGTTTCGTTCGAACCCGGAACGAACTTGTATGGATTGAATGCTTTCAACACATCGTCAGGCGGACGATGAGCATTCTAAGTGAATTGTTCAATAAAGGTAATCGTAGCCTCAAGCCTCACCAACCGGGAATGGCTAAAACAGGGGAGATGCAGCAAGGTTAGGTGGGTCATGCCCAAGCAGGACAAGATTTTCCCCTGTCTAGATGTCCCTTTTTATTTCGGCTTAGTGGGCAGTTGTTGGCCGCAACTGCGGGGTTATCTTGTTCGGGACTATTCAGTAAGGAATGGTTCCGGCCTTGTGTTGCAGGGGATGAAGGGAGTAATCCTCGGTACGGTGATCTAGGCCCCGTACTGTGACGGGCGGTACCCCAGTAGCCCTGCCATTGTTGGAAATCCATTTACCCTACGAGACCCTACGGTTTTAATTTGTATTACCCACTTTCGTGGCTAGTAGCTGGAATTTAATGAATGTAACAATTTCGGCTATTTTCTATTTACTTGAAAACCCTAGACACTATTATAATATCACAGAATTTCCTATAAAATGTTTTGGTTAGCGTAAGGTAAAAACTTACCCGTATTTATTTGTGGGAAGTCTTACGTGATACCTTTATTTTCAAATGATTTTCAAAGTTAAGCAAATTTTAACCTGTTTACTCATACCAGACCCATGTCTGACCCGGAGTTTATATTTTGTGTTTTCATAAACTCTTGGGTACTCAATTTTTTTACGAGTAGCCAAGTGATAGGTATCTAGAAGTGTTGCTTTTCTGGAGGAGCTATTTTGGAGAGAAGACCAGACGTATGTATCTATATATGTAGTTCCGCTGTGTAGTTAGTGATGCTGTATTTTGGATGTATGTATGGACATGTATGTATATAACAGTCCTGTTACATGATATTGTATGACTCTGATGTATGTATAACTATGTAATAGATATGTGATGTATTATATTTTGTTCCATTCCGCTGTGAGATTCTGATGTTGTTGTTCTTTCTTTCTATTCTTTTCTAATTCTATCCCTTTCTTTCTTAATGATGAAACGTCTTTCTGGGGTTGAGAAAGGCGGGTCGTCACAAATGGTATTATTAGTTCAAAAATATTGTCAGAAATCATGATCGGTGAAAAGTGTTCAAAAAGGAAACTCTGAGTAGATTAAACCCCATAACTGCAAAGACCCTATGGTACATTAGCTAATTTGAAATAACATACCAATATTCTCTCTTATCAAAATAAGTTTAAGCAGTTGAAAGGCTTTTTTGATACTTTAACCCCAAGATTCCAGTGTGAGAAATTTATAGATGGGCTAAAAGAAGAAATCATGCACGATTGTTAGCATCAAGACTAGTAGACTTTAGAGAAGCTGTCTCTTTAGCTAAAATATTTAAGGAAAGATGGATGACATCCGAGAAAAGTGCTAAAACGGTACTCATTTCAATAAGTGCAACCCAACCTTATGCTCAAAAAGTAAATGCACCTAATTTGGTAAAGGATATAAAGCATCTTCCCGACCCGATAGTCATTAAAAAATGCTAATACCATCACAACCAAGATTTAGCAAAAAAGAGTAATGGAATCCTTGGCGTAAATGTAAGAATCAACGGGTATACATTATGGAAGGAATAACGAATTTAGAGAAGGTAAAAAATTATTAATAAATTTTTGAATTAGAACAAGAAGAATGTGAAGATATCAAGGAACATAATTACAACATTTCTTTGTAGGCACTTTGTGGCATACCATTGTGTAACACCTTGCTAAATTAACTAAATTTTTAATATGGTAATTGATTTATTAGTATTAAAGATAAAAAGGAAATTTGAATAAACGTTAGAATTTGACTGTGAAATTTGCACCGTTGCTTTCATGATGATTTTCTGTCCAATTTTCGTACATAAAGTTTCATAATCCGAATTCATATGAAAACGTTATTAAAGTTTAATGATTTGAAATAGAAAATAATTAAAATATATAGAAGGAAGTATTTTAAATTGGGAAAGTTTCACCGGTCGACAACTTGGTGGGGACCGATTGACCCCCAATGGTCGACTATTCCAAACCAAAGGGTCGACTACTTGGGCCCTATCGGCTAGGAAAAACCTAGCCTAAACTGCCCGAATTTAAATAAATCAAAATCTAACGGCCCCAATAGTTTTTTACACCTATAAATAACATTATAAACCCTGCATACTTTGCATAAGAACGTCTACTGTATCAAAACCCTATCTGTCCTAAAACCCTCTCTTTTCGTCTTCGAATCAACTAGTTCTTCAAAAATAAAAATAAAAATTAAAGGTTAAAATCAAACATTAGAAAGAAAAGGAGACAACTGAATTGAAGATAAAATCAAACGAATGAGAGAAATCAACAACTTAAAGCAAAGGTGATTCTAGACGAGTTAAGAGGGAAAAAGCTTACACGTGGTGAGTGGGTTGATTATTAAAATATGAGATTTAATAAGTGATTTGATTTATTTATGTATCTATTTGATTTGGGAATTTATCCGATTTAAATCTGAAATGAAAAGTTTATTTAATTTGGAGATTATTTTAATTGCAATTATATGGAAATAAAAAACTTAGTTTGAAGATTATTGAAATCTAAGATATTGTTAAGTAACTAAGCAAGTAGGTTGTTGTCTTATAACATACATTATATGGTGATATTTATAAAATATTGGTACTTGAGTTTCTCATAACTATATGTATGTTATTTGGAGCTGACGTGATATGATTTCAATGGGAGGTTCACTCGGCTAGGAAATCGTCCATTTTAATATTCCTAGTAGGTTTTGGGTATGATGCTATTTAGGTGTTGAGCACTATATCTATTGGTTTAAAATGGCAATGCACCGTTCCATTTTGAGTTGTCTAGACTGTATAACAGTTGGAAAAAAGTGGTGAGGTATTATGTTTGGGGGAACTCCCATTTATGGAATTGTATTGAAAAATTGTAAATTTTGAAAGTTCAAACTACAAAAGACATCCTAGATAAAGTTGGAGTTAAGATTGTGAAAAGGACGAATAATTCAAGGATTTGGGTTCCTGTTAAGATAAAGATATTATTATTTTAACACGTTGAGAATGTGAAAGCAATTCTCATAGAAAGTATGATTTGGAGGAAAGGATAGTATATTCCTTTTCAATCATCCCTCAGATTGGAAGAAGGGTATTTATTTAGGAAGTTCATGAAAGATTGACTTAGGATACATAGTTTGTGTTGCATAATAGATTTTTAAAATACTCTACTTCGAGGAGTAGAGCTAGAGAATTCAGATGGCCCGCTACTACCGACCCTCCTTTTTAGCCAGCCTAACATAGAGCTTCAATCATCCAAATATTCTCGCTTTTTCGAGTGGTAACCGCTCCACGTCTTAAGGGTTACATAGCACAGTTTGCTGGGACTCGAACTCATGACCTCAAGGAACTTTGTTCCGTGATAGCTAAGCAGCCCTAACCTATCGAGCCATGCATGTGCACAACTGTTGCATAAGAGTTGCATGTAGATGACGTATCATCTAGTCCATTACCATCAATACAAAATTTAAGTTACAATTTCATTTAAATTTAGGACTTCACTTAGACTTAGAATTTTAATTGTTAGGTATGAATAGGAAAATAGACCAAGTTTATCCTACAAGAATACTTGAGTATTTACATACTTGTATACTAAAGAACCTAGGATAAAACCTTGCAATTATAAACGTGATACCTAGGTACCATGATTATTGAAGGATTGGAAAATTAAATCAAGAGTAAAATGATATAGCTTAAGTTGAGTTGAACTAGAAAAGAAATTATGCTATTTTCAACAGTTTAAGAAATCTGCAAGTTTGTATATCCTTAGGTGAAAGGAGGAATAGCGAAAAAGGGCTAAGTTCGTAGATACCAGGGGACGCCATCCACTTTTGGGTTATCTTACCTTAGCATCTAGAAGCTTAAGTAATCGATGTACTACTGAATGATTTAAGGCATTAGGTATGTACAATGAGGGTCGTGTAAGGCTACATTTCTGTTGGAGCATACTTGTGCACAAGTTATCTATGATGGTGCATGATGGCATTCTTTTATTTGAGTTGGTAGCAAAGATCACAGAGATTTACCTATGCACGTACAATTTGATTGAAGTTGCATGCCGGTACTAAAAGTTGATAATTAAAAAGGAGGGAGACTGCAAAAGATGGGTATAAATCATATGTTGACAAGAGACACATGGAGTTGAAGTTCACTGTAGGCAACATGGTCTGTGTGAGGATCTTGCTTCTTAGATACATTATTTGGTTAGTAGTCTGGAAAAGTTAGCATCAAGAGTGGCAGGGCCTTTTCCTATTTTGGATAGAGTAAGGAATTTAGCTTATACAATAGAGTTTCTTGAAGGGTTGGCAGGAGTTCACAATGTTTTTCATGTGTCATACTTGCAGAAATATTTACATAATTTAGCTATTATGGTTGAGCTAAGTTAGTTGAAGAAGTTGAACCAGAAGGTGAGCCACTTGTTCTCCATGCACCCGCCCGCATTGTTGAGTAGGTGACAAAGTGACTCCACAATAAATAATTAGACTAGTTATATTCCCGATGATCCGGTTGAGAGTACTTGGGCGCCAGAGGAGAAAATCCAAGCTACTTATTTAGGGCTATTTTTGGCGAGTCTCTATTTAAAATAGCTAATGCACTTAGGTTTAGCTTACTATACCTCATAAGTAAGGATGTTGGATGCCAGTAATGATTGTACACATGTCACTAGGAGATGTTTTGGATGATGATTGCTAATTGACGTACTTTTTAAGTAAATCTCTACACACCTAGCTAATATATTCAGGTTAACATGCACTCACACCATCACTTGTCCACTTTATTGAGTTATATGCATGTGATTGTCATATATTTATTGAATGGTTGCACATACATGTAGAACTACCAGTATATTTACATAGGATTACATTTTGATACATGACATAAGCATTGCATTTTAGGAGGTCGATTAAACAAGGAGACCGCCTAATCTTTGCATTAGCCATAGGTTCATATGCCTTCCATGCTCATATGTACATATTGCATAAGAAATTTTAAACTAAGGACAATGGTTGCTAATGTTTGATGGTTGAGTAGATGGTTGTTGATATTAGTTTCTGTATATACGAATTGAATTTTTTCATCCTTAGATATTTCGAGGACGAAATTCCTTTAAGGATGGGAGAATGTAACACCCCAAAAACCAAAATTTTAATAAAGGCGATCAATTTGTTAGTATTAAAGATAAAAATAAAATTTTAGCAAAAGTCGGAATTTGATTAGGGAACTTATACCATTGCATTCGTGGTAAATTTTTGGCCAACTTTCATATATAAAGTTTTGTAATCGGAGTTCATATGAAAAAGTAATTATAGTTTAAAGATTTGAAATAGAAAATAATTAAAATATATAATAGGAAGTATTTTAAATCGGGAAAGTTTCACGGGTCGACAGTCTGGTGGGGACTGGTCCACCCTTAGTGGTTGGCCACTCCAAACCAAGGGTTTGACTTCTTGGGCACTCCTGGCTAGTAGAAATTTGGGCCGAACAACCCAGATTTAAATAAATTAAAATTTAATGGTCATGATAATTTCCAACACCTATAAATAACATTGTAAACTTTCATTCTTTAAACGTTTACTATACCGAAACATAGTTTCTCCTAAAACTCTTTCTCTTCCTTTTCAAATCAAATAGTTCTTCAAAAACTAAAACAAAAACAAAAGTAGAGGTTAAAATCAACAATTAAAAATAAAAGGAGGCAACCAAATTGAAGATAAAATCAAACGGTAGGGAGAAATCAACAAATAAAAGTGGTGACGATTTGTAAGAACCGCCTTTTAAACCTTCGAAAGTCGACACTAATACATCCACGGTATTCTTGCCGAGCATCCGAGTGCCGGAATGATAATTCGTTGGGAAAAGACAATGCATAAAAGAATATAATCTCATAACGGAATGAATAATCTATAATATAAAATGATCTTTACATAAGAAAAAGTTTTATACACATAATCAAAGTAAACTATCCTAAAATCAGCCTGGACATTTATAAAAGCCTATCCTTACAAGTCGTGCAAAATACAACAAAATAATGCAGTGGAAATGTAATATACGTGAATATGTGTTGTGCATCCGACTCATCTCTCGAGCTCTAGAACATCCAAAGCTAAATCTAAAAACAACGTCTGAATCAGTTTGGTAAAACCATCATGAGAAGCATAATCAATTGGAATTTTATTATATCTTATAAAACCCTTTAAAATAAAAGATATCTCATAAGACCATGCTGTACATAAACACGAATGATTTTTTACCTTATCATAAATATATAAAATATATGAAATGCTTGCATCTCACATTCCAACATAGCTGGGTACAATTAAGTCCGTACGACGCTTATTAGAGAATGGATTCCGTTAATGACAAGGGTACTGGGGTACCGTCCGTCACAGTACGCCTCTCGATAAAATGTACCGAGAGCATCACATGGACTCCCTACGTGGCAAGACTAACTTACCCCTTATTAGATAGTACCGAATATTTCATCTCCACGGATGCTTTGCAACCTTTCTCGAGAGCTCTCTTGCACAATCAAATCCATAAATAATAATCAAGAAAGGTGGTGACAATACCCTAATGGGTGCGACCCATTTAGCCTTGCGGCATATCCGCTGTTTTAGTCATTCCTGGTTGGTGAGGCTAGAGGTTACGTTTTACCATTTTAGCAAATCCCACTTGGAATGTTACCACTACCCTTCATGCATCAATGCAATGTTAACATTTGTCCATACAAGTTGTTGTAGATATGAACAAACTGAAGGCACTACTTTTAGTACATCCATTTTGGAATTATCCTCGGCACTAGTAACAAGTAGCCCTTGCACTTTAAAAATTCCATCTTTGATCATCTTCAAGATGTCTATCAATTCAAATGCTTGAGTTAGTTCAAAGTGGTTTTTAGATAATTCATACTTACCTGATCCCGATCTCTTCGAACCAACATTTGATAGTTTTCGATAAACTCAACTTTGGTTCTTTTTGAAATAAACAGACAATGCATAAGAGCGGGGATCACCACCAAACCATTTAAGTGCACTGGTCTCCTTATTATTGGTCCTAGAAGAACACACCAAGTTTATACGTACAATATTATCATCCAAGATAACTGTAGCATATAATTCCCGTGTTTCCCCTAGATATTTCCAAAGTTAAAAACCGACCAAGGTTTTTATAGTCGGTTATTTTACTATTAATTATCAACAATCAAACATAGATTTAATTTCCCATGGATACCACTAAGCAAAATTTGATTAATCGCTTATTAATTAAACCTCTTTAATTATTTATAAAAATATTTCCTATATTTATCTCACCGGTATAAGTATATTCACAAACCAGTTGAAAAAGATTTCTATTTTCGAATTCCTTTTAATATATGTTTTTGAAAAAAAAGTTTATTATGAATCACAAACAACTAATCCTTTGGTGTTAAGTAGAGAAATGCTTCCCTACCACCAAAATTAAAGACTACTTGTTTATTTGATTCATAACTTGACTAGTATAATTGATTCAATCAAAGCTTTGTATACCCAATCTTTCTTTTCAAAATCCAAGATCTCTTTCCAAAATATAACTATTTTACTTGGTTCTTTTTTACTAAGTAAAAACCCTTTTATCAAACAACATTATTTGATGTAAAACCTTTTTTTTATAAAACTATATTATTATTTAAAGCATATTCTTAAGTTACTTAAATTAACTTAATTTCCATTAATTAATTAATTAGTTAACTCGAAAACATCATCATTAGATTTGTTAATCAACTTATACACCAATTAAATGAATGGTTAATTAAGTTTAGCCTCGTTATTAAATAATTAATCACCTTAAATTACCATTTTATAAAGTAATTAATTAAAGTAAACCATGTTAAAAAAATAATCAATTAACTTTAATCGTACGCTGCTGCCTTATCAACTTTATACATCATTAATGAAATTAACAATTGAAAATTCTTAATAAGTTCAACATTTACTTTAAATTATTATAAAACTTAGAATTGGTTTCAATTCAAAACTTCTTCAATTTGGAAAGAGGCTTAACAAATCTCAATGGTACTAAAACAAGCTTCCATTATACTCAAATCGTCATTCAACTCAACATGTAGATATTTACATAACAAACAAAATGTAAATCTACAACTATTAATCGATTTTGATAATAATCGGCATAAATCAACTGACATATAAGTAGATGTTCAAATTAATATAATAGTAGAATGGTGATTTACTCTACTAACAGGTGTCAAAAATAATATATTTAACTTAAATACAATAGAACGGTGTTCTATTCTGCTAACAGGATGTCAGAAATTAATTATAATCACTAAATTAACACAGCCCATATTACTTTATCATTTAATTATACTATCACTTATGGGTCAAACTATTCAATAGATGTATTCTACATATAAGTAAAAATCCAATATCATAAACCGTGTGTCAATTGGATCCCGAACGAAGGAGATATGAATTTTCTAAGTTTAAAGTTTACAAATCTTTTTCTAGCTAACATACATATAGTCCCTAGGCCCAATAACCAGACCAAGACCCGCACATGCTTCCTTCTCCTCCAAGCAAGAATGAACTCTAATCGTACGCTACTTCCAGGTATTCAAATCCTAGAGCATAAAATGTCAATATACATGCACTTGCATGTACATGTACCCTCACCTGAGGTGATGCGTTGCTTCACCCACTCTACTAACATGTCCACCTCGACCTGCTCGTCTTCCCTATCCCACCACTGCCTACTCTGATCGCATCCTTCCCAAAATGACCCCTGCGACCGAACCTGTGGAGATATGCCTTTCTTACACCCAAAGATGACACTTAATACACCATCGGTATTCATCTGCCGATCATCTTATTGTTCGAAAGACAGGTCGTGGGTAAAGAAAAATAAAGGACAAAGGAAAGAAATGCAGACTTTTCTCACAGAAAATAGAGTTACATATACATAATCACAGAATAGTAGGTTACTCCAAAATGTTACATCAAAATTACAACAAGTACTATTCCCAACAAGAAAAACTATATCAGCCTACCTAAATTACTAATACATAACGTACAGTCACAGTGGAAATAAACATAAGTACTGGATACAATAAAAGCTTTTGCTCCATAATTCTTTCCAAAATACTCCAAAGAAACTTGACTACTTGGCTACTTAAAAAATTTGAGTACCCAAGAGTTTAATGAAAAGAAAAAAAATCCGAGGTCAGACATGTGGTCTAGTGTGAGTAAAGCATAAGTTTTACTTTATAAAAACCTTCAAATTAAAGGTATCTCGTAAGATCACGCCGCACATAAACACGAACGGGTTTTTAGCTTACGATAACTAAAATAATTCTATATAAAATCCTCTGTATTATCATATGTCTAGATTTAAAAAAAATATGGAATCATAACCGAAATTGTTTCATTATTAAATTCCATCATAATAGGTATACAATCAAGTCCGAAGGCTTGTATTGGAAAATGAATTCCAACAGTGACTAGGTAAGGGACTACCTTCCGTGGTACACCTCTATATAAAATGTACCTGGGGTCCGACCCTAAACTTGGCCTACCCTTGCTAAAACAGAACCGACCCACCCTTGAACTTGGATAGTACCGAATATGATCACCCCTTGCTTGTGATCAACAACCATAAAGGGATCCCAAAGCATACATAAACCATAGATATCGCTCTATATTTGGCGATGATCATACCTTAATGGGCGCGACCCATATAGCCCTGTTGCATCTACCTTGTTTTATCCACCTTTGGGTTATGAGGCATGAGGCTACACATTTACCTTCCTTCAAGCAGACTATCTTGGAATGTTAACATCACCCTCCAAGCATCCAATGCAATGATAACTTTCATCCATACAAGTTGTTATGGGATCGAACCAAACCTTCAGCACTTACTATGTTCCATTTTGGAATCACCCTCAAGAAGAATAGCATAGCTTCATAATATACTTTATAACAACCTATCACAAACATTATTAGTTTGGAGTGGTTCGGATAAATTATACTTACCCGAAACCGATGTCTCTAAAACTAAGTGATAATTCCTGGTAACTCAATTCTGGTTCTTTTGGAAGTATGTGACCAATGTTTGAGTCCTCACCAAGGAACTCTAATATGCATAAAATGCTTTTTGAGTTAAAAAATGTCAATTTATAGATATCAGACAATCGGCTACTTAGGGCAATTATACAGAGTTCGCATATGAATAACCATATACTTAATTTAAACAATGACCCATTGATAGGAATTAACCCTCCCATATTTATCACGTTTCCGATATTTCAACCTTACTACATCCCTCGCCTAGAAATATATTTTTGATCTCACAAATAGAAGATCGACCTAGTCACCGGCTTTTACTGCTAACTATGGGATGACTTACTTCCCATAAACGTGCCACCATATTAAGTTTTGTTTCATATTTGTTTGAGGTTACTTAAGGTTAATTGACGAAGAAATCCCTTGATTTAAAACATCTTTGAACAGAAAAAACAATTTAAAAATCCTAATATTTTAAAAACAAAGCAATTTAAAACCCTTATTAGTTAATTAAATGATAAATTAAATCCTTATTAAATAATAATTAAATCATAGTTAAGTCGTAATTACAATATTAATTAAATTTAATTAATCAGTAACTAATTACTAATTAATCAAATCCTGTTTTTACAAATAAATAATTAACAATTAATCTTTAATAAATATGTAAAAATAATTAACCTTTAATTATTAAATAAATAATAATTAATTTTAGTTAATCAACTAATTAAAATTAACTTCATTGATTAACACTTAGGTATTAATCACTTTTATTAACAAATGATTAATTAATTAATTAATCACTAAATAATTAATTAATTACTTTTATTACTCTTTATATGTTTGAAAACTCTTTTCAAAAAGATATTTAAGTGAAAACAAATTTAGATTCAAAAAGAGTTCGATTCCTCAAACTGAACTTATAGCGACTATCGCTATACGATCCGAAATTTTCCAAACTTGAAATTTTTTCTCTAAGTCTTCTTTAAAACATCAACTTTTGGAAACATTACTACTTTGTAAACATAAAGATGTGGGTTTTAAAATATATTTTCAAAATTTAAGTCCAATGTTCAAACCTTTCAAAGATGGATTTCATAAGTCAGTTAAGTTTGCAAAAATGCTAAATTTATTAGCATGGACAACATATACCAAGATCATAACCAATATCACAACAATACCACAACAACATAATTCTAAACATAAGCAAGGTCACATCTTACTAATTTACTACACTTAACTTCTGATTTCAAGTTTATGCAACACCACATACAAGCATACTTATATACAACCAAATCAACACCATTTTCAAGTATACTTATGTATAACTAATTCAACATCATAACTGCTCAAACAAGCATCTTATTTAACTAACAAATATACATCATTTGTAAAGTTAATAAATTTGGAATAAAAAGCGAGCTTTGCTCACCAAAAGTGGACTAAACTAAAGCACTATGACAACCCACCTTTCTCTCCCGAGAAAGACACATCATCATCAAGAAAGAGAGGGATAGAAAAGAGAAAATTAAAGAATAAAGAAAGAAACAACATTAGAATCTCAAACAGCGGAACAGATAAATTATATTAATCACATAAAATAGTACATAGTATACAACATCTATCAGAGTTACACAGATTATACAACACATACTAGACAGTTATAAGCATCTCTTTAGTTATTACAGCTCAAAATACAACTCTACAAACAACTCAGAGATCAACGCAGCGGAATCACCTAGATATCTACAAACGCTGAAGCCTCCTACTCCATTGCTCCTCTAGAATTTGTCAAAGCTAACCTGAATCCCTTGGTTACTCGTAAAAATTTGAGTACCTAAGAGTTTAATAAAAACAAAAGATAAACTCCAGGTCAGACATGGGTTTGGTGTGAGCAACCGGTTAAGGTTGCTTAACTTTGAAAAGCCTTTGAAAACAAAAGGTATCAAGTAAGACTCCCCACACATAAACATCAGTAAGTTTTTACCTTACGCTAACCAAAACATTTGATAGGAAATCCAGTGATATTATAATAGGGTCCAGGGTTTCAAGTAAATATAAAATAGCTGAAATTGTTACATTCATTAAATTCCAGCATACTAGCCACAAAGTGGGTAATACAATCAAAACCATAAGAGCATGTAGGAAGAATGAGTTTCCATCAATAGCAGGGTTACTGGGGTACCGCTCGTCACTGTGCGTGGCCTAGATGACCATACCGAGGATTACTCCCAATCCCCTGCAATGCAAGGCCGGAATCATCCCTTACTGGACAGTCCCGAACAAGACAACCCCGCAGTTGTTTGCAACCAACTGCCCACACAGCCGAATATAAAGGGACTTCTAGACAGGGGTAAATCTCATCCTACTTGGGAGTTACCCACTTAGCCTTGCTGCACCTCCCCTGCTTTAGCCATTCTCGGTTGATGAGGCTTGAGGCTACGATTACCTTTATAGAACACATCTCTTAGAATGCTCATCGTGACGATGTTCTGAAAGCATTCAATCCATACAAGTACGTTCCGCGTTCGAACGAAACCGAAGGCATTATCTCGTTAACTCATTTTGGAATCACCCTCAAAGTTAACGACAATAACCCTTGCACTCTGAATCTTCATCTTCACTTGAGATTCACGACCTATCGTTAATTTGGATCGATGTGGTTTTCGAATATCCAATTCTGGAGACTCGATCCCAATTTCATCGAAATCCAAAATGCCATCTTTTAGGTCCAAGTTGTTTGTTTTAAAGTTAAAATAATTTAATTCTATTATCTATATTCACACAGATAGATAATTCACAATATCACAATAGTTAATCCATATTATCATCACAATTCAACCAAAATATCACACATCATTATATATCCATATTAGAGATCTCAAACCATTCAAGGCAGTTAATATCATCCATCCATAGATAAGCAAGGATTAATTAATCACATCATCTCTAATTAATTTAAAATGAATTAAATTAATTACTTCCATCTCTATTTAATTTAAAATAAATTAAATTAATTACTTTCATCACATAAATCTTGCTTACTTAAACATTAATTAATTACAAATCAATTAATTAATTATCCTTTTATATCCATCTTAATTAATCACCCTTGATTAATTATTCTCTAATTACTTTAAGTAATTAGTCTTTAATTAATTACACAAACTAATTATTCTTAACCATTTACAGTAATTAAACTTTAATTACTTCATTAATTATAATTGATTACATTAATCCTTAATTAATTACATTTAATTAATTACTCTATAGTCACTTATTATTGATTAATTTATCTTAATTAATCAACCCTTAATTACATCATTAATTATATTAATTAATGATCCTTAATTATTTATTTAATTAATTATTAATCATATTTAATAATTAATCTTTGATTAATTACATTCATAAATCATCCTTGATTAATCACATTAGTAATTAATTACCCTTAATTAATTACATCACTTAATTATCTTCAAATAACTTTATTAATCAATTCTTAAATTAATTACACCGAGTAATTAATTATTAATTACTTGCACTAAGTAATTATTCTTCATATTAATTACACAAATTAATTAAACCTAAATTACCTCCATTAATTAATTAACCTTCAATTAATTACACAAGTAATTAAACCCCGAACTACTTCATTTCTTCAATTAATTACATCATGTAATTTCCATCACTAATTACTTCACTAAGCAATTACACTTAACCAATCATTCAGTGATTATTTTAAATTAATTAAACTAATTAATTAACTTAAACTAATCACATTAATTTTGATTAATTACAATGAGTAATTAATCCCTTTAATTACTTTCGTTAAGTAATTATACTTAACCAATTCCACAAATGATTATCCTTAATTAATTAATCTAATTAATTATTAAAATTAATCACATTAAATAATCCCTAGTTAATGATCTTTATTAACTATTAACAATTCTTACATTTCTTCTCTTAAGTAATTAAACTTAGATTAATATTAATTACAAATTAATTAATCTTTAATAACTAATTAATTAATCCTTAATTATTTAATTAATTAAGTGCTTAACTGTAACTTAATTAATCTTTAATTACTTGATTAATTAATTTCTAATCATTTATTTATAACTTAATCTTATCTAATTAATATTCCTTAATTACAAATTAATTAACCTTTAAATTAATCAACTTACAACCCTTAATTACTTATTTATTAATCCATAATTATTAATTTATTAAAGTAATTAATCCCTCTTTAATTAACTTATTAATTAAATTCATCCTAAATCATTAAACCTTAATTAGTCTTTAAGATAAAGTATTAGCGTTTATAATTACTTTAATTATCATTAACAAAAGCCTTTAAAACATTTTACTTTTGAATCTTCCTTTAAATTCATTTCAGTTTAAAGATTTAAAATAATTACAAATTTAACTTTAACAAAATTTTAAAAAAATTAAAAACCTTTTAAATCACGTGTTAAAGAAACATTTATCTTATAAAAGAACTTTAAAAGAGTTTAAACCAAATTCATTTTAAATTCAAATAATTTAAAATATATTTTAATATTTAAAGTTGTTAAAACATTTAAATTTTATAAAACTTTATTTGTTTAAAACTAGGATGCAAAAGTTAATTTTAATCCATATCTCAAAATTTGGTTTTAAACAGTTTTAAACCTCGCTTTCAAATTTAAATTCAAATTAAAGTTTAAAAAACGAACAAGTTTTTAAAAACCTGTGACCATCTACTGACTCAAGCCAGAACAAAAAAAAACCCAAGTTAACCCTTCAAAAACTTCGAGCAAAACATGAAACAACTCAAATAAAAACTCGAGTACTCATCCCCTGCTTCAAACCAACATCACCAGGCACAAAAGTGCACCGTGCATATGCACGGTGGCTCCGACCATCACTGGTCAACATCAAAGCCTCAAACAAGTCGACGATCATCCTCTCACCATATCCCGACCATCCAAACTTCGAAAACACTCCAAAATCTAAATCGAGAATCACTGCTCAAACCTGGAACAACAAGCCAACCTAGAATCCCCTCGTCCTCAAAATGCCGATCATCGAAGAGCCTAAGCCTCCAACCATAACTTTGCCAACGTCCAAGCAATCGATTACCAGAGTTTTGTTGAACTCGATCATCCCGAGGGGTCGCGGAAAACAAATTCAAGCCTAAAACTAGGTTACGAGCATCTCCGATCAAACACCACCGCCACAGTAGCTTATTCACCCATCTGACAATTTCCCCTCAACCTCCGATCACTCCCCTACCATCAGAGAGAACCCCGACCTCCCAGTCCACTGAGATCACCAAAAACCACCTAATTTCCATTTTTTTTTTTATCAAACCAGAACTGCTTCTTCAATTCATTACTAAAATTTGTGATTTTTCTTTTAAAAATCAAGTTTTGAATAAGGTTTCAGTTTATAAACCTGTCTTCATAAATTAAGATGCTTAAGTTTTCACTTATCTTAAGCATGCACTGTTGTTTTGGTTTTCCAGAATAAATTTATTTAACTTAAATAAAAATTTTAAAACCTACTTTATGATCAAACAAACAAGTTTTGTTTGAAATTTAAGTCCTAACAGAGATTAGTTTAAGAGAAAATGGATTTTTATCAAAATCCTTGCTTCTAAAACTATGTACAGGCAAAAGCAGATACAACAGCAATATATATCTATACAAATCCACACATTCATACACACACACACACAGAAATGCACTTATAATTATACACAAACATACTTATTTCCAAATATGAACATGCAACAGATTTATTATACTTAAGCTTTTTTTAGAAAAATGTTACTCACCAGACAGGATGAAGAACAGAGCCTTTTGTTTTGAAAACCTCTTTTGAATCTTTTTAAACTTTGAGTTGCTGGAATGATTCTTTGATTTAAAAACTGCATGCTTGCTTTTTAAAAACCTCAGTTTGAACAAAATGCTAGCAGACTCTTTGATTTGAAAATGGGTTGCAGTCTTTGATTCCAAGTTGAAGAAGTTGTTTGCATTTAAAATTGAAGTTGCTGGAATATGCTCCAGGTTGAAGAAAGTGTTCAGGCTTTGAATTCGAAACTTGAAAATGGAATTATAGGTTGTTGAATTTTCCCGAGCTTGCTTTCAAAAGATGATGAATTTTCCTGAGCATGCTTTCAAAAAGAGTTGAAGAAATGCAGGCTTTTGATTATAGGTTGTTGAATTGAAATAAGTTTCTGGTTTGTGGAGGGACTGATTACAGATTTTGATTTTGAAAATGGTATGCAGGCTGTAGAATTTGGTTTGCATTTCTGGTTTGAGGAGTTGATAACTGATTTCGTTTTGAGAAATTTGCGTGCTGAAAATTTTCTTAGTTTTAGAATTGAAGAATAGAAAAAGAATGGAAGATGAGAAAGAATATGTATTTATATAAGCTGAAAATGATATAATAAAAATAAAAGAAAACTAAAATTAAATGACACTTGTAAAAACATCTTGACATTTGTCCTATGCATTGTTTATAAATTAACATTTGTTAAAATGTGTCTTAATATATTTACACTTGTAATTAAGTAACCTTTATTTATTTTTAAATGTTAAGAAAAAGCTTTTTACTTAATTTATTAATTTAAAAATACTTATTTATATATATAGATAATTTTGAAGACATAGTGGAGTTGCTACATGTGGTTGTAGTGGCACCGGTTCGAATCCCAGCGGCCACAATAATGAGACATAGTGCACGGCCACTTATAAAACCGGCTTAACCAAAGGCCAGGGCAACATAGTTTCCTTGGCCCCAAAGTTTA